>CM060939.1:442884271-447884271 GCA_030765085.1 Allium cepa | reverse complement strand
GAGGTTGATTGGTATAAATACTGATCGTGTGTGCCTGAAAATACGGACGAAGCTCGCGTGATGAAATCACCAAGAAGTGGGTTAGCTTCTCTATCTTAGGATAATTTCTCTCTGCCCCTGTTAGACATTTACTGACGTAGTATACCAGCTTTTGAATTCGGTCCTCCTCGCGAACCAAGGCTATATTGATGGCATGTTGAGATACGGTCAAGTTAACATATAATTCTTCATGGTCTACAGGCTTCGAGAGAATTGGAGGCCTCTCCAAGTGTCTCACCAGAGCTCATAACGCTTCCTTACAGTCCGGCATCCATTCAAAAATTTTCTTCCCTTTCCTTATCACATCGAAGAAAGGAAAACATTTATCAATCGCTCTAGATATGAATCGACTTAATGCGGCGACTTTTCCGCTCAGGCTTTTTACTTGCTTTTTAGTTTTTGGTGCTTGTATGTCTCGAATAGCCTGAATCTTTTTCGGGTTAGCTTCGATTTCCCGCGCATTGACTATAAAATCCAGAAACTTCCCCGACGCAACGCCAAAGGAACATTTTAATGGATTGATTTTCATTCCATAATATCTGAGTATATTAAACATCTCCGCTAAGTCTCGAATGTGGTTGTTTGACTGCCGTGACTTCACGAGCATGTCATCCACATAGACTTCCATCGTTCTACCACTTTGGTCTTTAAACATCTGATTTACCAACCGTTGATAAGTTGCTTCCGTGTTCTTCAACCCAAAGGGCATCACTACATAACAATACAGCCCAACGTTCGTAACAAAACTAGTATGTTCCTGATCTGAAATGTGCATTGGTATTTGATTGTATCCCGAATACGCATCTATGAATGACAATAACTCGTGTCCTACTGTTGAGTCGACCAGCTGATCAATTTTGGGTAAAAGAGAACTATCCTTAAGGCATGCCTTGTTCAGGTCTGAGTAATCAACAAAGTTCCTCCATTTCCCATTCGCTTTTCTCACTAGTACAGGGTTAGAGACCCATTCTAGGTAGAGGGCGTCGCGGACGAACCCATTGGCTTTGAGCTTTTCCACTTTCTCTCTATGAGCAACGGACCTCTCCGGGTCCATATCTCTCCTTTTTGCTTCACCAGCACCAATTTCGGGTCTATGTTCAACATATGACTTGCTATGGCAGGAGAAATCCCACACATATCAGAGTGGGTCCAAGCGAAAACATCTAGGTTTTCTCGAAGGAAATCAGTAAGATCCTCAGTCATCGAGGGGGTGAGTTGTGATCCAATCTTAAGCACCCGTGATGGGTCATCATGACTGACTGGAATGTCAATCGTCAGTTCAGCCGATGCTACTTTAGACTCCTTTGGTTCTTCATCATCGTCTCTCAGATCTATGTCTCTGTAGATCCGACCCGGTTGCCCGAGCCAAGGCTTGGGCATTACCTGTCAATTTTCAATAACATGGATGCGGACAGAGTTGTCCACAACCTTACCCTTCTCTATTCGCTGGGCCTCTCTCAGCACAGCCACATAACATGAATGACCAGTCGTTTGATCGCCATGCACAACTCCAACTCCTCTATCCGTTGGAAATTTCAAGGTTAAACACCATGGGGCCAAAGCTGCCCTAAACTCCGCCAAGGCCGGTCGGCCCAAAAACACATTATACGAGGAATCAACATCCAAAACAATGAACGATAGTATCCGTGCCCTCCTACGTTCACCTTCTCTTAACTCAACCAGCAATTCTACAAAACCTATTGCATCAGTGGCTGCACCATTAAAATCGTGAGTACGTGCTTTAGATGGTTTTAGATCCTTTGCCTCCATCTTCATTTGATCATACGCCTTTTTGAATATAATATTCATAGAACTCCCACAATCAATCAGTATCCTTCTCACAAACGCTGGTCCAATCATGTCCGAAATGACCATCGGGCCGGCATCTCTGCTCCTGAATACTATATCATATATCATCATTCGCTGCTGTTTCGCTAGAGTCCCATCTTTCGAGTTCGAGCAGCATTTGAAATCCGCATGCTTTGGGAATTAGCATAGCGTTCCATTCCTTGCCAGCTCTTGTCTGCTAGATGAGGCTCACCGACTAGCGTGTTTATGATCAGTCTACCTACGATCCGAGCGGGTTCCTTGGGTTGACGCGGAGCCTGCCCGTGACTAGGGTCGGACGTCCTCTGTCCTCTTTCTTGCGGATTCTTAACAAACTACTGTAACTTCTTTTGCCGAATCAGTTTTTCTACAGCATCGTGGAGGTGTCAACATTCTTCAGCGTTGTGCCCGTAGGTCTCGTGAAACCGGAAGTGATTCCCAGTCTGTTTTTGTTCCTCAGTGGATTCCTTTGGGCGCGGCTTCCGATATTAGAATGTATTACAAGTTAATAAATAAATATTTTCCAGGGACGTGTTCAGAGGAGTGCATTCATTATAGGTTAGGATCTGTGGTTTCCATTTTCCTTCTTTCCTCTTCCTTCCAGAATTTCCTCCTCTGGACCTTTAGAATTCTCATGGTTGTTTTGAACATTGACCTGGACTTTTCTAGAGTTGTCACCAGCCTGTTTTACCATAATGTTGCTTTGCATCGTCTCCTTACCAGGCCCTGGCACACTACCTCACCTCATCCACCTGGCTTTCTTCCTTCTCATCAACTGGTGCACCTTTGAATAAAAACATTCCGGGGTAGCCAAAGGTTTTCCTGCCAGCCAATCATCGAACTCCGCATCTGGATCTACTCCTCGCATCACGACCATAGGAATAGCGTGGTCATTTGGGTTGCTAACTTCGGTTGCAGCAACATGAAATATTTGCAAATATTCCTTTAATGACTCCCCTGGAGCCTGGATTATGCTGGATAAAGACATCACGTCCTTTGGACGAGTGGTATGGATCCTAAATTGCTCTATAAATTTCGTTGCTAACTCTTCAAACCTAAATATTGATCGTGGAGGAAGTCTGGTGAACCACATGGTGGCGATTCCGGACAAGGTTATTGGGAAACATCTACATTTGGTTGCATCATTTGCCCTGGCTGAGTCCATCATCCATTCGTATCTCATTACATGCTGTCGGGGATCAGTCTTCCCTTCATAGACTGGAATAGTCGGCATGCTGAACTTTCGGGGATACTCAGCTTGTAGGGTAGCATCTGTGAACGGAGTATGACTCCTAGTTGTTCCCCAATCATCGTTGGATAAGCCCTAATTTCCCTCATCAGTTCTCTGATCATAGCTGACAAATCTGATGTCTGGATGGGAGGTGGAAAGTTGGACTTCGTCCTGCATGACTATCTCGGCTGGTGCCTCCTTTATCGGTGGTCTCCCAAACGAGTGTCCTGGTGACCTGCTTCATCGCATCTCTAGTGAGCCGGTCGGTCAGCTTCCACTTGTGCTCAAGATCCTAAGTTTCCCATTCCAACTCGAGTGTGATTTCCCAAGTGCAAGTGAGGGGCCAAGGCTCCAGGTAGGGAACCTGGACCAGTCATGTTGGATTGATCTGCTGCACCTGTTTGCACTGTTTCAATTCTATGGCGTCTATGCCTGGGATGTTCATCAGATGAAACGAAGTAGACGGATGACGAGTAGGAATCGGGGATCCCTCCAGCATTCTGATGTTGTTGTTGAGTAAGTTGAGTCATGAGATTGGCGTTAGCTTGAATTTGCTCGTTAAGCCATATCCTGCTTTCCACGAGTTCTCTCATCAGCTCATTGAATTCTGCCCTGGTGACAACTTCTATTTGGGTTAGGACGGTGGCAGATTCAACACCTGCATTAGCTTGTTGATTGCTTGGTCCTACTTTTTGGACACTTGCGATCTCATTAGCATCAGCGTTATGGGAGGAGGATCAGGTGTGTGGCCTTGACATCTTAGAGTTATCTGTAGGAACTATGAGTAGGATTTGTGAACTTTAGAGAATAAACTTGGATCTCCTTTGGGGGATCCCTTCAATCCAGTAGCAACAAAGTAGATCCTAACAGCCTGAGAATGCGATTCTCAGTGAAAGAACCAAAATGTTAGCACCAAAATTGGTCACAAACACCCAAGGATAGATTTGTGTTGAGAGATTAATGAAGATAGTAAATTAAAACAGAGGAATATATGCAAAATTAACGATGAAAAAAAGAACACTAGAATAATAGTGGTTCGGCGTAACTGCCTACATCCACTGTTAATGTAATCTTTATTGCCTTTCACAAATACTTAAATACAGGCAATGTTATCCCACCTTTTGGCAAAGCTGAGATACCCAAAGATTAATTGAAAATCAATGATTATTGGTCATGAATATCTATTATGCATTGTAGGTTCACTATGTATATCGAGGAATTTTGTCCGAGTCTAGATCGGGCCACAATTGATAAGACATGACAAGCAAAGCCGTGAAAGCCAGCATTTCAAATTTCAGGTTAAACGGAGTTTGTATGAATGAGATATGATCGATACAATTTAGAAAATATGTTGTTCGTATCCATCAAAGTCGAGGTGATGGTCTATTCGAATCCATCAGATTCGTATCCATCAGAATGAATTCGCCTCGCTTTGTTCAAATCCATCAGGTTCTGCATAGTTCGAATCCATCAGGTCCGTATCAATCAGAGTGAACCTCATCCTGTTCGTATCCTCATGTTCGAATCGATCAAGGTCATCTGTTCGTATCGATGTCATGGGAGTCTTGTTCGCATCGATCCTAGATTCTCCTTTCGTATTGACCCCTAGAATTAGTGATCGATACGAAATGGCACCCCAAATATCGATACAGCCATCGATGCGAACAACGCTTCATCGATACAAAACGGAGTGCGAGCCATAGATGCGAACGTGTCGATGCAAATGAGCCGAAAGCTCAGGAACGACTCGATCAACTTGGCACAAAAGGTGGGGCGATCCCAGAATCTCGTGCCACGTCACCATGCACTCACATGCCCGGATCGAGTCGAAATGGGTCGATGCGAACGATGGATTCGAACGCGATAGTGCTCACGAAAACGCAATCTTGCATCGACCATATCTCCTAAACCACGGGTCCAAATGCTGTGAAATTTTCACAGGAGCTTACGTACAAGCTAAAGAACATTCCTGCCAAGTTTCAGCTCGATTGGATCATTTTTTGATCGATACGAAATTAGTTCGTTTCGATCACAGATCGAGTCGAAACTTTCCAGGATCGATCGCGTGGGCCCACTCACGTGCCAGAAGGAGTCTCCCAAACTTTGAGCATGATATCAGCCTCCTACACCTATAAATAGCCCCCTGAAGCCTACAGAAAGAGGATCTTTTGGCTATTCGACGTCCAGACTCTGCCGGATTCAATTCCACACCTTACCATCACTGTTGTATTGGAAATTCTTCGTTGTAATCCGCTGTAATCAACTGTAACCAGTGAAGAACATCAATAAAAGATAATTACTTGAAGTGGAAGTAAGCCGGAGATAGCCGAACCACTATAAATCTCGTGTTTCTGTTCATTATTTCTGGATTGTTGTTTGTTATTAGCTTAGATCTATGACTTGTGTTCGGATATTGTTGATTCATATATTGGTGCGTTCATGATACTTGGGGTTTGTGACCAATTTTGGCGCAAACACTTTGATGCTTTCACTAAGAACAACTGCACCCGCTACACCAGATTTGAAGTTCAGATTTAAAGCTTGAAAGGTTCAGATTTAGAGACAATGACACGACAAAGAAGTAGAAGACAAAGAGCTGAGAGAAGCCAACAAGGAGGAAGCCAGGAGGCATCCTCTGGAGCTGGTGAAGGACAAGCTTCGATCTACATCACCAGGGATGAGATGGAAGTTATGGCTAATTCAATGCATGAAAGAATAATGAAGAGTCAACAGGAGATGCTGCAGAATTTCTTCGAGCAGATGAGGGCGGCGAATGTGCAGAACCTTGGACTAACTACAGCAACTGCGAATGCTGAACAAGGAGTTAGGATTGCAGAAAATAACGGAGATCAAGCTCAAGGTCAGAATGTAGAACCAGAAGGCAATCAACAAGGACTTAGGGGAAGACCTTCGGGATCTGATACTGGAAGACCAATGGATGGAGCTCAACAGGCTAGAGCCAATGCTAATGCTAATGCGCCACAGGAAGAGTATGTACCGGAATTTCCTTCGAGACTTGGGGGGCAGGATAGAAACATGACAAGGGGGAAACCCCTGGATGGAGATGAAAGAATGATTGGTCTAGTGTGACGAATCATGAGAGGAGGATTGTCGAGTGGAGGATTGGAAGAAGTCAGTCGGATTCCGTTCACTCCGAACATCAGAAATGCAAGGAACCTTTCAAGGTTCAAACTACTAATGCTGGACCCTTATGATGGGAAGTCAGACCCGACCATGCACAGTACCAGATACATCAGACATATGGAAGTGCTGGGAGCATCCGAGGAAGTGATGGCATGATGTTTCCCTTTATTTTTATCAGATTTGGCTGTACTTTGGTTCAGACAACTAGAAACTGGATTGATCAGAACATGGGGTGAGCTCGTAGATTGCTTCATGAGACAGTTTAGGGTCCACGTGACGCGACCCAAGAGTTTGATGACTTTGGCTTTGATAAAGCAAAGGACCGGAGAGTCCATAAAAAATTTTCTACTGCGATTCAATGCAACAGTGGCTTCGGTAGATCGCCCGGATCCATGGATGATTTTGATGGCGGCTGTGGCAGGAGTTGGGGAAGGCGCCAAATTCAAAGATTCTTTAGCAAGAGATCCACCATAAGATCTTGGAGAATTCTATCATGAAGCTGAAAGATTCATTCGACTAGAAGATACACAAGCTGAGAGGAGAGAAACAAACACTGTGCACGGCGAAGGAACCGCCAGAGAACAGTCCAGAGCAGACAAAGGAAAGAGAAAGTAGGATGACAGACATGATGGTCCTGATAAACGGATGAAATTCCGAGAGCCCAGATTCAGGCAATACAAAGATCCAACGGCAAGCCTGGAATGGATCTACGCGGAAACTCGAGGGCAACTCCCCTATCGAAAACCATCCAGGAGAGATCCCACAAAGCGGGAGCGTAGAAGCGAAAAATATTGTCTATTCCATGAGATGGATGAGCACACTACCGATGAATGCCGCCACCTAAAGGATGAGGTAGAAGAACATGCAAGGAGTGGCAGATTGCCACAATATACCAGAGAATGGACAGCGGCCGTAAGACCTGTACAACTACCGCCTCCACCTAACAGAACTGATCCTAAATCGGGATCGTGACTCGTCATGGCAAGGGCCAAGTTCAGGATTTGGACTTTGGTCGATTAGGTCTCTTAGATTTGATTTTAAAATAAACGGCTATTCCACATACTCATGTACGGGAACCGGAGAGATCCCTAGGCATGCTCTGAGATGGTAATAGACCGCTCCGCCTAGAGAGGCAATGTCTAGTTTTCCCTGATGTTTGAGATTGAACATCATGGACTTGAATTTAATAAATGTACTCGAATTTCTTGAAATAAAACCTTTGACCGGAGAGTTAAAGGATGAGTATTGAAAACCAGCTTGAAAATGATCGCTTTATGACCCTACCCAAAGGCGCGGGGTCCGGAATGCAAGAAGTGAGTTGCTTCGCCGGAGAGCGACAGGATTGACTCACTTAACGCTGTTTCCTCTTCATCGGAGAGTGATAGGATGGGATCCAACAAGAGTCCGAAAAGGCTATGATCGGTCTAGAACGAACAAGACATCGTTATACGTCGTAGCTAGGGCCAGAGTGCAAGGGATAGAAGGCAATGCCGGAGTGCGACAGTATCTTTCTATCTGATCGCTAAGTCTGGAATGTACTTGGTGAGGGTCTGGAGTGACCACTGATAGTCCGGAAAAACTGTAGAATTTCATTCTTAACTTCCACAGGAAGGAATAAATAATGATTTGGCGTCGAACAGCCACAAACTTGATTGACAATGCTATAAGCTTTGAATTAAACATGGACTCACTGCATTCAATTTGAAGTTATTCAAAAACACGTTTTACCAAAAGGCATGTTTTGGAGGGCAAAGTGTTATCCCATCTTTTGGCAAAGCTGAGATACCGAAAGATTAATTGAAAATCAATGATTACTAGTCTGAATATCAATTATGCATTGCAGGTTCACTATAGATATCGATGAATTTTTTCCGAGTCCGGATCGGGCCACAATTGACAAGACATGACAAACAAAGCCGTGAAAGCCAGCATTTCAAATTTCAGGTTAAATGGAGTTCGTATGAACGAGATATGATCAATACAATTTAGAGAAAATATGTTGTTCGTATCCATCAAAGTCGAGGTGATGTCTATTCGAATCCATCATATTTGTATCCATCAAAATGAATTTTCCTCGCTTTGTTCGAGTCCATCAGGTTCTGCATAGTTCGAATCCATCAGGTCCGTATCAATCAGAGGGAACCTCGTCCTGTTCGTATCCCCATATTCGAATCGTTCAAGGTCATCTATTCGTATCGATGTCGTGGGAGTCTTGTTCGCATCGATCCCAGATTCGCCTTTCGTATCGACCCCTAGAATTAGTGATCAATACGAAAAGGCACCCTAAATATCGATACAGCCATCGATGCGAATAGAGCTTCACCGATATGAAACGGAGTGTGAGTCATAGATGCGAACATGTCGATGCAAACGAGGCGAAAGCTTAGGAACTACTCGATCAACTCGGCACAAAAGGTGGGGCAATCCCAGAATCTCACACCACATCACCACACACTCACGTGCCTAGATCGAATCGAAATGGTTCGATGCGAACGATGGATTCGAACGCGACAATGCTCATGAAAACGCAATCTTACATCGATCATATCTCCTAAACTACAGGTCCAAATGCTGTGAAATTTTCACAGGAGCTTACATACAAGCTAAGGAACATTCCTGCCAAGTTTTTGCTCGATTGGATTATTTTTTGATCGATACAAAATTGGTTTGTATCACGGATCGAGTCGAAACTTTCCAGGATCAGTCACGTGGGCCCACTCACGTGCCAAAAGGAGTCTCTCGAAGTTTGAGCGCGATATCAGCCTCCTACACCTATAAATAGCCCTGTAAAGCCTACAGAAAGGGGATCTTTTGGCTATTCGACATCCAGACTCTGCCGGATACAATTCTACACCTTACCATCATTGTCGTATTGGAAATTCTTCATTGTAATCCGCTGTAATCAACTGTAACCAGCGAAGAACATCAATAAAAGATAATTACTCGAAGTGGACGTAGGCCGGAGATAGCCGAACCACTATAAATCTCGTGTTTTTGTTCGTTATTTCTGGATTGTTGTTTGTTATGAGCTTAGGTCAATGACCTGTGTTCGGATATTGTTGATTCATATATTGGTGCTTTCATGATACTTGGGGTTTGTGACCAATTTTGGCGCAAACAGGTAAAATCCATAAAAGACAACTTGAATACAAGTTTTAGCGAAAAGAAAGCTAGTGCAGAAAATGGTAGAGTCTTCCTAGAGTCCCCGAAAAAAAGGTCCCTTCAACTGTACCCCTGCCTCTGTATTTGTAGACGAAGATAGGCTAGACTCCCTTTGTAGGCCCACGAACAAGGTACTTCGACCCACAGTAGGTGACTTCTGTGCACCGAGCCAGACATACCGAATGGTGGTCGCCGATCCACCTCGGTCGGTCCAGTGGTTATCTCGTCGTTGACTCGAAGCAGATTGTCAAAGGACTCGAAGCAGGCGGCATTATGACTCGAAGTATAGAAAGGCTAATCGCTTCACTCTGTTATAGGTCGAAGAGGTTACTAACCATCACAAAGTTCACTGACCCAGGCCTACCGATCCACGCATGCCGAACCATCAAGGTCGGACCACGAACATCAGAAAACAATTGACCAACTTGCCTTCGTTATCCTCCTTCGACCGTGCGATGCATGCCGAGCTACCACGACTCTACCGACCGACCGGTGCATTCTGAACTACCTTGACCGAGCGATGTGTGCCGAACTACCTTGACCGAGCGACATCTGCGTACCACCTAGACCGAGCCATGTACGACCATTGTCCTTGACCGAGCCATATATTTCAACCCACCTTATCCTTCATACCATGATCGAATGACATGGTCTTCCCTCTTTTGACCGAGCCATACATACCGAACCATACCTACCGAGATGCACATAAATGCCGAAACATGTCGATTGCATCAAACCCTTATATCTCCAGTCTTTTCTTGGTCAGAATCTTGTCTAGTGCTAACAATAACTTCTGCAACTGTCGCTTTGTAGCTAGGCCAAGGTGCCAGGTAACAGAACTGTTGTTGCTTCCTGTAGTTGTTAGACCATATACACACACACACACACACACACACACACCCCATTGATGTTGTGAACCCAGAGCGATGATTAGCTTATAGTAAATGGGCCTCAGACCCAGAAATCACTCAAGTTTTTGTGTTGTCTACGCCAGACAAGATGTTGAAAAGGTAGCATGAAAACATGTCTGTCCATGAGATTTTCGATAGTCTCAAAGCTATATTTAATGAATAGTATCATTCCGCAAGGTATGAACTTACAAAGAAACCGTTCAGTCTAAAATGATCAATGGATAGAAAGTGGACGATTACGTTGTAATGATGAAAGACTATATTGATATACTTTCACAGTTAGACATAATGATAAGCAACAAGATGTAAGCAGACTTGATCCTTGGTTTCGTACTCCCTATATGTTTGCTTTACACCTCACTAAACCAAAGTTTCTTCTTACCTTCTTTAGTAAATTACCAAACTACTCCTCTTCATAAATATCTTTTAAAACCTTTTTGAAGCTTTTAATTTCAAAAATTATTTTTAGTTGCTAATTGATGAAACGTTAGTTAATTAGACAAGCACAACAAGTTCGAACAACTTTTATTGAGTGAAAAGCTGTTTATCGAATAAAACGATTTTCGGTCATATTATCGATATGTCTTCGAACTATTTATTTATGTAAATATTTTTCAAAAAAAAGTTTACCATCATTAGTTATTAATAAAAAGGGGTTAACAAAGTTATTAAATCAATTTAATTATATTGAATTCATGGTTCAAATATTTAAATAATTCTGATATTTAAATACAATGTGTTTGAAATTCCAAGTCGTTACAAAATGTTAACATAGATACATATAATTTTATTCAGTTACACATGTCAAAATGGTAACAATTAAATCGGGTAGCATAGTGAGATAAATTAACATATATTTATAGGAGACAACAATGCATGTATAAAATTGTTATATAATATGTCTATAACATCATATGTACATAATATATGATAAAATCAGGGGTATTCCATAGGGACAATTATTTAATTTTTTACATGTATCTAACTCGATAATCAATCTTGTTCAAAATAAAAAATGTTTTCTTTTTATTATATACTTGTTATATTTTGATATAATTAATTAATTAATTAAAAATATATTAAATAGAAAATCCTTAAATGATATTTTATGTGATAGTAATTACAATGTGTTGTAATCATGAGAAATTTATCACACTAAGATAACATATTATTTTAAATATTCCTACTCAAGATATTTTGAGATAGGATATTGATATAGTTGACATTAGAGTACGTAACACTCTTTAAATGTTGGACATTGTATTACTTATGCTTATTGGATGCACCATGGGTTGCATGCTGATAGTTATTGGTTAACTATGAAACGACTCACTCGAGAGTTTTCTATTAATTAATATAACTAAAGTCAAAGTAACAATGTTACACGGGTCCCTCGACTTGAGAATACCATGGAACTTCAATGAGGACACTCCACTTTGATTATAGTTTAATCGTGGTATGACATCTATCGAACAACTATAGTTGGTTCTAAGTTGAAGCATTAGAAGTGAAACATTATTCAGTAGATAATTTGTCTCCTCGGTTATATGATGTTAGTATCACAGTCAATGATGGTCAAATCAAAGCATTACTAGAGCTATACAGTTAATAATAATTGTTGTTACTGAATCAAAAAATTTATGTTTGGATTAATCAATTTGACTAAAACCAAATTTCATAAGTCCTAATTTGATATAGCATTAATGAAGAGAATTGATGTAGATAATCGTTACTACTGGGTATCCCTTATAATAGTAAAACTGGTGTGCATGGTCGGTTTTAGGACTAGGCCATCTAGACGGCTGAATAAGACAACATCCCTCTAGAGGGGCAACAACAGGGGAAGAGTAGGAGTAAGCGTTGTATATCTAATAATATGTTTTAAATAAAAATATACTTTTAGCTTTTCTTAATGTATTATGTATTTTGGTTAGTAGTGTTTTTGCTACTTTGTCTTTAGGTGGGGTGTTCAATCCTTGTGCATGTTAAAATATTTTTAAATTTCTACAGCAATTCAACTCCTCAAGTCGGCCCTGCTAGTGTGACTCGTGCTATGCACATGGTCAGTACGAGAATATGACTGTGTGTATGCTAGCATGTTGGGTGGCATGGTTAGAATATGTCATTTATATTATAATTATTTTTTGAAGTTAAGTAATGAAGTATGATTTGAATGTATCTGTGGGGATGATGATTACAGGATTAGTGTTGAGGGATCCATTGTTGTACTCCATGATGTTGAAGTTGTATTAGAATATTGTGTAGAATTATGTACTATAATCTTTTCAATTGGTGCTAAAGCATGTAATTTACATAGGAAAAATGCTAACAGTCATGAAAATTATTTTGAAGGGTTTAAAATTTCATGATTTAGGTTCGGACTGGGTATTCAATTGCTTTGCCTACAAAAATTTGAAGTTGAGATACTTTACTTAATAATTTTGGAACTTATAGTACTTTAGTCAAGATATTTTGGTAACACGATATTCAAGTAGTTGAATATATATATATATATATATATATATATATATATATATATATATATATATATATATCTGTGTGTGTGTGTTAGAAACGAGGAGGAGAGAAAAAACTAATTATATTTCATACAAATTTTCTTTCTTTTCAAACAACACAAAATGACCACGTATTTAAAGTGGTTTACATACCCTTACAAATAGACACAACTCTTTAGATAGACACCTCTTCACTCCAATGGACACGACTCTTCACTCAATAGTCACAACTCTTCACCTTATTATTAATTTGAGTTTATTCTTTAACAAATTCCTCTCTTAAACTCAAACATTTTCCATCCTTCATTCCAATCATCATCTTACAACTTTCGAGCTGCACTTTTGGTAGCGGCTTTGTAAATATATCCGCCACTTGATCACTACTTGCAACATGACTCATGGTGCACTGGATTCTTTGCCAACTCAATTGTTGATTTATTATCGATTCGTATTTCAGTTGCTTCGTGCTGCTGGAGTTTTAACTCATATAACAAATTTCTCAACCATACTGCATGGCATACACACAAAGATGCTGCCACATACTCTGCCTCACATATTGACAATGTCACTATTGGTTGTTTCTTTGAGAGCCACATGAAAGCAGTATCTTCCATATAGAAGACATATCCTGATGTGCTTTTTCGACCATCTACATCTCCACACCAATCGCTATCAGAGTAACCCACCAACTTGTATTCATTTGTATTAGAGTAGAGTAACCCAAGTGAGTCTGTTCCTCGTATATATCAAAGAATCCTCTTAACAGCCTTCAGATGTGAATATTTTGGTTCTTCCATGAACCGACTTACTATGCCGACACTATATGCAATGTCTGGCCTTATGCATGTGAGATAATTGTAGATTTCCAATCAAACTTTGGTATTTGTTTGCATCCACTCGATCTCCTTCATAAAATTTAGAGAGTTTAGTACCAAGTTCCATCGGCGTTGCTACAGGATTGCACTCTTCCATCTTTTTCTTCTTCAAAGTGTCTTTTTCATAGCCTCTTATGACAAAATTATTCCATTTCTTTCTTGCCTAATTTCAAGACCAAGAAAGTATTTCATTAACTCTAAATCTGTCATTTCAAACTATAAAGTCGTGGCCTCTTTAAAATCTTTTATCATCTCCACATTATTCCCCATGAATATTAGATCGTCAACATAAAGAGCAACAAATATCAAGTTACATTTTTCTTTCTTCACGTATAGTGCATGCTCGTAGGGACATTATATGAACCTGCTGTCCTTGAAATAGGTGTCAATTTGGATGTTCCATGCACGAGGCGCTTGCTTTAGCCCATATAGTGCCTTCCTTAACTTCAATACTTTACTCTCCTCCCAGCTTTCATGTACCCGGGTGGTTGCTCCACGTATACTTCTTCTTCAAGCACACCATTTAAAAATGCTGATTTTACATCCATTTGATAGATCGACCACTTGAATTGTGCTGCTTGTGATATGAGAAGCCTGATTGTTTCCATTCCCGCCACCGAGGCAAAGACTTCATCATAGTCGATCCCTGCCTTTTGTTTATAGCCCTTCGCGACTAGGCATGCCTTATACCTTTCTATCTCACCGTGGGCATTCATATTTTTCTTATATACCCATTTTGCTCCTATGGGTTGATATCCTTCTGGCAAATCCACCAAGTCCCAAGTTTCATTTCTACCGATAGCCTTCATCTCTTCATCTGTCGCAGTTTTCCATTTCTTATCTCTCACTGCCTCTTCAAAAGTAATATTCTCAGCATCTACCAAGAGACATATCAAGTGAACTTTATCTGTTGACTCGTATAGGTTTTGCAAACTTCGCATCTTTGGTTGCCTTGGCTCTTCTTCATCGTCAGATATTTGAGGTGTTATTGGTGTGCGTATCGATGTAGTTAATGATTCTCCTTTTTCTTCCTTCTACGTTACTTCCATTTGGTTGTTCCAATCCCACGTGCTTTCTTCATTCACCTGCACATCTCGGCTCACGACCACCTTTTTTCAATTGGGTTGAATAACTTGAAAGCCTTTGTCTTTTCATCATATCCAATGAGTACGTACTTCTTACTCTTATCATCTAATTTGGTTCTTCTTTGATCTGGTATACGCACATATGCCAAACTACCGAATACTTTTAAGTGTGACATGGTTGGTTTTTGTCCGCTTCAAGCTTCCTGTGGTGTTTGATCTGCCAATATTGCATGTGGACAACGATTTTGCATATACGCTGCATATTGTACTGCTTCTGCCCAGAATTCTTTTGGCATGCCTTTGCTTCTCAACATTAAACGAACCATGTCAAGAATAGTTTGGTTTTTTCTTTCAGCCGCATCGTTTTGTTGAGGTGAGTATGGTGCGGCTAAAAATTTTTTGATCCCTTGTTTCTCGAAATAGCTTGTGAATGTTGTTGACATGTACTCTCCACCTTTATCTAATCGTAAGACCTTGATATAAAGACCGGTCGTCTTCTCTACTAATACTTTGAATTTCTTGAACATTCCAAGTGCCTCAGATTTTTCTTTCAAAAAATAAATCCAAGTCTTTCTTGTGTAATCGTCAATGAAAGTGATAAAGTACCTCTTCTCGCTGAATGACTTAGGTGTGATCGGACCACATATGTCAACGTGTATCAATTCTAGAGACCTCCTTGCGCGATAATCAGCATTCTTTTGAAAAGAATTTCTTGTTTGCTTGCCGAGCACACATCCCTTGCAAAATTTCTTTGTGTAATCCATGTCTGATAAACCGTGAACCATATCCTTCTTTGCTAACTCTTTCAAACCGTCATGATGAAAGTGTTCGAATCGTAAGTACCACAGTGAGGCTTTTTCTTCCACGTTGACTTACAAACACATTTCTTGCACTTTTCCCAAATTGAGTTTGAACATTCGATTCTTGGCCATCTCTACATTTGCAAGTAAATAGCCAGTTTTGTCCTTCAAATGTAACATCCGATCTTTCATGAAAACTGAATACCTCTTCTCCAATAGTTCCCCCATGCTAAGGATGTTGCTTTTCAGTTCAGGCACGTAATAGACATCTTCAATCGACCCTTCTTTACCATCCTTTTGAGAAAAACATATTTTGCCTTTGCTTTCGACTTGAACTTTTGACGCATCTCCAAATGACACATGTCTATCATTTACCATTTGCATCTCCATGAAAAGGTGTTTTTGTCCGCACATATGATTACTAACGCTGGTGTCGAGATACCATATTATAGCACTGTAAGAAGCATTGTCCTTGTAGGCCATCAAGAGAACACCATCGTCTCTTGTTTCTTCTTCCGCAACCAGATTCGCGTTTTCTTCCATCTTTTTCTTGGAATAGTAGTCTTTTGCATAATGCCCATATTTGCTGCAGTTGTAGCACTCAACCTTTAGACGACTTGACCGGCCACCTCTTCCACAACCAAGTCCTCGACCACACCAATTTTGTTGTTTCGGTTGGTCTTTTTCTTCAGGATTGTTTCCAAATCCACGACCTTCACTACGGCCAAAGCCACAACCTCGACGACCGCGTCCCCTTCCTTGATTTTATTGTGCATATATCGCATTGTCTTCCTTAATACTTTCCTTAGCTTGTAAAGCCTCTTCGAGTAGCTCTTGTATCGTTTTCATCCTCCGTTGTTCATGTGCTTCAAGAGAACCTGCAAGATCATCGGTGATCATTTCTGCCAAATTCTTCGACTCTTCAATTGCGCATACGATATTCTCAAAATCGTTGGTCAATGATCGCAAATTCCTCTCTACAACCTTACATCGGTTAGGTTTTCCCCATTGCGTTTGAGTTGATTAACCATTGTTTGGACACGTGTGATGTAGTCGGATATTACTTCCGATTCTTTTATTTTCATCGTTTCCAATTCGCCTCGAAGAGTTTGAAGCCGCACTTGTTTAACTCGGTCGGCTCTCTTATAGACTTTTTGTAAAATGTCTCATGCTTCCTTCGAATTTGCTACATTGGTAATTTTCTCAAATCCTGACTCATCCACTGCATGGAACATGAGGTAGAGAGCGGCCTTGTCTTTCATACGCATTTCTTTCAATGTCTTTAACTGCATTGCAATCAAGTTCGTAGTATTTTCTGTTTCTGTGTAGTCATTTTCTACTACTTCTCATGCATCTTGTGCACCTAGCAACGCACGCATCTTAATGCTCCAATTGTCATAATTCAACTTGGTTAGTCTTGGAATAAGTATTTGCCCCAACTATAAACTCCTGAAATTTGCCATAGCTCTGATATCAAATTATTGTTAGAAACGAAGAGGAGAGAAGAAACTAATTATATTTCATAAAATATTTCACATAAATTTTCTTTCAAACAACACAAAATGATTATATATTTATAGTGGTTTACATATCCTTACAAACATACACGACCCTTTAGATAGATGTCTCTTTACTCCAATATGCACTACTCTTCACCTTATTATTAATTTGAGTTTATTCAGGTATGAACTAAGTGGATTGAAAGTTTGTATGCAGAATCGAACAGGGTCAAAACACAACGAAATCCAAAATTTTGGTCATAAGAAGATATTGTGATTGAAGTACAGATGACAATAGTGCTAAAACTACTAGATACAAAGGAGAATTGCTTAAAAGACGGGAAATGAAGTACAGAAATGCAAGGACATCTAGGCTTTGTAGTAGGGAATCATTTATGCGGCAGTAGCGGGGCAGTGTCGCTGGTCGTCGTATCTACATCTTCCGTTTTTTCTCGTTATTTCATACACGGCTCTTTTTGTTTAGATGATCCCTTTTTGGCATCATCCTGTAGCAAAGATTAATAGGTTAGTTGATGTACTAAGATCGAATCATATTAGATTTACATTAAGGCGTTACCACTGTGACTATCCCACCCCTAGTTCCTGATCAAGGTCCTGTGTTGTATTTATTTCTTTCCCTTCATCTTCTGATTCGTTGTCCTCTTAAGAGTATGAAGTTTGATAACTTTGAGTATTTGATTTAACTGGGTATGTAGTGTCTTTGACCTTTTTGCAGCGCACAAATCTCTCCACTTTCTGCTTTCCATTAATCTTAGATGCTGCATATTTTTTTTTTAATTACGGGTTAGAACAAAAAAGTGCAATATAAACAACAGTGACATGTACTTTGTGTTAAGGAGAATATACATATTTTTTTCTTCCGTTTTTGACTTATTATTCTTATTTCCAGATGCAAACAAAGTCGCACTGGTTGAAACTTAACTATGGCTGTGTTCTCATCCGGACTGAAAAATGACACGAGAAAAGAACATAAAGGGAAATGAAGGAGGAAAATTTAACGAAGAATGAAATGGAGAATAAAAAATATATTTGAAAGGAGAGTGAAATGGTATTTATAAACGAAGTAACGTTTAATTAAGTGAAAACTAGAAACACATTCCTCTTTTTATAACATATTTGTTTTCCATCTCTTTTCTTAAAAACTATTTTATAAATCCCTCTTTTTTGAATTTCTTTTCTTTTTTTACTTCTTTCATTTCAAATATAAGAATCACCGTCGAAAAATATATCACTAGCGGTTATGATTTATGAATATATATATATATATGATTAAAACACATGTTAAAGTTAGTAAAATTACTCAGAAAACATTCTAAATTTTTCGTATTTGTTTAAAAATAGGAACATGTTAGAAGGGAATCAAAGCTTATATTTTTTTTAATTATAAAAATGTATGTCAAACCTAATTATAACTTTAATTTCAGTTTGCATCGGATGTGTACTGTTCATCCCAATAGCCAATGCATCGGATGCTTGGCAAAGTAATGAACCATAGCATGACGCATCGAATGCTTGGACATAATGCAAATTCCAACTGGACAAAAAAAGATTGCGAACGAATCCTAGGTCGATCGTTATGGTACACTAGTAAGTTGTTAGCTAATTCAGGGACTTTTGGACCTAATGGTCCGTATGAAATTGGAGATTCTGCTGACCGTCATTGTTTACCACAGTTGATTATGTCGTAATTTGCAGATCTAATTAAACAGTGGTTAAGCTTCCGCACCCATTAGTTAATTGAAAGGTCTGTCCACCATGTCATCTCTATTGTCCTGCTACAGTTAAATATTGGTAGTTATCAAGTTAAAGCGTAGTAACAGCAGTAGAGTGCACTACTTTCAAATTTAAGACAGTGGTTTTAAAATGTGAATTTTGCTACATAAAGTTGTGAAACATTGAACACTATTTTCGGAAGGACAAAGACGAAAATTCGATATATTATTACTATTTACTATAATTATTTCACTGTATTATATATTCCGCTGTATTATTTGTTTATTTCTGATATATGTATAAATTTGATTTGAACAGTAATAATGTAATCAAATGATATTTATAAAACAGCTTCAAATGTAAACCTGTTGTACAGTTATTAACTTTCAATTAGATATTTATTATCCAAATTGTGTTAATAGGGTTAGAAAACAGTACTAGAGAGTTACATCATTTTACTGACCAAGTTGGCTCATGTGTATCATGTCATAAGGGTTTGTAACGTTTGTTTAACCATGCATGCAGCCTCCTTATCGAACGAAATAACTGTGGCAAAGGTAGTCTGATCATAAACTTCTACTGTAAGACTATGTCTATCCACGTTTATTTATAAGTTAGTACATGTTCAGGGTTTGTAATAGCATACATACATGTTTACATGTCTGGAAACGTTGATGTCGCACTTGGGCCATGACAGACAACTCCATCTGCCTGATGTGTTAATTTTTATCGTGGTTACACTCACCATAAACTTCTTGCCCTACGTATAGATGGAGAGATTGATAGAATTTGTGCATTTTCGGTTGAAATAGTAAACAAATACGTACAGATGTGTGGTAATTACCCTGCAGTTAATGCTTCTTATCTGCGATATTATATAATTTTTCGAAAATAACCAAGTTGAAAAATGAAACTAACACATAAAATTGAAAATAAAATTATTTTGTTTTTCGTGTTTAAAAATAACAAAAGAATGAAAAACATTTCATCCATCCAACCAGCCCTCTATCTTCTTCGGCGTAATTTTATTGTCATCACGGTGATCTATAATTTCAGATTTCTCTTCCGTTATTATATAATTTTGGTATGTTCAACGCAAAATAAAATAAACCAGACATGTGATAAAATTTTCAAAGTGTACTTCCTTGGTTCATTCAAGACTAACATTCAAAGTAAATGATTGGTTCAACAATGCGGACTGTAATTAGACCAAGCACCAACAGTTGCATCTAGAAGTGTGGACCACCCTATAAATTGACAGTACACAAAATAACATTTTCTTAATATCAATTTAACAGTACCCGTTTAGTCAGAATTGATTTGTCACTTTTTAGGTGCATCACCAACTATTAGTGGCTCCATATTGGATTCCCAAGGCTAACCCAACGTGCCAACGGTCAAAAAAACGATTGTTGCCACATAACCGACTTCAATCAAGCAACGGTCATTTTTTTTGTCGGTTGCCTTCTTTCCCACTTCCCTTTTATATAATTTTACAATCTAACAATTTTATTTACAAAAGTTTCTTCAACATTTATTATATAAGAGGAATTAATTTAAAGGACAAAAATTTGTATATTTTTAGTCTCAGGGCACGACCTTAATATTTTAACAATAAGGACAAACATTTTTCCAAAATTATTCATAAGAACAAACATTCTTTTAAAACTGCTAGCAAACTAAAAACTGCTATCGATAACTACAAACTGATACCTTAAAACTGTTATCTGTAACTAAAAACTGATACCTAAAAAAAGTTGTCCTTAGGCTAAAATACTGAAGGTCCGTACTTGAGGCTAAAATGCTGAGAAATTTTGTTCTTGACAATAATTTCATGTATTATATATTCAAACAATTATTCCAGTCGTTTCAAAAAATCGAAAGGGAAAATCTCCATATCTTAATTTTCTATCACAACACAGACCCGATTATCCTTCTCAATTCAATTAGAATACGTTCAATTTTCGGTATAGTTAAATCAATATTATTATCAAAATTCTCAACATCAAAATCAAAATTCAAATTTTGGTTTTTCCCAACAAATTCCAAATTCGTATCATTCTCCACAAAATCGAAATTCCTATCAATCGCAACAAAATTCGAATCATTACCAAAATTCAAATAATTCCCAAAATACATCATTTCAATAAACCTATAACTATGATTCAAACTACGTGTCTTTCAATAGCCAGCAACGATTAATGATGTCTTACCACTCTTAGATTTTGACAATAAATATGAATATTCAATTCAAAAATAATGGTTCGGGAAACAAAAAATCGTAATTCAAGGGCAATGAAATTGCCGAAGAAGATGTTTATAGGAATCCTAATTTTTCTACCGTTCAAGGATGAGGAAAGAAAACAACGAGATCAATATTAATGAATCTCTGAATGCAGAAAGTGAAAATCCGCCACCAAAAGGCCCAAAAGCACGAAAATGATCGTCGGACGAGCAAGCTGAATTTGCATTCTGTTGGGTTGAAATTTTAAAGGTAATAAGAAAAGTATGAGCCAAACTGAAAGTTCTTTTTGAAATTATGTGTGCAATTTGTGCAACTATCTACGTCCAAACAATGTTTTAAAAACCGTTGATTCATGAAGCAATATTGGAAAAGAATAAATTCCGTCTGTAAACGTTGGAAAGAAATAATGCCCGTGTTGCATACATGAAAACAAAGTGGGACAAACGACATGGATTTGGTAACGAACAAAGTGGACCAAGCGTCTTCACTCAACTACGGTACTTCGACGACCTCCTGTATCGGTGGCTGGGACGTCGATGTCTTCTTCGACAGAGGGGTATTTCCTTCGTCCGTTGGAACATTTCCATCGTTGCGTTTGCTAGCACCTCGGATTCTTCTCCACGCTCTTCTCATGCTTATTTTTTTTCAAGTTTTTTTTAACCTTTTTTTTTTCTAATTTTTTTTTCTCTCAACTGAAATGGAGTGGAGATGGAAAGCAAGAGGAAGAAGAGAGTTGTGTGCTTTTTGAAATGGCAATAACCAACCTATTTATGGTCGGCTATTGCATGTTAACATAGTCGACTTTATAACAACCGGCTACGTTGGCGTTGTAGATTGTACGTAAATTATAATTCAACGGTTGTGGATTGAATCTACATGAATTGCCTTAGCCTGCTATATAACAGCCGGCTAAGACAATTTTTTTTTTCTGTCCGTTGAGTCTGCTTATTTTTCTACTTTAGGAGCGGGCGGGGGTCATTGGGAGATGAATTGATGTTTGGTGGTGCTTGCGGTTAGGAATGCTCTAATAACATTGTACATACTAAATGGACAATAGCGAAAGATGACTACAATAAACGATGTGTACTTGTACAACAACTGTGATTGAGGAAAAAAGGAATTTGCTTGGTTAACACAAATATGACAAAAAATGTGATATCAAACATGTTTAACAACTGAAATAAAACTTATATTAAACAACTAAATCAAAACTGTATGGAAAATAATGGTACTAATTATGAGAAATAGCATCGGTGTGCCACACAAATTAAAAGCTCTTCCACATGAAAAATGCTGTTTATAAATCTACCATAGTCGAGAACGGTAGTTTAAACCAACTAAATACTTGGAAGCATACAGTTCTGTAGTAAAAGTGCATTACAAAAAATAATATGCCTACAAACAGAATTGATTGTCGATTTACAGCAAGCTGTCGTGATGGGAAATCAAGGAAGACTTTTATTTAAATTGCCCATCAACTGATTTGAGTAACCTGATGCAGAATCATATATATTAACTGCTTGAGTAGATTCCATCAACTAACCGTCTGCTTCAATTAATTGACCAATCATATCATTCAACATCAAAATTTTGTTGAAACAAACTGAACTCACAAAGCAAAAGTCGTTGGTTCAACCTAGATGCCACAACGAACTCCTGTATCCCATAAATGTGTTGTGCTTCGTGAACTAAAACTTATACGTTATTACACTATATTATTATTTAATACTAGAATTGATCCGTGTTTCGCACACGTGCTGTTTATATTATTGTAAATTGAAAATAAGGACATTTTCGGAATTTCAAAAGGACGTCGAGTAAATTAATTCAACGAATTTTCATAGAGATGTTAAACTATGGAAAAGACAGAGATTTTACGGGAGCTGCAATCAAAATGCCATGATATAGCACTTAGAAACACAGTTCATTGATTTTTCCTATCCACCATGACATTAGTTCAGTTACAATGAGTACTTAAAATTCAGCCAACCCTGAAACAGTAGGATTTTAAACCATCCGAACAATTCAAGAAATCCTGTATTTTTGGCTTCAACTAATGCCCGGAGGTCTGGTATCGAATCTGAACAATTCAAGGGGAGGGTTAAGATTTTATACATGTTATTTGGATCATAACAAAAATCGTGTATCGAACCATCACTAACAGAGAAGCATTCTTCACACAACATCTTCACAAAACACCCCAGATAGTCCTAGCTGCAGCTACCAGATCCTCAGCAAGCCCAAGCCTTTGCTCCTGCAATCGTTTTACAGCCAGCAAACAGCTGCTCCAACCATTTTTATCAAACCGCCGCCTGCCTTTTTCTACCTGCAAGCCACTCTATGCAGCTGTAGCTGCTGCAAACAAAATGCACCCGTCGTCACTTGTTTTGCAGTGTACTTTTACTATATTTGTAGGGTAGCATATTATGTTCGTTATGTGCTAACTCTTTGGTTACAGGGACAGGTCGGGAATGGTTTGTATACCCTTATTCCTTACGATATCAACCAGTATGTTTTCCGACTCGAGCTCTTATGTTTTGCTTCATATTATCTCGGATATTCTTAAATGAGTAAACTATAAAGTAGTTCTATGTGCGATGCAGTAGTTACGCAGAGAACGAGTTGGATGGAGCTATCTTGTTTTATGTATGGATTTCTATGCTTATTCCATTATGCAGCACTGTGGAGCCTTGGCAGTGCTTGCTTATTATTATGAGACAATTATTTGAGTTTATTTCCATTGTATAAACTCTATTACTAGTTGTATAACTCTGTGAATCTGTACACTGGTATTTGGATCGTTTATTTATTATCATCTCTTCTTTTTTTATACCTATGATGTATATTATATTTTATTCCATGTGCTATGAGATATGCAATAGGTTCTGTAATGTTTATTTCATTTTGAAACCTTGATGATCGTTCTACATTAGTCAGATACGTCAGCAACGCACTATCTTATGTATATTAGATGTCGGTGGTATAGGGTGGTCGTCTCGTTTGGTATCGGAGCTTAGGTTACACAACTAACCTGGGTTGATATTGGGGTCCAGCGGAGACAGGGAAGGAGTTATCACCCTAAATTGGATCGAAAGTATATATATATATATATATATATATATATATATATATACATGAGAGAGTGCGTATTTGTTATATATTTTGGTTTTCAAAATTATATATCAGTATATATAGTAAACATGTCTCAAGTACACACGAATACCATTGACACAGTTTTCTTTTTGAGAGTCTGATCATTCTTATTATATCTTATAAGAATGAGCCAGCAAAATAAGGATTCAGCTAGGACTTATATTTATAGAGTAGAGCAAGGAGCGAGTAGCGGGGCAACTTTGAACCTCCGTATGTAAGCTATGTTCAATAATATAATAACGAACATCCTGCAAAACGCCCAAGGGGTTGCTCTAATTGTTATTTGTGGCGGTGCTCAAATGCAAGTGCTAAGGCCTAACTTTGCCAATTTGAATAAAGATTACTCTAGTCTTTGAGGCAAAACGTCTTTCAAACAAAGTCGGCTATTGAACTGTGGGATTTGTTGGATACTAACCCGTCCATCTTTAAGGACTTGGAGTTAGAAGATGCGTTAGAAGATGCGAGAAAAAGCGACAAAGTGGAAGTTGGCCTCTAGGATCAGTATACTTAGGAGCATTTCAAAGCCCGATTTGAGGAGAAATTCATACTGATGGCTTGGAAGTAGATTTTAGAAGAATCGCTGATCAAAAGCAAGGAGACTTATCTATTTCAGAATATGTAGTTGACTTTGACATAGTGTCGAAATATTAGATGTCATTCATCGACACTCCTTTAAAAAAGAATGAGAAATTTGTTGTTAGCTTGAATGACTACTTGGAGGAAAGGATGATCGTCCACATCAATAAAAGCTTTATGAAGGTAGCCAAGAGAGCTTTGAGGTATGAGAGTCTTACCCAAAGCCAAAGGACGTTTTTGTTCCAAAGGTGGAGTTCAAACTGTATGGCGATGACGATGGGAAGAGAAAGTGGAAGTACAGTGGAAAGAAGCAGTTCTAAGGCAAAGGTGGTCTAAAAATGGGCAAGCGGGAGCCTGCATCCAATAAGCGTAGGGAGAAATGTCATCTTAACAATAAATGTAAGAGTGCAGAGAGGAAGTGTTACAACTGCAATAAAAGTGGACATTAGAAGAACTGTCCAAAGCTACTAAAAAACAATCAGGTTATGTTTGCTTATGCTTTTAATGTTGTTCTTACTTCATTGAGTGCTCGATCAGTGAAGGAGAATAGGAAGAGCATCGTTATCTAAGGTATATTTATGATGTACACATACATGTTCTATTTGCTACCGCGACCATACATTCCTCATATATAGTGACTTGGTAGATAGAGTAGTATTAAGACTTGAGATAGTAGTTAGACCTTTGACTGTGATGAACCCTGCTGGAGGCTCGACTAGCAGTGTATGGTTTGTCGTGATATAGTTTTATCAAATCATGGATGTATGTTTGTTTGTGATTGTTTTGTACTTCGGTTTGTAGGGTTTGGTATTATACCGGGGATGGAGTGGCTTTAGACATACAAAGTCATGATGGAGTGTAAGGTTGAAGGTGACGATTGGAATGGATGGTAAGCGAAGGATAAATTGGATTCCCTACCAGACGATGTGATGATGATTAGCCTTTTATATTCACCCGAGGTCCCTCATAATGAGTTGTCATAGTACATATAGAAAAGGAGTATCCAGACGTATTAGTGGAGGTGACTGGATTACCGCCACATAGAGAGATTGAGATCCTTATTAACTTGGTGAAGGATGCCAGTTCGATTGTTGTGTTATTGAGACATATAGAACCCAAAGAGCGTACGAAACTAGAAGTGCAACCAAATGACCTATCGAGGATAGGGTTTATTCATTAAAGTATGTCTTAGTGGGGAGCATTTGAAATGTTCTCCACTAAGGCGGACGGCTCTTTGAGGGTTTGTGTTAAGTAACATGAGTTGAAGAAAGTGACGAAGAAGAACAACACTACACCACAGATAGGATTTTGGCGCGGCACATTTGATACGGCTATAAGCCGTATCAAATTTTAATGTGGCTTAAAGCCGTATCTACATTATTTAATACGGTTGTAAGCCGTATTAAAATTTGATACGGCTTATAGCCGTATCAAAATCTGTGCCACTTTTCGTGGGAAAATTTTCCCCAAAACGCACACCCTCCCTCCTTTTTTTTTTACTTCCAGCTTTATTTTTTTTTCCCGTCCTCTAATCACTGCTCTAATCAATCTCGAATTCTATCACTGCTCTAATCAATCTCCCAATTTCTGCCATCCGTCTTCCTGAATCGTTGACTGAATATCATCGGGGACCAAAATCATTGATAAAAGGAGTCCTTAATTTTGATTTCACTTCAGGTAAATAATATTTTAACTTAAATCCTACCTAAAAATACCGTTGCTTGAATTTTTGGGTGAACATTATGGGTTTATCTTCCTTCATCCACGATTACAGTACATGATGCTAGGATAAGTGCTGAATAATCTGATTTATTAACCATAGCCATCTTTGAATTAATTTATCATTTTCAATTTGGTTACTGTTCTATACTGAAGTTGTTTTAGAGAACACGTTTTTTCATGTGCTGAAGTAGAATTAAACTTTACTGACTATTGATTATTACAAACATCTGCTAATTATGGCAGTCAACAAATTGAAAATCATTAGTATATTGGGATTTCCTTATTTCAAACCTCAGCTTCTTTAACTTTGCTATTCTAGTATTCTGTGTTGTTCCTCAGTACTTTGGATTTGGGTGGCCGATTATATAATTGGCAAACCATTTTCACTCTATATTTTATACTCATTTTCATCTGTACTGCTAATAGTCTTATACTGTTTGCAACCATGTTTGGTAACTGTCGCCCGAGACTGTGTAACTGTAGACATATAATCTGATTGCCGAAAGTACAAATTTCAACCCAACGACATCAGATTTGTTCATTGGTTAGTTATTGTGATCTACATCCTTATACGATTAGTATAGATTTGTAAGTTTGATATACACAACTGCTTATGTTAGGTACCCAGTTTTCTCAAATTCCATGACAGACCATTTATTTATTCCCGTGCTTATTTAGGGTTGTTAATGGTGCAAGCCAAGTATCAGGAGAGGGGTAATGCATAGACATTACTCCGGTGCTACAAAATAGCGCCGTTGTAATGGCAAATTTTTTGGAAACAGCTTGGTGCTAATGTTTAAAATAAACCCTATATTTTGAGTTCCATTTATTGAAATTTAAATAGTCCATATATTTTAACTATTTAAAATTAATTAAATATTTAAAATCATACCACAAAATTAATTCTAGGGTTATTGTCTACTTGTTTGTCTTACATTAGAGTATCATAGTTGAAAAGAATGGTAAAAGTTCACGATAAATTATAGTTCTGGCATCAAGAAATCAAGATAAATTATAGTTCTGGCATCAAGATAAATTAATTCTAGGTTTTCTAGTATATTTTTTATCCACTTTGTTGGCTCTTAAATATAATTGGGTAGATTTTTAGATGTATTAATTTTTAATATTTATATTGGAAACTTATAAATGCTGATCATCAATTTGATATAATAATTTTTATTACTTTCTTGCATGCATAAGTTATGCTTATGTATACATTTGTCTTTTATGTTGACAAATTAGAAAGTAGTTATTTTCTTCTTCAGATAGGATACTAGAAAATCCTATTGTTGTCGACCTTCATTTTCCAACGACATACGTGTTTGAGTATATTTGTGCTTCAAATCATTATTAAGAAGAAATATCATTGTTCAACACAACATATGCTACTGCATATTTCATTGGAATATATAAATGGTACTAAGTTGGTTGAGAACGTAAGATGCGGTATTTGTCTACCTAAAAAATACTCATCTCAGTTGGTAATAAAAGTTTTTGGCTAACTAAACTTTTACAAGTGATGATACAACACAGGGACTCCTAACTGTAAATATAAAATGAAACTAGGAGTAACATAATCATGTGAATAATAAGCAAAATTTTATAGTATGTGCCTAATAGTGAGAAATAGTTGAAGGTTCTAAAATAATGAAATGTGCATACGATGATTTCTTTGAACTACGTAAAAATAAAATTCTCATATACTTTTGACTTATTGATTTACTTCCGCTGCAATTTCAAAGGCAATTTCAGTCAACGATTTCACTTTTTTTCATTTTTGAAGTTGTTTTCTTCTTCTTACAATTACAAGTCTATATGGTTTTATTAGTTAGAACACTGTACTGTTTGTTTAAACAATGAAGTTGAAACAGTCTGCTTCATGATGATACCCAATCTATTGCACAATCCATCCTTATCAACGATTTTATTTGAGAATCACCAATTAAGGAAAGCCTTGGTAGAAAGATGTTGGTTACTAGATATTTTTCTCTCTTCTGGCAGACATATGATATGTTTAATTACTCTAATGAAACGAGAAATAATGAAACATCATTGATTGGATGCTCAAGTTATATCTGCAAGCAACAATAACTTTATATTCAACTTACAATTTTTTCGGAAAGCGGTATTTATGTTACTTTTATACTCATCAGGCTTTTAAGGATGCACTGGTGGGCTATAAACTATTAAAATGATTCCTCCCTTTAGTCTCACTAGAGTATCAAATGTAGGCAGTTGAAGCTTTTGGAAGTTAAAGATAAGCCTGCAAGGGAAAAGATATATGAAGTACTTTTCTCTAATAATAATGCATATAAGATGGAAGATAGTTTGTGAAACCTATTTTGCCAAAATTTTCTGAACTATCATTATGCTGCTGAAAGGTCAAAATATACATGCATTCTAAACAAAGAAACATTGTGTTTGCAGTTACAAAAGGATGAATGAAGCGTATGTTCCCACATGCAACACAGATGCATACTTGCATAGTACTAGTAGTCTAATGTGAATTATTATATTTCTAGTATAAAGTGAATTAAAGTTTTACAAGTACAATGATTGTCTTTCTCTATCCCAAGAATAAGAAGGCAAATCCTTGCATCAATGAATGATTTTGAACCAGATCATTCTTATGATATCGTTAAAGGTCATGCTCTATGAAATACAGAGCTTTATTCAAATTATAAAGTATATTTAAGTTCACGCTCCCACTTTATGTACCCACATTGAATATATCATTTCTTTATTGGATTTTGATTGACAAAATCTATAGAATCACTACCAAGATTCCAGCATGTTTTACAATTTTATTCTTTACGTAAAGCTCTTAAAAAAATATAACATTCAAGGAAACACTATAAGCTACTATTACACTCATACTTCCAAAACAATATGGTTATGTTTTCTTCATCTTTTCCTTTGTATATTCCTTTGTATTACATGGATATGATTGTACATGAATGCCAATTTTCATATTATTATATAATGCTTATACTGCTCTTTTCATCCAATGACCATCACTAAATAACCTAATGTGTAATTCATAGAATTATATTTAAAGGATCCAATATTTTTTTCCTACTTATTCAATTTTAAAAATATAAATGAGAAACAAATGAGTTCTAAAATACATGAATTTTTGTTAGATTATAAATCTGACTAATCAAAATATCCTTGTTTGCTAATCCCTTTCATTTTCGTATATCCTTGTTTGCTAATACATGAACTGTAGAAATGAAATGGTTGTTGATTTTGATGTTCACTTTAAAGACATTATGCTTGGGACATCTTGAAAATAGAGGTTATGATATAGGACCCATTGAAGGGAAAGTCTCATGTTCTGTTAAATATGATATAGGAGGGCAGTATGTCTTTCAGCATAGACAAACAATGGATAAATGAATCAGATCTAAGATCTACATACTATATAGACGGGGTGCAGAAGTTCATTAGTTTTGTTGAAGAAAACGGTGGTAAGAAAGGATTGTATTTATGCCCTTGCACCCGGTGCAAAAATATGAAGACGATCAAATAGATGACATTGATTTTCATTTGCTTAGATGGGGTATTATCCAATCGTATACGGCGTGGTATTTTCATGGGGAAAAAAGGGCGGAGATGGAAAAACAACAACCAGTTAGTCATGGAAGAACTACTGCTGAGTCTGAACATATTAGGATGGAAGATCTGGTCAATGATGCAGATAGATTTCATCATTTTCAACCTACAAATTCGGTGCCTGATCATGCTAATGTTGGAGAGCAGTCTACTGATTATCCAGATTGGCAGGCCAATGAAAGTAAGAAGTATAAATCGCTTTTTGGTAGCGTAAAAGAGCCGCTGTATCCTTCATGTTCAAAAGGGATTACGAAGCTGTATGCCATTGTGAAACTGAATAGCTTGAAGACCCAATACAACTTTTCAGATAATGGTATGACTGCACTTCTCGAACTAATAAAGGAGTTACTCCCCGAAGGTAACACGCTGCCGACAAAGTACTCCGACGTAAAGAAGATCATTAAGCAAGTTGGGATGAATTACAAAACTTATGATGCATGCATCAATGATTGCATATTGTACTGGAAAGATGATGCGAACAAAGTTTCTTGTCCAACATCCATGGGAAATCTGTACCATCCACACATGAAAAAGTGGTGTTGGACAGTATACTGCTACCAGATGAGAGAACCAACAAAATGAATCATCAATTTGTAGAGACCTTTGCTGATGTTGGAGTGGGTGGATATGTGTGCCATCTGAAGTGTCTTATTCGATATCTCTAGATGATGGAGCATGTATATTTGGCAGGAGAAATAAAAAATGGTTCATGAATCATATGGCAGGAGTAAATTAGAGAAAATAAGAAATGGTTCACGAACACCGAAACTTCACTTATCACATATATCATAATATCAATTTGTTCTTAACTTTAGGATTTGCTTATAACAGTCCAATTTATTCTTCATCTTACACTATGTATATAGATAGTTCTTTGATCACATAATGAAAGTGTACATGCGTCTCTGTTTCACCTCTCTGAAATACCAAGAAAATAAATACTTGTACATAACTACATCTTATGCACTAGTTTTACCTAGATATAAGATGTAAATTTTACTTGTACATAGTAGCAAGATATGTTGAGTTAGCAATTCATGACTAACTCAACATATAATCGTCTCTGTTTTCAACAATTTCATGCTCTGCATGTAGGATATTTTGTTATAGTGATATATGGAAGAAATTCTTTATAACTATTACTAAGCACCATTGAAATGATTTTATATGTATAATTACAACTAGAGATCAATCTAAAATCACTAATATTATTACGACTGTTAGTTTTTAGAAGTAGAGTTATGAAAGTATTGTTAAAGCTTTCAAGTAACTTTTCATTTTCTATGAATTCATTTTGTAGAGCTTCATTTCCTTATCCATTAACATCTGCACTACTTCATTCAATTCCACTACATCCCCTTCGAGCTTGCCTCTACATCACCGAACTAATAAACAAGTTCCTTTCACAAATGTCGTTGCTCTCTGATCATTCTGCCTCAAACTTCCGATCGCATAACACCCATCTCTACAACATTTTTGACAAATTTTGTTTGGACTTTCTACAACATTTTTTAAAATTCTTAATGTAATTTTTTTTGAACGTTGTGTTAGTTATTTTAATCATGTTTCACAAACGTCGTAGATATACTTTTAATAGCTTTTTATAATTATTGTAAAAGAATAATATTACAACATTGCATAAATGTAACCCATAAAACTACTAAACCTGTTTTAAATAACATTTTAGAAACATCATCTTTAACAATTATATATATATATATATATATATAATATCCACAACTATTTGCAAACATTGTTTACATAAACTTTTTTTTACACAAATTTATGTAAAAAACCAATGTAATTACACAATCCAAACCAACAGCCAAAACAAATCATCAATAATAGATATCTAGCCACCACTCTTCAACTTGAGCTCACATCCAGCTTATACCATCTTCACAGCATCATCAGCAATCTTGGCCGCTGCATCATCATTCTCCTCGGCTGCTTCCGGTCTGCATGTGCACCGGCAGTGGACATTCACATGTGTGTGCATACTTACCTGTACACTGGCAGTGAACATTCACATGTGTGTGCATACTTACCTATACACTACCAGAGAAATTCATTATGCTTTCTACCCACACTTATTCTTATGCTATTCAACATTCATCGTGCCAAAACTGCTACTCATCAATGGCAAACCACCAGAACACCTCCATTTGTAGCTTCATGCACTAACAACCACACTTGGCCTTGCTGCTCCGACCTCGGAACTTTGCATTTCCAATATACTTCAATGCTTTGCTACCTCAGCCTGCTACCCTATGGTTTGCTGGCCTATTTGCCTTCTTGTCGACTGCACACCTGCCTCAGTTACTCCATGCAACTTGCTGCCAATTTTTTTGCTGCTGTATATGATTAGCTTTGTGCTTAACTTCGTGCCATACAAACTAATCTATTCACCATTCATTCAGAAACTACTTTTGGGGATCTAGAAACTCTGTCTCAAGTTACCCTTGTGCAGCAGACTCATGTGCAGCAACATACCTTCAGCTCATCACCAGTGCATCTGGCCTCTGCACAACTACCATCACTTCAAACCCAAAATAAAAACCCAAAAATTTCTTCGACAACAACAATGCTTACTTCACTGCCCACTCCCATTACTTCAACTACAACAGCGCCTCGCTGCAAACCTGTTCCACAACCTTCCCATTAACAAGTTTGATAACATTTGATATGTTTGTTTCCAAATTACCTTTAACTGATGTCACTCACACCTAAACTTATCTCCATTTATGCATAGATACTCTAAATGTAATTGATACTTAATGATAATAAATGAGAAACTCTCTGGTATTTTATTTAAACTTATCAATGTACTGCATTACTTCAGTGTAATATGAAAGTTGTACTTAGAAGCTCAGTAACTAATATATGAGCCATATACCATGCATGTTGTTTCTCTCAACAATGGCTTTAAAATATAAGATGAAACATGGATAACTAAGGAATTTATGATAAAAGCCAAAGGATGGTCCATCTTCTAAAGCACTGAAGTGCCAACGAGTAACAAAAATAAGCATAGCAATAAATCTTTTTGCTAATCCCTGTAAGTTTGTTCTTTGGAGTCTCCAATTTATAACAAAATAAACATTACATACACATTATAAAATTCACAAAAGCAAATGCCTGGTTTTTTTTTCCACGTAATTGATTAATCCTTCTTTTAATGTATTTTTCTCCGATATCTGACATGGTAAACACAAGAGATGGAGTATGGCATGCATTCCTAGCTCTACTGAGTATATAATTAAGCTCTAGTTTCATTCGTTAATAATATTACTCTGTAATTTCTTTGCGTTTTGCCAGAGACTAAAAATTCAGATGATCGAGGGTAAGGCTGTATATCATTCAGTGTTCAATTATTATTATTATGTACAAGGACTTTATCATATAGTTGTTTGGTTGGCAACCCAGATTTCTAAGTTTTCTTTTTCGTTATGCCAAAGTCCTTATGAGCATTCAATAACCAGCTTGAACATGAGGTACATACTTACTGAAGGAAAATAAAAAATTTGCTTGAACATACACTATTCAGACCATCTTCCTCTGCACTCCACTGCCTGCCGAACCCCATACTTCACTGATAAACCATCCTCATCTACCTGTCTTTTCTACTACTATATATTACACACAATATACTTCTCAAACTGTCTTTTGTACTACTATAATTTATACCCATTTTTATGTTTGCAGGTTGAATCAGGAATGATCTTTATGCAATCTTTGGTGCTAGCTAATTTTATTTGGTTTAGCAAAAAGTGTAGCAAGAGACTTGGAGTAATTCATTTGCAAAAGGTTAAGCCAGAGACACTGTTATAGATGTTATACTCTGGGTTCTATTGAACATGTTAAGGTCTTGTATTGATATTGTGACTTGTGTAGCTCTTGTTTTGAGCTTAACTTCATATTTGTACTAAATGCTAGTATGTACTATTTTTCGTGTTATGTAATGATATTATTGTTAAGTTATTATGCACTGCAATGCAGATTATTGAATCATTTGAATATGCACTGTCTATAATATTATTTGTTTTCTAATATCATTTGAGTGCGGAATATTGTATATGTGTGTGTAATCACTTAGATACAGTTTCTGGCCGTATCTAATGTGTCAATTAGATACAGCTAAAATGGCCGTATCTAATTGATACATTAGATATGGCTACTAGCCGTATATAATGAGACAAATAGATACAGCCTCTGCCCGTATCTAACTGGCTCATTAGATACGGCTAATAACCGTATCTAATATATCAATTAGATACGGCTTCAGGCCGTATCTAATTGTCTCATTAGATACGGCCTAAGGCCGTATCTAACCGGCTCATTAGATACGGCTAATAACCGTATCTAATATATCAATTAGATACGGCTTTAGGCCGTATCTAATTGTCTCATTAGATACGGCTATTAGCCGTATCAAACTGATAAGCTCGCCAAATTTTGATACGGTTAAAAGCCGTATCTAACCTTATTAGATACGGCTTTTAGCCGTACCAAAATTTGGTTTATGGTGTAGTGCAAGTATCCACTCTTGCATATTGATCACATATTCGATCATCTCCTGGTGCGAAGGTATTTTCTCAATTGGATTTGGCAATGGGCTTCCATCGAATGAGAGTGGTGAAGGAGGGTGTGTCGATTATTATACTCCGTATGCCTTCTTGATTGTATGAGTGGTTGGTCTTGATGTTCGGGCTAACCAATGTGCTGGCATACCTTGTTAATCTTATGAATCTTGTCTTCAAGGGTCAAGAAAATAAGTTTGCACTTATGTTCGTTAATGACATTCTTTTCTATTCCCAGATGAAACAAGAACACAAGATGCTCTTGAGGATTGTGGTAGAGGTGTTGAGGATGCACCAGTTGAGGCTAAAATTTTCAAAATGTTACTTTTAAAGGAGGGAAGTGCACTTTTTAGGACATGTAGTTTTAGAATAAGGTGTAACAGCAGATGCTGCAAAGGTAGTAGCAGTCCAAGATTTGGATTGATCAAGGAATGCTACATATATGTGAAGTTTCCTTGGATTAATGGAATATTATAGATGATTCATAAAGGGCTTCTCAAAGATAGTAGCAGCGTTGACCAACTTGACGAAGAAGAATCAGACTTTTGCTTGGGACCCGAGGTGCGAGCATGTATTCATGAGTCTGAAGGAGAGATTAATGAGTGCACCAATGTTGTCATTTTGAGTGGGAATGAAGAATTGAGGGGTATACATAAACGCTTGTTGTACTAGACTAGGTGCGGTATTGATGTATAGTGGCAAAGTTGTCGCTGATTCTAATCAGTAACTGGTACTGAATGAGAAGAAATACTTGACCCATGATTTGGAGTTGGCAATAACGGTGTGTGGAGGCATTTCTTATTAGGGTAAAATTTTGAACTATTCGTCAATAATAAATTGTTTAAGTACCTTTTCTCACAAAAGACCTTAACATTTATCAACAACGATGATTGGAGTTCCTAGCCTCTTGTGACTTTGACATTTTCTATACGCTTGGTGAGGGAAATGTAATCATGAAGCTTTAAGTAAGAGACATGCTAGCTTGAGAACTATGTTCCTTTAGTGGGCATAGTTAGAGTATATAGCTACTTATGATTCTCGATTGCGATGTGAGCTAGATTCAAATGTGTTGGCGAGTTTGACTGTTAGACCTACTCTAACAAAGCGAATTAGTATTAATTAGAGGATTAATTCTAAACTAGCTAAGTTTATTTCAAACTCTGATATGGTAGCAATCCGAGGAGATGAGGTAGTACAGATTCGACCGAGATGGTTGACTCTGTATGAATAGTAGTGTAACAACCCATCCTGGAACATACCTAAATTTCGACCCAACGAAGGCCCATCGAAACTTAGATCCATTCTAAGGCAAGCTGTTGGTAGTAAAAATAAATAACATTGTAGATCCATAACTAAACTTTCAAAGCTCACAGCGAATGGAAAATCATATATAATAGCAAAGTGTACCCATTTATTTCAAAACCATAAAAATATCATAATACAGAATTCCGAAAAACCGTAACATAATATCCGTTATATGGGTATACATAAAAGAAAGTAATAGTAACAAATACTGCCACATACTAATCTTCTCCGTCTCTAAACATTTTCATCGCCGCCATGCCATCCTTAACCTATGTTTTAATGAGGAGGGAGTCAGAACCACAAGTGTCTGGTGAATAAAAACTTTGATTCTTACATTTTTATTACTTAGGCAGTATATTTCAAAATAAGAATATGTCTATAAACATAAAACCATTAAAATCATGTAACCCTTCTTTATAAGGAAAGGAGGTAGGTCCAACCACTTAATAAGTTCCATTCTAGAAGTAGATCTCATATCCTAATCATACATCATAAATAGCTAATAATGTGAGAGACGGTACCCATGCCACTTAATAGTCATAATAGCTAATAATGCGAGATATGGTACCCAAACCACTTAATACTTTCCAATAGAAAATAAGCAGGCTCCATCATTTAAGGTCTATTTACAGAAGCATGCTCCTCAATGGTACTATCTAACTAACATCATATGGAATCCCATATGCCACTTAATACTTCCAAGGGGAAAATAGGTAGACCCCATCATTTAATAATTATTTCTAGAAGCATTCCCTTGTAGAGATACCACCTCACGTAGCCCTTTGACCATTTAATACTTCATCTGGGGAAAAAAGGAGGGTCCAACTACTTAATACTTAAACCCTGAAGCAGGCACTTCATTTTATTATCCATATCCATAATGATGTCTCACATTAGTCCTCTATTCATATGAACAGGTGGCCAGATTAGCTAGGCAGATTTCCCCTACAGAATTTGGATATCTCACATCAATAAAAATGTACAAAATACAAAACTGCCGGTAGCTTCAAAGTGAAGGGAAAACTTCTGTCATGTAACTCTATTGACCTCTCATCTTACCGTTTCACAAATAAGACCTTATAAGGAATCTTCCTTATTACGCCTTAAAATAATAATTATGTTATATAAGAGTTTCCCTTATTTTCAATTAATAATCAATAACCTTCCTAATGGGGGAAATAAATGAAACTAAATGCCTAATTAAGTACGCCATATATGCAATAATTATATGTTAATTATGTAAATAGAGATAAATAAATATTTGCGCTTAATAAGTTCTAAACGCACGGATTTTATGCTCTAAATTAGATTTAAATGTCAATTCCCTAACTAATTATTATTACATGTCATTTTTCTTCAATTTCCTAAGATTTCATGGAATTCTAATGTCCAATATAGAGGATAAATATTTGTAAACAAAACTGAATAGACTTGTAAATAAAATAGAAACTCAGTTTATTAAATCCATTCAATAAAACATCGTAAACAATAATAATTGCAATCTAAACCCCATATTTGATCCAACTCCACTTTTACAAAGAATTAGATAGGAATATGTGGTGTAAACTACGAATGGAATTTGTAATCTAAACCTCTTGTTTTATTGAAGGATCACAATTTGACCCAAAGAAGAAGAAGTGGAACTGACTATAAAATTATCAAAATTTGCATAAACGAAATGTATTCCATCGAATTAATGTAAACAATTGTGAATCTCAACATAGAATTGACATATCAAATTAAAAAGGAATTTTAGAATGTTTTATTTATCGTATTTTTGGAATCCAAAATACCTAAGGCATATTCAAATTCAAAAGAAATGCACTAAACAATTGCTGAAAATAAGTACTAGGGTTCCACTTACAGATTAGCTAGTGTTTCCACTTACAGATTAGCTTTAGCTTTAATCAAATGGATTTGTAGCCTTCCGATCTCTTCTAGAATCTCTCTCTTTTGTTATATATGCACATAATAGGGAAGAGGTATATGTATTCATTAGATCCATAATAAATGGAGAAGAATAGGATAAGAATAGATTGGAGGAAGAAGAAACAAATAGGACATAGGTTGTATCCTTACTTGAGTTCTCCACAGAGTTTCTGAATCTTACTAAAGAGATATCAATGGTAGAGTTTCTTCATATTCCCCAAAATAATATGAATAAAAGCGGAGAAGATAGGGTTCAATTTATAGAAGTTGAAAAATACCAGAACTATATGATGGAAGTAGGTAGGAAATGGATAAATCCGGAGAACACAACTGAATAGAACATAATGTAAAACCCCAACCGCCACTGGAAACTGTCGTTGCCAAGCGGTCGATATTTTTGTTTCTATTGTCGTATTATTTTGTTCCCTAATTAACCTTTTAACATTAAGCTAATTAATTGTTTAATCAGCCTCCAAGCTAATTTTTAAATTTAAATCCTAAATTTGATTTCTCATTTGAATTCGAATTAAATTAATTTAAATATGAGAACTTCAAATGCTCATAACTAATTTGTTTGAGCTCTATTTTCAACATATTATATATGGAAACAAATTAAAATTTCACCATAAACGCAATGGAATAACTTTCGTTGTCAGATTCAAACTTTTATAAACTTTCGATATCTAACCCTTACCATATTTAATTTAATTTAATCCGTTTATTTATGGTTCATTTTACGAGGTGTTACAAGTAGACTCTTTATGCCTAATGTTCATGGACTAAGGGATGAGGTGCTGCGAGAGTGCCATCATTAAGGATTGACTATACATCATAACAGTAGTTTAATTGAATAAGAAATAAATAAATCAGATAAATTAATTGAATAAGGTAAGGCTAAAAATAGAAAATTTGCAAAATTCAAAATTTGATCACAAAAGTTATTTCGTTGCATTCATGGCAATTTTTTTGATCAATTGTCATATATAATATGTTGAAAAAGGAGTTCAAACGAAAAAGTTATGGACTTTTAAATTTTTCGAATTTAAAATAATTTAAATAGAATTCAAATTCAAATAAGTAAATAATTCTCAAATTTGAAATTTGAAAGTTAACAGCAGTTAGACTTGGTGGTTAAGTAATCGTCAAAGTTAACGTTAAGTGATAATTAAGGAAGAAAATAAATAAGAAAATAAAAGCACAAAAATCTCCCAAAACAAACGTGATGGTCAATCGCTCCCTAAGATCGGTCAAACCTAGCGATCAATCGATTAATGTTAAGTAGCGGCTAGGGTTTTTGCACTTCGAATGTCCAGATTTTTATTATTTTAAAATTACCTAAGTACAATGGTTTTGGTGCGTTCTAACCACTATAAATAAGAGCCTAGCCTCTTTACTTTCATTCACAAATTATTTTGGGAGTCTAACGAAGCTTTGTCGGTTTCTCTCTTCAAAAGGTTCAGAAAGTTTCCTTAGGGTTTCAGGTAGAATTGTATATTTTCAATGTTTATTTTCTTATCCTTTTCTCCTCCAACACCTAAATTTCTTAATCTAATTCATACCTTTGTTGCATATTTCTAAGAAGGATAAATCTAAACGAGATTATTATAGGCATGTCAAATCAAAAAAGGAGCAAAGCTAAGGACCTATAGTGAGTGAATATCTTAGTCTTTCTATTTTAGTAATAGAATATTTTAGTTTGTATTTGATACATGCCTTTGGGAATTTTGATTCACAAAGCATTGTATTAAAACCCCCAAAATTTCCCCAAAGCGAAATTTCAGTTCTTAGGTTGGAATCTAATTATTTATATTGAAATAACAGAATTTCTGTATATTTTGCAATTTCAATGTTTTTCCCTCTATTCCACTTCTTATCTTTTTCTTCGGATCCAATTAAGGGTTTAGATAAGAAAATGATGTGTAAGAGATGAATTCTTATTCGTAGTTTGCTCAGCCTATTTCCACAATTTGAATAGAAATTCCCTTTGTCTAATTTCATGTAAAAAGAAGTTGAGCAGAGCGTAAAAGTATATAAATTATGAGTTTCTATTATTGATTTATTCCATTGTTTTAGTATAAAATAGGTTGAGTTTGAATTTTATTCATATACAAGTCTGTGATCGGATTCATGGTACATTGAAGATATGGAAATGGGGCTTGTATAATTTTTAAAGAGTTGACATTTGAATGTCAGTTTAGAGCATAATCTTCGCATGCTTTGAAATTGTTAGGCACATATATATGCACATGTATATTTGTATGTACGTGTGTATGGATCGTAAATAACGTATTAATTGCGTAGTTAATAGGTTATTGATTTTTGTTAAATTCCTATGGGGAAAGTAATTAATTATAGAGGCGAAATAAGAAGTTTTCTTATAAGTCCTTAATTTTGGATGCTGCGAGATGTGTGATAGTATATGTAGAGAGCGTTATAAATTATGACTAAGTCATACAGATGTGAGTTAGCCCAAAGCACATGAAAGGCTGTCCAGCTAATCTAGCTACTAGCAGTATGGCTTTGAGGCTGATGTAAGACTTTTCTTATAATAAGTAACTATGGATGATGCAAGCGTAGTCCTAAATTCTATAGGGTAAATCTTCCTAGCTAATCTGGCTATCAGTAGCTACGAATATTAGGACTAATGTGAGACGTCACTGTAGTGTATAGGTCATAATACGGAGTAGGGATGGCAATGGGGCGAGTTTAGGGTCTAAACCCGGTAGACCCGCCTCTGTTTTTACCCATCTGGACCCGCCCCATTGGGTCATCGCAGCGGGTAGACCCAGACCCGGAGACCCGCTCAAAAAAGCTCCGGGTCTAGGGTCGGGTTGGGGCTTGGCCGACCCGTCCCAACCCGACCCGCACTACTACGATCACATGAGAACGCTTTATTTCTACAAAGATGATATGTTAATCCTTTTATACATAAGTGATTATAACATGAATAATCTAATGTTCCATTCAATAAGTTATATTATTTTATGGTATTAAGTTGTATCACTAATAATTATATAATAACATATACATGTTTTTCCTAAATCGTTATCATGCGCCTTATTTTTATAATCTAACTTTATCATTGTAAACACATTGATATCTATATTTGTTGTATCATTTAATGACAATCCCTTCTACAAATATAATGAATAAATATATTTATATTAACACATAATTTTGAATAAATATGCAAAGTATCACCGGGTCTTGGTGCGGGGCGGGTCTACCCTGACCCGCACGGGTATGGGGCGAAAGTTCAGACCCGCATCGGGTCTATGGGGCGGGTCCGGGGCAGGGTTTAAAAAACCCGAGGCGGGTCTGGGGCATAAAAAACCCGCCCCAACCCGCCCCATTGCCATCCTTAATACGGAGGATCTGCTTCAAGGATTAAAGGTGTTAAGTGGTAATGTGAGGATCTTCCCCTTCTCTATATAGGAAGTAGTAAATTGTCAACGTTAAAGTGTTAGGGATGGTATATGATATATTGGGAAAGGGCCCTCTTTGATATGAAGTATTAAGTGCCTGAAGAGATTCCATGCAATGTCGGCTAGATAAGTACTAGTGAGGAATCCGCCTTGGAATAGGTATTAAATGATGGGGATCTACTTTAAATAAAGGTATTAAATGGACTGGGTCTTTGTAATTTCCACTAAATGGTATTAAGTGGCTTGGGTGCTAAATCTTTCATTGATAGGAGATTATTGATGATAGATATGGTTTATTGGGCTGAAAGCATAATGGCTATAAAATTGGATTGGGAAAGCCTTACTAAATTTGGAAATACTTAGAATACTGCCGATTTACGAAATACATATTCCTACTAAAATTATACCGCCCAAGTATTGTAATATTAAGGCTTGAGAGATTTATTCACCAGACATATGTTGTTCTGACTTCCTCCTCCTTACAACACGGGTTAGAAAAGACAATGCTGAAGGCGAAGGCGAGGAGGAATCTTGTGGTAGTTATCTATTTATCTATTCAAGTTATTTTCCGATGAACCCATGAATAACAATGTTATATTTTGAAATTGCTGTACTATGGATATGTAACCATTTTTATTGGTATTGTGATATGGATTTTTATGACATTTAATTTTTAAATGGAATGGGTATTGTTTCTGTTATTATATTTTGTCCTTCCACTGTGAGTTCTAATGTGTTGATAAATAACTTTGTATTGTTCTTTATACCAACCACCAACCAACTCTAGAATAGGTCTAAGTTTTGATGGGCCTTTTCTAGGTCGGAAATTAGGCCTGTTTTAGAGCGAGACGTGACATTTGGTACTAAAGCTTAGGTTACATGATCAACGAGGATAATTATACATAAGAGAGACATCCTTGTTATTTTTGAAAGAATTTTCAAAAAACCCTTACTATATATATATTGATTATTTTTAAACATACACAAACACACTAGGCAATCTTTACTTTAGCATATAATACTATCTTAGGCCATTGTAATTGAAAATTTAACCTATAAATAGTAGATTATAGCTGAAAACTCTTCTTCTCCAAGACTAGTAATCCCACCCGAGGGATTCCCACCATTTGTGGGATGCCCGAATGGTTCAAAAATACCTCCAGAATGTAGGACAAGTCCCTCAGCAAGCCGCATCTGCGGTACTCGCTGCCCTGCCAGTCAAAGCAGCACCTCACACCTTCGTCTTCCCTAAATTATATATGGATTTTCTAAATATGGGAGGAAGAGTATATTCAAGAATGGAAGGTTTTGTAGAGAAAAAGACATAGATAAATAACTGTGAGAGGATATTTCGAGAGCTTGGTTGGGAGGATTAGATGAAGTGGAGAATAACAACTTGGCGCCTTAAGAGAGAGGCCTTAGATATTCAAACCCAAATTGTCACTAACCCAATAGTAATCTTAAACCCAAATTGTCAAATCCTTAAATATTCAAACCTAAATTGTCACTTCGGAGCATCGCATTCAGTTGTAGGAATGTGATCAACTCCTTAGATATTCAAATCCAAATTATCACCAACCTAATAGAAGTCTCAAACCCTGTTTGGGACTCGGCAAATCTTTTCTCAATTTGCAAAGACCTAGTGTTAGGCATAGCGATGTTGATTTCATATGTAATGCATACTTCTTAATTTTGAAGGGTATAGACTCATCTTAGGAATGAATTAGTTGTCGTTTTATGAGGCAATTTTACATTGAAATAAGTGGGTTGTACGGTTAAATAGTTATATAGGATGGGATATATCAATTTGTTGCACACCCCAAGGCTTAGTCGAGTTAAGCCATTTACATTTGATAGCCTATCTCAAAATGAGTTTTCATCTGTACCCATCGTTTGATAATTTCCTGGTGTCTTTGAATGAGTCTCGGGTCTCCCTCCCTGAGGGAGATCGAGTTTATGAATGATTTTGAGAAAGATGCTAGATTAGTTGCTCTATAATTGAGACACATGACCCCTTAAGAAAGGCGAGAGTTAGATAAACATATCTCGAAGCAATTGCAAAATAGATTCATTTGACAGTGAACTTCAGAATGGGAGTCCCTATTGTCTTTGCCACTAAGGCCATGTGTGGATTATATGGAATCTAACGAGTTGAGGAGGAAGAGTATGTATCTTTACCTAGGATAGACGATTTGTTTGATCAGCTTATAGGAGCCAAAATCTTCTCCCGATCGGACTTGGCAATGGAGTTCATCAGTTGAGGATTGCAGAGGATAACAAACCAAATATCGCATTTTGCATGCTAGATGGACTATATGAATGGGAAGTAATGCTCTTTGGATTGATGAATGCGCTCACATACTTTGTAGATTTGATGAATAGAGTGTTTAAAGGATAGTTGAATAAGTTTGTCATATTTTTTATTGATGACATTTTATTATTCTCCAAGAGTAAAGGAAAGCATAAAAATCATTTAAGGGAAGTACTAGGGACTTTGAGAAGGCACCACCTTACAGCCGAATTCTAAAAATTCTACTTTTGGAAGAAGGAAGTGAGATTTCTAAACATATTATTTCCAAGCATGGATTAGCAGTAGACCCTACAAAAGTGGAAGGTATTCAAAGTTGGAAGATCCCAAGGAATTCCATGGACGTTAGGAGTTTTCTAGGATTAGTAGGTTACTGTAGCAGATTCATAAAAGGACTTTGCAAAGATAGCAGTTCCTTTACCTCGCTTGAAGCGTTTGAGAAGCTAAAAGAACTATTGACGAGTGCACTAATGATCATTATTTCCGATAGAACGAAGCCTTTTACAGTTTATATGGATGCGTGTAGCATAGGATTAGGAGTAGTTCTTATGTAAGAAGGAAGGGTGATTGCTTATGCTAGTGGGCAATTGAAGGACCATGAGAAGAGATACCCAGTTCATGACTTGGAGTAGGCAGCTATTGTTTTTACCTTGAAAATTTGGAGGCACTATCTTTTGGATGAAGTTTTGAGCTATTCACTGGTCATATCGCTCAAATACTTATTTTCCTAAAAATATTTAAATCTTATGCATAAGGAGGTGGATGGAGTTTATAGCATCCTATGATTCTGGGATACAATATACTCTTGGAAAAGGGAATATCGTCATTGACTCCCTTAACCGAAGGCACGCTACCTTGGGTACTATGTACAAGTTAAGACGGTTGGAGTTCTTCTCGAATTTCAACTTCCAACCACTGAAGGAACACACTCAAAGCTATTTTGCAGCAATAGAGGTTAGATCGGCATTGATGGATCATATTAGATTAGAGAAAAAGAAGGATGAGGAAATAGTTGTTATTTTAGGCATGGTAAGTAGAGGAGGATAATTTCCCTACGTTAGTAGATATTTAGTTAATGAGATGGGATGTTTAAAGAGAGATGGACATATTTGCAATTCAAAGATTAATAGTGTGTTGGAGGAAGTGTTTGGGGGTGTGTCACCATTCAAGAATGAAAATTCACCTCGAAGGAGATAAGATGTATGCAGATACGAAACAAATTTTCTACTGGCTAGGGATAAAGAAGAGAGCTACTAAATTTGTTTCTAGATGTTTAACATGCCATAGGATAAAAGTAAAGTAAGAGAAGCTTAGAGTATTGTTATTTCCATTAGAAACTCCGACATATAAATATTATCAATGGACTTTATAGATGGTTGCCTAGGAGTCAAAGAGGCAATGAAGCAATTTGGATCATAGTAGATAGACTTACCAAAAGTGCCTATTTTATTCCCATTAAGAGCTATAGGACTGCAACATCTCTATAGTAGATTTATATCAATAAGGATATTCAACTTCATGGAATTCTAGTTAGTATTATGATAAGGACTCCTTATTACATATGATTTTTGACGGAGTTTGCAAGCAGCTTTAGAGGTTTCATTGAATCTTAGTACTGTTTACCACTCATAGACCGACGGAAAAACTGAATGAGTGAACAGTATCTTGGAGAATTTATTGAGAGCTTGCATCAAGAACTTTGGAGGACACTGGAAGCAGCACCTACCGTTAATCTAGTTAGCGTATAATAATAGTTACCAATCGACGATTTGTATGGCATCATTTGAAGCATTTTATGGGAGGCCATGCAAATCACCGGACTTTTGGTAGAAAACTGTTGACAAATTCTACTTGGACCAAATTTGATTCGTGAAACTTCGGATAAGGTTGAGTTGATTAGGCAACGTATGAAGGCAGCATAAGACCGCCAGAAATCTTATACACATAAGAAAAAAAAAAGAATTGGAATTCAAGATTGGGGATATGTTGTTTATCAAAGTTTTCCATCTTAGGAATGTTGTGAGATTTGGTGAATCGGGAAAGTATGCACCAAGATTTGTTAGGCCTTTCCGAATTTTGGAAAGAGTACGAAAATTTTCTTACCATATGGAGCTACCAGATAGATTGGCTGGAGTCCACGATGTTTTTCACTTTTTCACTAGAGAAAATGCCTTCGTAGCACATCTACCGTTATAGAGCTTGATCAATTGAGGGATATTAAGATGGAGCCAACAACATCCCGTGCCACCGCACGCATTATGGAGCACATAACTTGAAAGCTCTGCATCAAAGAAATTAGGTTGGTTCGAGTACAATAGGGAGACAGCCCGATGGAAAGCACATGGAAAACTGAAGATAAGATGAGGATCTCTCATCCTGAGATTTTCACTTGTAAATTATTCTCTCCAAAATTAGATCTTGGTAGCATCATAGTTGCCAGATTGGATGGTAGGAGATGATTGCTACATTTTTTCACAATTACTTTGCACTTATATAGAAATTTATGTATGTTTAGGGTGTTTGCATACATACTTATATGTCACGATTATAAACGCACGCTATGAATAAGCCCATTTATAGTATGTCTGCACACATAATCACATTGCACTTTAGTTGATTAGATGGTTTTGTAGATAACTTATTATATAAATGGATGTTTATTGTGCGTTACGTTGCTTGCCCCTTTGAAAGATTTCGTGAACGAAATCCTTTTAAGAGGGAGAATTTAACACCCTATAAAATTTAATAAGAAACAATAAATCAAACAGATTAATTGAATAAGATAAGGCTAAAAATGAAAATTCTGCGAAAGTCAGAATTTAAATACGAAAATTATGTTGTTGAATTCGTGGTAATTTTCTGATCAATTTTCATATATGATATGTTAAAAATGGAGCTCAGACGAAAAGTTATGGATGTTTTAAGTTTTCGAATTCAAAATAATTTAAATAAAATTCAAATTCAAATAAATAAATAATTATTAAATTTTAAAATTGAAAATTAACAGCAATTAGACTTAGGGGTAAAGTAATCGTTAAAAATTAACATTAACGTTAAATTATAATTAAGAAAGAAAATAAATAAAAAAAACGGCACAAAAATCTTCCCAAAAAAAATGCGATGGTAGAGTAGGGGTAGTCAACCGGTGAAGGTTATGTAGCAGCTAGTGTTTTTGCATTTTGAACTTCTGAATTTTTATTATTTTAAACCGACCTATCTGACAGTTCTAATGCATTCCAACCACTATAGATAAGAGCCTAGGCCTCTTACTTTCATTCACAAATTATTTTGGAAGTCTAGCAAAGCTCTATCAGTTCCTCTCTTTAAAGGTTCAGAAAGTTTCTTTAGAATTTCAGGTAAGAATTGTGGATGATTATTATTTATTTTCTAACCCTTTTCTCCTCCAACTCCTAAATTTCTAAATCTAATTTGTATGCAGTTCCTTTGTTGCATACTTCTAAAAAAAGAGATCTATAGAAGCTTATTATAGGCATGTCAAATAAAAAAGGAGCAAGCTAAAGCACCTATAATGTGTGGAAATCTTAGTTCTTTTATTTTAGTAATTGAATATTGTAGTTTAGATTTGATATATGCCTAGGAGAATTTTTATTTTCGAAAACAACATATTAAAAACCGTAAAATCCTCATAATGCGAATTGTCAATTTTTAGGTTTGAATCTCAAATGCTTATATTAAAATAAAGGAATTTGTGTATATTTTGCAATTTCAATGTTTTTCCTTCTATTCCACTACTTATCTTTTTCTCTGGATTTGATTAAAGGTTTGAATTAGGAAATGGTGCGTAAGGAGCTGTGCAGTTAAAGCGCTCGGCAGATTCAAAGCGGTGGAGGTGCAAAAAGTCATAGCGGGGATACAGCGAGGATATACTGGGATATAGGGGATGGCTCTAAAATAGCATATAAAACTCATACTTAATCTTTTTACAAATATATAAATGGTAATTCAATGAAAAATTATCATTCAATTGAATTATAATTAATATATAAATGATTTCAAACAAAAAACATGTCCGAATATACTTTAAATAAACGTAAAACTATTGTATAACATAATTGAATTTAGTAGAATATTATAGTATTTTCATTTTTGAAAATACATTAAAAATTAAATCAAATAAATTAGTTTCATAATTTTTATAATGTATAAATGCAATTTTTTAATTCATTTTATTAAAGAAGATATAGCGGAAATAGCAAAATATAGCGGGAATAACGGGATATAGCGGAAATAGCGGGGATTAAAGCGGAAAGGCTATAATTTGGGGCTTTATGGAAAAATCGTAGCGGTAGAAATCCGCTATGAGATATAGCGGGGTCATGGCGGGGTAATAGCAGGGCATTAACTACACAGGTAAGGAGCGAATTCTTTTTCATAGTTTGCACCGCCTATTTCCACAATTTGGCTAGTAATTCCCTTTGCCTAATTTCATGTAAAAAGAAGTTGAATGGGCCGTAAAAGTATGTAAATTGGTAGTTTCCATTATCGATTTATTCCATTGTTTTAGTATAAAATAGGCTGAGTTTGAATTTTATTTGTATGAAGTCTATGATTGGATTTAGGATATTGGGTTCATGGTATATTGATAAAGTGGAAATGAGGCTTGTATAATTCTTGAAGGGTTGATATTTAAATGTTAGTTTAGGGCATAATCTTCATACTCTTAGAAATTGCTAGGCATATATATATATCTGTGTGTGTGCGCGCACGCGTGTGTGTATGCGTAAATAACATATAATTATAACGTATTAATTATGTAGTTAATAGATTATTAATTATCGTTAAATCCCCTTTAGAAAAGTAATTAATTTTAGAGATGAAATAATATGTTTTCTCATAAGGTCTTAATTATGGATGCAGTGAGATGTATGATAATATATGTAGAGAGTATTATAAATCATGTCTTTGTTATAGGGATGTGAGATTTGCCAAAAGCACACGGATATTTGCCTAGCTATGCTGGCTACCAGCAGTGTGACTTCGGGGTTGATGCAAGACATTGCCTATAATAAGAAACTATAGATGGCACCAACTTAGTCTCAAATTCCATAAGATAAATTTTCCCAGCCGATCTGGCCCCCTGTACATACAAATAATCAGGCTAATATGAGATATCAATGTGGGGTAGGGTCATATACGAAGGACCTACTTCAGGGATGTAAGTATTAAGTGGATGTGTGAGGGATCGTCACTTCTCTATGTAGGTAGTAATAAATGGTCGAGATTATGGTTTTAGCACGGTAGATTATATGTCGAGAAAGTCCCACTCTGATATGAAGTATTAAGTGGCTGAAGAGATTTCATACAATGTCAGCTAGATAAGTGCCAGTGAGGAGTCCTCCTTGGAATAAGTATTAAATGACGGGGGCCTACAATAAATAAATGTGTTAAATAGCCAGGGTCTGCCTAGTTTTCATTTAAAGGTATTAAATGGCTTGGGTACCATCTCTTTCATTGATAATACATTATTGGCGATAGATATGGGTTATCGGGCTGAATGCGTAGTGGCTATAGAATTGGATTAGGAAAGCCTTAGGGCTTAAAGTCGGAAAGACTTAGAACAATGTTGATATACGAAGGACTGTTCCTATTTAAATTATACTGCCCAAGTACTATAATAGTAAGGCTTGAGCGCTATACATATGTTAGTCTCACTCCCTCCTCATTACAACATAGGTTACGAAGGACGATGCCAAAGGCGGAGGCATGGAGGAAACTTATGCCATTTATGTATTTTCTATTCATGTTGTTTTCTGATGTGCCCATGAAAAACAGTGTTATGTTTTGAAATTGTTTTACTATGGATATGCGACAATTGTTATTAGTATTGTGTGATGGGTTTATGAAATTTGAATTTTAAATGAAATAGGTGCTATTTCTTTTATTATGGTTTGTCCTTCAGTAGCGAGTTCTGAATGTGTAGATAAATAGCTTTGAATTGTTCTTTATACCAACTAATGGCCAACATGAAATAGATCTAAGTTTCGATGGACCTTTCTAAATTTAGGACCGTTTCAGAGCGGGCTGTTGCAAAGGATGTCGGAACATTTATTTCTAAATATATAAATTGCCGATTAGTGATGATCGAGTAGAAGAATCCGAATGGTTTGCAGCAATCACTTGAGATTTCCTAGTGGAAGTAGAAACTTTTATCGATGGACTACCATGGACTAAAGGAGGTTACGATAGAATTTGGGTCATAGTTGATAGATTGATGAGGAATGCTTAATTTATACCCATAAAGTCTAGTAGATTGGCACATAAATTGGCTAAGTCATATGTGAAGTGGATGGCAGGATCTATGGTGTGCCAAAGAGCATTATAAGCGATCGAGACCCACTATTCATGAGCAGGTTTTGGAAGAGCTTGCAGGAGGTGTTAGGGATAGAGCTAGATTTAAGTACAACTTATCACCCTTGGACCAACGGTCGGACCGAGAGAGTGAACCATACCATTGAGGATCTCTTGCAAGCTTACAATCTGAATTTTAGAGGCTCATGGGATTATCACTTGCATTTTGTGGAGTTCACATACAATAATAGTCATGAGGTTAGCATTGATATGGAACTATTTGGGGCAATATATGTTCAACCATGCATTGCTCCTTCATATTCGTGGAAGCGACGAGAAACTGATACTCGAGCCATATATGATTAGGGAGACTTCAAAGAAGATCGAGATCATTCGACAATAATGAAAGTTGTACAAGATAGATATAGGAGCAACGCTGATAGAAGACAAAGAGATTTGGAATTCTCCATTGGCAATATGATGTTTATCAAGATATCTCCACTAAAGAACGTAGATTGATTCAGTGTTATGGATTTTTTGGCACCGAGGTTTGTAGGTCCTCTTTCAATACTATAAAGGAATAAGAACATAGCATATAAAGTCGACTTACCGCAAAAGATGGTAGGTGTGCACAACCTGTTACATGTTTCTCATCTTTTGAAGTTTGATCACAATTCAGACATTATAATCGCACCAGATTAGCTGAATGGTAGAGATTAAGCCTAAAGCATCAAGACCTCGTAGGTTTGTTCATAGAGTTGGATATGATTCAAACAACCGAGGAGGAAGATGTTGAAGTTGGTAAAGGTTCAATGAACTAAAAGCGGCAGCGGTAACACATGGAGGAGCAAGGTGAGCATAAGGATCGCTTATCCAGAGCTCTTTACTTGATGAGATTCCATTTATCGTACTAGCAATCCATTTAGTAGTTTATACTGCTTAGTTTAGTACCTTACATGCTTGGGTTGGCATAGGATCTATTTCTTCCGTGTGTGCATGTCTGATCTTTGCTATAATTGTTAGGCATTCTTGGTATCCATATTTTTTGGTTATGTTTTGTTTTGGTGGAATTTCGAGGGTGAAATTTCTAAAGGGGAAACTGTAACAACTCATATTTTCATTACATTTTACGTATAAAAGGATTGTAAAATATTATTTTATAATCGAATAAATTCTAAACAGGCTAAAAATTTAGGGAATGATGAGTTTTGATAGTTTTGACCCTTTGAATAAATTATAGGGGATTTTACCCTTGAAAACTTTTAACGACTATAACTTTTGATTAGAGCTGAATTGGATCCTAAAACCACTTTTCAAATAAAAGATACGATGGTTTCTCATAAATTGGTCATAATAGATTTTGGACTTAGGTTTGGAAAGTATGGCTATTTGAAGTTTGATGGTTTATGGATAACTTTTAGAGGTAATTACTATAAGTCAATACATAAGCCCATGACCCGTTTCGGGATTTGTGCTAATGTTGGCTGAACTAGCAACCCCAAATCATTTCAGTCTTTCTTAAATTAGATCTTAATGAAACACCCCACATCCCTTAGTATTCCCAAAAAGGGCGCACCAAAGGATATAGTGCGTTATAGGCATAGCTAAAGCATTACATAGACTAAGATTAACAAGGCAAATAAGTAAAAACAGTGGAAACATTTAAATAATAATGTATCATTCAAAATTAAACATCTTCTCAAGATAAGTCATAAAAACATTACATATCTCAAAAAATCAAAATGTCACATGTCTCATGAAAATACATCTCAGTCTCATAAAATCATAGTATAAAGATAACAATAATAATCCCTCTCACAAGTGCCAGCCCATCATAAACCAAATGAAAAGGATGAAAAGAGGAACAATGCATCTGAAATGAGAAAACTCCAAAAATGAATCTCCAAGCAACCTGAATCAACTATCCTCAACTTTGTTGGCCTATGGGGGGAAAGGAGGAAATAATGGAGTTGGTCAGACAATAAGTCTGGTGAGTGAAAGTAATTACTAGCATTTCTAAGCAAGATAAAGATAATAGACTAAGAAATAGTTCTAGCTTGAAAGGTAAATACAAAGAAGACAAAACTCAGATAAAATACTATTTCTGATTCTATTTGACTATTTGCTTTGATTGTTTGATTGTTAGCACTTGTCCTAAACTACTGTGATTAGGTTGAAATCCTAATACTATCTCAATTGCTAACTTGATTAGGCTGAAATTCTAATACTACTCATTGTTCGGCCTTTCCTGCCTCTGTTGTGCCACTGTGAGCCAATCCTGTTGGTCCCATAGCAAAAGAGATCTTTGCAGCGCTTAGGATGCAATAACGAATTATTTACCCTAATCGATGCAGCATGCTCTGTCATCTCCGGTACACACTAACTATCACCCATTATTTGACCCTTTATTTACCCTAATCAACATAAGCGTGCCCATCCTCACCTACATGTGAGACTATCAGTCCTCGACCTGAAAGGGAATGCTGCCGGTATTTTGGTCTTAACAAACAAATCTTCTAGCTTTGCACCCCTTGCCCAAATCCCAAGATTTGAGCCCCTATCTATTGGCCACTTGTTTATCCTAATCAGCTTAAGCGTGTCCCAGCCTCACCTACTTGTAATACCATCAGTCCTAGACCTGAAAGGGAATGCTGCCGGTATGGGCCCTACTTCTATATTTGCTTATTTACTTAATCCAAGATCTAAGTTTCAAAATAAGCCTCTTATGTTATTTCTTTTATATTTGCTTATCAACTTAATCCAAAATCTAAGTTTTAAAATATGCCCATTCTGTAATTTCTTTCGGTCTAATTATAACCTATATTATAATTGTTCTTGCAACTATTACTCTTCTAATTTCTCTTTTTAGTCATAACCACTTGTTATAATCATGTTTGCAAATATCTTAAATTTTCCTATTTCGGTCAATCTCCATTTTATTTCAGTTTTTCTCATTTTACGTCCGATTTCTGTAAATTTTTCTATTTTAATCCATATTAGTAAATTCTACTCTTTTTATTATTTTATTCGTGTAAAAAAGGATTAAATCTCTATAATAGGAAACTAACATTTATAGGATAAATTCCAACTTAACACAGATGTAAATAACTGTAAATACTGCAAATAACTGAATAGAATAGCTGAATAAAAATGGACTGAAAAGAACTTCTGAAATTTATTTAAATACTGACTGTAAATAAAATTACATAAAAACTGTCTCAAAATTGTAGAAAAACTACAACTATTGAAGACCTTATTATTTTAAATTGTTTACAAATCTAAAATAACTAAAAAACACTCACATGTGGTCCTCAGCTCTATTCCTGAGCCTTCCTGCATCTGCTTCTAGGACATAGAATATTTTTATTAAAAAGATTTCCTCTTCAGAAAAATTTTCTATTTAGGGTTCAGCCTCAGGCAATGAATTCAATTGGGAGAAAATCTAAATGAGAAAAATAGCTAGATGTAGGGTTCTACTTATAGTGTGGCTTAGGGTCTCAGACCGTCGGATTTAAAGATTTAATCTGGTGCAAACATGTCGTAGGCTCACTAGGAACCGTTGGATGCAGCTACGAACGCATAAATTAACCAAAAAACAAATTTTAAGGTGTTCGGCTCGTACCTGGATGAAATAAGAAATAAGGCAGGTCGACCTAAGTTTATTGGGGGTCAACTTATTCAGATTTCAACCCGCTTTCTGCACTACTGCTTATTAGTTGGCAAAAAAAATTTATTTGCTGTTTACTCCGTTTAGAATATTAAAATATTTATTTCAACTTTTACCCTTTAATAATTAATTTCAAATTGCCTTTTGCGCGTCGACGGACTGAAAAAATAAATAAATAAACGTGAAATTAGACAAATCTTACCATGGCGTTGTTTTGATCTTTTCCCCTTCCTTTTTACATTTCTAGCTTTTGAGAATCTTTGAAACTTCTAGGGTTTTGAATTTGGAAAAAAGAAAGCAATAAAATGTAAATAAGGAAGAAATGAAACATAAATAATAATCGGGAAAGGTCGTTTTGGAATAAACGAGGTGGAAAATGTAAAAGCCAGGATGATAATTTTATTTCTAATTTGATGAAGCTAGGAAAACAATTAGCATAGCAGCAATAGAAGAACATGTAATAACACATGGCCAAATATCCATGGATTTAATATTTAACATGCAAAAATTCTTTGAGACAATTACCAACATGAAAATGCTTGTTTTCCAATTGCTAGAAAATTCTACTTTTGAAGATCGTGGATGCAGGAAATTATGCGGATCGATTACTTAATTAACAAAGTTCAGCAAGCAAGAAAATTTCAGCATATAGAAGTATGAATTAAGGTAGGATTGATAATAGATACCCAAAAAATACAAAATTCGTCCGCATCCGCATTGGAAAAGCGGATAAATATCCGATATCCAAAATACGGATGCGAATGCGGATATGATGACATCCACATTCGAAAATTATCCGTCCTGTTTTTGTCAAAATTATAGTTCAAATTATATGCATTTTGGTGTAGTGAAAGATGTTCATTTATTATTTTGTTAAGTTGGAAGTTTATATTATATATATTTAATGCTTATTAACTGCTTGAAGCTATTTATTATCATCATATTTGTTAAATTTTAACACTTTTATAATCAATGAGATTGAAAAATACTTATGTTACATTAAAATTTTCCTTTTATAATTCTTGATTTATTGGTCGTTAAAGGATAGGATAATTATCCGATATCCATCCATATCCACGAATGCGGATATCCGATATCCGAAAATGATTTTGAATGTGGATGAGGATATGGCACTATCCGCATCCGAAAGCATTCGTTGATAGGCCTAAATTAGTGAAGGTGAAAAGGAACTAAAAAAGCATGTAAGGAAGCAAAGGTAGTAAAAGAGCAGTGCATAAAAGGCTGGGTTGAAGATTACCCAAGTTGTAAAAAAGGACGGTTGTTTTGGTAACGGGACAAATGCCATGATATGATGGTTATATTTGTTATGGATTGGATTTTACAAAAGATACTAAGCATTAAATTCATTCAAAATATCACACCACTTGTTATGGTTATTTATGAATGTTGATATTTGTATTGTTCGATATTAATCGCTGATCGAATTTACACATTTGAATTATACAACTGTAATGATAAATACATAGAAAAAGCACACGATTTAAGTAATTTATAATCATTTTAAATTTATTAAATTAGTTAATATTTATGAAACATTAATCTTATATTCATCTTTGATTTTGATGTTTGAATGTCATTGGTATTTAATGAAATGCGTATATATAAAGGTTATGTATATGCGTTGATACACAATATCGATATAATATTTAAATTTGATTTAATCAACTAATACCTAAGTAGATCTTGGAGTTGTTGAGGCACATCTTGCCTCTTGTTTTTGCTATCCAAAGAGGGGAATTTAAAAAGCTTTCAAATGGGATTTGAAAAATGAAAGAGTAACTAAAGGAAGGAAAGAGATATTTCGTTACCTTATTAAAATATTTTATTTCATTAATTCATAGATTCATTCTTCTGACAATTTATTTTCTTCCCTTGCTCTCCTTCTCTCTCATTGTTGAAATCACTTTACCATGAAGAAAAATTCCCCAAAAAAATTCAATTAAAATCAAAATAATATAAAATAAAAGGTGGTGCTTCGGATCCTTGCAAAATTTAGAGATGATTCAATTGGACCTATGAGTTCTTTTCTTCACTCAAGGTGTGATTTTTAATTACGTCTATAAAGTAATTTCTATTTATTCAATTATGATATATATGATAGTAATACAATTAGATCTCATATATGTTGTATCACTTTGATTGTTTATTCATTTTGTAAGTTTATTTCCGAATCTTATCATTTTTAAAAGAATTTATATATGTCTAAATTGTGCAATTTATTTTGTTATTTAAAATTGATGTTTATAAAAAGAAAATATACACACCTTTTATTATTGAAAACTAATTTGAATTAACTATTGTAATTTTTTAATTATCATATACACAAACATAAGTGTTAAAACTATTTTGAAAGTTGGTTTAATGTTTTGTATCTTTATTAGTTTTGAATGTAAATTATTTTGGTTAATTGTTGCATATGTCTAAATGTTGTTTTGGTTGAAACTTTATAAGTGGACTTTTATGCAAAATCATAAACCTGCTTTGAATCTCTCTTAATTTAAGCCTAGTTTTCATATGTTAGATTTAAGTTTTAAAACATACTAAAACTACAAACTTCATATACATATGTTATCTTAAATTTAAAATATAATTTGCATATTTGTTTGTGTACATATGTATGTATGTATGTGTGTGCACGCGCACGTGCGCTATTTTGTCTCAAAGTTTGAAAAATGGGCTTTTGGATTAAATCTAAATTAAAAATAGATTTGAAATTATTTGTTTTAGATTTCAAAACATATTAGTCTAAATTAGAATTGTGTTTGAATGTTCAAAATTATTTTGAAATGACATAAAAGGATGAGTAAATGGAAGAAGTTAACTCCTCCACCTTTTTCCTCTCCTTAATTACTTACTTAAACATGATTAATTGCCATTTTGAATATAACTAAACTTTTGATCAGTTAAAATAACCTATAACATATTATATATATATATATATATATATATATATATATAAGTAAACTATATATATTGTTATTTGATGTATAAAAGACTGTGGGTAACAAACGGATGTATAAAACAAAAATGGGTCTATTGTGTAAACCTAAGCAATTATGTATGGTCACATTAGCCATGTACACTACTTATATGTTGCACTTGCACTTTACACACATGAGTATATTTGATTCACTCATTACAATATACAGTTAGATATAAGTTAAATTCTAACTCTTTTAAACAATTAAATAAACTAAAGATTTTATTTAAAATATATTAGATTGGATCTAATAATCCTTCAGACTTCATGCCCAATTGATCCAAAGTCGGATTTTTTTTTGAAATATACCTATTTCATTCGCTTTCGATTAACCCGGTTCCTTGAATAGAGTTTGAGTCCAATGGTCTATGCGGTCTAAATTGGTAAAATTAGGGTTAACTGATTAAAGTTTACCCATTCAGTTGGGTGTCTAGAAAGGTAGTTCTAAGGTTAGGATTAGATAACATGTACTCTATCCTATCTAACTACTTGCTTGACCAGAAGGATAAAGTAATCCCAAAAGATATCTCAAATATAAAGGTCCAAATTGATTTTGGACTTTGGGCTAATTTTCAAAATCTGTTTGAAAATCTAAAAGATATTTAAATTTATATGTTAAATTTAAAATATAAAAGTAAAATTTCATAAATGAAATAAAATGCATTAAAAAATTTCTAAAATATTTTGAGAAATTGAATTTTTAATTTCGAGAATTTTAAATATAAAATTTAATTAATAAGATTAACAAAATTAAATAGTTAATTAAAATTCAACTTATTAAAACATATTAACATATATGCATAAATATAAATGTTGTGGTTATTTGTATATCTTAAAATTGTTCGCGATAAATTAAATTAAACTTTTAAATTAATTAAAATATTTAATTAAACTATTCGATTAAATAAAATAATTAATTAAAATGCATGCATATATTGATATGTACACATAAGCAAGCTATAAATGCATATATTGATATTTACACGTCAGTACCTCGAGAATCGAAAAGGATGAGTCATTTGGGTAAGATAAAATGTATATAACAGATATAATTCTAACTAACAACTTTCAAAGTCTCACACCAGAAGGAAATAAATATAATACAATAACCATAATAATCATGTCACATCACCATAACATGTTTACAATCTCAGATACATTTGTTTGTTCAATACAAATACAACCCAATCCACATACCCATAGTGAATTCAGGTTACAACACTTATATACATCAAATATAATATAGACAAATGAATCCATATCTCTAATACCATCTTTTATCCTAACTATTTCAACGTGGATATATAAATAAAAGGGAAAAATAGGAGTGGGTCAAACATAAGTTTGGTAAGTGTGCCATAGTTTACTCTGTATATACTACAAAACTAATACTATAACATGATATAAGTCTAACGCTCTGTCACCTCACGTCCTACTTATCATGTCATATCTAGTCACTATATATATATCTATTCATATTGCATCAATCTCTAAGTGGACTCACTTCCCTGGACCGGGCTCATGCCCTTTAAGGTCGTCTATCCATCGTCACATAAGTCACATATAGGACCCACTTCTCTGAATCTCTCAAAGTCTACACGGTCGCCTATAATCCTCATACTAATTGACCGATGCCCTAAATCATACGGAGCATACAAGGTCACTTACCATCTGCCTCCACACCGGTCCGCTAAAGCACCAAATGGGAGCAATGTAATACCTAGACTAGCAACTTGTGTCATAGGTTTGTATCAATATCCATGCTCATATTTGTATCCATATCTATATCTGCATCTATATCTGTATCTTAGGTCACCTACTTGAGCCACAGGTTCGTTCACATTCACATCCATCTTCATATCATGTTTTTACCTTTCTAACACATAATAATCCATTACAAACAACAGTTGATCATTAATCATATACTTGAATCCATAATGTCATCACTTTTCTCATCACTAGCCTTCGAACATCTTCAGAAATGAAAAGTACATGACCCGTATCGATGGAAATAGGTCCTTACGGGTCTAGGTTCAACTTTCCCTAAAAATTAGGTCATTGGTGCATTGGTTGAGAACCAGTGGATAAGTGTACATATATTTGGTGAAATCTGAATCATGGACTTTTATGCTCCACTATGTTGTTTCACCATCAACTGCCTCTGATCCACCTTCGGCCGCTTGAGAACATTCCTAGCACCTAGCTTAACGTTTCTAAGTTCGGCTTCATAGTTTATTTAAACAATTTAAGCATATATTCATTAAATTACTATAATTAATTGAAATTTAGCTTCTAATTTACTATTAATTCCAAATTCCCACTCAAATCCCAGTTAGGTCCGAATTAACTATATATATGTGATTATCTATTATAGTCAGCGTATCATAATTATAGCACCAAAATTGCATTATATGAAGAGAAAGGCATGAATCCCTCATAATATTTCTCCTCATTGCTTAGATCTCTGCTGTTTGAACTGTTGTGCCTCCAGTTTCAGAATTCTGCCTCCTAGTTGACGTAGATGTGTAGTTCTCCTTGTTAATGTAACAACACGCACCTTAATAGGTCTGAATTTTTGCTAAATCGAAAATCCAAGTCCACCAAAGTATGGATCATTGGTTTTTGTAACTATAATATAAATAAACGCATATTGGAGCACCATCGTTGGAAACTCACAGCGGAATAGTAAAGTATAACAAAACATATATTTACCGACCAAGGTTGACACTTTTAATATTTAGTGTCCTTGTTAATGTTGAGCATGCATAAGGAAACCTGTCCTTCCACCAGTCCCGCCTTGTACCAGTACATGTTCCTCTAAAGCTATCATATGGGTTGTAATGAGGAGGAGATCACAACAACGTTCTGCAGACCGATAAACTACACATTTTATACATAACACTAGTTTATGCCCATTTTTTCCATTACATGTTATGTCTTTTATTTTACATAGAAATCTTGACTCCATGTACATGTACAATGCACTCTATCTATTCGAAGTAGACAATAACTACATATGTACACACACACATGGATGTGTGTGTCTATATATATATATATATATATATATATATAAGTACCACAGTCTCCTTTTATACCAAGATACTGTCCTCGCTAGTATCCATAACACTACACCTCGTTAGGGTCCATCATCAACGCAGTATTACGTCCTCGTTGCCTCTATATACCAAAGAACTATCGTTGTGCCTAATAATAGCATCATAATAGTTTAGCCATATTCTATTCATATTTGAAAGACTCCATCAAAGGGTTATCCAGCCTTGCCTCCTATCACAAACAAACTAGCAAACAATTATGCGGCGGTGCATGCCTTAAACGAGATCTACACTAGTATGAGGCATAGTTTGTTTACGCGTAACCCCCGTCTTTCCATCGACCTATGAAGCAGCTCCTGCTCCCATATATGGTACCAATCACACCGTCATAGCACCGAGCCTTACTCACTGTCCTATTTAGATTGCCTAACATAATCTAGGAAATACCCATTATTACTTAATACCCCCAAAGAAAGTTGAAGAAGACTCTACTTGTCCTTTGACACTTCAACTGAGGCGAACATCCTACTTGTATTCCCTTTACCTATATGCAAACATATAATTCCATGGGTTCTATAGTTAGATATGTCTCACATCAGTACAATGTATATGCAACCGTCAGTAGCCTCTTATTGTGGGTAGACTTCTATTGTGTAACACTACTGACCTCGAATTCTTACCCATTTTAACGACTAAGTCATTCTTATTTAATTTAAGTTATTAGCTAACTTTAATAGTGTAACAGCCCGCAAATCCATACCCCTTGAGTTAACACTATTCTACAACAATCAACTCAAGTTGTACAGAAATACGAACCATTTGGGTTTAAGAAGAAGAGGTAGAAGAAGAGAAAGAAAAATCAACATCAGAATCTAACCATCGCAGCGGAATAAAATATAATAGATAATAAATAATCTTTACTCAAAATCAAATATATCAGTTTACATATATTACATCATCAGAGTACATCAGTCACAGCTCACATCAATAACATAAAATGGGTACACCACAACTCAACATAGCGGAAATATATATACACACAAATACGAGAATACGTATCGTCCTCCAGCTCGTCTCCTGAGCTCCACAGCATCATATCCTGTATTCTATAATACTCGGTCTGACCCGAGCATTACAGTTAAATAACACCCGAGTCAGTCTGGAATACCAGCGTGAGAAAATCACACCCAATTGATTATTAGAGTTTCAAAATCCTTTGAAAACAAAAGCATCTCGTAAGACCACGCCACAAATAAACATGTCGGGTTTTTACCTTACGATAGCTAAAACAATTTTTATAGAAATCCTCTGATATTATAATAGTGTCTATATACAAATACTTATAAAATAGCCGAAATTGTTACATGATTAAATTCCAGCTACTAGCCACAGAGTGGGTAATACAAACAAAACTCGTACAAGGCTCGTAGGGAAAATGGATTTCCAACAATGACTAGGCACTGGGGTACCACCTGTCACAGTACGGGGCCTAGATCACCGTACCGAGGACTACTCCCTTCATCCCCTGCAACACAAGGCCGGAACCATTCCTTACTGAACAGTCCCGAACAAGATAAACCCCGTGGTTGGCGCGACCAACCACCCACTAAGCCGAAATATATAAGGGACATCTAGACAGAGGAATTACCTTGTCCTGCTTGGGCATGACCCACCTAACCTTGCTGCATATCCCCTGATTTTCAGTCATTCCCATTTGATGAGGCTTGAGGCTAAGCGTTACCTTTTAGAACGTTTTCACTTAGAATGCCCATCGTCCACCTGACGATGTTTCGCAAGCATTCGTCCATACAAGTCCGTCCCGGGTTCGAACGGAACCGAAGGCACTACTCCTACTACATCCATTTTGGAAATATCCTTAGGATTAGTAGCGACTAGCCCTTGCACTTCACTGCTTCATCTTCGACTCCGAACACGTTTTTCGCACGAAACGAACAAATCGGATCGAAGTGGTTTTCGAGAAATTAATCTCGATCCCGGTCTCTTCGAAACGATCAACGCATTTTTCCAATATTGATAGTCGGTGATTTAACTATCAATTAATATTCACAAACATCCATCACAAAATAAATAATTTTCCACATTATTTATTTGCCCAAAAATCTTTAAAGGATATATTTTCAAATTTCCACAGCCTACTTGAAAACAATTCCCAAAGTTCTTCTTTTACAAGGTAAATCCTTTACCATTGATTCCCATTGGAAATAACCAAGTTCAAATCATTTAGATTTAAAAAAACAATTTAAAACACTTCATTCTGCAATATACTTTAAAATATAGAAATGTACTATTAGTTATTACTCAAATATATAATTCCAAATATTTTATAAGATATAACTTGATTTAAAATAAGGTTTTAGTTAAACTAAGTTTAAAAATAGAGTTGTAAAAGGCTTAATACTAATTTCAAATAATTTAGGTCAAAACTAGCCCCTTTAAACAATCCATTTATAAAATTAATTACTAATGTAATCGAAAATAACCACTATTGCTACTTTATCAATTAGCTTTTAAAACAATAATTTCCCAAACACTCATTTATAACAAGTTTTAAACTTGAATTCTCTTTTAATAAAATCTGTTTAAAACTCAAACTTGGTGTTTCCCAGGGAAACTCATTCCTACTCAAATATCCCAAAAATCCTTCTTATAAATTCTGTCAATTTATTTAGATTCAGGTTTAAGTTTAATAACATAAATTTACTTTCATATTACTTTTATTTCTTTTCAATTCATTCTTAATTTATTCAAACTTTCTAAAATTATTTTGCTTACAAATTTACTTCCTTTTAATTTCGTTTCAACAATCCAATTCATATAATTTGGTAATTCATTATACTCAAATATCCAATCAAACCATAACATTCAATATTCCAATATAACTCATCATAGGATATCAAATAATTATAGCAGAGAATATTGAATAATTTAAATAAATGTGAGGGGTCCAGTTGGATCCCTCCAACCTGTTTTCCCTGCATCCACAAATGTTAGCACAACATAATACACCAATTCCAAAATATCATACCATATCGCATCAATCAATTCAACCATCCAACAATTATTTAAATTTAATCATTTAAATTTTAAATTCAACTGAGTGAGATTAACTCACCTTTTGTTTTTGCAACCCACTTCATCTCGACTATTTCCTTCATGATATTTGGACCTTGTATAAATATTAAATGTTTTATTAATATTTGATCAATCAAACTAATTAATTTCCATTTGATAATTTAAATTTAAATAACAATAATTTATCTAAATTAAAATTATCTTAGATTAACTTTATATAACTACTTCAATGTCTAAACTCTTATATACCTTTTAATATAAGTTTAACCCAACCACCTTATTTTATAAATTCATTTTCTATTAATTTTAAAAATATAAGTTCAAATTAAATTAACCAAGTATAGCAAGACTTTGTAAAATCAACCCATAATTCATTAACTTTTGAATCTGGCCCTTTTTATAAAATCCTTTAGTATCGAAAAAAATCGAAGTACGCAAATCATTCACCTAATCTATCAGTTTAAAATAACTCGTACACTAAAAATGTGTATAAGTATATCATAAATATGTCTATCTTAAACATTTCCATCTTCAAAAATTGTATCTCCACATATATATATTTCTGTTAGAATTAAATCGTAAACCAAAAGCAGATATACTCTCCACAATATATATTCCGTTTTTAAACAGTTTATGATATAAATATATTCATATATATATATTATTATGTATATATTTCTCTTTTTTTTTAAAAATTGCTTCAATTTTCACGACAGAAATTGAAGATCCCAAAATCAAATGAAGAGCAAAAATACCTAGTGAGATCGAAGATCATCACCGAAACAAATCTCGACCCTCTCTCCTCGATCTGCAGTGGTGCACGCGAGTTCCCCTCAATGCCGAAGATTCCACAGCCTCATCATCGAAACCCAGCTCGACCTCTTCAAGCATCGGTCATGAAGCTGAACCATCATCGCAACAGAGCCACGACTCCCTCGCGAAGCATCGCCCTACCCCACACGAAAATCACTCGTTCGAAACTTGCCTGAGCACCAACCCAAATCGCAACAAACCCTAACCCCTAAATGCCGAAGAAACCGAGCTTGCTCCCTCTTCGTCCACAAGCCGACTGATCTCGATTTCGAGATACAGGGAGGCGCGTCGCCAACCTCTACTAGTCGCCTTCGAGTCTCGCGTTCGAGCGCGACTCTCTCCTTTTTTTTTATGCGTAATCGGTTTCGATTTATTAAAAGAGGGGAAGAGAAGAAGACTGTCGCCCTTTTTTTTTTTTCGTTTGGGAATTTCATTCACCAGCTAAAAGAAGAAGGTCATTAAAAATCAAAAGAGGCGTATAGAGGAAGACTTCTATCTTTATTTTATATTTTTTTATTATTTATATATATTTTTTTAATAAATTTCATTAGATTAATAACAATTAGATGTCCAGCGCGTTTACATATCGTACGCTCACCCCCTAACTCCAATCAATATGAAACTTGAAATCCGATAATAATAAAATATTATGGATCCAATGGAACCGGTTTCGTCGAATTCCGAGACTGCGCCTCGGAAGGCTATTTTTAAATTCAATTTAAACGATGAAATTTCAAAACTAAATAAATCATTATTAAATTTAATTTTAAAATTCCTATTATCTTCCACATTATCAATATAAATTTTATAAGTCTTCTAATTATTTTTAATCGGCTTAAAATTTTAAATTCAACAATTTTTCCCAACTTCAAATTATTTAATTTAATAATTCAATTACCAAATAAATTGTGATATTCGTAATTCAAGTTAAGATTGCTCTATTGAATATTTAAAATCAATCAAATATTCCGGTTTTAAATGCTCGAAAATTCCGGGTCGTCACAAATAGTTCACACCCATCATAAATGCATAATTGAGGCTATGATATAATCATACTTATTTATTTACTGCACCTTTAACGTTTAACTATTAATATTCGGTTATTTTTATATAACTATCCCCTTGTTTCATTAATATCGTTTATTACTTAAAAAATTTAAATAACTTCTACTACTTATTTATCTCCTTTATTATTAAATCTCTATTGTTGTTCTCTTCAACTCTTACTATCCTTCTTTGGTTACTATACTTTTCTTCTTATTAATTTCATTACTTTTATTGTATACACATTATTGTTACAATTAAACTGTTATTCTTATCACCACTACAATCTTTGGTACATACTTAGGGATTTCTACATTTTAATACGTTGTAATTACATCTTCCCCAGAAGAAAAGATTAACATTGTAAATTTCTGTAACTTATCTTAAAAGGCAATTTGTGCTGTGTTTGAACTACTAGGAATTATCTTCTTGTAGTTATTGAAACAGACAGTACAAAATACGATAAATATCCATAATTAATACATCTCTTTCTTTTAGGCATATTCCTTGTTATTTCAAACGATACACTTTTAGTCATAGATCTAAACTTGATAATTACAGAAACTTACATTGCGTCCCCTATATTCTAATGAATTAAAATAATGATTAAACCCCCATAATTTACTACGATGAATTCCAATTTACATTTACTTGCATAAATAATTTAATCAATAAATCTGGAACTACTATATAATTTATCAAATTCAGGGAGGATTTCTACTGCCCAATACTTTTCAAATTCAAGTACATGAAATATTAAATCTAAATTATCAGTTACAGTATACGCAGTCAAGGTTTATTAATTCGTTACACATATATAATTAAGCCTACAACTCCAAAATTTCATTTAGGCATACATGAACTGATTTACAATAATATAAATCTAATATCATATAAAATTATATAATTTGTTAAGCTTTCCAAATCTCCAAATCTAAATCCTGTTATTTTGATTTAGCTCCATTTTTCTCACAATCGGAATATGTACCATAAGAATATGCATACCTATTAGAAATTTAGATCTAAAAATAGATTTGAATTTAATTTAATTTAGATTTACCTTTTCTTTACAGAGTTGACTCACTCCTTGCTCTTCTTCTCTTTTATTTCCGCACTGCTCTATACATATATAATACTCTATTTAATAATTTCTAAATTTCCTAGAATTAGTGGAAAAACAAAATGGCAGAGCTTCATTTTTTTGATTCAGAAAATATGAGAAGAAAATTGAGGGGTTGGGCTTATGTTAATAGGCTCACAAATCAATTTCATTTGTTAGATTTTAATTTATTAGATTCTAGTCGTTGGTCCTAGGTTCAACCTACTGTCGCCAGTACACAAGCGGTCCGATCGCTGTAGGGGGTTGACCGGTTGTGCATTTTTTTATGTTAATTTGATTTTTATGCATCATTTAATATCATTTTCACCTGATTGATTAACGTTAATTAATTTTTATCTTTCTTCCACATTAAGTAAACGTTTTGTAGTTAACATCAATCAATTGCATCTATTTCATATCATTTTTGCTCTAATTTAGTTAATGTTAATCTTGTTTGCACGTTAAGTATCCTCTAGCGTTAATTAATATTAATTTGTTACCAATTATTTTCTGACTTTCTTTCCTTCAACGTTTAAATTTTTATTTATTAACGTTTTTTTTATTTTCTGACTTTCTTTCCTTCAACGTTTAAATTTTTATTTATTAACGTTTTTTAATGTTAATTAATTCACATTTATTTATTTCCTTCTAATCTTTGATTTGATTAGATTTAACATTGTTAATTACTTAAACGATAAGGTTTACACTATACACTTCGTAAAACGAACCATAAATAAATGAAGCAAATTGAATTAAATATGATAAGGGTTGAATATGGGAATTTCATAAAAGCTAGAAGTTTACCACGAAAGTTATTCCGTTGCATTCATGGGAAGTTCTGATCTGTTTTCATATATAACATGCTGAAAACGGAGCTCAAGCAAAGAAGTTATGAGCATTTGAAGTTTTCAAATTTAAATTAATTTAGTTTGAATTCAAATTCAAATAAGAAATCAAATTTAGGGTTTAAATTTTAAAAATTAGCTTGGGGCTAAGTAAACGATTAATTACCGTTAAAAAGTTAATTAGGGAATAAAATAATTGTGCGACGGAAGAAAATAAACATTCTCCAAAACTGTGAGTAGGGTGTCGTCTAGTTGATTATTTCGAGAAATATTTGATTCTATTGTTTTATAAATTAATTTCTTTCCCTTAATCAACTTTAACGGTAAACTTTAATTAACGTTTACTTAACCCCCAAGTTAGTTTTAAAAAATTCTAATCCTAAATTTGAATTCTTACTTAAATTTGAATTCAAGCTAAATTAATTAAATCTGAAAACTTCAAATGCTCATAACTTCTTCGTTTGTGCTCCGTTTTCAACATATATGAAAACATATAAGAATTTCGCTACGAACGCAATGGAATAACTTTCGTGGTCAAATTCCAACTTTTATAAAATTTCCATATCTTATCATATTTTATTCAATTTAATCCATTTATCATGGTTCATTTTATGGGATGTTACATTATCCCCCTTAAAAGGATTTCGTCCTGGAATCTTCTAACGAGCGAACAGCGTAACGCGCAATTACATCCATGTTATATAACCAAGTTATCTACACAACCATCTACTCAACCAATAATCAAATGTGATTATGTACCATAGACAGACTAAAATGAGCTCAATCCTAACGTGAATGTGTAATCATGTCATGCAAGTATGTATTAAACGCCCTAAACATGCATAAACATTCATACATAAGCGCAAAGTGATTGTGAAAAGTATAGCAACTATCTCCTATCATCCAATCTAGCAACCATGATGCAACCAAAAATCCTAGTTTTGGAGAGAAATTTTACTAGTAAAAAGCTCTGGGTAAGTGACCTTCATCTTCTCCTCGGTTTTCCAAGTGCTTTCCTTCAGCTTTTCTCCCCATTATACTCGGACTAGTCAAATAACTTTATTGCGGAGTCTTCTAGTTTTGTGTTCCACGATGTGTGCGGTGTCATTGGGTAGTATTGGCTCCATCTCTAAATCCTTCAATCGATAAGGCTCAACTCTAATAGCAGTGCCATGAAGGCATTTCTTAAGGTGAGAAATGTGAACATTGTAGACTACTACTGCCAATTAGTCTAGATGCTCTGCATGGGGAGTAAGTTTTCTTATCCTTTCTGAAACTTTGAATGGTCCAACAAACCTTGGCACTAGCTTTCCAGACTTGTCAAATCTTACAAGATGGGAGATTTTAACAAACACCATATCTCCAACCTCAAACTCAAGCTCTTTCCTTCTCTTATCCGCATAAGATTTCTGACGATCTTGTGCTACCTTTATTCTTGGCCTGCTCAACTCTACTTTTTCCAGGGTATCACAGATCAAAAGTTCGAGCAATATGTTTTCAGTGGTTTCCCATCAACAACTTGGCGATTTGCATGATTGCCCATAAAGTGCTTTAAAAGGGCCAAATCAATCATCGCTTGATAGCTATTATTATATGCAAACTCAACCAAAGGTAGACGTTGCTTTCAATATCCTCCAAGATCCAAGACACAAGCTGTCAACAAGTCCTCCAAAATCCTATTCACTCCCTCTGTTTGTCCGTCGGTCTGTTGGTGATATGCAGTACTAAGGTTCAAAGAAGTTTCTAAAGCTGTTTGTAGTCTCCTCCAAAACTCGCTAGTGAACAAGGGGTCTCTGTCACCGACTATGCTCATAGGAATTACATGTGACGAAATCCTCGATATAAATCTATATGAGAGAAGTGGCAGTCCTATTTCTTCCAATATGGGAACAAAATGAGCACTCTTAGTGAGTCTATTCACAACAACCCAAATAGCCTCACTGCCCTTCTAACTTCTAGGCAATCCTTCCACAAAACCTATTGGAATATGTTCCCACTTCCAAATCAGAATTTTCAAAGGTAATAATGTTCCACCATACTTCCCTTGCTCAGCTTTTATTTTCTGACATGTCAAACACCTAGCAACAAACTCAGCTACTCTTCTCTTCATTCTATTTCAAAAGAAAATTCTTTTCATGTTCTTGTACATCTTATCTCCTCTAGGGTGAATAGCCATTCTTGAGTAGTGACATTCCACAAGCACTTCTTTTGACAAATCCTCAGTTATTGTAACACAAAGATGTCCTTCTATTCTCAAGCATCCCTTCTCATCAACTGAATACCTATTAGCATGGGGAAAATGCTCTCCTTTCCTCAATTTTCCAAAATCCTAACCAACCTCTCATCCTCCACTTACTCGTGTCCTATGCGATTCATAAAGGGTGGTGAGATTTCCCTAATCACTAGAAAGCCTTAAATGGGTTTGTTGATGGTTGGAGAGAGAAACTCCAATTGTTTCTATTTATATATAGCACCTAGGGTAGCATGCCTCCGAGCAAGGGCATCGGTGACTATGTTCCCCTTTCCTGGGGTATATTGAATACTAAAGTCAAATGATGCTATATACTTCATCCACCTCTGCTGCCTAAAATTCAAATCTTTTTGGAAAAATAGGTAGTTAAGTGATTTATGATCAGTGAATGACTCAAATCTTTCCCCCAAGAGACAATGCCTCCACTTCTTTAAGGCAAATATAATGGCTGCCAATTCCAAATCGTGCACTAGATACCTTCTCATGGTCCTTCAGTTGTCTACTAGCATAGGCAACTACTTTCCCTTCTTGCATAAGAACTGCCCTTAATTCTGTGCCACATGCATCTGTGAAAACCGTAAACGTCTTGGTTCCATCTGGAATAGTGTGCGTAGATGCACTAGTCAATAACTCCTTAAGCTTCTCAAATTCCTTAGTGCATCTATCATTCTGAACAAAAACTATATTCTTCTTAGTTAATTGGGTTAAATGGGTTGCTATTTTTGCAAAACTCTTGATGAAATTCCTATGGTAGCCTGCCTACCCTAGAAAACTTCTAACCTCTGATGCATTACTAAGAGTCTTCCATCCTTGGATAGCTTCCACTTTAGCAGGATCCACGACTAATCCTTGTTCCGAAAAAATATTCCCATGGAACCGAACTTCACTTTCCAAAAGTGGCATTTAGAAAACTTAGCTTTGAGTTGGCTCTTTCTCAAGGTCTAGAATACCTCCCTAAGATGATTCTCATGCTCCCAGTTGCCTTTGGAGAAAACCAAAATATCATAAAAAAATCACCACGATGAATTTATTAGGTTGCCCTCTAAATACTCTATTCATCGAATCCACAAAGTATGCTGGGGAATTCATTTGTCCAAAAGGCATTACTTCCCACTCATAAAGCCCATCCGGTGTATAGAATGCGATCTTCGACTTGCTTTCCTCTGCAATCCTCAACTTGTAGAATCGCATTGCTAAGTCTAATTGGGAAAAGACTTTAGCTCCTACTCGTTGGTCGAACAAGCTATCTATTTTAGGTAAAGGGTACCTATTCTTCCTTATCAACTTGTTCAATTCTCTATAATCAATGCAATGTCTCAAAGAACCGTCTGCCTTATTATCAAAAATAACAGGGGCTCCCTATCCAGAAGTACTCCTACAGATGAATCCTTTATTTAATAGCTCTAAGATTTGCTTATCCAATTCCTTTCTTTCTTTGGGGGCCATATGTCTCAAAGGTAGAGCGACGGGACTTGCATACTTCTTCAAAACAATTCGAAACTCGATCTCCCTATAGGGTGAGGGACCCAAGACCTTGAAGACATTAAGAAATTCACAAAATATGGGTACAGAAGATGGCTCTCCTATAACAGATAGACTTAGTGAGCATAAATGGCTTAACTTAACTAAATATTTGGGTGCATAAATAACTTCTAGGTCACGGCCTCTCCTTAATCATACTACCCTCTTGTCACAATCAACAATAACTCCATAATATGACAACCAATCCATACCTAAGATTAGTCCTTACTCCTTGAAATTTAGTATGTATGATCAACGTCTCATATGGACTGTTGACTATCTAGGTTTGAAGGTTAAGGAGATTTACTACATTCCTAGCTATAAAGGAATGTGATACCCATGAATCAAATAGGGAACGAATGGTCACCCCAAAAGTAACTTTTATACCTATAGAGCTGCATTTCCTTGGTCCCTTGGTGACTTACTAGCAACAGGGATGACTTTAATATCGTAGGCTTGTCCATATGATCCTTCCTTAGCCATTTTGGGACACCTATTCTTGTATTACCTCTCGCTGCAGTTAAAGCACTTCTCTTTAATGGCTTCCATCATCAGACTCACCCTACATCTTTAGCTTTATGGCCCTTCTTTTGGTATCTCTTACAAGCATTTCCATCCTTCTTAAACTTCCCATTCAAATCCTTATTGGTCCAAAAACTCCCCTTCTTGGACCCTTCTTGCTTTTAGGTTGGTGCAGACCTCACTATCTCTACTCCCTTATCTTCCTCATTGGCCATATACATCGCTACCATTTCTACCAACATCTCATATGTGACCCAATAGGTACTGGGGTCAATAACATTCCTCTTAGTGGGGAATTTAAGCCTTTCATGAACTTCATGGCCTTTTTCATAGGTGTGTCCATTAGGCTTATCCTAAATTTAGCCAGTTCAGTAAACTTAGCTCTGTACTCCTTAAGGGTAGAATCTCCTTGTCTCGGCTGAATGAACTTCTCCATCTGTAAGTTAACCTCTGATCTAGACATTAACCACATCTCAAATCTGTCCTTGAATTTGTCCCAAAAGAATATCATTCCTAGGTGCTCATTAGTCACAAAGTTCCACCGCCCCAAAGCCGCTCCCTTGAGGTGCCAAGCTGGTATTCTCCTTCTTAACTGATTATCCCAATCAAACTCTATGAACATTTTCTCGCAGTTACCCACCTAAGATTTAGCTTCCAAATATCCTTCAGTTCTGGAGTAGGTATTCCCACCCATATTGAGAAAGTCTTACACAACTTTGGAAAATCAGCAGGATGAGGTACTGCATCGGCAAGCGGGGCCGTTGGTGATGCCGATGAGCTAGAGGATAGGAATTATCTTGATAGTCCTAAGATATTGTCTAAACCATTCTGGCATTCCATGAATGGGTGGTCTTCTGCGGATAGGGTTCCCTTCTCTGGAAGAAGATTGATATGGGTGGTCTTCTGCGGAATGGGTGGTTTTCTGCGGATAGGGTTCCCTTCTCTGGATTTCCTAAGATAGTATTTATATGCTGAAAAAAATGGGTTGCCTAGTGTAAATGCGTATGTTCTAGAAATACGGTGTATATATAGTAAGAATTTTGAAAATTATTTTTGAAAAACCATTTCAAAATAGCAAATACATCTCTCATATGTATATTTTTCCCCATTGATCGGATAACCTAGCTCTGATACCAAATGTAATAACCTACCTCGTAATGGACCTAAATTTCGACCTAATAAAGACCTATCGAAATTTAGAACCATTCTAAAGTAAGTATTTGTTAGTAAAATGAAATAACATTACATAGCCAGTCTTTTAGAACTCATAGTAGATGGAACAAAATATAATAGTAAATTGTACCCATTTATTTCAAAATCATAACAATGTCAAAATACAAGATACCATCAAACCTTAACATAATCTATTTCAACAATAGTTTGAAAACATGGGTACGTATGAAAGCAAGTAAAAATGGTAAATACTGCTACAAGCCCACCACCTTCATCTCTGCGTCACCTTTCCATCAACGTCTTCAACCAATATTGTAGTGACGATGGAGTCAGAGGAACAATGCCCGATGAATAAAAACCTCGTGTCTTACCTCTTTAGTACTTAGGCGGTATATCTCAAAATAAGAATATGTCTACAAAATATAAACTATTAAACAATTTAATGCTTCTTTATAAGTAAAGGAAGCGGGTTCAACCACTTAATACCTTCCACTCCAAAAGTAGGTTTTTAGAATCCCATATCTCAATCATATGTCATAAACATCTAATAATGTGAGGGGCGGTACCCAAGCCACTTAATAACTTTTATTGGAAAATAGGCAGATTCTGGTCATTTGATACCTTAATTAAGGCATATCCCATCATTTAGTACCTATTTCCAGGGTGTGCTCCTCAATGGTACTATATAACTGACATCATATGGAACCTCTTAGGCCACTTAATACTTCCTTGTGGAACATAGGCAGATTCCGGTCATTTAATACCTTAGTTAAGGCAGACCCCATCACTTAATACTTATTTCTAGAAGCTGACCTCCATTGCGATGCCACCTAATGTAACCCGTTAACCATTTAATACTTCATTTGGGGAAAAGAGGTGGGTGCACAAAAAACCACTTAATACCTCAAGACCCCAAAGCAGGCCCTTCGTCTCATGGCCCATACTCATAATGATGTGTCACATTAGTCTGACTATTCATAAGAAACGATAGGTAGATTAGCTGGACATATTTCCCTATAGAATTTGGGATAACCTCACGTTATTACAAATATTTATCGTAAAAATATCTCAAATCAACAAAAATTTACATAATTGCTGGTAGCCTCAAAGTGAAGGGAAAATTTCCATCATGTAACTCTATTAACCTTGCAACTTTATGACTTAGCCATTAATCAAGTACTCTTTATTTATATACATGTACTCATCTTACCATTTCATAAATAAGGCCTTATAAGGAACCTTCCTTATTATGCCTTAAAATAATGACTAGGCTAGAGTTTCCTTTTATTTTTGCCTAACAATCAATTTTCCTCCAAATGGGGGAATAAATAAAAATAATAATTACCTAATTAACAATGCTATATATGCAATAATTATAAGTTAATAATGCTAATAGAGATAGATAAATATTCACGCCCAATAAATTCTAAATGCATGGATTTTACGCCCTAAACTAGCACTAAATGTTAAATTCTTAACAAAATACTATTACAAGTCCATTTTCTTCAAATTCATAAGATTCCAACATATCATAATAAGGGATTTCAATATCCAAATAGGGAATAGTTATTTATAATCAAAACTGTAATAATGGACTTGTGAATAAATTAGAATCTCAATTTATTACATTCATTGAATGGAATATCCTAAACAACGGAATTGCAATCTAAATCTCATATTCTATTTAACTCCACTTTTACAAAGAAATGGATAAGCAAAAAACCTGTATAGAATAAGCGGTGTAAATTACAAATAAAATTCATAATCCAAACTCTTATTTTATTTGACAATCACAAATTTGAATCACGGAGAGAGGAGAAGTGGAATAGAATATGAAATCATTAAATTTGCACAACATAAAAAATCCCATCAAATTAATGTAAATAATCAGGAATCTTTACATAGAATTGACATTTCGAAAGGAAAAGTGAATTTGAGCGATTTTATGTATCATATTTTTGAAACCTCAAAATCCCTAAGGCATATTCAATCCAAAAAGAAATACACTAAATGATTGCTTAAAAATAAATACTAAAGTTTCCACTCACAGATTAGCCTTCACTTCAATGGATTTGTAGCCTTTCAGTCCCTTCCAGAATCTCTCTCTTTTGATACACACATAATAGGAAAGAGGTATATATATTCATTAGATTTGGAATAATTGAAGAAGAATAAGATAAGAATATATTGGAGGAAGAAGAAATAATAAGAAATTGGTTGAATTTTTACCTGAATTCTCTACAGAGTTTCTGAATCTTATTAAAAAGATAGTAATGAAATAATTTTGTTATATTCTCCAAAATAATAGGAATAAAAAGTGGAGAGGATAGGGTTCTATTTATAAGGGTTGAAATGCACAAGTGCCGTAGGTTGGAAGTAGGTGAGGAACGAATAAATCTGGAGCGTTAATATAATGACACACCCCTTCAAACCCTAGCCACCACTGCCAAAATCTGGCACCAACTGGTCAATCACCCTTATTAAACCGATCAACTGCTAGAGGTCGACCGGTCATGACTAGGGTGTCGACCGGTTGATTATTTCAGGAAATATTTGATTTCATTGCTTAATAACTTAATTTCTTTCCTCTAATCAACTTTAACGTTAAACGTTAATTAACGTTTGCTTTCCCTAAGTTAATTTTTAAAAATTTCCTAAATTTAAATTATTATTTAAATTTAAATTCAAGCTAAATTAATTTACATCTGAAAACTTCAAACGCTCATAACTTCTTTGTTTGTGCTCCGTTTTCAACATATTATATATAGAAATGGTTAACTTGGTTTTTACCCAAGCAGGAATCCCAATGAGTTAAAACATCTAAGCCAAGCCAAAAAACTCAAGACTCGACCAAAAATACTAAAGGATAGGCCAAGAGGGACTCAAGAAGAATTACCCAAAAATCCACTAAGGGATGAATCGTTTGTGATCCATCAACTATGGATCGCTAGCGACCCATACGGAAGCTTCATGGGTTGTCAAAGCCTCTTACATCATGATCTACTACCTCTTTTAAGAATACCTACCAAATTTCATAGCAATCCAAGCAGCGTAATTCAAGAAGTAAAGACTCATTTGATTCAAGCTATTTTGACCAAGGCAGCGAACTTAAACTGGACCTACATAACTCATACAAAGTTGGATCGACTTGAAATTTTAGGAGCACATTTAGAAAACATAGACAAAGGCTAAAAAAGATCATTTAGAGTTGATTTGATGGATCTCAAATGATCTAACTAGATGGATAGCTAGCTACCCATATAGGGTGGGCCCCACCACCTCAATTTTTTTAGTGGATCCCTGACACTCTCTAGAGCGTTTCTGCAAAGTTTTGTTCGATTTTGTTAAGATTTGAGCGAGTATAAATGATTTTTCTAGACCAAATGACCCATGAAGATGGATGGTCAAGCTAACTCCAAATGACTTGATATTTGGACAAGGCACTTAAATAGAAGATAAGAAGACAATCAAACAAAGATCTCTTAAAAATATGCTAAATGGATAGATAGATAGCGATCCATCCCCTACGGTAAGCTAGAAATCCATCCCCTATGGATAGCTAACAATCCACCAAGATAAGTCGGATCACCCTCAAACTTTTTAAGCTCCTTCGTAGCACCAAGTAAATGCTTCTAGTAGAAAATATACTAAGTGGATGGATAGCTAGCGATCAATCCCCTATGGATATCTAGTGATCCATCCTCTATAGACAGCTAGAAATCCATTAAGATAGGTCGTATCGCCCTCAAACTTTTCAAGCTCCTTCGTAGCATTTAGTAAAGGCTTCTGGTAGAAAAATATGTGTAGTTGATTGATAGCTAGCGATCCATTCCCTTGGATACCTAGCAACCCATAGAAATGACTCAAATTGATTTGATATTTTCAGTGATGACTAGGCATAACAACCAGACTCTTCTACACTTGAACTTCTGGCCTGATACTCCCTGAATTCCTCTGTAAACACTCACCTATCTGCAACATAAAGAGGATCCTCCAAACTGGCTGCTGAAGGTCTGAAGAAACTATTCTTCACTATGCTTCTCCCATACAACAGCCATCAAAAGGGTTCACCGTGATTCTCCATTGAACTCTAACATTGGTGATTTGATCTAACTTACAAGATCCAACAAAATTGTAATCAGATTCATCTTGTAATTGCAGCCAGTCAATAACAAAAATTAGAAAGTAGACGTAGGCTTTGTTAACAGCCGAACCATTATAAAAATCTCTTGACAGTTTACTTTGTCTACAAGTTATTATTCTTTGTTTCTATTTTAGTTGCCTTGATAAATAGGGTTGTTGCTTTCATACTCAATCTTGGGTGTTGATCCATGTTTTGGATTAACATTTTGATGCTTACACTGAGAACCCAACTCAGGCTTACATCTAGCTATCTACTTTGGATCAAATAGGTTCAGAAGTTAGATCCTTAATCTCTGCATAGAGGATTTGCTATTGAGAATCAATGGCACTAAAAATAAAGAGAACAACCTTCGAAAGATCCATAGGAGCTACCATTATAGGAAAAGATACAAACCCATAGCAAATTGAAGTCAACAACCCCAACAATTTGATGCTAGGAGCTAAATCTAGAGAACGGGTTCTAGGATCATCCATAGAGCATAAAGTTGTGACTAAGAGAGAATTGAACAAGATGGTTTTTGAAATTAACCAACAAGTGGAAAACAGTCAAAAGGCTCTTATGGAAAAGATAGATGCCATCTTAGCGCTCCAATTACAAACTACTCCCAGAACGGTGCCTGAAGCCATGGCTGCTACAGAGCATTCTTCTGTTCCTGGCTTGAATGTAAGAAACACGTGATGAAAGCAACAGGAAGTAGTAGGCAGAGCTCCAAGAATCATGACGGAAGAAAATGTTGACACTCCACCGACTGCAAAAGCACATGCTACAAACTCGAACTTAGGGTTGAAACCCCAGGGGATATATAATGATGTCTCTCTCCAGCTCTGAAGATGATAAACAATTTAAGGAAGACAAACTGGATGAAAATTCTAATATGCAAAATTCTAGAAGAAACTCTAAAACCCATGTCGTAGCACAATGCCAAGCAATGGACGTGGAACTGATACTCAAACGGTACTTCCAGAGGGAGGAGAACCAAGAAGATATTACACAAACCCAAGATCAATTACAAGGCCAAGCTCCCATTTGTGACCACTTCGAACTGACCAACTTCCAATCCCATCATGGAGCTCCTATTGTTGAATCACGAATGGTCGTCGTCGAAAATCATCAAAAATTGTCAAGATAGCCATTGAAAAACTTACTTCAGGGTTGACTCGAAGTCGGACTCGGGTAATTGCCTATTTGACTCGAAGAAGATTCAAAGAGTACCGACTTTAAGTCAAACTCGAATAGTCACCCATTTGAGTCGAAATAAACCTAGGAAATTCTGGCCCAAAATCAGATGGATAAAACCAAGATTTTCTCCATGCAAACATGAAAATGGCTCCAAGCAACCTTTGTCACCATCCTAATACTTCAAATTTTATGACTCCAAGCGAACCATGTGCTAACTCCAAGATATGGAAAATTTTCTAGGGTTGGGCTCCAAGTGAAATACCACCAAACCATCGATGTCGATCCTTCTTCTTTTGCCCATAACTCGAACATGCGAACTCCAAATGCCTTAAAATCTGGAATGCAACCTTATGGAGCCTCTTGGTCACCCCAGATGGACCTAAATAGTTTGAATTTTTTTGAAGATCGTCATTGATCCATGAACCCATCATAAATGATTTGTCATTCAATCAGCATGTCTAATCACTCAAGCATAGACAATCATGCGTAAGTCATTCTCAAGCATCATAAACAGCTGTAACTTGAAAATGGACCGGTCTGACAACTGCTAGAGCGTCTTCCCCAATCAAAACCCATTCACCGAAGCCGTTCAACAAGCAGAATATCCAAAGAAGCTTATCATGCCAACTATATCTTTTGTACAACTGATTCGAAATTGGTTTTTTACAGGTATGATAAGCATATGGATGAAGCATTGGCGACGGATATAGTCTACTGCAAGGCCTTCAGGAATCAATAAAGGATGAAACAACCTACTACCTCGGAAGAATTCTTTTGGAAGTCAAACCGGTCCTAAAGACAGGAAGTAGTGCAATTGGAAGAAGGCGAACCCGACAATTTGCCAAAGAATATACCAAACAGTGAAGAAGCTACAGGACCTTAGGGACCTTCTTCCTAAGCAAGGCTATAAGACCCGGTAGAAAAGTACCCTAACTAACTGACGAAATCAGACGAAAGGATGATTATTAAATAACACTCTAGATAGATAGCAACTAAGGAATGAGACAGCAACCTAAAGCGATGCCTTCTCATCCATCCTAGTCTACTTTCCTTTTCCAAATGAGCTATACCAGGACATTGAGGGCATGTAGATGGCATAGCGAAAGAAATGCTTCTATGCCCTCAACGAGTCATATCAATCCTCCTTCTGAGAATTGGCTTTGCTTGGGTAGGATCGAGGAGCCTTGTCCAAAGGATTGTCGAACAAACAGATCCAACCATTTAGTCTCCAGGAACTGGTAAAACCGTGTTCTCGCAAGCTGAGTCCCAAAAATTCCTCTTAAAGTCAATGAATCATCGCTTTAGTACCGTTGGGCCGTTAGACACGACCCATATCTCTTCTTGGAGTCGATGAATTATCGCTCTAAGGCTGTTTGGTCATCGGACATCCGACCAAAATTCCTCTCGGAATAGATAAATTATCATTCTAAGGCCGTCTGGTCGCCGGACATCCGACCAAAAACACTCCTTTATGAACTAAAGCATCATGAAGGTCTTCCACAAACTAAAGCGTCGTGAAGGCGAACCGATAGTTCAACTATCATCGAACCCAAAAAACTCTTCACGAATGTGAAGGTCTTTCATGATCTAAAGCTTCATAAAAGCGAACCGATAGATCAGCAGTTATCTAATCCAAAAAACCCTTCAATAATGTGAAGTCTTTCATGAACTAAAGCATCGTGAAAGCGAATCGGCAGATCATCAGTCATCTGATCCAAAAAACCCTTCGTGAATGTGAAGGCCTTTCACGAACTAAAGCATGTAAAAGCGAAACGGTAGAACAGCGTTCATTTAATCCAAAAAACCGTTCACAAATGTAAGGTCTTTCATGGACTAAAGGCAAATAAAAGGTCTTTCATGGACTAAAGTGTCGTGACACCGAACCGGTAGATTAGCGGTCATCTAATCCAAAAAACCGTTCGCGAACGTGAAGGTCTTTCACGAAGTAATGCATCATGAAGGCATACTGGTAGATCAATGGTCATCTAATCCAAAAAACCCTTCGCGAAGAAGAAGGTCTTTCATGAACTAAAGTGTTGTGAAGGCGAACCGATAGATCAACGAAATTTATGTACGACTGATATCCATGAAGGTGAATTGGAAGATTAGCAGTCATCTGATCCAGAGCCTCTTGAAGTCAAAGAAGTCATGCTCCGGGGCCACAAATCGATATTCATACCAATAATTCCACATAATTAACAGAATCACTTCCAACGACCGATGAAACAAACAGTACTTTGGATTTTCAAAGTCACTCAAAGGAACTAAGCCAAAACTAAATTGACCTTGTGGTTAATCAGAGGCTAACTCAAGTCAAGCCAAGACTTAGAGCTCGGGAGAACCTCACCAACTGGACTAGGGCAACCAGACGAGTTGTGGAGAGACCTTGGGTACAATTCAAGTGCACCAACAGCCCTGTGGCATGGGGGCACCACACACACTTGAATAGCCACAAGGAAGGCCAAGATTAATCATACCACAGTTCTGTTATGCCCGACCAAAAATTCTGGCATTCCGACAACTACAGACTTAGCGACCATTCTAGTGCAACAAACGAAATAGAAGCATAATACTTGCTTACTTCTTCCCAATTCCTCCTTTACCACCCTTGGTAGCCAGACCCTTTTCCTCTTATGCTACATGCTAGTTGAAGACCAATTCACCAATGATAGTTTGGACCAAAAACTATGAGTCTTTCCCCGAACTCCCATAAGCTCTTTTTTTGGACAAAAAACTATGAGTCTTGCCCCGAATTCCCATAAGCTCTTTCTTCGTAACCATCTCCATGGTATCTGCTGTAGATCTCTCCACCATGGCAACCTTATTTTTTGTCCATGCACATCTTCTCGAAATATGGAAGGATTGTCCAAAACATGGTTACTCGATCCAAAAACCAATTATCTCTTAGAACTGACGAAACCGCGAAGTCAAATCGCTGGATTGATGAGAAAACTCGATCCTTACATCTAATAACTAGTATTGTTGCCCAAACCATAACACTTATTTTACAAGCCGCGTGCTCTCAAAAGCTGTGTATTAAGCCACGCACTCTTAAAAGACGTGCATTTCATAGGCTGTGCACTCTCAAAAACCGTGCATTTCATAAGCCATGCACTCTCAAAAGCCGTCCATTTCGTAAGCTAGGCACTTTATAAGCTGTGCACTCTTAAAAGACGCTCATTTCATAAGCCGCACAAGCACTGATCGATGTTGCTCCGACATCATTAGCAAATCATTAAAATTTTCTAAGTACCGGTGTTTTCTCGGCAACATTGGGAAACTTGTCTACTGCAAGATTAACAGACAATGACTCCTGCCACCCGAAAAACCGACATTGCTCTGGTATTGCCATAATGTTCACAAACCAAAAAGTCGACAAAGAATTCTGATCTTTGACCATGGTTAATTTACAAATTGTCTAAATTCAGGACATCCAAGTCACAAATTCCCAGAGATAGGAGCTACAACATACCTTTGACTGGGGGCATCCAGGGAGCCACTTAGAACTTCAAGTCCCACACCAAATGTTCGGAATAATCAGCCCTATGGACTGAGGGGCACATAACACATTAACACTTCGTCAGGATAGAAAATCGCTCCAACTTACAATAAAAGGAGAAACTTAACGCCATTTAGAGATAAACAATGACAAAAGGCATTTGTAGGTTCGAATCATTAACGCACCTGTTTCCAAAGACAGAACCAGGTGCTTGACTAAGGTCTCAAACCCCGACTTGCAAAAAACTAGTTGTTATCCAAAGATAGACAACAACAAGGAGAAACACTCTAAATCGAGCAATTAAACCATTGATTCCCGAAGATTGGAACCAACGAATAAGGTCGATATCCGCAATAATGTCAATGCCCTAACAGAGCGCATATGGCATGGAACAAGCAAAATTAATTGTTTAGACTCAAGAAAAACATTACCAAACTCTTTTGATCCATGATTACGATGGGAATTTAGAGCAAGCATATTAGGGGGCAATGTAACAACTCGTCCCACAACACCTAATCTTCTATAAGTGCTTGGAATTTAACATTTGGGAATAACTGGTTCTGCAAATGGAAGTCACTTTGCAACAAAAATCGACCGAAGGAAATATGATCGTACAATAGAACAACCATAGAATTGGTTAAAGGGTGACCCTCTACCGCAAAGGGAGCACTTGACAGTTATAAAAAAAGCAAAGTAACAGAGATGGTTGGGACTCTCATCCTTTCAGAAAATGGCATTTCTCGGAGTTAAGCAACATTAAGAAAATAGCCACATTAGGTTAGAAGGTATCTACTCAACTCTACAGGATCAGATGAATGATTCAATCTTTCTAACACGACTTCAACACTGCTCGAAGGTAGGCAACACTAAGAAAAGACTTCTATAATCCAATAATCGATGTGCAAATTTTTGAAAGCCAAAACTGGTACCCAACTGGATCAAAAACATTGCTGGGTCGAAAGGAAAAAATCAATCCCAACCTCCTGAGTGTTAATGTTGCGCCTGCAACCCCAAGGCCTTTTCTCACTTCCTAAGCACCGATGTTACCCCGACAACATTGGAAAACTTTCTATTCCCTAAGTATCGACATTGCCTTGACAATGCCGAGAAATTTGTTATTCGCTAAGTACAAGTGTTGCTCCGGTAAGGCTAGGAAAACTTTAATCTACATGGTAAGTAAGAAACACTTACCATAGTGAACCATTAATGCACTAACTTTTGAAAATAGAAGTTGGTTCTCGACTGAGTTCTAGCTATGTTTTCGAAAAACTACTGTTACCCAAGGATAAGCAACGATAGGAAAACATATCTTATATAGGTCAATCAGATGGTTCAACCTGACAATGTAGGAAACAACCACTACATGGGAATAGAGCCGCATAGAAAGGAAATCCCAAGATTGAATTGCCCATGTGCTAATTTCTAAGGATGAAAGCTTGTGGACAATCAAATTTCCAAAATACAACTTAGAAAGAATTTAGATATAGCCAAAAGACAGGAAGTGCCGAGAAAATGTTGCTTGGACCAAGCAGCTAGGTTATCAATTCCCGAAGACAGGAAATGTATGAACAGAATTTCCGTTTCGACAGCTGTTTGTACCAAAATTGGGCATTACACTTTTGGAATGTGTTTGAAGAGATAAAATGAAGAATATAAATGGAAAATGAGGAAGATCTAACAAAAAACCAATCGATAAATAGGAAAAATGCACATAAACACATAGATTTTGAGTGATTCGGCGTATGGCCTACACCCATTATGAAATGGCTGACTTTTATTAAATTTTTCTTGCTGGTTACAAAATTTACAATAGTATAATCCAAGTACAATGATATTTTCGACAGAATATAGACAAGAGGAGCCAATAGTCCTTTTTCAATAGGTCCTAGGCTGCTATTTATAGGCATAGGCAACAAATATCTCTTCCAGATCTTGGAGGACTTCTTCTCTCACGTGGGTGGGCCTACATGATCGACGCCTGGTTGTTTGGACTCGATCCATGATCGATACGAATGAAACTCGTATCGATCAAGATTTAGCCCTATCGAGACGAGATCGATCATGAACATTCCTGAGGTTGCACACAAGCTCCAATGAAAATTTGGTAGCATTTGGACTTGTATATTTCAAGTTATGATCGATGCATGTTTGAATTTGTTAAAGGCTACCGACTTCACATCACTTTTGTTCGCATCACTTCCAGGCACGTGCTAACCAATGACGTGGTGCTAACTTTTAGGATCAATCCACTTTTCACGCTGAGCGACCAAATGAATCAACTTTACGTGTTCTCTTCATATCGCTTTCATTGAGTTGCTTCGTATCCATGCCATTCATGCCCATTGATATGGCTTAATTTGTGTCCATTAACTGCTATGCTGTTCATATCAATGATTTTTGTTCCATCTCATATCAATCATCAAGGGTGTCATTCGTATCGATCCCTCTTGCATTATTCACATTGATCACCGGCCGATCGATAGGAATAGGATGCATCGGTGGATCGATACGAAATGATTGGTTTTTATAGCTTTGATGGATACGAAATAGACGTAGGTGGATCGATATGAATGAGCTGGGGGATGATGTATGCGAAGTAATATGAGTATAGATGGACACGAAGTGGAACATACCTGATGGATTCGAACTAACGGATGTTTAGTGGATACGACTGAGGTTCCTTAGAGGGATATGAATGAAAGCGATATAAAGTAGGCGGAATGATGGATACGAAGGAGTCGATTTTCTTGGTTTGCATCGAACATACCTTGAGCATAAGAACTTCGATTGACCTGAAATTTAGAACATTTGCTTCGTTGCTTTGCTTGTCACGTCATGTTAATTGTAGCTCGATCTGGACTCAAGAAAATTTACCAACATCCATAGCGAACCCGTGTACAGCCGTTTTTTTGGGATGAACTATTTTTGGTTCCCAGTCAATTCCTTAGTGTCACGGGCATGCCAAAAGGCGGGATAACAACATCAATTAAGAAAAGCATGCACAACTAAGGACATGTACGGACTATCATGGGAGGTCGAAACTAAAACCATCAGACATTCGCAATCCTAGAATGCAATTGAGAACCGGACCAGGGGTAACTGAATCATTTGTCCTAAACCTCTCCATCTCTCACAATCATCAAAATATAGGCATTCGAAATAGCCAGTCCTTTGAGCAGGGATAGACGCACAAATACTTGATCGAAAGAAATGTTACAAAATCCAAACACGAATAACCGTGAGGTTGGTTATAAAGGTTCTGTATCGCAAAACGAAGCATTCTAGCAACAAAATCGACAAAAAAGGAAATGAAGGATTTTACATTTAAAAAACAATGTTTACTCACAGTCTGGCGATAAAAAGAAGGATCAATGATACTTATGGTCTGTCTAGATCATTTGGTTAGAACTAGTAGGAATATGCCATTGCCTGAAGTTTAATGATGTTGAGAAAAACCTCCAGAGTGAAACTATCGATGCATCGGCTTTCGAAAGCTGAAGCAAGAGTTTGATTGAATCTTTATCCCTACCTTTTGGCATCTCATGCTACAGAAGATTCACAACCTCATGGAAAAATCCACAGAGTTGAGTCATCCATGCATGAGTTTTTGGAGATAGAAGCTGATATATGATTACGGTCTCAACACTCGACTTAGAAGAATTCACTCTAGCAATAGAAGATGACGATGCGTCTTTCCAGCACATGTACCCGGAATGACATTGGATGATGTTGTCAACTTAGAGGAATTCAATTACAATCAGGAAAAAGGCATCGTTAAAAGAACCAGAGCTTGGAATCAAGCAGCAAAGTCCCTAATTCCAAGAGATAAGAGCTATCATGTCCATCAAACTGGGTAATCGAAGGTATTGCCCAGGAGACCCAGTCTTCGGAAACATATAGACCTGGTATTCAGAGAAATTAGTTCTATAGACTAGGGCAAATACACCAACACTTTGTTGAAATGAAATCAATTGAGCATAAGTAGGGATTAGCTGCAGAACTAGCTAGACCAAGCTACTTCATAGTTCTGAACAAAGCTATGAGATAGAATATGCCAAAATGACCTCAGAAGTATTACTTACATGTATAGAATTACAGTAAATGAGTATGTTGGACATGAACAAAAGAGTTGCAATAACGATGAAAAGAAATGCTCGAAATTGAGCAATTAAACCAATGGTCATCGGATATAGAGGCTGGTGTGTAGGTTGAATTCTGGAAAACGCAAAGGGAGGATAATCGCAATCGAACAACTCATGCGCTAGTTTCTGAAGACTGAAACTATGCTTGATCGAACTTCAACTACAACTCTAAGAGCAACCGTGCCTTGTTATTTAACTACGATCAATCATCCCAATATGATAGGTGTAATAAGCAAAGCCTAAATTGTGAAGGACTCAGCTTCTGAAGGAGCGGAGGATCCTCCGTCAAACTAAAGATGGATGACCGGAAGGTCATTTTCAATAACAAAACTTGGCATTCGACCCTGTCAGGTATGTTTTACTTTAAATAATATCCTCTTATAACCAACGCTCGGAATCCAAGGGAAGTCAGCATATGTTGACCAATCGAGTTCTGAGCTTTGACAGGGACAGATGTAGTTTGTTATCTACATGAGAAGAGTCCAGTAGCCCGAATACTACAAACAAACAATCTAGTGTAGATAGCTTGCTTACATTTGAAAAACAATCCATATCATCCTTTAAAATCATCTCTTCTGTACTTACCCATTATCGATCAATGATCGATAACAGAGTCGCTGTCTGAAGCGACACGGGAAGCTTTTCTTTTCAGGATCATTGGAGTATAGAAATGGGAAGAGCGATACAATTGAATCATCCATTATATGCAATTTTGGAATAAATTTTCACATTGGAATTCTAAAACATCGATGGGAACTCAACCAAGTTCTCGAAAAGAAAAGGTTAAAGATAAAGAGCAAGACTACACTCCAAAATAACGTACAATCACTTGAGACAAAAGTGAGCTTCACCATTGGTCGAGTTAAAACTATATAGAACGAATCCAAACCTACATCATGCATCCACTTACCAATCTAAATCCTTGTGTACATTACGAAGCAAAGATTGCATCGTTAATACCAGAAATTGCAATTCAGATCGAAATTGAAAAACGAATAGCTATCAGATGTCAATCAATTGAAAACAACATCTTAAGGTGGAATCTGACGATTCACATCGAAAATTCAACCGACGACCGAATAGTCAAAGCCAAATATACATGGTAACCTTGACATGATCAACTAGATTTCACAAAATGAAAAATCGAAAGCGGTTACTTCCAGAGCATATATTGTTTCCAACAAAGGCATACTCTAGGGGGGCAAATGTTAATTAGGTTTTTACCCAAGAAGGAATCCAAATGAGTTAGAACATCTAAGTTAAGCCAAAACAACTCAAGACTTAACCAAAAAGACCTAGAGGGACTCAAAAAGAATTACCCAAAAATATATTAAAGGAATGGATCGCTAGCGATCCGTAAGGAAGCTTCATGTGTTGTCAAAGCCTCTTGCATCATAATCTACTACCTCTTCTAAGAATACCTACCAAGTTTCATAGCAATCCAAGCAGTATAGTTCAAGAAGTAAAGACTCATATGATTCAAGCTATTTTGACCAAAACAGCTAGTTTAAAATGTACCTACAGAACTCATACGAAGTCGGATTGACTTGAAATTTTGGGAGCACATTTAGAAAACATAGAAAAAGGCTCAAATAAATGATATCATTTGGAGTTATTTTGATGGATCACTAGCGACCTAACTAGGTGGATTGCTAGCGACCTATGTGGATCCTACCATTTCAAATTTTTATAGTGGGTCCTTGACACCCTCTAGAGTGTTCCTACAAAGTTTCGTTCGATTTCATTAAGATTGAGCGAGTTATAAATGATTCTTGTGGACCAGATGACCCTTGAAGATGGATGATCAAGCTAACTCCAAACGACTTGATATTGAACAAGGCACATAAATAAAATATAGGAAGACAACCAAACAAAGATCACTCAAAAATATGCCAAGTGGATGGATAGCTAACGATCCATCCCATATGGATAGGTAGCGATCCATCATGATAGGTCGGATCACCCTCTGGTAGAAAAATATGCTAAGTTGATGGATAGCTAGTAATCCATCATCTGGGGATAGCTAATGATCCATCCTCTATAGATAGCTAACGATCCCTAGAAATGAATTAAATTGATTTGAGATTTTTGGAGATGGCTGGGCATAACTAGTAGACTCTTCTGCACTTGAACTTCTGGCCTAATACTCACTAAATTCCCCTAAAAATATTCACCTATCTACAACATAAAGAGGACCTACCAGACTGACTGTTGAAACTCTGTAGAAACTATTCTTCACTCTTCTTCTCCCATACAACAGTCATCTAAAGGGTTCGTTGTGATTCTTCAATGAACTCTAGCATCAGTGACTTGATCCAACTTACAAGATCCAACCAAATTGTAAGCAGTTCAACTTGTAATTGCAGCCGGTCAATGACAAAAGCTATAAAGTGGACATATGATTCGTTAACAGCCGAAACTCTATAAAAATCTCTTTTCTCTTTACTTTATCTGCAATTTATTATTCCTTGTTTCTATTTTACTTGCCTCGATAAACAGGGCTAGTGCTTTCACACTCAATCCAGGGTATTGATCTATTTTTTGGTTACCGTGGATGCAACGAAATAACTTTTGTGGTAAAATTAGAACTTTTATAAAATTTCCATATTTGATCTTATCATGTTTAATTCAATTTAGTCTATTTATTTATGGTTCATTTTAGGAGGTATTACAATGATGCAGCATCGTCGGCTTTCATTTTTTGAGTTTTAAAGTGGGGGATGCTACTATAGTACAAGTTGCTAAGGTAAAACAAACTGTTGTTTAATTCCAAAAGAATGATTTGATATCAAAAAGTTATAAATATATATTATTTTTCAAATGCTTTGAATGAGAAGCGGTGTTTAACTCTAAAGTTTTTTTAAGGAAAACTGATATTGAAATTTATTTGAATTTTTATTACTCTTAATTTGAAGAGATAGTAAGTTAAAGTAAGTTTAAAATTTATAGAAAATCATTGTTAAGTAAAATAAATATAAATCTTTTGTATACATTCTTAGAATGTAGTTGAGTATATACGAGTAATGGACTTAAGTCCTGAAATGTTTGGAAAAAAAGAAATTGTGTTTTAATGAAAATATTTTACAAATGATTTTAGTATTAAAAGAGGAATACTACATGACAAAATGAATGTGATTTAAAATGTAAAGTAATTAGTGTAGTTAAGAAAGTAATGAAATAAATTATGTAAGTTGTATGTAAACCATTTTATTCACATGACAACTTTCGATCTAGGATTCAAGTACATGATTTTGAGGTGATTTACGCCAGTCTAAACAAGGACTTTTCACTAGATTCTTGATAACGAATACTTGATATAGATTCTTGATATGTTCCTTACGTTTCCTATCATAATATATGGCTATGTAAGAAGAACAGAGGTGTCTAATCAAGGAATCTGATTGGAGTCCGCATTAGAGAGGTCAAGTGATCTATTCTAGTTTGGAAGTGAAATTTATGTGATCGAGCAAGTGATCATAATTGATATTACGTATGGACGACATATACAACATATGAGTTTTGGTATAATTGAATAGTATATTTGTTGTCTTATAGGGAGTTTAGGTAAGGACTCTTTGAACTATTTAAGGTAGCACGAATAATCGACTAAGTAATAACTTGAGGCTGTTGAGTATAAGGCAAGCTTAGCAGAATGTTTATCGTCCTTGTGTGATAAGAGGATTTTTGAACTTGAGCAACCCTTGAGCTTTGTTTTCTAGTAATCGGAATACTATGAAGTAATAATGTATGGTTGTTGCTTTGGTTGCTTGTGTTATAATTTCGAGGACGAAATATTCTAAGTGAGGGAGAATATAATGACCTAGAATTTTGGGCACTTCATATTTAAATACCTGGATTATTTAAATACATGAATCTTTAATTTAATGTGATTATATTCAATTAATAACCTTGTTAACCTTCGTTATAGTAATAACTAATGATAAAAAATTTGCTTTCAAAAAAAAATGGTTTGAATAAATATCGATAATGTGACCAAAAATCGTTTTATCGATAACAGTCTCTAAAGCTTGAAATTACGATCTCGAGGCACTCTCTCGAATTTTGAAGATACTAGTGCCATCAAAAATGAACCAATAAGGTGATATATGTGGATGATTTTTATGGCGATGCGATGTCCTGTTTGATCGCGCAAGCTTGAAACGTGTTACATCTTAATTGAGAATTTAAATATAATATATATATATATATATTATATAAAGCCCATACATTTACTTCTCTTCTCTCCCTCTTCGTTATTTTCTTTTTTCCTTCATCTTCTGTAAACAAAGAAAAGTAGCTGTCTCCTTCTTCTAATTATTTTAAGATCTATGGATATCAATAGAAGACAATATTGGTTCTATTGGACTCATGCGAGCAAGGGCTTCGAATCTAAATATCCATTGTTGGGTGTGGCGTCAATTGGGGGTAGCTGTTATTTTTGTTGCTTGTTAGGGTTTCGGTATGGAGTCGATTTATGTGGCATTAGGTGAGGGCGAGAGTGGCATTGTCTTTGTCTTAGCGAGGAGCAACTGTTCTTGAATTTAAAGCAAGTTTGAACCACTATAGTGAAACACTATCTCGTGGTCGCCTCCTAGAGCTGTAGATTGCGTTAGATTTAGGGGAGCTGAGCTTGAAAGGGTTGTGTTCATTGTGTAGAGATTACAAAAAGGGAGTTTTTCAAATGTGATGTTGCATGTTTTCGTGGAGTGTAGCTCGGGATTAAGAGGAGAACGTGGACGGTCAAATTGGTTAGATACTTGCGTGCATGCATATGCAATTGGGAAGAAGATTTAATAAGGTCCAATCGAAATGCCATCTCCACCGTTGCACTCATAGTGGGATTATCTATGTCTTAGTTAGGCTTGGGCTTGAGTGAGTTAACTCAACATTATATTTATATAATGTTATGTGTATATTTGTTGTTGTTAAAATATAAATTAAAATAGATAACAATGCAAGTTATTACTTTTGGTCTCCTCCATGCTTTTGGAAGCAAGTAACAACATTATATATAGTATAATCCCTCTTATAACCCTCTAAAATATGTAACATGGCCAAGACTTGTTGTATACATGTTTGGTAGTGTGTTGTAAATGTTAGAAGCAAAATAGTCGTTATAGATGCACTTTGAAATCCCATGTATTTGATATATGTTAAATTGGTTAATATATGAATATATTATGGAAATATATATATGTATGTATGGTTTTTCTTTACACACATTTTGGTGCATTTGAATAAAGGAATTGGTTTTGGGAAGTTATATAAATTGAAAAACAATGTTGTAATAGTTAGATGCAAAAAGGTCACTATGGATGCACTTTGAAAATGCCTTGTGTTTGGTGATTTTTAAAGTTAACTTTAAACGACATCACTTTGCATTTTTAATAAGTACTTTAAGCGTATTTACTACTGGAAGAATATCAAAGTTTAAATATATTTTTAATAATTATTTTTTATTTTTTAAAATAATGGGTTTAAACTATAAAATATGTTTTTATGGTTTTTAAATAAATTATTAAATAAGTATTTTTAAGTAATATTCAAAATAAACATTTTAAACCATAGTACATGTGTTTTCAAAGTATTTTTCTAAATATATATAGTTTATAGAAACTTAGTTGAAGGTTTATTTGAAGAGTTTTTAAGTATTTTTAAATATATATATATATATATGTATGTATGTATGTGTATATATATGTATATGTGTGTACATATATATATTTTAGAAAATTAGTTAAAGATTTTATTAAAATGTTTTTAACGTATTTTTTTAAGGGTAAGTTTGGCTCACATCCCTAATAAGTTTCAAAATAGAGAAAACATCCTTCCCAAATTAAACTTACATTTTCGATCCCTACTTTCAAATTCGCGCACGCAAAAAGACCCAAATACCCTTTATGTTTTTAATATTTCGAACGCGTATAACTTTATGTAGAAAAATTGGATCAATGTATCGTTTTCACCAAAAAGTCAAAAAATTTATGATCTCTAAAATGAGATCCATTGTTGATACCAAAAATTCATATTTGTAGTAAATGTGCAATTATTTCATATACTTATAGATAATTCAGCAAATTTTGAACACTTTCGATTTTTTTTCAAATTTACAACATTTGCAAATATTTGCAGACATTTCTGCAACTATATGGTATATTTTCGAAAATGTCTGCAACTATTGCATATAGTTGTAGAAATTTCTACAGCTATATGCTATAGTTGCAGAAATGTCTACAACTATTGCATATAGTTGTAGACATTTCTGCAATTATTGCATATTTGCAGAAATGCAACTATGTGGTATAGTTGCATGTAGTTGCAGAAATTTCTGCAACTATAGGGTATAGTTGCAGAAATGTCTACAACTATTGCATATAGTTGCAGACATTTCTGCCACTATTGCATATAGTTGCAGAAATTTCTACAATTATTGCATACATTTGTAGACATGTCTGCAAAAATTGCGTATAGTTGTTGAACTGTTTGTAACTATTGCATATAATTGCAGACATTTTTACAACCATTGCGTATAATTATAGACATGTTTGCAACAATTGCATAGAGTTGCTGAATTGTCTGCAACTGTTGCATATAATTACAGACATTTCTACAACTATTTTCTATAATTGCAGTTTTCCATTGAAATCGAGAAAGCTGAGCTCTCCATTGAAGAAGAAGATGAAATCAAAAAACATAAGTTCGCCAATGAAGAAGAAGATGAAATCAAGAAAGATAAACTCATTATTAAAATCAATCATGCAAGAAGCGGAGGGGTATTTTAGGGAAAAAACAGCTGAAATGAAAAACAATGACCTGCAAATTATGTTTTCTTATGGGAGGAGTTTTAGTGAATTAAGTTTGCTTTTAGCGATGCATGCCTAAAATTCACTTTTTTATATATTTAGTTTTTAGAATTATTTAAGTATTTTATTATAGTGTTTATAAAGTAATTTTAAAAATATGTAGTTTTTAGAAAATTAGTTAAAGATTTTATTAAAGTATTGAAAAGCTTATTTAATATAACATCTTTTAAATTGTTTTAGAATATTATCAATTATATTAGATTATAAATAAATTAGTATACATATAAATATATAAATCGTTTTAAAAAGGTCTTTGGTAAATATATAAATGTTCTAAAAGGTAAGTTAAGTATTTATATATGTGGCGAATGAAGTTTGGATTTTTACATTTAAGCTAAAATAAATTAGTTTCAGAAGTTAAATAAAAGCATTATACCTTATTTAATAAGAAGTTTTATTTAATAAGTGAAGTTTTAATTAATAATGAGTATAATTAATAAAGGAGTTTAATTAATAAATGAGTTCAACTAATAATGAGTTTTAATTTGTAATAGGAGTTTGATTAATAATTACATATTTAATAATGAATATTTTAAAACTAATTTTAAGTGAACATTTTTGGGTTGTTATGACAATATTTGAGAAATACTTGTCATACATCCTTATAAATGGAACTAGATCTTTAAAGAGGTTTTTAAAGATAATTGTTTAAAGTATGAAATGTTTTAGGTTGTAGTAAACAATGTTTTATTAACATTTTTTAAACCTTTGAATTATGTTTTAAGTGTAAAAATATTATGAATATACTTAGATCATTAATAACGGTATTTTACAGATAATTATAATAAGTATGGAATCTTTTGGAATAAAGATAGTACAATTATATGTTTAATTTATAAAAGAGAAGTAGTTTATAGTAATAAAGTTTTATTAACATTTTTTTAATCTCTTCGATTATATTTTAAAGTAAGTAAATTCTGTTTAGTGATTTGTTAATATACTTATATCGTCGAGATAAGTATATGAATAAAATCGAAGTATAGAAAATAGTATAAATGAATAGTAAATATATGAATAATAAAATTACAGATATATATCTTTTATAAAGGGAAATTAAATCTATATATAATTTTAATAAGTGAAGTTTTAATTAATACCAAGTTTAACTAGTATAGTGAAGTTTAATTAATAGAGTGAAATTTAATTAAATAAGTGAAGTTTTAATTAATAAAGGAGTATTAATTAATATGGGGTGTTACACTGAATTTGACTTCACAACCGGTAATGATAGAAAACAGAGTAGGGGCATAGCCAAAGAGGTTTAGCTAACCTCAAGGGTATATCAACTCCATATCCAGAGAAGCTTTCGATATGTGGCGAATGGGAGTTGATGATATCTGAATAACACTTAGGGGTGGTCCTGCAATTGCTTACCTTATTGGTATATATATTATCTAGAGATATGTGATGCTCGGAAGGCACTTTCTAAGCCTTGTTGGGAGATCCGACTCGATGCACTAAGAGCATCTCCAACGGAAAATCCATATGCGAACGCGCCTTAATGATTTTGATTGTGTACTTATTTAATATTGTTTTGTCATGAAATGCAAATAGCACAGCTATTTTCTGATTTATATTCTCCACCCTAGACATTATATATTATATCGCAATATGTACTTATCAGATGATTTGGCTTTTCTAAGGGGATAACCGTTACAACGGTCTCAAAAGTTGTTGTTATATGTTGTACACATATTTCTTGAGTTTCTCACATTATACTTATGCCTGATACGTGACTTATTTTTCAAAATTCTTCGTATGCTCATTCAAGTAGTATGAGAAAGGCGGGTTTTCATTGATGTTCATTGGAGCTCTCGGAGAGGAGCTGATGTTACCTAAAATAGTATTCTTATTTTTTCTGCATTACTTTATGTTTATATATCACAATTGTGAGGACACACTCTTATAACTATGAAGACTATCGATAGTGCTCTGATTTGTAACTTTGAAATTCTACATATTTTAGAGCAGCTTTGTGTATTATTTTTTGATGTTATATGTTATCATTCCGCATGTGAGAAACACCATGTTTTTGTTCTCCTATTTCATGTTCATTTCTTTTCTTCTTTTTCTTTACCCTAACGTTATGTCTTTCGACACTTAGATGCTCGATATGTGTGGATGTATTAATGTCAATATTCAAGGGTCAAAAAGGCAGTCGTAACATTATATTAGGAATAAGTTCCCAAGTATTTAATAAACACTTAAGTATACATTTAAAAGCCATACAATGCTTTTCTTCATGAATAGACTAATATCATCTTACGCATCCTAATGCGCACGCCACATTTAGTGTTTTACATATCATTGTTGGATCCCATGGCAGAAGCATGTGAAATCCTTTTCATACGCTCTTTCTCCTCATCATTATGATGAGCGTCTTTCTTATAAAGGATGATTTCAGACTGCACTGGAATATTTCCACGCTTGGAATTCTCCTTATTGAACCATTTTAGTATGGTATCTATGTATAGGTATTAGGACAATCCCAACAGTCTCTTAGATCTATCTCTACAGATCTTTATACCCGGTGTATAGGCCGCTTCTCCTAAATCCTTTATGAAGAAGTTCTTGGAAAGCAGAGCTTTCATGGATTACAATAACAAATTGTCATTACCAATTAATAGAAGATCGTCGAAGTATAACACCAAGAATATAATAACTTTGCTTGTTCCTTTTGATACACACACTTCCTCTATGTTTTCATAAAAACCAAACTATCTAATTATTTTATCAAAACATTTGTTCCAACTCCTTGAAGCTTGTTTAAGTCCATAAATAGAATTTAAAAATTTGCGAGCCGTGCCTTCACTCCTGCCGACCACAAAGCCCTTGGACAGTGACATATAGACTATCTCTTCTAAATCGCCATTTGAAACATTTTCTTTATATTCATTTACCATATTTACAGTCATAGAATGCTAATGGCTAGCATAATTCAATGGACTTAAGCATGCCTATGAGTGAAAAGTTTTCATCATAATCGACACCTTGAATTTGACGTAAACCTTTTACTACTAGCCTAGATTTATAAATATCTACTTGTCCATTTGCGTTTAGCTTTTTATTAAAAATACATTTGTAGTTGATGTGTTTTATCCCTTTGGATACGTTAGACGAAGTCCACACTTTGTTTTCATACATGGAATCTATCTCGGATTTCATCGATCATAGACAGAGTGCAGATATTTATTTTGCAATACTTATTGGAAAGATAGAGAAGTGTCATCATCTAAGACACGGTGCTCCTTCTTGCCATCCACAAGAAAACCGTAGTATCTTTCTGGTACATGAGATTCCCTATTAGACCTACTAATAGGTTGCTTGTTTTCGTATATGAGTAAACTTGGTTCTCACATTGGTTCGACCTCCATGTTAGTTTCTGGAATCTCATCCAAGTCTAAAACCTCATTGTTAATTTATTTTGATATAATTTCCTTTTCCAAAAAGCAGCATACCGAGAAACAATAAACATTTATTCCATGGTATTGTAAAGTATATATCCCATCGGGATTTTTTGATATCCCATAATTTTACACAATACTGATCTTACCACGAGTTTATTTGAATCAACTTTCTTAACGTAAGCTAGACAACCTCATACCTTAAAATACTTGAGTTGGGTTTTCTTCTAACACCATCTTATATGGCATTTTAGGCCCAGATTTAGTGGGAAGCAAGTTTAAAATATGCACTACAGTTTCCAGTGCATATCTCAACAGAATAATGGTAACTCAACCTTACTCTTCATGGAACAAACATATCTAATAAGGTTTGATTCCTTCGCTCCAACACACCATTATGTGTGGAGTATAAGTTGGAGTAACTTGAGAGATAATCTCATAATCTTTTAGGTACTGTTGAAGTTCCTACCCAATGTACTCACCTCCTCGATTAGATCGAGGTATCTTTGTCATTTGGTTTGTCCGGTCTTCTACCTATTCTTATATGCAATAAATTTCTCATAGACATCGAATTTGTTTATAAAAGACACATATCCTAGTCTTGAGAAATCATCAATGAAGATTACAAAGTAAGAACTTATATCCTTAGTTACAGGTACTAGGCCATATATATCACTATATATAAGACTTAAGAGTTCATCAACTCTTTTATTGCTCCTGCTGAAGTGGTGCTTGGTCATATTTCCTTTGAGACATGACTCATACATGTCAAATGATTTTGAATCAAGTGACGGGACAAAACTTTTAGTTTTCTATTTGTGTAGCTGTTTCTCACTTATATAACCTAGCTTACAATACCCAAGGTAACTATTATTTATATTGTTATTAAAAGAATTACTCATAGAACAAACATAATTTGTATTGATTACATAAACGCCATTATCTAAAATACCATCATAGACTTTATTGCCATCTACAATAATGTTCATAATATTATTAAGACAATGAAAAACATAATTTATCATAGACATCTCGATAGCGGAATTATTTCACAAATAAAGTATTAATACAAAACCACTAAGCAAACTCAAATGAAAATCTTCGACCGTCATTGCATCTACAGTAGATCCATCACAAACCTCTCCCTTTTCCACAGGATTCCAGTTCCTAAGCACCTATAGCAAATTACAAAAGTGAGTTCCAAATCCAGTATCTATAACCTAAGACAATTTATTGATTGTAGAACAATTTCGAATCATAAATGTACCTGATAGAGCCGTAGAACTATTCTATTTTCTTTCCCTAACAATCTTTAGTGCTCTAGATGTATCGGCTTCCAATGTCCTTTATTGTGACAATAGTGAGACTCACCCTTTTGAAAAATTGTTTTCTAACCCTTTATATAGTGTTTGAAAAGTTGTATCTATTTGTGAAAGTTGTAATAAACAATCATAACTTTTTAAAATTAAAAGGCATCTTTTCACTATTTTAAATAGTGTTTAAAAGGAAGTGTCTATTCGTGAAAAGATGTGATAAAAATCAAAATTTAAAATCATCTCCCCAACTGTCCATCTGTCAACATATGAAAATATATAGGTCGACATATGCTAGTGAATTTGAAAATATTTTTATTTTAAATTGTTTAAAAATCCTATACTTTGTAAAATAATTTGAACATGGTTTTAAGTACTTTTGAACTCCTTAAAAAAATATAATATATTTAAAAATATATTTTGAAATTAAAATAATTTGATTAAAATATCAAAGATTAGAAATTTTTGATAAAGATCGGAATCTGCTATTAGGGATTTTACAATTTATTCTAATGACTCATAATTATACACTAAATTATTATGCTCTTTAAATCTTTGTCTTTAAACGCATGAGTCTTAATCATCATATCTAAATCTTCATTCTTGGTCTTTGTATTTATCAATCTTCAAGTTAATTATTTTGTACCAGTGTAATATTTTGCAATATATATTATACAACATAATATAATCTGTATTTATATGGTTGTTGTCATTGAAATCAATATATAAGGCATTAACACTTTCTTACGATAATAGTGACACTCACCCTTTTTTAGGAGCATCAGTCTTTTTACACTTCTTACTTTTCTACCATCTCTTTTCCACTTCTTCGAACCTTTCGAAGATGATGCACCACCCTTTACTACAAGTATGGCCCCGTTCCTTGGATGTGAACTTGGCAGACCTCAACATATTGAGGAGCTCCATGAGATTCACATTAAATTGGTTCATATTGTAATTCAGTATGAATGGTTCATACTGAGGTGTACGTGAACCATGGACAAAATCAACCTACAACTCATTGCTTAGCATTATGTCCAATTGTGAAAGCCTATCAATGTAGCCCTTCATCATCAGAACATAATCGTATGCTTTCTGTCCTTTAGTCATTTGGGTTTTGAATAGCATCTTCGTAAGCTTGTACCTTACGGAGCATGATTATTTCCCAAATGGGGCCATGATACTATCAAATATCTCATGGACAGACATGTTTTTGTGTTGTCTCTGCAACGGCTTGTTTAATGTAGATAACACATAAACTGGGTGATCTCTAGGTCTAAAATCCATTTCTCATAAGCAAGTCTCGATTTATGGTCCACATCATCAGTGGTTTTTCTTTAGGATAGTAGATAATAGATGACCATAGATGCTTGTAAGTCAATGAAATCTTAGTTTCTCTTAGCCAATCGATATAGTTGGGTTCAGTAGGTCTATCACTTTCAGAAATTAGTTTTGATGTAGACATTTTTTGCATGCTTTAAATTGGTAGGTTAGGAGAATATCACAGTAGATGTTCTTATAATATTAGTATAGTTAAACTTTTTGTTTCATTTTACTAATAAGCTCCAACTAGTCTTTTGTGTTCCTCCAAACCCTAAGACGAAACATTGAAGTCTTTCAACTTCACTAGTTGGTGTTAGGACTTGTCTGTCTTGGATTTTCGACCTTAAGTTTGCTCAACAAGTCATAGACCCACAAATAATGGATAACTTCTTATCGGTGGTGGCATATACAACTCCTGACCCGTGGTTCTTTGTCCTAATCTCATTTCAACCTTGAGTTTTCTTAATAAATTGAAAGAGATTATTCTCTCATACCTACCATTTTGCGATGACCTAGGTATAGTATATGTATCTTGAGTTTTCTTAACAAATACATATAGCTATCTTACCTCGTCTATTCTATATATTAATAATACTACACATAACATCTCTAGCTTGATTTTTATCAACAACTAGAAAGTCTGGAAGTAATTAATTAATATGTAAATGGTATAGGACAACTTTATATTGAAGATTCATAATCTTTAATACGTTATGCTGAGTGATACCAACTTACGGAGTAACGTATTTCTTTTAAAATACCCTCGTGATTCAAGTGTGACGCACATCACAAATTACAATATATATACTATATAACAGAGTCAAGGGAATGCCCTAGGAGCATTATGTACTTGATATAATGTATTCTATATTAATTAACTAATTTAATTAAAAGTATATTTAATAGTCCATAAATGGCATGTTTGGTGATAATAGTTATAAAGTGATTTGACCGGTAGTAATTTATCACAACGAAAATAGATATACAATTTTAAATATTCTTAGTCAAGATGTATCGAGATTGGGTATCGATATATCCATTAAGACTAGAGTATGTAAAGCTCCCCAAAAGTTGGGCAGTTTATCACTCTTGGCTGCTAGGGACACCAAGGGGCTACATACTAACAGTTATTGGACAACATGGAATAACTCACTTGATAGTTTTCTGTTGGTTAATATAACTAAGGTCAAACATAAAATATCAATGTAACTGATTTACACAGTTCCCGCAACTTGATAATACTATGTATCTTCAATGTCGAAGCTCCACTTTGATTATAGTTAAATTGTGACATGTCGTCCATCAAACGACTATAGGTGGATTAACTGAAAGCATTAGAAGCGAAATACTATTCAAGAGAGGATTGTCTCCAAGGTTATATGAGGTTAATATCATGGTTAACTAAAGCTAACTCAAATCAAAGTCTCTGGTCGTAGCATTTAGTTTAATAATAACTATTATTATTGAACCAAGGACTTTGTGTTTGTACTATAAATTTGAGTATGGACAATATTGGAATTTGGCCATTCCTAAATTCCATAAGTTCAAAGTGATATTGTTTTAGCGAAGATAATTGGTGTAAATATTTATCACTAAAAGGTACCACTTAAGTGTTTGTGAAATTTGATTTTACTGAAAAGTCCAATAAACGATGAATTCAGCCAAACTATCACACCACTAGCTAAAGTGACATGTGGACATTGATATTTGAATTTTTCGTTATTAATCGTTGACTAAATTCGTACCTCTAAGTCACACAACTAGGTTTGTGATTTCTCTGAAAAGTGCATGATTTAATTAATTTTTAAAATGTTGTAAACTGATTAAGTTAATTAACATTTATGAAGTATTAACTATTGTCAATTTATCTGATATTTTGAAAATTGTCGATAATTATTTAAATGCATATATAAAAACTATATTTGCATGTATTGATATGCGATATCAGTATAATTTTAAACATGGTTTAAATAATGAAGTGATTACATAAAAGGTTTTTTCCTTTTATTTGGAGAATTTGCACATTAAGAATGTGCTTAGACTAGCCATATAATAGTGAGAGGGGATAATCAATTAATTGAATATAAAAGGGAATTAAAGAAGGAAGTTTTGTAAGAGAATGGGAAAGGTTCCTTTAATTTTATTAAAGACAAAATATCCTTTTGGATTCCTTTAACGAAACGTAACTTTTTTCTTTCTCTTCTTTATCTTTCATTCATGGTTGAAAATTCTTCCTAAATAAATATAAAAGCAAATTCAAATCATCAAATTAATTTAAAGAAAGGTGGTTCATCCTTCTCTTGCAAGGTGGGATGCTTATTTATTTGAAATCTAAGGAGAAGTCACAAATCAAGTTGTGATGAAGGGCAAAGTGTATCGGGTAAGTTTATAATTCATTCATGAAGTTTAGAATAATTTTTTTACACACGTAAATTGTAGCCACTTATTAAAATTAATTTAAAGTTGTTCTATGTATTGTGATTGACTATGAATAATATTTGTGTACGATTTTGAATGTTGACGATTTAATTAGATTTAAAATATTAGTTGTTTTGGAATTGATTTGTTTAAATCTTTTATAATTGTTTAATGATTCACCTAACCAAATAACTTATGTTTTATTTCATTTGAGATCTAAAAAAAATCCTCCTTTTGTTATCCTATTGTATGTTGTTGCATATCAATAAATTACTCTTGTTGTCACACTCGCTCCCTTTTAATCATCGATCAAATTTTGATATATTGAATTATAAAATTATTTGTGAATATATCACATGTATGTGTGAGCGTGTGTGTGTATATATTAATCAAGTCTTCTTCATCGATTGAAATTGTAAACCTGTAATAAACTAAATTTCAATTAGTTGATTTGTTTGCAATTAATTCGGTTTCATGTTTCAAAATTAAATTTTAGTTCATTACATATATGTTCATACCTAATATAAACTTATGTTTCAGATCTAGTTATATCATTAGCGTCAAAAAAATTAGTTAGTTTTGAAATCTCATATGGTATTAAATTAACTGTTTAATCAGTGACTGCAAAAGTGGATAAAGTATATTTACATTTCATTATTTCCTTTTTTCACTTAGATTTGATTAGATTTAATCGCAACATAAGTTACTTTCCATCTTCACTCTTCTAATTTACCCTTACATTAATTGTCTTTTTACGTGAATTATTTTCATGCCTTTTATTTATGTACATGTAAAATATAAGTGGCAGCAAAGATTACATATAAGTATGTATATGTCTAAACTATATGTATATAGTACTGTCAATATGTTTATACAAACCATATATATTGCAGTATAATGAAACATATGCATATACTTAGGCATTTATATTCCTGATATGCATGCGAGAACGTTGCACGTATATGTAAGTACACTTATACACACACAATAGAAATAAATCCCAATATCTGGATATATTATATACATACATATACACACATATGTTTAAGTTTAGTTACGTTATCATATATTTGAATGTATGTGGATGCATTCATAAAATCATTTAATTGAAATATTAACAAGTTTGTTTAACAAATTATCAATCTAATCGAAGAGACGGAAATGAAAGATAAGATATTTATCTTTTAAATTAACACTGCTTATTTCCTTAATTAATTGCACAAGATTAGAGAAGGAAACAAACTGTTTTCTTCTTTAAGTTAATTTCAATAAGTAACAGCTACATACATGGGTGAATTGATACACTCACTCATTTAATTTTATATCAAATTCAAACGCTTTCAAGCTAATTAAATAAAATAATTGATTTTGCTTAAAATAGATCTAAAATCTCTTTAGACTTCATATGCCCAATAGATTCAAGAATGATTTCTTTTTAATTTACCTTTAACTTTGTAGGCACAATAGTTCCTATAGTGGTATCGTAGTCCAATAGCCTATGTGGTTTGAATTAGTCATGTTAGGGCTAACTAATTAAACTTATATATTTAATGCGGTGTCTAAAATGGTAACATCTAAGATTGAAATTGGGTAATTAAGTATCGTGTCCTAGCAGGTTACCGACCTAGCTTAAAAGGTGAAGTGAGCCCAAAATTGCCCTTAATAGAAAAGGCCCAATTTGAATTGGGTCTTAGGCTAATTTTTGAAATATTTTTGAAAATTAAAACAAGATTTTAAATTTAGACGTTAAATTTAAAATAATAACATGTTTATTATAAAAGGTTATAATATAACATAAATTTTCAAAATGTTTGAAAAGGTAATGAAACTTTTAAAATGTTAGACGATGTTTAAATATTAATTTCAAAATTTAAAATTTATTAATGATCAATAAATTAATTAATTGAACGTGTAAACTAATTAATACTTATATGCATGTATTATATATATTGATATATGTTATGTTATTTTAAAGTGTTTAAAATAACATAAGCATACATGTAGATGAATCTTTGAAATTAATATAATTTAATTAAAATTATTTAATTAAATAATAAAGTAGTTAAAGGTTAATTAATTAAATAAATTAATTAAATGTTAATTAACTGAATACAAACACACACATATAAGATATATATCTTATACTATAAAAGTTATAACATGTGTGTATATGGTATATGGGTATTACTATAAAGGTTATAGCAGACATGTCTAATATAAAAGTTGTATTGGAATATTAATATAAAACTAATTAAAGAGTTAATTAATTAAATGATTTTTAATTATTATAATGTTATCCATAAGACAATTATATAAGTAATATGAAATATAAAAATTATATAATAATAAAACTTATATGATATGAGTGTATAACTAAAGGTGGAACATTGAAGAAACCTAATTAAACTTAGGGGATAAATATATACGTAAATGTACGTATACCAGGATTTCTAATGTGTTCGACACCTGAATCATAAGGATATTTCATAAGAAATAAATTGAGGATTATCAATTTTCAATATAATGTTGTCCTCTACCATGTACATATTAATAAATTACTTGCATACTCCTTAGTTGTTAAGAAAACTCAAGGTAGGAATGTTATTTGTAATATTATCAATATATCGAATAAATGAGATAAGATAACTATATGTATTTATTGAGCAAACTCAATATATATATATATATATATATATATATATATTATACTTAGGCCATCGCGATATGGTAGGTATGAGTGAATAATATCTTTCGATTTGTTAAGCAAACTCATAGTCGAAATGAAATTAGGACAAGGAACCATGGTTTAGGAGTTGTATGTGGCTTACAAGTTCTATGTGATAAAACCAAGAAGGAATTATCCATCATTTCCGAGGCTATGATTTCTTGAGAAACTCAAGATCAGAATCCCAAGACAAATGAGTTCTAACACCCATTAGTAAAGTCGAATGTTTCATCTTAGGGTTAGGAGAAACATAAAAGACCAGTGGGACCATAATAGAAAAATCAAATGATAACATTTAACCTTTGTAATATTGTAAGAACATATGCTAAATAATGTTATAATAAACTACATTGATAAATTTGTGCATTTAATATGGTTAATAAAATGTTTATCAATTAAAAAATACAAATTGAAATGAATTAAGATTGACAAATAGAAATATATATATATATATATATATATATATATGTATACACACACTTACTATTATATACTTCTTACATGTTAATGTTTTCTATACCCATGCAAGTGCCTAATTTTATAACTACTTAGTACATTTGTAATTTGGTCATTCACGTGTTTATTTGGTCAAGACTGTGTATATTTATATTCTATGAGTTCCGAACTCAAAAGCAATACTAGACTATGGATATTTGACACATACACTACCAAATATAAGTGTTATATTGTGAACGGTCATAGTTCATAATGTACAATACTTTGATGAAATTAGTTCATTAGAAGTGAATAAATAAACCATACTATGAGATCGAGTATTCAATTTGACTGATTACAAAAAAGATCGTTTTGTGTTAAATGTAACCACATACCAAAACTACATGATAGATCTAAGAACTCGATTGCTAAAATGTCAGTTTGATTAGTTTACATAGAGCACAACGTATTTGATATCCTTAAATGTGAAGGATGATTGACTGTGCTTTTGTAATGAGTTCATTATGATGTTGTAGCAAGGATATTCTTTTTAGTGGTTTGATCATTTAGAAAGAAAAAAGAATGTACAAGAGTAGATGTGATTTAACGTACAGTTGGGAGAAAGAGAGTGAATATGTATTTCTACTTCAAAAGAAACATCAAAAACGAGAATTGTAATGATAATAATTAATACTAAATGTTGGAATAAGAAATACGATTTCTATTTTGAAATATATTTTCATATAGAAAATAGTTTTCTATGAGATTTATTTCTTTAATTTTAAAATATTTGACCAAAGAACTCTCCATTGTAAACTAATCACAACATATGAAAAAAATAATCTATATTAAGTGAATAATGGACCTCTAAATTTAGTAGGCTATTATAGTAATGGCAGAAATAGTGGTAGAATATCATATAACACTTATTGATTGCTTCAAGTTGTGAAAATTGTTTTCATAAAACATAAGGAACATATTTTATGAAATAATGACTATTTTTTAGTATCAACTAAAAAGTAGATATAGCTATATTTCAACATGAATATTATGTATATTCGTTATGAAATAAAACTATAATGTGGTATTTGATTTTCTTAAAAATGATGCATTAGAAAATAATGAAGCATCTAAAATTATTACCAATTATTTTGGAATTATATATTAAGCTATAGGTTTGAGAAATAATTTTTATTATATGATTATGAATCACATGATACCAATAATTATATCTAAAACAATAAGGGTCATGCACCCATTTAATGGGGGAGTCATAAGAGTTGACGTACTCTTCAGATTAATATGTATAGATGTATACAAAATTGTGAGTCTATTAATACCAAAAACGATTCTATGTACTTCATCATATTCAATGATGAATTATCACGGACATAGACATATGTATATGTATGTATAAGTCTATGTATAAGTCTATGATAAGCTCATAGAATATAAAATAGAAGAAAATAATATAACATGCGATAGAAATGATTTGATTTGATCGAACAAGTAAGTACATTGTAAAGAATTTTGAACATACCTAAATGAATAAAGGTCCAATCTCAAAGGTTACTCATTCCTATAATACCTATTGATGTGCTGATTAGGAGTAACCGAACATTGTTGGACAAAGCAGGATTAATGATGAGTGAAATTGAGTTAAACTCCTCTTATAAGGTGTGTGCTTAAGAGTAGTACACAAAGGTAAAAATTAATATCATCCAAATAATAGTTTACAAAACCATACAAGATAAGAGTTTATAATAAACCCCTTTATATCCTAGACTATTCAGTTGGTAGGTTGTTCAAATAGAAAAACTAAACGTTATAACTATATGTAAGGGATCTTGTATAAATCGTCCCTAGATAATTTTCGGAACTATAGTCATTAGAAGACTAGTTTATGTTGGAACATAAATATATTATGAATTAATGCAAAATAAGTTTAGGTAAAACATTTCATAAAATGTTTATGAATGCCTATTCCATTTCATTGAGAAACAATCATTGTTTCAACAATTATCATCTTCATAGCGAAGTAATTTCTTTAAGAAATTATTGGTAGTTTGGATATGATCCAAGGATAAAACTGATTACAAGGGATGAAATGAATTTGACAGAACCTAAATGAACATAATACGTTAGAATGTCTAGTTAGTATTCTTGAACATTAAAGAGAAACTTAAAGTTTCTTGTCAATGTCAAGAATAAATAATCCTCGGTTATTCAATTAAATGATTAAGAGTATTGACTCTATGCCATGGTATAATGCGTAGATTCGAAACAAATTCCAAGCGCATTATCAGAATATAATTTCAATAGTTGTACTCGAGATATGATTAATTGGCTGCAAATGTGTATTTAAGAGAAAGACAAATGCAGTTGGAAAATATGACTCATATTGATAACAATAACATCCTTTAATTTCAATATTTGAAAGTAGTGTAACAGATTCACCATTTTTGTGGGCAAATTCACCTATGTTGGTTAAGGCATCAAAATGCTTGGAAAGAACCTAACAGAGGTGATTTGGAAGAAGGCAAGCTACAGGAAAAGCAAAAGACTAAAGAGGAAGTACCCCACCCGTTCAGTACCCAAGGGTACCGAACAGACTCTCTTTTTTGATACCCCTAGGTGCCGAACATGATACATATTCAACAAGCAGGAGTGCTAAGTCTGGATGCATTTACCAAACCAAACACCCATGGAGCCCATCAGACCGAGGATGAATGCATTCTCTGAACCAAGCACTTAGAGAACCTACCAAACTAAGCTATGAGCCAAACCAAGGGGACCTGAAGCAATGCAAACTTAGCCAACAACGTGTCTACATGCACTTGCACCGAGCCGACATTCTTCGGACAGAGTTCCCAACCAAATTGAGCCGAGTGTGTATGAAATGGAATCTACATATATCGAGAAACTATCATTTACGTTTGGCATATTCAAGAATATTTCCTTTGGACAAAATATACATGGAAACATCATAATATTTTGGAATAATGACACCACTTCTTCACCCCAATAAATATCCAAGAATTTGGAATTCAAATGATAAATTTTCTAGGATCTACAAGCCTTTGAGCTGTATGCCTATTGCACATAGTAATTGGATCCTTTTTTTCTGTTATAAATTCATTATACTTAGCATCAAATACTTGTAATTGCTAAATTATATGAAAAGGAATGAATATGAACAATCGATTTGGTGGCCGAACCACCTTAAGCTCTTGTGTACTTTACTTTTTTTGCACTATATTCTTATTGAATCCATTGAAAATTCATTGGAGGTGTTTGACTATTTTTCATGCAAATATTTCGATGCTTTCTCTAAGAAATAAATATTTCCCACATGCCTTTTAAATCTATGAGAAGGATCATTGGTGCCAGTAGGGGTGTCAACCGTGACACTACAGAGAAGGATAACCATTCTTCCAGTACCCCAGCTCCAGACACCATCACTAGTGGAGACTTAGACAAAATGGTGGCATATCTCGATACTCGCTTTGCTGCCCAACAGCAAGCCATTATGGATTAAATCATGACAAACTTAGGGAAGATGCAGCCAACTATGCACAACACTAAAAATAGAGGGAAGACGCAACGCCTATGAGATGAAGGTGGTTGCACCCTAATGGGGAATCAGTTCAAGAAAATTAAGGACCTGGACGAGCTAACGTCGAGGAAGCATGTCAAATAAGGGTTCAACCGCATGTCGTACCCACAACTATTTCGAAACTGAACCGAATAGGGGTAGTAATGAACCAGGAGCAAACATGGTTGAACTTCCTCAACGTAGGTGACACTCTTCAGTTTTGATAGAGGTAGACATAGATGGTAGGCGGGCTAATCGCTGTGAATGATCCCGAAGCAGGGAATGAAGCTAGGATCACTGATCAATTCATTATAGAGGGCATGAGAGAATCCTCTCACCTTGATGGTAGAGGTTGACCCTGCTTTGCTCATCCATCAATCTAGAAGATCGCATGGCACGACTTATAAAGGAACGTGTTCGTTGCGAGCAGATAGAGCGTGGAATTGACGCGAGAATTGATAGCCTATTTTTTATGGAAATAGAAACTACCGAGAATCCAAGGAGCTTTCGGATGGCTACATTGGATCCTTATCAAGGTTTGACTAATCCCATAGTACATATAGAACAATGTACTCAGCATATGCTAATGAGTGGAGCTACAGACAAAGTTATGTGCAAGTGCTTTCCTTTCTTCTTAACAGATTTGGCGACTATGTGTTTATTCTGTATTCTCCCCGCCATGATCCACTCAAGGGAGGTGCTAAAGGAAAATTTGATCAGTCAATTCCAAGTCCACGTAGAATAACCAAAGGACCCATATTCTTTATTGGATGTGAAACAACGGGAGGATAAGACTCCATAGCAATATTTGACTTGCTTTAATAATGTAGCAACCACCGTTTAAAACGTTGATGAATGATTGACTATAATGGAATTGTGTACATCCCGACACGAAGATGTCTCAGAGATTGACTAAGGACAAACAAACTACACTTAAGGATTTCTTTTATGAAGCTGCAAAGTAGATGCGATTGGAGGAAGCTGGATAAGGGCAACAGACTGATACCTTTGCTAAACTATTGGAAGATTCTAGCATTGTAAATACTATGGTTAAGAATGGTGAAGGTGGTAGTGCCGAGAAAAAGAAAAACAACTTTGGAATTTTCGGCGGGAGGAAAACTGATCGAAAGCAGTTTAAACTTGACAATAAGTTTGACATCTATACAGACTTGAATGACAAAATGTAAACCATCTACTTCACTATGCAAGTAGAGCTCAAATTTAACATACTTTATTTGGGTCAAAATAGATGTTGCATAAAACACCGTTACTACAACCCAAAAATACCAGTGTGTGGATTTAATTAATAAATCTCATATACTATCTAAAAACATTTCCTTTAGGAGTCACCCATTATAACAATAGTGTTATAGTCTTTGCTCCCTTTATTTTTTCCACGAAAACATTTATTACAACAATAAATGTTGTAACCTATGTTTTCGATACTTAACATACTCTAGGTTTTTGAAATCTTTGTTTACTTTCAAAGAAAGTAGCGAGCCATAAACGCTCCATCATTCTAAAAGAATTTCACTTTTAATAAAATTTACACCACATAAAACCCAATTTGAATTTCATACCAATTTTTTCAAAAACCCAATATTTACTTCCTCAAAAATGTTAACAATTAAAATTTTCAACTTTTCAATTTTAACAATTTTATTTTACTGGGCTAGACGTAAAGTGGATTTTCTCTTTACTATCCTAGGAGTACCCTTTCTAAACCTTGAAAACCTCATTTCCTTACTAAAGACTTTTTTCCTATCCTCTTTTATGCTTACATTTATTCTAAGGCACTACCGTTAAATCCACTAATCTGAAACAACTGTAACTTTTGCAATTATCTACACACGGGCTTTCTTCTTTTCTTATCAATGGAATCTATTGTACATCTCCAATCTTTGCCTACCTCTCTTTGGATTTCCACAATCTAAACCTAAATGTACAAAATCGTTTCTCAAAGGCCTACCATGTGTAGGCCTTCTCTATGCCCCAAGAAGCACACTTCTTTATGCCAAAATTGTCACTTCAAAAAATTTTCCTTCAACTGATGAACGTGAAGTGTACGAAGAATTTCATCTAGATGAATAACATGCTCTTCCACACTCTTGGAAAACACCAAAATGTCATCGACAAACTTTACTACGAATTTATTTAGGACATCTCGAAAAATATGGCTTATCAAATCTACAAAATAGGCTGGGGCGTTGGTTAGTCCAAATGGCATAACCACTCAAAGAATTCGTCGGGTGTCCTAAATGCTGCCTCATCGATGCTATTATTGGCGACTCCAAGCTGATGAAATCCAGTAGCTAAATCAAGCTGAGAAAATACTGAAGTCAGCCAACTGATCGAAAAGATCATCTATCCTTGGAAGTAGGTAATGGTTCTTCTTTATGAGCTTATTCAACTTTCTCTATAGTCTACGCAAAGTTGAAAGGAACCATCCGTCTTTATAGCAAAGATGACTGGCGCTCCCCGTTCAGGTATACTCCATCTGGTGAAGCCTTTCTCCAATAGCTCACGAATCTGCTTACTTAAGTCCTTCCTCTCCCTAGGTGCCATATGTCTCACACGGGCAATGCCACTGGCTTAGCATTGTCATTCAAATAGATCCTAAAGTTGATCTCTCTCTTAGCGGGTAGTCCCCTAACCTAACTCCTCAAAGACTTCTAGGAAATCTCTGACGACTGGAACTGAATCTAACCCTACTGATGATGAATCGAGGGAAAAAAGGAAGCTCAACATGACTGACTCCTATAGGTTGCAAGAAACCTCAAGTGTCCAATCGCCGCATGTCTCTAGTCTAACGACTCTCCTCTCACGGTCTAATATCGCTTCATATGTGGATAGCCAATCCATCCCCAAAACCATCCTATACCCCACAAATCTTGATACATAGGTGTCATAGTCAAACTCTAAGCCTAGGATAGAAATTTTCAAACCTATACAAATCACAGATAAATGTGTGGATCCTCCTATGGGGTTCGAAACAACTATGGAGCCTACTACTAAGGAGATATCTCAGTGCAAACAATCAACTAAAAGACTTGAAATAAAAGAGTGTGATGCTCTAGAATTGAAAAGAGTCCAAATAGGGAAATTAAAACTAGGGATCAAACCTACGACAGTGACTTTCCTACCTCTATCTAGTCCACTGCTATAAGGTGCTGCATCCAAAGCATGTACTTGTGCTGTAGGTGCGCCTACTCCATGCCCCGTTCTCTAACGACAAGCTCTACTAAGGTGACCAAGCTATCCACAAATGTAACACCTTCCCTTCATCATCTTATTCTCACAGTCCCTGGCGTAATGACCAACCAGTCCACAACTATTGTATTTCTCACTTTTCTTGATCCTCTTCTGAGGTCCTCCTTCTTTCCTATTGTTCTTTTCCTTCTTGTTCTTCCACCATGGATTCTTAGAGCTTTTTGACTTAGGAAACTCTTTAAGCTTCCCTTAAGCTACCAAGATGCAGGCTGAATTCTCTATCGGTCCTCCAAATCTAACAGCTTAAACCTTTGCTCCGTATCCTCCAACCTAGCTCGTGTCTTCTCGAAATCCTCTGTGTCGGAAGATATTCTACCTCCTAGACTAGTGAAGTCCCTGCATAGCTTAGAAAAATTGGCTGTTGTAGGTAGGTTAAAGGGATTTCCATCTATCGGTGATGTATTGGGTTCTTGCCCTTGCACCTTTGGTACGGTAGCTCTACGGACCGGTTAGCCATACTATGCAAAGAAAAGAGAATTTAGGCTCGAAGGAATCGAAAGAAGGTTGAATTGGATTTGAGGGGATTTTTATAAAAACTCTCTTTTATACTTGAAAAACTATATCTATAATAAGAGTTCTTTCTAAAAAAATACTTATATTTTGAAGATATGCTACTTTAAAAATAGGTTACTGTTGGAAAAACATTTTAATTTTAAAACAAGTTTTAGGAATTCTATAACCTAAGCCTTTGATATCAAATGTAACACCCCACACCCCTTAGTATACCCAGAATAGCACATTAAAAGATGTGGTGTATTGTAGGTATAGCTAAAATTTTATAGAGACTAAGATTTACAAGACAAAATAAATAAAACAGCAGAAACAATTAAAATAATAACTTATTTTAAAATCAAACTTCATAAAATGGGTCATAACAAAAATAAGTCTCAAAATACCAAAAACATATGTCTTATGAAAAACATTATCTCAGTCATAATATCAGAGCACATACATAAAATCATCCCTTTCAATAAGTACCAGAACATGAAAATAAAAAATGAAGAGTAAAAGAAGAATACATGAAGAAAAAGTCTACATTTGAATCTCCAAGAAAACCCAAAATCTACTGTCCCTGCCTCTACTGGCCTATTTGGAAAAGGGGGAAATAAAGGAGTGGGTCAGACTTTTTAGTTTGGTAAGTGGAAGTAATTACTAGTATTTTTAAGCAAGATAAAGATAATAGGCTTAGCAACAGCTGTAGTATGAAAGGAATGAAATACCATTTAATTGTTTTCTCAGCTTAGATAGTTCTGATTTTTTTCGATTGTTTGCACTTTTCTTAAATTGCTGTGATTAGGCTGAAATCCTAATCCTACTTTAATTAGGCTAAATTCCAAATTCTATCCTTTTGATCGGCCTTCTATCTCTGTCGTGCCACTATGAGCTAGTCCCATCCTATGGGTCCCACAGCAAAAAGACACTCTGAAACTCAATAGCGACTTACCTCCCTGAACCCAGGTCGCACGCACAACCATCGTTGGGCTTGCACTATATGTAGCTCTTTCTTACCCTAAACAACATAAGTGTGCCCAGCCTCACCTCCTTCGTGGTGAGACCATCGGTCCTAGTCCAAAAGGGTCCTGTCCAGCCTCAACTAAGTGTGTTGTGAGACCATCAGTCCTAGTCTAAAAGGAGATGCCGCCAATTTGGGTCCTACCAAACAAAATCTAGTTACGCACCTTACCTAAATCACCTGATTTGTATTTCTGTCTATTGGCCCCTTAGTTACTTTAGTTAGCATAAGCGTGTCCCACCCTCACCTAACATACTGTGAGACCATTAGTCCTGGTCTGAAAGGGTTACGCATAGCCTTGCCTACTGTGAAGCCATCAGTCCTGGTCTGAAAGGGAATGTTATTGGTTATGGACCCTACTTCTATCTTTTCTTATTAACTTAATAAAGTCTTTTAAATAAGCCTCCTATGTTCATTCTACTTTATTTGCTTTTTATTCTAAGTCTTTTAAATAAGCCTCTTATATTATCTCTGTTATATTTTCTTATTAACTTAGTGTAAGTCATTAAAATAATCCTCTTTCTGTTCTTTCTATTTAATTATAACCGACGTTATAATTTCTCTTTTGTCTTGTCTTTCTAGTTATAATCTACTAGTCATAACTTACTTGCAAATGTTAAATTTGCCTATTTCGGTCTATATTCTTTTATTGCAGTTCTACTTATTTGTGTCCTATTTTTTGTAATTTTAATATTCTTAAAATTTAGTCCATACTAGCGAATTATCCACTTTTTACTAAATTATTCGCGTAAAAGGAAAAAAAAGAACTAAAATATGTAGGCTGAAATCTAGTGCAAAACGGATGTAAATAAAATATAAATAACTATAAATGACAGTAAATAACTGTAAGTAAATGAATACAATAGCTAAATAAAATAGCTAAATAAAAATAGCTAAATAAAATAGATTGAAAAGAACAATAAAAATTAACTGTAAACAATTTGTATAAAAATGGTCTCAAAATTGTAGAAAAACTACAACTGTTGAAGACCCTTATATTTTAAGTTACTTAAAAATCTAAAACAATTACTTAAACACTCACTATAGACCTTAGCTCTTTTCCTTGGCCTTCCTGGATCCACTTCTAGGATATAAAATATTTTAATTAAAAAGATCTTCTCCTTGGAAAAATTTTAGGGTCCAGCCTCAGGCAATGAACCCAGATGGAGAAAATTTGAATGCGAAAAATAGCTAGGACTAGGGTATTATTTATAGTGTCACTTATGGATCTTAGACTATTGGATTTGGAGATTAAATCTGGTGCAACCACGTCATAGGCTCTATAGGAACAATTGGATGGAAGCACGGATGTACAGGATCGAACAAAAAAAGGAAAAACACGTCATATGTGCATGTGGATGGCTTCTCGGCCATAAGAGAAGGCGGGTCGACCCCAGGTCGACCCATACAAGTGGTAGGTCGACCCAGCCAAGGGGAGGGTCGACCTTAGGGTCGAACTGCCCTATAATTTTTTCTTTCTGTTTTCTTTGTTTCTTGTTTCTTGTTTCTTGCATATCTTCTTCATATTAACTTGGATTTTGACAATCTATATATGAAAAGTGATCGAAAAATAACCACGGTCACAATGGTGCAACTTCCATGGTCCAATTCTAAAAATTTCATAAACTTATTTTACTATTAATTAATTTGTTAATTAATTACTATAGCTTATATTTTAGGTTGTTACATTCTCCCCTCCTTTAGGGATTTCGTCCCCAAAATCTGTAAGGATAGAAGAATGAAGTAAATGTTTTCATCTAAGTTCTACAACCAACTACTCAACCATCATCCATTACATTCATTATCCTTAAGTTTTTCTGATGCGATTTATGAAACGTATGCAATTAGTGTAGTGTCAATGTCCCTAATTAATGCAAAAGATTAGTCGGTCTACTGATTCAGTCGACCTTTTTTTATACAATCATGTCTATGTCATGTATACAAATGAATGCAAATTCCCAGATAGTTCTATATGTGTGCTACAATCATCATCCAAATGCAACAATCATATGATAATCATCCATTTACAGCAACCATGGAAAACAAAATAAAAATGCAAATGCACACACATCCATATGCATATGCTCTAGTGTCCTAGTTAGGCCGATCCCAAAGAGATAATAGTGCTAGTGTATGTATATGCGTCCATTAGCATCCACTAGCAACCACTTGCAACCACTAGTATCCATCATAGATAACATGTTCTAATAACATGTATACATCAAATCTTACCATCCATATGTTAAATCCTAAGTTCTACCGTCCCAAAGGATAATAAAGGAAAGAACCTATTCAAAACTAAAGATGGAAATAGGATATTTAAAATTTATTATCAAAGAGATGTGGATAAGAGGTATTTATTCTTTCCTAATTAAATCAATCTTCTTCGAAGTCTCTTTAACCATGCCGGGACCAAGTAGCTATCACTCTGTATACTCTAACCACCATGAAGGCGACTTGCAATGTATTTCACAAAGAGCTTCGAAAGGTGTCATTCTAATGCTAGCTTGAAATCCGTTATTATATGAGAATTCCATTAAAGGAAGACGCTTCTTGCAATTTCCTCTAAAATACACATCCTCAACCACATACTCAGTTGGGAGAGCATCAGAATAAATATCTAAAGGTCGTGTGTTTGATCCATGCTCACCGCATTTAACTTTTATAGTCTACACACATGTGGCAATACTCCTAGGTTCTCACTAGTGTTCTATACACTTTACGGAAACTTCTATTATCACTCCTAAAAGTAATAAGTACTATCTCCTACATTGCCTTACACTTTTTCCGTCACGCCTAAGAAATGATTCCTATCTACTCCACATTTAAGAGTTTGGTTTGGTATTTATCATTTTATTTTAAAAAAAAGGCTTCTAAATTTTTAAAACATCAAATCCCACAAAATTTTGCCGATAAAAGCGTTATTTTCAAGTTTCTATTAAATTCAAAGATGCTTGGTTACTTAACATTTTATCTTTCTAGACTTGCATTCTTACAGATTGAATTTATAGTATTCCCCAAACCTAGAGGGAAAAACTTACAAATTCTAAGTTCAAAACTTATTCTTCCTTTTCTTTTAAAAACCTTCACAGCTTTTTATAAAAATTGGGATTTTTAGATTTAACTATTATTAAGTTTTTTGCTTCCAACCATTTTTCTTTGAAATATCTATAAAATGTTATACATGTTTTTTAAACATCTTCTTTTCATAGATTTTCAACTTTGCAAAAAATGGAGTAGCTAAGAACAATTATTTCATTAAAAACTTCTTAACTTCCCAATTGCCTAACCTTGGAGGAGTTCCTAACTACAAATCGGGACTTTCTACAACGACCCTCTATTATATCTGTCCTAACTAACTTTGTCTCCAATTATTACACTCCTTATTGCACCTAATGGTTTTATAACTTAATATATTGGAACTACTTTCTTAAGAAACTATTAACGCTAAAACCTACTATGAATCCTTTAAAAGAGGATTTCATGTTTATGTGAAATTACAAGGAATTTATTTTATATTTTTCAAAATAGGCTACATAAAATATAGTGCTTCCCACACCTCGTTTATCTCTTTCATTCCTTATAACTTGCACAAAACATCTTTATTTGTGATTTGGTTTCAAAGAATATTTTATCATTATTCATTTCATTCCAATAGATTAAAGTATGTTTAATCTATATTCTCTTACAATAGAAATTTTTTATTTACTTCTTAATATTTAACTTACACTTTTCTTTTCAGGAAAAACTCATTTTCAATACTATTTTAATATATCCATAACTAGAAAACATTTCCACATACTTGCTTAAATAATAAGTGTCCTTACAAACCATGTTTTATTGTACTTTGAAATTATTTTCGAAATACATTTTTATTTGGGTCAAAACAGATGTTGCGTAAAACACCGTTACAAAGAAGGATGGAGACCACATCTTGCACTTAGAGGAAATGTTTCAAATTTTGCGAAGATACTGGATGAAGTTGAACCCACTAAAATGTTCTTTCGGAGTAGCTTCTGGAATCTAGGATTTATTGTGCATGCTAAGGGAATTGAGGCTAATCCGGGAGAGGTCCAGGCTTTGAGAGACATCAAATCCCCAAACTCGAAAGGAGATGCATGGTTTAAACGGGAAGGCAGCAGCTTTAAATAGGTTCATATCTAAAGCCACAAACAAGTATGTCCCATTCTTCAAAACATTCAAAAAGGGGAAATGTAGACTAATGCCCACGTCTTTAACCTACTAGAGCACCTGCAGAAATCACAGGTTCTCCCTACACCAGTCGAAGGGGAAGATCTTTACTTATGATTAGCAATGTCACATCATGCACTAAGCGCAACATTGGTTAGTACGACATTTCTCATTTTGAGGCCTGAAAATAAGCTGTATTGATGCTGCAATCATCCTTATTATTATTTCTCTGTGATAAATGAGATCAGTTAATTGTATCTATAACATTAAGAGTACATGAACATGAAAATTTTCAAAACACATTTCATTAATAACTTTCACAATCATTACATAACCCCATCGATTCCACATTCGAAGAAAATATATTAACTACAATTATATTCCAAGAGCAACATATGAAGATGCCCCCCTGGATAATCAGAGTCTAACTACTTGACAACTATAAATTCTATTTACATCCATTCTAACAAAACATAAATCTCAAACAACATAGTGGAAATAAACTCCTAATATTAGCCTGCCTCCTGTAGGTCTTCGGGAGCTTATTTGTCTAACCTAAAATACCTACACTCAATCTACTCAAATGAGCACCAGAGAGTTTAAGGGAAAAACCAACAAATTCGGGTCAGACAAAAAGTCTGGAGTGAATAATAATATACCATCTAGAACCAAAATAGATATGTAGTGAGACCATGCCATAGAATGGAACGAGTTTCCCATCACTTGTATCTTATCAAAATATGTCGATCTGAACACAAATCATGCACTTGCAACCACAATGTTTAAAAAAAATACGATATGATCATATGCATGCAATATCGGTAAATATGACTAGTCTGTCATTAGATAGTTATCATAGATTACTCGCCATATATAGTTGTCGGTCTGTTTCAAATCATGGTTTTCCTAGGCTCACTATGAACCTATTAGTTTTCACAGGCCAACTAATAACCTATCGGGCTAACTTAGGCCAAAACATAACCAGATATTCCAGACTCTCCTAATATAGTTAGGAGCAAAACCACTTAAACAATACAATCGAGCATATAGAGCTATGAGTTCCTTTATGTGCATATATATCTTTTAGTCTCACTACCGACAAAGCCGTACGCATTGGAATCACGGACTTTTACTAATTAGGGACTAATGGCTGAAGCATAGGGCATGACCTTACACCAGTCCCACCAAAATCTTATTTGGTTTTAAATACATGGGTCGTAATGTCTTGATCAGCTTAAGGCATCCTAACCAAATTAATCTATCTGATCATCTGAATGCAATTCTACTCACTTTGTTGTTTAATCTGACCATACTCAATACTAGAACAACCTAACTGCTAATACTGTTCCCAACTCCTAAGGTGTAATTTGGGTAATGAAAATGTGAGTATGACAAATGATAAAGTATTCAAATTTAACCGATCAAGTGATAAAAAGAACTTATTACATCATACATCACAATATGTTCAATCAATGGTTATACCCATAAAAAATTACTTAGTTTAAGCAATATTTTCCTTTGGCAAAATTCATATAAAATTTAGGCTGAAACATTATTTTATTTCCTTGAAACATTTATCTTTATAATTGATAAACCATTTGAAATCATTCTTAAAACAAGGAAGACATAGCTCAAATACTTAGCTAAAATCTTATGCCAAAGCTCTATCATCTTTACATAGCTTTTAAAACACTTGCTATCAAAATAGGGATGTCAAGCGTCTATAAAACATTGGTAATTGAGGCTATAAATCATAGCTCTTTGGTTTGTAAAACATACGACTATTAAGCCACTAAAAATACACATAATCTTTATATTGCTTTCAAAATATTTGATAGCAAAACAAGATTGTCGAGCCTTTAGAAACAACGGCTATCGAGCCTTTAAATCATAACTATTAGGTCTGTAAAACATACGGCATTCATGCCGCTAAAATACAATTGTCAAAAGCTATAAGGAAAATATTAAAACATTATAAGACAGGGGTGTAGAGTTCTTAAAATCATGAGGTGCCGACCCTCTAAAACACATAGGGTGTCAAACTTTAAAAGAAACTACCAAGTCTCTAAACCATAGGGCTGTCGAGCCTTAACAAAACATTGAGTATCAACCCTTATAAAACATTTAGGTATCAAACCCTTACAAAACATTGAGTATCGAACTTTTACAAAATAATGGATCTCAAACCTTTATAAACATATAGTATCGACCCTTTACAAAATTTTGGTTACCGAACTTTACAATTTATTGGGTGTCAAGTCCTTAAGGAAGCAGATACATTACATAGCTATCAAGTAGCTATCTCATATATAAGCCCTTATGGATATCGAACTTATATAATATAAGGGTATCGAGACACTCTAAGTTATAATATTGATGGTGTGTCTTTAAAAATTGATTTATTTACTTTTTTTTATCCCGCCTTTTGGTAAGTTGTGGCACCAAGGACTTGACTAGAAACCAAAGACAATCCACCTCAAAGATCGGTTATACACAGGTCCACTATGGATACATGCAATTTTGATCTGAGACCGGATCGAGCTACTATCAGCATGGTACGATGAACAAAGCTGTGAAAGGAAACATTCCAAGTTTCAGGTCAATCGGAGTTTGTATGCTCAACTTATGGATCGACCAAGATTCATGTGGAAGATGTCAGTTTGTATCCATCAAAGTGCATCCCTCTTCGTATCCATCTAACTTCGTATCCATCAACTCCACATCCATCCCCTTCGTATCCATCAACCATCAATAGCTACCCATTTCGTATCGATTCCATTTCTACCCGTTTCTTATCGATCAACCAAGCATCGATACGAGGCATGCAGTAGTATGAAGGCAAGGATATAGTATCGATATGAAACCCATAACCGGGCATCGATATGAAGACAACCTCCAGGATCGATATAAAGATGGCATGGTAAACAAAGAAAAGAGATCCATATGCATGAAAAACGGATCTCCCTTGAACTTTCACACCACGTCATCGGTGCACAACTTATCAATACAAAGATCGATCGATACGTAGGAGCATCGATGTGCATGGATCGATATGCAGCCATCAGCCTACCTACAAAATCAATCTTGGATCGATCATAACTCAAAATTTAAAAGTCCAAATGCCTCTAAATTTTAACAGAAGCTTTCCTATCCACTCAAGAATGCTCCTGATTGATCACAGTGGAGTTAAACTCGATCGATATGAAGATGATGGGTATCGATCCCAATCAATCCCAAATGACCCATGATCGATCTGGTGGGCCCACCTGTGTGAGAAGGAGTATTCCGAGTTCGTGGGCAGATATTTCAGACCTACATCTATAAATAGCACCCCTATGCCTACAGAAAAAGGACTTTGGGCTCTTCTACGCCGTTACTCTGCCATAACTGCATTGTAACTTGAGAGCTAGCGATTTGTACTATTGTAACCAGTTGTCAATCATCAATTAACAGAAAAACTATTCAAAGTGGATGTAGCCTACAACGTCAAACCACTATAATTTCTTGTCATTTTCGTTTTCTACATGCTTTTATTAGTGTGATTACTAGATTAGCCTCTTTTTCCTTTATTTTCTTCACTTTAATCTCTTCAATCACATCCGAAGAGTGTTGTGCTCAATTTGGTACAAACACTTTGGTGCTTTCATTGAGAGAACTATGCTTTTCTCCAATTAAGTGGATCGACTACCATTGTTGAATTGCTAAAATCTAAGGAGGAGATCCAGATCTGTCTTGTTGTGGTTCCATCAATTCAACTTAGATTACTCCAAATCTAAGAAAGAGCTACATCAACCATGGTGCGTACTACCAGAACTATTTCATATGCTGCGGATCCAGAAGATAGGGATTGGCAAGATCATGCGCAGCTGGCCACAGTAGGCCAAATATCAGTTGGAGCTCCAGATCCACATGGTCTTGTGACCAGAGAGGAGTTCCAAACCCTCGTGCAAGAGCTAACTCAGAGCCTTCAATAGCTTACTCAGCAGATTCGTACCAACACATAACTCGCAAACCAGCTGAACGAGGAAAGGCGAAGGAGATCTAGAAGGAATCATGTCTCTCATTCCTCAACCGAATGCTCGGCTTCATCTAACTTTAATCATAGATCTACATGTCGTCGGATGGATAGAAACTATGCAGAAGCCTCCGGGCATCAGCATGTTGTAAATCTCGGACAAGCTGGGATTGGTCCTTCTATAAGTTACCAAGATGGACGCTTCTTCTAAGGAGGGGGCCTTCCTTATCACACCACTCACAACCATGCAGCTGCTACCGCTATAGATCTAGAAGCCGAGATCCAGAACCAACCAGATCTAGCTCATTGTCAGTATGCTTATGCTCAGGATCCTCACTTCCTTGAAGATTAGTATTCAAGGAGGCGAGGAATGGACCATAGACGACGATGGAACTATACCCGCAACATGGAACCCGAACACGCCTTGGCCTCGAACATCTGCATGCCTGACATTCCAACCATGATACGCCAAATGATCAGGGAATGTAAAGGCCTTACTAATGACGATTGGGGAATCTTCCGAAGTCATACTCCATTCACCGATGACATTCTTTATGCCTAACCACCTCGTTGATTTAGGATTTTGACTTTGCCGATATATGAAGGAAATTCAGATCTTAACCAACATATCCTAAATATGAATGGCTCATGAATGCTGCTCGAGCTAACGACGCGGTTAAGTGTAGAAGCATTCCTATTTCCTTAGGAGGAATCACAACCATGTGGTTCACTCGTTTACCATCGAGATCCATCTCATGCTTTGATCAGTAGCTACCAAGTTTGTCGAACAATTCCATATGCATGCTACTACACCAAAGGATGCCAACAACTTGTTCAATGTTATTCAAGTTCCACTAGAGACCCTTAGACGTTATCTAGAAAGGTTCCATGTTGCTTGTGCATAGGTCGAAACCCCAATGATAATTCTATTCTGCTATCATTGACTAAGGGGATCAATCCCGATTTCGAGTTTGGTGATCGATTGGCTGGGAAACCACCCGCTTCGTTGGATCGTTTCTATGCAAAGGCAGCCCAGTTCTTGAGGAGAGAAGACACTAGACGATCTCGGAAGTAGGACGTTGCGGGGCCCGGTGGTAAAGGCATTCAGAGTAATGTTGCTATGAAACAGACCGGCGAGAACTCCGACAACGTACAATTGAATATTTAGAATAAGCAAGGTCAACAAAAGGGTAAAGAAGGTCAGGGAAAGAAGAGAGACCCAAATCGTGGACCGAGATGTAGGGCTCCCATGTTCGATCAATGTAATCCCCTAAACACATCATTGGAGAATGTTTACCATTAGACTTGTAATATCGGATAGTATAAGAAGCTAGATCCGAAACCATCGTCTGAGAAGAAAATTCAAACTGGGAAATTATGTAGATTCCATGATTGTTATGGCCATAATACTAATGAGTGCCCTCATCTGCAAGACATCATCGAGAAGTTGATCAGAGAAAGGAAGTTGGAACAGTTTGTTCAGGCTCTACAGGATGGAGGTGCGGGCCTATCTAACCCGAATCAAGGTCAAGGCCAAGCTAGGCCCGAAGAACCCGTGCGTACTTGTGGGAAGTTGGTAATAAATACAATGAGTGGTGGTCCTCATCTAACTAATCGGAACAGGAAGGAAATGGAGTCATATGCCAGTTCGATTAGGCATATGGACTTCGAGTGTTGTAGTAGTACTGGAGGGCCCTGGTGTAACAACAGAGGATGATGATTGATGACATCATTTTTAGGAATCACATTAGTCAAAGCCCCAACTATTAGTCCGTTGGTTATTTCAGCTCAGGTAGGTCCTGCTTGGATGAAAAGGATCTAAGCCGACAGTGGAAGTTCTGTCAGTATACTTTTCAAGCGCGCTTATGGCTAAATGAGAATGGAGGCAAAAGATCTAAAACCATGTCAGCCACGTATACATGGTTTTAATGAAAGCACAACTATACCAGCTGGAATGATGGAGTTGCCAGTTGAGTTGGGTATTAGAGATCGTCGGAGAGTCCGGATGCTGTGGTGACCCCATATATTTTTATCCCAAAAATTATTATATTTTTGTTTTTTTTTTTGCATAAGGAAATATATATATATATATATTTTCCATGGTGTTAAGTTTAAATATTTAGGAAATTCATTTAATCTGTTTCCCAAGATCCTAAGTTACCAATATAATTATACCAGTTCATAATTCACCATATAATAGCTCTACATATTTGATGATATGTTTGCTTCTTTTTATTTTTGAATGAGATGATATTTACATCAGTTTCTATACATATAAGTATGATTATGCAAGCACTGTGCACCTTTGTTTTTTTTTTTCTATTCCTTCTGCATATATATAACTACTGATATATGATACAATATTTAGGTGTTAAGAAATATAACCGAAAGGAGTATAATTGTTAGTATGAACTTACAAATCTGCTTTCACTATCAAATTTTCATTTCAGGTTACACAGTTATATTTGCTCTACATTTTTCAGGTTGGTTGAAAATACATACTGGTTTGCTTCGAGTTTATATTTCAAAAACTTGGAGTTTTTCAGTTGCTTTCTTCGAGTTGGAAACACTTGCACCACATGAATTGCAGAGAAGTGATTCCAGACTATAAGGATCTGACACTTAACCATTTGAGTTGGTCATGATCCCATTCCTTCAATATTCAAAACCATATTTCTGTGTAAATCATTTCCACAAACATTCTTTCTTATCTCCACTTTGCTTTTATCTTATAAAAGTTTCTACAAGATTTTATTTTCCCAGGTTTTCAGACACAAAACCAAAATGTTTCCAAATCTATTTCTTTTGAAACTCTTTCTGTTCTTAAATCAACTGCATAAACATAAGTCATGCATTTTCTCAAGGATTATACACCACCCAATGTACATTACAGTTCAAGCATAATTTATCTTGTTCAAATTTCACAAGCTTATTTTGTTTTTATGCAAAATCTATTGCACTTGCCATTCTTAATTGTCATTATTATAACACCAATCAGTTTCAAACAAAAGAACAAGGGACTGATATGCACATATATTATATAGCTATGATATATCAGATTTTCACAGACCTCAAAAGATAACTAAACATTTTATAAGAGCATCATCTAACTACTTGCCATAAGACTTCACTCATCACAATATTAGTTAGATACATGTCATAATCCAAACACCCAGGAAAAAGAAAAACATCTTCACTATCTAACTTTTAATTACTAATAATAATCAGGTCTTCCACTACAGGCAATCTGCAAATACAAGCATTGTTTCTCTTATTTATACTAGCAGCTAATGTCTCCTTCATTCATCATGTCACTTTTTACTTACCTGCATGCAAATCATTGAGCTGCCCCATTTATATGAGACACCCAGATGTTTGCAAGGCAAACAAAAGGGTCAGTTTACACTGGTATGAGCATTAATAAATTCTATACAAGTTTACAAATCTTATGAACTTTTGTCACTTTCATAATCTAGCAGTTTATAAACTAGGCGCATCAGCAAAATAGCTAGGTGACCTCAAGTATACAACCATTCATTCAACATACATGCAACAAGCCATGCATTATTCACAACATCATAAATAAATTCAGGTTATGTTCTCCCAGATTTTTCCCCCAGCAGATCATTAAGGTTACCACATTAAACCTTATTTAATTTACAGCTTTGTTCTGATATTATAACCCAGAGATTTTAAATCTCATACCCCATTTTATTTAAGGTCTAAATCCCCCTGTCAAATGAACACAAGTATGCATTGTGAAGGAAATCTCCCAGTTAGTCTTACTTATTCCAATCACACAAAGGCCTCAGGGTGCATTTGCACCATGCATATACTTCCCCCCACCTGAAGAAAGCAGATCATTGACTAACTCCAAGTGACCTGATTAATTTTCTTTATTTAATCATAGAGTTTATTGAAAACTCCCCCTCCAATTTTTATGGTTAGCTTATTAAGCCCCTGCTTATAGCTTATTCATAAAAAACTTCAACCCATTCATGTTTTCAGAAAACATAAATACTCTTTAGTACAGTCTTTTCTTATTGCAGAGATTTTTCATCATGTATATGATCTTTCCTATATTAACTTAAGCATTATGATCCTGTTATTATTCTATTGCAGAGGTATGGACAGAGGTGTTTGTTAAAAATTCATCAAAACCCAGAAAAGCCTCCTATCTTATTATTTAGAATATAAACATGAGCTAGACCTTCATCTTGCTGCCTATGTTCAAAATAATTTAGATCCATACTTAACAATAGTGAAAACAGAATTAAAAATGCTCAAACCATATAAGCTTGGAAAAACTATCATACAAAACTCAAAACAGAAATATACAACAACATCCATTTCATCCATATCAAACCATTTCAAAGATTTAAATACTACTTTTAATACTTTTAGGCTGCCTACCAGAGGACTTAATGCCATTGCATAGAATGAATTAATGCTCACCTATTTTTTTCTGTATTATCTTGCTCCTCTACTCTGCATATGCCTTCAGGACTGCATACTCATTTTTCTTCTATTTGTTTTATATGTATATGTTTTTCTGAGAGGATGATGATGATCCTTGTGGTGTGCAGGTTTTATAAAGCTGTTTTTAGGGTTTAAGGAAATGGGTATTCCTTTGGTACCCCTTTTTTTTATGCACAGTTTACACTGATGCATGGTCCTCAATTGGAATTATCCCCACTTGATTTCCTTTAGTAGTTATTTCGGGATTTCCAATACTTTAATTTCTGCATGCTATTTCTATGATCTCATCCCATTCATGCCATATGCATGTGACCTTGTACATTTTTATTTTTTTTTGCTCTATCTTTAAAAAAAACTGTAACCTGTTTGCATTTTCTACCTAGCCACCTTTTCCATTAAATTATATACACCATCATATACTATTATGTGATATAAAAATTATTTATACTATATTACTTTTATTCCACCCCTTAAAACAACAACTTTTACATATATATGTGTTATAAAAAATTATACATACACACAAGTTTATTTGTTTTTTTTCCCCTCTTTCAACATGATTACTTAAGTCATTTAAAATTTCATAAATTTCCATTACATTTTACTTCTTAAATTAAACAGGAAATTCCCTATATTTTAAATACATATATTCATATAATTCTTTAGTCATAAAACTATTTGTTTTAAGTCAAAACCTTTTTTTTTACTTCTGAAATTCTTGAAATAAATATAACTTTCATTTTATTTTAGTTTAGGGTCATTACAGATGCTGTAGTTTGTTGTGTTAGACATTCATTCCTTTATACAAATCTTTCTTGGGTCGACCAGCCCTCGCAGAATTCAGGGCAGTGATTACCTTATGGTGTTTAAATATGAAGTTCCCCACTGATAATGGGGTCGGAGTAGTACATGGTGATCATGCGGCTGGACCCGCCTATTATATTGATGAGTTGCATGATGCACGGCGTAAGGAGAAAGGAAAGGGCTTAGAGGAAACTCTCTACATCCCTTTTTTTATATAATTGACAGCTAATGCCAAGGCCTAGGCCCGGGCACCACAAATAGTTCCTAAAAGTTCTTCATCCCGAAGATAATAACGATGAAGAGGAAGTCAAAGACTCCCTAGCTCCCCGGTAGAGTTGACGATCAATGTTCTGATCTATGATGACGACGATTCCAGAATGGTAAAGGTCGGATCTCAATTTAGCCACCAGATGAGACAGGAATTGGTTGGCTTTCTTCAGGCAAACCTTGATATGTTTGCTGGACTCACTCGGACATGTGTGGGATCTCGCCAGACGTCGCGAGCCATACATTAAATATTGACCAGTGGCACGCCCCGATCAAGAAAAGGCATGATATGGATCTAGAGAGATCTTCTTCCCTAAAGAAAGAAATAAATAAACTTAGGTCGAATGGGATTATTTGTGATGCTCTATGTCGAAGTGGGTATCGAATCCGGTGCTTGTCAAGAAGTCAAATAGAAAATGGTGAACATGTACGGACTACTCAGATTTGAATAAAGCCTGCCCTAAAGACAGTTTCCTTCTTCCTAGAATTGATTAACTTGTGGATTCAACAGTTGAACACGAGCTCTTATCTTTCATGGACACGTATTCCAGCTACAATCAAATACCGATGCACCTACCTGAGCAAGTACATACTAGCTTCGTCACCGATCTGGGACTTTATTGCTACAAAGTGATGCCATTTGGACCCAAGAACGCTGGAGCAACTTATCTAAGGTTTGTAAACCGAATGTTCGCTAACCAGATAGGAAAGACTATGGAGGTGTATGTGGATGACATGTTCGTGAAGTCATGGCTAACCATCAACCACATCAGTGATTTGGAAACAATGTTCGACATACCCTGAATGAAGCTCAATCCGTTGAAGTGTCATTTCGAAGTTGCATCAAGAAAATTCCTTGGATTCACCATCAACGCCAGGGAATTATCGCCAATCCTTAAAAACCTAAGCCATTTGGAATCTCGAAACTCCTAGAACCATAAAGCAGGCACAAAGCCTTAACAGGAAGGTGGCAGCTTTGAGCAGGTTCATTTCAAAATCTACGGACAAGTGCATTCCCTTACTCGACCTGATCATAAAATGGAAACGTAATTTCAATTGGATAGAGAAGTGCGAGGGTGCATTGAGGGCACTAGTTCAACATCTAGCAACACCTCATATCTTGTCAGAGCTGGTTGATCCCAAGAGATTATATGTCTATCTGGAGATTTCGTTATAGGCAATCAGTGCTGCTTTGATTCGAGAAGAGGATCGGATCCTAAGGTTGGTCTATTATGTTGGCTAAAGATTAATAAGGGTAGATAGAAACTACCTGAAGGTAGAAAAGTTGGCTTATTGTTTTGTCATATCTTCGAGGAAGCTCCGTCTACATTTCCAGGCACATTTGATCACTATTGACGCTAACTAACCGTTGCGACAGATCTTGACACTACCTAAGACGTCTAGTAGATTGCTTAAGTGGAATATCGAGTTGAGTCAATTTTACATCACTTATACGCCAATGCGAGCTATTAAATGACAAGTTCTAGTGGACTTCATAGTTGAATTCACCATACCGGAGGACTTGCCCAAAGCCAGTGACTCTCCTAAGTGTACATGGAAGTTATACACTAATGGTTCATCCAACGACCGTTGCTATGGCGCTGGAGTGGTACTCGAAACCCCAGAAGGCCGATCCCTATGCTATGCTTCAAAGTATGATTTTCGCGCGACTAACAACAAAGCCAAGTACGAAGCTTTACTTGCTAGACTTAGGCTTGTCAGAGACTTAGGAATCATTGATGTAGAGGTTTACTGTGATTTGCAATTGGTCGTAGGCCAGGTTCGAGAGGAGTATCAAGCCAGAGACCGAAGATTGGCTACCTATCTTACTCGGGTTCAATAAGTGTTGAATCAGTTCGACTACTATGATATCCATTGTGTCCCTCGAGAGAAAAATCAGAAAGTCGATTCTTTAGCAAAACTGGCCAGCACTAGCGAAGCACAGCAGATGGGACTTGTCCCAGTGGAAACACTTACTGCCCTAAGTGTCGACTCGGTGCACGAGACAACAACCGAGAAGGAATCTTGGATGACTCCAATCAGAAATTATCTTGAGCATGGAGCATTACCTGAGTGTAGAAGTGAGAAATGACAGGTTCTTTGAAAGGCTTTGTGGTTTATTATCCAAAATAAAGTCCTGTACAAGAGGGGATATTCTGTTCCTTTACTCCAGTGTATCGCCCACCATGAGATCAAATGTGTGTTACATGATGTGCATGAAGGAGAGTGTGGCGACCACATTGGGGGCAAGCCCTTGCGAAAAATATAGTCGGATATGGATATTGCTGGCCGACAGTGAACCGAGATGCATCAGATTATGCCAAGAAATGCGATAGGTGCTAGAAACATGCCAGACTTTCAAGAGCCCCGCCTACTGAAATTACTCAGATGGTCAGTCCATGGCTGTTTGCCACATAGGGTAATGATATAATAGAGTCTCTACATTTATCCAAGGATGGTGCGAAGTACGCCATCATTGTAGTTGACTGCTTTACTATATGGGCGGAAGCCGAGCCCCTTGCCACTATCATGGTGAAGAGATTAATTAACTTTGCTGTACGCAACATTATATGTCGCTTTGACCTCCCACACACCATTGTAACTGATAATGGGACCCAATCCTATAGTGTCGAGTTCAAAGATTTCTGTCAACGCTACCGCATCTAGAAGAAGTTCTCAGTAGTATCTCACCCTCAAATGGACAATTCGAAGCTATCAACAAAGTTATTAAGTCCATTCTGAAGAAATAACTGGGGAAGGCTGGAGGAAAGTAGGCCGATGAACTTCCCATGGACTTATAGGCATATCGAACTACGCACATGTTCGCGACCAAACATACTCCGTTTGCACTTTCCTACAGTTCAGAAACCATTATTCTAATTGAATTGGAAGTACCTGAAAGTGAGTGCGGATTAAGGATCTTAAGGCTAATTTAACACTAGAGGGGGGATGAATAGTGTTTAATGGATTCTAAGACTTATATGGACTAATTTAAAATTATGACATAAACAAATGCAGAACTTAATCACAGAACAATCGCATAATCAAATACAGATGTAGAAAGTAAATAAAAAGCAATAAAAGGAAAGAACACGTTGGATTTTATACTAGTTCGGAGTTACCCTACATCCAGTCCTTTACCAAGGCAAACTACCTCATACAGATTTTTATTATACCAATGTCGAGATTACAATCCTCAATTTTTAAAGGCCTTGAGGTGCCCCCTGTATCACGAGTCCAGGGCACACTCTCTTGATTTATGGGACTCAAGATCACCGAATTGATTTCCAGGCACAACCACGCCTTATAGAGAGACTCGATAAACTTTTGATTACAAATTGATCCTATAACTCTGAATAGCATTTTGATCTTCGAGAGTGGGCAGAGAATCAAACAAGAATGAAATGCTAATTTGATTCCTTTGAGAATTTGGAAGAATTTCAACATGATCTTAAAACTATGAAAACTATAGAATATGGATTTGTGGAGAAGAAGAAGTGACAAAAATAAGAAATTAGTTAGTTAAAAAATTCGTTTGTGAAGGCTATTTATAAAGCACCAACGGTCGTAACCATTCGTGAAGAAATTTAAACGAATAGACACTTCATTTGAAAATTAAAATTTTTGAATTCAGTGGCCATTATGTCATCATGGGGTATCCCGTGATGTCGACAACCCTATTTTAAAAACAATGTAAAGTATTTTTTGAAAATGAATTTTAAGACAAGAGTTTATTTTAAAACAAAAACAAATAATATTTTGAGGCTAAAACATCTTTTTGAAAAATAATTTGAAAAGATAAATTTAAGCTAAAATATTTTGAAAAACAGTTTTCAAAATAATTTTGAAAAACCATTTTAAAGTAGTTTTGAAAGCTTCTTCCTGTAGAATGTCTCATCACATCAGGATTCAAGAATTTGTACAAAACCAGGATGTCCGTGAGTTTGTAAGCCACTTGTCGTAAGTTTGTAAGCTACTTGTCATGGGTTTGTAAGCCGCTAAGAATGTAGAAATGAGTTCCATCCCAAATGAAATTCAAAATGAAGATTTCCGTGATATTATGAAGTTTTAACAAAAACTTGAAACATATCTTGAAATCTTGATCTTGATACTCTAGAGTCATCAATCTTGAGTCTTGAGCCTTTATACTGATCAGTCTTCAGTAATCAAAACCTACATATATATAAATATATATCCTTCATATACATATCTATCTAGGCAACAGTATTAGTATATATTTTATAATAAGTTAAAAAGGTTGTTGTTATCAAAACCAATATCTCAGTTCCTAACATTCTCCCCCTTTTTGATGATGACAACCTGTATTTATGAAATATACTTATCATACCATAACTCCTGTCATAACTACCCTTACTCCATGACTTCCCCTTACCCCAATCCAATTACTATTTTATACCTTCTCCCTCTTTGTCGTCAACAAAAACTTCTAACTAATAAATTCCCTAAACTTGATATAGAATAATCAACCATAATAAAATAAAGTAATCCAAATATAAGTGTAATAAGTGCTAAGTGCGATCATAAGTATGAAATGTGATCATAAGTGTAATCCAAAAAGTAAATCAATCATCATCCAATCATATTTACAGTAACTATTCAATCCAAACATATATACAAACCATACCAAATAAGTTATGTCAATCAAGTTTAAAACACAGCAATCAAATCAAACAAATAACATACAGAATGACTAGACATTCCTTGGTACTTCCACCCATCCATCTTCTCCAAAGATAGGGTCTGCTTTGATGGCATCCTATTCTTCTTTATCTTTGTCGAGAGTGGCTGGTGGATTTCCTTCTAGATCGTCCTTGTTAAAGGATTAGATCATCCAACGAAGGGCGTCAAAATGTCTCTTTTGCTCCTTGGCCATTTGTATTTTACTCAATTCTAAGTGACGCTAATTATGAAGTATGAATGTAAGAATATTCTTGAAGGAAGTGAGAGTTTCTTCAAGATATCACTTAGATTCTTAATCGGAGAACCCATAATTCAAGAAATAGGAAAAACTATGAAAGAGAGTGACTAAAGATGAAGTTTGATAATTTGTTCTGGAAGAAATATATATAAATAGGGGTAGAAAGTCGTTTGAAATGAATAGACACAAGTTAGTTACATGAAATTAAAATTTAAAAGTATAACTATTTTCTTCCCATTGTATGTCGACATGGGGGGATGGTGTATGTCGACATGCCTCTGCCTAAAGTGACATTTTGCTTTGTTTTGAATATTATGAACAAATCTATTAAACTAAAATTTTTATAATATAAAAACAATCAATTACAGAGACAAGTGAATTTGAATAACAGGAAATGAAAGATTTCATTAATAATTCTAGTCAACATTACATAAGATAATATAATATTAAGTAAAACAAAGAAAATACAAAGATAGAACTTAAGATAACATGAAATAAAAATAGTTAGATGAAGATAAAGAAGATGATAGTCCAAGCTTTCTTCTAATTTCCCCGAAGAACTTATCGATTTTAGTGGAAATCTTATCCATTTTCTTACTCATTGATCTTTTAAGTGTCGTTTGATTTTCCACTATTATTCTTTGATTATTGAGAATGGTCTTGTTGGATGGATTAACGAGATTAGTAGGATATTCAATACTCTCTAAGGAAGTTTCTTGATCTTCCTCTTCCTCCTCTTCAATTTCCATTCCTTCCTCTTCCTCTTCTTCTTCTTCTTCCTCCATTTCTTCCATCTCTTCGTGAGCAAGTCTTTCTTCCTTTTCCGTAAGCATTTCATATGGTTGGAACACTAACAAAATTTTCATAAGGGAAATGTTTCCATGGTTGAACACTTTTCTAGCTATAAATTCTTCCCTTTTGAAATCAACTCCAAAGTAATTAAAAATCCGAGTGAGATAAATTCCATGATATAATGTATTTTCACCCATAGTAAAATTCTTGGGCCTTAGCTCATCCAAAATAACTTGATCCCAACTAATATTATAATTTTCAAAAATTGCAAAAAGAGCTTTGCACACTTTTAAAGTTGGGTTGTTGTAGTTTCCCGATCTTGGTCTAAGAGTGTGTTGGATAAAAGATTAACAATTCTTGCTTTTGGAAGAAAATAACGATTTTTGAATTCAATTGTCATCCCCTTCAAAGATGTGATGAAATATCTCTCAATCATTTTCATTGATTTGAAATTCCGAGAGATTCATTCCGGTATACTTGCATCCCAAAATATTTTCCAAAATTTCACAAACTTGTGTTCATTTAACAATACTCCAAATTTGTCCTTCCCCATCATAAAAAAACCACGATTTAAATTCGCATAAAGTATTTTAACAAGATTTGGATAACATAAAAAATCATTTTGTTTATTATCAACTAAACTAAAAAGAGAACATTGTTGAAAAAGATTTTCAATTTCATAAGAAGGAAAATCTTCAAAAATACCAAATTTTATCGTACGAATTCTACCAAAGTTTACATAGTTGATGTAAGCTTTGATAGCTTCTGGGTCATTAAAAAGAAAGTTTTTGACAAATTTTGGAAGCCTAATGATGTTAGGGTTGCTTCAAGAGGACATTGAAGAAGTTTGAGAGGAGTAGAAGATAAATTTGAAATTTGAAATTTGAAATAAAAGTGAAAAGTTATTGATAAAAAGAGTGAGATAAATAGATATTCTATAGACATGTTCTCCGGTCAAGAGGAATCTTTACAGAGAATTAAAGTTGGTTAAAAGGAGGAGGGAAAGTTAAAAGTTTGAATTCAAATTTTGAAATAAAATTCTTAGGGGCATGTCGACATGGGGTATCCGGGTATGTCAACATGTGCCTATTGAATCGAAGGACATGTTTCTATTCCTAATATGTAATAAATATATATATTATATCCTATATTCTAATTATATAATTCCTGTAATAACATTAAATATAATAATACTTTAATATTTAAAATATTATCAAAATAATATTATTTTTGAATTTTAAATTCAAATTTCAAGAGATAAATTTGAATTTAAAATTCAAGGAATATAAGAGAATCAAGAAAACAAAAAAGCATCCATTCAAAAAAGAAAAATTAAAAATAATGTAAATGCGTACCTATTTTTAAATCCATACTCCCATCGTCATCTGATTCGTGAATAGCAGTGAAATGCAGATTTGAATTTTTCGTCTTCTTTTCATCGTCACTAGATGATGGTCTGAGTCATCAAGAGTTGCTATGTATGCTTTCTTTCTTTTCCTTGATGAGTCATTGTTTGGAGAGAACAACTGTTTATCTGGATACGGGCAACCTTTTCTATGATGCCCGACCTTATTGCAATTGTAGCATCTATCATTGTTGACGTTCTCCGTATTTTTTCTGAAATTCCTTTGATCATTTCTTTTTCAATTATTCATTTTTCTATATTATAAGAATTTCCGGAAGTTTCTTGTCATGAAGGCAATCTCCTCAACATTGTCTGGTTTTGGGTCTTCAGTTGTTGCATTGAATACGAATGACTTCTTTTCTGTAGCCTTGTTTTCTTTTGTTCCTTATAGTTGAACTTCATAAGACAACAGATTCCTAATCAATTCTTCTATTTTCATTCAACTGATATCAATTGCTTCTTCGATTGCAAGTATCTTTCGATCCTATTCTGGAGTGAGTGAATTTAGAATTTTTCTGACTTGGTCTTCCTCCAAAAAACTTTTTCCCAGTGCAATTACTGAAAATAAAATATCTTGAAATCGACAATACATTCGAAAATGGACTCATTTGCATGCATTTTAAACAATTGAAACCGATTAGTTAATATGGAAATTTTAATCTATTTAACTTTTCTTGTTCCTTCATGAGTAACTTGCAAAGTTTTCCATATTTCAAATACAGACTTACAAACAAACACTCTATTAAATTCATTCCAATCTAATGAACAAAATAATATATTCATGGCCTTTGAGTTATTTTATGCCACACCCTTTTTCTCAGCAGTCCACTGGGAAAAATTGGTAGTTGGTTCAACCTACTCAGTTTGTGTAATATTCCAAGTGTCAAATCCTACCGATTGTAAATAAAGTTTCATTCTACAAGCCCCACATGCACAATTACCGCCATTGAGAAATGGTGGTCTGATGGTAGACTGGCCTTCTATAAATGAATTAGTGTTAGGGACAACAGAACTAGTGCCAGAGTTGACATTACTAGTGTTGGTAGCCATTAAAACAATTTTCAAGTTTTAGATTACTAAAACTATGAAAACCAATGCTCCGATACCAATTGAAAGTGAGTGCGGATTAAGGATCTTAAAGCTAATTTAACACTAGAGGGGGGTGAATAGTGCTTAATGGATTCTAAGACTTATATGGACTAATTTAAAATTATGACATAAACAAATGCAGAACTTAATCACAAAAGAATCAAAGAATCAAACAGAGATGTAGAAAGTAAATAAAAAGCTGTAAAAGGAAAGAACACTCCGGATTTTATACTGGTTTGGAGTTACCCTACATCTAGTCCTGTATCAAGGCAAACCATCTCATACAAATTTTTATTATACCAATGTCGAGATTACAATTCTCAATTTATAAAGACCTTGAGGTACCCTCCTGTCTCTCGAGTTCGGGGCAAACTCTCTTGATTTACGGGACTCAGGATCACCCAATTGATTTTCAGGCACAACCATACCTTATAGAGAGACTCGATAAACTTTTGATTACAAATTGATCCTACAACTCTGAATAGCACTTTGATCTTCGAGAGAGGGTAACAAACAAGAATGAAATTCTAATTTAATTCACTTGAGAATTCGGTATAATTTCGGCACGATCTTAAAAATATGAAAATTATAGAATATGGATTTTGTAGAGAAGAAGAAGTGAAGAAAAAAATAAATTAGTTAGTTAAAAAAATTCGTCTGTGAAGGCTATTTACAAAGCACTGACGGTCATAACCACTCGTGAAGAGATTTAAACAAATAGAACTTCTTTTGAAAATTAAAATTTTTGAATTAATCGGCCACAATGTCGACATGGGGTATCCCATGATATCGACATCCCTATGTTAAAAATAATATAAACTTTATTTTGAAATTGAGTTTAAAACAAGAGTTTATTTTAAACAAAAACAAATAATATTTTAAGGATAAAACATTTTTTTGAAAAATCATTTGAAAAGATAATTTTGAGGCTAAAATATTTTGAATAGAAATTTTGAAAATCATTTTGAAAACCCATTTTAAAGTAGTTTTGCAAGCTTCTTCCTGTAGAATATCTCATCACATCAGGACTTGAGAACTTGTACAAAACCAGGATGTTCGTGGGTTTGTAAGCCATTTGTGGTAGATTTGTAAGCTACTTATCGTGGGTTTGTGAGCCACTAAGAAGGTAGAAATGGGTTCCATCCCAAATGAAATTCGAAATGAAGATTTTCGTGCTATTGTAAAATTTTAACAAAAACTAGACACATATCTTGAAATCTTGATCTTGATACTCTAGAGTCTTCAATCTTGAGTCTTTATACTGATCAGTCTTCAGTGATCAATACCTACATATATATCTATATATCCTGCATATACATATCTATCTAGACAATAGTGTTAGTATACATTTTATAAAAAGATAAGTTAAAAAGGTTGTCGTCATCAAACCCAACATTTCAATTCCTAACAGTATGTTCTCACCGTGTGACTTACTATGATCCAAAGACGAACGCTATTCTACTTGCAGAATCACTGGATTTACTGGATGAGAAGCATGAAGAGGCTTATTTGAGGGCAACTGCACACCGCAGTCGAGTCTCCGATTATACAATGCTAAGGTCCTACCTCGAACCTACGAAGTTGGCGATCTCATACTTAAGAGAATTTATTCGATCCCTTCACACATGAAACCGACATAAGAAGGACCATATGTCATTGAACGGAGACTTGGAGATGGCACATTCAAACTATTAACCGTCAACGGTCTCACTTTACCAAGGGCATGGAATGGGAGAGTAACCAAGGGCATGGAACAACGAGAATGTCCGTCGATATTACACATAATTGGCTTTTGTTCCTTTTAGTATGCTTTTCCTTTGAAATTTGTTTATGCATTTGTTGAGTTTGAACTTGTAATAAGGCAACTGACATTGTCGTATTTTCTTCTTTCAGTAATAAAATGCAGACTCATCTACCTAGAGTGACAATTCTTGAAATACATTGTGCGACCGTCATGATGTACAAAGCGCTAGTCCCATCCTACGGTGGGACTCATTCGAATAAGGAGTGATCGTGATCTGACTGGTCACTCGCTAAGTGAAACCCTAAGCTCGGGGGCAAGCGATGATAAAATAAAGAACGATTGAAATACGACAATCCTTTAATGAACTACAGCTCCTAGAGTGCGAACTGTAGTACAAACTCTGAAATCCAAACTTGATCAACTTCTTGTTCACAGAATATGAACGAGATCCTAATACCGAAATAAATGTTACTGACCATCTGTCGACCGACTCTAGATTCCCGTATGCAAACTGGAGTATAAATGTAGAATGGGTGTGACTGACCACCCATCGATCAACTCTGGTCCCGAGCGCGCGGACTGGAGTATAAACAGCAAATGGATGTAACCGACCACCCATCAACTAACTCTGGTCCTGAGAGCACAGACTGGAGTATGAACACTAAACGGGTATGACTGACCACCCATCAACTAACTCTAGTCCTGAGAGCATGGATCAGAGTATAAACATTAAATAGGTGTGATCGACCACCCGTAAAACAATTTATGTCCCCGGAGTGCGGATATAATCCTAAATGTTAGATGGATGTGACTGACCACCCATCAACTGACTTTGGCCGAGAGAACGTGGACCAGGGTATAAGCATTAAACGGGCATGACCAACCACCCGTAGATTAACTCATGCCCTCGGAGCGCGAATATGATTCCAAACACTCAAATGGGTGTGACTGGCCGCCAGTAGATTAACTTATGTCCCCGGAGTGTGGATATAATTCCAAGCATTACGCAGGTATGACCGACCGCCGGTGTACAAGTTCAATCCTCAGAGTGTGGATGTCAATACTAGCAAATGAGCGAGTGTGATTCGACCACTCAGACTCATCTCCCTTTAGCTTTGTTTTTACTAAGTTAAATTAAAGTTGGTGAATGCGAAAAAAGGACTACTGAATGACTACTTCAATCCACCCCAAGACTGAAGGCATAAGTCAAGTACTAGCCGCTGACCGAGATAGCGTAACGTTGGGATTCAACTCGATATTTGATTATAACTCAAAGCCATGACTTTACGACTTAGCGACCGGGCTCAAGTTCGGCTCAAAAACTAAAGCCTCACAAGTACACTGAATGGAAACGCTAGTGTTGATATACTTAAACAAATAAACACAGAGTTATGCAGGAAAAAACAAAATGAAGTTTTATTTCCACTATTCTTTGAAAAAAAATAAGTACAAGGGCCAAATCCGCATCTATACATGGCCTACAAGACTAAAAGGAAATCCTACTCCAAGCTATCTAAAAAAAGAAGAAGCAAAAGTGCAAGTCCACACCTTTGATTTTCTATCCTTTTTGCTTTTCTTCGATATAGACCCATTAGAGCTACCGCTCAGAGCCCTCTCCCTTTTCGGTACTTTGCCTCCCGGCCTACTCCGGTGGGCTTATCTTCGACCACGGGTATTGAAGCAGTCTCCTCCTTGGAACTCACAGGGATCGAAATGTCCTCTGTGTGCGAAAACGGAAGGATGGTGGCACTTTCAATGTTAGAAGGAGTCGCGCAGGTATCGATGATAGTGCCACCCGGAGAAATAATAAGTATTAGGATCGGACCGAGGCGCACCATGCCACCGCCAGTGCACTAAGCCTGCGTAGCATGCTTCATCTTAGCCTTGATCTCCTCCATTATTTGCTTAGCTCGGTCTGCTCGAATTCCCATTGGGATGCTACTGGTCGGGCCGGAGGTGCCCATGATGACCACATCTTCATCTACGCTGAAAAGCATTTCGATGCTCTGATCACTTTGTTGATTGAGGAGTGCTTCCATTAGTTGATCATCAAGAATGCAGCTACTTTCATGCATCTCCCCTACCGATAAGGCGACCATTGTAGTCGTAGCCTCCGTCATTATTGCCTCCTGCTCGTAATGCGTTTCTTGAGTTGCAGGAGGATCAATTGATGTATAATCTAGAGCAGAATAAAGACAGGAGAAAATATTAGTAACATCTTTTGACAATGCTCCTACATTTGGATGAACGGAAGAAGTGTCCAAAATACCTTCCTTGGGTTAACTCCCGTGTTGAGCTGATTTGCCTTCCGAACCGCGTTCATATATCGAAGAAAAGTGCGGCTTATCCGACTCATATCCTGGGACAACTAGAGGATCGATAGAAGAAGTAGGCTCAAATTGAGAGAGTGGGAGCGCTTCAAAACCTACTTTATGATGCTCAATACCATATACTTCTCCAGCATTCGAATACTTAGCAGCCAACTTGTCTTTTTTGAGGGCGACGATAGTGTCGTGGAAGACTTTCAGCTCATCTTCGACAAGTATTTGAGCTTCTAGTTCGAACTCATCAATAGTTGTGGTATTTCGAATCACCTTCTCGTCCTCCACCAAGTGGCTCCAAGTCTTGTATAGTTGGAAGGGATAATCCTTACTGAGCCAGTTTAAATTGTGGCTCTTTAAGAATTTGACATTGTATGTGACCAGGAGATCTTCAAATTTATTCTCCATCTTGGCCTCCATCTCTTTAATTTCATTCTAAATTCTGGCCTCGGCGTCTTGAGCCTTTGAGTTCACCGCATCCCATTAATCCTTGAGTACCACCGCCTATTCACATGCTTCCTGGGTAGATTTTTTGGCCTCGTCCTTTTCCTTAATGGCCTTGGCAAATTTTGCCTTTAGCTCGTTGAGCTCTTTCACTGCAGCATCTCTCTCCTCCATGACAAGGGTATTCCGGTGGCCCATTCCTCAACTAAGTCCATATGAGTCTTTCTCATATTTTCCATGGACTGTCTTGCCTCTTCAGGGTATCTATCTCTAATTTTCTTGAAGGTTCAGCTTCTTTATTGAGTACTTCTATTATCTTGTTTTTCTAAGCAAGGCCAATCTCCAGTTTCTCAATTATTTTGGCTCGCTTGAAAGCTACCGTCGACGCCTTTTCTGCAGTTTTCACGCACTTCCGATACTGGTTGTACACGTCGTGCATGTAATCCTGCACCTTTCTTTCCACATCGTTGGGAATTCGTTTAAAGTTTGGAGGGAAGAGGAAGCCATCAAAGCAAATGTTTGGGAAGTCTTTCTTTAGCTTGGCAACTCGAAAAGCTCCCTCTCACGTGGGTTCTATAGCAGACGGTTCTGTGATGATGGGAGCTTCTGTCTCCATCCTACGGTGTTGATCGTTAGATTTCGAAGTATGTGGAGGCACTATTTGGTAGGCGGTTCAGAAGATTGTTTTCTAAAACTGAAGGTTTTTAAGGAACCTTTAGGTGGTGGGGATCATGATCGAGAGTGGCGCCTACTCTGGTATGACCTTTCTTTCTCCCTTTCATAACACTCATGCTCTTGGCTTAAACAATGGCCGCAATCGTAGTCTCTTTTGCCTTCACGCCTATATGATTTAGAGTAAGAGCTGGAAGAAGGACATGAAGAATGAAGGTTGCTGAGCATAGACCGCTGCTTCACCATCGTATCTATAAAATGAAAAGAAAAGCAGAATTAGTTATCGTTAGAGATTGATAAGCATGTGATTAGAAGTCGTGTGGTGCCACGAAGTGTGCATATGCATGTGTAAACCCTCCAATCAACCGATTGTAGTGGCCTTGCTCACAGGAATTGGCTCCTCTATATCTAAAGAACTTAAGCCCACATTAGTTCGTGACAGGAAATGAAGCCTCTCTAATCCAAGATCTTGAAATGAAGCTAAGCAGTCTAGAATAGGGACCGCTAATCCTCTTAGTGAACTCTCCATTTGCGGAGGATAAGTCCCTTGACTTATAGCAGTTGTGGAAGGCAGAGATACTACAATAGTTTTATGCCTCTTGGATTTGTGGGCGACAGTCTAGCCTTTTCTTTTTTGAAGACTCTGCGAAGGCGCAACTGCGGGCTCATCCCAAGCTGGCATACTCACGTCATCGCCTTGTTCAATGATTATGATTCCAAAAGCTCTTCTTCCTCCTTGCCTTACTGGAGCCGCCTTGGAAACTCGTACTAATCCAATGCTTTGGCCTCTATCTATAAGTCCCATGGCGATCAAGTTCTCATCGGTAAGGACTTCATCGATTTCTCTAAGCTCAGTTGGCACAGATTGGAGAATCCTTACTATCTCCTTAAATTGCATTCCTTCAGGACATGGAATCGAAGCTATAAAGGAAACACAATATCAGACTCAACAAAGACTTATAGTATCCAATTAATCGATAAAGAATTTGGAACACTTAGGTCTAACTAGCCAACGTCTAGCAAACCATATTAGGCATCGAATGAAGAACCATTCGGTCTTGAAATAGCTTAACTTGCTCCAAACCTCTACCACTACTTGGCAGTTTCTGACTGCTTCTAAAAAGGCTAACGAAGGGTTATCCCCATGACTCTTGATGTTGAATAGATATCTGATTTCCTTAACCATTAAGGGCCGGAAAAGTTTCTCCATGAAGATAATATACAAGCTGTTGAGCAGAGCATATCAGTTCGGATGCAATTGAGAAGGTGCAATCCTAAAAAATAATAGCACTTCCTACATAAATCGGTTTAACGGGAGAAACATTCCGGCTATGCATATTAACCTAGTGCAAGTAGTATACCCTTCTGGGGGATTGTGGGATCTGTCTTCCTGCCGCAGTAACTAAACATCTTCAAGAGATAGACCATGTCTGAGGCAGATTCTGCCTAACATATCTTTGGAGATTTTAAAACGTGCTGAATCCTCCGGATTTAAAACTAAAGCTGCACCTAGCATTTCATCCGCAGTAGGACTGACCACATCTACCGCAATGTATGGCACTTCAATTTCAGGAAGTGGAGGACTCTGAATATACTATGGCTTGGAGCTCCTGAGTGAACTCGGTAAAAATCATCATTAGATGTCAATAAACCTGTGTTCCTCCCATTGTAAAATGAATGTTCGTGTTGTGTAGTGCAGTGCTAAATAATACTTTAAATTTATACAATTTTGAAATATGATTAAACAATAAGACTTCGAGATTCCGAAGTGATCGTCAATGATGGCCGTCTCAAACGCGCCATCCTGACTTCGAAGAACGATCCGCATTAAAGTTCGTTATGTTTGTCAAATTACTGTTCCATTGACGAGCTTCGAAAGATAGTCAAATATCTATTACTTAAATAGGAAAGCAAGAACCAGATCATTAGTATGATTACACGTGTCGTTTTTAAAATTAGGGTATTTTCGGATCTGCAGTGTTATTAGTAGGCCAAAACCAATTCTTCTTCTATTCTTCTTCTACAACCGTTATCCTTCTTCCTCCACTACACGCTATTCTTCTTCTACAACCGTTAATTTGAACGCCAAAACCAATTCCATTTTCGTTCTCCGCACTTATTTCTTCACGCTCTACAAACCCTACTCTCCTCTTTCTTTCTTTGTCAATCGATTAAATTTTATTACCCTGAACCAATCCATACTGGAGATGTTATACGGTTGGCGACATCGCGTCGAATTGGGGATTAACTAGAATTAGGTCAGTAAATTATTGACATTTACTACTCGAATTTGGGATTTTTATGCATTCGAGAGCCCGATTCGTATTCATTCGACACCGATCTTAGTTCGATTTTGATTTCAGATTGAAAGAAAAATCAAATGCAAAGATCTAAACGAATTCGAAATAGATCTGGACGAATGTAAAGCTTATTTGTTGAATCCTATAGTTGATTTGAGTGTATGAGCAATGCCGAGGACCTTTTATGGTACTGGAAATTGAGGTTGTCGACAGTGATATTGCAAGTGAACTGTTGCATCTATAGCAATTCAACAAAGTGATGCCGTAAGTTATGACGGTACTCGATGCCGCCAATATGCCAATGTCGCTATTCAAAGCTACATCGAAGTCAAAAATCACTGTTGCGATTCAGAGCGATGTCGAAGTTCAATACTTGATGCCGTGCTTCATTCAATTGATGTTGCCAACTAACCTGATGCTGCAAGTAACAACTGATAGAGCAAATAACCAGCTGACTCAAGATTAAGGTTGAAGTTAATAACTGGCATCGAAGTCATGATTGACGACGAGGTTCTTGGTTAACGTTGAACTTAAGAATTGGAGTCGAAGTCATGGTTGATGACGAAGTTCATAATTAAGGTCGAAGTTTGTAACTGGTGTCGAAATTTGAATGAAATTGAAGCTCATCTTTAATCCAGCAAATCATAAGAGTGATGTCAACAATCAAAGAACTCCAGATTTCAAATCTCAGATCTCAAATTTTTGCCATTTCAGGTACAGTAAGATTTCGACATCATTTCAGGTATGTGCTTAAACTGAATCTCAGGCATAATTATGTTTTTTAATTTAAATCTTATATGCCTTTCAATAGATTTTATTTGGGTATCACATTGGATATACATTAGCTTTGAATGTATCTATTTATTTCAAAAATAAATGATTTTAAAAGATGTAAACGAATTCATGTTTTCGTGGTGATAAAAATATTAGTATAAACATGAATATTCGAACTTATACATCCTTACACATGAATAAGAGCTTTTAAATTTATTTTAGTATGCATGTTTAAAATTCCAAAAAAAAAAATATAGTTTTAAACTTCTGAAACTACCATTTCATTCGTTCTAGAGAGAAATTTATCAAAAAGGGTTCATTTGTCTTTCTAATATATACACGTTTCAAAACAGTTTCTACCCTCACGTTCTCACCCAATTCACAATACTCCCTTGATCTATTTCTTCTACCTTTCTCCTTCCAATTAAAATAAATTATATCAAAAATTGAAGCAGCGGTTGGTTTGAAGAAGTTCACTGAGATCTGAAATCCAAGTGTCGTCTATTTTCGAATTACTTACTCGACATCAATTAACAGATTGCAGGCAGAGGGTTTGTGAAAGATTTTCTGTCATACTTTTTATTTAATTTTAGTTTATAAACAGTTTTAGTTAAATGTGTAGTAAAAGCCTCTACTTCTCATTAGCGTCAAACATGCTCTATGTTCCTTGACCTGTTAATTCATTTTGATTTATTCAATTCCTAATTTGCTTCTGAAAAGGTCATTATTTCAGTTCTGTAGGATGTTCATCTCATAACAGTTGGTTTTTTTTACCGTAGCTTCAGCAATCCATTAGTGGAGGGGGAATTATACATCCAAGGATTTCAGAACTGATGGCAATTTTGATCCATACAATGCAGACCGTTGTAAGCTTACAATCAAATATTATGTATATAACTTTAATGATTTTGTGTTGCTTTCTAAGCTTAATGAAGAATTAAAATTGGTGTTGTAGTTGAGGAGTTCAGTAAAATTCTTTGAATATTAATTCTCTCATGAGCAAGATTATAAACGATTCTGTTCTTACCACTTCTATATACTCATTCTTTAGAATGAGTGTTGTTCTTCAAAAACCTTCCACTGCGTGGTAATAAAATTTTCCTATGATTACTACATTGGTAATTTGAAGCGAAACCTATGGATATGATTTATATAGTACCGCTTTTTTGAAAGAATCTTGATTGCAAGTTTAAAGTTGTTCTCATTTTAGCAAATATCAAACATGTGGTACATATTTTCGAGGGCAAATATGAAATCGAGTGTATTTCAGGTGCTGATTCAACTGGAGTGTCAGAAATCCCAACAGCCAAAAGGAACAGATTTCCTGGCCTTAGAGGATTTTCGTGTGCCCTGTTCCTCGGTCCTCATTTTGGTTCTCATCCTAAATGCATATCAACTATTAGTCGATTGTACGGAAGTACACTGAATATTGGGACAAACCGTGTGCAGTTATTTCCATAATAACCGATTTGTTGCAAATATGTTTATGATAACATAATATTGATTATCAAAATTATACTAATTGTCAGGTGAGAGCTCAAAGAAAACTCTTGAAGAAATGGTGAGGTGAATATGTTTATTCTCTTCTTTTTTATGAATTTAAATGCCAACATGAATGTTGGATGTATGGTACTACTATTACGTGTTCTTCTCCATTATTACCACACTACCATTATTACCACACTACCATCTCAAAAAATTAACAATGATGAAAAAAGAGGATCATACAAGCAATTGGAATATCTCAAATTAGTCGAAGGCAAACAATTTAGTTACTAGGGTTTTTTTTGGATTGAATCTTAAAACAATTCTTATTTCTTACCAAAAAATCACATTTGAACTCAGGAAAATAAATGTTTATGCGAAAAAACTTAATGGTTATTGTTATCCCGCTTTTTGGCAAAGCCGTGATATCACAAGACTGGTCAAAAACAGAAGACAGTTCACCTCAGAAATCGGTCGTACTTCACTTTACTATGGATATCGATGAATTTTGTCCGAGTCCGAAACGGGCCACAATTGATAGGACACGACAAGAAAGATCATAGAAGTCTGCATTTCAAATTTCAAGTCAATCCGAGGTCGTATGCTCAAGTTATGATGGATTCGAGTTAAGAGGGATAGGCACTGCTCGGTTCGAACCCATCACCTTGTCTAAGATCGAACCCATCATTTTCGAACCCAACTAGTTCGAACCCATACAAAGAGGTGACGTTCGAATCCATCAGCCAACATCTTCCTTCGACTCCATCACCTTCGACTCCATCACCTTCGACTCCATCCAAATAGTCGTACTTCGAATCCATCAACCACGCGATAGTTCGAATCCATCGGCGACCTTTGGAGCGTTCCCACCTTCGAATCCATGCAGCGGAAGGAACTCCAACTCCATGCCATAGTTACCTTCGAACCCCCATGATAAAGCCAACTTCGAATCGATCTGGGGTGACGTGTTAAGATCGATTCGAACGAATGCCACTCCATCGATTCGAGGAAAGCCTTCGAATCCAACACATGAAGCCATCCAGTGAACACAGCGACAAACACGGATCGATTCGAAGAATGCTGCCCACGTCACAGAAGGATCGATTCGACCCTATGGGTTCGAAGTGATCAATTCGAACGAACCCATAGGATCGATTCGAACCATGCAACATACCTAAAAGTGCCATTTCGAATCTATGATAACTCCCAATCTACTGATCCAAATCCCATGAAATTTTTACAGAAGTTTGTCTACATGATAAAGAACGTCCACGCCAAGTTTCATCGCAATTGGACAATTTTTTGATCGATTCGAAGTTCACTTCGAATCGATCCCAAACTGGGCACGGACTCCGAGAACGCGGGCTTATGGGCCCCCCTCACGTGCCAGGCAACCTCCCTGAGCTTTAGGCGGGATTTTGGCCTTCCACACCTATAAATAGAGCCCCTGGTCATTCAGAAAAGGGGTCGGAGTATTTGGAGAAGAAGAATAAGCCTAAACGCTGCCAGAATCACTCCATACTATCTCCTTTGCTGTTAATTTTGAGTTTAAGTCCATTTCCTGTTGTAATTTGCTTAAAAAACACTTGTAATCTTCAAGTATTAAGAAATAAAGTGATAGAACTTCATAGTGGACGTAGGCGCATAGCCGAACCACTCTAAATCCTTGTCTTCTGTGCAATTTACTTTTCTGTGACTTGGAGTTTTTGTTAGATAGTCCCTATTTCCAATTCAAGTTCTTCATTTACTATCTCTTCAAAAACTTCCGAAGGGTGTTTGCCCAATTTTGGTGCAAACATTTTGGTGCTTTCACTGAGAACTGAACTCAGGTTTTCTCCTGCTCGTTGGATCTGTCATCGATACCGGATTGAATAAATCTAAGAGAGAGATCCAGATCTATCGTTCATGGGTTCCTTCTATTCTATTCAGATTGCTCTAAAATCTAAGAAGAACCACATTCATCATGCAGTCCATACCCTTATTTTCGAATCCAGAAAAAATGCTGGTTTTCGTACCCATATTTTCGAACCCATAAAATATGGTGAATTTCGTATCCATATGTTCGAATCCATGAAAATATGATCATTTTCGAACCCATGTTTTCGAATCCAGAAAATATGCGGTTCTCCGTAGCCGTATGTTCGAATCCATGAAAATATGATCATTTTCGAACCCATGTTTTCGAATCCAGAAAATATGCGGTTCTCCGTAGCCATATGTTCGAATCCATGAAAATATGGTCATTTTCGAACCCATGTTTTCGAATCCAGAAAATATGCGTTTCTCCGTAGCCATATGTTCGAATCCATGAAAATATGATCATTTTCGAACCCATGTTTTCGAATCCAGAAAATATGCGGTTCTCCGTAGCCATATGTTCGAATCCATGAAAATATGATCATTTTCGAACCCATAACTTCGTATCCAGGAAATGTGGTGAAGTTCGTATCCATAGGTTCGAATCCAGAAAATGTGGTGAGTTTCGTATCCATAACTTCGTATCCAGGAAATGTGGTGAAGTTCGTATCCATAGGTTCGAATCCAGAAAATGTGGTGAATTTCGTATCCATAGTTTCGAATCCAGGAAATATGGTGAATTTCGAATCCATAACTTCGTATCCAGGAAATGTGGTGAAGTTCGTATCCATAGTTTCGAATCCAGGAATGTGGTGAACTTCGTATCCATCACGAAGCGCTACTTCGTATCCATCATGGAGCGCTACTTCGTATCCATCCATCTGCCTCCAATTCAAATCGATACTCACATGTACTTCGTATCCATCCATCTGCCTCCATTTCACATCGATACGCACATGCAGTTCGTATCCATCTATCTGCCTTTAATTCGATCCATCGTTTAAGCGCTCGAACCATCGGTGCGAATGAACATTTCGTATCCATCAAAAAAAAAAATATTTCGGGTACGATCCAAATTTCCTAAAAAGAGGCTAAAAAAAGGAACATTCAGATCGTTCCATGACTGGACGAGAAGTAAGAGATTACAATAGCAATTTTTGAGTTGCAATCAAGGAATGGGTATTGAAATACTATTCAACTGGTGCTCCTAGAGGCTGGAGAACCTAGCTAATATGCCAAGAACTAGAGTTGATTAATGTATCATGCTTCTAAAGTGGACTACAACTTCCTCCAATTGACCAGCTTTTAAAACTCCTAAACTGACAATTATGGTGCGATGGCTAGTATTACGACTACCCTGCCTTGTCTACTCTGCCAACTCAGAACATAGTTGTTCACCACTGAACCATCTTCATATGCCCGCATCTTAATCATTCCACGTCCATATGACTAAAAGCATGACATACAACTCTAAGAGGACTTCCTAACTATCCTATGCGAGCCTCCTTCATGGTGAAAATTAGAAATAATCACCAATCTATGAGCCCATATTAATCTACTCACCATCCAATCGACATTACCAACCACTCGAACATTAGGCAATCAGGCATGCATCATTCACTAGTATTACAAGACCATGTAGCCAAAAAATGGCTTGATAATATTGATTGGAGTATCTTTCCCAATCGGGGCCTATTCATCGAAATCATCCTACATACAAAATTTCTAGCAAAAATTCAGCATGGTGACTATGTCAGTGTACTACGGAAATTCAACCTCCGCCGCTATCTCATGAAGTGAGGATGGTGGATGGAGTCCATGAAAAGTGACGAATGCCATCAAATGCGTTGTATCCCCTATTCCTCAAAGAAGACTGTCAATCGTGGTTAGGCATACCATTTCTACTTCTCATATTGCTAAAGGGAATAAAGAAGCTGGCGGCCAACGAATTGATCAAAATCCACAGCTCGTTGCTGCCAACACTTATAAATCAAATCAGCACAAAAAGCTTATTTCCAGAGTTTGATAACAGAACTGGTGGATAGTCGCCGACGACTACACCAACATGTCCAGGCCAACATTACGTTGATAAATCAGACGAAGGATCAACTTGGTGACATAAAAGGGAACCTGCTCCATACTCTAAATCGGGAAGCTCCTCTTCTTTATATGACTATCATGGATGCCAACGCCATAAGGTTGCTCCAGAAAGGATAGCTCTAGCAATATGTTCAAGCCCCATAAAATGAAGAGCCGGGAACCCCCGACCTCAATCGGAACTTTGATCAAACTAAACCATTTGCGTTAGACTCCCAACTGTGAAAGGCTGGACCGAAGTGCAATAGCGAGCATATGACGCCGCTTCACTTATCAATGAGATTTTATCCGATCTCTTTTGAATTATTTTTATTTCTATTTCATTTATATTGCAAAATATAATCGACTTGAATTAAACTACTTGCAAATGATGCAGGTAACCGAGTACTTAAGGATGGGTGCAAAACAACCTCCATGGACTATGATAAAGTCATTTAGGTATCATCATGATGAGCACGATTCAACCACTCGCTGGCTGCTCTATGCACCTGACATGGGGGCAGGCCATCAAAGTGGTAGAGACAGACAAGTTCAGGGCTCCAGTACGAAGTTGATGCAACCGACCATCCACTCACATGCCTATGCAATTTAATTAGGAGATTTGAGAAAGACTTGGAGTTATATGTCCCAACCATGCACTCTCCATCTCTTACTTGAAGCTCGCCAAAATACTTATGTTTCTTCTGATGCCCAGTAAAATCGAAATCACACCAAAGATGGACGTGACGTGACCGTCCATGCATCCAATCCTGCATTGGACACTTGGGGTTTTTTTTTAAGAGCACATATTTATAGCGGATATGGTTTGACCATTCACTCCCCAGTTTGCATCAATGATTCGACAAAACAATCATGCCTCAAACCGACTTTATCAGGGGCCAACCCTCAATTTATAGTCATCAACAACCGACTGCTTACTCACTAATCATCATGAGCCATCATTCCAACTCTCTTCCTCAACTCGACTGAAAGAGCGCAAAGCGTAAAGTGGACGTGGCTCGACCGTCCACTCTCCAACTCTTGCCTCCAACCTAAGAAGCGGGATCCAAATGAACACGGATGCGATTCATCCGTCCATAAACTAAGTCTCCTCCTACGTTGATGGAAGATAAGTGGAAAGTAATCGAGATCCCACCGATCATTTGCTAAGCGAAACCCACCTCTCGGGGGAAAGCCATCGCATCAATGGCCGAACTGGACCGACACACGACAGTCCTGCAATCAACTCTAGGTTCCCAGAGTGCGAACCGGAGTATAAACACTAACTCCACTTTCCCAGAGTGCGAATTGGAGTATAAACATCAAATCCATTGTTCTCAGAGTGTGAACGGACTCCAAATTCCCAGAGTATGAATTAGAGTATAAACATCCAATAAATCGTTCCCAGAGTGCGAACGGACTCCAACTTCCCAGAGTGTAAATTGGAGTATAAACATCCAATAAATCGTTCCCAGAGTGCGAACGGACTCTAACTTCCCAGAGTATGAATTGGAGTATAAACATCCAATAAATCGTTCCCAGAGTGCGAACGGACTCCAACTTCCCAGAGTGTGAATTGGAGTATAAACATCCAATAAATCGTTCCCAGAGTGCGAACGGACTCCAACTTCCCAGAGTGTGAATTGGAGTATAAACATCCAATAAATCGTTCCCAGAGTGCGAACGGACTCCAACTTCCCAGAGTGTGAATTGGAGTATAAACATCCAATAAATCGTTCCCAGAGTACGAACGGACTCCAACTTCCCAGAGTGTGAATTGGAGTATAAACATCCAATAAATCGTTCCCAGAGTGCGAACGGACTCCAACTTCCCAGAGTATGAATTGGAGTATAAACACCCAATAAATCGTTACCAGAGTGTGAACGGACTCCAAATTCCCAGAGTGCGAATTGGAGTATAAACATAAGATCCATCGTTCCCAGAGTGCGAACGAATTCCTAAAAAGCCCAAATAGGTGTGACTGACCATCTATTGGATGACTCCAACTTCCCAGAGTGTGAATTGGAGTATAAACATCTGTTCCAGGTTCTCAGAGTGCGAACCAAAAACACAAATGCTAAATCCAGGCTCCCAGAGCGTGAATCGGAGCATTAACATCAATTCCAGGTTCCCGGAGGGCGAACCGGAAAATACAAATGTCAACTCCAATTCCCCAGAGCGCGAAGTGGAGTATAAACATCAATTCTTGGTTCCCGGAGCGCGGACCAAAATACAAATGTCAACTCCAAATTCCCAGAGAGTGAATTAGAGTGCGAATGCCAAGTCAAAGTTGCGAACTGGAGTATAAACACTTAATAACTCTAAGTCCCCAGAGTGCGGACTGGAGTATAAACACTAAAATGGGTGTGATCGACCATACATCAACTGACTCCAGATTCACATAGTGCGAACTGGAGTACAAACATAATTAAACTCCAGATTCCCAAAGGATGAATTGGAATATAAAGCAACGACTCACTCAAGTCCCGAGAGCCTGGACTGGAGCACGAATGCCAAATGGGTGTGACTAACCACCCATCAACTAATTCCAGATTCCTAGAGTGTGAACTGGATTGTAAACATCAACTAACTCTGGTCCCGAAAGCACAGAATGAAGTATAAAGACCTAGTGGGCGTGACATACCACCCATCAACCAACTCCAATCCTCGAAGCATGGATTGGAATATAAATACCAGAAGGGATGCGATTTTATTGTCCATTTATCAATTCTAATTCCGCAGCAAGTTCTGTAGTACAAAAAGCGGATGTGGTTAGACTTTCTTCTTTCCAAGTCTTCCCCTGACATGGGGGCACACTTATCATAAAAAATCGGTTGTGATCCGACTATCTAGCACTAAGCGGGCACGACATGACCGTTCATGCATCAGCACTTATTCCCGGCACGGGACCTATAACATAATCTTTTAGGAATACACTCCAACCCAGCAAGACAAGATTTCTTCCTCGATCAGACAGGGAGATGTAGATTCGCAAAACGGACCTAGCTGAACGTCTTATTCTAAATGGATGTGACTACCCATCCTACCGCAAATGAACATGACACGACCGTTCATCCGCTAACTCTAGCTAATGATCTGGTGGGTTGTGCATGCAACGTGGCCGGATATGACCCAACCATCCGCCAATTAGCTCCTTTCTCCAAATCAGAAGGAGGAACATCAAATTAATGTTGTTGCAATGTGACCGACTACACTTCGACTTTCGCCATTGACTAGCGCCAGAGGAATTAATCGAGGAAAATGTGGTTAGACCATTTTCTGCTAAAATTCTTAGTCCCCAGAGTGTGGACATGGGTATGAACATCAATTAGGTGTGACTAATGGCCCTTCAACTGCCTCTAGTCCCCAGAGTGCGACTGCGACCATAGACAGATGAAGAATGTGATTCGACCATTCATTCACCAACTCCGACCTAAAGTCGACGAGAGGAGTATAAACTCGCTACAGACGCAATTGGACCGTCCACAAACTAACTCTGCTAACCCAAGGCTGGGGGCAGAAGAACAAATCATTGAAAGAAGAGAAATGAGACTCGCTACATTGCTAGCTATTCAGATTCCTTTACAATTTAAGGCAACGACTGCAAGGAGGCCTTAATGCTAGCCAACCAGAATGATGCTCGAAGTTACGAGAAGCCAATTATAGCGTACCGCCAGATCGACGGGAAATATCGATCTGCACCTTTCATGTCATACCAAAGGATCGATAGGCAATGAGGTCCGTACATTCTACATTGTGTCGCTAAATCAACGGCCAATATCGATCCTCTTCGACTACAATTCAATGTGACCTGAGCACCCATCGAATACCTTCGACCACCAGAGCATGGATAGAACCGCGAATGAGTGTGACTTGACCGTTCGTCCTCCATCACCTTCCATCGATCCGCCAGGAAGTGCATGAGACTGGATGAGCGTGACCTGACTGAATTTGAGCTGACTTTGTCCCTAGATCTGACGGGAGAACGTAAATCGAAACGGACGTAGTTGATCACCTAACTCCAAAAGAATGCAATGCGACCATTCATTCTTTGGCTCTTAACCAAATCTGACAAAACGAGCAATTCAAAACAAGTATAACCTAACTGTCCACGCACCGATTCTTTCCCTCGATTCGACAAGGGAAGCATTAATCCTACATTGGATCTTACTGGACGATTCACTCTTCAGTTTTTATGCCCAGAGTATGACGACATAAGAAGCAAAATGAATGTCGACGAGGCAATGAAGTATTCTGCCTAGAGGAAAGAACTAGGATAGAATGCAGGATGAGGCACAACTCAGCTTTCCATTGATTAACTCGATCCTATGGTTCAATGGGACGTAATGCGAAATTGAAGCGAACATTATCTACCTTGATGCTTATCGAGATATTCCCCCAACTTGGGGGCATGCATGAGAAATAAGATGAATATAATTCGATCATTTATCAAACAACTCTAGCTCTTACAGCTTGGACTGCAGTATAAATACAGCAGAAGCTAAGCTTAATCTTTCGCACAATACATCCATCAACCCAAGACTGGGGGCATGAGTGTGATCATTTAAGAGCTGGATATGACAAATCAATCCCATAGCTCGTGCCTAGTATTCATAACAACTTGAAGTTACGACCGAAAGGATGCTTAGAGATAGAATCATCAGATCGACGCCTGGACTTATGGGAAACTAATCATCATTCTGACCCTTCCGATGAGCAATGGATTGCAAGTACATTGAATGGAAAGCGCACTGCTCGAAAACACAAGTAGATTCCAACTCATAGCCGGAACCAGCTATGTTGCAGCATGCGACACAGGGCTAAACTCTACTATGCCTTTAATTCCACATCCCTACGAGCCTGATCATTTACCATTGCAAATAAGCTCATGAAGTGCCTACAACCCATCACAGGTATTGTAGATCAAATCACAACTCTTCACAAGGATGATGCAAGAGTCAACTGCATTGCTCCAGGTGAATTTGGTATGTCCGCTTGGACTCAATCTCATATATACATATGGACCCCCACCAACTATTGAGAACCATGCATTAAATGTCAACCCGAAGCATGTCTCGGTGAATAAAAACGAAGCGACACAGATCTAGAAAGATTTGCTGCACTAAAGGAGGAGGCGAATCTACTCAAAACCAATAGGTTTATCCACGATGCCCTCTACCCAAAATGAGTATCCAATCCTTTACTTACGAAAGAAACAAATGGAGAGTGGCGGATGTACGTCGGCTACTCAGATTTGCATGAGGCATGGCGAAGCATAGCTTTCCATATCCAATGATCAACCAACTAATTGACTCGATCATTTAGACATGAATTACTCTCATCCATGTACGCAAAACAACAAATAAAATCAGATATTGAAACATGTCCCAGACAAGGAATACAACTGTTTCGCTACTGACCCGAGCCTATAGTGCTATGCTGCAATCCATGGATTCAAACTTGAGAATGCTTATGCTACTTACCAAAAGACGATTGATAGATCATTCGAAAATCAGATCGGCCGATCAATGAAAGTGTAAGTGGTTAATATGCTCGTGAGATCACGACCATCAAGCGACCGCATCGATCACTTGGCAAAGATATTCAGTGCTATCCAACAACCGCAGAATGAAATTTAATCCTTTGAAAGGCTCTTTTCAGCGTTGTATAAAACGAATTCTCGGGTTTCGTCATCAATTCCCGTGGGATTGAGGCTAATGTCAGAAAATGCTGAAGATTAGAGTCATCCGTATATGGAGGAAACCAAGCAGCTCTGATAGATCTCTCAGAGAGGCTCCCCATTTTGCCCAAGATCTTGGATCGTGAAGATCTACACTTCAATTGGGTCATGTCAACACACGCCAACCGTTACGATAGGACCAATGGCAACCTTAAATGTCTGAAAGTTTACTCAAATGGAATAATAAAGCTAAGTATGAAGCCTTGGTCGCCAAGCTAAGACTTACAAAAAAAATAATAGGAATGGAAGCTTTACATATCTTATACGATTTCTTCTTAATGTGCCAAGTCAGGGAGGACTATCTAACTAGGGGGCAACGTCTTGCTCCTTATCTCAATTGTATCCTAGAAATACTAGCCAACTTCTAGTATTACGCCACTATCCCAATCGTTAGAGAACAAAACGAAAAGGCCGAATCATTGGCTGAGCTAGCCAACTCCGGGGATGCGCAACAAACAGACTTTATCCCAGTAGAAATATTTACTATTCCAAGCGCTGAAAGATGAAGATCGACTAGATTTTAGAGATGGATCCAAGAAAGGGGTCATGGATGACTCCTATCAAAGGCTATCTACCGTGGGGAATTATTCTTGAATAGACGAATGAGAGATGGCATATCCTCCGCAAACAATCACTGCACAATTATGTCTGGATCGTTCAACTCCATTAACACAAAACATTACACTTGTATCCATCAATCCAACATCCAATATTACAAATCCATCGATACGAAGCATACATTCTAACATCCCAAATCGATCCAGGAGAGGATCGATACAAAAGGAAGGACTTAAAACAACCATTGAACGTCGCTACAACTCAAATTTCACTTCGAATCCATTGCCTTCCTACCTTTACACGATCGAATCCATCCCAACTTTATCGATGCGAGGCGTCATCGATTCAAGGAATCACTAAGCAAAGGCTGGATTAAAAAAAAAAAAAAAAAAAAACCATCAACTCGAAGACGATCAATTCGAACAGACGTGACTTCGAATCCATCAAAGGACGTCGATGAGAGCGAACGAATCGCTATGATTTGAAAAATTACTTGTCTACCTTGTATACCGATTCAGGAGAGGATCGATACAAGAGGATAATCATAGACAACCGTAAAAACAATGCTTTGACTTGAATCTAAAATCGATTCAGGAGAGAATCGATACAGAATTCAGCAGCAAACAGGAACCAACATAACTCGTGAACGCACGACATTAATAGGGGTCAAACTAATACATATGCACACATATCAAACTAACATTCGATTTTAAACATTTACAGGAATCAAACACTCATCCTGTTACAACTACAACAGCCAACGACTAAGCGCAATTATACAGCAATCAATCATATCAAGGCAAAGTTACAACAATACGGCGTATGAGTCTCAGCGAAAAGAGAGCAACGATTTTTCAGAAAGAGATGGCAACTATTCAAAGCACGTCGTGTTCCCACAAGACGTACTTTGGGGGGCAAAATGTTATCCCGCTTTTTGGCAAAGCCGTGATATCACAAGACTGGTCAAAAACAGAAGACAGTTCACCTCAGAAATCGGTCGTACTTCACTTTACTATGGATATCGATGAATTTTGTCCGAGTCCGAAACGGGCCACAATTGATAGGACACGACAAGAAAGATCATAGAAGTCTGCATTTCAAATTTCAAGTCAATCCGAGGTCGTATGCTCAAGTTATGATGGATTCGAGTTAAGAGGGATAGGCACTGCTCGGTTCGAACCCATCACCTTGTCTAAGATCGAACCCATCATTTTCGAACCCAACTAGTTCGAACCCATACAAAGAGGTGACGTTCGAATCCATCAGCCAACATCTTCCTTCGACTCCATCACCTTCGACTCCATCACCTTCGACTCCATCCAAATAGCCGTACTTCGAATCCATCAACCACGCGATAGTTCGAATCCATCGGCGACCTTTGGAGCGTTCCCACCTTCGAATCCATGCAGCGGAAGGAACTCCAACTCCATGCCATAGTTACCTTCGAACCCCCATGATAAAGCCAACTTCGAATCGATCTGGGGTGACGTGTTAAGATCGATTCGAACGAATGCCACTCCATCGATTCGAGGAAAGCCTTCGAATCCAACACATGAAGCCATCCAGTGAACACAGCGACAAACACGGATCGATTCGAAGAATGCTGCCCACGTCACAGAAGGATCGATTCGACCCTATGGGTTCGAAGTGATCAATTCGAACGAACCCATAGGATCGATTCGAACCATGCAACATACCTAAAAGTGCCATTTCGAATCTATGATAACTCCCAATCTACTGATCCAAATCCCATGAAATTTTTACAGAAGTTTGTCTACATGATAAAGAACGTCCACGCCAAGTTTCATCGCAATTGGACAAATTTTTGATCGATTCGAAGTTCACTTCGAATCGATCCCAAACTGGGCACGGACTCCGAGAACGCGGGCTTATGGGCCCCCCTCACGTGCCAGGCAACCTCCCTGAGCTTTAGGCGGGATTTTGGCCTTCCACACCTATAAATAGAGCCCCTGGTCATTCAGAAAAGGGGTCGGAGTATTTGGAGAAGAAGAATAAGCCTAAACGCTGCCAGAATCACTCCATACTATCTCCTTTGCTGTTAATTTTGAGTTTAAGTCCATTTCCTGCTGTAATTTGCTTAAAAAACACTTGTAATCTTCAAGTATTAAGAAATAAAGTGATAGAACTTCATAGTGGACGTAGGCGCATAGCCGAACCACTCTAAATCCTTGTCTTCTGTGCAATTTACTTTTCTGTGACTTGGAGTTTTTGTTAGATAGTCCCTATTTCCAATTCAAGTTCTTCATTTACTATCTCTTCAAAAACTTCCGAAGGGTGTTTGCCCAATTTTGGTGCAAACAGTTATCAGTCATCTCTTCTCTCTCTCTCTCTCTCTCTCTCTCTCTCTCTCTCTCTTTCAAGCATTAGCTCATTATAATTATTTAACTTTTTGTGTCCATTTGTACCTTTCTTCTCCAACTATTAGCTTCAAATTATCCACCTTTCTGTGTTTAATTTAATCTTACATTATCAAAAATATAAGTTCCACGATAATTTCATGTGTTTTCTTATATTCTATATATGTCTGTTACATGTAAATTATACATGTCTATTTTTAATATATTTAAATTTTTACATGTATATATTTATATGTACAAAAACAACTTTAATATGGACAGTGACATTTTTAATGAATTGAATGACATGTTTGAACCTATTTACTCTTTAACAAATATAGAAATTACATTGACCTCATACAATTTTAAAGCAATAAAATATTAAGCCCAGTTGACCCTTGCCCATGACATACTTGAATTGTAAAAATTCATGTGTAAGCAACTTTAACTTTTTTTTAGATATGTTTTCATGTTTACAAAGTTCTATATTACTTACTCTTTACTGAATATATGTGTTTGTTTGCATTCATTCCCAACCTAATTTTGGTAAAAATATTATATTACTAAATTGTTATGCGCTCCATTTACGCTTTGTTATAACTCAAGCAGAAGAACCAGATAACCACTAGATGAAGCTTTCTTCCAGCAAACAAGTACTTTTGTTCAAAAACATAGAAGACTTATGTGCTCATTATCTCACTAAACAGAGTACGTTGTCTACATACCCTTTATTTCTAAGATTCAAATTATCTACATTACACATCCAGTTCTGCATATGATTAGGAATTTTTGTAAATCTGTGCATTACTGTATCAAGTATATACACTTAATGATAATACACAAGATGATATATGACACATAAATGAGTTAAATAGCTCAAGATAGGTAAATTATACACCTGCACATGATGAAACAATTAGCATTAATTTAAAATCAAACCAGGTACATCATTTACAAACCTTTATTGCGACACACATAAACCTCATATTTTGTTAACTCGCTCATGAAGAGCTTATATACGACCAATAAATTTATATTGTGACCTATATTGTGGTAGCATCTGAGTATTAATCATTTTTCGCTGTAATTGAAATTCATATTTATAGAAATATTAATTTTCTTACTAGGATTGCCAATATTGTTTATCTTATCTAATTTTTTTAGTTCTGGATACAAAATGGAGGCTTTACTATTAGCTAACCACAACAATCTGTAAAATTAAATGTATAGTTGGATGATGAGTGAGTAGAAAACTTAGGTGTATATAGTTAAACATCAATCATTTTGACTTCATTTGACAACTGTGGCATAACAAAAAAAATATCAACTAACAATCATAGTTAGATATTGCTGATAAGACCATGTAATAGTTGATTTTGTCAACTCAATAACTACATTATGTGAACCATGACCGTCTACCTACTACTACAGTATTACGTACTCTAACAACATTTTTGCCTAAATAATTCATAGAACATAATCAAACCAGCATGATATATAATCTAACGCAGTACTTTATTTCTAATAAATCTTATACACTATAATTGTTGTACATGTAACCAGATTGGAAATCATTCATTTATGTAGTCTAAATAATGCCTTACGTATTTTACTTCACAGTACAAGCATACTTAATTTCTGCAAATTCAGTTCTACTAGCCAAAAATATTTAAAAAAAGTTTACGAATCATAAACAGATTGAAACGGTTCAAACACTAATCGGTTTATTATATATCATAATCATAATCATAAAAAGGCATAGGTTTTATTACTGCATAAATTATTTTTATAGCAATTACATATGTCTACCTTTTATAAAAAAACAGGTAGTAAGATATAAGTTTAGCAGTTTAATTATGCACAAAGAAATGTTGGATTTTGATGGTTTGGCATGATACTATTAAAAGCTCAGTCCAATCATTTACATGTAGGAGAAAATACAATTGGAGCATCTCCCTGTGCATCAATCAACTCACGTATGTACAACATCAGCCCATGTTTGGCCATTACTAAGGAAATCAAATTGAGGTGTTCGCTACCATTACTGAAGAGATCAGGAAAACTCACATTTGTTAACCGACTGCTTAATGTATATATTTTTCTATCATCAATTTTATGGTAGAAGGCTATTAGCATTTCATATATGTAGCATTGCACATGGATATATTTCCATTTGTAATTTATTTTTGATAACCTCTTATTGTTTTTGACATTAAACAATTTAATTCTATAGCCCAGTTTGCTATCTGTACTGTCTAAATTACGCAACCTTATATAGATTTCCTTCATATTAGATGGCCATACTATTATGTACAACGAAAGGAGAAGAGTACCATTCTATTTTGTTTGCATACAATTTCGATGAGCCTCATTTTGCATCTTCATTACTTTAACCATCTGCTATGGCGGACGTGCTACAGATATACAACTGATTCATCATATATCTCATTTCAACTCTACATTCAGTAATAGCTAATAAAAATATATCAATACTAAAACTAGCTACAGGCCTACTTTTTCATACTTTGAGTTATTTCATTGTCATACTTTGATTCATTTCAAAATGGCAAGACTACGACAATTCTGTTTTTGAATATAAAATGTTGGTCAAAATTTATTGGTTTGTGCAATTTCGATGGGCCTCATTTTACAGCTTCATTGCTTCAACCATCAGCTATGACTTACGTGCTATAGATATACAACTGATTCATATATCTCATTTCAACTCTACATTTAGTAAGAGCTAATAAAAATATATTCATACTAAAACTAGTTACTCGCCTACTTTGAGTCATTTCATTGTTATACTTTGAGCCATTTCAAAATGGCAAGACTAGGATAATTCTGTTTTTGAATATAAAATTGTTAGTCAAAATCTATTGGTTTGTGTATTTTCATTCTATGGTATCTGTATTTATCTATACTTTAAACAAGGGTTTTACAGAGAGAATGAAAGATGTCAGCTTTTACTACAAGTTTACTATATTAATGAACTAACCCACACACTCTCTACACTTGCACACAAACGGAACATATAATATACATTTTATCTTATGCCTAAAATTCCTTTATTTTATATAACATGCTAAGTAACTTTAAACACTAATTTAATAACCAACAATGCCCGTTTGCGTAGCACGGGTTACACACTAGTGTAGTTTAATGGTCAAGTCCTGTTATGCAAGGGTAAAGCTCGTCAGAGTCAAGTGTTCGAATATGCAAAAGGCTATGTTTTGTATCCATCAAGTTTTAGCTTGGATTGTTCCTATAAAACCCTGGTTTCATACCGATCCGAGGGTACGACTTCGTATCAATCACACAACCATGACTTCATATCGATCACACAACCACAATTTTGTATTGATCACTCCGGATTGATATGAACTCCCACATTTTAGATCGATATGAAGTAGCTTCCTCCATCCACAATTGATACGAATTCGCTCCGTTCCAGATCGACACGAAGTAACTTCCATCAGTCTTGTATCGATACGAGTTTGAGGCAGCTATTCTTCTTCCAGTGACTTCCTCATCTCCATCAATCACTCTTCTTCTCTATCAAGCTTCCAAGGCTCCATTCCTACCTCTTCGACCTTACTCCACCCTAACTCCAACATCAAGGACGTCGGAATCGGCGACGACCATGGATGAAGGAGCATCAAGACTCGAGTCTTACCATGTTGGGATGGAATTAATAAATTAATTACCTAGTTGGGTTGATTTGAAGGATTAACAGATCGTTTATTTTGGATAAGAAAGGCTTAATAGTTCTTTTTCTCGTGTTTCTGATCGATACAAATTAGTAGATATGAAAGCCAAGGCAAGTGGAAAATTTTGGCAAAGTACAAAAGGTATTTATTTTCCTTTGAAACCAAGAGATGGGCATTTCGTATCCCAATAGCAAAAACTGATAGAAGTGGTCAAAGTATTGCCGATATGAAAGATGCTGAACAAGCATACCTGGAATGATCATTTCCATTGATACGAAGGCATAGCTTCATATCCATCAACTCAAAGCGATTTAGAAGTTAGCACTTCATATCCATCGATGGCCAACCATCTATTTCATATCCATCAATACGAAGTCCATCGATATGAAAGTCACTACATGATCGTATTTGAGCCACTCATATCCATCGATATGAAGCATCCCTAGAGACTATCTAACTCGTATTGATAGCCATCGATACGAAATCGACATCCAGACATCCTAGATCGATGTAGAAGAGGATCGATACAAAGGAGTGGATTGAAACAACCATCGATCATTGTTACAACTTGAAATTTCACATGGATCAAGGAGAGGATCGATACGAAACTCAATCCAAACAAGAACATAAGAACTTGACAATGACTCGTGAACGTGCAAACGCGAACATAAGTCAAGTTAACATACGTGCATATATGACAAACTAACATTTGATTTTCAAAATTAATAGGAACTGAATGCTTACCCGATGACAACCATAATAGTGAGCAACAAATTACTAGCACTCGACCTCCATTGACAACAAAACATTGCATGATCATTGGCAGTCTACAATTCAACATTTATATTAGGGGAAATTGATTAAAGGTCGCATCTCTTGATGAAAAGACAACAACTATTCAACGAGTTGGATAGAACTTCTCCAGAATAAAGAATGCTGCTTTTCAAAGCATGTCATGTTCACAGATGACATATTTTAGAGGCAAATGTTATCCCGCCTTTTGACAAGGCCATGACACCAAGGACTTGAGTACAAACCAAAGACAATCCACCTCGAAGATCTATTATACACAGGTCCACTATGGATACTGGCAAATTTGGTCTGAGGCCGGATCAAGCTACAATCATCATGGTATGACGAACAAGGCGGTGAAAGGAAACATTCCTAGTTTTAGGTCAATTGGAGTTCGTATGCTAAAGTTATGGATCGATCAAGATTCATATGGAAGATGTTAGTTTGTATCCATCAAAGTCCCTCCCTCTTCGTATCCATCCAACTTCGTATCCATCAACTCCACATCAATCACCTTCATATCTATTAACCATCAACAACTACCCATTTCATATCGGTTCCATTACTATCCATTTCGTATAGATCAACCAAGCATCGATACGAAACCTACAACCGAGCATCGATATGAAGGCAAGGATATAGCATCGATACGAAATCTACAATGAAGTATTGATACGAATCCCATAATCGGGCATCGATACGAAGAGAGCATGGTCAACCAAGAGAAGCGGTCCACTAGCATGAAAAATAGATCTTCCCTGAACTCTCGCTCCACGTCGTCGGTGCCCAACTGATCAATGCGAAGGCCGATTGATATGAAGGATCATCGATGCGCTTGGATCGATACGCAGCCATCAGCCTAACTACAAAATCAATCTTAGATTGATCATAACTCAAAATGTAAAAGTCCAAATGCCTCCAAATTTTCACAGAAGCTTTCATGTCCACTCAAGAATGCTCTTGATTGATCACAGGTCCAATAGAGTTAAACATGATCGATACAAAGATGATGGGGATCGATCCCGATCAATCCCAAATGACCCCTGATCAATCCGGCGGGTCCACCCTAAAGAGTGGACGTAGACTATTCAATCATCAATATACCGAATAACTATTCAAAGTGGACATAGACTACAAAGCTGAACCACTATGATTTCTTGTCGTTTTCTATTTCTACATGCTTTTATTGGCATGATTGTTAGATTGTCTCTTTTTTCATTTATTTTCTTCAGTTTAATCTCTTCAATCACGTCCAAAGTGTGTTGTGCCCAATTTCGGTGCAAACACTTTTAAAGTTAAAATTTTCCACTAACCCTTGCCCCGTGTTAAATTTTTATTGGATAATAAAATACGTTTCATTTTACTTGTAGAAATTCTTCTAGACCACGTTCTACCTTCCCAATTTACTTGCAAAATCTTAAAATTAATATTTACTAACTCATATTAATTACCAACTTTTCTAAAATAATAAATTCGTATAAAATCATAACAATTATGGAAATATCCTCAAAAATCATTAAAGTATGAATTCCCTTCTTCTTCCTTATACAAAAATTTCAAGACTAAAATATTAATTTAATTGTTTTTAATTATTATAAACTCAAAAATATACATTTTCCTCTTAGAAAATTCATAAAATATTCATATGAATTTGGAAAATTATGAAATTGAAAACCTATTTCTAAAATAATGTTTTTACAAACCACATTCAAATTTCAACCAATGGGAAATCAAAAACTTAGATTTTACATTTTAAAACCCATTAAAACAACTCCTAAAATCCCAACAAACCGTGATTATTATCCATCCAAGCATGCAATATTATCACAACCAATTTGGAAATCGATCATAAATCTGAAAATAATACATAAACAAATGAGATGGTTGACTAATATTCATCTTAGATTGGATAAAAGAGATTGAGATTTGATGTAGATTAGTTCCCCTAAGCTTTCCCCTTCGAATTCCTTAGCTTTCTTCATCTTTCTCTATAGGTAATGGCCGACCTCTTTTTTGGGTTTTGTTTTGGTTTTGAAAATTAAATGAGAATGAATGAGAGAGGAAGGGTTTATGGGATGAAATAAAGAGCTATTCCCATTGTGCCCCTCTCATTAATCAATTTCTATTCTATGTTTAAAATAATCTCATTAATTGATTATTTAAGGCCTGACCCAAATTAGTTAACAAATCTCATTCTCCTTATCACATCACATTATTCTATTTAATTTATTTAATTAAATTCTCTGATAACGTTAAACAAAATACAGGGTTGTTATAGGCTCTCCCTTTAAAGAATTTTGTATTTGAAATTATGATAAGAAAAACAACAAGCACAACAATCAAGCAAACATGTAGGACAAACACATAACTATAATACTAGCATATCCTGCTATCAGAAAGTCTAGATGATATATATAGAACATACCATCATAAGAACTATGGATAAGTCTCTCCAATCCTGTCTTTTTACCCCAAGTATAGTCTTTCTCATTGTCACTCCGTTGGACTTTCACTAACTTGATTGTCCTGTTTCTTAATTTCTTCTCATCTTTTTCTGCAACATGAACTAGTTATAAAAAAAGTCATATCTGATTCCACTACTAGACCATTCAAATCAGTCGGTGCAATGGTAGTCTCTAGATCACGCACACACTTTCTAAAATGTGAAACATAAAAACCATTATGGACTCCTACAACGAGAGGCCAGGAACAATGCTAGCTTGCTAAAGGAACTGAAAGAGGCCCATGCAAAAATGTAGATCGTATTTAGAGACAAAATCAATAAGGCCAATGCGAACGAAGTTAAGTTGAAAGAGGATCCCGAAGCCCGTGACATGATTATTGGAGATCAAAAGAAAACTATTTGGTAACTTTATCGGATAAGCGAGTTTCTCAATCCTTTCTGTGATAAGAAACAAATCAATATATCTCGATGCCAATTTTTCTGACTTTCCAAACCGTACTACACCCTTCATTGGTGATACCTTAACAGAAACATAGTCTCCAATTGAGAACTCAAAATCCCTATGCCTCTTATCTTTGTAAATTTTCAACTCAGATTTAGTTTACTTCATCCTTTCTGGGATTAATTCAATCTTTTCCGTAGCTTCTCTCGCCTTATCTGGGCCAAGAATCAATATATCTCCGATCTCTAGCCAAAATGCTAGTGATTTGCATAGCCTACTGTAAAGAGTTCGAAAGATGCCATTCCTGTACTAGTTTGATAACTATAATTATAGGAAAACTTGACAAGTGCAAACGACCTTCCCATGACCCTTCAAAATCTAGTACATAAGCCTTTAACAAATCTTCAGTTAACTTTGTTAACTCTTTCTGTTTACCCACCCATTTGGGGATGGTAAGCAGTACTCATCTTCAGCCTGATACCTAATACTTCTTACAGACCCTTCAAGAATTCACTAGTGAACAAATCATCTCTGTTATTGACTATACTAGAAATCCCATGCAGTCTTACAATATCCTTCATAAACAACTTTGCTAGAGTAGGTGTCGTCCTAGTCGACTTAATAGGAATAAAGTGTGCACTCTTGGTTAGTCTATCTACAATGACCCAAATGCTTTCATTTCCCTTATTAGACCTTGGCAACCCATCAATAAAATCAATGGATATAGAATTTCGTTTCCAAAATGGCACTTTTGAAAGTTGAAGCAATTTACTTGGCTTTTGATGCTTGGCTTTTACTTATTGGCAATTCAAACATTGTTTTACCCATAAGCCTATATCTCTTTTCATTCCTTCCCAAAAGAAACCACTCTTCATATCTTGATACATTTTCGTTCCTCTAGGATGATTTGTAAACTTCAATCGATGACACTCCCTAAGAACTTCCTTCCTTAGTTTACAAACATCTAGAACACACAACCATCCCTTTTCCCTAACCAGCCATTCTGGCCAAGACTATAACTTTTTAAATTATCAATCTTAGTTCCCTCTTATAAACCATTCATCTAGTAATGGATCATTTCTCTGCTCAGAAGCAATTCTTTTGATCATTACTGGTCGAACTTCTGAACATGACAACAAAGCAGTATTCCAACTAGAATTAGCTATCAACCTTAACTTCACACCCTAAGTAGTCAATGCCTCTGAATCTTTCCATTCTACTAGCATAGCTAATACCATGCTCTGATGTTTTTTGCTAAGTGCATTCACAACTTTGTTTCATTTCCTTAACGTACACTTAATATCAAAATTATAAGCTACCAAAAGCTCTAGCCACCTTTGCTATCTCATATTCAACTCCTTTTGGGAGAACAAATACTTAAAAGACTTATGATCTATATTTCGAATTTCTCTCCCAAAAGATAATGTCCCCATATTTTCAAAGCAAAGATCACCGATGCCAACTCTAAATCAAGTGTCAGATATCTCACTTGATATGGCTAAAGCTGTCGAGAAGCAAAGGCAATCACTTTACCATTTTCCATTAACACGGCTCCTAACCACGTCCCACATGCATCAGTTTACACCACTAAATCTTATTCCACCTGGAATAACTAACACGGGCGCATTGGTCAATATATGCTTTAGCCTTATGAATGCTTCTTCACATATATCGGTCCAAACATACTTTACACCCTTCCTTGTTAGTTAGTCATAGGTGACGTTATACGTGAGAAATCCTTGACGAATCTCTGATAATAGCTGGCCAACCCTAGAAAACTTCTTACCTTAATCACAGTCTCGAATCTTTTCTAATTATTAACAGCTTCAATCTTAGTTGGATCTATTGATAACCCATTTTCTAAAACTACATGATCAAGGAACTTCACTTCTCTCTTCAAAAATGAAATTTTGAAAACTTCACTTTTAGTTGATGTTGCCTCAACGTATCTAACACTATTCTAAGATGAATTCCATGACCTCGTTCATTCTTAGAATATATCAGAATGTTATCTATAAACACTAACACGAATCTGTCCATATGCTCTCCAAAGGTTCGGTTCATCAAATCTATAAAGTAAGCTGGTGCATTAGTCAGTCCTTGCACCAGTCCAAATGACATGACTAACCATTCATATGAACTATATATTGTTCAAAGCATCGTTAGTGGAATGTTGTCCTTCGCCGCTCTCAATTAATGGAACCCTATTGCTAAGTACAATTGAGAGAATACTTTGTCTCTACTCAACTAATCAACCAAATCATTTATTCTTAATAAAGGATACCGATTCTTTATTATCTTCTCATTTAATTTATGATAAACAGTACACATCCTTAATGGCCCATCTGATTTCTTTACGAATACCATGGCTGCTCCCCAAGACGAATCGCTTGGCCTAACAAAATTCTTTCCTTCTAAGTCGATCAACCCACCTTTAACTCTTTTATCTTAATAGGTGTCATTCTGCTAGACGGTGTACTCGCGGGTTCAGCTATATGTACAAGATCTATTCGAAACTCAATAGCTCATTTCGATGATAGTCCTGTAACTGGCTCAAAAACATCTGCATACTCCCTTTCATCGAAAACTTAATTCACACCATATTCCACTTCCATTGCACCCAATAAAGCACATACATCTAAACTCAAATTTTCTATTGAGTATGTAATTCAATCAAGGCTATTAAGGGGTCTTAATGATATCTTCCTATCTTTGCAAAATATCCTAGCATCATATCTACTTAAATAATCAATACCCAGAATAATCCCAATACCCACAAAATCAAACATGTTAAACCGAAATTTGGTTCAACGTTCAAAATGTATGTACAAGGGGTCATGTTTGAAGAAATTCCAATGATATCCCATGGCTTTATGATAATTCACAAGGTCGCTTAAAGCGCCAATCATGAGTTCAAAAAAAATAGATAAGTCAAAATAACAAGAGGTGATATGCTCAAGCCATATTCCTTTATTCAATTATGAACATGTTACAAAACATGTAAATATGCAATTTTCAAATTATTCAAGCCCTTATTTGCAAATATTGTATATCCACTTCTCCTTTGTTAGCCTTTATGCCATTAGTTTGTCCAAGCTCTTAATGAAGAAACTGGGAGAAGATCCTAATAGAAAAAAGTGATAAGTGTGAGAAAAAGGTTCAGGATCCCTTTTCATGAAGGGTGCACCTATATTTATAATAGTTGGACAAAGAAAGGTATGCTTCCAATGGCAATATGGGACCTAGATTGCTATTTTGGTGATGGCTTCAACATGAATGACTTCGAAGCTTTATGAAGGAAAGCACACCAACCTTCTTGCATTTTCTCTTGATAAAATGTGGCATTGAGTAGACGTGCCATTACTTGGATGGTGATATAGAAGGGATACGACATCAATGAGATGCAATATTGATGATATATCATGCCGCTTTAACATTGATGGCTTATGACCCAGTATTATTTGATATCATTGCTCTAAAGACATGCTGCATTGGTGGTGCATGCAACAATCCTAATTTTGACTAACATTATTTAGAATATTTAATTGTGTAAATAAAATAAAATTATGTAGATAGTTAAGAGATTAAGATTTGTTAATTAAGAAAGAGATGTGCCTAAATGAATGCATAAGCAAAAGAAAATTGAAAGTAGAGGAGAAATATGGTAAGGGTAAAGTAGGAATAACATTTGTTCTTATAACCTAAACCCTTCTATTCGTCATTCCTTATTCATATTTACTTTCACAGACAAAACTAAAAACCTAAAAAGTACTCGGTCGACCACCATTAAGAGGATTCAAGGAGAAGAAAAGATAGGATTCAAGTAGAAAGCTTAACCAAATCAATAAAGTGAAATCTCAACCTTCTTAATACAAAGCTAAGGTGAATAATTAACTTTCATCTCACTTTTGATATTGAATTCGGTTTCAAGTTAGATTCGAATTATTTTTGCAAGTTATATGCCATGTTGTGTTTGTTTAAATGGATATATGCTTGTTGCTAATTTATATTGTTTCATATAGATTTTATGATAAGGTTAGATGGGAAAACATATTAAATGACGTCTGTATGATTTGCGTTTTTGTCATATGGTCAAAACATTAATTTAGGAGTGGGTTCCAAGTCTCATAATTTTTCAAGTAATTATGGATTCATTACGGATTTTCTAAGAGAGAAAATAGAGAATTTCGAATTTAAATTATTTAATGTAATTTAATACTGTTTTTGGATTCGAAATTTATATATGTTAGAAAACATATCCAAAGTAGTTATTGTGATTTTTGAGAATTTTTCCTAAGTATTTTACAATGGTTATTAAATTATTTAAGTTAGAGGACCTAAATATTTTATTTGTTTTGTTAAGAGGAAGGACTTATTTGTTAACATAATTTCAATTGTTAAATGTTGAATTCAACAACCTTTTTAAAAAATAATTTTGATAAAGAATTGGCAACCAATCATGTTTTGACAAATTAGGCCAGTTAGGTGAAAATGAGTTACTTTTAAAACCAGTTTTGTATCGAATTACAGCTTCACCACTTCAATTGCTTGCTTTCATCACCATGCCTAGAAGCCCTTTCAAACCTATTCAAAACCAAAGCACTTGGTACCGAGCATTTGGTATGTAGTGCATTAGAGAAAGGAGGAGGGGGCTGTGTCGAAGGCATGCTTTTGAAGGGGTTGAAGCCAATTTTATTAGCTTTCGAATCAATCAACTTGTGTTTTAATCATTTAAGCTTGCGAAATAATAGCTGTTTTTGAATCCATTCGAAACCTAGCTGCTGCATTCATACCTTTTGGATTGGTTTGAAGCCACTTATAACTTTAAACAATGTATTCAAAAGGGTATCTTTTGCCTTTCAAATTTTGATGACGTCTTCCCAATGCTTTTAGAAGGGTCCTTTTAGCCGCTTTTGTCAATGGTTTCGAAGGCAATAGTTTCGAAGCTATCCTCTTCTCCAATACTTTTCTTAAATTAATGCTTTCAAAAGCAAAGCTTTCGCATCTATTCTCTTTGACCCTATAGATGTACTAAATGTTAATTTCGAAAAGGATACTTTTAAGGGGCTTCGAAGCTATGTTTCCACAAATTCTTACTTGAACCCAATGCCTTCGAAAGGTATGTTTTTAAGTGTTTCATAAGGATGTATTCAGTGATTTCGAAAGGGATTGTTCGAGGCCTTAGGAAATGGTTTTGAAAGGAAGGTTTTGGTTTTATAGTCTAATGTTTTCTAAGTTAAAAAGGGCTTTAACTTATTTTAAAGGGATAGATAACCCTATGGATTTAGATTTTAATTAACATTGTTTTATGTAAAGCATATATCATGGGTATTTTGAGTAAGCAAAGGGCATAATTTCCTTGTTTTAAAAAGATATGATTTCAAGGATAAATCATCAGTAAAGATTGTTTTTGAGGAAATGAAATTAGAATAGGCTAGTCAGCCTAGATATTTGTTAAAAGAATGACTCAGGTATTAGAATACCAGAAGGGACTAGTATGGGATTGCGCCCTATACTTTAGCTAGTAGCCCTTATCTAATATAAGTCCAAAATTCTGTTGTGTAGGGCTTTGTCATAGGTAAGACAAAAATGATGTTACATACAGAAAGGAATACACAGAGTAGAGGTAGGTTATTTGGTGAGCTGGAAAAACCATTAGAACCAGTTGACACTAGGAGAAGTAAGTTAAGGATAGATCATCCAGTATTGTATCTAATAGAATTTAGAATATTTATTATGTCTAGTAGGCCCGAATCAGCCGGTGGTTAATAGTCGGCCTGATAAGACTATTTTTCGGACAAACAGTCCATTGATTACCTAATTTATGTGCATATATATTATTTCTATTATTGTTGTAATCAAATTGATTGTAGGATTTTAATTTACAAAATATTTGATTTTAAAAGGATATTAGTGAGGGAAAAGCCGTTCGAATAAGCGGTGTGGTCTTACTTAATATCAATAAACCGAGATGTAATAGAATTATTCACACCAGACTTTAGTTTGACTCAAACTTGATGTTTTACCTTTAAAATCTTGGGTGCTCAAAATTAAATTTGAGTAGGTTGAGAGTTAAGGATTTTTCAGGTTTAGCAGGTTGGACGACTAAGCTTTCGAAGATGTGCAGGAGGCAAAGCTAGCTATGTAGGAGTTATTTAACATAATTTCCACTATGATGTATTTATGACTGTATATCTATCTATCTAGTACTATGGTCATCCAAGGAAGCATCTTCATATGTCACTCCTAGCTTAATTTTTAACAATTATATTTATCAAAACCTAGGAATCGTTTTGGGATCATGCAATTGAAAATGAAATATTGATTTGAAATGTAATCAAAAAAGCTGTTTTTGGAATCTGTGTTGATTTTATTTCATATTTACGTGCCTATAATATTATGGATACCATTAACATTACCGTATTTTATCAACAAAAGTTAATACTATAGATGATTGCAACATCTGTAGCGGTAAGCTTCGGGCCTCAAAATAGGGGATGTTATAGTGCACGATATAATTTTTGCCTTAATGAAGTACAGTGCCTTCGATTATCTTTTTTGATGAAATCGTGGATCGATGGTATGCATCATTGGTAGAGCATGTCATGAATGACATGCGCCATAGGGTCAATGCAGTTTTGCTTAAGCGACAACATTGGAGAGTGACGGAATGAGATAGAGGCAGCATTAGAGGGGAGGTGACATCAAAGAGATGCGGCATTTACCAAATGCGATATTGACTAGAAGAAACTTTAATGAGGTGCGACATAGATTTTATATGGCATGGAAGTAGTGTAGTGTCGTTATCAGTTGTAGGCCTTCGATATTAATTATTCCCTTGCCTTAGCATCCGAAGCCTTGAACTTCGACATAAACTCTTAGATTTTGCATTGATTCCTTTACTTGCCTTCCTTAGAAAATATGTGGATAACATTTCCCTCCTTTGTGCATGAAAGAAGTTTTTTACACTTTATTTTAAAACTAAGAATTCTCTTACTTTTCGATTCTTTGCAAGGCTTTCTTTCAAACCATATTTCCCTATATTATACGAATTAAGTGATAATTTTCATTACCAACTTTACATTTAAAATCTTTGGCTAATCCTTATTGGATTTGATTAAGCTATGAATCGGTATATATTTTTTAAGATTATAAATTTACTTTAAGAGATCAATTATTAACGGTAATTTTTAAATGGAATCCTAAAAAGTTAACGGGTCAGAAATTTTCTTTAGACATCTTAGTCCCTTTTCTTGTCTCCTCGCTTTGGACTTTAGACCTCATAGTCCCTTTTCTTTTCACTTCTCTTTGGGCTTTGATTGAACCCCTTGTCACTGTCTTAGGGATGATTTAGGGTTTTCCACTCTTTAGGCTATGATTGAACCCCTTACCGTCACTTTAGGTGATGATTTAGGTTTTGCCACTGTTAGGGCTATGATTGAACCCCTTGTCACCATCTTGGGGTTTTGACACCCTTTGGGATATGGACATTCTTCATCCCATTCAACTAATTTAGATCCCTTTCTAGTGATTTAGGCTTTTAAATTTTATCCCCTTACTAGTGATTTAGACCCCTTACGAGGACTTAACATTTTCCCCAAAGATTTGTTTGGTAGAACTCTTTAGATAAAACTGCTTGTTAAACATAATGTTGGTGTACATATTACTCCACCTTTGTATGATATGTATAACTATACCACTTTAGGTTCTACTTATGCAAAATAAATATCTTGTTTGTAAGTTTGAAAAGTCATGATTCATGAACCACTAGACTCTATAGACAAAGGCATGCTTTTTTATAAGAATCCCTTCTTTTAAGAAGATTCTGAATACTTATCTTTTTCCGAAAATTAGCATGTGATGGAGGATTGATAATGATCCAGAAGCCCATAAAGAAATCCATTATATTATATAAATCCAGGCTTTGAAATAGAGAACCATTTTTATCTTGAATATTTAAATTATTCTCTTCCATAGAAAATTAGAAATTCATAATAGATTAATCCTCGTTTCTTCCTATAAAGAAGCTTGAATTCGATGTTAGTATGCGATGAATGTTATTTATGAACTAAATGAATCAGAAATTTCCGTGAGTAGAATTGATCCACATTGATTAATTTCCGTAATATTTCATGGCCGTGAACTTATATTTTGCATACATGCAAATCGTTAGCTTTTACAACTTAAAAGTGATAATAATTATAATCAAAAATAAAAGTGCAATAATAATAATGCAATATAGTCACATTTACCAAGTAATAATTAATTCTGTGCATAGATAGGCAATAAACTCATGATTTTAATACAAGTTCATTCCTTTCTGTTTGATATATGCCTAGGCACGTAATTTAATACATTCAAAATATTGCATTTAAGCTATTGCGTTTGATCACTCAACACCCATTACCCCATTGTTATAATCATTTTTTAGTTTTGTGCTTGTTAAAATTGATAGTAGTGGGCATGTGATCATGTACAATAAAGTATATTTTTTGTATATGTGTCTTTCAATCATGCCTAAGTGCATTATATGGTATTCCACATACTTTTAATATGATTAATAATGTATCTATCACGTTGCTATTCCGCACGATCCATCCATATGTATTAAAAACCATGTGACATATGAAATCAATATTTTTGAAACCACTTATACATGTTTCATAAGTTTTTATACTCACCAAAATCAATACGTGTTCGAATTCTTTGCAGTTGAAACCTTTATTTTTTGAAATTTATATATTTTGCAAACCATACATGTTTGAAGCTAACTTATGTCAAAAGGCTCCTATGTATATTAGTCTATACATAGTTGAAATGATAATAAGTTCAAAGCTTAGCATATTTTCAAAACTTATACATTTTTAGAAGAAATTTGTGTATTTAAAGCTTATCAAACCTTATTCGTATAATATATGTATATTTTCCAAAGCTCATAGGAATTTTTTTGCATTAGAAAGCCAGTATACTAACACCCCTGATTTTAGTTTAGCATTATTAAGAAAATTTAATTGTATAGGTTAAATAAAATAATATAGTCAGATATGTTGAATATGCGAGTATATGATTTTTGTTTGATGATAATAAATAAATATATATATATATATATATTCATCTAAATGAATTTGTTGACATACTATTTTATTTTTCACATAATTAAATAAATATTTGCCGAATAACATAGAATTTAAATTTATTACAATTTTGGATAGTACAAATTTGAGCTCTCACTATATATACAAATTTCAATTACATTACAATTTCAATCACATCACAATTTTTCATATACAAATGTCCTCACTATATATCGCTCATTCACTCAAATTTATCTTCAACACTATTCCAGATTGAGTCCACCATCTGACCAATCTACAAAAATATACACTGACGTAGTAAAATTAAAAAAGAAATATTTTTGCAGTATAAAATAAAATGTGTATTTTGAAAATATTATTTGCCTCAGTTATTTGGGTTGTTTGTCATCATTTAAATTTGAATTCATCATACACGAACAGCTTGTGACATGCACAGTGTATCATTGTACATGCCACAAGGTGGTGCATACCGATATACACTTGATACAATTACAGACGCTGGTGAGCACAGGTCAAACCCAAATGAAAAGCCTGGTTCAACTCAGGTGCAATACGGATAAAGTCACGATACGAGCACAAGGTCAAACCCGAGTTATTAGCTGGATTCAACACAGGTGCAAGTACGAAACAATGGGTCAAGAAAAAATTGAGGTGGCTACAGTAACCAGCACACATGCACATAGCAAGTAAACAACAAGCTCCAGATGGTGCAGCAATGTCGACCAGTTTAAAATTAATACAGCAAGTACACTTGGTACACAACAACCATGTTAAGATTTCAAGAGGAACAAGATGACCTGCCTCGAAGCATATGACTCAATACATATACATGACACATGACTTGAGAAAAACCCAAATACAACACAAATTCAAGTGAAACACATATGGTCAGTATGCACAGTCAAATGGCAGCCAACAATGAAACTGTACTCAAAGCAAATGCCACAATGAAACTGCAGTTGCAAACAAGCTCAGAGACATTAGAGGTGAGGTCAAAATAATTGAAAGCAATTGCGAATACTAGCATAATACAGCTGCACATTGAAACTACCACTGACCACATACATGGATGCACACATACATCATGAAACCAAAGTGCACAACAACTATCCAAGGACTACAGATGCACACATCTATATACGCACATAATTATATTTATTTATACAAGTGGAAACCAATGTGAACTACTAAATCCAAAAATGATGACTGGAAACGTATTGCACATCAACCCAATACAAACCAAGTTTAAGTGAAACCAAAATTCGACAGAATGCATATACAATGAATGTATAGACTCAATGATACAACATGCATATGACACAAGACTACAAACAAGTCTTGAAATCAGACTCATGAAAATCACAATGAACAGAGGCAATACTCGAGCACAAATAATGACATATACAGGTGCATTGAATCAAACAGTCAATGATTCAACTGGACAGAGGCAACTCCAAGCTTGTAAATATTAGTCAACATTATACATCAAGTAACTCGAGGGAAACCAGACTACATTGGAACAAAGACTGCAACAATGAACTTAACAGTTATGACAAAGTCAAGTAGCAGGATACAGTCTTACAGGAATCAAAGCCGGATGAATAGTTCATGTTTAAAGTTGAGTCAAAGCCAGAGATACAGAACTTATAAACACTTCAATACGTCAAGGCTAAAATCGAACAAGTATACTTGTATGCAGTGACAACATCAGAGAGTATATGCAGAGTATAACAAAGTCAAGGCCACAAGTAAATCAGGGTACAAGCCGAAGTCAACATAAATTCAAATGCAAAAAAAAATTGAAACTGTGATAGCCAAGAAAATGAACAGCACAAAGAACGATATCAACATCGTCAAAGAATTCAACATCGTGGTGGCCAAGGAAGTCAGAAATCAAAGCCAATCAATCATGTAACAGAATACACGAATTTGAAAAGGCCATATATCATCACATTCGTCCATATAAAATCAAATGGCCAAAACTAAATTATTTGACGAATTCGTATGAAATATACGAACGAAAATATAAGGGTACGAACCCTATATAAACAATTAACATCATCGGCAGTTGATTATTTGAGTTTAAGCTTATCAAAGATCACAACATCAATTAGGAACTCTAATCAAGTCGAGTACAGTATAAATCGAAAAAGGAATTTCACGTACCAATCTTTCAATCAAGCGAAGGCACTGGACAATTTGAAGCAGCCGAGAAATCAACCGAAGAAAGTATGAAGCATCATTCAATCTACCACTGAAAGCGGCAACTTCAAAGAATTCCAGGAAGCCCTAATTTCAAAGCAAAAGGAACGAGAACGAGCACCATTTTTTTAAGGAAAAATACAGGCCGACAGAATATTAAAGGAAAAAGGGAATATTTTTTATTTTGGGCCGACATTTTGGGCTTTGGTTTTATAAAATTAGGGTTTTGTTTTAAATTATTGTTTTAAATTTGTATTTCCTTTTTAAACGATTGTATTTTCTAGTCGTATGACTAGGGGACGAAATACGGTGTTGTAATTCAAATATTTGCAACTCAGTGGTTGAGTTGTGAGTTGCGGCAGGGTTTTGAGCGTGGAGTTAGGTTAGTCAATAGTGGGTGTCGCAAGTTCACGTGTGTAAGCGTGTGACTATCTAATTTCTAGTAGATACCTTAAGGGCAGCACGAAGGCAGGGTTTTGCCGAAGCTGGGTAAATCTGTGTGTTCTATTTTCTACATTTACTGCTATTATCTGTGCTGCTATTATTATGCTGAGATCTATGTTGAAAATATTTTACAAACTTCCACATTAAATTTTGTAATTAATAGTATCACCCTATTCACCCTCCTCTAGGGTGAAACCGATCCTACAATTGGTATTAGAGCTAGGAACAAACGCCATTTTTGTTTTAAAAAGTTTGATTTTTCAAAGACCAATTTTCTTACAAATTTGAATATTTAAAATGGCTTGTATTAATAATGTTTTTACTATGGGTTAGTCCAATATTATTCCTCCTATTTTTTATGGAACAGATTTTTTGAATTGAAATTGAAATTGAAAATGGAATTTTACTTAAAATATTTTAATGATAAATGTTGGGATATTATTTAAAATAGGTGTGATATAACAGATGAAAAAATTATCTCAATTAATGCTCTTGTTATGTATATATTATATTATCATATTAATCAAGATAATTTTAACTTTATTTCTCATTGTGAAAGTGCACAGAAAATTTGAAATACTTTTGATGCAATATATAGTGCAAAAGTCAACGGTGATGAGAAATTCCTCATAATCGACTCAAAGACGTGCTTAACAAGATTGGTAAAAAGCAGTAGTTATAAGGATGATGATGATGGAGCAGCTGAGCTGGCATTACTAATGAAGAGATTCAAAAAGTGGAACCGCAAATACAGAAATCCAGCTCTAAATCAAAAATTAAAGAGCAGAATATTCAAAGCACTAGACAACCCAAAAGAACGGGAGATCATCTGTCACAAGTGCAACAAACTCGGACATATCAAGCCCAATTGTCCTCGAAATCGACACGACAAAGAAAAGAAATCAAAAAGGAGAATTTTTGCAGCCACGTGCAATGGAAGTGATGATGATAATTAAAGCATTAACAGTAAGAGTGAGAAAGCAGATACGTACCTACGAGGTGATATAACAGATAGCGATGATGATGAGCCAAGCGAGGTATCAAAACTCACTCACGCGGAATTACTTATGTATTTTCACGAATTAAATGGCTGTTTTGACTGACTCAGGGAGAAGTACGCCAAATTTGAATCACAAAAAGATACTTTGATAGATTTAAATAAACAACTTGATCAATTAGTTAAAAACTATCAAAGTAGGATCCCTAAGTGTGATAAGTGTCCAACATTTAGATAAGAGATTAAAAATCAGAAATTATAATTAAATTGCTTGGAAATGAAATTCTAATTTTGTAAGAAAGTGAAAACGCTAGAAGAGAAAATTCTGTTAAAAGGTGTGCCCAATTATTGAACGAAAACGAATCACTCAAAACACAAGTCCAATAACTGTCAACGACTTTAGGAAAATTTTCCAAAAGTGAAAGATCGTTGAATACGCTATTAGGGAAACAAACAGTTAATACAGTTAGACAAGGACTTTGATATAATCAATCTGAACCTATTAAAAGCAAAATTAATAAATTCAAATCTAATTGCACAATTTGTAGAAAAATTGGACACAATCAAAACAATTGCTGATATAGACCCAAATACGTGAAGACCATTCCAATTTAGGTTCCAAGATGCATAAATTCCCAAAGTTAAACAAATCTGGGTGTTCAAAGGAACATATATAAATAGTTTTGGGTCTCCATAATTATTTTTCAAAATCAATTGCCACTAACAACCATGGACCTATAAAAAAAATAGATCACAAAAATATTCTCTCATGTAGGTGTGGTGGCAGGCTAAGGAACAACAATAGTGTTATCTAGATTCTGGCTGTTCCAGACACATAGCGGGCGACTAATAAAAGTTCCTTAGCATAGTACAATGGTGTCATAATCACATTGGGCAACAAAGAAATATTATTGGTAAAGGTAAAACAGGTAATTGTATATTCATCTTGAATGATAAATGTGATAATCTGCACCATAGTCTGAATTTAAATCAATCGGTTATGTTAAAAAGAGATGAATGATGATTTTGATTCTGACTTTTTCAAAATTGTTGGCTAATTATTCTTTTATGCCGAGAACACTACAATCCTTGAAATACTTCATATAGATTAATTTTGATTAATGATAGTGCTTTATTGATTGATGATAAAACATTTGGTTGACTCTATATTCATGGTTTCTGTTTATTGGCCCTGCTTCAATTAAAATATAAACGAATTTCAATGATGTAATAACGATTTCAAGGAAATTCGTAGGAACTTCACGGTCTGATATATCAAATCCAACTAATGACAATTTCGAGTGAAAGGAAAATTCAGATGCAAATTACACTGGCAATCTAGTTGATAGAAAAATTTCTAGTGGAACATGATTTATGTTGAGACATTCAGTAATTGCGTCGTTTTACAAAGAAAATACCTGCATATTTTTCATTTCAAATAGCAGAAATTTTCGTATAAAACCCCTTCTGGAAAATAATTTTTTACTTTATTTCTGATTAGTCATCTTAGAAAATTTGATTTTATAATTATTTTTGGATTTGATCTTAATGATTACATTGACAAATCTGACTCCCTGCTAATTATCGAAATGATAAATACTGATTGAAAAAGTGATGAGTGTTGATATTAATCATATATTATAACTAGAGATGGTATATTTAGTGAATTTCTTTAGAAATTTAAACAAGAGTTATAAAAACTTTTTGTTGGTAAAAATTCCATGACCATCTCTATTTCTATCACATTTCTAACGACCATCACTCATCAAAATTCAATATAGTTTGTCAATATGTGGTATTTTAAACACGAAATCATTCGTTTTTGATTTTATATTTTTTTTAAAGATCCAAAGTATTCACTCTCATTTTAAAGTCCTCACGGTTATGCATGGGTGAGTTACTTAGAATTTTTGATTATGTGCTTCCATGCTCACTTAAAAGTCCTCACGGTTATGCATGTATGGAATGCATATCAAAATTGATTTATTAAATAGACAATTCTAATTCCATTTAAAAGTCCTCACGGTTATGCGTGGTTAGAAGATACTTAAATTCATTTTTTATGAAAAAATAAGAATACTACTTATCTTATTTATATCCTAACGATTATGCATGGTTGGTAGATATTCAAACTTTCGATATAAATATACCATAAATAGACACAACTATATGGTTTTATTTGATGACATCATCCATATCAGTCTAAAGAGGAATATGCGTCAAACGGAATATTTATGATTTTTATTTGATTTTTTATTGAAATTTAATATTTATATTCGATTGAGTTTTAATGTTGTATTAATGTCTATCACTTTATCTCTATTTTTCTAACACTATTACTCTTTTGCTGATAACAAAATGGGGAGAGAAAAGTTAAGATTTTGACAAATAAAGGTCAAATATTTTCTATTTGCATATAGGCTCATTTGCATATTTTTATGCATATATGAAGGGGGAGCTTTGTGTAGAGAGAGAGAGCATTTAAATAGGGGGAGCAAACAGAGTCTATCAAAGATCAAATACATTTAATAAATTCAAAATCTTAAATATATGTTTGTTATCATCAAAAGAGGGAGATTGTTGAATATGCGAGTGTATGATTTATGTTTGATGATAATAAACATATATATTCATCTAAATGTATTTGTTGATGTATTATTTTATTTTTCACATAATTAAATAAATACTAAATAAAATGAATAACATGGAATTTAAATTCAAACGGATATTTTATTCAAACAAATATTTATTACAATTTTGGATAGTATAAATTTGAGTTCTCGCTATATATATATAAATTGATTTCAATTGCATTACAATTTCAATCACATCATAATTTTTCATATATAAATGTCATCACTTCACTCAAATTTATCTTCAACTACTAAATCCAGAAATGATGACTGGAAACACAGTGCACATCAACCCAATATAAACCAGGTTTAAGTGAAACCAAAATTCGATAAAATGCATATACAATGAATGTACAGACTCAATGATACAAGATGCATATGACACAAGACTGCAAACAAGTCTTGAAATCAGACTCAAGAAAATCAAAATGAACAAAGGCAATACTCGAGTACAAATAATAACATATACAGGTGCATTGAATCAAACGGTCAATGATTCAACTGGCCAGAGGCAACTCCAAGCTTGCAAATATTAGTCGACATTATACAACAAGTAACTCAAGGGAAACCAGACTACATTGGAACAAAGACTACAACAATGAACTTACCAGTTATAACAAAGTCAAGTAGTAGGATACAGTCTTACAAGAATCAAAGCCGGATAACAGTTTATAAGTTTCAAGTCGAGTCAAAGCCAGAGATACAGTACTTATAAACACTTTGATATGTCAAGGCTAAAAACGAACAGTATACTTATATGCACTGACAACATCAAAGAGTATATGCAGGGTATAACAAAGTCAAGGTCGCAAGTAAATCAAGGTACAAGCCGAATTCAACGTAAATTTAAATGCAAAAAAAATTCGAAACTATGATAGCCAAGAAAATGAACAACACGAAGAACGAAATCAACATCGTCAAAGAATTCAACATCATGGTGGCCAATGAAGTCAAAAATCAAAGTCATGTCAATCAAGTAACAAGATACACGAATTTGAAAAGTTCAGAAATCATCACGTTCATCCATACAAAATCAAATGGCCAAAGCAAAATTGATTGACGAATTCGTATAAAATATACAAACAAAAATATAGGGGTTTGAACCCTATATAAACAATTAACATCATCGGCAGTTGATTATTCGAGTTCAAGCATATCACAGATCACAACATCAATTAGAACTCGAATCAAGTTGAGTACAGTATAAATTAAAAAAGGAATTTCACGTGCCAATCTTTCAATCAAGCGAAGGCCCTCAACAATTTGAAGCAACCGAGAAATCAACCGAAGAAAGAACGAAGCATCATTCAATCTACCACCAAAAGCGGCAACTTCAAATAATTCCATGAAGCCCTAATTTCAGAGCAAAAGGAATAAGAACGAGAACCATTTTTTAAGGAAAAATACAGGCCGACAGAATATAAAAGGAAAAAGGGAATATTTTTTATTTTGGGCCGACGTTTTGGGCTTTTGTTATATAAAATTAGGGTTTTATTTTAAATTATTGTTTTAAATTTGTATTTCCTTTTTAAACGATTGTATTTTCTAGTCGTGTGACAAGGAGACGAACTACGGTGGCGTAGTTCAAAAATTCGCAATTCAGTGGCTGACTTATGGCAGGTTTTGAGCGTAGAGTTAGGTTAGTCGATAGCGGGTGTCGCAAGTTTATGTGTGTAAGCGTCTGACTATCTAATTTCTAGTAGAAACCTTGGGGGCAGCACGCAGGCAGGGTTTTGCCGAAGCTAGGTAAATTTGCGTGTTCTATTTTCTGCATTTACTACTATTATCTGTGCTGCTATTATTCTGCTGAGATCTATGTTGAAAATATTTTATAAACTTCCGCATTAAATTTTTATAATTAACAGTATCACCCTATTCACGCCCCCCTCTAGGGTGAAATCGATCCTACAAGATATGGGGACGAGATTTGATAATTTATTAGATCATGCCTTAATAAATCAAGTAATGAGATTGTTTTGGAGACTTAACGTAAGAGAATATATGAGGGGAAAAATAGGAACAGATCCATTTTTCCCCTTAAACCCTCACCCTCTCATACATTCTCACTTACACTAAAAAATAATTAAAACGAAAAAAAAAACCTAGAGGCTGGCCATTTCTAAGGGGAAGAAGGGAACAAAATCAAAGGGAATCGAAGGACTCAAAAGCTTCATCAAATCTCAATTCCATCATTTATTTTAAAGTGAATAATAAGTGAACCATCTCTTTTATCTTTGTATTGAATTGGGCTATAGGTAAAACTGAATTTATTTTGATTGTTTTGCCTTGTTATGGATGTATAATTATTGTTTGGATAGAATAATGATTTATGAAAAAATTTATGAAATTAATAGAGTGTGCTTTGAGGGTAAAACCTAAGTTTTCTGACCTCCAAACGACTTAGTTTTCTGGTAGGATGTGTAAAATGCAATCTTGGAGGTGCGTTTTTAACTTCATTATTTTTCAAGCTAAGATGTATATTTTATGAATACCCTAAAGAGGAAATAGCTTTTGTTTTGGGTTTTAATTATTAAAAAAATATTAAATAATTATGTTGGGTTCCGAAATTTTGATAGGTGAAAGAACATTTGAACTATGAATTTATGCAATTTTTAGGGATTTTTCCCAAGTGTTTATGAATTATTATGAATTTATTTTCCTAGAAAAACATATAAATCAATAATTAATGAAGGATATTAATTAAATGGGTGAATGATTTTGAGCAAGTAAACATGATTTCAGTAAATTTCGAAAAGAAATTTTAAACTTTTGTTCCCAACCAATCATATTTTGACAAATAATCGTAGTAGGTAAAAGGAAAGTGCTTTAAAAGGAAGAAAATAGTTTTATGATAATTACCGCTATGCCATTCACATGCGACATCCCCGTAACATCCTCCATCAACAATAAGCAGCATTGATATGAGCAACGCATGTGATACCTACGTCTTAAGTATGTGATGCATTGGATCTTGCAAGCAACATCACCATCATGGGAATAACGCATCTCATGGCAATGGAAAACATTGATGGCGATAGTCATCAATGTTGATAGTATATGTTTTGCCGCATAATAACCGATGTACCATGCTTTCATCATTACTTTATCAACTCTGTAAGATTTCACCTTTGTTTTAAATAATGCAACATGTTTTCTATATCGACATCATAGCTTAAGGCAGGGTAGCCGCAAGCATTATTTTCGATATTACCTATTTTAGTACGATGATGCCGCTATTACTTAATTTCGATGTAAAGGAATTCATCATGGGTTTTCAGTGCCGACACCCTATGTTTTACGGCATAGAGCCAAAGTACTATATTTTTCAATATTATAGTATTAATACCGCAAATGACTAATTTCAGTGATAATGCCTGGTGGCATTGGTGCCGCCACTTTTTATTTCAAGGCCGATGAGGCTTGGTTTTATGCAAACTAAAAGTAAGTTTTAAAGGCGTGATTCCTATGTTTGAGGATGGTCGATAAGCTCATGACTTCAGCAATTAGCCATATGATTTATAAAATAAAACATTTGTTTTCTAACCTTGGGTAGAGGTTCGATATTGATATTATGGAATGAATGTCGTAAGTCTTTTACATTGCTATATTAATGGTGGGAAGCCATATGTATGATTTTGACATTGTTCATTAGGGATACCAATGTATTGTATTTTACAATTTTAACACAAACTGTTAGGAATTCTAATGTGTTTCATTTTATAATTTCGACATAGATCATTGGGAATACTAAGGCATATCATTTTAAGATGTTATATGTTTAAAGGGTGCTAAACCTGATTAGGGACATCAATAGACATAGGTTAAACATTTGGATTAAACATGAATTAAATTAATAAGTGATGGGTCATAGCCTTCCTAAGAAAACTATGGGATGTGTTTTGGATAGTCCGCATCATTTTAAACAAATGGAACATATATGACAGATAGTCTACATGTTAGAGATGGGTGGTCTTTATATGGTAAATAAAGGATTCATAGTCATCCTAGGAAAATTATAGAATGTGTGATGGATAGTCCACATCATTTTAAATAAATGGAACATGTGTGATGGATAGTCCATATATTTAAATAGTGAACCATATGATATGCGTAATCCATATGGTAGGGGATGGGTAATCTAAATAATGATTACATATGAGATGGGTAGTCCATATATATATAAGAATGGATAATCTTTTAAAATTAAGATAGATAATCAGATGAAAATAAGACGGATAGTCAAATAAATTGGGATGGGTAATCCAGTGCATTTTGCATGATTGCAAATGTTTATCTATTATCCTTTAACCATTATGGATATAGGAGCTTAGTATATGGTTGATATGTTTTAGTTAAGATACCAGTAAGGGGAAAACCCATTCCGCTCAGTGGCGTGGTCTCAGCAGATACCTAATTTGGTTCAAGATGGTAGGTTATTATTCACACCAGACAGTTTGTCTGATTCGAAGTTTTTGTTTTTCCCCTTAAACTCTCGTGTACTCATTTGAGTAAGTCGGGAATAAGGGATTTCAAGTTTCCAGTTAGATGAATAAACTTTTGGAGACGTGCATGAGGTAAGCTATCTATATTAGGAGTTTCATTTAATCCGATGTGTAGTCTATTTTGTTTGAATGGATGTAATGATGGAGATTATAACTATTAGGTAGTAGTGACTCTGATCAATGAAGGGGGCATCTTTGTATGTCGCTTTTGGAGTGTTTTGTAATAATTATATTTTCTCTGAACGTTGGATCGAATGGGATTATGTAATGAATATGAATTCTTAATTGTGAAATGAAATGTGAAAAATTATTATTTAATTGTGTTTGAAAATTTTCATATTCATGTGCTTCTGATTATGGATATAATTAACATAGCCGCATTTCATCACTGAAAATTAATACTATGGACGATTACCACATCCGTAGTACTTAGTTTCGGTCCTCAATCTAGGGGATGTTACAAGTCAGTATCAGAGCATAGGTTTACGTAAAATTTAAAAGACTAAAATATTTTTGAAAACATATAGGATAACACTATAGTAACGCACTCGTATTTGATATATATAATTATGTATTCTCCACTCTCTCTTAGATCGTTCTTTTATATCTTACTAAGGCTCATGTGTAGATTAATAGAAAATAATATAGAAGCAGGAAACAAAAGAATTTAGGTGGCAGAAGCACCGCAACAAATAGAAATGCTTGGACCAAAAATAGAGGGAAAACGAGTTAACCGGCAAATGCTGACCAAAATGAAAAAGCCAATGTGAGTGTTGGAACCCCATCAGCAAATATAGGGACTCTGTATCGGTTCTTCATCAATCAAATGCAAGCTGGAGTAGCCGCGGGGGTAGCTAGAGGAAACGTTGCTGATGTAGAAGGAGTTAATCCCATGGCGTCGGTTGCCAATAACTATGCCTAGCTGACTGTGATTTTACCGGTCCTTGAAGGAAAACTTTTCTTGGGATTGAAGATGCTATTGAAGTAGAGAACTGGCTATTGCACCGCGAGAGGATTTTTGCTGTTCTAGGATTGAATGATGAGCAGTAAAGAAGATTGGCTTCAAGGCATTTGCAAGGAGCAACACTGTATTGGTGGCACGGGGTGACCGTAGGTATTCCCAAGGAGGAATTGACCTAGGCTGAATTTCGAAGGAGATTCGAGGAAAGATTTTATCCGAGTTAGCCAAGTCAACCTTGCTTAGGACGTTTATGGAATTGGATCAAGGGGAAATGTCGGTGTCGGAATACTTTGCTATGTTTGATGAGCTATCTAGGTATGGATACGCTACCATCGACACTGTGATCAAAAGGAATGGGAAGTTTATCCGGAGTTGACGCCGAAGATTGTTAAAGCAATCATGCCAAATCACCGAGATCAGAGTAACATTGTGGTGGAGATGGTTATCAAGAAGGAGATGCTTTCTACTTTTGGGAAAGAGAAGCCAGTTGAGAGCCAGAGTTTTTAAGGTAAGAAAAGGAAGTTCTTTAAAGAAAAGGGAGCTAAAAAGGATAGAGCTGCCAAGAAAGGGAAAGCAGATATTATTTGTTATAAGTATGATAAGAAGGGCACTATGCTAATGGGTGTCGATCTGGTGATGGCAACATGGCTGTGGCAAGGAAGAATATGAAGTGCTTAAACTACGACCAAGTAGGGCATTGCAAGAACAAATTTCTAGAAGCGGCCAAGGTAGGAAAGGGAAAGGTCTTTACTTTGGAACCATCATCATCTAGGCCAACAGCAGAGGAGAATGGAAAAGCGTGATCAAAGTTATGCTTTCGATTCATAGCATACTTGTTAGAGTATTATTTGATGCTGGTGGATTATATTCTTTTATCTCTCGGTGTTTTGTAGACAAGTTAGAGATAGAACCATCAAACCTTGTTACTTCCTTAAGGGTAGCTAATCTAATAAAGAGGGTATGCAACTTTGAGGATGAGATCTGACTATCGAGAATTTGAGTTGCTAGGTTATACTTTTGCCTGCAGTTTGTTTGTGTTTGATCTTGCAGGTTTTGGGAATATTTTAGGTATGGATTGGTTGAGCAGATATGATGCTAAGATATTTTGCCAAGATAGGGAATTATCATTGAGACATTTTGATAGTAGTGATCGAATTATATACTTAGTTGGGAATTCGAGTCTAGAAGTTTGTGCGTTACTGGGTGCCACGGAAGTGGAAGATGAGTTAAATAGGGTTTATGTTGTAAAGGAGTTTGCAGATGTTTTTGAACCAGTTACAAGACTACCATTGAAATGAACTATTGAGCTTCGTATATATCCTGTACCTGGAGCTGAACCCGTTAGTAAACCACCTAGAAGGATGACACCTACCAAGATGAAGGAATTAAAGGTTCGGTTAGTAGACTTAGAATGAAAGAATTTTATTGGACCAAGCAGTTCGCCTTATGGAGCAGCCACGGTGTTCATGGAGAAACCGGATGGGTCCTTGAGATTATATACTAATTACCTTATGTTGAATGAGAAGACTATAAAGAATAGATTTCTTTTACCGAGGATCGATGGTTAATTTTATCAGTTGAGTGGAGCTAAAGTATTTTCCTAGTTGGATTTGGCGACAGGGTTCCATCAATTAAGGGTGGAGGGGACACTATCCCTTTGATGGCATTTTGAATGAGAAATGGTTCGTATGAGTGGTTGACGACGCCATTCGGATTGACTAATATGCATGCTTTCTTTGTGGACTTGATGAACCGGATTTTTCTAAAGCACTTGGATAAGTTCTTGTTGGTGTTCATTGATGACATTTTGTTATGTTCTAAGGATGAAATAGATCATGGGATTTACCTTAGAATAATGCTAGAGACATTGAGACAGCATCAGCAAAAATCAAAGTTTTCAAAGTGTAATTTCTGGAAAAGAAATGTAAAATTTCTTGGTCATGTAGTTTCAGAGAAAGAGTTGATCCAACTAAGTTCGAAGCTACAGATAATTAAAGAAGACTCGAAACAGTGACTGAGATAAGGATTTTTCTTGGATTAGCTAGCTGTTACCATAGATTTATCAAGGATTTCTTGTAGATAGTATCACATCTGAATAATCTAACAAGGAAGGACATAAAATATGTTTGGTCCAATAAATGTGAGGAAGCATTCCTTAAGTTAAAGCACTTGTTGACCAAACGCACCCATATTAGTTGTGTCGGATGGTAATCGGGACTTGATGGTGTATACAGATGCATGTGGAATAGGATTGGAAGCTATGTTGATGCAAAGAGGTAAAGTGATTGCCTACGCTTCTCGACATCTCAGATCACATAAAGTCAGATAACCAAATCATGATTTAGAGTTGGCAATGGTGATTTTTTGCTTTAGAAAGATGGAGATACTACCTCTTAGAAGAAAGATTCTAGTATACAGATCATAAGTCTTTAAGGCATTTATTCTTTTAGAAAGAGTTGAATGTGAGACAACAGAGGTGGCTGGAGTTTTCAGCAGCTTATGTTTTGATATTGAGTATACACCGTGGAAAGGAAATAAAGTGGCAGATGCACTTAACAAAAAATGTGGTGTTAGCTATGTTGGCAAAATGGAAGGATTTAGAGGCGTTGACTACTTGTAGTGTGCATTTAAGATATGTTGCTAGTTCTATTCAGAGTATCGTCATATTAGTTTAGAAGTTTGACCAGTATTGTCGAAAGGATTGCTTCTAAGCAAAGAGAGGATCCCTTACTAGTCGAAAGGATTAGAAGTTTAGAAGGAAAAACTAAGATTGATAATTTAAAATACTTTAGCCCTGACCACAATGGATGGTTAAGAAAGAATGGATGATTGTGTATTCCAAATGTTGGTGACCTAAGGAAGGAAGTTAGTAGGAAATGTCATCGACTGAAATTTACTATTCATCCTGGACGAACTAAGATGTATTAGGATATGAAGAGAAGTTTCTTTTGAGAAGGTATGAAAGAGGATGTAGGCTTATAGGTGAAGCAATGTTTGAATTACTAACAAGTAAAAGCCAAACATCGAAAGCCAAGTGGGTCGGTTCAGCCTTTAGGTATACCAGTTTGGAAGTCGGATTTGATATCCATGGATTTTATTGACGGGATGCCTTAGTCAAGTGGAGGAAATGAAAGTATTTGGGTTATAGTGCATAGACTGACCAAGAGTTCACATTTCATTCCCATTAAGTAAACCAGGATGATACTTGTATTGGCTAAGTTATTTATGAAGATTATTATTAGACTACATGGGATTTCTAGTAGTACAGTCAGTGGTAGGTATACTTTATTTACTAGTGAATTCTGAAAGAGTCTACAAGAGGTGTTGGGTACTAAGCTTAGGATGAATACCGCTTGTTATCCACAAATGGATGGTCAGACAGAGAGAGTCCATAAGGTACTTGAAGATTTGTTGAGAGTTTGTATACTATATTTTGATGGGTCATGGGAAGACCATTTGCACTTAGTTAAGTTTTCCCTATAACAGTAGTTATCAGACTAGTATAGGAATAGTGCCTTTCGAAGCTCTATATGAAGGCCTTGCAAATCACTATCATGTTTGTTGAAGATCGAAGATAGGTTTATCCTTATTCCGATTATGGCGAGAGAAGCCACAGAGAAGATTGAGTTAATCAGAGCTGGGATGATGAAGCTCAGTTTAGGTAGAAAAGTTACGCTTATAAGAGGCATAAATATTTAGAGTTCTCGATCGGAGATAATGTTTTCATTAAAGTATCACTGATGAAGGGTGTGGTACGGTTTGGGAAGTCATGGAAACTAGCACCAAGATATGTAGGACCATTCCCTATTATAGAAAGGGTCGGGAAACTCATGTACCTAATAGAGTTATCGAGCAGTTTGGCATAATTTGTTTCATGTTGCTCATCTTAGAAAGTATATGCATGCTCCAAAGACTACTATTGCTTTGACTGCATTGGAAGATTTAGTACTAGAACCAAATCTGACTTTTGGTGAGATAATCAGTTCATGTTATGGCCAAAGATGAGAAGAGGTTAAGGAACAAGACAACCAAGTTAGTGAAAGTCTAGTGGAATGACAATGAGAAAGACTATACTTGGAAGACAAAGGACAAAATTAGGGATACTTTTCTTGAGTTATTATGAGAGTATGTTCTATAATCGTTGTATATAGACTTGGTAGCTGATAGGATATACTAGCATTATTTGCATGTCAATATGCTTATTTTGTAGTCCTTATTAAATTTTGAGGGCGAAATTCTTTAAGGAGGAAGCCTATTAGACCTCTATTTTTAGTAACATTATTCAGTAAATTTAATTGCATAGATTAAATAGAATAATGTAGGGGAAATAGGAATGAGATTTGATAATTTACTTAGGTCGTGCCTTAATAAATCAAGTAATAAGATTGTTTTGGAAACTTAACATATAGAAGAATATATAAGAGGGACAAAATAGGTATAGGTCCACTTTTCTTCCTTTAAAGCCTCACTCTCTTATACATTCTCACTTATGCTAAAAAATAATCAAAAGTAATAAAAAAAACCTAGAGGTCGGCCATTTCTAAGGTAAAGAACGGAATGAATTCAAAGGGGAAACCAAAGGGATTCAAAAGCTTCATCAAATCTCAACTCTATCATTCATTTTAAGGTGAATAATAAGTGAACCACCTCTTTTATCTTTATGTTGAATGCAACTAGGGTAATATTTGAATTTGTTTTGATTATTTTTCCTTGTTATGGACGTATGATCATTGTTTGGATAAAATAATGATTTATGGAAATTTTTATGAAACCAATTGATTGGGTTTTAAGGGTAAGACCTAAGTTTTTGACCTCCAAATGACTTGATTTTTTGGTAGGATGTGTAAAAAGCTATTTCAGAGATGGGATTTTAATTTTTCCAAGCTAAGATGAATATTTTATGAATATTCAAAGGTGGAAATAGATTTAATTTCAAGTTTTAATTATTAAAAAATTAAATAATTATTTTGGTCCTTAAATTTCGATAGATGAAAGAATATGTAAATTATGAATTTATATGATTTTTTGGGATTTTCCCCAGTGTTTATAAATTATTATAAATTTACTTTGCTAGAAAAGTATATAAATCAATAATTAATTGTGGATATTAATTAATTAAATGGGTAAGTGATATTGAGAAGGTAAACATGATTTTAGTAAATTCCAAAAGAAAATTGTAAAGTTTTGTTCTAGTCATATTTTGACAAACAATTGTTGTAGTTAAAAAGAAATTGCTTTAAAAAGAAAGAAAGCATTTTTATGATAATTACCGAAATGCCATTGACATGCGGCATCCCCATAACATCCTTCATTGACAATAGGCATCATTATAACAAAGGTCTGCATCGATGTGAACAAAGCATGAGACACTTACGCTATAAGCATGTGATCCGTTGGATCATGCATATGGCATCGCTAGTATGGGAATAATGCATCCCATTGCAATGGGAATCATTGATGGCTCAAGATGTCAATGTCGGTATTAGATCTTTTGCATCTTAATAGCCGATGTAGAATGCTTTTATCATTACTTTATCAATGCCATAAGTTTTCACCATTGTTCTAAATAATGCCGCATGTTTTCTATATCGACGTCATAGCTTAAGGTAGGGAAGCAACAAGCATTATTTTCGATATCAGCTATTTTGTGACGATAATGTCGCTATTACTTGATTTTGATGTAAAGGAAATTAATATCGTGGGTTTTCAATGCCGACAACCTATGTTTTACGGCATAGAGCCGAAGCACTATGTTTTTCGACATTATAGTATTAATGCCACAAGTGACTGATTTCGACGACAATGCCAAGCGGCATTGGTGCCACTACTTTTTATTTCAATGCTAGTGAGGCTTGGTTTTATGTAAACTAAAAGTAGGTATTAATGATGAGATAATCTATGTTTTTAAGAGGGTCGATAACATCATGACTTCGATAGTTAGCCATATGATTTATAAAATTAAACTTTTGTTTTCTAACCTTGGGTAGAAGTTTGATATTGATATTGATATTGTGGTATAAATGTCGTAAGTCTTTTGCACTACTATATTACTGGTGGGGAGCCATATGTATGACGATTTCGACATTGTTCGTTAGGGATACCAATATATTTTATTTTATAATTTTGACACCGACCATTGGGGATACCAATGTATTTCATTTTATAATTTTGATATAAATCACTAGGGATACCAATGCATACCATTTTGAGATGTTATAAGTTTAAGGGGTACACAGCCTAATCGAGGACATCAATAACATAGGTTAAATATTTTGGTTAAACATGAATTAAATAAATAAATGATGGTTTTATAGTCATGTTAGGAAAACTATGGGATGTGTAATGGATAGTCCACATCATTTTATATAAATGGAACATGTGTGATGGATAGTCTACATCATGGCGGAGATGGATAGCCTCTATATGTTTAATGAATGATTTATAGTAATCCGAGGAAAATTATTAGATATGTGATGGACGGTCCACATCATTTTAAATATATGGAACATATGTGATGGGTCGTCCATATAATTTAAATATTGAACCATGTATGATGCGTAGTCCATATGGTATGGGATGGGTAATTCAAATAATGATTACCTGTAAGAGGGGTAGTCAACATAGATATAAGATGGATAGTCATTTGAAATTAAGATAGTCAGATGAAATTAAGAAGGATAGTTAAATAAACTGGGATGGGTAATCTAGTGTATGTTGCATGATTGCAGATGTTTATCTACAATGTTTTAACCATTATGAATGCAGAAACCTAGTATATGGTTGATATGTTTTGGTTAAGATACTAGTGAGAGGAAAACTTGTTCCGCTCAGCGGCATGGTCTCATTAGATATCTAATTAGGTTCGATATGGTAGGTTATTATTTACACTAGACTATTTGTCTGACCCGAAGTTTTCGTTTTTCTCCTTAAGCTCTTGGGTACTCATTTAAGTAGGTCGGGGTTAAATGATTCAAGTTTCCAGTTAGACAAATAAGCTTTCGAAGATATGCAGAATGCAAGCTACCTATATTAGCAGTTTCATTTAATATGTTATGTAGTTTATTTTGTTTGAATGGATGTAATGACAGAGATTATAACTGTCAAGTAATAGTAGACTCCAATAAACTAAGGGGGCATTTTTATATGTCTCCCTTGAAGTATTTTCTAATAATTATATTTTCTCTAAATATGGGATCGAATGAGATTATGTAATGAATATGCAATCTAAATTGTGAAACGAAATGTGAAAATTTGTTATTAAATTGCATTTGAAATTTTCATTTTTATGTGCTTTTGAATATTAATATAATTAACATAGTCGCATTTTATCACCGGAAATTAACACTGTGGATGACTACAGCATCCGTAACACTTAGTTTCGAACCTTAAAGTGGGTATTTTACATACTCAAAATTTGTATATATGAAACTACGCATTTAGTAAACTTCTTATATATATTTAAAACGAACAACGCCTAATGCTTATATTTATTCATTCAAGACTTGTATATTCACAAACCTTTATACTCAAAAATGTATGCTTTTTTGAAACCAAATATGTACTTGAAACTTTATGTTTTGAAAAACCATGTATACTTAAAACTTCTTATATTCGAAACGAAATATTTTAAATCATCATTTCCTTCAAAACTAATGTGTTCTCAACACGTATACTTGAAGTCTTCTTAAATCTAGGTTTTTAAAACCTTTATGTTTGAAATCCATCTTTGCCAATCTAATATATTCAAAAACCCACACATATATGCAAAGTCTACTGATAAAATCAAATGTAAGTAAAATCTTTTGATAAATAAGAGGTCACATGCTTGAATTCATATTTGCTCATACTTAAAACTTATGCATTTTTGGAAATCCAACATAATTCAAAATTTATTTTTTCAATATCATATGTATATGAGAAACCTTATATTTAATAACCAATACACATTTGAAAATTCATGTATATATAGAGCTTGGTATTCTTGAAAACTTGGTACATATATAAAAACCATATATATTACAACTTGGTATATTCAAAATCATACAATTTTGAAAACTTAGATACACAGAACTTCTAATGCATAGGAAGTCTACTATTCTTGAAGAGCGAAACTTACTTATACCCAAGAGTTCATAATTTTAAAACCATGTGCTTAAGAAATTGTTGAGTCCCTTTCACCTTTGAAACCACAATTACACATATATTTGAAACCAGATTCATATATAAATTGATATATATTCAAAAGCCTGTACAAATGAAATTGGTGAAAATATGTGTGTATATGAAAATCAATATTTCAAAAATTGGTATTCATCTGCCATACTTTTGAATCATGTACTTCACTTGAACTTAATACATAACTTAATCCACATATGCCTTTCGAAAATCCATATATTCAATTAGAATTCATGTATATAACAAACTTTATATGTATGGAAGACTGACATGTATAGTATACTAAATATATTACGAAACCTCTTGAACTTGAATCTGGATAATATATATATATATGTGTGTGTGTGTGTGTCTGAAATCATATGCATATAAAACTTTATATACACACATACCTGAAATTATATACAGAACATTCTATAATTGAAATGCATTTCACACTTTATGCTTTTGAAATCTGTGTGTGTATATGTATGTATGTACGTGTGTATATATGTATGTGAAACCGCATACTTATTCGGGGCCATATATATGTGTGTGTGTGTATGTATATTAGAAGCTACATATATTCAGTGTACTCAAACATTAATATATACTAAACTGTGCCTATTGAAAACTAATACATTTTCAAAAACTAATATTTTCTCAAAACTTTTACTAAAATAAAGGTACATGAAATTGGTAAAGATTCCAAAAAGATATGCACTCAAAACTTGCACACTTAAAAACCTGCTAAGCTCGAAGTTTTCATACATTCCTAGCTTAAGCACATGTTCAAAATCAATGTATATATATGATTCATGTGTTCAAAGCCCTTGTACTTTTTAAACCATATTTACAAGAAACATATATATCTAAATTTAAATATGTAAAAATAATTTTTTTTGAAACTGATAATATATCGAAGGCCCAGGCCCAATAAAGTGATATCGGGTGAAATACCCGTTACAACAAAACCCTACTCAATACATGATATCGCTAAACAAATCGAAGCTAGGTTAAACTAGCGCCTCCATAACTCATTTATACCAAACGAAATCATGGCGGATCTACTTAATTTTGCGATTCGCAAAATTATTGAAAAATCAAGGAGGCTTCCGGTCCCTTTGTGTCTTTGCAGAAGTAGATTCGCCACGGTCATCATTGAACTTAGCAAAGTTTTGACCTTTGAGATCTTTGGGTCTCTGATTGTTATTATTGACTTCCAAATCAAATTGGAGGTTAGATTGAGTCTTTGTAAAGGTAGATTCTCCTCGGTCGCCATTGAACTTAGCAAAGTTTTGATCTTTGTGATTTTTGGGTCTCTGATTGCTGTTGTTGACTTCCAAATCAAGTTGGAGGTTAGATTTATGGTGCATCTTGCTGCCCTTGTATTTGATTTGGTCTTCCGATACGATCTGAAGATCAGTCTTGCAATAAAGCTTGTTCCTTTCTGCAACTCTGACTGTCACATTCTCTACTGTGCCCAAAAAGTTGTTGCTTTCCCCGCTTCCCCACTTAGATATGTGATATATTTTGCCATTCAGATTACTGATGTAATGATAATTGTCGACCATAAGCAAATTGGTATCTAACTAATTTGTTTTATCATGATTCAGGGGAACCATCAGATTCAACGCCTCCTTGCTCGTTGCACGGTAATTCCTGCCAATATCAGGTGAGAAGCGGTTACTATACCTCTACTGTATAAAATTATTACTATTATATAGGATATTTAATTTTAAATTCTAATTACATCCCTCGCAGAGACTTGCTCTAGTATTGGGGCTGGAATGGCCGCCTCCAGAGAATGTGGTATTGACAGGGATGGTTTCCCTCCTCAAATGAGAAGATCTCAGATTAGAATTCTAAGGTTAATAGCGATGGGAGAAATTGTTGAGCTTCCCATTTTGTAAGTATGATTCAACTACTGTTTCGGGATTTTGTGGATTATTACTATCTGAGAAAAGATTGTGCGGTCGATTTCTTTTGTTGATGTCTTTATGAAGTAAAATTTTGAAATTTGCTTCTATAAATTTCCAGATTTGAATAGCATCTGATTCTTTTTTGGTATGCAGCCTAGTATTTCTTTCTTTCCAAATAAAGTAAACTGCAGTAGTGAGCATGATGCAGGCTTTAATAAATTTCTTTGATTTTAATTTGAGATTTTCTCTTATGAAGTTGATACTTTCCTTGATGTTATGAGTTGAAATGTATTTGTTGAAATTGAGCTTTCTTTTGGCAATATGCCATATATGCCTGGAAAATTCACAATCAAAGAAAAGATGTTCTGCTATTTCTTTATCATTCTTGCAAAGGAGACATTCTGTTTCACTGGTTTTACTCCATTTGTAACATCTATCCCTTGTTGGCAACCTGTTTAATAAAGCAAAATAGGCACAATGTGCCATTTTTGGGCAGTTTGCTCTATTCCAGATGACAGAATACCAATCCATTTCTGTTTCAAATCCTTTTAAAAAATTCCAAGTAGATTTGAAAGAAAAATTGCCTTTTTTGTGAGCTTCCAATACCAGCAGTCTTCTACCAAATTTAAATCTATTTCAATGTTTTCTATACTCCTTTTGAAAATAGAAATTGTTGGATGCATGTTTGGATTCTAAGTATGATTTTGAATGATATGATCAACTTTTAAGTGAGCTCCACCAAAATTTAGCAAATTATTCCAGCCTAATAAGCTAATCAATGACTTTCCATTGATCCAAGGATCAAACCAGAGGCTAGTATTTTTGCCATCCTTGAAACTTCTTTCCAGTAGTTTAATGCCAATATTTCTGCTTTTTAAAATATTTTTCCAAGAGCTTGAGTTGCGACTTTCTACTGGCATGGTCCAGAAATTTTTGTTTTTAACATATTTATTTTTTATCCATTTTGACCAGAGAGATTTTCCTTCAACAAATCTCCAAAAGAGTTTCATACTACTTATTTCTTGAAGATCCTTGATATTCCTTAGTCCCAACCCCTCATACTCTTTTACAGATAGTATCCCAAGAAATTTTATGATATTTTCCTTTCCATATGAAATTAGCACACATTTTTTCAATTCTTTGAATGATTGTTACTGGAATATTGTGAGTCTGAATCCAATACATTATGATAGCCGTGATGACAGTGTGCGTTAGTTCAAGTCTACCAGCTATAGATAGTAGTCTGCTGGACCAGCTTTCTAACTTTTCTTGAATGATGTTACAAAGTCTTGAGCAATATCTATTAGTTAGCTGATTTGTACTAAGAGGGAGTCCCAAATATTTGACAGGCAATTGACCTTCTTTTATATTAAGAATGTTAAGAATTTCCTCCTTATTAACACAGTTTTTGCTGAAATAAGCTTTGCTTTTGCTCTCATTGATTTGAAGAACTGTATTTTCTTTTAATCCATCAAAAATCTTTCTAATGGTGTAAGCACTTTTCAAATCTGCATTTATAAACAAAAGAAGGTCATCAGCATATAATAAATGAGTAATACTAGGTAAAACCCTATTAATAGGCTTGAGATTTCCTTTTAAAAGTTCAGAATCCAACTGAATAGTTAAAAATTCCATAGCAATTGCAAATAAATAGAGGGAAAGAGGGTCCCTTTGTCTAATACCTCCATTATTGTTAATAAACCCACTTGGAGAACCATCAATTAATATAGAAAATGAAGCAGTTTCAGTGCATTCTTTTACTAGATTACAGAATTTTTCATGAAAACCCAGTTGATTCATCATGTGAATAATAAAAGATCTATTTATCCTATCAAAAGCTTTGTGAATATCAATTTTAATATAAACTTTAATTTTTGCTGCCTTTGTTAAAGTCTCTTATGATTTCATGAGACAAAAGGTTATTTTCAATAATAAATCTACCAGGGATGAATGCACATTGATTTTCAGAAATTAAATATTTTAAAAATATTTTAATTCTTTTACTTAATATATTAGCAATAATCTTATAAATAAAGTTGCAACATGAAATTAGTCTATAATCACCAAGTTCCAAAGGAATTTTTACTTTAGGAATTAAAGTGATAAAAGTATGATTAAGACTTTTCAAGAGTTCCCTAGTAGAAAAGAATTCTTTTACAACATCAAATATTTTGAATTTAATGTCATCCCAATGGATTTTATAAAATTTTGCCCCAAACTCATCATGGCCCGGGCTTTTATCATCCTTGGAATTGAAAGCAAAAATTTTTATATCTTATAGAACAATTGGAGCAAGAAGAATGTATTTACTACTATCTTTGAGAATAAATTTTGGTTCAATATTTGGGAACTACTTCTTATAATCCATAGTGTTGTATAGATCAGTAAAATATACAACAGCTAACTGCTCAAGTTGAGAGACATCATTTAAGATTTTTCCATTTCTATCTAGCAGTTTTCCTATGTTATTGATTTTCTTTCTGCTAGTCATCTTGGCATAGAAAAATTTGCTAGCTTCATCCCCATTAGTAAGCCAATCCACCTTGGCTTTTTGTCTAATATTGGTAGCTTGCACATGCAAACTATTATTTAGTTTGTTCTGACATTGGTGATTGACAATAGACATGTCTGAGCTATCATTATCAATAATGTTTTGGAGAGACTTGCATTCTTTTCTAATTGTATTGATGTCATTTCTTATCCTATTTTTATTCCAATGTTTCAGATTTTCCTTTGTTATTTTAAGAAAATTCTTGAAATTGAATTGGGAAGAGCCTTGGCAGGGAGAAATAATACTATTTTTGATCACATCTTAATAATCTTTTTCAAGAGTCCATCCATTAACAAATCTAAATGGAGATTTACACTTATAATTTTTATTGTCAGAGAAAATAATATGTATTGGAGTATGATCACTTGTGGCTTGAGGAAGAGTAAAACATTGGTAGTAAGAAAATGTATTAGCAAAGTTATGATTAATTAGAATTCTATCTAATTTGCAATGTATATTTCTAAAAATACCAGATTTCCAAGTAAATTTATTACCAAATATATTTGCTTCAATTAAACCAGTTTTTATAAAGAAGTTATTCAGAAAATCCAGTTTTTTAAATGGTATTGGAAGACCACCTCTTTTCTCATAATGATGTAAAACAGTATTAAAATCTCCCATTATAATCCAAGGCTTACTTAAATTCCCATTTAAAGTTTCAAGGTCTTCCCAAAGGGAATTTCTAATTTTTTCACTATTTGAAGCATAAAAAAAAGTTATTTCCATTTGAAAACCCCCTTTATTAGAGAATTTACAGTGAATGTATTGGAAATTCAAAAAATATTGATCTAAACTCCAGATAGAAGTCTCCCAAAGAACCATAATCCTACCAAAACCACCCATAATATTGTTATTAACTAAACCCCAATCTTTGTAATAACTGGAGTGAAAATTTGTTATGTTAGAATCATCAAGTTTATGTTCTAAGATACCAATAATACTAGGTTTAATAGAAAAATTTGATTACTCAAGTCCAATTTTCCAGCAGGAGAGTTCAATCCCCTAATATTCCAGGAGATAATTTACATAATTAATAGAAATATTGATAAAAGGATACACAAATGATATCACAACAGCTAAATAAAGAGACTTGGATCAATTCCACTGTGCTCTCCCTATCTTTCCTTTCATCCACGAATTCAATGCCTTTAGCCCCCATTCTTTTAAGAGGTTTTTTGCCTTGAATTTTTAGATGCTCTTCCCATCTTGGATTTCTCATTATGTATTTTTCCTGAAATTCATCTTTTTCTCTGCTGCTTTCATTATTTTGAGCAATAATATCCTGTAAATTTTTTGTTTTGTTTTTCTTTTTTCCTTTCTTCTTCCTTTTTGCTGTGTTGAGAGAGTTTAAGGTTTTATGAATCAAGTCTTCATCTACTACTTGTTATGGAATATTTGAATTCTGTATTGTGGCTTCTGTATTCCTTTCAGGATTGATTTTGACCCCTGTAATTAAGCTTATTTCCATACTTTCTTCGGATATTTCTGCTTGCTGATGTATTATATTTAAACTTGGAACTTCTTCTGCAATTTCTATCATTTCTTGGTCTGGCATATTTTGCTCTTGTGAAGTATCAGAGGATTAAAGACTACCATTTTTCCTTTTCATGTTTTCAAAAAATTTAATCTTTCCTGAGAGAGAGTTTTCCAATTTTCCTGAAACTTGAGTTTCTTGCTGCTCAGAATCAACTATTATAATATTGCCAGTATTGTTGATAGTATTTTGAAACCTGTTTTGTAACTGATCTGTGGAAATCTCGTTTTCTTGATTGCTATTTGTATCTTTAACTTTTTCTTTCCAAACATTTTTTGATGAACAATCTTCAGTTTTGTGCCCAAAGCATTCACATATTACACACTTTGGAGGAATCCATTCATATTCGATTTTCTGCACTATAGTTTCTCCGTCATGCATTGTAATGTAGGCTTCATTTGGAAGAATTGATTTTGCATTGATTTCAACCAGTATTCTAGCATAACTTAACCTGGTTTCTTTAGCTGTTTGTTCATCCAGTTTTAAAGGGGTAACAACAGTGCTAGCAATTGCTCCAAAAGCTTCACTATCACATAGTTTTAAACTGATTTCTGGTAGACGAATCCAAATGGGAATTGTGTTTAAAAGATCCTTATCAAATGAAATTTTAGAGCTCCATTTTTTCAGAATAATCGGTTTTTCGTTAATGAAGTAGGGGCCTCCATTGATTGTTTTTTCACAATCGCTTTCAACTGCAAATTTTATAATAAAGAAACCATTGTTTCTTGTAAAGATTTCAAAATTACCCATGGGATTCCAAGTTTTTTGAACAAAAGCTTTAAAATGATGATAAAATGGCCTATTACCATAGACATAAGCTATCACCGAGCAGCTCCACTTGGACTCCGTTCTCTTGCTAACTCCTTCATTGATTACTACCATTTTCTTGTTGTTAATGGTTATTGGAGCTTGATATTTCAAGGTACATTGATGGTTGAAGCCCCCTTCTTTAATCAAATCTGCCCACGATGATATTTTGTGAGAGAAGATCCCTTGCTTTCTCATTGGTTGCCCCTGATTAGCAGCAGCATTTTGGTTGATCAGAAACCCTTTATCAGAATATGATGAAACCAGAGAGTCATTTCTTGATTTTTGAAAATTTGGATTGCTTCTTGACTCTCTGTGAATGTTGCCGTATTGATTCTTATAATGAAGGGCATGTTTAGATTGAAGAAGAGGAGGTTTCTCCCTTATGCGGTGGTTCCTTACCATTTGGAACCTCTCACTGTCGAGTTGTGGCTGTACCTTCTTGGGATTAGATGAAGAAGAAAGGAGAAGAGAAGGAGGAGGCTTGGGAGTGATAGAATTGGATGACAAAGTCTGATTAAAACTTTCTTGATTTCTTGCTGAATTCGCCATACATACATACACACACATATAAATATACATACACATACACACACACAAGCTTATTCGGGGCCATATGTGTGTGTGTGTGTGTGTGTGTGAATTAGTCATATTTTTAATACCTCGGGTATATAGAACTTTTTATATTTTAAAAGTATATTCTTTCAAAAATAGCCTTTTTCAAAATTAATTATATAAATGCATATGTCTAAAACTAGATGTATGAAAAACTTAATGTTAACCAATATATACTTGAAACCATACGTACTTTTCAAAAGCTTGTGCACAAGGATCTGTTTTCGAAAACTTGACTTGTTTGAAGCTATTGTACTCAAAAGCTTTACATATATACAAAAATGGTATATATTCAAAACCACATATATTTAAGATATTCGAAATTAGCGTATATCTTAAAAGCTAATCATGCAACTTTGAATCTTAATGGCATACATATCTGAAAATGCGTGCATTTAGAACCTGTATCCCCCTTTTAGACTGGACATTTATATTTGAAACCATTATACTTACATACGCTCTTCCAAACATTTACATATGTATGAAATCCTCTAAAATGAACTTGATAAGTGCCTGAGAACTATATATATATTCAAAAATCCCAATGTTCAAAATTTATCTTTGTTAAATTAGTATATTAAAACATATACATGTATGTAAAACCTATGTTAATAAATTCAAAACCAAATGCAAGTGAAATCTTTCAATATCCATGAGATCATACACCTAAAATTATACCTGATCGGATTGAAACTTATATACATTATTTTTAGAAGCTTGACATGTATTTATATATTTAAACCTGATACATTTAAAGCATATTGATGTGAACTTAATGTGTATGTTTAAACTTGATATACTTATATGTTCAAACTTTGAAAACATATATTTACTTGAAATCCATATGTACAAGAAATCTGATGTCAAAAACTGATATGTAATAAACCAGATTAATAATATGTCTTTTTGAAACGTTTATATGTTTCCAAATCCACTTATGCTTGAAGATAATACATATGAAACTGGCATATGCTTTATCACTCATATATATGTAAACCAGACACTTCCAAAAACTCATATGTAAGTATACTCAAAATCCATATATAAACTATGAGTTTTAAAACTGATAAACGTCCAGAATGTTATGTTTTTGAGTTGAAATTATATATATATATATATATATATCCTCAAATTCTGACATATTTCAAATCACTTATAAGTATATATAAGAGATTTTGTATTTTGAAATCCTTTCATATGAAATCTGATATGCTAAAGATGTTTCCATACTCAAATCTGTATAGCCGTCTAAAGCACATATATAATTACATATACATGAAACTGATATAGCCAAAGACCAACATGATACTTTCCTGAAATCAAAAAGCTTAAAATCCTTTGGTTTTGAAATCAATAAATTGCAAATTCTAAAAATCTAATATTTTTGAAATCAACCTTATTTATTATATTATTCTTTAAAATTTGAAGTTTTTTAAAATCTCACCGTTTTGTAGTTCAAAATAATAAAATTTTGAAACCTGTAAACCTTTGGCCTGAGTTGTTGGATGCTAATATAGAGCTATGTTTCAACATGGATCTGAGCTTCGATATGAAACTCTGAACTTAGATTGTGACATCACCTACATGCGACATCAGACACTTGTGACGTCACCCACTCATGGCATCAAAATCTTACGGCATTGAATACTAGGGTATTGATAACCCACTGCCATTGAATACTACAAAATTACTCAACCTAGCAGTATCACCAACTTGTAGCACGAAGTGACCTTCGAAATTAACCCTACCCGTGGTATTACTTGCTCATTGACATGAGTTACTTGCAGCGTCAATATTTTACGACATGGCTTATTTGCGGCATCAATAAATCCCTGTCACCAAACCTTTCAACATCAATTAATTTCCTATAAAACCAAATCTGTGAATTCATTGACTTTGGCGTCGATTTTCTTCAACATCAATAAGTCTCTTAACTTTGGCATTGATTATCCATCTTATCTTCAGCATAGACTATCCTGAAGATTCACTGAACCAATTTGGCACAATTTTTTTAACTTCGGCATTAATACCAGATATCAGTTTGAACTTCAACATCACTTAATTCCATCTACAAATACTTGTCAAGAGTCAAATCTAAAATTTTACTTTCATCTAATTCCATAAGTTTGATGTATCTGGATTTGGAATTATTAGCGAGATAATTATCATTTCATTTTAAAATAACAGAGATCGATGCAAAATTGATGTCGAAGTTGTATTTGATGTTGAATGGATTATGCATCAAGAACAGTGATGGGAGCAGAAGAGAGACATAGGAATGTTTCTTCATTGATGTGGTAGAATAAAGTAAGAGGAGGAACTCCATGAAATGGTCGATGTAGCAAATTAGTGGTTGGTTCCTCTATGTTTAAAACAGCAGCACTAAGTTTTTTAAAATTCAATGAATGAGTTAATTTTAAAATTTTATAAAATTCAAATCTTAGGATTTTTTGGTTATTTTTCGCACATTCATAGATTCAGGCCCTCCTTCTAACATCAAAATGTTAAATCGAAATTTGCTTCAACATTCAAAATGTATGTACAAGGAGCATATTTGAAGAAAATCCAATAATACCTCTTGGTTTATGATAATTCACATGGTTTGATGCAGCGCTTACCTTGAATCACGCCACCATATGTCGAAGAAGAAGATCGCTCTTCATCTTTAGGTCGCGAGCGACCTACCGTATGCCGCAAATCAAAGGCCGACCTTCCCTAGGTCGCGAACCCTTCACCGAGCCATCGTACGTCGCTATGCGACCTAACTCCTTCCTCAATTCTTTAAGTCGCGTGCAATTTGCTCCATTCCTAGATCGCTCCTCATCTTTAGATCGCGAGGACGAAGGTCGCTCCAGTGAGTCGTCTCCTTATGTCGCAAACGACATAACTAGGTCGCGAAGCCGTTTAAGTCGCGAGCTCCACATAGATCGCGAACGAGATTATGCCGCGAACTCCACCTAGAACGCGAACAACTTCCAGTAGATCACTGATACCTAGAACCATAGGTCGCGAGCGAAGCTTCTTTAAATCGCTGGGTGAAAAGTTGTTGTGTTTTTTTAGGTCGCGTGAGCCTTGGTTGTGTGCGTTGCATTTGGCTAGGTCGTTAGGTTCTTGAGTCGCTTGTTTAAGTCGAAAGTCGTGTATGTGTAAATATGATAAGTCGTGTACTGTGTTGTAATGTGTTTGTATTTTCGTTAAGTCGTAGGTCGTTTCTGTTGGGGCGCTTACGAGTTAGGTTGTAAGCTGTTAGGTCGTTAACGACCTAGTGTGAGTTGTAACCCTATAAATAGGGATGTTGGGTCATTTGTAAAGGTTGTTGAATTTTGAATAAAATTTGGTTTGTGCTTTGTGCCTCCATTTAAATTGGTAGTTGAGTGTTATCTCCTATCTCCACTTTCGGCATTCGAGTGCGCTCGAATCAACGATTGTTGAAGCCAATTCACGGAATCAAGTGCGCTTGATCAACGTTCGAAGAATTGAAGATCTTCTCTCACGGTAAGGCGCGATCAACGTGTCGAAGATTGCTAAAGTCCGGTATCTTCGTGATCAACGGATTTGGGCCTTTCGGTATTCTTAAATTCATCGATTTATCATCGATTCACCGATTATTTCCGCTAATCGTGTGAGATCCTGGACGGATTCGATTTACATCGTCGAATTCGCTTCCTACGCTGCGTAAGTTTGGTATCAGAGCTAGATCCCAAGAAGTTTGCATCAGTTGGAAAATTGGGTTTCGAGAAATTTGAAGTTTGGAGATCGGATTGGCATTGTTGAGAAGTTCGGTGTTCATCGTGTTCATCGTGAAGTTGCAACAAGTTGGGAGTTTTGATCCATATCGTTTTGGATCAAAGTTCGAAAAGTGTTTGAATTTTTTTTGAATTTGTTTGAGTTCAATCATGCCACCGAGACGAGCTCAACGTCATCACAATATTAATGCCTTTTATGGAAGAGAAAAGGCCGATGAAATGGAGCAACGAATCAACGAGAGTTTCACTGAGAAGTTGAATGAAGGGATTGGTCGATTAGAGAGAATGATGCTTGAAATGAATCAAAGTAGAAGAAGGGTTTCACCTGAATCGAGTCATGGGGGAAACAGAGTTTCACCACAGTTAGATCAGAAGAGAAGAGGAGATCATGATCGTAGGAATGTTGACGATCGTGATAGGAATGTTGATGAACGAAATCGGAGATATGTGGATTATCGTGATCAGAGGAATGTAGATCGAAGAAATGGTGGTGGTAGAGATGTTGGTGGTCATGATCGACAACGATATGCGTCAGATTTTGATGAGGAGTTTGATGGTGATCGAGGAAGTGTTCATTACCGAGATCGAGGTCAAGTGTGGAGTCGAACTAGAGAATATGAAGATGACCATAGATGGGAATCGGGAATGAAAATGGAAATTCCGGAATTCAAGGGTGGTATGGTTGCAGAGGAATTTTTGGATTGGGTTTCAAATATTGAGGAAATTTTTGACTTCAAAGCAGTTCCCGAGAATCGTAGAGTGAAGTTGGTCGCTACAAGATTGAGAGGGAGAGCTATGGCGTGGTGGCAGTAGACTAAACTTACACGGGAGAGAATGGGGAAGTCAAAGATTATTACATGGGAGAAGATGAAGAAGTTAATGAAAGCTACTTTCTTACCTTACAATTATCAATCTCTAATGTACCAACGTTTGCAGAACCTGAGGCGGGGGCAAAGACTGTTAATGATTATGCTGATGAGTTTTATCAACTGATTGCTCGAAATGACATCATAGAGACAGAAGAACAGTTGACCGCTAGATTTGTTGGGGGGTTGAGGATCCAGATCCAGGGCATGGTAAATATGTTTGACCCTAGATCTGTGGCTGAAGCGCACCAGAAAGCGTTGGCTTGGGAGAAGCAGGGAAGACGAGGAGGTGGTGTGTTTTCAAATTCCAACAATTAAGTGAAGGGAGATAGTAGCAATACTACTGTTTCAAAGGCTGTTACTAAACCGGTTGTCAATGAGGTAGCAAAGACCAAGGTCATCAATAGTATCAAGTGCTTTAATTGTCTAAAATTTGGCCACAAGAGCAATGAATGTTCGAAACAGAAGAGGCGAACTATGATTGCTGAAATGGAAGGTGAGGATGTTGGTGAAGGTTATTCTAGTCCAGTTGAGGAGGATGAACGGGATATCGCGTCGGGAGATGAAGGATGTAATTTAATGTTGAGGAGATCATGTTTGACACTGAAACAGGAAGAAGAGGCTAGTTGGTTGAGGAGTAATATCTTTCAATCGACATGCACTATACTGGGGGTAAATTTGTGATTGACGCGGGAAGTTGTGACAATATCATTTCTACCGAAGCTGTGAGAAAATTGAAGTTGAAGATGGAGAAGCATCCAAATCCTTACAAGTTAGCGTGGTTAAGGAAAGGAGGAGAGGTGAAGGTGGATAGGCGAGTTCATGTTCCATTTTCTATTGGGAAGAAGTATAAAGACGAGATCTGGTGTGATGTGGTGGAGATGGATGTTTGTCACTTACTTTTGGGAAGACCATGGCAGTATGACCGAGCAGTGCAGCATGATGGTCGAACCAATAGCTACAGCTTTATGTTTGAAGGTGTTAAGATCATTTTAGTTCTGAAGAAGAGACGGCAAGGAGAGAGAAAGTCAGAAGAGATTGAGGAGTTGAAGACTTTGTTGACTTTGAAGGAGTTTCTTGGAGAAGCAGAGGAGAGTCCAGAGGTGTTTTTGTTGATTGGACGTGAAGCTACTGAATCTGTTGTAGTTCCATAGGAAGTCAAACCAGTGTTGGTAGAATTCGAGGATGTGTTTCCTGAAGAGCTACCCAAAGAATTACCACCCTTAAGGGATATACAGCATCAGATTGATCTTGTGCCAGGAGCAGTATTACCTCACAGGCCACGTTACCGGATGAGTCCTAAGGAGCATGAGGAACTAAGAAGGTAGGTGGAGGAGTTGTTAGAACAGGGGCGTGTTCAGGAGAGCTTGAGTCCTTGTGCAGTGCCGGCCTTATTGGTACCGAAGAAGGATGGGACTTGGCGGATGTGTACGGACAGTCGGGCTCTGAACAAGATCACTGTGAGATACATGTTTCCTATGCTGAGGTTCGACGATTTGATTGATCAGTTGAGTGGAGCTGTTGTGTTCTCAAAGATTGACTTGAAGAGTGGATACCATCAGATTCGTATTAGACCGGGTGATGAGTGGAAGACTGCTTTTAAAACTAGGGAGGGTCTATACGAATGGCTTGTTATGCCGTTTGGCTTGTCAAATGCTCCTAGTACTTTTATGAGAGTGATGAACCAGATTTTCAGACCATTCATTGGGAAGTTTGTAGTAGTTTATTTTGACGATATTTTGATCTATAGTGGAAATATGGAAGAGCATATCCAGCATTTGCGAGAAGTATTGTTAATTCTACGACAGGACCAATTCTATGTAGCAACGAAGAAATGCGTGTTCATGACGTACAGTGTTTTTTTTTGGGATATGTTCTGTCAAGGAATGTATTCAAGTGGATGAAAGCAAAGTGGAAGCTGTCAGGAGTTGGCCACAACCCAAGACAATTACTGAAGTAAGGAGCTTTCATGGGTTGGTATCTTTATATCGAAGATTCATTCCACATTTTAGCAGTGTGATGGCACCTGTAACCGATTGCATGAAGGGAAAGAAGTTCGTGTGGACAGAGGAAGCAGAGTTGGCTTTTGAGAAGGTTAAGACACTTTTGACGTCAACACCAATTCTAGTTTTGCCGGATTTTCAGATATTGTTCGAGTTACACACTGATGCTTCGAAGGTTGGAATTGGTGGAGTATTGAGTCAGAATGGAAGACCAGTTGCTTATTTCAGTGAGAAATTGTCTGGAGCCAAGTTGAGATATAGCACTTATGACGTGGAATTTTACGCGATTGTTCAAGCTGTGAAGCACTGGAGACATTATCTGTTTCAGAAGGAGTTTGTTCTTTATACGAATCACGAAGCTTTGAAACATTTATAAGGGCAGGACAAAATTTCAGCCAGACACGCTTCATGGGTCGCGTATCTATAGCAGTTTACTTTTGTTGTAAAGTACAAATCAGGGGTGACGAATCGTGTAGCAGATGCCTTGAGCAGGAGGAATCATTTGTTGACGACGGTGAAGGTTGAAGTGACGGGATTTGAACTATTGCCAGAGTTGTTTGAAGAAGATCCTTACTTTACGAAGATTGTTGAGAAAGTCAAGGATGGGAGTACTTATGAATTTGTGTTGGTAGATGGATTCTTATTCAAAGTAAATCGATTGTGCGTACCGGATTGCAGCTTGAGAATGAAAATTGTAAAAGAGTTGCATGAAGAAGGACATGTTGGTCGGGATCGCACATTGCAGTTGATTTCTCAGTCTTACTATTGGCCCTCGATGAGGCGGGAAGTTGAAAAGTTTGTGCGCAGATGTCATGTTTGTCAAGTTTCGAAAGGGACAGCTAAAAATGCGGGATTGTATATGCCTTTACCTGTTCCTATAAAACCGTGGGTAGATATAAGTACGGATTTCGTGTTGGGCTTGCCGAGGACTCAACGGAGAAATGACTCTATATATGTTGTGGTGGACATTTTCTCGAAGATGGTACATTTTGTTGCTTGTAAAAAAACGACAGATGTTGTCCACGTGGCACAGTTGTTCTTTAGAGAGATCTATCGCTTGCATGGTTTACCAGAATCTATAGTTTCAGACAGGGATACCAGATTTTTGAGTCATTTTTGGCTGAGTTTGTGAAAGATGGTGGGAACGAAGCTGAAATTCAGTAGTGCTTATATCCACAGACAGATGGATAGACTGAAGTTGTGAACAGATCCCTGGGAAATTTGTTGCGGTGTCTTGTGAAGGATAATCTAAAGAGTTAGGATGTGAAGTTATGTCAAGCGGAGTTTGCTCATAGTCATGCTATCAACCGTAGTACGGGTTTCAGTCCATTTCAGGTTGTTTATTCAACAATTCCAAAAGGACCGTTGAATTTATCAACAGCTCCATTTCAGAAAGGGGTTGTTAAACGAGCTAGTGATTTGGTGAATGATTTGCAAGAATGTCACAAAGTTGTTCATGAACGATTGCTTTCATCAAATGAGAAGTATAAACAGTTGGAAGATAAGAAGCAAAGGAGTGTGAACTTCAGAGAAGGTGATTTGGGTTACGCCGTTTTGACGAAAGATCGTTTTCCAGTTGGAACTTATAACAATTTGAAAGCTCGAAAAATTGGTCCAGTGGAAATCTTGAAGAAGATCAATGAAAATGTGTATCAGTTGAGATTGCCGGATAATGTTCATACTTTTGATGTTTTCAATGTCAAACACTTAATTCCGTATTATGGGGAGATGCTTGAAGAGGAGAACGTGAATTCGAGGACGAATTCTTTTCAACCAGGGGAGGATGATGCAGCGCTTACCTTGAATCACGCCACCATATGTCGAAGAAGAAGATCGCTCTTCATCTTTAGGTCGCGAGCGACCTACCGTATGCCGCAAATCAAAGGCCGACCTTCCCTAGGTCGCGAACCCTTCACCGAGCCATCGTACGTCGCTATGCGACCTAACTCCTTCCACAATTCTTTAAGTCGCGTGCAATTTTCTCCATTCCTAGATCGCTCCTCATCTTTAGATCGCGAGGACGAAGGTCGCTCCAGTGAGTCGTCTCCTTATGTCGCAAACGACATAACTAGGTTGCGAAGCCATTTAAGTCGCGAGCTCCACATAAATCGCGAACGAGATTATGCCGCGAACTCCACCTAGAACGCGAACAACTTCCAGTAGATCACTGATACCTAGAACCATAGGTCGCGAGCGAAGCTTCTTTAAATCGCTGGGTGAAAAGTTGTTGTGTTTTTTTAGGTCGCGTGAGCCTTGGTTGTGTGCGTTGTATTTGGCTAGGTCGTTAGGTTCTTGAGTCGCTTGTTTAAGTCGAAAGTCGTGTATGTGTAAATATGATAAGTCGTGTACTGTGTTGTAATGTGTTTGTATTTTCGTTAAGTCGTAGGTCGTTTCTGTTGGGGCGCTTACGAGTTAGGTTGTAAGCTGTTAGGTCGTTAACGACCTAGTGTGAGTTGTAACCCTATAAATAGGGATGTTGGGTCATTTGTAAAGGTTGTTGAATTTTGAATAAAATTTGGTTTGTGCTTTGTGCCTCCATTTAAATTGGTAGTTGAGTGTTATCTCCTATCTCCACTTTCGGCATTCGAGTGCGCTCGAATCAACGATTGTTGAAGCCAATTCACGGAATCAAGTGCGCTTGATCAACGTTCGAAGAATTGAAGATCTTCTCTCACGGTAAGGCGCGATCAACGTGTCGAAGATTGCTAAAGTCCGGTATCTTCGTGATCAACGGATTTGGGCCTTTCGGTATTCTTAAATTCATCGATTTATCATCGATTCACCGATTATTTCCGCTAATCATGTGAGATCCTGGATGGATTCGATTTACATCGTCGAATTCGCTTCCTACGTTGCGTCATGGTTGTTTAAAAACCATTCATGAATTCAAAAATAAAATAGACAAGTCAAAATAACAATAGACAATATGTTGAAGTCATCGTTCTTTATTCAATTTGCACATGTTAAAAAATATGCCAATATACAATTTTTAAATTATTCAATCCCTTTTCTGCGTATATTGAATATCCTTTTCTCGTTCATTATCCTTTATGCCATTAATTTGTCATCGAGCTCTCAATGAAGAGAACTTGGAGAAGATTCTAATTGAAAAAGTGATAAGAGTGAGAAAGAGGTTCAGGGTCTCTTTGCATGAAGGGCTGCATCTCTGTTTATAATAAATGAAAGAAGGTAGGTTTGCTTCCATTGGCGATGTGGGACTTAGATTGCTATTTTGGTGATGGTTTCATCATAAATGCCTTTGAAGCTTTATGAAGGAAAGCACACCAATGTTCTTGAATTTTCTCTTGATAACATGCGACATTGAATTGATGTGCAATTGCTTGGGCAGTGACATAGAAGGGATGCAGCATCAATGAGATGTGACGTTGATGATATATCATGTAGCTTTAACATTGATGGCTCACGACCTGGTGTTATTTGATATCATTGCTCTGACGTTATGCGGTGTTGGTGGTGCACAACTATAATTCTTGCCTTAATGAAGTATAATGCCTTTGACACTATCTTTATTAAAGAAGCATGGAATAGATAGTATGCGGCATTTATAGAGCACGTCAAGAATGACATGCAGCATGGATGCAGTGCAATATTGCTTGAGAGATGACATTAGAGAGTGACGACATGAGATAGAGGCAGCATCAAAGTGGAGGCGAGATCAAAGAGGTGCAGCACTGACCAAATGAGATATTGACTAGACAACTTTGATGAGGTGCGATATAGATGTTATATGGAATGGAAGTAGTGCAGTGTCGTTGTTAGTTGTAGGCCTTCGATATCGATTACTCCCTTGTCTTAGTATCCGGAGCCTTGAACTTCGACATAAATTCTTTGTTTCGGCATTGATTCTTTTGCTTTCCTTCCTTAAAAAATTTATAGATAATAAAACACATGTAAATTATAGGTAAATGCATGACCTAACGGCTCAAATTTTAAATGGTCACATCTCGTTCCAAGATTTGCATAATCTCCTATCGGATTCACAACCCTTAAGGAAGTAACAAGGTATAAAGGGTCTGGATTAAACTTATCTATCAAACATTACAAGATAAATGAATGTAATTCACTGTATCAAATAATTCCTTAACGGGTATGTCATGAATCAAAAGCCTACCACCCATTATAGACTTTCCTTTCTTTTCTACAGTCGGTCCAGAAGTTGATGGTTCCAGAGCAAAAAAATTCCCTTTATCAGCCTTGGCCGGTTCTGAATATTTATTCTTATAATGCCTCATCTAGTTGTAGTTGTAACACTTCACACCCTTTTTTCTCATAACCTTCTTTCCATTACCAGGTTGACACTCATTAGCAAAGTGCCCTTTCCAATCACACTTATAGCAAACAACATTAGCCTTCCTTTCTTGGTGTCTTCGTCCTTCTGAGCTCCCTTTTTATAAAAGAACTTTCTCTTCTTGCCATGAAAACCTTGAGTCTCCATACACTTTTTAGTTCCAAATGTCCAAAGAATTGCCTCGTTCCTTAATGCCATCTCCACTACTACATTACATGGATCTTTGAGATGCGACATTGTCCTCGGCAATTTCTGGCTTCAACCCACGAATAAACTTCTCATTCCTTTTTATCACAGTATCAATAGTAGCATATCCGTATTTTGACAACTCATAAAACTTAGTTGCATACTCCAGTATAGACATCTCTTCCTTCTCCAATTTAGCAAACTTCTTGAGCAAAGTTGACTTGGCAATCTCAGACAAAACTTTTCCTCATATCTCCTCCTAAATTCAACCTAAGTCAAATACTCCTCTGGTACTTCTACAGTCACACTGTTCCACTAATACAAAGCAGCACCTTGTAACTATCTAGATGCCAACTTCCTTTTTACTCATCATTCAAGACTATATTAGCAAAAATCTTTTCACAATGCAACAGCCAATTCTCAGTTTCAATAGCACTTTCCATTCCATGAAAATGCTTTCCTCCAAGACTGGTATAATCACGGCTCAACTTGGCACAATTGTTACGAGCAAGTACCTCAGATTTAGCACCTCATGCATTATCAATGTTTCCTCTAGCCAAACCAACTGCTGCCCCAGCTTGCATCATATTCACGAAGAATAGATACATAGTCCTCATATCTACTAATGGGGCCCCAGAACTCACATTAGCTTTTGCATTTCGATCTGCATTTGCTTGTTGACCTGGATTCCTTTTAGTATTGGATCGAACATTTCCATGTAGTTGTGATGCTTCTTCCATCTACATTGACTCTTTCACTTTCTGATTCATATCCTACTTTCTTGTAATCTACATATGAGTCTTCGTAAGATATATGTAATGACTCGGATTTTCTGACGTCTGTTATTGGGATAATTAATCGATTTTAATTATTTGGAATATTAACTTTTATTAGTCAAATAAATATTTTTTCTAATATTTAACACATATACATATATATATATTGATTAAAAAATATATTAAATATTGAATTATAAAATATGATAGATATTATAGAAATGTGTATATAAAAATTCCACCTTCAAAAGAATTAATTAAGATAGAACATCAATAAGTTGTATATATATACACACGCAACTTTGTGATGCTTAAAAATACATACTAGTATATATGTATATATGCCTATATGAAGCAATGTATATGAGAATATGTATAAATATAAATGTATATATATATATATATGATGGTAAAACATATGTAAGTAAATGTATATGTACATATATTACATAAAAGGGTAAAGTAAAAATGTATCTTTACATATGTATGCATATCTACATAAATATACATGAGTTTTTATGTAAAATAGTGTATAGAACATACACACACACACACAGATATATATATATACAAAAATATGAAAGCATATGTATATGCATAAGGAGACATAATAATGAAAACACATCTAGTCAAGCGTGAAATAAATCAAGTCACACATAAAACTTGAAACCATTCAAAAATCAAATCACTTAAATTAAGGAAACCAAATCAGCTTTATATCTAAATGAAGTCATAATTTCAAAATAAAATTAAAGGAAAAAATAAAATAAAATGAAAAAATATTTGTGTAAAAGCCTGTACAAGAAGCCTCAGCCACTTAACTTCACTATTTTTCCTATTCCCTCATTTAGCTTACACTGTACACTCCTACTCCCTATACACACACATCACTGCCTTGTTTATACCATTCAAAACATTCAAAAATAATCAAAATAATAATAATAACACAAAAGAAAAGATCAAAACCAAGCAAGTGCAGTTCAACTTCTAAATACTGTGAGTACAACACTTACATTTTCAACTGGTTATATATATACATACGATTGTGCCTATGAATGAATTTTTGGTATAGGCTAAATGTTTATATGTTTTCTGGGTACATATGTGTACGTACAAGAGTTAGACATGAAGAAGTTTCACTTATAGAAAAGAATTATACTCTTCTCATAGTTTTTAGTTAAAGGTAGTTAAACATCCATTTTAAAAAAATCGATATCTCCTTATCCCTTTAGATTTAAGCTTTGATTCTAAGATAAAATTAGTTTTTTTAGCGTAGATCAATTTAAAAATTATTTCATTTGATATCATGAGGCGTAGAGGAAGAAAAGGCTATATTACAGTAAATAACTCAAGTTTGGTTGAAATTCGGATATCATGATTGTATGATTTGATTATATGAAATTGTTAGTTGTTAAAAATCATGAATTTTAGGCTTTGTTTGATTATTTTTAGTGTTGTATAGAAGGAGGAATGTTGATTTGAATGAAAATAGGGATTTGGTCGAATTCCGGTGGATGGGTCAATGTCGTGGTCAGGGTTTCGGCCTGAAGGAGGCTGGGGTTATGGGGGATTGAGGAAAAATAGTGCGGCATTTTTCCAGGGCTCGTGGTGGCTGATCGAAGGTGATTTAGAGTTTTAGGGTTGTAATTGTATGGGTTCGGTCTTGGATAGACTGCAGTGGCGAGAGGTGACTTTAGGCATACGGTCCAGGGGAGTGATAGAGGAGGGGACGGCGAAGCTTCAGGCGTAATCTGACGGTTGTTAGTAGAGGTGGTTGGCGAGGCAAGGTGTTTGAAGGGATTACTGTTCGTGACAGTTTTGGGTTGATGTTGGAATTCGCGAGATGAGGATGGGTTTCAGATTCCAGATGCGGAGGGAGGTTGTGGTGGACGTGGGTGGTTCGCGTGGGTGGTCAATGATGAGGTTGGATGGTCGGAGATTGGTTGTGGGTGCACAGATACATGCACGACTTCGTGCACAAATTCAAGAACTAGGGAAAGAGAAAAAAGAAGAAGGGAGTGAAGAACTAGAAGAAGGGAAGAAAGAGTGGGTCGGGTATGGGCCAAGAAAAAGAGAGATAAAAAGAAGAGAAAAAAAGAGAAAAAAAGAGAAAAAAAGAAAAAAAGAAGAAAAAAAGGGAAAAAGAAAAGAAAAGGAGAAGAATTGGAACTTGTATATATATTTATATGATAATTTATATTTTCTTAATTTTTACTAAAAAATCCGTTTTCATTTTAAATCTATAATTTAAGGTTCAACGATATTTTATAGTTTAATGGGTAATTAATTATATTATTAATATTTGATTTAAAACTTATGTAAATTAACAAATTAGATATTAAATAGAGTGTTAAACTTTGATTAACTGATAATAAATTGTTTAATTTGTAATTAATTTGGATAAAAATATAAATGGAATAAAGTTAATAAAATCCTAAGGTGTGTATTGTTTTGATATTTGTTATTGATCGTTAAATCAGTAACAATCTATATCTTGGGTTAATTTTAATGGATATTTATTTTATTTATTCTTGTCTGTGCCATCAAGTGGTTAGACGAGTTAAATAGTAGAATAAAATGATGATCCGGTTTATTTGAATAAAAATCTGTAATAAATTCCCATATTTGGATATTGTTTGAAGGGACTGAAATCAGATATGTTATCCGAAACCACTTCGATTTGATAATAACTACGAACCTTTACGGGTCGGATTTTAGAGTTAATATGCTGGAATTGGATTAATTTAACAAATTCAACTATTTTTAATAACTGTACTTAGACATTATTATAATATCGATGGATTTATGTTAAAGTGTTTGGTTATAATCAGATAAAAACTCGTCGTGTAGTATGAATTAACTTTTTTCAAAGATTTTCATGACTTAAGTATTTCAATTTAAGTGGGATTACTCATGTTGGTTTCCAGACTGACTCGGTTGTTAATTTATTGTAATGCTCGGGTCAGGTCGAGTAGTATAGTTTTCGGTTAGGTACGTTTTGGAGATCGGGAGACGAGATGGATGGCAGAGACGTATTGCATGTATTCGTTTATATTCCACTGTGTATTGTAGGTTGTATATTTAGCGTTAGGGGAAAGTTATAATAACTGTCCAGTTTTATATATTGATGATTGTACTCTGATAACTTGTATTTATAATAATAGTATAGCTTTCTTTTGTATAAATGTGATTATTGTATATTATATTTTGTTTTGCTGTGATTGTGAGATTCTGTGTTGTTGTTATTTTTGTTTCTTCTTCTATCTTTTTTCTTCTTAAACCTTAACAACCTGATATTTCTGGCACTCGATTGCTCGTCACTCTATACGGTGAACTTATTAATGTCGATTTTTGGGAGTCAAAAATCACCTTGTCATTACATGTAGTATTAGAGCAGAAGGTTAAGCGAGAACCTTGGCTCTGGTGGGAATTACTCATTAGAGACAGGGTCATTAGTACCCTAGAATGGGTTTAGTGTATTATATATGAGGGCATACTTGTTATTTTCTTATATAATTATTTTAAAAACGATTTTAAAATAATTTTTATATAAAATTAAATTTTGATATAGAAGAAATAATTTTTGTAGATTATTATAGTATATCAAGGTGATTGGATGTAATTATTAAATAAGATTATAAAAATTTAAGTGGTTATTGAAAGTGTACGTGCAGTACTAAGGATCGTGTAATATAATATATAAATGCAGAAACTGATAATAGCAGTAATATAAAAATTAAAGTAAGCACACCAGGAATTTTTATACTGGTTCGAACTTCCCGTTCTACGTCCAGTCCCAGAATATCCTCTGGATTTAGATTAAACTCCTCACTTAATTCGGAGGAATAGGTATATCACACCTGAGCAGCCGAACAGGAATTTTTCCGCCTCAACAGCCGAAGAGGACTTCAACTTAATACAAATACTTTGTTGACGAGTGTGTTCTGAATAACACGGATTGTCTTTTGATAGTACAGTTTCCTATAATCAAATCCTCAAGAATATGTAGTGTATATGAAGATTTAGAAGGAAGATAATCTCGTAGAATCGAAGTATATAAATTAATTCAGAGATTCTAGAGATATTGAATGAAAATGAATGCTTTTATTTGCAGAAATAAATAGAGAATAGATTTCAGAAATATAAACCAGAATCCATGATTGTAGAAGTGATTTGAACATGTTTATATAGTTGTAGAATAGTTATAATCTTTCATGAAGAGTTTCAATCAAAAGTTGTGTCTGTATCTCTTGGATTGAGGGACATTCCTTTTCATGAATAATCGCAACTCTTTAGAAAACTAGCTGTGCACTTGACACAGAGTCGGTCGACCGAGGTTTCTGGTCAGTCAGCCTACCTGTTGTCAATTGCACAGTACACACTAATTTATGTATAACTTAATATAAATCAATTTGTGTTTGTGTGTGACTACTTGAGAAATGATTTTAACAATATTCTAAGACTCAATACATTAAAATATTCATACTAATCTCTGGATTGTAGTCTTGTCTCCTTTGTAGTGCATAATATACACTTATTCTCTTTTTGTCGCTTTCGTATAGTATTCTCGTCGTATGATCTCTGAAGCTTGTATCATGAATCAAAACTCATGAATCAACATTCTCCCCCTTTTTGATTGATGACAATACTTATGTGACGAAGTAGTATATATTGTAATTCTCCCGCTGAATATATGGCGACTTTTTTGACTTTTCTGCAAAAATTTGTTAGCTTTCATATATTTCTCCCCCTTTGTCATCGACAAAAAGGAATACTTATTAGATGTATATAAAAAAATATGGAACATGTAACACAACATAAGAAAAACATCGAGTTTTAAATAGCACATACTCAAAGCAAATAGGAATATTAATGATGTTTACTTAGTACACAACATCTAAAATCAGAATACTAGAAATTATGAGATAGTAAGTTGTAAAACAATATGATCACTCCTCATCATCATCGAAATCCCAAAATTCTGGACGGATATTTTCTTCCAAAGGAGCATGTTCCTTACCACGTCTTTGAGCGTTAGAAGTGTGAGTTCCTGATGTGCCGTAACTTGTATTCTCCGAAGTGGAAAAAGAGAAGTTTGGCGCTGGCCTTTTTCCGGGAGCAACATAAGAGGCACCGGCTTCGGAAGTACATGATAAGGCATCCCATAAATTCACGAAGAAGCCCTTGATTTTCTTGAAACGACCATCAATTTTTCGTAGCCGGGCATCCAAGGCTAGTTGATTTTGAGCCAAAATATCAATGGCCGCCTCTATACTAATTCCGGGAGTTGTTCTTTGAATTGAATGTTGGCGTGTTAGACGTTCCGTAACATGAGTTGATGGTTGAGGTGTGAAAAGCTACGGCGTAGTTGTTCTCGAGGAGTAGTACTCCATTGGTTAAATGGTATAAATCTAGGAGGTGCATCGGGCAACTTCATTAGTTTTATGGTCCTTGAATCAAAAGAACGAACTTTGGAGGTTTCAGATTCCGGAGCATGTGGGACGAAGCTATTGATCAATCTCATTATGTATTCTCCATAATAAATATGAAGCATCTTGCCTTGATTAAATGAGAGAAACTCATCCATGAGTAATTGTGCCCAACTGACTTGTGTATTCGAACATATAGCATATAAGGATTTAAAATTTTCAGGACATGCTAAGTGGTAGGAGCCGCCTCTTGGTATAATGGATTTCATCATGAAACTATGAAAAAGTCTAGCTCTAGGTCTAAGTGATGATGTTTGTCTAAAATCCATAGCATCATCTTCGAAAAATAAATGGCTTATGTGGTCACGACTTGATATATTACAATCTACATCATGTAATGAGATTCCACCCGGTCTAGCATCTAAAATGTGGTTAATTCGATCAATGGAAAGGAAAATTGAGGTGCCACATACCGATGTCCAAACACAATTTTTAGTGTTTCTAGGAGGGTTGACAAGATTTAGGTTAGCAAGAAACAATTTGACCATAATGTGGTTAATTTTCAAATTATTCTTTCTATGGTCTAGAAAAGTATGGAGCCCACTTTTAATTGTGGCATTTTCAATACGGTAGGAAAGAAAATCAGGATAACTTACAAATGATTCTTCAAAGATTTTGGCATCTTGAAGTTGTATCCATCTTTGAAGTGCTACGTCATTGACAAGCCATGAGGCGATTTGAGTATCTACGGGAGTTGATGAAGATGAGCCACCGGTAGTCTTTGATTTCTTCTTTGGAGCCATTGTTTGTGAAGAAAAGATAAAAATTTGAGAAAACTTTAATGGGGTTAGGGTAAAAACTGAAATTGGAAAAGCAAGAGTGAAGAGGTAAGTTGAAAAGGTGAAAGGATGGGTTACTAATATGAGGTAAAAAGGAAAAGCAAACAGCTGTCTACACGTTCGATCGGCCGAAATTACTGGGTCGGCTGACCAACTTGGTTAACTGAGAGTAGCTGAAACTCTCAGGATGGTTTCGGCTGACCGACTCAGGTTCTTCGGTCGGCCGACTTGTTAGAAATGCACATTTTTTTGCTATTACAAAAAAAAATGATAGAAATTTAAATTTTATTATCATTGCATTATATTTATACATCTTATTTAAAACAACATATATATATAAAAAAGTTTTAGCCACCGTTCGTTAAAATCTATGTTCCCATGAGTTTGGGGATGGAACATCTTCTATAGGTGACCATCTTGGAGCTATTGGAGTTTGAACAGGATTTGAAGAGGATGGGGTTCTATAAGAAGGTTCAGCAACATCATCTTTTTTTGGTGAACAAACTTTCATGGCAATCTTTCCTAGAAAACTTAAACGTCTTGCCGTGATTTTTTGTTCATAGTAGATTTCCCGTTGCATATTCATTTGTTATTGTTGGTAGTGATGTATTTCATCAACTTTTTGTTTGGTGGATGGAGATATTACCATTCGATTCTTCTCTTTTTTCTTTTCAGGTGTATAGCCTGTATGGGATTCATCCCATGGTTTCCACCCGCGTCGGGGGTCTTTATCCAGAGAAGAGAAATTAAGGATACGTTTAGGCATGGGAAAGGTAGGATAGGGGCCATTTTCAGGGATTTGGTCGAAAACATCATCGTCCGGAGATGAGTATGATAGATGAGAGTTTTCGGAATTATAAGGGTCATTGCTTGAAGACATTTTTCAGGTTATATAAACATCTTGTTTGCTGAAAAAACTAATGGATAGGAACTAATTTTAAATATAATCATAGAAGTTTAACAATAAAACCGTTTGTAAATGTATGATTTATAAGTTTAGAACTTAAAATAGTTATTTCTGGAAAAAAAACAAATAAAACAACTTTTAAGGAAAACTGAGACAAGAAACACCCATAGCTCAAGTGGCTATAACACAACATCTATCAAACAAGTCAGAGATCATGAGTTCGAGTTCCGCTTTAGTCAGAAATAAAACAATTTTTGTTTTTCAATATTTTTGCATATTTTTATCTATAAATCTTTTAAAGACATTGTTCCTAAATCTCGTCTAAGTTTGATAAAACTATTTTCATTTAAAGGTTTAGTAAAAATGTCAGCAATTTGATTTTCAGTATTAATAAATTCTAAATTTATCAATCCTTTTTCCAAACAATCACGTAGAAAGTGATGACGAATATCAATGTGTTTTGTTCGTGAGTGATTTACCGGATTTTTAGAAAGATTTATTGCACTAGTATTATCACAATAAATTATAGATTTTTCTTGATAACAATTAAAATCTTGTAGTGTTTGTTGCATGTATACGACTTGTGCACATGCCAAAGCAGCAGATATATATTCTGCTTCACACGTTGATAAAGAAACACAGTTTTGTTTCTTACTAAACCAAGAGACTAAGGAACGTCCAATGAAATGACACTTTCCACTCGTACTTTTTCGATCCGTCCGACTTCCTCCAAAATCAGCATCGCTATAGGAGACTAATTCGAAATGACATTCTTTCGGATAGAATAGTTCGGAATCTTTGGTTTTAGTTAGATAACGAATAATACGTTTAACTGCTCGCATATGTGATTCTTTGGATTTGCTTGAAATCGAGCACATAAACAAACACTCATCATAATATCGGGTCGACTCACTGTTAAATATAATAACGATCCAATCATACTACGATATAGTTTTTGATCAACACCTTTGCCTTCTTCGTCTCTGTCGAGATGAATCGTTGTGCTCATCGGAGTTGGTTTGGCAGAAGTGTTTTCCAGACCAAATCGTTTAATTAAATTATAACAATATTTTTCTTGATTAATAAAAATTCCATTTTCAATTTGTTTAATTTGTAATCCAAGAAAATATGACAATTCTCCCATATGAGACATTTCAAATTCATTTGTCATTATAGTTGAAAAATTCTGACATAGTTTTTCATTTGTCGAACCAAAAATGATATCATCAACATATATTTGAATTATTAAAATATTTTTATTAGTTTTCTTAATAAAAAGTGTTTGATCTACTTTACCAATTTCAAAACCAGATTCTAATAAATAGCTTTTAAGACGATCATACCAAGCACGAGGTGCTTGCTTTAGACCATATAAAGCTTTTTTGAGTTTATAAACATGATCAGGAAATTTTTCATTATTAAAAAGTTGTGGTTGTTCAATAAAACGTTTTCTTTTATATAACCATTTAAAAAAGCACTTTTAACATCCATTTGATAAAGTTTAAAATTATGAAAACATGCGAAAGCTAATAAGATTCGTATTGCTTCAAGTCGGGCGACTGGAGCAAACGTTTCTTCATAGTCTATTCCCTCTTCTTGATTATATCCTTGTGCAACTAATCTAGCTTTATTCCTAGTTATATTTCCTAGTTCATCTGCTTTATTTTCAAAGACCCATTTAGTACCGATAACTGATTGATCACTTGGTCTAGGAACAAGTTCCCAAACTTCGTTTCGTTCAAATTGATTTAGTTCTTCTTGCATAGCAAGAATCCAGTAGTCATCAGTTGAGGCTTCTTTTATATTCTTAGGTTCTATGTTAGAGAGAAAAGCTACATGACCAACTTGATTTAATTGATGTCTGGTTTTAACGTTCGTATTTACTTCTCCAATTATATTTTGCACAAGATGATGTCGTAAAATTTTAGGTGGAGATTTTATTGTATTAGTAGTAATATTCTCATTTTCAGTAATATCATGATCGTTATTGAAAATTTCTTCAGTATTACTATTTTCATTCTGAGTAGCTTCATCATCAGAATCGATAGTAATATTTGGATTTATATATTTGAAATTTTCGTCAAATGAAACATGTAAACTTCTTCAATAATTTGAGTTCTTTTATTAAAAATTCGATAAGCTTTACTTCGTTCTGAATATCCGACGAATATTCCTTCATCGGATTTTGGATCGAATTTGCCTAGTTGATATTTAGTATTTAAAATAAAACATTTAGAGCCAAAAACTTTAAGATGTGAAATATTTGGTTTTCTTCCATTTAGAAGTTCATATGGAGTATTCTTAGTTAACGGTCGAATGGAAACACGATTCAATACATAACAAGCAGTAGCTACAGCTTCTGCCAAAAAATGTTTTGATAAATTGGTTCCATTAATAAAGTTCTTGCACATTCTTGTAATGTTCTATTTTTTCTTTCTACAACGCCATTTTGTTGTGGTGTTCTAGGAAATGAAAAATTATGATTAATACCTTTCTTGTTACAAAATTGTTCAAAAACTTCATTTTCAAATTCTCCTCCATGATCACTTCTGATATTTTTAACTTTCAAACTTTTAATATTTTGTATTCTCTTAACAAACAATTTAAAATTATCAAAAGTATCACTTTTATTTTTTAAAAAGAAAGTCCAAGTGTATCTAGAGAAATCATCTACAATAACAAACACATATCTATTATGATTAATAGACTGAAATTGTGTTGGACCAAAAAGATCCATATGTAAAAGTTCAAGTGGTTGTTCTGTAGAATTTACCCTCTTTGATTTAAAAGAAGATTTTGTTAATTTTCCTAATTTACATGCATCACAAAATATATTTGTTTTGAATTTTATGTCAGGTAATCCTTTAACTAATTTATTTTTAGCTAATTTGTTGATGGTTTTAAAATTTATGTGACAAAATCTTTTGTGCCAAAGACAGGAATCATTTTCCTTAGCTATTAAACATAAATTTGAATCATTTTTAACGTTCATATTTAAAATATAAATGTTTTATCTCTTATTCCTTCAAAAATAGTGTTATGATTTTTATCGAAAATATTACATTTATTTTATGAAAAAGTTATATTAAAACCTTTATCACATAACTGATTAATACTCAATAAATTGTGTTTTAAATTTTTGACTAATAAAACATCGGTAATGAGAGGTAAATTAGTGGTACCGTTGCTGCTGACATCGCCTTTACCGATGATATAACCTTTAGAGTTATCTCCAAAAGTGACTGATCCTCCATTTGAGTAGATAATATTTGACAACATTTCTTTGTTTCCAGTCATATGTTTTGAGCAACCGCTGTCTAAAATCCATTTTCCTCTCCTTTTATGTGGTACCTGCAAAAAAAAATTTTATAAAAAGTTGGTACCCATTTCTTTTTAGGGTCCTAAGAGTTAGATCTTAGGAAGCCAAACCCATACGGGTTCAGAATTCCTTTTATAAACATAGTTTTTGTTATTTTGAACAGCTTCCATGAACATTTTGATATGTTTATTTCTTATTAAAACATTATTTGATTTTGAAATCCATATCTTAATGTTTTAAGTCTTTGACCAAACTGTTTTCTTAATATCCTTTTTAATATTATTATTAATTCTATTTTTAGAAAACTTATTTTGTTTCTTAAATCCTAGTCTAGATTTGTTGTTAGTGGATTGAGAATTTTCTCGTATTTTAGAAAGATTCTCTCTTCCTTTATTGAAATTTGAGATATTGTTAGAGATGTCATCAAATTTTATTTTTAGACTAGATTTTTCTAAATCTAAATCTTTAATTTTAGAATTTAAACCATTATTTTCAAAAAATAAAACATTATTTTTACTTTTCTGAATTTCTAGTTCTTCAGTTATTGAACAAATTTGAGAAGATAAGTTAGAATTTGATTGTTGAGAAATTTCAAGTTCTTCTTCTAATATTTTCTTTTCATCTTTCAGCATATCTACTTCTAAGACTGTCCTTTCTAATATTCTTTGTAAATCTTTATTTTTCTTTTTAAGTTGCTTTGCTAAATCTACTAATTCAAAATTAATTTCGATTAAATCTTCAAAACTAAGATCACTTACATCGTCTGATGAAGCCATGAAGCACACATTTGCTTGTTCATTTTCATTGTCACTTTCACTTTCTGATGAAGATGATGAGTCTGTGTCGTCCCAAGTGACTGAAAAAGCTCTTCATTTGGTTTTGTCCTTTTTAATATTGCTCTTTTTACGTTCAGGACAATCTTTCTTCATGTGACCTTTCTTGTGACATTCATAACATTCCATTGCTGAAGATGATGGTTTGTTACTGTTGATATTGTTGTTGGAATTATTTTTGTTTCCCCTGAATTTATTTCTTTTGAATTTCAGAAACTTTTTGAAATTTTTAGCAATCATTGCCATATCTTCATTCTCTGAGTCGGAATCATCTTTTTCTGCTTGAAATGCCACATTCTTCTTTTCTTGTGCTACATTTCTCTTTGCCTGTAAATTTACTTCGTAGGACATTAAATTAACTATCAATTCTTCTAGTTTTAATGTTGACAAATCACTTGCTTCTTCAATGGCTAGGACTTTTCTTTCCCATTCGCCAGTTAAAGAATTTAAGATTTTTGTGACAACATCAAAATCAGTAAATGTTTGTTCTAATGATAGTAGAGCATGATGAATATCCTGAAATCTAGAGTACATATCATTTATAGATTCGTTTGACCTCATTTTGAAATTTTGAAATTGATTTTTCAACATAGAAATTTTGCTTAATTTAACTTTGTTCGTTCCCTTATGTGTTATCTTAAGTGTTCTCCATATTTCATAACCAGAAGTGCACATGCTAACTCTATTGTATTCATTTCTATCTAATGCACAAAATAGAATATTCATAGCCTTTGCATTTGATGTAGCATCTAGTTTTTGTGTGTTACTCCAAGTTGAGTATTCTCCGGTAGGAGTTGTGTACTCTCTTTGTATAACATTCCAGATATCAAAACCACTAGATTGCATATAGATTCTCATTCTAGTTGACCAATAATTATAATTTAAACCATTAAAAAGTGGAGGTCGTGAAGTTGATTGACCCTCTGTGAAACTAGTATTAGTGTTAGTGCTAACATTGTTAGTTTGTGTTGTTGCCATATTACTAGAAATAAATATCAAATAACTTTGTGACGGTTATAGGAAACCTTGCGCTGATACCAAATGAAAGTGTACGTGCCGTACTAAGGATCGTGTAATATAATATATAAATGCGGAAACTGATAATAGCAGTAATATAAAAATTAAAGTAAGCACACCAGGAATTTTTATACTGGTTCGAACTTTCCGTTCTACGTCCAGTCCCAGAATATCCTCTGGATTTAGACTAAACCCCTCACTTAACCCAGAGGAATAGGTATATCATACCTGAGCATCCGAACAGGAATTTTTCCGCCTCAACAGCCGAAGAGGACTTCAACTTAATATAAATACTTTGTTGACGAGTGTGTTCTGAATAACACGGATTGTCTTTTGATAGTACAATTTCCTATAATCAAATCCTCAAGAATATGTAGTGTAAGTGAAGATTTAGAAGGAAGATAATCTCGTAGAATCGAAGTATATAAATTAATTCAGAGATTCTAGAGATATTGAATGAAAATGAATGCTTTTATTGCAGAAATAAATAGAGAACAGATTTCAGAAATATAAACCAGAATCGATGATTGTAGAAGTGATTTGAACATGTTTATATAGTTGTAGAATAGTTATAATCTTTCATGAAGAGTTTCAATCAAAAGTTGTGTCTGTATCTCTTGGATTGAGGGACATTCCTTTTTATGAACAATCGCAACTCTTCAGAAAACTAGCTGTGCACTTGACACAGAGTCGGTCGACCGAGGTTTCTGGTCGATCAACCGACCTATTGTCAATTGCACAGTACACATTAATTTATGTATAACTTAATATAAATCAATTTGTGTATGTGTGTGACTACTTGAGGAATGATTTTAACAATATTCTAAGTCTCAACACATTAAAATATGCATACTAGTCTCTGGATTGTAGTCTTGTCTCCTTTGTAGTGCATAATATACACTTATTCTCTTTTTGTCGCTTTCGTATAATATTCTCGTCGTATGATCTCTGAAGCTTGTGTCATGAATCAAAACTCATGAATCAACAGTTATATATATATATAACCAAATAGAAATTTGATAAGAATAAACTATGTAATGAGTTAAGCAAAAATTAAACCCAAACCAAAATTTAAAATTTTGGAAATTTCGGAAGTGTTTTTCAAACGTCTTCTAAAATGAACTAAGTTTACCCTGGTTATATCTTATTTATAGAGAGATAATTATTCACGAAATTATTATAGAATATATGATGTGTTTGGTTTCTAGATATGATAATATTGATTATTATCATAAATTTTTTGTTGTGTCTTAATAAAGGGTGTTATTAAGAAACAAACGCCAATAAAACAGTGGGAAATGTTTAAGGAAGTGAAATTATAAGCATAAGTTATAGATGTGACTTATAAATTAAAATGAGTCTAAATTGCGAGGTTTAGAAACTAAGCCCTGAAAATTTAAAATGTGTTTCAAAGTGTTGGAGGATATAATAAATAATATTATTTAGAATATTTTTGAATATAGAAATCTTTGTTTTAAAACAAGAGTTGTTCAAAGAAGTATTTTATTTTTTGGATTGAAAACCAGAATGGTTTAAAATTTAAAGTGTGATTTGATACGTTAATGGGATAAATATGTATATATGGGATATATATATACATACATATATATATATATGATTTCAAGATGATTAGAAATAAATACCGGTGCTTGAATTTTGGAAGCCCCTTTTAAATGAGAAGTATAACCCAAAGAAAAATAAGTTTTTGAACTTACAAGTAGGAAATGATATAATAAGAATTTAAATTTGGTAGGCAAACATTTAAATTGAGAAGGTTTAATGGATTGATTGAATTGGGAAATTAACCCAGGGTAAGTTAAATAAGTTTTAAACTTATGGGAGTTAAATGATTTAAATTGTAAAAGAGAAGGTGTAGTTTCGATAAGAGGTGCAAAAGAAGTTATGCATGAATGATTTCAAAACGATTATTGAAATAAAATGAGTTTTGAATTCTAGAAATTTATGATGGATGCTATTAATTGATGTTTTAGATAATTTGGATGTTTATTTATTTGACGTATCTTGCTGTCATTCTGTATATTATTAGCAGTATACAAAACTGTAAATTGGATTATTTTGAATAAATTAAGAAGTGGATTGAAATTATGTATACTCATTCCTGAAATTAAGTGGAAACAAAACTTTGTTTTAAACTATTTAAATGATTTTGATTTTAAGAAATAAAAATGAATTTATAGAAATGGAATCATTTTGTACTCGAGATTGAAATGTAAAAAATGGACTTGTCAACCGAAATTGTTTAAAAGAATCGGGTTTGAAATCTTGAAGTTATAATTGGGAAATCAATTGAATTCTGAAAATTGAATTGTCTAAGAAGATTGGAACTCTCACCCGAACCTTGGAAAAAAAATTAATGAAATATTGAAGGTTAATTTGGTTTAAGTGATTTAAATGGATATTTTGGGAAAATCGAACTCAAATTTATATAAATCGAGATGGTTTAAAATTGAGAATTGAATTGAAATTAATTCAAAATATGAATTGAATTGAATTAATTGGAGTTGTAATCGAAATTGAATTAATTTGAAATCAAAATGGAAATTCATTTGAATTATAATGGGAATCGAAGTTAATTCGAATTTAAATTGAAATTGATTTGAATTGGAGACTGGGAATTGAATTAGTTTGACCTTGAAACTATTTTAAATAAATTATTTTATATAAACTATCTTAAATCTATTTTTTAAATATTCAATTATTTTAGTTTTCCAAGCCATTTACTATACGAAACATTCTTTTTAAAACTCAAACTACCTTATATTAACTATTTTAAAACTATTCAAGCTATTTTCTAATTCAAACTGGTCAGAGTGAAAAATATTTATATTTGAATCATAGATTTAAATACAAATTGGAATAAATTGAAGGTATAGTCCAAATGGAAGTTTGAATTAATTTTGAATTGGAATCGACAATCGAGATATTAAGGTAAAAATAATTTTAAAGTATAATGGTATATTTTAAATAGATATGATGACTTTAAAATGAAGATCTAATAGTTACTATAACTGAAAATTACTTCATAAGAAGTAAGAAATGCTACTAGAAAACTTTGAAAAGAAATCGAACTTGGAAAAATTGATTTGGAATTAACGAGATTTTAAATATTAGTTATATGTTCAAACTCCCCTTATTGAATTTATAACCATAAGGAAATAATCTTGAAAGATATTTGAAATGCTAAATAGGGTTTATATAGGTATGAGGTGGGATCAGAAATTATTGATCCAAAAATTATTCAAGTTGAAAGAATGATCATATATGTATATGAGAATGAAATAGAAATAGTATTCGAACCCATTGATTTTTAAAGGCTTTTGATTTTGGCAGATAGTCAATTTTGGAAACTTGGTAAACTAAATTTGAAAACTATCGATTTTGAAGATATTGATTTTTTGTAGATAAAGTTTATATTTGATACATATAAAGAGTATGATTTATAAGGTACTATATGTATAGTATGATATGTATTGAGACAAAAGTATGGAAAGGCACCCCAATAAATGTCGAAACTTATAGTAGGAGATCCACTGGGTGGTTCTGCCTAGGAATCCAAAGGGTTGGTTCAATGAGAATTGGGATCCCAGAGGACATCCGGACAAAACTCAATGAGTTTCTGATAATCATTTGTTGGGTAGCATTGAGTGGTGTTGATACCTACAATTACATTAGGTTTTGCTGTGATGGCAACGTAACCTTTGTATAAATATGATCTATCACAGTTCCATAGCATAAGTCAAGTGGCAGTGATTGCCTATAGCCTACGGTTGATTTCACTGGGATAGCGACATAACATCAGTGGATTGCGATCTTTGTGGTTTGGTTCCATAGCATAATTCGGGAGGCAGCGAGTGCCTACAATCTACATTGGATTTAACTAGGATAGTAATGAAACCTTTGTGTAGCCTATGATCTATATGGTATAGTTTCGTTTGACAGTGTAATTTGAGGAGAAGTGGTTGCCCACAGACTACTTACGGTTTTGCTGTGATAGCAACGCAACCTTATTGCAGCTGCGATCTGTGGTGTTCCCATGGCGTAAGCCGAGAGGTGTGGATGCCTATAGTTTTCTTATGGATTTCGCCGGGATGGCAATGCAATCTTTGTGTTAACTACGATCCATGGTGGGTAAGAGGAGGGTGGTACTTTCTATAGCATTTTTGAAAAAAAAATTCAAGTATTTTCACTGGGTGTTGAAACGGGTCTACTAAGTACTTATAGATTTTCAGTCCTACGCCTGATCAACATATGACTAAATTTCTATAAGAAAAATGATGGACTGATTAAAGCATTGAGTTATGAAAAGTATTTTTATATAAAACCAGTTTAGTAATACTATGTAAATTAAAGTGTTTTAAAATGTAAGATAAAATAATAAGGAGTTTAAATGTTTTAAAAAGAATGGTTTAATTAATAATACACATCAAAATTCTAATTCTCGTTTCATTCCTTTTTAGGACGAAAAGTTCTAGGGGGAGGAATGTAACGACCCGAATTTCTGACGTTTGTTATTGGGATAATTAACTGATCTTAATTATATGGAATATTAACTTTTATTAGTCAAATAAATAAATTTTAGGATATTTAATATATATATATATATAAATTGATTAAAAAAATTATTAAATATTGAATTATAAAATTTCTGGATATGATAGATATTATAGAAATGTGTATATAAAAACTCCATTGTTAAAAGAATTAATTAAGACAGAACATCCATAAGTTGTGTATATATACACAACTTTATGATGCTTAAAAATACATATACTAGTATATATGTATATATGCCTATATGAAGCAATGTATATGAGAATATGTATAAATATAAATGCATATACGTGATGGTAAAACATATGTAAGTAAATGTGAATGTATAGATGTTACATAAAATGGTAAATAGGTAAAGTCAAAATGTATCTTTGCATATGTATGCATATCTACATAAATATATATGAGTGTTTATGGTAAAATAGTGTATAGAAAATACATATATATACATATATGAAAGCATATGCATATGCATAAGGAGACATAACAATGAAAATACATCTAGTCAAGCATGAAATAAATCAAGTCACACATAAAACTTCAAATCATTCAAAAATCAAAGCATTTAAATTAAGGGAATCAAATCAGTTTTATATCTAAATCAAATCATAATTTCAAAATCAAATTAAAGGGAAAAAAAAATGAAAAAAAAATATGTATAAAATCCTATACAAGAAGCCTCAGCCACTTTACTTCACCGTTTTTCCCATTCCCTCCTTTAGCTTGCATTGTACACTCCCACTCCCTACACATACACACACCCCTACATATCACTGCCTTTTATACCAATCGAAACATTCAAAATAATAATAATAATAATAACAATAATAAAAAAACAAAAGAGAAGATTAAAACCAAGCAAGCAGCAATTCATCTTCCAAAGACTGTGAGTATAACACTTACATTTTCAACTGGTTATATATATATATATATATATATATATATATATATGCATGTACGTATGTATGTACATACGATTGTGCCAGTGAGTGAATTGTTGGTCAGGGCTAAATGTTTATATGTTTGTTGGGTATATATGTGTATGTATAAGAGTTATACATGAAGAAGTTTCACTTATAGAAAAGAAAAATATACCATGTTCATAGTTTTAGTCAAAGGCAGTTAAACATTCATTTCAAAAAAAAATCAGTATCTCCTTATCCCTTTAGATTTAAGCTTTGATTCAAGATAAAAGTAGTTTGTTTTTTAGTGCAGATCAATTTAAAATTTATTTCATTTGATATCATGAGGCATAGAGGAAGAAAGACTATATTACAGTAAATAACTCAAGTTTGGTGGAAATTCAAATATCATGATTGTATGATTTGGTTATATGACCTTGTTTGTTGTTTAAAATCATGAATTTTAGGCTTTGTTGGGTGATTTTTATTGTTGTATAGAGGGAGGAATGTCGAGTTGAATGGATATGGGCATTTGGTCGAATTCCGGTGGCTGGGTCAATGTCGTGGTCAGAGTTTCGTCCTGGAGGAGGCTGGATTAGTAAGGGATTGAGGAAAAATAGTGTGGCATTTTTCCATGGCTCGTGGTGGCCGATCGAAGGCGATTTAGGGTTTTAGTGTTGTGATTGTATGGGTTCGGTCTTGGATACACTACGGCAGCAAGAGGCGACTTTAGGCGTGCAGTCCAGGGGAAGATGATAGAGGAGGGGATGGCGAAGCTCCAAACGAAATTTGATGGTTGTTGGTGGAGGTGGTTGGCGAGGCAAGGTGTTTGAAGGGATTGCTGTTCGTGACAGTTCTAGGTTGAAGTTCGAATTTGCAAGCTGAGGATGGGTTGCGGATTCCAGATGCAGAGGGAGGTTATGGTGGACGTGGGTGGTTCGTGTGGGTGGCTAACGGTGAGGTTGGATGGCCGGAGGTTGGTTGTGGGTGCACAAATACGTGTACGACTTCGTGCATAAATTCAGGAACTAGGAAAAGAGAAAAAAGAAGAAGACGGTTGTGAAGAACTGGAAGAAAGGAAGGAGGGTAGAAAGAGTGGGCCGGGTATGGACTAAGAAAAAGAGAGATAAAAAGAATAGAAAAGAAGGGAAAAAAGAAGAAGAAAAAAGAAGAAGGTAAAAAGAAAAGAAAAAGAGAAGAAATGGAACTTATGTATATGCTTATATGATAATTTATATTTTCTTTATTTTTACTAAAAAATATTTTTTCATTTTAAATCCATAATTTAAAGTTCAATGATATTTTATAATTTAATAGGTAATTAATTATATTATTTATAAGTTGACTTAAAACTTATGTAAATTAACAAATTAGATATTAAATAGAGTGTTAAACTTTGATAATTAATAATAAATTGTTTAATTTGTACTTAATTTGGATAAAAATATAAATGGAATCGGCTAAGTAAAGTTAATAAAATCCTAAGGTGTGATTGTTTTGATATGTGTTATTAATCATTAAATTAGTAACAATCCATATCTTGGCTTAATTTTATTGGATATTTATTTTTTTCTCGTCTGTGCCATCAAGTGGTCAAACAAGTTAAATAATAGATTAAAATGACAATCTGGTTTATTTGAATAAAAATCTGTAATAAACTCCCATATTTGGATATTATCACCCCTAAATATAAACTGTTTATTTTAAACAATTTACCTTTAAATTTATTTCTGGAATTTAAAGAGACGGGAATCGGATATGAGTGTTATCCGGAACCACTTCGATTTAGTAATAACTACGAACCTTTACGGGTTTGATTTTAGAGTTAGTATGTTGGAATTGGATTAATTTAACAAATTCAACTATTTTAAATAAGTAACCGTACTAAGACATTATTATAATATCGATGGATTTCTGTTAAGGTGTTTGGTTATAATCAGATAAAAACTCGTCGTGTTGTACGAGTTAACTTTGTTTAAATATTTTCATGACTTAAGTATTTCAATTTAAGTGGGTTTACTCACTCTAGTTTCCAGCCTTGACTCGGGTTTTACTTTATTGTAATGCTCCGGTCAGACCGAGTATTACAGTTTTCAAGTAAGGATGCTTTAGAGCTTAAGAGACGAGCTGGATGGCAGAAATGCATTGCACGTATTTGTTTATATTCCTTTGTGTATTGTAGGTTGTATATTCAGCATTAGGGGAAAGTTATTATAACTTTCCAATTTTATATATTGATGATTGTACTCTGATAACTTGTATGTATAATAATAGTATAGGTTTCTTTTGTATAAATGCTATTATTGTATATTATATTTTGTTCCGCTGCGATTGTGAGATTCTGTGCTGTCGTTGTTTCCGTTTCTTCTTCTATCTTTTTTCCTTCTTAATCCTTAACAACCTAGTATTTCCAGCATTCGATTGCTCGGCACTCTATACAGTGAACGTATTAGTGTCGATTTTCATGGGTCGAAAATCGCCCGGTCATTACAATATAAAAGAATGGTCTAAGAGAGAGGGGATAATAGAGGCAGAATATATACTTATATATTGCGATAACAAGTACATTACTATAATGTTATCCCATACCCCCAATTTTGTTCTCTGTTTTTTCAGAATCTTTTATGTTTTACATAAACTATGCTCTGACGCCAAGTTGTAACATCCTTCATTTTAAGGCCTAAATATAAGCGTTATTGATGCTGGAGTTATCCATAGTATTATTTTTCGGTGTCAAAATGAGATCAGTTAATTATATCTATTACATCAAGAGCACATGAATATGACAATTTTCAAAACACATTTCATTATTAACTTTCACATTCATTAGACAACCCTATATGTTCCATTTTCAGAGAAAATATAATAATTACAATTATATTCCAAAAGCGACAAATGAACATGCCCCTTTAGATGATCAGGGTCTAACTACTCTAGTTACAAATTATGTCATTACATCAACTAAAACAAAACACAAACCTCAAAAAACACAGTGGAAATAAATTCCTAATATTATCTTGCCTCCTACGTGTCTCCATAAGCTTATTTGTCAAACCTGAAAACCATACTCTTACCTATTCAAATGAGTGCCTGAGAGTTTAAGGGGAAAACCAAAAACTTTGGATCATACAAAAGTCTGGTGTGAATAATAATATGCCAACTCGAACCAAAATAGATATCTAGAGAGACCATGCTACATAATGAAATGGGATTTGCCCCACTAATATCTTATCTAAATATGTCGATCTGAACATAAATCATGAACCTACAACCACAATGGTGAAAACAAAATACAATATGATCATATGCGTGCAATATGAGTAAATAACTTGTTTGTCATTAAACGGTTATGCATTCCCATAGTTTACATGCCCTATAAAGTTGACTATCTGTCTCAAAACATAGTTTTCCTAGGGTCACTATGAACCAATTAGTTTTCACGGGGCAACTAATAACCTATCAGGCTGACTCAGACCAAATTATAACCAAATGTTCTGAAATCACCAAATATGGTTAGGAGCAAATCCAATTAAGTAATACAGTGAGCATATAGAGCTACCGATTCCTTTCTGTGCGTACACATCATTTAGTCTCATTACTAACAAAGCTTTACTCACTAGAATCGCAGACTTTACCAATCGAGGACTAATAGTTGAAGCATACGATGCGATCCTACACTAATCCCACTAAAAAATTGTCCAGTTTTAAATCCATGACATATCTTTTTGATCAATTCAAGACCTCCTAACACAATTGGTCTATCTGATCTCCTGGATCCAATTCTACTTACTGATTAGAAGTTTAGTTTGACTATACTCACTACAGGAACAACCAGCTATGTTCCTAAGTCCTAAGGTGCAATGTTGGGTAATGAAAATGTGAGTATGGAAAATGATAAAGTTTGCAAATTTAGCTGATCAAATGACAACAAGAACATATAACATCATACATTACAATATGTTCAATCAATGGTTATATCCATAACAAAATTACTTACGTTTAAGTAATATTTTACTTTGGTAAAATTAATATAATATTTGGGCTGAAACGCTATTTTATTCCTTGAAAACATTTATATGGCACCCCACCTCTATACCCATACTATCCAAGAGTATTACAGAGTAATATTGCCAGGTAATATAGAGAATGAAACTACATGGGATACACATGTGAATATTCCCTTGGATTAGCACCGGTACATATTTAAACATCTAATATATAACTCAGCCATATGTACACAATATCGGTATAAAGCGATAAATACGTGTGCCTCCAGGATAGAACAACATAGAGAACATAAAGTCAATCATAGTGATAATATATAATATGTGTAATACAGTAATACAATAAGGGTATAACTCGTTACAAATGTCAACTATCTAAATGTATTATAATAAATAATTAATATAAATCTCACTATCAAAATATAAAATGAACCAATGTCATATAAATATTATATAATCATCCTAATACATGTCTCCTCTGGCCGACTAAAACATAAGCTAGTAAAATCGTCCATGTACCTGAAATGTCTCGAACAGACCCGAGTATTATATAAATAACACACAGGTCATACTATATCTAAAGCAAGGGTAATAACATATGCGATTCAATATGTGAAAAATATAATAATAGTGTGGTGACATCTATAATATCAATAAACATGTGGTAACATATGCACGGTATGTAATTAAATATATCTTAGACAATCACAATTATATCATATAACATCAAATATCACAAAACCATGTGTAAATATGTCATATCCCATATAGAAACACATCAAATTAAAAATCACATAATCAACACAAATGGTGAATCATATGTATCTAGAAAACACCATCAAATCTAGAAATATCACTAAATTATATATCCTCGAGTGAAGTCATTGAATAATAAAGCAATGCCCACAATCTTTCTTAATCTCATGTTATAAAATACCATAATTGAATCAATAAAAATAATAAGAAAGATTTGTTCCATCTCAGAATAATATCCTAATATAATCAATAATTAGTAGGTCATCTGCCTATAAAGAATAGGTCGTCTGCCTGTGAAGAATAGGTCATCTGCCTAAAAAGGATACAGGGTTGACCATACTCTGGACACAGTCTCACGTATAGTCTCATATACACATAGTATTTATCTACCACCCACATACATCTAGATACACCAGAACCAAAAAGAAGACTAACAGCATGTCTGCTTGCTCCAGGAGCCATAAGTGGTCCATATGAAACGACTCCTATTGTGACGGCTCGAATTTTTCGCGTTCGAAAATCGACATCCATACTTTACATTGTACTCGAATGCCGCAGATTCGACCGTTCAAATTCGAGTCGCCGGAGCTTATAACACCATTAAGTAAATAACACAGCGGAAGAAATGAATAGCATATATCGATATACAACATTTGATACAATAACTGATACAACATGAATGATACAACAGAATGGTACAATAGATATCAACATTATCAGAGATACAAAGAATAGCAGCGGAAAAATAATAATAACACTAGCAGCGGAACAAAATCTCCAATATGGTCTTCAAGAAAGAACTCCAGTATCAGAAATCTCCATCTTCAAAGCACCAATCCAGAAATAGCTCGAACTCCAAAACAAGATGAAGAGAAGCAACTCGATCCAAAATGCGATTGCCAATCCTAAGGCTGAAAGCTATCGAATCTACACCTACTACTGATTATCTGAAAACCCCAACTCTAGACTGCCCGTGTGGGAAAATAGTGGGCACCCAGAGTTTAGGAAAGGAACAATAAACTCTAGGTCAGTCATGGGACTGGTGTGAGCAAATAAAAGCATTTGGTCTTTTAAAACAAACAACAGAATTTAAATTTGAAATCCGCAATGCTTTTGGAAAATGAAACTACCATAAGGCCTCCCGCCACACACACAATGCGAACGCAGAATTGGAGGAGATTTCTCCTTATGATAGTCAAATATGCTTGATACGTGAAAATCATTGATATTATTATTATAGGTGCACAGTGTGGAAAACAATTTCGAAAGTAGAATATAAATCCTAGCCAGCATAGACATTCCGAACTATGCCTACTATAGCTACCATCCAAACAGTGGTGACCACCATAAGTGAATGGCAGGTAATACAACTAAAACCGTACAAGGCACGTATTGGATGAATGGATTTCCAACAAATGGTCAGGCTAAGGAACTTCCTACTGCCACATGGGATCGCCTCTGGTGGGACGTCCCGAGAAACTAACGTTACGGTTAGATCTCTGCCAACACAAGGCCGGGTTACCTCTGTAACTAGGTAACTACTACACGAATATGCCATCCCCCGGTCCTTTGGGACCTTTATCCGAGGCGCCTCAAAGCAACAACCACACAGTAAATGAGATTGGAGCAACCACATAGGTTAAATACCAGGGCTCCATACCTGATACCACCCTTTACCAGAAGGGAATGACACACCCTAAAGGGAGCGACCCTCATAACCTTGCCGCATCTTTCCTGTTTCGACCATTTCCGGGGAGTGAGGTCCTGATGCAGTCTCGTCCACAAAGCTACGCTTTGTGCAACAAAGCCATGCTTTGGGTCAATCAGATGACCAAAGCAATGATCACAAAGATAAATGATCAAACAAATGATCATATCACAAATGATCAACCAATGATCATCACACAGCAGCACTCAGCATGCCACATTACCAAATTGGGAATATCACTGATAAATATCAACTACATAACCTCTGAGCTCGTACGTCTCAGAGAAGGGTGTTAAGCTAAGAGAATAAATCCTCCGCCACCAGGCAGAAATGTATTTGATAGAGATCAGTTTAATATCTCAAAGTGTAATGTCGGACATACAACCATACAAGTCTGTCCCGGGTTCGAACAGAACCGAAGGCACTTCCGAAGAAGCCCTTGCAAATCCGGATAATCCCTAATCACGTCCGGACTTCCCATCACATATGGAGATCTCTATACCGGGGATCAGCCAGTGCAGAGACAATCGATGAGTTACCCTTTTGTTTTCGGAAATATCCGGTCTTCACCACCGGTCTTCAATTGCTATCCATAACGTCGTATCACTATTCGGAATGGGCTATATGACACTAGGTCCTCTCCCGGCTAAACCGAATAATGAGCGCCATATTTTAAAACATATGGATATGGGATTTTAGTTAAGTCACAACTTATAAAATCCAAAACTTTTCTTTCAAATGGTTAAACAAATTACCATTTTAAATCTTTAAACCAAAAGATTTATTTCACAAAGTTTCACCTAGTTTCACAAAGATCTATTCATAGATTCAAAACAACTTCCATTCCAATTGGATTAACTCAATAAATCTTTAAATTAAAGATTTAATTTATAGCTTTCAAAACACGTTCCAAAGATTTATTTATAACTTGGAAAACCATTTTCATTTCAAAACTTGAATTCCTTTTAACATACATTGGAAATCCATTTCTTATATGAAAGCTTCTATTATTTGAAAACAACAGTTTTCGTTTCAGAAAAGTCCGATTTATACAAGTTGAAATCTTGGGTTAATTTTAAATATCAAAACATCACTTTTTAAAAATGGTTTAAAACCCCATATAAACCCATTTATAAGTTGAATACCCTAGTTCCCAAATTATAGAATTAAACTTCAAATATTGAATTCAAATTTAAATCAAATTATTTAAATTTCAAAACTCAATCAAGTTATTCAAATAACTTTTATTTTTGAAATTCATTTTTTTCAAATGCTTAAATTCTAATTCCAAAACTATTTTGGATTCAAAAATTCAAATTTTAAAATAATTTCAAAATCTGTGACTTAACTCATTTCCACGTGCAATCCATATTTGTGTGTGTATAAGTGTGGTCTAGGGGTTCAACACAATAGTGCACAACATCATCATCATAGATTCAATCATAAAGATAAGCGGTATAACCCATAACGCTTATCTATATTCATAGATTCATAGATAAAGTAAATTATCAATCACAAAAATTCACTAATATGATTCGATGTGGGTTTCGGATAACCAACTGGAATCCGACTCCCTGTCGCATCGAAACTCAAATGTCATTTTACGGGTCAAAGGGTTTCCATATTCATACAACAGTATATTCATCACAAATATAGCAGATCAGCACAAAGTATCACATAGCATCACATCACATATCAAATATATCAATCCATCACACAACATTCAATAACAATCAGCATCTACAATTAAGATGAATAAACTGGGTGGTTTTAAATTTATTACCTACATGATTACTTTCATTTATTATTCCCTATTAATTAACTATCCATATTTATTCAATTAATAAATCTTCAATTATTAATTTAAAATCTAATATTATTCAATTAATGATTTCTTAATTACAAATTAATTATTCTAAGAAAAATTAATCTTAAACTTAAATTAATCAAATTAAAACCCTTAATTACTTTAACTAATTTTCCATTTCTTAATTAATTAATTATATTAATTATCCATTTGTACTACCTTAATAATTAAATGAATTACAAATCATTATACTTTTCTTTATCTTTAGATAAACATTCCTTATTTAAATTATGCATTTAAAAACAAAATGTTTTTAAATTTACATTAAATTCCATTTAACATTCTCTTTTTAAACTTAAGATCCAAATTTATTTAAAATAAGATTTTAAACAATACAACTTAATCTTATATGTTTACAAGAAACATATACTTAATTAATAAGTTGAAAAGGATTTAAATTTCAATTCAAATCAAATTCAAATCAAATTCAAATCAATTTTAAAAATTACTTTAAAACTTCAAAATTTAAATACAACTTTCATTCTCATTTTAGTTTTAAATTCTTTAAAACTCTTTCTATAATTTACACCTTTAATTCAAATGAAAATCATTTGAAAGAAATTTAAATTTAAATCTTATTTAAAAACTGAAGTTTAAATTTAAAATCCAGATTTTAAAACTTCAGATTTGAATTCATTTGAATTCCTAAATTAAATACTTAACCTTTTACTTCAAATGCAAAACAACAATGCATTTTATACTTGAGAGTTAAAAATCAAATTTAAATTTAAAAACATAATTGATTTCAAATTTCAGACAGTCAAAATTTGAATTCATATTCAAATTTCAGATAAAACTCAGTTTTAAATCTCTCCTGCAAATTTAAATTTACCTTTACATATAAAAACAGAAACAGTTTTCTGTTTTTAAAAATAAATCAAACTTTGAGATTTTCTGAATTTAAACTATTTCAAAAGACCAAAATTTAAACTTATTTGAATTCATTATTAAATTCAGTTTTTAAAATCCAAAGTCTCAATATAGTTTGCATTTTGATTCAAACTTTTAAAAATCTGGAAACAGGTTCTTGTTCCTTCTTTTTTTTTTCTTTTTTTTTAAACCAATTTAAAATTTCTGCATTTAAATTAATATAAAATAATAATTCAAACAATTTGAATTCATCCCTAGGTTCAAGTTTAAATCCTAAGTTCAAATTTCCATTTTAATTTAAACTTGATTCTTAAAATTATAAAAAAAAGAACAGAACAGGTCTGTTAAATAAAACCTGAAGCAAAATCACACCAACCCCATTTGACTTCGAGTCAGAAGCTTAGTTGCTTCGAGTATTTTTCCAATTTACCCGAGATCTACCCGAGTCAAAATTCTGCAATCCCAATACCCCTGAACCTGAAACAGCCTTCACCCAAAATCACCTAAAACCTGTCAACACCCAATTCCTCCACTCCACGACCATCTTCAACACCCAAACTCCGGTGATAGCTCCATCACTTCACCACCCATCAATACCCTAAACATCTTTGACCTCGATGTATCCTTGAAGTCACAGCATTCAAAATATTTATAACCCAGTAAACTAGGGTTTTTGACAGGAATTTCCAAATTACAAACTAAATTTTGAATTGTAAATCAATTCAATGATTTACTTATGATCTAAGATAGATGACCACTTCCAGAAACAATTTTACTCAATTCAAATACAAGGATCAAAGGATCTTGATCAAAAAGTAAAATACAGTAAACATGAAACTGTATTTCCTCTTTTCACTGTAAATTTAAATTTTAGTTTTAAAATTCTTGAATTTACTCACTGATTGAATTAATAAACCTGGAACATTACATCATAAATCTTTAAATTTATCACTCCAGTCAAATTTGTTTTGTGTAATTTGGTTTTCAGATTCCAGATATCATATGTAGTTTATATACAATTAGAACTCACACATTCTAAACAAACTTGATTTGTTCAAGCATTTAAGTTAAATTCAGTAAAAAAAGTCAAAGAAATTTTAGAAATCAAGACATAAGTTTTGAAATTTGAAAAGCACACATGCACAGCCACCAACTTGTTTACAGTCACAACTTGCAAGTACTTCCATATATGTTTATTTAAAATTTATAAACATGCATAATTTACCTAAAAAAAACTGTTTTATAAAGAAGAGTTACTCACCTTTGTAAAATTGCAGAGCACAATCAATTTCAGGGCATTGATTCAATTTGCAGAGCAAAATAAATTGCAGGGCCCAGAGTTTTGAAATGCAGGCTTGTATGCTTGTTTCAGATCCAAATTATCTTGAAAACATGAATGCAGACCTCTGCCTTTAAAAATGATGCTAGCTTGATAATTTCAGATGCAGTTTTCCCAAGGTTCTACATGCAGGCTCTATGATTGAATTTGCAGATGCAAAGAAATGCAGGGTCCCCTTGCATTTCCAGATTATGAAAATATGAAATGCAGCCCCCTTTTGTTTCCAGAGTTTGATTGTTTGATGAGGTTCCTTGATTCATAATGATGCATGCAGATTTGAATTTTGGAAAAGAGGAGTTTTGAATACATGAATGTATGCTGCAGGTTTTGAATATGGTTGTGAATGAGATTTGTTTTGAAAAAGAGGAGGAGTTTGTTTGATTTCAAGGTTGCAGATTAGTATATGGTTTGAGAATGTGATTTGGTTTTCTTTTTGATATCTATGTTTTAAAAAGCTTTGATATTGAGATGTGTGATGCAAAATCTGTTTTTCAGATTTTGCTGAGATATGCTAAGATATGTTATATGATGGCATATGGGAAGATGTGAAGCTTCTTGTATTTATTTTTTTTTTTAAAAAAAAATTTCATTATTTTAAATAAAAGTAATGATGCTATTTGTATGTATACATATATGTAAGATCTAAAGGTATGTATTTGTTTATACTTTGTAAATAAATGTATTTGTTTATTCATTTGTATGTAATATGTACATGTTCAATGTTAAAAGAATTTAATCAATATTTATGTATGTATATATATACATATATTGTATCTTAACAATTTTTTAAATGCTACTCATTTTTTTTAAAACACTCATTTTAAACTTGAGATACTAACATATGTATTTATTTTACTTTTACAAATTTTTAAAAAGAAATGAATTTAAAACAATTTGTACACTCACAAACAAATCACACACATATATATACATTTCTTAGTTTATTTTATTTTTGAATTAAGACTAGTATACCATTTAAATAAATAATTATCTATGTTTATATTATTTCAGATTTTTATTTCTTATTTTATAACCATTTTGTCCATTATTCCTACTTATTCTAATTTAAAGAAAGGAAATGAATTTTAAACTAATTATGTTTTTAATAAATAAACCCATATAAAATAGTATTTAGTTTTAAACAATTGTTTTGAAAATCATTTGTATCCAATTCAAAATACAACTTTTAAATCCAACTAATTTGATAAAAATATAAATTATTGAATTTTCAATTAAAAGTTCCATTTTAAAAATACCTAAATTTCACCTTAATGATTTTAAAGGCCAAATGTTTATTTTAAAAACATTTATCTCAAATGTAGGTTCAAATCCCCAATTTATTTGAATTAAATTTATTTATATCTATTTATATACATATATTCATACAATTTCCTTCTATTTATTTATTTATTCATTCTAGAAAATTTTCTAATTAAATCACAATTTATTTCAAAAAAATAATTTAATGGCCAATTTAAACTTAATGAATTTTAGGAATGTTACAGATTTCCCCCCTTAAAAGAATTTCGTCCTCGAAATTGCAAGGACGAGAAAGAAAAGATGAAAGATAGAGAAATTCCTTTCCAAATCGAACTGGATATAAATTCTGTATTTGGCTTACCAAATAAGAATATCAACAATAGATATGAGAACAGTCTCATATAATATTACACAAGATATTTGGGTCCATCGGTCTACGAATATGCAAAGGCATTGACTAGTTCGAAGAGATAACTAATCGTTCGTAGAATAGATCGGATCCCAGAGAATAGATAGATGGATCAAATCTTCATATTAGTTAACCAATTTACTAAATTAAAATTTCCAATTTATTTAATATTTTCAACTTCAAATTCATTAGAATTTAGATCGAAAAGCTGATAAGAAACCGATGAAAATACGAAGTAAGAATTTCCTACAACAATACGTATGGCCATCATCACACCGAAACTTCTTTCTGGAGCAGTCACGAAGCAATCAAAAGAATTCGAAATCGAATCAAAGGAGATTGATAGAGAAAAGATATTCCCACTGTTGCAGGGTATTGACCATATGTAGTGGTACTCCCCTGTCCCCTATCTCGTTCTCTTCTCGCACTCATACTCACTATCAGTGGATAGTAAGAGAATTTACTGAGGCATTCGAACGGATATCTCAGGGATATACTCATTCTAGGGTTTACTTCACCCTATCTCTAATGAGTTACTTAATGTGTTATACTCCTGAGCTAAAGTTTTAACCTTCAGCTCTGATACCAAATGTGACGGCTCGAATTTTTCGCGTTCGAAAATCGACATCCATACTTTACATTGTACTCGAATGCCGCAGATTCGACCGTTCAAATTCGAGTCGCCGGAGCTTATAACACCATTAAGTAAATAACACAGCGGAAGAAATGAATAGCATATATCGATATACAACATTTGATACAATAACTGATACAACATGAATGATACAACAGAATGGTACAATAGATATCAACATTATCAGAGATACAAAGAATAGCAGCGGAAAAATAATAATAACACTAGCAGCGGAACAAAATCTCCAATATGGTCTTCAAGAAAGAACTCCAGTATCAGAAATCTCCATCTTCAAAGCACCAATCCAGAAATAGCTCGAACTCCAAAACAAGATGAAGAGAAGCAACTCGATCCAAAATGCGATTGCCAATCCTAAGGCTGAAAGCTATCGAATCTACACCTACTACTGATTATCTGAAAACCCCAACTCTAGACTGCCCGTGTGGGAAAATAGTGGGCACCCAGAGTTTAGGAAAGGAACAATAAACTCTAGGTCAGTCATGGGACTGGTGTGAGCAAATAAAAGCATTTGGTCTTTTAAAACAAACAACAGAATTTAAATTTGAAATCCGCAATGCTTTTGGAAAATGAAACTACCATAAGGCCTCCCGCCACACACACAATGCGAACGCAGAATTGGAGGAGATTTCTCCTTATGATAGTCAAATATGCTTGATACGTGAAAATCATTGATATTATTATTATAGGTGCACAGTGTGGAAAACAATTTCGAAAGTAGAATATAAATCCTAGCCAGCATAGACATTCCGAACTATGCCTACTATAGCTACCATCCAAACAGTGGTGACCACCATAAGTGAATGGCAGGTAATACAACTAAAACCGTACAAGGCACGTATTGGATGAATGGATTTCCAACAAATGGTCAGGCTAAGGAACTTCCTACTGCCACATGGGATCGCCTCTGGTGGGACGTCCCGAGAAACTAACGTTACGGTTAGATCTCTGCCAACACAAGGCCGGGTTACCTCTGTAACTAGGTAACTACTACACGAATATGCCATCCCCCGGTCCTTTGGGACCTTTATCCGAGGCGCCTCAAAGCAACAACCACACAGTAAATGAGATTGGAGCAACCACATAGGTTAAATACCAGGGCTCCATACCTGATACCACCCTTTACCAGAAGGGAATGACACACCCTAAAGGGAGCGACCCTCATAACCTTGCCGCATCTTTCCTGTTTCGACCATTTCCGGGGAGTGAGGTCCTGATGCAGTCTCGTCCACAAAGCTACGCTTTGTGCAACAAAGCCATGCTTTGGGTCAATCAGATGACCAAAGCAATGATCACAAAGATAAATGATCAAACAAATGATCATATCACAAATGATCAACCAATGATCATCACACAGCAGCACTCAGCATGCCACATTACCAAATTGGGAATATCACTGATAAATATCAACTACATAACCTCTGAGCTCGTACGTCTCAGAGAAGGGTGTTAAGCTAAGAGAATAAATCCTCCGCCACCAGGCAGAAATGTATTTGATAGAGATCAGTTTAATATCTCAAAGTGTAATGTCGGACATACAACCATACAAGTCTGTCCCGGGTTCGAACAGAACCGAAGGCACTTCCGAAGAAGCCCTTGCAAATCCGGATAATCCCTAATCACGTCCGGACTTCCCATCACATATGGAGATCTCTATACCGGGGATCAGCCAGTGCAGAGACAATCGATGAGTTACCCTTTTGTTTTCGGAAATATCCGGTCTTCACCACCGGTCTTCAATTGCTATCCATAACGTCGTATCACTATTCGGAATGGGCTATATGACACTAGGTCCTCTCCCGGCTAAACCGAATAATGAGCGCCATATTTTAAAACATATGGATATGGGATTTTAGTTAAGTCACAACTTATAAAATCCAAAACTTTTCTTTCAAATGGTTAAACAAATTACCATTTTAAATCTTTAAACCAAAAGATTTATTTCACAAAGTTTCACCTAGTTTCACAAAGATCTATTCATAGATTCAAAACAACTTCCATTCCAATTGGATTAACTCAATAAATCTTTAAATTAAAGATTTAATTTATAGCTTTCAAAACACGTTCCAAAGATTTATTTATAACTTGGAAAACCATTTTCATTTCAAAACTTGAATTCCTTTTAACATACATTGGAAATCCATTTCTTATATGAAAGCTTCTATTATTTGAAAACAACAGTTTTCGTTTCAGAAAAGTCCGATTTATACAAGTTGAAATCTTGGGTTAATTTTAAATATCAAAACATCACTTTTTAAAAATGGTTTAAAACCCCATATAAACCCATTTATAAGTTGAATACCCTAGTTCCCAAATTATAGAATTAAACTTCAAATATTGAATTCAAATTTAAATCAAATTATTTAAATTTCAAAACTCAATCAAGTTATTCAAATAACTTTTATTTTTGAAATTCATTTTTTTCAAATGCTTAAATTCTAATTCCAAAACTATTTTGGATTCAAAAATTCAAATTTTAAAATAATTTCAAAATCTGTGACTTAACTCATTTCCACGTGCAATCCATATTTGTGTGTGTATAAGTGTGGTCTAGGGGTTCAACACAATAGTGCACAACATCATCATCATAGATTCAATCATAAAGATAAGCGGTATAACCCATAACGCTTATCTATATTCATAGATTCATAGATAAAGTAAATTATCAATCACAAAAATTCACTAATATGATTCGATGTGGGTTTCGGATAACCAACTGGAATCCGACTCCCTGTCGCATCGAAACTCAAATGTCATTTTACGGGTCAAAGGGTTTCCATATTCATACAACAGTATATTCATCACAAATATAGCAGATCAGCACAAAGTATCACATAGCATCACATCACATATCAAATATATCAATCCATCACACAACATTCAATAACAATCAGCATCTACAATTAAGATGAATAAACTGGGTGGTTTTAAATTTATTACCTACATGATTACTTTCATTTATTATTCCCTATTAATTAACTATCCATATTTATTCAATTAATAAATCTTCAATTATTAATTTAAAATCTAATATTATTCAATTAATGATTTCTTAATTACAAATTAATTATTCTAAGAAAAATTAATCTTAAACTTAAATTAATCAAATTAAAACCCTTAATTACTTTAACTAATTTTCCATTTCTTAATTAATTAATTATATTAATTATCCATTTGTACTACCTTAATAATTAAATGAATTACAAATCATTATACTTTTCTTTATCTTTAGATAAACATTCCTTATTTAAATTATGCATTTAAAAACAAAATGTTTTTAAATTTACATTAAATTCCATTTAACATTCTCTTTTTAAACTTAAGATCCAAATTTATTTAAAATAAGATTTTAAACAATACAACTTAATCTTATATGTTTACAAGAAACATATACTTAATTAATAAGTTGAAAAGGATTTAAATTTCAATTCAAATCAAATTCAAATCAAATTCAAATCAATTTTAAAAATTACTTTAAAACTTCAAAATTTAAATACAACTTTCATTCTCATTTTAGTTTTAAATTCTTTAAAACTCTTTCTATAATTTACACCTTTAATTCAAATGAAAATCATTTGAAAGAAATTTAAATTTAAATCTTATTTAAAAACTGAAGTTTAAATTTAAAATCCAGATTTTAAAACTTCAGATTTGAATTCATTTGAATTCCTAAATTAAATACTTAACCTTTTACTTCAAATGCAAAACAACAATGCATTTTATACTTGAGAGTTAAAAATCAAATTTAAATTTAAAAACATAATTGATTTCAAATTTCAGACAGTCAAAATTTGAATTCATATTCAAATTTCAGATAAAACTCAGTTTTAAATCTCTCCTGCAAATTTAAATTTACCTTTACATATAAAAACAGAAACAGTTTTCTGTTTTTAAAAATAAATCAAACTTTGAGATTTTCTGAATTTAAACTATTTCAAAAGACCAAAATTTAAACTTATTTGAATTCATTATTAAATTCAGTTTTTAAAATCCAAAGTCTCAATATAGTTTGCATTTTGATTCAAACTTTTAAAAATCTGGAAACAGGTTCTTGTTCCTTCTTTTTTTTTTCTTTTTTTTTAAACCAATTTAAAAATTTCTGCATTTAAATTAATATAAAATAATAATTCAAACAATTTGAATTCATCCCTAGGTTCAAGTTTAAATCCTAAGTTCAAATTTCCATTTTAATTTAAACTTGATTCTTAAAATTATAAAAAAAAGAACAGAACAGGTCTGTTAAATAAAACCTGAAGCAAAATCACACCAACCCCATTTGACTTCGAGTCAGAAGCTTAGTTGCTTCGAGTATTTTTCCAATTTACCCGAGATCTACCCGAGTCAAAATTCTGCAATCCCAATACCCCTGAACCTGAAACAGCCTTCACCCAAAATCACCTAAAACCTGTCAACACCCAATTCCTCCACTCCACGACCATCTTCAACACCCAAACTCCGGTGATAGCTCCATCACTTCACCACCCATCAATACCCTAAACATCTTTGACCTCGATGTATCCTTGAAGTCACAGCATTCAAAATATTTATAACCCAGTAAACTAGGGTTTTTGACAGGAATTTCCAAATTACAAACTAAATTTTGAATTGTAAATCAATTCAATGATTTACTTATGATCTAAGATAGATGACCACTTCCAGAAACAATTTTACTCAATTCAAATACAAGGATCAAAGGATCTTGATCAAAAAGTAAAATACAGTAAACATGAAACTGTATTTCCTCTTTTCACTGTAAATTTAAATTTTAGTTTTAAAATTCTTGAATTTACTCACTGATTGAATTAATAAACCTGGAACATTACATCATAAATCTTTAAATTTATCACTCCAGTCAAATTTGTTTTGTGTAATTTGGTTTTCAGATTCCAGATATCATATGTAGTTTATATACAATTAGAACTCACACATTCTAAACAAACTTGATTTGTTCAAGCATTTAAGTTAAATTCAGTAAAAAAAGTCAAAGAAATTTTAGAAATCAAGACATAAGTTTTGAAATTTGAAAAGCACACATGCACAGCCACCAACTTGTTTACAGTCACAACTTGCAAGTACTTCCATATATGTTTATTTAAAATTTATAAACATGCATAATTTACCTAAAAAAAACTGTTTTATAAAGAAGAGTTACTCACCTTTGTAAAATTGCAGAGCACAATCAATTTCAGGGCATTGATTCAATTTGCAGAGCAAAATAAATTGCAGGGCCCAGAGTTTTGAAATGCAGGCTTGTATGCTTGTTTCAGATCCAAATTATCTTGAAAACATGAATGCAGACCTCTGCCTTTAAAAATGATGCTAGCTTGATAATTTCAGATGCAGTTTTCCCAAGGTTCTACATGCAGGCTCTATGATTGAATTTGCAGATGCAAAGAAATGCAGGGTCCCCTTGCATTTCCAGATTATGAAAATATGAAATGCAGCCCCCTTTTGTTTCCAGAGTTTGATTGTTTGATGAGGTTCCTTGATTCATAATGATGCATGCAGATTTGAATTTTGGAAAAGAGGAGTTTTGAATACATGAATGTATGCTGCAGGTTTTGAATATGGTTGTGAATGAGATTTGTTTTGAAAAAGAGGAGGAGTTTGTTTGATTTCAAGGTTGCAGATTAGTATATGGTTTGAGAATGTGATTTGGTTTTCTTTTTGATATCTATGTTTTAAAAAGCTTTGATATTGAGATGTGTGATGCAAAATCTGCTTTTCAGATTTTGCTGAGATATGCTAAGATATGTTATATGATGGCATATGGGAAGATGTGAAGCTTCTTGTATTTATTTTTTTTTTTAAAAAAAAATTTCATTATTTTAAATAAAAGTAATGATGCTATTTGTATGTATACATATATGTAAGATCTAAAGGTATGTATTTGTTTATACTTTGTAAATAAATGTATTTGTTTATTCATTTGTATGTAATATGTACATGTTCAATGTTAAAAGAATTTAATCAATATTTATGTATGTATATATATACATATATTGTATCTTAACAATTTTTTAAATGCTACTCATTTTTTTTAAAACACTCATTTTAAACTTGAGATACTAACATATGTATTTATTTTACTTTTACAAATTTTTAAAAAGAAATGAATTTAAAACAATTTGTACACTCACAAACAAATCACACACATATATATACATTTCTTAGTTTATTTTATTTTTGAATTAAGACTAGTATACCATTTAAATAAATAATTATCTATGTTTATATTATTTCAGATTTTTATTTCTTATTTTATAACCATTTTGTCCATTATTCCTACTTATTCTAATTTAAAGAAAGGAAATGAATTTTAAACTAATTATGTTTTTAATAAATAAACCCATATAAAATAGTATTTAGTTTTAAACAATTGTTTTGAAAATCATTTGTATCCAATTCAAAATACAACTTTTAAATCCAACTAATTTGATAAAAATATAAATTATTGAATTTTCAATTAAAAGTTCCATTTTAAAAATACCTAAATTTCACCTTAATGATTTTAAAGGCCAAATGTTTATTTTAAAAACATTTATCTCAAATGTAGGTTCAAATCCCCAATTTATTTGAATTAAATTTATTTATATCTATTTATATACATATATTCATACAATTTCCTTCTATTTATTTATTTATTCATTCTAGAAAATTTTCTAATTAAATCACAATTTATTTCAAAAAAATAATTTAATGGCCAATTTAAACTTAATGAATTTTAGGAATGTTACACCTATAGTCATCGGTTATCATTACCTCCCCCATATAGTATCGTGACAATGATCCACCATAGGCTAAACAACACGTAGCCTTTTTAATCATGACTGCCAACATGTGCCCATATGGTAACTGATTATTGGCCTGTGCGAGACAAAGGCAAATTAACTGCCAATATCGTAATGCACATCGAATATCATAAATAAAAACGGTTCTATGGATCTAGGGCACGACCCAACGATTAGGTCGTCGGGGTGGATACTGGCCAATCTGGTCCAGTTTCGAAACATAATAGGAGTTGGACAAAGGCAGACATACTCATAATATAAACAAACTATATGGCTAACAAATAGAATCCATAAATACTCACCGTAGTAAGTCACACACACATCATACCCTATTATGAGTGTCATCCATAAGCAAAGAATAACTGAATAAATAACACAACAGTATCCCATACCACCGCGTGTTACTTGTTCATTTATTCAGTGCCCACACATCACACTCGCTCCTTTAATATCCTATATATATAATAAGTCCAAAGAATAATCGGAGAAATACTATTAAATGCCTTATCTCAAATGATATTATAACTCCGTTTATTTAAATTTCTCATCACATAGAATTGAAATATCACGAAATCATATACGAGGGCGTGATCACCGTATTATATCAAATCTCTAAAAAAAATCAGTATCAATGGTGAATCATTCATGATATCGAAATCAATCTAGGAAAATTGAAAATTTGAAGATATAGAATTCATACTTAAAAATTCCAATTCAATTCAGAAATGAAATAATAGTAATAAATTTTAACATAATTTTTCTTTGAAAAATTAAATCAAATATTCAAATATATAGACGGAGTAAGGTTAATAATTCAAAAGTAATCATATTATTCACGACAATACACTGTAAAACATCAGTTGATTTTAGAAAATATTTCCTTTTTCAGAAATTATTTTACTGAACTATTTAAAACTAACAATAGCTAACTTTTTCCTAAAGTAATAATATTAATAACGCTTTTCCTCAATCAAGTTTTATATTACTGAATTATTAAATATAATAAAACATTAATATATTGAATAATTTTACCTCATTTATATATTTACCAAAATAAGGATTTAAACACTATTGTTTACTTTCAAATCCATATCTAAAATTCAAAATATTTTTTAAATTAAAAAATAGCTAGACTGGATAAAAATTAGTAAAATATTTATAAAATACTCTAAAATAATATTTTTAAATCTCTTAAATAATATTTCTACGCTTTTCAAATATTCATTAAAACAAGATATGTGTATAATTATAGAGCAAAATTAGTCCACAAACATATCAACTAACATCACAATCAATATCGGGTGACCCGAGTCGAATCCCATCAAACTACGGTCATCTATAAAATTCACACATCAACATATAAATAAATATTTAGCTCAACTCACAGAAGGACGGAGTTCCATTTGTAAATCAATACATCCAACTAACACACTCGACTAATTATCACAACATCATTCAAATCAACCAAATGCATCACAATACCAAACAAACAATTCAACCAAACTTTGCATTAACTATCGAGATGAATAAATATATCCTAAGCAATGAAATAGATATGGTTGTGAGTGAGAAATACTCACCTCAAATGACATTCGAGTTTCACGAATTAGCAACTAGACGATAACAATATTGCTGCCTGAATTTGAAGCATAACCCAACACTTCACCATCTCCAACCATGCTCGAGTATCCTAATACTTGTGCTCTCATGATTCTTTCCATGTGTTGTCCAGCCATACTCTCCAGTAATCAAATAGCATGAAGAATCCATTACACGATCGAATACAACTACCTTTTCATCTTACCCGACATGTTTTAACCATGCTCTGCCTACCTCGCACCAAAGCACATAGAGGCTCCAAATCAATCGTGGGCTTCCCCCTCACTAGTCGTCAAGTCGTGCTCCCGAGAATCATCTGCCTTCGACCTTCGAACTCATCACTCCAACACTAGGCACGCGCATCGGCAACACCTCAAAGTTGAACACATCTCCTCCTTCGATGTCGAGCCTACCACAGCACCGGATGCCAGGTCACGCCTATCTCCGCGTTGCTTGCCTTCGAATCATTATTCCATCCTTTTTTTTATATGTAAACATGATTTTAGTAATTTGAAGATTAGGGCTTAAGGGAAATCTGGTCTACTTCGTGTACCAAGGAATAATTTCTAGAGTATGACGTAAAACGAGATGGGATTGATTTGTTGTAAGCTCACTATTTTAGTTTTCTATTCTTTTAGTCCCTTTTATTTCTATTTTTTATTCTTTTCCTTTTAAATAACTTTTGATTTATTTGTAAATATATTTCAATCTATATAAAAATTATCTACTCTTTAAAATATTTATACCTAATTAAAACATTTTGTTCGATTCCGACATAATATTCAAAAAGAATTTACTAATTTAATTTAAGTATTAAAAAATATTTTATTAATAGCTTTCAATTAAATAAATAATCACTTTCAAAAATAATAATTATCAAATATCGAATTCAAGAATTTTATATTAATTAAATTTATTTATTTATATGACGTAGAAAACATAGGTATTACAATTTATCTTTATAATTGATAAAGCACTTGAAATTAATCTTAAAACAAGGAAGGCATAGCCCAAATACTTAACCAAAATCTTATTTCAAAACGCTACCATCTTTACATAACTTTTAAGACACTTGCTACCAAAATAGGGATGTCAAGCATCTATAAACGTTGGCTATCAAGCCTATAAAGTATAGCTATTTGGTTTGTAAAACATATGGCTATCAAACCACTAAAAATGTATCATCTTTATATGGCTTTCAAAACATTTGGTAGCAAAACAAGGTTGTTAAGCCTTTAGAAAACAAGGAGGTATCGAGCCTTTAAACATGGCTATTAAGTTTGTAAAACATACGACATTCATGCCGCTATAATACAGTTGTCGAACAGCTACAACGAAGTTATCAAGGCACTACAAGATATGGGTGTCTAGTTCTTAAAATCATGAGGTTCCGAGCCTCTAAAACCATAAGGTGTCAAACTTTAAAGGAAGTTGATGATTCTCGAAACCATGGTGTTGCTATGCCTCAAAAAACATTGAGTATCAAACCCTTATAAAACATTTGGGTATTGAACCCTAACAAAAAATTGAACATCCAACTATTACAAAACATCGAATCTCAAATCTTTATAATCATAGAGTATCGACCCTTTACAAAACTTTGGATACCGAACCTATATAATTTATTGGGCGTCAAGTCCTTAAGGAAGGGATTCATCACATGCTATCAAGTAGGTGTCATGTGCATCAGCCCTTATGGATATCAAGTTCTATGAATATAAGGGTATTGCAATTCTAAGTTATTATGTCAATGGCGTTTTTGTAAATAACTTAAAACTAATTGTTTCCTTTTAAGTTGAAACTTTCCACTAACTCTTACCTCATGTCAAATTTTTATTGGATAATAAAATACTTTTCATTTTCTTTGCAGAAATTCTGGTAGATCACATTCTAGCTTCCAGTTAACTTTCAAAACCTTAAAATTAATATTTACTAATTTATATTAACTATCAACTTTTTCGGAATAATACAATCATAGAAAATCATAACAATCAGGGAATAATCCCCAAAAATCCTAATTTTTTTCTTCTTTATTATACAAAGATTTCAAGACCAAAATATTAATCCAATTAATTTTAATAATTAAAAACTCAAAAATATACATATTTTCCTCTTAGGAAATTCATAAAATATTCATATGAACTTGGAAAATTATGAAATTAAAAACCCATCACCAAAATAATACTTTGCATAACATTTCAAATCAATAGAAGATCAAAAAAATAGGTTTTTCCTTTTAAAACCCATTAAAACAATTCCTAAAATCCCAACAAACCATTAATCAATCTAATAATGATTATTATCCATCCAAGCATGCAATATTATCAAAACCAATTTGGAAATCAATCATAAATATAAAAACAAGACATAAACTAATGAGATGGTTAACTATTATTCCACTTGGATTGGATTAGAGGGATTGAGATTTGATGTAGATCAATTCCCCTAAGCTTTCCGCTTTGAATTCCTTAGCTTTCTTCTTCTTTTTCCTTAAAGGTCGATCTCTCTTTCGGATTTTGTTTTGATATAGAAAATGTAATGAAAATGATTAATAAAGGAGGGGTTTAGAGAATGAAATAAGGAGCTATTCCCATTATGCCTCTCTCATTAAATCCTTGTTATCCCATGTTCAAATCAATCTTATTATTTAATTGATTAAGGCCTGACCCTAATTAGCTAACAAATATCTTTCTCCTTATAAACTCATATTATTCTATTTAATTTATCTAATTAAATTCTTAGGATAATGTTAAACAAAAATTAGGGGTGTTATAGTTAGGGAGAGAGACCAAGTGCAACGTCCATTACGCCAGCAAACGCTTTACCCGATCAAAGTCTATATATCCTATGTTGGAGAAGTTAATGTATTCTCTATTAATTGCATCTCAAAAACTAATGGCATTAATTCCAATCATATGTTATTCAAGCACTCACAGACCAGGCCTTGAGACAGGTTCTACACCAATTGAACACTTCGGGGAGACTTACCAAATGGAGCATAGAGCTAAGCCAATATGAGATAACCCTCCACCTACAGATTACGATCAAGGGGAAGATGCTGGCGGCTTTTCTTGCTGATTTTACTATTAGAGATGATGAAGTGAAGCCCTAGAAGGAGGAAGCCCTTAAGCGGCAAGTATATGTTGATGGAGCATAATGATCATGACTCTGGTGTGGGAGTAGTGTTGTGTAACATACCTAATTTTTGATAACATTATTCAAAAGATTTAATTAGGTAAATTAAATAAAATAATATAAATTAAAAGTGATAAAGGGATTGAGATTTGAATATATAAAAAGGAGGACGTGCTTAATTTATTAAATGGTCTTAAGAATGATTTATAAGTTAATTAACCAACCCAAGGGTATATTAGGAAATAGTCGCACATAACCCATTACCCTTATATATATTCTCGTTCCCATTCACGTTTCATTTTTCCCATTCATATTCCAAAAACAACAAACGGAAAGAGGTGCCGGCCATTGCTAGGAAGAAAATAGAAGAGAAATTAAATCAAAAGCTAAAGAATTAAAGCAAAGGGAATAAATCTCTTTATCTTAATCAAGGTGAATGATAATTTATGTTAGCGCCAAAATTGGTCACTAACACCCAAATCCAGATGAAAGCATCTAGTATCAGTCATAGTTCATAGATAGAGTGTATGTAGAGGGTATAAATATGAAGAACATTCAAAATTAAAATGAAAGCGGTAAGAAAAACATATTTTATTATGGTTCGGCTAATTTCGGCCTACGTCCACTCCATAAATTTCCTTTTTATTGCTGTAATAATCGGTTACAATTACAATCCAAAGTTTGACAATGACTGAGTGCCTTAGCCTTCGAGAAGAGAAAGTAAGAGAGCCAAAAAGAAGAAGATCCCTTTCTGAAAGCCCACGTGCTGTAATTGTAGGCAAATCTAGGTAGTTGGGCCTCCTGAATAATCTAGGCCCACCAAGGCCATGGCCAAACCAGAATTACCATTGTGACCGAGCCTAAATTCTGAGCAAGCTGATCCAATCTCATCCCGGGAGCGATTCGAAGTAGCATCATGTTAGACTCGAAGTAACTCGCGCTAAGACTCGAAGCAGCCCAATGCCGAACCCACTTCTTCATTCTCGAGTTAAACCATTCAACCGCACCTAGGCGACCAACCCATCAAGGCCGAACAGCCTATGTCGAACCACCTCAATTGAACCATATCCATACTCCATCACTGAGCCACCTATACGGCCGATCCACTTCCAAGTGATGAACCACTCAGGCCGAAACATGATGTCGAGCGACCCACGAAGCCGAGCGACCCACGATGCCGAGCGACCCACGATGCCGAGCGACCCTCGATGCCGAGCGACCCATGATGCCAAGCGACTCACGACGCCGAACGAGCCATGATGCCGGGAGACCCACTACTTCCAGACCGAGTCATGTATCTTCTCCACTTCTCGACCGAATGACATATCCAAGTGAACTTCGACCTATTAAACCGAATCCATGATATTCCAGCCTCGATAATCATGAAGTTAGTTAGGTTGAATCCATCTGTTTATGGCCTTGACAAAAGGCGGGTTAACATTTTCCCCCCAAAATATTCCTTGCTATTGGAAGGTGTGTTTTGAATACCGCCAAGTCCGATATCCGAAGTCCATATCTACGACTGCTCCAAGTCGATATCCAATTCTGAATCCAGTAACCAATTCCTTAGCCAAATCCATATCCATCTGAACTCGATAGCCGAGCTCTAATCCATCCATATCCAATAACTAATAACCACGTCCATGACCTCTCCGGGTCTAACCTTGAATCTGTAGACCTCACGGGTCGCGTTATCCTATTCCAGCCTTAGCTCTTTCTGTCAAGGGCCTGTAAGTTCTCCGGCCTTGGTTCTCCGACCAAGGACTTATTATATTCTCTGGCCTTGACTCTCCGACCAAGGGCTTTGATATTCACCGGCCTCGGCTCTCCTGCCAAGGACTTTTTATATTCTCCGGCCTTGACTCTTCGGCCAAGGGCTTTGATATTCACCGGCCTCGGCTCTCCTGCCAATGACTTTTTATATTTTCCGGCCTTGACTCTTCGGCCAAGGGCTTTGATATTCACCGGCCTCGGCTCTCCTGCCAAGGACTTTTTATATTCTCCGGCCTTGACTCTTCGGCCAAGGGCTTTGATATTCACCGGCCTCGGCTCTCCTACCAAGGACTTTTTATATTCTCCGTCCTTGACTCTTCGGCCAAGGACTTTGATATTCACCACCCTCGGCTCTCCTGCCAAGGACTTTTTATATTCTCTGGCCTTAAATCTTTGGCCAAGGACTTTGATACTCACCGGCCTCGGATCTCTGGCCAAGGACTTTTTATATTCTCCGGCCTTGACTCTTCGGCCAAGTACTTTGATATTCACTGGCCGCGGCTCTTCGGCCAAGGATTTTTTATATTCATCGGCCTCAGCTCTCCGGCCAAGGACTTTTATATTCTCCGGCCTCGGCCCTCCGGCCAAGGACTTCTTATATTCTCTGGCCTTAGCTCTTCGGTCATGGACTTCTTATATTCTCTGGCCTCGGCTCTTCGGCAAAGGACTTTTTATATTCTCCGGCCTCGACTCCCCGGTCAAGGACTTTTTATATTCTCCGGCCTTGACTCTTCGGCCAAGGACTTTGATATTCACCGGCCTCGGCACTCGAGCAAAGGACTTTTTATAGTGTGTTTAAGTCCATTCTATTGCTCTCTGGCGAAGGGACTCGTAATTTGCGATCACTGTCCCATCTCACCGGTCGGGACCGTGATCGCGAGACCTGTACTATCTATGACATTAATCCAAATCCAGTCATTACAGAATTCAGTTATCAAAGAAAAAGTCCATACAACAAAGGGAATTAAATGTTCAAAGTACCAAAGAAGAAACCAAAGTTTGCAGAAAAACTGAAAGAAAACAGAATTTCATAGACCCAAGCACTATGGTTTTCCGTCATCTCAAAGCACGCTTAGAGACCATCCTCGATCACGTACGTGTGTAAGTGACCTTGCCGTGTTTCTTTAAGTTCTATTACTTATTTAGAACCATCAAACCATTCAGTTGATAACAAGCCGGCGACCACCAGATCCAGCGCCACCTTAACTCGAGGTAGGCGGTGGCCGCTCTCGTTCCACTGCTACAGCTCGATTCCTTACGTACTGCTGCAGGTGTCCATTCCTTACATGGTCCTCCATGATATCTTTCAAATGCCTACAATCATTTGTGTTGTGCCCATATAGCTCATAAAATTGGCAATACTTTCCCGATGCCCGTTCATACTCAGAAGGTTCCCTCCTTGCCTGTCTTCGATACTATAGGTTCCCTCGAGTATCCAAGTAAATCCTTTCTAGAGCCTCGGTTAATCTATGTAATAAGAAAACTTTGACACCCATCGCAGCCTCTTCGGAGTGCTACCGTTACCATCCATTTTCCTTTTATCCTTTATCGTTATTTTCATCCGAGCTTCCGCTGGATTGCTCTCCATTCTCAACCGCATTTGCCTCCTTTAACCTCATATCTGAATATGCATCTTCCTGCCGAAGGAATCTCTCAGCTTCGTGAAAGAATTCCCCGAGATCCATTGGTGGATCCCGTATCAATGACACTTTGAAATCCAAATTCCCTCTGACTCCTGACACTGCTGCCATCAAAACCATCGATGGATCTGGCCGATCTACCGATGCAACTACAGCGTTGAACCGAGTTAAGAAAGCTCTAAGCGATTCCTCTGTCCTTTGTTTTACCGATGTTAGCATCATTACGTTCTTTGGTCTTCTGATATGAACCCGAAACTACTTCAACCTGTCTACCAATTCTGTTCATGTCCTGACAGATCCCTCTTCCAACAGCATGAACTACATAGCAGCTATATCCGTCAAATACAGTAGGAAACATTGGGCCATCACTTCTTTGATGCCCCCGCACTTCCATATGCCTTATGGATCACATCATGTGATCAGTAGGATCAGCCTTGCCATTGTACACTTCCAGAGTAGGTTGCTTGAACTCCGGTAGGTTTCGGGCCATTTTGATTTCACGGCTAAACGAGCTCTTGTTTACTCCTTTAAAATCTTTGTTGGTCAAACCTCCATGCATAATTCGCCTGATAATCTCAGCCAATCAGTGTTGTCCACCGAGGGTTGCCCCTCGAGTTCCCACGGGAATTCCGTACGTACTCTTCGTCACGGGCTCTCGTATTCCTGCCAGCATCTTGTTGTATGGTATTGCCTAGAGTTCCTTTAGGGATTGGTCCACCATTTCCAGGTGGTATGCTCCCTAGCCTGGATCCATCTATATTAACGGTTGTGTGCTGATTAAGGGTTGTGCCCTGTTGAGCTGCTTCGCTTGATTGCATGTTGGGTCCTTCTGTTCCAACTCCATGGATCTGAACTCCAGCAACTTTGGCTGTCCCTACTTGTCCAAACTATCCGAGGAGGTTCTGCATCATCTCCTCTTGCCTTTTCATCATCTCTTCCATCTCATCTCTGGTGATGTAGATGGATGCTTGACCTGCTCCAGCTCTAGAGGAAGCCTCTTGACTTCCCTCTCGATTGCTCCTTTCTGTCACTTGCTTCCTTGCTGATGGCCTAGCCATTCCCTCCTAGAATCCATGTTCCTTGCTTCAAAATCCCTGTGTGCTTGCATTCTCAGTGAAAGCACCAAAATGTTAGCGCCAAAATTGGTCACTAACACCCAAATCCAGATGAAAGCACATAGTACCAGTCATAGCTCACAGATAGAGTGTATGTAGAGAGTATAAATATGAAGAACAGTGAAAATTAAAATGAAGGCAGTAAAGAACAACTGATTTTATAGTGGTTCGGCTAACTTCGGCCTACGTCCACTCTAGAAATTTCCTTTTTATTGCTGTAATAATCGGTTACAGTTACAATCCAAAGTTTGACAATGGCTGAGTGCCTTAGCCTTCGAGAAGAGAAAGTAAGAGAGCTGAAAAGAAGAAGATTCCTTTCTAAAACCCCACCTGTTGTATTTATAGGCAAATCCAGTTAGATGGGCCTCCTAAATAATCTAGGCCCACCAAGGCCATGGCCAAACCAGAATTACCAATATGACCGAGCCTGAATTCTAAGCAAGCTAATCCAATCTCATCCCTTGAGCGACTCGAAGTAGCATCATGTTAGACTCAAAGTAACTTGTGCTAAGACTCAAAGCAGCCCAATGCCGAACCCATTTCTTCATTATCAAGTTCAAACTAATCAACCACACCCAGGCGACCGACCCATCAAGGTCGAACGGCCTTTGCTAAACTGCCTCAATCAAACCATATCCATACTCCATCACCGAGCCACCTATATGGCCGAGCCACTTCGAAATGATGAACCACTCAGAACGAACCACGATGCCAAGCGACCCACGATGCCGAGCGACCCACGATGCCAAGTGACCAATCATGCCAAGCGACCCTCGACGCCGAGCGACCCACGAGTCGTGTATCTTCTCCACTTCTCGACCGAACGACATATCTAAGTGAACTTCGTCCTGTTAAACAGAATCCATCATATTCTAGCCTCGATAATCGTGAAGTTAGTTAGGTTGAATCCGCATGTTCATGGCCATGACAAAAGGCGGGTTAACAATTTATATCATCTCTATTTTGATTTATGAACATATGTTTTCGTATTTAAGATTAAGTTCATCTCTATGATGTTTTAGATGATTATATGCTTGAATTATAAATTTTTTAATTTAATAAGAGTGTTTAAATGAAGATTATGTGGTTTTAGGTGAAAACCAATTGAAAATCATCTTTTATTGCCATAGAAAAAATTTATATCATGTAAAGCATGTTTTAGAGTTGGGTTTCAATTTTGATGATCTTCCAAGCAAAGGAAATCTTTTTATGAGTTTTTAAAGGAAAATATGATAACGTTGGGTTTAAATTTAATTTTGATTATTTCATGGGAAAATAGGGTCTAGAATTTGTATATGTTAGATAACATGATTAAAGTGAATTTCTGTAATTTTTGGAGATTTTCCTAATTGATTTGCTATGGAAATTAAATTATCTTAGAAGAAGGACTTATTTGCAATATTGGTTTTGCTTAATGGAAGGGCTTATTCCATAAATTAACCTTGGTTTAGGTCTAAAATTAAGCGGCAGATATTTTTGTAAAGAATTTGAAAAGTTGAGGCAAGCAATCACATGTTTATACATAGGAAGGTTAGTTAAATAGAATTTTCTTTAATTGGCATTAACTAGGTTTTGCTCAGAAAAGTAGGTTCCATCTCTATTAGAAGCGTCTTTCGACTGCAATGCTTTCGCTCCATCTCATTCAAAACCAACCCAGGCCGAAACCAATATACAAGGTATCACTTAGATGGTAAGTAAAGGATTGGAGAAAGGCGAAAGGCATGATGTTGAACCATTGCTTTCGATGGGGTCAATACCTTTGTTTGTTTTAAAAGTTAAGCGCATGCCTTTATTTTACAAAATATTTCGACGTAGTCGAAACAAATGTTTTAAAAAGGAGTTTTCTAAATAGCTTTCGAAAGGGGTTTCCAACCTATGTTTCAAAGTAGGGCTTTCGACTGAGACCCTTATTTATAAAAGAATGCTTTCAAGAATGATGGTTCTGACCCAGTCGAAATTCTGTTACCGTTTCTATACCTTTCGAGTGTGTTGAAGTCACTAATGCTTTTGAAGGGTAGTTTTTGTTTTAAACTTGTAGTAAGCCAATTCCTAAATGCTTTCAAAAGGGTCTAAGGGTTTCGAAAGCAATGGCTTCGTAAGGGGGTTTCGATGCCATCCTTCAGTGTTTTGCTTAAATGATTTGAAGCTTTCGAAAGGGATGGTGCTGACGCCATCAAGTTTTCTACAATACTTTTACATAATAAAGAATGGTTTCGAAAGAGATGATTTAGATTATATTCACTTTGACCCAAATGATATTTTAAAATATAAACTCAATGGTTTCAAAGTGGTACTTTCAATGGTTTAAGAAGGCATACTTCCAAAGGTTTCGAAAGGGGTAATTTCAAAGGTTTCGAAAGGGTACTTTCAATGGTTTTGAAGCTATACTTCTAAGATTTAGTTAGTAATACTTTGTTGCATTCGAAAGGTTTTGAAAGAGAGGTTTTAAATATTTCGAAAGGCAGGGGCCTAATGTTTTGAAAAGGGATTTATATGCTTTCAAAGGAGGTTACCCAGTGAGGTCGAAAGCAAGGTTTCGAAATCTTTAGTTTTTCAAAAGAAACAACCCTATCTCATTTTAAAAGAAAACCATGGCATAAATAAAGTGTTTTGAAATGGATTTTTTGAAGAAGTTTTTCTTGATTAATTGGTTAAAGGAATTACCCAAGTTATTATATCTGCTTCTTCACATATGGATATATTCACTTTAAATGTGGACCCATAATTGTATTTTAGGGAGAAATGGTAAAATAACCAGCTCGGTTGACCTAATAGTGAATATAAATTAAATAACTCCTGAATGAGTAGAAGTGCATCCAGGAGGTCAGATAGACCAGAATGTAGGACGCCTAAATGTTGATTAAATAAGTTGTCAGATAGACAGGTTCATAGTGCACCCATGAAAACTATGCTTAGAGAAAGTTACTAGCAGGGGCTAGTTGCTTTATAGTAAGGCCATGACAATGGGTAGATAGAGTTATTGGCAGGGGCAATAGGTTCATAGTAAACCTATGAAAACTATGATTAGAAAGTGGTTGGCATGGGCCAATTGGTTTGTAGTGTACCTGTGAAAACTATATTCGGATTAAGTTATTGACAGTTCAATAGGTTCCTAATCAACCAATGAAAACTAGTATATAAGAAAAGTTATTGGAGACACCAATAGGTCCAGGGAGGACCCATGAAACAGTAAAGTTATTGGCAGAGGACAATAGTTTCTTAGCGATCCCATAAAAACAATGAAACCGGATAGGGAGTCCACAAGATAAAAATAGGTTAATAGTTATGATACTGGAATGGGAGTCCATAAGCATTAAACAGGTTATTAGTAAGCCCATGAAAACTAATAGGTTAATAGTGGCCCCATAAACTATAAATATGACACGTAGTCGATTAAATAGGGGATGAGAAATCCAAAAAAATTTAACTTGCATATCATCATATTATTTTGAATTGCTTTAACCATTTTGGATGTAGGAGCACAGTATACGGCTTTATAAAGCTTTTAGGATACTAGTAAGGGGAAACCCTTCCGCTAAGCGGTGTGGTCTCACTAGATATCTAAATGGTTTGAGATGGTATATTACTGTTCATACCAGGCTTTATGTCTGACTCAAAGTTTATGTTTTCTCCTTAAACTCTCGGGTACTCAATTGATCTTAAGTAGTTTGAGAGTTGAGGTTTTCAGGTACCTCTTTAGATGAATAAGCTTCCGGAGACGTGTAGGAGGCATAATAGCTACTTAGAGTTCCCATTTATTTTGATTATGCCGTATTGTTGTTGTAAAGGCAAAGTTGTTAAATTGCCTATATACATACTCTGATCATCCATCTTTATATGTCGCTCTGGGCGTATGTTGTAATAAATATATTTTCTCTGAACGTGATTTTTGTATTGGGATTATGTAATTAATTTGAAATGTTTTGAAATGGAATATGGAACTTGTTTGATATTCTAAATTTTTTCCATATTCATGTGTTTCTTTGTATCGGTGTATCTAACATTACCGTATTTGGTTGCTGAGTATTAATAACTATGGATGACTGCAACGTCTGTAGTTGTTAGTTCTGGTCCTCCAAGTGAGAAATGTTACAAGTTGGTATCAGTGCATAGGTTTATGAAACTTAAAAGAAATTTAAACCTAAAAGATTTTCAAACATAATCCAATGAATTTGAAAATAAGATCGGGGTTTGGGATAGCGCTATAGTAACGTACTTGTATTTGACATACATACATACATACATACATACATACATATATATATATATAAGTATTCCCTCTCTCTTAGACCGTTCTTCTGTATCTTATTAAGGCTCTTATGCAGATTTACGAGAAAGAAGATATGGAAGCAGGAAGCGGAAAAGGAAATTTAGGTGGAGGAAGCACTACAACTAATGGAAATGCTTGACCAAATACAAGGAGAAATCAAGGTTGAAAGGATGATGCTAAACAAAACGTTGATGCCAATGTGGGTACTGAAAATCCACCAATAGATATGGGGCGATGTATCTATTTTTTGTCAATATGGTGCAAGCAGTAGCTGCTGCTGGAGTTGCTGGGAATGTTAGAGGAGTTAATCTTGTAGGTTCAGTGGGAAATAATTATGCTAAGCTGACCAGGGACTACACCAGTCTGGGTGGAAAGGCATTTATGAGAATGAAGATACTATTGAAGTTGATAATTTGTTGTTACATTGTGAAAGGATCTTCGCTGATCTAGGTTTAAATGATGAGCAGAAGAAGGGGCTGGTCTTTGGGCGGTTGCAAGAGGCAACACTTCACTGGTGGAATAGTGTTGCTGCTGGAGTTCTGGAAGAAGAATTGACATAGGGTGAATTCAGAAGGAGATTTAAATAGAGGTTTTTATCAAAGGTTTCTAAGTCAGCGTTGATGAGAAAGTTTATGGATCTAGTTAAGGAAGAGATGTCTGTTATCGAGTATGCCACTAAGTTTGATGAGCTGTCTTGATATAATATGCTACTACAGACATTGACATCAGAAGGAATGTGAAGTTCATTAGGGTGAGGCCCGAGCTTGCTAGGGAAACCCTGACACATATCTGTGATCCTTGTAATATGTTTTTGGAAATGGAAATCCACCATGAGGAGATGCTTGCTTTTTTTGCTAGAGAAATCCTGTTGAAACCCAAGGTTCACAAGGAAAGAAGAGAAAGTTCTTTAAGAAGAAGGGAGCCCAAAAGGCAGAGGCCGCCAAGAAGGCGAAGGCTGATTTAGTTTGCTTCAAGTTTGACAAGAAGGGTCATTATGCGCATGAGCACCGGTCAGGCAAGGGGAAGAAGGCTGTAGATAAGAAGAATGTAAAGTTCTTTTACTGCGATCAAGTTGGGCATTACTAATGTCTAGAGCTAATCAGGGCAGACAAGGGAAAAGTTTTTGTTATTGGACCACCTAGGCCATTTGTAGCTGATAAAAGAAAGATTATGATGGAAAGTACATTTTTTATTTAGAGTATACCAGTTTGAATACTATTTGATACCAGTGCATCACACTTATTTATATCTTAGAATTTGGTTGATAGGTTATGCTTAGAACCCACATACCTTATTACATCCTTAAGGATTACGAATCTGATATGAGGGTATGCAACTCTAGGGATGAGATGTGACCAGTTAGAACTTGATTTGTAGGTCATAAGTTTGCATGTAGTATGTATGTATTTGATTTCGTAGATTTTAGAATCATTTTGGGTATGGATTGGTTTAGAAGGTATGAGGCTAGGATATTTTTCCAAGATGGAAAAATATCACTAAGACACCCTAATAGTCAAAACCGAAGTATATTCCCAGTAGAGAATTTTGAGTGTTTGTGCATTGTTGAGTGCCATGAGAATGGAAGAAGAGTTAAGTCAGTAGAAAAGGAGTTTGCAGATGTCTTTGAGCCGGTTATGGGACTACCACAGAAATGAGCTATTGAGTTTCGAATAGATCTTGTGCCAGGAGCTGAACCTATCAATAGACCACCTAGCAGGATGACACCGACAGAGATGAAGGAATTGATGGTGTAGCTAATAGGTCTAGAAGGAAGGAATTTTCTTAGACCAAGCAGTTCACCTTGGGTAGCGGCTTTGGTGTTCGTAAAGAAACCTGATGGGTCGTTGCGGATGTGTATCGACTATCGTAAGTTGAACGAAAGGACGATCAAGAATAAATATCATTTGCCAAGAATAGACGATCTATTTGATTAGTTGAGTGGAGCCAGAGTGTTTTCTCAGTTGGATTTGGCAACAGGTTTCCATCAGTTAAGAGTGGCAGAGGACAGTATTCCTCTGACAGCATTTCGGACTAGGTAGGGTTCGTATGAGTGGTTAGTAACGCCGTTCGGGTTAACAAATGCACTTACTTTCTTTGTGGATCCGATGAACCTAATCTTTCGAGAGTATTTGAATAGATTCGTGTTGGTGTTTATAGATAACATTTTGGTATACTCTAAGGATGAATGAGAGCATAGAGATCATCTTAGAGTTGTGCTTGAGACGCTGAAGCAGCATCAGCTAAAGGCGAAGTTTTTCAAATGTCATTTTGGAAGAAAGAGTTAGGTTTCCGCTAAAGGCGAAAATTTTCAAATGTCATTTTTGGAAGAAAGAGTTAGGTATCTTGGTTATATGGTTTTAGAAATAGGGTTGTCATTCGATCCAAATAAGATCAAAGATGTTAATAATTGGAAGAGACCAGAGATGGTGACTGAGATTAGAAGTTTTCTTGGACTTGCTAGTTGCTACCGAAGATTCATCAAAGATTTCTTTCGGATAGCAGCACCTTTGACTAAGTTAACCAGGAAGGGTGTGAAGTTTATCTGGTCTGACAAATATGACGAAGCATTCCTTAAGTTAAAGCATTTGTTGACCAGCGCACCAGTGTTAGTAATTCCAGATGGAGACTAAGGGTTGATGGTATACACTGATGCATGTAGGACTGGATTAGGAGTGGTGTTGATGCAAAAAGGAAAAGTGATTGCTTATGCTTTACGATAGCTTAGACCGCATGAAGTGAGATATCCTACTCATGATTTGGAGTTGGCTGCGGTGATCTTCGCGCTGAAGATTTGGAGACATTATCTCTTAGGGGAGTGATTTTAGCTGTATGCCGATCATAAGTCTTTAAGATTCTTATTCTCTCAAAAGAAGCTGAATATGAGACAACAGAGGTGGCTATAGTTTTTGGTCGCTTATGATTTTGGTATAGAGTATACTCTTGGAAAAGGAAATATGATAGCAGATGCTCTTAGCAGAAGATATCAGAATGTGGTGTTAGCCATGTTGGCAAAGTGGAAGGATTTAGAAGTTTTGACTATGTGTAGTGTGTAGTTAAGATCGACTGCTAGTTTTAGTCATAGTACTACCATGTTGTCTTGTTTAGAAGTTCGACCAGTGTTGATTGAAAGGATTACTTCTAACCAGAAAGTGGATACAGTATTAGTCGAGAGGATTTGAAGGCTTGACGTCGAAATGGAGATCGATGATCTAAAGGATTTTAGCCTTGACCAGATAGGATGGTTGAGAAAGAAGGGGCGGTTGTGTGTTCTGAATGTTGAGAGCTTGAGGAAAGAGGTTCTTGGAGAATTTCATCGATCTAAATTTACGATTCATCCTGAACAGACTAAGATGTATCAGATATGAAGAGGAACTTCTATTGGAAATGTATGAAGAAGGATGTTGGCTTATGGTTAGGCAGTGCACAAACTATCAACAGGTGAAAGCCGAATATCAAAAGCCGAGTGGGTTACTTCAACCTTTAGAGATTCAGTTTGGAAATGGGATTCGATATCCATGGATTTTCTTGACGGGTTGACAAGGTCAAATAAGGGAAATGAAAGTATATGGATTATAGTGGACAGATTGACCAAGAGTGCCTATTTCATTCTAGTTAAGTCAACCAGGATGACACCTTTTTAGCTAAGTTGTTCATGAAGAACATAGTTAGACTACGAGGGATTCTTAGTGATATAGTCAACGACAAAGATGCTTTTTTTACTAGAGAATTTTGGAAGAGTCGTTTTAGGCACTAAGCTCAAGATGAGTACTGCATATCACCCTCAGACCGATGAGCAGAGAGAGAGTCAATAAAGTACTCGAGGATTTGTTGACGGCTTGTGTATTGGACTTCGGTGGATCTTGGGAAGATCATCTACATTTGGTTGAGTTTTCCTATAATAACAGTTACTGGACTAGTATAGGAATGGCGCCTTTTGAAGCTTTGTATGGAAGGCCATGCAAATCACCAGCATGTTGGTTGGAGATCGGAGATCGATTGGTCATAAGTTCGGATTTGGTTAAAGAGGCGTCAGAGAAGATTGAGTAGATTCGAAAAAGGATGAAGGAAGCTCAATCTAGACAGAAGAGTTACGCAGATAAAAAGCATAAAGACCTTGAGTTCCCAATTGAATATAGGGTTTTCATTAAAGTATCACCTATGAAGGGTGTGGTACGATTTGGAAAGTCGAGGAAACTAGCCCCAAGATATGTTGATCAATTCTAGATTACAGAGGGGATTGGAAAGCTCGCATACAGAGTAGAGTTGTCGAGTAGTATGGCAAGTGTCCATAATGTATTTCATGTATCTCATCTTTTCAAGTATATGCATGATCTAGAGACTACTATTCCTCCGACAGGGTTGGAGGATTTGGTAGTAGAGCCTAATTTGACTTTTGTTAGGCAATTAGTTCGATTTGTGGCAAGAGATGAGAAATGATTGAGGAACGAGATAGCCAAGCTAGTGGAAGTTCAGTGGAGCGACAACGAAAAGACTGTACTTGGGAGACAAAAAACAGGATTAGAAATACTTACCCTGATCTGCTTTGAGGGTATATCTATATTAGCTTTATATAGATAATTGCTAGTCAAGTAGGCTAGTATGGTTGTTAGGAGTCGTTACGGATGATTGCAATGTCTAGTATTTAGTCCTTACTGAATTTCGAGGACGAAATTCTTTAAGGAGGAAAAGCCTATAACACCCTTAATTTTTGATAACATCATTCAGAAGATTTAATTATATAAATTAAATAGAATAATATAAATGTTAAGTGATAAGGGGATCGAAATTTGAATAAATAATAAGGAGGCCATGCTTAACAAATTTAAATGGGCTTAAGAATGGTTTATAAGTTAATTAATCCAAACAAGGGTATATTGGGAAATAGCCGCATATAACCCCTTAACCTTATAAATATTCTTGTTCCCATTCACATTTCATTTTTCTCATTCATGTTCAAAAACGAAACACGGACGGAAAGAGGAGCCGGCCATTGCTAGGAAGAAAAGAGAAGAGAAATTAAATCAAAAGCTAAAGAATTAAAGCAAAGGGAATAAATCTCAATCTCAATCCGATCTCCTTAGTTTAATCAAGGTGAATGATAATTTATACCATCTCTATTTTGTTTTATGAATAAATGTTTTCGAATTTAAGATTAAGTTCGTTCCTATGAAGTTTTGGATGATGATATGCTTGAATTACAATTTGTTTAATTTAACAAGACTTGTTAAATGAGGATTATGCGATTTTAAGGTAAAACCGATTGAAAATGATCTTTGATTCCATGGGAAAAAAATATGTTATGTAAAGCATGTTTTGGATTTGGGTTTCAATTTTGATGATTTTCCAAGCTAAGGAAAGATTATTATGAATCTTTAAAGGAAAATATGATAACTTTGGGTTTAGTTTTAATTTTGATTATTTCAGGGAGAAATTAGGTCTATAATTTTTGTATGTTAGACAACATGATTAAAATGAATTTATGTAATTCTGGGGATTTTTCCTAAGTGATTTGCTATGGAAATTAAATTATATTTGAAGAAGGACTTATTTGCAATATTGATTTTGCTTAATGGAAGGGATTATTTGCTACGTTAACCTTGGTTTAGGTCTAAAATTAAATGGCAGTTATTTTGGTAAAGAATTTGAAAATTTGAGGCAACCAATCACATATTTCCATGTGGGCAGGTTAGTTAGATAGCATTAACCGGCTTTTACTCATAAAAGCAGGTTCCGCCTCTATTAGAAGTGCCTTTCGACTCCAATGCTTCCGCTCCATCTCAGTCGAAACCAAACCAGGCCAAAACCAATACACAAGCTACCACTTAGATGGTACATAGTGGATTGGAGAAAGGAGGAAGGCATGGTGTCAAAAGCATTGCTTCTAATGGGGTCGATACCCTTGTTTGTTTTAAAAGTTAAGCTCCTGACTTCGTTTTACTAAGCTTTCGACGTAGTCGAAACAAATGTTTTCGAAAGGAGTTTTCTAAATAGCTTTCGAGCGGGGTTGACAACCTATATTTTAAAGTAGAGCTTTCGACTGGGACGCTTATTTATAAAAGAATGCTTTCGAGAATGATGGTTCCGACTTAGACAAAACTCTGTTGTCATTTCTATACCTTTCGAGTGTGTTGAAGTCATCAATGCTTTCGAAGTGTAGCTTTTGTTCTAAACTTATACTAAGCAAATTCCTAAATGCTTTTAAAAGGGTCCGAGGGTTTCGAAGGCAATAGCTTCGAAAGGGGGTTTCGATGCAATCCATTGGTGTTTTACTTAGATGATTTGAAGCTTTCGAAAGGGATGGTGTTGATGCCATTAAGTTTTCCCGGTACTTTTATATGATAATCGAAAGAGATACTTTCGCTTATATTTACTTTGACCAAAATGATATTTTTAAATATAAACCCAATGGTTTTGAAAGAGATACTTTCAATGATTTCAGAAGGGATACTTCCAAAGGTTTTGAAAGGGGTACATTCATAGGTTTCGAAAGGGGTACTTTCAATGGTTTCGAAGCTATGATTCTAAGAGTTAGTAAGTAATACTTTATTACATTTGAAAGGTTTTGAAGGAGTGGTTTTAAAGTGTTTCGAAAGGTAGGGGCCTAATGTTTTGAAAAGAGATTCACATGCTTTTGGAGGAGGTTATCCAGTGAGGTCGAAAGCAAGGTTTTAAAGGTTTCGAAATCCTTAGTTTTTCAAAACAAACAACCAATCTCATTTTAAATGAAAAACATGGCATAAATAAAGTGTTTTGAAATGGAGTTTTTAAAGAAGTTTTTCTTGATTAATAAATTAAGGGGATTAGCTTCTTCGTATATGTATATATTCACTTTAAATATGAACCTGTAACTGTATTTTATGGAGAAATGGTAAAATAACTAGTTAGGTTGACCCAATAGTGAATATAAATTGAATAACTCCTAGATGGGTAGAATTGCATCCAGGAGGTCAGATAGACCAAAACATAGGATGCCTAAATGTTGATTAAAGAAGTTGTCAGATACATAGGTGCATAGTGCACCCATGAAAACTATGCTTAGAGAAAGTTGCTGGAAGGGGCTAGTAGATTTAGTAAACCCATGAAAACTATGTATAGATAGAGTTTTGGCAGAGGCCAATAGGTTCATAGTAAAACCATGAAAACTATGATTAGAAAGTGGTTGGCTGGGGCCAATTGGTTTGTAGTGCACCCATGAAAACTATATTCGAATTAAGTAATTGACAAATGTCAATAAATTCCTAGCCAACTCATGAAAACTAGGATAAGAGAAAAGTTATTGGACACACCAATAGGTTCAGGGAGGACCCATGAAATAATAAAGTTATTGGCCGTGGCCAATAGGTCCTTGGTGAGTCCATGAAAACTATGAAACTGGACAGGGAGTCCATAAGATAAAAATAAGTTAATAATTTGCCCATGAAAACTACTATATTGGATAGGGAGTACATAAACATTAAACAGGTTATTAGTAAACTCATGAAAACTAATAGGTTAATAGTGACCCTAGAAACAATAAATATGAACGGTAGTCAATTAAACAAGGAATGGGAAGTCCGGAATGTTTTAACATGTATGCATATCATCATATTATTTTGAATTGTTTTAACCATTGTGGATTTAGGAGCATGGTATATGGTTTTATAAACTTTTTAGGATGCTAATGACAGGAAAACCCATTCCGCTAAGCGGCGTGGTCTCACTAGATATCTATGTAGTTCGAGATGGTAGATTATTATTCATACCAGGCTTTATGTGTGACTCAAAGTTTATGCTTTCCTCTTAAACTCTCGAGTACTCAATTGATTTTGAGTAGTTTGATATTTGAGGTTTTCAGGTACCTCTTTAGATGAATAAGTTTTTGGACATGTGCAGGAGGCATGATGGCTACTTAGATTTCTCTTTTTTTTGATTTCGTTGTGTTGTTGTTGTAAAGGCAAAGTGTTAAATTGCCTATATATACTATAATCATCCAATGGGGCATCTTCATATGTCTCTCTTGGCATATGTTGTAATAAATATATTTTCTCTGAACGTGTTTTTCGTATTGGGATTATGTAATAAACTTGAAATATTTAAATGGGATGTGGAACTTGTTTGATTTTATAAAAAATTCTGTATTCACGTGTTCTTGTGTATCAATGTATCTAATATTACCGTATTTGGTTGTCGAGGATTAATAACTATGGATGACTACAACATCCATAGCCTTTAGTTTTGGGTCTCCAAGTTGGGGATGTTACAAGTTGCTGACAGCTGAAGGAAGGAGGTTAGGTTATGCAATTCGACCTGGATTCAAAGCAATGAACAATAAGACAGAATATGAGGCATTAATAGTAGGACTGGAAATAGCAAAGGAGATAGGGATCAAGTTGTTATGAATGCATAGTGACTCATAGTTGGTTGTAAACCAGGTAGTTGTAGAATTCCAAGCCAAGGGAGAATGCTTGAAGTCTTACGTAGAGAATGTGAAGGTCTTACTTAATGGAATGGAACAGTACGAGATCAAATATATTCCTCGAGAGGAGAATCGGGATGTGGATGAGCTGGTAGTTGGCAAGTTCAAGAATTAGGCCTTTTCTGGGATCGGTACCTATTACAACCATATACATTCCCAGGTTCGAGGAGGTGAATGTGGTTGTGGCTATTGGAGACAAGAAAAGCTTGAAGACACCATTGGTAGGTATCCAAGCGAAGGAGTACTACCTAACAGCAGGAATGAATCTCGTGAGGTTCTATGGGAGATGCGACATTTTCTCATCCAAGTCTAAATCCTATATCGCAGAGAATTTTTAACCGCTGCTAAGGTGTGTCGCCGTAAGGGAAGCCAAAGAGGTGTTTGAGGATGTACATCAAGGAAGCTGCAGAGACCATACATAGGGGCCAGACTTTGGCAAAGAATTTACTATGATATGGGTACTTCTGGCAGACATTGAATCATGATGCAATGGAGTATGTGAAGAGATGTGACAAGTGCCAATGATTTTACTAGGTTCCAAGATTACACCTGACTAAATTGACTCACATGGTCAGTCCATGGCCTTTTCCAGTCTAGGAATAGATTTGATCGGATATCTTCCAATGGCGTGGGACAAAGCTAAGTATGCCATGGTGGCGGTTAACTACTTTAGTAAGTGGTTAAAGGTAGAGCCCCTTACTAAAGAGTCAACGACCAAGGTCATAAAATTTTAAACAAGAATGTGATATGTAGGTATGAGTTCCCCTTCAAATCATCTTGGACAATGGATTTCAATTTGACGGTGTGGAGTTTATTAACTTCTAATAGTAGAACAGGATAAAGAAAAGTTTTTCAACCGTGGCATACCCACAGGCTAACAAGCAGGTAGAAGCAGTCAATAAAGTTCTAAAGACTCTCATAAAGAAGCACCAGAGAAGATTATGGGAGCATGGATGCACAGGCTTCCTCTGGCATTACGGGCCTATCGCACTTCCTTTAAGATAGTAACAGGTCATACATCTTTCTCATTGACTTATGGTTCGAAGGCAATGTAACCAGTAGATAATACAGTACCATCACACCGGAAGATTTACTATAACCTAAATGAGAATGTGGAACTTCTGAACATGTCGCTTGACTTAATTAATGAAAGATGCGAGAAAGCCACTTTGAAAGCTAAAGCATGCAAGTAGAGGATAGCCGTAAAATATAACTCTAAGATCAAACACCATCTGCTCAAGGAAAGGGACCTGGTGCTGAAAAGAAATTTACCCCATCTAGGGACACTTGATCCAATTTAGTAAGATCCGTATGTAATTCACAAGGATTTTGGGAAATTGAGCTTTCATTCTCAGTAGCGTAGATGAAGCTATATTTAGAAAGGCTTGAAATGCACACCATCTCAATCTTAATTTTACTTGAACTTCTATCATACTACTTATATTGCGATCTTGTAATTGAAATAATTATGAAATGGATTCTGATAAAGTGTGTTTTCCTTAACTTATTGCCATGTTAAGTAACTAGTTTGAAATGTAACCTCGTATCACCATTTGAATGCGATAAACTAATAATAGCACCTTAAAGGAGCATCGCCCAAGTCTCAAGAGCTGACTTGGGAAAAAGCCGCATGGGGTATGGCTTCACCCTTCAACCGTCTTAGTCGATAGTGATGGAACAAAGTAACCCCTATTCGGGTGTTCATAGCTGACGATCAGCTCAACCTTCTTAGCGGATAGGTAGTGGACCAAAGTGATCCCTATTCAGATATCTATAGCTAATGATCGGCTTATCCTTCTTAGCCAGTAATGGTGGATCGAAGTGATCCCTATTTGGGTGTCCATAGCTGACGATTGGCTCAACCTTCTTAGTCAGTAATGGTGGAGTAGAGTGATCACTATTCGGGTGTCCACAACTGATGATCGGCTCAACCTTCTATGAATTAGACCAGAGTGATCTCTGTTCGGGCATCCACGACAGATGATCGGCTAAACCTTCTTATCTAGAGGTAGTGGAGAAGAGTGATCCCTATTTAGGTGTCCACAGCCGGCGGTTAGCTCAACCTTCTTCGCCGGTAATGATGGACTGGAGTGATCTCAACTTGGGTGTCCACAGTTGACGATCGACTTAATTTCTTCCATCAACGATAGTAAGGATAACACTACTCCAGCATTCACAATTGCCAATTTCCTTGAGTTTACGAAGGATCAAGGAGAACCCGACTTACCGGTAGTTAGGATATGTTAACCACCTAGTTGGTTCTCCCTTAGCATACAGACAAGTTCGACGAAAGCAAATGGCAAGTTCAAATTTGCCCCAAGGAACATGAAGGTTGCATCATATGAAATAAAAGATAGAAAGGAAACAAAAATCCACAAGGATAACAACAGATGCAAAATTACACATTCAAGTCATACTCATCAGACTTCCAGATGATAATAATCAAGAAACAATACACGCTTGACCTCAACAACACATCAAAACTGGTCGAGCACAAGTGGGTTTTTTTAATATATAAAATATGTATATACAATGAATTTGTTTTAAACAAAAAGAAAATTACCCAGATAGAACATAGATGTGGCATCCTTTGGACCCGGACTTGGAAATGGCCTTCTGGCTATGAAGCCTTAAGCCCTTGTGCTCACCCTTCTTTCTCTCCTCTTCTTTCTTAGTGACGACATCTGCGTAAAGTTCAACTATTTTCTTCTGTATTTGTTTCATCTCCTCGTGGGCCTCAAGCTTAACCCTTGCCAAGCCACTAAGATAATTTAGCTTGACTTATTGCCTTGGTGATTCCTCTCTATCATAGTACTATGTAGGATTGGAAGCACCCGTGATCTCAATGTCAGTGTCCTCCTGGAGAGCGGCAATCATCTGTTGGTGGGCTTCTCTGACCGGAGGATCTGACAGGCCAGGAGGCATGGCACCTAAAGGTGGAACATCGTAATAATCATATGGCTAGTAGTATTTTTTGTTATCACATCGCCTACAGGGAAGTAAGGAGGACAATTAGGCATAAGTTCGTTCAAATGGGCTCGGGTATACTGAGTAGTGACCCGTTGACTTTAGAAAAAATATTACTTCCCATAGAGGACCCGATGGAATCACTGGAAGGTTGTATGTGAGAGGAGGAGGAGATGTCCTATAAAATTGGCTTTTGATGGTGGATCTAAAGAAACGTGGAAAACAGTTAGTGGAACATCATGCATGGGGGCATAAACAACCGATTTAAGGATCTAACCTTGCATCGCCATTTCAAAGGTCGAGCCATTCTTCTTCCCTTTCTCTGCTTCTTCCTTTCGCACCTGCTCATCTTTAGCTAATTTAACATAGCCTCAGCGGACGACTTCTATTTCATTTACAAAGAAGCGAGCATCAATGGCCTCGAGATTGAAAGGCAAGCCTCCTTACACACTAGTGGCCTTTGCTTCTTTGGTTAACTACTTGTGGACAGAAACCATGACTTCCCGATAATCATCCATCCATGTCAGACTCTTCTCTGTGAACATTCTATAATAGATTTCGTATAGGAGCACTTGCAGCTGATCCAGTTGGCTATTCAGTTCATCACACTTAGCTTGTAGTTTGTCAGCCCTGGAAGTTTCAACAGCCTTGCTCACTGTTAAAGCCTTGATCTCTGCTTGGAAAGAAACTCTGACAACTCTTTACTCCACCGCTTTCTTTTTTTGGTCGTCTAGGTTGGGCTCCACCTTCTCAGCTACCGCTTAAACTTCGTCCAGTTTTTTAGTGAATTTGGCCTTGACATTCTTGTAGTCATCGAAGAACTAACTGGCCTTATCGTTACACATCTTTTTGGCGGCTTTAATATTATCTGAGCACTCCTTCTTCAACTTTTCCAATTCTTTAGCATGTGATACTTTGAGCTTTTGGATCTCTTAAGCCTATGATCTTTCCAAGGCATCCACCACTTGTTTATGATCCAAGTCTTTCTTATGTATCTGTTTTCTTAAGTCGAAGATTCTTAGGTCTTGATCGATGCTTTTCTTGTTGATCTCTTTCCACGCCTTGATCACTCTATCCTAGAAGTCCCACAAAGCCTTGACGCCACCTGATCTATCTACAAGAAGCTTGATCCACCTCCATGAAGGAGAGGCGAGGTGCCTCTGCAAGAAGATGCTCTAGAGGATCCCTCGGCAAATAAGGCTATTGGAACTTGTCGAAGCGTGGATCTAAAGAGTCGATAATGATGGTTGCCCCCTCAATCTCCTGCTCTTCATCTATCTACACGGTGGTAGGAACTAAGGCTCCTGTTTTATCCATTTTATCCTGCTACTTAGAGGATTCTAAATCAAACAGTAGGAAAGGGGAAAGCCGGGGAGAATTTAAGGGTTGGCCTGGGGTCTGGGATGCTGATTTACCACCCAGGAAAAGGGATCTCTTCTATGAACCATTCTTGAGCTCTTGGCAGCCAGTGTCCCTAGCTGGACAGTAGTGAGTATTCTCTCCAGTTTTCATCTCCGTCGGCAGCTAGTCGATATTTACACTAGGCATAAATAGAGATGCTGCCTCTTTCATATCCTTGGGAGGCCATTTTTGCCCTATCTGCATCATCTTAGAGAGCAATTTTTTCCTTCTCAAGCTCGTACTGCCTACAATGACATAGTACCACAACTTAGAACAAAAATAAACGCTTGAAAAATACATGACTTTGACATGAATGCATAATGGTGCGAATGTGAAATGTGAGAGTGCACGGCAACTACATGAACCCTTGGGGTCTTCATGGGTCTTCTATGGATGTTAAATTTCCTCTATAGACTCGGAATCCCCATGATCGTTCCTGAGTTCTAGATCTTGGAGAATGTCAGGAATATAGGTATACCCAGGAATGAAGGTTTCCTTCTCCTTGAGATCAAAAACATTGCACAATGCCTCATCCACCTTTAAATTCGGTGGGGTAGCTAAACAATATTTCAAGAGCATGTGTTTCATAACGGTCAGAATCAGTATGGTCGATGTCATGGGATCATGCCTTTCCTGCTATCTTTGTGTGGATATTATCATCCTCCCACCCCCTTAAAGTCTTAGGCAAACCATTTTTACGAGGTTCAACCCTAAAGGGAACTAACTTCGACACCTCTACAACCATAAGGATTGTAGGAGCGGTACCATGTGGTTCTGTAGTCAAGAGGGAACCAGGACAGAAGGCTGAGAGGAAGGCATATCAATTGTTTCACTGTTATTCGAATCCATTTCTTTCTTTTTCTTGGTAGGCTTCTGTGTAAAAAAAATCCTGCTTCACCTAATTGAGCGATCGGTTGCCAACAGTCTAAGCTGCCTTAAATTATCATCGGTGACAAGCCAAGGAGCCTCTCGAAACTCCTATGGGATTTGTTGTAGTCTGCAGCATCTCTTTTAGGTCATCTCCAATGGTCGCTCTCACTATACCTGAAAGAAATATAAAGAAATAAAAGTTGGCCTCAAGTATAAGATTCTTTTGAAACAATGAAGGAAGAAAAATAGAAGGAAGAAACTTACGTCCCGAGTGTCATTGATGGAAACACGCGGAGTTGTCTCGGACGAAGAAGTACTCCCGCTTGGACATACCATACTTAGAGTGTATTTCTCAACTGGTTTAAATTTGCTCCTCTCCTCAAGATAAATAAAGGAAGATCCCTCCATCTTACTTTACAACACCAAACAGCTCATTTTGTAACACTTTTCCACTTTCAATTTATAACGGTAACAACTGTTATAAATTTCTAATGGTTATTTCCATTGCGACCATTTATCACGGTTATAACTGTTGCTAAATCTGGTAATTTGGTAAATAATTAAGAGCAACATGAACATGACTGTAAATTTATCTTCTGTTACTACTTTATTCTATTTCTCACTAAGAATGTTTCATCCTTTCATGTTCGTCTTCTTTCGTTCATTCTGGGGCTATCGCCCCTTGTTGTGTCACCATCTCCGCCGTCTGCTACCGCCGTCTTCCACCGCTTTGCCCTTTTTTCTACCAACCTGACAAAGATGAAGGAAGATTTGGGATGCATTCTATTTCGAAAATTGTGAGAATCTTTGCTTCTAACAATCTGAGATCTAGTGTTAGGCATGATATTAGAAGTTGTGAAAGGTAAACAGAGAGGTGATATACAGGGAAAAGAGCAGTGTAGGAGAATTGGTAGAGGAAGAATGAAGCTATATTTAAAGAAGATGATAGAGAAGCAAATAAGAAATAATGCAAGAACAGGGTGAATTCAGAGATTAAACAGAAATGAAGGAATAAGAGAAGACACAGGTAAAAGAAACTGATTTCATTTATTTTCTCATTTCATACATACCACTTTACATTCTCCTCTTCATATATATATACTCATATACATGGACTTATTCAACTGACCAAGTCCTATGACAGCTCATTACAATTCATTATCAAACTATATTTCATAAATAGCACTTTCAGATATGCACAGATACACTGTGCACGTGCACACTCTTCCACTTAGCTCCCCAAAGGTTGTCTTCAGCCTTTATCTATATTGTCTTGTACTTGTATCATCTCCGAGTCATCAGGAAGCCCCTTGGTCGTTGCAGCTAGGGTAGATGTCCTGGGGAGTATGCTATGTACAAGTGTTTGTTGAAATGACCCATCAGGTTGTTGCATGACAGATGTTCAAGAAAATGCATGAGCGTAACAACTCCCCCCCCCCCTTTAAAAAGAGACCTTGTCTCAAGGTCTAACGTAGGAAACTTTCGAATTAGATCCCAATAATCTTCCCAAGTTGCATCAGAATCTAGTTTATTTTTCCATTTAACCAAGGCTTGAGCAACTGGTTTGTTATTTCGTGGAATTAGCCTTCTATCCAATATTGACTCTGGTTCCTCCACTAATTCGACTGTGTAGGAAGGCAAGTCACGTTGTAAAACAATAGCAGAGCCAATTTTCTTTTTCAGCTGGGAGATATGGAAGACTGGGTGGATTCGAGCTGTGGCAGGTAAATCCAATTCATAAGCTACTGAGCCTATTTTTGCAGTAATTTTAAAAGGACCATAGTATTTTGGTGACAATTTATTTGTCTGTGTTGTGCTTACTGAAATTTTCCTATAGGGTTGTAACTTTAGATAAACCCAGTCTCCTACAGAAAAATATCTCTCTGTTCGATTTCGATCTGCAAATTTCTTCATCCTTTCTTGAGCAAGTTTTAAACTGTCCTTGAGAAATTGTAATGTTATGTCTCTGGAGAATAAATACTATTCGACTTGTTGTACTTTTGCAGTGTTTGGTACATATGACAGTAAGGTAGGTGGTTGTCTTCCATAGAGCACTTCATATGGTGTCATTCTAGTGGGTTCTTTCCATGTTGTATTGAACCAAAATTCTGCTAATGTCAACCAGTTGTTCCATTCTTGAGGATAATGGCAGACAAAGCATCGCAAATAAGTTTCCAATGCCTTATTTGTTATTTCAGTTTGGCCATCTGTTTGGGGATGGTAGGAAGAGCTAAATTTAAGAGTGCATCCCTGTAATCGAAATAGTTCTTGCCAAAATGTACTAAGGAATAAAGAGTCTCTATCACTTATGATGGTCTTAGGCATGCCATATAATTTTAAAATGCCATCAAAAAATACTCTGGCCACTGTCTTTGCTGTGTATAGATGGTGAAGAGAAAAAAAATGAGCATACTTTGATAGTCTGTCGACAACCACAAAAATAACTGTTGCATTGTTACTTTTTGGTAAGTGAGTTATAAAATCCATTGATATATCAGACCAAACATGTTCTGGAATTGGCAGTGGCTGTAGTAGACCAGGGGGTGAGATATTTTCTGTTTTAGCTCTTTGGCAAGCATCACACTGTAAAATATATTGCTCTACTGATTTTTTTATATGCTTCCAAAAGAAGACCTTTCGTATTTTCTTCAATGTCTTTTTTACTCCAGAATGTCCTTCAAGTGGGGAAGAGTGAAATTCAAACAAAATTGTGTTGATGAGATCTGACTGAGAATGATCGAGTAAAAATTTTCCCTTATAAAATATTAAATCATCAACTATTTGATACTTTGTGGAGTCTAATTTCCCTTGTAGAATATTTTCCTTCTTGATGTGAAAGAATGGATTGTTATTGATTTGATTTCTGAGTTCAATTACCCAATCAGGTTGTATAACTGACATTGCTAAGATGCTGGAATCATTATGTATTCAGGATAAACTGTCTGCTACAATGTTTTCTTTCCCTTTTTTGTATTGAACTTCATATTCATAACCATGTAATTTTGCTAACCATTTTCCTTGAATTCCTGTAGTTAGTTTCTGAGATAGGAGATGCTGTAAACTGTGATGGTCTGTACGAACTATGAATTTCCTTCCAAGTAAGTATTGTGACCACTTCTTTGTTGCATGTATTAAAGCAAGTAGTTCTTTTTCGTAAGTTGATAAATGTAGATTCTTCCCTTGCAGTGCTTGACTAATATATGCTAGTGGTTTATTGTCTTGTAGTAAAACTGCACCTATACCAGATCCACTTGCATCACACTCAACAACAAATTCTTTATTAAAATTAGGCATAGCTAATATAGGAGGGTTGATAAGGCAAGACTTTAGCTTATAAAATGCCTCAGTAGCTTCAGATGTCCAGAAAAAAGAAATTTTCTTCAACATAGTGGTAAGTGGCTTTGCAATTATCCCATAACCTTTAATAAATTTTCTGTAATACCCAGAGAGTCCTAGAAAGCCTCGTAGAGCTTTGATGTTGTGTGGTTGAGGCCAGTCCATAATTGCTTTAATTTTTTCTTTATCCACTGAAATTCCCTGTGCTGAAATAATATGGCCCAAATAATTCAATTGATTTTCTGCAAAAGAGCACTTGGAAAGTTTGATGACCAGATGATTGTCCTTGAGCAATTGCAAAGCAATTCTAAGATGCTTTAGATGATCATCCCAACATGTACTGTAAATTAAGATATCATCAAAGAAAACTAAAATGAATTGTCGTAAAAAACATTTAAATATAGAGTTCATAAGAGATTGGAATGTTGATGGGGCATTAGACAATCCAAATGGCATTACCAAAAATTCATAATGACCTTCATGTGTACGAAAAGCGGTTTTATGTATATCATTCTCATGCATTCTTATTTGGTGATAGCCAGATTTGAGATCAAGCTTAGTAAAATATTTTGAACCATGAAGTTCATCAAGTAAATCATCTATAAGAGGAATGGGAAACCTATCTTTAATCGTAATTTTGTTTAATCCTCTATAATCAATACAAAACCTCCAAGAGCCATCTTTTTTTTTTACCATTACAATTGGGGCTGCAAAGGCACTGTGACTATTTCTAATAATACCAGAGTCTAACATTTCTTTAATTAATTTTTTGAGTTCAATTTTTATATAATGTGAATGTCTATATGGTTTTAAACAAATTGGCTTTGAACCATGTAACAGTGGTATTTTGTGGTCACAGTCCCTTTGTGGTGGTAATGTAATTAGTGAGCTAGTGACAGAGGGAAATTCATCTAATAATTGCTGAATATCAGTGTGAATATTTGTGTGTGACAGTGTTGAAGTGGATGAGGAAAGAAGCATAAATTTTAATTGTGCTGAGTTTAATTCCTGAGAAATTTTATCTTCATTAAAATGTTGTATATCAGCACTTGTTAGACCTTGCCATTTATATTCTTTGCCCTTGTAATAAAATCGAACCTGAAGCTTTTTGAAATTAAAACAAATTTCATCAAGTTCTCTCATCCATTGTGTACCCAAGACAATATCACAACCTTCCATAGGTAGAACCAGCAGATCAATGGGCATTTTACAGCCTTGACATGTTAATAAAATCTGAGAGCAAAGTTCATTACCTTGAAGCTTCTGTCCATTGGCAACCTGTACTTCATAAGTTCTTGTATGATTTTTCTTCAAATTTAATTTCTGAGCTAAAGTACTATCAATAAAACTGTGAGTTGAACCAGAATCAATAAGAAAAATAACAGATTTATTATTGATTTTCCCTCTAATTTTAATAGTATGTAATGTTGGAATTCCCAGTAATGCATTTATAGAAATAGATAGCAGTGTATTTTCTGAATCTTGATGATTATCTGAGTTATGCAGGTCCAAACAATTATCAGATGAATCATCTTGATCTGATAAATCATCCAAATTAATAATCCCCTCTAAAATGTATATTTGCTTGGTTTTACATTTATGACCAGCATGATATTTCTCATTACAACCAAAGCAAAGATTTTTTCTTTTCTTGTCTAAAATCTCTTCTGGTGTCAAACTTTTGATTTTTGACTGTTTATCTGCATAACTTGTAATAGGAGATTTAGAAGGAAGTGTTGTTGTATTAGATGTTGAATTGACTTTAGAAGAAATAATTTTAGAATATTTATTTGCTGCTAACCACTTTGTTTCATAAGTTTTTGCAAGAATCACCGCTGAATCAAAATCAGTAGGGTTGGCAGCAATAACATCAAATTTAATTTCCTCTTTTAAACCCCCTAAAAATTTCTGTAATAGATGTGTAGGGGTGATTTGTTCTATCATTCCTTCTAATTGTTCAAACTGATTAACATATTGCATAACAGAAGTTGTTTGTTTTAATGAAGAAAATGTATCATATGGTCTCTCTAATTCATTTGGTTTAAAGCGTACCTGAATGGCTTTATGAAATGTAGACCAGTTATCATAATCTGGTACCTGATGAGAGTATCTGTAAAACCACTGCAGTGCTTCTTTCTTGAGATGAAAAGAGCAGATATGAACCCATTCGTGTACATCAGTATTGTTGTAAAGAAAGAATTGCTCAGCCTGTCTCAACCAATCAATAACCCTGTCTTCACCAGTAAATGTAGGAAATTCTATTTTGATGTTAAGTTTTGCAGAATCTCTGGTGTGATGTTCAGAATTTCTCAATGGTAGTTGCTCCAAATGAATGTTGTCTGGTCTGGGAAGAACTGGTGGTTTGTGATTTGGAGGAATGTAAAGGTTGGATCTGTTATTGTGAGGAGGTACAGAATTTGATCTGTTGCCATCAGATCTAACATCTTGTGTTTGTTGATTCTTGAAATCTTTGAACTCAGAAAAAAATTTAGTCATCATTTCTTGCATTTTGTCCAATTTAATATTGACTTCTTGGCTGTTCTTGGACAAAGCTGTGGTTGTAGCTGACAACTCTTGAGTAATCTTCTCCACTTTCTTGAGTGATAGTGCATTCCTATTATTGATGAGATCCTGATTATGCCACCTATCTTGCTGTGACAATTGGTCAAGAACAACCGAACCAATGAGTGAAGTTGTATCAGATCCTTCACTGTTGCTTATTACCAAAGGATCTTCAGGGTGAGGGTCTGAATCTTGCTCACCAGCAGGCTCTGATACCAAATTGTGAGAATCTTTGCTTCTAACAATCTGAGATCTAGTGTTAGGCATGATATTAGAAGTTGTGACAGGTAAACAGAGAGGTGATATACAGGGAAAAGAGCAGTGTAGGAGAATTGGTAGAGGAAGAATGAAGCTAGATTTAAAGAAGATGATAGAGAAGCAAATAAGAAATAATGCAAGAACAGGGTGAATTCAGAGATTAAACAGAAATGAAGGAATAAGAGAAGACACAGGTAAAAGAAACTGATTTCATTTATTTTCTCATTTCATACATACCACTTTACATTCTCCTCTTCATATATATATACTCATATACATGGACTTATTCAACTGATCAAGTCCTATGACAGCTCATTACAATTCATTATCAAACTATATTTCATAAATAGCACTTTCAGATATGCACAGATACACTGTGCACGTGCACACTCTTCCACTTAGCTCCCCAAAGGTTGTCTTCAGCCTTTATCTATATTGTCTTGTACTTGTATCATCTCCGAGTCATCAGGAAGCCCCTTGGTCGTTGCAGCTAGGGTAGATGTCCTGGGGAGTATGCTATGTACAAGTGTTTGTTGAAATGACCCATCAGGTTGTTGCATGACAGATGTTCGAGAAAATGCATGAGCGTAACAAAAATCGACTAAAAACTAATTTTGAAATTTAAATTAGGTAATTACTTCAACCTTAATTTATTTTTGAAATTAGATATTTTATGCCTTCACCTATGCTTATTAAAGATAATAGTGATTCATTGCTGTTTGGAACTGAAAATTTGGTCTCTGATGTGGGTTATGCTGATATTATGAAGTTGGATCCGGTTCTAAGGAACAAATAGTAAACTTCACTTGCAGAAATAAAATATTAATTTCTTGTTAAAAGCTAATATGCTTCCCCATACCCTGATCACTTCATTTAATAATATTCTTAAAATATACCCTTTCCATCCAAGAGAAGTTTGAACACCTTGCGCCTCTTTCGTTACTGTGACATTGATATAAAGTGCAGATCTAGAGTTTGGGAGAGAATTCAGTAACTACTCTATCGCTTTGTAATGTTTCATGTTGCCTACTACTCTAATTCCCAGCACTAGCTGATGAAGTTGGCTTGCCAGAACTTTCAACTTCAATCATTATTTTGCACTGTACCACTCCAAAATTGAGGAATGTATGCTCTTTCCCCTTAATGTCCTCTTTTTGAATGTTGATTTGTTGTATTAATTGTTTGCTACCAGCTACCGATAGTTTCAAATGCACAGTTGTAGGGGTTTGGATGCCTGGAAACACCCTTTCATTATGCTTTATCCATATGTGCCAAATGAGAATAGTGAACACCATGTTTTTGACCTTCTGGAATGTTTTATTAGTACTTTGAAAGCTAAAAAAACTCAGTCGAAAACATTGTCTATGTCATTATTTTAATCTTTTAGTAATTGTAGTATGGTTAAAACATTATGAAGAAGAGATCGGGAATACTGGCAGTGAAAAACAATTGATTTATTGTTTCAGTTTCTTGTTTACACAATTTGCATCTAGTGTCAATATCAGTTTTCCACTTTGCAATTTTTTCTTTGGCATTTAATTTATTCATTATTGCCCATAGTGCATAGATCGGTATTTTGTGAGCAAACACTTCCCCGAATGCGTTTCCACTACAATTAAGTATAGAAAATAAAATTTAAAATTATTACTGGAATCAATGCAGTGTAATTAATTCTTTTCTATCTTTTGCTTTATTGAAACCAAACATCCCTCATAAATACAAACTAAAAACTAGGTATATGCCTTTAGATTCGCTATGACATACCATATTATTTAAACATCATCGTTTTTAATACAGAATACGGAATATTTTTTCATAGAAAAGTCAAAATTGTATTTGTTTTCGCACAAAATCATAAATTTATGCTTTACTTGACAACATCCATATATCATGTATAAAAATTACTCAAACTGCAGATAATTGTAAATATTTCAATTCCACTTTCTTGGTTTAGCGAACCATCATACTATGAGTTGGGTTTCTAGCACAAATTTTTTATCAGTACATATCTGGTTTCACTGCTCGATGGAAGTACTATTTTATTTGGTCAATTTCAAAAGCAGCAATCATTATATCTGGTTCTGGCTTTATTGGTTGGTCTGATTCTTCTAAACCACAATAGGACCGTGCAAAAAATGTTGATGTACTTGGTGTTGAGCTTGCAACCAGTGTAGTTCAGCTGCCGCATGTTTGGAATATACAAATCAGCACTTGGTTAAGATATTGTCAGTTTCTTTGCACTTCTAGTATTTTTTTATATACTTGGTCGTTGTTTGGCACTAGCTGGAATAAATTTTAAACCTACTGCACAAAGCAAGACTTAGTTGTTGTATCAATATAGTTTTGATACTTGAATGCCATTTGGCCACGCTTTAGAAATTTTATTTGTCAGTAAATAGATTATAACCTTTAAATGTTATGCAGTAACCAATAAAATGACAAGTGCTTACTGGAAAGTAAAAGCACATCTTGTTTACACAGATTTTTATTTATACCTTTCAGCTATCTACTTGTTTATTGATTCCAAACATGAGGCCTCATGTTCTATTAATCAGTTAGCTGAAGGGATTTGAGCCAATTAGTGATGTTAGGATAGGCACAGCTTCACCATTTCTAACTTTTGATTAAACTTGTTTTAGTCATTTACCTTTGTTAACACAACATTTGATTTGAAATGTATTGATCATTTGGACCTGTAAAGTTCTTCAGATGTATATGAAAGACTCATTCAGAATGGAAAGAAACCGGGATTCCTTCAGTTATTAGGTAAATAGCAAGGTTCGATATCCCGTTTTCCGTTTCCGTTCCGGTCATTAGAAAAATATAAAATTTCGGTTCCGTTTCGGAATTTCCGGAATTTCCGCTCTAATTCCGGTTTACGAAATATGGTACCTTTTTTATGTAAATTTGAAAATAAATATGCAATACTAATAGTTAATTATACTATATTATTCAAATTACATATAAGATACAAAACATACAATATAAAAATTTAATACAAAAAGTTATTTCTCTAAGCATCATATAAATTATGTCCATCATTGTCTTTATCTTATGTCGTATTATAAGTTTTTTGACTTCTTTGTGAATAGTCTGACATACTGTTGCGTCGTCAATCTGTCATGCTAAATGTTCTTTCATACGTGTTATGTCGTCACCAAAATTATTTTATGACAATAGTTACACTTGTTCTTCCTTTTTTCATCGATAACCACCGTACAATAGTTCCAAACGATATCACGATCTGTCATAATCAAGTACCCAAATTAAAAACAAAATAATTTCAACATTTAATTACTCAATATACTATATTTTTATGCAAATTAAACAATCTAAATTTTCTTAATATTATTTTGCATGATAATATATATATTTATTAAACATTAGAGAGCTATTTAAATAATACAATGTGCTCCATAATTCCTAACCCAATATACAAAATCCCAATCATTTTAAACCCGGTCCAAGTATTTTAAATATCAATTATTTTAAACCCCAACTATGCTTCATAGTCCACTGTAAACTCAGCCCAATTATTACAATTACATTTAACCCTAGCTGTAAGCATCGTCCTCAATTAGCCGCACGCAGAAACTTCTGCCTTAGTCGACTTCATTAGAAAGCGAATTGGAAGGAGAAAAAAAACCCTTCGGCGTTGCTTGCTGATTAATTGGAGATCGATGCTGTCAAGCCAAGTTTGGTTGATGGTGCTGAGCTCGAGATCGGCAATGATGAAGCACAACCAAAAATTGAGTAAAGATGCTAATTTTATTATGTATTTTATATGAATTAATGTGCTTTTATAGAGAAAATCAATTCATAATCCCATGAGTTTCTGTTTCGATTTTTTATTTATTATAGGTAGACAAGGTTTAATCGGGAGTATTAAAGTTCGATTATTTTCTTTTGTTCATTCGCAATGTTTTGCTGTAGAATTTCAATTATTTTCAGAAGCAAACAGGAATCTAAAATGTATAATTGATAGATACTATTTTTTGATATTTTTTTAACTGAAGAAAACCGAGATCGGTTTTTTGACCAAGTTCCGGTCCGGTGCACGCCGGAACCGGGCCGAGATGGCCGGAACTCCGGCGTGCCGGCCGGACTTTAGTACCTTGGTAAATAGACAGTCAGTGTTATTTGGCATGTGAGTATATTGACATTTTCTGTATCATGCAATCATATATGTTTATCTTTAATGCAAATTACAAGATATGGTTGTTCTTTTTTTTTAAAAGCATTTTACTGTATATAGATAAAAAGATATTATTTCAAGGTGGATATATCATTTTTGGCTTGCATCTTTTTCTTTCATAATAGTTCTGAATGCTATATTGCTTGCCTTTTTATTCCTTACTGAAAAATCATTAGCCTTAGAGGGTGTTTATCATGGTTCTTCTAATGTTACTTTGACTTTTTTTATGCATTAGAAAATTTCAAAAACTTCAAAAGTAAGCCATCTCTCCCCTTAAAAAGCATAGCCAAAATGACCAACTTTTTTCATGTTTTTAATAATTTTTCATCCTCGTTCATAATCATGTGACCAACTTTTTCTTCAACCGCACGCATGTAACATTAACCATGGCGATCAGCATAAAATAATCTGCCATCAAAACCCAGCATTTCTCCGCTAAATTATCATCGACGACGAGTTATTGGTTAAGTTCTGTGTTGACGTTAGATTGCTTTAGATCTGAGTATCCATCTTTCGTCCATGAGTTCCTGGTAGGCTATGTCGCTTCCTTCGCTTCAATTATCAAACCCGTCAGAATCCTAGAAAACACCATAGAAGCCTCATTTACTCCGACCTTGGAATTCCCGATTGAAGACCAAATATTCATTTGTCTTTTTCGATCTGAGTCACAGCAACCAAAACCTTTGTCTCATATTTTCACCAACTTTAGAGTAGCTCGGAGATGCCCAGTTGCTTTGAGAACTATCATATTGCAATACTTCATTTTCCTGCCATGAATATATTATAATAAGTGTGGCAACCTAAATCTTCACTCATGTCCCAAAATATATGAACGATAACAGAATATGCAAATTTTGATAGCATAACAAAATGGCATTTCTCACATGTCATAACTTATGTACAGGAACTGAGAAGTGTGGAACTAAGAAGTGTAAAATGCAAGCAAGTACTCCTATACAAAATTAATGTTAAACACTAGTACAGTGTAACTCTATATATCTATGTTGTATAGTCATTATGTGAATCAAAGGAATGACATCGTTTAAGCACAGTATAACGTGTTAAAAGAGTTTTATAACACTATGTAGATTTTCAATTTGCGCATCTCCATCTTGAGATATGTATGCAGCTGAGGTGGTGACCCCAGTGGCACCAGTCGTTTCCATCTTTGCCTCGAAAAACCATTACCAAACCCACAGTTAACCTGCATATTGTATATGATACATTAATCTTTAGTTAACTGAATAATGATATATATTATCATAACATAACTCTACAAATTGTCTGAAAATATCATACATATGTTACTCCAAACATAAAATATACTTCTAATAGCATCTCCGATAGCGAGTACCGATATGTAAAAATACGCTATTTTAGTCGAAAACTGCCTTCTAAAAGATGATTATAACTTGTGATCTTATAGAAAATTCGGCACCACCGTTACAAATTTATAGGCTTATAGCCGTAGCTGAACAACTGTTTAGCATACCTCAAGATGCTTGTTTAACACGCTTTTAAATGTTGAATTTTGTTAAACAAGCTCCTGATTCAGTTTTTGTTTGGGAAAATTGAAAGGTTCAACTTGTAATATTATAACTTGCAATTTTCAGCCTTTTGGGGATGTAGGAGATGCTCTAAATGTAAAAAAAAACTGATAGAAACCGATAAAAATGGGCAAACTTATTTTTCTTAAGAAGGAAAAAGAGAAAAAAAATTGAGAGGCTAAAGAGCTTACCCTGCTATAAGTGCCAGAAAACTAATAACACAAAATATGTACTGAAAAACTTTATACTTGGAATTAACTCAGCTTGCGGGGGGAAGGCACTGCCTCTCAAACCAGCTAAATTGTGGTCTCATTAGTAATACAATCCCTAATAAGAACCCAGTTATAAAACCTCGTACATGTGCAAAAGTATCAACACGAGACAAAATCCCAACAGCCAAGTTTATTGCAATGATCACTATAAGAGTTAACAAAGCAGCAACCTGAAAAAAAAGCATATTTACAGACACCTGAGTTAGTTAACTGGCAAAGAAACTGAACTTTTTTTTGATGCAGCTGTACTTTGTTTGTGTATATAGCCCAGTTTGTAAAGAGCTCAGACAACATTGCTCCAAGGAGTCTGAATAATGCACCAAATGCACCAACTGAAATAGTGTTTTTGGTAAATAGAGTTGAGAGGATGCTACCGCCAAATCCTGAGACAGGATATATTACACCAACTTGAACTGCAATTCATACAGTGGTAAATTAAATTTGAAATCCATCTTGTTTTGGATCTAGCGATAGATTATTTCATATTACAGCAAACGTTGAGGCTTTTCTTGAAGCTGGGCATTCTCTTGTGAAAGATATTGAATTCAAAACTCTCCAAGGATTACACGAAGAACTTAGAGGATGAATGGTTTGGTTTTGTAGTTTGGCCGAAGTGTCGTATTCGTTGTTTGTAAGCTTCTAGATATGTTGTAGTAGTGAAATTTGAAGTTGTCACAATGAACTTTGTAGAATTTTATATGTACTATTTCGTACGTTTGATTTTTTTTATAATTTAATGATACGTTAGTTTTGAAATTTAGTTTCATATTTTATATTGTTATAGATTCGTATAGATATAGTTGAATGAAATACCATTAGATGTTGAATAAGATATGGTTCAACCATACCAAATTTGCAACATTTATAAGTATTGGCAATTTTGCTATCTACATATTAGTGCGAGGAATTCCCAACGGTTATAATCGTTGAAAATTTAAAAATTCTCAATGGTTATAACCGTTGGAAATATGAAAATAGTCGTAGGTTATCAACGTAATTTCCAACGGTTATAACCGTTGGAAAAGAAAAAATTTCTAATGGTTATAACCGTTGGGAACACCAAAATTTCTTAACGGTCATAACCATTACAAAATATGTAAAAAAAAAAATATATAGCGTACCTGCTGCCAACGGTTATAACCGTTGGGAATTTGATTACCAAAGGTTATAGCCGTTACAAAATGACAGTTCTGCTGTTGTATTAAAAAATACATAAACCTGATTTGTCGATGAGTCGAAGGCACCTGGAACTCCCTCATGAAGATAGAGTACAAGCTAATGAGGATAGCATATCTATTGGGATGCAATTAAAATAGGGCGATTTTCAAGTATACAAGAAACCTAGCCATCCACTGAGGAGGAGGAGGTGGAGCTCCAGTTGCAAAATGGTAGCGAGAGTAAGCCATATACGCTTCGGGCAGGGCGCATGCTCGTTGTTCTAGAGTTGGCAGCGGAAGGTCCTCCTCGAGATACTATGGGTGGCAATAACGAGGTCTAGCTATTTGGCGATCTAGCTTGAAGCTTCTGAGTCGATGGGGTCCATTGTTAGTTCAGATGGTATGTATCCATGCATGAGAGAATGAGTAGAGTTGGGTTGATTAGAGCGATGCCCCGACTTCACAGAACTCGAAGGTGTAGAGGAAGAATGAGCCTGATCTCCAGAAGCAGTAAGGGAGCAGGTCTGACGACGGCCCAACATACCTATCTAAAATGATATGTCATCTCACACATTATCACAAAAGATGAAAGTGTTCATGCATGTGCATGTGTGTATGTATGTTCACTATATAAAAAAACTCAACACTTCTATTCGGCCAACGAACGACCCAGACCCTAACCCTAACCTAGAAGCTGAACAAAGTAAAGCATGGCCAATCCATGTAAATTATGGCATGCCAATTAATGGAACGGATGCTAATTTAAGAGAGAGTACACACCATATCACAAAGCCACTTTGATTTGGAGTGAAGATTGGATTAGAAATTTGAAAGCTGGGCACGGAAATGGCGGTCTAGGAAGAAGGTTGTGGAGATTTGAAGGCTCGGGAAAGAGAAGGCGTATGTTCGAAGGGAGTAGACACAACAGCTTATATAGGGGTTTTGGGTGTTCGGAACTGAGCTGACTTCATGCCAGATAGGGTGAGTGCCGGACCAACCTCTCGACAGCTAATTTTTACTACCGAGCCAGAAGACGCACCGACCCAAGAGGCGGAAGGAAAGATATTGGCACTTTTTCATCGAAGTGCTCCTTTAAGGACTTATCCAAACAAAGCACACCTCGTAATCTACAAGATCGACTTTGAGGGGGTAAGTATTGTGAGCAAATTCGCCAATGTTGGTCAAGGCATCAGAGAGCTTAGGAAGGGCCGAATGAAGGTGATTTCTAATAAGGCAAGACGGTGGGAAGAGAAAAGGAGTAAAGAGGAGCCATCCCCTGTTCGATACCCATGATACTGGAAAAAAGTTCTTGTTCGATACCCAAGGGTACCGAATAGAAGTTCTTGTTCGGTACCTTAAGGTACCAAACTGAATCTCTTTTTTGACCCCTAGGTACAGAACATGATACATGTTCAACAAGGTGGAGTGCAAAGGCTGGATGCATCTACCGAACTAAACAGCCAAAGAGCCCACTAGACCGAGGACGAATGCGGTCATCGAACCAAGCATTTAAAGAGCCTACCGAGCCAAGATGTGAGCCAAAACAAAGGGAGTTGAAGCAATAGGAACTTAGCCAACAACATGTCCATGTGCACTTACACTGATCTGGCATTCCTCAGATAGAGTTCACAGCCAAACTAAGCTAACTATATATGGATTGTAATCTATATATATCAAGAAACTATCTATTACATTGGCATATTTAGGATTATTCCCTTTGGGCAAAATATATATGGAAATATCATATTTTTTTGGGTTAATGACATCATTACTTCATCGCTATAAATATTCAAGCAGTTGGCGTTCAAACGACAAATTTTGTGGGATTAACAGGACTTTGAGCTAAAACATCTATTGCATGGAGCATTCAGATCCACTTTTTCTATTTTAAATTCATTGTACTTAGCATCAAATCCTTGTAATTGCTAAATTATAGGAAAAGGAATGAATGTGAATGGTGCATGCAGGCTCGTTATGGCTAAACCACCATAAACTCTGGTGTACTTTACTTTTTGGGCACTATACTCTTATTGAATCCCTGTTGAAAATTCGGTTGGAGGTGTTTGCCCATTTCATGCAAGCACCATTTATTGTACTTGAGTTGGTTCGGATTTTATTCACGAAATTATCGACTAGCATTAATTTATGTATTAGTAAGTATGTGTTGAAACAAAAAATTCTAAATAATGACTTAGTGTAAACTGTTTACACATAATTACCAAAGTGTCTCGAAATTAGTGTAAGCATATTGAGTTCACGAGTTTTCAGATATGAATTGAAAACATATATGAAAGTATCATTCAGAAAAGCATCAAAAATTGAAAACAAATTGATAAAAATATCAAATAGTTTGATCATCAATCAAAATGCAGAGGAAGTATGTGTTCATAAAAAGGAGCGTTAAAGGTATATTGATATTTCTAGAACTATAATAAACAACACATTGGTTATTTTTAACGATGTATTTATGTTAAAATCGGACTTAGTTGTTTTGATACTCGATGTTGGATTTGTAAATGATGTCTTTTATAGTAAGTAGAAAAGATATTGTGAATGTCCCAAACGACATGCAATGATACCTTATTAAGATATTTAATACGGAACATGTAAGATGGATTCTTTATGTATTGGCGATAGGAATTATCATACATGTTATGTTGTCTACGATATCGTGGTTTATTTATGTATTTGGTGCTTGAAGCAAATATTAAACCCAAATTAATATCACTAAATGGTTGTTTGAAGTGTTCTCGTGTATTTATGAAATACTAGATACTTGTTTACAGAAACAACGAACTCCTTATGAAGGCGTGTTCAGACTCAAATTTTCATAAGTGTTATTAATATAATACATGTGTAATAAATTCAAGTTAAGATCTTTAAGGTGGACATGTTCCTAATGAAAGACTATGGTAGATTTAATGAAAAAAGCTAATTACATCGCCTTGAATAGAATCATAATAAAACAATGTATGTCAGTATAAATGCACGAATTTATAACTGAGCCGAGAGTGATTCCAAATGTTGAGAATCCCATAACATTGTTATATGATAACAATGTCAGATATGGTCCATAACAGAACTTAGAGCTCACTAGAAGTCAAAAGACATACTCCTAATTATTCCACATGATAAAGATAGTTTATCAGCATCGAAGAGAGATGATCGATAGAGTAGAAAATTGAAATATAATAGCATACCCATTCACCAAGAAACCGACCCAATTGGTTTTGAGAAAACCGATTGGAGAAGATGGAATAAGATTCCATAATTGACACCAACTGCAAGTGGGAGATTGATAGAGTTAGGGCAATACCATAGGGGTTATGTAATTTATTACATATATCTAACTCGATAACCAATCTTTTTTAAAATAAAAGGTGTTTTGTTTCTATTATATACTTGATATATTGTGTTATATATTAACTAATTAGTTTAATTAAAAGTATATTCAATGGATGATCCATAAATGGTATATTTTGTGATAGTAGTTGCAAAGTGTTGTGATCATGAGTAATTTATCATAACGAAAATAAATATACCATTTTAGATATTCCTGGTCAAGATGTATCGGGCTGAATACCGATATATCCATTGAGACTAGAGTACGCAACACTCTTCAAATGTTCGACGGTACATTACTCATGGCCGTTGGGGACACCAAGTGGTTATGTATTAATAGTTATTGGATAATCATGGAATGACTCACTCGATAGTTTCTGTAGGTTTATACAACTAAGGTAAAATAGAAAATATCGATGTGACTGATTTACACATTTCTGCCAACGTTAGAATATGATTGATCTTCAATGTCGAAGCTCTGCTTTGATTATAGTTAAATTGTGTCACGACATCCATCGTACGACTATAGTTGGGTCAAATGGAAGCATTGGAAGTGAAAAATTATTCAAAAGAGGATTTGTCTTCTCAGTTATATGAGGTTAGTAGTATGGTTAGCTGAAGTCAACTCAAAGCCAAAGTCTTTAGTCAGAGCATTTCGGTTAATAGAAATTGTTATTATTGAACCAAGGATTTTCTATTTGGACTATAAATTTGAATATGGACTATAAATTAGAATATGGACTATATTGGAATTTGACCATTAACAGATGCAATAAGTTCAAAAGGAGATAGTTTCAGCGAAGAGAATTGGTGTAAATAATTATCACTCAAAGGTAACGCTTAAGTGTTTGTGAAATTTGATTTTACGAAAAAGAACTGTAAGTGATGAATTCGGTCAAATTGTCACTGCTAGCTAAGGTGACGTGTGAACTTTAATATTTGAATTGTTCAATACTAACCGCAGACCGAATTCACACCTCTGAGTTGCACAACTGCATTTGTGATTTCTTTAAAAATGACATGATTTAATTATTTTTTTAAATGTTGTAAGTTAATTAAATTAATTAATATTTATGAATTATTAATTGTTGTTAATTTATTTGATGTTTTGAATGTTGCTGGTAATTATTTAAATATATATATATATATTATACTTGTATATATCAATATGCGATATCGGTATAATTTTAAACATGGTTTAAATAATGAAATAATTACATAAAAGTTTTTTCTTTTATTTGAAAATTTTGCACATGAAGAGTGTGCTTGGACCAGCCATATAATGGTAAGACGAGGAAATTAATTACCTGAATTGATTTAAAAGGGAATTAAAAAAGAAAGTTTTGATAAGAAAATGGACAAGATTCCTTTAATTTTATTAAAAACAATATTTGGATTTCTTTTGTATAACGTAAATCATTTCTTTATCTTCTCTACCGTTTATTCATGGTTGAAAGTTATTCCAAAAAATATCAAAACAAAATCAAATTATTAAATTAAAGTAAGGTGGTTCATCCTTCTATTGCAAGGTGAGATGTTGATTTATTTGAAATATAAGGATAAGTCACAAATCAAGTGTGATTAGGGCAAGGTTTATCGTGTAAGTTTATAATTCATTCATGAAGTTTGAAATTATTATTTTTGCATATATGTAAATCATAGCCACTTACTAAAATCATTTTTAAATTTATTCTATATATTGTGATTGACTATGAATACAATTCATGTATGGTTTTGAATGTTGATGATCTAACTAGATCAGAAATAATGAATTGTTTTGGAATTGATTTGTTAAATCTTTTTACAATTGCTTAATAATTTATCTACTCAAATAACTTATGTTTTATTTCATTTCAAATCTGGAACAAATCCCTCTTTGTTATCCTATTGTATGTTGTTGTATGCCTTCTTTGTTTTAATAAATTACTCTTGTTGTTACACTCGTTTCTTTTTAATCATGGATCAAATTTTAATATATTGAATTATAAAATTATGTGTGCGTGTGTGTATACATATCACATGTGTATGTCTTTATGTGTGTGTGTATAAATTAATCAAGTCTTTTTCGTAGCTTGAAATTGTAAACCTGTATTAAACCAAATTTCAATTGGTTGATTTATTTCCAATTAATTAAGTTTCATGTTTCAAAATTAAATTTTAGTTCATTACATATATGTTTATACCTAAATATAAACTTATATTTCAGATTCAATTATATCATTATGGTCAAAAAAAAATAATTAGGTTTGAAATCTCATGTGGTATTAAAGTAATTGTTTAATTAGTGACTGCAAAAGGGGAAAAGTAGATTTACACTTGATTATTTTTCTTTTTCACTTAGATTTGATTAGATTTAATTGCAACTAAATTACTTTTCCATCTTCACTCTTCTAATTTACTCTTACATTAATTGTCTCTTTATGTGAATTATTTCCATGCCTTTTATTTATGTAAATGTAAAATATAAGCTGTAAAAAAGATTACATATATGTATATATATATATATATATATATATGTCTAAATTATATATATGTATATGGTACTATCAATATGTGTATTCAAACCCTATATGTTGTAGTATAATTAAACTTATGTATATACTTAGGCATTTATATTTCCGATATCCATACGAGAATGTAACATGTGCATGTAAGTACATACATACACACACACATAAACACACACACAATAGATATAAATCCAATATCTAGATGTATGTGTGTGTGTGTGTGTGTATACACACATGTTTATATTAGTTCATTTATGTTGTCATGTATTTGAATGTATATTGATGCATTCCTAAAAACAGTTAATTGAAATGTTAATATGGCTATTAAACAAATTATCAATCCAATCAAAGAGAGCGGTGAAAGGTTTTTCTCCCTCTAATTAGTGTTGTTTATTCCCTTAATTAATTGCATAAGTATTAGAGAAGGAAACAAAGGTTTCCTTCTTAAAATTAATTTCAACAAGTAACTGCTACATACAGGTGTATTGATACACTCATTCATTTAATTTTATATCAAATTCAAACTCTTTCAAACTAATCAAATGAAATAAAGGATTTTATTTAAAATAGATCTAAAATCTCTTCCATCTTCATAGGCACAGTAAATCCAAAAAGGAATTTTTATTTTGGAATTTACCATTTAACTATGTCGCGAGTTGGTCCTACACCATACGTGTATGGTTGTCCCTTAAGCCTATTTATAGTTTCTTAATGTTCCACAGTTAATTTATACATTCGTATCATACAAGTTTAATAATATAAATTTTATATTTTAATTAATCTCGTATAATAGTCTTATGTATGACATTATATTAATCAAATCTTATTTAATTAATTTACATTTTACTAATTTTATTTTGTTCATTTATAACATTCTATATTGAATGTTTATACTATCACAATTATAGTTATACACATATATGTATATATGTATTTATTTTTATTAATTAATTAAATCTAAATTAATTTAGTTAATTAAACGGTTTTAATTAAATGTTATTAATTTTGAAAATTCTTTTATGTACATATATATATATATATATATATATATATATATATATATATACTTACACGCCTAAACAATTCAAGACAACATAACATATATCATTGTATATTATATTTGTATACTTTTTAATTAATTAAATTATTTAATTTTTTTAATCTTGTTAATAATTATAAAAAATGAAATTTTTTTATTATAATTTCAAAACACTTTTGAAATTATTTTATAACTTATAATATGTTTCTTATTTCAAATTCAACTTTTTTTTTTTTTTTATTATTTCAAAACAATTTTGAAAAAAGTTAGCCTAAGGACCAATTTAAGGTGGGCCTTTTCTATTAGAGACAACATTTAGGCTCACTTTACCTTTTAGGTCAAGCCGGTAGTCAGGTTGGGTAGAGTACTTGACTACCCAAACTTAATCCTTCGACACTACCTTCTAGACATCCTACTAAGCGTACAAGCTTAATTAGTTAGCCCTAACATGACAAATTTAGATTGCATAGGAATTGGGCTCTGATACCATTATTGGATCTAGGCTAGCATGTAGTAGGTTAAATGGGTAAATTTCAAATAAATTTCTTCCATATGGATATTATTGGGCCTATGAGATCTAAATTTATTTAGATCTTATTCAAATTTGTTTTAAATAAATTAAATATTTTATTTTATTTAAAATAAAGTTTTATTTGATGTTAACTTTATATTATATAAATTAATGTGTGTACATGCATGTGTAACATAAGAAAATGTACATGGTTTAACATGCTCCTATGTAGATGTTGGGATTTACATTGCAACGGACATGTTAGCCCCTCCATATACATACTTTTTGTCTAATGCGTAAGTATATATATGTACAAGTATTTATATATAAATATATATTATAAAATGATGTTTGTAAAACATATACATTTTAATGTGTGTGTGTGTAATTTATATTATCATATAATATAATTAAAATCTAATAAATTTTAATTTAAGTCGATATATTAATTTTAAATACATATATGCACATATTGAAACTATGAAAATAATTATTTTAATAAATATCTATACACAATCATATATATGGACATGCATACTAATCTTTTAAGAATTCTATATATATAACCAAATATACATTTGTATAAATGCATTTTAATGTAAATAATTAAACATACATAAAACACATTCAGTCAACAAACAGTTTTTTTCTTTTCAGTTTTAACATTGTAAAAGTATTTTATTTATGATTTCCACATGAAAATCATTTATAAATATATGTATATATATAACTTTTTATTATTATGAAAGCAACAATAAAAATGTATAAAAAATTTGCTAAATAAAATTTTCATATTTTATAGAGATATATAAATAATTGCTTTAAATATATGTATGTGTATATTTTATTGTATATAGATAATATTTTATTGTTATAGATATATTCCACATGAAAATAATTTATAAATATATGTATATTTATTTTATAGAGATATAAATAGAGTAAAACATCGGTTTTGTTTTAAATAAATTATATATATACATAATTTTAAAGAAAAAATATTTGCTTTATTCTAAAAAAAAATATTGTATTATATGTATTTATGTATGTATGCATTATGAATATGTTTTAAACTTAATTAGTTTTAAAAATTATTAATCTAATAATTTCAAAAAATCAAAATAAGTAATTTTTTACATTTTCTTCCAAATTCTAAGATAACATAAATGCGTACGGAATAAAAAAAAATTATTACCCATATGAATAAGCATGTATACATCCAATGTCAATGACAATAATGCATAAGGATTCGTGATATCAATTCATTATCTATAATTACATATAACATAATGAATATTTATATACATATGAATGAATATGTAAATAAGGATTTTACCTTATCCAAAGTCTTATTGACACACCTTGAAGTGCTAAATCAAATCACCCCTTGATTGAATCCTGAATCCAGAAAGCACTACCAGTCTGAATACAGCTACCATCGAAGTATGTATTTAATTATTTTTTTGAAGCTTGAAATCTAAGAAGGAGGGAGCTATTATGACTAGCCTTAACTGTTGTAGATGGAGCAAGACTAAGAGAGCAAAAGAATGAGAGATTGAGACAAACAAATAGCAAAAGGCAAGGAGTGAAAATAGGATACCAAATCTCCTACTTTTGAATTCCAAATTCCACCCTCTTCCTACCTGATATGGCGGCCCCCTCATGGTCCCATTTGGGCCACAAACCAACTTCAGTCTTGATCAATAAATATTGCATTTAAATATAATTCAAATGCAAGTTGATATCGCATATTGATCTATGTGTTTATAAATATTATATAAACACTATTTAATATTGATCAACACATATTAAATAAAATTTTATAATTAATGTTCTTTAAATAGCAATTAATTTATAATAATTATAAATAATTAATCAGGTGGTAACAAGAGTTTCAACATTATGGTTGATGTGACTCTTAGGTGTAAATTCGATCAGCGATTAATTGAACAGTTCGAATATTAACGTTTACATGTCACTTAGTAGGTGGCATGACATTATGGCCAAATTTAGTGCTTGCTTAGTTTTAACACAATCAAATTCTAATTATTTAAACATTACCCAGTAGTGACAATTATTTACACCAATTTTCCTTGTCAAAACTATATCACATTAGAACTTGTGGAATTTGATAATGGCTAAAATTTCAATATCGTTCATATTCAACTTTATAATCCAAAGTTAAAGTCTTTAGTTCAATAATAACAATTATTATTAGTTGAACTACTTTGATCGGATATTTTTACTTTGAGTTGACTTTAGTTGACTGTGACACTAACTTCGTATAACCGAGAAGATGAATCCTCTCTTAATAGTGTTTCACTTCCAATACTTCTACACAACCCAACTATATTCATTCAGTGGACATCGTTCCATGATTTAACTACAATCAAAGCAGAGTTTTCATATTGAATAACAATAGAATTCCTAAGTCAAGAGAATCGTGTAATATTGTCACACTGATATTTTCTATTTGACCTTAGTTATATTAACTAATAGAAAACTATCCAGCGAGTCATTACATAGTTATCCAATAACTATCAGTACGCAACCTCTAGGTTCCCCAACAATTATGAGTAACAAATTGCCCAACATTTGTAGAGCGTTGTGTACTCTAGTCTCAATGGATGCATCGATATTCAGTCTCGATGCATCTTGACTTGGATATTTAAAATGATGTGTCTATTACATAGTGATAAAATACTCATGATTATAACTATTTGTAATTACTATCACTTATACGTTATAGATTTTTATTAAATATACTTAAATAAAATATTAATTAATCATAACATATTATAACAAGATATAACAGAAAGACAGCACCTTTTATTACGAGCGAGAATTGATTGTAGAGTTAATAATTTACAATAAATTATTAAATTTAACCTAAGGCATACTCCTAACTCTATCATGTACTTCGGCCATGATCTTTGGTTTGTTGGATAAGTTGGCCAATTATCAAGATTGCTTCTTTTTCCAGCCTGCTTTCATCTATCTTAATCACAATGTCCTAGAGTTTAGAAGCATAGGTAAAATATTTCTTTTTTAGTTCACTTCCTCCATCAGTTTACTTCCCCACTTCCGTTCTAACATTCTTGCATTATTTTTATGGTTCTCTAAGGGGATCCATAGGAGGATCAGTCTCGGTATTCTAGCTGTATTGATACATTTTCCAAATTAGAGGACAACCATAAAAACTTGGTGTTGCTCTTGATGAACTCTCATCTATGTGGGGTCAGTCTACTAAGGCTCATCCAAAGCATTCTAATGGATAGTGTAAGTGAGCCAAAGCCCAATAGAGAGGGAAGTGCAATCGTAGTGGTTCAAACAATGAAGGTTAGTGGCCAGAGGTTTTTGGAGGAAGGGGTGTGGGTGAAAATGTCTGAACCTGAACATGGTGTGGGAATAAGCCCGATGGTAGGCGACCAAGGCGATAAGAGTGAGTGGCCAATCTATAATCCCTTCTTGTACAACATAGTGAAAAATAAATTTTAGATACTGCATGAGCAGCTATGAACTAACATTTGGTATGGTTAGCGTAAGGCCTCTTGGCCTTCTAATTACACTGGCATGCCTAAGACACCGAAGGCAAAGAAGGTAAGGGAGCGATCTAGGGTCCCGAACCCCACACTAAGCACAGACACCTCCAAAGAAGTCCCTCTCCTTTGGAGTCCACTTCCCAAGTTGTAGTCATATTCCTCACCACATGTTTGTCTAAAGGGTCACTAAACAATTACAATGATACTAAGTCTTATTGCCTACCCTAAAATAGAAAGAAGAGTCAAACTCAACCGAATGGTTGTAAGAATTTAACCTTCTATGTCATGTTTATTCATAGTTGTTCTACTCATATGTAGTTTGCCTTACATGTAATATATTTAGCCATCACATACCCATTTTTGTTTTAAGTTTAACAAACATTGACTTGTTCTTTTCTACTTTGTTTTGTAGTGGTTCCGCTAGACTTCTCTGCTTTGTACCATGTCCTTATAGTAATATTGCTTAGGACCATGCCCATAAATTATAGTATGATGCCTCGATGGTCATGTTAGAGCTTTACAACTCTGGGTTCTTCTGAGACTCCCTTTGTCATTTTTGTCATCGTTCTTCCCCTAGAGGAGTAGATTACACTTTCAGAAATATTACCGCCTTCTCTAAGTGTGTGGCTTTCTATTGTCTGCATCTTCAAATGGTTGAAGGTAGATGATGACCCAGTGGAGTTAGATAGGGGTCTGTCCCATCCCTTCATTATTATGAAATAGTTAGAGTATGTGGACTGTCAGAAGACTCCCATAGGCGTTTCCGGCATTTTCCTTATATGGGAGATGATCAAGGATAGGGTGAATCACCAACTCCATACGATCGTCGAGACCATCGCAGAGGTGGTGGACCTGTTACACCAACCAAGGTCATGGTGGCTTGGTAATGAGATGGAGGCCATTTTCGAGGCCAATCTCTAGGAGGGTTTCTTGGAAATTATTTAAAAAAATTCAAAGTAATTTTCTTTAAAGTTATTTTTGTTATTTGATAACTGTTTCTTTTATGGGTCGGGGCCTGCACTCTCCGCAATTGGTTGCATTGAAGAAGTAGACCATATACGAGGCCAAAACATGGGTCATTAAGGAAACGAGGCACATGTTCATCGAGAAAAGTTGGGGAAGGGGGTGGTAGCTAGGGAAATTGATTAAGCGGCCAGGGAGGTGGTAGAGAAGGTGCGGAAGGATGAGGTCTCCTCTCGTTTAGAGCTAGAGTGTAAAGTGTAGTAACTGAAAAATAGCTGGAGAAAAAGAAATGGAGGTTGACAACCTAAAAGTTTCCATAGTCCACAAATATAACTACCTGATAATTGAAGCTAGTCAGGTGGTGATAAAGGCAACGGTTAAGAAGAGAAGGATCAGTGGAACACATGGTTGACTATTATGCTAAAGTATTTCGTTGTCGTTAACTTCCATCTGCCTCAAATATGTAACTTCCCGCTTCAGAATTTACACAGGTTTTCTAGGAGATAGTAAAGGAAATGATTAATGGTAGTAGTCTCCTCTTGCCGTCGCTGAGCCAGAGGAAATAGCCTTTCATAAGGAGGCCACCAGCAATCAGGTCGTGGACTGTGAGGTTCATTAGAAAATGATGCATGATGATGATTGTCATGTACTAGGGCCCTCTTCTTAGCTTTTAGTTTGTAATCCTTTTTTGTAGTGGACATGACCCTTTTTTGTGTAAAATCTTATTAACTATTAATGAAAAGGCATTTTTCTTAACTTTGAGTTCATTGCAATCTTTACACACACATACATATATATTATATACACACATGCTTGTATCTTTGTTTAAGCTTTAAGTGTTGCATATATTTATTTTGTTGTTTGTATTTTTTATAGGCAGCATTTGTAGGACCTTTGGTTTAACAACACTTGCTGGGAATATACACTTAAAAACTTGAACTTGCACATAGAGTAAGTTAAGGTAAAGCACTTGTAAGGGACATTTGTGTAACTTGAAAAATGTTAAAAATGTAATCTATATCTTGCGAATAACATAAACCCTAAGATCTAGAATTACATTATTATCACATATGTAATGAATCAATAAAACATACCTCCAGACATCTCGTATATGAATCAGCAATGGTTGTTGTTGAAAGCTGTTTCAATGGATAAAGGAAATGGTTTCTCTCTCTTTTCCTATATCTTTCTTTATGTGTTTTTTCTATGTACTTTGTGATGGGCAAAGATTAATATTTATAGGTAGAGAGAGGACCAAATTTCCAGATTTGTAGACTTGGACTTGATCGTCTATCAAGATCAAGATGAGAGAAATTAACGCTCTAGATTATAACCGTTTTATTGATTAGCATATTAATATGAAAACCCTTTAGATTCTATTGACCACAAAATGAGAAAGGAAACGTTTGAGGAAGGAAACAGTCAAATTTCCTTACAAAATAAGGAGGGAAAATCCATTAATGTTTTCGTATTAATTTCCTTACAAAACGGTCAAATTTCCTTACAAAAAAAGGATAAGAGTTTTGGAATTAGCTTAATGATTTATCCTTATCTTGTGTAGGGTTAATATTAATGAGCACATTGTTCGCTTGTGTGTATTCCCTCATTGGTCAAACAACTAATTGTCCGAACAACTTTTCTTATACGCACATTTACTTTGTAAAACTCTTTATATTGATTTATTTACATTCCTGGGGTGTTTGCTTCGTGCCAAGCCCCATCATGGTGGGGCAGCATCTCAATCAAAAGGAGAAGGAAAGTTCTTCTATGCCTAACCCATTGCGGTGGAGCCGCTCCATCGAAGGGAGAAAAAAGGTTATTATGTGCTTAGCTCCATTGTGGTGGATCCCCACTATCGGAGGGATTAGGAAAGTTCTTTTATGATAATCCCCTTCGTGGTGGGGATCCTCCGATGGAGGAAGTGAGAAATTTCTTTATGATCTAGCCCCACTATGGTTTGGTTGCTCCAACGAAAGGAGTAGACAAGTTCTTTTTTGATGAGCCCCATCGTGATGAGGTTGCTTCGTCGGAGGGAGAAGGAAAGTTCTTTGTAGACTAGCCCCATTGTAATAGGGCCATGTCAACATGTCTGTGAAGCTTCTTCTATGCCAAGCCTCATTATGGCGAGGCTTCTCCGTAAGAAGGAATGGGCAAGATCTTCAAGGCCTAGCCTTATCGTGATAGGGCCACTCTAACTTGGTGGAGCGTGTAGCACTACAGATGTAAGAATCAGGATGACTGCAGGAGTAATCGCACTCATCTTCACACCATTTCCCTATTCTACACTTGGTAATAAGAGACATGAAGGAAGCAAGGCCATAACGAGGGTGTTCATCCATTACTTTGTCGGTACCCTATTCTGCTCTAGGGAGAATGGGAAAATGCACCACTAGTGCATAAATTGGGACAACCTTAGGGTGGATGTATGATCTATGCTTTGGAGCCACCAGGGAGGGGTCACTCTTGGGCGATAATCACCTTCAGGATCCTTTTTGACCATGGACATTGAATTCGCTTAGTTTCTTCAGTGGTACGCAAAATATTCTTAGCGGTAAAGCTTTTTATTTAATGTGTATTGAATACATATGTTGGTCACGTTATAAGTTTGGCTTATAAAAATATTTGAAAATAAATTTTGCTTACAAGAGTATTCGCACATAATAAGCGTCGAGGTGTTATGAATTCCAAGTCTAGGGGATGTTTGTGCCATAGGGGCAAGTTCCATTATATGCACCAATGGTTAAGATGGCACCAGACACATATCGCTTCACCCAATTAGGTCTAAGAACCCCGTCGTTTAGGGTTTTGTGTTGGCAAAAACTCATCGCAAGATGAGGTTGACTACTATGAAGTTCCTTTATTTCACCCTGAAATTACAATGCTTTGCAGCATCTCATTTTTATGATTTAATTCAGATCTCTACTTCTATACCCCGCTCTTCTAAAACATCTAGACATGGCTGCAATAATGCTTCATTTTATTCTGCATTGTGGATGACACATCTTGGTAAGGTGATATCCACCTTTATGGGAAACATTGCTTCATACTCATAGCCTAAGGAAAAAGGTGAATGTCACACTGATGTCGAGGTAGTGGATTTGCATGACCAGAGGATAAGAGGAAGATCATAGACCCAGTTTCCTTCGGCATTGGTTAAATGCTTCATTAGAGTTAATTTAATCAATTTTTTGACTGTCTCTACTTGTCCGTCTGCTTGAGAGTGTGACGGAGGGAATGCACTTCCTGATCCTACCTTTCACAAAACTTGAGGGATCGATCACTTGACTAGGTGTCATTGTTGGTGGTGATGATCTTCCTTCGAAAACAATAGATGATGTCCTTAATGAAAAAGTTGATGACCTTAGGCCCAATGACGCTAATGACTCAAACAATTTTGTGAAGTAGTTGATGGCGATAATAGCACAATCGTATCCTCCCATTGCATTTTGGAATTTTCCTAATCCAGTCAACCCTCACATGTCAAAAAACCATGGGAAGGTCACTAGAGTTAATAAGTTGGTGGAATCTATGGTTTTCTAGTAAACAATTGACAAGGTCGCATTTCTTGATGTAGTCCATTGAGTCTTTGGTCATAGTAGGCCAATAGTACCCTTTGTAGGAAGCATTCTTGGCAAGGCTTTGTCCTATAGCATGGTCTCCATAGATGCCCTTATATGATTCGCAAAGGACATTTTTGTCTTTGACTTGGATGATGAAGTGTTAGATTAGGGTGGAGTACCCTCACCAGTATAGCTTGCCATCCATGACCATGTAGTTGGGTGCTTAATGGAGAATTTTCCTTATGGATTCGATGCCACTTTTACACGTGTCAACACCAAATTAGTTTTGACTTTGTCCTTTTATAGTTAGTACAATACTTTCCTAACTTATTCAACATATAATGTGGATCTGATGTCACTACAACAAAAGGAGACTTTTGCAGTGTTTTAGAATTGCTGTCATTATCATCCGCAGCATTTCGAAGAACATTGTATTATGTCCTGCTGCAAAAGAGCACTAATATACCGCAGCATTTCTGAAAAGTTGCTAAAAATGAATAAATGCGGCGTTTCTGAAAGGTTGCTAAAAAATGGATTCTGAAGCTTTTATAAAACACTACGAAAGGTTGTTAGTGCAGCGTTTTCTAAATATTGCGAATTCATTTAGCAGTGTTTCAAAGAACGCAATCAAAAAACATGCTTCAACATGTCGATAATATAGTATCATTTGTAAAATGCCGCAGTAATATATAATGCAGCATTTTTTCTGTTTTGCAGCATTTTTCTATTTTATTTTCAGCAGTTCAAAACACGCTGCTGTATATCAAAGTTTTGCTTCATTTTTCTTGTTTGTTGCAATAGTTTTAAATCAGTTATAGCTAACGAATTCATTAACAAATTGCTCAATTTATAAAACAGTAATGGATATACTATGATATAATAAACAACTACAAAGATTAAACATAATCAAAGCTACATCAATTTCATTAACTATAAGATTTAGTCGTATACAAAATTATAAAAGCCGTGTTTTAACTCAAATGTTTGCGATATAAAATCTTACAAAAAAAGGTTTGTTAAAATAGCATAGTACAAAATAAGGAAAGTTCAAGCTCTTCTCCTTCAAAAGTCCAATATGTACAAGAAAAAAACATTAGAGACTAACGGTGGAAGAATGTCATGTAGTGCTTGGAAATGGTCATTAAACACTCATAACAAGAATGGTTATTCAAACAATAACGACCTGCATAATCTTCTAGCATGTATCAATTAGTGCATATAAAGCATCAGCATCAAATAAAACACAATAAAAGTAAAGTACTACCACCAGTGACTAGTGAGGACAAAATATTTAGCAAAATATTAAAAAAACCAACAAGCTGAAGATATGCACATAAAGACCGCTTTATTTTGTGCGATTTCAAGATATGCACATAAAAATCAACAAGCATCAAATTGCATGTAGTGCTAATTTATTTTAGTAAGTTTATGGAAACAATGTGACGACCCGACTTTCTAACACCAGAAAGACGTGCCATCAATAAGAAAGAAAGGGATAGAAATAGAAAAGAATAGAAAGAAAGAATAACAACATCAGAATCTCACAGCGGAATGGAATAAAATATAATACATCAACATAACTATTACATAGTTATATATACATCAGAGTTATACAATATCATACAACATGACTATCATATACATATCTGTCGGAACATACATCTCAAATACATCATATACTAACTAACACAGCGGAACTATATAGATAGATACATATGTCTGGTCTTCTGCTCCAACTCCTCCAGAAAACTCTATACTCCGAATACCTATCACTTGGCTACTCATAAAAATTTGAGTACCCAAGAGTTTACAAAAACAAAATATAAACTCTGGGTCAGACATGGGTCTGGTATGAGTAAACGGGTTAAAGTTGTTTAACTTTGAAAATCATTTAAAATAAAGGTATCACGTAAGACTTCCCACACATAAATATGGGTAAGTTTTTACCTTACGCTAACCAAAACGTTTTATAGGAAATTTAGTGATATTATAACAGTGTCTAGGGTTTTCAAGTAAAATACAGAAATAGCTGAAATGCTTACATCTCACATTCCAACATAGTTGGGCACAATCAAAACGTACGGCGCTTATTGGAAATTGGATCTCATACAATGGCAGGGCTACTAGGGTACCGTCCGTCACAGTAGGTGGTCTAGATCACCGTACCGAGGAGCCACCCTAACTCCCCTGCAACACAAGGCTGGAACCATTCCTTACTGAACAGTCCCAAACAAGATAACCCCGCAGTTGGCTGCATACCAACCGCTCACATAGCCGAATAAAAGGGACATCTAGACAGGGGTATACCTCGTCCTGCTTGGGCATGACCCACCTAACCTTGCTGCACATCCCATGTTTTAGCCATTCCCGATTGATGAGGCTTGAGGCTGTGTTTACCTTTATAGAACATATCTCTTAGAATGCTCATCGTCCGCCTGACGATGTGCTGAAAGCATTCAATCCATACAAGTCGTTCCGGGTTCGAACGAAACTGAAGGCATTATCTCGTTACACTCATTTTGGAATCACCCTCAGAGTTAACGACGATAACCCTTGCATTCTGAAACACCATCTCGATCTTCACTTGAGATTACACGACCTAACGTTTAATTTGGATCGATGTGGTTTTCGGAATATCAATTCGATACCCGATCTCGGTCTCATCGAAATCCAAACGCCATTTTAAAGGCCAAGTTGTCTAATTAACTTAACATTTTAAATTCAACAATTGAATTCATAAAGCAATTTAACACAGATAAATAACATCATATAAATCATATAGCAATTTAACACAGATAAATCATACACGATCATCACAAATATATCCAGAATATCACAGAACATCACAGGATATAAATAAACATCAGAGTCAATCAAATAGAATCATCGATTCATATCAACATTTAGTTTGATTTATTTTAAACGTAATTACTTGCTTAAGAATGATCTATATTTTATTCTTGCTTAATCAATTACTAATTAACTAACTTATTTCAATTTATTAACTACTTATTAATTATTCACTTAATTAATTAATTATTAATCAATAATCTTAATTATTGATTTATAAAACTCAATTACACATTTAATTATTATTAATTTCTTAATTAATCATTAATTATTAATTAACTTAATCATTTAATCCTTAATTAGTTAATTAATTGGTTAACTACAATTTGTTAAGTTGTCAACTTAAATGGTTAATTAAATTCTTAATTATAAATGGGTTTACACAAGATTATCATTAAAATCTTTAATTACTAATTTAATTAAGTTTTTGAACTACTTATTAAATTACAATTATAAAGTTTGTTACATTCATAATTAACTTCCATTTTAAATTAATTACTCATCTTTGTTTCGGTAAAGCTTTAAAGTTCATCTGGGCTTAAAACAAATTGGTCAACACTAATAACATAATTTGCACTTGGTTTATTTACCTTTAATTTCATATTACAATTAGCAAAATTCCAAGGATTGGAAACCCGAAGTAAACATCGTGACAAACTCGGGTTAAACTCGATATCTTCCTGAACTTTTCTCGCGTCAAACTCCTGTACTTCTTCTCCCTCTGTTCTTCTTCCTGTTTCCCTTTTTTTATAAAGCTTAAGTTTTTAAAACTCTTGAAGCATATTAACACACGCACCCACTCAAAAACCCGAAGCATCAAGCTAACATACTCGAGTTAAACTCAAGTCGACACCCAGCAGATACTTCCCCACCGCCGTGCACGTGCACGGCGGTCCACCACCGCGCCAACACCACTCGCCTCCTCTAGAAAATCATAAACTCACCTCGCGATCGAAATCTAAACTCAAATCAATGTCATAAGTACTCAATCGAAATATGCCTGTAAAGACGAACTGCTCCACGAACACGATGGACAAAATCCACCTCGTTCTCACTATCGCGACCCCCGGAGACAACAAGACTTCGGCCAAACCTTGCCGACATCACACTCGAGCACCCTCCCAAGTCTCATGGCACTCGGTTGTGCCATGGCGACGCAAGCATCAATTAACCGAACCCAAAAATACAGAACCCATAAACCCTAAAATTGATCACTTCTCAAAAATCATGCATTCGAAAAAAAAATTAACAATTTTCTGGTGTTCTTGAATCCATATTCAAGCTTCATGTTAAATTTCAACAATGATAATTGAAGGAATAATCAGAATTTCATAAAAATGCATTTTCGGTTTATTATCAAACTGCTCTGCGAATTGCTAACTAAAAATTATAATTTTTATCTCAAAAATCATATTTTTATATGTAGTTTCAATATACAAATTCAAATCTACAATTCAAGTCATTCGAATTTTGATCATTATTTTACTTTTTACTGTAAGCTTGAGTTTGCAATGTTTAAATTTCACAACTACTAAAAATAATAATCCAAACCTTAATCTTAAACTTAAACAAATAAATTTAGTTAAGTTACTCATTAAAGAAAATGATTTTATATAAAAAGTAGGATGTATTCTCTGTTTTTCTTTGCCTCAGCAAAAATTTAAAACCTGTAAGAACATAATATGCAGTACTTACAGTAAATAGTAAAGCATTCTAGAATTTTAAACATCCACATAACAAATCTTCATAAACTACATATTATGAGTTAGATTAGAAATAAGTTTACTCACCCTATACTGTTGTAACAGAGGCTAGTTGTTGATGGAGAAAGAAAACTGTAGTTGAAGTTTTGAATTCCTGTAAACTTCTTTTACTTTCTGAATTTTATTTAAGCTTGAAAATATGTTGTTTTGTTTATACTTCTTTTGCTTTTTCTCAAGCTTTTTGCTTTTGCAGTCACAAATGAACTTAAGGATAAGAAATGATGAATACATATATTTATAACTTGAACAAAAAGTCTTCTGGAACAAGCTTTGCCTTGATATAATATTTTGCTTTATTTTTCTATGTACTAAGGCCTGAGATAAATCAAGTATTTCGGCTGGGAGATTTTTTCCAGGCAGAAAGTGTGCTAATTAAATGTTTATGTTTACACTTACGTTAACATAAATTAAATGCTTGCTGACACATGAGTTAGGTACAAAGATATTTGCAGATTTGTTTGTACTAATATGTTTTATTGATGTGAATACTTTGCTTACTTATGCATATAAAGTTTACTTGCATGATTCATTTTGTCTTCATACTTATGTTAATATATAGATAAATGTTTGCTGACAAGCTTATTTTGTTTAAAGATATTTGTCCTTCTTTGTTTACAGATTTTATATGTTTGTCTTAACATAGTTAACATTTTTATTTATATCTTATATTCATGTCAAAGTTTTGTACTTATGTTCATGTAGACTTATGTTTATAACCATATTTTATGTTATACTTATATTAAATATTTATAAGCTTATTTTATTTTAATTACAAAATCTATTGTTAGAAACACTTCTTAAATCTTATTTATTTATAAATGAAAATCTTGTATTTTATTTAAATTTTATTAAAAACTTATTATAATAATAGGGTCAAAATCCCGGGATGTCACAAACAATACATACATGATAGATGTTGTTACATTGTAGACTCAAAATTGTGGTTGCAGAATTGAACATAGGTAATCTAAGTTCCATATCCATATTAGTCATTCATGGTTATATGTGATAACACATATGAGAGTGATAAGATTAATACAAACCACACAACCTTTTGATTCATTGGCTGATGGTGGAAGATCTTATCTTCCTAAGAAGAAATTCTTGATACTAGCCCAAGCAACCATTACACCTGTCATCGGAGTTTACATAATTAGCACTACAAAAATTTCAATTGTTCATAAATTGTTTTCTTGGCTAAGGAAAACCTTAGATGTTTAATCCTAACAAACCAAAATATACATACAATGAACTAGGATCCAATATTCTATCAGTTAGCGGAAATAGAAAATTCAACGATAAAATATCTAAATAAATATGAGTTTATATAGCTAATGAAGTTTTAACCTAGAAAATTTCAATCGAATTTAGATGAAGTTTGACTGTAATATGAAAACTGTATATAAAAAGCTAAAATGTGTATTGGTTCGAAACAGAATACACACACAGATATATGCATACATACATATATACGTACATTACTTTTCGTCTAAAAGAAATGATCAAAGAAATTAGTTGATTATGTATATATAGTTTATTTGAAATCTAATAAGTAATTTGTGTTCATTACTTTTATGTTATGTCATAAATAGAATCTAATAAGTCTGGCTTTATTTAAATCATAGAAATTATTCCAATTTTGTTTGCAATGGCTCTGTTTCAATCTCAACAAACTTCTGCATCTGACTACTCGATAATAGATTCATGAAAGAGAATGCTTTCAAATCATGAATTAACGAGAAGGTCAACAATTCGAAATCAGCAGCAATGAATGAGTTAATCAATCAGGTTGCGCAACTTAAGAATGAAAACATTCAAATAACGATGCAAAATAATCATACGACTCAACAGTGTCTATCTGCGAATGGAGCAAAAGCCATGCTGAGTACCCAAATAATCAAATTGACTGAAAGGTTGAGATCTTTGAACAATGTGCTTGGGTTTGCGAAGAGTTTAGCTGGCTGGAAATGGATATTCAGAATGTACCCGACATGTTGTTTAAGCTATTGCAATTTCCATGCCCGATGAAGCATGTTATGGCGTTGGTGACATGTTTCACTTTTGAGTGGTTGTAATACATTATGTTTGAAGTCATGTTATGTTTTTGTAACGATCCCGTTAATTTAAATTTAGTAATTAATAAAAAAATTAGAATTAATTGGTGAATTAATATGAAATTTTCCAAAACAAATAAAAGATGTGTTATATATATGTGTGTGTGTGTGTGTGTGTGTGTGTGTATGTATGTATATAGATTGTGAATAGAATTTGAATTCGAAATTCAAAAATAAATATCTTAAAAAATAAATTAGATTTAGAACTCTATATTTTAAAAACTAATATATATATATATATGTATGTATGTATGTATGTGTATGTATATGTATATATGATTTTTATTTAATGTATAATTATGTTTTCAATCATTTCTTTAAAAGTTACATAAATATAAATAAAGGAAAAGTATAAATATAAAATATAAAATATAAAACATATATATATATATGTAAGTATAAAATTAAAATAATATAATATAAAAATTATATAAAAATATTAAGTACATGCAAATTTACAAGTGTTAAAAATTATGACATGAAGTTTAACAAGTGTTAACTTAGTTATAGCATGCATTTAGCAAGTGTCAAGTTTTTAATTTTCTTTTATTTTTAAAAATAATAAAATCAAGGCTATATATACTTCATCTCCTACTCTTTTATTTTCTTTCATGAAATTCAAAACAAAAACAAGAGATTTAAAATCTACAGCAAACAACCTCTTTAATTTTTATAAACTAAAGCAAACAAAATTAAAGAAAGCAGAGATCATCTCAAACATCAAACAACTAAACAAGATCAAAGTTTAAAATCAAAATTTTGAAACCAATTTCCAGTTTTCAAGGTTTTCAAAGATCAAAGATTTCAAAACTAAGTTCCAGCTCCTCTGTTTATATTTACAGGTGAGTAAACTACCTTGATAAAATCTTAAACCTGTTATATTTTGATTGCATGTGATAATACTTGAAAGTATGTTTGTATAGATGAAAATAAAGATGACTACATGTGTGTGTGTGTATGTGAAAAGTGGGTGCATGTCTGGGAACAGGCATATTTGCTTCTTTTCTTGATTACAGGTTTCAAACCTGTTCAAAATCCAAAATATCTTCCTCAAATCTCTTTTAGCTGATGATGTTTAAACAAAAAGTGTAACAATCAACGAGATATTAATTTTAAAAATGGTTTCTGATGCTTGTATTAAGTAATTATTTCAAAAATAGGAAATTACAGTAATAATCAACACAAGTCAGAAAATCAAAAGTCTAGAAACCATTTGTTGATTATATAACCTGATTCGTATTTAAAAATGATGAATTTTGATAAACATAACATAATTTTTAAGTTTGGGGTTGTAGAGAATTCACGAGTTGATCAGTTTTGAGACTTTTGGCGATTTCTGGTGATCGACGAGGAGTTGGTTTTTGTGATCATGGCTGGAGGAAGCTTGTGCATTGGGGGTCACGAGAAAAATACTCGATGATTTTATAGATCACTGTGGTGGCCGAACGACGTGGACTTAGGATTTAATGACCTATTTTGGTCGACCAGGTTTAAGTGGCATTTGAGGCGTCGTCGAGGCACCGGACTCGACCGGATGTGGGGGAATCGATGCATGGTTTCGTAGTGAAGCTTTGGTCGGAGTGTCGAGCCTTCTGGTGGCCGGAGGTGGTCACGTGAGGTGGTTCTTGGATGAACTTGTTCCAGGTGGTTGTCAAGGTTGCTGTATTTCGAGTTCGTCATTGTTTCGAGGTTCTGGGTGGTCGGACCGATAGAGGAGATGGTCGTCGATGTGTTGGAGGTGGCCTTGATGGTCGGAGCCGCTTCGATCGCCTGTGCACGTGCACATGGTTCGGTGTGTATCTGTAGTTATTGGGATGCTGTTGGTTTTGGAAGATGGTGATTGTCTCGGGTTTGCTCTCTGGAAGATTGGGTCGTGGCTCGAGTAATGTATCGGGTGTTCGCGAGTGTGTAACAGGTTTTAAAAATTTAAATCAAAACAAAAGAAAAAAAAAGTAGCTTAGGTAAGAGCTAGGGGAAACTTGCATTTGACTCGGGTTGGCACACGGGTTTGGCTCGGGTAAGTTGTAGTAACAGTTTGAAATTTTAAAACAAATCAAGTTTAAACTAATTTCTTTATTAATTCTTTTAAATAATAATTACTTGTTTAAATTAGAGATTAGTTAAAAGGTTTTAAATTAAATTATTTTAAATTATTTAAGTTTGAGATATGTTATTAAATGTCCTTGATTTGTAATTAATTCTTAAATTTATTTAAATAAATTTAATAATGTAATTAAGGAGTTAATTAAGGAGACAATTTTTTTTAATTATTAGTTAACTTAAAAGTCTTTAGTTAATTTATGGGTTAATAAATGAATTTATTTCAAGCGTTTATTTAATAAGATTTAAATGTTGTAATTAAGTAATTGATAAAGATAAATGGTTTATCTTTAATTAATTTAAGGATAATTAATTAATGTAATTAATTAGAGGATAATTAATTAATGTAGTTAATTGAGGGTTAATTAATTAATAAAAATAATTAAAGGATAATTACTTAATATAAGTAATTAAAGAATAATTAATTTTTTATTTAATAGTTAAGCTTAATTAAATTAATTATTAAAGGTTGATTATTTAATGATTAAGGACAATTAATTAATTGTTAAAGGTTAATTAATTAATGATTAAAGGATAATTAATTAGGGATTGATTAATTAATTTCATTAATTAATTAAAGTAATAATAAATGGTTTATAATTAATTAATGTTAATTAAGCAGGGTTAGATAATGAACTAATTTTGAGTTAATTAAATTAATTATAATTATGGGATTAATTAAATCTTGCTTATGGATGATTGGATTATATTGAATACCTTGAATTGTTTTATATCTCTGGTATGTAATATTCTGTGATATGAATTGCTTTAGATTGGGCTGTGATAAATATTTATCTGTGATGAATTGCAGTGTGAATGTGAACTTCTGGATTGAATTAAAATTGTTTACTTAAACAACTTGGCCTTTAAGGCGGCATTTGAACTTCGATGAGACCGGGAATCGGATTCCAAATGGTTATCCGAAAACCACATCGGATCTTAAAGGTGGATTTTTGTTTAAAAGATTATAAATGGAAACTTGTATCCACATGTTTTAAAATAAGCACTCATTATTCGAAATGGTACGGGGAGGACATTAAGTCATAAAACCCATTTCGAATAATGATACGACGGAATGGAATTGCATTTGTAGACGGTGTTGAAGGCTGGATATTTTCGAGAACGAAAGGATTGCCTGTTGATTGTCTCTACACCAGTTGCTCCGGTATAGAGATTACCCTATGTGATGGGGAGTTCAGTCGAGATTGGGGATATCCAGATTTGCAAGGACTTTTTCCTTAATTGGACGAGTGCCTTCGATTCTATTCAGACCCAGGATGGACTTTTATGGATGTATGTTTGACATTACACTTTGAGATATAAAGCTGGTTTCTATCAAATACATTTCTGTTTGGTGGCGGAGAATTTGTTCTCTTAGCTTAACACCCTTCTCTGAGACATACGAGCTCAAAGGTTATGTAGTTGATTTTCATTGGTGATATACTTCCAATTTGGTAATGTGTCATGCTAAGTGCTAAGCATTGGTTGATCAAAGCATGGCTTTTGTGAAAAGCGTAGCTTTGTGGGACGAGACTTCATCGAACCTCACCCTGGAAATGGTCGAAACGGGAAGGATGCGGCAAGGTTATGGGGTTCACGACCCTCAGGGTATGTGCATTTCCTTCTGGATAAAAAGCGGTATTATGGTATGGAGCCCAGATATTTTAATTATGTGGTTTTTGGAATTTATTGGCCTCGGGTAAAGGTCGACTATGACCGGGAGATGGCATACTCATGATAGTTAGTTATCTAGTTACAGAGGTAACCCAGCCTTGTGTTGGCAGAGATCCGGTTAGGTTCTCGGGGACGTCCCTCCAGAGGCGTACCATTCGGATAAAGGAAGTTCCTTAGCCTTGGCCATTTGTTGGATATCCAAACAATCAATACAAACCCTTTACGGTTTTAGTTGTAGAACCTGCCATTTAACATAGTAGTTATAGTAGGCATACTATAATGGTAGGTATGCTGGCTAAGATTAATATTATACTTTCAAAATATTTTTCACACTATGCACTAATAATAATACCAAAAGGATTCTCGCGTATCAAGCATGTTTGACTACTATAAGGAGAAACCTCCCCCAAGTATGCAATTCAATTGTGTGTGTGCTGAGAGACCTTATGGTAGGTTCATTTTCCAAAAGCATGAATGGATTTATTTTTATTTCTTTTGTACAAATAAATATTTCTATGTTTCCTCACACCAGTCCCATGACTGACCTGGAGTTTATTGTTCCCTTTTCTAAACTCTGGGTGTCCATAATTTTCCACACGGGCAGCCTAGGGTCAAGATATCAGTAGGTTCTAGAGTTTGCTTGGATAGTAGATATGGATATGGAAGTTTTTGAAGCTTTTGGTTTTGAGCTTTTTAGTTTGGAGTCTTGGAGCTTTGGCAATGAAGACGCAGTATGTTGGACTCGCTCTCTCTCTCTCTCTCTTTTGGAAACCCTGTTGAAATTTTTCCGATGTATTATGTTGTATATAATCCTCTAATGTTGTTGAGCTCTTGTTGTAGAATGTTGTATCCATGTTGTGTATCAATGAAAATCATTTTTTTTCGCAGTGTTGTTATCATCTAATGTGTTATAGCTCCAGCGAACCAGACTCCAACGTTTGAATCTCCGGCATTTGAATACGGGTCATGTATTAGATGCCGATTTTCGAACGTCAAACCCGGGTCGTCACATTTGGTATCTGAGCTAAAGGTTGAGTAAGAACTTTTGTTTTGGAGCATAACTCATTAGGTGACTCATTAGAGATAGGGTTAGAAATGCCCTAGAATGAGTATATTCCCTAAGATATCTCATCCATATGCTTAAGTCAATTTTCTTACTATTCACTGATAGTGAGAATGAGTGCAAGAAGAGGACGAGGTAGGGGAAGGAGGAGTACCACTACAAATGGTCAAGATCCTGCAACAACCGCAATGAAAGGAGCAGCGTTATATGCCTTCCGTTAGTATTTCCAGGATGTATCAAGAAGATTACCTTACTTCTTATTTATGATAAAGTTATTAGAGTTCTATTTGACACTAGAGCCACGCATAGTTTTATTTCCCAGCAAACCATAGAAGAGTTTAACATTGAACCTGAATTCATAGACAAACCTATTTGTGTAAAGAATCTGGTAGGTGGCCCTGCGAATCTTTGTTTATGTTGTAGAAAAGTTTCTATTTCGTATTCTCTTCATCAGTTTCCTACCCGCCTTTTCGTCCTTGACTTTAATGAATTTGAAATTTTATTTGGAATGAATTGGTTAACAAAATATGAAGCTAAACTAGATTGTATCAATAAAACGATTTTGGTCAAATCCAAACTTGGGAATTTTGTTGTGATTTCTTGTGAGGATCCAAGTCTGAAAAGGGACAAGCTAATGTATACTTTAGGGATCCCAACCCGAGTTTGGAATCCATACCTGTTGTTCGAGAATTTCCTGACTTCTCATGAAGTATTGAATAAGTTCGTTCTCGTATTTATTGATAATATTTTGATTTATTCCAAAACTGAAGAAGAGCATGTTGATCACTTAAAAATAGTTTTGGAAATATTGATGAGGAATATTCTTTTTTCCAAGTTTTCTAAATGTCACTTTTGGATAAAAGAAGTTAGATATCTGGGACATATTGTAACAGAAGAAGGAATTTCTGTAGACCCCGGTAAGGTTTCTGCTAGATTGGAAGCAACCCACAACCTAAAAGGAAGTCAAAAGTTTTCTAGGATTAGCCGGATACTACCAAAAGTTTGTCCCGGATTTCTCTTAGTTAGCCAGTCCATTAACTAAACTGACTATGAAGAATGCCAAATTTATTTGGACTCCAAAGTGCGAGGAAGCGTTCTAGGAATTGAAGAAAAGGTTGACCACTGCTCCCATTCTTGCTACTATTAATGGGAATAAAGGTTTATCTGTTTACACAGATGTATGTGGTGAAGGTGTGGGTGCTATTCTAACGCAAGAGGGTAGAATGATTGCCTACGCGAGTAGACAATTGCGACCACATGAGAAGAACTACCCGACCCATAATCTAGAGCTTTGGTAGTTATCTTTGCTTTGAAAATCTGGCGTCATTATCTTCTGGGTGAAAATTTTGAATTGCTCACCGACTATAAATCTTGGAAATACCTCTTTATCCAGAAGGATTAGAATCTAAGGCAGCAACGGTGGTTGGACTTCCTAGCGTCATACGACCTGGATATCCAATATACACCTAGTAAAGCCAACGTGGTAGCTGATGATTTGAGTAGAAGACATGCGGTTCTTACTTATCTTGTTATCACCCCCACTCTTCTTGAGAAGATTGCTGGTAAGCAAAAAGAAGACAAGTTTCTCCAAGAAAATTATGAAAGAATATGTCAAGGCGAAGATTCCAGCTTTAAGATCAATAAAGTGGAATTGTAAGGTTGAAAGTGAGGATTTGTGTTCCAGACATCCCAGGTCTCAAACGAGAAGTATTGGACGAATGTCACAAATCCAAGTTTAGTATCCATCCAGGGGTTAACAAATATATCGAGATATTAAGAGGACCTTTTGGTAGAAAACAATTAAGAGGGATATATCCATTTATGTAAGTCGATGCGCAACGTGCCAACAAATAAAGTGTAACCAAATGAAAATGGCAAGTTTACTCCAACCACTGGAAGTGCCTAAATGGAAATGGGACCATGTATCTATGGATTTCATAGATGGTTTGCCACGAACTCGGAGGGGTAATGAGGCGATTCGGGTTATTATGGATCGTCTGACCAAGACTGCCCACTTTTTCCCAGTTAAATCCACCCGAACGGCAGCAAGTATGGCAGAGTTATAGTCAAGGAGATTGTTCGACTCCATGGAATACCAAGTAATATAGTGAGTGATCGCGACCCGATCTTCATTAGCAGATTTTGGGAGGCATTTCAAGTCGCGCTAGGAACCAAGTTGAACTTTAGTACTTCTTACCACCCGCAGTCTGATGGATAAACTGAGAGAATAAATCGAATCTTGTAAGATCTTTTGCGTTCTTGTATTCTTGATTTTGTAGGTTCATGGGAGGACCATTTGCATTTGGTTGAGTTTTCATATAATAATAGTTATCAGTCCAGTATTAGAATGGCTCCTTTCGAAGCATTGTTAGGTCGTCCTTGTAGATCACCTGCGTGTTGGATTTACTTAGGTAATAGGCTTGTTCTCGGTCCGGACATGATAAGGGAAGCTTCTGAGAAGGTTGATTTCATTCAGAAGAAGTTGAAAACTGCCCAAAGTCGACAGAAAAGTTATGCCAACGACAAGAGAAGAACTTTAGAGTTCCGGGTTGGAGATTCCATTTTCTTAAAGGTTTCTCCAATGCGTGGAGTTTTGTGATTTGGAAAGTCAGGTAAGCTGGCACCGCGATATATAGGTCCTTTTCCTATACATGAGAGAATTGGTCCTTTAGCTTATCGAGTGCAGTTACCTAATTGGTTAGCTGGTGTGCATAATGTGTTCCATGTTTCACACCTTCGAAAATATGTGCATGAACCAGATCATATCATTGAGGAGGCTGCTCAACAGGATTTGAAAATCACACGTAACTTGGCAGTGAAAAGAGAACCATCGAAGATTATTGGTCGAGATAAAAAGACGTTAAGGAATTAGGTGGTGAAATTGGTGAAAGTACAATGGAGTGGAGATCCAAATGATTGTACTTGCGAAACAGAGGAAAGCATGAAGAAGTCCTATCCCAAGTGTAGAATAGATATTTCGGCTGGTAAGCCATTTCTTTATCTCTTTATGTGTTCATATGTTCTTTATTTGTCTCCCTGTATATCAAATTTCGAGGAAGAAATTTTCTTAAGGCGGGAATTTTTAACGATCTCGTTTCTAAGCCAAATTTAATAACAAATATAATTTTTAGAATTAATTGGTGAATTAATTTGAAATTTTCCAAAATAATAAAAGATATGTTATATATATAAAAATTGTGAATAGAATTTGAATTTGAAATTCAAAAATAAATATCTTAAAAAAATAAATTAGATTTAAAACTCTATATTTAAAAAACTAATATATATATATATATGATTTTTATTTAATGTATAATTATGTTTTCTATCATTTCCTTTAAAGTTACATAAATATAAATAGACGAAAAGTATAAATATAAAATATAATACATATATATATAAGTATAAAACTAAAATAATATAATATAAAAATTATATAAAAATATTAAGTACATGCAAATTTACAAGTGTTAAAAATTATAGCATAAAGTTTAACAAGTGTTAACTTAATTATAGCATGCAATTAACAAGTGTCAAGTTTTTAATTTTCTTTTATTTTTAAAAATAATAAAATCAAGGCTATATATACTTCATCTCCTACTCTTTTATTTTCTTTCATGTAATTCAAAACAAAAACCAGAGATTTAAAAATCTATAGCAAACAACCTCTTCAATTTTTAAAAACTAAAGCAAACAAAATTAAAGCAAGCAGAGATCATTTCAAACATCAAGCAACTAAACAAGATCAAAGTTCAAGATCAAAAATTTAAAACCAATTTCCAGTTTTCAAGGTTTTCAAAGATCAAAGATTTCAAAACTAAGTTCCAGCTCCTCTGTTTATATTTACAAGTGAATAAACTACCTTGATAAAATCTTAAACCTGTTATATTTTGATTGCATGTAATAATACTTGAAAGTATGTTTGTATAGATTAAAAAAAGATGACAGCATGCATATATATATGTGTGTGTGTGTGTGTGTATAAAATGGGTGCATGTCTGGGAACAGGCATATTTGCCTCTTTTCTTGATTACAGGTTTCAAACCTGTTCAAAATCCAAAATATCTTCCTCAAATCTCTTTTAGCTGATGATGTTTAAACAAAAAGTGTATCAATCAACAAGATATTAATTTTAAAAATGGTTTCCAATGTTTATATTAAGTAATTATTTTAAAAATAGGAAATTACAGTAATAATCAACACAAATCAGAAAATCAAAAGTCTGGGAATCATTTTTTGATTCTACAACCTGATTCGTATTTAAAAATGATGAATTTTGATGTACATATCATAATTTTTAAGTTTGGGGTTGTAGAGAATTCACGAGTTGATCGGTTTTGAGACTTTTGGCGATTTCTGGTGATCGGCGAAGAGTTAGTTGTCGTGATCATGGCTGGAGGAAGCTTGTGCATTGGGGGTCACGAGAAAAATACTCGGTGATTTTATAGATCACCGTGGTGGCCGGACGACGTGGACTTAGGATTTAATGACCTATTTCGGTCGACCAGGTTTAAGTGGCATTTGCGGCGTCGTTGAGGCACCGGACTCGACCGGATGTGGGGGAACCGATGCGTGGTTTCGTGGTGAAGCTTTGGTCGGAGTGTCGAGCCTTTTGGTGGCCGGAGGTGGTCATGCGAGGTGGTTCTTGGATGGACTATTTGTTACAGGTAGTTGTCAAGGTTGTTCGATTTCGAGTTCGTCGTAGTTTCGAGGTTCTTGGTGGTCGGATTGGTAGAGGAGATGGTCGTCGATGTGTTGGAGATGGCCTCGATGGTCGGAGCTGCTTCGATCACCTGTGCACGTGCACATGGTTTGGTGTGTATCTGTAGTTATTGGGATGCTGTTGGTTTTGGGAAGAAGGTGATTGTCTCGGGTTTGCTCTCGGGAAGATTGGGTTGTGGCTCGAGTAATGTATCGGGTATTCGCGAGTGTGTAACAGGTTTTAAAAATTTAAATCAAAACAAAAAAAAAGTGGCTCGAGGAAGAGCTCGAGAAACTTGCATTTGACTCGGGTTGGCACACGGGTTTGGATTGGGTAAGTTGTAGTAACAGCTTGAAACTTTAAAACAAATCAAGTTTAAAATAATTTCTTTATTAATTCTTTTAAATAATAATTTCTTGTTTAAATTAGAGATTAGTTAAAAGCTTTTAAAATAAATTATTTTAAATTATTTAAGTTTGAGATATTTTATTAAATGTCCTTGATTTGTAATTAATTTTTAAATTTATTTAAATAAATTTAATAATGTATTTAAGGAGTTAATTAAGAAGACAAAATGTTTTTAATTATTAATTAACTTAAAAGTCTTTCGTTAATTTATGGGTTAATAAATGAATTAATTTAAACGGTTTATTTAATAAGATTTAAATGATGTCGTTAAGTAATTAATTAAGATAAATGGTTTATCTTTAATTAATTAAAGGATAATTAATTAATGTAACTAATTAAAGGATAATTAATTAGTGTAGTTAATTAAGGGTTAATTAATTAATGAAAATAATTAAAGGATAATTACTTAAAGGATAATTACTTAGTATAAGTAATTAAAGAATAATTTATTTATTTATTTAATAATTAAGGTTTATTAAATTAATTATTAAAGGTTGATTAATTAATGATTAAGGAAAATTAATTAATTATTAAAGGTTAATTAATTAATGACTAAAAGATAATTAATTAATTATTGATTAAATAATTTTATTAATTAATTAAAGTAATAATAAGTGGTTTATGATTAATTAATGTTAATTAAGAAGGGTTAGATAATGAATTAATTTTGAGTTTATTAAATTAATTATAATTATGGGATTAATTAAATCTTGTTTATGGATGATTAGATTATATTGAATACCTTGAATTGTTTGATATCTCTTGTATGTAATATTCTGTGTTATGAATTGCTTTGGATTGAGCTGTGATAAATATTTATCTGTGATGAATTGCTATGTGAATATGAACTTCTGAATTAAATTAAAATTGTTTACCTAAACAATTCGGCCTTTAAGACGGCGTTTGAATTTCGATGAGACTGGGAATCGGATTCTAAATGGTTATCCGAAAACCACATCGGATCTTAAAGGTGGTCCTTTTGTTTAAAAGATTATAAATGGAAACTTGTGTCCACATGTTTTAAAATAAGCGCACATTATTCGAAAAGGCCGGGGGAGGACATTAAGTCATAAAACCCATTTCGAATAATGATACGACAAAATGGAATCACATTTGAAGAGGTGTTGAAGACCGGATATTTTCGAGAACAAAAGGATTGCCTGTTATTTGTCTCTACACCGAGTTGCTCCGGTATAGAGATTACCCTATGTGATAGGGAGTCCAGTCGAAATTGGGGATATTTGGATTTGCAAGGACTTTTTACTTAATTGGACGAAGTGCCTTCGGTTCCTTTCAGACCCAGGATGGACTTGTATGGATGTATGTCTGACATTACACTTTGAGATATAAAGCCGGTTTCTATTAAATACATTTCTGTTTGGTGGCAGAGAATTTATTCTCTTAGCTTAACACCCTTCTCTGAGACGTACGAGCTCAGAGGTTATGTAGTTGATTTTTACTGATGATATACTCCCAATTTGGTAATGTGGCATGCTAAGTGCTGAGCATTGGTTGATCGAAGCATGGCATTTGTGAAAGCGTAGCTTTGTGGGACAAGACTTCATCGAACTTCACACCCCGAAAATGATCGAAACAGGAAGGATGTGGCAAGGTTGTGGGGTTCGCGACCCTCAGGATGTGCATTTCCTTTTGGATAAAAAGTGGTATTCTAGTATAGAGCCCAGATATTTTTTTTTTTTTAGGCAAACGAGTATTTTATACTGGACTCTACCAGATCATATTAAGAAAGAAGAAGTAATTACATACAGAGGTATCAAAGATCGAAACAACAAAAATATAACAAAACCGAAAACTGCAATAACAGAATAGCAGTAATTAAAATAGGATTTAGGCCCGAATAGCCCAAATACCAGACTAATTAATGCACCGTGAATCCAATATGTCCAACTGATTGTAGCCATCTCGCACGCTTCTTAAAAACTCCGTTTATCACAGCAAGCAACTCCCTTCTGTTCTTAATTTTGTTTTCAAATATACGAGCGTTCCTCTCACACCAAATCGCAGAGACAAAACATCTGATGATAATAAGCATTCGCTCCCCCTTCTCATTTCGCCATCTGGATCGTTGAAATATCTCGAACCATTGTTGCTCTCGCCTCGTGTTAGGGTAATATATGTCAGCAGCCAGAAGAACAGCCTTCCAAAGGCGATAAGTGACCGTACATTGGAAGAAGATGTGATCCTTGCTCTCAGGGTGTGTATTGCAGAAGATGCATGTATTAGTCGCAATGAATCCCCTCTCCAAGAGTTTGTCTCTAGTAAGTAGAGAGTTATGTATAGTTTTCCAGAGGATGAAATTTTCTTTTTCAGATCCGAGCTTACTCCATATTCGGCGATACCATACGTTGTAATTATTATTAGTATCTGTGAGAATGGCCTTGTATATTTTACTTATGTGGTTGTTGGAATTTGTGGGCCTTGGGTAAAGGTCGGTTACGACCGAGGGATGGCAGACTCGTGACAGTTAGTTACCTAGTTACAGAGGTAACCCGTCTTTGTGTTGGCAAAGATCCGGTTAGGTTCTCGGGACGTCCCTCCAAAGGTATACCCATTTGAATAAAGGAAGTTCCTTGGCCTTGGCCATTTGTTGGAAATCCAAACAATCAATATGAGCCCTTTACGGTTTTAGTTGTAGAACCTTCCATTTAACATGGTAGCTGTAGTAGGCATACTATAATGGTACGTATGCTGGCTAAGATTAATATTATACTTTCGAAATGTTTTTCACACTATGCACTAATAATAATACTAAAAGGATTCTTACGTATCAAGCATGTTTGACTACTATAAGGAGAAACCTCCCCTAACTTTGCGATTGTATTATGTGTGTGCCGGAAGACCTTATGGTAGTTTCATTTTCCAAAATCATGAACAGATTTCTTTTTATTTCTTTTGTACAAATAACTGTTTTTATGTTTTCTCACACCAGTCCCATGAATGATCGGAGTTATTGTTCCCTTTTCTAAACTTTGGGTGCCCATAATTTTCCACACGGACAGCCTTGAGTCAGGATATCAGTGGGTTCTAGAGTTAGCTTGGATAGTAGATATGGATCTGGAAGTCTTTGAAGCTTTTGGTTTTGAGCTTTTTGGTTTGGAGTCTTGGAGCTTTGGCAAGGAAGACGCGGTGTGTTAGGCTCGCTCCCTCTCTCTCTCTTTTGGAAGACCCTGTTGATATTTTTCCGCTGTTGTGTTGTTTCCACTATATTCTGTTGTATATAGTGCTCTGATGTTGTTGACCTCTTGTTGTAGAATGTTATACCCATGTTGTGTATCAATGAAAATCATTTTTGTTCCACTGTGTTGTTATCATCTAATGTGTTATAGATCTAACGAACCGGACTTCAAAGTTTGAATCTTAGGCATTTGAATATGGGTGATGTATTAGATGCCGATTTTCGAACGTCGAACCTTGGTCGTCATGGTTTTTGTTTACTACAATGTTGAAATTTATTTTGAGTTGTATTTGTTTCAGAATATTCCAGTGAATTCAATGATATCTTGTGTTGTATTATGTGTATTATGTTCCCAACATAGAGGTGATGGTATCCACACATTTTGTTATATTTGGTACCAAAGTCTCAGCTCACAAAACCACCAAATTTATGTTAACTTTGTACTAATACAAATCATATTTGGCCGACTAAATTTTACAATTATTATGTGCATTGGTTGGCCAAGTTAAAACTCTTATAGCACGAGAATAAGAACTCAAATTCAAGAGACAATATATTGTAAGGCCTGTTGTAATTTATGGCAGTTATGGAATATAAACAAGATTGTTTTTCATTCATTTTCGAGATCCTAAGCTTTGATACTAAAGATTGAAAGATAACATTAGAGTTGTAATTACTAATCATATACTCAAAAAATGTTCAAATGCAAAGCAAAGTCACAAGTAGTGAAAATAGGTAGGCTAACAAATGTTCAAATAACAAATGTGCATTGGCTAGCTAACGGACATAGCATAAAATGATACACTGGTTGCAATTTAAATATATTCCAAATGGCAAGTAAAGTAACAAAAATAAGAAAGAGAACTCACGCTCCATATTTTCATTAGGTTGCTTATTGGCCTGCAACATTTCATTCACTTCATCTTCAGTTAATCCATCTGGGGTTTGTATGAGCATGTTTTGTAAATATCGCTTCAAAATTTGCATCAACAAACCTGTAATAAATACAGTTGCATGAAATAGCTACTCCAATGAGGCCCTCGATGTCACCACACGGTGGACGAGCATAGAATAGGTATTGAAGTTTAAGAATTAAATGATGCATAAAATAGCTACTCCAATGATCAAGTGATATGATGCAATGTTTTGCAAGTTTCCCAATGAAAAAAGTCCGATAGCTAAAATCAAATTTTGCTTCCATTTTGAAGCTTTTTGTATGTGGTATTATGACTAAAGTACATATAAATAATAGGATGACTACTCGCTTCTATGACATCTTAATTAGGATTAAAAAGTAAAAAGATATGATGAAATTATTCTCTTGGTAAGACAAGGAATCTACCTAACTTACCTCCTGTTCTAGCTTAAACAAATGGTGATTGAAATGTTGTTGCAACCTTTGATTAGCATAATTTATACAAAATTGTTCAAAGCCATTTCTCTGCAAAAATAACAAACTTGTTGGGAAAGACTAAAAACAAAAGGAGAGTAGGAAATTATTATGCAAACAATGATCATACCTCAAAAGATTCAAAACCATATATATCTAAAATGCTGATAGATCTTCCTGTGAGATGCTTGCCCACTGCCAGTGACTTGTTAATTTGATTTACAATCCACTCGAACAAACTAGCATAAAGAGATTTGGCCAATGCATCTCTTTCTTCGGTTGCCTATAACAACAGATCACCGGAATGTTAAGGCACTTCCTTCAACAACAAAAATAATAACATAAGAATAATGGATGATCTACCAAATATATATACATGCAGGTATCATTAGCTATTTAACACTACTTAAGAATGGTAACCTGTGAAATAATAAGCTTCTGAATTATGTTCTCACTACCTTCTCTCATTTTGCGAGTTAACAAGGCCAAATCTAAATTCTTAGTGTCACATCTGATAAGCTTGGCAATGATAAGTACATCCAGAAAAAAAACGGCGAATATTAGTTAGAAGAGGAACATTCAATAAGCACAAAAGTACCAAACTTCAATATTCCACATTGTTGAATAACCTTTAGCTTTTCTTCGTCAACTACATGCATCATTTACCGTTTGCTAGTCTATCACTCATTACTGTAGGAACCTTAACTTGTAATAAGTAGCATACAGGAACTCGATAATTATTTTGAGTGAGTGCAACTATTGTAGTTTCCCCTTTCTAGTGAAATCCATTTTCATTTGGTTACATTACATCAAGTTCTGATAAAACTAGTCAAAAATTCTTATTTGTTCCTTTGTATTGTCTAAACATATGATTGGTTTCTATGTTACAATTGTGGGAATACAATGTTAACCCAAAACCAAAAAAAAATTAGCCATTGCATTTCAAATCACCAGTTTCATGATGATTAATTCATGTGTTTAAACCTCGCACACGCACGAACAAAAGAATTCCTTAGCACCAATATTCATGTCTTTGGAATCCAAACCACAAAGGTCTTCGTATTTGGCCTGAGCGAGGAGTCAAATAGATCAATGCAATAGATTATCAATGTCAAGCCAAGAAACATGAATGAACCACAAATTGTATCAAAGAAATTTGACTATGGTTATTTACCACTGATTCCTATTTTGTTATCCAGATTCTAACTTCTCAGAATGAATAAATAATAACCAAGTACAAACAAGTGCTCCCGTTAAAATGGTTAGTATAAATATTACGCACTGTATGCATGAAATTCGATGCGTAATAGAAGTATCATAAAAATAACAAACCATGTGTGAAAGACAAATCATTTAAAGAAGACAATACAGGCTCTGAACATGAAAAGCAAATGTTACAATTTTAAATTTGAACTTTCAACTGTCAGAACATCATGACATCAGTTAAACAGATACCATGAAATGTGCAATGCATGTATATAAAAAAATTATATAAATTCAAACAATCATCGCTTCATTTTAAAGTATTGACTATATTTTTTTTAAAGGATGTTATATAAATAATATATATAGTTAAAAATTGATATTGAAAACATTGTCTTCCAAATAAATACAAAAAATGTAACACCAAAATTATATTTCTTACGTAATATTTCAATTTTTTATTTATACAAATAATAGCTAAATAAGTTGACACACATAAAGATGAATGTAGTCGTAAAAGCTTTTTATAGAACTAGTTTGATCTGTGGTTTAAAACTTCTAGAAAATTAAAAATTAGAAAACTAATTGTTATAGAAAAAATAAATAAGATAAAAATTGCTTGGAAAATGCTCACTCACAAGACGCATATTGAAAACATGGATAATATAGGCACAATAGATCTATATGAATCCTAGTTCAGCACGCAAGTCAATGCATATAAAGTCAATTCGATTTTTGTTGGTCCAACATCAAGACAGGTTGAATCCCAGTCTAACAAGCAAGTAGAGGAAGAAACTCTTCATGACAATATTAGTCAATATGTGCTCTGTAAACTACAGCAACCCAAAAGTACAATGTAACTAGACCAATCTAACTCGCAACCCCCAAGCTCAATGCAACATGACCAAACCAACACAACTACATTGGAATAAGAACGAAACTACATGGAGCCCACAAGTACGATGTAATAAGACCAGTCCTACACGCAAGTCATGGAGCTAGAACACTTTGAATCATTTTCCAGTTTGGCAAACGAAGATCAAAAGCTTACGGTATCACATTAGCAACAACTCATAAGCAGATCTAACAATACGGAAACAACCCAAAGTCTTGAGCTATGTAAAAGAGCGTAGTTTTAAGCATATATGTATATTTTTTATTCTGTATCGCTGGTTCTCCAGTTAAAATGATTCTTTTAGCTTGATGCTCAACACATGAATTTTCTTACTGGTACCGACTTTAGTTCTTTCATTACTTACTTTGATATCTTCACTGTTTTAGTGCTTTGATATGAGGCGATGGTCGCGCATTATGTTGGCTAATTTCTTCGCGTATAGCGAAGCTTTCCTGATCATTTTACTGCGCATAGCTCAATTTACATAATTGAGCATATGCTTAGTTTCCTCAACGGAGCTGTACTCAGTTTGCACAACCGAGCATATACATGCTCAGTTTGCACAAGTGAGCCGAGCGCAGTTTACACAACTGAGCTGTGCTCATGCTCAGTTTTCTCAACTGGGATATGCTCAGTTTGCTTAATTGGGCTACGCTCAGTTTGCCCAAAGTCATCAATGATTGGTCGCCTTTTTTGTAAATTTTGACTTAGGCTTTTGTTGGAGCACTGGCTCTTCCCATTTGGGATTTGATATCACTTGCCCTTGCTGCAAGTTAATACATGTTCTTGTCCTTCCTATTAATTCTCTAATTCGTAGAGTGGGTCTAATAAATCAAGCACATTAGTGACCTCTGAATTTATTGCCTGATTGTTACTTGCTGTTTTAGAATTGGAGGGAACTTTTAGAGCATCACTCGGGAGGTTTACTGCACTGGCCTTTGAGACTACTTTGGTGGAATTCGGTTTCATGACCAAGAGTTTCGCTATACTTTCTCTGATCAACTGAGCCGGAGTGAAATCGGTTGCAGCCTATGGATCATCAATATTAATTGTTTTATACGATCACTATTATTGAAATAAAAACAAAAAAAATGGTAGATTCAACAACCCTAACACTGTCTGAGTTTTAAAACAAAGAAAATCAAAAAGTTACCTTCCTCATTAGGGATTTAGCTATGAATAAAAGGAATCTTGAATCCAATAAAGTTATATCAAACAATCTTCTCATTAGTTCAACTGAAATTTGTTCTGCTAAACACAAGGAAAGAAAACACAATCAACCCCCGTTAAGACTCGTTAAAATCAAATACAAAAAATAACTTTGAATAGTTAAACATTTCAAATACCATGTTATAGAGATTTTTGTACAAAAACTCAAGCAGAAGGGAGTGAAAGTAAAGACCGGTTTGTTGCTGGGAATTATTCATTAATGGAACAAATATTGCTCACTTTACATATGTTGACGCAACAGGAAGAGCATATACATTTCAAGTATGGATGCAACACGAAGAGCATATGCACTACAATCTACAGATTTGAATAATTATCAGTTTTACAGGTTTAAAAGGCAATACTATCAGCAGTTAGTACCAAACATAAACGATTCAATCATTAATAATAGGTGCAAAAATAATTGCTTAACAAGATATTTATTGCTTTGAAATAATTTATGAACCGTCTATATATTTCCTTCAAACTAAAGCCGTTGATTCTACCAATGACATCATATATTAGGTAAAATAATTTTTGAAGAATGAAAGAGTTGGCCCTGAAGGAAAATTTTAATCATTAAGAAACAATACAGCACGCTGCACACTTTGGAATAGAACAAAATAACATGTTATGACTAGAGGAGAATTAGAGCTTAAGTATGCATGTACATCAGAACGGCATACGTGAAACAATTAAGATTAATTATATAACTTATTTTTGTTCAGTGGCTCGATAAATTTTAATACGTCAAGGGCTAAAAACTATGTTAAAAATAGAGAAAATTATTCACTAGGACAACAACTTTTGAACTTAAAAGCATGGCAGTTGTTGGTCGCATGTTAATGTTCCAAGAATTGATATGCTTAATAACATTAATACTGTCAGGGACGGATCTATTTAGAGTTTGGGGTGGGTGGTTGCCCACCCACAAAAAAAAAACGAAAAAAAAGAGAGAGAGAGAGAGAGGACTTGGGTGCTAGCTATCCCAAACCTTGTAATATTGATTGCAAACTCTTGGAATAGAAACTAATGGAATTTAAGTTGTTGTTAAGAATGTTATAAAGTATGTGTAAATTAATATAAAAAAATTAGTATTAAAAATTAAGTTTGTCAGCTTAGTCAGAAAACCTATTATTTTTAGTTTGGCATTCGATGTTTAGAACACCCTCGATCTCCAATGGTGTCTTAAACATTTACCCTCATTATAACCTAGAGCTTAGTGTTATATTCTATTGTTAAATGTTTTAATAACTTAACTATCTTTTAGCAAGTACCAATTTTGTATGTGAAATTGCAGAGTGCGGAGAAGGTATTGGAAAGGGAATTCAACTGGAAGTTCAAGCACACTGGTCATTGTGTTGCAGGCAGAGACGGATCTATTTAGCACATGGGGTGGGCGTTGGGCAGCAAAAGAAAGGAAGAGAAATAAAGAGGCAGTGGCAGTAGCATTGTATTAGTAGCAATGAAGTTCTTGACCGATAAATTGTTCAAATTATACAGTAAATTGTAGCATGGTAGGCTATTTTATTGATACTAGCAGCAAGTATTTGTAGCACAGTAGGCTATTTTGTTGATACTGGCAGTAAATTGTGCGACCATCTACTGACAGTAAATTTTAGTGAATCAAATAATAAAGATACTGGCAGTAAATTTTGGTGAATGAATTTTATTATTTGTTGAAGCATCAAATTGATGTTGAGACGACTGTAGATCAATTTGATTTTCGTGAAGTTCGTAGAGCACGACTTAAGTAGTATAAGTAGTAATTTATGTTTTTTTGGTTTAAGGATTTATATTAAAATTCTCTATGTTTATGGAATCAATCGAACTTAATTATTTTGATTATCATGAATACGATAGAATTAATTATATTAAAACAGTTTAGTTTTTTTATTATTTAATTTTCTTTTATTATTCGCCCACCGCAAAATAAATTCTTGGTTACGTCCCTGAATACTGTATAATAAACAAATCACCAAATACATTTTATTTCGGTACTACACCTAAAATTTGACAACACTACTCAACAATGATAGACATGAATGCGGTATTATAAGCACATTTACAGTGAGTAAAATCCACTATGTTAAAAAAGTTCCAAAGCACATTGTTTAAAGTTTACATAAAAGCATAGTGAACATTAAAACTAAGGAGAGTTTTAGAACCTTATTCGGATATAGGTTAATAGAATAAAACAAAAGTGTGGTGGTAGATTATGGTTACTAGATATAAAACAGTTGATTGCTGTCACAATAACATATTTATAGTATTACATTGGTATTGGATTATTTTTCCCAATGGAAATTACAAAATAATAATGTGGATGCATGTTCAACAATCTCAGAAATGTTGGACGTTTTGTTCACCACTCATTTCATAGACACCTAAAATTCCCATAAATTGGATCCTACAAAATATACATCAAAGGAAAACTGAGGCGAACACTTGTTCAAGAAACGTTCAATATGGTTATGAATATGTAACCAAATATAATTTATTTTTGTAATGTTTCAATAATTTGTTTGCTGGTCTCACTCACTTTTAATAATTTCCTTAGCCTAAAAACTTGTTGGTCAGAGCATAATTCTAGAAGTATGGCTGAAACTAGCCTAAGAGATGCAAAAACACCAATACTAAAGGCATGACAATTCAATAAATTTCTCAGAATACACTAGTCAGTCATATTACATGACTTGGCTGAGCCAAAATACAGGATAGCATTACCTATTTTTGAAAAATGTTGAATAATATGTATTTAGTAATATGAGACATAGCCGCATAGGTCCAGTAAACTTATGTTGTTTTTTAATAAAAATGAAGAAATTTATGTGCAATTATAGTATCATGCAAAATAGCTTTTAATGGAATATTACATCGCACTTTTGCTCTATTTTTAGTGGCAAACATATATTGTGGCAAACTGTTTGCAGATTAAACGAAAACCTAAAGACGTCTTACCATTGCCATATAATGTTGCTTGCTCCATTACATTTGATTTCGAAAATGCATAAAAAATAAAAAAAATTGATACATAAAGTTGACATGTCCCCATTCCTACAGCATACAAATTTGAAATTAAATACTGTATATTTTAAACATATCATACCAATAGCTATTGCTTCATCAATTATATCCACGAAGCAATGTGAATCAAGCTTTGGGTCAGAACAAAGCATTGAACAGAAAAGTCTGTCAAACATGAAAAAGAAAGATATTCACTTGTTGAAATACACACCAATTTTTGTTGGAACAAACCATCAATAATTATTTGAATTAACCTGTTCATGTTGCCTTTGAATTGTGTATAGGTCCTATAAGTCTTTCTTCTCGGATTTTGATCCCCTATAATTAGCTTCAAATTCTTCAATATCAACTTCTATAACATGTAGCAAGCAATAGTGATCAACAACTACGAAAACTTAAAAGAATATAAGCAAAACAATTCTTTGTAGGGTTCTGAAATAAGCTCTAGGTTAAAACTGTGTGATAATAAATATGTTAATACTGATTTGGTTAACATGTATTTAAACATTAAAGCATTCCATTTTATACACTGTCCTGAAGTATTCTTGCAGATTATCAGCAGCTTCATCAGATAGCGCCTAGCAAGATTATAAGCATATGTCAGAATGGACTTAAAAAGAATAATGCACTACCCACACAGAAGTCTCTATAATACACCATAAATTACACCTAAAACTAACTTCAAAGTACTTGTTAGTACACACACACACTTCTAAAAGTTTAATTCATAATAAGATATGTATTTGAAAAGAACAAACTAAAATAAAAGAGTTATGACCACTAACAAATTATTATGTGCAATTTGATATATGACTCACAGTTCATATGTATATATTTAAGTATCATGACTACTGAGTGAATGATGCTCGGCAGTATAATTTCTGATACCTCATCATCGGCGAACCCAGTCTGATCATAAAGTGCTCTTTTCTCTTCGTTGCCAAGAATTGACATCACTTTCTATAAAAGCTGAAATTTTTACTTAGCTTCCTGAAATGTAAAAGAATAACAAGGTTGAGAATAATATAGACATCCAATACCTTATTAGAAGAATAGTAATTGTTACTCCAATAAAGAAATTATCAAATACCTCATCACCAGGGTTTTTGTCAGGATGAAGTCGCAAAGCCAACTTGTAATAAGCCTTTTTAATTTCCGATTGAGATCTTGCCCTCTCTACACCAAGAATGAAGTGAGTAAATCACGTGGATTTTGGAGCTTTCTTGTGCAAAATTCAACAAAAAAACCAACCCAGTAAAGTCAGCAATGGATCAAAATATAAAGTCTGTGGCGAGTAATAACAAAGACTCTGAATCAAATGAAATCCGTCACTTCAAAATTTTGAGGCGTGAGCTAATTGAACTTGAAAAGAGAGTTCAAAAAACAAGTGATGAAAATAGAAAAGAGGATCTTAAAGGTGACAGTGGAAGGCGGAATCCAACCATAGGGAATCATATCATGCTTCATCGTGAGGCAAAAAGTGATTTCATTTCAAAATCAATTAAGAAACTCCAAAAAAGTAGCACAGATGTTTGGCAAGGAACTTAATTGTTGGCTATTGAAGCTGCTGCTGCTACAATTTTACTAAGAAAAACACTTGCTGATGATAAACTTACACAGAAATAAAATCAAGCTCTAAAAGGACTTGGCATCAGTTATCCCAATTGGAATCCTTATGCTTCTTCCTGTTACTACCGTTGGCCATGCAGCAATGCTAGCTAATTAAAAAAACGCGGGCTCTAAAACTCTGTCGATAATGCTAAGAAGAAATCAAATCAGTGAAGTGTTAGAGGAGGCAGTGTTCGTATGTGGAAGGAAAATAGGATTAACGTTAAGAGGAGGAAAAATGAATTAAAATCATAGATTTTTGGAAAAGAAATTAGTTGTCTGCGAGAGAAAAGAAATTAGTTGTCTGCGAGAGAAAAGAAATTGAGGAAAAAAGGGGAGTGAGAGGGAAGGAAACTCAGGAGGGGAACGAAATTGGAGGAAGTGAGCCTAGGCATAAAAAAAAGCGCGGGCTATGTATTATTGACAAGCAGCATTTTAGTATGTTTAATATTGTTTTGAGGTATAAAAAATAGCACTTTCTATAAAACGCTGCAATTATTGCTGCTAAAAATGAATTTTCTTGTAGTGTGTGTTAACAATTATTTAAAACTTTACTCGTTTAAATCATCTCTTTACCAGCTATTTTGTCTTTTGATAATGCTTAATCTTCTTACATCTAAGTGTAGTTTAATTTAGAAATCACTAATGATAATTCTAGAAAAACTTAAAAAATATACATATATGCCCACATACTTTTATATGTGTGTCCATATCTGTGTTTATGTGTGTATGTATTTTCTTTCAAAAAATTCTCAAACTCCATATTTTGAACCATTTTCTATAATAATATGTTCCTTGGATAATTCATATCTAATTATTCAATTATGGAAAATATTATGAATCAAAACCCACTTAATGAACATACGTTCATGACATCTTATTAAATTTTTGAGATTGTTTTATTTCAAGAAGCATAAGAACAACACAAAATAGTCATGAGCATGCCTAATCATAGGAGAAAACAGGGATCAAGGGTACGTTACCAGCTAAGATCTCTTAATTGACTTGATCTTAGATATATTTTATTTCTTTAGCTTTAATCTTCCTCTTTTCTTCTTTCTTTTTCTTAGGCCACAACCACTACATTCTCTATGTTTATATTTTTTATGAGCGTAGAGTGAAATAGAAAAGGACGGACAAAGTAACAAACCTTATTATTGATTAGTTGGTTCATCGATTCACTGTCTCTCTTTCCCATTTAATTCTTCTTAATAAGCTTTATTTAAAAAGGCATGTACTAGACTGTCATTGTTAATCTTTAGGTTATGTACTTTATATTTAGTTTCTTATGTTAAGTATAAGTCATCTTAGGAGAGACAATCTATAAAATTATTTAATATATTATAGGTTGTAACAAGCTTCCTTTATAGTAGTTTATCCCCGAAATTTGAACAGTGTACAGTAGTGATTTTTGTCTTTCACATGCCCATTCTTGGCATAAACACATAAGCTCCCTACAAATATGCAACAACAAAATATACTAGTGTATTTACCATTACAGACAACCATAATATGATATATGTACATTGTTTACAACAAAAAATAGTAAAGATACATGCTAATCTAAGCAAACAGCTCAGGATAAGTCCTTTGGACTTTATCTTCCATCTCCAAGTACAACCATTTCGGTCCTCGCTCCATGCACTCGCACAAGATTCAGTGCTTTATTTCGAAGCTCCTTTATACCTCGATCTGCTATCCAAATGGGCTTCATTACGTAAGTCATATTTGGTCCAAAGACCAAATATACTATTGCAGGCCAAGCCATAGAAGGTATTGCGAGAAAACCAGAAGCAGAAGGAAAAATAAGAGGCACCTTATTGTTTAACCTAGCTTTTATGGAAGCTTTAACCATTTAGGGGCTCGTTGTGGCATTAGCACTTTTATTTGCAAATTCTTTTGTTTATTTTCATCCTAGAACGAAGATGTAAAAAAGTGCATTGCACACTTATTCTTATTTTATTAATTCATTGTGTTTTGCTTCTGTGAGTTATATCACTACTTTACTCCTACAATTATGTATTTGTTGGGATTATCGCATTACAAATGCGATGCTCTAACCTCTGCGCTAAGCGGGATCACATAACAGAAATAATACATAGGAATTCAAGAGACTACCACATCCCTGCTATTAGCTGTGAAGTTCGTATGAACTATATATATTTAATATAAACTATATATTATATATTCTAGTTCATAATTCTATTCATAACATAATATAACTAATAAAAAATATAAAATTAATATGCAAATTAATACTAATGATATATTTAATAAATAAATAGAATAATATGACTAAATAGAATTCTATTTTAATAATGTAACAGATCCATAGTTCTCGGACTTACAACATCAGTTGTGTCTCGAATACACTTCCATAGATAGGTCACGTGAAACAAATTATGGATCCCAGCACAAGCACTCGGCAACTCAACTTGTGAGCTACCTTTCTAATTTTTTCAAGTATCGAAAATAGGCCAACATATCTTGATGATTACTTTTAGGCTTTTCCAAACCTTATCACGTCATGCATCGACTGAATCTTAACGAAGAAAAAATCCTCGATCTCAAACTCTAGTTCCTTCTGCCTTCTATCGATGTTGCTCTTCCATCTTGATTTAGCATCTTTCATCCTCTACCATAGCTTAATATTTTATTAAAGCTTCTCTTGCTAGATCTAGTCCAAATACGATTCTATCTCCCATCTTGTTATAATCCAATGGTGACTTATAAGTCTTCTGTACAACTCCTCTAAAGGTGCCATCCTAATACTGGACTGATAATTATTGTTTTATGAAAATTCTATTAATTGTAAGCGATCTTCCAAAGATTCAACGAAGTCTAATACTCATGCTCGTAGCTAACCTTTAAGCACTCGGTTAACCCTTTCTGCTTTTCCATTTGTATATGGATGGTATGTCGTGCTCACGCATAACCCTGAATCCAAAGCATTCTCTAGGCTCCACCAAAATTCACAAGTAAACAATGTGTCTTGCTCACTCACTACAGTACTTGGAACTCCATGTATACTTATTATAATACATCTCGGCTAAACTTGTTTTCGTTCTCATGGATTTCATAGAATGAATCGAGCACTCTTAGACAATCTATCTATTATGATCCATATACTCTTGTTTCCTGCCCTTCACAATTCCCTACAAAGTCCACGAGAACTAAGTCCCACTTCCATGCTAGAACCTCTAAAGGCTGTAAAATTCCACTTGAATTTTGTTGTTCTGCCTTATTGTTGGCATGCAAAATATTTCATGACACGTCCTCTAACAAGTCTCTTCATCCCTTTGCAATAGAAGCTCTGCCTCATATATCAATAAATCTTATTGCCCTATATAGGTAGCAGACTTCGAACGATGACATTCATCTATGACCAATCTCCAAAGGTCCTCACTATCTGAAACATATAACCTTTACTTCTACCAAAGCCAATCCATCTTATCAATACTGCCTTTCAGCTCTTCGGTCTTGGCACCACTCTTTAGGCCACTGATCGATTTGGCACTCTTGGTAATCTTTTCTATAGGAGATAAATGTACTTCCAATCATGATAATGTCCTAGAAGATCTACTTGACCCAGCACTCGACAAAAGTGTACATTATAAGGGACTAATGTCTCTAAAACATTTCATTCTTCTATCGTAGCCAAAAAACAACTCTGTCATCTTCGGCTCAAAACGTCAACAACCTTATCTTTTTCTAAGGTGCGGTCAATCTTGAAATCATGAGAAGTTGAAAATTCCAACCACCTCTGTTGTCTTATATTCAAGTCCTTTTAGGAACAAGTATCTCAAGGACTTGTGGTCGGTAAACAATTCAAACCATTCTCCAAAAAGGTAACGTCTCCAAATCTATAGCACAAAGATAACTGCCACAAACTCTAAGTCATGTGTCGGATACCGAACCACATTGGGTCGCAACTATCTTAATGCATAAGCTATCACTTTGCCTCTTTGCATCGACACTACTCCTAAACCAGAAGCATTAGTATAAACTATCATATCTCTATTCCCCTTGAGTATCACTAAAATCAAAGCATTCGTTAGTTGAAGCATCAACTTTCATAATATCATCTCACACTCCTTCTTCTAAACATACCTCTTGTTCTTTCAAGTAAGTCTCATTAATGGCGCTACTACACAAGAAGAGTCCTTAAAGAATCTTCAAGAGTACCTTGCCAATCCAAAGAACTCCTTATCACTATAACAGTCCTCGGTCTCTTCCAACCATTCACACTCTCAACTTTTGAAGGATCTAAGTCATATCCATCCTTTGAAACTACATGGCCTAGGAATTTAGTTTCTCATTTCCAAAAGTGAAACTTAGAAAACTTCGTCCTTAACTTGTGTTATCTCAAGGTTCCCAACACCAATCTATGATGAACTTCACGATCTCTCTCATCGTTGTAATATACCAAAATATCATTTACGAAGACCAACACAAACCTATCTAACTGATCGCAAAAGATTCTATTAATAAGATCCATAAAGAATGTTGGTGCATTGGTTAGTCTAAAAGGCATGATTAACCACTCATATTAACCATATCTCATTATAAATGCGGATAAAGGAATACTTTCTTTAGCAACTCTTAGTTGATGGATTTTTATAGTCAAATCTATTTACAAGAACACTCTATCTCCCTCAACTATTCAAATAACTTGTCTATCCCTCACAATGAATAAAAATTCATTACCGCCCACCCATTCAAGTTCTTGTAGTTAGTGCACATCGTAAATGATATATCCACATCTTTACAAATACCACAAAAGCTTCCTATGGTGAACTACATGGCCTAATGAAACTCTTATACTCAAGTTCCACTAGCTAATTCTTTGATACTTCCATTTCTTTTAGCGACATTCTAATAAGGGGTCTACTAATATGTTACCCTTGGTACTAAATCTATACGTAAATTGATAATTCTTCTCGATGATAATCCCGCCAACTCCTAAACCACTAAGACTTTATCGATCTCCTCTTCCGGATTTTCCATAGCATACAATGAAACTCTAGACCTCCTCTAGATCACGTTCAAACTTACCAAGATCCTTACTCCTCCTTTTAGGTTTCGTAAAGCAACAACCCACTTGGGACAATAAATTCTAGTATTATTTTGCACTAACCAATCCATATCCAAGAATATCCTGTACCCTACGAACTCAAATATATATAGGTCTTAAGGAAACAAATGTTCACAAAGAACAAACTCCAAACTAGTTCACATTAACCCAAAATTGGCATACACCATTCATATCAAGAACACGCAAAGTAATAACTAAATAGGTAACATTCAACCGCAATCTATCAACACCTTTCAAAATAAAGGAGTCCGTAGCTCCAGTATCAAACACAACTCTAACTGAAAGTCTAGAAAGCCAAATCATACCTTTTAAAACAACACTCTTTCCTTTCTATTGATGGTCCTACGTTCGGCTCTTCCTGAGCAAACAACATTATATGTTTCAGCTCGAGACAATCATTGTTCTAATGGCCCAGCTTATCAAAGTTGAAACACTTAGCTATGATCACTCCTACTGGCTGCAGATATTTTGATGCATAGTGCCCTTTATGACCATTTTTGTAACAAAAAACTTCTATGACATCCTTTCGACCTCCTCCCTCTTGGATTTTTTCTTTCAATTTCCCATTCCTACCCCTTTTGTATGGGATAAACCTATTCTACATTTTTCCTTTGGCTTCATATCTACTTTCCATTTCTCTTGATACATACTATCCTATCTTCGCACTATATCCACTGCAAACTCAAAAGGTGATGCCAAGTGCACCATCATCTTGTGATCCAGGCCTTTCTTCGATCCTCGGATGAACTTCTCATTCTTCTTTAGTGGGGCGTTAATCATCTCTCAACCGTATTTTGAAAAAGCATTGAATTTATAAATATACTCGTCCACTATAAGATCTCCTTTCTTCGAATCAATAAACAACATAACAATACACTTCTTTGAGACTTGAAAATAAACTAAGTCTTGAAACATTCCCTAAACTATACCCAAGTGATCGCTTCTTCATAAGTCTCGGTGGTAACTATCTCCCACCAGTCCATAACATCTTTGAGCAACTGCCTTGGACCGAATCTTCCTTTTTTTTCCATCAATCGGGTTTAGATCTCCAAATATATGATCACATGCCTTCAACCAATTTAATACGTCAACTATCGGCTCTCTTTCAGTAAACATCTTGCCTCCCAAGTTTCGAAAGTCTTAGTTTAACTTTTAAAAATCTTTCGTTACTATTTGCCTTAGTTCAACAACCTCCGGCACGTTCTCCCTCATTGTCTATGCCATCAATTGCCAAAGAAAATAATTTACATCCATAACCCTAGGATTAACAGTCAGGACATCTTCGTTTTTAGCTATCAGTGGCGCTTCCCTTTTATTTCCTCCATTCGTTAGAGTACTTTTGGTTTCTCTTCTACCACTAGCTCCCTTATGATAATTCTTCCACTTCTAATTTCTATTCTTTCTTTTCTATTAAGAAAATCTTCATTAGAATCAGATGGAGAAAGGGTAAAAAAATTGTAAAACGATAGATATATCTACTCATATAACTATATAGCAAAATACAAGTATGTCGTTTAATAATGTATACCCTCCCAGAGGTATTAAAATCTAATCTTCACCTAAACCTTTATTTAGGCCCATATTATTCAGTGTACCATAACCTAAGCTTTGATACCAATTGTAACATCACCCATTACAAAACCCAAAGTTGGAACTCCAATATGAGACGGTCACCTTTGAATTATCTTTAAGCGACGAGTTCAGATCAATTATATACATGTATCAATGGTTTAAGTACACAAAGCAACTAATAAATTCCATATATAATCATTCTTACATTTTCAAATTGTTCCCACAAACATGCCAAAGTAGGGGTCAGAATATAATACAACTTAGATAATAGTGTCATTCCAACAATATGTGAAGATGAGAGCGCACATACTTCATACAGTGGAGTAAAAACAACATTTATCATTTAAGCCTCTTGTTTGTCTTCACACACTTCATCCATCATCTAAAAGTGACTTGCCAAAATCCATAAACTCAACCTACTTGAATGAGTACCCATGAGTTTATAGGAAAAATAACATAAAGACGAGTTAAACATAATATGTGGTATGAGCAATATACACCCTAAACAAAACATATAGTGAGACCACGCTGTTAAAACATGAAATTGGTTTTTCCTCACTATTCAATAACATAAAGGTATCACAATGTGAATTTCAAGACATAAATCCATACCTAAGTGTGCTCTGCGCTTGCAACTATAATAGGATTAAGTTCCATAGTTAATCCACTTAGTTTTTTTATTCTCTTTTATTTTCAGTGCTTGCTTTTCACTGCTTTTAGCTGCCACTAAGTTCTTATACCTGCTTCTATATTTTATGAGTTTTTAACTTTAACATTGGCTGCTACTAAGGCCTTATGCCTTCTTCCATCCTTTATGAACCATTAATTTTGCCTTTGGAAACCATTAAGGCCTTACTACTTCACCGCTTCCTTAGTTACTACTAGTTAAACTGTTGATCAGACCTAACATTTATGCTTTTTTGTTTCATTCCCTACTCAGACCTTGCTTTTACCTTTAATGTTTCAGTTGCCACTTAGGCCTTACAACTATACTTTCAATTCATGGCTGCCACACCGGCTCTTACACCATATACCAAATTCTTTCTGGTTGCCACTTTAGGCCTTACACTAGATGATTTTGTGTTTTAGCTGTCAGTTTAGGCTTTATTCCAACACTTTCGGTTGCAGATGCCACTCTAGGCCTTACACCAACACTTTTGGTTTCGATTGCAACTTAGACCTTAATCCTACGCTTTCGTGTCTCGGTCGCCACTTAAGTCATAAAACTATGCTTCTGGTTCTTGGCTGCCATATTAGGCTTTACACTGTCTATCAGATTTTTTACCCAACTATTGATTTATTTGGTTTTATCCTTAGCTATTCAAAGCTGCTTAAAATGTGGAAACTATCTTAGCCTTCTAAACCCCGAAACAATTTTGTTATACATTACATTATGTAATGTTCTAAGTCCTTGTTTCGGCCATCTTAAGCCTTTGTATTTACTCTCCCCTACGTAAGTCAGTAGATTCTAGTATTGTCTTTCCATTAAAAGTTAACTAGTCTTTGCAATCGCTAATATTGGTCTCATATATGGAAAGCTGACTTATTATGGTTTCGTTTCATCAATAGGTAGATTTTCACCACTAGATCTCGGAAGTCGCCTCCTCTACCTATAATTCCTCTACTGCAATGGTTTTTCCATCCCCTTTGGCCCTCGGCTATTAATCATGGTATATTATACTTAGACTCATGCTCAGAATTTCTTATTTTTCTTTACTTAATCCTTATTCATAACATTCCCTAACAGATTTTCTTTTCGTGTCAAGTGATCTACCATTAGCACAATCTCTCGGTACACTTCGAAAGCCTACCCTATACGCATCTGACTCGACTTTTACATGTGTAAAAATCTTAATGACTTCGCCCTTTTATAATTAATATAATACATTTTCGACTTATTTTGCATATAATGTGATCAGCCAGCTTAACCATTATTTAAATACTTTTCTTATTTAAATCACCTCTCAGCCTCCTATATTTTTCTTTTGGTACTCATAAATCCACATTTGGCTAAGTGTATTTTAGTTTGAAAATCATTTACAATAATTCTAGAATATATATATATATATATATATGTACTTTCTTTTCAAAATTTCAGAAACCCCTTGTTTTTAGCAATTTTATGTAATAACCGATTTTGTAGATAAGACATATACAATTATTCATTTATGGGAAAATTCTACAAATCAAAGCCCTCCTCTATAAATATGTTAATGAATTCATATCAAATTTTTAAGACTATTTTTTTCTATATAAGCATAAGAACAACATAAAATAGTCATCATTACGCCCAATCATAGGAGAAAACTAGGATGAATGGATATATTACTCAACTAGATCTCTTAATTGACGTAGTCTTAGATCTCTTTTAACTCCTTCATCCTTGATCTTTTTCTCCTCCTTTTTCTTTTTCTTAGTCTGGCACCACCAAATGATCTAAGCTTTTTTTATGTATGTTGAATGAAATGAAATGAGGGAGAAACAATGAACCTAATTACTCATTATTAGTTTGGCTATTGACCCACTACTTCTCTTTCTAATTTATTCATCTTAATAAGATTTATTTGAAAAGGCATGTAATAGGATGTCATTATTAATCTTTAGTTTATGGTAGTCCATCTATTTTCTTATGTTAAGCATGAGTCACTTTAGGTGAAATAATTCCATAAAATTATTTAATATACTTCAAGGTGTTACAATGGCTTTAGAGGTGTCATCCTCGTGTAGAGTGCATTTTATGCGAAATGCGGGATCAAGTCAAGATCCGGGTGCATTATTAAGCTTAGAAGTACATTTATGCTTGTGGATGGAATCACTACAAGGAAAAGAGAGGACTTGTTATTAGTTGAGATAACTAGGCTATTAGAGATAGGTGTAGAGATGTAGAAGACCTAAGAGAATTTGAGATAGACTCGAAAGGATGTCGTAGAAGAAAGGAAGATTATATGTCCCAAATGTGGGAGATCTTAGAAAAGAATTATTAAAGGAAATTCATTGGTCAAAGTTTACTATTCATCCTGTAAGAGCAAAAATGTATTGCGATATAAAGCGTGTATTTTTTGAAAAGGGATGAAGTGGAATATTCATGAATGTGTAAAGAGGTTTTCACATGTCAGCAAGAGAAGGCTGAGCATTGGATGCCAACTGGATCACTAAAACCCTTGGAAATACCAAATTGAAAGTGGGATTTGGTATCTACGGATTTTGTGGATGAGTTTCCAAGGTCAAGAGTGGGAAGTGATAGTATATGGATAATGGTCAATAAATTGACTTTAAGCATCCACTTTATCCCAGCGAAGAAGACAAGAATGACATATAGCTTAACAAAGCTATATGTGAAGAACGTTATGGCACACCATGGAATTCCAAAGACATTATTAGCGATAGAGATATGTTGTTTACCAATGAATTTTGGAGAAGTTTGCAAAGTACTTTAAGCATAAAGTTGAACTTAAGAATGGCATACCCCCCATAGGCCGTTAGTTAAACAAAAAAGGTCAAAGGAGTTTTAGAGGACTTGGTGAGAGAATGTGCCCTATCTTTTAGAGTATATTGGTAATATCATTTGCATTTATAGAGTTTTCTTATAATAATAGGTACCATTTGAGTATTGAAATAGCATCATTTGAGGCACTTTTTTGCAGACCGTGTAATCGCTGATATTCTAATTGGACATGTGAGATATTCTCGAGTTATGACCCAATTAGTAAGCAATTGCACTAAGAAGATAGATTTGATTCACTCTAGAATGAAAGTTGCATGGTTGAGGCAAAAGAGTTATGTCGATAGGAGTTGAAAGGAACTAGAGTTTGCAACAGGTAGTTATGTGTTCATGAAAGTTTCATCGATAAGAGATTTTATATGCGATGGCAGAGAAATTGGCTCCTAGATATATGGAACTATTTTTACTGATTGATAGGACTCGTAAACTCATGTATTGAGTTGAGTTACCTACTAGTTTTGTAAGTGTGCACAATGTTTTTCATATATCGTATTTGAGTAAATGTGTGCACGACCCTAGTACGGTAGTGGAACCGAGGGCGATTGAGGAATTATATATGGAACCAAATTTGATATATGTTAAATGACCAAAAGCAATTGTAGGTCGTGATATAAAGAAGTTAAGGAGCAAAGTTATTTGATTTGTTCATGTCTGTAGAGTGACGATAAGGATGATTATACCAAAGAGGTAAAGTATAAGAATAGGAATATTTATCTAGTGTTGTTTTAAACATTCATAATTTGGTACCGTGCTTTATTTATCCACTATATAAACTAGTAGTAGCACTAGTATATTTTATTTTATGGTATAAATATGTTTTGGTAGTGTACTATGCATCATGAGAGATGAGTAATGATTTTACATTAGTAGGATACTAGTGTAACTATTGTACTTGTGTGTACTTTATATGATGATGAATTTATGCTAGTAGGGTGTTATTGTAATTATTATATAGTGTGTATGCTTTGTATTGATGACTAGGGTTTATTGTTCTACCTTATTCAAATTTCGAGGACAAATTTCCTATAAAGAGGCAATACGATAACATCTTATATTTTGGATTGCCATAAAATAAGATTACATTAATAATAAGGATTTAGTAAATAATAATTAAGATAGTTTAATTATAGAAATTAATCCAAGGGAATATGGTTAATAAAGTATAGGACACTTAAAATATTCATTGAGTGAACCAAGGGAAAACAGGTTGTTTTCCAACTTCTATGAAATTTAAGGAGTTCTCCCATGAATTTTTCAATTAATATGAATTTAGTGGTAAGGCGAAAATATCCTTAATGAAATAATTATGGAAACTAATTAATGAAGGAATAATTAAAGGTTCAGCTACCATCAATATTTATATCATGAAATAAAACTTACAAACGAGCATAAGACATATGTAAAGGATTAGTTAGAAAGCAGTTATTTTTTTAGGAAAATATCGGTTTTCTACCTAATTACGTAAAACATGCGATGGTTATTGGGTTTGACATGCGATAGTGAAAATTATAGACATGCAATAGTTGTTATAGTCATGTGATAGCCTAAAAGTTACACATGTGATAGTTATAAATTAGTCTTATGATAGCCTTAATATTAAACATTGGATAGCCTTAAAAGTTAGACTTGTGATAGCTACTTTAGAAGTACAATAACATTTAAGTTGAAAGTGTGATAACACTTAAGTTAAAAGTGCGATAACACTTAAGTTAGCAATGTGATAGCACTAAGTTAAATGTTCGATAGTGCTAATGTTGGACATGAGACAACTTAGATGTGTGATAGACTAGACTTGTAATAGTTAGGTATGCAATATAATTAAGACATGCGATAGCTTAGACATGTGATATCCAGATATGCGATAGCAACCTAGAATCTTAATAGCTTAAATATGTAGTAGCCAACTTAGAGATATGGTAGCTACACACAATTTTGAGTGATAACTAATGATATTGAATCCATTGTTTAAATACATAAATTTTGGGTAGCATTTTTGAAACTAGAATCCAAGGTGTCTAGTCTGAATTTCTTAAGGATGGAATTAAAAGAGAAATGCTAAAATGTAATAGCTTATGTGAAAAGGAGAAAAATGATTAAGCTTGGGGATGCTAAGCAATGTTAGTTTTATCATTTAAAAGGAAAGATAAAATATATTTTTCTAAAGAATTAAACTATTTTGATCCAAACATAAAGATCAATCAATATGTTGGTTATACAACTAAGGAGTGATAGAAATGGACTGAACCTAAGATCTTAAAATATGCCGACTCATGGAGTTATTGAATGGTAGGATGCCAAGGCTTACTACAGTCTTAAATTCAATAGTATATAGGAGGGTGCTAAGACTTGAGAAGTCTATTGGGTTTAATCGGAAATTTTAAACTCTATTATGGGTCATGACATAAAAAAGGATGAATTTTAATAAATGAATCGGTAATGTTAAATGAAAATGTTTCCAAGATTAGGAGAGGCTTTAGATGCTAAGTAAGAATGCCTGCTAAAAATATTCAGGGTGCTTACATTCAACCTCCTAGGAGAATTAGGGCGGCTCTAGGCCGAATGGCTCCCATGGTGAAATGAGTGGCCACTTCATTGGTGATATTGTTCGAGGAAATGATTGTATATGACATGGCTCATAAAATATGGATGTGTATAGGATACACTTGCAATTGAAATGGATGAACATATGACATGGTTCATAACGTTATGATAAGTCTAGGGTGGGTGTGTGTGTGTGTGTATTTGAAATGATGCTTATGAGAGAGTAAAGAGTATACCCTAGGGGTAATTATGTAAAAAATTACATATGTCTAACTCTACAACCAATCTCATTCGTAATAAAGGCGTTTAATTTATATTTATATGCTTATTATTTTGTGACACGTTAGTTAAGTATAAATTTAAGTATATTAACAAATGAAATACTTAAAATGATATGTTATGTGATAATAGTTACAAAAAGTTGTATTCATGAGAAAATTATCACAATATAAAATAACATGTTATTTTAAATATTCCTGGTCAAGATGTTTCGAGAAAGGATATTGATACATCTACTAAGACTGGAATATGTAACGCTCTCTAAATTTTGAGTAGTGCATTACTCATGGCTTTTAGGGGCACCAAGGGATTACATACTCGCAGTTATTAGAAAACTAAGGAAAGACTCGTTCGAGAGTTTCCTGTTGGTTAATAATAGCAAGGTCAAACAGAAAATCTAAGGGTGACAATCTTGCACAGTTCCCTCAATGTGAGAACACTCTGGAACTTTAATGTAAATACCACATTTTGATTAAAAGTATGCAGCGGCATAATGATTCGTCAAGCGATTATGGGTCTGAGTTGAAGCATTAGAAATGAAGCACTAATAAGTAAAGAATTGGTCTCCTTAGTTTTATGAGGTTAGTATCACAGTTAACTGTATTATACTTGAAGTCAAAAATTATGGCTAGAATAGTACAGTTAATAATAAATGTTATTATCGAACCAAGGACTTTGTTCATTGACTAATTGAGTTAAATAAGGATGATATTGGAATTTTTACTAAAACCAAATTCCGTAAAATCTAAAATGATATAATATTGACGAAGACAATGCTTGTAAATAATTGTTACAAAATAGTACCACTTAAGATAATATAATTTACTGAAAAAGTAAGTAAGCGATGAATTCGTCCAAACTATCACACTGCTAACTAAGGTGTCGTATGAACGTAAAATATTTGAATTGTTCGATATTAATTGATGATTGAATATTGCACCTCTTAGCCACATACCCGTATTCGTGAATTCTTTGAAAAACCATACGATTTAATAATTTATAAAATGATATAGATTAATTAATATTTGAGAAAATTGTTCGTTATTAATTTACTTTATGTTTGTAAGTTGTTTGTAATTACTGGATGTATATATAAAAGTAATATTTGGGTGCACCGATATAAGATATTGGTGTAACTTTAAAAGAGTTTTTAAATAAAAGATAATTGTATAAAAGGATTTATGGAAATTTTATTCCATTTAGTGGAAATACTGGTCATTCATAACATGAGAATGGTGGGGTTAGAAAACGTGAAAAATAAGAGAAAATTTGGAAAATTTTAACCGAAACGAATGGGAAGGTTTCATTCTTTCTAAAAAAAAACCCAATTATTTTATTTTGGTTCATTCATTCGTTTTTTTCCTCCTCCTCTCAATGCAATGGCCCAAAATTAATCTATCCCTTCCAAAATCAAATCAAATCCAAACCAAATAAAAACATCAAATAAAATAAAGCTAAGTGGTTCATCATTCTCTTCCAATGCTTGTTGTGGCTCTACTTAGAGATCTAGGGGGAAATAGAAAATTAAGGTATTACAAAAGGCAAGACTTTTTAGATTTGTTTTCATTTTATTTATACTCACTCATAATGTTTAACCATGAATTAATTCAAATATATTTATATGTATTTATGTATGTATGTATGTATGTATATTGAATTTCCATTTGTTGAATTTATTTGAACTCTGTGTATCATCATTTAAATGCAAAATCTGTCTTGTGTACGATTTATTTTGTGTATTAATACTATCATTGGGTTTGAAATCATTAGTTAATATAGATCTCATTTGCAACAAATTTTACTTCTGCTATCGCAATTAAATAGCCAGTTATATAATAAAACAATTTACGTTTGATTTATTTTATGTACTGATATCGTTTGTTTGGTCCGAGATTATTGGTTTATGTAGATCTGATTTACTGTAACAAAATTTTGCTTTTGTTATCACAATTTTATTTACATATAAATATGGATTTAGTGTTTTGTTAATTGAATTATGCCTATATATATTCATATGCTTCAATTTTATGTTCTCAAGATTATAAACCAGCATCAAGTCAAACCCTTTAGTTAGGTTAATTTATTTTTAAAATACATATTTAAGTTTGTTGTTTAGTCAAATGTATGGCTTTGAAATTAAATCTTAAATTACAGTATACATACATATGTATACATGTGTATGCAATGTTTCAAAATTAGTTACGTCATTGAAGTTTGCCTTAAAGGGTAAGAAGATCCAAAAGGTCTTAGTTGAAAGTAGGCCTCTATGTACATAGGAGATCCAATATTAAAAATAGTCATTGCACACGTTTCCCAAGGCAACTGTAACAACCCTCTCCCGAACGGGCCTAATTTTTGATCCAATAAATCCCATTGAACATTAAATCCATTTCAAAGTTGGATATTGGTTAGTAAATTTGATGTTGGTTATCTATCTATTTTTTTAGAATCTCATAGTGGAAGGGTAAAATATATATAACAGAAATTAGTACACATTTCATAAAAATCAAATCTCAAAAATACAACATCCTAAAATATCCATAATACGATATCTCAAAATAAAACATCAATATTTTCGAAATATGAATACATCTGAATAAATAAAAAACATTGACAAATAAATAACTTCCATAAATCTTCACCACCGCCTCTGTCTTCTCCATCAACATCGTTTCTCCTTAACTTATAGGTTGTGAAGAGGAGCGAGTTGAAACAATGATGTCTAGTGAATGAAAATCTCAAGTCTTACTTTAATAGTATTTAGGCAGTATCATTTAAATAAGTAATATGTCTTACATATCCTATACTTTATCCTAACTAAGTATACCTCTGTGACAATGCGCACCCCAAACACATCGATTCAAAGCCTAGGGTGACTCTCGAATTTGCATCGGAGCCAAGAAGTACGGGCTATCGATTTTTTATAACATTGAAATACTAAAAACAAACATATATGATCTAAAATATAGTACACTTTCAGAACTCACGGTGGAATGGAACAAAATATAAGCATAGAAAATAACCATGTCAAAAAATATCTCAAACATAGCCTCAGAAAAACAGTACATAGTCAAGTATAGAGTACATAGAAATACCGCACATGGTCCGATAAAAGAAATACTAAGCACTGATAGATAGACATTCACATGGAGAGTAAATAAAGGATAAGAAACTCTTATGATGAGCTCACCTCTCCATGTGTTGAGATTGGGCCAAATCACCTACTGCCATGTCCTTCTGCGGCAGGGGAAAGAAAGAAAAAAGGGTGGGTCGGAAAAAAATTCTTGTGAATGAGTACTAATTTAATATATAATGATCATGTGCAATTGACTTTAATTCTAGTCTACATGAGCTAGGGTGTCCTACAAGTTTTTATGCATTCCTAAGGTCCTTTATTTAGGGGTCTTTATTTAACACGCATTTATACTACAACTTATGCAGGCTTTTACAAGGATCAAACCTCAAATTAACAATCGATCATCGCTCCTAAAGCTACTCAATATGGAAACAACACTATTAGAGTTACTCAACATAGGAAATCCTACAACTCTCCTGTATGGGACTGCATCTCACATTACACCTATGCATAACTATCTCATATAATTTTCCCTATACACATGGGAATATATTTTCGACAACCACGACAACATGTAACCCAACTACGCATCGAGAGGGAGCATGCAAATGCCGACTCGTCGTTGTATTTGATCGTCTATGTCGGTGTCCATCTCTCGATCATACTATACGCATCTTATTGTATGCACCGGGATCCATCAACAACGCATTATCACGCTGTTTCAGAATCATCAATGCCAAGGACTCCACTATGCCGGGCCCACACACTTCATCGGGTAGCAGCTAGTGCCGTGTGTCCACTGTAGAACCTTCTATGAGTGTCATTTGCGACAGAGTCCCCCCTAGTCAAATAACTGACCCCCATTGGGTAAAGTACATTTACCCAACCCCATAAGGTCCTGAAAATCATCTCATTAGGAACTAGTTTTCCTGTTATCTATAACATACACACATATGTATACAATAAGGATATAACTATAGCTAATAATTTAATTTACAACCTTGGCCTTAGGTCAAGGTCTAGATTATGCATTTCGATCATCAATCGATCAACTACTACACCCCACCAGTCGACCGCTTGCGATAGATTACTCATAATGAACGGTTGATCGGTCGTACTGTAAATATTAGGTTTGATTTTTAATTATTTGATTTTAATTATTTGTTAATCCGATAGATTCTGTACTTACCCAATAAACCTTAGGCATCGATTTACACTAACTAATTTTTGTAATTTACCAAACTTTTTATTGATATCAAAAACATAGATTTATACCAGTTTAGTTCTTGTTTAATTCATGGTTAACCAATTTTTCAAGCTTTCTAGATTAATATCAGAAAGGAGTTTGACTTTGCTGAAAATGATTAGCCAATTTATCCGATTTCAATTTCTAATTCTAATTTTAGATTTTAAAAAATTATGGTTTACATTTTGATTACTCACCTCGAATCCAAGCTCTAACTCCAAACTCCATCGGAGAATCATCACCCGCTAGCTTGCCCTTTCTTGACCTGATTTACTAATGCCCTCTTGCTTTGTTATTTAAAAAAAATGTAAGTGGGGAGAAGAAATTTTGGAAGAGTTTCGACATGTAGTAATTTTTCTGATGAAATTACAGTTAGGTTAGGTGTTATTTATAGGGGTTATAGATTGATATGGAGCATTAGATTGACCACAGAGAATCTTTGCTCTCATTACAGATGCACATCAGAAACCTGGCATAGAAGAAAAATACTTGGTTTTACCGTCATTATCTGATCAAACATCCAGATCAACAAAAGTACATGTCAACGGTCGACCACTAGGGTAGACCAGTCATCCGCTTTATGTCGACCTGCATACCCTATGGTGTCGACCGATGACATTTTTTTATTAGGAAGGTCTTTTTAATTTATTCAATTTTTCGAACATCCGTAACTTCTCTGTGCTTACTCCAATTTTAAAGTGTTATGTATGAAAATTGTCTATAAAATCGCTGTGAACGCAATGATGCACTCTAAGGATAGAAATGAACTCCAAATGCCTCCACTCTAAGAATGAAAAACTCAATACTACATTTTGTCTACTCAAGGCGTCAACCACTACATTGCCTTTGCTTGGGGTACATGAGATATCAAAATCGTATGATGCCAAAAACTCCGTCTACCTTTACTTCCTTAAATTCAAGTCCTTTTGCGAGAACAACTACTTTAGAGACTTGTGATCCTTATACAGCTCAAACCACTATCCTAATAGATAATGCCTCCATGACTTGGGCGCAGAGATTGTGGCCGTTAACTCAAGATCATAAGTATGGTAGTTTTTCTCATGGACCTTCAATTGTCGACTAGCATAGCTTAGCACCCTTCCTTCTTGCAATAAGACTAAACCCAACCTTGTACAACATGCGTCGGTATATAGTGTGAATGTCCTTGCACCATCTAGAAATATTAAAATATTTGCACTAGTCAATGCCTCCTTTAGCTTAATAAAAGCATCCTCATACTTCACTTCCCATTGGAAAACTAGATTCTTCTTGGTGAGGCAGGTCAGAGGGGCAGAAATCTTTGCAAAGTCCTTAATAAGCTTTCGATAGTAGCCAGCCAAACCAAGGTAACTCCTCACTTCTCTGGCATTCTTCGGCACATGCCAATCTTAAACTGCTACAGCTTTATTAGGATCAACCACTAGCCAACTTTATGAGACAACGTGTCCCAAAAGCATATCTCCTCTTGCCAAAAGTGCCACTTTGAAGACTTTGCCCTCATCTTATGCTTACGGAGCATATCGAGCACTTCTCTTATACGCATGCTCCTCCTCGCTCTTCGAATAGACTAAAATATCATCCATAAATATCACGATGAAATTGTTAAGAAATCCTCTGAAAACTCGGCTTGTCATATCAACAAAGTAGGTGGGTGCATTAGCCAGTTTGAAGGGCATGACCAACCATTCATAAAATCCATCGGGTATACGAAAAGAAGTCTTTTGGATACTATCCTCGGCTACATGTAACTAGTGGAATCCAATATCCAAATCAAGATGAGAGAACACCTTTTCTTTAACCAACTGATCAAAGAGATCGTCTATATGGGCAGTGGATACCGATTCTTCTTTGTCAGTTTATTCAGCTCTCTATAGTCAACGACAAGTCTTAGAGAACCATTAGCCTTGGTAGCAAAGATGACTGATGTTCCCTACTCTGAAATTCTCCTCCTAATGAAGCCTTTCTCCAACAACTCATTTGCTTTCTTATTCAACTAACGTTTCTCCTTTGGAGCCATATGCCTCGAGGGTAAGGCAACAGGTCTAATGTTCTCCATAAGATAAGTTCGAAACTCGATCTCTCTCAAGGGTAGGAGATTGGTAACCTAGAAAAGACAATTGGGTAATCTCTAACTACAACCATTGAATCTAGCTCCTCAGGTGATAGGTCTAAAGAATATAACTAGCTCAATGTAATTGATCCTCAGGGATTGCACTAAGCCTCCAAGTTATGTCAACTGCACATACTCAATCTAACAACCTTTTCTATCACAATCTAGTATATCCCCATTCATCGTTGTCCAATCCATATCCAATATCTACCTAAGCCCAGAAAATCCTAAGACAAAAGCAACGCAATCGAACTCACCCTCAAAATAAATATTCAAACCCCTACATATCATAGACAAATAGACCGATCCTCCTACGTGGTTTTGACATATTAAGTGTAACTCACCCACAAGTCTACTAGAAATGAAAGAGTGTGATGCCCCCATATCAAATAAAGTGTGAATGGATAAACCTAATAAAGTCAACACACCTTCAATCACGACATTCTTCCCCTTGTCAACAGCTGGTGGTGCACTCGAGCTAGGTACTGCATCCAACGCATGTATTGTAACTACCTGGGTGGAGGTCTTTTGAGGTGCTGGATATTCTCACTTCATATGCCCAAACTAATTGCAATTATAACACTTGACCTTTAAACCCACCATCCTGCACTCCTTCGTGAAATATCTCTTCTTTCCACACTTCCTACAATGCATATCCTACTTCTTGATCTTTCCTCTTGGTCCAAATCCTCCCCTGCGTTGATTTTACTGATGTGCTTTCCCTTCAATATTCTTAGGTTCCTCCTTTGCTTCTTCCTTGGGGACGGTATTCAATAAGGCCATCTCCAATAAACCCTCGTATGTAGCACTCATAGGAACATGATGCAAAGCTAAATTTTGAAGAAGTTGGTTCAAAACTTTAGCAAACTTTAAATCCTTTTTATATAGGGTATCGAAGAGTCCCTCTCAAATTTAGCTAGTCCATTGAATTGGTTAACATACTCCTTCACCAAAATGTCTCCTTGCTTAAATTGAATAAACTTCTCTAATTGTACTCCTTCCTCGACCATTATAGGAAACTTCATCTTAAAGCGTCTCTGAAAATCCCCTAAGTAAACTCTCTTTCCTTAGTCTCTGCCTCAACTACATCCCACTAACTAAGAACCTCACTCTATAACTACTAAGTAGCTAACTATCTCCTTATCTCATCAGCAAGACCCATCAACCTAAAGATCCTCTCATAAGTATGAATCCATGTCCTCGAATCTACATATGACTCAGTCCTCACTCATAGCTTTCATCCAAGGCTAGTGAAATCGACCGCAAGTGGGCGGGCAAAACTGTACCCGTCGCTCTCTCTATGGGCCCTCTAGTGGGATTACGCCTGGCTTGTCCCTCGTCGAAAGGTACCAGCAAAACTAAATCGGTACGTTCATGCCTGAAATCATGGTTGCGTCACCTGAGCCTAAACTTGCAGGATCGCTCATCTCCTATCTGTGATTTTTAAGAATCTTACTAGTAACTTTTTACAGAAAATATCGACATGAATAAGAGAAAGCATAGGCACGAATAAGTGAGAAAGATTACAATATATAAAATTTTCAAATTTTTTTTTTAAAACTTATACATACACACACTTTGGAAACCCATTTTTAAATTTTTCAAAAAAACCATTTTCTTCCCAAAAACTTTTCAAGTACGTTCTCTCGATACGCTTTTGATCCCTAAAGAACTTTGAACCTAGGCTCTGATACCAAATTGATAACCCGCATCCCCTGACACACTGATCCTAAGCCTAGGGTGACTTTTGGACCCATGTCGGTGCTAAGAAGTACGAGCTATTGGATTTTTATAACATTACAAAGACTAAAACAAATAGATATGATCTAAGATATACTAACCTTCCAGAGCTCATGGTGGAACGAAACAAAATATAAGCATAGAAAGTAACCATCTTAGAAAATATCTCAATCATAGTCTAAAAAAAATAGTACATAGTCAAATACAAAGTACATAGAAATACAACTCATAGCTTGATAAAAGAAATACTAAGTATTGATAGATAAACAGTTACATGGAGAGTAAATAAAGGATAAGAAACTCCAATGATGAGCTCGCCTCTCCACATACTGAAATCGGGCCAAATCCTATGTTGCCCTGTCCTCATGTGGTGGGAAAAAGAAAGGGAAAAGGGTGGATCATACAAAAGTCTAGTGAATGAGTACATATTTAATATATGATGATCATACGCAGTTGAATTTAATTCTATTCTACATGAGCTACGGTGTCCTACAAGTGTTCGTTCATTCCTAGGGTCCTTTACTTAAGGGATTTTATTTAACACACACCTACACTACAACTTGTGCAGGCTCCTACAAGGATCAAACTACAGATCTAACCTTAACAACTAACAATCGATCATCGCTCCTAGAGTTACTTAATATGGAAAAGCGCTAAAGCTACTCAACATAGGAACATCCTACAACTCTCCCGCATAGGATTGCATATCACATTACGCCTACACGTAACTCTCACATAGTTTTCCCTACAATTACTATATAGGAATAAATCTTCTACAACTACATGTATCCCAACTACGCATCATGAGGGAGCCTGCAATGCCAAGTCATGGTGTGTCTCATCGTCTGCATCCGTTTCCACCTCTCGATCGTAGTATACGCTTCTTATTGCATACACCGGGATCCATCAACAACACAGTATCACGCTGTGTCAGAATCGTGAATACTAAGGAGTCACGTTGTGCTGGGCCTACACACTTCATTAGGCATCAATCGGTGTTCCACGTCCACTGTACCTGTAAGTGCCATTTGTGATAGGATCACCCACAACTGAAAAATCGACCCCATTGGGTAAAGTACGTTTACCCAACCTTGCAACGTCTTTACGTTGTCGCATAGGGAACTAGCTTCCCTACTATCTCTAACATCTACACATATGTATACAATACGATTATACATATAATTGATTATTTTATTTCCAACCTAGGCCTTAGGCTTAGGTTCAAACTACGCATTTTAGTCATCAACCAATCGGCCGCTACACCAAAATACCATCAACCCCCATTATCGACTTGAGAATACCATCGACCATCAATATGAAAGCTCTGCTTTGATTATAGTCAAATTATGGCATGGTGTCCATCGAGTGACTATAGTTGAGTCGAGTAGAACTATTGGAAGTGAAGCACTATTCAAGAGATGATTCGTCTCCTTGGTTATATGGGGTTAATATCATGGTCGACTGAAGTCAACTCGGATTCAAAGTCTCTGGCCAGACATTTTGGTTAATAATAATTAATATTATTGAACCAAGGATTTTGTGTTTGCTATAGAGTTTAATATGGATATTAGAGTTTTAACCATTATCAAATTCCGTAAGCTTAAAGTGATATAATTTTGACCAAAAAATTGGTGTAAATAAAAGTCACAACATGTTGATGCTTGATAAAGTAAAATTATAATTTACCGAATCAAGTAAGCAATAATTTTAGCCAAAATTCCACACCACTTGCTAAGTGATATGTGAATGTTAATAATCGAATAATTCGATATTAATCGTCGACCAAATTTATATCTAACGAGTCACACCACCACAGCAATGAATTCTCCCTTGACCAAACGTTTTAATTAATTTATAATTGTTATAAATTAATTAATATTTATGAATTTTTTATAAAACTTGATTATGATTTGATGAATAAATATTATTAAATATATTTATAAGAGTTATAAATATATCAATCAATATACAACATTGATAAGTGATTAAATTGGATTTAATTACATAATATTTTATATAGGCTTAAGTGGGTTTAAGGCCCATCATGTGGGCTGACATTTTCTGCAGCAACAAGGGCTAGGGATGGCACAAGTGATGGTTAGAGGGGCTTGATAATGGATGGCTAAGATTAAAGGACAACGAGTAAGAGATGAGATTCATACTTTCCTCCTTTCTCACCACTATATATGCATCTCTATCCTCATATGATATGAATCTTCTGAGGCCTCCACACCCTATCTCTTGCTAGCCAAAATTCCTACTCTCTTCTCCATCATTCTAGAGATCAAATCAAGTTAGCTTCCATCCGATAGCTAGTGGTCGACAGTTCAACGACTAGCACTCTATTGAATTGGAAATTGTTTCAAGAGGTAGAATATCATCATTTGAAGGCGTACTTCAAGGCATTGGAACAAAGGTATATTTCTAATCATAATATAATTATTTATGCTCAATTATAATGTTTTATTATATACACACATAAACACACACACACACACACACACTATTTGATGTTGGTTAAGTGATAATTCTGATATGCAAGTGATATTGTCATAAAATTATTTGGTTATATCTATGTATATACTTTTATAAAAAAAGTATCATAAACTACTTAGGTTAGTACGGTTTAAAAACCGAAAAAACACAATTTTCTATTTTATTAAATTAGCAAATATATTTAAATAGATACACATACATATATATAATCTATAATTAAATATAACATCATATTTTAATCAAGTATGGTCATATAATTTTATATGTAAATAATTAAAGCTAAGATAGTTTTCGGCAATGATAAAATAATTTATATACATATTTTATTATTTTAAATATTATTTAAATCAATTATACAAATTTAAATATATTATGAAAATTATATTTTATATTTTACAAAGTAATATTATAGGTAAAGAAGCTCTTGGGAAAAAACATATTTAAAATTTTAAATCATAGCCTAAAATAGAAAAATTATTTTAAATCAAAAAAATTGTAGAAATTTTTTTCAAAGCATAACATATCATTTTGGATTTACTAGAAATTCAAAATTCAAAATAAATTTTCGTAATTAATTTTTAGTTAGTATTTTAATAATTTTCGAATGGATATTTTAATAAAATATACCTTCAAAATTAAAAGAATATTTACATTTAAATAAGTCTATTATATTATATCTGTATTCAGTATTGATATTTTATTATATGATTACATATATATGTACTTATATAAACAAACTATAATATATATATATATGTATGTATGTATATGTATATGTATATGTATATGTATATATCAATAATATTTATATGTAAATAATAGAATATATATACATACATTTGGATAATATATTTGTATATTGGATGAGCTAATGTGTCTGTTGCGATGTAAATTCCAACTTCAATACACGGGCATGTTATACCTTGCACGAATTGATATGTTACGCATATAAAAAGATATGTGTGTGTGCGACACGCATACATAACATAAATTAAATAAAACTGTATAATTTATAAATTCAAATAAAATAAAAGATTTAATTTAAATGAAATTTTAGAAATGTTCTAAATAAATTAGACTTCACAGGTCCAATAAAGATCCAATAGGATAAAAAAGGAAAATTCTCCCATAACTTCCGATGCAGGCTGGTCCAGTTCCAACAGTAACTACCGTAAATCATACCCTAACGATGTAAGAGAAAGAACTCGAGCACATAATACTTCTTTAATGGGAATCAGGTGAACTCTGACCATTGAATACCTATACCCTAGGCAGATCCCCGTCATTCAATACCTAAATCCAAGGCATACCACTCTCTGGTACTTCCCAACTAACATTATGAGAAATCTCATCAGGTTACTTAATACTTATTTTATAGGAAGAAACAGACCCTATATAGCCACTTAATACATCAACCCTAAAGCGGACCCTTCCATAGATTTCCCACTATTGTACCTAAAAGATAATCATGACCATTTAAACTTCTTGGGTGGGAAGGAGGCGGACCATACAAAACCACTTAATACCGCCGTCCTAGAAACAGACCCATACTGGGATATTCGTCTTATGATCCATAACCCAAATCATACGTCTCATATTAATCCAACTATTTATAGGTGTTGGTATCTAGAATAGCTGGATAGACTTGCCTTGCAAATTGAGATTAACCTCCCATTCACCTTGGGGACTTATTATGGGCGATGTCTCACGTCAGTTTCAAAGCCACACAACTAGTAGTCAGATTACTGGATAGACTTCTATGTGCTTTTGACTGACCCTGTACCCTATAACTTAGTCATATTTTAGCTTTCCTAACATACTAACACTTATATAATACATACATACATACATACATGTATGTATGTATATGTATACATATAATATCTTACGCATTTACGATTTAAGGCCCTATAAGGAAAACTCATTATTTCCCCTTTAATTATGGATTAATTTCCATAATTATCCTTAACTTCCTTCCTAAAGGATTTAATGCTATTTACTAACCTATTTATTCTATACAATGTGACTTTCTCGTTACTATTTATACGCTATTAAAATATTTATATATATGTAATTTTTAGGCTAATTAAATATTCCTAAGCATGCGTATAAATATTCCTATTCTAAGATCTCCACTTCCTATATCAAATGTTATAATGTCAAAACTTACATATTCATACCAGCCTCATTTTCAAACAATAATTTACAAACTTAGCTAGACAAAATAAACTTGTATATAAATTAAAAATGGAATCAAATTACCATTCTTATTTTACATTAATATAATAGAATCGATGCCTCTATTTCAAGAAAACAAAACTTTACAATTTAAATGCTTTATATTCTATTCAACTTTTACATATACAAACTTAAAGTGAAAAATGGGTTCATATTTATCTAAATTTCAAAAATTGACGGTGCAATCTACATACAGGAAAATCCATACACTGCACACCATTTTTTAATGATTTTCTGTTTGAACCCCTTTATTTTAACAACATAAATCTGAAGTGGAAGTTATGAGCTACAGAATTATGGATCTTAAGGCTAATTAAATACTAGAGAAAGGGTGAATAATGTTTTCTAACTTATATAATCTTTTTAAATGTCTTTCAACATTAATATTAAACAACATATTATCAATACAAAAATATACCAACAATCAATCACAGATACAATCATAGATGAAAACAAAAACAACAAAGTAAAGTAGAGAGCTAGAGATATGAGAACAGAGATTTTATACTGATTCAAATTTCTCCTACATCCAGTCCTGTACAATTGCTTGTATGGATTTCTTTCCAAATGCCAATCTTTAACCAGGCAGAAGGCAAACCCAAATATAATCTTGATTCGAGGCTATGAGACACACCCTCTTGAATTTTCGAGCTTAGAGCAGACTCACTTGATTTGATCGGGATACAAATGCACCCACTAGATTTTTGAGCTGTTAAGCACACCTGGGTGATTTGAACGGGCTATAAGCACATCCAAAGCAATTACAAATAGAGTTGATAATTTTTCTAAAGACAACTTCTTGAACTTTGGATACAATGAATCATATAGCCTCTGGACAACACTTTGATCTTTAAATTAGGAGAGATGTTTCCAAAAACAATAAGAAAGTAGTATTGAATCAGTACAATGAAGTATGAATTGATTCTATGTGACTTTGAAGAGAATAGAGTATATTTTTCAATAGAGTTTTCAAGAGAGTAAGAGAGGGGAGAAATGTAAGTAATTAGTTGTCAAAAAATTCATTTGTGCTCCCCTTTATATAGTAAATAAATAGATGTGTCCGTTCGTGAAGAGTTGCAATGAAGTGACACTTCATTTTAAAATTTGAAAAGCCAATTGGCGGCATGTATATCGACATACCTTATTCCTTTATATTGACATATGCTTTGAAATATTTTTTTTTGGAAAAAGGTACTTTTTATTGATAGACAAAACAAAGCATACACTTCCTTGATATGCCTCATTAAAACCTTACAACCCCCTAGCCTATATGGGTACCTTATAAGGAAAAAAAGTACATATCAATTCCATATATTAACTATATAACAATCCAATTACTGGACCAAACTGTCAAATAGATGGAGGAGGAAAAAACACAACAATACTCTCAAAATCATCTGTACAAGCAGCTGGCACCAGACATAAACACATTCCAAACTCCAACGTAGCTATTATAACAAAAGACAAGTCGAAAGACGATATAACTTATCTTGCTACCCAGCAACGTGGAGAGAGGAAAACAAAACCCCAAAATCTCAGATCTAAAATCAAGTTCGCCATTAAAAGTGGAGCAATTAACGAAAACAGCTGACTACAAGATCGACCACCACATACTATCACCAGGCACCAATCTACAGCAGTTCAAGGGGGTCGGAGTTGGTCGTGGAGATCCGACGCCATGTTGAGTTTCATCAAGATAAGTCTCTCTACTGAGTTTAATTCACCAAATTGAACCTTTTGTTGGATAAGATGTTTGCTGTCTATAAGAATGTGTTTAATTCTTAGTTCAACTGGTTGTTCAATTCCATTAAACACTCGGTTATTCCGTTCGCACCAAATGTTCCATATTATATTAGTAAAAACGATACTAAAAATATTGGAGTTGGAAACTTTCATTTGTTCCTCAGCTTGTTTAATAGCAGTCAGAGTAGAACAGATTTCAAAATTGTAGTGTCCTGTGATATTAATCTTGGGAAAAATTTCCATTAGGATGCTCTTCGAATACGTGCATTAAAAAAAAGGTGGTCTCTATCTTCATTGTGGTTTGCACATAAGACACATTTTTGGTCTATATTCGGGGACCATTTGCTAATTCTGTCTTTAGTATTCAGTTTGTTTTTGATGGCAAGGAGTGAGCATATTGACATTTTGGGTACACAACCTTTCTCCCAGATAGTCTTGGTCCAGTCAAGTTCAGGATATTTGTTTCAAAATGTATTCCATGCAAATTTCAACGAAAATTGTCCCTGTTTGCTAGGAATCCACCACCAATAATCCTGATTCATGTGGTGATGCATGGGAATATTCCTTACATCATTATGAGATTGCATGGGAATGAAGTTGAGATTTTGTTTCCAGTTGTTATTCAAAATGAGTTGTGATACTTGTTTATGACAACCCTTTAGATTTCTCATGCAGTTCCAGCCATAATTGTCAATCAGTGAATAGCATTGTAACCATGGGTCAAACCAAATATCAGTATTAACACCATCCACAATTTTCTTGTCTATGTATCCTTTACACCATTGTCTAGCACGTAATATGGTTTTCCAAGAAAGTTTGAGCATACCATATTGATAATCCAAAAGTTATTCTTTTTGCAATATCTATTATGCATCCATTTTGCCCACAAAGAGTTTCCATTAATATAGTTCCATAACAGTTTAGTTGCAACTGCTATAGCTAAGTCTTCAATTTTTCTAATTCCTAAACCCCCCTCGTTCTTGGTTTTGCATACTTCATTCCAACTCATATTATGTGACTTAGTTTTCCATAGAAAGTTTGAGCATACTGAATTGATTCTGTGAATAACTGACGCAGGAAACTGGGATACTTGAAGCCAGAACAACAGCATTGGATGGATGACAGTTTTGATAAGTTCAGCTCTTCCACTTATATTGAGAAATCTGGTTTGCCAATGATTGACCTTTTTGTTAATTTTGTCAATAAGCCATCCAAAGTCTCTAGATTTCAAAGAATTATTAGAAAGAGGAATCCTTAAATAAATGATTGGCAGATTATCAATTTTGAATTTAATGATGTCGGCAATCTCCTGTTTATTTTTGGCACCTTTACTGAAGTATATTTTGGATTTTTTAGTATTTAGTTCCACGCCTAAGACAATTTTCATTTCTTGTAAAATATGATAAATAGTTTCTGCATTTTTTATTGTAGCTTTTGCCAAAATTAAAATGTCATCAGCATAGAGAAGGTGGGTAATTATCGGCTCAACTTGATATATTGGACTGATGTTGCCTTTTAAAAATTCTATGTCCAACTTTATAGTGAGGAATTCCATGACCATAGCAAATAAGTAAGGGGAGAGAGGGTCCCCTTGTCTTATTCCTCTTGTGCTATTAATGAAACCATGATGGGATCCGTCAATTAAAATAGAAAACGAGGGGGTAGATATGCATTCATAAATGATATTTTCAAAGGGGACGGGAAATCCCATAGATATCAGCATATGATGGATAAATTCTCTATTAATCTTGTCATAGCCCTTATGCAAATCAATTTTCAAACAGAAATAGCTTGAGTTTTTTCTATTAAAGCTTCTGACCATTTCATAGGCAAGGAGAGAATTTTCAGAAATTGTTCTGTTAGGGATGAATGCATTCCGGTTAATTGAGATTAAATCATTCATATATGCTTTCATTCCGTTGCATAATAAATTGGCAAGGATTTTGTATGTGACATTACAAAGAGAGATAGGTCTAAAGTCAGATATATTCTTAGCCTCTGGAATTTTTGGTATAAGGCAAATGAAAGTGTGATTAATTTCTCTAATGATTTTACCAGTTTGAAGAATGCCATTCATAGCTTCCCAAATATCCTTTTTAATGCTGTCCCAGTTAACTTTGTAAAATTTAGAATTGAATCCATCTGGCCCAGGAGAGCTATTATCATTAATCTGAAAAATAGCCTCTTTAATTTCTTCCATCGAAAAAGATTTACTCAAATTAGTTTTAGCATTTCAGATAGAACTCTCTTGCAAGTAATGTTTGAAATTGATTTGAGGCTTGGGACAAGTGAAACAAATCAGAGAAATAAATAACAGCTTCTTGGGCTAATTTTTCTGATGCTGAGATCCATGTTCCTTGACTATTGATAGTAAAATTGTTTCTTCGTCTGTTTTTAAATTCTGAAATTTTACTGTAAAAGAATTCTGTGGGTCTGTCCCCTTTGAGAAGCCAATTGAATTTCATTTTTTGATCATTATCAATGGCAGTTTTCCTCAACATATCATGCAGAGCATCACAACAAGTAGTGTAGATTTGTAGGAGGTTGTCGTCCAGAGGATTGCTAACTAATTGATTATAAATGTTGTTATTATGCTCTTTCAAATTGTTAATCATTAGTTGCATATTAGGTTTAGTACTTAACCAATTCTTCAGACTGCTTTTCACCCTCTTCATCTTGTAGAGCAGTTTATACAGAGGGCTACCAAGGGGATAAATATCCATAGCTTCAGCAATGATCGGGTTATAATCAGGATATGTATGCCAAGAGTTCTTATACTTAAAAGGTATGTTCCTCTTTCTAATATTTTGAATTTGTAGTATAATTGAGATAGGAGTATGATCGCTCAGAGAGTGATTGCCAAAATTAATGCCAAAATTATCAAATTTGTCTAACCATAGAGAATTAACAAAAACTCTGTCTATTTTACTATGAATAGAAAAAGAGTTACCTCCTCGCCAAGTAAAAAGATTGCCTGTAAATTCAGGTTCCACCAGTTTCGATAAAGTAATACAGTCCATAAAATAGGGATCACCACTAGAATTAAAACTACCATAATTCATTCTTTCATTGTGATGTAGTATAGTGTTGAAGTCACCTGCCACCATCACGGTAGAGTAACTTTCTTGGATAGCGATATGATATCTTCCCATAGAGTGGAGAGATTATTTTCTTCATTATGAGCATAAACAATGGTGCACACAACACTGATATCATTATCATTATGCATGATACTGGTTATGTACTGATCTGTGGAGTGAAGAATGATATTAGTCCATACCAATGAATTCCAAAAAATAATAATACGACTTTTTCGATCAGAAATGTTGTGAGACATTTTCCACTTATTATCAATTTTATCCATGAAGCGTTCTATAGCATTAAGAGAGAGCTTATTTTCCAGGATGCCAATAAATGAAAAATTATTCGAATTAATGATTTTTAAAATTTCCAGTTGTTTGTGTGGGGCATTCATCCCCCTTATGTTCCAAATTAGGAACTGCATTAAAATTCATTGATAGGAGTGCTACTTTCTTCCAGAGGAGTAGCTTTCCCCGTCATCTTGGCTTTTTTAGATTTTTTTGCTTTTATTTTTTAGCTGAATGACAAGATTTGACCATGCAGGATTCTCCAAAACTTCAGGGTTCGAAGAAGCTTTGAATTCAAAAGGAGCTTCCTCTGTTCTCATTTTGCGAGTTGTTTTTGATCTGGCTATTGGTGATGAATCTGAATTTAGGCAACCAGTCCGTTGACTAGGAAGAGGGGAAACGACTATGTTATCAGCTTCTTCCATGGCGGTAGCTTCAGCATGGATAATTTTTGGATGTACCTTTGAATTACCTGTGCATATATTTTCAGACGAAGTATCCAATTTGTCGTTCATGTTGTGACCTTCAGTAGAGTTATTGATGATGTAATCTTTATTTGATTGAGCTATATGAGTGGTGATTTGTGTGATATGGTTAGGATTTGTTTCATTTATATTTGACACTGGATCAATTTGTCTGTTCTGAACAGTTTCAGTGCCGTTCTCCTGTTGTGCCTGATTCTTGGTATCCAAACCAGAGCTTTGTTTGAAAGAATTTTCAATTATGTTACAATTATTCGGAGTGGTATCAGTGGGGTCTATAATTATCTCTGAATTACCTACTTCTTGTTATGTTTTTTTTTGGCACCCATGCTTTAGTGAATTGACATTGATTTTCTGTATGACCAAAGCTCGAACAGTTGGGGCATGCGATAGGCTTCCATTCATAAACTATATCTTGCCAAGTTATTTCATCTTTCTCATTTAAAATAGGAAGTTTGCTCGGGTAATTAAACTTATTATCAATTTCAATAAGAACTCTAGCGAAAGCAATCTTTATTATTCCTTCCGTGAATTTGTCAAGTTTTGATAGGAGTTCCGAGCACAGAAGCAATGCGACTGATCCCTTCTTCTGTCCAATAGTCAAGAGACAGATTGGGAAGACGGATCCAAATTGGAATAGAATGAAGTAACTCTTTATTAAGTTGCATTCCGGGATGCCATCTCTTCAGCATCAACATTTTTTTGTTATAATAGTATGGTCCTCCTTCCAAGATATTTAGGCAGTCTTGCTCTTTGTTGAACTTAATCACATAAAAACCATTTTCCATTGAAAAGATCGAAAATTCCTCGGCTGGTTTCCAAACTCTGATGATATATTCTTTGAAGTATGGATAATATGGTTTAGGTCCTACTACATAAACCACTATGGCGTTACTCCATTGTTTTCTAGCATCCATAAATAACTTCAGCAGACATTTTAGCTCATTTTATAGAGTTGATTTCTCGAGGCGGATAAAATTTCAGTGGTACAGGGAGTGAAATATTATTACCTTTGACTATTTCATTCCACGCTTTACTCCTTTGGGAGGCGAAATTCCATACTGGGGGTTTTTGCTTAGCATTAAAACGTCCGTTGTGATGGGATTCAGGACCATTAGGGATTGGATTAGTATTCTGATTAGGAGATCGACCAACGTAACTTGGGGATGGGATGCGATTTGAATGCTTCTCAACTTTGCCCAGAGGACTAGAAGGAGTAGGTTTATGTTGCCTCTTCCATTTACGCGAACGGACTGGGGTGAATCCATCATCGAAGGTGGGGGAAGTCGGTCTTGGTTCACTCGGCGCGAAGCCCGGAGGGTGATCTAGTGAGGAAAGCGTCAAATCAGATGACGCAGTAGGTGGTATTATAGGGGAAGTGTCGAACGACATTGGGGATCGACCGCAGTGGTCAGAAACTGGTAGAATTCACGAGAAAATGAGGTGGGAACGACAGAGAGATCCAGATCGCCACGAAGAAGGGGTGGCGGCTGCTAGGGCAAAATTCTTCCGCTTTGAAATATTATCTATTCTAAAATATTTTGAAAACCCTTTACTTTGTAAAATAATTTGATGCTTTGTAAAGTAGTTTGAACATAATTTATAAACATTTTGAACTTTGAAAAACTTTATAAAATATTTTGGAATATATTATAAAATATATTTTGGTTAAAAATATAAAAGATTAGAAAACTGGAGATAGAGATTAAAGATTGCTATCAAGGACTTTAACAATGTACTCTGACTCTACACGCTAAATTATAATATTGAGATCTTCATATCTTTGCTTTTGAACTCATAAGTCGTCATGTCTATCTCTTGAGTCTTTATACAGTACTACAGTCATTGATTCAACACATATGTAATATTCTGCACTATATACTATATAACTTGGTAAAACATTAATATTTATATTCTATATGATTGTGTAAGGTTGTTATCACCAAAATCAATACTGAACTATTAACATTCTCCTTATTTTTTTCGATGACAGCCATTAAATATTCGTATATGTAAAATATAATATCACCCCTCTTGAGTTACATAACTTCCCATGAATATATTGTATGTATATATTTTACATTTTTCTCCTCCCTTTTCATCAAGAAAAATGGTTGAATAATAAAATCTCCCTAAATGAAATACTTTTATAGAATATGAGGTCAAAATCTATATTATTTGGTACTAAATAATCAAAGCTAATGTAAGAATGTAATTTGATACGATTGTGATACATAATGATAATTATAACTAAATATATGATATAATAATGATAAATAAGTTAATAAGAACTATATTCATTAATTCAAATCCATTTGTTAAAATCACACTATTAATCCATACATACAATCAAACCAAAATCAAACAAATCAAAATATCAATCCAAACAAATCCAAACCCAAGAATATTAATTAACACAATTAAATAAAAAGTTATATACATATTTATCATTTAAAATAAACCAAATAATTAGACATTCCTTGGAACTTCAACTCAACTATCGGATCCAAAATTTTGCTTTGATGGCATCCCAATCTTCATTATCCTTATTGTTAGAGCATTTTGGGTTGTTGGTTTGATCATCTTTGACTATGGAAGAAATCAAACATTGAAGGGCGTCGAAATACTTTTCTTGCTCTATGATTAATTTCAATTTACTTAATTCGAAATGCTTTTGATTTCTTAAGATAAATGAGATAACATCATTGAAGCGTTGAAGTGTTTCTTCAAGTTTTTCACACAATTTCTGATGTGGAGAAGACATTATTTTGAGAAGGAAGTTTGAAAAATGAAGGGGATAAAAGGATTAAATGAATAATATAATTTTTTGCAACAAATAGGCTTAAATAGGAGTGAAAAGTCATTTAGAATGCTTGAGTGGATAGTAGTTATTTTATTTTCCAATTCTGAATTAATGCCAAATAGCTAGGTATATTGACATATGTCGTATATATGTCGACATATATACCTACAAATGCAATTTTTAAGTTTTTGTTTATAGTTTTTGTTTTTATTTATTTCCATTCTATTTTAATGAATTCTAAAGACTGTAAGAACAATATATAGCAGCAAGAATAATTTTCCATTGATACTAAAAGATGATACATATCGTTAAGGTGAAATACATAAAGACGATGTGAATTAAACTAGAACAATACAATGAAATAAAGGCTAGAAATAACTAGATAAACTTAGAAAGATGTAGATGATGATGATGAATTTCCAATAATCTTGCGAATAACTTTCCCAAAGTATTTGTCCACTTTGTTGGAGAGGGAAGTGAACTTTTTACTAAAGGAACGTTTAAGCTTCTTTTGGTTTTTAGGAAGCTTCTCTCGGTTCTTTAGTATCTCTTTGTTGGAATGGTGGGGTGGATTGTCGAAGCTTTCCAAAGAAGTATCCATTTCCTCCTCCTCTTCTTCTTGATTATCCTCTTCTTCCATTTCCATTTCGTCGCCTTCTTCCTCTTCTTCTTGTTGTATTTCTTACCCCTCTTCCTATACCAATCTTTCTTCCTTTTCAACAAGAGTTTCACATGGTTCAAAATAAGGAGGAATATACATAAGAGAAATGTTGGCCTTACTGAATTTTTTTTGAGGTAGAGTTGGTTCTCCTCTTAAGTCAACACTAAAATATATGAAATTTTTAGTAAGATAAACACCATAGTAGATTGTGTTCTCATGTCTAGAAATATTCTTTGAACAAAGTCATCTAAGATGACATATTCTCAATTGATGTCATAGTTTCCATAGATAGCAAAAGGAGGGTTAAAAATCTTTTAAGTAGGGCTATTGTATTATGCATCCTTGAAGTGGTGTTTTGTTGTAAAATGAGACTCATAAGCCTCAAGACAGATCTAAGATTTTTATGTTTAAAATAAAAAATTTCTTCACTTTCAAAAATATCATGAAAAAATTATGATTTTGGTCATTAATTTTAAAGGTGAAAAGGTCAATTCCATTAGATTTGCAACCAAGTATGTGACCCAAAAGTTCAAAATTTAAAACAATTTAAGTTTGATTTACACTATTCCAAATTTATCCCTCTTATCCTTGAAAAAGTTTTCCATTCAAATTCGCATAAATTTTTTTATTCAAATTTGGATAACACAAAAAATCATTTCGAACAAAGTCGACTAAACAAAGAATTTCATTTTTAAAGAAAATATCTTGAAGACCATAAGAGGAAAAATCATCAAACTTTGCAAATCTTCTAGGAAAACTTTTCCGGAAGTAGCATACTCCATATAAGTATCAATGGCTACTTTTTTATTGAAAATAAAGCCTTTGGTTCTCTTTGAGAGCCTTATAGTTTTATTGAGGATGTCATTTTTGAGTTATTGAACGGATAAGAGAATGAAGAAATATTTGAGTTTTGAAATAAAGTGAGTGCATGAATGGATAGAGACAAGACGAATTAATGGACAGAGAATCGACATTTTAGGGTTAGAAGATGCCATTTTAGTTGTTGGAATTGATAAAAAAAAGAGGTAAATTAAAATTTTGTACTTGAAATGAAATTTTAGAATTCTGGCATGTATGTCGACATATAGGGTATGGGTTTGTCGACATATGGGCTATAAAATCCAAAATTAAAACCAATATAATGTATGTGTGTGTGTATATACACTTATATGCATCCAATATTACGATTAATCTGTACTTTATTCCTAAAAAACAAAAATAAAAATTAAATGTAAAAAGTACCACTTTTTGCTACGTGCCTTTGATCTGTTATATTTAATCCACTACTACTACGAAATACATGTTTGCATCCTCAGTATCTAATTCATTATTACTTGAAGTAGTATCTAAATCATCTAATGTTGCTATATAAGCCCTCATTCTTTTTCTAGATGAATTGGTAACTGGCGAGATCTTTGATTTATTCTGATGCTGACAGTCTCTTTATAGATGACCGAGTTCATCATAGTTGAAATATCTAATTGCGGTTCCAATTCCCAGTTCCTAGAGTCTTTTTTTAAGTCTTCATAAATTGCTCACCTTCCTATACTTTAGGAACATTATGAAATTCCTGGTCATGAAACGGTGTTTGAATTCCGATTGTCGGTTATTGCATTGAAAGGGACAGATTTCTTTTTCGTTTTCTTGCTTTCTCTTCTACTCTGTAATTGTGCTTCATAGGACATTAAATTGTTGATTAACTCTTCAATTTTTAGAGTACTAATGTAATTAGCCTCTTCAGTTGCTAATGACTTTTGATCCCACTCTGAAGAGAGTGAACTGAAGATTTTTCCAACTTAATCCTCTTTAGAAAAGTTTTTACCTAATGCTACTAAAGAATGCACTATATCTTGAATCTACAATACATGTCAGAAATAAACTCGTTTGGACTAATTTTAAACAACTGAAATTGATTAGTTAACACGGAAATTTTGGTTTGTTTAATTTTTATTAGTGCCCTCATGTATAACTTGCAGTATTCTCCAAATTTCATATACAGACTTACAAATAGAGACTCTGTTAAATTCATTTTTATGTAGTGAGCAGAATAAAATATTCATGGGTTTGGAATTATTTGATGAAAGTGCCTTTTGGTTAGCAGTCCATTGTGCAAAGATAGTCTGGGGTTCTGTGCACTCATTTTGTGTAATATTCCAAATATTTAAACCATTAGACGGTAGATAAATCTTCATCCTACATGATCAATAAGTGTAATTTCTGCCATTAAAAATGGGGGTCTAGTAATAGATTTCCTTCGACAAAAGTGTTTACTAGTGTACTAACATTGTTGCTGGGCATTAAAAATTTTCAAAAACCATATTGCAAGTTTTTGAAAATTTGGTACTCTGGTACTAAATGCGGGTTCTAGAATTATGGATCTTAAGGTTAATTAGACACTAGAGGGGCGAATAGTATTTTCTAACTTGTATAAATCTTTTTAAATTTCTTTCATGGTTAATATTAAGTTACAGATTATCAACATAGAAATATACAATAGTCAATCAAAAATGCGATCACGGATAAAAATAATAAAGTAAAGTATAGAGTTAAAGAGATCACACCGGGGATTTTATACCAGTTCGGATTTTTCCTACATCCAGTTTCGTACAATTTCTTGTATATATTTCTTTTCAAATGCCAATCTTTAACCGAAATACAATCTCGACTTCAAGGCTATAAGACACACCCTCCTAAATTTTCGAGCTTAGAGTGGACCCACTTGATTTGAAAGGGCTATAGGCACACCCACTAGATTTTTGGGCTACTAAGCATAACCACTTGATTTGAACGGGCTACAAGCACACCGAAAGAAAATACAAATTGAGTTGATAGTTTTTCTATAGACAATCTCTTGAACTTTGGATATAGTGGATCATATAACCTCTTGGACAATGCTTTGATCTTTGAATCAAGAAAGAGATGTTTCCAAAACAGTAAGAAAGTAAGAGTAAGAGAACCAAAACAGTAAGAAATTAAGAGTAAGAGAATAGAGTATATTTTTCAATGGAGTTTTCAAGGGAGTAAGAGGAGGGAAGTAATTAACTAGTTGTCAAAAATTTCATTTGCACTTCCCTTTATATAGTAAATGAACAGATGTGTCTGTTATAAAAAGCTACGATTGATAGACACTTCATTTGAAAATTTGAAAAACAAATTGGCGGCATGTATGTCGACATACCTTATTCCTATATGTCGACATATGCTAGTGTATTCTGAAAACTTAATTTTTTGAAAATGTTTTGAAAATCTTATACTTTGTAAAATAATTTCATACTTTGTAAAGTAGTTTGAACATAATTTATAAGCATTTTGAACTTTGAAAAACTTTTATAAAATATTTTGAAAGTTATTATTGTTAAAAATATAAAAGATCAGTAAACTGAAGATAGACATCAAAGATTGCTATCAAGGACTTTAACACTATATGTTATGACTCTGTACACTAAATTATAATCTTGAGATCTTCATATCTTGATCTTTGAACTCAGTCTTCATGTCCATCTCTCGAGTCTTTATACTGTACAGTGTTCGATTCAATGTCTATGTAATATTCTGCATTATAAACTATATAACTTGGTAAAACATTAGCATCTGTTTTGTATATGATTGTATAAGGTTGTTATCAAGGTTGTTATCATAAAAATCAATAATTGAGGTATTAATAGGAGTTGAATAAAATGTAAATTATTTAAATTGAAAACAAAAAATTAAATTCTACTATTTTAATGCAAAGTAATTGAAATTCAAATTAATCCAGGAATTAACATTTTATTTGGGGGAATTTTGGGTTTTTAGGGTTTAGGTTTTTCATACAAAAATTCCACAAAGCAAAACAAATCCAAAATTTTACTACATAAGTTATTAAAATGTGAAATACTAAGACTTCAAATCATAGATAGTTTTCCAGCTCTCCTTTGGATTTGATTCATGCCTTTGCGTGACTGCTCCTTCAGATTACTTCTTTTTGAAATATATAACAATTCTATTGTGTATAGGTTAGATTTAGATTCAGAGATTAGAGGCAAATAAAAACAGAAAAACGCGTTCCTGTGTGTATAAACCTATTACCTTTAAATCTGATTGATTTTGAATCGAAAAATCGAAGAAGAAAAATCGATGGAGTTTTGCAGTTTTATTGTAAATAAAATCAAGGGGGCTAGTCTCTTATTTATAGTGGTAGAAGGCTATAGACCATAAGATTTAAGTCAATTTAAGGTAATAAAATCCAAGTTGTTTGTGGTCAAGACAAACCCTAACGGATGTGCACTAACCGGTTGACTGCCCTAGCATGGGTAATCGACCGGCCTTCTTACTACGACCAAGATTTATTACTTGTCATTTTCTTTTCTTTCGTTTCCATTTTGTTTCCTACCATTAATGTCTTGGTTAAAAATTAACTTCCGCTAATGTTAAAAATATTTATTGCATTTTAATTTCAACGTTTATAAACTTTTTAATTTGAATTTGATCAAATTATTTTATATTCAAAAACTTCAAATCTCAATAACTTTTCTGTTTGGGCTCCGATCGCAAAATTTTATATATGAAAGTTGACCAAAAAATTGCCACGAATGCAATAGCATAACTTTGATGACCATATTCCAATGTTTGTGAAATTCTTATTTTTAGCCTTATTATTAATTAATTTTAATGAGATGTTACAATAGCAAATCAAATCAGTGCCGACATGATTTTATGTGTCAAATCTTCATTTTTCTTTATAACTCGAGTTCATGCCTCTAAAGTGGTCAAATCAAGATCAAAAACCATGTTAGTGCCAAAATGATGAAATCCTATCGGTATCGACCTATTTGAATAAGTCAATGCCAACCTATTTTGTATTTTTGATACTATAACAATCCACCAATTTATGTAATTAAATAATTAAATTAAAAGGGTAAAATTGTAATTTTACATAAAGGGCAATATAGTATATTTACATAAGTTGGAATTCGAGTTCATGGCCTATTTCATTGTGTTTGGAATACCATTTATAATCAGAAAAATGTATAACTTATTGATTTGGGTTAAATGGGCTAGAACTTAGAGGAAGTTAAACCTTGTAATATTTTCGTAATATATTGAATATGAGGATTTGGGCTAAATATATGTTGTTTTCATCCTATAAATAGCAAGTGTTTGTGCCAAAATTGGTCACAAACCCCCAAGTATTGTGAAAGCACCAGTGTTGGAATATAAATCAGCAATATCCAAACACAAATCACAGATCTAAGCAGCAAAACAGGAATTATAAACAAGGACACACGATTTATAGTGGTTCGGCTATCTCCGGCCTACGTCCACTTTCAAGATTTTCTCTTTTTATTGATGTTCTTAGCTGATTACAATTGATTACAGCGGATTACAATGGATTATAGCTCTGAAATTCAAGTACAATGATGGTGATGGAGTGCACAACAGAGCCTGGTGGAATCTTGGTGCTTCAGAGCCTTGATCTTGCCGAAGAGAAATCCCTCCTTTTTCTGAATGACCTGGGGCTCTATTTATAGGCGTAGGAGGCTGATATTTCTTCTAAAAGTCAGGTAGACCACTTCTGGCACGTGAGGGGGCCCACATGGCCGAAACTTGGAGATCCGGGCCCACATTGGGATCGATTCGACCCTTGGTTCGAATCGATCAAGATCTTGTCCAATCGTGATGAAACTTGGCGTGGACATTCTTCGACATGTAGACGAACTCCTGTAAAAATTTCATGGCATTTGGATCAAGGGATTGAGAGATATGATCGATTCAAGATGGTGTTCTTCGGCATGCTGGTTGGTTCGAATCGATCCATTCGAATCGAGTACTTCGAATCGATCTAAGGGCGTGTAAGTGGGTTGACGTGGCGCGCCTTCTACGAGTCGACCCACGTTTTTCGCCGAGTTGATTGGGTCGACTCCGAGTTCTTTGCCGTGCTCACTGGATGGCTTCGTGTGTTGGATTCGAAGGTCGTCTTCGAATCGATGGAGAGACGCTCGTTCGAATCGATCTAAACACGTTACTTTGGATCGGTTCGAAGTCGCCTTTAACATGCAGGATTCGAAGATAGCATGGAGCCGAAGCCATGATGAGTTTGTGGTCGTGTGAAGATGGATTCGAAGCAAGGTTATCTGGGGGCTCGCTTGATGGAGTCGAAGCAAAGGTTCAGTTCGTGGATTCGAAGGTGAGTCACTGTAATGGTGTCGAGGCCGATGGAGTCGAAGCAGGATGGAGTCGAAGGAAGATGTTAGCTGATGGATTCGAACATCACTTCTTCTTATGGATTCGAACATGATGGGTTCGAACTAGATGGATTCGAACTAGATGGGTTCGAACTGAGCAATGTCCATCCTTCTTAACTCGATTCCATCATAACTTGAGCATACGACCTCGGATTGACCTGAAATTTGAAATGTGGACTTCTATGATCTCTCTCGCCATATCCTATCAATTGTGGCCCGATCCGGGCTCGGACAAAATTCATCGATATCCATGGTTATCCTGCAATGCGCAGTCGATATTCAGGAATAGTAATCATTGATTTTTAGTAAATTTTGGGTATCTCAACTTTGCCAAAATTTGGGATAACAGCAAGATAAACCCAATTTTCTAATCCTATTTAAATTTAAACACCTTATCACTAATCTCCATCAAATCCTAAGTAAATCCCGAGACCATGGAAAATTTTCCATGAGCAGATGGAAAAGGTGAAGGATTTATGCATGTGGTGGAGATTTGAATCTTTACTAGTTAATGTTGGATGAGATTAATTGAATTTGAAAAGAAATTGGTTCAATCTAATGCAGTAATAATAAGAAAGAAAATAGTTTTTCCAAATTGGAAAAGGAAGCAAAATAATTGAGTAATGTTTGGGCGTAGCATTTAAAATACTAAGTAATCTATCCGGTACTGGACAAAAATGTATTGGATAGAAATGTTATCGGATAAATTCTTATTGAATCATATTGGACCACAGAAAATCTTGTGTTTCATGACTTGGATGATGTTTGTACCTTTAGATACTAAACTCTCAACTGGTCAAGAGTGGTAATGAAATTCCCTTCTTAAAAATGAACAAGACTTTGCAAAAAATTAGCAGCTAGAGACTTACCAAAATAGATTGGACTATAGGATGTAATTGCTCGAGGTTCAAGATGACTATTGTATAAAAAGAGAGACAGTTTTGGATGAAGAAGAACAAAATTTTTATTCATGAAAGTATGCTTTGGTAGGCAAGTGTAGTGGACATTTTCACCCACTTCATGATGGATACGAAACAGCGTTCAAGAGCACAAAAATAGCTTAAAGATTCGTAGTAAGGATGTTATCACATAAGGCCAGAGCAAAAAGACAACAGGATCCAAAGTTAACAAGAAGAAAATCATAAGAGAATACCAAATTTTGATGGGCAAAGTAAACAGTTCGATAAAGAATGGTTTAGTGCCAGTCAAAATGAAATGATTCGATAGTTATCAACTACCGAACAACTAAAACGGTCGGGTAATCTTCAACTACCAAACAAGAATGATTATGTAGTTTCACCACCATGTAGGAAAGATGGTTCGGTTGCAATTTGATAAACCGAACACTTGACAAACCAAATAACTGCTAAACCAATCTTTATGGAGCAGAACAAGTCAAAAAAGGGAATTGCCTATTTTGTGGGGAATGCCAAGCCGAAGCCCATATAAGCCTATACCCATAAATACCCTATGGACGAATAGTGATGACAGACAAATTTGAGAGCTAAAAACTCCCAAACATGAATTCCCAAACCAATTTCCAAGAGATATATTTTTCATTTCCTTTGATTAATAAACCATTGTATTTAGTATTTTGTATTTTATATTTCCGCATTATACATGAGATCTATAAGTAAATGAGTGATAATTCATAATGGATGTATGTTATCTTTAGTCGAACCACTATAACTTTGTGTATTCTTTAGTTTAAGCACTAAATTTTTTATATTTTCTGTTTCCAATTTGCTATATGCTAAACACTAAATCTTACATATATAACAGCCATAAAATACATTTAGTGTCCGAAGTTCCACAAAATTGCTTGAAGGTGTTTTTCCTTTTTAAGCAAAAACAATCTTTCGCTTAAGAACCACCTAACTGATATGATGTGAAACTTTACATAATCTAATTTTTCAAAAAAACATTTCTTAATTCATCGACAATTAACCATACCAAGAAAGAATCCTCACGAAAGCCAATTTTCTAAAAGATATTTCTTGGTTAATCAGATGAAAACGTATTAAGATGGAATCTTTAAAAAAATAAATATACAGAAATTCTTCCTTAGTTTATCGATTGATAACCGTACCAAGAAGAATCTATACAAAATCTATTTTTTCAAAAAAAAAAACTTTCTTGGTTTATCGGTTGAGAACCATGCCAAGAAAGAAACTTAATAATTTTTTCAAAAAATCTTTCTTAGTTTATTGCATGAAAACCATGCTAAGAAAAGACCTTTACAAAATACAATTTTATGAAAAAACTTTCTTGGATTATCGACTATGAACAGTGCCCGAAAAGAATTATTAAAAAAAGTTTAATTTTCTTCCTTAGTCCATGGATTCTGCTTCATGCTAAGGAGAATCTAACTATTCCCTTAATCCATGGTTAACTTCTGATGAGATAATCAAATGTCCCATTATCTCAAAACCAACTTAAATAGATGAAATGGACTGCAAATTGATGAAGAAATGAGTCAAGGAGCTTGGAAGATGTCAAGATTAAAGAAACCAAAGGTTTGGCTCGGTTTCATAAATGCAAACTAGGTTAGTATCGACTTGATTTAGGTCGGTACTAACATGATTTTCACAGACATGATTCACTCCAACATGATTAGAACTATATAGAATGATGATATAAAGAAACTCAAGAAGTTTGATATAATTTTGAAGAGGAAAATTAGGATGTTACCAACCTGATTTATTTGGCACCAATCTGATTTGAAGGCTTGGGATAACAATAGATGGATGAATGGAGCCTAAATTCGAAGAGAAAATGAGCTTTGGATGTAAAAATTAAGGTTGGTACTTACCACTTTTGATGACCGCCAACTTGAAATGAAGACCCGATTTGGTAAGAGATCGATGAGGAAAGTTAATATATAAATAAAAAACTTGAAGAACGATGGAATATCAGGTCGGTATGGACGAGAAGTGGTCGATACCGAGTTGCTTTTCTACTTGGAGATTTATGACATTTTCAAACCAGGATGGCGAGATTGCAGCAGGGATTCACATATAAATAGAAGAAATCTACCTACAATTAGAAGAGGACTTTTGATACTGATTCTTTTCTATCTACTTCTCCCCAAAATACCCTTTAACCCAAGATCTACTAGATTGTGGTCAAATTTGAGTGGTAATCATTGTATTCTAGAGAATATCAATCAAATAATAAGATTAAAATGTACATAGACTGGAGTATTTGTCGAACCACTATAAAAAGTTCTTGTGTGTTCCTATTTTCTTTTGGTTTTTGCTTGGTTGATTTGGATTTATATATTTAGGGGTGTTGCACCATTTTCCGGTGCAACATTTTCGGTGCTTTCACCGAGAAAGAGCTAGATTTAAAAACTTAAACCTTGGATCTGAAATTTAAAAAAGATGACATGGCCTTCTACTAGAGGAATCATAGGACTAAGTCAACCAGAATATGGGGGCAGCTAGGAGGTGTCTTCAAGTTCTAATCCATTAGTCTATATGACCATAGAATAGATGGAAAGGATTTTAAAAGAGATGTAAGATGGGATAATGGCCCGACGGTAGGAAATGCTAGATGGATTTTTCAAAATGATGGACAAACAAAAAATAGTCAAAGTAGTTAGAATTCATAACCAAAGGCCAGAAAACAATGTAGGAGCATCTAAAGTTGCAGTAGAGCTAACTAGAACCAAGCCCCCATGACAAGATCAAGCCATTACCAACCAGAATTAGGTCATTGCTAACATGAATATACTAGGGTCACATTGGTTTAGGCTTAGGGCAAGTTGGGGTGCCAAGAGTGGGCTATATTAGAGCCATAAATGCAAATCAGAATGCAAATGCACAACAAATAGAGGAGCATGTGCCGGAGTTTCCTCGCAGGAGTGGGAGGCAAAAATTAGTTATGGATCAAACTCTTCATTAGATAACAATGATCGGATCGCTAAGATGATTAGAAGGATGGTGAGAGGTGAACCTCTAGACCAAAGGTTGGAAGATTTGAACAGGAATCCATTTATCCCTAATATTCGGTACGCAAGGAATCCACCCAATTTCAAGCTATCAACGTTGGAACTATACAATGAAAGGATAAATCCAACCGTTTATCTGATGAGATACATTTAACATATGGAGGTGTTAGGTGCATCTGAAGAGGTAATAGAGCAATGTTTCTGGTGACATTTAACGGAGTTAGTTGCTACGTATATAGTTAGGGCAGTTAGAGAATGGGTCCATAAGCACGTTGGTAGAATTGGTAGACAGATTCTTAAGACAGTTAAGAGTTCATATCTCTTGATCAAAGAAAGTGATAAAGCTTTCGAGCATGAAGCAAAGGGTCGGAGTGACCTTGAAAAGTTATCCGATGAGATTTAATACAATAGTCGTTGTAGTCAGCAAGCCGAATCCATTTATAATCCTGATAGCAGTAATGTCTAGAGTCACGGGCATGACTGACTTCAAAGTTGCATTGAAAATGGATCCACTGATGAATCTCATGGATTTTATCATGATGTCGAGAGAAATTTGCGTCAAAAGGACGTTGCTAACCCAAAAATGGGTCAACACCCTGGATTGAGTGTGAACGCGCCAGCCATGTTCTTACAAAGCAATAATATAGAGAATAAATATAAAAAGAGCATAAACAGAAAGAAGACAAGAAGATTTTTATAGTGGTTCGGTTGTTAATGAAGCCTACATCCACTTTATAATTTTACTATCGATTGATTGCTATTATAAGTTGAATTTGATTACAGTTTGGTTAGATCTTGTAAGTTAGATCAAGTCAGCGGTGCTAGAGTTCACTGGAGAATCACAACGAACTCTTTAGATGACTATTGCATGGGAGAAGAAGAGCGAAGAATAATTTCTACAGAGTTTCAGTAGTCAGTCTTGAAGATCCTCCCTTATAGTGCAGATAGGAGAGTATTTATAGAGGTTGGAGTGCTACTGGTCCAATCTCCTTCACCACATACTGCAGATCAACACAGGAAGGCGCATTAGAGGTTACGTTGTGACCCGAGCTAAAAGGATGGATCGCTAGCGATCCATAGGATTGGTCCGAAGGCGAGCCAGTGCCTTTACATTTTTTCCTTGCCTTGCTCTATGAAGATCGCGGATGACTGGCGAAATAATATGGATCGCTAGCGATCCATGCCATATGGGTCTTTGGCGATCTATATACTTAGCCTAATTTTGGACTTTGCTTTCTAGAGTTTATGATGATCTGGTGAAAATGTATGGATTGCAGCGATCAATAGCATGTACATAGTGGAATTCTAAGCTTTGCCTTTTGGATCGCGTCTATTATCTCATGTTGATGTTCTCCATCTAATTAGCTTATTGCCTTGTTTTGATGATGATCCATACGCTGATTGCATTGGACTACTGATTGAATTAGACGAATGCTCACTTTTCGATCTAACTACTAGGAATCCCATCAAACTTAGCCATCATTCTTTGGATGCCTGTTGGATCATGATGCAGGAAGATTGGTGGACCCATGAGCTAACCTTATGGATCACTAGCGATCCATCACCTTAGCATGTTTTTCCTTGCTTTTTCTTTGATCCTTCTTCGTTGGTCCTTCTAGTCCTTTTGGTTGGCTCTTGAGCTGTTCTGACTCGATGAAGCTCTTTCAACTTCCTCTGAATTTCGCTGGGTTAAAAACCCAAATAACATTTGCCTCGCATAGTATGCTTTCATTGGAAACAAAGTATACTATGGAACAGGACAAGTTTTGGATTACTATTCTTTGAATTCCAGTGAACCGTCGGAGTCCTTCTCAAGATGTTGTTTTCAATTGACTAACTTTTAATATCCATTCATTTTTTTATTTCGACCTGAATTTCAATTCCTTGTATTGACGGTGTAGTCTTTGCTCAATGGTTTTCATAAGGGTTTAGGTCGGTAAGTGGGTGCACGACGTAGGTTTGGAGTCGACCTATATTATTTTAACTCGACCGGCAGTAAAGCTATGTTTTGTCTCGAACGATTGTACGCCATTTCTGGAGTGAAGTTTAGCTCTTGTCTTTAACTTTTCCTTTTTGTGAACTTGGTTAAGTTCCCATCAACGTTTTTGAATTCCACTGTGATGATTTATTCCAAAATCAGGTACAGTGGATGATTCAATCGTATCGCTCTTTCCATTTTTGTGCTTCAGTGATCCTGAAAAGAAAGCTTCCCATGTCACTTCGGACAGCGGCTCCGTTATCGATTGCTGATTGATAATGGTTAAATGTGGAAGAGATAATTTCAAAGGATGATATTGGATTTTATTTTTCAAACGTAAGCAAGCTATCTACACTAGATTGTTTGCTTGTAGTATTCGGGATACCGACTCTTCTCATGTAGATAACACACTACATCTGCTCGGTCAATGCTCTGAACCCAATTGGTCATCATTCTTCGACTTCCCATAGATTTCGGGCATTAGTTAAACGAGGATATCATTTAGAGTAAAACATACCCGATGGGTTTGAAAGCCAAGTTTTGTTGTTGAAAATGATTTTTCGGTCATGTAATCTTTTAGTTTGGCAGAGGATCTTCCACTCCTCCAAAAGCTGGGTCCTTCGCAACTTAGGTTTCGCTTATTAATCCTATCATATTGGGATGATTGGTTATACTTAAATTACAAGGCATGGTTGCCCTTGTAGAGTTGTAGTCGAAGTTCAATCAAGCCCAATTTCAGTCTTTTGAAAACTAGCGCATGATTTGATCGAATGCGATTATCCTTCCTTGCGTTTTTCTGGATTCAACCTGTGCACCAACCTTTGTCTCCAAGGACTATTGGTTTAATTGCTCGATTTCAAGCATTGCTTTTTCTAGAACTATGAGGTAGCTTGGTCTAGCCAGTTTCGCGACTGTTCTTTTTTATGTTCAGTTGAATTCATGCTCGGCTGAGTTCATTCGACAAAGCGTTGGTTTAAATGCCTTAGTCTGTGGGGCTGATTACTTTGACTACTGAACCAACATGTTTTGAAAGACTAGGTCTCCCAAGCAATAAGTTCGACTGCCCCATTTTTATTGATGTGATAGCTCCTATTTTCAGGAACTAAGGACTTTGTTGCTCGATCCCAAGATCCGAGTTTTGTAATGATGTTAGTATGCATTAGAAAGGTGCGTTGTTGGCATCTTTTGCCAAAGTAAATTCTTCTCAGTCCGGCATTTAGATCCTAACCATGTGTTGGTTTCTATCTTCAGGAACCCATGTACGGATGATCAAACATATGAGTTTTCCTTGATATTGTGGATCTTCGAATAATGTAAGATTCCAGAAGGTAGGATTAAAGAGTCGATTAAGCTTATGCTTTTGTTTTTGAAAGCCAAAGTATTGATAGTTCCATTTTATGGTTCTCTTTTTAGCATCACCAATCTTCGGGCAATGGCATGTTCCCGCAAGATAGGACCAAATGATATAGTTGGATCGTAAGTAAGTCATCAATCCTTCTCTTTATTTCTATACTCTGAGAGGCGGTTAATTTTTGAAAATTGAATCCTCCATTTCCATTGTTGGCAATTTGCTATTAGAGATGTCTATTTAGTAGAACGGAACTGTTATCTAACCAACTATGTGGTTTGGACTGGGGATTTGTGTTCCTATCCCTATTTGTGGGGCTAGCTATTTCGAACGCTTGCGAGAGATGGAAATGTGTAGGGCGAATTGCTCAATTGCCCCAGTCTAGCTCTCAATCCCATTCTAGAATTGAGTAAGTTGGGGGATTTTATTTCCGACCTTCCATGAGTGTTCGTGCTTGTCCTTGGCATGCATGCTTTTCTTGGTTGCTAAGTCATCGCGGAATTTTTTTTCATATGTCAACTCTTATCTTTATGAATTGATAACTTAGCTGCTCGGCTCTAAGCAACATTTCCTCGAGGCTGCCTATGTTTGGCCGAACCTTAATTCTTTCTAAATTGACTTTGGGAAATTCGGTTGTGCACCAGCTTTCATTCCTAGAAATTAGCGCATGCAAAATTCAATCCAAGGATTTCCTTTCGGTGCTGCTTTATTCCTGTATAGTGGCCGATTCCTGTGATGAAAGGTCGAACCATCCGGCCAACCTATAAAAGGTTATGTATTTCTATTGTTTCTCACTTTCGGACAACGTGGTTTTCGAAAGACAAGGGTAAAATATCAGTTGAGGACCAACTTTTATCTCTAGAAGCTGGTGTATTGATGGTTTATTATGATGAGTGTTTCTCATAGAACCTGCAGATTAAAGTTTTCCTGGCGTTGCTGAGGCGACACCAATACATAGTGAATAACAAATTTCCCAGCATTGCCAAGGCAATGTCGATACTTATGGAACAAGAAGTTTTACGGCGCTGCCGGAGTAGCACTAGCACTTAGGAAATAGAAAGTTTTCTGAAATCCCCAGGGCGACATCGATACTTAGGAAGTAGAAAGTTTCTTGACGTTGCTAGGGAAACACTGGTACTTATGAAGTAAGAAAGGGCCGCGGAATTGTAGGGGTAACACTGACACTCAAGAGGTTAGGATTGATTTTTTCCATTAACCCAGTGGTGCTTTTAATCTAGTTGGGTACCAGTTTCGATCTTCAGAAACTAACATTTCGATTATTGGATTATAGAAGGCTTTTCTTAGTATTGCTTATCTTCAGGCAGTGCTAAAGTCATATTGGTAAGGATTGAATCATTCATCTGATCCTATAGAGTTGAGAAGATTCCTTCTAACATAATGTGGCCATTTTCTTAACGTTGCTTAACTTCAGGATACGCCATTTTTTGAAAGGATGAGAGTCCCATGCGTCTCCATTACTTTGCTTTGTTTATAACCATCAAGTGCTCCCTTTGGTGGTACAAGGTCATTGCTTAACCAATTCCATGGTTGTTCTTGTGTAGGATTAAATTTCCTTCGGTCGATTTTTGTTGCTAACGGACTTCAATTCATGAAACTCGTTATTCCTAAGTGCTAAATTCCATGCACTCATAAAAGATTATATGCTATGGGGGCGAGTTGTTACATTACCCCCAGCACTCTTGCACTCTTTCCATTGTAATCATGGATCAAAAGAGTTTGGTAATGTTTGTCTTAAGTCTATGACAATTAACCTTGCTTATTCCACACCTTCTGTGCTATGCTAGGGAATTGACCTTGTTGCGAATATCTGCCTTGTTCGTTGGTTCCAACCTTCGGAGATCAATGGTTTAGCTGCTCGATTTCGAGCATTCTCTACCAACTATTATCAGTCTTCAGATAGCAGTTGGTTTTCTGCAAGTTGGAGTTTGAGACCTCAGTCAAGCACCTGGTTCTACCTTTGAAAACTAGTGCGTTGATGATTTGATTCTAGAAATGCTTTCCGTCGTCATCTATCTCTAGACGACGGTAAGTTCCTCCTTTTATTGCAAGTTGCAGCAATTTTTTATCCTGACCAAGTATTAATGTGTTATGTGCCCCTCAGTCCACATGGCTGATCATTCTGAACAATTGATGTTAATTTGATGTTTTGAGCGGTTCCTCGGATGCCTCCAGTCAAAGGTACGTCACAGCTCCTATCTTTAGGAACTCATATCTTAGATGTCTTGAATTTAGACATTTTATACATTAACTTTGGTCAAAAATTAGAATACTTTACCAACTTCTTGGTCTGTGAAATTTGCGGCACTACCAAAGAAATGTTGGTTCTTTCGTATAGCAGGAGTTGATCCCTGTCAATCCTGCAATATACAAATTTCTCGGTGTTGTCGGGACAGCACAAGTGCATAGAAAATTTTAACGGTTCATTGATGATGCAAGAGCAACATCAAGCAGTGTTTGCGCGACTTATGAAAATGCATGACTTACGAAATGTGAAGCTTTTGAGAGTACGTGCCTTATGGCATCGATACGACCTATCTATCCGGAATGGTTTGGAACTTCTTGACATTGCCAATCTTCGGATGACAGAAGGAGTACATGCTTCGAGAGTTTGGTTCCACTGCTAAAGAAGTGATGCACAAATTATGGCAGTACGCAACTTATGGGATTGATATGACTCGTCGATCCAGAACGTTTGGAACTTCTCAGTGCTAGAGGAATGATACCTGTTCTTAGAAGGTAGGGATCGAGTTTTCCCATCAATCTGGCGATTTAACTTCGCTAGATCACGAATTCGTCAGTTCTATGGGATAAGTGGTTTTCGGATTGGGAAACCGTGGTTTGAGGGATACTTTATTTTCTAGTTAGGATTACCTCGAGCCCTAGTTCTTATGGAAAATGAAGATCAGGCCAGGTAGACGAAGAATTGGTAGAACCCTTCCCGAGCTTCGGTCAGAAAACTCAATTAATTAGGATACGGTGTCACGTATATCAATGAAGAGCCTTCGGAATTTTATGATTTTTAAAAAATGAATGTTTATGTAGATTGTCCAATATCCGTTTTACATCTTCTATACGAAAATATTCAATTCTCATAAGATCCTCCTGACTGTTACTAAAAAGGTCCAATAATGTACGTATCTTGGACTTTTTGAGACAATTCTAGGCCCCAGGAGTATTTCGAGAAGACGTGTATGGTCAAACGGATAAGGTTGCAATGGTGGAGAGATCTGTAGTCAACCTTATGGAGATGGTTATGAAGAAAGTTCCTGTGGGAGTTCAGGGAAAGACTCACGGTTTCTGGTCCATATTGCCTTTAGAGAATTGGTCTTTAATTGGCATACAGTCTAAGAGGAAAAGGAACTGGTCACCAAGGGTGGTAAAAGAGCATTGGGAAGAAGTAAGCAAGTATTATACTTCTATTTTGTTTGTTGCACTAGCAAGGTCATTAATTCCATAGTTGTCGGAATGCCATAATTTTCGATTGGCGTAACAGAACTATGGTATGCTTAGTCTCGGCCTTCCTTGGGGCTATTCAAGTGTGTGCGATATCCCCCATGCCACATGGTTGTTGCCACACTTGAACTGTACCCAAGGTCTCTTAACAACTCGTCTAATTGCCCTCAGTCTAGTGGGAGAGGTCCACCCGAGTTATCAGTCCTTGCTTGATTCGAGTTGGCCTCTGATTAACCATAAGGTCAGTCCAGTTTTGGCTTAGTTCCTTTGACCGACTTTGAAGCTTTAGAGTTTAGCAGTGTTTGTTTCATCGGTCATTGGAAGTGATTTCTTTAATTATGCAGAGTGGCTGATATGATTGCCGATTTGTGGCCTCGAAGCATGACTTCGTTGACTTCAAGGGCTCTGCCTCAAATGGCTACCGATCTTCCACTTCACCTTCATGGATACCAGTCGTACATAAGTTCCATTGATCCCCCGGTTCGCCTTCACGACTCTTTAGTTCATGAAAGACCTTCATGCCCGCGAAGGTTTTTTTGGATCAGATGATTGTTGATCTACCGTCTCACCTTCACGGCTCTTTAGTTCGTGAAAGACCTTCAAGCTCATGAAGGGTTTTTTGGATCAGATTACCGCTGATCTACCGGCTCACCTTCATAACTCTTTAGTTTGTGAAAGACCTTCACGTTCACGAAAGGATTTTTTGAATCAGATGACCGCTAATCTACCGGTTCACCTTAATTACTTTTTAGTTCATGAAAGACCTTCATGTTCAAGAAGGGTTTTTTGAATCATATGACCGCTAATCTACCAGTTCTCCTTTACGACGCTTTAGTTCGAGCCTTCACATTCGTGAAGGGTTTGTTAGATCAGAGGACCGCTGATCTACCAGTTCGCGTTCATAATGTTTACTTCGTGAAAGACCTTCGCGTTCGTGAAGGTTTTTTTGGATCTAATGACCGCTGATCTACCGATTCACCTTCACGGCGCTTTAGTTCATGAAAGACCTTCCCATCAGCGTATGAGTTTTTGGATCAGTTGACCGCTGATGTACCTATTTGCATTAGTGATGCTTTTGTTCGTAAAAGACCTTTGCATTCACCAATGTTTTTTTGGATCAGGTGACCGATGATCTACCAGTTTGCATTCACGATGCTTTTGTTCGTAAAAGACCTTCGCATTCGCGGAGGGTTTTTGGATCAGATGACTGCTGATCTATTATTTCGCATTTACGATGCTTTTGATCGTAAAGAAACGTACACGAAGGGTTCTTTGGATCAAATGTCCACTAATCTGCTAGTTCACCTTCGTGAGGCTTTAGTTCATGAAAGACCTTCTCATTCGTGAAGGGTTTTTTGGATCATATGACCATTGATCTGGCCTTTATAACGCTTTAGTTCGTGAAAGAGTTTTTGTGGTCGGATGTCAGGTGACTAGATCGCCTTGGAATGGTAATTTATCGATTCTAAGAGGAATTTTGGTCGGATGTTAGATGACCAAATGGCCTTAGAGCGGTAATTCATGGACTCTAAGAAGAGTTATGGGTCATGTGTCTGGAAGCCCAGCAGCACTAAAGCGATGACTAAATGACTTTAAAAGGAGTTTTCGAGATTCATTTCACGGGAACTAGTTTTATCGGTTCCTAGAGACTAAGGGGTTAGATCTGTTTGTTTGATGATCTTTGGACAAGGGTTCTCGATGCTACCAGAGCGAAGCTGATTTTTAGAAGTGGGATCGACATGACTCGTTGAGGGCATAGAAGCATTTCTTTTGCTATGCCAGCTGCAATGCCCCAGTGTTCCTATAGGACTCATTTAGAAAAGGAAAGTAGATAAGGATGGGTGAGAAGGCATTGCCTTAGGTTGCTACCCCATTCCTTAGTTACTAGCTAGCTAGAGTCTTATTTGATAGTCATCCTTTCGTCGGATTTCGGTAGTTAGTTGGATATAAGGTTGTTTCATCTTTTAATGATTCTTGAAGGCCTTGCAGTACACTGCAGCCATCACCCTTACTTCGTCTATATGCTAGTCATACCTGTAAAAAAGCAATTTCGACTCGGTTGTACAAAAAGTATAGTTCGCAAGATAAACTTCTTTGGATATTCTATATGTTGAATGACTTCGATGAATGGGTTTTGATTGGGGGAGATGCTTTAACTGTTGTCAGATCGATCCGTTTTTAATTAATGGCCATTTATAATGCTTGAGAATGACATATGCATGATTGTCTATGCTTGAGTGATTGAAAATGTCGATTAAATGACAAAATCATTTATGATGGAGTCATTGATCAATGACGATCTTCGGAAAAAATTTAAACTAGGTAAGGTCGGTCTGGGGTGACCAAGAAGACCCCATAAGGTTGCATTCCAAATTTCAAGGCATTTGGAGTTCGGATATTCGAGTTATGGGCAAAAGAAGATGTATCGGCATTGGTGGATCGGTGGTATTTTACTTGGAGTCCGACCCAAGAAAATTTGCCATTTCCTTGGAGTCAGCACATGGTTCTCTTGGAGTAGTGGAATTTGAAGTGCTAGGTTGGTGACAAACGGTGCTTGGAGTCGTTTTCATGTTTTCTTAGAGAAAATCTAGGTTTTACCCATCTGATTTCGGTCCAGAATTTCCTAGGTTTTCCTAAAGTCATGAAACACCCCACAACTCTTAGTATACCCAAAAGGGCACATTAAAAGATATAGTGCATTGTAGGTATAACTAAAACTTTACAAAGACTAGGATTCACAAGATAGATAGATAATAAAAGCGGAAACATTTAAATAGTAACTCATTAAAAATTAAAAACTTCATAAATAATTCATAAAACCAATCTCAAAATACTAAATACATATGTCTCATGAAAAATACCATCTCAGTCACGATATCAGAATACAAAATCATCCCTCTCGAATAGTACCAGTACATAAAAATCCAAACGAAAACTGAAAAGAAGAAGAATACATGAAGGAAAGACTCCACAGCTGAATCTCCAAGAAAATCCAAAATCGACTATCATTGCCTCTGCTGGCCTATGGGGGGAAAGGGGGTAATAGAGGAGTGGGTCAGACTAAAATTCTAGTGAGTGATAGTAATTACTTGTATTCTTAAGCAAGGTAAAGATAATAGACTTTGCAATAGTTCTAGCATAAAATGAAATAAAGGAAAAGATAAAGCTGGAATAAAATATTGTTTAGCTGTTTACTTTACTTAAATAGTTTTGATTATTCAATTGGATTATTTGCACTTTTCCAAATTTACTTTGATTAGGTTGAAATCCCAATCGTAGATTAATTTGGCTGAATTCCTAATTCTACTCTTTGACCGGCCTTCTATCACTATTGTGCATACTATAAGCTAGTCCCGTCCTGTGGGTCCCACAGCAAAAGACACATGCTTAGCGCTTGGAACTAATAGCGACTTATCTCCCTGCACTAAGGCCGTACGCTTAACCACCATTAGGCTCGTGCTACCTGTTGCTCCCTCTTTGGACCTCTTATTTACCCTAAATAGCATAAGCATTCCCCGGCCCACCTCCGTGTGTTGTGAGACCACTATTCCTGACTGAAGAGGAAAGTTGCTGATACATGTCATAACAAACAAAATCTAGTTGCGCCCCTTGTCCAAATCCCCTAATTTGAACTTTTAATTATTGACCAATTATCTACTCTAAATAGCATAAGTATGTCCCAAGGGAAACGTTGCCGGTATGGGTCGTGCTTCTTAATTATTGACCACTTATCTACCCAAAAAAGCATAAGAGGAATGCTGCCGGTATGGGTCCTACTTCTTAATTATTGACCACTTATCTACCCTAAACAGCATAAGTGGAATGCTGCCGATACAGGTCCTACTTCCATCTTTTATTATTAACTTAGTATAAGTCTTTTTAATTAAGCCTCTTCTATTATCCCTGCTATATTTGCTTATTAACTTGTTCGAAGTCTTAAAATAAGCCATTTCTATCCTGTCTTTAGTTATAATCTGTGTGTTATAATTTTGCTTATTTACGTAACCCAAGGTCTATGTTTAAAAATAAGCCACTTCTACTATTTCTTATATTTTCTCTTTTTTGTTATACTTACATGTTATAACTATGCTTGCAAATGTCTTAGATTTGCCTATTTCAGTCTAAGTCCAATTTATTACAGTTCTTATTTTATGTTCCATTTTCTATAAATTCAGTGTTCTTATAATTTAGTCCACATTAACGAATTATTTTCTTCTATTTTTTCCATTCACGTAAAAAGGGAATTAAAAAGAAACTGACTTGTATAAGAAATCCCAACCTAAAATATATGTAAATATAACGTAAATAACAGTAAATACTATAAATAACTGTAAATAATTGAAAAGGCTATAATTAACAGTAAATAATTGCAAATAGCTTAAATAGAATAGCTAAAAGAAAAATAGACTGGAAAACAAGTCTAAAATTTACTTAAAATAAACTGTAAATAAACTTGCATAAAGGTTACCCAAAAATTGTAGAAAAAGCACAACTATTAGAAACCCTATTAATTTAAATTACTTAAAAATCTAAAATAATTACTTAAACACTCACCTGTGGTCTTTAACTCTTTCCTTTAGCCTTTCTGGATCCACTTGAAGGGTATAAAATATTTCAATTAAAAGATCTTCTCCTTGGAAAAGTATCCCTTTTAGGGTCCAGCCTCAGGCAATGAACTTGTATGGACAAAATCTGAATGAGAAAATAACTTTGCCTAAGGTCTTATTTATAGCGTCACATGTGGATCACAGACCGTTGGATTTGAGGATTAAATCTGGTGCAACCACGTCATAGGCTCGATAGGAACCATCGTATCGAAGCACGAGATGGAGTAAAAACAGCAAATGACGTGTTCGAATCAGGTTACGTGGAAGAATAAAGGCATTCATGTCGACCAAACACCTGCTAGGCTCGACCGATAGGTCGACCTAGCCATGGTGAAGGTCGACTAGCATATTTTATATATATTTTTCTTTTTTCTCGTATCTTGTTTATTACGTAACTTCTTCACCTTAGCTCGGATTTTGACGATCTACATATGGAATTGACCGAAAAATTACTATAGACACAGTGGTGCAATTCCCGTGGCTCAATTCTGATAATTTCACAAAGTTATTTTATTATTTAATTAATTCGTTAATTAATTACTATAGCCTAAATTTCATGTTGTTACAAGTTAAATAGATGGTTACTCAAGTTTGACTTCGAGTCAGGATTTCCAAAATCTGCTTCGAGTCAAATAAGCAATTACTCAGAAAATGAATCAACGCCCTGGATTGAGTGTGAAGGCATCAGCCCTGTTCTTACAAAGCAATAATATAGAGATTAAATGTAAAAAGAGCAGAAATAGAAAGAAGACAAAAAGATTTTTACAGTGGTTCGGTTGCTAATGAATTTTACGTCCACTTTATAGTTCTATTATTGATTGTTTGTTGTTATAAGTTGAATCTGATTACAATTTGGTTAGATCTTCTAAGTTAGATCAAATCACCGATGTTAGAGTTCACTGGAGAATCATAGTTAACCCTTTAGATGACTATTGTATGGGAGAAGCAGAGCAAAGAATAGTTTCTGCAGAGCTTCAGCGGCTAATCTAGAAGATCCTCTCTTCTGTTGCAAACAGGAGAGTATTTATAGAAGTTGGAGTGCTATTGGGCCAAACCCGTTTGCCACATGCTTGTAGATCAACACAAAAAGGCGTATTAGAGGTTAGACAGCGACCCGAGCTAAAAGGATCACGGATGACTAGTGAAAATTATGGATTGCTAGCGATCCATATACTTAGCTTAATTTTGAACTTTGCTTTCTGGAGTTTATGGAGATCTGGCGAAAAGGTATGGATCACTAGCGATCCATCGTGCATGGATCGCTATCGATCCGTGTACTTAATGGATTTCTAAGCTTTGCCTTTTGGATCGCGTATATTATCTCGTGTTGATGTTCTCCATTTAATTTTGTAGCTTGTTGCATTGTTTTGATGACAATCCATACGCTGGTTGCATTCGACTACCGATTGAATTTGATGAATGCTCACTTCTCGATCTAAATTGCTTGGAACCCATCAAACGTAGCCATCATTCTTAGGATGCCTATTGTATCATGATGCAGGAGGATTGGTGGACCCACGATCTAACCTTATGGATCGCTAGATATTCAAAGGAGATGGATAACCAGCGATCCATCGACTTAGCATGTTTTTGCTTGCTTTTTCTCAAATCCTTTTTGGTTGGTTCTTCTAGTCCTTTTGGTTGGCTCTTGAGTTGTTTAGACTCGACGAAGATGTTTCGACTTCCTTTGAATTTTACTGGGTTAAAAACTCAGATAACAGATGCTGAAGCTGATAGTTCTGAGGTTAATGATGTGGATGACGGAGGACCATACGGAGCAGGATATGGTAAGGATAAAGGAAAGCGGAAAGCCGATGACGGAATCAGAGGACCAAAGCTACAAAGGAGGGAATGGAAATTCTCCTCTTATATTGATATAAATGAAACCTTATAGGACATACCTAGACACTAGAGGCAAATTTTCTATCAAAAACCAACTAAGAGGGAACCCACGGATCGTGAGAAAAGGTCTAGAAGATTTTTCCTTTCCCACGATATGGATGAGCATGGGACGAACAAATGTAGAAACCTTCATGATCTAATAGAAGAGCTTATTTGAAGTAACCAGAGACAACAGTACGTAAGGAACCAAACTACAGCGGTGCAGCCGGAACAGCCACCATCTACAGCAAATACATCAAGACACGACCGTGGATGTAAGTCAAGATTGGTAATCCCATGATCGAGATGGATAGGAGTTAGGTTTGATTCCTACGTTTTTCCTTTTGTTTTGAATAAATAAGACAATAATGACCTCAGGTCGCTTACATATATATGGGACTATGATTGGTCTCTAAGTACGCTCTGAGTTGTATGTTTGAGATGAATGGTTAAGATGTTTTTTTGATGCTTTGAATTGGCTGTTTAATTTTTGAAAACCACTTGAATATGATGACTGATATTGAGTGAATATTGCAGTCCTGTTCGGAGAGACATTGCGATGACCATAAGGTGTAAGTCCCCTTGCTTGAGAGCTAGTAGATTGGGCTTGCATGAGTGTGAGTCACCTCATCGGAGAGTAGTAGATGGACTTGCTTAGACGTTGAGTGCCCTCGTCAAAGAGTGAGCGAATTGGACTCAACAAGGATCCAAAGAGATCTAACCCTAGATTGGATGTTAAACAATCTGGAGTGATTGAATCCTAGATTGGATATTAAACAATCCAAAGAGGTTGAACCTTAGACTAGAAATTGAATGATCCAAAGAGATCAAACCTTAGATTGAACGATGAAAGATCCAGAGAAACAAGACCTCGGATTGGATGAGACCTTAAAGTGGATGCGATTTTGTGATTCGGAGAGATGGAACTTTAAAAAGGATGTTGACTTGACCTTAGGAGTTGAACGTCTTGTGATTAAACTAGAGTAGATAAATCTCGGACGAACATGGAATGGTTTTGATATATGATATGATGACTCTGGATGAAAATGGTATGATTATGATTTATGACTAACACTAAAGCAAATACTGGAATTCTTAGCTATAATGATCTAGAACAACCTTTGGTTTACAGGTGAATCCGAAGGAACCATATGATTTGGCACAACTTGGATAGAGCTCGACCACCAATGATTGATCGGCTAAATATTGTTCTTAGGCAAAGCACATCTTGCATTCATAAATGATGCTTTGGGGGTAAGTGTTATAACCAAATTTTCTACTACCTCAGAACAGACTCAAACGGATGAAATAGGCTGCAAATTGATAAAGGAAAAGTCGAGGAGCTCGGAAGATGTTGAGATTAAAGAAACTAAAGATTTGGCTTAATTTCAGAAATTCAAATTAGGTTCGCACCGACATGATTTTCACCGACACGATTCATCCAACGTGTTTAGAACTATCCAGAATGATGATATGAAGAAACTCAGAAAGTTTGAGGAAATTCTAAAGAGCCAAATCAGATCAGTATAGACTTGATATGATTGGCACCGATCTGATTATAAAACTTAGGATGTCAATAGATGGATGAAGGGAGCCTAAATATGAAAAGAATGAGTTTCAGATGTACAAATTCAGGTAGGTGCTGACCACTTTTGGTGACCAATAACAGGCCGATAAGGAGTGTGAAGACATGGAGAAAAAACTTGAAGAATGGTGGAAAATTAGGTCGATACCGACTATAAATGGTTGGTATCAAGTTGATTTTGTACTTGGAAATTTTGCTGGATGACTCAATCTTCGTGCTTAGGTATTTCATTATGACTTTTTCAAACCTGGACGGTGAGATTGCGGCAGAGCTTCGGCTATAAATAGCAAGCTACCTACAAATAGGAGAGGATTTTTGACACTTAAATTTTTTTTCTATCTTCTTCTTCTCAAAACATTCTCAAATCTGAGATACCAGATTTTGGTCGAATTTGAGTAGTAATCATTGTATTCCAGAGAAAATCAATCATACAACAAGATTAAAGTAGACGTAGGCTGAAGTACCTGCCGAACCACTGTAAAATGTGCTTGTGTGTTCTTATGTTCTTCTAGCTTTTGCTTGTTTGATTTGGATTTATATATTTTGGGGCGTTGTGCCATATTTCGGTGCAACATGAGGCAACTCTTGGTTTATGGTACATTGAGTCTAATACACTCCCAACTCGACGAGGCCGATTAGATTTTTTAGGTAAATGTGACCCTTGCACCCGGCGATGTAAAACCCTTGGACATGTTTCAAGGAACCAAACAGTAGAGTTGGCAAGTGCTTAGTCATCGATGCTAGGGCAACTGTTTGAATGTTCATAGAAAAATATCAAGGATGGTCTAAGTAAGCCTATCGTGTCGTCGCTTGTGCCCAGTCAGAGCAACCGTCCAAAAGAGAGAGTTTAAATTGCAAGCGATTGTAAAAAGATGGTATAATACACAAAGTTCACAAATTATAAGTTTGTCGTATAGGCATTTTTTTAGGAAAGATGATATGCCGAATGGTTATGTACATAAAACATGTGAAATAAGGGTTAATCAAGTGACCACTTTTAAGAAATCATCTAGATTTGATCTCAAGCAGTTAGAGTCAAACTAGAATAAGGCATCAACCCACATGGGCAAGGATTATTTTCAAAAATGTAATAATAATAATCTCCTAATCATTTGATTTTCGAAATTGCAGGATCAGTAAGAGATCAGGTTGGAAAGGATCAATCAAGCAATAAAGAGGAGGAAATAGGAAAAAGGAAAAAGAAGATACATAAGTAAGGAAGCAGTATTCAAGGTTAGAGAAATTGAAGAGTTCTCATAGTTAAAGCATAAGCTAACTTCATGAGGGAGGTGGACAATTGTTATACACAATCTTTGTGAAATAAAAAAAAGAAGGATCTTGCATAAGAGCTGTCAAAAATGATAATGATAGGAGGACACCAATAGAAATATTAAATATTGCAAAGATAAAAGAAACTATTAAAATGAAAGTGTCAACGAAGTATGAAATCACTACCTTAATGGAAGTACGAACAAAGCTACCTTAACGGAAGTATAAAGCAACTACCTTAACGAAGTGTGAAGCCATATCTTAGTAAAAGTGTGAAACTACAACTTAATGCAAGTATGAAGAGTCCATACCTTAAGGGAAACAGAAGATATGTAACTTAACGAAACTATGGGTGCTAACCAAAATGTAAAGCACATGTACTAACGAAAACATTAAAACGTGTTAATGAAGGGACAAAGGTGTCTTAGTGTATAAGGTGATGCTTTGAAGGTTGTCAACAGACGCTTTGGTCGACTTGTTAACGAAAATAAGCTATGAAAAGTGTTAGTTAACGGAGATGCAAGGCAGTGCCAGCAGAAAAATGGAAGGAGCTAGTGGAAATATGAGATAAGTCTTAGCAGAGGTATGATACAAAGAAAATAACAAAAGCATGGATTTAGGCAAGTGAAGGAATAAGATAAGTCTTAACAGAGATATGAGGTGAAAGTGTTGATGAAATTACATAATAAAGCCATCAGAGATATGAATTATTCCACCTGTCAATACCGTATAGGTCAACATTTGCCATGTCAACAGAAAACATAAGATTTTACAACTTTTTGGTGAAGTCACTCTAAATTTCCACATGCCACCCCTAAGTTATGCCATGTCATCATTACATTGAAGAATCTCAACCATCTAAATTGTCATTTGTCCAAAATCCAATAAGAAAGAGTTCGACGCAGTAGATTCAAGACACATGTCAAGCAACCAATGATCCAACGCTGTTATAAATAGTGGTCTGCCCTACATAAGAGGTCCTTTCTCGAAAACATCTCCTCCCTCATTTTCATTTGTTAATTGTAATCTCTAGAAACTGTGAAATGTTCGATTTGAGATTCAATAGTCGCTTAGGTTAAATTCAAATTAACAGTTTTGAACTCAAGGACAAAATAACGAAGAATTTGTATATGTGACCATGACGACTTCTATGTTCTTACTTGTTGTTTAGCTTTTTCAACTTATTCTTCATACAATGTAGTTAGGTCGAAATTTTTCACAAACGAATATAAATACTCAAACATGATAATCATGAAATCCGCATATCCACTTGGTTTGTAGCAATAATTTTCATTGAATGAATTGGTACTTACATTTTTCTTATGTAAAAAAAAATCCGAGCTTCTCGATAAGAAAATAGGGCTTCTCTTTTTACTATTTAAAAAGGTTAATATAAAAATGATCAATGTTTATGAATATATTTGTTTACCATCGATGAATTTCTTTTTGTTCTTTTATTTATTTGCTTTCACTCCACTCTAATTTCTTTAATTATCATTCTTCTCAGTTTACTCTTTTTTTCATTCGTATTATTCACAAGAAAATTACAAGATAAATTAAATATAAATATCTTAAGTGAAACTTATTTTCCATTTATTACGCAAAGTAAGTGCCAATCCGTCATCAATCTCTTTGGCAAGAACCTATGATTCTTCTTCTTTTAATATTTTTTTTACCATTTGAATGGCATTTTTTCGTTTAAGCTAGAAAATATGTGTTCCGCTTTATATTTTTAATCCAGCATCTTACATCATCATTTATGTTTATTATTTGTCTTTATTTTCTATTCGTTTTCTAAAGAAATTACATCAAACCCAATATATTCCTTTTTTTGCTGTGTCATACAAGGAAATTATGTTTAATTAAAGGCAAATTAAATTTTAATTCTAATTGGTTTAATGTAAATTTCATACAAAAAACTCAAATTTCGTAACAAATCGACACCTGGTGTAATCTAATCCTCTAACGAAAATTCAGTATGGGTTTATGATTTTCAATTTTTTATTCAAGGAACTTATTTGCAGCTTAGGAGGAGTTCAATAACGAATGCTAGAATAAATGGAGAGTGTGTGTGTTTGCTTATATCGGTGATTGACATCAATAATGTGTCCATGAAAAAAAATACGGGAATCTTCGTTTCAAGCTAAGTAATTATATCAGTATTGGGTATGTATCGATTAAGCATCGATATGAGATATTATAAAATATCGTGAAAATATCGGATAATATCAACAAAATATCGAGCATGTGTAAAACATGTTATGAACAATATTATACTATGTTATATTGATGTTAAGTATTCAAATATTTTGATAAATAACGCTAAATTACTATAAAAGGCTAGTGCATGTAGTTTACATATTACAATCCATTTATCGAGATATTTTATTAAACACAAATCATAATATAAGCTCGTAAAAACTAAGAAATTCTTAAACTTTTCATCTTTATTATTTTCTTCATTTTATACTTTATTTATTGCTTATTCAGTCATCTAATCATCTATATTACTTTCCTAAAATTTGCATATTTTTAATTTTATTGTTTTCATTTTCACTTAATTTTTGAATAATCAATATTGATTTGATACTAATTATACTTTAGCTCATTCCTTATAGATTTGTCAAATATATAATTTTACCACTCTTAACTTTTATTTATTGGTATATAGTAATGCTAATAAAATGAATTTACATAACATAACTTACCATTTAGAAATTTTGAACAAAAAATTAACTAAATTTAGAGCGATTCTTCCATGATCTTGTTTTAGTGGTGAAATCTTCATGGAAATAAAAATATAAAATAATGGATAAATAGAGTTTTCTTTATTGAATGACTAATAAAGAAGACTAAAACTGTATGGGTAAAATAAAAAATTAATGCATTAGGATTTCTAATATGGTCTAGATATTTTCATTCACCGTACCAAAAAGAAAATGTTGAGAATGTAAAGACATTTATTTGTAAATATATTATCTCCAACATACACAATAATAGCGATATTCATAAAAAATATCAGGTATTTATACTAAATATCATAGCGATATATCGACAAATATCAGACGATATATCGATAACGATATTTTATGTGATATTTTGAAAATATATCGACTTAGAAGTGATATGAGATATACTGATGATATATCATCGATATTATCGTATATTAACTATATAGGTTGCAAGGTATAAATTTTATGCATATTATATATTTTTAATTGTACTCGGTCCATTTTTGTATATATATACATATAGGCAACAACCTAACAACCCATAATCAATTTGACATTCTGAAAAAATAGCTTGATTAGAATTTTTTATTATGTCGATAACATTGAAAGATTTTCACTACATAAAAATGGGTTATGAAGCCAATGAGATGAAGAAAAACAAAGCCGAATATAAATATTAGGAAGTGTGAGCATTTCCTTATTATACATAATACTGAAATAAGACGATAGATTAATTATTAAGAACGATTGACGCCATGAGATATTGGAGCTGGCTAAATAATGATTTTCATATGGCAGTCATCATCACACTTTTTCCTTAAGCTCAATAGATTAAACATTATTAGCAACACTTGACGAATTTGTTTTTATCTTTACAACACTTTAGATATATAACAAATAAAACGATGTTAAAAACGGAAAAGTTTGTCTATCTTTTATTGAAGTATTTTTTCCATTAATAAAACATGATAGGTATTTCAGGTTTTTTTTAATAGTTTAAGTTTAGTGGAAATTAATTACATCAAGAGTAAAATTTATGAAAGAAATCTGCTATAAAAATCAAGATTGGTTCATAACCTGATGCATATTTTAGTACATCATTAAAGATACGCTATTTACATCAATGATGTTAAAGTTATTATGGCAGGAGACACATGAACATCAAAAAATATTTAGATGAATATTTTTTATCTTCCAAAAAAAGGTAGTCGCTTTTCCAAAAAAGGTAGTCTATTTTTTATCTTTCAAAAAAGGTAAACACATGCGAGTAATTCGTTGTTTGCATATGTTTGACGTTATTAGCGTTGGTTACTTAATGAAAATTTAGTATGTTAAAAGATATTTAGTGTATGTTAAGAAATAAATCAGAGATATTTCAATATCTAAACCTTTTCTTACCATAATAGTTTTCCTATTATACAATTACTTATGTATCGTTCGCAAGCAAAAAATAGACCGTTTCCATCGAGGAAGCGTCGAAAGCCCCAACGGTGTTAACCCTGTTTCCAACCACGTTGTTGGAATGCAGTGGGAATGTATGTTGGCGACGGACGTGTCTCGCGTCTGACCATTTTAAAACTAGTAATTAATAAATTTAAATTTTTATAAATTTTAAAAATTAATAACTTGTGCAAATAAGGTCTGTTTGAGACGTGGTTTTTTGCGTTGTGATCATATCAAAATATTCTACATTATTAAGTTGGTTTGAACTAAATCTGAATAATTTAAACTTTAATAATTTATTCATTTGAAATTAAAAATGTATTTTTTATTTTAATGAAATTACACAACTTATTTTGCGTTATTTGCAATTATCAAACGCATGTCACATAATTAAAAACAAATAATTAAATAAAATAATCAATTAAATAAAAAAACACAATTCAAATACTCTTCTCAAATACTCCGTTCGTAATCCCAAACGCATTCCCCGTTTGCTCAAATACCCCACTCAAATGCTATGTTTCATTTCGTCGCAAACGCACCCTTGGACTCTAAGCAATATGGCTATAAAATGTTGATCATAAATCATATAACATAATCAAGTAGTAATAAAGCATTCATGTATTCAATAAAATCAAATCTCCAATTATCTACAACATGGTATCAAAGCGACGTTCTAATTTTAGGTATCAATCTCGTCCTTTTTGTTATAATTTTTTCTCATTTATTTCTCTCTTCTTCTTGTTTACTTTCACCATCACCAAATTCCAAAAACGTCACAACTTCGCTGACCCCAAACTACATTATCAAACAACAACTTCGGTTCTATCTCCACTCAGATCCATTACCAACAAGCCCCTGCAATCAAATCTGCTATCTACTCCAAAGAGTTCCGACCAAATATGCAATCTACAACCTGCAACCTAACCTATATACCAGGTTCAAATCCATCGGGTGACTCATCAAAATGGACGTTCGCAAACTACATCCACATCTACTACTCGATGCCTACCTCCGTGATTTCCAAAGTCCATCTTTGTTTTCAAGTTGTGCTTGCTAATCTAAGTTATTTTGGTTTGGGTTAAGAATAAAAAAGGAGAAAGCAATCACTATATCGCTTGAGTATTACTATTATTTTATTTTTTGAAAAAAAAGAAGGAAAAAAAGAAAGGAAAAAAAAGGAATTTTGGGATGCCGAATTGAAACCTAAACAAACTCTTAATGTGAACCAGGCGTTGGACTACGCTCGTAGAATCGAAGAATGAAGCTGAGCATGTCGTTTTATCCGTAATAGTTGACAATCAAAATTTTGTTATTAGAACTCTTTCTAGAGAAAAATGTATTTAGATATGTCATAATTTATCGTTTGAAAAGGAGTTTCAAGTATTTTACAATTCCTCGAGTGCAACTGCTCATTTTACCAACTACAAGTCTCTTCGGAATTTTTTATTCTCTACAGCCACAGGCTTTGTCTACCTCTTCGTTTTAGGTCAAATACGTAATAACTTCTCAGTTAAGTCATCTTTATAGGTCTTGGATTTTGCTGCTTCCTACCATATCTCTCGAGACTCTTTATCTTTTTCTACATTATCTTCATTAATCTCCATTCCTGTTATGACAGCTGATGGTACTCCTATGCCTTTGATGAGAGTTGGTTCTATTGTTACTCATCTCTTTTTAATGTCTATTATATACTGAACCTTGTATCACATCTTGTATCTATTGGTCAGCAATGTGACTATGGTAATATAGTAACATTTACTTTTGATTCTTGTTTTGTGCAAGATCTATAATCTCAAAAACTGATTGAGACATGTCATAGGGAAGGAGGACTGTAGGTTTTGAATGAATAAAAATTCCAGTTAATGTTACTACAAGTATTGATTTATATTCTTTTTGTTTTTGTCTTTCTTCCTCTAGATTTTATTTATGATATTCTCGTTTAGATCATGTTTCTTCTTCTTCTCGTTTGAAATTTTAGCATCCACAGGTGCATTAGGAAATTCACAAACTCATAATATTTCTAATTGTAGTAGATATAAACCGGCAAAGTTTTTCATTTACCATTTAACAGTAAAATCTCCGTTTCTTCTACTCCATTTGATTCATCCAATTGTATAGGAACCGTCTCCTATTTCCATTAAAGGAGGATCTCGATATTATGTGTTCTTTATTGATAACTATACACGGTATTGCTGGGTCTATTTAATGAAACATCATTCTGACTTTTTGAAATATACAAAAACTTTAGAGCATTTTTCTAGAAACAATATTCGTCTATTATAAAATATTTTAGGTGGAGAATACACCTCATAGAAATTTTGTGAATTATTTTCTTTGTTCAACAAACCCCATTTGTCGATACTTCTCAACAAAATGGAGTTGCAGAAAAAAACATAGACATATTCTTGAAACTGCTCGATCTATGCTACGTTCCACTTCTGTTCCTAAGAAATTTTGGGGTAAAGCTGTTATCATGGCCGAATTAACACTATTCCTTCTTCTCGCATTTCAGGTATTTCACCTTTTGAAAAATTATATGTGCATGCACCTGATTATTCTATTTTTAAAGTGTTTAGGTATACTTGTTTTGTTCTCCTTCTTTGTGCAGGACATAACAAATTATCTTTTCGATCTACTATTTGTATTTTTCTTGGCTGTGGTGAGGGTAAAACATGTTATAGATGTTTTGATCCAACCACTCAAAAATATTGTTTGTCTCAAAATATTTTTTTTCATGAACATTTGTTGATACGCGAAGATTTTGATCAATGACAATGTGCTTTTACAAACAAGGAAGAAATATATGCAAATGCTAAAGGAAGATAGATGAAGACCAAACAAACTTAAAGTATGTTTTTACATGTGTCTTAGTCTAGATGTATTGTTAAAATCTATCCTCAAGAAACTTGCACGAACACTAGAAATTTTTTATAAACTTTATGCTTTCATTAAGTTTTAACTATGCAGGTTTTATGAGTTCAGTCGACTGAACAGGAACAGTCAGTCGACTGAAACTGGAAAATTTTATACACATGCACAGTTTCAGTCGACTGAATTTCCTGCACAGTCGACTGGATTTGGTCCCGAAACATTTACTTCATATTTTCAGTTGACTGAATTTCCTGCACAGTCGACTGAATTTGGTCCCGAAAATTTTACTTCATCTTTTCAGTTGACTGAATTCCCTGCTCAGTCGACTGAATTTGAACCTGCGAATTTTCTATGAAAAGACACATTCTTCCTCCCAAGAGTTGCAACCTTTCATCAATGAAAATGGAAGCATCTCTTATTTGCAACCTTTGACAACATATGCATCTCTTCTACAAGTATATATACATGATTTTAACATCATTTAATTCATCGAATTCTCTTGCTTAATCTTACTATTCTCTTGTTCATATTCTCTAGATATTCTCAAAGCAATTACCAATCTATTGCTTGAATCACTGTTTTTGTTTATAACATTCTTTTGATTCATAGCAATTCACATTTCCTAAATCTTCACAAACACATTGCATATTCTCGAGGATAAGATTATAGGAATATTGTACTACATTAGACTCATTAGTGTTGACAAGAACACAACAAGTCGAATATTGTATTTTAGTAATTGAGTTGAAGTCCTCTTCGGTAGTTGAGGCAAGAAATCCCGTTCGGTTGTTCGCGTAAGTTGTAAGCCTATTTCTCCGGGTGAAGTGAGGGTGTTACTTAGTGAAATTCCTTAGTGAAGCTTAGGGACTGGACGTAGGACGAGAGGTCCGAACCAGTATAAAATCCTGGTGTCTCCTTGCATTTACCTACTTTATATACCTAGACTATTTCATTATTCCATATTACACGATTCTACCGCATAGCCTCTTTCAATTGGTATCAGAGCCAGGTTGTCCTATAACCATAACACCGCTATTAGACATATTGATAATATGGAAAATAACGCAAGTACAAGCACAACATCTGCCTATAGTTCTACATTTGCGGAAGGACAATCTACCCAAAGACCTCCTCTATTCAATGGACTAAACTATAACTATTGGGCTACAAGGATGAGAATTTATATGCAAGCAACAAGTTTCGAAGCCTGGAACGCTACTCAAGCAAAGTTCGTTGTACCCACAACCGATTATCCTACATGGACACAAATTCAAAAGAATGAAGCTAGTGCAAATGCCAAAGCTATGAATATGCTATTTTGCGCCCTGGATAGAAATGAATTCAACTGTGTTAGCATATGTACTACTGCATATCAGATATGGGAAACACTTAAAGTCATACATGAAGGCACAAACAAAGTTAAACAAACAAAGATATCCATGCTGAAGAATCAATTCCAAAACTTTAGAATGCGACAAAATGAATCCATCAATGACATGTACTCAAGATTTTAAGACATTCATCGTGCTCTAATCGGACTAGGAGAAAGATATACGGACTTTGACATTGTGTCTAAAGTTCTAAATTCACTCACTGATGAATGGGAGAGAAAAGTACTAGAACTCAAGGAAGTAAATGATCTATCTACAATGCAACCAGAAGAATTGATTGGAAATCTTATGTCATATGAAGTAAATATGCAAGCTAAAAAGGATCAAGCTCAAGAAAGAAAGAATGTTGCTTTTCATGCGGAAAAGGAAGAATCAGAGTCTGAAGATGAGGATCTAGCATTTATAGCCAAAAATTTCAAGAAATTCTTAAAGTATAGAAAAGGAAACAAAAACGGATTCAAAAAGAATTTCTTGAACAAACTTTCATCCTCAAATATAGAATGCTTCAATTGTCATAAGAAAGGACATATGAAAAAAGATTGTCAAGAACAAATGAAGGAAAATCAGAAAAATTTCAACAACAAAAACAAGAAGGATAAATTCAAAAAGAAGGCATTTTCTGTAACATGGGATGATTCAGATTCATCTTCATCCGAAAATGATAGTGATAGCGACAATGAACAGGCAAATGTATGCTTCATGGCTCAAGAATCTGAGGTAAATAATTTAACTTTCGACGATTTAATTGAAGTAAACACTGAACTCTTAAGCACAATAAAAACTCTTAAAAAGAAACTCAAAGAAACTCGTGAAAATCAAAACAAAGCTGAATTTGAAGGCGATATGTTAAAAGATGAAAAGAAAATCTTAGAAGAAGAACTTGAAAAAGTTCAAGAATCTCATTCAAATTCGGAAGCTCGATTATCACTCTTAAGTCAAGAAATTGAAACTCAAAAAACAAAGAATGATGTAATTGTTTCTGAAAATCATGAGTTAAAGACTAAGATTAGACAAGTTGAGTTGGAAAATAATAGTCTTCAAGCAAGATTAGATGACATCACTAAAAATGTTTCTAACTTTAATAAAGGAAGAGAAAATTTATCTAAGATTTTAGAAAATTCTCAATTCTCTTCAAGTAAACATGGATTATGATATAAAAAGGAGTCAAAAATTCCTAAAAAGAAAAATACAAATTTTAAGAGGAATATGGATTCAAAGCAACAAAATTTACTAAAGAAACCTATTAAAACAAAAGTAGAAAACAAGGTTGTTAAAATTTGGATACCAAAGACTAACAATGTATTAATAAGAAATAAATACATTAAAACATTTTTGGATAATGTTCATCATAATGAAAACTATATTTATAAAAAGGATACTAAACCAAATTGGGTTTGGTTTCCTAAACTCTAACTTTTTTGGACCATATTAAAAGGTGGGTACCAATAATTTCATATTTATTTTCAGGTCCCACTCAAAAAGAAGAAATGGATATTAGACAGTGGTTGTTCAAAACACATGACCGGAGACAACTATATGCTTACAAACATCACATACTTTGATGGTGGCTCGGTTACCTTCGGAGACAATTCAAAAGGGTATATCATTGGCAAAGCAGATGTGAACAATTACGGTACATCAAATTTACCTTTTATAACAAATGTTTAATTAGTTGAAAATTTAAAACATAATCTACTTAGCATAAGTCAATTGTGTGACAAAGGTTTTAAAATAACTTTCTCAAATAATAAATGTAGTATTTTTGATCAAAACCAAAATCTTATTTTTGAAGGAAATAGAGATAGAAATATTTATGTTTTAAATATGAATATTAATCATAATTCAAGTATGTGTTTACTTGCCAAAGATAATGATCCTTGGTTATGGCATAAAAGATTTTGTCATATAAATTTTAAAACCATTAGAAAACTTTCTAAAAATGAATTAGTAAGAGGTTTACCCAAAATAAACTTTAAAATAAAAAAACTTTGTGATGATTGCCAAAAAGGAAAATTAACGAAATCATCTTTCAAATCTAAGAAAAATATTTCAACTTTACAACCATTAGAATTACTACATATGGATTTATTCGGACCAACACAAGTTCAATCCATTAATCATAATCGATACGTATTTGTAATAGTTGAAGATTTTTCAAGATACACATGGACTATTTTTATGAAAAATAAAAGTGACACTTTTGAGCATTTTAAAACATTTGTCAAAAAAATTCAAAACACTAAAGATTTGAAAATTAAAAATATTCGAAGCGATCAAGGAGGTGAATTCGAAAATGAAATTTTTGAAACTTTTTGTAAAAAGAAAGGAATGAACCATAATTTTTCTTTTCCTAGAACTCCTCAACAAAATGGAGTTGTAGAAAGAAAGAATAGAACATTACAAGAATGCGCAAGAACATTATTAAATGGATGTTCTCTACGAAAACATTTTTGGGCAGAAGCAGTTGCTACTGCATGTTATGTATTAAATAGAATATCAATTAGACCATTAACTAAAAATACTTCTTATGAACTATTTAATAATAAAAAGCCAAATATATCTTATTTTAAAATATTTGGATCAAAATGTTTCATTTTAAATACAAAAGATCAATTAGGAAAATTCGATTCAAAAGCCGATGAAGGAATTTTCGTAGGATACTCAGAACGAAGTAAAGCATATCGAGTTTTTAATAAACGAACAAACTTAATTGAAGAAACTTTGCATATATCTTTTGATGAAAATTTTAATAAAAATTTTAATATAAAAGATGATGAAGAATTGATAAATATAGAAGAAACAAACCTTGAAAATAATAATAATGAACTAAGATCTCCTCCTAGAATATTACGAGATCATCCAACTCAAAATATAATAGGAGAAATAAATTCTCAAGTTAGAACAAGAAATCAACTAAATCAAATGGGTCATGTAGCTTTCATTTCATCAATAGAACCTAAAAATCCAAAAGAAGCATCAACAGATGATTATTGGATTATCGCAATACAAGAAGTATAAAATCAATTTGAACGTAACAATGTTTGGGAATTAGTTCCCCGTCCTAGTAATCAATCAGTAATTGGAACAAAATGGATTTACAAAAATAAAGTAGACGAACAAGGTAATATAACAAGGAATAAAGCAAGATTAGTAGCACAAGGGTATAATCAAGAAGAAGGTATTGATTTTGAGGAAACATTTGCTCCAGTTGCAACACTGGAAGCAATACGTATACTATTAGCCTTTTCTTATTTTCACAATTTTAAACTTATCAAATGGATGTTAAAAGTCCATTTTTAAATGATTTTATTAAAGAAAATGTATATGTAGAACAACCTCCTTTATTTATACATGAAAAATATCTGGATCATGTATTCAAATTAAAGAAAGCACTGTATAGTCTCAAACAAGCACCTCGTGCTTGGTATGAAAGACTTAAAAGTTATATATTAAACTCGGGATTTAAAATTGGAAAAGTATATCAAACGCTTTTTATTAAAAATACTTCCAAAGATATTCTAATAATTCAAATATACGTAGACGGTATTATTTTTGGTTCAACAAATGAAAATTTATGTAAAGAATTTTCAAATATAATGACTAATGAGTTCGAAATGTCTCATATGGGAGAATTATCATATTTTCTCGGACTTCAAATCAAACAATTAACAAATGGAATTTTTATAAACCAAGAAAATTATTGTGCTAATTTAATTAAACGATTCGGTATGGAAAACACTTCTGCTAAACCTACTCCTATGAGTACCACTACACATTTCGATCGAGATGAAAATGGCAAAAGTGTAGATCAAAAATTGTTTAGAAGTATGATAGGTTCCTTACTTTACTTAACTGCTAGTAGAACTGACATAATGATTAGGGTTTGTTTATGTGCACGCTTTCAATCCGATCCTAAAGATTCACACTTAAGAGCAGTAAAACGAATAATGCGATATCTTAACAAAACTAAAAATTTCGGTCTTTTCTATCCAAAGGAATGTCCATTTGAGTTAGTATCATATAGTGATGCTAATTTTGGTGGATCTCGAACAGATAGAAAAAGTACAAGTGGTACTTGCCATTTCATTGAAAAATCACTTGTATCTTGGTTTAGTAAGAAACAAAATTGTGTCTCGCTTCGACATTCGAAGCAGAGTATATATCAGCTGCTTTAGCTTGCACTCAAGTTATATACATGCAACAAACACTTAAAGTTTTAATATAAAAAATTCTACAATATACTGTGACAATACAAGTACAATAAACTTATCTAAAAATCCGGTTAATCATTCTCGTACAAAACATATAGATATTAGTCACCATTTTCTACGTGACAATATCGAAAAAGGAATAATTAATTTAGAACATATTTCTACCGAAAATCAAATTGCCGATATATTTACTAAACCTCTATTAGAAAATTCCTTTATAGAACTTCGACGAGAATTAGTTATAATATCCTTTAAAGATATTAATTAGAAATACATTAGAAATATCCCCACATTTCAGTCGACTAAAATAAAATGTTCAGTCGACTGAATAAGAATTTCAAATATTTTCAACTATGTTATATGTTACATTATATAATTTATAGACCACACATTTGTAAAACTGAATTATTAAATAAGAAACATACATTTTAACAAAATCCTCTTTACCACTAAAACTCTATACGGTTAAAAATTCTTATTAAATTATAACCGTTATTTGTTTAGTAAAAATCTATTATAAATAAACTCTTAAAAATGCTTTTATTTTCATCTTAATTTTACGAATAAAATCTTAATTAAATATAAAATGTCATCCAACAACTCCTTCTCTCCAATCAATATCACCTCGTCAGTTGATAACACTCCAACATCGCCAAAACTTCCCACACCAACACCTTCACATGAGCCTGTTTACAAATGGGAAAATTATCGTACTGGTTTCACTCCAGAATCTAAAAAGGCAAAACGCGGACTCTTTATTTCACCTGACACAAAAAGAAAGATTGATGAAATTCATCATTTTCAACAACAACAGATAGATCTTCAACGAGAGCTATACTTCGAGCAAAAGGTTACGGTAAGACGTTTGAGCTTTTTAGAACAAATCGGTTTACGCTTCTGTGGATCAAAGAAGAACGAAGTGGCTGAACCCCTACCTCGCCCCGTTAGCTCTCTTGATCCTTCTTCATCTTATCGCACCAGTCGATCCTATGAATCCTTGGACGTCTCCTAAAACTCCTCAATATAGTCCGAATTCATGGGATATAAATTACATGAAGAATGAAGGAGAGAAGTTTTCAAGTCCATCCCCAAAGAAATAGTTAAATTTTGACATATTTGTATGTTGTTACATCAATATTTTTGTAACTATTTCTTTAAATAAATTGTTTAATTTCAAAAAATAACTGAAACAACAAAAATGCATGTTTCAGTCGACTGAATGCCTCTGTTTAGTCGACTGAAAATATGACAGAAAACAATATATACAAAGTTCAGTCGACTGGAATCATCTACACAGTCGACTAAAAATTCAACAGAAAATTTCAGCAACAAAATTCAGTCGACTAAATGTACTGCTCAGTCGACTGAATCTATCACAGAACACTTCGGCCTTTGATTCAGTCGACTGAACAAAACATTCAGTCGATTGAACGCTACTTCCCAGGAAAAATTTCCCCTTTTAACCACCAAATTTTACCCTACCAATTCACTTTTACCTACTACAAACCTTCTTCCCCAAATTAATTTCGAAACCCTAGCTCCCAAATTCCTCAAAATCAAATCAATTCTCACCCAAATGGCACCAAAAAGAGCAAGAGCTTCATCTTCTTCATCCTCCGAGCCAATTGATGCTCAAATAGCACAATGGCTTTACGATGGAACCGTTGTCACTCGATGGAACAAGACGAAGAATTCTCGAATTTTCGAGCATTCTTTCGTTGATTTTCAAAGTTTTCAAACTTACAACATCCAAACATTAACAGATCCGGCAGGTTTAACTTCTCTTTTAGATTTGAAACGAAATGACCATGCCATTAATCATGTAATGGTAAAATTATTTTATGCTAATCTTAATCTTGGACACCAAACTCCAAGAAATCCAAACAATAGTGTTTGGAGTATGTTGTGTGGAAAGAAAGTTTGGTTTTCATTGGATAGAATAGCACATATTTTAAAGTCTCCAAATGTCGGGAGAAAGTTAGAGGAAATAGAATTCAATCCACACATTCGTGACATTATCAACCATCGATTCATGGATGATAATATCAACTTTAGGGATTTTAAGTCCACCTCTCTTCGACCTATGGCGAGAATCCTCCATAAAGCCCTAATGAGAACGATTACTCCTCATACGGGATCGTACGAAATTGTCTACCCAAATAACATCGAGCTCTATATGCTATTTTTGGCAATATACAAGTTAATTGGGCACAGCTTATTCTTGATGAGTTTCTCACTTTCAACAATGGCAAAATGTGCACTATTTACTTTGGAGAGTACATCATGCGACTTCTCCTAAATGTCGATACGTCATTACCTGAATCAGAGAATACAATGGTCCATCAAATTAACCATCGGACCATAAGCCTAATGCAACTCCCATCTCGACCTCCTTGCATAATATCACTCGCCGAATGGGAAGCAAGGCATCAAGAACAACAACAACAACCTCCTCAACCTCGCCACGAAGAACATCTCGAGCAAGATGATGAAATTCGTCTTATTGACCCAAGCTTCACTACCAACCAATCCTTGGGGATATTGTCAAGAAATCAAAAAATTCTTGACACTCGTCTTAAAAAGGTAGATCATAAGCTTGATAAAATCAAAGGATTCTTCAACAAGCTTTGGGATGCAATCTCGTGCTCAAGCACCACTACTGCGTCAATATCTCGCGGCAAACGTCCGACACCTACGTTTACATGGACGACATCCGAAGAGCATACAAGTAGCAGTGCTAGTGGAGCTAGTTGTGGCCAAGGAGGAAGAGCACCTAGACCACCAACAGGAGGACCCGTCATACGTGAACCAACAGGAAGAGAAGGTTCATATGACTGGGATAAGGATGAGTAATTTTTGTTGTTTTGATGTGTATTTTTAACTTTCTAATAGCTTGTGTAAATAGCCATTCTATGCTTGTCTGTCACAACATTTTTATTTCTCTTAAACTCATGCTTATGCAAATATTCTCTATGCTTCAGTGATCGTTTTGATAAATTACCGCTGTTAGTTCTTCCTTTTTGTCGATGACAAAGGGGGAGAAAATCTATGGTACTAACTTTGTTTTGTAGGAAAGATAGTGCATACATTCAGGGGGAGAAAATAAGTAAAACGTCTAAAATAAATCAGTATTGTCATCAACCAAAAAGGGGGAGAATGTTGATACACGAAGATTTTGATCAATGACAATGTGCTTTTACAAACAAGGAAGAAATATATGCAAATGCTAAAGGAAGATAGATGAAGACCAAACAAGCTTAAAGTATGTTTTTACATGTGTCTTAGTCTAGATGTATTGTTAAAATCTATCCTCAAGAAACTTGCACGAACACTAGAAAAATTTTATAAACTTCATGCTTTCATTAAGTTTTAACTATGCAGGTTTTATGAGTTCAGTCGACTGAACAGGAACAGTCAGTCGACTGAAACTGGAAATTTTTTATACACATGCACAGTTTCAGTCGACTGAATTTCCTGCACAGTCGACTGAATTTGGTCCCAAAAATTTTACTTCATATTTTCAATTGACTGAATTTCCTGCACAATCGACTGAATTTGGTCCCGAAAATTTTACTTCATACTTTCAGTTGACTGAATTCCCTGCTCAGTCGACTGAATTTGAACCTGCGAATTTTCTATGAAAAGACACCTTCTTCCTCCCAAGAGTTGCAACCTTTCATCAACGGAAATGGAAGCATCTCTTATTTGCAACCTTTGACAACATATGCATCTCTTCTACAAGTATATATACACGATTTTAACATCATTTAATTCACCGAATTCTCTTGCTTTAATCTTACTATTCTCTTGTTCATATTCTCTAGATATTCTCAAAGCAATTACCAATCTATTGTTTGAATCACTGTTTTTGTTTATAACATTCTTTTGATTCATAGCAATTCACATTTCCTAAATCTTCACAAACACATTGCATATTCTCGAGGATAAGATTATAGGAATATTGTACTACATTAGACTCATTAGTGTTGACAAGAACACAACAAGTCGAATATTGTATTTTAGTAATTGAGTTGAAGTCCTCTTCGGTAGTTGAGGCAAGAAATCCCGTTCGGTTGTTCGGGTAAGTAGTTAACCTATTCCTTCGGGTGAAGTGAGGGTGTTAGTTAGTGAAATTCCTAAGTGAAGCTTAGGGACTGGACGTAGGACGAGAGGTCCGAACCAGTATAAAATCCTGGTGTCTACTTGCATTTACCTACTTTATATACCTAGACTATTTCATTATTCCATATTACACGATCCTACCGCATAGCCTCTTTCACATATGCCATTTTACTCTATTTCATCCAACACTCATGGTTTAACCAAATCTGATCTAATTTATATCGATCTCTTTTATGAGGATAATAATAATACAAATAGCCCTATAGAAACTGGAACAACCGGAGCATCTGAAGTTACGTCCTCCCCCTTTATGGCCCCTCAATCTCTAATTGAGCCTGTAGATCCACAATTTCATCATTCCACATGCATTTATAAGTCTGCAAAATTACCCGATTTTGCTTATTCTTGTTATTCTTCATCGTTTTCTTCATTCTTAACCTCCATTCATAAACTTTTAAGCCAACTTCTTATAAAGAGGAAGTTCTTAATCCTTGTTGACGAGAAGCTATGGACGAAGAACTTTCCACCTTACAAAGAATAGACACTTGGGATTTGGTTCCTTGGTTCAATTGAAAGATTAAAACTAGATTTGTTGAAAAAGGCTACTTTCAACAATATGACGTGGATTATGAGAAGACGTTTGCTCCAGTTGTAAAGATAACTATCATTCACACTGTCATTGATGCAACTTTCATCGAAAATGATCCATTTCACAAAATGATGTTAAAAATGCATTCTTGAATAATGATCTTCAAGAAGAAGTTTATATGAAATCTCCTCCAAGTGCTTCACATGAAACTAGATGTATTTCCAAGCTTAATAAAGCATTGTACAAACTTGAGCAAGCATCTCGTGCTTGGTTAAAAAAAATTATTCTGATTAAATCTCTTGGTTTCGTCTCCAGCTTTCACGATAATGCCATTTTTGTCACAAACACCTATGAAGGATGTATCGTACGATCGTTATATGTTGATGATATGATTATTATAAGAGATGGTATGCATGACATAAAACAGGGTAAGCTAAAAAAATTGAAATGAAAGATTCGGGTGCTCTAAGTTATTTCTTAGGAATTAACGTGGCATACTCACTAAAATGTTATCTTCTTTCTCAATCAAAATATGTCAAAGGTACTCTTGAGAAAACTAGATTTATCGATAATAAGGTTATTGACACTCCTATTGAAGTTAATGCAAAATACTCCCATTTGGATGGTATATCACTATTAGATCCTACTTTATATCGTATTATCATTGGAATCTTGGTTTATATTACATCACTCATCTAGATATATTATATGCTATTCAAGTTGTTAGTCAGTTTGTAGCTTTCCATACTACAGTTCACTGGGTGGTCGTCCTTTGTATCTTAAGGTATCTTCGAGGTACTATTTTTCATAGCCTTCAATTTCCATCCATCAATTGAAGTAGAGTATCTTGCTATGACATATATTACCAAAGAGATTGTTTGGTTGTGTAGGTTACTTGTAGATATGGAGGTTTTTCTTTCTGATCCTACTTCTATGTATTATGGCAATAAGAATGCTATTCGAATTTCTTGCAACTTGGTTTTTCATGAGCGAACCAAACATATTGAGATCGATTGTCACATCACACATCATTTTGAGAAAGATATTATTACTTATCTTTCGTTCCCTCTTCCATACATATCGTAGACCTATTTACCAAGTCACAATCAGTTTCGTGTTTTCGATTTTTAGTTGGCAGACTCACAATACTTATGGCAGCTGCATGGCGAGTTTAAAGGGAGATATTAAGAGATATTTAATATATGTTAAGAAATAAGTCAGAGATATTTCAATATCCAGGCTTTCCTTATTTATAATAGTTTTTCTATTTTATAATTACTTGGACTCTAAGTAATGTGGTTATAAATAGTTGGTTATGAATTGTATAGCATAATCAAGCAGTAATAAAGTATACCTGTATTCAGTGAAATCGAATCTCCAATTATCTTCAACGTAGTTAATATTATGACATGGTGCTATTTTAAATATTTATTTTATTCTATTTTAATTCTCTTTACATTTTTGTACACCTTTTATATCTTATTTTTTTATTTTATTTGAGAAAAATGTGTGATCCTCTAAAATAAAGGAAAGCACATATGTGAATATGTATATATCACCGAAGACAAGATGCTGTTAACATGCTTGGCAGGTAACAAATCAATGTACAAAAATAATAAAAATAACTCAGGTACCCCTAAAATGAGCTCCAGCAAAGGCCGCCGCCAATTACACCCCTATATCGAGCTCCGACAAGGCCACCGTTCGGTATTGAGGTGTTAAAAGTACCTAAAAAATATTTACCATCTCAACACCAATGCTACTATAAGCCAGCTCCATCTGAGAAGGAAAAGCTACGTTGTAGGCTCGAAAAGAAATGAAAATGCAAAAGATCTGAAATGTAAAGTACCACTCTGAAGACTTTATAGTGTAGTGAAATTTGTTTTAATTTGAGCGGGAGCGAATAATTTGATCAGGATCTGGTATTGTCTAATTAGATATTAATGGAACTTAAAAAAAATCAATTATGCAGTCTCACAGAAACAATAGCAGAAATAAGAGACTCAGAAGATTTAACGTGGTTCGGATATGAATATCATACATTTACGGAGACCCAACATCTTTTATTCCATTGAAGAAAAGAGTACGAAAGAGAGAGAAGAATAATGGTGGATGCTCTCATGCATTCACTTGCATATGAAGATGAAATTCCTTTATTTTAAATAGACCTGACAATGAAGGGTTTCTTGGAGATTAAGAAAATCAATTTTCTGATTACCCAAATATCTTTTCAAATTACATAATTTGATTTTAGTACAAATAGATGGTGTAATCTTGGTTTCCATATCTTTCCTTTGATTGATTAATTCTCGACGCCTAATCATTTATTTCATTATATAACAGATGCATTGACTAATTAATTGATTGGCTCATTAATTAGTTTCCTTCCAAAATATCCTTCCATATACAAGCCAAATTAATTGATTGATGGAACCACTTAATCATTTTCTTTCCTTCTCAACAAATATTTGAATCATCCAAATTTAACATTCCACGTTGATTAAAATATAACAAATCTCTTCATCACCTTATCATCAAGCAATCAACATAGAAGTTGTTGGGTCTAGCGCCCTGTAACAACCCTAGATTTTTGGCCCCGTTTATTTTAATAAATATTTAATCTAAATTAAATAAAATGTAAATTGATCATATTAAAATGAATGTGATTTTGGGGTTTTTTGTTATTTATTTATATAAACTGTATTTTAAAAAGAAGATTTGATTTGGAAATTTGAAATAAGCATCTCAATAATATTTATAATAAAATTTATCTTATATATTTAAATTAAAAGGTTTTACATTTGCTAACATTTGATAAACATATACATATGAATAATAATGTTTAAAATTTAAACTCAAATTCTAGTATATAAAATATAAATGTAAAATATGAGTCAAACTTATATACATAATTTGAATAAATTATAATTGGAGATAAAAATAAAATATAAATATTAAATATAAGTAAAACTTAAGAGTATAATATAAATATTGATAATCAAAATATAAATATAAACAAGTAAGCAATTGAATATCATTAAATATAGATAGTTAAATATGAAGAATAATTATAAATATAAGTAAATAAACCGTATAATTATTGACTGTCAAATTATAAAATATAACTGTAAGTACAAACAAGAATTAAGTACAACACAAGCAAAACAAGAGCAAAGTAGAAAAGAAAATTTGGAATCAGTCAAATATGAAAGTAAACCTGACAAACAAACATCTCTAAAACAAATAATAATTATGTAAACTAAGTTTGAAAACCAAAGTACTGTGAAATTTCTGCTCAAGGCAAACATTGACCTGTACTGTGTAATTTCTGCTCAAGGCAAACTCTGACCTGCAAGTACATATATTTTACACAAACATATGTTTATAGAGTTCAAACTAAAGATATTAAGACAGATATTTATATATATATAAACAAGATTCATACACAAGCCATAATTGCTTACCTGCCATAAGTACAATCTTCATACAAATATCTATCTACAGCAAGCATTTAATTTATGTTAACATAAGAGTAAACATACATATTTAATTAGCATACATTGCTGTCTGAAAATCTCTCCCAGCCGAAATATTCATATCATTTCAGGTCTTAGTACAGTAAAAATAAAGCAAATATTATATCAAGGGTAAAGCTTGTTCCAGAAGACAGCTTGTTCAAACCCATATATAGATGTATTTATCATTCCATTTTGTTCATTCCATAACTTAAACAAAACTGCATATTTACAAGCTCAATCAAGTTCAAAGCAAAAGAAAAGTTTTCAAGAATTCAACAACTTCAAATTACTGTCCTTTTCATCAAACACCCTCTCTGTTTCAACAGTACAGTGTGAGTAAACTAATTTTTTTTGAAATTTAACTACTAACAATGGATTTATGAATAAATATTATGCTGATAAAATATGTTCTGTGAAGTTTGGTTACTGCCTGTTCTGCTTACATGTGTTCTTCTAGTTTTTGTTGCTGAGATAAAGGAGTCAGAGAATTAATTATACTTTTTATATATGATCATTTTCTTTAATTAATAACTTAACTAAATAAATTTGCTTAAGTCTAAGAATTGGATTATTTTTAGGTAGGTTGTGATATAAGAACTGTAAATACAAATTTACAGTAAGAATAAACCAAAGATCAAAAATTTAAATACCTCGAATTGTAAATTTGAATTGATGTCTTGAAACTACATATAAAAATATGATTTTTAACACAAAACATACAATTTTTAGACAACCATTTATAGAGCAGTTCATTTGAGAACCAAAAATGCATTTCCACGAAATTTTGATGATACAAACAATTATAATTGTTGTAATTTGACATGGAGCTAGGGAATTGATGTGAGATTAACAGAAAAATGTTAAAAAAAATTATGAATGCAAGGTTTTTGAGGATTGATTGGAAATAGGGTTTACGGGCTCATTGATTTGTGCTCTGTTCGTTCGATGGTTGCGTCGCTATGGTGCAACCGAGTGATGCGAGGTTTTGGGAGGAGTTAGGAGGTGATGTCGGCAAAGCATGGCCGAAGCCACGTCATCACAGGAGGCCGCGATAGTGAGTACGAGGTGGTTTATCCACCGTGTTCGTGGAGCAGTTCGTCATTACAGGCATTTTTTCAATTGGGTATTTATGGCATTGATTTGAGTTTAGATTTCGAACGAGAGGTGAGTTTGTGATTTGTGGGTGGAATCGCATGACGTTGGCGCGGTGGTGAACCGCCGTGCACGTGCACGGCGGCGGGGAAATTCGCGTCAGGGTCGACTCGAGGAAATCTCGAGTTTATGTGCTAATGTCTTCGAGTTTGCTCTGGGTCGTTATTTTGTGGGTGCTTACTGTAATTTAAAACTTTAAGCTTTATAAAAAAAAGAAAAAAAAGAAACAAAAGTAAGAACATAGGAAAAGAAGGAGAAGGGAGAGAAGAAGTAAAGGAAAGGGCTCGGGTGTTTTGATGTTTAACTCGGAGCCATACTCGAGTTTTCTGCAGAGGAGACTCGGTTATCATAAATTGCAGTAATGCATATTAAGATGAAGTTAAGAAGTTAATTAAAATTTAACTGACGGGATAAGATTGGAATGTGAGTTTACATTTTTTAGTTAATATCTTAAAAATGTTTTAACACTTAATTATCATACAGTGATTAATTTAAGTAAGAATGAATTTAATTAACATTTTATGTTGAAAGTTAAAATTTATTGGATTTCAAAATTTAAAGAAGAGTTTTAAAGTCTTAGTTACATTGAGTGATAATTACTTAATTATCTTAGGAAACAATTTAGAATAATTACTTTTTAATTGTAATTAGTAATGGATCAATCGATGTTTAAGTAATAAATGAAATTGCAATTAACTACTCAAGTTAATTCAAGAATAGTTAATAGTCAATTAATTAAGTAATTTAACTACTTATTAATAAATGATTAATTAGATTATTAGCAGTAAACAAATAGGTAAGTAAGTTTCATTTATTAATAAACAAGGTTATTGATAAAATGGTTAATTAAAGTTAAACAAAGTAATTAATTAAATGTTGTGGGATAATATAAGTAATGAAATAATTAAGATCTAATAGTTGATCTAGAAATGATTAATTAATTAAATAATTTGTAATGGGAAAAAGTGATTACTTGATAATTAATAATCCGTTAGACATGTTTAAGAGATAAATTCTCAAGTAATTAATTTAAATTTAATTAATTGCAATGAGAATTTAAAGGTAACTGCTTATGGACTGTTGTGTTGAATATCTGATTTGGACATTTATGTGATGATATTCTATGTTACTCTATGATATGTTATGTTATACCTATGATGCTTGTATATGTTTTATCTGTGATAAATGCTATGTTAATTCAATTGTTGAATTTAAATTATTTGAACTGTTAAGTTAATTAGACAACTTGGCCCTTAAAATGGCGGTTGGATTCGATGAGACCGGGATCGGAAGAATCAAATTTGATTCTCCGAAAACCACATCGATCCAATTTAAACGTTAGGTCGTGAATCCTGAAATGAAGGTCGAGATGGTGTTTCAGAATGCAAGGGTTATCGTCGTTGACTCTGAGGGTGATTCCAAAATGAGTGTGGCGAGATAATGCCTTCGGTTTCGTTCGAACCCGGAACGAACTTTTATGGATTGAATGCTTTCAGCACATCGTCAGGCGGACGATGAGCATTCTAAGTGATAGGTTCTTTAAAGGTAATCGCAACCTCAAGCCTCATCAACCGGGAATGGCTAAAACAGGGGAGATGCAGCAAGGTTAGTTGGGTCATGCCCAAGCAGGACAAGATATTTCCCTTGTCTAGATGTCCCTTTTTATTCAGCTTAGTGGGTGGTTGGTCGCACCAACCATGGGGTTTATCTTGTTCGGGACTGTTCAGTAAGGAATGGTTCCGGCCTTGTGTTGTAGGAGGTCGGGAGTGATCCTCGGTACGGTGATCTAGGCCCCGTACCGTGACGGGCGGTACCCCAGTAGCCCTGCCATTGTTGGAAATCCATTTTCCCTACGAGACCCTACGGTTTTGATTTGTATTACCCACTTTTGTGGCTAGTAGCTGGAATTTAATAGATGTAACAATTTCGGCTATTTTCTATTTACTTGAAAACCCTAGACACTATTATAATATCACTGGATTTCCTATGAAATGTTTTGGTTAGCGTAAGGTAAAAACTTACCCGTATTTATTTGTGGGGAGTCTTACGTGATACATTTATTTTCAAATGTTTCAAAGTTAAACAACTTTAAACCATTTACTCACACCAGACCCATGTCTGACCCAGAGTTTATATTTTGTTTTTCATAAACTCTTGGGTACTCAAATTTTTTTATGAGTAGCCAAGTGATAGGTTTTGGACTTTGATTTATGGAGGAGCTTGGAGCAGGAGTCCTAGACGTATGTAGATATCTATCTAGTTCCGCTGTGTCTGTAGTTGTTGTGTACTGTATCTCTGATGTATGTAGCGATAGATGTATGTATAACAGTCATGTGTATTGATATTGTATAACTCTGATATATGTAAAACTATGAAATATTTATGTGATATATTATATTTCGTTCCGTTCCGCTGTGAGATTCTGATGTTGTTGTTCTTTTCTTTCTCTTTCTCTTCTATTTCTATCCCTTTCTTTCTAAATGATGATACGTCTTTCTGGTAGTAGAAGGGCGGGTCGTCACAGTTGGTATCAGAGCATAGGTTGGTAATAACCTTATCTCTGGTAGGAATTACTCATAGAATAGCGTCAGTAGTACTCTAAAATGAGTTTGAGTGTATAAATAGATATGAGCGTGTATTTGTTAGTGAATATAAAATTATATTGTGTTGACTTATCTGTTGAGTGTTTAGGAATTCTGGTCGATGTGTGGGACGCCATTTCATCGATAGGGATTTCTAAACTCTTAAACAAGGTAGACTGACACAGTATTGTTTTTAAAATAGGGTAAATGAAATAATTTTACCCAAAATTATATTTTGATATAAAAGTAATATTTTTCTGAAATTATTATATATGTTTGGATGATTGGTTGTTAATACTATAATTGAATAAAATATCAAAATTTGAGTGGTTTACAACCAAATTTAAATTGTCTAAGCATGACTTAAATAAAAAGGAATATAACAAAAATTTAATTAAAACAGAATTGAAGTCCCGGAAATTTGAAGATGTTTAAATAAAATTTAAACAAAAGGATTTGGGAATTTAAAAATCTTGGGAATGTTTGAAAGGTTTTTTCCAAAGATTTGAAGGCAATAATGGAATATTGTTTTGGAAAATATTGTTGAATGGAAATTGTTTGAAAAGAATTTGTGGAAGTAAGGGAGCACTGAATTCACTTCAGTCGCTGGAAAATAATCCTGATGATGATGGCCATATCATCAGTATTCATTTTCGAGTTTCTAAAGTGATGAATTGCTACCAGGATAGTTGGTCATGATATTGTTGGGCTTGTGGGGTATACAAGTTGTTTTAGAAATTTTCAAAAAGAGAAAATTCGTTTTAGTGAAAACAAGTGTTTGGAATTTGGAAATTTGATTTGATATACCAAGTGAGTATGTGTAGTTATCCTTTCAAAATGGTTTTGGAAATGAAAACCGGGCAATTGAATTCTAAAAAAAAAAATTCTATTTAATAATGTGAAAGGTTTGAATGAATCAACTGTTGAACTTATAAAGTAAAGTTGATATTAATAAGATGAAATTGAGAATTTTAATTCAGGAATTAAAATAAAAGTGAAGGAAATGTACTTGAGTTTAACCTGAGATAAGTTAAATGGAATTGAAGATTCAAAATGAACTTAATTGGATATAAAATTTGAAGGTAAAATGATTGAAATTGTGAGGTGAAAATTTATACTTTAAGATAGTAAGTGTTATAATATATATATAATCTGAACTTGTGGTTATAAGATGAAATGACTCAAAGGAGCAATATAAGCTTTTAAGTAAACAAATAAGTTTTGAGCTCATATATTGAGAAATAAATTTAAAGGAATGGTAAGTAGCTAAATTTAACTGAAGTGGAGCTAAAATAAGATTGAATTTGAATGAAATTCCATCGAGTTATGGGTAAATTGAATGAGATAAATTCTTAAGTAAATTAGTAAGCCATGAATTTGGATAAAACTAAATTGGTGTGAGTGTAAACAATTCTAACCCAAGCATAAATTAAATGACTTTATTATAAACTCAATAATGAATTGTTCAAGTAAGTTAAAATTTAAGAATGGATAAAAAAAAGAAATATACTAATCAGTAAATAATTGGGGATTTGATTAAAGCTAAATCGAATCAAAGATTTGAATGTAAATTGGTGAAATAGAATAAACCTAAGTGGTTGGGTGAAACAGTTTGAAGAAAATAAATGACTTAAGTAAATTGTGAAATGATTAATTTAAAATATTGGTTGTCGAGTTTAAATAAATGATTTGGAAATCAAACTTTCGTAATGAAAGAAAATGCAATGAAAGGATTGTGAATAATTTAATTAGGATGGAATCAAGTGTAATTTGAGTTGGAATCAATTTAAAATTTGTTATGAAGCTTAAGTAATTACTTATTCACAATAATATGGTCAAACTGCATATAGAAATGAGTTGTTTTGAAGTAAACAAGATTAGATAAAATTCTATGAATTATTGGAAGCAAAATAGGATGATTTTGAATATGAGTTTGTTTTGCTTAAGCAAGTAAGTTGTAAATCACTTAAACTAAAGGGAATGATTTGGAAATTGGTTGGAAATACTTGTAATAAGTGTTGAAGACCTTACATATGTGCTTATGGAAATATGTAATGCTAAACAAATGGAGACTCTGACAAAAATTTTCAGAATTTGAAAACTATATAAAAAAAATTAGCAACAAAACAATTTCAAATTGAAAATTTAAAGTAAACTAATGAATGAAATTAATTTAAAAATAATAATAAGAATCAGTTTTAAATGGAGATAGTCAATAAAAGTTCAATATTCAGAGTTAAGATAAAATTGAATTCACTTGGAATTAGAAATTCAAATTGGAAATAAGAAGATATAAAGGCTAAAGTGGCAGAGTAATAATATAAGGGAATATACAATGCTTATATTAAGCTTAAGAAATGAATGGTGGAATTCTTAAGTAAAATTTGATATTGAGAAAATTATTCCAAGTGAATAGGAATCAAAATAATGTGAATAAAGGAAATTGATATAGTTGATAATCAATGAATATAAATACGTAGGATGAACGTATGTTATTTTATTCGCATAACAATTTGATCCAGATTCGAGCACATAATTTCGAGATAGTTATATATCGATCCGAGTTAGGATTTTTCACTCGATTTTCGACGACGAATCATGGATTTGGATTTTGATTGATTCTGGAAATTCTCTATCATAGTTGTGATTATGCAAGGAGAATGACAGTTTATGATCAAGAAACCAGTTCTGAGTCCGTACTAAGAAGTCGGGTGGACGATACTAGTTCGGAAATGAAATTGTATGATCGAGTGAGTGATCGGATTTGATATTGCGTACGAATAGTATATGTACATCGTACGGGCTTGATTGAATAAATATTGAGATTCTGTAAACAAGTCAATAAATTTGGAAAGAGTTAATACTGTAGATTTCAGAATTGAATTGTCAGAGTGGATATCTGGAATTTATTGGGTATTCCATATATCTCATCTAAGGAAATTTGTTCATGATTCACCATTAGTTGTTAAATCAGTAGTTCAGGAATTTGGAAGTCGAATCAAATTTAACTGAGGTCAGGAATCCAGTTTGGATTGTTGATCATCGAGAAAACAACGCTCGATAATTTTAGGAAAGCTTATTCGGATTTGTGTTCGGATAACTAGTGTTGTTAGTTATGATGGACTGTTTGGTTGTTTGTTAATACATAAATGATATTTAAGTTTGAATGATTGGCATAACAGCTTTTAAAATTATCTTTGTTTTAAATTTCGGGGATGAAATTCTTTTAAGGGGAGAGGAATGTAACGACCATGGATTTTTGGCCCCGTTTATTTTAATAAATATTTAATCTAAATTAAATAAAATGTAAATTGATCATATTAAAATGAATGTGATTTTGGGGTTTTTTGTTATTTATTTATATAAGCTGTATTTTAAAAAGAAGATTTGATTTGGAAATTTGAAATAAGCATCTCAATAATATTTATAATAATATTTATCTTATATATTTAAATTAAAAGGTTTTACATTTGCTAACATTTGATAAACATATACATATGAATAATAATGTTTAAAATTTAAAATCAAATTCTAGTAATATAAAATATAAATGTAAAATATGAGTCAAACTTATATACATAATTTGAATAAATTATAATTGGAGATAAAAATAAAATATAAATATTAAATATAAGTAAAACTTAAGAGTATAATATAAATATTGATAATCAAAATATAAATATAAACAAGTAAGCAATTGAATATCATTAAATATGGATAGTTAAATATGAAGAATAATTATAAATATAAGTAAATAAACCGTATAATTATTGACCGTCAAATTATAAAATATAACTGTAAGTACAAACAAGAATTAAGTACAACACAAGCAAAACAAGAGCAAAGTAGAAAAGAAAATTTGGAATCAGTCAAATATGAAAGTAAACCTGACAAACAAACATCTCTAAAACAAATAATAATTATGTAAACTAAGTTTGAAAACCAAAGTACTGTGAAATTTTTGCTCAAGGCAAACTTTGACCTGTACTGTGTAATTTCTGCTCAAGGCAAACTCTGACCTGCAAGTACATATATTTTACACAAACATATGTTTATAGAGTTCAAACTAAAGATACTAAGACATATATATATATATATATATATATATATATATATATATATATATAAACAAGCTTCATACACAAGCCATAATTGCTTACCTGCCACAAGTACAATCTTCATACAAATATCTATCTACAGCAAGCATTTAATTTATGTTAACATAAGAGTAAACATACATATTTAATTAGCATACATTGCTGTCTGAAAATCTCTCCCAGTCGAAATATTCATATCATTTCAGTTCTTAGTACAGTAAAAATAAAGCAAATATTATATCAAGGGTAAAGCTTGTTCCAGAAGACAGCTTGTTCAAACCCATATATAGATGTATTTATCATTCTATTTTGTTCATTCCATAACTTAAACAAAACTGCATATTTACAAGCTCAATCAAGTTCAAAGCAAAAGAAAATTTTTCAAGAATTCAACAACTTCAAACTGCTGTCTTTTTCATCAAACATCCTCTCTGTTTCAACAGTACAGTGTGAGTAAACTAATTTTTTTTGAAATTTAACTACTAACAATGGATTTATGAATAAATATTATGCTGATAAAATATGTTCTGTGAAGTTTGGTTACCGCCTGTTCTGCTTATATGTGTTCTTCTAGTTTTTGTTGCTGAGATAAAGGAGTCAGAGAATTAATTATACTTTTTATATATGATCATTTTCTTTAATTAATAACTTAACTAAATAAATTTGCTTAAGTCTAAGAATTGGATTATTTTTAGGTAGGCTGTGATATAAGAACTGTAAATACAAATTTACAGTAAGAATAAACCAAAGATCAAAAATTTAAATATCTCGAATTGTAAATTTGAAATGATGTCTTGAAACTACATATAAAAATACGATTTTTAACACAAAACATACAATTTTTAGACAACCATTTATAGGGCAGTTCATCTGAGAACCAAAAATGCATTTCCACGAAATTCTGATGATTCAAACAATTATAGTTGTTGTAATTTGACATGGAGCTAGGGAATTGTTGTGAGATTAACAGAAAAATGTTAAAAAAATTTATGAATGCAAGGTTTTTGAGGATTGATTGGAAATAGGGTTTACGGGCTCATTGATTTGTGCTCTGTTCGTTCGATGGTTGCGTCGTTATGGTGCAACCGAGTGATGCGAGGTTTTGGGAGGAGTTAGGAGGTGATGTCGGCAAAGCATGGCCGAAGCCACGTCATCACAGGAGGTCGCGATAGTGAGTACGAGGTGGTTTGTCCACCGTGTTCGTGGAACAGTTCGTCATTACAGGCATTTTTTCAATTGGGTATTTATGGCATTGATTTGAGTTTAGATTTCGAACGAGAGGTTGTTGAATATGCGCTTATATGTTTTTGTTTGATGATAATAAACATATATATTCATTTAAATGTATTTGATAATGTACTATTTTGTTTTTTCATAGATTAAATAAATATTTGTTGAATAAAATAAATTACACAGAATTTGAATTTGAATTCAAACAGAACAAGTTACACAGTTTTTTGAATTCAAACAGAAATTTTATTCAAACAAATATTTATTACAATCTTGAATAGTACAATTTCAAGCTCTCACTATACATATACATTTTTGAATACATCACGATTTCAATTTACATTTATAACCTCACTACATATCACTCACACTCGTATTTTGTCTTCAACTGCATTCCAGTTTGAATCCAGCATCTGAGAAATCTACAAAAATATCCACTAACGCAGTAAAATTGAAAAAGAAATATTTTTGCAATATAAAATTAAATATGACTTTTGAAAATATGGTTTGCCTCAGTTAGTTGGGTTGTTCGTCATCATTCGCACTTGAATTCATCACAAAGTCGTGCATATAGATATTACAGGGACAGGTAACCATAAGTGGCTGCAATACACACGTGTACATTCATACACGTGTGCACTGCCTCGCCAACTCGTGTGCGCAGCCAACAAGAGCAAGTGTACAACAGTGTCAAGTTGAAAACAGTTCAAAGCTTCAAACTGCATAAGTGACCATGCAAACTGACTCGAACCAATACAGTGACAATATGCAGCATACCAGAGGTTACAACATCAAAGAATCAAGTACACATGTATGCAGTGACACATCAATGAAGACACAGCCCAACAAAACAGCGTCAAAGAAAATGTCAACATAAAGTACTACAGAGATCAATGCAACTTCACAGCAATCATAACACAAGCCAGAGTGAATGCAGACAAGCACATGAATACATAAAGCTACAAGTGATGCAGCATCAATCAAAAAGTGATATGGTGAAGCACTGACTCAAATACAACTACAAGGCATGAAACCATAGTGAAACAGTTCAAGTGGACAGTGAAGGCAGTACACAAGTGAAACAACAAAATGAATGTTATGTTCAAACATAAGATGAATAATACGACAGCTACTCAATGATACAGTAGCAAACTACAGTAATGCATCAGTGACCAAACACAGCTACACAACAAAGCAATTAAGCACATGTATGCAGACCAGTCAAGTAAATGTAGAGAACAAGCTACATGAAGGCAACATGAAGCAATGTACATGCACCAGTGATGAAAGCTACAAGAATACAAGGCAACAAGTACTACAAGGCCAACACAGTGATCATTGTCACTGACTCCATTAATAAAGACAACAGTCAGAGAAATGTACAGAGACCAGGTACAAATAACAACAAGTCAAGGCCGCAACTAACATATCCAACTAGAAGAACAACTACAAAACCATCAAGCTACAACTCAAATTATACAAGCTCCAGAAGTACAAACTGAAGACTGCACGAAATGTATGCAAACAGAATGCAAGTTTATATGTGCAGAAAGTTACAAGTATCAACGAATTGGATGAACAAAACTCGAGAGCAACAGTGAAAGTGCAAATCATGTCAACAAGACAAATGTATGGATCAGTGCCAAAGTCGAAGAATAACAATTCAGACGTACAAATGTAACGCAGTGATAAAAATTCACGTACGAATACAGTATTGACGAAGTTCAACATTGCAGAGATGATCGAAGTAAAATACTAATCAAGTCAGAACTCAGTGAAGTCAGTGAAGTCGAAAGCAACAGGGATGAACACTGTAAACATTGAAGCCGTGGATATGATTCAAGAAATCAAAACAGTGCAGTGATGATCAGGGCACAAAACCAAGTAAGAAATTCAAGTGTGTAAATTTGAAAAAGTCAAATGAATTCAACACCGTGGTGACCACGTAACAAAATCACTGCCGTATCGATCACGTTGAGAAAGTAAATCAGGAAAGACGTGCGCAACAGGAAATTGAAAATTAGGAAAGTGATGAAGTCATGAATTCATATAAATTCAACCCGAAGGTATCATCATCGGTCATGAGCTTCAATTCACAATAAAACTATCAATCACAAACCCAAGTTCATCATCGGCAAGCAGAGCAACAATCGAATTCAAGCATTCAAGCAAAAAGGAAAGTTACATACCAAATTGAAGCCGAAGCCCTAATTTCACAATCGATCAACAGAGGAGCAAACAAACATAAGCGAAGCAGTAAGCAAGGGCAACAATCGAACATCAGAGAAGCAAGAGCATCTCAAACCAGAGACAAAGCCCTAATTCGAGAAAGAAGCCGAAGCCCTAATTCGACAAGCATCGGCCGCATAATTCTTCACTGAGCAAAAGAAGGAAACGGGTTGAAAGACAAGTGGGCCGGCCTTATTATTAAAAGGGGGATTAGTTTTTAATTTTATAAAAGGGGTTTTTAGTTTTTATTTTGAGCAAAAATTATAGATTCAAGTTCGTATTTTAATTTTTGCTCCTGCGGTTATTTTTGAAGTTGTTTTTCTTTTCGTGTCAAAGAATTTGTAAATCACCACCTAGGGATTAGGTAGTGTCAGATTGTCTATTTAGAATTAGTTCAGTGAGCAGGGGTGCGAGTTTGCAAAGCTCTATAGGCGGGAGCAGTGTTTGCGAGTAAACGAAACTCTATTGTAGGCGGGAGCAGAGTTTGCGAGTAAACGAAACTCTATAGGCGGGAGCAGGGTGTGCGAGTCTAGTAGAGTGTTTTGTGAGCGGGAGCAAAGGGTCTGCGAGTCTAGTAGAGTGTTTGTGAGCGGGAGCAAAAGGGTCTGCGAGTCTAGTAGAGTTGTTGTAAGCGTGATACTGTTTAATTCTAATAGAAATCTGTGAATGCAGCAGTAGGCAGGGGTTGCCGAAGCTGGGTAAATTTTGTGTGTGATTTACTTTTCAGCATATTTATTTCTGCAGTTTATTTCTGTGTTTAAATCGAGAAAATTTGCTATAACCCTATTCACCCCCCCCCTCTAGGGTTAATCTAGATCCTACAGAGGTGAGTTTGTGATTTGTGGGTGGAATCGTGTGACGTTGGCGCGGTGGTGAACCGCCGTGCACGTGCACGGCGGCGGGGAAATTCGCGTCAGGGTCGACTCGAGGAAATCTCGAGTTTATGTGCTAATGTCTTCGAGTTTGCTCTGGGTCGTTATTTTGTGGGTGCTTACTGTAGTTTAAAACTTTAAGCTTTATAAAAAAAGACAGAAGTAAGAACAGAGGAAAAGAAGGAGAAGGGAGAGAAGAAGTAAAGGAAAGGGCTCGGGTGTTTTGATGTTTAACTCGGAGCCGTACTCGAGTTTTCTGCAGAGGAGACTCGGTTATCATAAATTGCAGTAATGCATATTAAGATGAAGTTAAGAAGTTAATTAAAATTTAACTGATGGGATAAGATTGGAATGTGAGTTTACATTTTTAGTTAATATCTTAAAAATGTTTTAACACTTAATTATCATACAGTGATTAATTTAAGTAAGAATGAATTTAATTAACATTTTATGTTGAAAGTTAAAATTTATTGGATTTCAAAATTTAAAGAAGAGTTTTAAAGTCTTAATTGCATTGAGTGATAATTACTTAATTATCTTAGGAAAAAATTTAGAATAATTACTTTTTAATTGTAATTAGTAATGGATCAATCGATGTTTAAGTAATAAATGAAATTGCAATTAACTACTCAAGTTAATTCAAGAATAGTTAATAGTCAATTAATTAAGTAATTTAACTACTTATTAATAAATGATTAATTAGATTATTAGCAGTAAACAAATAGGTAAGTAAGTTTCATTTATTAATAAACAAGGTTATTGGTAAAATGGTTAATTAAAGTTAAACAAAGTAATTAATTAAATGTTGTGGGATAATATATGTAATGAAATAATTAAGATTTAATAGTTGATCTAGAAATGGTTAATTAATTAAATAATTTGTAATGGGAAAAAGTGATTACTTGATAATTAATAATCCGTTAGACATGTTTAAGAGATAAATTCTCAAGTAATTAATTTAAATTTAATTAATTGCAACGAGAATTTAAAGGTAACTGCTTATGGACTGTTATGTTGAATATCTGATTTGGACATTTATGTGATGATATTCTATGTTACTCTGTGATATGTTATGTTATACCTATGATGCTTGTATATGTTTTATCTATGATAAATGCTATGTTAATTCAATTGGTGAATTTAAATTATTTGAACTGTTAAGTTAATTAGACAACTTGGCCCTTAAAATGGCGGTTGGATTCGATGAGACCAGGATCGGAAGAATCAAATTTGATTCTCCGAAAACCACATCGATCCAATTTAAACGTTAGGTCGTGAATCCTGAAATGAAGGTCGAGATGGTGTTTCAGAATGCAAGGGTTATCGTCGTTGACTCTAAGGGTGATTCCAAAATGAGTGTGACGAGATAATGCCTTCGGTTTCGTTCGAACCCGGAACGAACTTGTATTGATTGAATGCTTTCAGCACATCGTCAGGCGGACGATGAGCATTCTAAGTGATAGGTTCTTTAAAGGTAATCGCAGCCTCAAGCCTCATCAACCGGGAATGGCTAAAACAGGGGAGATGCAGCAAGGTTAGGTGGGTCATGCCCAAGCAGGACAAGATATTTCCCCTGTCTAGATGTCCCTTTTTATTCGGCTTAGTGGGAGGTTGGTCGCGCCAACCACGGGGTTTATCTTGTTCGGAACTGTTCAGTAAGGAATGGTTCCGGCCTTGTGTTGTAGGGGGTCGGGAGTGATCCTCGGTACGGTGATCTAGGCCCCGTACCGTGACGGGCAGTACCCCAGTAGCCCTGCCATTATTGGAAATCCATTTTTCCTACGAGACCCTACGGTTTTGATTTGTATTACCCACTTTTGTGGCTAGTAGCTGGAATTTAATAGATGTAACAATTTCGGTTATTTTCTATTTACTTGAAAACCCTGGATACTATTATAATATCACTGGATTTCCTATGAAATGTTTTGGTTGGCTTAAGGTAAGAACTTACCCGTATTTATTTGTAGGGAGTCTTACGTGATACCTTTATTTTCAAATGTTTCAAAGTTAAACAACTTTAAACCGTTTACTCGCACCAGACCCATGTCTGACCCGGAGTTTATATTTTGTTTTTCATAAACTCTTGGGTACTCAAATTTTTTTATGAGTAGCCAAGTGATAGGTTTTGGACTTTGATTTATGGAGGATCTTAGACCAGGAGTCCTAGACGTATGTAGATATCTATCTAGTTCCGCTGTGTCTGTAGTTGTTGTGTACTGTATCTCTGATGTATGTAGCGATAGATGTATGTATAACAGTCATGTGTATTGATATTGTATAACTCTGATATATGTAAAACTATGAAATATTTATGTGATATATTATATTTCGTTCCGTTCCGCTGTGAGATTCTGATGTTGTTGTTCTTTTCTTTCTCTTTCTCTTCTATTTCTATCCCTTTCTTTCTAAATGATGATACGTCTTTCTGGTAGAAGAAGGGCGGGTCGTCACACGCCCCATGGTGCTCAAAGTAACAGGAATCAAACTGATCAAGTTTAAGCAATACTCAAACTTTTCCTTTGGAAGTGACTTTGTCATCATATTTGAAGGGTTATCCAAAGTACCCACCTTCAACAATTTGATATCGCTTCGTTCTTCCTCAAGTATAAGAATGAAACCTCTAACATCAATGTGCTTCGTCCGTGAACTATAAGCTTGATTCTTTATAGGATGAATCACATTTTGACTGTCTGAAAATAGCTCTACTTTCCGCTGCACCATTAAAAGATCATCCAACAACTGAAGTATAATCCTTCCTTTGTTGCTTCCATAATTGATATCAACTCTTCTTCGATAGTCGATAAAGCTATGATAGATTGCAGCTTTGATCTCCATGAAATCTAGCCTATGCCAAGTGTAAAAACATAGCCCGACACCGACTTCCTAGCATCTCTATCCCCAATATAATCAGAACCACAATATACTCTAAGAAAGATGTCACCATCCACTCCACCATATAACAAGCCCACCGAAGAAGTGCCTCGAAGATATCTAAGAATCCACTTCACGGCTTGGCAAATGCTCTTTGCCTGAGTTAGACATATATCGACTCACAATACCCACTGCATGGGCCAAATCTGGTCTTGTGCACATCATCGCATACATAAGACTACTAACAACACTAGAATAAGGTATATCAGCCACATACCTTTTGTCTTCTTCTGATGAGGGAGATAAGTCTTTTGACAAATTACAATGAGAGCCTAATGGAATGCCAACCGGTTTAGGTTTCTCCATTCCAAATCGAGCGAGGACCTTCTCAATGTATTGCGCTTGAGTGAGCCTTAACTCTCTCTGCACTTCCTATCCCTGCTTATCTTCATACACAATATTCTTTATGCTTTCCCAAATCCTTCATGCCAAACTATCTATTGAGCTCCTCTTTCAACTCCTTAATTCTGACTGTACTCCGAGATGTAATCAGCATATCATCAACATATAAAAACAAATAAATCATACCACCATCACATCTCCTGAAACAAACACACCGGTCTTTGAAACTTTTGGAGTATCCCTGTGAAAGCATAAACTTATCAAACCTCTTATACCATAGTCTAGGAGACTGCTTCAGTACATATAGAGATTTGTTGAGTTTGCAAATATAGTCTGGTCTGCTACTGCCGGTGAACCCTTCCGACTGCTTTAAATAAATCTCCTCATCTAGATTACCATAAGAATGCAGTTTTGACATCTAGTTGCTCTAATTCCATATCATAATGAGCAACTAATGCCAAAATAATACGAATAGAAGTATGCCTAACCACTGGAGCAAAGGTATCATGATACTCTACCCCTTCTTCTGAACATACCCCTTTGCGACTAATCTTGCCTTGTATCTGAGATTACCATTTTCACTGTCTTTCACTCTATAGATCCACTTGCATCTAATAGCTCTCTTGTCGGTGGGACGAGGCACCAAATCCCAAGTATGATTTCTCTACAAGGATTCAATCTCCTCCTCCACAACAACTAACCAATTGGAATTTTTAACTGACGTGATAGCTTCTTTATAATCACAGGGATCATCATGGAGAACATTCAAAGCATATATTGCCATATCATCGAAGTTAATGTCTTCGATGCTCAATCCAACAAACTCATCAAGACACTTAGGCTTTCTTCTTTGTTTGACGGGCCTAGGTTCTAAATGAGCTCCACCTTAAGTTTGATCCTCTATGCCAACATCGATATTACCCTCAACAACCACGGTGTCATCGGAAACACCATCTGAACGTCTATGGAAAAAATCAACAGTTGACTTGTTTTGTTCCTTATATTCTTCACATGTCCTCTCATTTTCATCTGATGAGGAAGGCTCCACCTTCAACATGGCCTTCTCATCAAAAGTCACATGCTTGCTCATAACGATCTTCTTACTAATAGGATACCACAACCTATATCCCTTCACCCTTCTCACCTAGAAAGATACACTTGCGAGCTCTAGGTTCCATCTTTCCTTTTTTTCTCATGCACATAAGCTGGGAAACCAAACATTTGAGAATGAATAGCTAACAGGCTCTCCTTCCATACTTCTTCAGGGATCTTCATATTTATGGCAGTAGAAGGTCTGCGGTTGATGAGGAAAGCCTCCATAGATAAAGCTTCAGCCCAAAATCTCTTCTTCAATTTAGCAGTCAGTATGAGGCATCTTGTTCTCTCCAATAATGTCTTATTCATCCTTTTTGCAACTCCACTAGACTAGGGGTTTCCTGGTGTAGTGTAATGCCTCTTAATAACTTCAGACTCACAATAATCGATGAATTCCTGTGATACAAATTCATCACCATTATCCAAATGGGGAACTTTCAGTTTCTTCCCCGACTGCTTCTCAACCAAAGATTTCCACTTTTGAAAGCTGGAAAAGGTTTCACTCTTTGACTAAAGAAAGTATACGCATAATTTACGAGAGAAATCATCTATAAATGAAATGAAATACCTAGCTCCACCTAAAGACTGACAAGGGGAGAGACCCCATACATCTATGTAAACATACTCTAGGACAGCTTTTGCATTATGCTCTCCTATACCAAAAGAAATCTTCGTCTGCTTTCCAATAACACACTCTTCACAAAAAACCAAGTTTTGAATGATGAGCTCCATCAATCAATCCTCATTTTCTCAACTCATCCATGCCGCACTCACCGATGTGACCCATCCGTAAGTGCCATAATCTGGAAGAATACGAATCAATAGATGTAACAGAAGCTGATTCACCAATTATAGTAGTGCCCTTTAACAGATAAATATTTCCTACCCTTACATCTCTCATAACAATCATGGAACCCTTCGATATATTCATTTTCTCTCCTTCCACTGCATTCTTCAAGCAAAGTCTACTCGATGCCCCAACAGAAATCAAGCTCCTCCTCAAATCAGATACATGTCTAACATCAGTGATCATACTAATAACATCATCAAACATCTTAATCATCACGCTACCAACACCAACCATACGGAAAAAAGCATCATTATCCATTAGAACTTCTCCTTCATCAATTTCACGGTAAGTGGAAAAGCAGTTCCTATCAGGTGTCATATGATAGGATGCGCCAGAATTAATCAATCATAAGTTGTTCTTCTCAGAAGAGCCAAAAGCTGTAAATACATCGATGTCACATTGTGTATCTGATTTCTCTACTGTAGAAGCCGAGGCTTGTTTTGGATCTTTTCTTCTACCTTCAAGCTTGGGAAATTGTGCTATGAAGTGCCCTGGTTTCTTACAATAATGACAAATCAACTTCTTAGGCCTCTTAGACTGAGATCGTGAAGAATTTCGTCATCCACCTTTCTTCGACCTGCTTTGGCCTCCACCTCTCTGAATAGATAAGCCTTCGGCATCACTATCCATGCTAGTGCTGGCCAATCTACCTCTTAATACTTTATTATAAAGACTAACTTTACATTAGACAGGCTAATTTTACTACGGCCATAAATCATGAAATTAACAAAAGCAGTATACTCCTTAGGCAAGGAACATAAAAGGATCACAACTTGAGCCTCATAGGTAATACCAACTTCCGCTACCTTCAGGTTCGTAATCAAAGTGGTCAAAGCATCTACATGCTCCATGAGATCAGCTCTAGGCTTCATCTTGAATGAATAGAGTTGTTACTGAAGAATAATCCAATTAGTGAGAGACTTGTCTTGATATGCATCCGATAATGCATCTCATAGTTCTTTCGTCGTCTTCTTCTAAGAGAATTCTTTAAGAACTTCATCTCAAAGAATCAACTGAATTGTTGTAAGAGCTTCATCTTCCATCTCTTCCAAATTAGCCGCATCAATACCCTTCAATTTCTCAAACATAGAAACAACCTTATAAGTCTTCTCCTTCTTTAATACAACCTCCATCTTCATCTTTCAAGTACCAAAATCTCCCTTTCCGTCAAAACGTGTTACTCCATATTTGGCACCGAATCTACCAACAGACTTACTAGAAGTAGCCACTAATATCCAAACAGGAACAATAACACTAGCTCTGATACCAAACTGTAGTGAAATTTGTTTTAATTTGAGTGTAAGCGAATTATTTGATCAAGATCTAATATTGTCTATTTATATATCAATGAAACTTAAAAAAAATCAATTATGCAGTCTCAAAGAAAGAATAGCATAAACAAGAGACACGGAAGATTTAATGTGGTTCAGGTATGAATATCCTATGTCCACGAAGACCCAACAACTTCTTTTATTCCATTGAAGAAAAGAGTACAAAAGAGCAAGAAGAATACGATTGATGCTCTCACACACTCACTTGCATATGAAGATGAAATTCCTTCATTTAAATAGATTTGATAATAAAGGGTTGCTTGGAGATTAAGAAAACCAATTTTCTGATTGCCCAAATATCTTTTCAAATTGCATGATTTGATTTTAGTACAAATAGACAGCGTAATCTTGATTTCCATATCTTTCCTTTAATTGATTGATTCTCTATGCCTAACCATTTGCTTCTTCATATAACAAATGCATTGACTAATTAATTGATTGGCTAATTATTTAGTTTTCTTCTAAAACATCCTTCCATATACAAACCAAATTAATTGATTGATTGAACCAATCAATCAAATTCTTTCCTCCTCTATAAATATTTGAATCATCCAAATTTAACATGTAGAGCTGGAGAGAGCGCCTCGCTGAAAAGCGAATCATCCAAAAAGTAGCCTGCCATAATGAAGATGAAGAAGAACCGATAAGAATTCCTCACTACAAACAGCAATCTTGCCATCAACAATCCCGTGAACCTGCAAAAAGAATCTAACAAGATTTCTGGTCAAAACCTGTATCTGTAGAAGAAACGGAAAAATTCTAAGAATAATACACATACATGTATATAAATGACACACACACACACACACATATATGTATGTATATATGTATATCCATGTGTCGATATAAAAGTAAAGAAACAAAAGCCAAGATAATAGGACAGAACACAATAAATACAACATAGTAAAAATATAGAAGTAAATACAACATATTACAGCAAAAGTTTGTGTCATATATACAACATAGTCACATTTCAATGTATTTAAATTCAAATTTCATTTAATGCTACATTTTTAACTAATTATTTGATATGATTTGTTGGTTTGCTTTGAAATAGGTACAAAAAATATAACAATTATGAATTAGTTATCTTAATTAATATTATTTTAGTGGAAATTAGGGACACGTCCCTATTTCTAAACTTATTTATTTTACATCCATTCCTTTTAGAAACTATTTTCTACATCTTTTTTTCTTTTGAATTTTCCGTTTTTAAATTTAAGAGTGACATTTACAGCGTGTATTGCATTAATTGTGAGTGATGAACATACATCCTATAAACACACGTTAAATTCAATAAAATTATCCAAATCCCCTGTTGAAATTCATAATTTTTCTTTGAAAATAAAGATCTAATCAAACCGACCGTTATCAAACCGACCGTTAGGAAGGTTTACTTACTGTCACTGGCCAAAATTAATTTTTCTAAAGGCAAAAAACGTGGATATTGTCTCATCGCGGTTTCCCTAAAAACGTGGATCTTGTCTCATCGCGGTTTTATTAAACTTCCTCCTTTTATTTCGCGCGTCAAAGATTCCAAATTCAAATCTATTATGATTTTCAAATTCTAAAATTTCAATTTCAAATCGACAATTTTTGTAACGACCCGCTATTTTGAACTATTCGCACCCGCACATGTTGGACTTGAATAATTCAAAATACCGAATTGTTAATTTAAATTTGACAAAACTCATATATACAGTAAATAAATAATCATAGAATCACAGACACAGAGTAATAATAAGCAACGGAAGCAAAATATAGTTGTTCATGAAGCTACTATATATATAACAGAGCTAAATAAGTTACAACAGAATTATCGAATACAATATCATATACAAGAATCAGAATACAACACTGGAATCAACTGAATATTTGAAAGCTGGATATATAGCTGGATCTCCAGGTGAAGCTCCAACTCCAAAGGTGAGTCTCAAAGCTGAACCGCTCAGTCTGACCCGAGCGTAAAGCAAAACACTCGAGTCAGGATTAACATTCTTATATCAATAAATCCAACTCAAGTGAAATAACAATTGAAATACAAGTAACTCAAAGGACGTTGGAATATCCATCCTGTAAGGATCCGTTAAACTACCTACTATGTAGTAATATACGCTAAATAGATAATGTCTATTATTAATATAAATATCAAAATAGTGTTAAGGCGTTACCATTATCCTCCTTAACACATTTTTATAAGCGTTATAGTCTATACAGCACTGTAAACTCCACCGTAAACTGGTGGGATATCAGGGAGTACTCCATAGGTATAACACAAAACAAATTCGTAGTGGTCGCGTATATAGGGGTACAAGTATGACAAGGCATATGAGGCAATACCTAAGGTAGTGAAACTACCGTTTGCCTGATCCAGACTGTGAAAACGCATCGCCGCAACGATCGCAACACCGCGAAACAACACTCCTCAAATTTCGAGGGTGCACCAATCAATAACAAGTAATGAGTAGCTTACGAAGAAGTGTGTTCGCTCGAGGTGGCTAACCCCATTTGGCCCGGCACGGCTCTTGTTTTAGTCATTTCCAATTTGACACAAGTGTCAAGGCTATCCATTATCGTTCTCTTTCTTCAGTCATCACGTACATCATTCCAATCACTTCATTCTGAATCACACTCCGCGTATAGTTATTAAAGTGGTTTTCGGTTTAGACAGTGAGTATGTCCCTAACCGATTCCGGTTTCTTAATAACTTTCGTAATTATTACACCGATTGGTCAATTAATATATTTCAAAAACCAAATCAAATTCAATTTCCATTAAAATTCGTAAACCATCATTTCATTTGTCTTTCGATATCAATTTCCATAATTTATTTTTCAAAACTTCCAAATTACTATTTCAAAAATTTATAATTCAATTTCAATCTTTATTTAAACGATTCAAATATTGATTCAAGTTCGTATATAAGTTTCATTACGTAATCATTTGGATTAATTTAATTTAAATTTACACTCAAATCAATTTAAATTCATAGATCGATTTCATTCAATATTCGTTAAGTTAATTTATCATTCAAAACGAATTTCTATCAAATTTCCAATTTATTAAATCAATTATTCAAGTTCAACTTTATTGTATCAAACTTAAAATTGAATTAAATTAGATTCGTCAAATCAAATTCTTTAAATTTCAAGCCTTACATTTGTTTCAATAAAACACACTTTATTTCTTGTTAAAGAAATTCAATTTCATTTATTTATTTACTTGGTTACAAATTTCAAAACTTAGTTAATAAAGGGACTAAATTTCACGTATACAAGAAGTTCAATTTCACATATTAACTTACTTAAATAATCTTCCAAAACTAAATAAATAAAGAACCCAATTTCATTTATTAACAAAGTTCAAATTCACTTAATCAAAAATTCAGTTTCTCTTATCAAAGAATTCAAATTTTATTTAATTCTCAATTAATCCAATCTTATTCAATTATTAAATAATTTCAGAACTTAATTATTAAATAATTTCAACTTAATTATTAAACCATTTCAAACTTAATTCAATGAATAATTCCAAACCTTATTGTCAAATAATTTATTTTAAAACAACGTTCTTTCAATAACTACTATGTTAATATTTTTGTTTCGGATTTTTGAAATATTAACATTTCCCTTTCATTAAATTCAAATTCCAACTTCCTTTCAAATCTTATTATTTATTAAAATAAGATCTTTATTTTATTTTATCAAATCATTGACCAATCGGGTTTTTATTTAATTTTTTATCCTAAGTCAAGTTCATTAAGGTATTTATCATTTCAACCCGATTCCATTTCAATTCAAAAATCAAAGCATAGCAAAGGGAACTTGCAGAATGATAACTGGGATGTGTTAAAGTAAATAAACAAGCAATAACAATCCAATAATCAATTCAAATAATCCCAAAATAATCGTATCAATTCACATTGTTGTTTGCGCAAATTAATGTAATTATTTCTAGAATCTACACTATCATTTCATGTAGATTAAAGATTAATACACTATTATTTTATGCGGTTCTACACTTGACATTTTATTATTCGATTTCATACCATAAATTCAAATGGTTCAAGGGTAATTAACTATTTTATACGTGTCAAATAATTAAACTTCATAATAAACAAATTTAACCGATCACATTCAACACATATGTCGATTAAATTTTTTAACTATCCTACATCAAATTTCATTGCATAATATTTATCACTCTATACATTACAATTTAACACCCAATACAAACAACAAACAATCAATCAATTAACAACAAACGGGATTATCATCGTGTAAATAACAGATAATGGTGTCAGATGTCAAAGGTGAACTGATACATAAATAATAGTGCAATAAATAACAGCAGCATATTTCAATTGTCGTTTCAATTGAAATCAAACTTAATAAATAAAAGAATATTAATCGTGAGTGATTGCTCACCTTTCGAGGCTAGAGAGATTACAGAACATGACACAGATACGCACACTGATACGAACACTAAAATTGAATTTCGCGTCCAAGCAAAGCAAAATCGGTACGAATTTAAACGATCAAAACTGATTGGTCCGAATTGATGAAACAGATCAGATCAGAACTGGAAGGATGAATATAAACGGTATAAGTGATCACATGTCTATAACTATTTACCTATATGAAACATGTGCACGTATTATAAACTTTAAAACAATACTACTATAACATATAGGCAATACAAACGTACATATATATACATATTGTTTATTTCTTAAAACCAAAACTCAATTTAAAGTACATAAAAAAATAACGCCTCCATAATATATGTGTATCTCTCCGTTCTTAGAAACAAAATAATTTACTTTATATATACAACTTACTTGTGTAGATTCAAATATATACTAACAACACTATAATTAGTATTACAACTAGAAGTAATTACCCATGCTATAGATATAAAACGCTAAAATTTTAAAATTACCTCTTGTATACTCACGCAAGTTATAGTGTATAAGCTAACCTATGCCATGTTTAATTAATATATAGACTAACTCCAATATTACTGATAACGTCTTTATTCTATATCAAACAAAAGAAACGAACAATCTTATGTCCATACTGTAGACAAATTTAAAAATACACTTATATATACAACAACTTTATAATAATACATAGACAAAAATACCATACTGGAAATTTTTTGAAATAATAATTCATATAAATACTTTATATTATATAAACTATTTCACTGCATATAACTTTATATACATAAGAACATATTATAAACAACTTTTAAAACCACCACATGCTTATATATATATATATATATATATATATATAATAAATACTAAAATCTATATATAACTATAAATATATAAATCATATTCTACATCTAAATACATTTTAAACTTAACATGTATAAGCACTTCAAAAATCATATCTCAAAATCAAACATACATTATAAATTTATCTTCAAATAAATAGTTGATCCCAAACGTACTATATTAATAAAATTTATTATAAAACCATATACATAAACAACAACAATTGCCACTGGAACCGCAATACAAACTTTACATATATTAATTGTTGCAAAACCAAATTTGATGTATTAACATAGGTTTTAAAAACCCTATACTGACTGTTACAAAAATCTTAAGAAAATTTGCTATATAAATAAATATATATATATATATATATATATATATATATACTAATAAAAGTTGCGGCTATTATAAAATAACAACATATTATATACTTAGACAAATAAACAACCTATAACAGAATATACTATCATGTTTCGAAATCTATAAACTAACAGACCTGATATACCTGTACTTCACACTTATCTAAACTTTATAACTAATATAAATAAACTACTACAACATATCGGGTATGTATATAGTAATGCCATCGTATGTCACAAACTATATTATATGACTTACATATATTAACCTATATAAACGGTATGCATTGTTTTATCTGTAGATAAAATAAGGGGAAAAGATAGCCGCGTGTCGGCTACAGGTGGTTGATGAGCAGAGGCACGGTGGGGACAGGTGATGGTCGAAAGAGGATGGGTGGAGGAAGTAGCAGCTTCGGCGAAGGTTGGAGGGGACGGCGGCGAGTTCGGGTCGGGAAGCGCGGCAGCGGGGTCGAGGTGATGAGTGTCGGTGGCACGGCTGAGCATGGGCGTGTGTACTTGGTGGGCGTGAAGTTGCAACGGTGCACAGGGAAGGGTAGCCGGTGCTTTGCATTCGGCCATGGTGAGGAGAGCATAGGCGAGCGGGACATGGTGGGAGCAGGGAGGTTGCATGCGTGTGAGAAGGTGTTGGGTGAGAAGAAGGTGAGGCTATGAGAAAGAAACAGGGAAAGGTAAAGGAAGAAAAAGAAATGGCTACAGATTTCACAATATAAGCTTTTAATATCTGAATATTTTTTTTTAATCTGACGGAACGTAAGAAACGAAGCGGCGATATCAAGGGAAACAATGGGAATAGTGATAGCCATCCTATCGAATTTCAGGAATAATAAAAGATTAATTACTGTTCATATTATATAGTGGCAATCGAAAGGTCATGCGAATATCAAAAAACCAAAGTGCATAACCGATACGGGAATCGTCACGTAGATTTTCGCCATTTTACAGACTCCAAAATTGACAATTGGATATACCGTAAAGATCATCAGCACAACGAGAAGACTAAAACGGAATACAAATATCAGTAACACGATTGAATTATAAAAATTGAAAATTTTCAACTGGCGGAAAATGCAAGAAAAACACAGAAAAATAAGATCGACGGAGCTAACCGAATTTGGAAAAACGAAAAATAGCGTTTGCTCGGGAGATGGTTTAGAATTTTTCTATGTAAAAATATTTAGGTTCCGAAAACATTTTATTTTCATCGCTTTTTAACTGATTAAATTGAAGTAAATTTACGCACGAAATAAACTTTCATATTTTCGAACAAAAATTCACCAGTTGCTATGTTTAACTAAACGCATTTCAAATATTAAATTTTTATTTCAAAATTTTATCGTTTAAAATTCCACAAAATTTCAATTAATAACGTTATTAAAACCGGTTAAATTTACGGGTCGTTACATTCTCCCCCACTCAAAACTTTTCGTCCCCGAAAAGGAAGGAGGTATAAGAATAGAAACAACCAGAAGAAAATAGACTTGAATTACATAATAAAAAAATTAATTTGAACCATATAAATTTCAATTTAAATAAATTTATATTCAATAATCTGTTTTTAAATTCAAGATTTTCATTAAATTGATTTAAATTCACATTTATTAATGTTAGGTACAAAAGATTTCTTTCAAATGAAATTCAATTTAAATCGATTCAAGATATCTCATTAAGTTGATTTAATTTAAAATTTATTAACTTTCAAAATAAAATTTTATTTTATTAACCACATCTATTATTTATTTAACTTATTATTCTTTTTATCTACATAAACATTTTATAATTAAAATTCAAGTGAATAACATTTATTATACGCACTCACATTTTATTTATAAAGACAATTTTATATTATATATTATCAAATTTTATTAAATTAACAATTTCAAAGATCATAACTTGAATAGTCATTTATTATAATCATACTTTATTCGACAAATTTAATTCTTCCTAAAATAATTTTACTTAATATATCTTATCACCTATATATTAAGTATATCTACATTTATTATAACTACTCAAATTTATTTAAAAATTCCTTTGGTATCATTTTATACCGTATAATATTCAATTACATAGTTAACTTTTGAAAATTTAGGTAAGTTATATATAATGCAATTGAGTATTATCCAAATAAAATTTTACAATTCAATTATCTCAAGTTTTCATATTAATTCAAAATTTTGGTTTCATTTATAATCGAAGACATACTCTAAGAAAAATTAAGAATTAAATTTCCGATTAAATTCAACAATTTAGAGATAATTATGTATATAATATATATATCAAATTAAATTTTAAAATAATATACCTATATATAAGTCAGATCATACTTAAAAAATTTAAATTGATTTAATTTCTAAAACAAAACTGTAGCAAAGCTACGAATTTGTCTCTCCACTTCGAAACTCGAAAATAAATGTCGATAATGCGGCCGTCATCACCGAAATTATTTTCCAGCGACAAAAGAGAAGAGCTCAAATTTAAACATTTAAAATTCTTTGAAAACCATTTCTATTTGAAAATATTTTAAATAATATATATTTTAAAACTTTAAAACCATAGTTCGAAATCATTGGAAATTAAATTTTCAAATTCTAATTTAAATTCACTTCAAATTCTAATCCAATTATACCCAAGTTTTATAAATTCCTTTATATTATGCAATAGTCAATGGTTTACAGAACAATAAATCAAAACCAAAATAACATCATTTAGTTAACCAATTTATTTAACAATTATCAGAAAATTTACTTATATATATAATATAATCATACAAAAAAAAATTCATTTACCAATTTGGAAACAATATTGTGTCAGTTTGCTCTGTTAAAGTGTTTTGGAAATCCTATCGATAGCGTTGATCAGACGAATCGATCGAAAATCCAAATCAATGTCAACAACTCAAACGACACAATATATAAAACATTTATAACATTTTCTTTTATATATTGATTTACAAATACACTTGTTCGACGATACATGAATGGGTTTTCAAAGCAAGGACAGAGATTCAAATTTGATGGACTCAAATTAAAGAGAATTCTGATTTGAAGACAAGTTTGAACAAAGATAAGATAATAAAATAACAAAATAGGGAGATGGATAAGTTTATGTAAATCGCGGACAACCTTAACCGGGTCGACCATGACTTAAAGAATAAGATTGGTGAAGAATTCCGAGGTAAATCGACATTCGATCTCGAGAAATAGAATTCAGACATAGAAGGAGATAGATAGCATCGCAGACCGAAGATACAGAAATCTCCGGTAAATCGATGTTATTGTAAAGGAGTTTCACCCATTTACAAATAATTCGAAGGTTGGCGAGACCGCCGATTCATTATAAAGATCATTCGAAGTGGAGTTATGGGATGCTCCAGAATTGAAAGAAGACGAACAATGAGGGACAAGAATGAATTTCGGAAACGAGGGACATTCCGAAAATTCAAAGGAATCGAGTCAAAAGGATGAGATTGAAACTCGAATGAGAGTGATTCTGTAAATACATTTTACCCTATATGCTAAGTTTTGCCTAGAGCTACCAAAGCTCTGATACCAACTGTAATGACCCGCTATTTTGGACTATTCGCACCCGCACATGTCGGACTTGAATAATTCAAAATACCGAATTGTTAATTTAAATTTGACAAAACTCAGATATACAGTAAATAAATAATCATAGAATCACAGACACAGAATAATAATATGCAGCGGAAGCAAAATATAGTAGTTCATGAAGCTACTATATATATAACAGAGTTAAATAAGTTACAACAGAATTATCGAATACAATAGTCATATACAAGAATCAGAATACAACACTGGAATCAACTGAATATCTGAAAGCTGAATAGATAGCTGGATCTCCAGGCGAAGCTCCAACTCCAAAGGTGAGTCTCAAAACTGAACCACTCAGTCTGACCCGAGCGTAAAGCAAAACACAAAACACTCGAGTCAGGATTAACATTCTTATATCAATAAACCCAACTCAAGTGAAATAACAATTGAAATACAAGTAACTCAAAGGACGTTGGAATATCCATCCTCTAAGGATCCATTAAACTATCTACTATGTAGTAATATACGCTAAATAGATAATGTCTATTAGTAATATAAATATCAAAATAGTGTTAAGGCTTTACCATTATCCTCCTTAACACATTTTTATAAGCGTTATAGTCTATACAGCACTGTAAACTCCACCGTAAACTGGTGGGATATCAGGGAGTACTCCATAAGTATAACACAAAACAAATTCGCAGTAGTCGCGTATATAGGGATACAAGTATGACAAGGCACATGAGACAATACCTAAGGTAGTGAAACTACCGTTTGCCTGATCCGGACAGGTGAAAACGCATCGCCGCAACGATCGCAACACCACGAAACAACACTCCTGAAATTCCGAGGGTGCACCAATCAATAATAAGTAATGAGTAGTTTACGAAGAAGTGTGTTCGCTCGAGGTGGCTAACCCCATTTGGCCCGGCACGGCTCCTGTTTTAGTCATTTCCAATTTGACACAAGTGTCAAAGCTATGCATTATCGTTCTATTTCTTCAGTCATCACGTACATCATTCCAACCACTTCATTCTGGATCACACTCCGCGTATAGTTATTAAAGTGGTTTTCGGTTTAGACAGTGAGTATGTCCCTAACCGATTCCGGTTTCTTTAATAACTTTCGTAATTATTACACCGATTGGTCAACTAATATATTTCAAAAACCAAACCAAATTCAATTTCCATTAAAATTCGTAAACCATCATTTCATTTGTCTTTCGATATCAATTTCCATAATTTATTTTTCAAAACTTCCAAATTACTATTTCAAAAATTTATAATTCAATTTCAATATTTATTTAAACGATTCAAATATTGATTCAAGTTCGTATATAAGTTTCATTCCGTAATCATTTGGATTAATTTAATTTAAATTTACACTCAAATCAATTTAAATTCATAGATCGATTTCATTCAATTTTCGTTAAGTTAATTTATCATTCAAAACGAATTTCTATCAAATTTCCAAATTATTAAATCAATTATTCAAGTTCAACTTTATTGTATCAAACTTAAAATTGAATTAAATTAGATTCGTCAAATCAAATTCTTTAAATTTCAAGCCTTACATTTGTTTCAATAAAACGCACTTTATTTCTTGTTAAAGAAATTCAATTTCATTTATTTATTTACTTAGTTACAAATTTCAAAGCTTAGTTAATAAAGGGACTAAATTTCACGTATACAAGAAGTTCAATTTCACATATTAACTTACTTAAATAATTTTCCAAAACTAAATAAATAAAGAACCTAATTTCATTTATTAATAAAGTTCAAATTCACTTAATCAAAAATTCAATTTCTCTTATCAAAGAATCCAAATTTTATTTAATTCTCAATTAATCCAGTCTTATTCAATTATTAAATAGTTTCAGAACTTAATTATTAAATAATCTCAACTTAATTATTAAACCATTTCAAACTTAATTCAATGAATAATTCCAAACCTTATTGTCAGATAATTTATCCTAAAACAACGTTCTTTCAATAACTACTATGTTAATATTTTTGTTTCAGATTTTTGAAATATTAACATTTTCCTTTCATTAAATTCAAATTCCAACTTCCTTTCAAATCTTATTATTTATTAAAATAAGATCTTTATTTTATTTTATCAAATCATTGACCAATCGGGTTTTTATTTAATTTTCTATCCTAAGTCAAGTTCATTTGGGTATTTATCATTTCAACCCGATTCCATTTCAATTCAAAAATCAAAGCATAACAAAGGGAACTTGCAGAGTGATAACTGGGATGTGTCAAAGTAAATAAACAAGCAATAACAACAATCAATAACAATCCAATAATCAATTCAAATAATCCCGAAATAATCGTATTAATTCACATTGTTGTTTGTGCAGATTAATATAATTATTTCTAGAATATACACTATCATTTCATGCAGATTAAAGATTAATACCCTATTATTTTATGCGGTTTTACACTTGACATTTTATTATTCGATTTCATACCATAAATTCAAATGGTTCAAGGGTAATTAACAATTTTCTACGTGTCAAGTAATTAAACATTTAAGGGGTCATAATAAACAAATTTAACTGATCACATTCAATACATATGTCGATTCAAAATTTTAACTATCCTACATCAAATTCCATTGCATAATATTTATCACTCTATACATTACAGTTTAACATCCAATATAAACAACAAACAATTAATCAATTAACAACAAACGGGATTATCATCGTGTAAATAACAGATAATGGTGTCAGATGTCAAAGGTGAACTGATACATAAATAACAGTGCAATAAATAACGACAGCATATTTCAATTGTCGTTTCAATTGAAATCAAACTTAATAAATAAAAGAATATTAATCGTGAGTGATTGCTCACCTTTCGAGACTAGAGAGATTACAAAAGGTGACACATATACGTGCACTGATACGGACACTAAAATTGAATTTCGCGTCCAAGCAAAGCAAAATCGGTACGAATTTCAACGATCAAAGCTGATTGGTCCGAACTGATGAAACAGATCAGATCAGAACTGGAACGATGAATATAAACGGTATAAGTGATCACATGTCTATAACTATTTACCTATATGAAACATATGCACATATTATAAACTTTAAAACAATACTACTATAACATATAGGCAATACAGACGTACATATATATACATATTATTTATTTCTTAAAACCAAAACTCAACTTAAAGTACATAAAAAAAATAACGCATCCATAATATATGTGTATCTCTCCGTTCTTAGAAAACGAAATAATTTACTTTATATATACAACTTACTTGTGCAGATTCAAATATATACTAACAACACTATAATTAATATTACAACTAGAAGTACTTACCCATGCTATAGATATAAAACGCTAAAATTTTAAAATTACCTCTTGTATACTCACGCAAATTATAGTGTATAAGCTAACCTGTGCCATGTTTAATTAATATATAGACTAACTCTTATATTACTGATAACATCTTTATATCTATATCAAACAAAAGAAACGAACAATCTTATGTCCATACTGTAAACAAATTTAAAAATACACTTATATATACAACAACTTTATAACAATACATAGATAAAATACCATACTGGAAATTTTTTGAAATAATAATTCATATAAATACTTTATATTATATAAACTATTTCACTGCATATAACTTTATATATATAAGAAGATATTATAAACAACTTTTAAAACCACCACATGCTTAAATATATATATATATATATATAATAAATACTAAAATCTATATATAATTATAAAAATATAAATCATATTCTACATCTAAATACATTTTAAACTTAAAATGTATAAGCACTTCAAAAATCATATCTCAAAATCAAACATACATACTAAATTTATCTTCAAATAAATAGTTGATCCCAAAATGTACTATATTAATAAAATTTATTATAAAACCATATACATAAACAACAACAATTGCCACTTGGAACTGCAATACAAACTTTACATATATTAGTTGTTACAACACCAAATTTGATATATTAACATAGATTTTAAAACACCCTATACTGACTGTTACAAAAATCTTAAGAAAACTTGCTATATATATATATATATATATATATATATATATATATATATATATACACACACTAATAAAAGCTGCGGCTATTATAAAATTGTAGGATCGATTTCACCCTAGAGGGGGGGTGAATAGGGTGATGGTGTTAATTATTAAAATTAATCGCGGAAGCTTATAAATTAATTTCAATTCAGATCACAGAATAGCAGCACAGATATCGCAGAATATAAATAACAGAATAAAACAGAACAACACAGAATTTACCCAGCTTCGGCAAAACCCTGCCTACGTGCTGCCCCCAAGGTTTCTACTAGAAATTAGATAGTCCCTCGCTTACACACGTAAACTCGCTATACACCGCTATTGACTAATCTAACTCTACGCTCAAAACCCTGCCACAACTCAACTACCGAGTTGCGAATTCTCAAGCTACACACCGCAGCTTGTACCCTAGTCACACGACTAGAAAATATAAACGGTTAAAAAAGAAAATACAAATTAAAAGCAAATTTAAAATAAAACTAATTTTAATATAAACCCCTTTTATAAAAATAGTAAGGCCGGCCCCCTTTTAATTTATCTTGACCGTCTCTTTTTATTTCTTGTTCGTACGCGGCCGTTCCTCTGTCTCAATTGTTCGTTCCTCCTTGCGAAATTAGGGTTTCCTCCTTGATGCAAATTAGGGCTTTCGAAGAGCCGACTTTTGTTCGATCGAATATATGTTTGTTCGAGAGTTGCGTTGCTCGATCGATTTGTTGTTGCTCTCTCTGGCTACTTCGAGACTCTTTGATTTGCTCACCGCGGCTGCTTCGTTGATCGAATTCCGGTATGTAATTATGTGCTTTTTTCTTTACTGATTTATGCTTTCTGGAATTCGATCCATTGATTGCCGATGATGATTGGGTTATATATGCGTTCGATTTCCTGAATCTTCGATCGTATATATTTATTTGAATTTGTCAAATATTCATCTCGGCCACTTTATTATTCTTGAACGATGCTGATGATTTCTGACCTTTTCAATTCCTGTATATTCATTGCTTGGTGATCACGGCTATAACTTGGTCAATTATGACTCATACATCATATCCACGGCTTGATTAATTTTGTGGTCACCAGCGATGTTGAATTCATTTGACTTCGGCCACTTAATATTGACCATGGTTCCTCTGTAGCTTCTTTTGGCTTCAGTAATTTTTGAAGAAAAATCTTTCTTGATTTTGCTCGGCCTGTACCTCTGTATTTTATACATGTGTATATATATTCTTGAATTTGCACTTGGATTTGAACTACTTCATATGTATGTTTGTTGCTGCCTTGACTTGTTGTTATTTGCACCAGGTCTCTGTATATTTCTCTGGTTTGGTTCTCGGCCTATAGTATTCATAATGCATTTTGTTTCATGTTTGAGACTGTGCTTGCATTGTTACTTGGTCGACACTTGCATCGTTATCTGTTACATACATGAGATTGACACTGTATTGTCTGCATTTCATATGCTTGCAACCTTGCTACTGCATATTGTTGTATTTGGACTTGTTGTACATCTGAGCCACTGTTGCCTTGTTGCTGTGTATAACATTTTTGTAGTTTCCTTTCCATGATTTGCATTTTGATGCTCTTTGAGTTGCAGTGCTTCATCACTTGAACTACTCTCTGACTTGTAGTGTTCATTTGAGTTTGACATTGTTTATGTTGACTTGACCATGGTTGTTGCACCTGAGTTATATCACTGGTCTTTGCATTTGTACACTTGTTCATATGAACTGCTGTTCCATTGTTGGTCTGACCCTTCCATATGCTCTCTGATATTCTCAGTTCAATTACACGCCATTTTCACTCCAGATTTTGAGCAGCTACGTGCCTTTACCCATTTCATTCAATCCATATAGCCACCGGTTCAGTTCATAGATGATGCTGGTCAGTTTCAACTCACCATTTATGTTTAATCTGCAGTGGCATTGTTTTGTTTGCATATATCACTATTGGGTTGATATACATATGTTTGCACTGTGCATTGACTTGAGCTTCTGGTGTAAGTGCATGCTTGTGACATTGGTGCATTGTCGTGAGTAGTTTGTAGTTGCTTCTGTGCATATATATTGACCGCTGCAGTCTTCAAGCATTGTTCACTTTCCTGATCTTTACATTTGTGAAACTGTTCATTCCTAGTTGCCTTGAGTAGCAGTGCTTCATGTTGTATTCACTTGATATTCATTCCTGTTGTTTGCAACTGTGTTGCACTTGCTTTTGATGTAGCTGATGGTCTTTGTGGTCACTTGTGCAGTTTGGTCTTGCTGTTTGTCGAGTTGCATTTGTGTTACCATATTGATGCCTCTGTTTGCTATGGCTCTGACCATCTGATTGTTGTATTGCATGTTGTTGTTTCATTTCATGCATGTTGACCTGGTTTTGCTTGGTGGTCTTGTACTTGTATACTGCTGGTTTGAGGCTGTGTCATGTCTGAACATAGCATTCATGTCATGTCGCCTTGTGTTGAATCCAGTTTCAAAACTCGGATTTGACCTTGTGCTTATGTCGTGATTTTCAATGTTATTGCACGTGAGTTGAACCCGGTTTTTCATTTGGGTTTGACCTGTGCACACCTGTCCCTGTAAAACAATCAAGTGTATATATCGGCGTGCACGGCCTTGTGGCATATACAGTAATATACTGTGTATGTCACAAGTTGTTCGTGTATGATGAATTCAAATATAAATGAAGACGAACAACCCAAATAACTGAGGCAAATATCATTTTCAAAATTCACGTTTTATTTTATATCGCAAAAATATTTTATTTTCAATTTTACTGCGTTAGTTTATATTTTTGCAGATCGCTCAGATGCTGGATTCAAACTGGAATGAAGTTGAAGATAAATACGAGTGTGAGTGGTATGTAGTAAGGTGAATTGTAAATGTGAAATGTGATGTAATTGTAATCAAAGTTGTATAGTTATGGTGAGAGCTTGAAATTGTACTATTCAAAGATGTAATAAATATTTGTTTGAATAAAATATTCGTTTGAATTCAAATTTCGTGTTATTTATTTTATTCTGCAAATATTTATTTAATCTGTGAAAAAATAAAATAGTATATTATCAAATACATTTAAACGAATGTATATATGTTTATTATCATCAAACAAAAATCATATAAGCGCATATTCAACAAAAATAACAACATATTATATACTTAGACAAATAAACAACCTATAACAGAATATACTATCATGTTTCGAAATCTATAAACTAACAGACCTGATATACCTGTACTTCGCACTTATCTAAACTTTATAACTAATATAAATAAACTACCACAACATATCAGATATGTATATAATAATGCCACCATATGTCACAAACTATATTATACGACTTACATAGATTAACCTATATAAACGGTATGCATTGATTTACCTGTAGATAAAATAAGGGGAAAAGAGAGTCGCGAGTCGGCTACAGGTGGTTGATGGGCGGAGGCACGGTGGGGACAGGTGATGGTCGGAAGAGGATGGGTGGAGGAAGTAGCAGCTTCGGCGAAGGTTGGAGGGGACGGCGGCGAGTTCGGGTCGGAAAGCGCGGCAGCGGGGTCGAGGTGATGAGCGTCGATGGCACGGCTGAGCATGGACGTGTGTACTTGGTGGGCGTGAAGTTGCAACGGTGCACAGGGAAGGGTAGCCGGTGCTTTGCGTTCGGCCATGGCGAGGAGAGCATAGGCGAGCAGGACATGGTGGAAACAGGGAGGTTGCATACGTGTGAGAAGGTGTTGGGTGAGAAGAAGGTGAGGCTATGAGAAAGAAACAGGGAAAGGTAAAGGAAGAATAAGAAATGGCTACAAATTTCACAATATAAGCTTTTAATATCTGCTTTTTTTTTAATCTGACGGAAAGAAAGAAACGAAGCGGCAATATCAAGGGAAACAATGAGAATAGTGATAGTCATCCTATCGAATTTCAGGAATAATAAAAGATTAATTACTGTTCATATTATACAGTGACAATCGAAAGGTCATGGGAATATCAAAAAACCAAACTGCATAACCGATGCGGGAATCGTCACGTAGATTTTCGCCATTTCACAGACTCCAAAATTGACATTTGAATATACCGTAAAGATCATCCGCACAACGAGACGATTAAAACGGAATACAAATATCAGTAACACGATTGAATTATAAAAATTCAAAATTTTCAACTGGCGGAAAATGCAAGAAAAACACAGAAAAATAAGATCGACGTAGCTAAAAATGTCCGAATTTGGAAAAACGAAAAACAGCGTTTGCTCAGGAGATTGTTTAGAATTTTTCTATGTAAAAATATCTAGGTTCCGAAAACATTTTATTTTCATCGCTTTTTAACTGATTAAATTGAAGTAAATTTACGCACGAAATAAACTTTCATATTTTCGGACGAAAATTCACCAGATGCTATGTTTAACTAGACGCATTTCAAATATTAAATTTTTATTTCAGATTTTTATCGTTTAAAATTCCACAAAATTTCAATTAATAACGTTATTAAAACCGGTTAAATTTACGGGTCGTTACAATTTTGAATGCTTTGATTAATATTTAAATTTGAAATTCATATTTCCAGATTCAAATCTCAATTTTTTTCCAACATATTATCACTTAATGTTTAATATTAACAAAAATTTTAAATGTATATTTCTTATCAAAGTTATACAATCAAACGGTCGGTTTCTCCACCGTTGTGCGGTTATACTAGCCAAACCGACCGTAGGGAGGTTTGCCTACTTCTACTAGCCAAAATCAATTTTCCTGAAGCCAAAAAAACGTGGATCTTGTCTCATCGCGGTTTCTCGAAAAAGTGGATCTTGCCTCATCGCGGTTTCTCGAAAAACGTGGATCTTGTCTCATCGCGGTTTCCCTAAACTTTCTCCTTTTATTTTGCGCATCAAAGATTTCAAATTCAAATCTATTATGATTTTAAAATTTTCAATTTCAAATCGACAATTTTGAATGTTTTGATTAATATTTAAATTTGAAATTCATATTTTCAGATTCAAATCTCAATTTATTCTTTTCCAACATATCATCACTTAATGTTTAAGTAATATTAACAAATTTTTTAAATGTATATTTCTTATCAAAGTTATACAATCGAACGGTCGGTTTCTCCACCGTGGTGCGGTTATACTAGTTTACAAAAGAAAATTAATCAAACCAACCGTTAGGGAGGTTTGCTTACTGTTAATGGCCAAAATCAATTTTTCCGAAGCAAAAAAAACGTGGATCCTGTCTCATCGCGGTTTTCCTTAAAACGTGGATCTTGTCTAATCGTGGTTTTCCTAAACTTCCTCATTTTATTTCGCGCATCAAAGGTTCCAAATTCAAATCTATTATAATTTTCAAATTCTAAATTTCAACTTCAAACCGACAATTTTGAATGCTTTGATTAATTTTTAAATTTGAAATTCATATTTTCAGATTCAAATCTCAATTTATTCCTTTCCAACATATTATCACTTAATATTTAAGTAATATTAACAAAAATTTTAAATGTATATTTCTTATCAAAGTTATACAATCGAACGGTCGGTTTCTCTACCTTTGTGCGGTTGTACTAGTAGGGATCTAAGACTAAATTTTTAATTTTTTTTATAAAAATAAAAAATCTGAGAACGTTGACTCAATTTTCCGTTAGTCTTTACACAGTAGCCCTCGAGCTATTTTATACCGAACGTTGACTTATTAAATCCCACGAATTGAAATTAATTAACGAAATAAAAAAAATCCCCAAGTTCTGTTCTCCCCGACACGATTTAAAACCCTAACCGAAACCCAGCCAAATCCAAAACCTTATTCTGTTTCTATGTCGATTTTATGTAAGAATCCTAAATAATGGATCCAGATCCACCTCAGGTCCCAGTTATACAAACTAAACCTTCCAGAATCTTCGCACGATGCTGCTGCTGCACAGTTATATTTATTACCGTATCTTTCATTTTATCGTTTCTATTTGGTTCGGTAATTTTCGCAATTGAGAATTTGAAGGAGAATTCTCCCATTTCTGTTCAAGCAACCTGTAGAATCGTTTCTAGCAGTAAGCTTTTTCACCCTCTTGTATGTTTTTACTTATATCGTAGCAAAATTTAAAAGTTGGTGTTATAGGTGTACTATTTATTACTGATAAATTTTTGGTCTTCTAAGAAGAATTCGTAGAAAAGGCTGGATTTGAAGTTAACGTAAACAGAATGAACAGTATAAGAGAGACCAAAAATCCTTTGTATTTTGTATTTTTTATTTTTTAACCAGAGAACCAAGCCATTGCTGGTAAACTCTGGAGAACTATACTTCAATGTTCCTAATTTTAATTTATGTTTATATTTTTAGTTATATGTTAGTTTTGAGGCTAATATGTTGGTAGATCATTTGTAGGTGTAGATATTAAGTCATCCAAAGTTTGTGAACTTGGGTTTCTGAATTATAAAGCTAAGAATGTGCTTTATCCCATGAGCAAAGCCAAAAAAACATTTAGATGCCATGATGATTACTATTGGGCTTCTATTTTTGAGGTGAGCATCAATTCCTTTATATGTTGTAAATTTACCGTTGACCTTTTTCTATGGACTTGGTACTTCCTCTTAATTTCACCTGCACCTTTTTAACTGGATCCAATGAACGTCGTACCTTATTACAATGCCCATCAGTTGCATTCGGTAATATACATGGGAGCTGGAGATAATGCTTAGCTAACTTGGATCCATTGTTTTAAGACATGAAAGCGTACATAAGACGTTTTCAGGCCCAAGAGGCTAGACATAAGCCTCAAAACATCGAAGTGTAAGATTTTTTGGATAAAAATAAAACATACAATGAAATATGACATTTTAAATTAACCTATGCAAAGAACAAATCATTCCGGTTTGACTTCGAACAAGTATACTTTTTTTTAAGATTAAAAATAAATAATTGAAATCCATATGATTCCAGTTTCAATTTGCAATTTTTTTGGAGATTCAATGAAGTCTATTAAGAAATTTTCTTTAATAGCAACGAAAAAATCCATTACGTAGCGCTTGATCGTTGTTCAGAAACAATCTTACTTAATTATGTCGATATTGAAAAGTAAAAAAACAATAAATTCTATTTTCTTAAATTTATTCTTTTTTGTTTCCATTAAATAATCGAAGTTTAATAACATCTGTTAGTGTCAATTTGTGTAACTAAGGGTAAAAAGATTCTCGAGTCGCATGCCTCAACAGTTTGAGGCATACGCTTTGTATGTTTCGTATGCCTCAAGTTGTTGAGGCGTAAGCTTTAGAGGAAAAAAATCTTTTAGGGAAAACTTCAAGGCGTTTTATCTCATATTTTCTCGAGAAACTCCTCGAGACGAGTATCAATTTTGGACTTTTAAAACAATGCTTTGGTCTAATATTTAAGATATATGTATGTATATCTGTGCGTTTACATATGTATGTGTGTGTATATATATATATATTTGTATGTATATGTACATATGTACATTTGCTTCACACACATACATGGCTTTAGTTAGAATACGCAAATAAGTAAAACCGTGATATGGTACTATAATAGTGAAAAAGCTATATTAGTGTTCCTTTATTCGTGCATAAAAAGTCCATTGTTGTTTGTGATAATGTTGTTTACCTACAAAATTGTTCCAAGTAGAGATAGTACTATCTAACGGATTCCTTGGTTATGACTTAATCTTGAATATATCAACCATTTCTTTATCTTTCGACTGTCAGGAAGGGACAAAAGAAACATCTTGTTTTTTCTTGATATGGTACTATAGTAGTGAAAAAGCTACATTGGTGTTCCCTTATTCGTGCATAAAAAGTCCATTGTTGTTTGTGATAATGTTGTTTACCTATAAAACAGTTCCAACTAGAAATAGTACTAAATAGATTTCTGTATTATGCTTTTTGTACTTGAACTTGCACATAATAACTACCCAAATTGTCTTGAATTATTGTATATGTGTGTGTTGAATTATTTCTAGTTGTAAATTTTTGTTTCCTTTTTACAAATCATTGAATAGTTCATAGAGAATTTACACACACTTGTGCTAAATGACCTTCTTTCTCTTACTCCCTTTTCTACCTATATGATTACATCTTATGTTGTATTTTGTGTTTGCTACACAAACTTGACAAATATTGATTGCATATAATCAAAGTTGTTAAGGCTCTTGTCTAGGCACTAAAAAGCGTCGCTCGTCACCTCTATGGTTGTCAATCAATACCTGAAAAATTCAAAATCCGTCCGCATCCATATTCGAAAAGTGGATAAATATCCAATATTCGAAAGAATGGGTATGGGCTATCCGCATCCGTTAACTATCCAATTTTTGTCAAAATTATAGATTATATTATGTTTGTTTTAGTAAAATAAAAAATCTGTATTTATTGTTTGATTAAATTAATAGTTCATATTATATGCATTTAATGTATACTGATAGCTCGAAACTATTTATTACTATCATATTTGTTTATTTCTATACTTTTATAATCAAAAGGATTGAGAACAATTTATGTTAAGCCAAAATTTTCTGCATGTATTTCTTAATTTTTCGATCATCAGTGGATAGTATGAATATTCCATGTCCATCCATATCCGAGGATGCAGATATCCGATATTCAAAAATGATTTCTATACGTCTAGTCAACGCTGTGCCTTTTGAAACAGCGTGGCGCTGCTGCTGCATGAGGTGATGGAAAAGCGCCTTAGGCGCTGAAGTGAACAAAGCTCAAAGCACGAAAATAAGCGTGTTTTTTTTAACATGAGGTGCATGAATTTTTTTGGGTTTCAGCCCAAAATCGACCTAATATTGACCCAATATACCTCAAATCTGCATCTTGACACTCATAATCATCATTTAGGGCAAAAAACCTTTTTGATTTCAATTGTCGATTGCTGCTGATCCCGTTGTTGTTGTTGCCGATCTTTAGTTGCAACATCCTTCTCCTCCACATTGCCAAGCTTCAGCCGACAACTATTTATTCTGGGGTAATATTTTTCCCATTGAAGTTAAGTATTTATTTCTCCCTGAATTTAAAAATTCTACTTGTCGGTCTTAGAAATAATTAGTTTAGTATTAGTTTTAGTTTACTTTAGTGTTAGTTTTAATTTAGGTTAGTGTTGGTTTTAGTTTAGTTTGGTTTAAATTTTGAAATTTTATAAACCGATTTGAATGAAACTTAAAAAATGGTTTGACCAAAAAATAAGCATATTTAATTTTTAGTATTTGAACTGTAAAGTATGTAAATTATGTTTAAAATGATTTCTTTAACCTGAATTTTAATGGTAAACTTAATTAGCTTGTTTTGGTTGACCGGAACTATTCTATTTTCAATTGAATTTTAAGTTCAAAGCTTTAAAGAGTCTGAACAAAGCGAATTCAATTAAACCTTTAAATTGATTAAAATTTAACATTTAAATTAAAGTACAAATTCCAAATCAGAATTTAAATTCAATTAAAGCTTCAAATTGATTAAAATTTAACATTTAAATTAAATTACAAATTCCAAATTAGAATTTAAATTTTAAATTAGTTTTTAATTTTTAGAGTGATTTGAATTATAGGTGTATAACTTATTAATTGAAGCACAAATACATTTTTAGAAAAAGAAAATAGAAACTCAATCGAGGATACAAACTTAAAGATAAATTAATTATGGTACATTTTGGAATTATAGTTTGTAATGCATTTTTCTGCAATCTACTTAATTTAAAATAAAATATCATTTTATGATTTAATTGTTTAAATACAAAATTATGAATTAATACTGCTTTTTTTATATTGATTTTGTAGATTTCAAAGAGTGGTTAATTGCCTCTTTTATTGCATTAAAAAAAGCCAGCAATTATCTAAATGGAAATAAATTATTTTGAGAGATATAAAACAACCAATCAATTCCTTAATCAACCGATTTCTGATTAAAGAAGATATTTTATCAAGGCTATTATAAATAATAGTGTTCGTTGTGATGAGAGAAAATGAAAGTCATTGTAATTGAGGTTTTAGAGATTGTGATTTCTTCTCAAGTTTTAGAGAATGAAAGTCACTGTAATCTTTTGGTGAATCAATAAAGTAGAACCCAATGCACGAGGCTCTCGCACGATAACAGATTCTAAAGAGATCGATAATGTACGCAGCCTTCCCCTTGTATCGCGAAGAGGCTGTTTCCGGACTTGAATCTGGACGTACATATCACCATACGGGTGACCTACCGTTGCGTCAAGGCTCCACCTCCTTTTGATGAATTAATAATGTTTTTATTTAGAGGAATTTGTTTGTTTTTCTTTATTTCTTATCCCTTCAAAATCTAATCGTATTGGGATCCTAGGAAAAACCCTAATAATTGGTATCAAAGTCTACTACAATTTTTTCAAAGAGAGTTTTGGTATGAAGACCAAGGTTTTAAATATTGGATTTCGGCCACGTTTCATCGCGGAATTTTTACACAAGTTATCTCGTATCGGGGGAGATCTCGGACGAGATGAGTACATATCGGGTGTACATCTCGGATCTTATAACGCATTTTGAAAATATCTCGGATGTATTTATGTATCTAAAATTGATGTGTCAAAAATTAATTTAACGGTTATAACTTTCTTAGTAAAAATAAAAATGGTAACATACTTGATTACATGGAAAAAAGAATATTTTTAGAAGAGTAGTAGCTTGATTAACTTGATTGATTTGGTAATGATTGAATAATATCTTTTTATTTGAACATAATAAAGAAGTGAAACCTTTCGCTATGACTCATTAAGATAAAAAATAAAGAATATGTTCAAGAAGTTGGTAAATTATAATTAGTGTGTAGTTTCTTCTGAATCAATATGAAAAAAAAATATTATGAAAAATAAGAAAAATGTATAATTTCGGGCGAGATCTCGGATTGAGATTTTGATCCATATAACGGGTGAGATTTGAATATCTCGGACGAGATGAGTGTCGAGGGAGATATGGAGGAGATTTGATGTCCCGTCTTGTTTAAGTGTGAAAATGAGATCTCAGAGGAGATCTCGGGCGATATATAGAAGATTTAAAACCATGATGGAGACGATAAGTGTTGAAAAGCTCAATGAGAAAAGCTAGAAGTTATGAAAGAGAGATTTTTCTATACCTCAATGATCTCCACCAACCATTGTAGAACAAAGAGGAAGACAAAGAGAAGAAACCTTGTGCCGAAACAAAATGAGAAACTTTGTACTAGAAGACTACGCGATTATTCGGTGTTTTTTTGAAGAATACGGTGTTTCATATTGTTGCTAATGAAATATCTACTTATTCAATTCGGAAGAAATTGAAAGAAATTTATGCAAAGAACTCCGCAACAAATAAGATTCTTCTTACGAGAAGATTGATGAATCTGAAACTAAAGGAAGGTAGGTTAATTGGAGAGCATCTTAACGATTTTCAGTAGGGTTGACAATTAGAACCGAGAATTGCAAATCCAAGCTGAATCGATCCAAGCAAAAACTGAACCCAATTGGTCGGGTTGGGTCTGAGTAATGAAAAATACCATAAAGACCTGATCGGACTCGACCCGATCCGAAAGATCCGACCAAAAAACATTGATATATATATGCATATGTAGTTTTATTACTCAACCGGATCCGAATCGATTTGACCCTAACCCGAATCTCAGGTTGGGTTGGGTCTATGTTTTTAAAATATATAACCTGGACTCAAAAAAACCCGATCCATCTAGAATCGAGACCCACCGAGTTGGGTCCTGGTCCGTCGGACCGGGTCAAATTGCCATCCTTAATTTTCAGGCAATATGAACCAATTAGCGGTCAATTACAAGATGAATGACGAGACAAGACTTGATGTTGATGAGTTCATTACCGAAAAGTTGGAAAACGTTTGTGGTTGCGTTGAACAACTCAAATTCAGATGAAGTTGTTTCAATGGGTTTGGTCGTTAGTAGCCTGCTTAATGAGAAGATGCGAATGATGAACATCATGGAAGGAAAGAATAAGGGGGACATGAAAGTGGAAATTCAATTGAAAGATGTCCATCTTGCAAGGAGGGATGACCGTCCACACATGTAAAGACGATCAAATTAATCAAACATGAAAATGTATTTTAGCGAGGAATTTGATGACACTGTCCTATGTGTGGATAAAGACAAAATCAAAGATTTGATGCTTGATTTTAGTGAGGGCATATAATTAGTTTGAAGATTCATGATGGAAGGATGATGAAGTTCACAGGAGTTAGACGCACCCAGAAATTACAGAGAATCTTGTTTCATTAGGATAATTGCAGGTTTGCAGATAAAAGGCTGCAACTTTTCAACTCAAGCGGGAGTCACAAGGGTTTGGAAGGGTACTAGGGAGGTGCTGCGTGTAAAACGAGAAAGCAACAACATATACAAATTGTTTGAAAAAACGACGGAGAATATAGGAACTTCTCAAAGTGACGTTGAAGAGATAATTTTATCAAAATTAAGGTGAAGCCAGCAATAGAAAGTCGCGTAGTCTGCATGAAGGCCTTTGAAGTATTTCTAATTCATTGATGATGTGCATGTTCAATTGGAGTATGCATAGTTAGATGGTTTGGAGTCTGGTTTAATTTTGTTTGAATGGAGACATTTGTTTTCTTTGTGATATTTGAGATTGTTTTGAGTATAAGGATGTAGGTGGAGTTGGTAGGTATGTATGGAAATATAGTATCAAACATGAGATTGTTAGATTTCGATGATATAATATTTCATTTTAAGAAGTTTTCGGAAATATTTGAGTTAAGATGAAAATTATGACTCAAATATATTACCTTTTTTATATAGAGATTTTGTAGATTCCAGAGAGTGATCAATTGCCCTTTTTATTGCATTAAAGAAAATGACAGCAATTATCTACATGGAAATGAATTAGTTTGAGAGATAAGAAGTAATCAGTTAATTCTTAATCATCTACTTGATTAATGAAGATATTTTATCATGACTGTTATAAAAAGACTTTAGTGAGGAGGAGAGTTATTGTATTAGGAGTTTGGGGGTTGTGATTTCTTCTCAAATTTTAGATTTTCTCTTGTAATCTTTTGGTGAATCAATAAATGTTTTTGGTTTGAAGAATTTGCATGTCATTGTTTTTTCCAGTTCTTATATGTTCTAAAATCCAATTGTGTAGGAATTATAGGAAAAATCCTAACAAAAATTATTCGATTTTCAAGCAAAGCACAAATGACAAATTGAAAAAGAGCATTATGTTTTACATTTCTGCTATATATCATTAGAGATTAAAAAAACCTTTTTATTTTTCATATTGTAAATTAATCTTATATATTTTACAGCAGAAAATTCACATACAAATTTATCATAATGAAAAATTAGTAATGTGACTCATAAACTTAAATTTAAAATCTTCAAATCAAGTACAATGACATTTCAAGTTGTTTACCATTGTTGAAATTGCAATGTACAATGAAGTAAACAAAATGGCACAACTGATAATATTTTGAATATATTATTTAAATACATGAAATATATTGTTTTATAAATGTAAAATATGTTGCTTCACATATTTATGTAACTTGCATTACAATGATGCAATGAACTGAACATAAGCGTGTAGGTTTCGATCTGCAAAATGCTATGCCGTTCGAGGCGGAGTGCTAGACGCTGGGATGCTGAAAGAGCTTAGACGGAGACCAGATGGAGCTTGGACGAAAAGAAGGCGCTTACCGTCGTTTGTACGTTAAACAATTTGAATGTAACTATACATAAAATAATTATAATTATAAAATCAACTAATATTTATTTAAATCCTCATTAAATAACTTAACTAGTAAATGTACACAAGATAACTAATATTTATAAATTATCAACCAATGTGTATTTAGTTGTTTTGGACCATTACCTGAATGATATAGACATTAACTATGATGGGAGCATATTAATAAAGTAATATTAAAAGCAAATCAAAAAATAAACATATGATCAATCCATAAAAGATAAACACATGAAATAAAATATAATTAGAAACAATTTCTAAGTTCCGAAGATACCATAATATAGTTCTTTTACATAATAAATAACATAATCTTCTTAAAAAGTAACTTAAACCATTAACAGAAATAAAGATGGAAATGATATATAAAGTTAAAGACAAAAAAACGAATGCATGATAATTCCTAAAAGAGGCCTTCATCATCTCCGGATTCAATTCCATCATCTCCAGACTTCTCACCATCACCATCACTCTCACCGTCATCATTAGAAGAAGAGTCCCGAGGAGATGGTGGTTCCCTCGTTATAGACGTTTCTTGTTGCATAATCCTAGTGCTTCGATGACTTTGATGAGTTCCGAGTCGGTCATTAAATTCACCTTCAACATTTTCATTAAATCCAAAAGCAAGCCTGTCTTCTCCTAAAGCAACGTCAACATAAGCATCTTGAGAAATCAACCATTCCGCACACTCCTTGATGGACTTTAACACAATCAAATCATTTTCTTTTCCATTTATTCGCTCTTCGAATCGCTTCTTAAGCCTCATGTTGTACTGAATGTAAACAAGATCACACAACCTTTCAAGTTCTAAACAATTTCTCTTTTTTGTACGTAGCTGTAAAGAAATTAAAATGATAAGATTTGGTGTTGACATTAGTATTACAAAGTCCCAACCTTAATTTATAATCTTCTCAAGTATATTTTATTGGTTAGTCTTGATTGGATTTAGGTATATTTCATATACTTCTCTAGTTTCAAACACCGAACGATAATTTTTTTTAGTTTGCATAAATAATAAAAGGAGAAGCATCGTGTAGGTGGAAAATCATCTATAAAGAAGAATGAAGCCCGTGGAAGAAGGATGAACAAGAACATTAAATCAATGATGCACTACACTATCAAGTTATTTATGTTTAGATTTAAAGTTGAAGTTTTAGGTGGAGCCTTGACGCAACGGTAAGGTCATCCGCATGGTAATCTGGGCGTCCAGGTTCGAGTCCGGAAACAGTCTCTTCGCAATGCGAAGGAAAAACTGCGTACATTATCCACCTCCCCGGATCCCGCTATCGTGCGGGAGCCTCTTGCACTGGGTTCCACCTTTAAATTTAAGTTGAAGTTTAATAATTGTCTTTTTAGTCTAAGGTTCTGATTTAGTATTTGCATTGTGTCCTTAAATAGTACATGTGTAAGACATACATTAAACTTTAACTAACATGGTTTTTGAACTAATTATCAATATTATTGTTCGAAAATATGACTTGAAGGGTGTTTATTTTGTTTTAACAAGCTACATAAGTTTTATTTTAGTTAAGATTATTTTGCAATACTTGTGTAAAATTGAAAATAACATATATTGCTGAAAGTACTTCAATTTCTTTCACAAGAAGATGCTGCACTAGTGAGACTTAGCACTCTTCTAGCGAATCTTTGCAACGTGGGAACTTCATTTCCAAATGTTACCCACCACTCGGCTATAATGAAAATATAGATACGAATCATGTCATTCCTTTATAGCGCAACCATAAGAGACATAAGTAAAGGAGTAATGGATAATATCATTTTGGAAAAAATATTATAAGACGCTAACGTATTAAAGCTTGGTAACTGAATTGTACAAATCTGGAGCCAATGTCGCTATACAACTTTGAACATCCCTCTTTCCTAATCTTCTACATTTTGTGCGGTATACGACTAAATCATGTAAAATTTGATTTTCATCTTCATGGTCTATAGCAAGTTTTTCAATGCAATCTAATAAACCTTCTTTCACTGCTCTTTGCCTTCCATCTCTTCTGAACTTGTAGTAGTGGCATAATAATATTGTGGATTGAGGTAATGAGCCGCCGAACGCAGTGGTTTTTGAAGCATGCCCTTCCACCTATTATCAATAATTCTTTCCATCTTCTTCCACATATCTTTATCTTCTCTTTTATCTCCTATATTTATTTGAACTTTACACTTACAAAAGTTCCATTGCTTTGTATATACAAGGCATGGATGGTTTCTCTTCGGTGTCCACCATTCTTAACACATCAACCAAGGGAGACATTATCTTTAAACAAGTGTGCATATTATTCCAAAATGATCTACTTTTGATCTTCTTTAGTACAACTTTTCCAATAGGGTGTTTTGGCCACTTAATACTATTCCACTTGGTTGTATGAATCATGTTATTAAGTTGTTTTTTTTATACATACTTTTTAAGCATAGGTAAGCTGTTGTAAATCGTGTAACGGATGACCTAATCAATTCTCTGCTTTTGTCTCCTTTCTCATCAAATGTAGAGCATGTTTATGATTATATATGAAAATAGAGATTACTTGAGCAAATAACACTCTTCACAATTGGTAGTCTGCTCACATCTTGTAAAACTAAATTAAGGCAATGTGCAGCACATGGCATCCAATAAATCCATGTCTTCCATTAGCCAATCACCTGCTAGTGTATAATTGCTTGCATTATCCGTACAGACCTATGAAAGAAACAAAAAGTATGTATCAATTCAGAAAATAAATGAAATACTGAACACAAAATATAATACTTGCACAACATTTTTTTCCCCATCTCTTTGATCATCTCTTTTAACATTTCATAAATGAGTTTTGCATAATGAACATGATCTGATGCATCAATAGATTTTAAGAAAATGGTTCCTTTGGGACAATTTATGAGAAGGTTAATAATAGTTTTTCCCTTCCCATCGGTCCACCAATCAGTCATTATAGTAACACCATAAGTTTCCCAATGAACTTTGAACTCTTCAATCCATTGCCTTGTCTGTTCTTTCTTCCTCTTTAAAATTTTGACTCTTAGATCATTATAGGAAGGTGGTCTAAAGCTACCAATGAAATAAATGTCATTAGTCAGCAAAAATGAAAATGTCGTTAGTCAGCACAAATGAAATAAATAACATTAGTTAGCACAAATATAAATGGCAAATAAAAGATCTGTTCGTTCATATTTTGTAAGCTATTTTTTCTCAGGTTACTGTATGGCTTACAAACCGAATTAGAATCTGTCATATTTTTGTCAGCCTCTCTTGTTGTTTTGAAAACTAGTTATAAAAAGATAATCTTTTAATGCTAGATATACCAGAGTTTAGAAATATCATTATATTTTGTTTCAAAATGAAATAGATACCAGTTCCGTGATACATTTTACAAGGCAAAAATATAAATATCTTGTTAACGAAACCTGACATGTTATATTTAAAGCTAATTATAAAACTTAGAAGTATTGTTTGTTATCATTTTGTGATATCGGAAGGTAAATATTAAAGGTCAAGCAAAGAGAACTGGACTTGTTATGGACACTTTGCATATTATAGTGGAATTTGATTGCTAATTAGTGAAGGCCATGTACTTTTACCTAATTAAACACATACTGATAAACTTTGAAAGCTATTTCGTTAGCTATGTGAAAGTCAATTATAGAAAAATATAATGTTAAGGAAACAAAATAACTAACTATGGATTATAATGGTGGGAAACTTGAATTTTATTTTGAAAGCGTATCATTTTTTTAATATTGAAAGAATAGTGTAATTATAGGAGTAATTGGACAGAGGTTACAAACATATGTCATGTTAAGGAAACTTCACAAATGATAACAAAAGCACAAATAAGGCAACCATGATCAATGGATTCATGATATTTGAATGTATCAACGTATTAAACATAACCCTTAGTAAATAATGTTTATACATAAATAAAATCAAGAATTAACGAAATACATAATTAGAACAAAAACTTACAAGGTGGATCATTTATATTGAACAATAGCTTGCATCATTTTTTTGTAGCTATCCGACTTTGCACAATTTAATGAAATAGCATTTCAAAAATGAAAGCTGAAATGTAATCATGAATGTTCTCTAAAGCTTTTTTATTTTCTTTTGTCATTGGTGCTCTCGATCCATCTTTTAACATCCTAAATGAATCAATTGGTCCTTTTTTCTTCTTTGGCTTGAACTATCGTCATCATCAACATAAATATTAACACTTCGCATCATGTCATCTTGTTTTCTCATTCTTTCCTCAATAGATTTTGTTTTCTTACCCATAAAATCTCTTATTCTATTACAAGCTTCCTCACTAACTATTAAACAACCTCTCACATCTTTGTACTTCCTTATCATTGTAAGATTTTTTAACAAGGTGTTGTTTAAATCTTTTGAATACCCCCTTTAGATTTGTGACCACAAAAGTCACAAATTATGCATGAATTATCCTCTGCTAATGGTTGACCATAATCCCACCCAGGATCATTCGAATTTTTTGGTTTAAATCGATTATTCAATTCTATAGACGCTTGATTTGAAGCATTCAAATTCATTTTCCAACCTTTCCTGTAAGTTTTTAGCAAAAGATAATGTTAGTAAGTTGTAACTTAGTATATTAAAATGTGTCTAAAGGAAACAATGAAACATATCAACAGTTCAGAATTTTGATAACCCTTCTTTGTGTGTTATTGTGCCTAGCAGCTCCAATTTGGGCATTGATGCACCTATTACAATTGTACAAGTAATAAACACTAATATTTGTATTTATTTTGTGCTTCTAGTTCTGAAATCTTATTGATGTGCTGTATAATGTTGTGCTACATGCTTACATCCATTGTTAAATATCTTTTCTTACTTAAATTCTTCATCATTCTCCTAAAAATTATTGATAAAACTAAAATATTGTGAGCTTATCAGACATATATTTACATTAAAAGCAACAATCCATCTATGTGATTCTAAAATCCAAGACCTAGGTCAACTATATAGCAAGAATACAACTAGGGAAACATGATCCCAAACAAAAGTTCAAAATTTGTTGTAAAACTACACAATTCAGGGATCAGATTGTATGAATGTATGAAGAAAAATCTTTGATAAAAGAACAAGAAAAGAAAACATATAACAATAAAACACAAATTGTACTTGATGTTGTATAGATTAGTGATTGAGAGCAGAAGGTGAAAAAGCGAATGGGAAGAGAACTATGATTGTTTTTGAAGTTTAATTGAGATACAAAATTAAAATAATCTCTGAAAATATTTTGATAATTGGGTAGATAGAGAAGTTTAAGAGTTTCCCACATGGATGGCACAAAGAATAACACTACTTTTATTGAAATTTGTAATTATTTGCATTTGGAAGGGCAAATATGAATACAAATGATGTTATTCCAACTATTCCATTTCAAAACCGCTTTATTACACAGCATCTCAAGAGAAAAGCTCCGTCTAAACGCCGCTTTAAAATTTGATAGGACTAGAGCGGAAAAGCGGTAAGGCGAGGCGGCAGTTGCTCAAAATAGCGCTCGGGCGGCACTCAGCGGTGCTCTGGCGGCGCCTATGACAGACAGCATAGGCAAAATGCAATGTACAATGAAAGCAACCAAAATTGCACAAAAACACAGTAACCACGAATGCTTTTTTAGTTTATAACATTTGTCTTCATTTGCTCTTTTGATTACATGATGCAAAACGTTTTACAGGAGTAAGTTTAAAATTTCAATTAGTTTGCATTGTGAAGGTGCAATATACAGTGGTCGTTAAATTTTAAAAAATTGTCATGATTCTAAAACTTAATAATTAGTGGTGATACATCATTTCATCTAATGGCATGAGCTTGTTTTACATTCCATAGAAAAAGATGTGACATTTTTAAAATAACAGGGGGTCGATTTATATATTCAAAAGTAATAAAGAGGGTTTTACTATTTTTGACAACAAACAAGTGTGTAAACATAATTTCCATCGTAAAAAGTTAAGAAAATAGATTTGGATAAGCTATGATTAGGGAATTACAATCAAACTAAAAAGGCAATGGATTAATTATTATAATAATAGGAAAATGCAGAAAGCAAAGTAAAAAATAATGTATAAATATTACCTGACATTACAGCAGTGTGTCAAAAGAAAGAAACTACAGTTGTTTTATAGCCTTGTTATATGTTACAAATTAGGGAATCACCATTCCTATGTTTTGCATGAAGCATGCTGTCATCCCTAAGACCCACATTTGGAACTTCTAGGAAATGCAACTCTTTAAGTATGATCTAGCTTCAGAAATGGTAAGTTGTTATATCAATCGGTGTGGTGGGCTTAAGTAACATGGAGTTTTAGGAGGTTTAAAATATTTATATGAGGCCTACTAAAACTAGAGGCTCCATGCAGCTGCATTATTTGTTCAATGCATGAACTGGTGCTGGTAATTGGATACACACACATGTATATATGAAACTTTTGTCAATAGTTGTAACATTTATTTATGTGTAGCAATGTCCATGATTCCGCATGTCTTGTTGCTGCCTTTTTTCAAAATTATTGTGCGCGCTTGTGCATACATGTTCGTTTTCATCATAAAAATTATTGGTGAAGAAACATGGATACCTTTTATTGAAGGTAAAATACTAAGACAACAGTGGACGTGTTTGAAATACATTTAAAATCAATAATGGTTAAAAAAAAATATGTTTAAAAACCTAGAATCAATAATACAAGAAGATGGAGAGGTGGAGAATAACATAACAAATCAAATTAACAGAGCGTGGGTAAAATGGATGGATGCAGACTAGTGTTGTTTTATGTAGCAATAAAATAACAAATTAATCAGAAGGAAAATTCTATTGAACGACGGTCATGTCGGTTATAATGTTCGAAGCAAAATGTTGGTGTTTATAAATGAAAGTAAATAAGATAAATGTAAGAGAGATGAGAATGTCAAGGTGATGGTAAGAAAATAACAAATAAATTGCAAAGAAAACTTTATCGAACGACGTTAGCCCGGTTATAATGTTCAAAGCAAAATGTTGATCTTTACAAAAACAAGAAAATAAAACAAATGCAAGAGAGATGAGAATGTTAAGAGGATGATGAGAATCATTAGAAGAGATAAAGTTACAAATGAGAAAGTTTGAGCGATGTCACAAGTGACATCTGTAAACAAGAAAATTAGAAAAGTAGAATAGACGATATGGACACAAACAAGGACGGAGAGATGCATCAGTGCAGAAATGAGATAATATTTAAGTAGAAGAAAACAGATAAAAAGGAAGAACTAAAATAATGTAGGGGAAAATATTAGAAATGATATAGAAAAACTAAATTTAAGTTATGACTCATGATATAAGCTTATGGAGAACCAAAAATCATGTGGCCGAACCTATTCATATGGGAAAAAAAACCAAGGATGATGGTGATGCTAAGATTTTGAAAGTTTCAACTTCGAATAGTGGATATAACCTACGAACTTAAGAGTGTGGCTTTGCTTTAACAGTTGATTTTGCAAAAGAGACCTATATAGTCTGAAGAGTGACAATCACTACCTTATCATCCACAGTTTATTTGAAAATGCTGAATGATTCAATATAACGCACATTTTCTGATACTGTGTTGTATTTACTTGAATATTGTTCCTGCTTGCAGTACTGTCTTCACATGGTTTAATCGTTAACTATGTGTATATCTATACAGGTGGAGTACAAAGAATATTTTTCTGGTCAACTACTTCATGGGGTAGCAGAAGCTCCTAAAGAGGCCCTTCCTATTGAGTGTAGACCTAGTTTTGGCAATGCATGGTCTACAAAACTAAAATTTAAGGTTAGAGAGAGAGAACATTGATCATCAGATCTATCAAAAAGTGCATCTGATACTCAATTGAACCACTTGCCAAAAATAAATTAGCAATATCCTTGGGTTAAGCATTAGTAAATAAATGACTTCTACTTCGAAAATTTATTCTAGGAAATTTTAGACATAAGAACTCACAGGGAACTTACAGTCAATGGATCTGTCTCTTATGTGAATTTGTATGGGGAATCACACTTTTGTTGTCAATAAAATTTCTTTCAATGTCTCATTTTAACATATTTGCATTCCTAAGGTGAATGAAACCTACAACTGCAGATATGCTCTGGGAACTCACAAAGCCGACATATATACAGACAATCTGTTTAATTGCAAAGCAAATGAACCATCTTTGTTTGAGCTGATCAGAAGATTTTTAATTTTGTAAGTACATCTTAAACCTTATCGTGTTCTTGAATAAGTAGGCTGTTTATTTTATAGCATTTGTTAATCATCGGTTTATTGGTGTCCAAAGACTTTAAACTGATTAGTCACTTTTGACATGACTTGGAAAGAAATGTACCGAATCGCTGAATGGGTGTAGAAACCATCATTCTAATGGTATAAACTGCGAACTTCAATTCCTTTCAACTATTTTTATTCTTTGTGCCAAGGGTTTTTGATTTTAAAATCTGTGGAGTTCATCAAGCGCGGAGTTTGAACCACGGTTATAATGCATATAAACCATTGGATTTAACCAGATATATGTTATAATGAAAGATCACTTATCTGCATCTTCAATATATTAAAATTCATATTGAAATGCTTTATGGGTACAGTTATACAGCATGAAAGCTAGTAACAAGGACAATTTTGGTTATTGATCTGTGTATCAGGTTCATGAGATCATCAATTCTTGACATGGCAAGCGCCAGACTTAAGGGCACATTCATCGCGATAAGTTCAATATCAGGAATGCTATTTGGCATGTTCACAGTAATCTCATTCCGAACGCTCCATTACTTATTTGCATCACTTAACAAGCGCTGGCAAACTCGTAAGCAACAAATACAGTCTTCTTTAGCTCGATTAAGGCGTGTATGTATACTAGTTGCATATTTCTCTGCTGCAAGTTGGTTAATGCTAGAGTATGGCAAAATGATCGGTCTCAAAATATCTCTCTTCTTTTGAATTTGACCTTTATCGGAGAATGTTGTAATGATGTGTTATGTACATTATTTCATATGTGATATATGTATTATTAGACGCATGTTCCCTTTCTCAGTAGGGGAATATAAGAATGGAATGTTATGATGAAGGAGAACATGTTAATTGTGATTTTTGCGATGGATATAGTATTTTAAAATGAAAAGCATTTCCGTATGTATTGAGACGTTGAAAGATTAATCATGCTAACTTAATGGCACAATCTCAGTTTTTACATCAATCTAAATTCAATTATGCTGCCTTCTGCTTCGTTCCATTATGTAATGTAGTTAAACGTGTCGCTATGTGGACACGAATATTGACTAATAATTGCAGCGAATGAGTTAAGCAGGCATTTAATTTCAACTTATGACCACTGGTCTTTTGCTGACAACACACCAACTAAGAATTGAACAATCAAGGATGGTGCGAAGAATCACATGGATGCACATGAAAAATCAACCGATTGGGAAAACAGCCGTTATCAATACCAATCTGATCCAACAACGTAAGGTGATCTTATTCAATGTCGGTCTCTTTCTGTCGTCCTTTTATATAATTATTTTTCTCTACTTTGACATTACGTTTATAATAAATTCGTTGCCATTAAAGCTCACATGCACATATGTGATTTGCTCGAAGGAATTTGTATCTCTCTTGTCTACTTGCTGTTTCCTTTTACTGTTTGGGGGCAGCAAGAATAGTGATTATGCGAAGGGTTTTTGAATTTGCTTAGAATTTCAATACGCTTTATATACCCCAAGCTAAGCTCATCCTTATGCCAAATTATTTCACATTCTTATCCACAAATATTAGTTTGGTATTTGATTTTTAACTGATATATTCAAAAACTAGTAAGGCAAGTGTAACTCAGCATAGAAACGGTTAAACTTATATATATATATATATATATATATAATATATATATATATATATATATATATATATCAAATTAAATGAAATAAATAATATAACGATAAAAATAATATTTAGAAAAGTTGATTGGATGAACTTCTCCAAATGCACAATATATAGATTGTTAACATCTACAAATCTTAATCATGTTTTTTTAACCAAAATCTACATGATATGAATTATTGTCCATATAAAAGTTGAACGGATATATTAAAAATGTGGATATCACTATATCCATTTTTGAATCTTCATTATAGTCACTGGACTTCATATATTTATTTCTTATTTTCTGAGTTTTTGATGTGAATGTTGTTATCTTTTCTGGAATTTTTTTTTTCAATTCATTAACAACTCTACTCAACATTCCACGTATTAATGTCTCTCATTTTAGCATGCACCGATATGTTATGGTTATAATTGCAAAGTTACCTCTAAGATAAGACTAATTATACTTAAATTTTGTTAGTAAACTAGATAGTATTGTAATTAAATGTAAAACATATTTTACTGTTTTTCTTTGTTGTTAGCAAGTGTCATGTTAGTATCTTCCTAACATGATGTACAATTTAGAGTGTAAATTGCACTCTAAAATGTATTAAGCAAAATGGGTGAATTGAGGTTGGAGTAACACCTTATTGAAAAACTAGCTATATTCCAGTAAGGAAAAGAAATAAGGGGATTCTTATGGAATTAGAAGCAAGCATGTGCCTGGACCATCTTCATCTTATCTTTATACCAAACTTATAAAACTGGCGAATTGGGTCTACCAAACTGAAAAAGTGAAGCTGTGAAGAGAAAAGAAGTGGTATTTAATCAGTTCATGGTCTACATACTTCATCTTTATGAGAGAGAGATGGTAAGGCTTGAAAGTAACGAATAAATATCTCCATACACAAACAGATGGATACAAATTGTTATTAAATGTGAAATAAATCCGTTTAAAAAAAAGGAAGAAAAAAGAGCAATTTCAAATTGATTTGTTTAGATAAGTTCTTATCCAATTTTAGGTTTGACCCATCCACTGCAAGCCATATGCTGTGTATCGAGTACTAAATAAACCGTAACCGCTTAGCTCAAAGTTATATCCAGATTTTATTTTGTTTTATTTATTGGCCACCTGGATTTCTATCCTTTTTCTCTTCAAAGAGCCCGTTTGCCAAAAACTTACTTTAAATTTTCTAAAAAAACAATTATAAATAGTGACTTCTAATTAGTTTACTTTTTATGTTAAAATAAGTTGAACATTGTGTTTGGCTACTATGACTTATACGCAATGAATACATAGCGGATCACGATAACCTGAAATAATGACATTTCTTTGTAAACCAGTTGAAAACACAAGGCTATTTTAGCAAATTTGCTTGGTCAAAATTACTTGGAAAGTTCCTTCGTAAGTCATAAGCAATAAAAAGTTCCTTCATTCACTTGCTTGCCCTAATTTCACTTGTCCTCGCCAATTTTCTTTCAATCTTCTACTCGCTACCGTGCACAGTTCAACATGAGGAGAAAGAAAGCACAAAAGGTAAAGTAGAAAGTCATAAACCATTATCTAAGAATGCACCAATTAGAAACGTATATAAATTTACAGTATCTTGATAGATATTTGGATTTGTTGATTTCGACACTTGATGATTTGGGTTAGTTAGGGTTTGTGTGTTGTCGTTTTTTTCCATATTGTAAATCGAACAAATGTAGTCTGCCGTCATAAACATAGTCAGGAAAATATCATACCACCGTCTATAGTGTAGACTATATAATGATCTATTATCGCTCGACTATAGTCTGATTTCTTAAGGCTAAATTTGGACCGGAGATCCAAATCAGTTGGAAAATATGCCCAAGGTCAAGAAATGCAGTGAAACCTTATCTCAATTTGGGGGCAATTGAAAGATTTTATCGACCTACTGGCTACATCACTCAATAGAACAAAAATAAGCAAAAAGAAATAAGTGATTAGAATATGCCGCATTGTGGAAATGATCCGGTAAACCTGAATTTGTTTATACCGAAACAGAGTTTTCTAGAATAAAATATATAGCCTCTAACATCACTTGTAAAGAGGCAGAATTTTATACAAGCCCGTATAACCAGCTGGTCTAATCCTAAGGGCACGTGAAGCACTACCGGACAGCAAAGGACAATCCAGAAACGTTACAACATATCTGAACCAAGCAGATCTACCATCCAGGGACAACCACCTAAGGTTGGATCGATCTTTTTTCAGATCCAGGGAAGCTAAAGCCTTTCCAACCTAGTGAATTAATTATTTGCAATTGTTGTAACTGAACCCGAAAGATCTAACAAGCGTTGTAACAACTGTAAATCAGAGAATCACAATAAGAGATGTAAAATGAATGTAGGTCAGAGACTACTGACCCATTATAAGAACTCTGTCTGTTATTTGCTTCTTCTGCATTTTATTTCTTATGTTTTAGTATATATGTTTATGATCTAAATTAGAGTAAGTACTTGAAATATCTTACAGAAAGAGATTTCACCTCTTACAAACCAACACCATGATCACACTCAGAAACCTAGAATCTACTAGATCTTTACTATGGAGTGTTTAGCTATTTTTGACGTAACAATTGGGCGCTCTCATCGAAAAATTGGTTCGGATCATGAAGCCGTCAACTAAAAAGCAGGATCCAAAAAGGCAATGTTTGAAGGAGAGCGGTCTACTAATGAAAGCAGTTAGGATGTAACGTCCGATTTAAGTCAAACGATCGACTATCTAACAAAGGAAGAGGTGTAGACGATGATGAAGAATATGGAAGCTTCTATCTTAGCTTTGCAACAAGAGATGATGGACGTGTTCTTTAGACGCACGGTTGTCCTATGAAATCCAATTGGGGATTTTATTGGTCATTTGTCATGTTGTGACGATCCACATTTCGGAAGGTTAAATTGACAATAATTCACACATGTACAACTTAAACAATCTGAAATATAGACGATCAATGAGGTTAATAAGAAAAATAGAATAGAAGAGAAAAATAAAAACATAATCTCGCAGCGGAACAATAAAATATAATAATCAAATAAACAGTTCATGAAGCTGTTTATATTATACATTTGATTATAATCTATACAACATTATCATAGTTATATATACAATAGGAATAAATAAAATCAATGCAGCAGACAACATGATGCAGAGTACTAATAGTAGAAATACACCAAATCTTTGTTTTCGTCCTCCAGAATAAATCTTTAATAAGCTGAAAAACTTAGGGCTAACCCGAGCGTAATGAAAAGACAAAACACTCAAGTCAGGACTAAAATATTCTTATGTGCGTCAAATCGATATCGCATATAACACGGTGTTGTGGCGTCAGAGATGTTTACGGGTTTTCACATCTCCTATCCGATGTATAACGTGCGTGCAATAACTCAAGAGATGTTACAGGATTTTCCATCTCTTAAGGATCCGTTAAAATATTTATATATAGTAGAATACGCTACATATATAATGTCTAACCAATAAAATAACTATTTTTCTTAACGTTAAGGCTTCACATTGATCTCTCTTAACGTGTTTTTAAACATTGTCGTAAAGTTTGCCTATAAAACACCAGTTAAATGGTCGGTGGATAGGGACCCGCCATGATACGACAACATTAAACCAAAATCGTATAGGTTTCGTTTAGGGATAAAAGTATGATAAAGCATGTTAGGCAATGCTCAGGGTAGGATTACCCTTCCCGGCTGGTGGTGACGCATCATATCCATGATCGCCCACCACGTCCAACACTCCCATAAAATCAGAGGGTGCGCACCAATCAATCACAATGTAAATGATAGTAATACGAAGAAGTGCATCCGCTCGGGGTAGCTAACCCACTTTGCTGGTACGGCTCCTATTTTAGTTATTTCAAATTAACACAAGTGTCAGGTAATCCATCATCGTTCACTTTCTTCAAATCCAGAAAACGTACGCCAAATCCAACCATTTCGTTCTAGATTATCACTTTACGTACACAGTTGTCAAAGTGGTTTCGCTACCGATAGAGAGTATACTCATATCCGGCCCCGGCCTCTTTAACAGCCAAACGTCGTTTTACACACCGGTTGGTACTTTTATATTTCGAAAACAGTTCATACTTGATATCAAAATATCATATTCGCTTCAAAATCAAATCCATTTTGAAATCATCATATTTACTCAAAATATACTATTCAGTTCAAAATCATTTTCGCCTTAATATTATGATTTCATTTCCAAAATTGTTTCGAATCTCAATTTAGGTTTTAACTTTATCTAACCCAATTCGTATTTAAATCCATGATTTTAATATAACATTCCCTCCCTGAACAGTTTGAAATTTTGAAAAATAGTTTGAATAACTTAAATAATTAAAATAGTTTGAATAGTTTGAAAATAGTTTAAATAATTAAAAATAGTTAAAAATATTTTGAATGGTTAAAATAGTTGAAAATAGTTTAATAAAAAAATAGTTTAAATATTAAAATGGTTTATATAGTAAAATAATTTTGAAAACCAAAATGATTTGGTATTTGAGAAGATAGATTTTAAACAGTTTATATTAAAATAATTTTGTTGAAAATAGCTTCAAATCAAACCAATTCAATTCCAACTTCCCAATTCGAATCAATTCCAATTTCCATCCAGTCGATTCAATTTCGATTTCAATTCAAGTCAATTTCAACTTCGATTTCAAATTAATTCAATTCCACTTCCAAATCCAATTAATTCAATTTCAATTTCAATTTATATCGATTTCGAGCTCGATCTTCGAAATATCAATTCAAAAAACTTAAATCAAATTAACTTTCAATATCAAATTTGAAATCCAAATTTTCAAATACTTTTAGTAAAATTCAAAGTTTAAAAGAAAGTCCCATCCTTTAAATCAAATCAATTTCCGAAATTTAAATCATGATTCGATTATAACTTGAAAATCCCAACTCAATTATTTAAAATATTTCGTTTACCAAATTTAAATTTCAACATTCCGAGCTCAAGTTCGAAAATAATTTAATTTCTATAAATTTGGTTTTTATTTCTTTTAAATCATAATCATTCAAATAAATTTCAAATTAGAAATTTTAAAATCATTTAATTTAACAAACTGGTATCTGTATATAATTTTCTATCCTATGACCAAGTGATCAGTTATTTCAATTTAATTTCAGGGATGGATATATATATATATATATATATATATATATATGTGTGTGTGTGTGTATATATATATATCATTTCAATCCAAATTACAGTGTCATAGGTATATATCATTTCAACCTATTTCTTAATTTATTTGAAATAATTCAATTTACAGTTTATATACTGTAAATAATATGCAGGGTGATAATATGATATATCAGAATAAATAAACATTCAAATCATCCAAAATATCAACCAATAGCATCCATCGCAATCAATCATCCATACAATCAATATAATTCACAACAATTTCATAGTTGTTAAAATCAGATTTTTTATTGGCAATTCAATTCCAATTTCAAATTTAACTGTCAATTTTAACTTCTACAGTTAATTCAAATGACAATTTAGAGGACAATTTATCAAATAAAAATCAATAAATTCATATCACTTCATAGTTTCAAATTTAACTAGCATAACAATATTCTAGTACTTGTGAGCGTTATAAAACACACTTTGAATTTTCAATTTTAAATCAAATCGAACGATATTCAATCTAACCTAAAATTTTAGTTAGCTTCGAATGTCCCCAAATCAGTTTTAGAATGTAGTGCTCATCGCTATGATTCCGACGTCGTTTGTTTTCGTTCAATTTCCACCTCGTATGAATAAGATACTTTCTCCGGACGAACTGCAAACGAAGCGTGCCGCCTGGCGTTTATAATGTTTTACCCCTATTTCGACCACAATGGAACATTTTCGGGGACTAGTTCAATCGTATGTGTAGCTTTTCGGGCTCAATTAAAATATTAAATTTTCGATATTAATTTCAATGCATTTCTATACCGTACGACCAAACAATAAATCCAAATGCTACGAAACTTAGAATCCGATAATAATACATTATTACGGATCCAAATGGAACTGGTTTCGTCGAATTTCGAGACTGTGTCCCGGAAGGCTATTTTTTACTTGTTAATTTAAACAAGTTATTTTTAAAATCGATTAAATTACTTTTAAATTCAAATTAAATGTTAACAATCTTCATTGATGTTTAAATAAAATTTACATTAATTTTCGATATCATTTTCAATTATATTAAATTCAGAATTCAATTATTCAAATAATTTCCAATATTAAATTTAAGCAATTTAATTGTTCAATATTCAACAAATTTCAATATTAGATTTTAAATGAATTTTAGTTATCAATCATTTACTTTTATTTACATCTAATGAATTCAACATTTATTAATTAATCCAACTATTGATAGTAAACACATTTAATACATAACATTACCTTTCAATACTTGTTATTACTTAAATCTTCGCAACTAGTTTATTTTAAAATTTTATTCAAGTTCATATCCAATAATTTACATACAAAATCATTAAATTTTTATTTTTAACCATTTTATTCAATAATTATGTCAAATTTAATGATTTAAAATAGTCAAAAATATGGGTCGTTACACATGTATTGATATCAAGGAACAAGCAAGATAGGAAATAACCTCAGAGATACAAATTTCCTTGTACCCGAACCGATCGAGGCCCAAACCAATTCTGTTCAATACCGATCGGATCGATACCAAACCGAACGGTGTAGCTCCCCCAACATAGATGGAGGCATTACCGCAAAAAATTGACATTGATGGTGGAGCTACACAATTGGCTATTTAAATTGGACCGCATGAGTCTAGACAGCTTGGACCGCAAATAACCGATCCATTGTGCAAGTGGAACGACTTTTCCCATCAAGCAACCCAAGGAAGCACTCTAATGATAGAAGAGAGAGCCATTGAGATAATACGTTCGTTATTAGGCGAGCTGAACAAGAGACGGGATGTTGATGAGATGAACAAGAGTCTGTTCACTCCGAAGATCATATATGCAATCAACCTCTTGAGTTAAAGATGCCATATATGGAAATATATGCTGGCAATCGAAAACGCACTTGAGGCACTACACTCAGCATTAGATGCATTTGGAGCGATGGAAGAAGTAATGTGTTATTTCTCTCCTCCACTCTTGTCTAATTTAGCGACTATGTGGGTTAGTTGTTTGGAGCATGGATCTATCAATACTTGGACCATATTAAAGGAAAAGTTCATGAATCAATTTAGATTCTATGTTATTCATCCTAAAAATGAAATGTTCTTAGAAGATACCAAGCAAAAGAATGGAAAAAAATCTATGGAACTATTTGCATGATTCAAGTTTATAACAACAACTATATATTAATCAGATGAATGAATTATCCGCGTGGTTGTTATCTCAGGTATCAACAGAAAATTGGATATTTACACAAAACTTAAGAAAAACTAAACTGTCAACTTGGAGGACTTCTACTATCAAGTCAACAAGTACATATGCTTGGAGGATCTTGATATCAAGGCATGACTGATCATTGTCAACCAAGATTGAGATGAAAATTATTAAGATAAAGGCCAGTGAAAGATGGATGATAAAGTTCGAGGAAATAAACATTTTGGAGGAGGTATATCAAGTTTCCTCATTTAGAGCTTATGGAAACTCCAAAAAGAATCTATCCAACAACTAGGGAAACTTCCCATTATGGTGAACTGTTGACTAGGGAGTCAACTACACCAGGGATGAGAATCGACAAATATCGCGTCTTCCTTGAGATCTATGGTCATGAAAAAAATAAATGCAACATCTCAAAGATACCATCGAGAAGCCCATTAGAGAGAAACAAATAGTATAGCAAGTTAAGAATCCATCTGTAATAAACGGAAATTTTCGACTTTCGAAAATTCAACATCGATACTCACTTTATCGACTGCCGAGAAATCGAAGGCCAAAAACCCGAAATGTTATGGTTTTAAGAAAAAGAATTTAAGAAAAGAGAAGAGAAAAAGATAGAGAAATAGGGAGGAGAGAAGATAGAAAATTTTAAAACAGAAGAAAAAGAGAAAATAGAGAAGAGATAGAAAAACAGAACATAGAACAGAAAACAACCTCAGAATCTCACAATTCGCAGCGGAACAACATATAATAATAAATGAATAATCTTTAAACAAAGAACTATATCAGTTATTACATTTTATACATTACATTACATCATATCATCAGAGTGTACAACAACATACAACAAATAGTGCAGCGGAAAAAAGAGATACTATATACTAATAATACGCCATGCCATCCAGCTTGCCTCCAGCAACTCCTGAATATCCAGAATATCCTGATAAACCTAACTCTTAACTGCCCGTGTCGAAAATTGGTGGGCATCCAGAGTTTAGGAAGGAAAACAATAAACTCCAAGTCAGTCATGAGACTGGTGTGAGAACTCAAAACAGTTTATTTATCTTTAAAATCAAAATAGAGGAATATTTTTATTTCAGTTCGCAATGCTTTTAAAAATGAGACTACCATAAGGCCTCCCGCACACACACACATGCAAACGCAGAATCGGAGGAGATTTCTCCTTATGATAGTCAAAGATGCTTGATACGCATTAAAAGAACATTTCATATTATTATTAGTGTATAGTGTAGAAAATTATTTCGAAAGTAGAATATAAATCTTAGCCAACATACGACCATTATCGTATGCCTACTATAGCTACCATCCAAACAGTGTTGCGACACCATAAGTGAATGATAGGTTCTACAACTAATACCGTACAAGTTTCGTATTGTTTCTTTGGATTTCCAACAAATGGTCAGGCCAAGGAACTTCCCATTGCCACATGAGAATGCATCTGGAAAGACATCCCCGAGAACCAAACCGGAACTCTGCCAACACAAGGCCGGGTTACCCCTAACTGGGTAACTACTGACACGAGCACGCCATTCCCCGATCGTAAACGACCTTTCTCACGGGATCCCGATAGCCAACAACCACAAAGTAATAAATTCGTAGTAACCACATAGGTTAAATATCTGGGTTCCATCCCATGATACCACCTCTATCCAGAAGGAAATGTACATACCCTAAAGGGTACTACCCCTCATAACCTTGCCGCATCTTTCCTGTTTTGACCATTTCCGGGGTGTGAGGCTCGACGAAGTCACGTCCACAAAAACATACTTTATACAAAAGCCATGCTTTGGGTCAACAAATGATCAACACAATGATCACCAAGATAGACGATCAAATAAACGATCCTATCACAATAATCAACACAATGATCATTTACAACAACACTCAGCATGTCACATTACCAAATTGGGAATATATCGCTGATAACTTCAACTATATAACCTCTGAGCTCGTACGTCTCAAAGAAGGGTGTTAAGCTAAAAGAATAAATTCTTCGCCACCAACAGAAATATATTTGAAAGAAATCGGCTTTATATCTCAACTTGTAATGTCAGACATACAATCCATACAAGTCTGTTCCGGGCTCGAACAAAACCGAAGGCACTTCTTACGAAGCCCTTGCAATACGGGTATTCACAATCCCGATCGAATTTCCCATCACTTAAGGAATCTCTATACCAGGAGCTACCCAGTGCAGAGACAATCGATAGGTCATCCTATCGCTTTCGCAAATACTCGGTCTTCAACACCGATCTTCAATGCAATTATAACGACGTATCACATATTCAAAATGGGTTATACGACCCCATGGTCCTTTCCCGGTTAACCCGAATAGTGAGCGCTTATTCAAAAATAAGTGTGACATTCACATTCAAACAAATCACATCAAATACCCATTCAAAGGGAAATATTGATAGTCGGTTATTGAACTATCAATGGATATGCACCCATCACCAGTTTCCAAATAATTTTCCAAATTATTCATTTTCCAAAAATATCTTCACTAGATATATAATTTCACACTTCAAAAATAAATCAATATTTACTTTTAAACAAATTTCACTTCCTTTATAAATTCCTTAGTGAATTTATAATTCCAAAATATCAATGAATATTCGATTTCAATTATTTCCATAATTTAACATATTAAATTATCGATTTAATTATTCAAATAAATCCAATAATTCAAATAAAAATTTATTTGACTTATAAATTCACTTATTAATATTTAAAATTAATTAAATATTTATATTTTAATTTCTAAAAATTCTGGGTCGTTACAATCTTCCCCCCTTAAAAGAATTTCGTCCTCGAAATTATTAAGTAAGAAAAGTTACAGAATTTATTAATTTTCCACAATTCATAGTTAAACTTCTTACAATAACTTACTAAGTTTTCAAATCATACTTAGTTATCTTTCAAAACCAAACTACTATTGTTTAACTTTCCATTCTAAATCAAAGTTAAAGTTTTCAAAATTTTTCAATTTTCTCAAAATTTTTTCTAACGCCTTAAATTTCCGGAAAAATTCGCCATAGTCTCCTTTGCGCGGCTCGATCCGAAAAAATAAAATGACAGTATATATATCACAAATATACATCTCATCAAGTAATGAGGCATCCCGCAGGGAAAAAAGTGTAAAAGTACGGTATGTAATCCGAGATATGTACCTTATATTTTATTAGCAAGCATATACGGCTAATATAGCGCAAAAGCGAGCTCCAAATGCGAAGCAAACGCGATCCGCACCTACTAATCACTCAACAAACAACATGAGAACCATGTATATATGAAAATAGTATCAATATACAACATATAGCAACATAATAACTATATATGCCAACATAGCAATGCATTCAATAGCAATATATATTCAAGCATCAACCAACTAAATACTCTTTCATATTCTCATTCATATTCAATGAAATAGGTTTTCACTCTAAATCATATTTGATTCATTAACATTGGATTTTATCAACATTCATTCTCAATTTTAATTAGTTTGCATTCACTAATTAAATCCAATTCACATTCAATTCTATTCAAATTTATTTAACTTCTAATTTGAATTCAATTTCATAGCTTCCAATTTCATTAATACTTAATGAATTATATACAATCAATCTAATAATCATATAACAACCAAAGTATATTAATTACAACCAAATTCCTTTGCTTATATTCATTCTCATTCAATTTATTCAACTTCCAATAACATTAGATTTTAATGAATTAACACTTATATTCATTATTTCATATCAATTATTCACATTCAATTGATTAATATTCAATTCATTAATTCAATTCAATTACTACAGTTGAATTTTCATTTATATAACTCAAGTTCATATCCATCACTTAACTTTATTAATTTAGTTTGATACCAATATCAACTTAATTCCATATCACTTAAGTTATACTCCATTTACAAACATCACTTGTTTTCACATAACTTAAATTCATTTTTATATTTACTACTCATATTCATAAATATATTCATTAGTTTCACTTCTCATATATATAAGTTTATTTCACAATTGTAAATCACTTTAATTATAATTCAATTCTTATAATTTTTTTTTTGCTTATACAATTATTCTTCAATTTAGATTATTCAAACATCTAAACAATCAACTTATTTACACTTTAATAATTCTGAAAAATTATTCCTTTATATATAAAATATATAATCAAGGTAAAATTATTTCATTTACCCAATTTTAAACAATATCGTGTCGAATTGTTCTATTCAAGTGTTTAGAAACCCCTTCGGTTCAGTTTCGAAGCTGCGCCGACGAAGGTTCATATACCACTCAACAAACCAATCATCACAATATAAAACAAATTTATATATTCACTAACAAATACGCTCTCATAGCTATTATTACACTCAAACTCATTCTAGAGTACTACTGACTCCATCTCTAATGAATTATACCCAACAGAACCATGGTTGTCGCTTAACCATAAGCTCCGATACCAAATGTAACAAACGGAAATTTTCGACTTTCGAAAATTCAACATCGATACTCACTTTATCGACTGCCGAGAAATCGAAGGCCAAAAACCCGAAATGTTATGGTTTTAAGAAAAAGAATTTAAGAAAAGAGAAGAGAAAAAGATAGAGAAATAGGGAGGAGAGAAGATAGAAAATTTTAAAACAGAAGAAAAAGAGAAAATAGAGAAGAGATAGAAAAACAGAACATAGAACAGAAAACAACATCAGAATCTCACAATTCGCAGCGGAACAACATATAATAATAAATGAATAATCTTTAAACAAAGAACTATATCAGTTATTACATTTTATACATTACATTACATCATATCATCAGAGTGTACAACAACATACAACAAATAGTGCAGCGGAAAAAAGAGATACTATATACTAATAATACGCCATGCCATCTAGCTTGCCTCCAGCAACTCCAGAATATCCAGAATATCCTGATAAACCTAACTCTTAACTGCCCGTGTGGAAAATTGGTGGGCACCCAGAGTTTAGGAAGGAAAACAATAAACTCCAAGTCAGTCATGAGACTGGTGTGAGAACTCAAAACAGTTTATTTATCTTTAAAATCAAAATAGAGGAATATTTTTATTTCAATTCGCAATGCTTTTAAAAATGAGACTACCATAAGGCCTCCCGCACACACACACACATGCAAACGCAGAATCGGAGGAGATTTCTCCTTATGATAGTCAAAGATGCTTGATACGCATTAAAAGAACATTTCATATTATTATTAGTGTATAGTGTAGAAAATTATTTCGAAAGTAGAATATAAATCTTAGCCAACATACGACCATTATCGTATGCCTACTATAGCTACCATCCAAACAGTGTTGCGACACCATAAGTGAATGATAGGTTCTACAACTAATACCGTACAAGTTTCGTATTGTTTCTTTGGATTTCCAACAAATGGTCAGGCCAAGGAACTTCCCATTGCCGCATGAGAATGCCTCTGGAAAGACATCCCCGAGAACCAAACCGGAACTCTGCCAACACAAGGCCGGGTTACCCCTAACTGGGTAACTACTGACACGAGCACGCCATTCCCCGATCGTAAACGACCTTTCTCACGGGATCCCGATAGCCAACAACCACAAAGTAATAAATTCGTAGTAACCACATAGGTTAAATATCTGGGCTCCATCCCATGATACCACCTCTATCCAGAAGGAAATGTACATACCCTAAAGGGTGCTACCCCTCATAACCTTGCCGCATCTTTCCTGTTTTGACCATTTCCGGGGTGTGAGGCTCGACGAAGTCACGTCCACAAAAACATACTTTATACAAAAGCCATGCTTTGGGTCAACAAATGATCAACACAATGATCACCAAGATAGACGATCAAATAAACGATCCTATCACAATAATCAACACAATGATCATTTACAGCAACACTCAGCATGTCACATTACCAAATTGGGAATATATCGCTGATAACTTCAACTATATAACCTCTGAGCTCGTACGTCTCAGAGAAGGGTGTTAAGCTAAAAGAATAAATTCTTCGCCACCAACAGAAATATATTTGAAAGAAATCGGCTTTATATCTCAACTTGTAATGTCAGACATACAATCCATACAAGTCTGTTCCGGGCTCGAACAAAACCGAAGGCACTTCTTACGAAGCCCTTGTAATACGGGTATTCACAATCCTGATCGAATTTCCCATCACTTAAGGAATCTCTATACCAGGAGCTACCCAGTGCAGAGACAATCGATAGGTCATCCTATCGCTTTCGCAAATACTCGGTCTTCAACACCGATCTTCAATGCAATTATAACGACGTATCACATATTCGGAATGGGTTATACGACCCCATGGTCCTTTCCCGGTTAACCCGAATAGTGAGCGCTTATTCAAAAATAAGTGTGACATTCACATTCAAACAAATCACATCAAATACCCATTCAAAGGGAAATATTGATAGTCGGTTATTGAACTATCAATGGATATGCACCCATCACCAGTTTCCAAATAATTTTCCAAATTATTCATTTTCCAAAAATATCTTCACTAGATATATAATTTCACACTTCAAAAATAAATCAATATTTACTTTTAAACAAATTTCACTTCCTTTATAAATTCCTTAGTGAATTTATAATTCCAAAATATCAATGAATATTCGATTTCAATTATTCATTTCAATTTATCTTCAAAAAGATAAATTCTCTAATATTCACTTTATATTGGAAAAACATTTCCATACTTATACATTCATAAGTAGTTCACAAATTTTATTTATTTTCAACACTTGGAAAATATTCAATATACTTCAATCAAAAATAAGTATATATTTCATTCTTTTAAGGAAATCATTCTCTTAAACATATTTATTTGGGCCAAAACGAATGTTGCGTAAAACATCGTTACAACAACCCAAAATCACTAATATAGGGATTCGAAATTAAAATGGATATATAAATCCCAATACTATACAAAAACATTTCCTTTCGGAAATCATTTACTATAACAACAGTGTTATAGTCCATCATCTCCTTCTATTTCCCGAAAACGTCTATTTCAACAATAAATGTTGAAATCTATGGTTTCGAATCTCAACACATTTTAAAACTTCGTTAGATCGTTTTAATTCTATTTCAAATATCACATTCAAAACAATTTCTTTAACATATTATTCACTATTCAGAAACGTGAATATATTTTGTTAACAACTTCCATCCTTTTATACATTTTATTTAAAAGAATTATTCACTATTCAAAAACGTGAATATAACTCCATTAATAGGTTTCAACAATTTACTTATCAAAATAAGTCATTTGCGAATTTATAAAACAACATTTATAAATTCCATTTCTATTTATTTATAAAAGCTTCCTTTTTATAAATTCTTTTATTAACCTATTTCAGTTTATAACTCAATTATAAACTAAAAGTTCATATTATAAGTTAAATACTTATAAAACGATTATTTTACAAAATCGTTCTTTTTAACTTCCCAAATTATAAATCTTATAACTTATAAGATTCATTCATTTATCCAAAATCATTATTTTAATAACTTAATAAATTTTATAAACCTACTGCTTATAAAATTCCATTTATAACTTCACCGTATAAAATTCTATAAATTTCATTCTTTAATGAAATTCATTTTCACTTCATTCAAACACTTATAAAACTCGTTTTATAATGTCAGTATTTCAATTTATAAATATCCATTTATAAATCTCTTAATATAAATCAATTTATATTATTCTTTTAAAACGTCTTCAAATTCCTTTAAAAACTTCATCCTTTTGATTCATAAAATAATTAAATTTTATAAATCCTATATTTCAACTTTTCACAATTATTTCAGAAATCCCAATTTAACTATTTTATAAAGTCACTAATTCCTTATTTTCAAAAAAAATCAGCTTTCAACTATATTTCTTAAAAATCATAATTTTTATAACTTTAAAAATTATAACGTTTATTTATTTATAATGGATCAATTCCAAAATATAGTATATTCTCAAAAATCAACTTTAAAAATCATTTTTAAAGTTCCAAATTTGGTCCAATGATGCTACATACCAAATAGTCAATCACGACAACAACGATATCATATATCGATATGATAATCAATCAAATATCAAAATATCTGAAATCAAATAAAAACTGTTGAGGAATCCAGTTGGATCCCTCCAACCTGTTTTCCTGCATCCAAAAACATTAGCACAATACCAATTTTGCTCCAGTACGAAATTATCGCGGTATATGTTCTTATTAAATATTATCCGCTTAATAACGGCGTAATAGGGTCTCATCCGCTAAACAAATAAAATGCGGGAAATCAATAACTCCAATATATACATATGCCAATATATATATATTGCTACTATATATAATACCAATTTCACTGTTTATGAAATATTCGCGGTATATGTTTTTAATAAATAACATCCGCTTACTAACGGCGTATAATGTCTATTTTAACAATCAATAGATATTAATCATCATTCAAACATGCATTCAAATATTTTAAATCTAACTATTTAAAATAAAATCGAAACTGATTCGATTGAGTGAGAAGTTCTCACCTTGGTTTTAATTTCCGTTCTAGCGATTTATTTCGAATAAAATTAAACGGACGTTTAATTTTACCCAAAATTCTCACTAACTCCAAACGACTCCAAACCAACTCCATCGCGTAGTGCTCGTCCATACGATTCCAACGCAACTGAGTTTGCATTTTTTCGACCTCGTATGAAAAAGTTATTAATTTTTGAAGTTACACACGAATTATATTTACAAATTTCTTATATAAAATTTACAACCTTCAATCTGGGCCGTTAGATCTCAATCCAAGGCCTCTCCTTTCTCCTTCTTCATTCACGCAATGTACAGGTTCCCAGGCCGCAACTTGAACCCATGAAGCCATAGAACTAGGGTTTGATAATACACCCTCATTTCTCGACGAAATCACATCAAACTACCACCAACGCGAAGCCCCCAACGCAAGCTACCCACGGCCAGAAGCACCTGGAGCTCGGCCCTATGGTTTGCACGCATCACGAGGCCGTGCGGCCCACAAACGCACCCCCCTGGCTCCCTCCTCGTCGCGCCATACCCCATCATATCCGTATGGATTTGAAGAACACACTCCCCTCTACAACTTCTTAGTTGGTGATTCCTTCTAATTTTTCACGGATTGAAAGTAATTAAGGGATGAATGAAACTAATTTCTGGCCATACATGTATGTGGAGGCGGCTGGCAATATTAGGGTTAGGGTTTGTTATTATTATTTTTAATTATGAAGGGGTAGGGGGTGTATTTATAGAGAAACGATCGACACTATTCACCCGGAAATTCCGAACTCCGATTTACGCGCCGTAACCAGCGTTTCTAGGGTTTACCCCGCGTTCCGGACACAATGGAATAGGTTTCGAAAGCTAATTCGGACATCTGTGCGAGTTATGGCTATAAACGCTCAATTTAAATTAAACCGATTTAACTCGATTTCTAGGCGTTTTAATTTGTACCGGACAAACGGTAAATCCAATTGACTTGAAATTTGAAACCTTACAATAATATCACATTACGGATCCGATGAAACTGGTTTCGTCGAAATCCGAGACTTTTTGAAAAATGGCTATTTTCACTCGTCAAATTTAAATTAAAAATAAATCGACGCGTTTCGAGCTGCCACGATCAAACGATAACTCCGATTGACACGAAATTTGAAATCCTGTAATAACTAACTATTACGGATCCAATGAAACTAGTTTCGTCCAATTCTGAGACTGTTCAAAAATTGACTATTTTCACTAGTCGATTTTAATATTAAAATATTCAATTTTCACAAATTAACTTTTAAATCGATTTTAAAAGTTCTAAAATATCGTTCTAACTCCCATATGATAAAATAAAATTTTACAAATCATTTTCAATCATATTTAACTCAATTTTCAATTATTTCCATAATTTAACATATTAAATTATCGATTTAATTATTCAAATAAATCCAATAATTCAAATAAAAATTTATTTGACTTATAAATTCACTTATTAATATTTAAAATTAATTAAATATTCATATTTTAATTTCTAAAAATTCCGGGTCGTTACACCATCCTACCAGAAAATAGTCACAATAACAGTGAATTAAGCAACGATCGTTGGTGGCAGCACAAGTGGCACATCTAAGGGTGATTGGCCATTCCTTGAAGGCACAAAGGGACAATCCTTAGTCTTCGTTTATTTTTTTATTGTTAAAATAATATGGGAATATACCTCGATTTATCTACGTAGAACTCCCAAGGACAATTCTATAATTATTGTAAATTATTAACTGTTTTGGACTATTTGAAGATGGTCAAAGAAAGGAAGAAGGAATTTGATTCCTCCACATGTAATTGTACGTTTATGATTCAAAGCTCTTTTGCAATCAATAACTTATCTTATGTTTTAGATACGGGATCTGTGACTTATATCTATAATTCATTACAAGGACCTAAGGGTAGATGACATGTGGCAAAAGGTGAAATAAGGCTTCAAGTTGATGGATATATTGTAGATGCAACAATAGTCAGAGACCGTCACTTGGTTTTTCCTAGTGAAATTGATTTTGTTTTTAATAATTTCTATATTTTTAGAAACTATATTTGTGCTATTATACCTATTTCTAGATTATCTATGATATGTTTTGGTTTTCACTGTAATAAAAATATTATGAATATTGCTTTTGATAAAAATAATACCGACGATGGAGTTTTGGATGATGGCATTTACGCACTGAATTTTAATCATATATGTGCTATTAATAAATCTTCTTCTGACACTAATAATAGCTACTTATGACCCTATAAGGTAAGCTACATTAATGATAAAAGATTGCACAAATTGAAAAATAAAGGTTTTATACCATCATTTGATTATGAATCATTTAAAACTTGTGAGTCATGTCTCAAAGAGAAAATGGCCAAGCACCTTTTTAGTGGGAGAAACAAAATAGTTCATGGACCGTTGTGTCTTGTACATACTGATATATGTGGCCCGATGCCTATAGTGACTAAGAACAGTTCAACCTACTTTTGTAACTTTGTTGACAATTTCTTGAGAATACAATATGTATATCTTATTAAAATAAATCCGATGCCTGCGAGAAATTTACAGAGTATAAGAATGAGGTTGGAAATCAGACGAACCATATATCCTTCGATCATATCAAGGAGGTGAGTATCTTGAACAAGAGCTCCTACAGTACGTAAAAGATAATGGGAATATCTCTCAGATTATTCCAACCTGTATTCTGCAACACAAAGGTGTTTTAGAAAGAAGGTTTCGAGACCTATTAGACATGGCTCGTTTTATGACGAGTAAGGTTGACTTACCTCCTTCCTATTGGACATACGCATTGGAAACCGCAACACATATGTTGAATTTAATGCCTGCTAAATCTATGCCTAAGACAGCATATAAGAATCAAGATGTGGCGTGGGAAGAAAATCCACCTTAAGTATTTGAAGGTGTAAGTTTGACCATCCTACGTTAAGAATATCGACCCCAATAAACTTAAGGCAAGATTTCTTCTGGGTAAATCTGTTGGATATCCCAAGAAATATATATGGTATGTTTTCTATAACAATGAAAAAAAATGTTATTGTTTTTCAATATGTGTCTTTTTGGAAAAAGAACTTCTATCAAAAGAAATTATAGTGAAATTATAGATGTGGATGAGATCCAAAAATTTAACACAAAGGCTGAACCGATAGAAGAATAATATTCACCATTATATGAAACATGCAACCCATTAGAATTCTAATAGGGAATCCCACATACTCAAAAGTTACTGGGGGTTTTTTGTGGATGACAAGAAACAAGATCATGTATTAGAAGACGATACCACCCTCACATTTCGAAAACCACTACAGAGTAAAATTTCATCATGTTGGCTTGAAGTTATGAAATCCAAAAAGGACTACATATATGACAAAAAAGTTGGACCTTGGACGAATACTGAAGGGGTAGACCATATTGGTTGTAAACAGATTTTTAAGAAAAAGCTAAGCGAAAATGGACAGGTAGCTATAAGGCAAGACTAGGCACGAACGGGTTTCATTAAATTCAAGGCGTTGATTATGATGAAACGTTTTCGCTCGTGACCATGCTTAAGTCCATTCAGATCATACTTGTTATTGCTGTATTCTATGATTATGAAATAAGAAGAATGGATATGAAAACCCTATTTATAAATGGTGAATTAGAGGAGACCTTTAATATGGTGCAGCCTGAGTGTTTTAAGATAAGTGGGAGCGAGGGTAAGGCATGCAAATTGCTAATATCAATTTATGGTCATAAGCAAGCTTTAAGTAGTTGAAGTCTGAAGACCCACCTTTCTGACTCTTGAGAACGACATGATATGGTATAAAATGATATAGTACAAATGTTACTCCTTACATGGAACTATTAGAGTTAAACAAAAGTACTACATCTAACAGATTTGCAGCTATACATTCCGATTTGTCATTTTTAGATACAAAATACATCTTCATAATCACACAGCGGAAAGAAATAACTAGATAATTAGGGAGCCATTTGCTCGATCATCCTCTTCAAAGAGCTCCAAAGAGAAACCTACTATTCTGGGATTACTCAAACATAGTTGAGTACCCAAGAGTTTAGGGAAAATAAACAACTCGGGTCAAACAATAGGTCTAGTATGAGAAAAAATTTGAAAGAAAAGGGAGTGTATTTAACAATAATATATGGGACCACACTGCTAATGCTGAACGGGGTTTCTCCCACATAAACAACAACCAAACATAAGAATGGAAAAGAACAATAGGAAATATATCCAAACATAGATGATAGGAGAAAATAGTATAAAGATCCAGACTATAAAGAATGGAAACAGTCTGAACAAAATCCAAACTGGACAAAATGGATAAAACAAGATAACAGTCCAAACTTGATAGAATGGACAAAACCTATAATTAAACATCGTAGAGAGTGGTTGACTATTCCCGTTGCAATTGTAGAAAAATTTTTGAAGGTTCGAATAAAATAACGAAAGGAAAATTTTCCAACAATGACTAGGAGGGTGCACCCCCTTGAAGTATACCTCTGGTAATATAATTTTGAGAAGGTCATATACTCGGTGACTTCCTCAGGAGAAGTACTAGCCGAAACCCGCCAAACCTTCCCGAGTATCCGAATATTTCACATCTTAATGCGCAACTGAATTCAACCTAGATGAGATATGAAATACCCTTTTTATAGGAGCAACCTCACATAGCTGGATGCCCATAAGCTCTTTGGATTTAGTCATTTCGGACAAAGGACAACAAAACTCAAAAGAGCAACATATCGTCTTAGAGTGACGAAAAATAAAGAAGCTAGAGTAACTGATAGCCGAAAACCAACTATCGAGGATACAAAACGATCGTATATGAAAATTAAGTCTTGTATACCCATCACCACTTGTTGGATTCAAACTTGTACTATTCCTCGGTTAATAATAATGTCGGGCAAGTCAAGGTAGTGTTACCCTCAAAATCATGTCTCACGAACTTCCTGAACTTTCAAAACAGTGGTAAGTCTACGATCTCGACATTTAGTGTTAAGCATACAAATAAATCATTTTCATATAAGTGATATCGCTTTATGGAAATTAATTTATTTCCATAAACGAATCAAACTTTTTCTTTTTAAAAACCGAATTCATGCTTGGCTTCACATTACAAGTATTAACTTTAAAACACTTTGTTAAAAGAGTTTACCAACTTTAAAACATCATTATAAAAAGGATTTAATAACTTAAAACATCCTTATTATATTGATTAGTTAACTTTAAAACTTCATTAATTCAGTTGATTGGTTGACTTCAATAGCCTTAATTCAAAAGAAGTTAATCACCTTTAAACATCATTAATTTAATTAATTAATAAAAAATAATTATACTTAACTAAATTAAATAAATAAATAATTTATTATCATTATTTAAAATGAATAACAAAGTAAAAACATCCTCGTGACTTTGATAAATTCACTTTGAAACTTCATTAATTAAGATGATAAATAAACTTCAAATGCCTTTAATTAAAAAGGGTAAATTACCTTTGAAACGTCATCAATTCAATTAATTAGTAATATTTAAATATAATTAATTACATTAATTAATAAATAATTAAATCTCATTATTTAAAAATGATTTATTAATTATAAAGATAATTAAAGGGAAGACTAATTAAAGTAAAAACAAGTTAATTAACTTGAAAAACCATTAATTAAAAAGATTAATTAATTTAAAAACATCATTAATTCATTAATTAATTAAATTTAATCCATAATTACTAAAATATTAATTATCCTTAAACGTCATTAAATAAAATGATTAATTAATTTAAACAATCATTAACCAAGTAATTAGTTAAATTTAAAACACATCATTAACTAAGTAATTAGTTAACCTTAATTCTTATTAATTAAATAATCATTATTTAAATGGTTAATTACTTTTGAAAACATCGTTAATCAAAATCTTGCTTAACTTTTAAAACAATTCCAAGCACAAAGATGAAACTAAACGGTTTCGATAAAAAATGATTTTCCGAAAGTGTCGATATAGCGACTGTCGCTATATGGGAAGTTCGTTATGGCATTATCATTACAACCAAACATTACATAGCAAGGATATGAGCATATATAAATGGTAATTTACTATGAAACAACATTTAATAAGTATTTACAAACAATTATTTAACTTTAACCATTCATATAGCTAACTACATGCTTACTAACTTTCAAACACGACACTTTTCAAAGCATAAACCAAACAACAACCAATACATCATCCAATACATACTACAAGCATAATTAGCTCCTAATATGGACATATAGTTTAAAAACTTTAGTTTTGAGGGCGATGTTTTACTCATCAAATTGCTTACTAACTTAACCAAACTTGCGCTAACTTCATGAATGCGACTAGGACAATGCTCTATTATGCAAATGAATTGACTTAGTGGGCCTTGGAGATGCTTTAGGGCTAGGCCTAGAGACGATAAGGCACGACCATGACGAAAAATGGGGAGATATGGGTGTTGTTTTGAATGCAAAGTAAAGTAGAATGAAGTAGAGAAGGAATAAGCTAGTTTTAAGTGGATGGAAGTGGAAGAACAAGCGTTTTATGCCATGAACTTCAATGTGGAAACCGTGGAAATGTAAATGACGAAAATTAAGAGAGAAGTAGGAAATGAAGAATGAGGATTTGTAAAGTGGAAATTATAAAGAGGCAGTGGAATTTATAAGCATATAAAACTAGAATTTACCAAAATACTCTTAGCACAAAATAATATAATATCATGCATGCTACACCATGCCTCTCCCACCATTAGCACAAGTTACCCCCCTCGCTCCTATCTCCTTAAATTATGCTACTCCTTCCATGTGTATGTAGTTAGGGCATGTAGATGATTTGCGTACACATAAATTTGTTTATATGTATATATATGCCTTTTATAACATAATATTTCACATCTGTGCTTAAATATTAATATGTATATTATTACTAATCCTAACATATATAAATGTGTGCATGTTAATACAAATGTGCACGACATTTTCGACGATTTTTACGATGCCGAAAAGTCATAATTTCGCAAAATGTTTTTCAGTCGTATTTTCTATTTTTATTTAAACTAACTATGTTGGTAAATAAAATTTGAAAATAATTTCAACATCATTAATTATTATTTAAAAGATGTTTATTTAGTTATTAAAATCTATTATTTAAATATTTAAAAAATGATTTAAATATTCGAATAAAAATGATTTATTTTTCAGGTTGTTACACTCTCATCTCTTAAAATAGTTTTGTCCCTGAAATTATTATGAGGTGGAAGAAGTAACAACCAACCTAAGAAAATCAATTTACTTGGTTTTTAGTAAATCCGATTAATTATATTTTTCCTACCATAAACATATGCAATATAAACACTATAACATCCATATGTAATCATGTAACATGATGCAATCCAAAAGTAATGTAACAAACATACACAAAAAAAAATACAGAGAATATTCTATAATAAATACTATGCATCCAATATTTTCAAAAGATAAATTTAGAACCAAATATCAGATTTTATATTCAAAAATTTATTTTTGAACTTCTCAAAAGAGAAGTAAATCAAAAACCAAGATCAAAATGTCAAGGAGGGGATCCTTCTAACAAAACATGTTAAACTCTAGAATTAATACAATATGGAGCGTCCAGTGGTATTTCGGTTCCTCCTAAAACAACAACTTGGGCAAATAATCTATTTATTTCTCAAATTTTCCCAAAAATCACTTTTCGAAATCATCGGGATTTAGGTTGTAACGACCAACTATTTTGGACTATTCTAATCGACAATAATCCTCACATGTTAGACTTGAATAATTCAAAATAATAGATTGTAATAAATTTTGGAGCAAATAAAATCAATCATAGAATCACAGACATAGAATATCAGAATAACTCGCAGCGGAAATAAAATACCATAGTAGTTCATGAAGCTACTATATACATACTCTCAAACATATACAAAATATCATAGTTTAAAAATGGATAGAATAGAAGTTTGGATACATAAATCACTAATACAGAAGCAATACCGAATAGGAAATAACTGGATCAAAAATAGATGAATAGATAGTCAGATAAGCTCCAACAATTCTCTAGCTCCAAAAGGTGAATCCAAAGCTATGACTCTCAGGTTGACCCGAGCGTAAAGTAAAACACAAAACACTCGAGTCAGTACATACATACTTTTACAATGTAAACCAACTTAAGTGAACTGTAATAGCAATGCATAATAACTTAAAAGATGCTTGGGGTCGCCCATCCTTTAAGGATCCATTAAAGCATAAATTAAACAGAAATAAACGCTATCATAGAAATGTCCATATTAAAGTAAACCATGCAACTAACCGTGTAAATGTGACTAGGGTAGCGCAGAGCTGCAGTGATCGCTCACCTCTAGTCACACTATCAAATTGAAGGTGTGCATCAAACATTCACTAGGAAATCAAATGACATACAGAGAAATATACTCATGGTTATAAATTTCAATTGGTTTATAATTTCGAATTAAAATCATTCATTTAAAACATTAAAAGTGAAATCATTATACTTACAAATCAAATATTCAATTCCCAAAAATTTAGCCTTTTATGAGCTCATTTATTCACTTAAAACCATAAACATTAAAAATTTCAGCCTTTCACAGCATTTAGAAAATGCCGTAGTAAATTATACTTGAAACAATTCATCTCAGCCAAAGAGAGCATTAAAATAAAACTGCTGTAATATTTAAGTTCATTTGAAACGGTTCAGTTAGAAAAGGCAGCATTTAAATAGAATTGCCGTAGTATTCAATTACATTTGAAAACGGTTCATTTCAGCCTAATGCAGCACTTATCAAGTGCTGTTGTAGCGCTTTTATTAGTTTAAAGTTTTTGGTTTCATTCAGCAACCACAGCACTTACCAAGTGCTGTAATATGCCTTAGTCAAAATTTAGCTATAGTTCATCTGTATCGACCATAGCACTTACCAAGTGCTGTAATATCATTTACTTTAGATTTTAAGTTAACTACAGCAATGATAGCATTTCTGAAGTGCTACTAAAGACATTTCCAGATTTACAGTAGAATTTCAGCCAAAAATAAACTTCAATTTAAACCATTTTTAACTTAAAAAATTTCATATTTTCCACTTTAAAAATGGTCTTTAAAATACCCTTGAACTTATGATTTTATAAAGTAAATTTCACAAATAAATATCAATAATTTCACTTATTAAATTCAAGTGTACAGATTTCCCATTCTTTACCTTTTAACATTTATTTATCACTCAAATTTCAAATTACCATTTCATACATTGAACTAAATTTCCATTTTATTTAATTTACTTAAACTTCCATTTAAAACCAAATCTCACAATTCCAGGTTAAGTTAAGTTCCAAATTTCCATTTAACTATCCATTTATTTAACATTTTTAACTAATTACATAAATACAAAATGCACTGTAAGTTGCTTAACTTTATTTTACAAATAACTTGATTTTTCTTTTACTTTATTTTTATCCAATTCATACATCACTTATATTAATTACCAAGTTGTAACGACCCGGAATTTTGGGAAATATAAATTTAATAATCTGTATAAATAATTTAACTGGTTTGATAATTTTTCTTTATAATTTTAATTTAAACTGATAAATTTATTCTTTTTAAAGATTAATAGATTTTTAATGTGGCAAATATTTATAAGAATTATTTTTCAAGCTAATGAAATTTCATTCTATTTATAATATATATTTGATATATATTGTGAATAGAAATATCTTTTGTTTTAAATAAAAGATTTAATTTTCAAATTGTAATATATATGCATGTATATGTTTTAATTTGATGTTGTTTTGAAACTTAATTTAATCTATGGATAATTCATATATGCATAAATTGTAATTTAAAACTTTGTTTTAATTTATATTTTTCAAAAGTTAATTTAGATAAATTCAATATTTTTTCAAAAGTTAATTTAGTTTAATTCATTTGTTTTCAAATATAAGATAATTGTTATTTTAAATATGATAGTTTTAAATGGATTTAAACATTTTGTTTTGTTTTTTTTAAAGTGTTTAATTTTAAATCGTTATAAATGCAAATATGATAAAGATTTTAGATTTATAAAATACATGTACAAGAAATTTTATTTATATTATAATTAGTTTTAACATATTTTCTTTTAAAAGTAAACTAGTATTTATCAATTAAGAAACTTAAAAAGTAAGTTATATTTACATTTAAGTTAAGTAAAAATTTAATTAAAAAGACTTAAAAACATTTTACTAATGCATATATAACTTAAATGACTTTATTCAAGGAAATTGGACACTTGTAAAACAAAGATACAACATTTTAACACTTGTGACTTTTTAAAATATGTTGAGACACTTGTTTAATTAATCAACATGTGGCAACATATTCATTTGGATTTTTAATAAATGATGTAAGAAGAAAATTTGTTTCCTCTTTCAATTAATGGCAAAACAAAAAATATTATCTTCAATTCTTCAAATAAAATCCAAAAGCAAAAGACAAATCTGAATTCAATTTAAAAACTACAACCTTCAATTGAAATCTGAAACCTACATTTCAAAAAGAGAAGTCATCTGCAGTTCAACTTCAAAATCTGCAATTTCTTATCAACTAAAACCTGCAAATTGAAGTTCTCATCAACCTGCAACTAAATGAAATCAAGTTCAACCTTTTTGAATCATCAATTAGAACATGCAAGGGGATTTTCGTTAGCAAGCAATCAAAGCTTTTCAAATAATTTCAATTGCCTGAAAAAAAAATCAAAAATCTGCTCTGTTATTTTACAGGTGAGTAAATGTTTTTTTGAAAACAGTTGTTCTGGATTCTTACTACCATGCATGTGTTAACCTATATTGATGTTGCATAGAACAGTTTCAGTTTTTTACATTATTGGATTGATAGATTTACATGCACATGTGTGATGATCTGTATATATGTACAGTCACTTCATTTATCTGCTACTTCCCTGACTTGGATTATCATTGAATAATTTAAATCTTCCACTAACAATCATCATTTTGACATTGATAATTTGATAAAGATGTTTGTTATTGTTGTTAGTAATATTAAAATTGGTTTCTGCAAATTTAACAAATGATTTTAAAAATGAATATTACAGTGAAATCTTGGTCTTTGTCAAAAATCAATTATCTTAAAATTTAGTTTGGATTTCATGCACGTAATAGTGAGGATAAATCATGAATTTAGATACACAATTTGAAAATTTTAATTGTGTAATGATGGTGAATGTGGGTTTTTTTGGGAATTTGGGTTTTTGTAATTTGCCGATTACCCACGCTGTAATTTGGTTTGAAACTTGGATCGAAGCTTGTGTATGGGTTGTGGATTATAGGAAAAATGCTACGAATTTTTTCAATGGAGTGAATTGATGGGAACTGAAGAAACTAGGGTTTTAGTGGGTTTCGTTTTTGACTTGACTATAGTGGAAATTGCGACGTGAATATATGACCGGAAGTGATCGCGATGGTGCAGAAATGAAGCTCGTGTTGTGGCGGTTCTGTGGTGGGAACGACAAGGTTCATCGGAGATGGGATGGTCGGCAGTGGGTTTGGTTTTGTGTCGAGTGTTCTGCAGTTTTTCGGGCTCGAGGTTGAATTTCGATTCGAGTGCCTATTCTTCGGTCTGAGTTGAGGAGATGGTCGTGGGGGTCGTTTTGGGTTGGTCGACGTTTGGCTTGATGGTCGAAGTGGTTTGGATGGTGGTGCAACGTGCACCGTGTTTGGGTCTGTGCACTGGGGGGGGGGTTTGTTTGGAGAAGACGATTGGAAACTCGAAGTAGCACTCGCGTTATTCTCGCGTAGGACTCGAAAATGTTGGGGTGTGGGTTTGCTTCGGGGAAGGCACGGGTGAATTGTGTGTTTTACTCGAGATTTCTTGGCTTGGTTCTGTAGTGCTTTATGCAGATTTTACTTGTTGTACAAAATAAGTAAAAATCAAGTTAAAAGTTATAAAGCAAGTTTATAAAGGAAGCGAGATATAAAGTTAAACTTGTTATTTTAAAAATGAAAGTAAATCAAACATTTAAAAGTGAAAATTGAATTTATATTTCAAATTTGAAAATGTTTTAAGATGTTTGTTTGAAAATAATTATCTTAATAAAGTTTTAAAATTCAAGTTTAAAAGAGAAATTTGAATTTAATTATTAAATCAAAGTTTTAAGTTAAAGTATGAAGTAATCAATGGTTAATATTTGAATATAATTAAGAATGGAAGTAATTAATTATGGAAGTAATTAATGGTAATTACTCATGGAGTATTTTAATGGAAGTGATTATTGGTTAATCACTTGATGATATCAATTAAAGAATTGATTAATATAATTGTTGAAGTTAATTAATTACGAAGTAATTAATTAATTAAAGGATTATTTAATAATGGGATTAATTACTTGTTAAGGTAATTAATTAAGAAAGTAATCAAGAGTTATTAATGAAGTAATTAGAGATAATTACTTATGTAAGTGATTAAGAGTTAATTACTTAATTAATTTGAGTTAATGTGATTAATCAATGAATGAATGAAATTATTTATGATTAAGTGTATTTAATTAAAATGTAATTAATTAATTAAGTAATTAATTAAGGATTATTAATTGATATAATTAAATAATTGATTACTTTATGAAGTAATTATTAATTAATCAAAGATTAATATAATTAATTAAGAAGTTAATTAATTAAGATAAGTAATTACAAATTGTTAATTACTGTTTATGATTTATGAAATGATTAATTACAAGTTAATTATTATTAATTAATAAGGATCAATTGTTAATTAATCAAGATTGATAAATATAAGTAATTAATTAATGTGTGATTAATTAATTGTAATTAATTGAAGTTTAATGTAATTAATTGTAATTGATTAATTAATGTAAGGGAATGAAGGATCATTAATTATTGTAATTAATGATAGTCATTAAAGGTTAATTACTGAATATGGCTAAGGTTGATTACTTGAATGTAATTAAAATATAATTAATCAAGAAAGATTAATTTGGGAAGATCATTAGAGATGATTAATTTATTTGGAATAAACAAATGAAAAGGGATTTAAGGTAATCCAATTGATTATGAGTTAATCAATTCTGCTTTAGATGATTTATTAATATTGGTTGATTATTTAATATTGGATGATCAATATTGAGTGATTGATATTGGGTGATTGTTATTGGTTGATACTGGATGATTTGAACATATATGATATGTGATATGTTGCTTTGTGAGATAAATTTATGAATTATCTATTGTGATAATGTGATTCATCTATCTGTTTATATCATCCTGCATATAAGTTTTAACTGTTTAAAACCCTTAAGTACAACTTGGACATTAAAATGGCGTTTGGTTTCGGTGAGACCGAGATCGGGTTTTCGTATTTGGAATCCGAAAACCACATCGATTCCAATTAAACATTAGGTCGTATATCCAAGTGGAACAAGTGAAGACTCGAGGTGTAAGAACTATACGTCAGTATAACTCTGGGGGTGATTCCGTAATAAGTTTGACGGAATAGTGCTTATAGGTTCGAGATGGTGATTTAGAGTGCAAGGGCTATGGTCGTTGACTCTGAGGGTGATTCCAAAATGAGTGCAACGAGATAGTGCCTTCGGTTTCGTTCGAACCCGGAACGAACTTGTATGGATTGAATGCTTTCAGAACATCGTCAGGTGAACGATGAGCATTCTAAGATAGATGTGTTCTATAAAGGTAATCACAGCCTCAAGCCTCATCAACCGAGAATGGCTAAAACAGGGGAGGTGCAGCAAGGCTTCGTGGGTAGCTCCCACTGGAGAGCGAGATTTACCCCTGTCTAGAGGTCCCTTTCTATTTCGGCTTAGTGTGTGGTTGGTCGCGCCAACTATGGGGTGGTCTTGTTCGGGACTGTCCAGTAAGGGATGGTTCCGGCCTTGTGTTGCAGGGGAGCGAACGTACTCCTCGGTATGGTGATCTAGGCCGTGTACTGTGACGGGCGGTACCCCAGTAGCCCTGGCATTGATGGAATCCAAAATCCAATAAGTGCCTGTACGGTTTTGATTGTGTCCAACTATGTTGGAATGTGGGATGTAAGCATTCCAGCTATTTCTGTATTTTATTTTGAAAACCCTAAACACTATTATAATATCACTGGATTTTCTATCAAATGTTTTGGTTAGCGTAAGGTAAAAACTTTTCCATGTTTATGTGTGGGAAGTCTTACGTGATACCTTTTCTTTTCAAAGGTTTTTCTAAAGTTAAGCAATTTTAACCCGTTTACTCACACCAGATCCCTGTCTGACTCGAGTGTTTATTTTCTATTTTATTAAACTCTTGGGTACTCATATTATGTATGAGTAGTCAAGTGATTCAGGTTTGGTTGATGAATTCTGGAGGAGTAATGGAGCAGGAGGCTTCCACATGTAGATATTTATGGTTCCGCTGTGTTTGTTTGATATCTGTATCTGTTGTACTTGAGTTGTATAGTTAGACAGATGTTTATAATTGTCTAATATGTATTGTTTAAGTTATGCACTCTGATGTAATATGATACTATGTAATATTTCATGTGATATATTATATTTTTTCGTTCCGCTGTGAGTTCTCTGATGTTGTTGTTTCTTTCTTTCTCTTTCTTTTCTTCTTCTATCCCTTTCTTTCTTCAAGATGATGCGATTTCCTGGAGATAGGAAGTCGGGTCGTCACAGCTGGTATCAGAGCATTAGGTTGAGTGAATACCTAGGCTCTGGAGTGGTGTCTTTCTTGAGACAGCGTATTTGTAAGTTATATATATATAACTATATATATATGTATCTATATCTACCTGATCGGTTGGGTTATCTGTTCGGATTTTCCAACATAAGTTTTTAAAGGTAGACGGAGTAGTGGTGTATGTGTGGAATACAACTACCACTGATGGAAGAGGTCCTTATGTTGAGGTTAGAAGTGTATTTGTCGAGACTGTAGACCTGATACCATCTCAAGTAAGTTTTGCAGTTTGGAGTAAGGATTTCTCTGTTATCCAAAGGAAATCTTTTTAAAGATTCGGAATTTATCTTTGAAGTATAAGTTTGGATTTCGCTTGGGTGAGCGAATTTTTCTTGTGTTTGGATCTGTCGGAAGTGCAGAAGTAAGTGATGGTATTTTGATAACTGCGTGATGAGATGCAGTATCGATGGATTTTCAGAAGATGTTTTCTCTTGAAGCAGTTTTAGTAGTTGTTGAGGAGCAGTCTTTACCTGCCACAGGGAAGACTCCTCTGTATAGAAGTTATCTGGATCTGTAGTAAGGAAGTCTTTTGGCTTCACTGTATCGTCGAGGTAGAGTTTGGAAGCAGCAGTGTGGTTGTTTCTCCGATGGATCAGGAATCTTTGTGGTTCTTCTTTCAGCAGTCCGGGAAGTTGGTGAATGTTTTTGAAGGGTTAACCTTGTTTGTAGAAGCTTTAGGCTGTTCTAATTGGTTAAGAGAGGACAGTTTCTTCGGAAACCGAATTAGGAAGGATCGCAAAAGTGACTTGCGATTAGTTTGGGAATTTTTCTTGGGCAATCTTTTGTTTGAGGCTGAGGGTTCTTGTGTGGATAGGAGCTACTAAGGTAATTAGAAGTTTGTCTGCATCTGGATTTGTGTTCCATATTGTTTTGATTCCAGAAGTGATTTTGGTGTTAGCCTAGAGGAAGAGTTGGTGTAGCAGCTCAAAATCTTTTTGGAATTTGGATTGGTCAGATCTAGTTTTTGAGTTTGGATTCTGTTATATGGTTGTGTGACCGAGTCAGATGGGTCACTCAGATTATATGGATTTGATGAATAGAGTTTCCCGGATATATTGGGTAAGTTTGCATTCGTGTTCATCAACAATATTCTCATCTATTCCAGAATCAGAGTTGTGCAGCGGAAGCAAGGTAGCAGCTGTGCGAGGAAGGAAGTAAGTTCCGTTTGCTATTGCTTGGTAAGTAGAGTTTATGTTCTGGATTTCGATGGATTTTGGAAGACTTTTCTGTTGGATAGGATCCAGGAACTAGTTTGCTTTGGTCTAGTTGATTCTGGAAGTATTAGCATAGGTTGAGCTGATCAGGAAGAAGATTGGCAGCCCAGGATTGTTTGTTGAGTTATGCAGATATGAGATAAGGTGTTTGGAATTCGAAGTTAGAGTCTTCATTGTTGTTAAGATTTCTCTGATTAAGAGAACAGAGATTGGATGGCTAGCTCTGAGACATTTGAGATTTCTTATCTGTGTTCTGATAAGATAAGATCTGCTGTCTATAAGATTGAATTGCCAGTTTGGATAGCTGGAATTCATTGTATTTCACGTATCTCTGAGGGAGTACGTGTATGATTCATCGTTGGTTGTTGAATCTGCAGTTCAGTTGGATTTGGAAGTTGAGCTGGACTTGAGTATAATCTGATGTTCTGTTCAGATTGATGGATCTGGAGATGAGTAGAGCTCTGGATTTTGGTGGTGTAGTTTGTTTGCTTTTATAGAGCGAGTCTCTCGGTGATTTATACTTGGGAAACTCGAGATAGTGTTAGAAGATTTATTCTGATTTGTGTCAGGATAATTAGTTAGGTTTGTTTGTTTGTTGGTTGCTTGGGTTGTTAGTAACTGGTTGATATGAATGCTTTGCTCTTTGAAATTAAAAATCTTTGCTGGGTTATTAAATTACCTTTGCTTTTAAATTTCGGGGACGAAATTCTTTTAAGGGGGGAGGATTGTAACGACCCGGAATTTTGGGCAATATAAATTTAATAATCTGTATAAATAATTTAACTGGTTTGATAATTTTTCTTTATAATTTTAATTTAAGCTGATAAATTTATTCTTTTTAAAGATTAATAAATTTTTAATCTGGCAAATATTGATAAGAATTATTTTTCAAGCTAATGAAATATCATTCTATTTATAATATATATTTGATATATATTGTGAATAGAAATATCTTTTGTTTTAAATAAAAGATTTAATTTTCAAATTGTAATATATATGCATGTATATGTTTTAATTTGATGTTGTTTTGAAATTTAATTTAATCTATGAATAATTCATATATGTATAAATTGTAATTTAAAACTTTGTTTTAATTTATATTTTTCAAAAGTTAATTTAGATAAATTCAATATTTTTTTCAAAAGTTAATTTAGTTTAATTCATTTGTTTTCAAGTATAAGATCATTGTTATTTTAAATATGATAGTTTTAAAAGGATTTAAACATTTTGTTTTGTTTTCTTTAAAGTGTTTAATTTTAAATGGTTATAAATGCATATATGTATAAAGGTTTAGATTTATAAAATACATGTATAAGAAATTTTATTTATATTATAATTAGTTTTAACATATTTTCTTTTAAAAGTAAACTAATATTTATTAATTAAGTAACTTAAAAAGCAAGTTATATTTACATTTAAGCTAAGTAAAAATTTAATTAAAAAGACTTAAAAACATTTTACTAATGCATATATAACTTATATGACTTCATTTAAGGAAATTGGACACTTGTAAAACAAAGATAAAACATTTTAATACTTGTGACTTTTTAAAATATGTTGAGACACTTGTTTAATTAATCAACATGTGGCAACATATTCATTTGGATTTTTAATAAATGTTGTAAGAAGAAAATTTGTTTCCTCTTTCAATTAACGGCAAAACAGAAATTATTATCTTCAAATCTGAAAATAAAATCCAAAAGCAAAAGACAAATCTGAATTCAATTTAAGAACTACAACCTTCAATTGAAATCTAAAATTATCAAAGCTGAAACCTGCATTTCAAAAAGAGAAGTCATCTGCAGTTCAACTTCAAAATCTGCAATTTCTTATCAACTAAAACCTGCAAATTGAAGTTCTCATCAACCTGCAACTAAATGAAATCAAGTTCAACCTTTTTGAATCATCAATTAGAACATGCAAGGGGATTTTCATTAGCAAGCAATCAAAGCTTTTCAAATAATTTCAATTGCCTAGAGAAAAAAAATCAAAAATCTGCTATGTTATTTTACAGGTCAGTAAATGGTTTTTTAAAAACAGTTGTTCTGGATTCTTACTACCATGCATGTGTTAATCTATATTGATGTTGCATGGAACAGTTTCAGTTTTTTACTTTATTGGATTGATATATTTACATGCACATGTGTGATGATCTTTATATATGTACAGCCACTTCATTTATCTGCTACTTCCCTGACTTGGATTATCATTGAATAATTTAAATCTTCCACTAACAATCATCATTTTGACATTGATAATTTGATAAAGATGTTTGTTATTGTTGTTAGTAATTTTAAAATTGGTTTCTGCAAATTTAACAAATGATTTTAAAAATGAATATTACAGTGAAATCTTGGTCTCTGTCAAAAATCAATTATCTTAAAATTTAATTTGGATTTCATGCACGTAATAGTGAGGATAAATCATGAATTTAGATACACAATTTGAAAATTTTAATTGTGTAATGATGGTGAATTTGGGGTTTGTTTAGAATTTGGGTTTTTGTAATTTGTCGATTACCCACGCTGTAATTTGGTTTGAAACTTGGATCGAAGCTTGTGTACGGGTTGTTGATTATAGGAAAAATGCTACAAAATTTTTCAATGGAGTGAATTGATGGGAATTGAAGAAACTAAGGTTTTAGTGGGTTTCGTTTTCGGCTTGACTGTAGTGGAAACTGCGACGTGAATATATAACCGAAGTGATCGCGATGGTGTAGAAATGAAGCTCGTGTTGTGGCAGTTCTGTGGTGGGAACGGCAAGGTTCATCGGAGATGGGATGGTCGGCGGTGGGTTGGGTTTTGTGTCGAGTGTTCTGCAGTTTTTTGTGCTCGAGGTTAAATTTCGATTCGAGTGCCTATTCTTCGATCTGAGTTGAGGAGATGGTCGTAGAGGTCTGTTGAATATGCGCTTATATGATTTTTGTTTGATGATAATAAACATATATATATTCGTTTAAACGTATTTGTTAATGTACTATTTTATTTTTCATAGACTAAATAAATATTTGCTGAATAAAAATAAATAACACAGAATTTGAATTCAAACAGAAATTTTATTGAAACAAATATTTTTTACAATTTTTGAATACTACAAATTCAAGCTCTCACTATTCACTATACAATTTTGATTCTAATTACACCACAATTCAATTTACATAAATTCCTCACTACATATCACTCACACTCGTAGTTCATCTTCAACTTCATTCCAGTTAGAATCCAACATCTGAGCAATCTGCAAAAATATTCACCAATGCAGTAAAATTGAAAAAGAAATATTTTTGCAATATAAAAAAAATGTGAATTTTTGAAAATAATATTTGCCTTAATTATTTGGGTTGTTCGTCATCATTTAAATTTGAATTCATCATACACGAACAGCTTGTGACATACACAGTGTATCACTGTATATGCCACAAGGCCGTGCACATCGAAATATACACTTGATTGATTTACAGGGACGGGTGAGCACAGGTCAAACCCAAATGAAAAGCTGGGTTCAACTCAAATGCAATATAAATAAAATCACAACACGCGCACAAGGTCAAACCCGGGCTATTAGCTGGATTCAACACAGGGCTGTTGTACAGGCTACGACTTCAAGCATGCAAGCAAGATGGTGATCAATATGCAGTACAGTGAAGTACAAAACAAATGCATCACAAACCAACAAAGGAAAAACCAGGCAAGATCAAATGCCATCAAGCAAGCAAGACCAAAGAATGATCAGACCATCAATACACAAAGAGGCACATTAATGTACAACAGCAAACAACTGACTCAAGTGAATCAACGATCCAGATATGCCACAGAGAAACCAGTCTCAACCACTTCAACAAAACGCACATGCACATCTACCAAACAGCAAAGGTTCAAGTAATGTCGAACAAGACTATGACAAGAGAACCAAATTCAAGTTCAAACTACTCCAGACGGAGATGTACAAGTTCGTCGCAGCCAATATCAATGCACAGACTCAAGGCAACAGTGAATGGGAAATACAATATGAATGAACTTGCATAAGAATGGCAATATGATTATCAAAGTAAACTACAGTTCTCAAAACTACAAACTGGACAATGCAAACTACAACATGAATGACCAGTAACCAAAGTAACCAAAGGCAACAACAACTACACTAAGCACAAGCCGAAAAAGATAGCTTGCATCAGGTGTACATGTCAGTGAACAACGTCGAAGACATCATCAAGTCAGAGCAGAATCAAGCAACAATATGCACAAGTGAAGAACCAAATGCATTAGACTACATGAACACTATAGGCCGAGAACCAGACCAGATAGTACAAGTATCAAGACCAGTGACATGATAACAGGAAACAAATCAATTTATCAAAGTCAACAGAAAAAGAAACAGATCAAAGCCAAACGATAGCCAAGAAATCAACCAAGTAACATAAAAATATACGAATGTGACAAAGTCAAATTTCACAAATAAAGCCAAATTTAAGCCGTGGTCATCGTGAAATGAGTCAATGCCATTAATGTCAAGCAACCAAAATATATACGAATTGAAGAAGTCAGAGATCATCTCAAGCATCGATACAAAATCAATCGGCCGAGAAAAAGTAATTGACGAATTCAAATATATTTCTATGAACGATAATCAAGGGTTACAAACCCTATATAAACAAATCATCATCGGCAATTTCAAGGCATCGAGTTCAAGTACGAAAACACTAAAGCACAAAAGCATAAATTACATACCAAGCAAGGAAAGAACTGGATCAACGAAGCAACCGAAGTGAGCAACAAGGAAAACAATCGATCAAGGCTACACGCGAATAATCACTGATTCAATCAATTTAAAGTCGACACTTTGAAAAGCCCTAATTTCCAGAGCAGAGAAAACGAAGCCCTAATTTAGTTGCAAAGAGGAACGACCGCCATTCTCAAGAAAAAGAAAACAGGCCGGAAGTATAAGAGAGAAAGAAATAAAAGGGGTCGGCCTTGTTAAAGAATAAAAAAGGGCTTTGTGTTTAAAATTAGGGTTATTTTAATTTTAAATTGTTTTTAATTGTATTTTCATTTTTAAATCGTTGTAATTTCTAGTCGTGTGACTAGTGGACAAACTACGTTGCGTAGTTTGAGAATTCGCAACTTAATGGCTGAGTTGTGGAAGGGTTTTGAGCGTAGAGTTAGGTTTAGTCGATAGCGGGTGTCGCGAGTTTACGTGTGTAAGCGTCTGACTCTCTAATTTCTAGTAGAAACCTTGGGGGTAGCACGTAGGCAGGATTTTGCCGAAGCTGGGTAAATTCTGTGTCGTTTTATTTCTGCATTTTACTATTCTGCTATTTTTTCTATGCTGCCATTATTCTGCTGTGAACCGTGAATTGAATATTTTATAAGCTTTCGTAATAAATTTTTGTAATTAACAGTATCACCCTATTCACCCTCCTCTAGGGTGAAATTGATCCTACAAGTGGTATCAGAGCTAGGAATAGAAATCAATTTTTATTTTAAAAATTCTTTTTTAAAAAAAAATTAGTTTTTGTTTTAAAAAAGTTCAATTTTTAAAATGACTTCTTTTAATAATGCTTTTGCTGAGAGTCAGTCCATAGTTAGACCACCAATGTTCAATGGTGAATATGCTTACTGGAAAAATAGGGTGGAAATTTTTCTGAAAACCATTAACGCTTGGAACATTGTTGAGACAGGTTATAGAATACCAACTATAACTATAGATAATCAGGAAATAGAGAAACCAAAGGGTCAATGGACAGAACTAGAAACAAATTACAAAAGGCTAATGCTAGCTATGAATTCTATTATCTGTTCATTGGATCAATTTGAGTTTAATCGTGTCTCGCATTGTCTAACTGCGTAGGAAATATGGCACGCACTAGAAGTGACTCACGAAGGAACATCTCAAGTCAAAGAATCTCGCCTTGCCATGTTAAGCAGCAAATACGAGAATTTCACAATGGCAAAGGAAGAAAATGTCAAAGAGATGCATGGACGACTTTCCAATATCGTATACAAATCAAAAGCTCTTGTAAAATCATATACATAGTTGGAGATAGTCCGAAAAATCCTCAGAGTCCTTTAACGAAGTTTTGAAGCCAAAGTGACTGCCATTCAAGAATCAAAAGATTTGAAACAAATGAAAGTCGAAGAACTCATCGGAAATCTCACCACTTATGAGCTAGAAATGAAATTCAAGGAAGAGCGTGAAGGAGGAGATACTCGAAAGAAATCCTTAGCTCTCAAAGGCACAACTGAAAGTGATGACGATGACGATGATGATGCAGTAGTAGAATTGGAGCTATTAATAAAGAAATTCAAAAAGTGGAATTACAAATATGGAAATTCAGCTCGAATTCAAAAAGCGAAAAGCAGAATAGCCAAAGCACTAGACTACTCTAAAGAACAGAAGATCATCTGTCACAAGTGCAACCAACCCGGACACATCAAGCCCAATTGTCCTCAAAATCAACGCGACTTTAAAAAGAAATCAAAAAGGAAAAGTTTTGCAGCCACGTGGAATACAAGTGATGAAGATAATCAAAGTTCTAGCAGTGAGAGTGAGAAAGCAGATATGTGCCTTCATGGAAATATAACCGATAGTGACGATGACGAGCTAAGCGAGGTATCAAAACTTACTCACTTCGAATTACTTATTTATTTCCACGAAGTGAATGGCTGTTTTGAACGACTTAGGGAAAAGTATGCCAAACTTGAATCACAAAAATATACTTTGATAGAATTAAATGAACAACTTGACCAATTAGTTAAAGCCTATCAAAGAAGGATCCCTAAGTGTGATAAGTGTCCAACATTCGAAGAGGAAATTAAAAAATCAGAAATCAATATAAAATCGCTTGAAAATGAAATTCTGATTTTAAAAGAGAATGAAAATACTAAGAGAGAGAATTCTATTAAAAAGTGCACACAATTGCTAAATGAAAATGAATCTCTTAAAACACAAGTCTAACAATTGTCAATGACTTTAGATAAATTTTCAAAAAGTGAAAAATCGTTGAATATGCTATTAGGAAAGCAAACTGTTAATATGGTAAGACAAGGACTTGGATATAATCATTCTGAAAATGTTGAAAGAAATATTAATCAAGTTAATTCTATGTGCACAATTTGTAGAAAATATGAACACAATCAAAATAATTGTTGGTATTGACCCAAACATGTGAAAACTATACCAATTTGGGTTCCTAAAGGCACAAATATAAAATCTCCCAAAGTTAAACAAATTTGGGTGCCGAAAGGAACATATATAAATAGTTTTGGGTCTCCACAAAATTATTTTTCAATATATTCTGCCACTAACAATCATGGACCTATAAAAACAAATAGGTCACAAAAATCTTTCATCGTGTAGGTGTGGTGGCAGGCTAAGGAACAACAATAGTGTTACTTGGATTCTGGCTGTTCCAAGGACACAACGAGCGACAAGCAAAGTTCCTTAGCCTAGTATAAAGGTGACATAATCACAATGGACAACAGCAAAAAATATATCGTAAAGGTAGAACAGGTAATGTTATATTTATTTGAACGATATATTAAATGTGATAATCTGCACCATATTTTGAATTAAAATCATCCAATATTGAGATGATGAAAAGATGATGATTTTGACTTTTTCAAAATTATTGGCCAATTATGCTTTTATGCCAGAAAACTCTACAATCCTTGAAATACTTAATATAGATTAATTCGGATTACTAATGGTGTTATTGATTGATAATACATTTAGCTAACTATATATTCACAATTTCTTTTGACACGACTTCAATTAAAATCCTAAATAATTTCATCTAAAAATTGTAAAAAGGATTTTAAGAAAATTTTGAAACTTCAAGAAACTGTTTGGAATAATAATGATGTTTTAATGACTGATGATTACTCATGAATATAGTTGTTTATCCTATGGCTTCTAAGATTAACACTATGATATTTGTTTGATTGTTAACTTGGCTTCATTTCAAATTTCAAGAGAATTTTATTCTGAGAAAGTTTTTTGAAATTTCATAATCTGGTCTATGTCATCCAACAAGTGATAATTGAGTGAAAGTAAAATTCAGATGCAGATTACACTGGTAATCTAGTTGAAAGAAAAATTACTAGTTGAACGTGATTGCTAAGACATTTAGTAACTGCATCGTTTTTTAAAGAAAATATCTGCATATTTTTCATTTCAAATAATTTTCAAATAGCAGAAAATTTTCTTATAAAACCCCCTCGAGAAAATCATTTTTGACCATATTTCCAGATTAGTCATTTTGAAAAATTGATTTCATAACTATTTTTGAATTTGATTTTAAATAACTATTTTGACTAATCTGACTCCCTAATGATTATTGAAAAGATAAATAGTGATTGAAAAAGTGATGAGTGTTGATATTGATCATATATTATAACTCGAGAAAGTATAATTAGAAAATTTCTTTGGAAATTTAAACAAGAGTTATGAAACTTTTGTTGGTAAAAATTCCATGACCATCTCTATTTCTATCATATTTCTAACGACCATCACTAATCAAAATTGTATATAGTTTGTCGATATGTGGTACTTTAAATTGGAATCATTCGTTTTTTATTTTACATTTTTCAAAATAATAGAAAAATTTATATAGTAAAAAATAATAACAAATAAATACCAAAGTATTCACTCTCATTCAAAAGTCCTCACGGTTATGCATGGGTGAATTACTTGGAATTTGTTATGTGCTTCCATGCTCATTTAAAAGTCCTCACGGTTATGCATGTATGGAACGCATATCAAAAGTTGATTTTTAAAATAAACAAGTTGATTCTAATCCCATTTAAAAGTCCTCACGGTTATGCGTGGTTAGAAGATACTTGAATTCATTTTTTTTAAAAATAAAATTGGAATACTACTAATCTCATTTAAAAGTACTAACGGTTATGCATGGTTAGTAGATATTCAAATTCCTGATATAAATATACCACAAATAGGCACAACTGTATGGTTTTATATGATGACATAATTCCCATCATTCTAAAAGTGGAATATGCGCCTAACAAAATATTTATGATTTTTGTTTGATTTTTTATTGAAATTTAATATTTATATTCAATTGAGTTTTAATGTTGGATTAATATCGATCGCTTTATCTCTATTTTCTCTAACACTATTACTCTTTTGCTGATAACAAAAGGCGGAGAGAAAAGTTAAGATTTTGTCAAATAAAATCAAGCAAAGGTCAAATATTTTCCATTTGCATCTAGGCTCATTTGCATATTTTTAATTGTATGCATATATGTAGGGGAACTTTGTGTAGAGAGGAAGCATTTAAATAGGGGGAGCAATTAGAGCATATCGATGATCAAATACACTTAACATATTCAAAATCTTAAATATATGTTTGTTATCATCAAAAGGGGGAGATTGTTGAATATGCGCATATATGATTTTTGTTTGATGATAATAAACATATATATTCGCTTAAATGTATTTGTTAATGTACTATTTTATTTTTCATAGACTAAATAATTATTTGCTGAATAAAAATAAATAACACAGAATTTGAATTCAAACAGAAATTTTATTGAAACAAATATTTATTAAAATTTTTGAATAGTACAAATTGAAGCTCTCACTATTCACTATACAATTTTGATTCTAATTACATCACAATTCAATTTACATAAATTCCTCACTACATATCACTCACACTCGTAGTTCATCTTCAACTTCATTCCAGTTAGAATCCAGCATCTGAGCAATCTGCAAAAATATTCACTAACGCATTAAAATTGAAAAAGAAATATTTTTGCAATATAAAATAAAACGTGAATTTTTGAAATAATATTTGCCTCAGTTATTTGGGTTGTTCGTCATCATTTAAATTTGAATACATCATACATGAACAGCTTGTGACATACACAGTGTATCACTGTATATGCCACAAGGCCGTGCACATCGAAATATACACTTGATTGATTTACAGGGATAGGTGAGCACAGGTCAAACCCAAATGAAAAGCCGGGTTCAACTCAAATGCAATATAAATAAAATCACAACACGCGCACAAGGTCAAACCCGAGCTATTAGCTGGATTCAACACAGGGCTATTGTACAGGCTACGACTTCAAGCATGCAAGCAAGATGGTGATCAATATGCAGTACAGTGAAGTACAAAACAAGTGCATCACAAACCAACAAAGGAAAAACCAGGCAAGGTCAAATGCCATCAAGCAAGCAAGACCAAAGAATGATCAGACCATCAATACACAAAGAGGCACATTAATGTACAACAGCAAACAACTGACTCAAGTGAATCAAAGATCCAGATATGCCACAGAGAAACCAGTCTCAACCACTTCAACAAAACACACATGCACATCTACCAAACAGCAAAAGTTCAAGTAATGTCGAACAAGACTATGACAAGAGAACCAGATTCAAGTTTAAACTACTCCCTGGAGATGTACAAGTTCGTCGCAGCCAATATCAATGCACAGACAAGGCAACATTGAATGGGAAATACAATATGAATGAACTTGCATAAGCATGGCAACATGATTATCAAAGTAAACTGCAGTTCTCAAAACTACAAATTGGACAATGCAAACTACAACATGAATGACCAGTAACCAAAGTAACCAGAGGCAACAACAACTACACTAAAGTACAAACCGAAAAAGATAGCTTGCATCAGGTGTACATGTCAGTGAACAACGTCGAAGACATCATCAAGTCAGAGCAGAATCAAGCGACAATACGCACAAGTGAAGAGCCAAATGCATTAGACTACACGAACACTATAGGCCGAGAACCAGACCAGGTAGTACAAGTATCAAGACCAGTGACATGATATCAGGAAACAAATCAATTTATCAAAGTCAACGGAAAAAAAAACAGATCAAAGCCAAGACCAATAGCCAAGGAATCAACTAAGTAACATAAAAATATACGAATGTGACAAAGTCAAATTTCACAAATTAAAGCCAAATTTAAGCTGTGGCCATCGCGAAATGAGTCAATGCCGTGAATGTCAAGCAACCAAAATATATACGAATTGAAGAAGTCAGAGGTCAATCTCAAGCATCGATTCAAAATCAACCGGTCGAGAAAAAGTAATTGACGAATTCAAATATATTTGTATGAACGATAATCAAGGGTTACAAACCCTATATAAACAAATCATCGTCGGCAATTTCAAGGCATCGAGTTCAAGTACGAAAACACTGAAGCACAAAAGCATAAATTACATACTGAAGCAAGGAAAGAACTCGAACAACGAAGCAGCCGAAGTGAGCAACAAGGAAAACGATCGATCAAGGCTACACGCGAATAATCACTGATTTGATCAATTTAAAGTCGGCACTTTGAAAAGCCCTAATTTTCAGAGCAGAGAAAACGAAGCCCTAATTTAGTTGCAAAGAGGAACGACCTCCATTCTCAAGAAAAAGAAAACAGGCCGGAAGTATAGAGAAAGAAATAAAAGTGGCCGGCCTTGTTAAAGAATAAAAAAGGGCTTTGTGTTTATAATTAGGGTTATTTTAATTTTAAATTGTGTTTTTCATTTTTAAATCGTTGTAATTTCTAGTCATGTGACTAGGGGACAAACTATGTGGCGTAGTTTGAGAATTCGCAACTCAGTGGCTGAGTTGTGGCAGTGTTTTGAGCGTAGAGTTAGGTTTAGTCGATAGCGGGTGTCGCGAGTTTACGTGTGTAAGCGCCTGACTATCTAATTTCTAGTAAAAACCTTGGGGGCAGCACGTAGGCAGGGTTTTGCCGAAGCTGGGTAAATTCTGTTTCGTTCTATTTCCGCATTTTATTATTCTGCCATTTTTCTGTGCTGCTATTATTCTGCTGTGAACTGTGAATTGAATATTTTATAAGCTTCCGCAATAAATTTTTATAATTAATAATATCACCCTATTCACCCCCCTCTAGGGTGAAATCGATCCTACAAGGTCGCTTCGGGTTGGTCGGCGTTTGGCTTGATGGTCGAAGTGGTTTGGATGGTGGTGCAACGTGCACCGTGTTTGGGTCTGTGCACTGAGGGGTTTTGTTTGGAGAAGACGATTAGAAACTCGAAGTAGCACTCGCGTTATTCTCGCGTAGGAATCGAAGATGTTTGGGCGTGGGTTTGCTTCGGGGAAGGCACGGGTGGATTGTGTGTTTTACTCGAGATTTCTTGGCTTGGTTCTGTAGTGCTTAATGCAGATTTTACCTGCTGTATAAAATAAGTAAAAATCAAGTTAAAAGTTATAAAGCAAGTTTATAAAGGAAGTGAGATATAAAGTTAAACTTGTTATTTTAAAAATGAAAGTAAATCAAACATTTAAAAGTGAAAATTGAATTTATATTTCAAATTTAAAAATGTTTTAAGATGTTTGTTTGAAAATAATTATCTTAATAAAGTTTTAAAATTCAAGTTTAAAAGAGAAATTTGAATTTAATTATTAAATCAAAGTTTTAAGTTAAAGTATGAAGTAATCAATGGTTAATATTTGAATATAATTAGGAATGGAAGTAATTAATTATGGAAGTAATTAATGGTAATTACTCATGGAGTATTTTAATGGAAGTGATTATTGGTTAATCACTTGATGATATCAATTAAAGAATTGATTAATATAATTGTTGAAGTTAATTAATTACGAAGTAATTAATTAATTAAAGGATTAAAGATTATTTAATAATGGGATTAATTACTTGTTATGGTAATTAATTAAGAAAGTAATCAAGAGTTATTAATGAAGTAATTAGAGATAATTACTTATGTAAGTGATTAAGAGTTAATTACTTAATTAATTTGAGTTAATGTGATTAATAAATGAATGAATGAAATTAGTTATGATTAAGTGTAATTAATTAAAATGTAATTAATTAATTAAGTAATTAATTAAGGATTATTAATTGATGTAATTAAATAATTGATTACTTAATGAAGTAATTAAAGTTTAATTACTTAGATTAATTAATCAAAGATTAATATAATTAATTAAAAAGTTAATTAATTAAGATAAGTAATCACAAATTGTTAATTACTGTGTATGATTTATGAAATGATTAATTACAAGTTAATTATTATTAATTAATAAGGATCAATTGTTAATTAATCAAGATTGATTAATATAAGTAATTAATTAATGTGTGATTAATTAATTGTAATTAATTGAAGTTTAATGTAATTAATTGTAATTGATTAATTAATGTAAGGGAATGAAGGATCATTAATTATTGTAATTAATGATAGTCATTAAAGGTTAATTACTAAATATGGCTAAGGTTGATTACTTGAATGTAATTAAAATATAATTAATCAAGAAAGATTAATTTGGGAAGACCATTATAGATGATTAATTTATTAGGAATAAACAAATGAAAAGGGATTTAAGGTAATCCAATTGATTATGAGTTAATCAATTCTGCTTTGGATCATTTATTAATATTGGTTGATTATTTGATATTGGATGATCAATATTGAGTGATTGATATTGGGTGATTGTTATTGGTTGATACTGGATGATTTGAACATATATGATATATGATATGCTGTTTTGTGAGATAAATATTTGTTATGAATTATCTATTGTGATAATGTGATTCATCTATCTGTTTATATCATCCTGCATATAAGTTTTAACTGTTTAAAACCCTTAAGTACAACTTGGACATTAAAATGGCGTTTGGTTTCGGTGAGACCAGGATCGGGTTTCCATATTTGGAATCCGAAAACCACATCGATTCTAATTAAACGTTAGGTCGTATATCCAAGTGGAGAAAGTGAAGACTCGAGGTGTAAGAATTATACGTCAGTATAACTCTGGGGATGATTCCGTAATGAGTTTACGGAATAGTAATTATAGGTTCGAGATGGTGATTTAGAGTGCAAGGGCTATGGTCGTTGACTCTGAGGGTGATTCCAAAATGAGTGCAACGAGATAGTGCCTTCAGTTTCGTTTGAACCCGGAACGAACTTGTACGGATTGAATGCTTTCAGAACATCGTCAGGTGGACGATGAGCGTTCTAAGATAGATGTGTTCTATAAAGGTAATCGCAGTCTCAAGCCTCATCAAACGAGAATGGCTAAAATAGGGGAGGTGCAGCAAGGCTTCTTGGGTAGCTCCCACTGGAGAGCGAGATTTACCCCTGTCTAGAGGTCCCTTTCTATTTCGGCTTAGTGTGTGGTTGGTCGCGCCAACTACGGGGTGGTCTTGTTCGGGACTGTCCAGTAAGGGATGGTTCCGGCCTTGTGTTGTAGGGGAGCGGGCGTACTCCTCTTTACAGTGATCGAGGCCACGTACTGTGACGGGCGGTACCCCAATAGCCTTGCCATTGATGGAATCCAAAATCCAATAAGTGCCTGTACGGTTTTGATTGTGCCCAACTATGTTGTAACGTAAGATGTAAGCATTCCATCTATTTCTGTATTTTATTTTGAAAACCCTAGACACTATTATAATTTCACTGGATTTCCTATCAAATGTTTTGGTTAGCGTAAGGTAAAAACTTTTCCATGTTTATGTGTGGGATGTCTTACGTGATACCTTTTCTTTTCAAAGGTTTTTCTAAAGTTAAGCAATTTTAACCCGTTTACTCACACCAGACCCCTGTCTGACCCGAATGTTTATTTTCTGTTTTATTAAACTCTTGGGTACTCATATTATGTATGAGTAGTCAAGTGATTCAGGTTTGCTTGACATATTCTGGAGGAGTAATGGAGCAGGAGGCTTCCACGTGTAGATATATTATGGTTCCGCTGTGTTTGTTTGATATCTGTATCCGTTGTACTTGAGTTGTATAGTTAGACAGATGTTTATAACTGTCTAATATGTATTGTTTAAGTTATGTACTCTGATGTAATATGATACTTTGTAATATTTCATGTGATATATTATATTTTTTCGTTCCGCTATGAGTTCTCTGATGTTGTTGTTTCTTTCTTTCTCTTTCTTTTCTTCTTCTATCCCTTTCTTTCTTCAAGATGATGCGATTTCCTGGAGATAGGAAGTCGGGTCGTCACACAAGTTAAGCTTATAATTCCATTTTTTTACTTAAATTCCCATTATTAAGTTAAATCAAACTTTCAGACTACAACTCAAACCATCTATTAACTTATACCATTTAACCTTTTAGAAAATCATTGTTTAACCATTTTAAGTCCAATATAAGTCAAATTTCATATTTTTTCTTTTCTTTCTTTTACAATACAAGAAATTTATAAGAAACCATATTTCGAAATCAACCACGGGTCCGGATAATATTTCACACCTAAATCAAGTGATATGAAAATTATCATTTATATCCGTAATCAGCAAAATTTTCGGGTTTTGATTATTTCAAACCCACAATCCCAAGACAAATACAAATAAAAAATCACCCAGGCCTATTATTTCAGCCCGTAATGATTTTTTTCCTATTCTAAAGTCCGTTCAGGTATGTACCATTTCAACCCATAGTGATTCTATTCTACATGAAACTTGCAGCGTGAGAAGCAGAAATAAATACACAGTATAACAAAATAAAACATAACAGATGACGAGACAAGTTTATAACAGGGTTTAACATCATATAATTAACATCAAGCCAGGTATAACATGATATAACAATTCTACACATTCACTTGTTGTCACTTCACTAATTATATAAGTATAAATGTGAGTGAAAACTCACCTCTTTACGCTGGAGTTAGCAAACAACACACACAAATGAAAAATCCAAAAAGCACGATAACACGACTTTTGATTTGAGTGGAGAGGGAGGAAATATGTTAATCTTGTATATAACCATAAAATAAAACAATATTTATAAAATATTTACAATACCAAAATCTATTGTAACAAAAAGGAAATAGAATTTATAAAAGACATCACCAGTCTCCAATTCAATTTTTGCTTGACCTTAACTCCATGTATACTCGGCCATACATGCTTAGGCTCGGCTTTCGCATGTTTTCAGGTGGGAAATGGATCAGGTTTGGAACTGAAAATATAAGGCTAGTTCAAGAATGCAAAGGGTTTTGGAGTTATAAACATTGGAAGGTCAAAAGGCAAGGTTAAAGAGGAGGTTTGGTTCGCCTATTTGGGTCGACCAAAGGTCTATAGGCTCGGCCAGAGGCAAGTACCGGTCAGTTCAGGCATCAACGATGGTGTTCAGAGGTGATGCTTGCTGGTAATGTTGGCTAAGGAGGTGATCGTGGAACAAATGAAGGTGGTGGAGGTTATAGGAGTTCGGCTAGGCAATTCTAAGGTTTTTGCAACTTTTTTGGAGTTTTTGTCCAAAGAGGGTCACGGCCAGTATAGTTCAGAGGAGGAGGATGAGTTGTGGTCGTGGATGGTGGGAAGGAAGTGGTGGTGGTTAGTAGATGAGATGGTGAGGTTATAGGCCGAGCAACATATGTGAAAAGATCAAGCAAAACAAGCAAAAATCAATAGAAAAGTAAAGAAGAAAAAGTAGAAAAAGAGGAAGACATTGCTTACTTTTTTTTTTCAGATATGAAATGCCTTGCAAAATGAAGACTGGAAGAGATTTTTCACGTGATATAGGCGGCTAGGAATCAAGGAAATAAATGGCAACAAATATGGAGGAGTTATGGTATGAAATCAATTGATGGAAAGATAAAGAGGTAATAAATCAAAATGTAACGTATGACTTTAATTAAAAATAGGTAACGTATCTTAATTTATGTGTTTCCTATATATTAAAGAAAGGTGTATACAAGAAGCTATAACAAACCAATAAATACAATAACGTTAAATTAAATAAATTTTAAAGAGATGCTTTTTAAAGTAATAACGTGTATATATATTTGATTCTTTCCAAGAAATAAATAGGGATCTAAATACTTATCCATTTAATTACTAAATGAATGTATAAATAATTAAAATAGAAAAAATAAGGTAGAGATAGGTATTATGAAAAATAAATAAATAGTTTTAGGAAAAGTAGGAAATAAATAAAGAAAATACTCTATTTAATTGAACTAGAATTAAAAATTAAAAACAATATACAATCAACATTTGAAAATTATAACTATACTTTATAAATGTTTTTTTTGAAAATAAAATATATGCGTAACATATCATGTTACACAAATTATAATGTGATTTTACAAACAAAAATATTATTTATATAAATTTAAAATAAACAATTTTTTTAAATAAAACAATTTACACACAATATTGTAAAAAGTATAACTTTCACAATATTAATTCGATTTCAACGAAACGAAAAGCATTATTCTTGAAATTAAATCTATTTTCATAATAAAAGATAAAATTCAAAAATTAAAAAATTTAAATTTTAAATTTAAAAGTTAAAGTTTGACCATTTTAACGAAAATCCACTTTTTGAAAATATTCCATTTATTCAGGTTTGGAATTATAATTCACACAAAAATCAAAATTTTTATTTAAAATAAACAAATTTATCCATTTTAATAAATAAAATAAAGTTTTTAGATCAGGATTTCAGTTAAAATAATTAAAATATAAAATTAAAATAATCACAAAATACAGGGTTGTTACACTCTCCCCCACTCAAAACTTTTCGTCCCCGAAAAGGAATGAGGTTCAGGAAAACTCAGAAAATAAAAATGGAATAAGATTAAGACAAGATGACAAGGAGATTGAAATTATACCTGATAACTGTTGTTATAGGTAAGTTTAGCAAGGTGGAGAATAGGAATAGCTAGAAGGGAAAATAGGTTGAAAGACAAGGATGAACCATTATTTTAAAGCTATATAAATTTAAATTATTTAGAAAGGTAAAATAAATGATCAAAATATCCTTTATATAATACTTTATCAAAATACTTTTATAACTCGATGTGTTAACAAGTTTATCCTTGTTTCCGTAGACTCAGGCAGTGCGTTGATCAGGCGCAAAGCTAGAATTCTCCAGGTACTTGGTAGACTTGTTTCAACATCCAGTGAAAATACTGGAAAAACCTTTTAAAAACAGATACGGAAAGTACATTCCAACAAAACAACCAAAACCTTCGTCTAACCATGGATCGCAGATACACAATGGTTATGTGTGGATCTTTGAATTATGCCATGATGACTAGTAGACCGCAGACACACAATGGTTACGCCTGGATCCCCCAGAAAATAATCCATATCCTTAAGATTTCTCAGCCCCACGGATTTCGCTACTAATACGACCTACATAGATCATAGGATATACAATGATTACACCTGGATCCCCTAGGAAACAATCCGTACCCCTAGGCATCTCAGCCAGGCGAATTGCGCTATGTAGTCGCACTCAAAAGTAAAAACCATGGGTTACGCCACGGTAGGAAACTCGAGTATCACATCCGAAAAACCAAAATTAGAGTGAATAATATCGATAGAATGAATCCACAATGTGGCCACAGAGCGGATATCAAGCAGAAGGCACTTTCCATATCTTTACTTCGAAAATATGTATCATAAAATACCTTTTCGAATCACTTTCAAATGCCATACTTATATAAAGTCCATTATATATAAGATTTTATTTTCAAATCGAATACTTTCCAAATCAATAGTATATTAAATCACACTTATATAGACTTTGATTATATAAAATTTCTCTTTCCAAATTGAGTACCTTTCAAATCAATGGTTTTCAAATCAACTTCATACTTATACAAATCCATTTTATATAAGTTCGACAACTCCCAAATCAAGTACTTAATAGTACAAGGTTCTCAATTTCAAATCATTTCCATATCAATTAGTTTCAAAATCATATTTGATTTCACCAAATCATTTCTTCCAAATGAAATATCTTCAGTTTCAAAGTTTCCAAAATAATAAGTTCAGAAAAATAATCCAAATTTCCAAATCAACATAATTTATGTCGAATAAATCCGTTTCTAAAGTCATCATATAAATACTGGGTTTTTAATTCTAATCTATTTTCAAAATCAAAATATTTTCTCAAAATCGATTATACCCAAACTGGTTATTAAGTTTAAAACCATCCCTTTTAAAACCTTTAAACTATTTATTTCTACATAAGAATCCAATTTACCATTGGAAAGATTATTATTCTATATATATACTTTATTCAAAACATTTCCAATCTATATTCATACTAGTATAATTCAAAATAGTCTTATTCATTTACTTAACAAAGCAGTTTCAAAAAATTTAAATCGTATTAAAACATACAAAACTAAACTCATATACTTTATCAAATACTTTATACTTTTCAAAATTACTTAGCTTGGAAAAGTTAACCTTGATTTGGAAGTGTTCGAACATTCAAATAGTCGAAGAAATCATATTTCAAATCCAAGAGTTGGAAATCAACAACAAATCGGTAAATCAATTCCAAAAGAGAGGTCAATCAAATTCCAAACTCAAGAACTGAACACCGGCTCAATTCAAAACTGTGTCACATATATATGCACATATCTTTTCGAAATCAAAGTATACTTTGGTATTTGAAATCAAATTGGTTTCAAAAAATCACTCGCGTAGCAAAGCTATTAGAGTGGCCTCTCGCCCACTCAGAAACTCGAAAATCAATGTCGATGATGCATGCATTCATCACCGAAATTATTTTCCAGCGATATAAGTGAGTTCTGGACTTTTATTTTCTCGAAAACTTCTTTTGAAATTTCTTCGAATCATTTGAAACTCATTAAAATCATTTGAAACATTTCTTATTCGGAAAAATATTTTCAAATCATATTATTATATATTTTCAAAACCTTAAACCAATTAAAATGCCGGAGTTCAATCACTCAAATTTCAATTTCAAAACCATTCCATTAAAATCATTTTATAAACCAAATAATTTTCAAAAATTTCAAATCCTTTCAAAGCTTCAAAATTTCATTTTAAAAGGTATATAATTCTTATAAAAAACATTTCACTTTTATATACAAAATATGGTCATCCTTCTCAAAATAATAATTTCGATGTATACACAATTTCAAAATACAACCAACAAAAATTTTCAAGGGATGATTCAAGGATGGATTTCAAAATAGAACAGAGACTCAAATTTAGAGGAACCTTAATCAAAAGAATCCTAACCAAGATTAGAGATGTATAACTCATGTCAATACAAAAGTGTTTATATTCATTATTTGGAAAGACTCAAATTCATATCATACGAAGAAAAGGAGCATAAATATCTTTAGTTTGACAACTTCAGCTAAGTAAAAGAACTACAGAGTTGACAAAATGCAGCCTAGCAAACTACTGATAACCAACAGATCCACAGATTACCATTCCTACATAAACAAAGCATCAGTACTAATTCTTCTAGGTGGTACTTCAACGCATCCAGAACACTCCCCCTCAATGTTCCCCCAACTTCTACACTTCTGGCATAAATGCACTACACTGCCATCTTCCTTAACGAACTGCGGTTCTTTCCGTACTTCCTATCAGAACTATTCCTGGCTATATGCCCAGGCCTCCTACAGTGATAACAAATGGTTGATTGGTCAACAGATGTAGTGGGAGCAGATTTCACTTTGTTCACCTCATGGCAACGACTGGGAAAGTGCCCCTTATTACGACATCTAAAACAGAAGATCTTGGATCGAAAACGCCGGCCCTCCTTCTTCTTTCCTTTATTTCTATTCCTGCACATGACTGCATGGTGTCCCTTTTCCTGACACCAGTAACAAACGAAATGGTCATAAGGACCGGGTCTTGCTCTTTCTCTCCACAGCCTTTCCCACTTCTCGATTTCTTCATCCCGTTCCTTACGGGCCAGGGCTCTTCGTGCTCTATGAGTTGCTTTCTGCTCTTTTGATTTTGCCATACTCAAATAGCTTCCTATCAACAAAGCATCCGGATCGAACAAGATAGAAGTTCACAATTCTAGCGAATCCTAACTGAAGAGATTACTAAAAAGGTGGATACAGAAGGGATGAAGTTTAGAAAAATCTTGATTTCAAAACATGAAAATTTTATACCAAAATAATCTTTAAAAATCCTTTAAAATCATTTGAAAATCTTTTTATTCTTCGAAAATACGTTCTCTCACAAGGAAATGATTTTGAGATTGATTTCACTCATTCTAGGGTATTTCTACCCTATCTCTAATGTGTTTTTGCTTCGCGGGCTAAGATTTGCCCAAAACCAAAGTTCTGATACCAAATGTAACAGTCCATTATTTTGGACTATTCAAATCGACAATAATCCTCACATGTTAGACTTGAATAATTCAAAATAAAAGATTGAATAAATTTTGGAGCAAATAAAATCAATCATAGAATCACAGACACTGAATATCAGAATAATCGCAGTGGAAATAAAACACATAGTAGTTCATGAAGCTACTATATACATACTCTCAAACATATACAAAATATCATAGTTTAAAAATGGATAGAATAGAAGTCTGGATACATAAATCACTAATACAGAAGCAATACCGAATAGGAAATAACTGGATCAAAAATAGACGAATAGATAGTCAGATAAGCTCCAACAGTTCTCTAGCTCCAGAAGGTGAATCCAAAGCTGTGACTCTTAGGCTGACCCGAGCATAAAGTAAAAAAAAAAAACACTCAAGTCAAGACAAACATATTTATACAATGTAAACCAACTCAAGTGATGTAATAGCAATGCATAATAACTTAAAGGATGCTTGGGATCGCCCATCCTTTAAGGATCCATTAAAGCATAAATTAAATAGAAATAAACGCTATCATAGAAATGCCCATATTAAAGTAAACCATGCAACTAACAGTGTAAATGTGACTAGGGTAGCGCAAAGCTGCAGTAATCGCTCACCTCTAGTCACACTATCAAATTGAAGGTGTGCATCAAACAATCACTAGGAAATCAAACGACATACAGAGAAATATACCCGTGGTTATAAATTTCAAATGGTTTATAATTTCGAAGTAAAATCATTCATTTAAACCACTAAAAGTGAAATCATTATACTTACAAATCAAATACTAAATTCCCAAAATTTAGCTTTTTTGTCACGACCCGAAATCCAGCGATTGAAAATCGACATCAAATACCTCACTTGTATTCGACCGTCGAAGATTCAAACGTTGAACTTCAGTTCGGATGGAGCTTATAACAACATTAGATGTAAATAAACAATGGAAACAAAATGAATATCATTGATCATAACATAGATACAACTTTGATACAATATCCATTACAACATTGATCACTAATATCAAAGTGAAACACAAAAGATACTACAACAAAATGACCACTCCAAAGCGGAACAACAGAGACTTCAAAAAGTTTCCAACATACTTCACTTTGATAAGGTTTTCAAAAACACCAAAACTCCAAGCACTTCGAAAGATTTCCAAATCCAAAAGCCTTCCAAAATCTGCCGGCTTCCAAAAGACTTCCGAATCCAAGCTAGCTCCCAAAACACGGATAACCTGCTTCTAGGCTGCCCATGTGGAAAATAATGGCACCCAGAGTTTAGGAAGGGAACAATAAACTCCGGATCAGTCATGGGACTGGTATGAGTAAACAAAAACATTTGGTTTGAACAAAAGAAGTTAAAATGAAATTCGCAATGCTTTTTTTTGAAAATGAAACTGCCATAAGGCCTCCCACCACACACACAATGCAAGCGCACACTTGAAGGAGATTTCACCTTATGACATTTAAAAATGCTTGATACGCAAAAACCATTTGATATTATATTAGTGCATAGTGCAGAAAACATTTCGAAAGTATAATATTAATCTTAGCCAGCATATAACATTTCGTCGTATGCCTACTATAGCTGCCACGTTCAATAGCAGGTTACCGCCGCATTCTATGGCAGGTTATACAACTAAAACTGTATAGGGCGCGTATTGTTTCTTTGGATTTCCAACAAATGGTCAGGCAAAGGAACTTTCTACACCGAAATGGGTACGCCTCTGGAAGGATGCCCTCGAGAACCTAACCGGATCTCTGCTAACACAAGGCCGACGTAACCTCACGTTTTAACCAAGCTATAACATAGGTAGCTACCACACAAATATGCCTTCCTCAGTCGTTACCGACCTTTATCCCAGGCGCCTCTCAACCAACAACCACAGAGCAATAAGTACATAGCAACCACATAGGTTAAATATCCGGGCTCCATACCATGATTTTACCTTTTATCCAGAAGAAAATGGACATCCCCTAGGGACGCGACCCCTAAAAACCGTGCCGCAACATTCCTGTTTCGACTATTACCGGGTTGTGAAGCTCGGCAAAGTCTCGTCCACAAAGCTTTTGATCAACAAATGATCAGCAGCATTTCGTATGCCACATTACTAAATTGGGAATGTATCACTAGTAACCATCAACTACATAACCTCTGAGCTCGTACGTCTCAGAGAAGGGTGTTAAGCTAAGAGAATAAATCTCCGCCACCAAACAGAAATGTATTTGATAGAAACCAGCTTTATATCTCAAAGTGTAATGTCAGACACACATCCATACAAGTCTGTTCCGGGTTCGAATAGAACCGAAGGCACTTTCAAAGAAGCCCTTGCAATCCGGGTATCCCCAATCCCGATCGGACTCCCCATCACATATGGAGATCTCTATACCATAGCTACTCAGTGCAGAGTCATTCGACATGTTATCCTATCATTCTCGAAGACACCCAGTCTTCACCACCGTCTTCAAATGCTATCCATTTCATCGTATCACTATTCGGAATGGGTTATATGACACAAAGGTCCTCTCCCGGCTAAACCGAATAGTGAGCGCAATATTTAAAAACCATATGGATAATGGGATCTCAGTTAAGTCACAACTTAAAGTTCAAAACCTTTCTTTCAAATGGTTTAAACAAATTACCATTTCCAAATCTTTAAACAAAAAGATTCATTTCACAAAATTCACCAATCTTTCACACAGATTTATTAATAGCTTTTTCAAAACAATTCCCCTTTCAAATCTTTTATAGAAAGGTTAAAAACCTTTCTTTCAAATGGTTTTAAACATATTACCATTTAAAAATCTTTAAACAAAAGGATTCACTTTATAAAGTTCACCCAGTTTCACAAAGATCCATTCACGGATTTCAAAACAATTTCCATTTCAAGTGGATTGACTCATTCAATCTTTAAATCAAGGATTTAACTTATAGCTTTCAAAATCCCATTTCCAAAGATTCATTCATAACTTGGAAAATCATTTCATTTCAAATTGAAATCCCTTTAATACAAATTGGAAATTCCTTCCTTATATGAAAGCTCTTATTATTGACAAGAACCATTGTCCAAGTGGTTAGTTGATTTGGCTTTGGTGCAAGAGGTCACATGTTCGAAACTTGCTTTCGAACGTTTATTGACATGGGATATGTTGTCCCAAGGATTTGTTGTATATAAAGTACCATTTCAAAAAAAGCTCTTATTATTTGAAAACAAATATTTCTCGTTTTGGAAAAAACCGATTACATTTATACAAGTTAAAATCTTTCAAGTATAAAACTTGGGTTAAGTTCAATTCCCAAAACAATACTTTTAAAATGGTTTAAAACCCATATAAGCACATTTATAACTTATATAACCTTACTAACTCATAATTTCCAAACATAGAATTCAATTTTGAATTTTGAATTCGAATTCAAATTAAATTATTTAAATTTCAAAACTTTATCAAGTTATTTAAAATAACTTTTATCTTTTAAAACTCCTTTTCAAAAGCTTTTCACATTTAACGCAAAACCTTTTCCAAAACAATTTGGATTCAAACTCATCTTTCAAAACCATTTCAAATATCCGTGACTTAACCGATTTCCTCGTGAAATCCATGTTTATGCGTGTATGGTGTAGTCCAAAGGTTTTAGACAATAGTGCAACATCATTAATAGTCATAGATTCAATCATATTAATATCGATAAGCGGTATAATCCATAACGCTTATCTTCATTCACAGATTCACCGATAAAGTCACTCTATCAATCAAAAGATTGACCATTACGATTCGATGTGGGTTTCGGATAACCAACTAGAATCCGACTCCCTATCGCATCGAAATTCAAATGCCGTTTTACGGCCCAAGGGTTTTCATATGCATAAAACAGTATATTCATAATAGATATAACAGCTCAGCACAAAGCATTTTATATTACATAGCATCACATCACATATCAAATATATCAATCCATCACACAACATTCAATAATAATCAACCATCTTCAATTACGATGAATAAATCGTGTGGTTTTAACAATCACATAATTACTTTCATTAGTAATCTTTAATCAATGATTTATTATCATTAATTACAATTGATTAAATCTTAATCACCTTCATTAATTAATCATTCCTTAATTAATTATCTTAATTAATTAATCCTTAATTGTTAATTAATTAACTCTCAATTACTTTTATTAATTAATTACTCCTCAATTAATTAATAGTTAATTACAAATTAATTACCCTTCAATTACAATTTAATTAACTTTTAAATCATTACTTAATTAACCTTTAATTATCCAGTACATTAATTAATTAACCATAATTTAATCGCATTAACAAATTATTCTTTAAGTAATTAAGTAAGTAAACCTTTAATTAATTACTTTAATAAATTAATCAATTAATTATACCTTTTTATCTTAATTCATTACTTAATTACATTATTATATTTTTGAATACAATAAGATAATCAACCTAACACATAATCAAATAAATTTTAAAAGCATTATTGCAAAATTAAATCTTTGAAAACTTTGTTCTAAAACTTGAATTGCTTTAGTATATTAAAACCCGGTTTAACATATCGTTTGAAAATCCATTCATACATTTATAACTGGTTTATACTTCATATTTTAAAACCTAAAACAAAGTTTTCCTTTTAAATTTTAAAAACCTGATAATTAAAAATAAAAACCCGAGCAATTCACCAAAAATCCCGAGCCTCTCTCGTGCCACTCGCGATCCATGCATGCCCCCGAGTTACTCACGCAACATTCTCGAGTTCGACACCGAGAAACGATCGTCTTCCCCCAAACTCGAACTCACAGCACAACCCAAACTAACCCAACGTGCACATGCACGTGCACATCTACTCTGACCATCAGAGATCAACGCTTCGACCTTCGCCAAGTCGTCGAACATCCCCTTAGATGAACTGACCACTCAGATCGTCAATAACCATGGCAAATCAAAATCGAACCCTCTGTCGAACTGGAACTAAAACCAAACGAAGCCAATCACCTCTCTGCCGACGAATTCGATTACCGAAGCCCACGTCCTTCCGACCACAGCTACGCCACGACCTCCAGCAACATTTCCCCGACTTACGAAAGCCTCCGATGCATCATCATCACAGCCTTCACCTCGAAAACACAGATGAACCAAACCAAGGTGAAAACCCTAAACCATCGCCGTTCCACCACCCCAATCACTGATAAATTCAATTTGCATTTTTCCGATAACTCCAACATACGCATTACCTTCCACATAAATCTCGAAGCTCAACAATTTCCCAATCATCAGGAATTGACAAATTCGCGATCTCTGATCATCCATAATATCTCGATAGCCATGCAATTAAAAATTCTAATTTTTGTTTTAAAAATCCTTGCTTTCGAAATGGATTTAGACGATGTAATCGAATCAAAAATTCATGTAGGTTGAAATTTCGATAGATTTGAATTTTCACTATTATTCATCCTCTAGACAAAACTATTTCATATTATCTTGAAATTATATTTTTAAACCTTAAATCATAGCAAAACAAACAAAGTTTGTTTAGATTCTAATGCCCAGTAAGGATCAAGGGAAGAGGAATTTAATTTTGCACAGGTTTTAGAAATCTGTGAACACATAGAGGCAAATGTGTCCGTGACTCAGAAATGCACAATTTTCTCTGCATATAAACATCTACAAATTTTCATGCATGTCAATTCTTAAAATTTTATTGTTAACATCATCACAAACAACACATAATGCTTCATATTTTAAGTGTTTACTCACTAGAGAGATGAAGACAGAAAACTGGAATGTTGAAACAGAGGAGCTTTAAACAAAAATATGGAAATGCTTTTGATCTGCAATGATTTGTTTTTAGTTTATTTGATCTGTTACTTGTTTCCAGGCTTGAAATGTTTGAAAAGCTATTGTCTGATCTTTAGTTTCAGGTTTGATTCTTTACTCCTGAGGAAATCTTGATGTTGAGTTGCTTGAAGCTTAATCCTTGCATTGAATTTAATTTATTTTCCTCTGATCTTCACTTGCTTTAATTCGTTTCTGGTTTTAGATTTTATTTTGATTTTTATTTCTCAGTTTTTTCACTTTTGAAAGAGAAGAAAAAAAATGTAACCTGGTTTAACTTCTTTGATATTTATAGTTTAAAGTTTTAAGGAATTAAGATTGCCACTTGTTATTCATTTGTTAACACTTGTCTTAATAAAATTTGAAATGGTTACCCTTGTTAAACTTCATAAAAATAATGTTTAGATCCTTAAATTAATTTTATAGACTTATGTTTAAATCCCTCTTAACTTTATTTTCTTACAAAACATTTCTTTTTATATTAACATATGTATTTTATTTCAAATACAAGTTCAAATTCAAATTTAAAGTCAAATTCAAATCTACTCATATATATGTATACATATATATTTCAAATTCAAATAATTCTAAAACATTTATTATTCTGAATTCTTAAACTCAAATAATTTTACAATCTTACATATATACTCAAATCAACACTTAATTTATTTATTTTGAAAAATTCAAATAATTTCAAAATTTTATCCCAAAATTTACATCAACTACTAATTTAAATTTAATTAAAAATTGGGATCGTTATAGATTCCCCCTTTAAGAAAATTTTGTCCTCGAAATTTGAAAGAGAGAGAAAGAAACAAAGAATATAAGATCACAGAAAGAGATAGAGAAATGGCTTATCAGATCAAGCCGGAATATCAACAAATATGAGAATAAACTCACTTAACATCCTACGAAATATTTGGGTCATCTGATCTACGAAATATGCAGGATATTGGGGCATTGGTTAGTCCGAAGGAATAACTAACCATTCGTAGAATATATATCGAAACCCAATAAAACAGACAAGAATAGGTTCGACTACGATCTCAGATTCAAGATTTTAACTCACTTACGATTTACTGAGAAATAAAACTATGTGTAGTTTCTGTATCGAACAAAACTCGAATTTTTTTTATCGTAAATGAGAAGGTTACCTTCTAAAATTCCTTTTCCCTTATCAGCCTTTGAGGTTGAAGGATCATCTTTGATTGCATACACCTTTGCTACATGAGCTTGCTTCCTTTTCGGGCAATCTTTAACCTCGTGACCTAGCGTGTGACAGTAGTAGCATTCCTTAATTCCCTGACCAGTCTTCACAGGTTGTTCTTTCTTAACTTGTTTCTTCGGATTCTTGCAGTTGCTTGAATAATGTCCCTTTTCTTGGAAATTGTAACAAGTTATATCTTTCGCCGGGTTTCCCTGATTGTCCTTCTTTTCCTTGCCTTGATATGGTTTCTTGTCCCTAAAATTTCTTTTATTCCAATTTTGATTGCTCGTATTTCCTCCTTCCCTTGGGACTTCCTGCATATCCAGGTTAGCATACCTATACCCCATATCTATCAAATCTGAAAAAGATTCTTTGACGTGTGCTATCATCCTTTCATGGTATTTCTTATTCATCCCACGAATAAATCTTACATTTTTCTTTAGAGGTGTGTTCACCAATTCTGGGCCGAAATGGGATAATTCATTAAATTTTTTAAAGTACTCTTCAAATGACAGACTCCCCAGCTTCAAGTCCATGAATTCTTGGTACATCCGGGAGATACCAGCCGACGGCATATTGCGCTTCTCAAACACGTCCTTAAATCGATTCCAACTAAACTCATCTTCCGGCTCATCCACCTCCCACCATGCTAGGGCCTCTTCCTGGAGTTGCCAAGAAGCATTTGATCGTCTTCCAATTTCAGTCCCCTGAAAATCCTTTCACATGATCAGATCCATGCTTGGGCTTCGATAATGGATTCTTTGCCAGTGAATAGCTTTCCACCCAGTCTGGAAAAACTTCGATATAAATCAGCCAAATCCGGCTGAGGTTGAGTGGGAATAGCTGCTGTTACAGGGACTTGACCAGCTGTAGTGTTATTTCCCCATCCCCTACCTTGTCCTCTTCTTCCGCTCATTTTCACTATCTGTAAATAGTAAGAAAACTCGATTTAGGCACATGGATAAGATATCTTAGGGGCATCAACAGTTTAAAGAAATAGACAAAGAAATTCGGGTTTTCGGACACTCGGGTTATACTCATTCTAGGGTATACTTCACCCTATCTCTAATGAGCCATCTAATGTGTCATACTCCTTATCTAAAGTTCTTACTCAACCTTTAGCTCTGATACCACTTGTCACGACCCAAAATCCAGCGATTGAAAATCGACATCAAATACCTCACTTGTATTCGACTGCCGGAGATTCAAACGTTGAACTTCAGTTCGGATGGAGCTTATAACAACATTAGATGTAAATAAACAGCGGAAACAAAATGAATATCATTGATCATAACATAGATATAACTTTGATACAATATCCATTACAACATTGATCACTAATATCAGAGTGACACACAATAGATACTACAACAAAATGACCAATCCAAAGCTGAACAACAGAGACTTCAAAAAGTTTCCAACATATTTCACGTTGATAAGGCTTTCAAAAACTCCAAAACTCCAAGCACTTTGAAAGATTTCCAAATCCAAAATCTTTCCAAAATCTGACGGCTTCCAAAAGACTACCGAATCCAAGCTAACTCCCAAAACACGGATAACCTGCTTCTAGGCTGCCCATGTGGAAAATTATGGGCACCTAGAGTTTAGGAAGGGAAAAATAAACTCCGGGTCAGTCATGGGACTGGTATGAGTAAACAAAAACATTTGGTTTGTACAAAAGAAGTTAAAATGAAATTCGCAATGCTTTTTTTTGAAAATGAAACTGCCATAAGGCCTCCCGCCACACACACAATGCAAGCGCACAATTGGAGGAGATTTCTCCTTATGACAGTTAAAATGCTTGATACGCGAAAACCATTTGATATTATTATTAGTGCATAGTGCAGAAAACATTTCGAAAGTATAATATTAATCTTAGCCAGCATACAACATTTCATCGTATGCCTACTATAGCTGCCATGTTCAGCAGCAGGTTACCGCTACTTTCCATGGCAGGTTATACAACTAAAACCGTATAGGGCGCGTGTTGTTTCTTTGGATTTCCAGTAAATGGTCAGGAAAAGGAACTTCCTACACCGAAATGGGTACGCCTCTAGAAGGACGCCCCCGAGAACCTAACCAGATCTCTGCTAACACAAGGCTGATGCTACCTCACACTTTAACCAAGCTATAACATAGGTAGCTTCCACACAAGTATGCCTTCCCCGATCGTTACCGACCTTTATCCGAGGCGCCTCTCAACCAACAACCACCAGCAATAAGTATGTAGCAACCATATAGGTTAAATATCTGGGCACCATACCATGATATCACCTTTTATCTAGAAGAAAATGGACATACCCTTGTGGCGCGACCCCTAAAAACCTTGCCGCAACTTCCTATTTCGACCATTACCGGGTTGTGAGGCTCGACGAAGTCTCGTCCACTAAGCTACGCTTTTTCACAAAGCTACGCTTTTTCACAAAGCCATGCTTTGGTCAATAAATGATCAGTAGCACTTCGTATGCCACATTACCAAATTGGGAATGTATCACTGGTAACCATCAACTACATAACCTCTTAGCTCGTACGTCTTAGAGAAGGGTGTTAAGCTAAGAGAATTAATCTCCGCCACCAAACAGAAATGTATTTGATAGAAACCAGCTTTACATCTCAAAGTGCAATGTCAGACACACATACATACTAGTCTGTTCCGGGTTTGAACAGAACCGAAGGCACTTCCAAAGAAGCCCTTGCAATCCAGGTATCGCCAATCCCGATCGGACTCCCCATCACATATGGAGATCTCTATACCGTAGCTACTCAGTGCAGAGTCATTAGACATGTTATCCTATCATTCTCGAAGACACCCGGTCTTCATCACCGTCTTCAAATGCTATCCATTTCGTCGTATCACTATTCGAAATGGGTTATATGACACAAAGGTCCTCTCCCGGCTAAATCGAATAGTGACCACAATATTTAAAAATCATATGGATAATGGGATCTCAGTTAAGTCACAACGTAAAGTTCAAAACCTTTCTTTCAAATGGTTTAAACAGATTACCATTTCCAAATCTTTAAACAAAAAGATTCATTTCACAAAGTTCACCAATCTTTCACACAGATTCATTCATAGCTTTTTCAAAACAATTCCCCTTTCAAATCTTTTATAAAACGGTTAAAAACCTTTCTTTCAAATGGTTTTAAACATATTGCCATTTACAAATCTTTAAACAAAAAGATTCAGTTCACAAAGTTCACACAGTTTCACAAAGATCCATTTACGAATTTCAAAACAATTTCCATTTCAATTGGATTAACTCATTCAATCTTTAAATCAAAGATTTAACTTGTAACTTTCAAAATACCGTTTCCAAAGATTCATTCATAACTTGGAACCTTATATGAAAGCTCTTATTATTTGAAAACAAATAGTTTTCATTACGGAAAAAACCGATTACATTTATACAATTTAAAATCTTTCAAGTATAAAACCTGGGTTAAGTTCAAATTCCCAAAACAATACTTTTAAAATGGTTTAAAACCTATATAAACACATTTATAACTTGTATAACCTTATTAAATCATACTTTCCAAACATAGAATTCAATTTTAAATTTTGAATTCAAATTCAAGTTAAATTATTTAAATTTCAAAGCTTTATTAAGTTATTTAAAATAACTTTTATCTTTTAAAACTCCTTTTCAAAAGCTTTTCACATTTAACCAAAACCTTTTCCAAAACAATTTGGATTCAAAATTCATCTTTCAAAACCATTTCAAATGTCTACGACTTAACTGATTTCCTCGTGAAATCCATCATTGTGTGTGTATGGTGTAGTCCAGGGGTTTTACACAATAGTGCAACATCATTAATCATCACATATTCAATCATATTAATATCGGTAAGCGGTTTAATCCGTAACGCTTATCTTCATTAATAGATTCACAGATAAAGTCACTTTATCAATCACAAAGATTCACCATTATGATTCGATGTGGATTTTGAATAACCAACTAGAATCCGACTCCCTGTCGCATCGAAATTCAAATGCCGTTTTACGGCCCAAGGGGTTTTCATGTTCATACAACAGTATATTCATCACAGATATAACAGCTCGGCACAAAGCATTTCATATTACATAGCATCACATCACATATCAAATATATCAATCCATCACACGTCATTCAATAACAATCAACCATCTTCAATTAAGATGAATAAATCGTATGGTTTTAAATTTATCAACGACATAATTACTTTCATTAGTAATCTTTAATCAATGATTTATTATCATTAATTGCAATTGATTAAGTCTTAATCACCTTCATTAATTAATCATTCCTTAATTAATTATCTTAATTAACTAATCCTTAATTGTTAATTAATTAACTCTCAATTACTTTTATTAATTAATTATTTCTCAATTAATTAATAATTAATTACAAATTACCCTTCAATTACAATTTAATTAATTTTTAAATCATTACTTAATTAACCTTTAATTATCCATTACATTAATTAATTAACCATAAATTAATCACATTGACAAATTATTCTTTAAGTAATTAAGTAAGTAAACCTTTAATTAATTACTTCAATCAATTAATCAATTAATTATACTTTTTCATCTTAATTCATTACTTAATTACATTATTATATTTTTGAAAACAATAAGATAATCAACCTAACACATAATCAAATAAATTTTAAAAGCATTTATTATAAAATTAAATCTTTGAAAACTTTGTTCTAAAACTTGAATTGCTTTAGTATATTAAAACCTGGTTTAACATATCATTTGAAAATCAATTCACACATTTAAAACTGATTTATACTTCATATTTTAAAACCTGAAACAAAGTTTTCCTTTTAAATTTTAAAAACTTGATAATTAAAAATAAAAACCCGAGCAATTCACCAAAAATCCCGAGCCTCTCTCGTGCCACTCGCGATCCATTCATGCTCTCGAGTTACTCACGCAACATTCTCGAGTTCGACACCGAGAAACGATCGTCTTCCCCCAAACTCGAACTCACAGCACAACCCAAACTAACCCAACGTGCACGTGCACGTGCACATCTACTCTGACCATCAGAGATCAACGCTCCGACCTTTGCCAAGTCGCCGAACATCCCCTTAGACGAACTGACCACTCAGATCGTCAATAATCACGACAAACCAAAATCGAACCCTCTGTCGAACTGGAACTAAAACCAAATGAAGCCAATCACCTCGCTGCCGACGAATTCGATCACCGAAGCCCACGTCCTTCCGACCACAGCTACGCCACGACCTCCAGCAACATTTCCTCGACTTGCGAAAGCCTCCGATGCATCATCATCACAGCCTTCACCTCGAAAACACAGATGAACCAAACCAAGGTGAAAACCCTAAACCATCGCCGTTCCACCACCCCGATCACTGATAAATTCAATTTGCATTTTTTCGATAACTCCAACATACGCATTACCTTCCACATAAATCTCGAAGCTCAACAATTTTCCGATCATCAGAAATTGACAATTCGCGATCTCTGATCATCCACAATATCTCGATAGCCATGCAACTAAAAATTCTAGTTTTTTTTTTAAAAATCCTTGCTTTCAAAATGGATTTAGACGATGCAATCGTATCAAAAATTCATGTAGGTTGAAATTTCGGTAGATTTGAATTTTCACTGTTATTCATCCTTTAGACAAAACTATTTCATATTATCTTGAAATTATATTTTTAGACCTTAAACCATAGCTAAACAAACAAAGTTTGTTTAGATTCTAAAATCCAGTAAGGATCAAGGGAAGAGGAATTTAATTTTGCACAGGTTTTAGGAATCTGAGAACAGACAGAGGCAAATGTGCCTGTAACTCAAACATGCATAATTTTCTCTGCATATAAACATCTACAAATTTGCATGCATGTCAATTCATTAAATTTTATTGTTAACATCAACACAAACAACACATAGTGCTTCAGATTTTAAGTGTTTACTCACCAGAGGGATGAACACAGAAAACTGGAATGTTGAAACAGAGGAGCTTTGAACAAAAATCTAGAAATGCTTTTGATCTGCAATGATTTTTTTTAGTTTGTTTGATCTGTTACTTGCTTCCAGGCTTGAAAAGTTTGAAAAGCTATTGTTTGATCTTTAGTTTCAGGTTTGATCTTTACTGCTGAGGAAATCTTGATTTTTATTTCTCAGTTTTTTTACTTTTGAAAGAGAAGAAAAAAAAAGTAACCTGGTTTATCTTCTTTGATATTTATATTTTAAAGTTTTAAGGAATTAAGATTTCCACTTGTTATTCATTTGTTAACACTTGTCTTAATAAAGTTTAAAATGGTTACACTTGTTAAAATTCATAAAAATTATGTTTAGATCCTTAACTTAAATTTATTTATTGACTTATGTTTAAATCCCTCTTAGCTTTATTTTCTTACAAAACATTTCTTTTTATATTAACGTATGTATTTAATTTCAAATACAAGTTCCAATTCAAATTTAAAGTCAAATTCAAATCTACTTATATATATATGTATACATATATATTTCAAATTCAAATAATTCTAAACATTTATTACTTTGAATTCTTAAACTCAAATGAATTTTACAATCTTACATATATAGTCAAATCAACACTTAATTTATTTATTTTGAAAATTTAAATGATTTCAAATTTTTATCCCAAAATTTAAACCTATTTCTAATTTAAATTTATTTAAAAATTGGGATCGTTACACTTTTCTGAGCTCATTTATTCACTTAAAACCTTAAACATTGAAAATTTCAGCCTTTCACAGCATTTAGAAAATGCCATAGTAAATTATACTTGAAACAGTTCATTTCAGCCAAAGAGAGCATTAAAATAAAACTGTTGTAATATTTAAGTTCATTTGAAACAGTTCAGTTAGAAAAGACAACATTTAAATAGAACTGCTGTAATATTCAATTATATTTGAAAACGGTTCATTTTAGCCTACTGCAGCTTTTATCAAGTGCTGTTGTAGCCCTTTTATTAGTTTAATGTTTTAGGTTTCATTCAGCAACCACAGCATTCACCTAGTGCTATAATATGCCTTAGTTAAAATTTAGCTATAGTTCATTTGTATGGACCACAACACTTACCAAGTGCTGTAATATCATTTACTTTAGATTTTAAGTTAACTACAGCAATGATAGCATTTCTGAAGTGCTACTAAAGACATTTCCAAATTTACAGTAGAATTTCAGCCACAAATAAACTTCAATTTAAACCATTTTTAACTTATAAAATTTCATATTTTCCACTTTAAAAATGGTCATTTAAACTCCCTTGAACTTGTGATTTTACAAAGTAAATTTCACAAATAAATATCAATAATTTCACTTATTAAATTCAAGTGTACAAATTTCCCATTCTTTACCTTTTAACAATTATTTATCACTTAAATTTCAAATTACCATTTCATACATTGAACTAAATTTCCATTTTATTTAATTTAATTAAACTTACATTTAAAACCAAATCTCACAATTCCAAGTCAAGTTAAATTCGAAATTACCATTTAACTATCCATTTATTTAACATTTTAAACCAATTACATAAATAAAAAATATACTATAAGTTCCTTAACTTTATTTTACAAATAACTTGATTTTTCTTTTACTTTATTTTTATTCAATTCATACATCACTTATATTAATTACTAAATTAAGCTTATAATTCCATTTTCTTTTACTTAAATTCCCATTATTAAGTTAAATCAAACTTTCACACTACAACTCAAACCATATATTAACTTATACCATTTAACCTTTTAGAAAATCACTGTTTAACCATTTTAAGTCCAATATAAGTCAAATTTCATATTGTTTCTTTTCTTTCTTTTACAATACAAGAAATTGATAAGAAACCATATTTTGAAATCAGCCACGGGTCCGGATTATATTTCACACCTAAATCAAGTGATACGGAAATTATCATTTATATCCGTAATCAGTAAAATTTTCGAGTTTTGATTATTTCAAACCCGCAATCCCAAGATAAATACAAATAAATAAAAAATCATCCAGGCCTATCATTTCAGCCCGTAATGATTTTTTCCTATTTTAAAGTCCGTTCGGGTATGTATCATTTCAACCCATAGTGATTCTATTCTATAGGGAACTTGCAGTGTGAGAAGCAAAAATAAATACACAGTATAATAGAATAAAACATAACAGATGATGAGACAAGTTTATAACCGGGTTAACATCATATAATTAACATCACAGGCAGGTATAACATGATATAACAATTCTACACATTCACTTGTTGTCGCTTCACTAATTATATAAGTACAAATGTCTTGAGTGAAAACTCACCTCTTTACGCTGGAGTTAGCAAACAACACACACAAATGAGAAATCCAAAAAGCATGATAGCATGACTTTTGATTTGAGTGGAGAGAGAGCCAAGACATTAATCTTGTATATAACCATAAAATAAAACAATATATATAAATATATTTACAATACCAAAATCTATTGAAACAAAAAGGAAATAGAATTTATAAAAGACATCACCCAGCCTCCAATTCAATTTTTGCTTGACCTTAACTCCATGTAGACTCGGCCATACATGCTTAGGATCGGTTTTGGCATGTTTTCAGGTGGGAAATGGATCAGATTTGGAACTAAAAATACAAGGCTAATTCAATATATAAACATTGGAAGGTCAAAAGGCAAGGTTAAAGAGGAGGTTTGGTTCACCTATTTGGCTCGACCAAAGGTCAATGGGCTCGGCCAAAGGCAAGTACAGGTCAGGTCTGGGGTTGGTGATGGTGTTCAGAGGTGGTGCTTACTGGTGGTGGTGGCGGATAAGGAGGTGGCCGTGGCAACAAATGAATGTGGTGGAGGTTATAGGAGTTCAGCTAGGCAATTCTAGGGGTTTTTGCAACTTTTTTGGAGTTTTTGTCCAAAGGAGGGTCACGGCCAGTATAGGTCAGAGGAGGAGGATGAGTTGTGGCCGTGGATGGTGGGAAGGAAGTGGTGGTGGTCGGTGGAGGAGATGGTGAGGTTATAGGCCGAGCAACATATGTGAAAAGATCAAGCAAAACAAGCAAAAATCAATGGAAAAGTGAAGAAGAAAAAGTAGAAAAAGAGGAAGACATTGCTTACTTTTTTTCAGCTTTGAAATGCCTTGCAAAATGAAGATAGGAAGAGATTTTTCACGTGATATAGGCGGCTAGGAATCAAGGAAATAAACGACAACAAATATGGAGGAGCTATGGTATGAAATCAATGGATAGAAAGATAAAGAGGTATTAAATCAAAACGTAACGTATGTCTGTAATTAAAAATAGGTACCGTATCTTAATTTATGCATTTGCTATATATTAAAGAAAGGTGTATACAAGAAGCTATCACAAACCAATAAATACAATAAAGTTAAATTAAATACATTTTAAATATATGTTTTTTAAAGCAATAACATATATATATATATATATATACGTATATACATACATACATACATATATTTGAATTTTCTTTCCAAGAAATAAATAGGGATCTAAATACTTATCCATTTAATTACTAAATGAATATATAAATAATTAAAATAGAAAAAATAAGGTAGAGATAGATATTATGAAAAATAAATAAATAGTTTTAGGAAAAGTAGGAAATAAATAAAGAAAATACTCTATTTAATGGAACTAGAATTAAAAATTGAAAATCAACATTTGAAAATTATAACTATACTTTAGAAATGTTTTTTTTAAAATACAACATATGCATAAAATATCATGTTACACAAATTAGAATGTGATTTTACAAACAAAAATATTATTTATATAAATTTAAAATAAACAAATTTGTTAAATCAAACAATTTACACACAATATTGTAAAAAGCATGACTTTCACAATATTAATCCTATTTCAACGAAACGAAAAGCAATATTCTTGAAATTAAATCTATTTTAATAATAAAAGATAAATTCAAAAATTCAAAAATTTAATTTTAAATTTAAAAGTCAAAGTTTGACCATTTTGACCAAAATCCACTTTTTGGAAATATTCCATTTATTCAGGTTTGGAATTATAATTCACACAAAAATCAAAATTTATATTTAAAATAACAAAATTTATCCATTTTAATAAATAACATAAAGTTTTTGGATCAGGAATTTCAGTTAAAATAATTAAAATATAAAATTAAAATAATCACAAAGTACATGGTTGTTACATAGGTCCTATAATAACAATTCAAAAACCTTGGTTTATAAATTTTAACTCTATATACTATGGTATATAAGATCACCCAATCAATCAATTCAATCAAACCTGCCATAATCCGTAAAGGAAAAACTAACACTTAACATTACTTAAAATGTCAAATGACTAACAAACAAATCTTGACTTAGGTTTAAAACTTTCTTGATTGCCTAAGAATATAAATAATTTGCTAAGCGTACCATTTTTCTCATCAACCTTTGGTTATTGCTTAGAGGATTACCTATGCTCCTTTACACAAAATTGAAAGTCACTTTCTAAAATTATTGGTTTCCTAATTATATCAATATTTCTAAATCATTCAAATTTGCATTTAGTACTTTATTCAATACCTAAATTGTTTTTGAGTTATTTCATAAATTTTCACCTAAGTTTAAAAATATTTTATAAAGTAATTTCTTTATAAAACATCAAATAATAACTTATTACACTTTATTTACTTGTATAATACCTTTCTAAATCCTAAGAATATATACAAAACATAAAATTCATTTTTCTTTTCACAATTTAGGTAAAGATCTAATCAAAATTTGGATCTTTTAAAACTGAGTCAACCCCTCGACCTCTTTAACTTAGAGTGTTAAAATAGAAGATGTTCATGGGTTGACCCAAAACAACAAATACTTTACACCACTTACATGTTTAAACAAAAGCTATGATTTTAATAAAATAATGTATATTAGAACCTTTCCACCGTTTTTACCTTAAGGTGTTATAATGAATGATGTTTATGGACTGGTCTAATAACACCAATTAGTTTACACTGCTTAGATGCTTAAATAATATATATGGTTTTGATAAAACAATGTTATCAAAACCTTCTTATCCAATCTAACCCATTTAAATCAGTGTTAAACTATCTTTTATCTTTTCTAAGGTTAAAAATTCATTTATCAAAACAATCTTTTATCAAAAATAATTTTTATTTGGAAATCAATTACCTTTTAAAGAACTTAAAAACTAATTAAGCATACAACATATATTCTTTTATGAAATAACTTCAAACAATTTTATTTACTAAAAATCACTTCGGGTTCGTATGGATTTGGACTCATTTTGATCACAATGATAAAGAGAATAATTTACTAAGTACTCCACAACGTTCATATAAGTAAACATTCGATCGTCACTTAGAAGATTGTTCAGGTTACCATAATATTAACTGAAATGTTTTCCTTCGAACTATCCTAAAGAATATGCATTCCATTTAAAATTTCCTTTTCAAATTATTTATATTTCAGGAATATTTTCGAATAATACCACTATTACTTTTTCTTAAAATCTTTTGAAACCATTTTGAACAATTTTCGGGATTTAAACTTTCATATATCTCTTTAAATTGTCCTTTTTAAGAGGCAAATATATAATACTAAGTGTATTAAAATAAGGGTAAAAAAATGTTATTAAAACATCGTTTACTATAAACCTAAAATAATTTCTCATTTAAAAACCATCACTTTTAAATTTAAAACAATATTTATTATTCCAAAGGAAAATAAAACAACTTAAATACCTTTTATAAATTTAAAACAATGTTAATCGTCCCAGGGAATGATTTATAATAATCTTTTCTAAATCTAAAACAATATTAACTATCCCGAAAGATAATTAATCGAATCTATAATTTCCTTTAATAAACAAATAAATTATCTTTAATAAAATAGTCAATTACCTCTAAACTGCTTTCATTAAATCGGTAAATTTACTTTTAAAACCTTTATTGAAATCAGTTTATTCACTTTAAACACTAAATTAATTTATTAACTTAAAATATTATTTATTAAAAGATTTGTTAAATTGAAATAATCATTAATTAAAATAAATAATTAATCTCTTGTATTCTATAAATAATTAATCTTAGCTATCATTAACTAAATGATTTATAAAACTTACATGCTACTAATTAAAACACTTAATTAAATTCAAATGATCATCTGTTAATGATTAATTACATTTCAAATATCATTAGTTAAAATGAATTAGTTAAATTCAAACATCATTAATTAAAATGATTAACTATCAATCCAGATTAATTTCAGTTAAACAATCAATCAAACAAATCTAACCATCATCCAAGAAATAAACAAAAGTTTTTAACATCATAGATATGATATAGAAAATTTGAGCGTGAGTTAAATTCGCATTTAAATAATTCTCCTTCATTATAATTAAATTTTCACAAATATTTATCCTTATTTAGATTATATTAAACAACTTTTTATTAAAAGTTCACTTTCAGCTTAACACTATTAAAAGACGACTTTTAACCTAACCCTTTCACCGAACACCTTATAGTCAAACTGTGAAACTTAATTCATAAGAGGTTCATTCTCAAGGTTCCCTAGTTCCTATTTTCTTAACCTATACCTTACTAAGGAAATTTTTTATGAACTTGTTCAACAATAGGTAATCATCAAACTGAACAAGCATAACTAAAAAAAATCCTAAATGATAACAATAAAACATGATCATCTCCTGATAATCAACTCATCAATACACTATATTAATTTTTAAAATCATTCTTGTATATATAAAATATATTCCTAGGTAAAATTATTTAATTTACCATTTTAAAACACTACTTTATCAGCAGTTCTGCTCAAGTGCTTTAAAATTCCAATCAATAACGCTGATCAGATGCATCGACCAGAATTCATATACCATCCAACGGATCAAACAACACAATATAAATTTTGTTTATAACACTGACAAATACGCACTTAATATGTATATTTATACTCTCAGACTTATCTAGGACATTACTAATCCTATCCTTAGAGAGTTTACCCCACCAAGGCTTAGGGGTTTGCTAAACCTAAGCTCTAATACCATCTGTGACGATCTACCTTTTCGATCCCTTAGATTGACCATTAATACATCCATGGTATTCGTGTGCTGTTGCTCAAGTGTCCGATAGAAAAGTTTTTATAGGGAAAAATAAAGAACAGAACAAGGCAGAATAGAAAAAACCTCAAAACAGAATGGTCATATATAATAAAAAATGATATAGTACAAAGGTTACTCCTTACATGGAGCTATCAGAGTTAAACAAAAGTACTACATCTAACAGATTTGAAGCTATACATTATGACTTATCTTTTTTAGGTACAGAATACATCTTCATAACCATATAGTGGAAAGAAATAACTAAATAACTAAGGAGCCACCTGCTCGATCATCGTCTTCGAAGAGCTCCTAAGAGAAACCTTCTATTCTCAGACTACTCAAATATAATTGAGTACCCAAGAGTTTAGGTAAAATAAACAACTCGGATCAGATAATATGTCTAGTATGAGTAAAACTCTAAAACAAAAGGAAGTGTATTTAACAATATTATGTTGGACCACGCCGCTAATGCGGAGCGAGTTTTCTCTACATAAACAACAACCAAACATAAGATTGGAAAAGTACAATAGGAAACAAATCCAAACATAGATGATAGGCAAAAATAGTATAAAGATTCAGACTTGAAATAATGGAACAGTCTGAACAGAATCCAAACTGAACAGAATGGATAAAACATGATAATAGTCCAAATTTAGAATGGAAAAAACCTATAATTAAATATCATGAAGAGCGGTTGACTCTTCCCGCTACAATTACAGAAAAATAACTCGAAGGTTTAAACGAAATAAGGAAAGAAATTTTTTCCAACAATGACTAGGAGGATGCAACCCCCTTGAAGTATACCTTTAGTAATATACTTTTGAGAAGGTCATATACTCGGTGACCTCCTCGGGAAAAGTACCCGTTAGACCTCGCCAATCTCGAGTATCCGAATATTTCACATCTTAATATGCAACTAAATCCAACCTTGATGAGATGCGAAATACCCTTTTAATGGAAGTAACCCCACATAGCTGGATGCCCATAAGCTCTTTGGATTTAATCATTTCCAACAAAGGTTAACGAAGCTCAAAAGAGCTACATATCGTCTTAAAGTGATGAAAAATAAAGAAGTTGAAGTAACTAATAGCCGAGAAACGAATTATCGAGGATATAAAATGATTGTATATGGAAATTAAGTCTTGAACACCCATCTCCACTCATTGGATTCAAACTTGTACTATTCCTGGGTTGACAATAATGCCGGACAAGTCAAGGTAGTGTTACCTCAAAATCATGTCTCACGACCCTTCTTAACTTTTGGAATAGTGACAAATCTACATCTTCCATGTTTAGTGTTAAGCATACGAATAAATCGTTTCCATATAAATGATATCGCTTTACGGAAATTAATTCATTTCCATAAACAAACCAAACTTGTTCTTTTAAAAAACCAAACTCATGCTTGGTTTCGCATTACAAGTATAGCTTTAAAATACTTTGTTAAAATAGTTTACTAACTTTAAAACATCATTATGAAAAGGATTTTATGACTTAAAATATCCTTATTACATTGATTAATTAACTTTAAAACTTCAATAATTCAGTTGATTGATTGACTTCAATAGCCCTTAATTCAAAAGAAGTTAATCATCTTTAAACATCATTAATTTAATTAATTAATAAAAAATAATTATAATTAATTAAGTTAAATAAATAAATTATTACCATTATTTAAAATGAGTAACAAAGTAAAATAATCCTTGTTACTTTGATAAATTCACTTTGAGACTTCATTAATTAAGCCGACAAATTAACTTCAAATGCCTTTAATTGCAAATGGAAAATTACCTTTAAAACATCATTAATTCAACGAATTAATAATATTTAAATATAATTAATTTAATTAATTAATAAAATTAAATCTCATTGTCTAAAATTGATTTATTAATTATAAACATCATTAAAGGGAAGATTAATTAAAGCTAAAACAAGTTGATTAACTTGAAAAGCCGTTAATTAAAAAGATTAATTAATTTAAAAACATCATTAGTTCATTGATTAATTAAATTTAAACCATCATTATTAAAAGATTAATTATCCTTAAACATCATTAAATAAAATGATTATTTAATTTAAACAATCATTAACCAAGTAATTAGTTAAATTCAAAACACGTCATTAACTAAGTAATTAGTTAACCTTAATCCTTTTAATTAATTAATTAATTAAATTAAATAATTATTACTAAAATGGTTAATTACTTTTGAAAACATCGTTAATCTAAATCTTGCTTAACTTGTAAAAAAATTCCAAGCACGAAGATAAAACCAAACGATTTCGATAAAAAGTGATTTTCCGAAAGTGTCGATATAGCGACTATCGCTATACGGGCAGTTCGACAAACTTGTTTATGGCATTGTCATTACAACCAAACATTACATAGCAAGGAAATGAGCATATATACATGGTAATTTACTATGAAATATCATGTAATAAGTATTTGCTAATAATTATATTAACTTTAACCACCAACTTTTCATATAGCTAACTACATGCTTACTAACTTTCAAACATAACAACTTTTCAAAACGTAAACCAAACAACGACCAATACATCATCCAATACATACTACAAGAATTAATTAGCTACTAATATGAACATGAACATAGTTTAAAAGCTTTAGTTTTGAGGGTGAAGTTTTACTCACCAAATTGCTTACTAAATTTACCAAACTTGCGCTAACTTCATGAATGCGACTAGAACAGTGCGCTATTATGAAAATAACTTGACTTAGTGGACCTTGAGAGTGCTTTAGGGTTTGGCCTAGAGGCTATTGGGCATGGCCATGATGAAAAATAAGGAATTATGGATGTTGGTTTGAAAGTAAAGTGAAGTAGAATGAAGTAGAGAAGGAATAAACTAGTTTTAAGTGGATGGAAGTGGAAAAACAAGTGTTTTATGCCATGAACTTCAATATGGAACCATGGAAATGTAATTAAAGAAAATGAAGAAAGAAGTAGGAAATAAAGAAGGAGGATTTGTAAAGTGGAAATTATAAAGAGGTAGTGGTATTTATAAACATAGAAAACTAGAATTTACCAAAATACCTAATATAATCTCATGCATGCTACACCATACCTTTCCTACCCCTAGCATAAGTTACCCCTTCTCACTCCTACCTCCTTAAATCATGCTACTCCTTCCATGTGTATGTACTTAGGGTATGGAGACCGATTTGTATACATGTAAGTTTGTTTATATGTATATATATGCCTTTTATAACATAATATGTCACATCCATACTTAAGTATTAATATGTATATGTTAATATATGTAAGTATTCTTTATTATTACTAATCCTATCATATATAAATGCGTGAATTTTGATACAAATGTTCACGACATTTTTGATGGCTTTTACGATGCCAAAAAGTCGTAATTTCGAAAAATGTTTTTCGATCACATTTTGTATTTTTATTTAAACTAGCTATATTGGTAAACAAAATTTGAAAATGATTTTAACATCATTAATTATTATCTAAAATATGTTTATTTAGTTATTAAAATCTATTATTTAAATATTTAAAAAATGATTTAAATATTCAAATACTGTGATTTATTTTACAGGTTGTTACAAGGAGTAAGTGTTTTGATAAAGTAATCAAATGGTTTTTTTTTGTCAAAGCACAGAGGAAACATGCATATATAAAAAAGAACATGGAAGTACTATCATGTTTCGAATCTTGTATATTGACGATTATCTTCTGATTGGCAAGGACATTATGCTGTTGCAATCAGTGAACACATGATTACCTAAGAACTTCCCTATGAATTATATGAGAGAAGCAACATATATACTTTATATAAGATCTACAAAGATAGATCTAAAAGGTTGTTGGGATTGTCCCGATCCCTATACATAGATACCATATTGAAAAGTGGAGAATTCTAAGCGTGGAAATATTCTGATGCAATCTGAAATTTCCCTTTCTAAGAAGAATGCTACTCATACCGAGGAGGAAAATGAGAATTTTAGAAGGATACCATATGCATCCACAATCAGTTCCATCATGTACGCTATGCTATGTACTAGACCAGATGTGGTTGTAGAATATAATAGTCTATGATTTTTGTTCGATGATAATAAAAACACACACGCGCGTGCGCGTGCGCACACATACAAACACACACACGTATTATATTTCACTGTGTTTGTAGTAGTACTATTCCAATATCACAGAAAGAAATAAACAAATATATTTTGTTTCAATAAAATTCTAATAGCACACACAATTACAGCAAGAGCTTCCACAATATTTTCACAACATTTTATAGACACTATTTTATACTCCTTCATATACAAATTTTTTTACTCCCTTATATACAACACTCTTTTGTATATAATACTTTTAAACCACTCTTTATCCTCACCCGCTTGAATACAAATTTTATTTTTTCTTACTTCAGTCTTCATCCAAACGATAGTTTATTTTATTTGACAAACAACAATGTAGTAAAAAAAATAAACAAATTAAAACTGCAAATATATAAATATATTTAAACTCGGCATTGCCTCAGTTTATTGTTTTTATTCATTTCATATTTTAAACAGGCACCAAAATTAACAAACATGGACCAGTACAATAGATATATATACAAGGACCAGTACAATATGTTTTATATGAGACAGAAATTCAAAATCAAGCTATCATGTGCACAAACAATTTAAGACATGCACAATGTATCATTGTACATGCCTAAAGGCTGAGCAATCTCAAATAAACAAGGCCACAAAGGAAAAAAGGTGCCATAAACCATAAACCAATAAGCGTAAGAAGAAGTGAATGTTAATTTTAGCAAAACAGATTAGGCAAGGCATGCATAAGTTGTGCACACACGAAACCAACAAAAAAAAGCACAAAATAGGGCTCGACAAAGTGATAACACAATCCAAAACACATGCTTAGGCTTAAGTGAAAGTGCACAATTCCAAATAAACAAGGCCACTGATGTAAAAAGTTACAATAACATCATAAATCAGCAAGGACAAGCATAGATGCATAGTGCACAACAAAGTGCAACATCATCAAGGTCATTATCAGAAATACCAGACCAGGTAAAGCAATACTAGGCTAGGACATAAGGCAAGGTCATAAGAAAGCACACAGGGCAAGCACACAAGAGAAACATACAAGGAACTGTACACAACTCATAGATGCAACAGCACAACAAAGTCATGCACACAAGCGTGCACACACATAAAGGAAGCACATGCACACATAGGCAAGCTCGAAGTTAAGCACATCAAGGCCAGAAACACACAAGACCAGTGCACAATCCAGAAGTACACTGCAAGGTCATGCACACACAAAGGACTAGTGCAAACTCAGAAGTACACAACAATGTCGTGCACACACATAAAGGAAAGCATAGGCTACAACACTCTCGGACAAGACATGCAAGTGCAAGCACTCAGGCAAGGACAAAACTAAGCATATACATTCAACATCAAAACACAAACTGGAACTGCGGTATGTGCAACGTAGAATTCAACAAATATGCAGATGCATGTCCAAAATGTTCGCAATTGATAAATCAAAAGTTCGCAAGTTGATCAATTCCCGAAATAAAAAAATCAATCCATAAACCAAGTCAATCAAATGTGTAGCATCATTGAGCAAAATAAAAATCATAATCGAATCAAAAGCCCAAATTTACAGGTTGACAAATTCAAACTGAAAATCATGAAATATATGAAAATCAAAGGAAGGATTTTTCTCATTCCTTTCTTGTATAAGTATCAATTCATCATTGGCAATTAAAACAATTCGAGTGTGAATAAAGTATACATATAATTGAAAATCAAAATCATACCAAAATTTCAACTATAAAGGGGCTCAAAAATGGAAGCAACCGCAACCAAAAATACCACACCATTGTAGGAATAAACTGATAAAGGAGAAGATTCAGAGATTCAACATTCAATTTCAAAGTTGGAAGCTTCCTGAATTGAAGAGAGAAACCCTAAAAGAAATTAATGAAGAAAATAATAAAAATAGGAAGTGCTTTTTAATTTTGGCCGAAGTGCTACTAGGGCTTGTTATTTAATTTTTGTACTTTACTTTTAGTTTTGAAACTCTAGTTTTTAACTAAGATCAAACTATGATTTATACTTTGGAAAATTATTAGCTCCAGGATAGAGTTGAGGCATGATTCCTTGATATAGGGTTAAAACATGTTAACGATAGTCACAAGTTTACAGGGAATTTGTATGAGGTCGATTGCTTTATCTTAGTAGAAATCTTGGGGGCAGCGGTAGGTAGGTTTTGCCTAAGTTGAGTAAATTAGTGTATTGCTTTTATTTTCTCATTTAGTTCATTATTATCTATGCATCGAATTCTATTATTCTATGAATTTATAATAAACTGTATTCACTCCCTCTAGGGTTAATACGATCCTACTAGTGGTATGTAGTCAAATTCACCTTTTAACTATGGATAATTTCAATAATGCTTTTTTTGAATGACAATTCGTAGCTAGGCCATCTGTAACGACCCAGAATTTTTATTAATTAAAATTTGAATATTTAATTAATTTTAAATATTAATAAGTGAATTTATAAGTCAAATAAATTTGAATTTGAATTATTGGATTTAATTGGATAATTAAATCGATAATTTAATACGTTAAATTATGGAAATAATTGAAAATTGAGTTAAAAATGATTGAAAATGATTTGTAAAATTTTATTTTATCATATGGAAGTTAGAATGATATTTTAGAACTTTTAAAATCAAATTAAAAGTTAATTTGTGAAAATTGAATATTTTAATATTTAATAATCGACTAGTGAAAATAGTCATTTTTCAAAAAGTCTCAGAATTGAACGAAACCAGTTCCATTCGATCCGTAATAGTTAGTTATTACCGGATTTCAAATTTCGTGTCAATCGGAGTTACCGTTTGATCGTGGCAGCTCGAAACGCATCGATTCATTTTTAATTTTAATTTGGCGAGTGAAAATAGCCATTTTTCAAAAAGTCTCGGATTTCGACGAAACCAGTTTCATCGGATCCGTAATATGATATTATTGTAAGGTTTCAAATGTCAAGTCAATTGGATTTACCGTTTGTCCGGTACAAATTAAAACGCCTAGAAAATCGCTTAAATCGGTTTAATTTAAATTGAGCGTTTACAGCCATAACTCGCACAGATGTTCGAATTAGCTTCCGAAACCTGTTCCATTGTGTCCGGAATGCGGGGTAAACCCTAGAAACGCTGGTTACGGCACGTAAATCGGAGTTCGGAATTTCCGGATGAATAGTGTTCGATTTTTCTTTATAAATAACACCCACCTCTTCATAATTTAGAAAAATCATTCCAAACCCTAACCCTAATATCATAGCCGCCACCCCCATTTTCTAAGGCCAGAATTTAATCTCACTTCTCCCTCAATCTCTCTCAATCTACAAAGAATTAGCCAAAGCTGTTAACTACAACATTGAAGAGCATGAAGAGGGCTTTAAATCCATACGGTGATGATGGATTTTGGTGCAACGGAGGGGGAGATAAACGAGGCCGTTCATGGCCAGTCACGCACGCCATATGAGGAGGAGGAGGGGGCCGAGCTCAGGGTGCTTGGGGCCGAACCTAGAGGGAGTTAGGGGCTGCGAAGTGGAGTAATCTGATCGAGTTGCAAATGAACGTGGAGGAGGAATTAATTAACCCTAATTCTTGGATATGGGTTTGGAGTTTGCGTGCTCCTTCCTGTAGTTGAACGTGATGAAGGAGAAGGCAAGATGCGGCTATGATGGAAAGATGAAGGATCCAAGGGCTATGATGGATTTAGGTTAAAAAAATTAAAAGTTATGTTGTAATTTATGTGTATAAAATTCGAGTAAATTTCAAAAATCAATATCTTTTTCATACGAGGTCGAAAACGCGCGAAACCAGTTGCGTTGGAATCGTATGGACGAGCACTACGCGATGGAGTTGGTTTGGAGTCGTTTGGAGTTAGTGAGAATTTTGGGTAAAATTAAACGTCCGTTTAATTTTATTCGAAATAAATCGCTAAAACGGAATTTAAAATCAAGGTGAGAATTTCTCACTTAATCGAATCAGTTTCGATTTTATTTTAAATAGTTAGATTTAAAATATTTGAATGCATGTTTGAATGTTGATTAATATCTATTGATTGTTAAAATAGACATTATGCGCCGTTAGTAAGCGGATGTTATTTATTAAAAACATATACCGCGAATATTTCATAAACAGTGAAATTGGTATTATATATAGTAGCAATATATATATATATATTGCCATATGTATATATTGGAGTTATTGATTTCCCGCATTTATTTGTTTAGCGGATGAGACCCTATTACGCCATTATTAAGCGGATAATATTTAATAAGAACATATACCGCGATAATTTCGTACTGGAACGAAATTGGTATTGTGCTAATGTTTGTGGATGCAGGAAAACAGGTTGGAGGGATCCAACTGGATTCCTCAATAGTATTTATTTAATTTTAGATATTTTGATATTTGATTGATTATCATATTGATATATGATATCGTTGTAGTCGTGATTGACTATTTGGTGTGTAGCATTATTGGACCCAGATTTTGGGATTTTAAAATGATTTTAAAGTGATTTTAGAAAGTATACGTTTTATAAAATAATTTTGGAATTGATCCATTTTAAATAAATAAACGTTATAATTTTTAATGTTATAAAAATTATGATTTTTGAGAAATACAGTTAAAAAACTGATTTTTGAGAATATGATGCTAATGATTTTATAAAATAGTTTAATCGGGATTTTAGAATTTATTGTGAAAAGTTTAAATATAGGATTTATAAAATTTAATTATTTTATGAATCAAAATGGTGAAATAATAAAGGAATTTGAAGACGTTTTAAAAGAATAATATAAATTGATTTATATTAAGAGATTTATAAATAGATATTTATAAATTGAAATATTGACATTATAAAACAAGTTTTTATAAGTGTTTGAATGAAGTGAAAATGAATTTCATAAATGGATGAAATTTATAAAATTATAAACTGTGAAGTTATAAATAAAATTTATAAGTAGTAAGATTTATAAATTTGTGAAGTTATTGAAAGAATAGATTTGGTTAAATAAATGAATCTTATAAGTTATAAGATTTATGGTTTGGAAAGTCTTTAGAGGAACGATTTTGTAAAATAATCGTTTTATAAGTATTTAACTTATAATATGAAATTTTAGTTTATAATTAAGTTATAAACTGGAATAGGTTAATAAAGGAATTTATAAAAAGGAAGTTTTTATAAATAAATAGAAATGGAATTTATAAACGTTGATTTATAAATTTGCAAATGATTTATTTTGACAAGAAAATTTGTTGAAACTTATAAATGGAGTTATATTCACATTTTTGAATAGTGAATAATCCTTTGAATTAAAATGAATCAAAGGATGAAATTTGTTAACAAAGTATATTCACGTTTTTGAATAGTGAATAACACGTTAAAGAAATTGTTTTGGATTTGGATGTTTTAAATAGAATTAAAACGTTCTAACGATGTTTTAAAATGTGTTGAGATTCGAAACCATAGATTTCAACGTTAATTGTTGAAATAGACGTTTTCGAAAAATAGAAGGAAATAGTGGACTATAACACTGTTGTTATAGTAAATGATTTCCGAAAGGAAATGTTTTGTATAGTATTGGGATTTATATATCTATTCTAATTTCGAATCCCTATACTAGTGATTTTGGGTTGTCGTAACGATGTTTTACGTAACATTCGTTTTGGCCCAAATAAATATGTTTAAGAGAATGATTTCCTTAAAGAATGAAATATATACTTAATCTCGATTTAAGTATATTGAATATTTTCTAAGTGTTGAAAATAAATAAAATTTGTGAATTACTTATTAAATAAGTATGGAAATGTTTTCCAATATAAAGTGAATACTTTGAGAATTTATCTTTTTGAAGATAAATTGGAATGGATAATTGAAATCGTATATGCATAGATATTTTGAAATATAAATTCATTATGGAATTTATATGTGAAAGTGGAATTTGTATGAAAATAAATATTGATTTATTTTTGAAGTGTTGAAATTATATATCTTGTAAAGATATTTTGGAAAATAAATAATTTAGAAAATTATTTGGAATCTGGTGATGTGTGCATATCCATTGATAGTTCAATAACCGACTATCAATATTTCCCTTTGAATGGGTAATTGATGTGATTTGTTTGAATGTGAATGCTACACTTATTTTTGAATAAGCGCTCACTATTCGGGTTAACCGGGAAAGGACCATGGGGTCGTATAACCCATTCCGAATATGTGATACGTCGTTGTGAATTGCATTGAAGATCGGTGTTGAAGACCCGGTATTTGCGAGAGCGATAGGATGGCCTGTCGATTTACTCTGCACCGAGTTGCTCCGGTATAGAGTTCTCCATATGTGATGGTGAATCCGATCAGGATTGTGAATATCCGGATTGCAAGGACTTCTTTGTAAGTGCCTTCGGTTTTGTTCGAGCCCGGAACAGACTTGTATGGATTGTATGTCTGACATTACAAGTTGAGATATAAAGCAGATTTCTTTCAAATATATTTCTATTGGTGGCGAAGAATTTATTCTTTTAGCTTAACACCCTTCTCTGAGACGTACGAGCTCAGAGGTTATATAGTTGAAGTTATCAGCGATATATTCCCAATTTGGTAATGTGACATGCTGAGTGTTGCTGTAAATGATCATTGTGTTGATTATTGTGATAGGATCGTTTATTTGATCGTCTATCTTGGTGATCATTGTGTTGATCATTTGTTGACCCAAAGCATGGCTTTTGAATAAAGTATGTTTTTGTGGACGTGACTTCATCGAACCTCACACCCCGGAAATGGTCAAAACAGGAAAGATGCGGCAAGGTTATGAGGGGTAGCACCCTTTAGGGTATGTACATTTCCTTCTGGATAGAGGTGGTATCATGGTATGGAGCCCAGATATTTAACCTATGTGGTTACTACGAATTTATTACTTTGTGGTTGTTGGTTTTCGGGATCCCATGAGAAAGGTCGTTTACGATCGGGGAATGGCGTGCTCGTGTCAGTAGTTACCCAGTTAGGGGTAACCCGGCCTTGTGTTGGCAGAGTTCCGGTTTGGTTCTCGGGGATGTCTTTCCAGAGGCATTCTCATGTGGCAATGGGAAGTTCCTTGGCCTGACCATTTGTTGGAAATCCAAAGAAACAATACGAAACTTGTACGGTTTTAGTTGTAGAACCTGCCATCTAATATGGTAGCTATAGTAGGCATAATATAATGGTACCTATGCTGGCTAAGATTTATATTCTACTTTCGAAATGAATTTTTCCTACACTATGCACTAATAATAATATGAAATGTTCTTTTAAATGCGTATCAAGCATCTTTGACTATCATAAGGAGAAATCTCCTCCGATTCTGCGTTTGCATTGTGTGTGTGTGCGGGAGGCCTTATGGTAGTCTCATTTTTAAAAGCATTGCGAATTGAAATAAAAATATTCCTCTATTTTGATTTTAAAGATAAATAAACTGTTTTGAGTTCTCACACCAGTCACATGACTGACTCGGAGTTTATTGTTTTCCTTCCTAAACTCTGGGTGCCCACCAATTTCCACACGGGCAGTCAAGAGTTAAGGTTTATCAGGATATTCTGGATATTCAGGAATTGCTGGAGGCAAGCTGGATGGCATGGCGTATTACTTATATAGTTTTTCTTTTTCCGCTGCACTGTTTGTTGTTGTATATTGTAGTACACTCTGATGATATGATGTAATGTAATGTGATGTAATGTAATGTGATGTAATGTAATAACTGATATAGTTCTTTGTTTAAAGATTATTCATTTATTATTATATGTTGTTCCGCTGCGAATTGTGAGATTCTGATGTTGTTTTCTGTTCCGTTCTATTTTGCTGTTTTCTTTTCTCTCTACTTTCTCTCTTCTACCTTCTTCTCTTCTTTTTCTTTTCCTAAATTTTTCTTAAAACCCCTAAGGGTTCGTATTTTCGTTCATCTTGAATTAAACAAAGGAGATTAGTGTCTATTCAAGGAGTACGGACTTACGGGTCTTTACATCTGGTATCAGAGCTTATGGTTAAGCGACAACCATGGTTCTGTTGGGTATTATTCATTAGAGATAGAGTCAGTAGTGCTCTAGATTGAGTTTGAGTGTAATAATAGCTATGAGAGCGTATTTGTTAGTGAATATGAAATTGTTTTATATTGTGATGATTGGTTTGTTGAGTGGTATATGAACCTTCGTCGGCGCAGCTTCGAAACTGAATCGAAGGGGTTTCTAAACACTTGAATAGAACAATTCGACACAATATTGTTTTAAATTGGGTAAACGAAATAATTTTACTTGATTATATTTTATATATAAAGGAATAATTTTTCAGAATTATTAAAGTGAATATAAGTTGATTGTTTGGTTGTTTGAATAATCTAAATTGAAGAATAAATTGTATAAGTAAAGAATTATAAGAGTTGAATTATAATTAAAGTGATTTACAATTGTGAAATAAACTTATATATATAAGAAGTGAAACTATATGAATACATATTTATGAATATGAATTGTAAATAAAAATGAATGTGAACTAAAGTTATGTAAATGAAATTCAACTTTTGTAATTGAATTGAATGAATGGATTAAATGTTAATCAATTAAATGTGAATTAAGTTGATATGAAATAATGAATATAAGTGTTAATTCATTAAAATCTAATGTTATTGGAAGTTGAATAATTGAATGAAAATCAATTAATTTAAACCAATTGAAAGCAAAGGAATTTGGTTTTAATTAATATACATTGGTTGTTATATGATTGTTAGATGATTGTATATAATTCGTTAAGAGTTAATGAAATTGAAAGCTAAATTAATTGAATTCAAATTAGAAGTAAATAAATTTGAATAGAATTGAATTTGATTTGGAAGTGGACCAACTTGAATATGAATTAGTGAATATAAGCAAATTGAAAATGAATGTTAGTAAATCCACTGTATAAGAATCAAATGTGATTAAATTGAAAACCAATTCATTAATATTAATGAGAATATGAATGAATATGAATTTGTTGAATGATAGTTGGTTGATGTTTGCATTTGTTGCTTTAGTTGCAGTTGCTATGTTGGCATATATAGTTATTATGTTGCTATATGTTGTATATTGAGATTATTATCTATATGCATGATTCTCATGTTGTTTGTTGAGTAATTAGTAGGTGCGGATCGCGTTTGCTTCGCATTTGGAGCTCGCTTTTGCGCTATATTAGCCGTATATGCTTGCTAATAAAATATAAGGTACATATTTCGGATTACATACCGTACTTTTACACTTTTTTCCCTGCGGGATGCCTCATTACTTGATGAGATGTATAATTGTGATATATATACTGTCATTTTTTTTTTCGGATCGAGCCGCGCAAAGGAGACTATGGCGAATTTTTCCGAAAATTTAAGGCGTTAGAAAAAATTTGAGAAAATTGGAAAATTTTGAAAACTTTAACTTTGATTTTAGAGTTGAAAGTTAAACAATAGTAGTTGTTTTTGAAAAGATAACTAAGTATGATTTGGAAAACTTAGTAAAGATATTATAAGAAGTTTAACTATGAATTTTGGGAAAGTTAATAGAATTCTTTAACTTTTCTTACTAATAATTTCGAGGACGAAATTCTTTTAAGTGGGGAAGATTGTAATGACCCAGAATTTTTATTAATTAAAATTTGAATATTTAATTAATTTTAAATATTAATAAGTGAATTTATAAGTCAAATAAATTTTAATTTGAATTATTGGATTTAATTGGATAATTAAATCGATAATTTAATACGTTAAATTATGGAAATAATTGAAAATTGAGTTAAAAATGATTGAAAATGATTTGTAAAATTTTATTTTATCATATGGAAGTTAGAATGATATTTTAGAACTTTTAAAATCAAATTAAAAGTTAATTTGTGAAAATTGAATATTTTAATATTTAATAATCGACTAGTGAAAATAGTCATTTTTCAAAAAGTCTCAGAATTGAACGAAACCAGTTCCATTGGATCCGTAATAGTTAGTTATTACCGGATTTCAAATTTCGTGTCAATCGGAGTTACCGTTTGATCGTGGCAGCTCGAAACGCATCGATTTATTTTTAATTTTAATTTGGTGAGTGAAAATAGCCATTTTTCAAAAAGTCTCGGATTTCAACGAAACCAGTTTCATCGGATCCGTAATATGATATTATTGTAAGGTTTCAAATTTCAAGTCAATTGGATTTACCGTTTGTCCGGTACAAATTAAAACGCCTAGAAAATCGCTTAAATCAGTTTAATTTAAATTGAGCGTTTACAGCCATAACTCGCACAGATGTCCGAATTAGCTTCCGAAACCTGTTCCATTGTGTCCGGAACGCGGGGTAAACCCTAGAAACGCTGGTTACGGCACGTAAATCGGAGTTCGGAATTTCCGGATGAATAGTGTTCGATTTTTCTTTATAAATAGCACCCACCTCTTCATAATTTAGAAAAATCATTCCAAACCCTAACCCTAATATCATAGCCGCCACCCCCATTTTCTAAGGCCAGAATTTAATCTCACTTCTCCCTCAATCTCTCTCAATCTACAAAGAATTAGCCAAAGTTGTTAACTACAACATTGAAGAGCATGAAGAGGGCTTTAAATCCATACGGTGATGATGGATTTTGGTGCAACGGAGGGGGAGATAAACGAGGCCGTTCATGGCCAGTCACGCACGCCATATGAGGAGGAGGAGGGGGCCGAGCTCAGGGTGCTTGGGGCCGAACCTAGAGGGAGTTAGGGGCTGCGAAGTGGAGTAATCTGATCGAGTTGCAAGTGAACGTGGAGGAGGAATTAATTAACCCTAATTCTTGGATATGGGTTTGGAGTTTGCGTGCTCCTTCCTGTAGTTGAACGTGATGAAGGAGAAGGCAAGATGCGGCTATGATGGAAAGATGAAGGATCCAAGGGCTATGATGGATTTAGGTTAAAAAAATTAAAAGTTATGTTGTAATTTATGTGTATAAAATTCGAGTAAACTTCAAAAATCAATATCTTTTTCATACGAGGTCGAAAACGCGCGAAACCAGTTGCGTTGGAATCGTATGGACGAGCACTACGCGATGGAGTTGGTTTGGAGTCGTTTGGAGTTAGTGAGAATTTTAGGTAAAATTAAACGTCCGTTTAATTTTATTCGAAATAAATCGCTAAAACGGAATTTAAAATCAAGGTGAGAATTTCTCACTCAATCGAATCAGTTTCGATTTTATTTTAAATAGTTAGATTTAAAATATTTGAATGCATGTTTGAATGTTGATTAATATCTATTGATTGTTAAAATAGACATTATGCGCCGTTAGTAAGCGGATGTTATTTATTAAAAACATATACCGCGAATATTTCATAAACAGTGAAATTGGTATTATATATAGTAGCAATATATATATATTGGCATATGTATATATTGGAGTTATTGATTTCCCGCATTTATTTGTTTAGCGGATGAGACCCTATTACGCCGTTATTAAGCGGATAATATTTAATAAGAACATATACCGCGATAATTTCGTACTGGAACGAAATTGGTATTGTGCTAATGTTTGTGGATGCAGGAAAACAGGTTGGAGGGATCCAACTGGATTCCTCAACAGTATTTATTTAATTTTAGATATTTTGATATTTGATTGATTATCATATTGATATATGATATCGTTGTAGTCGTGATTGACTATTTGGTGTGTAGCATCATTGGACCCAGATTTTGGGATTTTAAAATGATTTTAAAGTGATTTTAGAAAGTATACGTTTTATAAAATAATTTTGGAATTGATCCATTTTAAATAAATAAACGTTATAATTTTTAATGTTATAAAAATTATGATTTTTGAGAAATACAGTTAAAAAACTAATTTTTGAGAATATGATGCTAATGATTTTATAAAATAGTTTAATCGGGATTTTAGAATTTATTGTGAAAAGTTTAAATATAGGATTTATAAAATTTAATTATTTTATGAATCAAAATGGTGAAATAATAAAGGAATTTGAAGACGTTTTAAAAGAATAATATAAATTGATTTATATTAAGAGATTTATAAATAGATATTTATAAATTGAAATATTGACATTATAAAACAAGTTTTTATAAGTGTTTGAATGAAGTGAAAATGAATTTCATAAATGGATGAAATTTATAAAATTATAAACTGTGAAGTTATAAATAAAATTTATAAATAGTAAGATTTATAAATTTGTGAAGTTATTGAAAGAATAGATTTGGTTAAATAAATGAATCTTATAAGTTATAAGATTTATGGTTTGGAAAGTCTTTAGAGGAACGATTTTGTAAAATAATCGTTTTATAAGTATTTAACTTATAATATGAAATTTTAGTTTATAATTAAGTTATAAACTGGAATAGGTTAATAAAGGAATTTATAAAAAGGAAGTTTTTATAAATAAATAGAAATGGAATTTATAAACGTTGTTTTATAAATTTGCAAATGATTTATTTTGACAAGAAAATTTGTTGAAACCTATAAATGGAGTTATATTCACATTTTTGAATAGTGAATAATCCTTTGAATTAAAATGAATAAAAGGATGAAATTTGTTAACAAAGTATATTCACGTTTTTGAATAGTGAATAACACGTTAAAGAAATTGTTTTGGATTTGGATGTTTTAAATAGAATTAAAACGATCTAACGATGTTTTAAAATGTGTTGAGATTCGAAACCATAGATTTCAACGTTAATTGTTGAAATAGACGTTTTCGAAAAATAGAAGGAAATAATGGACTATAACACTGTTGTTATAGTAAATGATTTCCGAATGGAAATGTTTTGTATAGTATTGGGATTTATATATCTATTTTAATTCGAATCCCTATACTAGTGATTTTGGGTTGTCGTAACGATGTTTTACGTAACATTTGTTTTGGCCCAAATAAATATGTTTAAGAGAATGATTTCCTTAAAGAATGAAATATATACTTAATCTCGATTTAAGTATATTGAATATTTTCTAAGTGTTGAAAATAAATAAAATTTGTGAATTACTTATTAAATAAGTATGGAAATGTTTTCCAATATAAAGTGAATACTTTGAGAATTTATCTTTTTGAAGATAAATTGGAATGGATAATTGAAATCGTATATGCATGGATATTTTGAAATATAAATTCATTATGGAATTTATATGTGAAAGTGGAATTTGTATGAAAATAAATATTGATTTATTTTTGAAGTGTTGAAATTATATATCTTGTAAAGATATTTTGGAAAATAAATAATTTAGAAAATTATTTGGAATCTGGTGATGTGTGCATATCCATTGATAGTTCAATAACCGACTATCAATATTTCCCTTTGAATGGGTAATTGATGTGATTTGTTTGAATGTGAATGCTACACTTATTTTTGAATAAGCGCTCACTATTCGGGTTAACCGGGAAAGGACCATGGGGTCGTATAACCCATTCCGAATATGTGATACGTCGTTGTGAATTGCATTGAAGATCGGTGTTGAAGACCCGGTATTTGCGAGAGCGATAGGATGACCTGTCGATTTACTCTGCACCGAGTTGCTCCGGTATAGAGTTCTCCATATGTGATGGTGAATCCGATCAGGATTGTGAATATCCGGATTGCAAGGACTTCTTTGTAAGTGCCTTCGGTTTTGTTCGAGCCCGGAACAGACTTGTATGGATTGTATGTCTGACATTACAAGTTGAGATATAAAGCAGATTTCTTTCAAATATATTTCTGTTGGTGGCGAAGAATTTATTCTTTTAGCTTAACACCCTTCTCTGAGACGTACGATCTCAGAGGTATATAGTTGAAGTTATCAGCGATATATTCCCAATTTGGTAATGTGACATGCTGAGTGTTGCTATAAATGATCATTGTGTTGATTATTGTGATAGGATCGTTTATTTGATCGTCTATCTTGGTGATCATTGTGTTGATCATTTGTTGACCCAAAGCATGGCTTTTGAATAAAGTATGTTTTTGTGGACGTGACTTCGTCGAACCTCACACCCCGGAAATGGTCAAAACAGGAAAGATGCGGCAAGGTTATGAGGGGTAGCACCCTTTAGGGTATGTACATTTCCTTCTGGATAGAGGTGGTATCATGGTATGGAGCCCAGATATTTAACCTATGTGGTTACTACGAATTTATTACTTTGTGGTTGTTGGTTTTCGGGATCCCATGAGAAAGGTCGTTTACGATCGGGGAATGGCGTGCTCGTGTCAGTAGTTACCCAGTTAGGGGTAACCCGGCCTTGTGTTGGCAGAGTTCCGGTTTGGTTCTCGGGGATGTCTTTCCAGAGGCATTCTCATGTGGCAATGGGAAGTTCCTTGGCCTGACCATTTGTTGGAAATCCAAAGAAACAATACGAAACTTGTACGGTTTTAGTTGTAGAACCTGCCATCTAATATGGTAGCTATAGTAGGCATAATATAATGGTACCTATGCTGGCTAAGATTTATATTCTACTTTCGAAATGAATTTTTCCTACACTATGCACTAATAATAATATGAAATGTTCTTTTAAATGCGTATCAAGCATCTTTGACTATCATAAGGAGAAATCTCCTCCGATTCTGCGTTTGCATTGTGTGTGTGTGCGGGAGGCCTTATGGTAGTCTCATTTTTAAAAGCATTGCGAATTGAAATAAAAATATTCCTCTATTTTGATTTTAAAGATAAATAAACTGTTTTGAGTTCTCACACCAGTCACATGACTGACTCGGAGTTTATTGTTTTCCTTCCTAAACTCTGGGTGCCCACCAATTTCCACACGGGCAGTCAAGAGTTAAGGTTTATCAGGATATTCTGGATATTCAGGAATTGCTGGAGGCAAGCTGGATGGCATGGCGTATTACTTATATAGTATTTCTTTTTCCGCTGCACTGTTTGTTTGTTGTATATTGTAGTACACTCTGATGATATGATGTAATGTAATGTGATGTAATGTAATGCGATGTAATGTAATAACTGATATAGTTCTTTGTTTAAAGATTATTCATTTATTATTATATGTTGTTCCGCTGCGAATTGTGAGATTCTGATGTTGTTTTCTGTTCCGTTCTATTTTTCTGTTTTCTTTTCTCTCTACTTTCTCTCTTCTACCTCTTTATTTTTTTCTTCTTCCTTTGTTCTTTCTTAAACCCATAACATTTCGGTTTTTCGGCAACGAAAAATCGGAAGCGTTACACCATCCATGTTTAACGACATCGATTATTTGTATTAGAAAACTAAGATGAAGATTTTTCTAGATACCATTAAGACATGGGATATAATTAAACTGGTTATGGTCTACCTACAATAGAAATAGATAATCAGGAAGTTCTTAAGCCTAAAGATAAACGGGATGCAAATGAACATAGTTTTTATTGCTAAAATGCTAAAGCTATGATGTAACAACCCAGATTTATGGTAACATTATTTTGGATATTTAATCAATTAAATTAAATAAGATAATGTGTTGACTAGGGGATTGCGATTTGATTTTAATTAAGGTGTTGCCATGCCATTTAATAATGAATTAAGAAAGAGTTAAATGAAATAGAGGAGGGGTAAAGTAGGAAAGAGACCATTCCTATATCCCTTAAATTTGGCCATATATTCTCCTACACGTTCACTTTTCATTTTCAATTTTTTAAATAAGAGGCCGGCCACCATTAACAAGAGAAAGAGGTAGAAGATTAAGAAAAGCAAAGGAAGAAGCTAATTCAAATCAAATCCATTCACATCTCAATCTCTATAATCTCTAAAGCTAAGGTGAATAATGGTTACATCTCAAATCTTTTATTATTTCAGTTTTAAGATGAATTTCAAATATTTTATATTGATTTGCCATGTTTTTGAATGATGAAATGGTTATATATACTTGTTGATGAATTATGGTTGTTCATATTGAATTTATGATATGTTTTAAGGTGAAAACCTTATTAAATGACATCCATACGCCTTGCGAATTTTTATGAAAACCATAAATGATATTTTAAAAGATGGTTTTTAATTTTTAGAATTTTCAAAATTTATATGGAATTATATGAATTTTCTATTAAAGAAAATGTTAATTTGGATTATAAATTATTTACTGCTAAATAATAAAAGAGTTGGGCCTAAAATTTTTATATGTTGGAAAACATATTAAAAGAGAATTTCTGGAATTTTTGTAGAATTTTTCTAAGTGTTTTAATGGTTATGTAAAATTATTTAAGGCATGAGACTTAAATGTTTTATATAATTAAGGAAGGAGAAGGGGCTTTTTGTAAATTAATTTAAAATGTTAAATCTGGCAATTTGGTAGCAATTTTGGAAAAGTACAATGGCAACCAATTAGATTTAGACAAATAAGGCAGGTTAGGTATAAAAGAAATAGTTTAAATGGACTAATCAACATGTTTTTCACTATTTCGATGCTTTCAGCACCAGATTCCGCCTCCTTACCTTTGCTTTCAACACAGTCGAAACCAATGCACATGGTTTTAGGGAATTGATATGTAGTGAATTGTTTATAGGCGGAAGGAATAGATCTGAAACTAGGGGTTTCAAAGCGGTTGAGGCATTACTTTGCTTTTAAAAGAAGATGCGCTTTCTTGCTTTCGACTAAGTAGCTTTAACTTGGTTAGCTTTCGACTGGGTCAAATTGTTTTGAAAGTAATGGTTCGATTGGATTGCACTTTTGTTTTAAATGGATGCTTTCGATTGAGTTGAAGCCTTTAGCTGCCACTTCCTACCTTTCGATCCAAATGGTTTCAAAAGGGTTGTTTTGTTTTCTAAAAGCCTGGCCACTTCTCCAATGTCTTCGAAGGGATGGTTTCAAAACCATCCCTTCTTTACACAGGAGATGGTTTTGAACAGATGCTTTTGACTTAAATGTTTTAAAGACCCTTTTTCTATGATTGAAGTAAAACCCAAATAGTTTCGAAAGAGACAGTTTTAAAGGATTTCGAAACAGATGCTTTCGACTTTAATGGATTTCTGATCCTTTTGCTCTACTTAAGGGCATAATCCAAATAGTTTCAACCGAGATGATTTGCAAAGGTTTTGAAGGGGTAAATTTTTGAATGGTTTCGAAACGTTTCCATATATTTTAAATTAAACCTAAAGTGCTTTCGAAAGGATTTAGTTTTGACTGTTTCAAAAGGTTTAATGAATGGTTTCGAAAGGGGTGGTTCCCTAGGGTTACGAAAGGGTCGAAAGGAAAGGTTTTCCTATGTTTTCAAAAGGCAATTTTAAAGGTTTTTAAGATGGAAGTCTAATGTTTTAAAGCTTTCGAAGGAAAGGCTTTTGATGGTTTCGAAAGGGTCACTTTCAATGGTTTCGAAGGGGGTTACCTACAAGGGTTGCGAAAGGGTTGTTTAATGGTTTTGAACAAAGGTTTCGATTGTATTAAATAGGCAATATAGCCTAAGTAATTTTCAAGTTAAAAAGGGTTTTAATTACTTTTGAAGGATAGTTAGTCTTATTTCTCATTAAAACTCATCAACATTATTTTGAGCAAAGTACATATAACATGGCAAAATAACTCAGAGAAAAACTATGAAAATATTTTCCTTGTATAAGTATGATTTTAAAAGTTAAATCATTTTGAAAAGGTTTTCAAGGAAAAAGATGAAGGGTAGTTAACCCTAAGAAAATGATTCGGACAGATAGTCCATTTTGATTCGGACAATTAGTCTAGTTTGCAGGCAGTCAGCCTATTTTGCAGATAGTTAGTCTAGTTTGCAGACAGTTAGTCCAGTTTGTGGCCAGTCAGCCCAGTTTCCAGACAGATAGTCCATTTATTACTCATGGACATATAGTACAACAGTTATTCGTTTATAGCATAACGAACATTGCAATATTTATTATTATAACCAGTTTGGTTGCAAGAAAGTATTGCAAAATATATGTTTTGAAAAAGGATATTAGTGAGGGGAAACCCGTTCCGCTAAGCGGCATGGTCTCACTTAATATCAGTAAACTGAGATGTAACATAATTATTCACACCATACTTTATGTCTGACTCGAAGCTTTTGTTTCCCTTTAAACTTTCGGGTACTCAAAATTGATTTGAGTAGGCTGAAGGTTAAGGTTTCTGAAATTTGGCGAATGAAGCTTCCGGAGACGAACAGTGGTCAACGGATAGCTAATTAGGATTTACAGATTATTTTGTTTATTTTCCGCTGTGTATATTGATTCAGATATGACTATATTTCTCTGATCAACTAGGGGGCATCGTCATATGTCGCTCTTGGCATATTATTATTATTATAATTGATCTTTACCAAGGAAACGATTATGGGATTGTGTAATTTGAATACGAATTTGTTTGAAATGTAACCAATACAATGTTATCTTTGGAAATATGTGATTTAAATTTATATTCAACTGCTTTTGATATTATGAATACCATTAGCATTGCCGTATTTTGTCACCAAAAGTTAATACTATAGATGACTATAGCATCTGTAGCCCTTAGCTTTTGACCTCTAGATAATGGATGTTACAACTTGGTATCAGAGCATAGGTTTATGGAAAACTTTAAACTAAAAATGCTTTTAAAACACAGTCCTAAGGAATTAGAGTAAGAATTAGGGTATGGAATAACGCTATAGTAACATACTTGTATTTGCTATATATAAGTGTATGCTTTATCTCTAGTTTTCAATCTTTGTTAGGTTATTTTCTGTATCTCATGAGGTTTGAATACAGATATGGAAGGTAGAAGAGGAAGAGTTAACCCAAGAGGGGAAGGCACCGATGGGAATGCCAGGCCTAGCGAGAAGAGGTCAAGGTCAGGCATAAGCAGGGAATGTGGGTGCTGGAGTCCCACAACTTGGAATGGAAGCTATGTATCAGTTTTTTAGGAATATGGTGTAGGCGGGAGTTGCAACCGGAGTGTTAGGAGGAAATGCTGCAGGAGAAGGGGTTCCGAAAGTTTCAGTAGTTAACCATTATGCTAAGCGGAGTGGAGATTGCACTAAGCTTCAAGGGAAGCCGTTTATTGGAATGGAAGATGCCATTGAGGTAGAGATTTAGTTTCTACACTGTGAGGGAATCTTTGCAGACTTGGGGCTCAATGATGGGCAGAAGAGGAGGTTGACATCCAGATAGCTTTAGGAGCAGCCTTTTCTGGTGGAATAATGTGACTGTTGCAGTGGATGAGGAGACTATGACCTAGGAAAATTTCAAGGGAGGTTCCAACAGAGGTTCGTGTCTGCAATGACACAGTCAACTCTGATCAGAAAGTTTGCTGAATTAGAGCAGAGGGAGATGTTTGTTCTGGAGTATGCTTGGAGGTTTGAGGAGTTGGCCAGATATGGGTATGCTTCAGTGGATACAACAATTAAGAGGAATGAGTAGTTTATTAGGGGGTTAAAGCCTGAGTTAGCCAGGGCTACATTACCTTATATTGGAGATCCTTTTGATTTTGTAGTAGAGATGGCCATAAGGGATGAGGAGATGCTTGATTCTCTAGAGAAGAATAAGGCTAAAGAAGTCCAGGTCGGGCAGGGTCAGAAGAGAAAGTTCTTTCCTAGGAAATGTGCTTAGAAGGGTGGAGCAGCTAAAAAAAGGAAAGTTTGAGACTTTTTGATTAAGTGCGACAAGAAGAGGCACTTTGCCAATGAGTGTCGTGGTCGAAAGAAAAAAGAGTTAGCTGGGAAGAAGAATGTCAGGTGCTTCAATTGTAACCAGATTGGCCATTATAGGAACCAGTGCAATGAGCCCATTAAGGATGGAAAGGGCAAAGTGTGTGCATTGGAGCCTACTACTTCGAAGCTAACAGCTCAAGAGAAGGAAAATGAAGTTTTGGGAGGTACGCTTCAGATTCATGGTATGTCTACTAGCGTTCTAATTGATACTGGTGCATCGAATTCTTTTATATCTAGATGCTTGATAGATAAGCTTAACCTAGAACCCACATATTTAGTTACTTCCTTACAGGTTGCGGATCCAATAGGAGGGTATGCAACTCTAGGGTTGAGGTGTGACCAGTTAGAGTTTGACTTGTTAGGTCTTGTTTTTGTTTGCAGTTTGCATGTGTTTGATTTTGTGGGGTTTGGGATTATTCTTGGAATGGATTGGTTGAGTGAGTACGATGTTAGGATATTTTTTCAAGATAGGAAAATATCGCTTAGACACCCAGATTGTAGCGACATGATTGCTTATATCGTAGAAGGTTCTTGCGGTGAGATGCATGCCTTGTTGGGTGCTATGCAATTGGATGATGAGCTGAGTCGAGTTTTCGTGGTTAGAGAATTCATGGATGTTTTTGAGCTTGTAGTTGAATTGCCACCGAAATAAGCTATTGAGTATCAGATAGATTTGGTTCCGAAAGTGGAACCAGTGTGTAGGCCGCCAAGCAAGATGACTCCAACCGAGATGAAGGAGTTGAAGATGAAGTTGGTGGATTTAGAAGGCAAGAGTTTTATCAGGCCGAATAGTTCGCCTTGGGTAATAGCTACAGTGTTTGCTAAGAAGTTGTACGGATCGTTAAGGCTATGTATCGATTATCGTAAGTTGAATGAAAGGACGATAAAAAATCGATATCCATTGCCGATGATTGACGATTTATTCGACCAGTTGAGTGGGGCCAAGATATTCTTGCAGTTGTATTTGGCGACAAGTTTCCATCGGCTCTGAGTAGCAGAGGATATTATACCTTTGACCGCATTGAGGACCAGATATGGGTCGTACAAATGGTTAGTTATGCTGTTCGGAATGACTATTGCGCCAGCTTTCTTTGTGGATTTATTGAACTGAGTTTTCCTAGAGCACTTGGACAGTTCGTATTGGTTTTCATAGATGATATCTTGATATACTCTAAGGATGAAAGAGAGCAAGAAGTTCATCTTACTGTAGTGCTTGAGACGCTGATGCAGCATCAACTAAAGGCAAAGTTTTCGAAGTGTTATTTCTGAAAGATAGAAGTGAAGTTTTTTCGTCATGTAGTCTCAGAGGAAGGGTTGTCAGTAGATCCGACTAAGATTGAAGTGGTGAATAGTTGGAAAAGACCTGAGACAGTGACGGAGATAAAGAGTTTCCTTGGATTGGCTGGTTATTATTAGAGATTCATTAAGGATTTTTGCGGATAGCGACATCGTTGACCAAGATAACAAGAAAGGATGTGAAGTTTGTGCGGACTGATAAATGTGAGGAAGCATGCCAGAGTTTGAAACACTCATTGACCCGTGCACCTGTGTTGGTTGTTCCGTAAGGGAATCGGGATTTGGTGGTTTATACCAATGCATGTGGAACATGATTAGGAGCTGTTTTGATGCAGAGGGTTAAAGTGATTGCCTACGCTTCTAGACAGCTTAGACCGCATGAGGTCAGATATCCGATGCATGATTTAGAATTGGATGTAGTTTTTTTTGCTTTGAAGGTATGGAGACATTATCTTTTAGGAGAGAGGTTTGAGTTATATACAGATCATAAGTCGTTGAAGTTTTTGTTCTCTCAGAAGGAATTGAATATGAGACAGCAGAGGTGGTTAGAGATTATTGCCGCTTATGATTTTGGGATAGAGTACACACTGGGGAAAGGCAATAAAGTTGCAGATGCACTTAGCAGGAAACATTAGATTGCAATATTGACGATGATTGCTGAGTGGAAAGATTTGGAAGCATTAGCAGATTTCAGAGTGCAGTGGAGATCCGAGGCTGGGTCTAGTGGAGATATAGTTGTATCTTGTTTGGAAGTTCGACCGGTGATGATCGAAAGGATTGCTTCTAATAGATAGAGGATCCAGTGTTAGCTGAACGAATCAGGAAGTTAAGGGATGGAACCGAGAGCGATGACATGAAAGATTTCAGTCTTCACCAGAATGGGTGGGTGAGAAAGAAAGGAAGATTGTGTGTTCTGAGTGTACAAAACATAAAAAAATAAGTCTTAGAGGAATGCCATTGTTCGATTTTCTCTATTCATCCAGCAGTACTAAGATGTATCAGTATATAAAGATGAGTTTCTTTTGGGAAGGTATGAAGTAGGATATTGGCCTATGGGTAAAGCAGTGCTTGATTTGCCAACAGGCAAAGGCCGAGCACAAGAAGCCAAGTGGGTTGCTTCAGCCATTGGATATTCCTATATGGAAATGGTATTATATTTACATGGATTTTATTGGCGGGTTGCTAAGGTCGAACGGAGAAAATGAAAGTATATGGGTTATAGTGGACATATTGACCAAGTGTGCCCATTTCATTCCAGTTAAGTCAACTAGAACGACACCTGTATTAGCGAAGTTGTTTATAAAGAACGTGGTTAGACTGCACGAAATTCCTAGTAGCATAGTTAGTGGTAGAGATTCCTTATACACTAGCGAGTTCTGGAAGAGTCTACAGGAAGTTTTGGGAACCAAGCTCAAGATGAGTACCGCTTACCATCCGCATACAGATGGGAAAAACAGAGAGAGTTAACAAAATCTTAGAAGATTTGTTAAGAAGTTTTGTTAAGAGCTTGAGTTCTAGAAATCGGGGGATTATGGGAAGACCATCTGCATTTATTCGAGTTTTTGTATAACAACAGTTATCAGACAGTACTGGGATTGCACCGTTTGAAGCTTTGTATGGAAGGCCATGCAAAATATTGGTTAGAGACCGGAGATAGGTTGATTCTTGGTCCAGATTTGGTTAAAGAAGCCGCAAAAAAGGTTGAGGTCATTCATGCTAGAATGAAGGAGGCTCGGTCTAAGCAGAAAAGTTATGCAGATAAGAGACAGAAAGATTTAGAGTTATTAGATGAGATCGGGTTTTCATCAAAATGTCACCGATGAAGGGGGTGATTAGGTTTGGAAAATCAGGGAAGTTGGCATCAAGATTCGTTGGACCTTTTCCTATTATTGAGAGGATCGGGAAACACTCATATAGAGTTGAGATGATGAGCAGTTTGGCAGGAGTCCGCGATGTTTTCCATGTTTCTCATCTCAAAAAGTGTGTTAGAGACACAAAGACTACTATTGCACCAACTTTCTGGAGGACTTAGTAGTAGAACCGGATCTGACTATTATGAGAAAGCCTATTGTATTGTTGCAAGAGAAAAGAAGAGGCTTTGAACCAAGACGGTCAGACCAGTCAAGGTCCAGTGGAACGATGATAACAGGGACTATACTTCGGAGGTTGAGAGCAGTATTAGAGATACTTATCCTGACTTGTTTGTGGTATGTTTTACCTTCTTGTTTGAATTGTTGTGTACCTTATCGTAATTTCGAGGACGAAATTCTTTAAGAAGGGGAGTTTGTAACAACTCAGTTTTTTGGTAACATTATTTAGGATATTTAGTTTGTTAAATTAAATAAGATAATGTGTTGATTAGGGGATTGAGATTTGATTTTAATTAAGATGTAGCCGTGCCATTTAACAATGAATTAAGAAAGAGTTAAATGAAATAGAGAAGGAGTAAAGTAGGAAAGAGACCATTCTTATGTCCCTTAAATTTGGCCGTGTATTCTCCTATACACGTTCATTTTTCTTTTTCAATTTTTTTAAACAAGAGGTCGGCCACCATTAATAAGAGAAAGAGGAAGAAGATTAAGAAAAGCTAAGGAAGAAGCTAATTCAAATCAAATCCATTCACATCTCAATCTCTATAATCTCTAAAGCTAAGATGAATAATGTTTAAATCTTAAATATTTTATTGTTTTGGTTTAAGATGAATTTCAAATATTTTGTATTGATTTTCCATGTTTTTAAATGATGCAATGGTTATATATACTTGTTGATGAATTATGGTTGTTCATATTGAATTTATGATATGTTTTAAGTTGAAAACCCTATTACATGACATTTAAATGCCTTGCGAATTTTTATGAAGATCATAAATGATATTTTAAAAGATTGGTTCAATTTTCAGAATTTATATGGAGTTTAAATGAATTTTCTAGTAAATAAAATGTTAATTTGGATTATAAATTATTTACGGCTAAATAATAAAAGAATTGGGTCTGGAATTTTTATATGTTGGAAAACATATTAAAAGAGATTTTTTGGAATTTTGTAGAATTCTCCTAAGTGTTTTAAGGTTATGTAAAATTATTTAAGGTACGATATTTAAATGTTTTATATAATTAAGGAAGCGAAGGGGCATTTTGTAAATTAATTTAAATTATTAAATCTGAAAATTCGACAGCACTTTTGGAGAAGTACAGTGGCAACCAATCAGATTTAGACAAACAAGGCAGGTGAGGTACAAAAGAAATAGTTTAAAAGGACTAATCAACATGTTTTTCACTGTTTTGATGCTTTTGGCACCATCTTTCACCTCCTCAAAACAGTCGAAACTAATGTACATGGTATCAGGGAACTGATACGTAGTGAATTGGATGCAGGAGGAAAGAATAGAGTCGAAACTAGGAGTTCCGAAAGGGTTGAGGCATTACTTTGCTTTTAAAAGAAGATGCACCCGCTTGCTTTCGGCTAAGTAGCTTTCGACTTGGTTAACTTTCGACCGGGTCAAATGGTTTTAAATGGAATAGTTTTGATTAGGTTGCTCGTAATAAATGACTGTTTTCGACTAAGTCGAAGCCTTTAGCTGTTTCTTCCTACCTTTCGATCCAGATTGTTTCAAAAGGGTTGTTTTGTTTTATAATAACCTGTCCACTTTTCCAATGCTTTCGAAGGGATGGTTTCGACACCATCACTTCTTTACTTATGAGATGGTTTCGAAACAGATGCTTTCGACTTAAATGTTTTGAAGACCCTTTTTCTGTGATTGAAGTAAAACCCAAATAGTTTCCAAAGAGACAGTTTTAAATGGTTTCAAAACAGATGCTTTCGACTATAATGGATTTTTGATCCTTTTGCTCTACTTGAGGGCATAATCCAAATGATTTCAACCGAGATGATTTTCAAAGGTTTTGAAGGGTAAATTTTTGAATGGTTTCGAAAGGTTTCCATATGTTTTAAATTGAACCCAAAGTGCTTTCGAAAGGATTTAGTTTTGACTATTTCGAAAGATTTTAATGGATGGTTTCGAAAGGAGTGGTTCCCCAGGGTTTCGAAAGGGTCGAAAGGAAAGGTTTTCCGATGTTTTCGAAAGGCAATATTTAAAGGTTTTTAAGAGGGATGTCTAACATTTTAAGGCTTTCGATGGAAAGGCTTTTAATGGTTTCGAAAGGGTCACTTTCAGTGGTTTTGGAGGGGGTTACCTACAAGGGTTTCGAAAGGGTTGTTTAAAGGTTTTAAACAAATATCTTGATTGTATTAAATAGGCAATATATCTAAGTAATTTTGAAGTCGAAAAGGGTTTTAACTTGCTTTGGAAGGATAGTTAATCCTCAATAAAATTCATCAACATTATTTTGAGTAAAGTATATATAAACATGACAAAATCGCTTAGAGTAAAGCTAAGAAAATATTTTCCATCAATAAGTATGATTTAAAAGGTTAAATCATTTTGAAAAGGTTGTCAAGGAAAAAGATGAAGGGTAGTTAACCTTAAGAAAATGATTCAGACAGATAGTCCATTTTGATTCAGACAGTCAGCCCAGTTTGCAGGCAGTCAGCCCAGTTTGCAGACAGTTAGTCCAGTTTGCGGATAGTTAGTCCAGTTTGCGGCCAGTCAGCCCAGTTTCCGGATAGATAGTCCATTTATTACTCATGGATAGATAATCCATTAGTTATTTGTTTATAGCACAACAGATATTGCTATATTTAATATTATAACCAGTTTGGTTGTAGGAAAGGATTGCAAAATATATGTTTTGAAAAGTATATTAGTGAGGGGGACCCTTTTCGCTAAGCGGCGTGGTCTCACTTAATATCAGTAAACTGAGATGTAACAGAGTTATTCACATCAGACTTCATTTCTGACATGAAGTTTTTGTTTCCCCTTAAACTTTCAGGTACTCAAAATTGATTTGAGTAGGCTGAGAGTTAAGGTTTTCAGATTTTGAAATTTTGGTGAATAAAGCTTTCAAAGAGGAGCAGGTGGCTGACAGATAGCTAATTAGTATTTACATATTATTCTATTTATTTCCGCTGTGTATATTGAGTCAGATATGACTATATTTCTCTGATCAACCAAGGGGCCATCATCATATGTCTCTCTTGGCGTATTATTGTAATTATAATTGATCTTTACCTGGGAAAATATTATAAGATTATGTAATTTGGATATGAATTTGTTTGAAATATAATCAGTAAAATGTTATCTTTGGAAATTTGTGATTTTGTTCATATTCAAGTGCTTCAGATATTATGAATACCATTAGCATTGCTGTATTTTGTTACCAGAAGTTAATACTATGGATGACTGCAACATCTGTAGCGCTTAGGTTTTGGCCTCTAGATACGGGATGTTACATATGAATTTTGTTATATGTGTCTTAGATAAAGTGGAATATAATCATGTTTCTCATTGTGTAATTACATAGGAAATTTGGCATATGCTTGAGGGGGCTTATGAAGGTACATCCAAATCAAGGAATGCCATTTAGCCATGCTTAGCAATGAGTACGAGAATTTCGTAATGAAAAAAGATGAAAACATAAATGAGATGCATGGACGATTTTCAAATATATTCTAATCCAAAATTCCAGGAAAAGCTCGCACATAATTGGAGATGGTCTGGAAAATTATGAGAATCGTCTAAAGAAATTTTAAAGTAAAAGTGACAGCAATGCAGGAATCCAAAGGTTTGAAACAACTTAAGTTGGAGGAACCAATAGAAAATCCCATCATCTATGAATTGGAGCTGAAAATCGAGAAAGAACATAAAAGTGAAGATTTGAAAAAAAAGTCCATTGCTTTAAAAAGTAAAGCGAACAATGAGGAAGAAGATGAAGTTGCAATCGAGCTATAACTATTAATGAAAGGATTCAAAACGTGGACCAAAAAGCATGGAATTTCAGCCATAAACCAATGAATAAAATCTAGCATTGCCAAAGTAGTAGATGATTCTGAGGATGCGTCATAGGTGTGAGAATCCATGTCACATCAAACTAAACTATCCGTTGAATCGATTTGACAAAGGAAAGAAGAAGAAAAGGAGTTTCGTAGCTACCTGGGATGAGAATGTAGAAGAAAAGGAGTAGAACACTGATAGTAAGAAAGAAGAGGAAAATTTGCATCTAATGGTAGAATCAAGTGACAACTACAATCAATCTAATGAGGTGCCACACTTATTCCGTACGGAGTTACTTTAATATATCACGAGTTACGATGATGGACCTAAAAAAAGAGACAATAAACTAGAATCTGAGAAAAACCGTCTACTTAGTTTAAATAACAGTTAGAACTGATGACTTAAAACATTAGAAACTTTAACTCAAAATGTGAGAAGTGTTAGTCTCTAAAGGAAGAAAATAAATAGGTCTAAGACTAAAATTGAAATCCTCGAAAATGAAATTTTGACTCTGAAAAACAAAGATGACACAAAAAGGGTAAATTACATTTAAAGATGCACCTCACTTTTGAATGAATACATTGCACTTTGATCTAAAGTTCATTAACTTGAATCGACTATAAGAAGATTTTCTAAAGGAGAAAATCATTGAATATGTTGTTAGGCAATTAGATTATCACCAAAAACAAAAAGGATGGATATGACGGTTGAACAAATTAAAAGAAAGAATTTGATAAGATCAAATTTCATAGAGAATTTTCAAAGTGGTTAATATTGTGGAAAAATTGGACATAAAAAAATTGGAATAGAAACAAACACTAAATCGTTAAATAAATTTTGCGATCCAAAGGTGCAAATGTAAATTTTCTTAAATTTAAACAAGTTTAGGTTTCCAAGGGTACAGTTGCTAACACTAACGAATTTCTATATAAAAAAATTTGGGTACCAAAGATTCCATACGTAAATGTATGTGGTCCTACATCCTTTGCTAGTCCACTCGCTTCTTCTGATAGCAGCAGACTTTGAGTTATTTAATATATGTTTGATAAGCAATAATACCTATATTTCTTATCCTAGAAAAATGAAGTAGAGATCTATATATTTTGGATAAAAATGGTGAACAAGAATAGGACATCAAAGTTAGGCAAAAGTATGATCTCTAAAACATACTTTTCAACTCTCTCTCCTTATTCTAAGATCTGATTTTCCGACACCACTATAGTAAAACTGATATATCTTAAGCTCTGAAACTCTAATTTGCAAAATTCAAGATGTTATAAAAAATAGATAGAAAATTCTATAAGTTTTATATTTATTGTATTCCCATATTTGAACATAAACCAATGGAAAACTGCAAATCGTTCAGTATATTTATTGAAAATTATTTCAGAACTTTCTGACACATGTGCAGTATTTTGACTATAATTTGTACTCTAATATCCCAACTTATAAAATTGTAGATGTTTCATAAACCTTATTGAAAATTCTACAATTTTTATTCTTTGTGTTTTTGACAATTCATCTCAAAAATCCTTGAAAAATTGCTTTTGAATCAGTATTATGGTTAATTACTATTGTAGAACTGTTTTAACACAGCTGTAGTAAATCGGTCATAACCTGAACATTGTTACTCCGAATTTTTAAATTATTGAATTCTAAAAGTCTAACTAATAATACTACAACATTATTGTTTATTTTTTTTGCTGATTCATTTTATAAAATCTTGAAAAACGGTAATCATGTCAACATATTACTTGAAAAGTGTTTATGATTTATGCGAACAAGCTGTGAATTTTCAGACATAATTTTTGATCAATTTATCATTTTCACTCGGTTTTCTATATGTCAATAATTTCCACTCGGTTTTCTTTGCGAACGAGTCATGAAAATAATGGAAGAAGAATTAATGAATGCCACATAACGATCCGTAATTCTATTCTATTTATAGACAATCCTCATCTTGTAGAATAAATTCATAAAAATCATGAAATTATATTTAAATAAAAGAAAGAGATTATAAAATCAATTTTATTTATATTTAAAAAATAAAGTTAATTGTTTTACTTTAAAAGTGTTTATAATAATACTTTATAACTTATTTTTAGAAAATTTAACATAAAAGAAATTTTAGAACGGTTTTATTTATTTAAGAAATTAGAATAAAATCTTGTTTTGAAAAACATTCAAAAATGATATTTTAAAATCTAACAATTTGTAAAATCGGAGAATAATAAGGTAATCCAATTCCATTTCTTTTGAAATCATTTTAAAACACTTTAAATAATAATATTTGATATTTCCAAAATCTGAAAACATTACGAAATGCTCTAAATCAATCCAACGAGGTAGAAAAGTCGAAAAATGAAGAAAACAGTTAAATAGTGTTTGTCTGAACCAATACTGGTTCAGACACAAACACCGATCGATGACCGAAACCATGATTTACGGGATGCAACATAGGTTATAGGGGAATCGTCGGCAATAGACAAAGTACCCCAACCTATCACAATCATATGGAATCAATCAATAATGTACCTATTAATAATTACTAAATAAATTCCATTTCCCTATAATGGAATTTCCCACAACCGGATTTTCCATATTCATAAATAATTTTCTATACAAAAAGAAGTTTAATAGGGTGTCATAGGTGCGATAAATTAGTTTACATCTACACTGGAGCAAAAATGTCAATATACAAGTTTAACGCTCGAAATTCCCTTTTTTGCTTTAATTTCATCGATCCCCGATTTTTCCTGAAATGCAGTACAAGTGAAGTCATATAATAACCATCCAAATAGTGCAATGAATCAACAATGGATAAAAATAAAAAGGGAATAATTCCGTTCTAAAATTCCCAATACGCAACACAAAACACTCAAATAATTCACTGCACTCCAAACACACCCACAACACGCAGTGACTGTTCAATGTTTGATAGTTATAAAAGTGTGAGAGTAATTTCTCACATTCCCATCCAAATCCGCACAATCAATTTAATATCCCAAATGAACGATTTAGACAAACAATTTAATCAATAAGCTCAAACCATATCTACTATCACAACTATCAATCCCACAACCAAACAACCAGCTCAAACTAACAATTTAATCCATAATGACATAACAATGGAACAATTGGGATAAATAAATATATATACGCATACATACACACATATGGTAGGCAATGAATTAGATATAGATGTGAGTGAGAAAAACTCACCTAAATAAAACTCGAACTTCTGAAATAACGACCGAATGATGTCAAACTGCTACCCAATGTCGTTGCTACCCGTGATTGCAACTTGGCCACCTTATTCATCAAGCACTAACATACTCATCATGCTACCAGAACCCGAATGCCCAAGCGATTCCACCATCTATCATCGACTCCTTTACGCCAGCAAATACGAACGCGCCCATGCTCCCAGGTCACATCGACCTTGCCGAAGATGCCCAAACCCATCACGATGTTCATCAAATCGAGGCCCACCTTGCCTTCTCCTAGACACCAATGACGCTACCCTACCCTAGCATGCTTTATCATCGACGTCTTCCTATTTGAAGCATGGATTGACATCATTTGTTTTTTTTTATTGAATGTGCAATTTTGGAAGAGGAATTAGGGCACGAAATTCTTGAGCTGGGTAAAATGAAAGTTCTGGTTATCCTTTTTTAGAGAAAAGGAAATAGGTCTTATAATCAATATATGGATTTGGGCTTCGGGCCTCATTTTAGTTGATATGAATTTTAGTCAATTCCCTTCAAATGAAAATTTGAATTCTAATCTTTGGAATAAGTTTCAGTTCGATAAAAATCGATTTAGGCTTCATCCTACAAATTTATACTTCAATAATTAATCAGTTTCATTTACTTCAATACTTGTTTATTTTCACTATTTTAATTTGATTTGAATTGATTTATACTTATTAAAGTGTTTTATACACAGTTTATCTAATTTCAATAATTATATGAAAAGAATTTATTAATTTGATACAAATTATTAAATCAAAATCTTTAATAATAGAATTTCATTGACTATAATTTATTTTTAAAATAATAATTATCAAAAATAGAATTTCAATATTTTATTTTAATTAAATTAATTTAATTTATACGACATAAAAAATAGATTAGTTACAGATTTCTTATGTATCGGCAATGGGATTCACCATATATGTTATATTATGTACTAGATCAAAATTCGCTCATGCACTAGGTGTACTAAGTGAATACCAAATCCAAGTTTAAAATCACTAAATGTTATCTAAGAGCATTCTTGGGTATCTATAAAATACTATAGACTTATTTATGGAAAACACGAACTCTTTATAAAGGAGTGTTCAGATTTGAGCTTCATAAGTGACATCGAATATAGTAAGTCAATCTTAAATTCTTGTTTACCTTAACAACAGGGATTTAAGTTGGAAATGTTCTAATAAGAGGTTGTGGAAGGTTTAACTACAAGGCTACGTACATCACCTTGATAATGCCATGATGAAAGTTGTATATGTGTGTAAGTTTATAAGAAAGCTAGGGATTGTCCTACCATCAAAAATACTATAGTGTATTATGATAGCAATGATGCAATATAGATTGTAATAGGAACTGACAACTTGATAAGAGTTTAAGATATGTGCTTCGGTAATCAACACATGATAAAAGGGTTTACTAGTGTTAAAGAAATATAATCTAAAAGCATATAAAAAATAATATAACAGGTCTACTAACTAAGGCCCTTTCTTGGTTTGTCTATGAAATTTATCGAGAGTATTGTTATTAGTTAGCTATTTTTCTGGTCTAACACTCCAAACCAATGGAAAAAAATAAAAAGGGAGAAAGTAAGAAATAATAGAGACAGAGAAGAGAGATGCAATATTTTATGGTGGTTCGGCAACATCTCCAGCCTATGTCCACTTAGTTGTTTTTTATTTACAAACTCTTTCCAGATCTTTCAAATTACAATGAAATCTCGAGTGACAAAAGTTAGATCTCAAGGTTGCCCCCTTAAAGTCCAATAAAGAAGAAGAAGATCCAAAAGTCCACTTCTAGTTGATGTAGGTTCTCTATTAATAGAAAATTTTCAGCATGAAAATCACTATATTTGGTTTGAATGGGCAAATATCTTCAGATTCAATGTTCAACCATAATAACTATGAAACCCACCCCTCCCGCACATCATTCCAAATCCTAGGGTGAATTTCGGACTTGCGTCGGTGCCAAGAAGTATGTGCTATCAGGTTACAAAACATTACAGAGACTAAAAATATAAGGAAAAAAATTTAAGACCTTCTACACTTTCAGATCTCACAGTGGAAGGCCAAAAATAATATAAATACAGAATTATTATCTTAGAAAATATCCAGGAAAATGTAGTTGCAAAATATACGTAGTCATAATTGAAGGTTTACAGAAATACAACATGTAGTCTAATAAATACTAAGTATGATAAATAATTACATGGAAAGTAATGGAAAATAACAAGCAACTGCACTGCCAAGCTCACCTCTCCACATATTAATCTTTGGCTTATCACCTACTATCTTTTCCTTTTGTGGTGGGGGGAAAAGAAAGGAAATGAGTGAATTAGACAAAAATGTGGTGGATGAGCTACATCATTAACATATGGTGATCTCATGCAATTAACTTCATTAATACTCCATGTAACCTAGGGTGTTCTACTTGTGTTTGCAAACTATTTACTAAGGTAGGTTTCGTTAACCTAGGGTTATAGTTCTAAGTGCACCTACACCAACATCTTGTTGAAGGCTTATACTTAGGATCGAACAACTAATCGAACTTCAAAACAACAATGGGTCGACTAAAAGCTACTGAGGCCATCCCAACATGGGATAACTTACAATATCAACCTTAGGACTATATTCCTAAATTACAACTACATGAATTATATCTACGCATTGAGGTAGAGATCGCATTGCCAACTCACGTCAAAGATGTCTTAGGGTCCGATGCATCCATATTCACTTTCGATGGTAATGTAACACCATTATCGCACTGCATGGGGTATCCATTAAAAACACAGTACCACTTTCTCATTGCCATTCATAATGAGGAAACTCCACTAGTGTCGAGCCATACATTTCTCCAGGCATCATCGTAAGTGTTGCGTGTACACAATAGAACCTCGTATGAGTGCAATTTGTGACAGAATCACCCTTGTCAAATATCGAAGCCTGCTAAACAAATATGTCTAGGCCTCATTGTTCGCGTACACATCTATTCAGTCATGTAACATCCAAGTTATATATTATATATTGTTCCGCTGCGATTGTGAGATTCGAATGTTGTTTTGTTCTTCTACCTCCTTCTTCTTTCCCTTACGGTCTAGTTTTCTGATATTCGATTATTCGACATTTAATACAGTGGACGTATTGATGTTGATTTTCAAGCGTCGAAAAATCGGGTCGTGACAGTTGATAACGAGGGTTTATAAAATGGAAATGATGGGGACATGATGTGATTTGATTTTGAGTTTTAAAAAGAAAGGTTGTATAGTAAATAGCAAGGAAAAATATATTTAAAACAGTTTATACTAAAAAAAATTATTTGAAAATAATTTCAGAGTCAAACTGGTTCATTTTCCTAATCTCCATCTTAATTTAATTTTTAATTTGTCGCAAATCTAGGACGCTAATTCCCCACTTATACCAACATTCATATATAAATATATATATATATATATATATTAACTATGAACCTGGGCCTTAGGTCGAGGTTCAGATTACGCCTGAATATCGTTAATGGGTCGACCATCAATCACTGGAGTGGTTATCCGCTTGCTATCAACCGGCTCCAATGAGCCTGTCAACCGGTCGGAGTAATTTTTTTCCATTACAATTGTAATGATCATTCTTTATTGATTATCATTACAGTAAATTGTTAACTACAGTGAATTCTATTTGTCAATCTATAATCTTCGATGTTTTCAATTTCAGTTTCTAATAATTACATAAGCAGGTTTGTCATCAACACAAATTAAATTGGGTTCAGGATTAACAAGGTATTGATATATATATATATATATATATATATATATATATATATATATATATATATCAGCTACATTCAATTCACAAAAATGGTGTTCAACCTAACTAACTTTAATCTAACAGATTTACTTTATCTAGTTTATATTAGACAAGGGTCATATTTAAATAGGTTTTTATCAACTTCCAGTATATTACAATTACCAGATAAATAATATTTCTAATATAAACTAAACTAATTCCAGGTCAAATAGGATATAAATAAACTTAACTACATTTAAATGTCCATAGTGATTATGAACTCACTCATCTTTAGAAAGCTATCCCTTTTTTATTGAATCACCATTTCCTCTCTTGTTAGTCTCTCCTTTTTGTGCTTGATTTCATCTTCAACTTATTTTAAATTTTTATTTCAGAAATTTCTTCTAGAGGAAATAGAGATTTGAACGAGAGACAGAATTTGGACGTACTACTGATATGCTGATGAATGGTTAGGATTTAGGGTTACCATCCAATTTATAGCAGGGCAAATAAATATCGACTATTAATTTACTATAATTAAATCCATGTCGTTAGCCTAGGCTAACCCTAGCCTATACGTTGTCACCATTCTACTGCTTGATTTGGGGCAGTCGATCGGTCATAACTAGGGTGTCTACCGGTTGATTTATAATTGTTAATTAATTTTAACATTACGATATGTTAATTATTTTCCCTATATATATTCTTATTTTTTTCGAATTAAAACCTTTAAACGATAATATCTTTTCATTCTAGCTCTAATTTCAAAACATTATATATAAAAATTGTCTAGAAAATCACTACGAACGCAACAGTGTAAGTTTTGTTGCCAAATTCGGATGTTGTGAAATTTTTTACCCTTGTTATATTTGATTTAATTTCTTTTATTAAATTTTCAATAAATTTTTTGCGGTATTACAAGAACAAGTCAAGCCGCATTTTTTCCTAAAAATTAGATCGATCGCTACCGATCACTACCGGTTGGTAACGATCGGTTTGGATCAACCAATGTCTATTGGTTCAGCTTCTTGAAAACTTGCCTTTTTCTTCAAAATTACATTTACCATTATCCATAATCTTGAGTGGGTCCCCCTTGTGTTTGATCGCTTGATACTTATCGGTTCGGACCAATCGGTACTTATTGGTTTTGCATTTCCATTACTTAACCAAATTTCTTGAACTTCTTTTATTCTTTAATCCTGAAATCTTCAGCTTCTTAATCCTTCCTTTTAACATTTTGCATTCCAATTCCTTTAATTAAAGTTAATTCTAAGACTATTGAAAAATTGCCAACAACACTTGTACAATAAAGCAAGCTTTCATAGATACAAAGCGTGCTCTGACAAATAACATTTATCAAGAGCAGTAAATTGTCATTAGTATCTTTGGACCACCTATCAACTCAACTGTGGCAAGCCATCAAGTTCCTTCAGATTCACATTTAAATCGAAAGTCTCTTTTGACCCACCACAGTTAAGGACTTAATCTTTGCCTGAAGTTTAGTCACAAATCATCATCATCCCGTATTCCCATGGGATTAAAATATCATAAATACATCACATATCGAGCTATTATGCAATTCTGGCTAGTGCATTGCTTACAAATCGATTAGTATCTTCAAACGTCCCATCACAAGCAAGCCAAACCAAATAAAAGTATCGTCAGGAAGTAAAAATACATTAAGTATCAATGAGCCAAGTCAGTATATGTCCCAGTTGAAGCGTTACTTATAAATCGTCTCAACATGCAATTATAAGTAAGTCCAACCGGGTCAAGCAATGATATCTGCAATCATTTAATAATCACAATCAAATATTCCAAATTAAAAGGAGCTCTTACATTGAAGTTAAATTTTAATCTATCTGAATTAAGTAATTATAAATCTACATTGGGCCTATCTGCTTGCTCTTTGGCAAGGGGCTTAAAGTTTAAGGCGAGTCTATCCACTCACTCTCCAGTGTGGGGACTTGTTATCCTATGTAATGCCAGCCACTCACTCTTCGATGAGGTGATTTGAACTTCACGATTCGTCATTCCATCTCTCTGGTTGGATGAACCATAATTTATCAGTCTATGTATTAGATATATGGTATAATCAAGCGCCAAATATATGGTATAATCAAGTAAATCAATATCCCATAGCAATGTCAAAGTCAAAAATCATGTTCAATTGACTTAATGGCTAAAATCATTCAACAGATTATTCATAGAGTCTAAATTAAGGCACGTCAAACGCTAATCTAAGCAAATAGTCCAATCAGGGATTACCCTCAGGTTTTAACTCAAAGCATGCCAATGAGACGAATCGAAGGCATATACATGTGTAAGTAACTTGTTTTAACGGCCCATAATTTTACATACTAGAAGATAGCAAAAGTAATTATTTTTAATATCAAATTGGGTCTAAATTTAATGTAACTTTAGAAAATTTTAAATAGTGACATTTTGCACCTATAGATTTTTTATTGGATGGTTTTGACCTTAAAAAAATTGTAAGATTATTACTTTTGATAAGAGCCGAATTTGGATCTTAAACCACTTCTAAGTGAAATATATGATTGTTTCTCATTCCATAGAGTAATCATAATAGATTTCTGTATCACTGTTCCGAAAATATGACCATTTGAAGTTTTGACAGATTTTAGGCAGATTTGGGTAACTTTGGGGTGGTTAGTGTAGGCTGTTAACCCATTTCGGGATCAGGAGTAGTTTAGCCTCCAAAACATTCACTAACCATTATAAATATATTTCTAAACATCTCCTAAGCCTTCTTATCCTTAATTGACCTTCTACCATCTAAATTCCACCATTCTTTCAATAAAATTAACCTAAATAAATTAATATACATGGGCCTAAGAAAGAGATTTGCAAGGGATATTTAGGATTCAAAATTTGTGCCTTGGGAAGTGTGTAGTTTCTAACCAAATCTAGGTTTAACTTTGTTTTTTTGAAACAACGCTTGTTTGGTGGTTTTTGCCTATTCTACACCCTAGGTGATCGATTCTATTATCTCACTTTATTATAAATGTTATATGTTTTAAAAATGTTTATAAAATATTTTTAAATTGAAAATGTTGATCTTGGTTTGGGTATTTTCTATAATTTTGGTATCTACCATGATTTGTACATTATTATTGTTTTTTGGGTGATTGGTGACTGATTTATTATCTCTAGGCATACTATATATGTATCTATAGGTTTAAATATGTTTTGATTCTACTTTTAAAAACAAAAATAATGTTTGACATTGTTTGAAATTAAAACTAGAATAAAAATGAATTTCAAGTGATTTAAAACGATTTAAATATGTTGTTTTAATGCATAATTGTTCGTATGAATGATATGTTACATTACGGGCATGTTTCGAGAATAATTGCTACGGTTTGATGTATAATTACATGTTTTAATGACGATCGACTGCTGTTTTCGTAAGTTTATATGTTGTTTTTTCATATTTGAATGTTATTTTTGTGTTTGAATGGCTGTAAATGCCCATCAAAGCAAAATGGAGATGATGGATGATTACATGGTTAAGGATCGCTGTGTAAAAGGAGTAACAATGTGCTTAGATTTGACATACAATGGACGGGAGATCCATAAATGTAGAATCGGACTTTGAGCAATCGACTGCAGAGTGTTTGGGGTCGTATGGACGCGTAAGAAATGCATGCAGGTCGGAGTAGTTAGTGTAGCGATGGAATCAGTGTGAAATCGAGGTGTTGGAAGTGCTATCGAAATTTGGCCTGGGCATAGAAGTCGGCTTAGTGGTGTCTAGTGTTGGCTTTGAGTTGGGAGGAACTTACTTCATGCTGAGGGTTCAGGGTCAAAAGACCAGATATAAATTCCTGTCTGTTAATTACTACAAGTTATTGAAGGAAAAATACCGAGCATGTAAGGTACATGCTAGAGTTTTTGATCGATATGAGTGCTTCGAGTCAGTGGTGTGTTTGCTTTAGCTTGGTCCTTGGAATATACCAGCTAAGGCTTAAATGGGGGTGCTTAAGGAAAATTTCGAGTCTGACATAGGGTTGCTTCTAGGAAGACCTAGGGGAACTTGGTGGTTTATAGGAATTGGCTTGGAGTAAGAATGGATGACTCTATGATAATTCGAGACAACTTAGGGAATTTAGTAGCGACTAAAGAGGTAAAGTGGATTTTACAACTTGATGACGTAAGCATGGTAGATCAGACACTTTGAGAAAAAAGTGTTGGTAGCATTTAGAATCGTCCAGTGCGAAGAGTTTGACCCAAAGTGAACTTGTAGAGCAGAATATACAAGGTTTCGACTAGGATTATCCAAGGACTCACATTTGATGCAGAGTGAACTTATACAGCAGAACATATGGGGGTTTCTACTATTGGGATGTATGCCAAACGGATCATAGATGACTCAAAATTCTTGATATATGCTTGAGAAGAAGTGGTCAGTGGGGACACTCACTGCAGATCGATATGTGATGGTTTATTTAACCATGGACCTATATAGGGCGATCTAGTTTCTTGGACTAATGGAGCAACATGGATTCGAGCATCGATGGGACCGTGATGATAAATAGTGGCTGATCAATACGGGGACCATACGAGTTATCTTATATCCAATGATATTTGAGTTGAGAGATGCATTGTTTGATGTTTGCCATATCCGCCATGTTTGATGTGGATACCATATGATGTTGGTGTTATTACGTAGTGTTATCCGGATTTTTAGCCAAGCAGATTTTCACTGGAATTAGAACGTCAAGAGAATATGAAATGATACATGGAATCAGGCATGCTTTGAAAAGTAATAGAAACACACTTAAGAAATTTTAGAAGATTTGGAGTAGAGGTGACCAATTGGCACCAAGTCCTACCACTCGGTACTTAGTGCTTTATATTACACGTGATGCCTCCAAAATTCTTGTACCTTGGTCATTGGCACAAGTGATGGTCAAGAAGTATATTTCGCTCGAGGAATAGGCGAACAACTACGAGCATTTTCTAGAAGAAAGAAAAAAGGAATAAGCAATTTCAGGAACTATCAGAAACGACTCAATCTCATAGGTAAAGTGCTCGTAAGACAATGCACCTGAGATGAATGGCCAAATGGAAAAAGGATGGGATATATCAACTCATAAAAACCTATCGACACCGAGAGAAACTATTTGGTACTAGGTTGTTATTATTGGCGAATGGGCCCGGTTTCTCGCTTTTGCATACTTGGGCTTAGATCCAGACTTGATATTTTGTAGTCCCCCGATTCTGCTAGGCTATTTCCATATAAATACAGACCTTATAGCTTCTGAAGGAGGACTTTTGGCACTTCATCTTTTTTATCTTCTATCTCTCCTCCTTTGAAGTCACTGAGGAAACTACTATTTGTTGTTTTAGGCTTAAAATTAATAAATCCCTTTTACTAGTGAATTTTGAAATCTATAATCAATAAAAATTATAGTGGACATAGGCTAGAGATTGCCCAACCACTATAAAATTCTAGTGTTCCCTTCACTTTTATCGTAGTGTTGCTAGATCTCGTTTTGTATCAATCTTGTTGATCCATTTTTGGCGTCAAGACTTTAGTATACCTAGGCACTTTATACTACACTTGGAGTAGTAATACACTCTTTTGATGATAATAGTAGATTAACATATTATCGATGTTATGTGGTAACTTGTTAAATGCAAGGACATGTTAAGTATGATTCTCTATACTTTATGTTCCTATTTATTATATCATTTTTTATGTAGTATTTTGAGATTATAAATTGCTCATACTAGACTTTTTTCTGATTCAAGGTTTTAAGTTTTACTTCTTATTACCTCGGGTACTCTTAAATGAGTAGATTAGAGATAAAGGACCAAGATAACACATGGAGCTGTATAGAGGATGAGCAGGTCACTAATGCTTTCATCTGCTATAATTTGGAGTTATTATTGTTTTTCTATTGTGAACTACTGTGGAGCTATTACCGGCATTTTTTTATCTTTCTAGTTAGAGATTATTTGATTCAATGTATGAGCTCTATTTATTTTGTTTTGTATGACTGTGATGGACCGATGTACTATAATCATCTTGGTTCATTTTGTTATACTTTTGTCTCGTATATTTTATATCTATGTTGATTATTTTTACTATATGCCTGTGAGATATACGACATGTTATGTTTTGGATTGCATTATTTTATTCTTAGCTGCCACTCACCATCGGCCGAATAACATTGCAACATACTGCCAATGGTATTTGGGTATCGGAGTGTAGGTGGTTGTCATGCATGGTATTAGAGATTTGGTTAAATGATTCCAAACTTTGGTCGATCTCTAGAGTGTAATTTAATATTTGGATCCAAAAGAGACAGAGTAGGATATATCACTATAGAATGGATCTAGCGATACAAAAAGAGTGTACTTTAATGTATATTTGTTTTCAAACTATATACATACATACATATAGAGTAAGTCGCATTGCATACATGAGTATCATTTATGAAGCTTTCCCTTTTGAGAGATCAATCATTCTTATTACTGTTTTATGAATGGCCTAGAAAATACAGAATAGTACGATGAACCATTCTTCGAGAGTCAAGACTGGAACAGGCAACGCGACAGCTACAAATCAAGATTTTCCAACAATGTTCAATACTATGATGATGAACATGACGTAGAACACCCAAGCAACCGCATTAGCTGCAGTTGGTGGTGGTGCTCTAGTACAAGTGCTAAGAGCTGATTTTTCCTAGCTGAATGAGGACTTCACTAGTCTTTGAGAAAACCGTTCCTTGGAATGGAGTTAGCTGTTGAAGTGTAGGATTAGGTGGATACCTATTAGTGCGTCTTTGAGAACTTTGAGTTGGAGGATGCAATGAAGAGGATGTTGGCCTATAGGAAACTTCAGGGAAGAGTAATGAATTGGTGTAATGCCTTTGAGCTTTTATTCCCGAGGACCACTTTACTTGGGATCAGTTTAAGGCAAGATTTGAAGAGTAGTTTATACCGGTAAATCATAATTCGATGCTATTTGGAAGATTTGCTAATCTCAACTCGACTGAGACGGTTAGCTTTATAAGGATGGTAGACTTTTTATACAGGATATTGATGGACCGAGGAACGAAGAACATCCGGACATTCATTGTAAAGTATAGGAACTGTCAGTTACTGAAGGTTGATCAGAAAAATCCAAGTAGATTACTACAACCTCTTGAGATTCCACAATTGAAGTGGGAACAGGTGTCAATGGATTTAATTATTAGATTGTCGAGTACTATAGGAGAGTGCAATAGCATTTGGGAAGTGGTCGATAGATTGACGAAGAGTGCCTAATTCATACCCATAAAATCTAATAGAATGGCATCAAAATTAGCTGAATTGTATGTGAAATAGATTATACGTTTGCATGGTGTGCCAAAAAGCATTATGTATTATCGAAGCCCATTGTTCACGAGTGAATTTTGGGAGAGCTTCTAAGAGGCGCTAAGAAGACCACATAGAAGATTAAGATCATTTGACATTGAATGAAAATTGCATAAGGTAAATAGAAGGGCTACACTGATAAGCAACCTTAAGGTTTGGAGTTCTCTATTGGCGATATGGCGTTTGTCAAGGTTTCTCTATTGAAGGTACAGTGTGGTTCGGTAATAAGGGGAAGCTTGCACCGAACTTTTAGTTCCTTTTCTGATATTAGAGAGGATAAGGAACCTAACATATAAAGATGACTTACCTTAGATGATACTAGGTGTGCAATGTATTCCATGTCTCTCATCTTGGAAAGTTTAAGCATAATTCAGGTGTGATTATGACACCGAATCAACTAGACGATGTTGTAGTTGAACTTGAACCGTCAATGTAACAACCTTCCATTTGTAACATCCAAAAATCAGCGTCTCACATCAACACCTAACTTTTGAATGCCACAAAAGACAGCTTGTCAGGAAAAGAAAGAAAGAAGAAGAAACAAAACATAATATCTAGGCACAACGATGCAATCTCACATCGGAATGATAACATGTAATGTACTGAATATACATGAATAGAGTTGGATGAACAATATATAAGAGACTGTACTGTTTAAAGTAACTGATAAATAAATATCAATACATAGTCGGAATAAACTATTTGATATAATAAGTCTAATATATAAATAACATATGTCAACTACTACTACGATATTAAGTAGGCAAATGACCAAACATCGTGTTCGCCTCCAAAGCTCAGCTGCTCTGCTCTGATAGCGTATCCTTAAAAGTTGCTACCAAACTACTCAATTGCATACCTTGAATTGTCATGACATAAATAGAGAGACACAAAATGCGGTTCAAAATTAAAGCCTGATGTGAGGGGAACTATCTCAAAATACTCTAATGAAAACTATATACAAATAAATAGGAATTATTTAGACATAATCGGTCCTCTCCACAATCTTGGCTTAGGGGTAATCCAGACTATCTATAAACAAGTACAGTAAACCTATCCAAAAGATAAAAAGTTATACATAACCTGTTCTTTTCCTGTAATCAAAGAGTCAGCACTACTAACATAACGTGACTAAAACATAACAATCATACTATGATAAAGGTAACCCAACATCCAATGTAAGGTTATCGTAATATAAGGCTATCGCAAAGTACATAATAGTAGTAAATGCAACAACAATAACATCAGCCAACTAACAATGCACACAATATAGAAACGGAAGGCAACAAAAAGATACAAATTGACACTCGTCATCACTAATAGGTGAAGTCCACTATGGACATCTATCGCAATGCAGTGATTCCATTCGAGAGTTAAAGATACATAGCCTCATATAGGTCTCACTGTATGCCCTGAAGCAAGCATGGGTAATATCCGACCTACTTTATATACTTGAAACCAAGTCATAATAGTAAGTAGAGCCACCGTACACTCTGAAGAAAGTATTGGTGATTATCAATCTACTCTAAATGCCTAAGACCTTTTTGGATCACACTGTACCCTTTGAAGCAAGCATAAGTGTTCAATGATCCCATAGTACATGAATTTCATCATCCCCCTCTAGGATGTCAAGGATTGCTTAGCAAATTCGCATAACATCTCAATAAAGGAGAATAATGATCATCTCATATAATACGCCATCGGGACCACAAAGGAACACTTATTCCATATGCGTGTGTATCAAAATATAACATCACGTAATCAAATACACCTATCATAGATGAAGACATATATCTCATCAGCATTTGTCCATGTGGATGGTCATTACATGAAAGACCAATAATATGCCTGAATGCTAGTATATGGCCAATACAATGTATGCTCACTAATATTAGACTAATATAGGGTACAGTCACAATCATAAGATAGATACCATTCTTCAAACATGTCTACGCCAAGGTCAAAGCCAAGGGGACGAACAAACTTTGCTCCATCGTACATGCTCACCAAAGGTGACCGTGTAATCGATCACTACATTAATATCATGTCCGATCGTCATTGACCACACACGTAGCAGTATATATATTGCATATGAATCTCAGCTTTGCCTTGCACTCCATTTTCCCGATTAGTCCAAATCCTTCCCTAAATCGTGTCAAAGTCTCATAAATAGCCACACTTGAATGTGGAAAGAAGTCCCCAAAGAGATTCCCTGCCCTAAGCATTCAACTGGCTGGGGATGCCATTCAATCAACCGAGTTTAGTCGACTGAGCCTGCCTCCCCAATTCTTATGTTTGGGGTTCCCAGAAGGAATGTTTTTAACACACATTCAATCGACTGAATGTGACCCTCTATGGAATGAAAATGACAGTTTCCAGGCAGTTCTCCTGGGGAAGGTAGGAATCTCCTGAACGGTCGTCGATTCGTGCCCCGTCTTCTCCATCACTTCACTTGATGAGCCATCTAGCTCTCGTAGTCTTCCCTTGCCATATCACATTTCTTCTAGGGTTCATTAGTAGATGTTTCGGAAGTGGTTTCTTAAGTATTCGACAACCATTTTTTATACAAATCCTGCTCTTTTTTGCATGGAGTCTCATCGGGACAATTTCAATGACCCAGGCTCTTCTAACATGCCTAAATGAACTCAAACAACTTTCTCACCTCACATGATGCTCACATGTGTCGACACACTCGCTCATGCACACATTTGCATACACTTATACAACAAACACGTAAAATTTCACAAATCACTTGTCGAGCTTCACCGGAACGATTACTCGATCCGATACACTCTCATGCAGCTTACCATACCTAATGGTCACTATAGCTACATGAGATTGCTTGCAACGTGCTTGTATACAAATACATACATTCCTACATGTGTATACAAATATGTACATAAATAAGCAAACATTATCAACCATCCAAACTATTCAACTATTCTAATCATAAAACAAGAATTGTATTGATTACTATATTACTTCACATACATGTATATGTATACTTATCCATATATATATACATAGACATATATTTAAATAACAGTTTGATTATTGAATAATCAATTTCTGCTTTTATTTGTCAAATCTTTTCTATAAAAGTCAAATCTTCTTTTCTACATTTTATAGAATCATTCCATTATTATATAAAATACAAAACTAGCTTATAAATAATTTTTAAACTCTTATAATACTTAATTCCCTTATCAAAAATTAAGTATTCATCCCATAATGATTTTATAAAATCCTATAACCACTTTATAAAATATTCCCTTCTTACTATTTTATATAGTATCATACTTTTATAAAATACTTCTTTTGTATTATTTTATGGAATCTTATATTTTCATAAAACATTTCTTTTGTATTATTTTATGAAATCTCATACTTTTATAGAATACTACTTTTTAATTCTTTTATAAAATCTCATACTTTTATAAAAGATACCGTTATACTATTTTATAAAATCACATTCCATTTTATAAAATATATCTTTGTTATTATTTTACAAAATCTCATTAAATTTTATAAAATACACCTTCATTCTTATTTTATAAAATCTCATACTATTATATAAAATATATCTTTCACTTATAAAATTATTTCCTTACTTCAATAATATTTAGAAGTGCTAATTAAGCTTCGTTAAGCCTCTAATCACTTTAATAATAAGTGTAGAGATCTTAAGTTGCTTAATCAGCTAGTTAACTTCATTTATAAAATATTCCATTATTTTATAAATTCATTTCTTCTCTTAAATAACATTTATAAATACTAATTAAGCTTCAATAGACCTTTAATCACTTTAATTATAAGTGTAGAGCTTCTAACTCACTAAATTAGCTAAAGAAAACATGTTTATAACATGAATACAAGTCTAAACTATAACATAGAATTCTCCAAATCACATCACATTATTTCATAATTATTACTAAACAAATATATGAAATTTAACAAGTAAATTAAATAGGAGAATCATCCCACTCACCTCCTTTTTCCTAAATCATTCCCCATATCACCGAAACCCATGCTTTCCCTCATCTTAAATTTTGAAATGGTGCTCCAAAGTCCAATTCATGTCCACTCCTCGATGGGTTTTATAGGAATGAGAGGAGAGGATTTATAATGATTTTTATTTGAATTTAGGAATTTATTTGAATGAATTTTGGGTTTGAAGATTGAGGAGTAATTAGAGAGGGATTGGAGAAGAGGAAGAAAAGTTATCCGAATGAGAAGATGAAATGAAAATATAAAGAGGATGGGAACTTATAGGAAAGCAATAGGCTTAGCCCAATACATTTCATCCGCTCAAAAGCACTATTCACTCCAGAAACTCACTAACTCCAAACATGATCAAGTTTATACACATTTTTCTAATGTCAAAAAAGTAGTCTTGACTATGGCTATCTTGAGATCCAATTCCGTCGACTTTAAGAAGTTTGAGTATAATGGGCATTCATTAATTAACGATTACATATTTAAATTAATCATTTAAATATTCAGTCATTATAACTATAGGGTGTTACAATTAATGACTCAGAAGCCAATTTGTATAGTTAAGTAGAATAAAAGTAGCTTAAGAGGAAGACAGTGCAATTGTTAAAAGTTTCGTAGAGTGAAAGCGAAGGCGATAATAATTGAGAGATCAAGGAGAGCATGGCGATGAGTTATCTGGAGCTCTTTACTTGGTTAAATTCCATTTTTATCATTGGCTTTCACATTTAGTAGTTTATCTTGTTAGGTTAGTACCTTACATGTTAGGGATTGCACAGGATTTATGGATTATTTTTGTGTGCATGTTCTATGATTCCTTTGCTTGTTTGATTGTCAAGCATGCTTGGTATATATATAGATTGATTATGCTTGTTTTCTTTGGATTTTGGGGGAGGAATTATAAAATGGGGGAGGAAGGAGTGGGAGAATGAAATGATCCATATTTTTCATATAAGTATTATTTATAATATAAAATGAGTCCAAATTTAATGTGACTTTGGGAAAGTTAACTAATGACATTTTCTGCCTTAGAATTTTTGTTGAATGGTTTGACCTTGAAAAATCTTGTATGGCATATAACTTTTGTTAGTAGCAAATTAGGGTTTTAAACACTTTTAATGAAAGACATTATGATTTTCCATTCCATAGAGTAGTCATAATAGATTTTTGGACTTAAGGTTTAGGAGACACAGTCATTTGAAGTTTTGACATCTTTTAGGTAGATTATATGGTAATTAAATGGAGATTAGTGCAGCTAGTTAATCCATTCGGGATTAGGGTTAAAGCAGCCTCCAAAACAACCACAAAATACTATGAATGTATATTAAACATCTCCTAATCCTTCTTAGCCTCTGTTGACCTTCTACTATCTAAATTCCATCATTCTTTTGATAAAATTAGCCTAATTCAATCTATAAGAAGAGGATTAAGCAAGATAATTACAAGAGATTTTTATTTTTAGAAATTTGTGCCTCAGGAAAAGTTTTGCTGCTACGCAAATCCACATCTACCTTTGTTTCGGTACTATACACTTATTTGGTGGTTTTTATTGATTCTACCATCTAGACGAGTGATCCTATTCTCTTGCTTTATTCTAAATGTTGATTTTCTAAAATGTGTTTTCAAAATGTTTTCAAACTTATAATTTTAATTTTTAATTTGGACATTTACTATAATTTTCAGATTTGCCTAGATTCGCGTGTTTCCACTAATTTTTAGGCGATCAACTATATCATCTCTAGGCATACTATACAAGTATCTACATGTTTTGAATCTATTTTTAAAATCAAAAATATGTTTTGACATTATTTTGAAATTAAAACGGGAACAAAAACGAATTTGAACTTATTTAAAATGATTTAAACGTGTTGTTTCGATGTATAATTGTTCATATGAATGACAGGTTAGATTACGAACTTGTTTTGTGAATAATTGCTATGGTTTGATATATATTTACATGTTTGAATAATGATTGAACGTTTTGTTGCATGTTTATATGTTGTGTTTTCATGTTTGAATGTTATTCGTATGTTTGAATGGTTGTAAACGATCATCGAAAAAAATTGGAGGTGATGAATGGTTATAAAGTCAAAGGTCTCCATATAGAAAGAGTATTGATGTGCTCCCCAATGCGATGCATAAAGGTTGGAAGATTCATAAACATAGAAGTAGACTTCGATGGGCTGACTTTAGAGTGTTTGGAGTTGTATTGATGCATAGGGGATGCACATGGGTCAATGTAGTAAGTGTAGGGGTGGAATAAGTGTGAAATCGAGGTATTGGAAGTGCTCTAGGAAGTTTTTCTAGGCTTGATGATCAGCTTGGTATCGTCCAGTGATTGGCTTTGGGCAGAGGAGGAACTGCTTCGAGTTGGCGATTTCGAGATGTGAAAAACCAAATAGAAGTTCATGTCCGAAATTACTCTAGGCTTATGAAGAGAAAACACTGAGTAAGCAAGGTACCAAACAAGAGTTTTTATTCGGTATGGATGCTTCGTGTCGGCGGTGCATTTTCTTTGGGTTTGTCCATTTACAATTACGTGCAAGGCAAAAATGGGGGTCTCTAAGGGAACTTCGAGTCTAGCATGGGCTGCTTCGAGGCAGACTAGGGGAACTTGGTGGTTTTTTGGAGTTGGTTTGGAGTAAAAATAGGAGACTCTATAATAATTCAAGACGACTTGGGAAATTAAGTAGTAACTAGGAAGTGATGTGGCTTTAATGATCTAACGATGTGTGCATAGTAGATTGAATTCTTCATGCAAAACTTGTTCATAGCATTTGGGAATCATATTAGGAGACAAATTCTATACAGAGTGAACTTATAGAGTAGAACATACGGTGGTTTCTATGAGGATTATCCAAGGAGGCAAGTTCGATATGGAGTGAACTTATAGTGTAGAACATACATGGGTTCTACTAATGAGACGTATGCAAAAAAGATTGTTGATAACTCAGTGGTCTTGATGTATGCTCGAAAAGAAAGGACGATGGAGACACCTACTACAGATCGATATGAGGTGATCTGTTTAACCGTGGACCTATATGGGGTGGTCTATTTTGTTGTCCTTATGGAGTGCCATGGATTCGAGCATTGATGGGGCTGCGAGGATAAGTAGTCGCCAATCAATATGGTGGATCATATGAGTCATTGTTTATCTAACGACATTTGATTTGAGAGCTGGGAGATTATTTGATGTTTTCCATGTTTGCACGATGTAGTTATTATTAAGTAATATACCTAAGAACCCTATGTTAATATCTTAGTCATTGATTTTAATGACAATAACCATATGAAATATAGATACTAATATTTTTCCAAGTTATATTGTATATAGTGCAGAATATTGGATGAATGCTGAACTGAAGACTGTTCAGTATAAAGGCTCAAGATAATGATTTAAAGACTTATGAGTTCAAAGACAAGATGTGAAGAGCTCAAGGTTATAATTTAGTGTTTAGGGTCATTAGAATATACTGTTAAATTCCTTGATAGCAATTTCTAACCCTTGATCTTCTAAACAAAAATAAATTATTTTAAAATTCAAAATATATTTTTAAATAATTTATAAAAGTTTTTAAGAGGTCAAAGATGTTTAAAAATTATGTTCAAATTATTTTAAAAAGGTATAGTATTTTCAAAACAATTTAAAAGAAAATATTTTTCAATTTTAACTAGCATATGCGGCATACTTGTTTTTATATATCGCTATATTAACCATTAAATTGTTTTTTAAATTTTGAATGGAAGTGTCATTTGGACACAATCCTTCATGAATGGATAAATCTATTTATTCTCTATATAAAAGGGAGTGCAAACGAATTTTTAATATTTTATTAACTTACTTTCTTCTCACTCTTTATTCTCTTGAAATATATATTCTATTTTCTTCAAAATCATATAGAATCAATTCATACTCTATTGTGTTGATTCTTTACTGTTTACTTACTATTTTGAAGACATCTCTCTCTCATTTCAAAGATCAAAGGGCTATCGAAGAGGCTATAGGATCCATTGTATCCAAAGTACAATAATCTATCTTTGGAAAATCATCAACTTTACTCTTGTTTGTGTGAACGTGCTTGTAGCCCATTCAAATCTAGTAGGTGTGCTTAGTAGCCCATTCAAATCTAGTGGGTGATCTTCTAACCTGGTAAATCAGGAGAGTTTTCCCCAAACTTAAAATACAGAAGGGTGTCTCATAGCCTTGAAATCAAGATTGTAATTGGTTTACTTACTACCCTACAAAATGGGTGCTTGAAAAGAAATCTATACAATAAATTGTACAAGACTGGATGTAGGAGAAATTCAGACCAGTACCAGTATAAATTCCTGGTGTCATCTCTCTAACTCTTTACTTCGTACTTTACTGCTTATATTTATTTTATGATCACCTGCAAGTTTAGTTATTTATGATTGATTATCTGTGTTTTGATTCAATTATTAAACAAATTATAAAGATTCATAAAATTTTATAAAACACGATTCACCCCCTAGTGTTATATAGCCTTAAGATCCTTTATTCCTCTACCCATATTTGGTATCGGAGCACTAGGTTTTTGAAAACTCATAATTTGATTTTTGAAAAGTTTAAATGGAAAGTAATATTGTTAGCACTCTTTTTAACACTTTTATGGAAAAATAATTTAATGAAACCAGTATGTTAGAATCTAATTATTTTGAAAAGTCACTTGATATTTATGATGACATAGTGTTGAATTTAAGGAACAAGCATGTTACATGGCTGTAGTGAGCAGACACTTGATAGTCATACATCACAAATCCAAATGAACAAATGGACACCGGACAGTGGATGCTCAAAACGCATGACGGAAAATCCTGAGATCTAGAAAGATATTGTTTAAAAATATAGTGGATCAACTAACTTCAGAGGCAACTCAAAATGATATGTGTTTGGCATCAGCAATGTCGGTAACTCTAAACTCATACTATTTCTAATGTTTTCTGGTTAGGAATTTGAAATGTACTTTCTTAGCATTTGCCAATTATGTGCCAAAGGTTTTAAAATTAAGTTTGAAAAAGACATTTGCAAGATAGCGAGTCAAAAATTATCTTTGAAGGAATTAGAAAATATAACATTTACATTTTAAGTATGAAAGAATCTAATAACTATCTGTGTCTTTTGGCTGAATCTAGTGACCCCTGGATTTGGCACAAATTTTTTGACCATTTAGATTTTAAATACCTACCGAAAGTTTCTAGATATGAACTTGTTAGGGGTTTCCCTAAAATGAGTTTTAATATCAACAACTTATATGATGCTTATCAATTAGGAAAACTTCATATTCAAATCAAAGGATATGATTTCAACCTCTCAACCCTTAGAAGTTCTTCACTTATACCTTTTTGGACTATCGCAAATACAATCGATAAATCATAATAGATATATTTTTGAAATTGTAGATGACTTTTCAAGATATTCTTGGACAGTCTTTCTAAACATAAAAGTGAAGCATTTGAAATGTTTAATTTTTTTACTAATAATATTCAAAATCAAAAGTCAAATAAAATTAAAACAATTAGGACTGATCATGGGGGAGAATTCAAAAACAAAAACTTTGAAATTATTCGCAATAAGGAAGAAATTACTCATAACTTTTCTTTTCCTAGAACCCCTCAACAAAATGGAGTAATAGAACGTAAAAATAGAACAATATAAAAATGTGCTAGGACTATGCTAAATGATAGTGATTTACCGAAATTTTTTGGGCTGAAGCAGTTACTATAACATTCTATATTTTAGATAGAATTTTAATAAGACCGTTTACCAAGAAAATTCCATGTGAATTATTTTATGGTAAAAATCTAAAGTATCTTATCTAGAGTTCTTGCTGTTAAATGTTTCATATTGAATAAAAAGATAAATTTGATGCTAAATTAGATAAAAGAATTTTCATTGGATATTCTAATAGAGCAATGTTTATAGAGTTTTTAATACTAGAACTAACATTATTGAAGAAACATTATATGTTTCATTTAATGAAAACCTTAAAGAAAATAATTTCAATATCAAGGAAGAAGAAAATATTAATAAAAATAAAAATAATGAAATCATAAATAATGAAACCACTAATAACGAAAATAATAATAACTCTGAAAATTCATATCCAAATAAAAGAACAATATATCTAAAGGATCATCCTAAAGAAAATATTCTAGGAAATATAGAGTCAGGTGCAAAAACAAGAAATCAATTAAATAAAATGAGTAATGAAGCTTTTATCTCAATTAATGAGCCTAAAAATTCAAAGGAAGCATCATCAAATGATTCACGGATTCTTGCTATGCGAGAAGAACTAAACCAGTTTACTAGAAATGATGTTTGGAAATTAGTCTCAAGGCCTAAGAATAAAATTGGAACAAGAACTAAATGGATGTATATAAATAAATTAAATGAATACGGAGAAGTTGTAAGAAATGATACACGTTTAGTTTTTCAAGGTTATGGTCAAGAAGAAGGAATATGTATTGATGATACCTTTGTCCCCGTAGATAGATTAGAGGCCATAAAAATTTTACTCGCTTTTGAAAATTATATTAACTGTAAATTACTTCAATTGGATGTTAAAAATGTCTTCTTAAATAGCTTTATTAAAGAAGATGTTTATGTAGACCAAACCCCACTTTTCGAAGATGATAAACTCTCAAATTATGTTTATAAATTCAATAAGCTTTATATGGAATAAAACAAGTTCCTAAAACCTGGTATAAAGGACATAAATATCTTCTGTTACAATCTAACTTTGAAGTAGGAAAAGTAGATAGTACTCTAGAGGCAAGGCTGGTAAAACGGGAGCTGTCACACCGGAAGTGGTTATCCAAAACGATTATACTAGTTTGGAGGGAAGGACATTCTTAGGAATGATGAATTCCATTGAGGTGGTGTACTAGCTTCTCTAGTGCGAGAGAAAACTTGTTGATTCGAGGTTGAACGATGATCTAAAAAGGAGACTGTCTTCAAGGAAGTTGCAAGGAGCAGCTTCATATTGGTGGAATAGCATTACAATGGAAGTTGCAAAGGAGAAGGTTACTTGGGCTAACTCTAGAGAGAGATTTAAAGAGAATTTTCTATCTTAAGTAGCTAAGCCGACTCTATTTAGAAAGTTTTCGAAGTTGGAATAGGGGTAGGCCACTGTGTAGGAGTATGCCAAGAAATTTGATGAGTTGTTAAGGCATGGACAAGTTATCATTAACATAGCACTTAAGAAAAATGAGAAGTTCATTCGACGACTGAAGCGGGAGATTTCTAGGGAAACGAAGCCATATCTTACAGATCCATTTAGTGTCGTGGTGGACATAGCTCTGAGGCATGAAGATTTACCCATATCGCTAGGGAAGAATAAGTCTGTGGATACTATGGGTTTCTAAAGAAAGAAAAGAGAATTCATTGGCAAGAAGGGAGCCTAGAAGAGTAGGGTTCTAAAAAATGGAAAACCTAAAGTAACTTTCTACAAATGTGATAATAAGAGGCACTTGCTTGAGTGTGGTTCTCGTGTAAGAAAGAAGTTTGCCGATAAAAAAGGTCTAAGGTGTTATATTTGCAACATGATGGAGAATTTCAAGAGAGAATGTCCCGAACCGGTCAAAGCTCCAAAGGTAATGTCTTCGCTTTGGAACCTACAACTTTGGATCGATAGCAGAGGAGAAGGGAATGGCTGTGTTAGGAGGTAAAATTCTTATTCATAGCATTGCTGTTAGTGTGTTGTTCAATATTGGAGCATCACATTCTTTTATCTTGATGTTTGCTAGAAATCTTAAACCTTGGACCGACAATTATTGTTACTTCTCTAAGGGTTGTTAACTTGATTGGTGGCTATGCAACTCTTGTGATGAGATGTGATCACATAGATTTTGAAATGTTAGGTCATATGTTTAGCTACAATTTGCATATATTTGATTTTTAGGTTTATGGATGATCTTGGGTATGGACTAGTTAACCCGATATGTTGCTAGAGTATTTTCCCAAGATAGAGTAATATCCTTAGAACACCTTGATTGTCGCATTCGAATTATATACTCATTTGAAGAATCGAATTTCAATTTCCATACAATGTTGGGTGTTATGGAAGGCATGATGGATGAAATTAATTGGGTTTTCGTAGTAAGGTAGTATGTTGATATTTTTAAGCCAGTTATAAGATTACCACTTAAAGTGATATAGAGTTTCGAGTAAATCTCGTACCTGGAGCTGAACTGATAAGTAGACCACATGGCAGAATGACACCTCCTAAAATGAAGGAGTTAAAAGTGCAGTTAGTGGAATTAGAAGATAATAATTTTATTGGACCAAGCATTTTTCCTTAGGGAGCTGCGACAATATTCTTAAAAAAATTAGATGGGTCGTTGAGGATGTGTATTAATTATAGAACATTGAATGAGAAGATGATAAATAATTGATATTATTTGCCTAGAATAGATGATTTATTCTACCAATTGAGTGGAGCCATGGTGTTTTCACAATTGGACACAAGAACTGGTTTTCATCAATTCAAAGTGGTGGAGGAAAATAATAATGATATTCAACTTATATAAATATATGTATATGATATTATTTTGGGAACAAATGAATAATTGAATATAGAATTTTCTGATATAATGACTAAGGAATTTGAAATGAGTCAAATAGAGGAACTAACCTTCTTTTTGGGATTTCAAATAAGACAATTTAGTGACGGTATTTTTATAAGTCAAGAAAAGTATTCTAAGTATCTAGTTAAGAAATTTGGTAAGTCAAATACTAGTGGTAAGCCAACCCCCATGGCAACTAATGAGAAACTAAATAAAGAAGAAAATTCAAAAGATGTTGATTGAAAACTACATAGAGGTATGATACGATCTTTTCTTTATAAAACAACTAGCAGACCTGATATAATGCATAGTGTTTGTCTCTATACAAGATATCAATCTCAACCTAAGGAAGCTCGTCTAAAATCCGTAAACCGTATACTTCGATATGTAAAAAACACATTAGACTACGGACTCTTCTATCGCTGACTATACTAGATGCAAATTAGACCAAAAAATGACAAGTGGAACTTATTTTTAGGACATTCTCTTGTTTTCTAGTTAAGCAAAAAGCAAAATTCTATATCCCTGTCCACAATAGAGGCAGAATGTATCTCAACTGCATTACCTTATTCATAAGTTATATATATGTAACAAACTTAAAAGATCTGGTTTGAATTTAAATGATGATCAATATAATATGATAATATTAGTGCAATTAATTTTACTACAACCCCAATACATCATACTAGGACCAAGCATATTAACATAAGACAACATTTCCTAAGAGATAATGTAAATAAAGTAGTCAATTCACTCGAATTCATAAATGCTGAAAATAAAATAGCAAATATATTAATGAAATCTTTACCTTAAATATCTTTTATTAAACTTAAAAGAGAGTTAGGAATATGTTCTTTCACTGAAATATGGATTCAATAGCTTTTAAAATTCTCAATTTAAATGAAAATGAAAATTAAATTTTCCTGCACATATCCATATACTTATCTTACATGTCGACATACATGCCGGTACTTTGAAAATTGATTTTCCCAATTAAATTTGAAATCTATTTATATAACTATCAAATTTTGAATTTACTCTCAATTCAATATCTTCTTCTTCCTGAAAACTCAAAATAAAAAATAAAATCATGGATCCTTTAAACTCCAAAAGGCCAAGAAAATAATCTGCCTTAAACATTAATACCCCTACTCTAGGACCCTTTTAAAACACTACCCTTGCCCAAGTCACTAAATTTGAAGATGACCTAAATCATGTCCTTAACATGCTTTTTGAAATTGAGGTTGTCCAAATCTGTCTTCTCAATGAACAAGAGAGGCAAGGTAAAATTCTATAAAACCTTCAAAAGCATTTACTGGATAATGAAGCTAATCCAATAGTTATTAAGGAAGATACCCCCAATCTTGTCATTCATAACCAAATGAATGACGAGGAAGAAAAGGAAGAGGATGAAGACAATGAAATATGAAAAAATCTTATGGATTGTATATTATCCAGCTTGTGTGTAATATGTAAGTGTATGAGCTAATGCTATAGTAGACGATAAATAGTGAAGTATAAAAAGCGTGCAAACTAGATTTTTTATACTAGTTCGGACCTCCCGTCCTACGTTCGGTCCTGAAGATCCCCTTCGGTATTTCCTTTAATTAAAATACTATCGCTTCGCCCATAGGAATAAGCTAATACAAAAGTATATTTTTGACATTCTTGTGTTCCAAATAACACAGTTTTTGACTTATAATACAAATCTTCCTATGATCTCCTTTGAGTATGTGAATATGAATGCTCTGAGTTGTAGGAAGTGGTTTAACCAAAATTATATTTTGGTTATAATAGATTGAGAGTATGTGAAAAACGTATATGCAAGAAAGTGTTTAAAAATCAAGAGAGGAAAGAATAAATTAATTCAAGTTAATTTATTTCTACATCTCAATCAAAGTAGTATTTATAGATTCAAAAGAGTGCAGATGAAGAGTTATTACTCTCTGATAAAATCTATTCATTTTTATGGCTGCAATCTTTCAATGAAGGGTGATATCTTTTTTTTTTCAAACAGAAGCGTCTTTTCAAAATTAACAGTTTTTAAATACGAAGAGATCTATGGTGAAACCTCAAACATCTATGACTTCAAAAAAATTTAACTCGAGAATTATCACAGACGTTTGTGGTTTTATTTCAGACGTCTGTGGGTAATAAAACAATTTTCTAACTTAATTTTGATGCATAAGAAATTGAGTATGATTGTGTATGCATATATACTAAGGAGACATTAACAATAATTTATCTAAGATTCTTTACAGTAGAATAATCTTACTAACAATAGTATGATCGGGGAATCTTCGTTTCTCTTTGAGTCTCACTATCTTTGAGCATCGTGTCTTCTTGTAGTATATGCATGTAACCTTGATAAAGTATATTTATATGTATGAATGTGTAGTTGTTATTATTGAAACATAAATCGGAGGTTCTAACAATCTTTCCCTTTTTGATGATGACAACTATATAATCAAAAACGGATGTATTATTATATTTTCTCCCCCTAAGTATATGCATAAATTCCTCCCTCTTTGTCATTATCAAAATGGAGGGAAATTATATAAGATATAGAAATATTAAATAGACATAGCGTGTTACACATTAAGATCATGGAAAATCAAATAGAGAAGTTCAAATAAAATTAGAGACAATTGTAGTAGAAGTTTTAAACAATGAAACAAACAAGCATAAGGATAGATAATTAAAGAAAAAGACATTTGGTTGTTGGTTCTTGTATTTTAGAGTCCGAATAATATTCGACAACATGACTAGAGGAAGTTGGTTGTTGTGAAGGATGAGGGGTGTAAGTCTGCTGAGGAGCTAATTGGAGGAGTACTATGATGTTCTTGTTGATGATGTTGTTGAGGCCATTGGTCGAAGGGGATGATAGGAGGTGGGTTGTTGGGAAGTTGCATAAAGGATAGATATCGTGGACCACTATCTTTTATTGGACTTTCTTTTGATAAGTACGAAGTAACTCCAAGATCTTGCAAGATACACACTATATACAGAGCATATATAATTGGGCGATGATGCTGAGTCCAAAAACCGTTAATTTGGTCATGAATAAATTTTTCTCAATTTACCGATAGGCGACCAAATATTGCATACAAAGCTCAATGGTCATTGGAATAAATTTTCTCCTGCTACCTAGACGTGGAATGATTGTGTTGGTTATCATTCTATTTAGTAGTCTAGCACGTGGGCGTAGGTAAATGGATTTCCATTGGGGCATCATATCTTCTCATATTTGATGGGTAACTTCATATTTGGGTAAAAGACCATGATCCGGTATATCCATTAAGTCAATTCCCTCATAAGAACATCCTAGTATACGGCCAACTGTATATGCATAAATTTTGATTTATTTTCCATAAACACTCAACCACAACCATCCATCCTCATTTTCTAGATTTTAAATTTCCATACTACATAAATTGGAGTACAAAACGAAAATAGCTAGATGATCGATAATTACCTTGTTTACATCATTGCTAGTTAGGTTGCAGCAACTGGCATCCATAGTTATTCCTAGAATTTCATATTCTATCACATTTTCAAGGTGATAGAAGGGACCGGAATGGATTTTCTTTAGGGAAAGCACCTCAAATCGATTGATGGTGGTGGGATTGTTGCGGAGCTATTGGTTTATGTGAGATTGTGTAACAGGGGCTTGAGAGAAGGAGGAAGATTGTCCTTGTTTTTTCTTTTTAGAGACAACCATCTTCTTGAGAGCCATTGGTTGAAGAATTTGAAGGTTATGGAGGCTAGGGTTTTATAAATTAGGAATTGAAATGGAGGTAAAAGTGAAGAATGGGGTAATTTTTTTTATATATGGCTGTTGAAAATGTATGACTGGAGCAGCGAAAGACGTCTTTAAGGGAGTCGCAGACGTCTGTGACTTCAGTAAAAATGAAACAAAAAGATTCGACAGACGTCTGTGATGGTTCTACAGACATTAGTGGCTAAAAAAAATAGAGAGTTTTTATGCTCACAAACATCTGTGGTTACAGGGAATTGTTTCCCGTAACTTTGACAGACATCTGTGGTATTTTCATAGACGTCTGTGATATGTGTTTTCTGAAATATTGTAAAGAAATTAAATAGCAATGACAATTTATTGAAATTTTAATATAATAAAACAATATACATACCAAAATAAACTTTAATTTATATGATGTACACCATAAGTTTAGTTTTTGTCGGAGAATTTAGAATTGTTGATTTGTTGTAAATCCCATGAGTTTGGTTCAACTTTTGTATAATTAATTAATGGCTTCAATGGAGACCAACATGGATGGCTTCGAGTGTCAATCCAAGCTTGATTTGATGGTCCTAGTTTGCAACATTTCTCGAAGAAATGTTATAGGCTTTTGTAGAAGTTTCTTGTAATCGTGGAGATTTTTGATGCATGTAGTTTTTTTACTGGTGAATGATCATAAATTGTTAGAATACACTTTTTAAGAAAATTTAGATGAGATCATTGACGTAGTTGCTTATAATAAATTTCATGTTGAATGCCAATCATTTCTTTTTGATAGTGATATATTTCATCACTTTGTCGGGGAGAGATGTTTATTTCAGATCAATTGAACGTTTAACTTTCTTTTCTTTAGGAGAAAAGCTAGTGTGGTATGTAGGTGATGCAACAATGGTTAGAGAGGCTGAACGAGTTGATGTAGCTGTGGATTTAGTTGGTGCTACGTAAGTTCTATCTGATGAGGTGATTTACAGTCGATAGTAGAATAGGTGGAGTCGTGACCGAAAGACATTTTTGTGTATTTTTTTTAATAATCTATTTGTGTTTATTTGTATTTAGGTGGAATATAAGCTGAATTTATAAGATAATTTTTTGCAATACTTAGAAAATAGGTTGAGGAAAAGGAGTTAAGCTACAAAAATTTAACGGAGGGTAGTTATTTTTTTAAATGGTTGTTATTAGTTTTATTTTTATGTGGTTATTATTAGTTCTAAGTGTATAAAACCAATTGTGCAGTTGAAAGTCTATATGAGCTATTTCTACAAATTTAAGTGAACAAAATATTATTTACACAAATTTAGTTAACCAGTTCATTGTATGAACAATTTCCTAGATCCCGACTTAACTTAATAAAAGTTAGTTCACTTAACGGTTTTGTAAAAATATCAGCTATTTGACTTTCATTATTAATAAATTCAAGAGTTATTATTACTTTTTCAACATGTCTCTCAGAAAATATTGATGAATGTCAATATTTTTTTTCGTGAACGATTAATTGGATTTTTAGATAAATTTATAGCACTAGTATTATCGTAATATATTGGAGATTTGTTTATTATTTTTCCATGGTCTTTAAGTGTTTGTTGCATATATGTTACTTGAGCGCAAGCTAAAGCAGCAAAAATATATTCGACTTCACATGTCAAAAGAGAAACACAATTTTTCTTTTTACTAAACAACGAAACTAACGATTGACCAATAAAGTGACTTGTACTTTTTCTGTCTGATTTGCATCCACCAAAATCCGTATCACTCTAAGATACGAGTTCAAACGAACTGCCTTTTGGATAAAATATACCATAATCTTTAGTGTTGGTTAAATATCATAAAATCCGTTTGACTGCCCGATGATGTGATTCCTTAGGTTGTGCTTGAAATCTTGCACATAAATAAACACTCATCGTAATATCTGGTCAACTAGCTATTGAGTATGGTAAAGATCCTATCATGCTTCGATATAGTTTTTGATCGAACTCTTTTCCATGTTCATCCTTGTCAAGATGATTAGTAGTACTCACTGGGGTGGGTTTACTTAATGTATTATCCATTCCAAAACTTTTAGTAATTTTTTACAGTATTTTTCTTGATTTATAAAGATTCCATTTTTTTTATTTTTTTTATTTGCAATCCTAAAAAGAAATTCAATTCACCATATGAGACATTTCAAATTCATTTGTAATTATTGTAGAAAATTCATTATGTTAATTTTCGTTAGTAGATCCAAATATAATATCATCAACATAAATTTCAATAATTAGTATATATCCTTTTGTTGTCTTTTAACAAATAATGTTGTATATATTTTAACAATTTGAAAACCGAAATTTATTAAATGTGATTTTAATCGATCATACCAAGCGCGAGGTGCTTGTTTTTAAACCAGATAACGCCTTTTTAAGTTTAAAACATGATCTGGATATTTTTCATGAATAAATAGTAGTGGTTGTTTAATATAAACATTTTCTTTTATAAAACCATTCAAGGAAGCACTTTTAACATCCATTTAAAATATCTTAAAATTATGATGACACACAAAAGCATGTAATATGCTTATGGCTTCAAGACGTGCCATAGGTGTAAAAGTCTCTTCATAATCAATTCTTTCCTCCTTATTACACCCCTTTCCACTAATCTTTCTTTATTACATATAATTTTTTCATTTTTGTCTGCTTTGTTTTTAAATACCCATTTTTTCCAATTACTGATTGATCGTTTAGCCTTGGTACTTCCAAAACATTATTTTTTTCAAATTTATTAAGTTCTTCTTTCATTTCTAACATCCAAAAATCATCATTTGATGCTTCCTTGTAATTTTTTAGTTCAAAATTAAATATAAATGCTACACTACTCGTTTGATTTATTTTCCTTCTAGTCGAAACTTTTTTATCTTGATTTCCAATTATGTTATCAATAGTATGATCTTTTAAAATACGGGATGATTTCAAATCACTATTATTTTGATTACAATAATTATTTTCAGTTATAATTTCAATGGCTTTATTTTGGTTAGTGCCAAAAATTTCTTCGTCGTCTTTATTTATATTTTTAAAGTCATCATCAAATGAGACATGAAGACTTTCCTCTATAAAATTTGTTCATTTGTTAAAAATTCCGCATGCTTTACTTCGATCGAAATATCCAACAAAAATTCCTTCATCGACTTTTGGATCGAATTTACCAAGATTATCATTTGCATCTAGAATAAAACGTTTGATCCAAATAATTGAAAATATGATATTTTAGTTTCTTTTTGTAGAGCATTTCATAACATGTAATTTTAGGCATAGGTCTAAGAGTTACATGATTTAATACATAACATGCAGTAGCAACTACTTCGGCCCAAAAATTCTTTGGTAAGCAACTGCCATTTAGGAGAGTTCGAGCACATTCTTGCAAGGTGCGATTTTTTCTTTCAACTACTCCAATTTATTGTGATGTTCGTGGAAATGAAATATTATGGCCAATTCATTTTTTATTATAATGTTTATTATCAAATTTTCCACCGTGATCACTACTTATACATTTTTATTTTCAAATCCATTAGAGTCTTAATTCGTTTAGCCAAAAATTTAAACATTTCGATTGTATCAATTTTATGTTTTAAAAATAGTGTCCAAGTATATCTTGAAAAATTGTCGACAATTACAAAACCATATTTATTATGATTTATCGAACGCATTTGAGTTAGACCAAATAAGTCCAAATGAAGTAATTCAAGATGTTGTTTAGTAGAGATTTCTTTATTAGACTTAAACAAGCTTTTCTTTAAATTTCCAAGTTGGCATGCATCACATAGATTTTTAAGTTTGAAATTTATTTAGGTAATCCTCTTACCAAATTGTTTTTAACTAATTTTTTAATATATTTGAAATTTATGTGATAATCTTTTTTGCCATATCCATGGATCATCATGATTTGCGGTTGAGCATAAATCATTATTATGATTAATATTCATGTTTAGAATATAAATATTTCGATTTTTTGTTCCTTTGAAAATTAAAGTTTTATTTTGATCAAAGATATTGCATTTATCTTTTTCAAAATCGATTTTAAATCCCTTATTGCATAATTGACTTGTACTAAGTAAATTATGTGTTAGGTTTTTAACTAATAATACATTTGAAATAATAGGAGAAGTAGATATACCGACATTGATGGCATTTTCAATCCCACTAACATATCCTTTGGAATTATCCTCAAAGGTGACCGTGCCACCATCCATGTAAATGATGTTTGATAGCATGTGTACATTTCCCATCATATGTTTGGAGCATCCGTTATCGAGTATCCATTTCTTCTTTATTATTAATTTTTTTTGGCTATTTTCAAAATAATAAAAGTCTTAATTGATACCCACTTCCTTCGTTAGGGTCCTATATGTTAGTAGGAGAAGGTAGCCATACCTATGAGGGTTTGGAACCTTTAGAGATGTAATTTTTATTATGGACTATATCTTTTAAATATACATTAAGCATTTTTCTAATCAATTTGTGATTTTTTTAGGAATCCATATTTTAATCATTTTTGTTCCCTTATTTTCATATTTAGATTTTGTTTCTCTAAAATATGTATATAATGTACTATATTTCTTAAATTCTTTATAATTATTAGAAACCAAATTATTTCTTGATTGTTTTAAAAAAATTGTTAAATCCTAATCCCTTCCTATTTCCTAATGGTTTTGAAATCCTTATCAAATTTCCAGATTTTGCTTTCCTTTATTAAATTTTGAAACATTGTTAATAATTTTATCTAATTTATTTATGAGATCAAAAATTTCTATATTAGCTAATTCAAAATTTTATTTCAATTCAAACATATCTTTTTCAAATTTGTAATTCTCTATTTTGTAATTCTCTATATCATGTGTTAGAGTAGCATTTTGAGATGATAATTTTTTACATTCTTTTTGTGCTAATTCTAATTCTTCTGCTAAAATAGTTTTCTCATCTTTTAACAATCCAATTTCAAATTCAGCTCTATTTAATTTTCCCACATTTTCTTTATTTAATTTTTTTAATTCTCTGTACTTGTCATCTGATTCTGTACTAATTTTAAGAATTTCATCATATATTGATTCAGGATGTACCTCATCTGTGCTAGCCATGAAGCAAATATTTGTTTGTTCTGAGTCACTATCGTTACCAGATGTAGAGGAAGAGTCGAAGTCATCCCAAGTTATTTGAAATGCTCTTCTCCTTTTCTTGAAATTTTCTAATTTGTTTTTCTTTTTATCATTCTTAAGTAGTGGATAGTCCTTCTTTATATGGCCAAATTTATCACACCCGAAGCATTTCTTTGATGTTTGATTTGAGGAAATTATGTTGCTGTTGTTTTGAAATTTTATTATCATTTTGAACTTCTTGTAATTTTTTATGACGACCCGCATTTCAGAAGAATTAAATCGACAATAATCCACAAAGTCCAACTTAAACAATCCAAAATATAGATAATCATTGAGGTTAATTAAGAAAAATAAGAAAAGAAGAAGAAAACAATACAGAATCTCACAGCGGAATGACAAAATGTAATAATCAAATAAACAGTTCATGAAGCAGTTTACTATACTTTTGATTATAATTTTACAACATTTATCACAGTTGTATTTATACAACATAATAAATAAAATAATGCAGCAGAACAAATAATGATGAAATAATACTAGTAATAATATACTGGTAATAATATACCAAATCTTTGTTTTCGTCCTTCAGAGAAAAATCTTCGATAAGCTGAAATCTCAGGTCTAACCCGAACGTAATGAAAAGACAAAACACTCGAGGCAGAACTAAATATCCTGATGCAAGTCAAGTCGATAACACGTATAACATGAGTGTAATAGCGTAATAAATGTTTATGTGATTTCACATCTCCTATCTAGTGCATAACGTGCGTGCAATAACTCAAAAGATATTACGGAATTTTCCATCTCTTAAGGATCCATCAAAATATTTATATATAGTCGAATACGTATAATAGATAGTGTCTATTAGTAAAATAAATATTTTCATTGTGTTAAGGCTTTACATTGTTCTCCCTTAACGTGTTTTTAAGCATTGTCGTATAGTTTGCATATAAAACACTAGTAAACCATCGGTGGATAGGGATGCACCGAGATATGACAACACTAAATCAAATCCATAGTGGTCTCGTATAGGGATAAAAATATGACAAGGCACATGATGGAATGACCAATGTAGGATATTACAAGTTTACCCTTCCCGGCTAGTGGTAATACATCATAGACTTGACCCCCCAACGTGTCCAACACTCCCATAATCGAAGGATGATCACCAACGACAATCGAAATAAGGATATTCATATGAAGAAGTGTATCCGCTCGGGGTAGCTAGATCGCTTGGCCAGCACGACTCCTGTTTTAGTTATTTCAAATTAGCATAAGTGCCAGGTTAATCAATCATCGTTCTCTTTCTTCAAATCTAGGAAATGTATGCCAAATCCAACCACTTCATTCTAGATCATCACTCCACGTACACAGTTGTTAATTGATTCCAATATAGATAGAGAGTATACCAATAAGAGGCCTTGGTCTCTTTAACAACCAAATGTCGTTTTACACACCGATTGGTTCCTTTACATTTCGAAAATAGTTCATACTTGATATCAATATATCATATTCGCTTCAAAAATCAATTTCATCTCAAATTCGTTATATTTACTTTAAAATATATCAATTCAATTTGATGTATCAATTTCACTACAAAATTCAATTCGAATAACAATTTAGGTTACAACTTCACTTTAACCCAATTCGTATTTAAATCCATGATTTAAATATAAATGATTCCACTCTAACCAGTTTGAATTTTTAGAAAAATAGTTTTAATAGTTTTAAAATAACTTAAATGATTAAAATTGTTTAATAGAAAATAACTTGAGTTTTGGAATAATTTATACAGCAAATAGCTTGGAAAATCGAATTAATTTTGAATATTTAAAAAGATAGATTTTAAATAGTTTATATTAAAGTAATTTATTTGAAAATAGTTTCAAGGTCAAACTGATTTAATTCCAAATTTCTAATTCAAATCACTTTTAGTTTCCATTTCCATTTAAATTCGATTTTATTTCTTAAAATCAAAATCATTTCAATAATTTGAAATCAAAATTTTAAAATCATTTAATTTAACCATTCCGGTATCCGTATATAATTTTCGATCCTATGGCCAAGTGAATTCATTTTTTCAATTTAATTTCAAGGATGGATATATCATTTCAATCCAAAATTAATGCCATAGATATATATCATTTAAACCTATTTCTTAATTTATTTAGAATAATTAGATTTACAGTTTCATATACTGTAAATAATGTACAGGATGATAACAGGATATATCAAAATAAGAAAAATAAACAAATCATCCAAAACATCAGTCAATAGCATCCATCACAATCAACATCCAAATCACAATAAATTGCCTCAATTAATCAATTATCAATAATCGGGAATTTTACTTATAGTTTACTTTCTATTCATTTTAACCGTCAATTGAAATTTCTATTAGTTAAGTCAAATGCCCATTTAAATGTCAACTAAAATTATCAAACAACAATCAGCAAATTTAAATCACTTCAAAGTTTAGATTTAATTAACATAAAAATATTCTAGTACACCGTGAGCATTATAAAACACTCATCTTTTATTTTTCTTGTCGCTTTCGCATTCTTATTCCGATTAAATTCGAACACGTTCGTATTTAACTAAAAATTCTACAAGCTTTAAATCGAACCAGTTTGATTCCATAGTAAGGATCTTGTTAATATGAACCCAATTCAACTGACCGCGTAGGATTTGGACCTAAAACAAACGAGTTATGAATTTTATAAGCATTGGAATTTTATTAAACGATTCATATAAATAATCACTATTTTTTTCCAATATAATCAACAGGATAGTAATTAGGTGTCCATAAAAATGTGATAGCAGAACATGGTTTATTCCTGCTAGTCAATGTCCAAAACACATTTATTCAGAGATAGAGGCAGAACGATGATTATTTCTTCCAATAGGGGTCCAATTAAATACAATTAGCAGAACAGTGTTTTATTCCACTAAATAGATGATTAATCATCGCAATTCACTTGAATTAGCTCATTACTATTTTTATCTGGGCAAATAACATCAATAGATAGGTCATATAAATTTAAACGACATTATTTGTTTAAATTGGGTAATTTAATAACTGTCCATTTTAAATTGCTAAAAAATTTCACTTATTTAAACTCGACAGCAAATTACACAATGGCGTTGTGTTCGTCAATTAAAACCCATCGTGAAAAGTTTCGCATCAATCGGGTTTCATATACATTAGTTATGACATTTGAAAATTAACAATATATATATAAATTAATCTTTTTAATATTAATTTCCTCTCATCATTTTCTTAGGGCTGAAGCCCAAAACCCACGCAAAACCAAAACCCGCTCCTTCTCCATTGCTTCTCGTTTTCCCTTCTCCCTTTTCTTCCTTCTCTTTCTTGCCTGAACTTCCATCTTCCTGATCAAACCCAAATTCATCTCACTCGAACCAACCCTTACACACCTGACTCAGCTAATGCGCAACCATCCCCCTCACCTGGACCCAGCCCAAGTCTTCCTTCTTCCTTAAACTCCTACTGCCATGGCCGATCTTGCAGGCACGCTGTGCACGTGCACACTCGTCCAGACGCCCGCATCACCAACACGACACACACCTCCGCTACCACCGTGACCTCCACGGTCTCCGCTACCTCCACGCCAAGTGCGGCACCACTCGACGCCACTCCCTTTCGCCAGCGACAAAGAACTCGAACCCATTAAGAACTTACCTTAAAATCCTTCTCTAACCCAAATCAAACCCAAAATCAAAATTTTTCCATGGTGAACCTCTTCACCACGCCACCCCACTCCTCTTGGCCAAGCCGTACCCCCCTTCGTCGATGACATCGTCGAAAAATATATTTTTTAGGGGATTTCGATCATCTTCAAATTTCACAAAATCAATGCTATGAAAAATCAAGATTCTGCCCTAAAAATCCTATTTTGATATGAGAAACACGAAGGCATACTTGATTCGACGATTTAAATATGTTAAATTCTATCAAAAATTAGTTTGCTTACTGTATTTTTACAATTTCATACAACATATAGCTTCAACGAGTTCTAAACTAATTTTATTGTAATCTATACTCAAATACGAACATTTAATTAGTTTACATCATTGGATAATTTGAAATGAATGGGAAGAAAATAATTTTTGAAGTCAGGGCCTATTCAAACTTTTAAGTATGTTGAATAAGATAGAGCAAGATTTTGAATATGTATAGACATATGTACAGGCATTCCAAAACTAAATTCTCACCTCAAACATTGTTGGGATCTTTGAAAACTCCCAGTTTAAACTTTAGTCTTTGATTTGAAACTTGATTACTTGCTCAGCTCTTTGAATTCTTGAAAGAACAAGATTTTTCCATTTTTTTTTAATCTCCCTATAATGTGTTTTGTTTTACAGGGTTTCGAAAACTTGAGGCATACACATATACACCTCTCTATATGTACATGTTAATACAAGATATAATGATACATTTGTATAATATTTCGGGGCTCAAGAAGATTTTGATCTGTATAAGGTTTTTGATGGATTGATGAGATTTGGTGGATGTTGAGTTGAATTTTTTTTGGCTGAAGTTGATCTTTGGTGGTTGAAGTTGATATGTACATCAGCCTTCATTTTCTTTGTTTGTTTCACCAGGAATGTTTTTATTTTTAATTTTTTCTTTTCTTCTTTGACTTGGTATGAATTGTTATCGTCTTTTAATTTATAACATTTTGGTTAAAACATACTTTGTAAAATCTTTACTTTTTAAAATGGTTTAATGATCTTACTTAAATTTCTCATTTCCATTATATTATATTTATTTAGTTTATAAATTTTACATATTTCTTTTTGACCTTATATATATATGTATTCTTCTCATTCACTTATTTTTATTTTGAACTTGTTTTTAATTTACATATAAATTTTGTTGTTATGATTATATATATATAAGAAAGTTCAAATTAAATCAATTTTCAATTAAATAAATAAAATCTGGAAAATTTAAAATATTATCTTGATTTAAAACCATTTTTCGTTACAAATTATCATTTAACAGGGGTTTTATTTTGATTAAATGACTGTATTATTGAATTTAAAAATAAATATTCATAACTCAAAACGATAAAAATCCTAGGTCATTACATTTTTGGTGATGAAAATAATCTCATCTTCTTCCAAGTTGGAGCTGTTATTATTTGCTTGAAATGCGATGTTTTTCCTTTCTTAATTTTGTTCTTTTCTTGCTGTTAAATTAGCTTCATACGACATCAGATTTCCTATTAACTCTTTGACTTTGAGTTGGGAAGGATCGTTAGGTCCTTGGATGGCAAAAATTTTTCTTTCCTATTCATCTGTCAAAGAGTTCAAAATTCATGTGACTAAATCAAAATCGGTGAATTTAACTCCTAGTGCCATAGATCGTGTTGTATTGTTTGGAATCTAGCATACACGTCAATAATTGATTCATTTGATTTCATTTTAAAATATAAAAATGGATTTTGTGAATAAAAGAATTTGTTTGCTTAACTCTATTTGTGCCTGCATGGGTAATTTGTAATGTAGGCCATATATCATAAGCAGTAGTGCAAAGCATGACTTGTGAAAATTCATTTTTATCATGTAAGTAAAATAATACATTCATAGCTTTCGCATTATTAGATGCCTATACTTTTTGTGCATCAGTCCATGTGCCAATATCGGTGTCAGGTGCTTCATATTTATTTTAAGTTGCTGCCATATTTCTAGCTCATTTTCTTCGATAAAAATTCGCATGTGTGTTGACCAATAAGCATAACTAGAACTAGTAAATAGTGGAGGATGAGCAGTTGATTGCCTTCTTGAAATGTACTTGCCATTTTAATGATTTCGATTACTATTACTGTAGATTGAAATAATTTGCTCTGATACCAAATGAAAAAATCTCGTGGATCGTATATTATCTAAATTGTGTATAATATGCAAGTGCATGATCTAATTCTATAGTAGACAATATATAGTAAAGAATAAAAAGCGTGAAAACCAGAGTTTTTATACTGGTTTGGACCTCCCGTCCTACATCTAGTCTCGAAGCTCCCTTTCAGTATTTCCTTTAAACAAATTACCCTCGCTTCGTTTGGAGGTATAGGCTAATACAAAAGTATGTCTCTGACATTCTTGTGTTCCAAATAACACAGTTTTTTACTTATAGTACAAATCTTCCTATGATCTCTTTTGAGTATGTGAATATGAATGCTTGGAGTTGTAGGAAGTGGTTTAACCAAAATTATATTTTGGTTAAAATAGATTTAGACTATGTGAACAATGTATGCAAGAAAGTGTTTAGAAATCAAGAGAGGAAAGAATGAATTAATTCAAGTTAATTGATTCCTACATCTCAATCAAAGTAGTATTTAAAGATTCAAAAGGGTGCAGATGAAGAGTTGTTACTATCTGAGAAATCTATTCATTTTAATGGCTAAAACCTTTAGATGAAGGGTGATATCTTTTTATTTCAAATAGAAGTGTCTTTTCAAAATTGTCAATTTTTACATATGACAGACATCTGTGGTAAAACCTAAGACGTATGTGGTAAAACCTCAGACGTTTATGACTTTAGGAAATTTTAACTCGAGATTTTTTTACAAACGTCTATGGGTAATAAAAATAGTTTCTAACTTAATTTTGATGCATATGAAACAGAATATGATTTTTATGCATATATACTCAAGGAGACCTTAACAATAATTTATCTAAGACTCTTTTATAATAGAATAACCCAACTTACAATAGTATGGTTGATGAATCTTCATTTCTCTATGAGTCTCAATATCTTCGAGCATGGTGTCTTCTTGTAGCATAGACTTGTAATCTTGATAAAGTGTGTATATATATGATTGTGTAGTTGTTACCATTGAAATGAAAAATGGAGGTTCTAAGAAAGTAGAAGATAATGAGGTAAAATGTGTAGGAGAAGTCACAATCGATGCAAATGGAAACTTGGTTGAATGGAAAGGGAACCTCTGCCTACATTACCCTAACAGTTCCATTCACAAATCTCCTATTATAAAGCCTAAACATCAGAATTTGTAGTATAGTCTTGTTTGATAGGATTGTTGTTTTATGCATCTGGCTTGATTTGTTTGGTTTAATTTTCTTACCTTATTTGTTTGGAGTGTATAAGTACTTTAGTTTGATTTGTAGAAAGTTTGGTTTGTCATATTTACAGTCCCAATTATATCATAAACTCCATATCGATTAGTATTTAATATTACTTTAATTATTAACACTATAATTTATGTATATCGTTTAGGAGGAGTTTTGTTTTTTCATCCATATTTTTTGATGACAAAGGGGAGAAAATTATAAAATATACATGCATTTATTTAGGGATGTTATTTAACTTAGAGGAAGTTATATCATATTTTAAATGCATAGATATTTAACGGTTGTCATCATCAAAAATGGGGAGATTGTTAACATCTCAATTATTATTAAATTTGGTGACAACAACCATATAAAATATAAATACTAATGTTTTGCCAAGTTATATAGAATATAGTGTAGAATAGTACACAGGTGCTAAATCGAAGACTCATGAGTTTAAGACAAGATATGAAGAGCTCAAGATAAAGATTTGAACACTAATGAGTTCAAAGACAAAATATGAAGAGCTCAAGATTATAATTTAGTGTTTAGAGCCATTTGAAAATATTGTTAAAATCCCTGGTAGAAATTTCTAATTTTTGGTCTTTTAAGCAAAAATAATTTAAAATTCAAAATATATTTTTAAACATTCTGTAAAAAAAATTAAGAGTTCAAATATATTGAAAAATTATGTTTAAATTATTTTAACAAAGTATAATATTTTAAAAAAAATGTAAAAGAAAACATTTTTCAATTTTAATTAGCATATATCGACGTACTTATTTTTATATGTTGGCATATGGGCTGTTAAATTGTTTTTTAAAATTTTGAATGGAAATGTCTTTGGGGACAACCATTCACGAATGTATATATCTATTCATTCTCTATACAAAGGGGAGTGCAAACGAATATTTAATAATTTAATAACTTACTTTCTTCTCACTCCTTACCCTTTTGAAAATCTATTGAAAAATATACTCCACTCTATTCAAAATCATATACAATCAATTTATACTCGCTTACCATTTCAGAAGCATCTTTCTCTCATTTCAAAGATCAAAGTTCCATCAAAGAGGATATACGATCCATTGTATCCAAAGTACAACTATTTTTCTTTGGAAAATCAACAACTCCGCTCCTATTTATGTGGGTGTGCTTGTAGTCCGTTTAAATTAAGTGGCTATGCTTTGTATCCCATTCAAATCTAGTGGGTGATCTTGTAGCTCGGTAAATCAAGAGAGTTTGCCTCAAACTCGGAATACGGGAGGTTGTATCTCATAGCCTTGAAATAGAGATTGTAATTAGTTTGCTTACTACCGTACAAAATAGGCGCTTGAAAAGAAATCTTGCAAGAAATTGTACGAGACTGGTTGTGGGAGAAATCCCAACCAGTATAAAATCCGCGGTGTCTTCTCTCTAACTCTTTACTTTTTACTTTACTTCTCAAATATATTTATGTGATTGCCTGTAATTTTGTTTATCTGTGATTGATTATCACAATTTTGATTCAATTGTTAAACAAGTTAAAAAGATTCGTAAAAAGTTATAAAACACTATTCACCCCATCTAGTGCTATAGTAGCCTTAAGATCCTTTATTCTGCAACCCACACCCTATACTGTACTTTAAGTAGTAATACACCCATTTGATGATGATAGTAAATTTGTGTGTTATTGATGTTATGTGCTAACTTGTTAGACGTAGAGACAGGTCGGACATAATTCTCTATACCTCAGGTTCCTATTTGCTATATTGACTTTTTTTAGTATTTTGAGATTATAGATTGCTGATAAAAGATCGTTGTCTGATTCGAGGTTTTATGCTTTTTTATTATTACGTTGGATACTCTTAAATGAATAGTTTATAAACAATGAGTCTAACATAGCACATGGAGTTTCACAGAGGATAAGCTATTATATATACTTATTTATTAAAGATCGCTATTGTTGACTAGATTTTTGTTCAACCTTGTAGTTTCATTAGAAAAAGCAAAGGTTACTTGCTAATCATCCTGTTTGAAAGCTAAAATGAGGATTCGATGAGCAAATGGCACTTGATATAGAGTTGTTGACGACTCACCTTTTGAATTACCGAGAATGACACTTAATACATTCATGGTATTAGTGTGTCGTTGCCCAAACATTCGAAAGATGAGTTTTCATTGGTTAAAATAAAAGAACAAAACAAAAAATCTCACAACGGAACGACTAATTATAATATAAAAATACAATAGTATATAAGGTTACTCCTTAACATGGAGTTATCAGATTTACATTAGAAGTACTACCATCAGCCTAAGTAGTTTTAACAACCCGCCTTTACACTTGCTAATACAAAATGCACATACATAAAATAAACATAATAGTGGAAATAGATAGCTAAATAGATCAGGAGCCTCCTTCACGTCCATCATCTTCAAAGAGATTTATGAAGTCCTCTCATTATACGATGCTCTTATAATTATAGGGAATTACGAGATATACAATAGATAAAAAGGGGAGGCATAAGACTAAGGTTGATGCTAATCTTGAGGGCTTATTAAGCTTAGAACTATAGACGGTGATGTGCACATAAATATGCATATTTTTACCACTATATTTATTATAATTAATTTGAATAAATGATCATATTGGGTATTTTAACTTGTGTAAACTAAATTCAAATTATTTTCAAATTGTCACATATTCATCTTTATTCAAGGGCAAAATGATCATTTTGTGAATATATTAATTTTCTAAAATTTAATTGAAAATTTCTATGTTGTTTTATAGGAATTTAAATTCAAATACAAAGGGCTTCATGAAAAAATGCATGCACAAAAGAAAACAAGGCAAATGGAGATGAAAATAATTCAAACTCATGAACATGGAGGACCCCACCTACCCACTTACCTTGATTTTTCAATTAGGAGCTAATGAACATGCTAAAGGCCATTAAAGCTTCATGCACATTTAAGTGGGGGATTATAACATGCTAATGATTACTTGGTGGCCACACTACCTCAAGGGCATTTTGGGCATTCCCCAAAAGTATGAATTAAGGTTTCATACATGTATAAGTACCATTATGTTTCATGTAATCTCTTCCTCTCTTAGTTAGTCTCTCTTTAGTTTAGTTTAGGCTCAAAATAAAAAAGAAAGCTCGCTTCTTTCTTTTCATGGCTACTTAGCCATTTCTCTTTTATGTAATTTTTTTTAAGCAACTTCAATACATATTCTTTTCCTTTTCATGCTTATTTACTTTCATGTTGTAGTGTAGATTTATTTTTCATGCAAGTAGAATAGTTTTTCTTTATCTTGCTTTCTTTTTCCTTTTCTTTTTCTCTCATGTTGCAAGCTACATTTGTTGTTTTAATGACAAATATGAGAGGCTAAAACCATTCAATTTAGGGGGTAATGGAGCTCTCTAATTATGTAGCTTCAACTATTTGTTGATTCATGCTCTCTTTTTGTGCTTAATGATGATGATAGAAATGGTTTAATTGTTGTTTTTTCTTTGAATTTGATAGCCTATATTGTTGACATCAAATAGACTATGCTTAAACAATCACTAACACAAATGCGTCTTCATCAAAATATGATTATGGCATAAGAAAGTGCTTTGAAATTCAAATTTGATGGTCTATATTTCTAATCAATAGTTAATAGACCATACTTAAAATAAATTTCATTTTCATTTGCTTTGTCAAGTTTCATTAGAGTTAGTAAGTGCTTTAAGGGATGTGTTATAGTTTGATGGCTTATGTTGGCTAATCAATAGCACAAATATGCCATACTTATGATAAGCACATCAATTAAAGCACTAATGACCATAAAAGAGAGATCAAGATTTCATATATGTTGAACTACATGATCTAGAGAGTGGATTTATTCTCTAAATTGTCACTTAACTCTTTTATTTTCTTCTTTTTTCTTTTAGTTAGTTAGTTAATTCTCTAGCTAAACTTTCCATCGACTTTGGCTTAATTTGATTGAATAGAATTTTAAAATCATCATTTCCCTGTAGATCGACCTGTATTCGCCACGTGCTACATTCGCACACCGTGCGCTTGCGGTAATATTTTTAATTTGAAATTTTTTCGACGGTTTTCTAATCCTATAGAAATTCCGCCGTTAAACAAGTTTTTGACGCCGTTGCCGGGGAATTGCTTGATTTTGATTTTCTATTCTTCGAATTATTTTTGCTTGCTTTTGTTTGTGTGCTTGTTTTTTTGTTTGTTTTGCATTTGCATATCTATTATTAAAAAAAATCACATTGCATTTCATTTTTTTTTAGTTTGCATTTCTGTCGTGTGCATTTTTTTTCACTCTGTGCATCTCATTTCCTATGCATTTGCAATTTGCATTTTTCAATTTCTGTTCAGTGAACATTGCAATCTCATTTCATTAAAAAAACATACCAAAAAAGAGAAGTTTTTATTCATTTCATATTTCAAATTCTACATTTCACTACTCTCTTTTCACTGTTACGAATACATTACTCTCTTTTCACTGTTCTCTGTTATACAAAACTGTTAAACCTACTGTTACATTGTGCTCACCACCACTCTATTGCCGCATTCCTCCCTGACCACCCTCCGACCAGCAACCACCAGCTTGTTGACAAACTTCCTATTATCCACTGCACCATCCCTACCTGCTACACTCCATCTCCTTACCACCACTTGCCAAACCCCCTGTACACACCTCTTATTGCCTTCATATATCTCCTGGCAACATCAGCAGCCCACTGACAGTTCATTCAACACCATATTATATATTCCATACTCCTCTGTCCTCACCATCAAGCACTGCTATTTCCAGCAACCAAACAACAGACACTTCTTTCCGTAAGCCACCCATTCTAGTTGCTCACAAACACTCTACCTGACCATAACCCACTGCCTGCAAACCTCAACATCACCATCAACTAAAAAAAAAACCACTGCCGCGACCTCATCTACAATTCTTCCTCCTCCTACACTGATTCCACATTCTCCTGCCTGACCAACCTCCCTGTCCACAGCCTCCTTCCATCACTGTATCTACTCCCCTGCATTTTCAAATACCACTGAAAAAACTACACAAACTATCCTTCATTCACTGTTCCCTACCAATCTTGCAACCACCTGTCAACTCTCCACGACACGGTAACTAACTTCCACCCTCCAACTTTCACTTGCCTCAATCATTGTTGCAATCACTATTTCCTGTTGCTCCTAACTGTGCAACAAAACTGTGCATCAACCAACCATCTCCTCCATCAAAACTGGCTAACTTCCACTCTCTGCATATACTTCACAACAAACATCATCCACTTCCACTTCACAACAGCAACTTCACTGCCTCAAATGCCCCACTTCACTGCTCCACAGTTTCAAGGCTACTTCCCCTGCTCGGCATTGCCCCATTTCTGCCTGACACAGCCGCCTGCTTCTTACCGTTCATATCCGCCACTGCCTGAATCTCAGCCTTTGGCCATCACTACAACATCAAACACTTCATTTACAAACTTCCCTGTGCACTGCCACATGCTATCGCACATTCATAGCAACTTGCACATACACCCGCTTCAAATCATGCAACCCAATCGACAATCCCAAAAAACCACTAAATCGCCGCGCCTCAAACTCGGAGCACAGCAACCCGCAACACCATCAATTAAGAACCACCGCGACCTGATTCACCTTAATCCACTCTCGAGCGCAAGTCGCGGCCAACCCAAAGTTCTGCAAACCAAAGTCGAACTGCAGCACCTCACTAACCACTGCAATAACTTCACCAATCTCCTCGAAGTCGTGACAACCAGTCATCGACAACCTCTGCCGAGAAAACCCACAAAATCCCCTAATTTCATCGCCTGAACACACGAACAAGTTTTCCTTCACCGAAACATCCAACCGCTTCCACAAATCCCAATCTCGAGTCATCCCTACGAAAGTCGAACCACGAACAAGTCACTGCCTTGTGTCTTTTAATTTGCTTTCTGATTTGAATCCTAATTTGGAATTTAACTCTATGAGAATTGCATGAATTGCTGCTGATATATTGTGTGTGAACTGTTGTTTGCTTCTGTTAAGCAGCGTAGGTTGAATTTTGGGATATTGGGCCGGGGTGTGTTGTGTTGAGTTGTCTTGAAATTTTATAACGAAATTAAGTTGTTTAAGTTAAAAAAAGAGTTTGTTTTTAACTTAGTTTGTTAGTTTAATTTGTTTTTAGTTCTGTTTTGTCTTGTTCTCTCTCAAAAAACAAAAAATTTTAATTTGTTCTCATTTGTTATTCATTTGTTTAGTTTGGTTTTTCTTTGATATATCCATAAAATATAATAATAATAATAACTGTGTAAAAATCTTGTTTTATTTCAGGTTACCAAAGAAGAATTGTAGAAGGAGCAGAAGTGCTTATTAAAATAATTGCCCGCTTTGTTGAGCTTGCCAATAAAAAATATAACGGCTTGCTTATTTATATTTTTCTTTTTATTTGCCTTGCATTGTATATATCTATTGTTTTTGTTTGTCTTGCATTGATGTTTACTTGCATTTAAAAAAATCAAAAAAAAATCCATTCGTGGTTGCATTATTAATACACGTTTAGTTTCTGCTTCCATTTCATCTTAGAATTTTGATTAACGATAACGGTTAGACATCGATAACTCTTAATTGTATATTGACAATTTGTCCTTTTCCACAATTTAATTTCTTGGTGTCTAGGCTATGGTAGAGTAATAACCATTTATAAATATTACGGTGATTCATAAATATTATAGTGGTTGTTCCTCTGAAGGTACTTAAACCTTCGGCTGCATTGCTACGGTGATTCGTGGTGCACCGATAAATCATGTCCCTTACCTGGCCGAGAACTATCTTGTTGATTTATGCTGTGCAGTTAAAGCGCTCGGCAGATTCAAAGCGGTGGAGGTGAAAAAGTCATAGCGGGGATATAGCGGGATACAGCGGATGGCTCTAAAATAGCATATAAAACTCATACTTAATGTTTTTACAAATATATAAATGGTAATTAAATAAAAAATTATCATTCAATTGAATTATAATTAATCCATAAATAATTTTAAACAAAAAACATGTGTGAATATACTTTAAATAAACGTAAAACTGTTATATAACATAATTGAATTTAGTAGAATATTAGAGTATTTTCATTTCTGAAAATATATTAAAAATTAAATCAAATGAATTAGTTTCATAATTTTTATAATGTATAAATGCAATTTTTAATTCATTTTATTAAAGAAGATATAGCGGAAATAACAAAATATAGCGGGAATAACGGGATATAGCGGAAAAAGCGGGGATTAAAGTGGAAAGGCTATATTTTAGAGCTATATGGAAAAATCGTAGCGGTAGAAATCCGCTATGGGATATAGCGGGATTATAGCCGGGTAATAGCGGGGCATTAACTACATAGGATTTAAGGTAATTTGTGATTATACAATTTTGGGTTAACTTAGGATAAATCATTTGTAATTGACCCTTGCATTCATTTAGTTGCATTAGTTCATGCATATTTAATAAAAAAACAAAAAAAAATTCAAAATCCAAAACTAAAAAAAATTGTAAATATTCCTTTTCCTTTTTCTTTGAAATTTTAAATCCTTTTCCTTTGAAATTTCAAAAAAAATTAGAAAATCAAAAATCTAATACACACACACACACACACACACACATATATATATAATATTTTCAATAACAGGAAAAAAAATTCAAAAAAAACCAAAAACAAAACAAAAATCACTTTCCCTTTTGAAAAATAAATTCTAATTGTAAATATTTTTTCTTTATAAAAAAAACTAAAAACATTCTTGAAAATGTCTGAATTTCCATATTCACTTGAATTTTACAATAATTGTGAAAATCAATATAATCCATATGATTTCACTTCAAATTCATATGGATATTTTAACAACAACTATTATGTAAATAATTCGAATTTAAAGCAAATTTTTTTTCAGAACAATGACCAACCCTCTACTCTTGAAAATAGCATTTCATCTTTACTTGAAATCTCTACACAACAAAATCAAATGATAAATGAGTTGTGTAATTCATATTTGTATGATAACTCGAATCAAAGTTTTCAAAATAATCAAAATTTGAATTCACTTCAAAATTCAAATGATTTCGAGTATAACCCATGCCAATTCAATTTCGACCTTCAAAATGAATTACAAAATCAAGATGAAAATGTGAACCAATTTTCAAATAATTTTGGCAATGGGAATAGTTTTAATAACGAAACGATTGAAAACTTTGGTTATCAACAAATTCAAAATGAAAATGTTCAAATTAATAATCATGAATTTGATTTTTTTTGACCAAATGGAAAAAGATAACGGGGATTTATTACTTGAAAAATAAAAAAACATTTCGTGAAAATCATAATCAAATCTCAACTTGCGAAGGATCAAATAATAATCCACCGTTTATCGAAATTGACAATTATTGTACTCAACAAGTCAAATCGAAAATTTTCAAGTTAATAATTACAAATTTGACTTTGTTGAGCAAATGAATGAAATTTACGATGATCACACGAATTTGTTGATTAAAACATTGGAAAATTTTCGTGAGAAACAAAATCAAATTTCAACATGTGACGAGTCAAGTGATAATCCGCCTTTTACCAAAATCGATGATTTTCAAATAACAACTTTCGAAATTGAAAACGGCAATCTTAACGAAGTTGTTGAAAAGACAGTAATTGAGTTGGATTTAAATTCTTTTGAGGGTGTGGAACCAAATTTAAAATTCGATCTTCCTTTTCTCGATTTTGAAAATTTAAAGACAACAAATTTCAATTTTGAACTTGACATATGCAATGAAGTTGTTGATAATCCAACAAAGGAAAACTAATTTAATGAACATGAATTTTTTGGACTTTTGGATGACTATTTGTTAAATTCTAACAGGAAAGATTTAAATCACCACTTTGATTTTCAAATCGATAATTTTGAAGAAGTTTTCAATGATAAGTTTGAAATTCAACTTTGTGAAAATAAACTTGAATTTCAAACAATTGTTTTATCAACCCCAAAAATCATTGAAAACAAAACAACCCGTTCATTTTTCAATAAAACGACATTCGTTTTTCCAAATCAACATTCAATTTTGAAATCTTTTATGATTTGGTTTTCTGCGCTTAAGCTATGTCTCATGCACTTGGCGAGACAAATGAATCGGTTTTTGGAAGACCGTTTCATTCACTTTTTGACTGTATACTTTCTCATCTCTTGTAAATAATAATCTTTCATGCAAATATAAGATATTTATTTTTCTCCTTCCACTTGGGTTGACTGTAGGGACACGGTCAAAATCAAGTGTGGGGGGAGACTCATATTCATTTTTTCTTCTTTTCATGGTTTATTTTTGCTTTAAAATCTCAAAAAAAAAAAAAAAAAATCCCAAAAACAATTTTTCTTTTGATTTATTTTTAAAAGAAACACTATAAGATAAATATATGGTTTTGGTTTATTAAATTGAAACTTTTGGAAATTTATTTGTCTTAACAAGAATAAAAATGAAGTTTGATTACAAATAGTAATGGTTTAACTAGTATATAGGAAGATTCGTACGTGTTAATTATGAAGTACATCCTAATTGAAAATCTTCGTTTTAAAAAATGGTTGATTTAAAGTAAAGGATATAATATATTTTTTTGTCTTCTAAGTTAAATGGTGCTAAGATGATTTTGCTAAACTCTCTCTCTTAAAAAAATATAAAAATAAAAAATAATAACATCCAAGTATTCACTCTCATTTAAAAGTCCTCACAGTTATGCATGGGTGAATTTCTTAGAGTCTTTGATTATGTGCTTTCATACCCATTTAAAAGTCCTCACGGTTATGCATGTATGAAACACATGGAAAAAAAGAAAAAAACAGACATAATAAAAACCACCTACGGTCGATAGGTGTATGCACGAAAGTGTGTGCACTCGCCATGCTCTATACTCCCCTCACGTAAGCCCAAAAGGCAGTGCATGGATGGTATATCTGACCTCAGTTTACCTGAGATAGGTGTGTAATTTTTCTTGCAAATAATGAGAGAGCAAGCAATTGAAATCCTTGCACTATTTTTAACTTATTTGATTAGACTTTTTATTGAAAAGAAATGAATATACCACTTTGATAAACTTTGATAATCAACTAAGGATCCATTTATAATTACACTTTGTTATTAACCGAAAAAACAAGTTAAACTATTGTCTATTTGTTATGATAACTTGATTTTTGTTGGAAATTTGACGAGTAAATGACTTAAATTTTGAAGATAATGACCGAAACCTATATTTAACTTATTTGTGTCGATTTAAAAATAAATCCTTAATTTTGTAAATATTTCAAAAACTCGCATTCATCTCATTGTAAATAAATCTTGCATTTTGTAAATATTTTCATCCTGCATTCTGATTTTATGGGTAGTATCAGCTGAAAACCCTCACGAGACAACAATCGTCCTACTGGGGACACCAAGAGGTTTAACGGCTTATTGCATACGCTAAATGCAATCATGCTCCCTACAAAAACGGATTTATCTTAGTTTTTCTTTATTCGAGGACGAATAAAAAGATAAGTGTGAGGGTATTTGATGTGCACATAAATGTGCATATTTTTACCACTATATTTATTATAATTAATTTGAATAAATGATCATATTGGGTATTTTAACTTGTGTAAACCAAATTCAAATTATTTTCAAATTGTCATATACTTATCTTCATCCAAGGGCAAAACAGTCATTTTTGTGCATATATTAATTTTCTAAAATTTAGTTGAAAATTTCTATGTTGTTTTATAGGAATTTAAATTCAAATACAAAGGGCTTCATGAAGATATGCATGCACAAAAGAAAACAACGTAAATGGAGATGAAAATAATTCAAACTCATGAACATAGAGGACCCCACCTACCCACTTACCTTGATTTTTCAATTAGGAGCTAATGCACATGCTAAAGGCCATTAAAGCTTCATGCACATTTAAGTGGGGGATTATAACATGCTAATGATTACTTGGTGGCAACACGACCTCAAGGGCATTTTGGGCATTCCCCAAAAATATGAATTAGGGTTTCATACATGTATAAATACCCATATGTTTCATGTAATATCTTCCTCTTTTAGTTAGTCTCTCTTTAGTTTAGTTTAGGCTCAAAATAAGAAAGAAAGCTCTCTTCTTTCTTTTCATGGCTTCTTAGCCATTTCTCTTTTATGTAATATTTTTTATGCAACTTCAATACATATTTTTTTCCTTTTCATGCTTATTTACTTTCATGTTGTAGTGTAGATTTATTTTTCATGCAAGTAGAATAGTTTTTCTTTATCTTTCTTTCTTTTTCCTTTTCTTTTTCTCTCATGTTGCAAGCTACATTTGTTGTTTTAATGACAAATATGAGAGGCTAAACCACTTCAATCTAGGGGGTAATGAAGCTCTCTAATTATGTAGCTTCAACTATTTGTTGATTCATGCTTTCTTTTTGTGCTTAATGATGATGATAGAAATGGTTTAATTGTTGTTTTTGCTTTGAATTTGATAGCCTATATTGTTGACATCAAATAGGCTATGCTTAAACAATCACTAAGACAAATGCTCTTCATCAAAATATGATAATGGCATAAGAAAGTGATTTTAAATTCAAATTTTATGGTCTATATTTCTAATCAATAGTTAATAGACCATACTTAAAAGAGATTTCATTTTCATTTTCTTTGTCAAGTTTTATAAGAGTTAGTAAGTGCTTTAAGGGATGTGTTATAGTTTAATGGCTTATGTTGGCTAATCAATAGCACAAATATGCCATACTTATGATAAGCACATCAATTAAAGTACTAATGACCAAAAGAGATCATGATTTCATATGTGTTGAACTACATGATCTAGAGAGTAGATTTATTCTCTAAATTGCCACTTAACTCTTATATTTACTTCTTTTTTCTTTTAGTTAGTTAGTTAATTCTCTAGCTAAACTTTTCATCGACTTTGGTTTAATTTGATTGAACAGAATTTTAAAATCATCAATTCCCTATGGATCGACCCGAATTTGCCACGTGCTACATTCATACACCTTGCGCTTGCGGTAATGTTTTTAATTTGAAATTTTTTCGATGGTTTTCTAATCCTATAGAAATTCCGCCGTTAAACAGATGGTATGCTGCTATGAGAATCTATTGCTGATGCTAAGCCGATGATGTGGGATCTTGAATAGCTAATGGGTCCTTTAAATAAACTAACCCTTAAAAGGGTGGCCACCAACCTTCAAATATTCGACCCTTAGCGGAAAATGACCAATAATTGAATAGTTGATCCTTGTCAGCTGACAACCCACAACCAAATAGTCCACCCTTAGTGGGTGGCAAGCAATATTCGAATGTTCATTTCTTTCTATGATATAACCATTCAACATTCTATCCACCGCCCTTCTTAGAACCCGCCCATATGGATAATCATCCTCATGAATTCGTTCACCATCGAGTCATCGTCATCGGAATACAAACTCCTTCACCATCGAGTTGCAATCATCAAAGTTCTGATGTCTTCATCATTCGTCGTGCTACTACCTTGCAATCGAACATCAAGAGAACAAATAACCACTTTTAGAAAGGCTCATAGGACATACTCTTTCCCTCTTGGAAGTTTGACCCAAGTTGGTCTCATCAATTCATATCGATACCGATTAAAAGAGATCGGTACCAGTATGAGTTACTGAGCCACTACTTAGCCAACATTTATTAAATACTTATTACCTGATCGTTTCTCCTTTTTGCCTGCTTAGAACCCCTTTTCTTCATTACTCAAGTCCCCAAGCCTTGCAGCCAACTCCCTTGTTGCAAAATAGGTTGGTACCTATTAATAATGATTAGTATCAAGTTGTGTACCTAGCTATTTTTCCAAACTGAAGCTCCTGGACCTCTTCCTTACCTTGTTCTAAAGTCTCCCCCAAAGTTTCCTTGTACTCGAACTGAAGCAACTTCCCATCAACTTGAGGTACATCTTCCTCCTTCGACCAAATTTCATGTGTGTACTGAGTAGAATATGAGCATACTACTCACCTTTGAATAACTTGCAACCTAAAATGTAGGCTCCCCTTCTCATATAGAACTCCTTATCCAAGTTACACATGATTTCGAGCACTTTAGACATCCTTTTACCCAAATCGATGACCACTTCCTAATTAATCTAAAAGCATTTAACAAACATATCAAAACAATACATGAAACAACAACCGTCATTCACATGCATTCATTCGTCATATACAATTAATCCAAACATTATTAGCATACAGAGTTTACCCAAAATCTAATTTTTATTAAGATGACAATATCATCCAAAACATGTGTAAAACAATTTAACACCCATTCATATTTTTAAAATTTAGCCATATATGTATGTATGTATGTGTATGTTTGATTAAAGTTCAAAAACATTTTAACAAAGATAGCATATCAAAAAATCATTTTTAACTATACGGACATGCATAAGATAGCGAGAGATCGTAACGATAATATAATCCAAAAAAGATTAAAAACCATTTAAAGCTCATTTCTGTCCTTTTGAATTCGGACATAAACATATGTAAAGATTTTATTTAAAGTCTAAAAACATTTTAACATAGAAATCATACAAAATTTTTAACTATATGGACATGCATAAGATAGTGAGAGATCATACATCACTCGCCTAATACCAAAATTACCAGTAAACTTTAAATATGAAATTGACAATAAGAAATCCAAATTCAATACAACCAAAATGATAGATCTTCAATCCTCTTTGCTAATTACGCTTCTAATGATAGTATAAGTTAAGATTAGTGTGAAAAATGTGAGCATATTAATGAGATTTGGACTAATGGAATTTGAACTATTTTTGGAAAGTGGGAAATAATATAGATCTGCCTCATCTGTCCCAATTAGATGCAAATCCTAAAATCGGTTAAAGGGTCTTAAGTTTGGGGTTAACTAATCACCTACTAATATGGCCAGTAGTGGTCTAAATTTTAAATGGCTATACATCTTAAACAATAAGTCCATTTTCCTATTATGACCACTTTACAGAAAAAGAAACCATCATCCATATCTAATCGAAGTGGTTTTAAACCCAAATTTAATCCCTATCAAAGTAATAGGCCTTATAAGAATTTCTAGGTCCGGACTATCTTATAAAATTATAAAGTGGAAAATGTTCCTGTTAATTTTCTCAAAAATTTCATACAACCTCATATGAATTAAATAAAAATATTTTAGGATCATCCAAAATGTAAAATATGGGCCGTTACACTCTTTACTTTGAGGAATTTTCCCCTCGAAATCTCAAATAAATCGAAGAATAGTCATCTATAGTTACCCAGTATGCCTAATAATCATATGCAACCATCAAACATATCAAATAGGTAGTTTGCAATCTATAATATAAATAAACCTCTACTAGCATGCGGGGTATTGAAGTATCCTATATGATATCAAAAGTGAAAGTAAATACGATAAACAATAGGCCTTTCCACACAAAGAGCTCCAGATATGTGGCCCTCATGTTCTGCTCAATTTTCCACATGCAACCGCCTTCAATTTCGCCCTATTGAACCTTCACTAACTTCACCGTCTCCCTTCTACTAACATGAATCGAACTATGAGGTCTCAAAGCTTCTGCTTCAATCTTGATATCATCAAGTTGACTTGGTGTAATCCTCATGCCTGATTCATGCATAAACTTCCACGAGTGAGAGACAGGGAATACGTTGTACACGCTCGCCATCTTCTTAGGTAGGTCGACCATATATGCTTGGTTTCCATCCTCTCTACTACTGGAAAAGGACATACGAATCTCGATGCCAACTTCCCCTTACTACGGAATCAAACAATATTCTTTAATGGAAAAATCTTTACAAACAGCATATCACCGACAGAGAACTCAAATCTCTATGTCTATTATCATCATAGCTCTTATGCCTATCTTGAACAGCTTTCATTCGTTGCCGAATGATTTCAGTCTACTCCGAGGTCTCTTTAATCCTATCTAGCAAGAGTATTAGTTTCTTATTTGCTACCCACTAACACAAAGGAGCATTGTGCGATCAACCATACAATGCTTCTAACGGTTCCATACCAATAATAGACCGATAATTACTATTGTATGCAAACTCTACCAAATGCAAATGATCATCCCACAAGCCACTAAAATCGAGTATGCAAGATCGCAAGTGATCTTTTAATATACGATTTACTCTCTCGGTCTGTCCATCGGTTTATGGGTGATAAGCTGTAATGAGATGCAACTTAGTCCCTAATGCCTTTTGTAAGCCCTTCCAAAACAGACAAGTGAATAAAGGGTCTTAGTTACTCACATTGATCTTCGACATACTGAGGAATTGCGCCACCCATTTCATATACAACTCGACCAATTTTGATGCAGTTCTACTAACTTAACGGGTATAAAGGAGGCATTCTTCATCAATCTATCAACTATGACCTAAATGATATCATACCCTCCTTTGGTCCTCGGCAATCCATTAATAAATTTCATCAAAACTTATTCCTATTTCCACTCGGGAACTTCAAGTGGTTGCATCAACTCACGCGGCTTCTTCTACTCTGCCTTCACCAACTGTCATTTAATACACTTCGAGATGAATGTCCCAACACCTTTCTTTATCCATTCCCAATAATACATCTGCTTCATATCATAGTACATCCTTTTCCGTTGGGATGTATAGTCAACCTTGAATGATGGTACTCCCCTAGCACCTCATCTCGTAATTCATCCACATCGGGAACAAACAATCTCCCATCCTTATGGAACCAACCATCTCGGTTGAGCCTGTAATTGCTTCATCCCCTCAGACTCTACTCCTTCCCCTATCTTTTCTCTGATCTCTGCTAGTCTGGCATTTGGCCTCTGACTAGTACTGATTCATTCAATCAAAGTAGGTCTGGTCATCAAGATCATCAACATATTTTTCTAACTCGTAATGAGGCCTAAAGTCATAAGTGATATAATCTAACTACTTCCATTCTAGGAACATCACCCCAAGCTGGCATGTCTTCTGCTTAATGCATCAGTTACTACATTTCCCTTACCAAGCCTATAAGAAATGCTAAAGTCATAAGAGGCTTGGATCTCTAACCATCGCTATTAACAATGGTTGAGATCCTTCTGGGAGAAAAGGTATTTTAGGGATTTGTGGTCCAGGAATAGCTTGAACCTTTTCCCTAATAGATAATGCCTCCAAATATTCAAAAAAAAAACTATCGCCGCCAACTTCAAATCATGGGTTGGATACTTCTTCTTATGTGGCTTCGGCTTTCAACTAGCGTAAGTGATAACCTTATCTCCTTACGTCGGTACAGAACCCATTCTAGTACCACAAACATTAGTGTACACCATCATCTCCTTATTTCATCTCAGAACGGTCAACACTGGTGCACTCATCAACCTCTCCTTCAGAATCATGAAAGCATGCTCACACTTCGTGTCCCAAACAAAGGTCTGATTCTTCTTTATCAAATTGGTCAATGGCGCTGCTACCTTGGAGAAGTGCTTGCTATAACATCTACAATATCCCACAATCCTAGGAACCTCCTCATGTCGGTAGCTTTCTTGGGTTAGCACTAGGCTAGATTCACTACCACCTTCATAGGATCTACTACGATGCCCTGCTCAGAGATAGCATGACCCAAGAATCTCGCTTCCCTCCTTTAGAAGTGACACTTCGAAAATTTTGCACTCAAACTCTGCTTCCTCAAAACTTTAAGCGCAATCCTCAATTGCATCTTGTGTACCTTCACCATCCAAGAACAGACCAAATAACAATCAAAAATACAAGCATGAACTTATTTAGCCGATCCTTAAAGAGACGGTCCATGATACCAACAAAGTATTCCAAAGCATTCCAAAGCATTGTTTAGCCTGAATGGCATAAGTAACCACTCATAAAAACCAAAAGGCATATGTAATGCATTGATCGACATACTCTCCTTCGCCACTCTTAGCTAATGAAACCTCGTCGTTAGATCCAAATGAGAAAACACCTTCACACATGGAGCCCAAGTCATCAATATATAGGAGTGGATACTTGTTTTTCCCTGTCACGTTATTTAGCTTATGGTCGTTAACACACAACTCAAAGAGCCATCTGCCTTAAAGGCGAATACTACAGGTGCGACCCCATTGAGATATACTCTTGTAAACGAACTCTACCTTAAAAGGTCATTCACTTGCACTCTTTTGCTTTCTAGGTTCCACATTCCTCAAAGATATAACCATCAGCCTAGCATTCTCCACTAAGTATATTCGGACTCAATCTCTTGGTGTTGCAGTAATCTAGTCACCTCCTCGAATATATCTGGATACTCTCTAATGATAGGCATATATGATAACTCATCGTGTGGGAGCTCGAGAAAATATAGAAAGCTAACCATAATGCCATCCTTTGGTAAGTGTCCAAGCACTACCTTCCGCCCCTAATCAGTCCCAATCGTCACCAATTGCTTCTTGCAATCCACCACTTTCGCATACTCCCTTAGATCGTCCATTCCCAAAATAACCTTGAACCCAATGAAATTCAAAATAAAAAAATCGTCGGCAAAAGAGAATCCATGACTCAATAAGACCTAACCATAACAAACCATACAAATACTAGTGGGGCCTCAAATAGGGTTCGTCGCCACCAAAGATCGGTCAACCATTTTGGGTCTCAATCCTAATCTATCTACCAAGTCACTAGATATAAAGGAATTCGAAGCCTCGGTATCGAAAAAATACATGTGGAAACACCATAAATAGAAAGCATACCTTGAATAGAGATACCTTTACCCTTTTCTTTCGTCGAGGGAGCACTTGATGAAGTCGAAACGACATTCAAAGCATATGCCTTCACCACCTGCTTCACTGGTTCTAGGCAACTCTTCAGCATATGTCCAAACTTGCTACAGTTATAACACTTCTTTTTTCCTTCAGCCTTGCAATCCTAATCAGGTAGCCCTTATCACTACAATCATAGCATATAGGATCACACTTTGCCTTCTTTTGAACACCTTTCCCTTGAATCGGCTTCCTCTTTCCATTCCATTTCTTCTTACCTCCATCGTCTTACTACAATTTTGGCACTTCCTTAGCAACAATAGTAGACATGGGTTTCGGGTACAAACTCTCAAGTCGAAGGGCTTTCTCAACCACCTTCTCAAATGGCTCACCAATGTGCCCTATGAGTTTCTCCCCTAAATAATCATCTAAATCTGTAATGAGATTTTCATTCATATTCAGTGGAGTTTCGATGAAAAACATGCCATACTTTGATGAGCATCAAACTCAGCCACATACTCATAGACATACGTGTTCCTAGCTTCTTCAAGTTAGCAAACTTACCAAAAATAACACCGACTTCTGGGCAATCGGTATAAACTTCTATTTGAATCTAGTTTTGAACCGGTCCCAAGTAAAGTGATCATATGGTGTGGCAACCTTAATGGTGTGCCACTAGTTCATAGTTCTACCTTGGAGCTGTTGAGAAGCCAAACATCCTCCTCATCGCATCATCCAACTCTAAGTCATCAAAAATCCTCTCATAGGTATTCAACCGTTCCTACGATTCCATAGTCGATTCCGTTCCTTGGAACAGTTTGCAACCAAGGCTGGAAAACCTTATTTAGTTTCATGAAATCATCTATAGTCGCCTGCATGTGAGCACCACCATCAATAGCAACATTTAGAGCAGCCACTTGGGCATTTTGCAACATGTTCGCCTTCAACGCATTGAACATAGCTTGCAAGTCAAGGTTAGCAGTCCTTGAGCCTACTCTCGACTCAATAGATGGAGTTTTAGGTAGAGTTTCTTATATCCTGAGTCATTGTTGATCTGTAGCAAGAATGACTGTCTCTCATTAAGAAAATTACATCAATCGTACTCGTGCGTGCATGCGACTTATTTACTATATATACTACTACATAGTTTTGAAAACCAAAATATATAAAATATGCTCTCTCTCGTATATACACACGTACACACACAAACTCTCTTGATCCAGTCTAGGGTGATAACTCCTTTCCATCTCCACTAGACCATGGTATCAAATCAGGTAACCTAAGCTCTGATACCAAATGTGACATCTACCCTACAGCTATGACATCTAATATACTCGAAGAGTGTGTACTACAGTGCCATGTTGATGTAGGACGATAGCCAAGGGTAAAAAGAATCATTAAACATGTCGTGTATCTCTCAGCTCATCGAAAAATATAATAATAGACATTATAGATATAAAACAGGTGAGACAGAAATAACTGAATAAACCACAATACCATAGTACATAGGTACACAAAAATGCAGAAGATAGTAAAAGTGTTTATACAATCGCAGTAAACTTTAAAAGGTATATTGTCTCTAGGGTAAGCGAACACTACCTATGCTCTACAGTGTTGCATAACATAATAAGCATAAGTAAGTCCATATATAATATGAGAAAGCACCATCTCATGCTCGTCTTTTATACGGTAACTATGCACCACCTAGATGTGCTATCAAGTCTACACATTTAAGAGTACCTAGGCTAACAAGAAGCAAAGTATAAAATCTCGAGTCAGATAACAATCTGGTGTTAGTGATAAAAAAATTAAGTATAATATACATGTTGATATAGTAAGGAACAAAGGTATAAGAGTCATATCTGACCTGTCCTTGCAACCGAAGTGTTTGCACATAACATCGATAATATGCTGCTCTACAAATGTCAAAAAGGCATACTACGTCCAAGGCACAATGTCAGGTGTCACGATATCCACATCCAGAATATCTACATCATGTGGCATCCTTAAAGTGATAGATTACAAGAAAATCAACCAAAGTAAACATAGTATCCATCAAACAATCCTCATCATAACTCGATGTGCCTGGATATATGCTAACTTATATGACCATTCCTCTGTCAGGGATAAATGGAAAAATCTCAATTTTTAGTGTACTAGCCTAAAAACCCATAGCTAACACTAGATCCATTCCATTGATCCAGTGTATACCGAGCTATTCCATCGATTTGAGGTATCCATTCCAAGTGTGTAATGAGCATTCATACAATACCCCAGCTTACGAGTACATCAGAAAACACTCTGAGTATCAATGATCCTTAGCACACATATCTAAGCCCTCACCATGCTCCATTCACCTTTCATTCATCCTCAAGAAACCATTTCATATTGCTTTCTTTCCACGATAGAACCGTTCGACATTCTATCCATTAGTTACCCTTCCTAGACCCCCTGGTGGATAATCATCCTCACGACTCTATTTACCGTCAAGCAATCATCATCAGAACACAACTCTATCACCATCAAGTTACAATCATCAAAGTTCCAAAGTCTTCATCCTTCATCGCCCTGCCACATCGCAATCGAACGTCAAGCGAACAAACACCTTCAACATGACCTGCAGAACATACTTTCTCCCTCTTGGAAGTTTGATGTAAGTTGGCCTCATCAATTAATATTGGTACTAATCAAAAGAGATCGGTACTAGTATGAATTACTTAGCCACCACTAGGCCAAAATTTGGCAAGGTACTTATCTTCCTCGTTATTTCCAATTTTTGCTTGGTTGGAACCCCTTTTCTTCATTCCCCAAGTCCTTAAGCCTTGCAGCCAACTTCCCTACTTGGAAAAAAGTTTAATAGAGTTGTGTACTTAGCCTATTTTTCAAACTGAAGCTCCTGGATCACTTCCTAAACTTGTCTTAAAATCTCCCTCGAAGTTTCCCTGTCTTAAGTCGAAACAACTTCCCACTAACCTTAACCACATCTTCCTCCATCAACCAGATTTCAGACCAGTACCAAGTAGAATTTAAGTATCCCACTCATCTCTTAACAACTTATGACCTAATGCTAGGTTCCCCTCCTCATCTAGAGCCCCTCCTCCAAGTTGCAGATGATTTCGAGCAAATTTGACATCCTTTTGCCGAAATCAACGACCACTCCTTAACTAATCAAAAAGCACTTAACAAGCATGCCAAAGTAATACATGAAATAACAATCATCATTCATAAGCATTCATTCATCACAGGCAATTCATCCAAACATTATTAGTAGACAAGACTATTCTAGATCTAGTCTTATACCAAGATGACAATATGATCCAAAAGAGATGTAAAACCATATAACACCCATTTCTATCATTTTAAATTTAGCCGTAAACATATATAAAAGTTTAAATTGAAGTTTAAAAACATTTTAACATAGAAATCATATTAAAAACATAATTTTTAACCGTATTGAAATGCATAGGATAGCGAGAGATAAAAAATCACTCACCAAATACCATATTACCAATCCAATCTCTAAATCTGAAACGAATAGCAAGAAATCGAAATTCAAAGCAACCAAAATGATATATCTTCAATCCCTTTGCTAATTGCCCTTCTAATGATGGTTTATTAATATGAAAAATGTGAGCATTTGGACAAGATTTAGACTAATGGAGTTTAGAACTATTTTTGGGAAGTGGGAAATGATATAGATCTATACCATGAGTCCCAATTAGGCGCAAAGCCCGAAATGGGTTAGCTAGCTTAAGTTTGAGCTTGACTAATGACCCACTAACCTAGCCAACATAAGTTTGAACTTAAAATGACTATATCTCCTAAATGGTAAGTCTTTTTTCCTATTGTGACCATTCTATAGAAAGAGAAATCATCATCCTGATCTAATGGAATTCGATTCAGACCCTAATTCTATCCTTGTCAAAAGTTATAAGCCTTAAAGTAATTTATGGTTTTGAATCATCCAATAAAAAATTTAAAGGTGGAAAATGTCCATAGTAGTCATTTTTCAAAAAATTAGAGTCATATGACCTAATATAACTTAAATACAAATATTTTATGATTATTCGATACATAAAATATGGGTCATTACAGTACTCTTTCCATATCATTAAACATTTTATTACCGCTGGATGAGTAGTAATTTTAGAATGATATCATTCATGAAGAACTTCATCGCTAACCCTATCAATATCATGCATGCAAAACCTCACATCTATATGAAGCCAACTATCTTAGTCAATACTAAAATTGGCAAAATCACTAGAATCTATTTGCTTCCAAATTGCACAGTAGCATCCTTTAATTTAGCATCACGATTTTGATATGATCCAAGCCGCTCAACTAGTGTAGACGTCACTTCCATTTTCACCAAACATCTGGCTACAAGTTTGCATTTAGATTGGAATTCAAATCTGGTAATAAATTCCAATCATTGTCGTTCCACAAACATAGACCCCAATGTGGAATGACTTCTACTAAGTGCATTCGCTGCCACATTCCATTTACTGGTAGTGAAAATATACCTGTTAACCCAACTTTTGGCAAGGAAGTACACAGGAAGATTTAATCCAATAGACTTCACCATTATCAAGGCTGATGAGTGTAGAGCGACGATTGTAGGACCCGAAGGTAAAGTACAAATGGTTATAAGAAGTCAAAATTGGATGGAACTAGTGGGTAAACAAGGCAGAATGTTTAAAGCAAGGAATATGGTGCGACGGATGGAAGAGATCGTCATGGATTGGCTCATGGATAAGGGTCGGCTTGCTTCATTAAGGAAGGCTCGACATGGTCGGTGAAAAAGGGATCGTTATACTTCAATATAATGGGATCGGTGTACTTCACGCTTAGTAACTTGGAAGGGATCAGCAAGATTGGTTGTACAAAGGGTCCGTATGGTTTGCTATAGGGGGTTCGGTATACTTCATTTGAAAATAGAGGGATCGGTGCGCTTCATGCAAGAAGGATCGGCCTAGCCATGTAAAACAAGTGGGATCAGCATGGCCTCGTAGAACAAGATGGATCTGCATGGTGAAATGTAAGGGATCGACATTATATAATAGAGTCCGAGGGATAAGAGTGAAGGAGTATGCATGGGTTGGCATATTTAGATAAGTAGATGGATCGTAAGAGCATGTCATAGGGATCGGCATTGGAAGTCTAGGGTCAACTGTAAGGGATTGGTATGATCCATTGAGAAGGGGTCGGAATAGCATCCAGTGCGCTAGGAGTCGGTGTGACATTCCAAGTGGATCGGCGTGTATCTCATGATCATTATGGATCGGCATGTCACTCTCATAGATAGATCGACATCTTTTAAACTAGAAGGGGATTCAAACCAATGGTGAACCAAAACTCGAGCATCATGCATCCAATCATCATGACATTTGAAAAACCATCATATCAGAACATAAGGAGGTTACCATTTGGATTGCTGCCCCTAAACTCAACATATGGAGGGATCGGTACCGATCCCTCTCCATTGAGAGTTGGGCCTAGCGCCCCCTATAGTGGGCCATATGGATAAAAGGTACTATAGCCAAAGTTTCATCCATAAATACAGCAGGCATGGCTTTAGAAAGTGGATCTTCATTTTTCTTCTCTTCATCTTCTACCTAGGCTGCACTCTGTTATGTTTATTCTTGAATTTCATGGATTTGTAACTGTAATCAGTAGTATAAACTAATAAAAGGAATTTTTTTGGAGTGGACATAGGTCAGAGTCAATCGAACCACTATAACTCTATGTCTCAATTTACTTGCTTTCTGATTGTTTTAATCTTGTTCTTTATTTAGTTCTCTTGATATTTCCATGACTAGATTAGATTTTAGTGCTTTCACAAATTGGGTATTGGTGGTCAATTTTGACGCCAACATTTTGGTGCTTTCACTAAGAAGACTTGCAACCGTTGATTTGGAAGCTTTGATACTTGGATCTAGAAATCAATGGTTAGGCAATCAACAAGGAGAATGCTATCGAAAGGAGTCATAGTGGAGGGAGTTAGGAGGCCTCCTCAGGAGCTAGAGCTAATCAAGCATCTATCTACATCACCAGGGATAAGATGGAAACAATGATGGATGCTATGCAGGAGAGGATGCTGAAAAGGCAGGAGGAGATGATGCAGAATTTACTCTAATAAATCGGATAGGCTGGAGCCATAGAAGCTGCCAAAATGCAAAACCAAAATCAGAACCAGGAACACGTAAATGGAGCTAATAGACAAAGGAGTGGAATAGAGCAACTTGGGGCAGTCCTCTGCCATCCAAAGGGGATCGACATTGATCCCTTCAGAGGGATCGGTACCGATCCCCAAAGGACGGGGTGCATGATCCTAGGTCTGGTCGATCAGTGACAAAGGGATCGGTATACTTCAATATAAAGGGATCGACGTACTTCACGGCTTAGTAACTTAGAAGGGATCGGAAAGATTGGTTATACAATGGGTTCGTATGATTTGCTATAGAGGGTTCAGTCTACTTCATTGGAATAAGGAGAGATCAGTGCGCTTCGTGCAGGAAGGATCGACCTACCCTTATAAAACAATGGGGATCGGCATGGCCTCATAGAACAAGATGGATCTGCATAGTGGAATAGGAGGGATCAACATTGTATAATGGAATCCGAAGGATAAGCGTGAAGGAGTAAGCATGGATCGACATGTTTGGATAATTAGATGGATCAAAAAAGCATGTCATAGGGATCAACATAGGAAGTCTAGGGTCAACCGTGATGGTTCTGTATGATCCATTGAGAAGGGTTCGACTTAACATCCATTGTGCTAGGGGCCGGTGTGACATTCCGAGTGGATGGGTCGACGTGTATTTCATGATCACTATGGATCGGCATTTCACTCCCAGAGATGGATCGACATCTTTTAAACTAGAAGGGGATTCAACCAAAGGTCAACCAAAACTAATCATGCATCCAATCATCATGGCATTTGAAACACCATCATATCAGTGCATAAGGAGGTTACCATAGGGGTCGCTGCCCCAAACTCAATATATGGACGGATCGGTACCAATCCCTCTCCATTAAGAGTTGGGCCTAGTGCCCCATATGGTGGGCCTATATGGATAAGAAGGTCCTGTAGCTGAAGTTTGACCTATAAATACAGTAGGCATTACTTCAGAAATGGGGATCTTCATTCTGCTTCTCTTCATCTTCTACTTAGCTACACTCTGCCATTTTTATTCTTGAATTTCATGGATTTGTAACTGTAATCGGCACTATAAACTAATATAACGAAAATCTTTGGAGTGGATGTAGGTCGGAATCAGCCAAACCACTATAAATCCGTAACTCAATTCACTTGCTTTCTGATTGTTTTAATTTTTTTCTACATTTATTTCTCTTCATATTTCTGTGACAGGATTGGATTTTGGTGCTTTCACATAATTAGGTGTTGGTGGTCCACTTTGACGCCAACAATACCAAAGTCATATGAGGCAAGGAACTTCAACCTCCTTTTTTTATGAAGCTTGGGATCCTTTTTGGAAATTAGATACCTTAATGATTTATGATCCATGAACAGATCGATATTTTCACCCAAAGAGAACTGCCTCCAAGTTTTCAATGCGAACACAACTTCTGCCAACTCCAAATCATGAGTCGAATAATTTCTCTTATACCATTTTAGTTGTCAACTTTCTTAAGATGCAACATTTCCCTCTTACATCTACGCCACCCCGAGACCTATGCCACATGAATTAATCTATATAAAAATAGTTTTGCTCTTTTGTGAATGATGAGGATAGGTGTACTGGAAAATATTCCAACTTAGGAAAGGCATGCTCATAATGGTCATTCCAAAAAAATGGTTGATTCTTCTTGGTTAAGCGAGTAAGAGGAGGAGCCACCTTCGAAAAATCTTTAATAAATTATCGACAGTACCCGACCAATCCGAGGAAACTATGGACTTCCATGGCGGTCTTTGCTACCTTCCAATCTTGCACCACGACTACTTACTTCGATCTACCGAGGTCCCATTCTCGAACACATTACCCAATAATAATAATTATTACCTCCAAAGTGACACTTGGAAAATTTAGCCTTCAATAGATGTTGCCTTAAAACTTCCAACGCCACTGTAATATGTTATTTTACCTAACTTCATATCCAAGATGTCATCAATGAACACGAACATAAACCTATGAAGTTGCTTCTGAAAATTAAGTCTCACCAAGTCAACAAAATATGTTGGAACATTATCCAACCTAAGTGGTATGACCTTCAACACAATATCCCCAACGGGCATCCTAAAACTTGTCTTTGACACGCTATACTATACTATAATCAATTAATGTAAACCTATTGTAAGATAAAATTTATGATAAAATCTTTGCACCACTAAGTTGGTCGAACAAGTAATCTATGCACAAAATGGATACTTGTGCTTTCGGGCCAACTTATTTAACTCTCTATAATCGAAGCTGTGATACCCCATAAAATTGAGATGAATATTTTATTAATAGGAGAAAAATGGTAATTTTACAAATGTTTGAATTAGGTGATAGGAATATACCATTACGTAGAGCTCATTTTTCTGGTAGAAATAGTTTATTAGTTTGTCCAAATCGGAGTCTATATAAAGGATTTATGCCTATTTTAAGTAAGCAAGTTATGATTTTTTTGGACGGGCCAAAGTCCACTTTGGAGGAAGCATCGATTTAAAAGTTATAGGAGGAGCTGAGTAGTTTTGAATTATTTCTCACATATGATTTTAGTTCTAACTTCTCCGCCTTCCTCCTTCTCTCTATTATCATCTCTCTCTTTCAAATCTAAACCAACTCATATATATATCAAATAAACGAGCACAAGGAGAGCTACAAGAAGATACCCATTGTTGGAGGTATTATTCGGGCTTTTAACCTAGTAGAAATCAAAGGAAGTTGGAACAAGCTTGGTCGAGTTAGAGTAGCTTAAGAGCCAACCAAAAAGGCTAGAGCAACTAACCAAGATAAATCAGAGGAATGGAAAGCAATAATACACAAAGGTGATGGATTGCTAGTGATCCATCATCTGTGGATCGCTGGCGATCCATAATCTTGGCTCATGGATTCATGATTTCAGTTGCAACATGATCTAATGGATATTCTAAGGACAATGGCTAAGTTTGACGGGATTCCGAGCTAGTTAGGTCGAGAGGCAAGCATTCATCTGGTTCAGTCAGCAGTCTAATACAACCAGTATATGGATCGTCATTAAAATAAGGCAACATACTTCGAAATTACATGAAGGACATCAACATGAGACAACAAATTCACCCCGGAAGGCAAAGTCTAAAAATCAGTTAAGTACATGGATTGATAGCGATCTATACCATTTTGCCAGATCGCCATGAACTTTAAGTTAGAAGGTAAGGGATCAAGCGTTGGATCACCACCAAGCCAGAAGCTATGGATCACTAGCGATTCATAGCCTATGGATTTCTAGCGATCCATCAAGTTAGCCCGGTTCATGATGAAACTTGTTGTGCATCTTCCTATGGTCATTTACAAGCATATGTAAGAAGGCCTAGCCCAATAGCTCTCCAACCTCTATAAATACTCGTCTATTTGCAACATAAAAGGGATCCTCTTGATTGGCTGTTGGAACTCTATAGAAAACTTCTTCACTCTTCTCCTCCATCACAATAGTCATCCGAGGAGTTCACTGTGATTCTCCAATGAACCCTAGCATTGGGGACTTAGTCTAACTTAGGATAATCGACTTTGTAATCCAATTCACCTTGTAACAGCAATCATGATAGTAAAAGTTATAAAGTGGACGTAGGCTTAATTAAGAGCCGAACCACTAAAAAAATATTCTTGTCTTCTTACTATTTCTGTTCTTTTTTGCATATATTCTCTATGTTATTTCTCTATAAGAATATAGCTGGTTCTTTCACACTCAGTCCAGTGTATTGATCCATCTTTTGGGTCAACATTTTGGTGCTTTTATTGAGAACCCATCTCATGCAAAGATCAAGCTATCTACTTTGGATCAAATAGGTTAAGAAGTTAGGTACTTAATCTCTGTTCAAAAGATCTGCTGCTAAAAATCAATGGCTCCGCGAAGAAAAAGAACTGCTTCTGGAAGATCCATAGAGGAAGTAATAGCTGGAGAAAAGATGAATCATCAACAAATTGAAGCAAATGGCACCAATGCAGGAGATCAGGGGCCATGATCCTCCAATCAACGCGAAGTCGTTTAAAGAGATGAATTAAATAAAATGGTTGATGAAATCAATGAAAATGGAAAGCATTCAGAGAGCTCTTATAGATAAGTTTAATGTCATCTTGACCTTACAGTCACATCCTGCTTCAAGAACTATGGCAGAACTTGTGGCTGCCGTAGAACAAGAAAATTCTTCCATTTCTGGTCTAAACAGAAGAAATGAAAAGCCGTCGCAAAGAGGCATGATAGCTGGAACTATAGGAATCAACATAAATGGACCTCACAAGGAGCGATGACCCCACAAGAGGATATAGCCATGGACCTCTCTGACTCAGAAGATGGGGAGAAATTTAACGACGGCATGTTGGAAGGAAATGCCAATGCATTCGACAATACCAAGAATGTCTAAATTTCCCCAATCAGGCCAACCGCAAGCCAATGGGATCCTAGAGGAGTGGCTCTTCTGAAGACAGAAGAGCCTAGGCTTCAGCCCACTCACTAAGACCGTTTGCAAAGCCGAACACTCGGTGTAGTGACTGACAGCCGACTCCTGGACTACCGGACATCAAAGGCATTTATCGCGGATATGGTCAAGCAACTGATGGATGAGAATGAGAATAGATGAGATGATGATTGGGGATCCACTCTAAGTCGGATCCCTTCACTGATGAGATCTTGAATGAGCGATATCCAGAAAAGTTCACTATGCCAACTATTTTGTCCTATGATGGAACAAAAGACCCTAAATCCCATTTGTACAAGTACAGTTGGTACATGGACGGAGCAAATGCTTCGCACGCTATTCGTTGTAGATGTTTTCCAATTTTTCTAGAAGGAATTTCTTTCATGTGGTTCACCAGGCTTCTACCAAGATCTATCTCTACTTTCGACCAGCTAGCAATGAGATTCCTTAATCAATGTAGACCTCACACAGCGCAGCCCAAAGATGTGATGTCCTTATCCGCCCTATTCTAAGGATAAATGAATCTATGAAGTCTTTCATGAACTGGTTTAATATCGCAGTGAGAGAGGTAAGTATTTTGAATGAGGAAAAGGTTCTCATGGCTTTAGTTCATGCTATCCACCCCGAAATCGGGTTAAGAAAATGGATCAAAATGGAACAATCAACCACTAAGAAGGACTTCAACCATAAGGCAAGTCAATACTTGAGGTTGGAAGAGAGGCAGGAGTTAGAAAGGAAGTCTGCTAGCGTGCAACCGATGAATTTTGGATAGAGTGACATGGCAATGAACCAGAACATAAACGCCTCTGGGACCATTGAATGAAGTGCAGGGAAAGACGGAAACCAAGAAAAGGAAGAACTAAAATTCTAATAAAAGAAATGGTAACAATAAATGACTTAAAGGGTTCAGGCTCAAGGATTACACCCCGCTCGATGATACTCCAAAAAACATCAATCTCACAACACAAGGGATAGAGGAGTATAAAAAACCCCTAAGAAGGAAGCAACTAAACAACAAAAGTGATTGGGGAAGTTTTGTCGCTTCCACGAGATGCATGGTCACAACACAAATGAGTGTTGTCATCTAAAGAACTTGATTGAAGAGTTGATCTAGGAAAACAAGCTTCAACAATACCTGAAAAAATTACAAAATATGACCAGCCGTAGCTCCCCAGCTCCTAGGGATCGAAGAAACCAAGCCGTAACCAGCGTAGAGGGATCTAAGAGAACTGACCTGTGACTCATCATTGGAACAATATCTGGAGGACCACATCCTGCACAGTGATGTTGGGGATAAATGGAACGGTATGCGAGTTCGTTAAAGCATGCTCCGAAGGATTTGTGCCTCGCAATCGAAGATGGAGCTCTAGCCAAGCAGCAGAAAATTATGAATGATGATATAGTATTCTGAAATCGGGATACCGAAGGTATCGAAGCTCCAATTCTCAATCACACGATAGTGGCAGTAGGGATCGGGCACGCTATGGTCCAACGAGTATTGGTTGACCGTGGTAGTTCTGTGAATATTCTTTTCAAGCGTACCTTTAACTAGATAAAGATCAACATGAAAGACGTATCTGCTTGCCAGATAAAAATCCCAGGATTCACCGGCGAACCCAAATAACCCGTCAGAATGATTGACTTACCGGTTGAACTTTAGGAGGGCGACCAAGGAGTCACCCTTATCCAGACTTTCGTAATTGTAGATGAAATTTCCACATACAATGCCTTCTTAGGACAGCCCGTGCTGGTGAATTTTAGAATCGCTTTAGCCTAGAGGTGCCTTACCATGAAATTCCCAATGGAAAACAACACCAAGATGGTCGAAGGAGATCGATGAGCTACCAAAGAATGTCACATTGCAGAACTGGGCGAATCTAAAAGAAAAGAAAAAGGAAAAATGTGGGGAGAACTCTCCACATTCGCAAACATGCTGAATAGCAACCACAGAGCTGCCTTAGGCTTGGGGGCCGTAGTTTTTTCGATAAGGCTTTGGACCCTAGCAATAAGAGTTCAGGGGAGGATCAGGCAACACCAGCAGAATCGACAGTGTATGTTCCATTCGATATGGATGACCCGACATGGATCTTGAAAATTGGATCGCACCTTGGAAACAAGATGTGATTAAAACTCACCAAATTTCTTCATGCCAACTTGGATGTGTTCACGTGGACACATTCCTAAACGTGTCGGGTATCGCCAGAAATTGCACGCCGTACGCTCAACAATGACCGTAGGTTTACACCAGTAAAGAAAAAGAGGCGCAGCTTGGGACACGAGCGGTCCATGGCATTAAGAGAAGAACTAGACAAGCTAGCGGCCAACTATTTTGTCTGTGATGTGACTTAACCTGAATGAGTATCTAACTCGGTCTTGGTCAAAAAGTCCAATGGGAAGTGGCGAAATTTATCAACTACTCGGACTTAAATAAATCTTGCCCGAAAGACGGCTTCCCTCAGAATTGACCATCTTTTGGACGGGACGACAAGGCATGAACTGTTATCATTTATGGACGCTTACTTGAGATACAACCAGATCCTGATGCACAAACCTGATTAGGAAAACGCCATCTTCATCACCGATCTAGGACTATACTGCTACAGGGAAATGCCATTCCATTTAAAGAATGCTGGGAGCAACTTACCAAAGATTAGTCAATGCCACATTCAAGCGTCAGATCGGAAAAACCATTTAAGTCTACGTGGATTACATGTTAGTTAAATCGCGAGTGGCTGCCAACCACCTGGGTAATCTTGCTGAAATGTTTGAAATACTTCGAAAATAAGGAATGAAACTCAATCCAGTCAAATGTCACTTTGGGGCAGCCTCTGGAAAGTTCTTGGGATTCATGGTAAGCGCTAGAAGCATTTAAGTAAACCTAGAGCAAATAAATGTCCTACGAGAAGTCTAAACCCTGAATGACAAGAAGGAATTACAAAGCTTGAATGGAAAAGTCACAGTGCTAAGCTGGTTCATCTCGAAAGCCACCGAAAAATGTATAACGTTCTTTGATGCATTAAAGAAAGGAAAGAAGAAGTTCGATTGGAATGTGGCTTGTCAAACCGCATTTTAAGAATTGCTACGACACATGTAAGGTTTGATTCTGTCAAAGCCAGTGGACGAAGAGGACTTGTTCATCTGCTTAGCAGTCTGCCTCACGCGTTGAGCACCGCCCTTGTGCGTAAAGAAGCAAAAATTCAGCAACCCGTATACTACATTAGCAAGCGGTTCACTGGAGCCGAGAAAAATTAACCAAAATTGGAAAAGCTAGCCTATTGCCTCTTGATCGCATCTAGGATGTTACGACCATATTTCCAGGTGCACAAGATCAATATACTGACTGATAAGCCTCTAAAGCAAGTATTGTACCGACCTGGGAAGGATAATCAATGGGCAAGCACTGGTAGATTTCATCCCCAAATTTACCGTATGGGATGATGAGGAAGAAATACCATTGGAAATTGAAACATGATGGAAACTCTTCATCGATGGCTCATCTAACAACCTCTGCTTAGAGGTAGGGGTGGTGCTTGAAACCCCCGAACGATGAGCCATTTGTTATACCATAGGCTTGGAATTCACTGTGATAAATAACGAGGCAGAATACGAAGCGTTGATCTTAGGACTGAAAGTTGTGAAGGAATTCATAATAAAGTCCGTTTACATCTATAGCGACTCTCAACTATTCATCTGCCAAGTGAAAGGTGAATACCAAGCTTGAGGGGAGAACCTTGCCCCATATCTATGTTGGAAATGAGGATTATGGATCTTAAGGCAGAATTAACACAAGAGAGGGCGGGGGTGAATAGTGTTTAATTAATTTTATGAATCTTTCTGACATCTTTTCAAATTAATCCCAAATAGATTCAATTCACAAACACAGAGACAATCGCAGAACCAGATACAGATACAAATAGTAAATAAAAGCAGTAAAGGAAAGAACATACTGGAATTTTATATTGGTTCAGTGTCACCCTACATCCAGTCCCACACAGTTTCTTGTGCAAATTTATTTTCGAATATAATGTCGATATTACAACCTCGATTTCAAGGCCATGAGATACACCCTCCTGTCTCCAAGTCCAGGGAAAACTATCTTGATTTAACCAGGCTACAAGATCACCTAATTGATTTATAGGCTACAACCACACCGAATTGATTTACGGGCCATAATCATACCATTTCCAATCATAGTTTGATAGAAATAGACTCGATACACTTCGATCTTTTGATCTTTGATTACAAATGATCCTATAACTCTGAATAGCACTGAGATCTTTGAGAGAGAGTGGTAGAGAATCAAACTAGAGATGATCGACTTTGATTCACTTAGAATTTCCGTAGAGTTTTGTTAAGAATGTTTGAAAATAAGAATGGAAGAGAAAGAGGAGACAAAACAAAGAAATCTTAAGTGAAAAATTCGTTGAAAACTACAGGTATATATAGGAGAATAGCGGTCATGTCCATTCGTGAAAGGTTACATCGAATAGACACTTCTTTTGAAAATTCGAATTTTGAAATCTATGGCTACCATGTCGACATGGGGGGTATAGGGATGCCGACATGCCTATGTTATTTTTGAAAATTGATTTTTCTTTAAAATGATTTCTATTCTAAAACTTGTCAAAACAATTTCTAAACTTTGTAAACCATTTTGAATATAGTTTAAACTTATAAAAGAGTTTTAGAAAGTAAAGTTAAAATATATAATCTATATTATAAAGTAATATTAAAAACTAAGTATAGACTTCTTTAAAATATACTTTTGAGATTTAAAACTAAAATATTAAAATCAAGAGATAGTTTTAAAAAAGAGCTAATTTTGAAATCAAAATATTAAAAGATGATAAGAATAGTTTTTGGATTAAGGCTAAAATATTTAAATTGATAGAGATGACTTTTAAAAAATAGTTTTCAGAAAAATAGTTAAAATAAATTATTTTGACTAATTCGTGGATTCCATTCCACCAGAGAAGGTCGTGGGTTCCGTCCCACAAAAGAGGTCGTGGGTTCCATCCCACTATTAAAGCGAGGAAGTGTATTCCATTCCACAAACATAAATCTAGACTCTATTACTTATCTTGACATCTTGAACTCTTGTTTATCTTGATATCTTGAACTCTTGATATTCATGAGTCTTCACTCTTGATTTCTTCAATCTTGAATTCGTCAGTCTTGAATCTCTATACTATATACAGTCTTCATTCTCAGTGCTTGCATATATATCTTGCATATACATATATATCTAGACAAAGATATTAGTATTTATATTTTATAACAAGTCCTAAGGTTATTTTCATCAAAACCATCATCTTAGGAACTAACAATCTCCCGTTTTTTGATGATGACAACCTATGTTTATAAAATATACTCCACCAAACTCTAATTCTACTCTGACTCCCCCTTATTCCAACAACTCTCCCTTAATCTACTAGCTCCCCCTTAATCTAAGCCTAACTATCCTATTTTATAATTCCCCCCCGTTTTAATTAACAAAAACTAAGCCTAAACTATATAACTCCCCCTTAAACTAATACTATGGAACTAAATGCTAATAACAAAGTATAATAAGCGAAACATAAATCTAATTTTATTATATATGACGTTACATTACACATATATATGAAACATAGATGCAAAATATACAAGTACACAAAACATTAATATAATAACAATCTAACGAGAGTCGTTGACAATCGGTGACTTGTGAATCGAACAATTAGGGTAATGGAGATAAAAGTTTCCATGTTGTTCGACCAAATTACCATTTTTGTCAAAACAGACTTCTCCAATGCAAACAACATTATCGTCCTCGTCCATTTATGCTTCTTCTTCTTCTTCTTCTTTATCGTCCTCTAATGGATTATGAATTTAGAGGAATCATCTTCAATCACAATAGGGTCTGCATGATTATCCATTAATTTTTTTTGCAAATTTCTATGTATATTGCCTTGTTTCTCTTGTTCCTTTGCCATCTTTATTTGCATGACTTGTAATTCAGTCAGCATTTGCGGTGAATGCTTTATAATTTCCTCCATCTTTATTACTCGAGCCAATATAGTACATTGAAATGGACCAGAATTAGGAGAAATGAAGGAAATGGTTGCATTTTTGTTTGAGTTAGAAGAGGAGGCCATTACTTTGTATTTTAAAAAATTTATTGCAGAGAAAATGTAGTTGAAATACTGTGGTTATAAACCACCAAACTGATTTTAGAGGGAAAATAAAATTTTCAAATTTGACCGTTGTATGTCGACATTAGGGGTAGGTGCATGTCAACATCCCTTTGAAAATTTTGACAATTTTATTTTTCTCTACTTATTTAAATATATGTGTTACTATATCTATATTCTATATCTCAATTGTAGAAGAAATACCTAGTTCTCTTCTTAATTTAATGCAGGTTAATTGATTCAAGGGCTTGGTTAGAATATCAGCTATTTGATTCTCAATGTTGATAAATTCAAGAGAAATAATCTCTTTACTTATATTATCTTTGAGAAAATAATTTCTGATATCGATATGTTTGGTTCTGGCATGATGAGTAGGATTTTTGGATAAACTTATTGCATTTGTATTGTCGCAACAAATAGTGAGGCAGTAATTTTCTTTTTACTAAATCAGGAAACCAAAGAATGTCCTAAAAAGTGACAAGTTCCACTTATACTTATTCGGTCGGATTTTCAACTAGAATATCCAACATCACGTATAAGATTAAATCAAATGAATCATTTTTAGAGTAAAATAGGTCATAGTCTAAAGTGTGTTTAACATATCTTAGGATACGTTGAGCAGCTTTTAAGTGGGTTTCTTTAGGTTGAGATTGGTATCTTGCACAGAGACATACACTATGCATGATATCGCCGTACTCGTAGTTATATACAGTAGCGATCCAATCATTCCCCTGTATAGTTTTTGATCGACATCTTTTGACGTGTCTTCTTTATTCAAGGCTTTATTGGTTTCCATAGGAGTGGGTTTTCCACTCGCAGTGCTCATACAAAACTTACTAACTAGATCCCTAGCATACTTTTCTCGGCTAACAAAAATACCACTATCTAACTATTTTATTTGAAATCCTAAAAAGAAAGTAAGTTCACCCATATGACTCATCTCAAACTCTTTTGTCATTATTTCAGAAAACTCTTTGTTCATTTCATTGTTTGTTGATCCAAAAATGATATCATCTACATAAATCTGTACTAATTGGATATCATTTTTGTTTCTTTTAAAAAAAGAGTACTATCTACTCTACTAATTTCAATATTTGATTGTAATAGGTAAGATCTTAGTCTGTCATACTAGGCTCTAGGAGCTTGTTTTAGACTATATAAAGCTTTCTTTAATTTGTAAACATGATTTGGAAACTTTTCTTCTTCAAAAAGTGGGAGTTGTTCAACATAAACATCCTCTTTAACAAAACCATTTAAAAAGAAACTTTCGACATCTACTTGAAATAATTTGAAATTGTTGTAATTGCGAGTGCAAATAGAATTCTAATGGCTTCTAATCTTACTACGAGTGCAAAGATTTCATCAAAGTCTATTCCTTCTTCTTGATAATTACCTTACACGACTAACCGAGTTTTATTTCTAATGACCTCACGTTATTTGTTCACTTTATTTTTATAACCCATTTAGTTCCAATTACAGTTTTATCCTCAAGTCTAGGAACAAGTTTCCATACATCATTTCTGGTGAATTGATTCAGTTCTTCTTGCATAGTAAGAATCCATGAATCATCGGATGATGCTTCCTTTCGATTTTTGGGTTCAATAGTTGATATAAAAGCTACATTACTCATCTTGTTTAGTTGATTTCTAGTTCTAACAACAGACTTAGTATTTCCTAGTATATTTTCAATAGGATGATCTTCTAAAAGCCTAATCCTTTTATTAGAATGAACAATTTCATAATTCATTTCATTTGATTCATTATTTAAAGTAACAAAATCATCTTCATCATTTATTTAAAAAAAATCTTTGAAATTTGCATCGAAAGATACATGCATTGTTTCTTCAATGGTGTTAGTTTTTACATTGAAAACTCTGTATGTTTTACTTTAATTAGAATATCCAATAAAGATTACTTTGTCAAATTTAGGATCAAATTTATCCAAATTGTCCTTTGTATTTAGAATAAAGTATTTACTTCCATAAACTTTAAAATAAGATACCTTTGGTTTCTTATTGAAAAGAAGTTCATATGCTGTTTTATTGGTTAGAGGTCTAATTAAAATCCTATTCAAAATGTAACAAGCTGTAGCGACTGCTTCAGCCCAAAAATTTCTTGGTAATTTATATCTGAAAGCATAGTTCTTGCACACTCTTGAATCATTCTATTTTAATGCTCTACCACTCCGAATTGTTGTAGAGTTCTTGGAAAATAAAAAATATGAGTTATTCCTTTTTGATTACGTAAATTCTCAAAATTTTCATTTTCAAATTCTCCACCATGATCACTACGAAAAGTTTGATTTTTAAAGAAAGTTGATTTTCAATTCTTTATGCAAAAGTTTTAAAAATCAAAAGCATCACTTTTATGTTTTAGAAAAATTGTCCATGTAAATCTAGAACACTCATCTACAATTACAAAAACATATTTACTATGATATACTGACAGAATTGGAGATGGACCAAACAGATCTAAATAAAGTAACTCAAGAGGTATTGAAGCAGAAATCATATCTTTCAATTTGAATGAACTCTTCCTAAGTTTTCTTAATTGACAAGCATCACATATACTATCTATATTAAAATCCATTTTAGGAAGACCTCTTACTAAATCAAGTTTTGAAAGCCTAGATAAGAGCTTGAAATTCAAATTCCCAAATCCTTTATGCCAAATCCAAGGGACACTTGTATTAGCCAAAAGACATAGGTTATCATTTGAGATTTTCATATTAAGAATATAAATAATTTTCTTCCTAATTCCTTAAAAGATAATATTTGATTTATTATTTTCGATGTGACACTTATCCTTTTCAAATTTAATATAACGATCCTGACTCGACCTTCGAAAATCGGCACCGAATACGACACTCGTATTCCAATGTCATAGATCCAAACGTAGAATCTCTTTCGCCGAAGCTTATAACACATTAAGTATAACAACACAGCAGAAGAAAAAGAAAAGAATATCATTGATATACAACATTCGATACAACAATGATACAATATGAATCAATATCAGAGATATAAAATAACAAAGCTACAGCGGAATAACAACATGATATAACAGCGGAAAACAAATAGCCAAGAGATAACTCCAATCCAATGCTCTAAAGCTATAACTTCAAACCACTATCTTGAACCACCATCACGTTTCACCAAGCTAGGCAAGTCCAGTCCATGAGTGTGAAGACTCCAAAGAATAACAGAGAGAAAGCTAAATGCTACCAAATCGATATCTATTATCTGAAAAACCCAACTCTAGACTGCCCGTGTGGAAAATTGTGGGCACCCAGAGTTTAGGAAAGGAACAATAAACTCCGGATCAGTCGTGGGACTGGTATAAGAAAACATAAACATTTTTTTCTTTTAAAACAAACAAAAGAATTTAAATTTGAAATCCGAAATGCTTTTTGGAAAATGAAACTTCCACAAGGCTTCCCGCCACACACACCATGCAAACGTAGAATTGGAGGAGATTTCTCCTTATGATAGTCAAAAATGCTTGATACGCAAAAACCCATTTTGATATTATTATTAATGCATAGTGGAAAACATTTAGAAAGTATAATATTAATCTTAGCCAGCATAGACATTCCGAATTATGCCTACTATAGCTACCATCTAAACAGTGGGGCGCCACCATAAGTAGATGGCAGGTTATACAACTAAAACCATACAAGGCGTGTATTGGATGATTAGATTTCCACCAAACGGTCAGGCTAAGGAACTTCCTGGGCCACATGGGAACACCTCTGGAGGGATGCCCCGAGAACCATCCCTCAGTTCTCTGCCAACACAAGGCCGTGTAGCACCTGCCCGGGAGTATCACCTCAGATATTCCATCCCCGGTCGTAACCAACCTTTATCCGAGCGCTCGATACCAACAACCACAAAGCAATATATTTGCAGTAATCACATAGGTTAAATATCTGGTCTCCATACCATGATGTCACCTCTATCCAGAAGAAATGGACATACCCTAGGGGCACGACCCCTGAAACCTTGCTACATCTTTCATGTTTCGACCATTTTCGGTTTGTGAGCTCGACGAGGTCTCGTCCACAAAGCTATGCTTTTCACAAAGCCTTGCTTTGATCAACAAATGATCAGCAGCACTTCGTATGCCACATTACCAAATTGGGAATGTATCACTAGTAACCATCAACTACCTAACCTCTGAGCTCATACGTCTCAGAGAAGAGTGTTAAGCTAAGTGAATAAATCTCCGCCACCAAACAGAAATGTATTTGATAGAAACCAGCTTTACATCTCAAAGTGTAATGTCAGACACACATCCATACAAGTCTGTTCCGGGTTCGAACAAAACCGAAGGCACTTCCGAAGAAGCCCTTACAATCCGGATAATTCCTAATCACGTCCGGATTCCCCATCACAATGGGTGATCAAATCTCTATACCGAGGACCAGTCGGTGCAGAGACATTCGATAGGTCATCCTTTTGTTTTCCAAAGTATCCGGTCTTCACCCCCGGTCTTCAAATGCTATCCATATCATCGTATCATTATTCGAAATGGGTTATATGACACAAGGTCCTTTCCCGGCTAAATCGAATAATGAGCGCAATATTAAAAATATATGGATAATGGGATTTCAGTTAAGTCACAACTTTAAAACCCAAAACTTTCCTTCTAAATGGTTAAACAGATTACCATTTCCAATCTTTTAAACAAAAAGATTCATTTCAAAAACCTTCAAATGGCTTGAACAATTTCCACACTTAAATCTTTTAAACAAAAGATTCATTTAAAAAAAAACCTTTTCAATTTAAAACAAGGTTCACCAATCTTTTACAAAGATTCATTCATAGCCTTTCAAAACAAATCCCGTTTCAATCTTTCATATATAAAAGTTACACCATTAAAAATATTCTTCAATTCCAAAACAAAGCTTATCAATCTTTCACAAAGGTTCGTTCGTAGCTTTCAAAACAATTTCCCTTTCAGTTTGGACTAACTCATTCAATCTTTAAATCAAAGGTTTAATAGTTTTCAAACTCGTTTCCAATTCATTGAATTCCATTTTCAAATATTGAATTCAAACTCAAATCAAAATATTTCAAATTTCAAACTAAATTAAGTTATTTAAAATAACTTTTATCTTCAAAAACTCCCTTTCAGATACTTTTTCAAATTCAACCTTATTTCATTTCCAAAACCAATCGGATTAAAAAGTCAAACTTTAAAACCATTTTTAAAATATTAAGTTCAAATATCTGTGACTTAACTGATTTCCTCGTGAAATCCATACTTGTGTGTGTAAAGTGTGGTCTAGGGGTTTTACACAATAAAAGTTCCACATCATCAATCAGCACAAATTCAAATACAGCAGTATATTTGATAAGCGATATAAACTATAACGCTTATATTTGATAAGCTGTACAAACCAATTGTAACGCTTATCTTTCATTCACAGATCACATGTATATATCATAGATAATAAATTACATTACAGAAAATTAATTTCATCACAGAATAAATTACATCACAGTTCACAAAACAAAATAATTCATATCATACATTATCACAAGTGAGGGACATCAATCAATTCAAAGCACTCCATAAAATTCTAACATCCATGAGTGAGATCAATTAATTATCTGATTTACTTAAATCGAATAAATTACATATGAGTAAATTTCTAATCTTGGTTAATTAATCATTAATTAGTTACAAACAATTTTGATCAATTACACTTCAATCATTAATTAACCTTTAAATTAATTTATCACATTAATTAATTATCCTTAATTAATTAAAATATGTGATTAGCTTTTATTTAATTGCAAAGTAATTATCTTCGATTAATTAATCTGACTAATTGTTAAATCTAATCACATTAATTAAATATTCAAATAATCTTAGTTAATGACCTTCATTAACTAATAACAATCCTTTAATTATTTTTCTAAAGAAATTACTTGCATTAATCATTATTAATTAAAATTTTAATTAATTATTTCTTAATCAATTATCTTAATTGACTACTAATTATAAATTAATCAAATTTAATAATCTAATAAACAATCCTTAATTACAGTATAAATTAAACACTTAATTATTAATTTACCAATTAATTAGTTACAAAGTGATGAACCCCTAATTAACTACAATTATAAATTAATTAACAAACTTTAATCACCCAATTAATAATTATTTATCTTAATTAACATTTAAAAACTTCCTTAACCTTTGCAAATAATTTATTACTAATTTGAAACTTTAATGTTAATTAACTTTAACACTTACTTTAAATTAACTACCTAATTAAGTATTAATCTGATTTTAAAACATCTTAAACTAAAATAATTAAAAATGGTAATTAAGTCTTAACTTAACATTATCAAACGTTAACTACCTCGACCATACTAAAAATAGGTCTAAAGAAAAATTTGCTTAACCCATTTTATTTTTATATTTGCAGTTTTGAAACTTACCCGAGACCCCCCCCCCCCCCCGATTAACTCGAGTTAAACTCGAGATTCCTACCCATTATCCCGAGTACTCCATCGTTCTCGTATCTTCCATCTTCTCCTTCTACTTGTTTTTTTCTTTCTTTTAAAACTTAAACATTTGTTAACTGTTAACCCACACAATATCATACGAATGTTACTCGTGCCAGCACCACGAAACCATGGGACTTACTTTGAGACATCCCTTCTTCTCCAACCACCATATTCCCAGATGCACAAAGACACACGCATGCATATGCACATCTATTCAGACCATCAGAGATCAACGCTCCGACCTTCGCCAAGTCGCCGAACATCCGCTTAGACGAAATGACCCCTCAGATCGTCAGTAACCACGGCAAATCAAAAATCGAACCCTCTGTCGAATTGAAATCAGAACCAAACGAAGCAAACCACCTCGCCGCCGACGAATTCGATCACCGAAACCCACGCCGACACACGTACAGCTGCCTCGCTCCTCCCCCTTTCTATCCCCCCATATGCAATGACCTCCGATTCCACCTAACCTTCAATTGCCTCTTGAATGCCGACGGCAAATTACATCACTTAAACCCAAAATCAATTAATAACTCTCACTATAAGGAATTTAAAAAAATTCTGTTATTTTTTCTACAATCCCTGATCGTACTAGCATCTCAATGCCAAGTTTCGAACTTCGAAAATGAGTGGATCATTAGAAAATAGCGTAAATTCAATTTGCGTTAAACTCGCAACTGCTCGTGGTTCCCAATCGTAAAAATCAAGATCTTTCTTTTAAAAATCATAACTTTCAAAAAGAAAACCTGTAGTATAATTGAACCAAGGAATTAAAATACTTAATTCTGACATACCTCAGTGTTTTCACTGTCTATTCTTGATTTACAGTAGAACCATTTGATAACTTAATTCGAGAATATTTTTAAAACTTAGATATTGATTTCATAAACATATTTTGTTTATATTGTTAAGCCAAAAAATCATTAGAGGAAAGACTTTTGAATTTATTTTGAAACAGGGACTGGAGACACAAAGGAATGTTACTCTTGCCTGTACATAATATACACTCAGCCATTTATTTTTGTAAGGCATGCAAATCCAAATTCATCATCATTCAAACATAATTCACAGCATATATCAAATATAGATCCAAACATCAATGTATATAGCAAAGTTAGGGGAGTGTTTGCTCACCTTGTAATTTTAGAACAGAGCAGAGAATTTTGCCTGGAACTGCTTTGATTTATAATTTGTTTTCGATTTTCTTTTGATTCCATAGCTTAAATTGTTTGTTCCAGCTTTCAACTTACTTCTTTTGCTTTAGATTTCGGGTTGAAGTTTGAACTTGCTGAGATGAATTTGCACATGCTCGATAAGAAGTTTGTATCTGACCCGAAGCTTGATTGTTGAAATCTTTTCTTTGGAATGCTTTAGATTTTGAAATAGCTTTACTGCTTTGATTTGAATCTTGATTTTGCTTATTTTCAACCTTAAGCTTGAAACAATTTGGTCTTTGTTTTGTACTGTAACTTCTAGTTTGAATCTGTCCTAGTAATTGTTGCTCAGGTTTTCAAATGTTTGAAAGAAGATGGGGCTAATCTCTTACTAACTTTTAAACATGTATTTCTAATTTTAAATTAAAATAAAATTTTAACTTTGCCACTTGTAATCACAACTAACACTTGTATTAATTTCCATAACAAGATGCTTACACTTGTTTACATATAGGTATTTTATGTCTTTAACCTTGTAAAAAAAATTACAATTTTTATTTTAAACTCTTTTCATTTTATTTTCAAAAGATAATTTTATAAATTTTTATTTTCAAACCCTTGTGTTAATAAATTTACACTTTTGTATCTCATACTTTTATAACTTATCATATATTTATGTTATATCTATGCATTTTTCTATAAATTGTACTTATACAACTTATTTAAAAAAATGATTTGAAAGTAAATTATATTTCAAACTATTATACCTTTAAATTCAAATATACTTCCAAAATACATATTACATATGTATGTTATATATTTGAAAACAAATCTCTATTAATTTTAAAAGATAGAGTTTTTCTTTCAAACCCAATTTTATTTTAAAAATATTTATTTTCTTTTGAATTACAAAACTAATATTCTTTTTGAAATCTTCTTTATAAACATTTAAACAAACAACCAAACAACTTATTTTGTTCGAGAAAACTCAAATAAATCCACAATTAAATTCAAAAAATAAATTTAATTGTCCAATTTATTCTAGTTAAAATCCGGGAATGTTACAAATTCCTCCCTTAAGAAAATTTCGTTCTTGAAATTTATAGGGGAGATAACAAAAGAATATAGAGAGATGAATCACCAGATCAACTAAATACCCATTCTGCATTTGGCTTCCCAAATCAGAATATCAATAATGGATACAAGAACGAATCAAGATACTCGGGTTACCAGAATTATGAAATATACAGGGATATTGATTAGTTCAAAGGATAACTAACCCCTCGTAGAATAACCCAGGACCCAACAGAATAGACAGATATATGGATACAATCCAAAATTTTTAGTTTAAACAACCAAAGCAAATAATTCTGACCCATCTGGTGTTTATGTCTCATGCAAGTATATCAAAGCTTCTTCCTGGAGCTGCCAGGAATCATCAAAGAATTGAAAATACGAATCAAAGGAGATTGATAGAGAAAGTTTGTCTCCGCTATTGCAGGGTATCGTCCATTTGTAGTCGTACTCCCCTATCCCCTATCTCGTCCTCTTCTTGCACTCATACTCACTATCAGTGAATAGTAAGAGAATTTACTGAGGCATTCGAACGGATATCTTAGGGATATGCTCATTCTAGGGTATACTTCATCCTATCTCTAATGAGTTACTTAATGTGTTATACTCCTGAGTTAAAGTTTCAAAATTCAGCTTTGATACCAATTATAACGATCCTGACTCGACCTTCGAAAATCGGCACCGAATACGACACTCGTATTCCAATTCCGCAGATCCAAACGTCGAATCTGGTTCGCCGGAGCTTATAACACATTAAGTATAACAACACAGCAGAAGAAAAAGAAAAGAATATCATTGATATACAACATTCGATACAACAATGATACAATATGAAACAATATCAGAGATACAAGATAACAAAGATACAGCGGAATAACAATATGATATAACAGCGGAAAACAAATAGCCAAGAGATAACTCTAATCCAAACCACTAGCTTGAACCATCATCACGTTTCACCAAGCTGAACAAGTCCAGTCCATGAATCAGAAGACTCCAAAGAATACCGGAGAGAAAGCTAAAAGCTACCAAATCGATATCTATTATCTGAAAAACCCAACTCTAGACCGCCCGTGTGAAAAATTGTGGGAACCCAGAGTTTAGGAAAGGAATAATAAACTCCGGGTTAGTCGTGGGACTGGTATGAGCAAACAAAAACATTTTTTCTTTTAAAACAAACAAAAGAATTTAAATTTGAAATCCGCAATGCTTTTTGAAAAATGAAACTACCATAAGGCCTCCCGCCACACACACCATGCAAACGCAGAATTGGAGGAGATTTTTCCTTATGATAGTCAAAAATGCTTGATACACGAATACCCATTTTGATATTATTATTAGTGCATAGTGGAAAACATTTTGAAAGTATAATATTAATCTTAGCCAGCATAGACATTCCGAACTATGCCTACTATAGCTACCATCTAAACAGTGGGGGACCACCATAAGTAGATGGCAGCTTATACAACTAAAACCGTGCAAGGCGCGTATTGGATGATTGGATTTCCAACAAATGGTCAGGCTAAGGAACTTCCTGGGACACATGGGAACGCCTCTGGAGGGACGCCCTGAGAACCATCCCTCAGTTCTCTGCCAACACAAGGCTGGTGTACCCTCTGCCCGGGAGTATCACCTCAGATATTCCATCCCCGGTCGTAACCAACTTTTATCCGAGCGCTCGATACCAACAACCACAAAGCAATGTATTTGCAGTAATCACATAGGTCAAATATCTGGGCTCCATACCATGATATCACCTCTATCCAGAAGAAATGGACATACCCTAGGGGCGCGACCCCTGAAACCTTGCTTCATCTTTCCTGTTTCGACAATTTTCGGTTTGTGAGGCTCAACGAGGTCTCGTCCACAAAGCTATGATTTTCACAAAGCCTTGCTTTGATCAACAAATGATTAGCAGCACTTCGTATGCCACATCACCAAATTATGAATGTATCACTAGTAACCATCAACTACCTAACCTCTGAGCTCGTACGTCTCAGAGAAGGGTGTTAAGCTAAGAGAATAAATCTCCGCGACCAAACATAAATGTATTTGATAGAAACCAGCTTTACATCTCAAAGTGTAATGTCAGACACACATCCATACAAGTCTGTTCCGGGTTCGAACAGAACCGAAGGCACTTTCGAAGAAGCCCTTACAATCCGGATAATTCCTAATCACGTTCGGATTCCCCATCATCAAATCTCTATACCGGGGACCAGTCGGTGCAGAGACATTCGATAGGTCATCCTTTTGTTTTCGAAAGTATCCAGTCTTTACCACCGGTCTTCAAATGCTATCCATATCGTCGTATCATTATTCGGAATGGGTTATATGACACAAGGTACTTTCCCAGCTAAACCGAATAATGAGCGCAATATTAAAAATATATGGATAATGGGATTTCAGTTAAGTCACAACTTTAAAACCCAAAACTTTCCTTCTAAATGGTTAAACAGATTACCATTTCCAATCTTTTAAACAAAAAGATTCATTTCAAAAACCTTCAAATGGCTTAAACAATTTCCACACTTAAATCTTTTGAACAAAAGATTCATTTCAAAAAACCTTTTCAATTTAAAACAAGGTTCACCAATCTTTTACAAAGATTCATTCATAGCCTTTCAAAACAAATCCCGTTTCAATCTTTCATATATAAAAGTTACACAATTAAAAATATTCTTCAATTCCAAAACAAAGCTTATCAATCTTTCACAAAGGTTCGTTCGTAGCTTTCAAAACAATTTCCATTTCAGTTTGGACTAACTCATTCAATCTTTAAATCAAAGGTTTAATAGTTTTCAAACTCGTTTCCAATTCATTGAATTCCATTTTCAAATATTGAATTCAAACTCAAATCAAAATATTTCAAATTTCAAACTAAATTAAGTTATTTAAAATAACTTTTATCTTCAAAAACTCCCTTTCAAATACTTTTTCAAATTCAACCTTATTTCATTTCCAAAACCAATCGGATTAAAAAGTCAAACTTTAAAATCATTTTTAAAATATTAAGTTCAAATATCTGTGACTTAACTGATTTCCTCGTGAAATCCATACTTGTGTGTGTAAAGTGTGGTCTAGGGGTTTTACACAATAAAAGTGCCACATCATCAATCAGCACAAATTCAAATACAGCAATATAATTGATAAGTGGTATAAAATATAATGCTTATATTTTATAAGTGGTACAAACCAATTGTAATGCTTATCTTTCATTCACAGATCACAGGTATATATCATAGATAATAAATTACATTACAAAAAATTAATTTCATCACAGAATAAATTACAACACAGTTCACAAAACAAAATAATTCATATCACACATTATCACAAATCAGGGACATCAATCAATTCAAAGCACTCCATAAAATCCTAACATCCATGAGTGAGATCAATTAATTATCTGATTTACTTAAATCGGATAAATTACTTATGGATAAATTTCTAATCTTGGTTAATTAATCATTAATTAATTACAAGCCATTTTGATTAATTACACTTTATCATTAATTAACCTTTAAATTAATTAAAATAAGGGATTAGCTTTTATTTAATTACAAAGTAATTATCTTCAATTAATTAATCTAACTAATTGTTAAATCTAGTCACATTAATTAAATATTCAAATAATCTTAGTTAATGACCATCATTAACTAATAACAATTCTTTAATTATTCTTCTAAAGAAATTACTTACATTAATCATTATTAATTAAAATTTTAATCAATTATTTCTTAATCAATTATCTTAATTGACTACTAATTATAAATTAATCGACTTTAATTATCTAATAAACAATCCTTAATTACAATATAAATTAAACACTTAATTATTAATTTACCAATTAATTAGTTACAAAGTGATGAACCCCTAATTAACTACAATTATAAATTAATTAACAAACTTTAATCACCCAATTAATAATTATTTATCTTAATTAACATTTAAAAACTTCCTTAACCTTTGCAAACAATTTATTACTAGTTTGAAACTTTAATGTTAATTAACTTTAACACTTATTTTAAATTAACTACCTAATTAAGTATTAATCTGATTTTAAAACATCCTAAACTAAAATAATTAAAAATGGTAATGAAGTCTTAACTTAACATTATCAAACGTTAATTAACTCGACCATACTAAAAATTGGTTTAAAGAAAAATTTGCTTAACCCATTTTATATTTATATTTGCAGTTTTGAAACTTACCCGAGATCCCCCTTGATTAACTCGAGTTAAACACGAGATTCCTACCCATTATCCCGAGTACTCCATCGTTCTCATACCCATCATCATCTTCTTCTACTTGTTTTTTTCTTTCTTTTAAAACTTAAACATTTGTTAACTGTTAACCCACACAATCTCACACGAATGTTACTCGAGCCCACACCACGAAACCACGGGACTTACTTCGAGACATCCCTTCTTCTCCAACCACCATATTCCCAGATGCACAAAGACACACGCGTGCATATGCACATCTATTCTGACCATTAGAGATCAATGCTCCGACCTTCGCCAAGTCGCCGAACATCCCCTTAGATGAAATGACCCCTCAGATCGTCAGTAACCACGACAAATCAAAAATCGAACCCTTTGTCGAACTGAAAACAGAACCAAACAAAGCAAACCACCTCGCCGCCGACGAATTCGATCACCGAAACCCACGCCGACACACCTACAGCTGCCTCGCTCCTCCCTCTTTCGATGCCCCCATATGCGATGATCTCCGATTCCACCTAACCTTCCCAATTGCCTCTAGAATGCCGATGGCAAATTACAGCACTTAAACCCTAAATCAACTAATAACTCTCACCATAGCGAATTCAAAATTTTTCTTGCATTTTTTTCTACAATCCCTGTCCGTACTAGCATCTCCATGCCAAGTTTCAAACTTCAAAAATGAGTGGATCATCAGAAAATCGCGTAAATTTAATTTGCGTTCAACTCGCAACTGCTCGTGGTTCCCAATCGTAAAATCATGATTTTTCTCTTAAAAATCATAGCTTTCAAAAAGAAAACCTATAGTATAAATGAACCAAGGAATTAAAATACTTAATTTGACATACCTCAGTGTTTTCACTGTCTATTCTTGATTTACAGTAGAACCATTTGATAACTTAATTCGAGAATATTTTTAAAACTTAGATATTGATTTCATAAACATATTTTGTTTATATTGTTAAGCCAAAAAATCATTAGAGGAAAGACTTTTGAATTTACTTTAAAACAGGGACTGGAGACACAAAGGAATGTTACTCTTGCCTGTACATAATATACACTCAGCCATTTATTTTTATAAGGCATGCAAACCCAAATTCATCATCATTCAAACATAATTCACAGCATATATCAAATATAGATCCAAACATCAATGGATATAGCAAAGTTAGGGGAATGTTTGCTCACCGTGTAATTTTAGAACAGAGCAGAGAATTTTGCCTGGAACTGCTCTGATTTATAATTTGTTTTTGATTTTCTTTTGATTCCATAGCTTAAATTGTTTGTTCCAGGTTTCAACTTACTTCTTTTGCTTCAAATTTCAGGTTGAAGTTTGAACTTGCTGAGATGAATTTGCACATGCTTGATATGGAAATTTGTATCTGACCCGAAGCTTGATTGTTGAAATCTTTTCTTTGGAATGCTTTAGATTTTGAAATAACTTTACTGCTTTGATTTGAATCCTGATTTTGTTTATTTTCAACCTTAAGCTTGAAACAATTTGGTCTTTGTTTTGTACTGTAACTTCTAGTTTGAATCTGTCCTAGTAATTCTTGCTCAGGTTTTCAAATGTTTGAAAGAAGATGGGGCTAATCTCTTACTAACTTTTAAACATGTATTTCTAATTTTAAATTAAAAGAAAATTTTAACTTTGCCACTTGTAATCACAACTAACACTTGTATTAATTTCCATAACAAGATGCTTACACTTGTTTACATATAGGTATTTTATGTCTTTAACCTTGTAAAAAAAATTACTATTTTTATTTTAAACTCTTTTCATTTTATTTTCAAAAGATAATTTTATAAATTTTTATTTTCAAACCCTTTTGTTAATAGATTTACACTTTTGTATCTCATACTTTTATAACTTATCATATATTTATGTTATATCTATGCATTTTTCTATAAATTGTACTTATACAACTTATTAAAAAAAATGATTTGAAAGTAAATTATATTTCAAACTATTATACCTTTAAATTCAAATATACTTCCAAAATACATATTACATATGTATGTTATATATTTGAAAACAAATCTCTATTAATTTTAAAAGATAGAGTTTTTCTTTCAAACCCAATTTTATTTTAAAAATATTTATTTTCTTTTGAATTACAAAACTAATATTCTTTTTGAAATCTTCTTTATAAACATTTAAACAAACAACCAAACAACTTATTTTGTTCGAGAAAACTCAAATAAATCCACAATTAAATTCAAAAAATAAATTTAATTGTCCAATTTATTCTAGTTAAAATCCGGGAATGTTACAAATTCCTCCCTTAAGAAAATTTCGTTCTTGAAATTTATAGGGGAGATAACAAAAGAATATAGAGAGATGAATCACCAGATCAACTAAATATCCATTCTGCATTTGGCTTCCCAAATCAGAATATCAATAATGGATACAAGAACGAATCAAGATACTCGGGTTACCAGAACTACGAAATATACAGGGATATAGATTAGTTCAAAGGATAACTAACCCATCGTAGAATAACCCAGGACCCAACAGAATAGACAGATATATGGATACAATCCAAAATTTTTAGTTTAAACAACCAAAGCAAACAATTCTGACCCATCTGGTGTTTATGTCTCATGCAAGTATATCAAAGCTTCTTCCTGGAGCTACCAGGAATCATCAAAGAATTGAAAAGACGAATCAAAGGAGATTGATAGAGAAAGTTTGTCTCCGCTATTGCAGGGTATCGTCCATTTGTAGTCGTACTCCCCTGTCCCCTATCTCGTCCTCTTCTTGCACTCATACTCACTATCAGTGGATAGTAAGAGGATTTACTGAGGCATTCGAACGGATATATTAGGGATATGCTCATTCTAGGGTATACTTCATCCTATCTCTAATGAGTTACTTAATGTGTTATACTTCTGAGCTAAAGTTTCAAAATTCAGCTTTGATACCAATTATAACGATCCTGACTCGACCTTCGAAAATCGGCGCCGAATACGACACTCGTATTCCAATTCCGCAGATCCAAACGTCGAATCTGGTTCGCCGGAGCTTATAACACATTAAGTATAACAACACAGCAGAAGAAAAAGAAAAGAATATCATTGATATACAATATTCGATACAACAATGATACAATATGAAACAATATCAGAGATACAAGATAACAAAGATACAGCAGAATAACAATATGATATAACAGCGGAAAACAAATAGCCAAGAGATAACTCCAATCCAATGCTTCAAAGCTATAACTCCAAACCACTAGCTTGAACCATCATCACGTTTCACCAAGCTGAACAAGTCCAGTCCATGAATCAGAAGACTCCAAAGAATACCAGAGAGAAAGCTAAAAGCTACCAAATCGATATCTATTATCTGAAAAACCCAACTCTAAAAAATCCAACTCTAGACCCCCCGTGTGAAAAATTGTAGGAACCCAGAGTTTAGGAAAGGAATAATAAACTCCGGGTCAGTCGTGGGACTGGTATGAGCAAACAAAAACATTTTTTCTTTTAAAACAAACAAAAGAATTTAAAATTGAAATCCGCAATGCTTTTTGAAAAATGAAACTACTATAAGGCCTCTCGCCACACACACAATGCAAACGCGGAATTGGAGGAGATTTCTCCTTATTATAGTCAAAAATGCTTGATACGCGAATACCCATTTTGATATTATTATTAGTGCATAGTGGAAAACATTTTGAAAGTATAATATTAATCTTAGCCAGCATAGACATTCCGAACTATGCCTACTATAGCTACCATCTAAACAGTGGGGCACCACCATAAGTAGATGGCAGCTTATACAAATAAAACCGTACAAGGCGCGTATTGGATGATTGGATTTCCAACAAATGGTTAGGCTAAGGAACTTCCTGGGCCACAAGGGAATGCCTCTGGAGGGACGCCCTGAGAACCATCCCTCAGTTCACTGCCAACACAAGGCCGGTGTACCCTCTGCCCGGGAGTATCACCTCAGATATTCCATCCCCGGTCGTAACCAACCTTTACCCGAGCGCTCGATACCAACAACCACAAAGAAATGTATTTGCAGTAATCACATAGGTTAAATATCTGGGCTCCATACCATGATATCACCTCTATCTAGAAGAAATGGACATACCCTAGGGGCGCGACCCCTGAAACCTTGCTTCATCTTTCCTGTTTCGACAATTTTTGGTTTGTGAGGCTCAACGAGGTCTCGCCCACAAAGCTATGATTTTCACAAAGCCTTGCTTTGATCAACAAATGATTAGCAGCACTTCGTATGCCACATCACCAAATTAGGAATGTATCACTAGTAACCATCAACTACCTAACCTCTGAGCTCGTACGTCTCAGAGAGGGTGTTAAGCTAAGAGAATAAATCTCCGCGACTAAACAGAAATGTATTCGATAGAAACCAGCTTTACATCTCAAAGTGTAATGTCAGACACACATCTATACAAGTCTGTTCCGGGTTCAAACAGAACCGAAGGCACTTTCGAAGAAGCACTTACAATCCGGATAATTCCTAATCACGTCCGGATTCCCCATAATCAAATCTCTATACCGGGGACCAGTTGGTGCAGAGACATTCGATAGGTCATCCTTTTGTTTTCGAAAGTATCCAGTTTTACCACCGGTCTTCAAATGCTATCCATATCGTCGTATCATTATTCGGAATGGGTTATATGACACAAGGTCCTTTCCCGGCTAAACCGAATAATGAGCGCAATATTAAAAATATATGGATAATGGGATTTCAGTTAAGTCACAACTTTATAACCCAAAACTTTCCTTCTAAATGGTTAAACAGATTACCATTTCCAATCTTTTAAACAAAAAGATTCATTTCAAAAACCTTCAAATGGCTTAAACAATTTCCACACTTAAATCTTTTGAACAAAAGATCCATTTAAAAAAAACCCTTTTCAATTTAAAACAAGGTTCACCAATCTTTTACAAAGATTCATTCATAGCCTTTCAAAACAAATCCCGTTTCAATCTTTTATATATAAAAGATACACCATTTAAAATCTTCTTCAATTCCAAAACAAAGCTTATCAATCTTTCACAAAGGTTCGTTCGTAGCTTTCAAAACAATTTCCATTTCAGTTTGGACTAACTCATTCAATCTTTAAATCAAAGGTTTAGTAGTTTTCAAACTCGTTTCCAATTCACTGAATTCCATTTTCAAATATTGAATTCAAACTCAAATCAAAATATTTCAAATTTCAAACTAAATTAAGTTATTTAAAATAACTTTTATCTTCAAAAACTCCCTTTTAGATACTTTTTCAAATTCAACCTTATTTCATTTCCAAACCAATCGGATTAAAACGTCAAACTTTAAAACAATTTTTAAAATATTAAATTCAAATATCTGTGACTTAACTGATTTCCTCATGAAATCCATACTTGTGTGTGTAAAGTGTGGTCTAGGGGTTTTACACAATAAAAGTGCCACATCATCAATCAGCACAAATTCAAATACAGCAATATAATTGATAAGCGGTATAAAATATAATGCTTATATTTGATAAGTGGTACAAACCAATTGTAACGCTTATCTTTCATTCACAGATCACAGGTATATATCACAGATAATAAATTACATTACAGAAAATTAATTTCATCACAGAATAAATTACATCACAGTTCACAAAACAAAATAATTCAAATCACACATTATCACAAATCAGGGACATCAATCAAATCAAAACACTCCATAAAATCCTAACATCCATGAGTGAGATCAATTAATTATCTGATTTACTTAAATCGGATAAATTACTTATGGATAAATTTCTAATCTTGGTTAATTAATCATTAATTAATTACAAACCATTTTGATTAATTACACTTTAATCATTAATTAACCTGTAAATTAATTTATCACATTAATTAATTATCCTTAACTAATTAAAATAAGGGATTAGCTTTTATTTAATTACAAAGTAATTACCTTCAATTAATTAATCTAACTAATTGTTAAATCTAGTCACATTAATTAAATATTCAAATAATCTTAGTTAATGACCTTCATTAATTAATAACAATTCTTTAATTATTCTTCTAAAGAAATTACTTGCATTAATCATTATTAATTAAAAATTTAATCAATTTCTTAATCAATTATCTTAATTGACTACTAATTATAAATTAATCAACTTTAATTATCTAATAAACAATCCTTAATTACAATATAAATTAAACACTTAATTATTAATTTACCAATTAATTAGTTACAAAGTGATGAACCCTTAATTAACTACAATTATAAATTAATTAACAAACTTTAATCACCCAATTAATAATTATTTATCTTAATTAACATTTAAAAACTTCCTTAACCTTTGCAAACAATTTATTACTAATTTGAAACTTTAATGTTAATTAACTTTAACACTTATTTTAAATTAACTACCTAATTAAGTATTAATCTGATTTTAAAACATCATAAACTAAAATAATTAAAAATGGTAATGAAGTCTTAACTTAACATTATCAAACGTTAATTAACTCGACCATACTAAAAATTGGTTTAAAGAAAAATTTGCTTAACCCATTTTATTTTTATATTTGCAGTTTTGAAACTTACCCGAGATCCCCCTTGATTAACTCGAGTTAAACACGAGATTCCTACCCATTATCCCGAGTACTCCATCGTTCTCATACCCATCATCTTCTTCTTCTACTTGTTTTTTTCTTTCTTTTAAAACTTAAACATTTGTTAACTGTTAACCCACACAATCTCACACGAATGTTGCTCGAGCCAACACCACGAAACCACGGGACTTACTTCGAGACATCCCTTCTTCTCCAACCACCATATTCCCAGATGCACAAAGACACACGCGTGCATATGCACATCTATTCTGACCATCAGAGATCAATGCTCCGACCTTCGCCAAGTCGCCGAACATCCCCTTAGACGAAATGACCCCTCAGATCGTCAGTAACCACGACAAATCAAAAATCGAACCCTCTGTCGAACTGAAATCAGAACCAAACGAAGCAAACCACCTCGCCGCCGACGAATTCGATCACCGAAACCCACGCCGACACACCTACAGCTGCCCCGCTCCTCCCCCTTTCGATGCCCCTATATGTGATGATCTTCGATTCCACCTAACCTTCCCAATTGCCTCTTGAATGTCGACGGCAAATTACAGCACTTAAACACTAAATCAACTAATAACTCTCACCATAACGAATTTAAAAAAATTCTTGCATTTTTTCTACAATCCCTGATCGTACTAGCGTCTCCATGCCAAGTTTCAAACTTTGAAAATGAGTGGATCATCAGAAAATCACGTAAATTTAATTTGCGTTCAACTCGCAACTGCTCGTGGTTCCCAATCGTAAAAATCATGATTTTTCTCTTAAAAATCATAACTTTCAAAAAGAAAACCTATAGTATAATTGAACCAAGGAATTAAAATACTTAATTTTGACATGCCTCAGTGTTTTCATTGTCTATTCTTGATTTACAGTAGAACCATTTGATATAACTTAATTTGAGAATATTCTTAAAACTTAGATATTGATTTCATAAACATATTTTGTTTATATTGCTAAGCCAAAAAATCGTTAGAGGAAAGACTTTTGAATTTATTTTGAAACAGGGACTGGAGACACAGAGGAATGTTACTCTTGCCTGTACACAATATACACTCAGCCATTCATTTTTGTAAGGCATGCAAACCCAAATTCATCATCATTCAAACATAATTCACAGCATATATCAAATATAGATCCAAACATCAATGGATATAGCAAAGTTAGGGGAATGTTTGCTCACCTTGTAATTTTGGAACAGAGCAGAGAATTTTGCCTGGAACTACTCCGATTTATAATTTGTTTTCGATTTGCTTTTGATTCCATAGCATAAATTGTTTGTTCCAGGTTTCAATTTACTTCTTTTGCTTCAGATTTCAGGTTGAAGTTTGAACTTGCTGAGATGAATTTGCACATGCTTGATTGTTGAAATCTTTTCTTTGGAATGCTTTAGATTTTGAAATAGCTTTACTGCTTTGATTTGAATCCTGATTTTGTTTATTTTCAACCTTAAGCTTGAAACAATTTGGTCTTTGTTTTGTACTGTAACTTCTAGTTTGAATCTGTTCTAGTAATTGTTGCTCGGGTTTTCAAATGTTTGAACGAAGATGGGGCTAATCTCTTACTAACTTTTAAACACGTATTTCTAATTTTAAATTAAAAGAAAATTTTAACTTTGCCACTTGTAATCACAACTAACACTTGTATTAATTTCCATAACAAGATGCTTACACTTGTTTACATAAAGGTATTTTATGTCTTTAACCTTGTAAAAAGTTACAAATTTTATTTTAAATTCTTTTCATTTTATTTTCAAAAGATAATTTTATAAATTTTTATTTTCAAACCCTTATGTTAATAAATTTACACTTTTGTATCTCATACTTTTATAACTTATCATATATTTATGTTATATCTATGCATTTTTCTATAAATTGTACTTATACAACTTATTAAAAAAAATGATTTGAAAGTAAATTATATTTCAAACTATTATACCTCTAAATTCAAATATACTTTCAAAATACATATTACATATGTATGTTTTATTTTTGAAAACAAATCTCTATTAATTTTAAAAGATAGAGTTTTTCTTTCAAACCCAATTTTATTTTAAAAATATTTATTTTCTTTTGAATTACAAAACTAAGATTCTTTTTGAAATCTTCTTTATAAACATTTAAACAAACAACCAAACAGCTTATTTTGTTCGAGAAAACTCAAATAAATCCACAATTAAATTCAAAAAATAAATTTAATTGTCCAATTTATTCTAGCTAAAATCCGGGAATGTTACAAATTCCCCCCTTAAGAAAATTTCGTCCTTGAAATTTATAGGGGAGATAACAAAAGAGTATAGAGAGATGAATCACCAGATCAACTAAATATCTATTCTGCATTTGGCTTCCCAAATCAGAATATCAATAATGGATACAAGAACGAATCAAGATACTCGGGTAACCAGAACTACGAAATATACAGGGATATTGATTAGTTCAAAGGATAACTAACCCCTCGTAGAATAACCCGGGACCCAACAGAATAGACAGATATATGGATACAATCCAAAACTTTTAGTTTAAACAACCAAAGCAAACAATTCTGACCCATCTGGAGTTTATGTCTCATGCAAGTATATCAAAGCTTCTTCCTGGAGCTACCAGGAATCATCAAATAATTGAAAAGACGAATCAAAGGAGATTGATAGAGAAAGTTTGTCTCCGCTATTGCAGGGTATCGTCCATTTGTAGTCGTACTCCCTGTCCCCTATCTCGTCCTCTTCTTGCACTCATACTCACTATCAGTGGATAGTAAGAGAATTTACTGAGGCATTCGAACGGATATATTAGGGATATGCTCATTCTAGGGTATACTTCACCCTATCTCTAATGAGTTACTTAATGTGTTATACTCCTCAGCTAAAGTTTCAACCTTCAGCTTTGATACCAATTATAACGATCCTGACTCGACCTTCGAAAATCGACACCGAATACGACACTCGTATTTCAATGCCGCAGATCCAAACGTCGAATCTGGTTCGCCGGAGCTTATAACACATTAAGTATAACAACACAGCAGAAGAAAAAGAAAAGAATATCATTGATATACAACATTCGATACAACAATGATACAATATGAATCATTATCTGAGATACAAGATAACAAAGCTACAGCGGAATAACAATATGATATAACAGCGGAAAACAAATAGCCAAGAGATAACTCCAATCCAATGCTTTAAAGCTATAACTCCAAACCACTAGCTTGAACCATCATCACGTTTCACCAAGCTGAACAAGTCCAGTCCATGAATCCGAAGACTCCAAAGAATGCCAGAGAGAAAGCTAAAAGCTACAAAATCGTTATCTATTATCTGAAAAACCCAACTCTAGACCGCTCGTGTGAAAAATTATGGGAACCCAGAGTTTAGGAAAGGAATAATAAACTCCAGGTCAGTCGTGGGACTGGTATGAGCAAACAAAAACATTTTTTCTTTTAAAACAAACAAAAGAATTTAAATTTGAAATCCACAATGCTTTTTGAAAAATGAAACTACCATAAGGCCTCCCGCCACACACACCATGCAAACGCAGAATTGGAGGAGATTTCTCCTAATGATAGTCAAAAATGCTAGATACGCGAATACCCATTTTGATATCATTATTAGTGCATAGTGGAAAACATTTCGAAAGTATAATATTAATCTTAGCCAGCATAGACATTCCGAACTATGCCTACTATAGCTACCATCTAAACAGTGGGGCACCACCATAAGTAGATGGCAGCTTATACAACTAAAACCGTACAAGGCGCGTATTGGATGATTGGATTTCCAACAAATGGTCAGGCTAAGGAACTTCCTGGGCCACATGGGAACGCCTCTGGAGGGACGCCCTGAGAACCATCCCTCAGTTCTCTGCCAACACAAGGACGGTGTACCCTCTTCCCGGGAGTATCACCTCAGATATTCCATCCCCGGTCGTAACCAACCTTTATCCGAGCGCTCGATACCAACAACCACAAAGCAATGTATTTGAAATAATCACATAGGTTAAATATCTGGGCTCCATACCATGATATCACCTCTATCCAGAAGAAATGGACATACCCTAGGGGCGCGACCCCTGAAACCTTGCTTCATCATTCCTGTTTCGACAATTTTCGGTTTGTGAGGCTCAACGAGGTCTCGTCCACAAAGCTATGATTTTCACAAAGCCTTGCTTTGATCAACAAATAATCAGCATCACTTCGTATACCTCATCACTAAATTATGAATGTATCACTAGCAACCATCAACTACCTAACTGATGTGCACGTAATTGTGCATATATTTACATCCATATTTTTTTTTTTAAATAATCATCATATTTGGGCATTTTAACATGTTTAAAACCAAAATTCAATTATTTCCAAACCATCATATTTTCATCATCATTCAGGGGCAAAATGGTCATTTTTGTGCATGTGTCAATGTAAGAATTTTTACTTGGACATTTTTTGATTATTTTTATAGGAATTTGGATGCATATGGAAGAGGCTTATATGAAGATACATGCATGCACAAGGAAATACAAAGGAATGAAGAGGAAATAATTCAAGTTCAAGATCATGGAGGACCCCATCCACTTACCTAACTTCCAATTAGAAGCTAAGCACATGCTTAAAGGACTTAAAGCTTCATGTACATATTAAGTGGGGGATTAGTGAATGTTAATGATTACTTGCAGGCTACACCACCTCAAGGGTATTTTGGGAAGCTCCCTAAAAAGAGAATTAGGGTTTTATACATGTATAAATAGCCCTCTTATGTACATGAAGATCATCATCTACTCTTTCATTTTACTTAGGAAATTAAGAAATCAAAGTATAAGCTCAATGTTCTATGAAATAAAAATGGCTTCCAAGCCTCTTTCTTCTCTCTTTTCTACATGTTTTTCTTTGTTTTATTGTTAATGTTTATTTATATGCTCTCTTTCTCTTTATGTTCATAGCTTAGATTTACATTTATGCAAGTAGTTAGTAGCTAATCTCTTTTGCTTTCTTTGCTTATTTTCTATTTTCTTTTCTTTAATGTTGAAACTTACTTGTGATGCTTCAATGCCACAAATGAGTAGCTAAACCCCTTCAATTTAGGGGTGATAAAGCTCTCTAACTATATGTAATTTCAACATTTTTTATGATTTATGATCTCTTTGTTTATGCTTCATGAATGTGAATTTTGATGTAAGTTTATACAAGTGGATTTGATAGCTTATATTGCTTATGCAAATGAGCTATTCTTACTCAACATAAACACAATTTACATCAACATTTGCTAATTAATTTTTGATTATGAAATGAAAGTAAAAATGAAATTTGATGATCTATGTTACTAGTTACAATAGTAAATAGATCATACTTAAAATAGTTTTTGCTTTGGCTTCTTTTTCATGAGAATTGTAAGTGGTATAATTGTTGTATTATAGTTTGATGGTTTGAGTTATGTTAACTAATAACATAAACAAACCATACTTATGATAAATGCAATGATTATTTCACTTAATATCAAAGTTAGAGATCATAAATTATGTGTTTGTTGATTTACAAAAATTTGAGAGTGGATTTGCCTCTAAATTGTTCTTTAGTCTAATAATTTTTGAATCGCATTTTCTAGTGTTAGCCTCATTTTATTTCTAGTTAACAAATCCTCTTCGACTTTGGTATAATTTGATTGAGTAGAAAATTTAAATCATCAATTCCCTGCGGATCGACCCGTATTCGCCACGTGCTACATTCGTACACCGTGCGCTTGCGGTTATTTGTGTGATTTTTTTGTGTGTTTGTTGTGTGTGTTTGCATTTATAAAAATAAAAGAAAAACAATTTGTGTTTTTGTTTTATTTTTGCTTGCATTTTCATTTGTGTGTTTGTTATTGTTTTAATTCCATTTGCATTTGCATTTCATATTCTAAAAAAAAAATTGAAAAAAAAAAATCATTCTATTTTCAAATAAATTTTCATCTACAATTTGGCATTTTATCTTTGCATCTACAAATTCCATTTTGTTTACCACTTTCTCTGCTTCACAGTTTTTCCTCTCTGTCCTCTGTCAAACTACTCTCTGTAGCACAACAGTGCACAGTTTTGTGCACTCTTCCTGCACACAGTCCCCTAACCCATTTCTTCATACTTCCCATACATCACTCCACATCTAAACCTCCAACTTCACAATCGCAAGATCATCCCAAACTTCCCCTGTACAACTGCCTGCTGCCACAGCAGCTACATCCACCATTGCATATTCATCCACCAAATTCACAAACCGACCACTTCTTACTCCAGACAAACTGTGCATCACCATCACACCCACATATCACGAGCATTGACGACTGCCTCCACTTCCATTGCCTTTCAAACATCCCACTGCCATTAACAAATATCAACCCACTGCATCTGCTATTACCACTTCATTGATTCACTGACTGCCTCACAGTCACTGACCAAACAACTGCTGCAGCCATTCAATTCCATCACCGCACTGCATCCTCATCTCTGCGTTCACTTTTAACCATCCTCTATCCAACTTCACTTCTCCTGTGCACAGTCAGCAAACTGACAAACCACCAATAATCCCTCTGCCATATTCACATTTTTGTGCATCTTCAACAACTGTGTACTGTGCTGTACACTACCTCACTGCCTTGCAAAACATCACAACACACTTCAACTTCTCAACATACACACAACTCAACCATTTCACCATTTCTTTCAACTGCACCCCTCCACTGTCACGACAGACTGTACGGCCTACAACCCGCATATACAAAACACTTCCAAAATCACTCATCCACCAAAACTTCAAACAAACTCTCCACTGCTGTTCCACCATATCACCAGCCTTCATCAACCATTAAAAGAAAAGAAAAAAAAACAACACTTTCAACACTGTTAGTCCCCTCCCACTTTCATACCAGACAGCATCTCCTCTTCCCACTGACCATACTTCCATATCACAATCCTTCCTGTGATTCTCGAACCCAAGACAAATTCCACCATCATTAATTCTAACACACATCAGTGCAGTCCACACTTATCTGCCTGCATATTTCACCACCCTGTTCATCCACATTACATTCTGATAACCATACCACTCCTCCCATTCAAACAACAACAGCTCCACTGCCAGTTTCGACCACTTCTCCGCCTTGCCAATTTACACTACTTCACCATCATTCATCACTGCCCACTTCAAAAACTGCCACCCCTTCTATTCTCAATCAACTCCCCACTTGATCACCAGAAACACCATATCAACTTCATTTCATACCCAACTGCATATACGTCAGTTGAAAACTGCCTTCTTGCTTTGCCCCATCGCCTACCTTTGGCCAACTACCTGACCACCACTCTTCTCCACCACTTCACCTCAAAACTGCTATCACAGCACCAAAACCAATCACAAGCATTCTTCCCTGTTGCCTCAAACCAACATAACCAAATTTCACCAACAAATCGAAAAAAAATTCTCACTTTGTTCATCTCCGACCACCGCCTGAACAACATCTACACCTCTGTGCATCGCTACTTCAAAACCAACACCCAGCATTCACCACCCATAAGCAACTGCAAACTCCTACAATCGAACTCCATCTCGTAATCCCCAATTCGCTACTTCTTCCATCACCAGAACCAATTGACCTCCAGACCCAGTCGAAACTGTTAGCACTCCTCAACCATCCACCTAACTACCTCAACCACCACAGCATCACGCGACCTCAAGCTCGCTACCAGAATAACTTCACCCGTGAACACTCAATTCCACAATCGACCTCCATTGAACCACACAACAACCACCAAGCTTCGACCATCTCACGAATCATCAAATCGGCCACACCTTAAATCGACTCTGAGTTTGGTGATTAAAAATCAAATCGTGAATTCTATCGTGAACTAAATTGCAAATTTGAAGTTGCGAATATGATAGCTGAGTTTTCTGATTGTTGGTCGAGAATTTGAGCACTCTTGACCTTTTTTAGTGAGCCGGTTTGGACTTAGGGCCTGAATTAAAAAAAAAAAAAGGTTAATTTTGTTTTGATTCATTCTAGAGTTTTAGATTGTTTTAAGTTTCATCAATTTTGTTTTATGATAAAAAAAAACCCAAATAAGTTTTGTTTTGCTTTATTTGGAAATCCTTTGTTTTGTTTCCTTTGATTTCAACAGTTTTCTTTTTTTCCTTTCCAAAAAAAAAACAAAAAAAAAAAAATTGTATATATCTTAGTTTTTAATTTTCAGGTTGCCAAAGCAGGAAATAAAGGAAGAATAGCTTGCTGAAAATTTCTTCCTTAGCTAGCCAAAATAAACTGCTATGCTTGCTAAAAAATTCTGCTTTCATTTCTAGTTTTATTTGAATTGAATTGTTGGTTGCTTGCATTTACATTTTAAAAAAATAAAAAAAATTCATTCGTAGTTGCATTGTTAATACACGTTTAGTTTCTGTTCTGCATTTTAACTTAGATTTTGATTAATAATAAGGGTTAGACATCGATAACACTTAATTGTAAATTGACAATTTGTCTTTTTTTTGAACAATTTAATTTCTTAGTGTCTAGGCTACGGCAGAGTAATAACCATTTATAAATATTACGGTGATTCGTAAGTATTATAGTGGTTGTTCCTCTGAAGGTACTTAAACCTTCGGCTGCATTGCTACGGTGATTCGTGGTGCACCGATAAATCCTGCCCGTTACCTGGCTGAGAACTATCTTGTTTATCTAAGACAATTTATGAATATATAATTTTGGGTTAACTTAGGATAAATCATTTGTAATTAACCCTTGCATTCATTTAGTTGCATTTGTTCATGCATATTTAAAAAAAAACAAAAAACAAAAAACATTCAAAATCCAAAACTAATTTTTTTTTTTAAATATTCCTTTTCTTTTTCTTTGAAATTTTTAAATCCTTTTCCTTTTAAATTTCAAAAATCCAGAAAAATTAGAAAAACAAAAATCCAAAAAAATATATTATAAAATCTTTTCAAAAGCCCAAAAAAAATTGAAAATTCAAAAACAAAACAAAAATCAATTTTCCATTTTGAAAAATAAATTCTACTTGTAAATATTTTCTTTATAAAAAAACCAAAAAAAAAAAGAAATCATGAAAGTGTCCGAGTTTCCTTTTTGTTACTCACTTGAATTTAACGGTGAAAATCAATATAATCCATATGAGTTTACTCCAAATTCGTATGGATATTTTAACAACAAATTTTGTGTAAATAATTCAAATTTCGAACAACAAAAGTTTCAAAACAATGACCAACCTTCGACTCTTGAAAATAGCATCGAAATGATTTCGTCTTTACTCGAACTCTCTACACAACAAAATCAAGAGATAAATGAGTTGTGCAACTCATATCTGTGTGATAGCTCAAATCAATGTTTTAAAAACAATCAAAATTTGAATCCACTTCAAAATTCAAATGACTTCGAGTGTAACCCATGCCAACTCAATTTTGAGCTTCAAAATGAATTTCAAAATCAAGACGAAAATGTGAACCAATTTTCAAATAATTTTGGCAATGGGAATTGTTTTAATAACGATACGATTGAAAATTTTGGTTATCAACAAATTCAAAATGAAAATTTTCAAATTAATAATCATGAATTTGATTTTGTAATGGAAAAAGATAACGGGGATTTATTACTCGAAAAATACAAAACTTTTCATGAAAATCATAATCAATTCTCAACTTGCGAAGAATCAAATAATAATCTACCGTTTATCGAAATTGACAATCCTTGTTCTCAACAAGTCCAAATCGAAAATTTTCAAGTTAATAATTACAAATTTGACTTTGTTGAGCAAATGAATGAAATGTACGATGATCATATGAATTTGTTGATTAAAACATCGGAAAATTTTCGTGAGAAACAAAATCAAATTTCAATGTGTGACGAGTCAAACGATAATCCATCTTTTACCCAAATCGACGATTTTCAAACAACAACTTTTGAAACTGAAAATGAGACTCCCCCCACACTTAATTTTGACTGTGTCCCCACAGTCGATGCATGATATAATGAGTGTAACGGGAAAAAATATGTACATATTTACAAAAGAGGGTTAACATTCTTACTAGACATAGCTTGGCTCATGAAGGATCATGAGCTCCTCCTCTTGATAACCAGGAAATTCCAAGAAGGGTTTTAAACGATGACCGTTGACTTTGAAAATCGATCCATCCTTTGGGTTTTCTATTTCTATGGCACCATGTGGAAAAACAGTTCGTACCACAAATGGTCCGGTCCACCTTGATTTAAGTTTCCCAGGGAATAAATGAAGTCTCGAGTCATATAAAAGAGCTTTCTGGTTAGGCGAAAACTTTTTCCTTAGGATTGACTTGTCATGAAAAACTTTGGTTCTTTCTTTGTAAATTTTCTCGTTTTCATACGCGTCGTTCCTAAGTTCTTCTAGTTCGTTGAGTTGTAATTTTTGATTTTCGCCAGCTTCTTCATGATCAAAGTTTAAGTTTTTTATTGCCCACAACGCTTTGTGTTCAATTTCAACGGGTAAATGGCAAGCTTTACCGTAAACTAAACGAAAAGGGGACATCCCAAGGTTAGTTTTAAAAGCAGTACGGTAAGCCCAAAGCGCGTCGGTCAATTTCTGAGACCAATCTTTTCGATTTTTATTGACAGTTTTCTCCAAGATTTGTTTTATTTGTCGATTTGAAACTTCAACTTGGCCACAAGTCTGAGGATGATATGGAGTGGATAACTTGTGGGTTATCGAGTATTTTTTTATTAAAGTTTCAAAAGAACGGTTGCAAAAATGGGTTCCGTTATCACTGATTATTGTGCGAGATGTGCCGAACCTCGAAAAGATGTTTTCTTTAAGAAATTTCACAACAATTCTGTGGTCATTGGTTTTGCAAGGAACGGCTTCGACCCATTTTGAAACGTAATCGACAGCGAGAAGGATATACAAGTTTCCAAAGGAATTGGGAAAAGGTCCCATAAAGTCGATACCCCATACATCAAAGATTTCGATCGTAAGAATGGGGTTTAAAGGCATCATATCTCGTCGAGAAATTCGTCCAAGCATTTGACATCGATCACAAGTTTTACAAAATTCAAACGAGTCTTTGAAAAGAGAAGGCCAATAGAAACCACACTGAAGCACTTTTTCCGCAGTTTTTCGAGGACCGAAATGTCCACCGCACGCTTGATCGTGGGAAAACGAAAGAACACTCCTTATTTCATTATCCGGAATGCAACGTCGGATGATTTGGTCGGGACAATATTTGAACAAGTATGGATCGTCCCAATAGAAATATTTCACTTGGGACATGAATTTGCATTTGTCCTGTTTGGACCAAGATGAGGGAGTTTCTTTAGTGACTAAGTAGTTCACTATATCAGCGTACCATGGATCGATAGAAATAGAAAGAAGTTGTTCATCGAGGAAGTTTTCATTGATCGGCAAGGAAGATGGTGCGTTCGAAAGACGAGATAAATGATCGGCTATGACATTATCGGATCCTTTTTTGTCTTTGATTGTAAGGTCGAATTCTTGAAGTAAAAGGATCCAACGAATCAAACGGGATTTAGCATCCTTTTTAGCGAAGAGATATCGAAGCGCAGATTGGTCAGTGTAGACCGTAATGTGTGAACCTATCAAGTAAGGTCGAAACTTTTCAAGCGCAAAAACGACAGCTAGAAGCTCTTTATCAGTTGTTGTGTAGTTGAGTTGAGCGTCGTTCAAGGTCATACTCGCGTAGTAAATGACATGAAGGATCTTGTTGATGCGTTGTCCCAAGACAGCACCAACGGCAAAGTTTGAAGCGTCGCACATTATTTCGAAAGGAAGATCCCAATTGGGTGCGCAAATGACTGGGGCAGAAATGAGTTCGCTCTTAAGACGTTCAAAAGAAGAGATACAATCAGAGTTAAAATCGAAAGGAACGTCTTTTCCAAGAAGGGTCGTCAAAGGACGGGCGATTTTGCTAAAGTCTTTCACAAAGCGTCGATAAAAGCCAGCGTGTCCTAAAAATGATCGAATGTCCTTAACAGATTTGGGAATGGATAGATTTGCAATGACATCGATTTTCGCTTTGTCTACCTCAATGCCTTTGTTTGAGATGATATGTCCAAGGACAATGCCTTGTTTGACCATAAAGTGGCATTTTCCCAATTCAAAGTCAAGTGTTTTTCTTTACATCGATTCAAAACCAACTCGAGGTGATGTAAACATTGAGAAAAAGAATCACCGAAGATAGAGAAATCGTCCATAAAGACTTCTAGAAAGCGCTCAATCATGTCAGAAAAGATTCCAACCATGCATCGTTGGAAAGTCGCAGGAGCGTTACAAAGTCCGAATGGCATACGTCGATAAGCGAAGGTACCGAATGGACACGTGAAAGTCGTTTTCTCCTGATCTTCGGGAGCGATTGGAATTTGGTTATAGCCGGAATAACCATCAAGAAAGCAATAGAATTCGTGACCGGCTAAACGTTCGAGCATTTGGTCGATAAATGGAAGAGGAAAATGATCCTTACGTGTTGCGGCATTTAGTTTTCGATAGTCAATGCAAACACGCCAACCCGTTTGAGTACGAGTTGGAATAAGTTCGTTAGCGTTGTTTTTTATAACAGTAAGTCCGGACTTTTTAGGCACGACATGAATTGGGCTAACCCATGGGCTATCGGAGATGGGGTATATGATACCGTTATCGAGGAGCTTAAGAATTTCGTCACGAACCACATCTTTCATTTTTGGGTTAAGCCTCCGTTGTGCATGACGAGTGGGTTTGGCTTCATCAATCAAATGAATGCGATGTTGGACAATAGCAGGGCTAATTCCCTTAATATCAGTAATGGACCACCTAATTGCTTCTCTATTTTTCAAAAGAATAGAGAGAAGAGAAGCTTCTTGGTCAAGAGAAAGATTGTTAGAAATGATGACAGGACAAGTTTCGTTTTCACCTAAGTATGCATACTTAAGGTGTGCGGGAAGTGGTTTGTGGTCCAATTTCGGGAGTTTTTCGATTGCGGAATTGGGTTGAGATTCGGACTCAACTTGAAGCGATTCAAAGGGAAGAGTGTGTTCGATCTCGTTGGGGACTTCATGAAACAATTTTTCGTACTCGGCCTCGCGTTCATCGTTAAGATCAAATGTTTCGTTTTCAAAGTTTTCATGAATGGCACTAACTTCTAATGTTTGGTCACGAAGTTCGTTCAAGTGGCTTTCAAGATTGAAAATGTTAAGGTCCAAAGTCATGTTTCCAAAAGAGATTTTCATCGAACCGTTACGACAATTGATTAAGGCGTTTGAGGTGGCTAAGAATGGTCGGCCTAAAATCAATGGGATTTGACTCGCAGGGTTTGTCACGGGTTGTATTTCGAGAACGATAAAATCAACGGGGAATATGAATTGCCCTACTCGAATGAGCACGTCTTCGATTTCTCCCACGGGCTTCTTAATGGAACGATCGGCAAATTGAAGCGTAACTTTCGTGGGTTTGAGCTCACCTAAGCCTAATTGTTCGTACACGGAGTATGGAATCAAGTTGACACTCGCGCCTAAGTCTATTAAACATTTGTTAATCGTCTTTTCTCCAATTGTACACGAAATCGTAGGGCAGCCAGGATCTTTGTATTTAACGGGTATGGATTGGGACAAGACTTCACTCAAACTAGCGGCTAAGAAGACTTTTTTAGGCACTTGAGTGTGTCGCTTTTGGGTGCACAAGTCCTTAAGAAATTTCGCGTAAGTGGGGACTTGCCGAACGATGTCAAGAAGAGGAATGTTAACTTTGACTTGTTTAAAAATATCCAACATCTTTTCCATTTGGTCCGAGTGTTTCTTTGGTCGAAGACGATGTGGAAATGGAACATGATACTCGGTAGGCGGGTCTACTCGAGTAGAAGAAGAAGAATTTTGATTGTCGTTCGATTCGACGTTTGGCTCCACGTTCTGTTCTGAGTCGTTCGTTGTTTTAGAAGTATCGAGAAAAGTTCCCAGTGAATCATTTGGATTAACGACTTGATTATCGATTTGTTTACCAAAACGGAGAGTTGTGATAGCATTCAACTGGGTGACATTGCTATCTTGAACAACATGGGCTTGATTTGAATTTGCGTTTTGATTTCTGGGATTTGGAAGGGGCTGGCTTGGGAATGTTCCTCGTTCATGTTCACTTACAGACGTGGCTAATTGACTCATTTGCATTTCGAGTTTCGCAATCGATTGGTTTGTGTTTTGCATATATGAAGTCAATAAATTTTGCAAATTGCTATTTGATTGAAGGCTTTGAGTAGTTGCCTTAGCCAACGTTTCAAGAGTTTTCTCAAGCGAAGTTAAACGTTTATCGTCTTGTGGAGGATGAGTAGAATTTGGTGGAAAATTTGGTTGTTGCGGTTGATTATGAGACGGGCCCGCAAAGTTTGGTTGAAAATTATTGGGCTGAAAGGGAGGATTCGAAGCATTATTCGGAAATGCTTGAAAATTGGGACGAATCGTATTCGTGTTGGGATTGTTTTGGTTCCACGCAAAATTCGGATGATTTCTCCATCCAGGGTTGTACGTTGGAGAAAACGGGTCGTTTTTGGTTTTATTGAAAGCATTGATTTGTTCGACGGAATTGGGACACTGATCGGCTATATGATTAGGATCGTTGCATTTATAACACATTGGTTGGGAAGCTTGGTTCGTTTGATTCGATGAGAAAACGTTATCGAATTTTTTAATCATTGCGTCGATCTTAGCTTCCAAAGCAAAAGAAGATCCCGTCGAGTGTGCACTCGATCGTGAGTAGATTGATTTTTCGTTCGAGCGTTCCCATTGGGACGACTTTTCAGCGAGGTTTTCAAGAAATTGCCAAGCATCGTCATGATGTTGGGCAAGAAAATTGCCTTGGCACATTGATTCGAGCATGGTTCGTGAGCTGTTTTCGAGTCCATCATATAAGATTTGGCAAATCGTCCATTTTTCAAAGTTATGGTGTGGACATTTTATCAAAAGCTCTTTGAATCTTTCAAAATATTTTCCAAATGGTTCACCCTTGAATTTTATCAAAAGCTCATTTTCATTTTTTTTTAGTTTTTCATGGCATTTTTGAATTTTCATTTTCTTCAAAAAAAAAAAAAATCTCAAAACTCCTAAATCTCAGAAACATTTTCTTTTTACCATTTTGATTTATTTTTGAAGAAACACTATGGGATAAGTATAAGTTTTGGTTAATAAATTGAAATTTTTGAAAATTTATTTGTCTTAACAAAAATAAAAATGAAGTTTGATTACAAATAACATCGGTTTTACAAGTATATAGGAAGGTTCATTTATGTTAATTATGAAGTATGTTCTAATTGAAAATCGTTGTTTAAAAAGTGGTAAATTTAAAGTAAAGGATATAACATTTTTGTCTTCTAAGTTAAATGGTGCTAAGATGATTTTGCAAAACTCTCTCTCTCTTAAAAAAATATATATAAAAAAAAACAAAAAACAAAATAATAACATCCAAAGTATTCACTCTCATTTAAAAGTCCTCACGGTTATGCATGGGTGAGTTACTTGTAATCTTTGATTATGTGCTTTCATACTCATTTAAAAGTCCTCACGGTTATGCATGTATGAAACACATATTAAAAAAAAAGAACAGACTTAATAAAAACCACCTACGGTCGATAGGTGTATGCACGAAAGTGTGTACACTCGCCATGCTCTGTACTCCCCTCACATAAGCCCGAAAGGCAGTGCATGGGTGGTATATCTGGCCTCAGTTTACCTGAGCTAGGTGTGTAATTTTTCTTGCAAATAATGAGAGAGCAAGCAATTGAAATCCTAGCACTATTTTAACTTGTTTGACCTAACTTGTTATTGAAAAGAAATGAAAATACCACTTTAATAAACTTTGATAATCAACTAAGGATCCATTTCATAATTACATTGTGTTATCAACCGAAACAACTAGCCAAACTATGGTCTATCTGTCATGACAACTTGATTTTTATTGGAAATTTTGACGAGTAAATGACTTAAATTTTCAAGACAATGACCAAAACTTGTATTTAACTTATTCGTGTCAATTTAAAAATAAACCCTTCATTTGTAAATATTTCCAAAAAATTCGCATTCATCTCTTTGTAAATAAATCTTGCAATTTGTAAATATTTTCATCCTGCATTTGGATTTTGTGGGTAGTATCCGCTGAAAACCCTCATGAGACAACACTCGTCCTACTGGGGACACCCAGAGGTTTAACGGCTTGTTGCATACGCTCAATGCAATCGTGCTCCCTACGAAAACGGATTTATCTTAGTTTTCCTTTATTCGAGGACGAATAAAAAGATAAGTGTGGGGGTATTTGATGTGCACGTAATTGTGCATATATTTACATCCATATTTTATCTTTTTTTTTAAATAATCATCATATTTGGGCATTTTAACATGTTTAAAACCAAAATTCAATTATTTCCAAACCATCATATTTTCATCATCATTCAGGGGCAAAACGGTCATTTTTGTGCATGTGTCAATGTAGGAATTTTTACTTGGACATTTTTTGATTATTTTTATAGGAATTTGGATGCATATGGAAGAGGCTTATATGAAGATACATGCATGTACAAGGAAATACAAAGGAATGAAGAGGAAATAATTCAAGTTCAAGATCATGGAGGACCCCACCCACTTACCTAACTTCCAATTAGAAGCTAAGCACATGCTAAAAGGACTTAAAGCTTCATGTACATATTAAGTGGGGGATTAGTGAATGTTAATGATTACTTGGAGGCTACACCACCTCAAGGGTATTTTGGGAAGCTCCCTAAAAAGAGAATTAGGGTTTTATACATGTATAAATAGCCCTCTTATGTACATGAAGATCATCATCTACTCTTTCATTTTACTTAGGAAATTAAGAAATCAAAGTATAAGCTCAATGTTCTATGAAATAAAAATGGCTTCCAAGCCTCTTTCTTCTCTCTTTTCTACATGTTTTTCTTTGTTTTATTGTTAATGTTTATTTATATGCTCTCTTTCTCTTTATGTTCATAGCTTAGATTTACATTTATGCAAGTAGTTAGTAGCTAATCTCTTTTGCTTTCTTTGCTTATTTTCTATTTTCTTTTCTTTAATGTTGAAACTTACTTGTGATGCTTCAATGCCACAAATGAGTAGCTAAACCCATTCAATTTAGGGGTGATGAAGCTCTCTAACTTTATGTAATTTCAACATTTTTTATGATTTATGATCTCTTTGTTTATGCTTCATGAATGTGAATTTTGATGTAAGTTTATACAAGTGGATTTGATAGCTTATATTGCTTATGCAAATGAGCTATTCTTACTCAACATAAACACAATTTACATCAACATTTGCTAATTAATTTTTGATTATGAAATGAAAGTAAAAATGAAATTTGATGATCTATGTTACTAGTTACAATAGTAAATAGATCATACTTAAAATAGTTTTTGCTTTGGCTTCTTTTTCATGAGAATTGTAAGTGGTATAATTGTTGTATTATAGTTTGATGGTTTGAGTTATGTTAACTAATAACATAAACAAATCATACTTATGATAAATGCAATGATTATTTCACTTAATATCAAAGTTAGAGATCATAAATTATGTGTTTGTTGATTTACAAAAATTTGAGAGTGGATTTGCCTCTAAATTGTTCTTTAGTCTAATAATTTTTGAATCGCATTTTCTAGTGTTAGCCTCATTTTATTTCTAGTTAACAAATCCTCTTCGACTTTGGTATAATTTGATTGAATAGATTTTTTTTAAATCATCAATTCCCTGCGGATCGACCCGTATTCGCCACGTACTTCAAGTGTACGCCGTGCGCTTGCGGTTATATTTTAATTTGAAATTTTTCGGCAAATTTCTAAATCAATAGAAATTTTGTCGATGAACACAAACCTCTGAGCTCGTACATCTCAGAGAAGGGTGTTAAGCTAAGAGAATAAATCTCCGCGACCAAACAGAAATGTATTTGATAGAAACCAGCTTTACATCTCAAAGTGTAATGTCAAACACACATCCATACAAGTCTGTTCCGGGTTCGAACAGAACCGAAGGCACTTTCGAAGAAGCCCTTACAATCCGAATAATTCCAAATCACGTCTGGATTCTCCATCATCAAATCTCTATACCGGGGACCAGTCGGTGCAGAGACATTCGATAGGTCATCCTTTTGTTTTCGAAAGTATCCAGTCTTTACCACCGGTCTTCAAATGCTATCCATATCGTCGTATCATTATTCAGAATGGGTTATATGACACAAGGTCCTTTCCCGGCTAAACCGAATAATGAGTGCAATATTAAAAATATATGGATAATGGGATTTCAGTTAAGCCACAACTTTAAAACCCAAAACTTTCCTTCTAAATGGTTAAACAGATTACCATTTCCAATCTTTTAAACAAAAAGATTCATTTCAAAAACCTTCAAATGACTTAAACAATTTCCACACTTAAATCTTTTGAACAAAAGATTCATTTAAAAAAAACCTTTTCAATTTAAAACAAGGTTCACCAATATTTTACAAAGATTCATTCATAGCCTTTCAAAAAAAATCCCATTTCAATCTTTTATATATAAAAGATACACCATTAAAAATCTTCTTCAATTCCAAAACAAAGCTTATCAATCTTTCACAAAGGTTCGTTCGTAGCTTTCAAAACAATTTCCATTTCAGTTTGGACTAACTCATTCAATCTTTAAATCAAAGGTTTAATAGTTTTCAAACTCGTTTCCAATTCATTGAATTCCATTTTCAAATATTGAATTCAAACTCAAATCTAAATATTTCAAATTTCAAACTAAATTAAGTTATTTAAAATAACTTTTGTCTTCAAAAACTCCCTTTCAGATACTTTTTCAAATTCAACCTTATTTCATTTCCAAAACCAATCGGATTAAAAATCCAAGCTTTAAAACCATTTTTAAAATATTAAATTCAATTATCTGTGACTTAACTGATTTCCTCGTGAAATCCATACTTGTGTGTGTAAAGTGTGGTCTAGGGGTTTTACACAATAAAAGTGCCACATCATCAATCAACAAAAATTCAAATACTGCAATATAATTGATAAGCGGTATGAAATATAATGCTTATATTTGATAAGTCGTACAAACCAATTGTAACGCTTATCTTTCATTCACAGATCATAGGTATATATCACAAATAATAAATTACATTACAGAAAATTAATTTCATCACAGAATAAATTACATCACAGTTCACAAAACAATATAATGCATATCACACATTATCACAAATCAGGGACATCAATCAATTCAAAGCACTCCATAAAATCCTAACATCCATGAGTGAGATCAATTAATTATCTGATTTACTTAAATCGGATAAATTACTTATGGATAAATTTCTAATCTTGGTTAATTAATCATTAATTAATTACAAACCATTTTAATTAATTACACTTTAATCAATAATTAACCTTTAAATTAATTTATCAAATTAATTAATTATCCTTAATTAATTAAAATAAGGGATTAGCTTTTATTTAACTGCAAAGTAATTATCTTCAATTAATTAATCTAACTAATTGTTAAATCTAGTCACATTAATTAAATATTCAAATAATCTTAGTTAATGACCTTCATTAACTAATAACAATTCTTTAATTATTCTTCTTAAGGAATTACTTGCATTAATCATTATTAATTAAAATTTTAATCAATTATTTCTTAATTAATTATCTTAATTGACTACTAATTGTAAATTAATCAACTTTAATTATCTAATAAACAATCCTAAATTACAATATAAATTAAACACTTAATTATTAATTTACCAATTAATTAGTTACAAAGTGATGAACCCCTAATTAACTACAATTATAAATTAATTAACAAACTTTAATCACCCAATTAATAATTATTTATCTTAATTAACATTTAAAAACTTCCTTAACCTTTACAAACAATTTATTAATAATTTGAAACTTTAATGTTAATTAACTTTAACACTTATTTTAAATTAACTACCTAATTAAGTATTAATCTGATTTTAAAACATCCTACACTAAAATAATTAAAAATGGTAATGAAGTCTTAACTTAACATTATCAAACGTTAATTAACTCGACCATACTAAAAATTGGTTTAAAGAAAAATTTGCTTAACCCATTTTATTTTTATATTTGCAGTTTTGAATCTTACCCGAGATCCCCCTTGATTAACTCGAGTTAAACTCGAGATTCCTACCCATTATCCCGAGTACTCCATCGTTCTCATACCCTTCATTTTCTTCTTCTACTTGTTTTTTACTTTCTTTTAAAACTTAAACATTTGTTAACTCTTAACCCACACAATCTCACACGAATGTTACTCGAGCCAACACCATGAAACCACGGGACTTACTTCGAGACATCCTTTCTTCTCCAACCACCATATTCCCAGATGCACAAAGACACACGCATGCATATGCACATCTATTCTGACCATCAGAGATCAATGCTCCGACCTTCGCCAAGTCGCCGAACATCCCCTTAGACGAAATGACCCCTCAGATCGTTAGTAACCACGACAAATCAAAAATTGAACCCTCTGTCGATCTGAAATCAGAACCAAACGAAGCAAACCACCTCGCCGCCGACGAATTCGATCACCGAAACCCACGCCGACACACCTACAACTACCTCGCTCCTCCCCCTTTCGATTCCCCCATATGCGATGATCTCCGATTCTACCTAACCTTCCCAATTGTGTCTTGAATGCCGACGGCAAATTACAGCACTTAAACCCTAAATCAACTAATAACTCTCACCATAACGAATTAAAAAAATTTCTTGCATTTTTTCTACAATCCCTGATCGTACTAGCATCTCCATGCCAAGTTTCAAACTTCGAAAATGAGTGGATCATCAGAAAATCACGTAAATTTAATTTGCGTTCAACTCGCAACTGCTCGTGGTTCCCAATCGTAAAAATCATGAATTTTCTCTTAAAAATCATAACTTTCAAAAAGAAAACCTATAGTATAATTGAACCAAGGAATTAAAATACTTAACTTTGACATCCCTCAGTGTATTCACTGTCTATTCTTGATTTACAGTAGAACCATTTGATAACTTAATTCGAGAATATTTTTAAAACTTAGATATTGATTTCATAAACATATTTTGTTTATATTGTTAAGCCAAAAAATTGTTAGAGGAAAGACTTTTGAATTTATTTTGAAACAGGTACTGGAGACACAGAGGAATGTTACTCTTGCCTGTACACAATATACACTCAGCCATTCATTTTTGTAAGGCATGCAAACCCAAATTCATCATCACTCAAACATAATTCACAGCATATATCAAATATAGATCCAAACATCAATGGATATAGAAAAGTTAGGGGAATGTTTACTCACCTTGTAATTTTGGAGCAGAGCAGAGAATTTTTCCTGGTACTGCTCTGATTTATAATTTGTTTTCGATTTGCTTTTGATTCCATAGCTTAAATTGTTTGTGCCAGGTTTCAATTTACTTCTTTTGCTTCAGATTTCAGGTTGAAGTTTGAACTTGCTGAGATGAATTTTCACATGCTTGATTGTTGAAATCTTTTCTTTGGAATGCTTTAGATTTTGAAATAGCTTTACTGCTTTGATTTGAATCCGGATTTTGTTTATTTGCAACCTTAAGCTTGAAACAATTTGGTCTTTGTTTTGTATTTTAACTTCTAGTTTGAATCTTTTCTAGTAGTTGTTGCTCAGGTTTTCAAATGTTTGAAAGAAGATGGGGCAAATCTCTTACTAACTTTTAAACATGTATTTTTAATTTTGAATTAAAAGAAAATTTTAACTTTGCCACTTGTAATCACAACTAACACTTGTATTAATTTCCATAACAAGATGCTTACACTTGTTTACATATAGGTATTTTATGTCTTTAACCTTGTAAAAAAATTACAATTTTTATTTTAAACTCTTTTCATTTTGTTTTCAAAAGATAATTTTATAAATTTTATTTTCAAACCCTTGTGTTAATAAATTTACACTTTTGTATCTCATACTTTTATAACTTATCATATATTTATGTTTATATCTATGCATTTTTCTATAAATTGTACTTATACAACTTATTAAAAAATGATTTGAAAGTAAATTATATTTCAAGCTATTATACCTTAAAATTCAAATATACTTTCAAAATACATATTTCATATGTATGTTATATATTTGAAAACAAATCTCTATAGATGAGGTTGTGATGTGTTTTTCTTTCAAACCCAATTTTTATTAAAATATATTTATTTCTTTGAATTACAAAACTAAGATTCTTTTTGAAATCTTCTTTATAAACATTTAAACAAACAACCAAACAGCTTATTTAGTTTGGGGAAAACTCAAATAATCCACAATTAAATTCAAAAAATAAATTTAATTGTCAATTTATTCTAGCTAAAATCCGAATGTTATATTATAATTTAGTAGCCCTTGTCACATAGTTGACTTATGCTAAGTAAGTTGTATTTTAGATTCTTACTATAATAGAACATCAAATAGTAGTAGCGTACCAACATTGCCGATGCCAATCACATATCCTTTTGAATTATCTCCAAAATTGACCATTCCTCCATCTTCATAAATTATGTCATTCTGTATCTCTGGATTACCAGTCATGTGTCTTGAACATCCACTATCAAGTATCCATTTGTTCTTCTTGATTTGCACCATTTGTCCATTGAGTGTTGATTCTTCAAAAGCCATATAACACATATGTTCCTGCACAACACACTAATTCGGTTGATAACTTGATTTTCTATAATAACAATATGCATACTTATGAGACAATGATGATTTGGACAGTTTTGAACTAATGTTAACAGAATCTCCAAAAATTGCCATTTTAAAGTTTTTCAAAATTCAGATTTTGATAACTATGAAAACCAATGCAATGATATCAAATTTTGGAAATGCGAATTATGGATCTTAAGACAGAATTAACACTAGAGTGGGGGGTGAATAGTGCTTAATTAATTTTATGAATCTTTTTGAAATATTTTTAAATTAAAACCAGTCAAATTCAATTCACTAACACGGAGACAATCACAGAACCAGATACAGATGCAAATAGTAAATAAAAGCAGTAAAGGAAAGAACACACCATAATTTTATACTGGTTTGGAGTTACCATACATCCAGTCCCACACAATTTCTTGTATAGATTTCTTTTCAAACATAATGTTGATATCACAACCTCGATTTCAAGGCCACGGGATACACCTTCCTGTCTCCGAGTCCAGGGAAAACTCTCTTGATTTAACCAGGCTACAATCACACCCAATCGATCTATGGGCTACAATCACACCCTATTGATTTACGGGCCATAATCACACCGTTTCCGATCACACTTGGATAGAGAGAGACTCGATACACTTTGATCTTTCGATCTTTGATTACAAATGATCATATAACTCTAAATAGCACTAAGATCTTTGAGAGAGAGAGTGGTAGAGAATCAAACTAGAGACGATCAAGTTTGATTCACTTAGGATTTCGGTAGAGTTTTGTTAAGAATGTTTGAAAATAAGAATGGAAGAGAAAGAGGAGAGAAAAAAAATCTTAAGTGAAAATTCGTTAAAAACAACTGGTATATATAAGAGAATAACGGTCATGTCCATTCGTGAAAGGTTATGATGAATAGACACTTCTTTTGAAAATTCGAATTTTAAAATCTACTGCTACCATATCGACATGGGGGTATAGGGATGCCGACATGCCTATGTTATTTTTGAAAATTGATTTTGCTTTAAAATGATTTCTATTCTAAAACTTGTCAAAACAATTTATAAACTTTGTAAACCATTTTGAATATAGTTTAAACTTAAAAAAAAATTTAGAAAGTAATCTTAAAATATATAATTTATGTTATAAAGTAATATTAAAAACTAAGTATAAACTTCTTTAAATTATATTTTGAGATTTAGAGCTAAAATGTTAAAATCAAGAGATAGTTCAAAAAATAAGAGATGGTTCTGAGATCAAAATACTAAAAGATGATAAGAATAGTTTTTGAGTTAAGGCTAAAATATTTAAATTGATAGAGATGACTTTTAACAAAATAGTTTTTTGGAAAAATAGTTAAAAAAAATTATTTTGAATATTTTGTGGCTTCCATTCCACAAAAGAAGGTCGTGGGTTTCATCCCACTAAAGAGGTCATGGGTTCCATCTCACTATTAAAGCGAGAAGGTGGATTCCATTCCATAGTTAAAATCAGAATAAAGATTTTAGTGCTATTATGAAGTTTTAACATAAATCTAGACCCTATTACTTATCTTGATATCTTGAACTCTTGAACTCTTAATAATCTTGATTTCTTGAACTCTTGAACTCTTGATATTCATGAGTCTTCAGCCTTGAGTTCTTCAACCTTGAATTCGTCAGTCTTGAATATTTATACTGTACAGTCATCAATCTTAGTACCTGCATATATATATATATATATATATATATATATATAGACAAAGATATTAGTATTTATATTTGATAATAAGTTCTAAGATTGCTGTCATCAAAACCATTATCTCAGGAACTAACAATATATCTAAAGTATAAGAGTTATAGAACGACATCGAGCACCACACCATATCTCACTTCCCGAGGGAGCAAAATACGAAGGCTGATTACTTAGTTAAATTAGCCAGCTCTGGAGAAGATCAATCCATAGGACTACTCTTGGTTGAGACCCTGACCACTCTAAGTATAAACACAATGGATGTCAACTAGATTTTTGAAACCACCGTTGAACCGGAAACATGGATGGCGCCAATTAAAGACTATTTACTCACAGGAACTCTTCTTGTAGATAGAAACCAGTGGAAATGCTTCTTCGGAGGACATCACGATTTGTAATATAGGATATGATACTTTACCGAAGGGGTTCTCTACCCCCATACTCAAATGTGTAACCAACGGCGAAGCTCGAAAAATCCCTAGGGAAGTTCATGAAGGCGACCGCGGAGGCCAGACTATGAGGCAAATCCTTATGAAGAAAATCCTCCGATACAGATATGTATGGCCAACGGTAAATCGCGATGCAGCGGATTACGCCAAACGATGTGATTGATGCTGATTCGGCAAGATTAAAAGAACTCATTCAATAGATCTAATGCACATGGTCATCTCATGGTCGTACACAATATGGGGAATCAACCTGATTGGCGTGTTGCCAATGGCTAAAGGAGGGGCTAACTATGCTATAGTCACCGTTGACTATTTCACAAAGTGGGCTGAAGCGGAACTGCTGGCCACCATTACTATAAACAAAGTCATTAATTTTATTACTAAAAATATTATTTGCAGGTTTGGTGTGCCATAAAAAATCATCACTGATAATAGGACACAATTCGAAAGCACCGAGTTTAAAGACTTTTACAATCCGAATCGAGAAAAGCTTCTTCGAGGTCACTCATCCACAAGCAAATGGATAGGTGGAAGTGATAAACAAGATCATCAAGTCCACAATCAAAAAGCGGCTAACTGAAGCTAAAAGAAATTGGGTTGATGAACTTCCACTCACACTGTGGGCTACAGAACAACACGGAAAGTAGCAACCGAGCATACCTCGTTGGCGTTGGCATATGGTTCGAAAGCAGTGATTCCTGTAGAACTAGAAGTCCTCTCCTATAGAAGGAAGAATTTCAATCAAAGGAAAAACGAGAAGCTACTACTCGAGTCACTTGATATTATTGACGAGGAGAGGGAAGAAGCCGAACTACAGACCGCTGCTCACCATAAATGGGTCACACAGTACTTCAACTCTGGAGTTCACAATCAACCTTCAAAGTGGAAAACTTCATCCTCAAACAAGTCTATACTGTACCGGGAACCTTCGGACCAAACTGGGAAGGGCCATATGTGATCAATCAAAGGTTAGGGGATGGGACTTTCAAACTGACAACCGTGGATGGAATCCAAATTCCCCAAGCATGGAACAACGAATCGCTGTGTCCTTACTTTATCTGAAACTATCTCGTGTACTTCCTATTCTTCAGCAAATAAGCCATCCCATAATGCTGGAGACATTGTAAATAGGCAGAATTTGGCCATCTTTTCTTAATCAAATTGCTTTGCTTTCTGAACCAATAAAACTGCGTTCGTAAAAGTAACATGTTGATTCGATGGGATCAAATCAGCTCAAACTACCCACTCACTGCTTGAGATAGTGGAATCATGCTTAAGTATGCCCTACTTACCCACCTGATCGATGGAAGCAAATCGATCCAAATCGTTGGATCGGCGGAACGCAATCCCTGCCTTTTAAGAATCGGAGTTGCTCGGGCAGCACCGTGAAGGCTCGAATCAAAGCCGCTCGTCCCATAAGCCACAGCACCTTTTCGAGCTATGGAATCATGCTCTTAAAAGCATAAACTCCTCACGTTTCCCAAAGATTGGTAACGTCGAGAAGTTCCGAAACCGCTCTGGACCGACGGGTCGTATCGGGCCCAAAAGCCACGCATCCCATAAGGCATGCACACTTCTAAAAGTCATGCATTCCATAAGCCACATACTTTTAAGTACCGGCATTGCTCTGGCGATGCCGGGAAGACTCGTCCATTGCAGGAATAACAAGAATCAACCCACTCCCGTTACTAGGAGCAATGGGCACGAATCCAACAAAAATCAAATTGCTACAAGTCAGTAGAAAATTCCAACTGTTGACCAACAATAAATCTGAAATTAATTCATTGAAGTCATACGTTCCTAAGGATAGGAGCTATAAAGCAAGCCTGGTGATAAAAAATAATGACAAGCAAACACTCGGATCAATCTGTCGTTTGTCAGGTGTTCGAAGTAAACAGTCTTGTGAACTGGAGGGCACATGCCGATAATCAAATAAAAATACTCAAAAACAAGACCAGTTCACAGTTTGTTACTCCAAACAAAGAATTTTGATAGTAATCATAGAACTAGGTAAAATAATATAGCAGTAAATGAAATTGACATAAGTGCATGAAACACAGATAAGTAGACAGATAAAGTTACAATCAAAATTTCATCATTGTATTACTTATAACATTTTTTGTAGAAACTCAAAATGTGGGGGCTATACCCGCACAATATCGGCCAACAAAAAGAAAAATACAGATGCTACAACAAAAGCAGTAAGTGCAGACTCTGCACTTGAACAAAACAAAACAAAATTTCTCGAAAATTAGCTCCACTGCCATTCGAACATCTCGATACCTCTTTATGCCGCTCCTCTTCTCGCCTTTAGTCGAAAGTTTTTGCTTATATTCAAGACCCTGGCTAGGGGTAGTGTCACTGCCGATGATATTAACCATCTCCTCTCTGTCGGCATCTCCTCCCTGCTCTCCAACTTTCCCGAAGGACTCCCCTTTCGTCTTGCGCTTACCGGAATTGCTTGGGCTCTTCTAGGATTTTATCGCTTCAACCTTTTCTTTCTTAATCTAAGCCAATTGCTATTCAGATTTACGTGGCTGCTCAGTCTGGACCTCCTGCTCTCGAGCTTCGGCTGCCGTAAGGTCTCCCTCCAAAGATACAGAAGGGTCATCCAATCCACACAATGTCGATCTTTTCAGACTCCAGCTTCGGCTGCAAACTAGACATGAACGCAACCATCGGAGCGCTATAGAGGCGAGCACTGAGGTGGTTGAAATAGCAAAGGGTTTAGGCATCGAAGAAACTGATGGATCGACAGGTAAGGAGGTCGTACCTGTAAGATCAAAAATGAAAGCGTTAAGTTCGTCTTGTTCTTGCGGTGTGAGCTGAAAATTCTCTAACTTAGGAGAAATAAAAAGGTTACCTACATTAGAGGAGTGGCCAAGGATGTCGATCTCATATTCACCACTTTCTCCTTCTTTTGACGGTTGCACAATTTTCGGAGAAGCTTCGGACATAGAACTTGTCAATTGATCGTGGGGCTATCTTGACGATCCGCCAGGTCCAGAAACAAGGGGCCCTGACAACATTGTGGCAGTTACAGTCATAGCCACATCGACAACTTCCTTTTCCTTTTCAATTTGCAGGATCTCTTGGCCTTCAATCAGTGCTTTCTTTGATTGCTTGTTAAGTTAGGCATCCTCTAGCTTCTGCTCAGTGTAGACATCCTCACCGTCTCAGAAACGGGTCAAAATTTTCTCCCAAACTACGCCGAGAGTGCGTTGGAACTTGGGGGCACAAATAACTGAGACTCCCCAGATGCAACAGGGACTTGATGTAGAAGTTAAAATATAATCATTCATCTTCTCCATTTTCCTCTCAAAGGGGTCCTGTAGCTCCAAATAATCCGCCATAATGGTGGCCTTTTCAACTTCAACCTGAGTTTTGTTGGCGCTAAGCTGCGCAACTCTTTCTTGGAGTAGGGCAATCATCTAGGCTTAATCAGAGATGGTCTTATCACGAGACATCATGATCCCTTCATACTCCACAATTGTTTTTTATGCCCTTCAACAATCTTGTCATGATCAGCAATAGTCTTCTTCTAGGCTTCAATAATCATATTGTGAGCTTTGAGCTCCTCTTTCAACTTGACACCATCCGCATTCGAAAGACGATCTCTGTTTTTGCATGGGCCACTTTCAGCTCTTTCAACAAGCCGATGTTATTCTTACTCTCTCGGAGCGCTGCATCCTTTTCTTGTACCGGTCGTTCAATTCTGCCATCGCATTCTGCCAACGCCTTCTCGAAGTAATCTGTAACACCCTTTCAAAATGGGAATAATAGTCCCACATCATAGATAATATCATAAAAATGGATGCTTATATACCAAAGCCTTCACCTCTAACAACATCGAGGCCTATTAAGGAACAAAACCCCATACCTTGGCTTGGCTCATGTGGCGGAGATGACTAAGTTGGGGACAATATCTACGTTAAGTAAGGTGCGGGCTATTACAATGGTTCCGGAGCCATATCCAGCCGGTATTGTAGCATGTACGCGTTATAGCCATGACGCCTGAATGGTGTTGTGTTCATGAGAAAACGAGGGCATTAGGCTCTAAAGGGAGGAGATTGTAACGCCCCTTCAAAATGGGAATAACAATCCCGCATCGTGGATAATACTATAAGGGTGGGTGCTTATACACCAAAGCCTTCACCTCATAGCGACATCGAGGCCTTTTGAGGAACACCTTGGCTTGGCCCATAAGGCAGAGGTGGCTATAATGGGACAATATCTGCGTTAAGTGACGTGCGGGCTATTACATCATCCTTCTTTGATTCAAAGGAGAGGATCTCTTGGTAATTATTGTAGTTCGTATCAGCCAGTTGCTTGCATAGTTTCTCTGATTCAAAGGAGCGCTACTTCAAGTCTAGGAGAACCAGACAAAAGAATGTAAGCCGATCTCCGGTGAGGGCACGAAGAACCAGGGGTGAGCACCATATGGGATGATGGAACTTGAGATAAAGATGGAGCCTGACGGAGGAAACTAGAATTTTAAGACCGATGGAAGCTAGGGCCGGGACAAAGGCATATTACGTAGAAGGATGAAAACCACCCTTTACTTCTTAGATGGTTCCTTGTGCTCATCAAGGGTTATTCTCTTCTCGTAGCCACCTTTGCACGTCCGACCTCATTCCCTCTCATCTCGATAACGAGCTACAGCCTCTAAGTCCTTTTGCTTTCTCCATTTCTCCTCGATCTCGCGAGGTTGATGACGGCTTATAGATCATTTTGACCAACGTTGTCAATCGGTGAATTCCTCGATATCATCATAAAGGCCATGTCCTCTCATGGTACCTGACATTAAGAATAAATAAAGGGTTTTGGTAATGAAAAATATGCTCGAATAATGTGTGTGTAAGTGAATGTAACCATAATAAAACATGTAATGCGGCTGGGGGCCTAAAATGACATCACAAACTAGATCGGGCAACCATTACGGTAGAAATCAAATTGATTTCGAGCGCAACATGGCCCGGGCAAGGAGATGTCTCTTCGAATTGGAAATCTTCCCACATAAGTTCGTCAATATCCATGTAGACGTTGCTTAAATCCCTGAAGTCTACGCTGGCATATTTAATCGAGGAATCTTGACGTCACTTGACTGCTAGCGGAGCATCTTTATTAAAGATTTCTCAGTAGGGTGAATCCGGAAGAATGGGACTCATCCTTATAATTTCGTCGCATGATTCAAAGTCATCGTCATCAGAACCTACATCAAAATCATCATCACTAGAGGAGGAATCACAGCTACTCCTACTTTTAACCTCACCCTCCTCTTTTTCAATTGTCGTTGCAGCCTCGCTTTTTGTTGCTTGAATTCTTCTTCTCCTTCCTCTGGAATCAGGGACATTTTGGCCGTACGGCTAGCTTTATTCATTACATCTCTTCTTTCATGAGTCTCTTTAGCTGACTCTCTATATAAGCCCTCCTTTTCTTGAAAAACTCCCTCTTCAGAACCATGTGATGAAGAAGTGGAGCGCGTTCGTATTCTAGAGCGGGAAGGAGATGGAACTTTAACCGATATGACGTATCTTCCTAAATGCAACAGCCCATTCCGGAGGAAATATTCATTTGTTAGTAGAAATCTAACCCATCTCTACCCGGCATCTACAGCCTTCAAAGTATGGAAAATTTGGTCAAGCGTTAAGTCTTTATTTGGCTTTGAAATAACTGTAGGAAGCATTTTACTTGTTAGAAACTCCATAGCGACATTTCGAAATTCAACGAGTAAAGAAGAAAACTTACCCCCATTGTCCAAAGGCGATTGAACACTTTGGGACATCAAAAGAAGAAGCACTGAGTCTTGAATTGGGAAAAATTGCTTTAAAGCTGCAGCATGATCTTGCGAATCCTATGGGCCTCAATGACGACAAGGGATGGACATTCGTCTCTTCTTTTGAAGAAGAGGAAATATCTCAACTCGTCGAAACTTGAAGCATGTATAATTGTCCGCATAAACAGAACGTGTAGGCAAGTCAAGGTCGCACACCCATTAGGATGAATTTGGAATGGAGCAATTCCGGAGGCGACGTATGAGCGAATTTATTCTTCTTCGACAGGTGCATGTCATCCTCCAAAATGCCATGTGTAAGCAGATGTTATGCAAAACCTTAGAGGAGACTACGGAGGAAGCTCTCTCCAGTGGGTTAAGAAGTATAGATGATTCGGCTTTTGGAAGACTGTACTTCTTCTGCTGGACTTACGGGTAAAAGATAAATAATTCATTCTATACAACTGGACTTGTGTCCGAAGCAGTTAGGTAATTCTATCTTTAACTAAAAACTCCCTATAACACTTGAATTCCAAAAGAATATCGATTCACATCGACTCGTCGGATTTCATGTATATACTGGGACAAGAGCAGTGTATTATATATGGAGGGTGAGCTGGTGTCTTGAATACTGCAAACGCTCTATCTCGTGCAGATAATTCACTCATAGTAGAAAATGATAAGGGATTTTCGTGTCATTTTTTGAAATTACTCCTTCCATATTCAATCGTTATCGATCAACGATTGATAACGGATCTGTTGTCTAAAGCGACACAGAAAGCTCTTCCCGGTACAGGTACACCGAGCATGCATGAAAAAGGCCAGTCCGAATTCTTCGAAAGGCGATAACAACATAAGCTGCTTGCGAGATGCTATCTTAAGCCGTTATCCCCCTCTGTAAGGGTTAAAACCAATTCGTGATGCTTCATGTTGTATCAGCAATGTAACTTAGTACAAGTCAATTTTGATTCTATGGATGCAGATAGCAAAATATGTCAAGCACCAAGGCAAGGCCCGAGTGTCGTTCCATGGAGAACTGAAGACTCAATTTACTATCTACTTCTATAAAATCGTAATTAACTCAGACTTTCTACTATGATCATCACCGATACCACTCCGTCGCTCGCTAAACAAACGTTAAAATATGCATTACCCACCTTGAATCAGGAAACAAAAGGCAAAGATGGTGGGAATTTTCAACCTTGTGATCCAAGCATGGAGGGTCGGTGGCAATCCAAGGAAGGAGATGATGGAGTTAGGGTTTGGTCAGCGATGATCCAGAAGGAGCTAGGAACGAAGACCAAGCAACGACATGCCTCAAATCAATCAACACTGAGAAACTCTGAAGACAGATGATCGGTGAAGTTGGTGGAACGGTTGGATTTAGAGATCGTTCGAGAATCGGGTTGAGTCGTAAAGGATAGGTTTGGGTCACAAAAAGAAGATGGAACTGAGGTGATGGATCCGCCTGGGGTAATTAAATAGGAGACTACACTAGAAAAACGCCTAGGTCATTGGATCGCTAGTGATCCATGGGCTATGGACTGCTAGCGATCCAACGAATCACGTGCGATCAGTCTCAAATTTATCCAGCGAGATCCACGTGCTGCTTCAAGGCATTTTAAAAGTTATGGGATAAAACTTGCTCTGTTATGACAAGCAACGACGGTTCAAGTTCAAACTTAACGAGCAACTGAATAGCCAAAGTCAAATTCGTGTGTTCCTAACACGATTACTTGAACCTCGCCAAGCGGAAACTAGAAAGCAATTGCTTCCAAAGCATGCCCTGTTTTTAATAAAGGCATACTCTAGGGGAAAATGTTTTCTAGGTTTTTAACCCAGCAGAATCCAAAGGAAGTCGGAATAGCTTGGTCGAGTCAGAGTAGCTCAAGAGCCAACCAAAAGGACTAGAGAAAATAACCAAGAGAAATCCAAGGAATGGAAAGCGAAAATACACAAAGGTGATGGATCGCTGGTGATCCATCATCTATAGATCGCTAGAGATCTATCATCTTGGCTCCTGGATTCATGATTTCACTTGCATCATGGTCCAATGGGTATTCTAAGGACAATGGCTAAGTTTGATGGGATTTCAAGCTAGTTAAATCGAGAGGCAAGCATTCATCTAGTTCAATCAGCAGTCTAATACAACCAATATACAGATCGTCATCAAAAAAAGGCAACATGCTACAAAATTACATGAAGGACACCAGCATGAGACAATAAATGCCACCCAGAAGACAAAGTCCAAAAATTAGTCAAGTACATGGATCGCTAGCAATCCATGCACTGTGGATCGCTAGTGATCCATACCATTTTGCCAGATCTCCATGAACTTTAAGGTAGAAGGTAAGGGGAAGCATCTCAAGCCGTTGGATTATCAATGAGCCAGGAGCTATCGATCGCTAGCGATCCATTAAGTTATCTCTGTTCTTGATGAAACTTACAGTGCATCTTCCTACGGTCTTTTACAAGCATTTGGCAAGAAGACCTAGCCCAATAGCTCTTCAACCTCTATAAATACTCACCTACCCGCAACATAAAAGGGATCTGTAACACCCCATATTTTTATAACATAATTTAGAATAATTAGTTGGGTAAATTAAATAAAATAATGTGAAGATTAATGGGTTGAGACTTGATTAAATAAGGGTAGTCATGCCATGTTAATTATAAATCAAAAAAACAATTTGTACTAATGTGTTAGGAATGAGTAAGGGCAATATGGGAAATAGGAAAAGCTTATACCCTACATATCATTTTCACTCAAACTAAAATTTTACCAAGGCCGGCCACCATTATTGTTTTCAAGGAAAGATTAAAGCTAGGATTCAAGTGAACGAAGTTAACCAACATATTCAGTATCAAATCTCACATCTTTTAATCTCAAAGCTGAGGTGAATAATTACTTCACCCCATTTTCTTATAGTTTTTAGTTCTTAGATTAGATCCGAAATGATTTTGCAAGTTTATGCATTGTTTTTCATGATTAAAGTTATATATATATATATGCTTGTTGGTGAATTATGCATGTTCATATTAGTTTTTATGATATGTTTGAAATGAAAATCTTATTATATGACATCCAAATGTCTTGAAAATTTAATATAAGTCAGAAATGATATTTTAGAGATGGGTTTCAATTTTCATAATTTTTCGAGTTAATATGGATTTTATATTAATTTTCTAGTGAAGAAAATGGTTTATTGGGTTATAAATTATTTACAGCTAAAATAATAATTATTTGGATTTGTAATTTTTATATGTTGAAAACATATTAAAATAGATTTTCTGAAATTTTTTCATATTTTTCCTTAGTGTTTTGATGAATATATAAAATTATTTAAGGTATGGGATTTAAATGTTTTATATATTTAATTAAGGAGAAAGGGCATTTTATAAAATAAAATGATTACTTAATTATGAAAATAGTGGCAGCACTTTTCTTAAAAATATTTGTTAACTAATGAGAATTTGACAAAGGCAGGTTAGTTGAAAAGTTATCCTTTTAAGTTAAAAACAAAGAAATCTTAGTTTTAGCATATTTCAGCCTTTTACGACATTAAACCTTCCGACCCAGACCTTTCGACAGGGTCAAGAGGTACATAGCTTTCAACAAGATCAACCAATGCATATGGTGTCAAGTTACCTGGTACATACTGAATTGGACAAGGGTGAAGGGATCCTAGTCGAAAGGTTGATAGCCAAAGAGTTTGGGTATGTTTTTTTTATAAACCAAAAGCTTTCATCTGCTTGCTTTTGAAAAGGAGCTTTTGACTTGGTTGCTTTCGACTAGGTCAAATATTTTCAATAAAGGTTTTTAAAACCTTTTGACAAAGTCAAAAGGTTACTGCCGCCTTGTTATTGTTTCTTTAGAAACCTTCCAACAAAGTCGAAAGGTTAACTTGTTTTAAAACAGCCGCTTCTCCATGCTTTTGAAAGAAAGCTTTCGATTTAGGTGACTTGTTTTTGTTTTTGTAATTGAATTATAACCTTAGCTTTCGAAGGAGTTGTTTTAAAGGCTGAAGCCTATTGTTTAAAAGTTAAGTTTTAAAGCTTTTGAAGTAGAGCTTTCGACAAAGTCGAAAGGTTGCTTCCAATGAAGTCGGAAGGTTTTAAAAGTAGATTTTTCGCTTGTTACAAATAGAACCCAGTAATTCTTCGAAGGTTTATGTTTAAGAAGGTTTAATGCCTTCGAAAGGTATGCTTATCGAATGATTTCAAAAGGTTTGTTTATCGAATGACTTCGAAAGGTTTGAGTTTAATGGTTTCAGAAGGTTTAAGGTTAATGATTACAAAGGGTTTTAGTTCAATGGTTTCGAAAGGTTAGATATGGAAGGTTTTCCGATGTTTTTCTAAGGAAATGTTTTAAAGTGATTTTTAAAGAAGGATGTCCAAATTTTACTGTTTTCGAAAGGTTTGCTTTTCAATGGTTTTGAAAGGTTTGATGAATGGTTTTGAAAGGTAAGGTTTTGGCATATTGTTCTAGATAATTAAAAGTTTTTCACTTGGTTTGGGAAAGAGGTACTTTAAAAAATTCAAAAAGGAGAACTTTCAAATGTTTTAGTGTTTTCATCAACTAAGGTTTGAGTAAAGAATATATATATATATATATATATATATATATATATATATATATATATTACACATGGTATGTGATTTTGAGTAAAGCATAAAGAATATATATTTTCCTTGTATAATGTAGATTTAAAGGATTTAAATCATTTTGAACATGTTTTCAAGGAAAATTATAGAAGGGGATCCATAAGTGAAAAGGACTCATATAATAGAAAACCAGATGGGACTAGTATGGGGTGCTGCCCTATATATTAGCTATTAGCCCCAGCTAATTGTTGTCCAGAACTCCAATGTGTAGGGCTTTGTCATAGGTAGACTAAAAATATGATTACACATCGAAAGGAATATATGTTTGTATACATATAGGTTATTGGTGAGCTTGGAAAACCATTCGGATCAGGAAGACCTAGGAAACGATAAAATTAAGGCAGGTTGTACGGAAGCGAAGTATTTAACAGACAGTTAAGGGAAGACCATCCAAGAGTGAAGTATTTAGATAGTTAAGGATAGATAGTCCAGAAGAACGATATCTAATATGTGTTAGACTAATTTTGATTATATTGTCTGGTAAGCCCGAGTTCGTGAAAGGTTAAAAGTTATACAAACAACACTTATGTGTTTAAACAGATAGTTTCATTATTGCCTGATATTTGTATAAGTTTACATAATGATGCTTTAAGTATTTAACCAGTTCTGGTGCAGGGAAAAGGTTTTGCAAAGATATGTTTTAAAAGGATGTTAATGAAAGGAAACCTATTCCGCTAAGTGACGTGGTCTCGCTTAACATATTAGACCGGGATGCATAATATTATTCACACTAGGCTTTATGTCTGACTCGAAGTTTATATTTTCCCCCTAAACTCTCGGCTGAGAATTAATTTGAGTAGGCTGAGGGTTAAGGTCTTTTCAGGTTTAGTAGGATGACGAAAAAGCTACCAGAGGGATGTTGGAGGCAAAAAGATAGCTATTTAGGAGTTGCAGTTCTTGTTTTACGTTTTATTGTATTTCCGCTATGTTTGTATTAATTCTATTATGACTATATGGCTCTAATCATCCAAGGGGGTATCTTCATATACCGCGCTTGTCATATTTTATATTAAGTATATTTTATCTATGCCTGGGAACGTATTGGGATTATGTACTAAAAATATGGAACATCTGTTTTAAATGTAATGAAGAAAAATTGTTTTGAAATCCGTCTTTTGTTTCATATTCAAATGCTAATATTATAGATACCATTAACATAGCCGTATTTAGTCACCGGAGGTTAATACTATAGATGAATGCATCATTTGTAGCGCTTAGTTTTGAGCCTCTAGATAGCGGACGTTACAGCTTGGTATCAGAGCATAGTGAATGAAATACTTTAACTAAAAATGGTTTTAGAAAACATAATCCATAGTAATTAAAGTTAAGATCATGGAATGGGATAACTCTATAGTAACGTACTTGTATTTGTTATATATATAAGTATACGCTATATCTCTAGACTCCTATCTTAGTTATGCTATTCGTCTGTATCTCATGAAGCTTGAATACAGATATGGAAAGAAGAAGAGGCAGAGTTGATCTTAGGAGATAAAGCACCGCCACTAAAGAAATTGCTCGACTAAATGCTAAAAGTGGTCCAGATCAAGCTTAAGCCGAAAATGTTGGTGCTGGGTTCCACAAGTGGACATGGGATCCATGTATCAGTTTTTCTTAAACATGATGCAAGCTGGAATTGCAGCTAGAGTTATTGGAGGAAATGCTGCTGGAGGTGGAATTCAGGAAGCTCTAATGGTCAACCAATATCCAAACTTGAGCAGAGACTATACCAGGCTTGGAGGGAAGTCGTTCGTTGGAACCAAGGATGCAATCGAGGTCGAATATTGGTTATTGCATTGTGAGAGGATTTTTACCGACCTAGTATGAAATGATAAGCAGAAAAGGAGATTAGTTTTCCAAACAACTTCAAGGGGCTGCTCTATTTTGGAGGAATAATTTTGTAGCGGGTGTTGATGAGGAAACCATGACTTGGGTGGAGTTTAAGATAAGGTTTCAAGAAAGGTTTATGTCGGCGATGGCATAGTTGGCATTGGTTAGGAAGTTCGCTGAACTGGAGCAAGGAGAGATGTCCGTTCTAGAATATGCAAGAAAGTTTAAAGAGTTGGCCCGGTACGGGTATGCTTTAGTTGATACGATGATTAGGAGGAATGAAAATTTTATAAGTGGCTTGAGGCCGAAGTTGATAAGTGATACCCTGCCACACTAAAGAGATCCAAGTGGTGTAGCGGTAGAAATGGTGCTGAGGTGGGAAGAGGCGTTAGCTTGTTTGAGGAAGAAAATCAAGGAGGTCCAGGTGGGACATGGCCAGAAAAGAAAGTTTTTCCATAAGAAGAATGCTAAAAAGGGAGGAGCATAGAAGAAGGAAAAGATGAAGTGATTTGTTATAAATGTGATTAGAAGGGACACTATGCTAATGAGTATCGCACTAGAAAAGGAAAAGAGAAAGGATGTGATTGGGAAGAAGAACATCCAATGCTTTCATTATGATTAGATTGGCCATTATAAGAACCAATGCAAGGAGCCTGTTAAAGAAGAGGTCAAGTTTATGCATTGAAGCCTGCAACTTCAAGGCCAGTTGTGCAGGAGAAAGGGAAGGCTGTTCTAGGAGGCTCGCTGCAGATTCACGGTATGTCTGTTAGAGTTCTATTTGATACTAGTGCATCACATTCTCATATTTCTCAATGTTTAGTAGATAAGCTTAACCTAGAGTCCTCATACTTAGTTACTTTCTTAAGGGTTGCAAATCCTCTAGGAGGGTATGCGATACATGGAATGAGGTGTGACCATTTAGAGTTTGATTTGCTAAGTCATATTTTTTATTGCTATTTGCATGTACTTGAATTTGTGGAATTTAGGATTATCCTTGGGATGGATTGGTTAAGTATATATGATGCTAGGATACTTTTCCATGATAGGAAAATATCACTTAGTCACCCAGATTGTAGTGATCATATAGTTTATACAGTAGAAAATCCTAGTTGCGAAGTGAATGCTTTGTTGGGTATTATGGAGTTGGAAGATGAGTTTCATCGAGTCTCTATGGTTAGAGAATTTGCTGATGTGTTTGAGCCGGTAACTGGATTACCACCGAAACGGGCCATTGAGTTTCGGATTGATTTGGACCTGGAGCAGAACAGGTGAGTAGGCCACAAAGAAAGATGACACCTACGGAGATGAGAGATTTGAAGGTGCAGTTGGTGGATTTGGAAGGCAAGAATTTTATTCGACCGAGTAGTTCTCCACGGGGAGAAGCCACAATGTTTGCTAAGAAGCCGGATGGATCGTTAAGGCTATATATCGATTATCGTAAGTTGAATGAGAAGACGATAAAGAACCCATATCCATTGCTGAGAATTGACGATTTGTTCGATCAGTTAAGTGGAGGTAACGTAGTCTCTTAGCTGGATTTAGCAACTGGATTTCATCAGCTTAGAGTGGTAGAGCATAGTATTCCTTTGACAACGTTTAGGACGAGGTATGGATCATATGAATGGTTAGTTATGCCGTTTGGACCAACTAATGCGCCGACATTCTTTGTAGATTTGATGAACCGAATTTTCCAAGAGCATTTGGACAGATTTGTGTTGGTCTTTATAGATGATATTCTGTTATACTCTAAGGATGAGAAGGAGCATGATGTTCATCTTAGAGTTGTGCTTGAGACGTTGAGGGAGCATCAGTTGAAGGCTAAGTTTTCGAAGTGTCATTTTTGGAAGAAGGAAATGAAGTTCCTTGGTTATGTAGTCTCAAAGAAAGGGTTGTCTGTAGATCCAACTGCGATTGAGGCGGTGAAAAATTGAAGAGACCCGAGACGGTGACCAAGATAAAGAGTTTTCTAGGATTAGCTGGATACTATCGAATGTTTATAAAGGATTTTTCACGGATAGCTGCATCGATGACTAAGCTTACGCAAAAAGACATGAAGGATGTATGGATTGATAAGTGTGAAGAAGCATTCTAGAGCTTGAAACAATTATTGACCCATGCACCGGTGTTGGTCGTTTCGGAGGGGAGTCAAGATTTAGTTGTTTATACATATGCTGTGGAACTGGATTGGGAGCTGTGTTGATGCAAAGAGGTAAAGTGATTGCTTATGCTTCTAGACAGCTCAGACTACATGAAGTTAGGTATCCAACGCATGATTTGGAGTTAGCTGCCATTATATTTTCTTTGAAGGAGTGGAGGCATTATCCATCGGGAGAGCGATTTGAGCTTTGTACAGATCATAAGTTGTTGAAGTACTTGTTCTCTCAGAAGGAGTTGATGGCAGTAGAGGCGGTTGCAGTTTATTGCTGCTTATGATTTTGGACTTGAGTACACATCCAAAAAAGGAAATAAGGTAGCAGATGCACTTAGTAGGAAACATCAGAATGCGTTATTGGCTATGATTGCCGAGTAGGAAGATATGGAAGCATTATCAGCTTGTAAAATGCAGTTTAGATCCGAGGTGGGTTCTAGTGTAGGAAGTGTTGTAATGTCCTGCTTAGAAGTTCGACAAGTAATGATTGGGAAGATAGCTTCTAGACAGGAGGAGGATCTAGTTTTGGTTGAACGGATCATAAAGTTAAAGGAGGGAACATAGAGCGATGAATTAAAAGATTTCAGTCTTGACCTGAAAGGGTGGTTGAGAAAGAAGGGAAGGTTGTGTGTTCCGAATGTAAGAAACATGAGAAAAGAAGTTTTGGATGAATGCCATTATTCAAAGCTCACTATCCATCTAGGAGGGACGAAGATGTATCAGGAGATGAAGAGAACTTTCTACTAGGAAGGTATGAAAGGGGAAATTGGTTTATGTGTTAAGCAGTGTTTGAATTACCAGCGGGCAAATGTTGAACATCAGAATCCAAGCAGATTGCTTCAACCGTTGGAAGTCCCATTGTGGAAGTGGGATTCCATCTTTGTGGATTTCATTAATGGATTACCAAGGTCTAGTAGAGGAAACGAAAGCACATGGGTCATAGTGGATAGACTAACTAAGAGTGCCCATTTCATTCTTGTAAAGTCAACAAGGACAACACCTATTTTGGCGAAGTTGCTTATGTAGAATAAAGTTAGACTACATGGAATTCCTAGTAGTATCATCGGTGATAGAGATTCTTTGTTTACTACTGAGTTCTTTAAGAGTCTACAAGAAGCTTTAGGAACCAAGCTCAATATGAGTACTACTTACCATCTACAGACTGGTCAAAAGAAAAGAGTTAACAAAGTCTTGGAGTATTTGTTAAGAGCTTGCGTGTTGGAATTCGGGGGCTCATGGGAAGACCATCTTCATTAAGTCGAGTTCTCGTATAACAATAGTCATCAGACTAGTATATAGATGGCACCGTTTGAAGCTTTTTATGGAAGGCTATGCAAATCTTCCGTTTGTTGGTTAGAGACTGGGGATAGGTTGGTTCTTGGTACGGATTTGGTGAAAGAAGCCGTAGAGAAGATTGAGTTGATTCGAGCTAGGGTGAAAGGAGCTTAGTCTAGGCAGAAAAGTTATGCTGATAGAAGAAGGAAAGATTTGGAATTATCTGTTGGAGACTGTATTTATTAAGTTTTCACCGATGAAAGGTGTAATTAGATTTGGAAAGTCAGGAAATTTAGCACCTAGATTCATTGGACCCTTCAGTATTGTTGAGAGGATCGGGAAGCTCGCTTATAGAGTAGAGTTATCGAGCAGTTTGGCTAGAGTCCATGATGTATTCCATATTCCTCATCTTAGAAAGTGTGTTAGAGACCTAGAGACTACTATAGCACCTACAGTATTAGAGGTTTTAGTAGGAGAGCCGGATTTGACTATAGTTAGAAAGCTAATTCAGATTGTGGCTAGAGATGAGAAGAGGTTAAGGAACAAGACAGTCAGGTTAGTAAAGGTTCGGTGGAGTGACAATGTTAGAGGCTATACTTGGGAGACTGGGAGCAGGGTTAGAGATGCTTATCCAGAGTTGTTTGATGGTATGTTTTATCTTTGATTGTTTTTTTGTGTACCTTATCGTAAGAACAAAATTCTTTAAGGTGGGGAGTCTATAAAACCCAATATTTTTATAACATTATTTAGAATAACTAATTGGGTAAATTAAATAAAATAATGCGAAGATTAATAGGTTGAGACTTGATTAAATTAACGGTAGTCGTGCCATGTTAATTATAAATCAAATAAAAAAATTGAACTAATGTGTTAGGAAAGAGTAAGGGCAATATGGAAAATAGAAAAGGCTTATACCACAAACCCTTAGGAAATGAAACCCATTTTTATTTCATTTTCACTTAAACTAAAATTTTACCAAGGTTGGCCACCATTATTGTTCTCAAGGAAAGATTAAAGTTAGGATTCAAGTGAAGAAAGTTAATCAACATATTCAACATCAAATCTCACATCTTTTAATCTCAAAGCTATGGTGAGTAATTACTTCATCGCATTTTCTTATGTTTCCGGTTTTCATATTAGATCTAAAATGATTTTGCAAGTCTATGTCCTGTTTTTGATGATTAAAGTTAAATATATGCTTGTTGGTGAATTATGCATGTTCATATTAGTTTTTATGATATGTCTGATATGAAAACCTTATTAAATGACATCCAAATGCGTTGAAAATATAAATATAGGTCAAAAATGATATTTTAGAGATGATTTTCAATTTTCATAATTTTCTGAGTTAATATGGATTTTATATTAATTTTCAAGTGAAGAAAATGATTTATTGGGTTATAAATTATTTACGGCTAAAATAATGACTATTTGGGTTTGGAATTTTTATATGTTGGAAAACATATTAAAATAGATTTTCTAGAATTTTTCTAGATTTTTCCTAAGCATTTTGATGAATATATAAAATTATTTAAGGTATGAGACTTAAATATTTTATATATTTACTTAAGGAAAGGGGCATTTTATGAAATAAAATAATTATTTAATTTTGAAAATAGTGGCAGCACTTTTCTGAAAAATATTTGTTAATCAATGAGAATTTGACAAACAAAATCAGATTAGTTGAAAAGTTATCCTTTTTAAGTTAGAAACAAAGAAATCTTACTTTTAGCTTGTTTCAGCCTTTTACGGTACTAAACCTTCCGACCCAGACCTTTCGACAAGGTTGAGAGGTTCATAGCTTTCGAAAATGTCAAACCAATGAATATGGTATCAAGTTGCTTGGTAAGTAATTAATTAGACAAGGTCGAAAGGTTCTTAGTCAAAAGGTTGATGGCCAAAGAGGTTGGGGTATATTTGTTTTGTAAACCAAAAGCTTTCACCAGGTTTCTTTCGGAAAGGAGCTTTCAACTTTGTTGCTTTTGACCAGGTAAAGTATTTTAAATAAAGGTTTTTTAAAACCTTTCGACAAAGTCAAAAGGTTATTACCGCCTTGTTATTGTTTTGTTTTGAAACCTTCGGACAAAGTCGAAAGGTTAACTTGTTTCAAAACAGCCGCTTGTCCATGCTTTCGAAAGAAAGCTTTCAAATTAAGTGACTTATTTTTGTTTTTCTAATTGAAGTATAACCCTAGCTTCTGAAGGCTATTTTAAAGGCTAAAGCCTATAATTTAAAGGTTAAGTTTAAATCTTTCAAAGCAGAGCTTTCGACAAAGTCGAAAGGTATCTTCTAATGAAGTCTAAAGGTTTTAAAAGTAGATTTTCCACTTATTATAAATTAAACCCAGTTAGTCTTTGTAAGGTTTATGTTTTAGAAGCTTTAATACTTTCGAAAGGTCTGCTTATTGAATGATTTCAAAAGGTTTGTTTATCGAATGACTTCGAAAGGTTTGAGTTTAACGGTTTCGAAAGGTTTAAGGTCAATGATTTCGAAGGGTTTTAGTTCAATGGTTTCGAAAGGTTAGAGATGGATTTCTAATGTTTTTCTAAGGCAATGTTTTAAAGTGATTTTTAAAGAAGGATGTTCAAAGTTTTATTGCTTTCGAAAGGTTTGCTTTTCAATGGTTTCGAAAGGTTTGATGAATGTTTCAAAAGGTAAGGTTTTGGAATATTGGCCTAGATAATTAAAAGGTTCTCACTTGGTTTTGGAAAAAGGTACTTTCGAAATTTTAAAAAGGAGAACTTTCAAATGTTTAAATGTTTTCGTCAACTAAGGTTTTAGTAAAGAAGATATACATACATATATAACATGGTAATGTGATTATGAGTAAAGCATAAATAATATATATTTTCCTTGTATAATGTAGATTTAAATGTTTTTAATCATTTTGAAAATGTTTTCCAGGAAAATTATGGAAGGGGATCCTTAAGTGAAAATGACTCAGATAATAGAAAACTAAATGGGACTAGTATGGGGTCACGTCCTATACATTAGCTATTAGCCTCAACTTGTTGTTGTCCTAAATTCCAGTGTGTAAGGCTTTGTCCTAGGTAGACTAAAATTATGATTACACACCGAAAGAATATATGTTTGTATATAGATAGGTTATTGGTAAGCCCAAAAAACTATTATGATCAGGAAGACCTGGAAGATGATTAAGTTAGGAATAGACCATCCAGAAGTGAAGTATTTTATTGATAGTTAAGGACAGACTACATAGGAGTGAAGTATTTAACAGATAATTAAGTATAGACAGTCCATAAGAAGAATAGTTAACGGGTGTTAGATTAGTTTTGATTATATTGTCTGGTGGGCCTGAGTCAGCCAAAGGTTAAAAGTTATCCAAACAGAACTTATGTGTTTGAACAGATAATTCATTATTACCTGATATTTATATATGTTTACATAATGATGCTTTACAGCATTTAACCAGTTTTGGTGCAGGTACAAAGGTTTCGCAAAGATATATTTTAAAAGGATATTAGTGAGGGCAAATCCATTTGCTAAGTGGCATGGTCTCACTTAACATTTTAAACTGGGATGTATAGTATTACTCACACAAGGCTTTATGTCTGACTCGAGTTTATGTTTTCCCCTTAAACTCTCGGGTGCTAAATATTAATTTGAGTAGGATAAGGGATTAAGGTCTTTTTAGGTTTAGTAGGATGAAGAATAAAGCTATCAGAGGCATGCGAAAGGCAAACAGATAGTTATTTAGGAGTTTTAGTTCTTGTTTTATGTTGTGTTGTACTTCCGTTGTGTTTGTATTAAGTCTATTATGACTATATGACATTGATTATCCAAGGGGGTATCCTCATATACCGCTCTTGGCGTATTTTTTACTAAGTATATTTTATCTGTGTCCGGGAAAATATTGGGATTATGTATAACAATATGGAACATCTATTTTAAATGTAATGAAGAAAAGTGGTTTTGAAATATGTGTTTGTTTCATATTCAAGTGCTTCTGATAGTGTAGACACCATTAACATAGCCGTATTTAGTCGCCTGAAGCTTATACTATTGATGAATGCAGCATCTGCAGTGCTTAGTTTTGGGCCTCTAGATATGTGATGTTATAGGATCCTCTGGACTGGCTACTGGTACTCTGTAGAAAACCTTCTTCACTCTTCTCCTCCTACCCAATAGTCATCCAAGGAGTTCACTGTGATTCTCTAGTGAACTCTAACATTGGAGATTTAGTCCAACTTTGGATATTCAACGACTTTGTAATCCAGTTCGCCTTGTAACAGCAATTTGTCAATAATAAAAGTTATAAAGTGTATGTAGGCTTCATTAATAGCCTAACCACTATAAAAATCTTCTTGTCTTCTTACTATTTCTATTTTTTTTACATTTATTCTTAGTATTATTGCTCTGTAAGAACAGAGCTGGTGCTTTCACACTCAATTCAGGGTTTTGATCCATCTTTTGGGTTAACAGGAGGAATCGAGGAAATTCAGAAAACATAAATTCTAGACAATGAGGAATTGGAGAGTAAATATGTGATTTATAAGGGTTGGCAACATAGATAGTGAGTGGGAATTATTATTGGATTACTATAGTTTACATGGAAGTGTTATTCATTATTTGATTGCTAATTTAGATTAGTGGATGTCAAATCTGGGTAAATTAGATCAGGGGATAATTAACGAAGTAATTATAGGTTTAGAAAATGTTAATGACAATTGATTCAGGGTTAATCGGTATTAGAGATAAAGATTAGAGTTAAATGATGAAAGTATGATACTTTGGATCAAAATCATGGACATATGTATAATATATGACATTGGGAAAGTTAGGTATGTAAGTAGTAATTTTTAGAAGGTATAAAAATGTACCAAAACATTAAGAAATGGAGGAAAATTAAAGTGGGAAGGAAACTGTTCAAGCTGATTGGATTTCAGTGCATTCGACACAACAATCGGTCCATCGGTGCTATTAATTGATCCATCAATGCAAGTTCAAAGTTCCAGATTAAACCTTGACTAGGGCTGAAGCATTTTCACCTTAGCCTAGCTAATACAAAATAGATAACGAATGATGTGTTGGTTTCTCTACAAGGGGGAAGTGTTTGTTCAGAAATGTACTTCGATAGTTGTGTGTTGTGGTGATTGTGTTAAACCATTTACTAAAAGAGTTAGGTTATGCTTACCTATCCTTTATGTGTGCATGAGTTAGTCTATGTTTATCTAACTTATATTCCTGTTAACGTTTACGAGATCAATCCATGTTTAACAATATAATATGGTTATTCTCTGTTCAACTAACTCATATATGTATTGACGAGTTAGTATAAGTTTAGCTAACTTCTTTTTTATCTCTTATGCGTAAACTTTATCGTAGCTTAATGCTATTATGTGTAAAATAGTGATTATGTACTGTGATGAGTACGATATCTAACACTTTGATGCAGGTGAGACAGGTTTCAAGTATAATAAGTGTTAGCTCTTATATGATGTTTATGAAATCATGTTAGCAGTACATACTTTGTAATATTTTTACTCATCGGACATGTGTATGACCCCCTCCTCATACACTATAGGTTAACGGAGTAACCTTGGCCTGTGTGGCGTTTAAATATGATGACTATGGAGATGTTTATAATTCTTATCAGTTTATTTATATATATTGTATACGTGGTGCAACAATATATGTATGTATGAAGATTATGTATGACTTATGATGTGTACTGATGGGAATTATTTATTTTATCCATATTATAGTTTGGTTCATTCTCCTATGAGTTCTGGAAGATATAGTTAGTTAGTTTAGCTCTCTATATACTATTATGTTTAAAAAATTCTAACTTTTCATTTTACGACACATATGACTCGATCATATGGTCATGAAAAGTCGGATTGTTGCATTTGTTCTTGGAGTTGTAGGTTAGGACGTACAGAGCGAACATATTTTTATATTTTTATATAATGTATAATTTTGTGTACGTATTTTAGTTAAAGTAAATTGGAACAATGACATTTAGTTTTTGGTTTTTGTTTACCATTTATGTTTACTACTCTAGGAGGATCTAATATTGAATCCAATTTTATAGATAGAAGAAATGAATAATCGGACTAAAACGGACACTTGAAATGAAGCTGTGGACATACCAGGCGATAAAATTCCACTTTAGTTCCATCATTATTTGCAAACTAGAAACTAGGCCACTATTAATGAAGGGGGGCCTGTAACTCTGGTGCAAAATGGATATGTTTTTTGTGTACCAGGGCTGAATTTTCCAAAACTTTGTAGGGATTTTTTGAATATGGGTGACAAGCCATATAAGGGAACACAAACTTTTATGGAGATGCAAGCTTAATTGCATACATATGACATGATTTTTAGTATGCTGAATTTGAGTGATGAGGTTAAAAGGCAACTTGCTTCATGGTAGTTAAAGGAGGAAGAATTAACTAGTGGGATGTTGTTATTAAGGAAGTCAATGAGAATGAAATTTCTTGAATTGATTTTAAGAAAAGATTTGAGATAAAAAAATTGTTTAGGGCAGAAAAGGAAGTGATACTTAAGAGGTTTATTAGTCTCCAAATAAGAAAATTCGACTATGAAGGAGTATATTAACAGTTTTAACGAGTTGGCAAAATTTGGTTTTAAATTGATAAATACGGGAACAAAGAGGGCAATGAAGTTTTCGAAAGGGTTGGGTTCGCCACTAATGGAATTTGCACTTAGTCAGATTCCTATGGGTGCGACATTCGAAAGTTTAATCGATGCAGTGTTGTTGGATACCACTATAGTGGAAGCTTCTAAAGGGCAATTGATGAAGAATTTTACTCAAGCCAGCTCAAAAATCTTAGAGGTCCAAGTGGTTATGGTGGTGAGCAAGACATGAGGTAAAAGATTGTTGGGTGAAGGTCCAGAGTATTAAGTGCTTTAATTGTAATTAGATAGGCCACACGAAAAGGGAGTGCCCCATTGTGGGAAAATTGCTATGAGGTGTGTTATTTTTCTATATACATATGCATTTATATAGTATAAGATACACATATACATGAAAATGAGCTGCGTTCAGAATTTTGAGGATGAAATTCCTTTTTGAGGGAGGAAGAATGTAATACCCCATGGAATTTAGATGTATATTTTATTAGTAGAGGCAAAATCGTAATTTTACAAATGTTGAAATTAGGCGACAGGAACTATGCATAGTGCTCATTTTTTGGTCTAATGGTATATTGGTTTGTCCGAACGAAATCCTTATGAGGGAGTTATGCAACTTTTTCGTAAGCGAGTTTTTATTTGTCTATATGGGTCAAAGCTGATTTTGGAGGAAGTGACGGTTCAGGCATTATATAACGAGCTGAGTACTTTTGAATTACTTATCACGTCGATTTAAGTTCTAGCTTCTCCTTCTTCCTCTATCTCTTTGTTATCATCTTTCTCTTTTAAATCTAAACCAAATCCTAGAAACATACACAAACTCACCAACACCACACACACATTATATGTATAAAATCTACGAACGTGGGGAGAGCTACAAGAAGATACTCATTATTGGTGGAATCAAGGAACTTCAGAGAATATCAATCATGGGAAATGAGGAATAGGAGAGAAATTAGGTGATTTCTAAGGCTTGACGATGTAGATAGGTGAGTAAGAATCATTATTGGGTTATATATTGTTCACATGAAAGTATTATTCGTTGTTTGATTCCTAATTTAGATTAGTGGATATTGAAGTTTGGGAAATTAGGTTAGGGGATAAATACTGAAGTAATTATAGGTTTAGATAATGTTAATGATAATTTATTTAGGATTAAATTGGTTCTAGAGATAAAGATTAGAGATAAATTATGAAATTATGATGGTTTGGATGAAAATCATGGATATATGGATAATATGTGATATAAGAAAAGTTAGGTAGGTAGGGAATAACGTTTAGGAGGTGTAGAAACGTAACATATTGTAAGCGATGGACAAAAATCAAATTGGTAAGAAACAATTCAAGTTAATTAGACTTCAGTGCATTTTGCATGGTATTCTGCTACTAATCAATCTCGCGGTGCATGTTCAAATTGCTAGATTGAACCTGAACTAGGGATAAAGCATTTTTACTTTAGCCAGGCCTATATGAAATAGATGACAAATGACGTGTTGATTTCTCTATGATATCGGGAAGTTTTTAATGTTCAGAAATATGCTTTGATGGTTGTATGTTGTGGTGATTAATTTAGCTCATTCATTAAAGTAGTCGGGCTGTGTTTACCTATCCTTTATGTGTATGCAGTTTAGTCTGCATTTATCTAAATCGTGTTCTTTTTAACATTTATGTGATTAGTCTATATTTAGCTGTATCCTAGGGTCAGTCATTGTTTATCTAACTCTTGTTTGTACTGATGGGTTAGTATATGTTTAACTAACTCCTCTTCTATCTCTTGTGTGCAGACGAGTTAGTCTATGCTTAATTAACTCTACCATATGTTTAATGTTGTTAAGTATAAAATAGGAATGCTATATTGTGATGAGTATGATAGATTAACACTTTAAATGCACGTGAGATAGGTTTTAGTTATACTAAGTGTTTGCTCTCATATGATGTTTATGAAATCATGTTAGCATTATATACTTAGTGGTATATTTAATCACAGGACATGTGTTTAACCCCCTCCTCGTACAATATAGGTTAACAGAGTAAACTTGGTGTGTGTTGTGTTTGAAAACGGTGACTATGGAGATGTTTACATGTGTAATCCGTTTATTTGTATTTATTGTATATGTAGTGTGACAATGTGTGTATGTATGAAGACTAGGTATAAATTTTGATGTATGTAGATGAGATTTGTTTATTTACTATATATTACAGTTTTATCCATTCCACCATGAGTTCTGAAAGATATAGTTAGTTAGTTTAGATCTTTGCATACTATTGTGTTTAAAACAATCTAGCTTTTCATTTTGTAGCACATATGACTCAATCATATGGTCATAAAAGTTGGGTTATTACAGAAGAAAATCCTCAACGAACAATTGGCCTTAGTTGAAAATACAACCAGTTTCCTTCGCCTCGGATATAATACTTTGAAGCTCTTCCTTAATAACTCCTTGGTTTGCACTTCCAAATTATTATGGTCCCTCGGTGCCGTGTGTCGTAACCACCCTCTTAGCATCCTTCTCAAGGTCAATACAGAACTCGATATCTCTATGGGAAGGTAAACTTGTAACCTCCATGAAAACATTGGAAATCTCGAAACCTATGAAGTGACAAGAACTCATCGTGAGAAATGTCTAATTAATACAAATAGCTACTCATTATGGAGCTCTCTGAATCACAATGCATCCCAATCCCTAGTACTTTACCATACCCTCTTGAACCCATTGCTTTTTATAATCAAGTACCATCTTTGCGTTTGCTTATCCAATTTATGTCCAAAATAAGAGTGTACCCAAAAAACCCAAGAATAAATGCATTATAAGAAAATTCAAACTCATTTTTCTTTAATGGAACATTTTGGCAAACTAATTTCAAACAAGTTGAACCTGTCATGTATTTGACAACAGAGGTTTGCAAAAATATTCTAGAACCAAATGCAAGTTATCAACCAAATGATTGGATATAAAATAAATAAAATACCCCATATATAAAATAACTCGAATAGGTGTACATAAATAGAAATCAAACCTTCCGAGATGATGTTCTTCCCTTTCTTTTAAGTTGTGGTCCACTAGAACTTAGAGCCACACCAATAGCATAGACCTTTGCCAGACCTCCTTTATAAAGTAATGGAAACTCCCTTTTATAATTCACCACTTGATCATAATTAAATACTTTCTCATTGTGAGATCCACGATGCAATCCTTGGTGATACGCCCTTTGACGGTGCATCTTATACATATGAAATCACCCCATTTGGTTGCCATTTGTTGCTTATTCCTACCCCCTTGTCCTTTGCACTTCAATGAGAACATTGGTTTCGGTTCAACTTTCGTCGTCCCCTCAACATCTCCTTTAGACCCCTCCTACAAAAAAAATATCCCTACAAGATTTTCAAAAGTCGCTCCTATTGCAGTTCGACTAAGAACTTAGGCCCCGTTTGGCTTGTCGTTTTTAGTTTTGTGTTTTTGTCTGTATAAAAGCGCATCTGTTGTATGTATTTTTGAAAAACAAAAAAATTTGAAAAATGAAATTAACATGTAAAATAGAAAACAAGTTTATTTTATGTTTCTTGTTTTGAGAGATAACAAAAGCACGGTGAACAATCCAACTCCTTCGTTGTTCGTTGGACATCGCAATGGCTAAGAATTATAAATCTTCTTCTCTTATTTTTTGCTATTTCTTAATGCAAGTTGGAAACACAACTCAAAATACAAAATGAAACCAAATGGACCCATAGATTTTTAGAACCGGTTTCAAACCCCTTGCAAACTTGGAAGAATTTTTCAGCGGAGTGTTAATAAGATCCATCTTGAACTTAGATAGAGCATTAAACTTGCTTATATAAACTCACATGGAAATATTCCCTTGATGAATGTTGATGAACTCTTCAAGCTTAGTTCCTCTCTCGGCCTCCAAAATGAATTGAGCCTCAAATCGATGATTGAAATCGTCCAATGTGATTTCCTTCACTTCTACCTCAATAACACTACTGCCAGCCAATTAAGCGCTTCTCTTTTGGGATGCCATGAAGCAAGCCTATCCTCATTATTCCATCTAGTGTCATGTTGTTGAATATACGGTGATAAGATTTGATCTAATCTTGAGTCTTAGAAAAAGTCTCCGTACACTTGTATGGCTTCCTGCCCAAGCTAATAAACCCATGGCACATCCTTAAGAAGTCCACCACCAGTGGCATGGGTAAAATAATTGCCGCATTGTCCACATCTCCCATCAAAACATCCAAAACCATCCCCACTGGAGTAGTAGCCCGTGTTGTGTCTTCCAGTTATTATTGGAACTAAGCGGGAATCTTTGTTTCATTCTCGGCATTTATATTGGCTTCACCAATCATTGCTCTTGTATATCATCTTATAGTTGCTTATTTATATAGTATACATTATCAACTTTATTAAGCATCGAAATACATGGGATAAATAGTTGGCACTTAATTAGTTATATGGTAGGAATATACAGATATGCTCTCTCAATGTTGGCCATGTTTCTTATCGGCTAATATAATGACCCATAAATTTGCACATTGATAATTAATTTATTCTCAGAATAGTTGTTTAAATTTAATATGTAACAAAAGATTTAAAGGTGTCTTTTTAGGGATTTCTATGCTCCAATTGGGCTTAGAAATATTGACAACCAATATTTTGATATATATATATATAGCTTGACATAATTTCGTTAGTATTCAAAAATGAATTCTTCTGGATTGTATGACTGCTTTGAACCAACACATTCCTTTTTGATTATAAATAGATTATTATGGAGAAACCCTAAGACAAATGTTATTCTATTACTCATTCATCATAAAATTAATGTCAAATGTGGCACAACATCCAAAGATGATCTATTATAGGATTGGATTTAGTAGAAACAGTAGAAAGTGCAAAAAGCATAGAAAAATAAAGAGACACAAGATTCTTATAGTAGTTCGACAATATTCGGCCTACCTCCACTTTATATTTTTTTGATTAGGGACTTGATAGAGGTTTTAAGAGACATTAGAGTCACTGGTACAAATGGTTGATAGGATCTTAAGCCTAGAACTGCCAAAAGTATCTGCCTAGGTGACTATTATGTAGAAACAGGCAATGAAAAAGATCCAGAGCCTGGAGTCCAGATGAGAAAGATCAGTTCCCTGCTTGATCTTTTATCTTTGATTTGATGTGTTCCAAACTCTTTTCCATAGAGGTTGGGTCGATCTCGAGGATTCCTTCGATAACACTTGTATTGTAACGAATGGGGATTTTTTCACGCTCGAAAATCGACATCCATACTTCATATCGTATTCGAATGCCACAGATTCAACCGTTCAAATCCGATTTGCCGGAGCTTATAACAACATTAAGTAAACAACACAGCAGAATAAAAGAATAATACATTGATATACAGCTTTGATACAATATCTGATACAACAGATGATCCAATAGATATCAATATACATCAGAGGTATGATACAATAAAATAGCAGCGGAAAAGAAAATAGATAACACCAACAGCGGAATAAATAACTCTAAAATAGTCTTCAAGGAAGAACTCTAAAAACTGCAACTCCATTTCCAAGAACCAATCCAATAATAGCTCGAACTCCCAATAACGATGCATATAGATAAGCAACTGCAGTCTGATCCAAAGATTGAACTAGCGCTAGATAATCTACTAAACCTAGCCATCTGAAAAACCCTACTCTAAACTGCTCGTGTATGAAAATTTTGAGCACCCAGAGTTTAGGAAAGAAACAATAAACTCCGGATCAGTCATGGGACTGGTGTGAGCAACAAAAGCAGTTTATCTTTAAAAACAAACAACGAAATATTTAAAAATCAATTCGCAATGTTTTTTTTAGAAATGAGACTACCATAAGGCCTCCCGCACACACACATAATGCAAACACAGAATCGGAGGAGATTTCTCCTTATGATAGTCAAAGATGCTTGATACGCATTAAAAGAAACATTTGATATTATTACTAGTGCATAGTGTAGGAAAAAAAATCATTTCGAAAGTAAAGATATAAATCTTAGCCAGCATAGGCATTTCGCACTTATGCCTACTATAGCTACTATGTTCAATAGCACGTTACCGCCACATTCCATGGCAGGTTATACAATTGCAATCGTAAAAGTTCGTATTGGATGAATGGATTTCCAACAAATGGTCGGGCCAAGGAACTTCCCATCGCCATATGGAAACGCCTCTGGAAGGACGCCCCGAGAACCCAACTGGATCTCTGCCAAACAAGGCCGGCTACCCCCCTTCCCGGGGAATATAAAAAACCTCAGATATGCCACCCCCAGTCCTTTGGGACCTTTATACGAGGCGCCTCTAAACCAACAACCACACAGAAATAAATATAGTGTGTCCACATTAGTAAGTATCAGGGCTCCATACCATGACACTACCCTTTTCCAGAACGAATGGTCATACCCTAGGGAAGCTATCCCTGAAAACCTTGCCGCACAATTCCTGTTTCGACCATTACCGGTTTGTGAGGCTCGACGAAGTCTCGTCCACAAAGCCACGCTTTGGTACAAAGCCATGCTTTGGGTCCACAAATGATCAAAGTAATGATCACAAAGATAAATGATCAAACAAATGATCATATCACAAATGATCATTTCACAGCAACACTCAGCATGTCACATTACCAAATTGGGATATATCGCTGATAACCATCAACTACATAACCTCTGAGCTCGTACGTCTCAGAGAAGGGTGTTAAGCTAAGAGAATAAATTCTCCACCACCAACAGAAATATATTTGAAAGAAATCAGCTTTATATCTCAAATTGTAATGTCGGACATAACAATCCATACAAGTCTGTTCTGGGTTCGAACAGAACCGAAGGCACTTCTTACGAAGCCCTTGCAATCCGGGTATTCGCAATCCCGATCGGACTTCCCATCACTTAGGGAGTCTCTATACCGGCGCGACTCAGTGCAGAGACAATCGATAGGTCATCCTATCGCTCTCGCAAATACCCGGTCTTCACCATCGGTCTTCAAATGCTATCCATAACGTCGAATCACATATTCGGAATGGGTGATATGACACAAAGGTCTTCTCCCGGCTAAACCGAATAGTGAGCGCAATATTTAAAACATATGGATATGGGATTTCAATTAAGTCACAACTTAAAAATTCGAAACTTACTTTCAAATGGTTTAAACCAAATACCATTTCAAATCTTTTAAACAAAAGATTTATTTCATAAAATTCACCTACTTTCACAAATATTTATTCCTGGATTTCAAAACAATTCCATCTCAATTGGATTAATTCATTTAAATCTTTAAATTAAAGATTTATCTTATAGCTTTCAAACCGTTCCTAAATATTCACTTTCAAAATTCATTTCCAAATATTCATCAATAACTTGGTAAACTATTTCAGTTTAAACTTGAAATCCCTTTTATATAATTTGAAATTCGTTTCTCCTATGAAAGCTTTTTATTATTTAGAAACAACAGTGTTATTTCGAAAAAACCCGATTTCATTTATAGAAGTTACAATCTTTGGGTTAATTCAAATTTCCAAAAATAATACTTTAAAAATGGTTTAACTCATAATGATTAGTATAATATCGTTAATTCCTAGTTTCAAATTACAGAATTCAATTTCAATATTGAATTCAAATTTAAATCAAAGTATTTAAATTCTAAAACTTAATCAAGTAATTTAAAAATAAATTTTTATCTGGAAATTCCATTCCAAAAGCTTTTCACATTTATTCCGATTCCATTTCCAAAACATTTGAATTTAAAAATTCAAATTTTAAACTATTTCAAAAATCTGTGACTTAACCGATTTCCTCGTGAAATCCATCATTGTGTGTGTATGGTGTGGTCCAGGGGTTTAACACAATAGTGCAACATCATTCAAGCATCACAGATTAAAACATAGAAATATATTTGATAAGCGATATAAACTATAACGCTTATCTTTCATTCACAGATCCGTAGATAATATACAGATGTATCATCAATAAATGAATAAATTTTATATATCACAATCCACAGAACAAAATATCACAGATCAGATAGGACAATCAATTCAAGGCAACTCATTCAATACAATCATTCATAAGTAAGGTCAAATATTCAATAAATATTTATAAGCAGGATTAATTAATTATTTAATCCTAAGTAATTCAGTTTATTTCCAATTAAATTAATTATTTATGAATTAATCCAATTCTGATTAATAAATTACAAATCATTTGATATAAATTAATTTATTAATTACCTTGATTAATTACATCAAATAATCACCTCGTTATTAATTATTCCTTAATTGCTCATTATATAAATCAATTATCCCATAATAAATTATCCCCACAAATTAATCCTTTGATAAATTACAAAGGTAATTACCCAAATTACCCCATTTATAAATCATCTTCACTAATTACATTCCAGTAATTATCATTAACTACTTTCCCAAGTAATTATGCTCCATTAATTACACTAAGAAAATTACACTTATCAAATATTTTCTTAAACTAATTAAACTAAAATAATTAACTTAAATTAATCGTATTATCAAAATTAATTACAAGAAGTAATTAATTTTTCAATTACTTTTATCAAGTAATTACATTTATCAATTTACAAATGATTGTCAAAATTGATTAATTTAATTAATTAAATAAAATTAATTACATTAATTAATTATTTAAAAATCTTTAAAATAATTGTAAATGACATTTATTACTTACATATGAAACTTATATAAGGAAAGTCTTTAACTAATTTACTTATTTAATTACTTAGTTAATTAATATTAACTTTGTTAATCAAAATACTTAAACTATTAAGGCAATATCAACAGACCCGAGGAAAGTACCTCATTTACTTGAGTAAATCTCGAGTCATCCCCTACTTTTCCCCGCGTCTCACTCTTCTCCTCTTCTTCTACTCCTACCTGTTCTTTCTTCTTCTTCTTCTTTTTTCCAGTTAATTTAAGTTACGTTTAAACTTATAAACTAGTATGTTACAGGATCCCTACGAGCGAAACAAACATCTACACGAGAAAATCGATTACTTCCTCGAGCAAACTCTCGAGAACCCAATACTTGCTCAACCTCCAAACGTGCTCGCGACCCACCGTGCACGTGCACACGAACCCCAAACTCCTCCGGCCACCGTTTCGATCATCAACAAGTCAACGTCGACGCCTTGAAGACCCGCGACCACCCAAACACGTTAGAAGATCATCTAATCGAAATCGAGCTTTAAACCCAAAACTGAACTAAAAGCCGAACCTGGAAATCACGGCATTGATGAGACTCCAACCACCAGTGGCTACACAACTCCGGCCACCAACCCCTCGACGCTTCCCCTTCCATCACCCAGAACCGCTTCGCACTCGGTCAACCATAGGCGGCGAAAACAATATTCTACAGGACACCGAAAAACACTCGAACCCAACCCTACTTTCGATTCGTTCCAAATTCCCTGGCATTCGAATTTTTTTTAAATATTTTTCCTGTGTTACTAAATTAATAATCTAGCTTCACCATAAGTTTCAACATCAATAGTTGATTAAATCGACAGGAATTGATGAAAAAGCAATTTCGGTTCCTTTACGAACTGCACTCTTTATGTTTATCTAAAAATCATAATTTTTGTTTTAAAAATCCTACTTTTGAATGTTATTTCAAGATATAAATTCAAACTTACAATTTAAATTATTCGAATTTTAAACATTTATTTGCTTTATACTGTATATTGGGATTCACAGTTTTTATATTTCACAGCTAACCTTCAAACCTTTTTCCAAGCCTTGATCTTTAGTTTAAACAAACATAATTAGTTAAATTCCTAAGTTATAAAATGTTTTGTATGAAGATATATTAGTTTTCTTCTACTTTATTTTGCTCTGTAACTAGAATTACAGGGGAATAGAAATACACAGCTCAACAGAAATACACAGCAGATTCACATAAATTCTTTTCAACATTGCTGGCATATAACTAAATTTTACTTGAAAGTTGACAAGGTGAAGTTACTCACAATTTTGAAACTGTCTTGAGTTGTTAGCTGAAGCTTTTAAATTTGATCCTCTGGTTTGAATTGTTTGTATAGTGTTGTTGAAGTTTTGTTTTAGTTTGAAAGGATATTTGCTTCAGTTTTTTTTTTTTGTTTAGTTTTGAAGATGGACAAAATGAGATTGAGGAAGGCTGGGTATATAAGAAAATGAGTTGTACAGGGATGATATCTTTGTTTATACATAGGTATGGGTGATATGCTATGTTATGGTGGCTGAGATGTTTTTATTAAATGCTTTGGTACTTTATTTCCATGCTTTGCATTTCGGCTGATATATGAAATGTTATAGTGTACTAGAGGTAGTAGCATTGACTATCATATGTCTTGTTTATAGATATAAACATGTTTGCACTGTTTTCTTTTCTTAATTCACTTGAATGTATTTGATTTTGCTTTGCATACTTGAGAATGTAAATAAAGTTCTATTTAACATGTTGTTTTAGTTGTTGTTATCAAACTTTACTTATGTATTTATTTTCAAATATTCAAATTTATTATCGATTATTAAAATTTACTAACATTTGGTATAATTTACCGATTATTACACAATTATTTAAATCAAAAATCAAATTAATTATCATTTTAAACTCAATTAAAATCCGGGATCGTTATAGACTTCCCCCCTTAAAAAGAATTTCGTCCTTGAAATTCGCAGGCACGAAAATAACATAGAGATAGATAGATACGATCTCCTATAATTCCTCAAACTTAAGATATGAATTCCAAACTCAAGTCGGAATATCTCAGAATACATACCAATTTGTCCCTCTTCGGACTTTGGTATTCATGAGAAATTACAATAGAATTTCAAATTTGGTTTTAAACGAAATCATTTTATCGATACAATTCGATTTAGCTTCATCTTCTATTAATCAATTTTAACTCAATTTAAAATTTCTAATTTATTCAAAATTTCAAATTTCTAATTCATTCAATAGAGTTTAAATCGAAAACTGACAAGAACCGATGAAGTATGAAGTAAAAATTTCCTACAACGATACGTAGGGCCTTCATCACACCGAAACTTCTTTGTGGAGCTGTCACGAAGCGATCAAAAGAAATTGGAATCGAATCAAAGAAATTGATAAGAAAGTTATTTCCATTATTGTTACAGAGTATTGACCAATTATAATCGTATTCCCCTGTCCCCTATCTCGTTCTCTTCTTGCACTCATACTCACTATCAGTGGATAGTAAGAGAATTTACTGAGACATTCGAACAGATATATTAGGGATATACTCATTTTAGGGATACTTCACCCTATCTTTAATGAGCTACTTAACGTGTTATACTCCTGAGCTAAAGTTTTAACCTTAGCTCCGATACCAAATGTAATGAATGGGGATTTTTTCGCGCTCGAAAATCGACATCCATACTTCATATCGTATTCGAATGCCATAGATTCGACCGTTCAAATCCGATTCGCCGGAGCTTATAACAACATTAAGTAAACAACACAGCAGAATAAAAGAATAATACATTGATATACAGCTTTGATACAATATCTGATACAACAGATGATCCAATAGATATCAATATACATCAGAGGTATGATACAATAAAATAGCAGCGGAAAAGAAAATAGATAACACCAACAACGGAATAAATAACTCTAAAATAGTCTTCAAGGAAGAACTCTAAAAACTGCAACTCCATTTCCAAGAACCAATCCAACAATAGCACGAACTCCCAATAACGATGCATATAGATAAGCAACTGCAGTCTGATCCAAAGATTGAACTAGCGCTAGATAATCTACTAAACCTAGCCATCTGAAAAACCCAACTCTAAACTGCTCGTGTATGAAAATTTTGAGCACCCAGAGTTTAGGAAAGAAACAATAAACTCCGGATCGGTCATGGGACTGGTGTGAGCAACAAAAATAGTTTATCTTTAAAAACAAACAACGAAATATTTAAAAATCAATTTGCAATGTTTTTTAGAAATGAGACTATCATAAGGCCTCCCGCACACACACACAATGCAAACGCAGAATCGGAGGAGATTTCTCCTTATGATAGTCAAAGATGCTTGATACGCATTAAAAGAAACATTTGATATTATTACTAGTGCATAGTGTAGGAAAAAAATCATTTCGAAAGTAAAGATATAAATCTTAGCCAGCATAGGCATTTCGCACTTATGCCTACTATAGCTACCATGTTCAACAGCAGGTTACCGCAACATTCCATGGCAGGTTATACAATTGCAATCGTAAAAGTTCGTATTGGATGAATGGATTTCCAACAAATGGTCGGGCCAAGGAACTTCCCATCGCCACATGGAAACGCCTCTGGAAGGACGCCCCGAGAACCCAACTGGATATCTGCCAAACAAGGCCGGCTACCCCCCTTTCCGGGGAATATAAAAAACCTCAGATATGCCACCCCCGGTCCTTTGGGACCTTTATACGAGGTGCCTCTAAACCAACAACCACACAGAAATAAATATAGTGTGTCCACATGAGTAAGTATCAGGGCTCCATACCATGACACTACCCTTTTCCAGAACGAATGGTCATACCCTAGGGAAGCTATCCCTGAAAACCTTGCCACACAATTTCTGTTTCGACCATTACCCGTTTGTGAGGCTCGACGAAGTCTCGTCCACAAAGCCGCGCTTTGGTACAAAGCCATGCTTTGGGTCCACAAATGATCAAAGTAACGATCACGAAGATAAATGATCAAACAAATGATCATATCACAAATGATCAAACAATGATCATTTCACAGCAACACTCAGCATGTCACATTACCAAATTGGGAATATATCACTGATAACCATCAACTACATAATCTCTGAGCTCGTACGTCTTAGAGAAGGGTGTTAAGCTAAGAGAATAAATTCTCCGCCACCAACAGAAATATATTTGAAAGAAATCAGCTTTATATCTATAATTGTAATGTCAGACATAACAATCCATACAAGTCTGTTCTGGGTTCGAACAGAACCTAAGGCACTTCTTACGAAGCCCTTGCAATCCGGGTATTCGCAATCCCGATTGGACTTCCCATCACTTAGGGAGTCTCTATACCGGCGCGACTCAGTGCAGAGACAATCGATAGGTTCTCCTATCGCTCTCGCAAATACCCGGTCTTCACCACCGGTCTTCAAATGCTATCCATAACGTCGAATCACATATTCGGAATAGGTTATATGACACAAAGGTCTTCTCCCGGCTAAACCGAATAGTGAGCGCAATATTTAAAACATATGGATATGGGATTTCAATTAAGTCACAACTTAAAAATTCGAAACTTACTTTCAAATGGTTTAAACCAAATACCACTTCAAATCTTTTAAACAAAAGATTTATTTCATAAAGTTCACCTACTTTCACAAATATTTATTACTGGATTTCAAAACAATTCCATCTCAATTGGATTAATTCATTTAAATCTTTAAATTAAAGATTTATCTTATAGCTTTCAAACCGTTCCCAAATATTCACTTTCAAAATTCATTTCCAAATATTCATCAATAACATGGTAAACTATTTCAGTTTAAACTTGAAATCCCTTTTATATAATTTGAAATTCGTTTCTCCTGTGAAAGCTTTTTATTATTTAGAAACAACAGTGTTATTTCGAAAAAACCCGATTTCATTTATACAAGTTACAATCTTTGGGTTAATTCAAATTTCCAAAAATAATACTTTAAAAATGGTTTAACTTATAATGATTAGTATAATATCGTTAATTCCTAGCTTCAAATTACAGAATTCAATTTCAATATTGAATTCAAATTTAAATCAAAGTATTTAAATTCTAAAACTTAATCAAGTAATTTAAAAATAATTTTTTATCTTGAAATTCCATTCCAAAAGCTTTTCACATTTATTCCGATTCCATTTCCAAAACATTTGAATTTAAAAGTTCAAATTTTAAACTATTTCAAAAATCTATGACTTAACCGATTTCCTCGTGAAATCCATCATTGTGTGTGTATGGTGTGGTCCAGGGGTTTAACACAATAGTGCAACATCATTCAATCATCACAGATTAAAACATAGAAATATAGTTGATAAGCGATATAAACTATAACGCTTATCTTTCATTCACAGATCCATAGATAATATACAGATGTATCATCAATAAATGAATAAATTTTATATAGCACAATCCACAGAACAAAATATCACAGATCAGATAGGACAATCAATTCAAGGCAACTCATTCAATACAATCATTCATAAGTAAGGTCAAATATTCAATAAACATTTATAAGCAGGATTAATTAATTATTTAATCCTAAGTAATTCAATTTATTTCCAATTAAATTAATTATTTATGAATTAATCCAATTCTGATTAATAAATTACAAATCATTTGATATAAATTAATTTATTAATTACCTTGATTAATTACATCAAATAATCACCTCGTTATTAATTATTCCTTAATTGCTCATTATATAAATAAATTATCCCATGATAAATTATCCCCACAAATTAATCCTTTGATAAATTACAAAGGTAATTTCCCAAATTATTCCATTTATAAATCATCTTCACTAATAACATTCCAGTAATTATCATTAACTACTTTTCCAAGTAATTATGCTCCATTAATTACACTAAGAAAATTACACTTATCAAATATTTTCTTAAACTAAATTAATTAACTTAAATTAATCGTATTATCAAAATTATTACAAGAAGTAATTAATTTTTCAATTACTTTTATCAAGTAATTACATTTATCAATTTACAAATGATTGTCAAAATTGATTAATTTAATTAATTAAATAAAATTAATTACATTAATTAATTATTTAAAAATCTTTAAAATAATTGTAAATGACATTTATTACTTACGTATGAAACTTATATAAGGAAAGTCTTTAACTAATTTACTTATTTAATTACTTAGTTAATTAATATTAACTTTGTTAATCAAAATACTTAAACTATTAAGGCAATATCAACAGACCCGAGGAAAGTACCTCATTTACTCGAGTAAATCTCCAGTCATCCCCTACTTTTCCCCGCGTCTCACTCTTCTCCTCTTCTTCTACTCCTACCTGTTCTTTCTTCTTCTTCTTCTTTTTTTTCCAGTTAATTTAAGTTACGTTTAAACTTATAAACTAGTATGTTACAGGATCCCTACGAGCGAAACAAACATCTTCACGAGAAAATCGATTACTTCCTTGAGCAAACTCTCGAGAACCCAATACTTGCTCAACCCCCAAACGTGCTCGCGACCCACCATGCACGTGCACACGAACCCCAAACTCCTCCGGCCACCGTTTCGATCATCAACAAGTCAACGTCGACGCCTTGAAGCCCCGCGACCACCCAAACGCGTGAGAAGATCATCGAATCGAAATCGAGCTTTAAACCCAAAACTGAACTAAAAGCCGAACCTGGAAATCACGGCATTGATGAGACTCCAACCACCAACGGCTACACAACTCCGGCCTCCAACCCCTCGACGCTTCCTCTTCCATCACCCAGAACCGCTTCGCACTTGGTCAACCATAGGCGGCGAAAACAATATTCTACAGGACACCGAAAAACACTCGAACCCAACCCTACTTTCGATTCGTTCCAAATTCCCTGGTATTCGAATTTTTTTTAATATTTTTCCTGTGTTACTAAATCAATAATCTAGCTTCACCATAAGTTTCAACATCAATAGTTGATTAAATCGACAGGAATTGATGAAAAAGCAATTTCGGTTCCTTTACGAACTACACTCTTTATGTTTATCTAAAAATCATAATTTTTGTTTTAAAAATCCTACTTTTGAATGTTATTTCAAGATATAAATTCAAACTTACAATTTAAATTATTCGAATTTTAAACATTTATTTGCTTTATACTGTATATTTGGATTTACATTTTTTATATTTCACAGCCAACCATCAAACCATTTTCTAAGCCTTGATCTTTAGTTTAAACAAACATAATTAGTTAAATTCCTAAGTTATAAAATGTTTTGTATGAAGATATATTAGTTTTCTTCTACTTTATTTTGCTCTGTAACTAGAATTACAGGGGAATAGAAATACACAGCTCAACAGAAATACACAGCAGATTCACATAAATTCTTTTCAACATTACTGGCATATAACTAAATTTTACTTGAAAGTTGACAAGGTGAAGTTACTCACAATTTTGAAACTGTCTTGAGTTGTTAGCTGAAGCTTTTAAATTTGATCCTCTGGTTTGAATTGTTTGTATAGTGTTGTTGAAGTTTTGTTTTAGTTTGAAAGGATATTTGCTTCAGTTTTTTTTTGTTTAGTTTTGAAGATGGACAAAATGAGATTGAGGAAGGCTGGGTATATAAGAAAATGAGTTGTACAGGGATGATATCTTTGTTTATACATAGGTATGGGTGATATGCTATGTTATGGTGGCTGAGATGTTTTTATTAAATGCTTTGGTACTTTATTTCCATGCTTTGCATTTCGGCTGATATATGAAATGTTATAGTGTACTAGAGGTAGTAGCATTGACTATCATATGTCTTGTTTATAGATATAAATATGTTTGCACTGTTTTCTTTTGTTAATTCACTTGAATGTATTTGATTTTGCTTTGCATACTTGAGAATGTAAATAAAGTTCTATTTAACATGTTGTTTTAGTTGTTGTTATCAAACTTAACTTATGTATTTATTTTCAAATATTCAAATTTATTATCGATTATTAAAATTTACTAACATTTGGTATAATTTACCGATTATTACACAATTATTTAAATCAAAAATCAAATTAATTATCATTTTAAACTCAATTAAAATCCGGGATCGTTACATGTATTATCCTGATTTCTTTGCTTTCTTCTCATCAATCCTCAGAGTTGCTCATCCGTCCTCTATGAAGAGCACTCGTTCATGGCTACTTGAAAGAGTCCTCAAAGCAAAAGATGACGGTGGTGTCCAAATTGCAACAGAAAGCTCTCGATACTGAGAGGACCTCTCGGTGCCGAGAGGTTTCCGTTACCCATTGGACTAGTAAATCTTGGAGTTCTCCCTTCTACCTCTTCTAAGTCTTTTTCCAAATTCTTGATTCGTTTGTCTTTGTTCTAACTCTAGCAGAAATCTACTTAGTTAAAAACCCGGTTAATACATAATCTTCCTATTAAGATCTGAATTTCCTAGGCTAATAAAGACTATATCTACTGATTACAAAACACGATACATTACAAGTCGACCCAAAACTAGGCCTTATGATATGTCTTTTCATATGGCGTGATGACCCAAATGCAATGGTGAACTTTGTTTTTCGAGATTTGATTGGATCTAGCCTAAATATTCAATAAAAATAAGGAATCGTTAGAAAATTAAGAGCCGTTGATTCTAGGTATAACAAATCAAATTTTCGACCCTCGAAAATCGACATTAATACGCTCATTTTATCGCAGGCTGAACATTCAAGTGCCGAAAATACCTATTTGTTAGCGTGAAAGAAGAAGGTAGAAGATAGAAGAAAACTAAACAACACAAAATCTCTTAACATTGCGAATAATATATAATACAACAATGATCTTTACAAAAAGAAAACATCTTTACTCATATAATATCAAAGTACACTAGGCTTATCCTAAATTTGGACAGTTATAGAAACATGTCCTTGCATTGACAAACATACAGACTCTATAATACAGCGGTAGAAAAATATACGTGAATAGGTCTTGACCATCCTGCTCCCTTCAACTCCAAAGTATCCAGCTAAACTTGGGAAAACACGCTCGGTCTCAACCAAGCATTACATGGAATAACGCCTGGTTCAGTCTAGTAAACCAGCATGAGTAAAGCTCCATAACAAGTAATAACCAAACTGATTTCTACATTTGAAAAACTTTCAAATAAAGGGTATCTCGTAAGACCACACCACACATAAAAACGGATTGGTTTTTATCTTATGATAATCAAAACATTTTATATCAATATACAACAATATTGACATAGCGTCAGGTTTAAAGTAAATAGATAAAATGGCTGAAATGCTTGCATCTCACATTCCAACGTACTAGGCTCTACAATCGAAAACGTATGGCATGTATTGGAGAATGTATTCCAATTAATGACTGGGCTACTAGGATATCGTCCGCCACAGTACACTTCTAGAAAAATGTACAGAGGTCGTACCTAACGAACCCTGCCAACATAGAACCGGCCTACTCCTTGCTGGATCATACCGAATATATCATCGCCCCGGTTACTTTGCAACCTTTAACTGAGTGCTCCCACGTACACGAATTCATTGACGATTGTGTATATATCTAGAAGGGTGATGATATACCCTAATGGGTGCGACCCACATAGCCCTACTGCATATCCCATATTTTATTCATTCTCGGTTGATGAGGCTTGGGGCTACATTTTACCTTTCTGAATAGCAGTCCCTCTTAGAATGCTAACACTACACTCCCGACAGTAATGTAGTGCTAACATTCATCCATACCAGTTGTCCAGGATAAGGACAAACTGAAGGCACTACTTATACGACATCCATTATGGAATCACATTCAGGATTAGTAGCAATAAGCGCTTGTACTTCAATGGCTCCATCTTTAATCCCATGCTTCAAGATGTCTTCATTATGGAATGCCTGAGTTGGATCGAAGTGGTTTTTGGATAACATATCCGATTCTGGTCTCTTTGAAACAACTTTCGATATATTCCGGTAAACTCAACCTTGGTTCTTTAGAAAATAAACAGACAAATGACAAGAGAAAATTTCATCTCCTAGCCGTTTGTGGACGTATTTCCTTATCATTCATCCTAGAAGAAAGAAAAGAATTTATACATATAGTTAGCACCTTCGACGGTAACTGTACCATATAATTCTCGTGTTTCTCCTACATATTTTCAAAGTTACGTTTTGGATCCAGCTTTGATAGTCGGTTATTTAACTATCAAATAAATAAACATCCAATCATGGTTTAATTTCCATATAGGATCCACTAAGCCTTTATTAATTCTCTTTAATTAATAAAATCACTCTATAAAATCTGATCAAAAGATCTTTTCAAAACACTATTCCCAATCCCCTTACATTTCCTTTATACTTGGAAACCTTTATATACTTATCTCAATGGTATAAGTATATTACCAAAACATTTTATTTTTCATGCCTTGAAACAAAATCATATACTTATCTTATCAGTATATGTATATTTACAAACTTTTCAAAGTTTCCTTCTTCCTAAATCTAAACGTTTCTTCCAAATAAAACATTCTGCTTATCCTTTATCAAAAATTCCCTTTTTCATCTCATATTTCAATTAACTTATAACTTTCAAAATAAAGTTATAACCATTTTTACAAACCTTCAAGTTAATTTATAAACCCCTTTCCAAATCTTTGAAATAATTTATAAACCTTTTTTCTATTTTTAAAACTCTTTATATAAACCTTTTTATACTCCATTATAAAATATCCTTTATAAATATCGTTTACAAAACATCATTTGTAAAGCACCTTCAAGTAACGCTTTAATAAAAAACCCTTTTATAAACAAGTTATTACTTACAAATAACTTTACAACATAATAGCATAACTTGGAAATCTTTTACAAACTTTAAACTATAAATAGATTAAAGAATTTAAGTTAATTCAAAACACACTTTACAAATTCAAAAAGAGGCTTTGCAATCCCAATGGTACTAGTTTAAGTTACCATTCAATTTCATTTCGATTCCCAAGTCACTTAACAATTATTTACATAAGCTACCATATATGTAAATACAATTCATATTCAATCAGGAAATAACATGACAATATAAAAAGTTGGCATATACAAGTCCAAATATCATAACAATAGGATGGTGATTTATCCTGCTAAATAGATGTCCAAACAATTCAATCAACGTGTAGAAGAATGGGAATTTATTCTGCTTAACAAATGTCTACACAGTTAAATCACTTACATTATAGCAGAATGGTGTTTTGTTCTACTAACAGATGTCATTTAATTCTCCTAATCATATGAGTAACTTAAGGGTCTGGACAAGAGATACTTTAATATGGAAACGATTTACTTTGAAAAGGAAAATTGACTAAAACACATTCTGTTTGGTTTAAAATCATCTTTGAAAAGTTAGAAGTATATTTAATTAGCTTAAACCCCAACTAAATCTTAATTAATCCAATTTAAATCAAGATAAATCATAATTAAACTCTAATTAGGCTTAATGAACTTGATTAAGTATTAATTAACTTCCTAATGCAACTTGGTTAAGGTTAAACCAAATTGTTTAAGAGTTGAACCCTAATTAATTTAATATTAATTAAATAACCCATAAAATAAATAAATAAATAACCATTAATCTAATTAAATAATTATTAATCACTTCTTAACCCTATTAGTCACTAATTAAAACTTTATAAGTCATTAACTTAACTTAAGTGATGATTAACCTCTAATCACCTTCTTAATTACCAATTAGGTGCTAATTAACTTTTAATTAACTAATTAATTAATTATACTACGACTTAAATACTTTTTAATATTACTAATTAAGTTTGAAAAAATTTGTGAACTAATTTCAAAATAAAACAAATTTGAAATAGAAATTCAAACCTTTGCCGAGTTGCATCAATAACGACTATCGTTATGAGTGCATTTTGCTCTAACCCACCTTTAAGTGAAGCCACTTTACTAAAATTGTACTATTTCAAGATTGAAACACATCTTAGTGAATTTTCATACTTTAAAACCAATTACACAAACTTTAACCAAAATCTAAACTTTAAACTCTTGAAATTAGTTTGATTTCAAATCCGTCGCGACTCATACAAAGTTTCAACTTTATTTTCAACCCATCATGACTATAGTCAAGTTTATGATCAACCCTTTATATTTACACATCACATTCATGCAACAAAATGTATACATATACCAATATATATACAATTACTAACTTTGCAATAACACATCCATTCGAGTGCTAACACTTATCCATAAATTTGCACCTAACATTCCAAGATCCAACGTATATATAACATACATATAGCAAAGGATCAACACAACATATAAAGGAAAGTTCTTTCCAAAAATTAGGAATTTAGTCTCTGAAAGCTATCCAAACTCTCACTAAATTAGAGTTTGACATAGTGCTTCCATTCCTAAGCAATAAGATAGAGTCTTGAACCCTTAATGCACTAGGTAGGCTCGGCCTTGAAGGGAAGAGGAAGCGAGACTTGTTTTGGTAAGATGGAGCGACTTCGGATAAACTTCGAATTCTCAACAATAAACCCGAAAATAGATCATTTTGCAATTGATTTTTGGGCCACCTACTCAAGGAAATTCAGAAAGCCCTCAAAGATAAATTTATTGGAATTTCTTTTCTATATCATTTCAAAAAAGAATCACTCATTTTTTGTTTGTTTTGATGAAGTTATGACCAAAAGAAGAAGGGTAATTTTCGGACTTGAAATTCTGGGTGAAAAATTGCTTTGCATAGATTGGGTATTTTGACATAGATATGATAGATCCTTTGTAACGACCCGATTTTCGATGCCTGAAAATCGAACCATTAGGGTTAAAAGAAGAAGGAGGTAGAAGAAGAAATAGATACAATATCAAAATCTTACCAACAAAGCACAATAAAATATAATAAATGATAACAAATCTTTACACAAAAGAAGCTATATCTGTTTTATACATACATCATCAGAATACAATACAGCATCGGAGTTCAATGCAATCAACAACACAAATCAGGACGGTTATAATATCTCATCCTTCCAAAACTGAATAACAGAGGAATAATAATCTAGCATGGAAGTCGTCTCGCCATCCAGCTCGTCTTCTGAGCTCCACAGCAGTCCATCCAAAATCAATAGTCTATAATACTCGGTATGACCCAAGCATCATAGTTAAATAACACTCAAGTCAGTCTGAAAAACGAGCGTGAGAAAACACACTCAATTGGATTATAATAGTTTTCAAAATCATTTGAAATCAATGGTATGTCATAAGACCACGCCACAAATAAACATGCCGGTGTTTTACCTTACGATAACCTGAACATTTCTTATAAAATCCTCTGATATTATAATAGTGTCTATATGCAAATACTTATTCAAATAGCCGAAATTGTTACATTATTAAATTCCAGCTACTAGCCACAAAGTGGGTTCTACAAACAAAAACCGTAAAAGGCGCGTAGGAAAAATGGATTTCCATCAATGGCAGGGCTACTGGGGTACCGCCCGTCACAGTACGTGGTCTAGATCACCGTACTGAGGATCCCACCCGATCCATTGTAACACAAAGCCGGAGCAACCCCTTACTGGATAGTCCAAATAAGTTCACCCCGCAGTTGGGATCAGCAACCTCCACGTAGCCGAAATATAAAAGGACGTCTAGATAGGGTTGACCTTACCCTAATTGGTTGCTAGCCACTTAGCCTTGTGTGCACTTCCCCTATTTTAGCCATTCCGGTTGATGAGGCTTGAGGCTATGTGTTATCTTTTTAGCACACATTCACTTAGAATGCTCATCGTCCTCCTGAAGATGATTTGAAAGAATTCATCTATACAAGTCTGTTCCAGGTTCGAATGGAACCGAAGGCACTACTCCTACTACGTCCATTTTGGAATCACTCTCAGGATTAGCAGCAACTAGCCCTTGCACTTCGCTGCTCCACCTTCGACTCCCAGCTCTTGTCTTCCTCACGAAAACGTTCAAACCGGATCGAAGTGGTTTTCGGGAAATTAATCCCGATCTCAGTCTCTTCTAAACGATCGGTGCATTGGCCAATATTGATAGTCGGTTATTTAACTATCAACTAACATTCACAAACAGTCCATCAGTCATTAATAATTTCCCAAATTATTTATTAAACTCAAAATATCTTCGCAAGATATATTTCCACTTTTCAATCCTTTGAAAACAGTTTTAGACAACGCTTCTCTCTCGGAATAAATTTCCCAAATATTTATTTATTTCCACTGAAAACAACCAAGTCCAAATACTTTAGATTTTAAATTAATTTAAATCACTTTATTCTAAATTATACTTTAAAACATTTAAATTAAACTACTTAAACACTTTATCCAAAATATATACTTTTAAAAAAATATTTAAAATAAACCGCCCTATAAAATATAAATCTAATTTTTAAAATAAAAGTTAAGCCAAACTAAATTTAAAATAAGAGTTACATAATTCTATACAAGTTTTCAAATAAACTTTAACCAAACTATCTTTAAAATAAAACTATTTTATAAAATATAAATATTAATAATTATCTTTAAAATCATAATACTAGTCAAATCTTTAAATAATTACTACTATAATTAATTTAAATAAATGTTTACTTTTAAAATTTAAACAACTTAAATAGTAATTTCTTAAAAACATTCCTTTAAACAAACTTTAAAACTTTTAACTTATACTAAAAATCTACTTTTAAAAACATACTTGGCTTTTCAGGGAAATACACTTTTCTCCCACTCCTTTAAAAATATACCACTATTTATTTTTAAAACAAATTCTCATTCCTTCATAAATTCCTACAGTGAATTTATAATCCAAAACATCCACGGATATCCATTTCACTTTATAAACCCAGTTTGTAAATTTCATAGTCTCATCTCCCTTTAAAATTCTAATTTCAAACACTTAAATCAATTTTCAAATTGATTTCTAAAATTTACTCCATTTAAAATAAATTTCTTTATTTATCCGATTTCATTTCAAACTCATTAATTTCATATTTAACTTCTTTATTATAATTCAAAATCTTATTTAAGCTGAAATACAAATTTTATACTTCTTTCCAAATTTCGTCTTTATCTTTTCCAAATTTAAACCTTAAATTTGAAAATAATTTCTTTATTACTCCAAATAATATCATTAAGTCTAAAAAGTAATTTATTCTTCTTTATTCAATTTAAACGATATAATTTAAAAAATGAATAGAACACCCTCAAATTTAATTTAATACTTCTATTATCTCCAGTATTATAATTATAAATTTTCCAAATCTTTGAAATATTTTTACCAAGCATAAATCTGAAGATTCAACATTTTACCCAACTTTCAACAATTAAACTCAATAATTTAATAGCCAAATAAATAGCGATATTTGAAATTCAAGCTAAACTAATTTTCAAATATTTAAAATCAATTAAATATTTCAATTTTAAATATCTAGAAATTTCGAATCGTCGTTCCTCCCCCTTTAAAAGAATTTCATTGTAACGATCCGGCTTTTCGACTTTCGAAAGTCGACATCAATACGTCCACTTTATCGACTGCCAAACAATCGAACGCCGGAAAACCAAAGCGTTAGCGTTTAAGAAGAAGAAGATGGAAGAATAAATAGAAACAACAACAAAATCTTACATTTCGCAGCGGAACAACATATAATAGATAAATGAATAATCTTTGAAAATAAAAGCACTATATCAGTTTAACATACATCATCAGAGTTTACAACGACACACAATACAACACTAAAAGTCATTATAACCTGACTACATGGAACTGACTTTGCACCAACCCAAACGCAATGGATAATACATAGTATAGATGATAAGCCTCGCCATCCAGCTTCAACTCCAGATTTCCACAGCATACTTCTTGATTGACTTCGCTGCAGGATAATGATAACCTGACTCTAGGCTGCCCGTGTGGAAAATTGTGGGCACCCAAAGTTTAGAAAAGGAACAATAAACTCCAGGTCAGTCATGGGACATGTGTGAGATATTAAAAAACAGTTATTTTCACAAAGAGAATAAAAAGAAATCCGCTATGCTTTTAGAAAATGAAACTGCCATAAGGCCTCTCGCCACACACACAATGCAAACACACACTTGGAGGAGATTTCTGCATATGACAGTCAAAAATGCTTGATACGCGAAAACCATTTGATATTATCATTAGTGCATAGTGCAGAAAACATTTCGAAAGTATAATATTAATCTTAGCCAGCATACCACATTTCGTTGTATGCCTACTATAGCTACCAGGTTCAATAGAAGGCTACCGCCACATTCCATGGCAGGTTATACAACTAAAACTGTACAAGGTGCGTATTGTTTCTTTGGATTTCCAACAAAGGTCAGGCAAAGGAACTTCCTACACCGAAATGGGTACGCCTTTGAAAGGACGTCCCCAGAACCTAATTGGATCTCTGCTAACACAAGGCCAACGTTACCTCATGCTTTGACCAAGCTACAACATAGGTAACTACCACACAAGTATGCCATCTTCTGTCGTTACCGACCTTTATTCAAGCGCTCAAAACCAAAAACCACAAAGCAATAAGTTTGCAGCAACCACATAGGTTAAATATCTGGGCTCCATATCATGATATCACCACTTATCCAGAAGAAAATGACATACCCTAGGGGCGCGACCCCTAAAAACCTTACCGCAACATTCCTGTTTCGACCATTTCCAGGTTGTGAGGCTCGACGAAGTCTCGTCCACAATGCTACGCTTTTCACAAAATCCATGCTTCGATCAACAAATGATCAGCATCACTTTGTATGCTACATTACCGAATTGGGAATGTATCACTAGTAACCATCACCTACATAACCTCTGAGCTCGTACGTCTCAGAGAAGGGTGTTAAGCTAAGAGACTAAATTCTCTGCCACCAACAGAAATATATTTGATAGAAACCAGCTTTACATCTCAAAGTGTAACGTCAGACACACATCCATACAAGTCTGTTCTGGGTTCGAATAGAACCGAACGCACTTCCAAAGAAGCCATTGCAATCCGGGATTCCACAATCTCGAACAGACTCCCTATTACATATGGAGATCTCGATCCCGGAGCAACTCAGTGCAGAGTTATTCGACAGGTTATCCTATCATTTTCGAAAACACCCGGTCTTCACCACCGTCTTCAAATGCTATCCATTTCGTCGTATCACTATTCGAAATGGGTTATATGACATAAAGTCCTCTCTCGGTTAAACCGAATGGTGAGTGCTTAATTTAAAAACACGTGGATATTTCAATCACAAAGATTCGTCATCAAGATTCGATGTGGGTTTCAGATAACCATCTTGAAACCGACTCCCTGTCGCATCGAAATTCAAATGCCATTTAAAGGCCAATATTGATAGTCGGTTATTTAACTATCAATCAACATTCACAACAATCACCAAGATTCAAATAATTTTCCCCCAATTATTTATTTTCAAAATATATTCGCAAGATATAATTTTAACACTTCATCACTTTGAAAACAAATTTCAAACCACTTTTCAATCGCAAAATAAGATTCCCGATATTATTTATTTTCACTAAAAGTCTGACGAGTTCAAATACTTTAAAATAATTCAAATCACTTATCCAAAATATACTTGGAAATATTTAGAATAAAAACTATTTTTAAAACACTTGCTTAAATATTTGTTATGAAAATATTATACTAATACCTTATTTAAAACTTCAAGTCCAAACCAATTTTAGAAATATAATTAGTAGATAGGGTATAAATATTTAAATAACCTTTTTCTAAAACAAATATTATTTAAATTTAGACTGCCCGTGTGGAAAATTGTGGACACCCAGAGTTTAGAAAGGGAACAATAAACTCCAGGTCAGTCATGGGACTGGTGTGAGATCTTAAAAATAGTTATTTTCACAAAGAAAATAAAAAGAAATCCACTATACTTTTGGAAAATGAAACTGCCATAACGCCTCCCGCCACACACACAATGCAAGCGCACACTTGGATGAGATTTCTCCATATGACAGTTAAAAATGCTTGATACGCGAAAACCATTTGATATTATTATTAGTGCATAGTGCAGATAACATTACGAAAGTATAATATTAATCTTAGCCAGCATACCACATTTCGTCATATGCCTACTATAGCTACCATGTTCAATATCAGGTTACCGCCACATTCCATGGCAGGTTATACAACTAAAACCGTATAGGGCACACATTGTTTCTTTGGATTTCCATCAATGGTCAGGAAAAAGAACTTCCTACACCAAAATGAGTACGCCTCTGGAAGGACGCCTCGGAGAACCTAACCGGTCTGCTAACACAAAGCCGACGTTACCTCATGCTTTAACCAAGCTATAACATAGGTAACTACCACACAAGTATGCCATTCCCAGTCGTTACCGACCTTTATCCGAGTGCTCGACACCAACAACCACAAAGCAATAAGTTTGCAGCAACCACATAGGTTAAATATCTGGGCTCAATACCATGATTTCACCTCTTATCAAGAAGAAAACGGACATATCCTAGGGGCGCGACCCCTAAAAACCTTGCCGCAACATTCCTGTTTCGACAATTTCGGGTTGTGAGGCTCGACGAAGTCTCGTCCACAAAGCTACGCTTTTCACAAAAGCCATGCTTCGATCAACAAATGATCAGCAGCACTTCGTATGCCACATTACCAAATTGGGAATGTATCACTAGTAGCCATCAACTACATAATCTCTAAGCTCGTACGTCTCAAAGAAGGGTGTTAAGCTAAGAGAATAAATTCTCCGTCACCAACAGAAATGTATTTGATAAAAACCAGCTTTACATCTCAAAGTGCAACGTCAAACACATAACCATACAAGTCTGTTCCAGGTTCGAACAGAACCGAAGGCACTTCCAAAGAAGCCCTTGCAATCCGGGCATCCATAATCCCGATCGGACTCCCCATCACATATGGAGATCTCTATACCGGAGCAACTCAGTGCAGAGTTATTCGACAGGTTATCCTATCGTTCTCGAAAACACCCGGTCTTCACCACCGTCTTCAAATGTTATCCATTTCATCGTATCACTATTCGGAATGGGTTATATGACACAAAGTCATCTCCCGGCTAAACCAAATAGTGAGCGCTTAATTTAAAAACACTTGGATATTTCAATCACAAAGATTCATCATCAAGATTCGATGTGGGTTTTGGATAACCATCTAGAAACCGACTCCCTGTCGCATCGAAATTCAAATGCCATTTAAAGGCCAATATTGATAGTCGGTTATTTAACTATCAATCAACATTTACAAAAGTCACCAAGATTTAAATAATTTTCACCTAATTATTTATTTTCTAAATATCTTCGCAAGATATAATTTTAACACTTCATCAATTTGAAAACAAATTTTCAAATCACTTTTCAATCGCGGAATAAGATTCCTAATATTATTTATTTTCACTGAAAGTCTGCCGAGTTCAAATACTTTAAAATAATTCAAATCACTTATCCAAAATATACTTAGAAATATTTAGAATAAAAACTATTTTTAAAACACTTGCTTAAATATTTGTTATGAAAATATTATGCTAATACCTTATATAAAACATCAAGTCCAAACCAATTTAGAAATAAAATTAGTAGATAGGGTATAAATATTTGAATAGCCTTTTTCTAAAACAAATACTATTTAAATCTTTAAATAATCATAATTAATTAAATTAATCTTTACTTTAAAGATTTTCAAAATAACTTAAGAAAATAATTTCTCCAAAATATTCTTTTTAAAACATCTCTAGAACTTTAATTTATACTTGAAAGCTATGTTGAAAACATACTCGGCTTTCCAAGGAAAATATGCTTTCCATTTCAAAATGGTCCATTTAAACCAATTAATAAACCCTCCTCGATTTATTTTAAATTTACATTCCAAATCCGTAAATTCCTTTCCACACTTTTAAAAATAAACCAATGTTTATTTTTAAAACAAAATTCCCTTTCCTTTACAAATTCCCATTGTGAATTTAGATTTTCAAATATCAACTAATATACGATTTTCAAATCGATTCCCAAATATTCACTTTCAAACACCAAATCAAATTTCTAATTGATTTAAAAAATCATTTCAAACACCAAGTCAAATCCCAAATTGATTTCCAAACACCAAATCAATTTCTAAATTGATTTCCCAAAGATTTTCAAATACCAAATAAAATCTTAAAATCGAATTCCCAGATTTATTTTCTTTTAAAATAAATCTCTTCATTTCTTCCAAACTATTTAAAAATCCAAATTTTAAATAAATTCTTCAACTATTTAGCAATAATGCTAAAATCCATTTATTAAAATATTTTCCCATAATTTGGAATTTATTCAATAGAATTTCAAAAATAAAACTTTGTCATTTTAAAATTCTTTTTAATTTATCAAATCCTCAAAATCTAATTTACTATAGATTTTCTACTTAAATTTCAAAAATCCAATTTTATTCATTTCTGGTATCCTACGATACCAAAAATATATTCGGCTAAACTATAGCCTTTAACGATTTAAATCACAAATATAATCACACAAAGATTATAAATAATCAATGCACAATATTGAAACAAATTCAAATATTTGAGGAATCCAGTTGGATCTCGCCAACCTGTTTCCCTGCATCCACAGATGTAACGACTAGAATTTTGCCCGCTCAAAAATCGACATCCGTACTTCAAATCGTATTCGAATGCCATAGATTCGACCGTTCAAATCCGATTCGTCGGAGCTTATAACAACATTAAGTAAATAACACAGCGGAATAAAAGAATAATACATTGATATACAACTTTGATACAATATCTGATACAACAGATGATCCAATAGATATCAATATACATCAGAGATATGATACAATAAATAGCAGCGGAAAAGAAAATAGATGACATCTAGCAGCGGAACAATATAACTCTTAGATAGTCTTCAAAAGATAACTCCTAGAACTGCAACTCCATTTCCAAGAATCAATCCAGCAATAGCTCGAACCCCCAATAACGATGCACCTAGCATAAGCAAGACTGGTGTGGTCCAAAGACTGAACTAACTCTAGATAATCTACTAAACCTGACTATCTGAAAAAAACCCAACTCTAGACTGCTCGTGTAGGAAATTTTGAGCACCCAGAGTTTAGGAAAGAAACAATAAACTCCGGATCAGTCGTGGGACTGGTGTGAGCAACAAAAACAGTTTATCTTTTAAAACATTCAACAAAAGATTTTCAAAGTCAATTCGCAATGCTTTTTTAAAAATGAGACTACCATAAGGCCTCCCGCACACACACACAATGCAAACGCAGAATCGGAGGAGATTTCTCCTTATGATAGTCAAAGATGCTTGATACGCATTAAAAAGAAACATTTGATATTATTACTAGTGCATAGTGTAGAGAAAAATTCATTTCGAAAATAAAGATATAAATCTTAGCCAGCATAGACATTTCGAACTATGCCTACTATAGCTACCATCTAAACAGTGGTGACCACCATAAGTAAATGGCAGGTTCTACAACTAATACCGTACAAGGTTTCGTATTGGGAATTGGATTTCCAACGAATGATCAGGCCAAGGAACTTCCCATTGCCACATGAGAACGCCTCTGGATGGACGTCCCCGAGAACCAAACCGGATCTCTGCTAACACAAGGCCGGGTTTCCCCTAACTGAGTAACAACTGACCGAATATGCCATCCCCCGGTCCTTTGGGACCTTTAACCGAGCGCTCGTAATCAATTCACACAATCATAAAGTGTTTTCAACATGAGTAAGTATCTGGGCTCCATACCATGATACCACCCTTTTCCAGAAGGAAATGCACATACCCTAAAGGGCGCTACCCCTCATAACCTTGCCGCATCTTTCCTGTTTTGACCATTCCCGAGGTGTGAGGCTCGACGAAGTCACGTCCACAAAAACATACTTTATACAAAAGCCATGCTTTTGGTCAACAAATGATCATAGAAATGATCACCAGGATAGACGATCAGATAAATGATCCTATCACAAATGATCAACACAATGATCATTTCACAGCAACACTCAACATGTCACATTACCAAATTGGGAATATATCGCTGATAACCTTCAACTACATAACCTCTGATCTCGTACGTCTCAGAGAAGGGTGTTAAGCTAAAAGAATAAATTCTTCGCCACCAACAGAAATATATTTGAAAGAAATCGGCTTTATATCTCAATTTGTAATGTCAGACATACAATCCATACAAGTCTGTTCCGGGCTCGAACAGAACCGAAGGCACTTACAAAGAAGTCCTTGCAATCCGGATATTCACAATCCCGATCGGATTTCCCATCACTTAGGGAGTCTCTATACTGTTGCAACTCAGTGCAGAGACAATCGATAGGTCATACTATCGTTCTTGCAAATACCCGGTCTTCAACACCGGTCTTCAAATGCTATCCATAACGACGTATCACATATTCGGAATGGGTTATACGACCCAAAGGTCCTTTCTCGGCTAACCCGAATAGTAAGCGCAACATTTAAAACATATGGATAAGGAATTTCAATTAAGTCACATCTTAATAATTCAAAACTTTTCTTTCAAATGGTTTAAACAAATCACCATTTCAAATCTTTTAACAAAAGATTAATTTCACAAAATTCCATTTACGGATTTCAAAACAATTTCCATTTCATTTGGATTAACTCGTTAAATCTTTAAATCAAAGATTTAACTCATAGCTTTCAAAATTCGATTAACTTGTTGAACCTTTAAATCAAAGATTCAACTTATAGCCTTCAAAATCATTTCCAAAGATTCATTCATAGCCTTTCAAAAACAATTTCAATTCAAGTTGGATTAACTCATTCGGTCTTTGAATCAAAGATTTATTTCATAGCTTTCAAAACATTTCAATTCTATTTCAGCTTGAAACCTTTTCAACATAATTGGGAGATCCTTTCTTTAAAATGAAAGCTATTATTATTTGAAAACAAGTAGTTTTCGTTTCGAAGAAATTCGATCTTATTTATACAAGTTAAATCTTTTGGGTTAATTCAAATTCCCAAAAACAACACTTCAAAAATGGTTTAAAACCCATATAAACTTGTATACCGTTTAATATCATAAATACTGAATATAGAATTCAATTTCAGATATTGAATTCCAATTTTAATCAAATTATTCAAATTTCAAACTTAATCAAGTTGTTCCAAATAACTTTCATGTTTGAAATTTCATTTCAAAAGATTTTCACTTTAATCTCAATGCATTTCCAAAACATTTGAATTCAAATATTCAATTTTATAAATCATTTCAAAATCTGTGACTTAATCGATTTCCTCGTGAAATCCATATTTGTGTGTGTATAAGTGTGGTTCAGGGGTTTAACACAATAGCGCAACATCATTCAATCATCATAGATCAGAACACAGAAATATACAAATATAAATCAATGAATGAATCATATACAGCTCAATCCACAGAACAAAATATCACAAATCAGATAGGACAATCAATTCAATGCATCTTATACAATACAATCATTCATAAGTATGGTCAAGTATTCAATAGTCATTTATAAGCGGGATTAATTTATTACAAATCATTTGATATAAATTAATTAATCAATCAACTTAATTAATTACATCAATTAATCAATTCCTTAATTACTCGTTAAATAAATTAATTATCCCATAATTAATTATCTCCATTAATTTCACTAAGTAAATTCACCTATCCAATTATCAAATAATTTTCTTAAATTAATTAAATTATTCTTGATTAATCATATTAATTTAAATCAATTCTTTTAAACCAATTTCATAATTAATTAACCAATTTATTAATTATTTAAGAAATTAAACCTTAATTAATAAAGTTAAACTTACAATTACAAATTAAATTGATTCAAAACATTAATTATCCATTCTAACTAATTTAATAATTAATGTAATACAATTCATTCAATCTTTATTAAATTTAAGGTGAACTCATTCGTACTAGTGATTTAAATATCATTTGCAAATATGTTTGAAATCTTTTAATTTCAAACTTTCCTTCCTAATTTCATTTTAAACCCAAGATTTAAAATTCCAATTTCAAAGCCCAAGTTATATTTATATCCTCTTAAATACTTAAACACAGTTAGTAGACTATATAATAATGAAAGCTTAGTTAATTCCCTGATTTAAATATTAGTTCTAAGCTTGCTTTAAAACTTTAAAATTTAATTTAAACTTCAAATAGGAGCAGGTTTTTGTTTTAAAACCTGAACAAAAGAGAAACTACCCGAGGCACTTCTATTTTACTTCGAGTTGCACAGGCCTTCACGCGAGACCCAACCCGATGGAACATCATCCCTTCCCCTGGACTTCTTCTTCCTTTATTTTTATTTTCTTTTACTTGGTTAGTTTAAAACTGTTGCACTAGGCTATCCCACACGAGCACATACTCGAGCAAAGCCATCATTTTCCCGAGTCAATCACGAGCACAATCCTGTTTGTTCGTCTTCTTCCCCAACCCATTGTCACGCAACAATCATCAAAGCGTGCATATGCACGTGCACAGTCGCACGGCGACGCTCCGGCCATTACGACCATCACCATCAAGTCACCGACCATCTCCTCCCTCGATCTCCATCACCCAAAATCCAAAGTACGCTCGAAATCGAAATCGAGAATTCAGCTCAAACCTGGAAAAAGCTATCAAAATTCAAGAACCACCATACCATAACCTGAAATCTCCTCTCTCTCGGCACTTCACCAACGGAGCATCTGCAACATCGGCTACCCCTTTGTCAATATGCCCCTCTCCATTTCCCAAGATTTGGCAACACTCGATCAATCGAGTAAGTCGAACCAATTAAAAATCTCGACCCAAATAAAACTAGGGTTAAAATCTTCCACGGTCAACCACCCTCGCCGCCACCACTTGTTCGCCTTCCTGATATTTTTCCCGACACCATCGATCACTCCTCCACCTCCCCGAACAACCCTAGCACCTCTAGTACCCCCGATCGCTAGAAATCCCCTAAAAACCCATTTTTGTTCAACCCAGAGCTGCACGCTTATTTCAAAACTAAAAATTATAATTTTAGTTTTAAAAATCATGTTTAAGTAAATAGATTCAACTTATATGCCTGGTTTCTTAAATTAAGAAAATTTGTTTTTAAACTTATTTAAAGTTGTATTAATCTTTCTTGATTGCCAGAGACAATTACATGTTGTTTCAACTTTAATAAATTTTTAACACCTAGCTTAAAAACAAACAAACAACATTTGTTTACATCCTAAGTTCAAGTAGTTACTAGATCAAGTGATGAAGGTTTGTTTGCTCATCTGTCTAAAAAAAAACAACAGGAACAGAGTTTCAAAAGTTACAGGCATACACAGATTTTCACAATCACATATATACTCATTTTCTAGATCTACGTAATCAACTAATTCAGGGACTTAAGATTTTTTTTTTTTTAATTAAAAGTTACTCACCTGTCTAAAAAGAAATAAACAGAGGAGACTCAGGCTTGAAATTGGAAATGCTTTTGATCTGTAATGATTTGTTTTTAGCTTGTTCAATCTGCTACTTGCTTTGCTTCATGAATTTGAAGTTAAACCTGGAGCTTGCTTTCAAACTTGAATTTTGTTTTGTTTATATTTTTTTTTCTTTTCTTTCTCGGTTTCTTTCTTAGCTTTATTTTTAAATGAAACGAAGTTGTGATGAAGAAGATATAAAGAAAGAAGTATATTGGGATAGAAGTATACAGGGTATACAAAACTGGTACATGTGATATCTTTATCTATTTAATAAGCATGGCTGAAGTATGTTGCATTAAATGTTGATATGTATCGCATTTATTGCCTTGTACATATATACTTTCCTCTCCATACTCCATTTCAGCTGTACAAATTTGAGATGATAGTGATGGCTTGTATTTGTTTAAGTGTATATGTATTTTATTTGTTTCTTTTCTTTTTAACTTTGAATTTTATCTTGTTGGTTTGTTGCCTTCAGGTTTGCATATGTGTATGTTGTATATATGTATTGTATATACATAGATTTGTTTACTTTGTTTTATTCCTATTTCTAGTATAACACTTACTCTTTATTTCTTTGTTTTATTTAGCATAATATAATGGCTGGTATGCTTGCATTAGTTACTTACAACTTTATGCAGGCTATATTTTATTTCTTCATTTGACAAGGGTACATGACTATATGTTTTGTTTGCTTTGACTATGCTAATTTGATTTCAGCTGGAGATATTAGTGGACTGCAGATTTGTTTATTAACTTGTATTTATATTTTGAATTTATATTTCTTTTTGCTTTGTTTTATCACTTTATATTTAAACTTTGTTTTGTCATTTCTTTTGTTTCATTGTCTTATTTTTATTCCTCTTTTATTTTAACTTAAATTGTTTATTTTACTTTAAATATTTATTGTTTTCTATTAAATTTATAAATTCAAATTATTATTAACCATCAATTGTAATACTTATTATTATTAATTATTATTAAACCATTCATTTACAATTCATATCTAATGTATATACATATATATATATCTATATTTATTTTTAAAACCATTTATTTAAGATTATATTTCAAATCCAATTTAATATATATTCACATATATACCAATTGTCAAATCCATATGACTTTGTACATTTTCTAGTCGAATCGGGGAAACTCGCATCATTTAAAAAAATCAATTTTACAATTTTTAATTCAAAAATTCATTTAAATTATCAATTTAAATTCATAAAAATCCTGGGTCGTTACAAACTTCCCCCCTTAAAAGAATTTTGTCCTCGAAATTCGCAGGCACGAAAACAACACAAAGAGATTCAAAGATAGAGAAATATCTTTTCAGATCAAACTGGATATCAGTTCTGTATTTGACTCACCAAATCAGAATATCAACAACAGATACAAGAAATTACAATAGAATTCCAAATTCGGTTTTTAAACGAAATCATTTTATCGATACAATTCGATTTAGCTTCATCTTTTATTAATCAATTTTAACTCAATTTAAAATTTCTAGTTTATTCAAAATTTCTAATTTATTCAAAATTTCTAATTTCTAATTCATTTATTAGAGTTTAAATCGAAAAGACGATAAGAAATCGATGAAGTACGAAGTAAAATTTCCTACAACGACTTGTAGACCACAATCATATCGAAACTTCTTTCTGGAGCTATCACGAAGCAATCAAAAGAAATTTGAAAACGAATCAAAAAGAGATTGAGAAGAAAGTTGTTTCCACTGTTGTTACAGAGTATTGACCAATTATAGTCGTATTCCCCTGTCCCTTATCTCGTTCTCTTTTTGCACTCATACTCACTATCAGTGGATAGTAAGAGAATTTACTGAAGCGTTCAAACAGATATCTTAAGGATATACTCATTCTAGGGTTTACTTCACCCTATCTCTAATGAGCTACTTAATGTGTTATACTCCTGAGCTAAAGTTCAACCCTTAGCTCTGATACCAAATGTAACGTTTGGCGGTCACAACCGGTAGGCTTTTCAACCATCCCAGCCCCACCGTGGCTTACACTGATATCCCAAACTTGCTTTTACGGCCACCCTTTCGAATGTCACGGCTTCGCCTAACCAACCCCGTAAAGAGGACGTGTGGGGGTAAGAGTCTCCCGTTCGCCACCAAACCGCGAAGCGAGAACCCCCCATCACATATCACCTAGCATAAGCAAGACTGGTGTGGTCCAAAGACTGAACTAACTCTAGATAATCTACTAAACTGTTTTAAAACTTGAATTTTGGTAAAGTTCTTTTATAAAAGAAATTTCAGAAAAAAAATTATTAATTAAACTGTTTTAAATAACTTGAATGATAAATGTTCTTCACATTTATTTTAAAGGATTATAAATTGAATTTAAATTTGATTAATGTTTAAATGGTTAATCATTTTGGATCTTAAATTCAAAATGGAATTTAAATTTGAATTTAAAAGTGTAATGTTTTTAAATATATAGTTAAACGTTAATTAAATCATAAATAAAGGAAATGAATTATATTAAGGATAATTAAGGTTCTTAGTTATTTAATTAATAAGGTAATTAAAGAATGATTTTGTTATATAAATTAATAAATTAGATTAATTTATAATTAAAAATAATTAATAATGATTTAATCTAAAATAATTTCTTAAGAAAGTGATTAAGAAATGTTATTGGTTAATAAAGATAATCGACTAAGGAGTATGAAATATTGACAAAGGTGATTAATTTTAATAATTAATTTGGATTAATTAAAATAAGTAATTAAAAGTTTAAATTAAGTAAGGAATAATTAATTTATAAACTAAGGATTATTAATTAGATATAAATTAATGATTTAAGTTGATTGTTCAAGCGATTAAGCAATAAATTAAATTTAAGGGTAATGTGATAGATTAACCCAGGTAATTAATTTGAGAATAATTAATTTATAAAAGGTTAATTAACTAATGAAAGTGATTAAGGAAAAAAAATCATTAATTAAGGAGTAATCAATTAATTAATTAAGAAAAATTTATTAAGAATAAATTATTAATTTAGGATAAATTAATGATTAATTAAAAGATAGTTTACTAAATGTTTTTAAATTAATTGATTATTAATTTTCCATGACCAACAAATTTATTCATAGAAATAAATCTGATTAACTTAATCAGATAATTGAATAAATCTTACCTTTGGATGCTTGGATTATATTGGATGTTAAACTATTTGATATCCCTGATATATGATGCTTTATGATTATCCTGATTTGTGTTGTGATCTGTGATATAGTTTATTATCTGTGATATATATATCTGCGAATCTGTGTATGAATAATAAGCATCATAATTTATATCGCTTATCGAATATATTGTTGTATTTGATCTGTGATGATTGAATGATGTTTGTGCACTATTGTGTTAAACCCCTAGACCACACCATACACACACAATTATGGATTTCACGAGGAAATCAGTTAAGTCGCAGATTTTTGAAATAGTTTTTTAAGTAAATTTGTTTCAAACAAATGTTTTAAAACATCCAGATTTAGAAACTGGTTCAAATTCCCTGACCTGGATTCAAAAATGATTTTTGAATCCACTACTTTAATTATTTGATTTGAAAACTGAACTTAACTTTTAAATTTAAACCACTGTTTAAATCTTATTATCAGATTTAAGATTCAAATTTGAAAATCTGGAAATCTGCAGTTTTTAAAAACCTAAACCCTCATTGAAATAATTTAAAACTTTTTTTTAGATTCAAAATCATTTGAATCTAAACTTCAGCTAGATTTATACTTGTTTAAAACTATCCCACAACTTTAAATTCTATTTAAATTTGGTCAAATTTCAGGTTTGCAAACAAGTTTTGAAAAAAACCTGAAGCAAAACAAACTGACTCGAGGAAATCAAACTTGCTTCGAGTCTTGCCTCCCCCTGCTTCGAGTCGAGCTCTCGTATAACCCGAGTCTTCCCCGGGAAAAAAAAATGCACTCCCCCAAAAACCCACCAGACCTCAAAAATGCACGGTTGAAAGGTCCCAAAGGACCCGGGGATGGCATATTCGGTCAGTTGTTACTCAGTTAGGGGTAACCCGGCCTTGTGTTGGCAGAGATCCGGTTTGGTTCTCGGGGATGTCCATCCAAAGGCATTCTCATGTGGCAATGGGAAGTTCCTTGGCCTGATCAATCGTTGGAAATCCAATTCCCAATACGAAACTTTGTACGGTATTAGTTGTAGAACCTGCCATTTACTTATGGTGGTCACCACTGTTTAGATGGTAGCTATAGTAGGCATACGATAATGGTCGTATGTTGGCTAAGATTTATATTCTACTTTCGAAATATTTCCTACATTATGCACTAGTAATAATATCAAATGTTCTTTTAAATGCGTATCAAGCATCTTTGACTATCATAAGGAGAAATCTCCTCCGATTCTGCGTTTGCATTGTGTGTGTGTGCGGGAGGCCTTATGGTAGTCTCATTTTTTAAAAAGCATTGCGAATTGACTTTAAAAATATTCTTCTATTTTGATTTTAAAGATAAATAAACTGTTTTGAGTTCTCACACCAGTCACATGACTGACTCGGAGTTTATTGTTTTCCTTCCTAAACTCTGGGTGCCCACCAATTTCCACACGGGCAGTCAAGAGTTAGGTTTATCAGGATATTCTGGATATTCAGGAGTTGCTGGAGGCAAGATGGATGGCATGGCGCATTACTAGTATATAGTATTTCTTTTTCCGCTGTTTGTTGTTGTTTGTTGTTGTACACTCTGATGTAATGAAATGAAATGTGATGTAATGTAATAACTGATATAGTTCTTTGTTTAAAGATTATTCATTTATGTATGATACATTGTTCCGCTGCGAATTGTGAGATTCTGTTATTGTTCTGTTGTTTTTCTATTCCATTCTATTTTCTATTTTCTTTCCTCTCCATGTTCTATCTCTTCTCTCCATTTTTCTATCTTCCTCTCTTCTTCTGTCTCTTTCTTTTTCTTAAACATTGAGAATTCGTATTTCTGTTCATCTTGAATTAATCAACGGAGATTAGTGTATATTCAAGGAGTACAGATTTGCGGTTTATCACATTAAAATATTGTAACGACCTCGGATTTTTATGTTGTTCTCTAAACGTTTCATTTTACTGCATTTGCTATGTTAACATATCATGTAAGGACCCGATTCTTCGACTTTCGAAAATTCAACATCGATACTCACTTTATCGACTGCCGAGCAATCGAACGACGGAAAACCGAACACTTAGGGTTTTAAGAAAAAGAAAAAGACAGAAGAAGAGAGAAGAAGATAGAAACTAGAGAGAAAAGAAAATAGAAAATAGAACGGAACAGAAAAACAACAGAACAACATCAGAATTTCACAATTCGCAGCGGAACAACATATAATAGATAAATGAATAATCTTTAAACAAAGAACTATATCAGTTATTACATTACATCACATTACATTTCATTACATCAGAGTGTACAACAACAAACAACAACAAACAGCGGAAAAAAAATACTATATACTAGTAATACGCCATGCCATCCAGCTTGCCTCCAGCAACTCCAGAATATCCAGAATATCCTGATAAACCTAACTCTTGACTGCCCGTGTGGAAATTGGTGGGCACCCAGAGTTTAGGAAGGAAACAATAAACTCCGAGTCAGTCATGTGAATGGTGTGAGAACTCAAAACAGTTTATTTATCTTTAAAATCAAAATAGAGGAATATTTTTAAAGTCAATTCGCAATGCTTTTAAAAATGAGACTACCATAAGGCCTCCCGCACACACACACAATGCAAACGCAGAATCGGAGGAGATTTCTCCTTATGATAGCCAAAGATGCTTGATACGCATTAAAAAGAAACATTTGATATTATTATTAGTGCATACTGTAGAAAAAAATTCATTTCGAAAGTAGAATATAAATCTTAGCCAGCATAGACATTTCGAACTATGCCTACTATAGCTACCATCTAAACAGTGGTGACCACCATACGTAAGTGGCAGGTTCTACAACTAATACCGTACAGGGTTTCGTATTGGGAATTGGATTTCCAACGAATGATCAGGCCAAGGAACTTCCCATTACCACATGAGAATGCCTTTGGATGGACATCCCCGAGAACCAAACCGGATCTCTGCCAACACAAGGTCGGGTTTCCCCTAACTGAGTAACAACTGACCGAATATGCCATCCCCCGGTCCTTTGTGACCTTTCACCGAGCGCTCGTAATCAATTCACACAATCATAAAGTGTTTTCAACATGAGTAAGTATCTAGGCTCCATACCATGATACCACCCTTTTCCAGAAGGAATTGCACATATCCTAAAGGGCGCTACCCCTCATAACCTTGCCGCATCTTTCCTGTTTTGACCATTCCCGGGGTGTGAGGCTCGACGAAGTCACGTCCACAAAAACATACTTTATACAAAAGCCATGCTTTGGGTCAACAAATGATCATAGAAATGATCACCAAGATAGACGATCAAATAAATGATCCTATCACAAATAATCAACACAATGATCATTTCACAGCAACACTCAGCATGTCACATTACCAAATTGGGAATATATCGCTGATAACATTCAACTACATAACCTCTGAGCTCGTACGTCTCAGAGAAGGGTGTTAAGCTAAAAGAATAAATTCTCCGCCACCAACAGAAATATATTTGAAAGAAATCTTCTTTATATCTCAATTTGTAACGTCAGACATACAATCCATACAAGTCTGTTCTGGGTTTGAACAGAACCGAAAGCACTTCTTACGAAGCCCTTGCAATACGAGTATTCACAATCCCGATCGAATTTCCCATCATTTAGGGAATCTCTATACCAGGAGCTACCCAGTGCAGAGACAATCGATAGGTCATCCTATCGCTTTCGCAAATACCTGGTCTTCAACACCGGTCATCAATGCTATCCATTACGTCGTATCACTATTCGGAATGGGTAATCCGAATAACGAGCGCAATAATTTAAAAATAAGTGTAGCATTCAAATTCAGCAAATCACAACAAATACCTTTCAAAGGTAAATATTGATAGTCGGTTATTGAACTATCAATGGATATGCACACATCACCAGATTCCAAATAATTTTCCAAATTATTTATTTCCCAAAAATATCTTTACAAGATATATAATTTCAATACTTCAAAAATAAATCAATATTTATTTTTAAACAAATTCCACTTCCTTTTGTAAATTCCATAGTGAATTTATATTTCACAATATCCATGAATATACAACTTCAATTTTTTATTTTCAATTTATCTTCAAAAAGATAAATTCTCAAAATATTCATTTTATATTGGAAACATTTCCATGCTTACTTATTAAGTAATTCTCAATCCATTTATTTTCAACACTTGGAAAATATTCAATATACTTAAATCGAAATTAAGTATATATTTCATTCTTTAAGGAAATCATTCTCTTAACCATATTTATTTGGGTCAAAACGAATGTTGCGTAAAACATCGTTACGACAACCCAAAATCACTAGCATAGGGATTCGAAATTAAAATAGATATATAAATTCCAATACTATACAAAACATTTCCTTTCGGAAATCATTTACTATAACAATAGTGCTATAGTCCACCATTTCCTTTTATTTCTTGAAAACATCTATTTCAACAATAAATGTTGAAATTTATGGTTTTGAACCTCAACACATTTAAAACATCGTTAGACCGTTTTAATTCTATTTAAAATATCACATTCTAAACATTTTCTTTAACATATTATTCACTATTCAAAAACGTGAATATACTACGTTAACAAATTTCATCCTTTTATTCATTTTATTTTAAAGGATTATTCACTGTCAAAAACGTGAATATAACTCCATTAATAGGTTTCAACAATTTACTTATCAAAATAAGTCGTTTGCGAATTTATAAAACAATGTTTATAAATTCCATTTCTATTTATTTTATAACAACTTCCTTTTATAAATTCCTTTATTAACCTATTCGATTTATAACTCAATTATAAACTAAAGGTTCATATTATAAGTCAAATACTTATAATTTATTTGTTTGCACAATCGTTCCTTTAAACTTCATAATTATAAATCTTATAACTTATAAGATTCAATTATTTATCCAAATATATTCTTTCAATAACTTTATAAATTTTATAAACCTACTACTTATAAAATTCCATTTATAACTTCACCGTTTATAATTCTATAAATTTCATTCATTTATGAAATTCATTCACAATTCATTCTAACACTTATAAAAACTCGTTTTATAATTCAAATATTTTAATTTATAAATATCAATTTATAAATCTCTTATATAAATCAATTTATACTATTATTCTTTTAAAAACATCTTTAAAGTCCTTTATAATTCTCCATTTTGATTTACAAAATAATAAAATTTTATAAATCCTATATTTCAACCTTTTTATAATAAATCCCAATTTAAACTCTTTTTATAAAGTTATTAACCCATATTTTCAAAAATCAACTTTTAACTATATTTCTCAAAAATCATAATTTTTATAACATTAAAATTATAACGTTTATTTATTTAAAATGGATCAATTCAAAAAAATATTTTATAAACGTTTTCTTTCAAAAATCACTTTGAAATCTTTTTAAAATTCCAAAATTTGGTCCAATGATGCTACATACCAAATAGTCAATCACGACAACAACGATATCATATATCGATATGATAATCCATCAAATATCAAAATATCTGAAATCAAATAAATACTGTTGAGGAATCCAGTTGGATCCCTCCAACCTGTTTTCCTGCATCCACAAACATTAGCACAATACCAATTCCGCTCCAGTACGAAATTATCGCGGTATATGGGATTTAAAATATTATCCGCTTAATAAACGGCGCAATAGGGTCTCATCCGCTATACAAATGCGGGAAATCAATAACTCCAATATATACATATGCCAATATATATATATTGCTATTATATATAATACCAATTTCACTGTTTATGAAATATTCGCTGTATATGTTTTTAATAAATAACATCCGCTTACTAACGGCGCACAATGTCTATTTTAACAATCAATAGATAACAATCATCATTCAAACATGCATTCAAGTATTTTAAATCTAACTATTTAAAATAAAATCGAAACTGATTCGATTGAGTGAGAAGTTCTCACCTTGATTTCAATTTCGTTTTAGCGATTTATTTCGAATAAAATTAAACGGACGTTTAATTTTACCCAAAATTCTCACTAACTCCAAATGACTCCAATCCAACTCCATCGCGTAGTGCTCGTCCATACGATTCCAACGCTTCTTGTTTCGCATGTTTTCGACCTCGTATGAAAAAGATATGCATTTATGAAGTTTACACGATTTTAACTTAATAAATTTACAACATAACTTTAATTTTTAACCTACTGAAATCATAGCCATCCAATTTCCCATAGGAAAATCACGGCCGACCCTCCTTTTCTTCCCTCCCTCATGTTCAATCTCGTGCGTAGGCTACCAAGGCCGAACCCAATCATCATGCTAGGGTTAATTTTTGCTTCCATTACGACGACATCCACCACGATCAACTACCACCATGTCGTGCGCCTTGTTCCACTCCATCTTCAGCTACCACCATGTCGAGCTCGGTTGCTTCATTTGCTCGTAGTTCGAGGCCGAACGCATGGCCTTTGAACGCGAATTCCCGTTGATTCGTGAAGCTATTCGCGTCTTGACCGTTGATATTAAAGATCTCATCGAGCTCTTCAAGATTGTAGTTGAGAGTTTCTGACGATTGTTGATGGATTGAGAGATCGGAGGGGAAGAACGTGGGAGATTTCTGGCCTTTGGTTGAGGTTGGAGGCGGCTGCGTATATTAGGGTTTTTAGTTTATTTTTTTTTTTGTGTAAATGGTGGGCTATTTATAGAAGAACGAACGACACTATTCATTCCGGAAATTCCGAACTCCGATTCACGCGCCGTAACCAGCGTTTCTGGGGTTTACCCCGCGTTCCGGACACAATGGAACAGGTTTCGGAAGCTAATTCGGACATCTGTGCGAGTTATGGCAATAAACGTTCAATTTGAATTAAACCGATTTAAACGATTTTCTAGGCGTTTTAATTTGTACCGGACAAACGGTAAATCCGATTGACATGAAATTTGAAACCTTACAATAATATCACATTACGGATCCGATGAAACTGGTTTCGTCGAAATCCGAGGCTTTTTGAAAAATGGCTATTTTAACTCGCTAAATTAATATTAGAAACAATTCGATGCGTTTCGAGCTGCCACGATCAAACGATAACTCCGATTGCTACGAAAATTGAAATCCGGTAATAACTAACTATTACGGATCCAATGGAACTGGTCTCGTCCAATTCTGAGACTGTTTAAAAATTGACTATTTTCACTAGTCGATTAAATATTAAAATATTCAATTTTCACAAATAAACTTTTAATTCGATTTTAAAAGTTATAAAATATCGTTCTAACTTCAACATGATAAAATAAAATTTTACAAATCATTTTCAATCATATTTAACTCAATTTTCAATTAATTCCATAATTTCACATATTAAATTATCGATTTAATTATTCAATTAAATCCAATTATTCGAAATAAAATTTATTCGACTTATAAATTTCACTTATTAATATCTAAAATTAATTAAATATTCAAATTTTAATTACTAAAAATCCTGGGTCGTTACATTCTTCCCCCCTTAAAAGAATTTCGTCCTCGAAATTATTAAGTAAGAAAAGTTATAGAATTCATTAACTTTCCAAAATCCATAGTTAAACTTCTTATAATAACTTACTAAGTTTCCAAATCATACTTAGTTACCTTTTCAAAAACAACTACTATTGTTTAACTTTTAATTCCCAATCAAAGTTAAAGTTTTCAAAATTTTCCAATTTTCTCAAATTTTTTCTAACGCCTTAAATTTCCGGAAAAATTCGCCATAGTCTCCTTTGCGCGGCTCGATCCGAAAAAAAAATGACAGTATATATATCACAAATATACATCTCATCAAGTAATGAGGCATCCCGCAGGGAAAAAAGTATAAAAGTACGATATTTAATCCGAGATATGTACCTTATATTTTATTAGCAAGCATATACGGCTAATATAGCGCGAAAGCGAGCTCCAAATGCGAAGCAAACGCGATCCGCACCTACTAATCACTCAACAAACAACATGAGAACATGCATATATGAAAATAATATCGATATACAACATATAGCAACATAATAACTATATATGCCAACATAGCAAATGAAACAAAACAACAAATGCAAACATCAACCAACTATCATCCAACTAACATCCATAACCAATAAATATTCATTCATATTCTCATTAATATTCAATGAATTGGGTTTTCAATTTAATTACATTTGATTCATTAACAGTGGATGGTTACTAACATTCATTTTCAAATAGTTTATATTCACTAATTCATATTCAAGTTGGTTCACTTCCAAATCAAATTCAATTCTATTTAAGATTCATTTAACTTCCAATTGAATTCCAATTACTTTAGCTTCCAATTCCATTAACTTAATGAATTATATACAATCAACTAACAACCATATAACAACCAATGTATATTAATTACAACCAAATTCCTTTGCTTATCAATTGGTTTAATTAAATGATTTTTATTCAACTATTCAACTTCTAATAACATTAGATTTTAATGAATTAACACTTATATCCATTATTCCATATCAACTTAATTTACATTCATTTGATTAACATTTAATCCATTAATTCAATTCAATTACATTTATATAACTCAAGTTCATATCTATCACTTATCTTTATTAATTTACTTTGATACTAATATCAACTTCATTCAACATCTCTTAAGTTATACTCCATTTAACTTTAAATTCATTTTTATTTCAACTCATATTTAACCCAAATTTCATATAGTTTCACTTCTTATATATATAAGTTTATTTCTCAATTGTAAATCACTTTAATTATAATTCAATTCTTATAATTCTTTTGCTTATACAATTATTCTTTTATTTAGATTATTCAAACAACTAAACAATCAACTTATATACTTTAATAATTCTGAAAAATTATTTCTTTTATATATAAAATATAATCAAGGTAAAATTATTTCATTTACCCAATTTAAAAACAATATTGTGTCGAATTGTTCTATTCAAGTGTTTAGAAACCCCTTCGGCATAGTTTTGCAGACCACGCTGACGAAAGTTCATATGCCACTCAATAAACCAACCATCACAATATAAAACAATTTTATATTCACTAACAAATATGCACTCATATCTATTATTACACTCAAACTCATTCTAGAGTACTACTGACTCTATCTCTAATGAGTAATACCCAACAGAACCATGGTTGTCGCTTAACCATATGCTCTGATACCACATGTAACGTCCCGATTCTTCGACTTTCGAAAATTCAACATCGATACTCACTTTGTCGACTGCCGAGCAATCGAACGACGGAAAACCGAACACTTAGGGTTTTAAGAAAAAGAAAACGACAGAAGAAGAGAGAAGAAGATAGAAACTAGAGAGAAAAGAAAATAGACAATACAACGGAACAGAAAAACAACAGAACAACATCAGAATCTCACAATTCGCAGCGGAACAACATATAATAGATAAATGAATAATCTTTAAACAAAGAACTATATCAGTTATTACATTACATCACATTACATTTCATTACATCAGAGTGTACAATAACAAACAACAACAAACAGCGGTGTAACGGCCCGCAAATCCGTACCCCTTAAGTCAACACTATTCTACAACAATCAACTCAAGTTGCACAGAAATACGAACCATTTGGGTTAAAGAAGAAGAGGTAGAAGAAGTGGAAACAAAATCAACATCAGAATCTAACCATCGCAGCAGAATAAAATATAATAGATAGTAAATAATCTTTATTCAAAATCAAATATATCTGTTTACATATATTAAGTCGTCAGAGTACATCAGTCACAGCTCACATCAATAACATACAATGGGTACACAACAACTCAACACAGCGGGAATATAGATATATACAAATACGAGAATACATATCGTCTTCCAGCTCGTCTCCTGAGCTCCACAGCACGTCCTGTATTCTATAATACTCGGTCTGACCCGAGCATTACAGTTAAATAACACCCGAGTCAGTCTGGATTACCAGCGTGAGAAAATCACACCCAATTGATTATTAAAGTTTCAAAAATCCTTTGAAAACAAAAGCATCTCGTAAGACCACGCCATAAATAAACATGTCAGGTTTTTACCTTACGATAGCTAAAACAATTTTTATAGAAATCCTCTGATATTATAATAGGGTCTATATACAAATACTATTAAAATAGCCGAAATTGTTACATGATTAAATTCCAGCTACTAGCCACCGAAGTGGGTAATACAAACAAAACTCGTACAAGGCTCGTAGGGAGAATGGATTTCCAACAATGACTAGGCACTGGGGTACCACCTGTCACAGTACGGGTCCTAGATCACCGTACCGAGGATTACTCCCTTCATCCCCTGCAACACAAGGCCGGAACCATTCCTTACTGAACAGTCCCGAACAAGATAAACCCTGTGGTTGGCGCGACCAACCACCCACTAAGCCGAAAGATATATAAGGGACATCTAGACAGGGGAATTATCTTGTCCTGCTTGGGCATGACCCACCTAACCTTGCTGCATATCCCCTGATTTTCAGTCATTCCCGGTTGATGAGGCTTGAGGCTAAGCGTTACCTTTAGAACGTTTTCACTTAGAATGCCCATCGTCCACCTGACGATGTTTCGCAAGCATTCATCCATACAAGTCCGTCCCGGGTTCGAACGGAACCGAAGGCACTATTCCTACTACATCCACTTTGGAAATATCCTCAGGATTAGTAGCGACTAGCCCTTGCACTTCACTGCTCCATCTTCGACTCCGAACACGTTTTTCGCACGAAACGTACAAACCGGATCGAAGTGGTTTTCGAGAAATAAATCTCGATCCCGGCCTCTTCGAAACGATCAACGCAGTTGGCCAATATTGATAGTCGGTTATTTAACTATCAATTAATATTCATAATCAACCATCCAACAATAAATGATTTCCCAAATTATTTATTACCCTCAAAATATCTTCACAAGATATATTTCCACTTTCAAACCCTTTTGAAAACAGTTTTAAAACTATCTTCCTTTCTCAGAATCAATTTCCCAAACAGTTTCCATTTCCACTGAAATCGCCAAGCACAAAACTCAAGATTTTTAAAATAATTTAAAAACACTTTACTTTGAAATTTATCTTACAACATTCATTTTAAAAACTATAATTTACTAAAAATACATACTACATGATTTTTGAAAATAAAGTTACTTTATAACATATAAAACTGGGTTTTCACTCTTAAAAATAAAATACTAAGTCACATTTTAAATGGTTATTACAATAATAGATTTGAAACATATTTACTTATGAATTTTAAACGTTCAGAAATAATAAAATTCCTAAAATATGCTTTTTAAAACCACATTAAACTTTTATCTTGTATTTAAATTTTCTTTTAAAAAAAACGTACTTGGCTATCCAGGGAAATATACTTCCCTTCACATTCTTCTTGAAATTCTAATTTCTATCACCTGAATCAATTTCCAAATTGAATTCCAATCTTCTTCCTTTCTATTTCAAAATCTATTAATTTTAGATTTTATTTCCTTAATTATGAGTTAAATTACTTTTAACTGAAAATACCAATTCTTAGATTTCTCAAGTTACTTCTTTATTCTTTAAATACATTTAAACTTTAAATTTCAAAATAATTCTCTATTCTTTTATTGATATAACTTAAGTTTACAATTCATCAATTTTATTTTATTCAAAGTTCTTTCTCTTCATTCTCGAAGTCATTTATTATTATTTTCATATTACTTCTATTTTTATCAATTCACTCTTAATTTATTCAAATTTCCTATAATTACTTTATTTACCAATTTATTTCTTTTATTTTCTTTCCAAAATCCAATCCATATAATTTTGGTAAGTCATTATACCACAAATATATCCGATCAACCATAACATTCAATATTCCAATATAACTCATTATAGAATGTCAATATTCACAGCAAAGAAAATTAAATAATTTAAATAAATGTTGAGGGATCCAGTTGGATTCCTCCAACCTGTTTTCCCTGCATCCACAGACGTTAGCACAATATAGTACACCAATTACAAAATATCATACTATATCACATCGGCCAATTCAGCCATCCAAACAATCATTTAAATTTTATCAGTTAAAATTTAAACTGAGTGAGATTAACTCACCTTTGATTTTATTTGTAATCCACTTCTTTATTGCCTTGGTTTTCCCATTTTTTTGACCTAGAATAAACAATTTATATGATTTATCGAACAATCAATTTCCTTTCAATAGATTTAATTAATTAACACCTATAATTTGAACCAGTCTGTTGATCATTTTCCTATTAGATATATTTAAATTAGCCAGATTATTCTATCAACTAATTTTCCTCATAATAAATAAAATTTTACGTTACAAAAATAATTAATTAAGCTAAACTCCTGAATGCACTACGTTAAAAACAATCAAGTAAATTTAAGATGTATATTTATTTTTGTTCTGTTAATTTCTGTATATATACATATATACAAACTTAGAATCTGCATAGATATATTATACTGCGTATATTTTATGCTGTTCATTTACATTCATTTTTTTTTAACACGTATATTTCAAAACTAAGAAAGTACCTCACTGATACGACACGCTCGAAACCAGCCAGGCTTCACTGTTCGCCGAACTCAAGCTCTACTTCGAACTCCTCCCAGAAGTTGTGTAGCCTCCGAACACTACGAGTACCACCACCCCTCAATCGGATCGCGGGCCGCCTCACACGCGCCAACGTCGATGCCACCAACTTGCCTACGCCTTCCACTTTCCCAATCGCCCCCTATAACCACGAAGATCCCAACCCTAACCCAAAGATAGATCGACCTTTCCACTGCCGAACCCCAAGACAAGTGCCGCCATCCATCTATACTACGAACTTCGAGTTCGACGTCGAACATCATAGTTCACGACTTCAAGTTCGAGTTCCCCCCCATCGGCTCATGGTTTTCCCCCCTTACTCGATCGCGATACGACCTCCTCCTTGCTTCCAATTCCCCCATGCCCTCGCGGCTATCACACGCTCGTGAACCCCCAAGAACGAGGGCAAATCTTGGCCCTAAGCTCGAATCGAAATCGCTTTCGATTTCGTTTACTGATATGAGGGAGAAAACGCGGCCATTAATTCGAAGCAGCCGTGTATATCTATTTTTTTTGTTATGAATGTCTGCAGTAGAAATAAGGGAAGAAAGAGGGAAGTTATGTTAGGAAAGGAAGTGTACTCGAGAAGCTAAGAAAGAAGGATGGTACGGCAGTGATTAGATGTAGGATATTTTGAATTAAAACGGTTAATTATTCTCGAAACGTTTATATCTCGTACGCTCACATGAAGACTCCAAAAATTATGAAATTTGAAATCCAGCAATAATTTAATATTACGGATCCAACTGCACTGGTTTCGTCGAAATCCGAGACTGTTCCTCGGAAGGCTATTTTTAAATTCAATTAAACGATATAAATTTTCAAAACTAAACAAAGCGCCTTTAAATTCAATTCTGTCATTTTATTGTCTTCAGTATTGTCAATATAAATTTTACAAGCCTTCAACTTATCTTTAACAGGCTTAAAATTCCAGATTCACAATTTACCAAATTTCCAAAAATTAAATTCATCAATTAATTATCCAATAAATATTGATATTTGAAGTTCAAGTTGAAATTAAACTTTTTAATAATCCAAACTGATTAAATATTCCGATTTGAATTGCTTAAAATTTCCGGGTCGTCACATTCCTCCCCCCTTAAAAGAATTTCGTCCCCGAAATTACTAATTAGGAAGAATGGTCCAATACTCGTTTATTATTTCCCTAAACCAAACAGTTTCTAACAATTCAACATCTTACCAACTATTTTTTTTACAAAAGGCCCATTATTATTCCTATTAACTTTCCAAACCTTTCCATAGTTTGTAAATTATCCTATTTGCCCAACCATTCAAGTTTTAATCATAAAACCAATTTTGAATTATCAAAATTTTCTCAAAATTTTTCTAACACCCTAATTTCCGAAAAATTTCGCCAGCGTCTCCTTTGCGCGGCTGACTCGGTACAACTACAATATGGCTCTACGGCCTCCCAAATCCAGAAAGAAAATAAAAAGACAAGTGGCTCAATCCAAATCCAAATCCCAATCAAATTCCATACCAAATTTAAATACATACCTTTTGTCGGGCAATTCAAATTTTATCTTTTGATATCAAACTCAATTTTCTTTTTCCTTTATAATACCTGCATACCTACTTAGCACCAATATCCAAACACAATATCCCAAAACATCATTTCTTTCTTAAGTTAGCATAAACATTTTATATGTTTCTTATCTTCATTTCTCTTTACCTCTTTTGGTTTACTTATTTCTATTCAAATCGATTTCCACATTACATATGTATTTCATTTATTTTCAACTTTGAATTTTTAATTTTTATCCTTCATTTATTCCTAATTTAAGTCATTACTTTAATTAGTTTCATTTACTAATTTATTTTAGTTTCCAATTCTAAATAGTTTTGTCGTTAATAAAATTTTCCAAAATTTTCAAAAATTTTCTAACTCCCCAAAATTTCTGAAATTTTTTGGCAGAGTCCCCTTTGTACGGAGGAGCTTTTGCAATTTGACAAAAGAGATAAATATATATACATCGACCCACACGGTCGGAAAAACCAAAAACAGTTCATATTTCCTATTTTAATTGCGTAGGCGTACCTTATTTAGCATTTTAAGCAAGCAGCTTATTATTTTTAACAAATAGCACAGCCAAATCCAGCCACACGGCTTCCAGGTACCTGTACTTACTCAACTTCAACATGTAAGTCCCAAATATATGCAGTTTAACTATATTTCACTTATTTACAATAGTTAAAACATATGAATTCTAAAAGAATCTCATACAAAACATTTTTCTGTAAGCAATTTATATAGTTCCCATGCCAATTCAACTGTTTTAATTCATTTATAACCATTTTCATTTAATTCAAATGGTTTTCAATCCATTCGTATACATCTTCATCAAATTTGAATGGTTTAAAACACAATAGCTTACTTTTAATTTATTCCTAAGCAAACTGAACTCACATTTAATTCAATTGCTTTCAAAATCAATTTATTTTACTCCTATCCATCCAAGGCATTTTAATAACTTCCATTTACATTCAATTACAATTTATTCTTTGCAAATTTGACGAAAACTATGTGAATAAATAAGTATTATGTGTTATAACCAATTTTTAATGGATTTCAACTCAATTTATACTTAATTCTATCCCATTTTTAAATTTATTCACAATTTATATATTCTCATTCTCATTGCATTTTAAATTTGAATCTATTCACTCGCATTCCATTTTATTAACCAATTAGTTCATCCAAGCGATATACAACCTAGGTTCATCTTAATTGCCAACTAAATTTCCCTTTTTATTTAATCCATTTACAACCATTTACTTAGCTCGACACACTCCCTTTTTAAATTTCACTTACAACTCATTTATTAACATTACATTCCATATTTGTTTATTCCAAACTGTTTTATTTAGCTCGAAGATAATCCAAGCTATTTCATCCAATAACTATTTAAATGTTAGATGTATTCAATAGGGTTTCATTCTTTATCCGCCTCCATTTAAACCCATTCTATTAACTTAAACATTCCATTTCCTTATTGTCCCTAATTATTTCAATTCCTTAATAATTTTTAAATGGTTTACAATTATTTCTTCTGGAATTTCATTCCATTAATATCATTTATAACTCACTTAATTTTATTTCGATTTAAAATTTTATTTTCACTTGGTTTAAAACCAATCCAATATTATTAAACTTAATTTTTAGTTGAATTCAATTCAACTCTTTTCCATCTTTTAGCTGAAGTTTATTCATTCCAATTTTATACTTAAGCCCATTTTATTTTCAAGTAAATCTTCTTCTTCTTTTTTTTTCCTATTCTTAAGCTCACTTCATTTTGCAAATAAATTTCACTTTTCAATTTAATTTGATTCTATCCCAATCCAATCTCATTTCAAACTACAAATTTATTTGATTAGTTATAATAAAATTTAACGTTCCAGATTTAACTCATTCAATTTATTACAAGGCCATTTCCAATTTATTTCCACTTATTAGGATTTTTATTTGCAATTCATACCATTATTATTTTAATCCATTTCATTTTTACTCTATACTTTTCAAATTATATTTATTTTGTTAACACTTCAAGTCTAATTTTATTAATAACTCAAGTTCTGATCCTATTATTCACTTTTAATTTACCATCCAATTTATTAACTCACAATTCAACCTCATTCTCAATTACTTTCACTTCATCAACAATTTGAATCAATTTCAATTTATAACTTGAGTTTATTTCCAACTTCATCATAAACTTATAATTCAATTCCATTAACTAATTTATTATCCAATTAGTTCTTCCCTTATTCATAATCCAACACTTGAATTTTTATTCCAAATATCACTCCATTTAATTTTCTTAAGCTCAATATTTATTTTATACTTCAAGTTTGGATCCTCATTTCATTTCTCAATTTATCAAAATATTGATTTTGGGCATTGTATTCATTGTATTCCATTTCCAATTTAATAAGTCACAACTTTTTTTTTTCATACAATTCCATTCATCATAAGCTTGAATATATTCTTCTTTTATAAGTCCTATTTATTTATTCCAATTCCAATTCTTATCCAACTTGTTTTCCATTTGTTCAGGTAAGAGGTTATTCAATAATTCAATTGAATTTCTATTCCAATTCAATTTTATTTCAACTCTGATTTATTCAACTCAATTCGATTTCAACTTAATTTGAATATAACTGGATATTATTTCAGCTTATTCAATTTATTTTAATCCAGTTAAATTTTGTTCTCCCAATCCAAGTTAATTTCAATTTTACAACTTCTCACTTTATTTAATTCCAACATTCAGAGTCTATATTTCCTTCCTGATTTGAAACTCATCTCAATTTTATAAACTTACAACCCATCCTATCAGGATTTTTAAACTCTCGGTTTTAGTTTCAAATTGATTTGAAATCTCCAAAATCTCAAATCACATTTCTCAAATATTAAACCAATCCTGTTTTTTTTTTCCAACAAATTTCCTTTGAAATTTTCAAAAACATCTGCTTCCAGAACAAATCACTTTGGTAGCAATTCGTCACTTAGAAATTCGAAAATGAATACTGATGATGCGGCCGTCATCATCAGAATTATTTTCCAATAATCCAAGTAATTTCAATGCTATATCACTTTCAAAATCCATTTAAAACAAATTTCCTTTCAGAAATACCTCCAAAACAATGCTATCATTTTATCTTCAAAACACTTCCAAATTTTCGGAATTTAAATTTCCAAATCTTTCTTTAATAAGTTTTAACTATATTTCTTTTGTACAGTTTATGCTTATACAAATTCTCACTTGATTACATTTCAATTTATAAATTACAATTACAATTCATATTTATATGTTTCATTTTATAATGAATTTATTTTCTTCAAACTTTGGGTATTTTTTTTTCCAATTTCTAGTTAAATTTTCATTTAACAATGATAATACTTTAATATTATCCTTTCTAACATCCAAGCAACCATATATTAGCTAAATAGCTTACAAAAATTTCCTTTATATCGAAAATATATTTTTGGGTAAAATTATTTCATTTACCCACATATAAAACAATACCGTGTCAATTGCTCTATTCAAGTGTTTAGAAACCCCTTTGATACAGTTGCGCAGACTGTGTCGACGAAGGCTCATATGCCACTCAATAAACCAATCAACACAATATTAAAACAATTTATATTCACTGACAAATACGCGCTCATATCTATTAATACGCTCAAACTCATTATAGAGTACTATAGACTCTAATTTAAATGAGTAATTCCCACCAGAGCCAAGGTTATCACCAACCTAAGCTCTGATACCAAGTGTAACAGCCCGCAAATCCGTACCCCTTGAGTCAACACTATTCTACAACAATCAACTCAAGTTGCACAGAAATACGAACCATTTGGGTTAAAGAAGAAGAGGTAGAAGAAGTGGAAACAAAATCAACATCAGAATCTAACCATCGCAGCAGAATAAAATATAATAGATAGTAAATAATTTTTATTCAAAATCAAATATATCTGTTTACATATATTACATCATCAGAGTACATCAGTCACAGCTCACATCAATAACATACAATGGGTACACAACAACTCAACACAGCGGGAATATAGATATATACAAGTACGAGAATACATATCGTCTTCCAGCTCGTCTTCTGAGCTCCACAGCACGTCCTGTATTCTATAATACTCGGTCTGACCCGAGCATTACAGTTAAATAACACCCGAGTCAGTCTGGATTACCAGCGTGAGAAAATCACACCCAATTGATTATTAAAGTTTCAAAAATCCTTTGAAAACAAAAGCATCTCGTAAGACCACGCCACAAATAAACATGTCGGGTTTTTACCTTATGATAGCTAAAACAATTTTTATAGAAATCCTCTGATATTATAATAGGGTCTATATACAAATACTATTAAAATAGCCGAAATTGTTACATGATTAAATTCCAGCTACTAGCCACCGAAGTGGGAAATACAAACAAAACTCGTACAAGGCTCGTAGGGAGAATGGATTTCCAACAATGACTAGGCACTGGGGTACCACCTGTCACAGTACGGGCCTAGATCACCGTACCGAGGATTACTCCCTTCATCCCCTGCAACACAAGGCCGGAACCATTCCTTACTGAACAGTCCCGAACAAGATAAACCCCGTGGTTGGCGCGACCAACCACCCACTAAGCCGAAAGATATATAAGGGACATCTAGACAGGGGAATTATCTTGTCCTGCTTGGGCATGACCCACCTAACCTTGCTGCATATCCCCTGATTTTCAGTCATTCCCGGTTGATGAGGCTTGAGGCTAAGCGTTACCTTTAGAACGTTTTCACTTAGAATGCCCATCGTCCACCTGACGATGTTTCGCAAGCATTCATCCATACAAGTCCGTCCCGGGTTCGAACGGAACCGAAGGCACTATTCCTACTTCATCCATTTTGGAAATATCCTCAGGATTAGTAGCGACTAGCCCTTGCACTTCACTGCACCATCTTCGACTCCGAACACGTTTTTCGCACGAAACGTACAAACCGGATCGAAGTGGTTTTCGAGAAATAAATCTCGATCCCGGCCTCTTCGAAACGATCAACGCAGTTGGCCAATATTGATAGTCGGTTATTTAACTATCAATTAATATTCATAATCAACCATCCAACAATAAATGATTTCCCAAATTATTTATTACCCTCAAAATATCTTCACAAGATATATTTCCACTTTCAAACCCTTTTGAAAACAGTTTTAAAACTATCTTCCTTTCTCAGAATCAATTTCCCAAACAGTTTCTATTTCCACTGAAATCGCCAAGCACAAAACTTAAGATTTTTAAAATAATTTAAAAACACTTTACTTTGAAATTTATCTTACAACATTCATTTTAAAAACTATAATTTACTAAAAATACATACTATATGATTTTTGAAACTAAAGTTACTTTATAACATATAAAACTGGGTTTTCACTCTTAAAAATAAAATACTAAGTCACATTTTAAATGGTTATTACAATAATAGATTTGAAACATATTTACTTATGAATTTTAAACATTCAGAAATAATAAAATTCCTAAAATATGCTTTTTAAAACCACATTAAACTTTTATCTTATATTTAAATTTTCTTTTAAAAAAAACGTACTTGGCTATCCAGGGAAATATACCTTCCTTCACATTCTTCTTGAAATTCTAATTTCTCTCACTTGAATCAATTTCCAAATTGAATTCCAATCTTCTTCCTTTCTATTTCAAAATCTATTAATTTTAGATTTTATTTCCTTAATTATGAGTTAAATTACTTTTAACTGAAAATACCAATTCTTAGATTTCTCAAGTTACTTCTTTATTCTTTAAATACATTTAAACTTTAAATTTCAAAATAATTCTCTATTCTTTTATTGATATAACTTAAGTTTACAATTCATCAATTTTATTTTATTCAAAGTTCTTTCTCTTCATTCTCGAAGTCATTTATTATTATTTTCATATTACTTCTATTTTTCTCAATTCACTCTTAATTTATTCAAATTTCCTATAATTACTTTATTTACCAATTTATTTCTTTTATTTTCTTTCCAAAATCCAATCCATATAATTTTGGTAAGTCATTATACCACAAATATATCCGATCAACCATAACATTCAATATTCCAATATAACTCATTATAGAATGTCAATATTCACAGCAAAGAAAATTAAATAATTTAAATAAATGTTGAGGGATCCAGTTGGATTCCTCCAACCTGTTTTCCCTGCATCCACTGACGTTAGCACAATATAGTACACCAATTACAAAATATCATACTATATCACATCGGCCAATTCAGCCATCCAAACAATCATTTAAATTTTATCAGTTAAAATTTAAACTGAGTGAGATTAACTCACCTTTGATTTTATTTGTAATCCACTTCTTTATTGCCTTGGTTTTCCCATTTTTTTGACCTAGAATAAACGATTTATATGATTTATCGAACAATCAATTTCCTTTCAATAGATTTAATTAATTAACACCTATAATTTGAACCAGTCTGTTGATCATTTTCCTATTAGATAGATTTAAATTAGCCAGATTATTCTATCAACTAATTTTCCTCATAATAAATAAAATTTTACGTTACAAAAATAATTAATTAAGCTAAACTCCTGAATGCACTACGTTAAAAACAATCAAGTAAATTTAAGATGTATATTTATTTTTGTTCTGTTAATTTTTGTATATATATATATATACAAACTTAGAATCTGCATAGATATATTCTACTGCGTATATTTTCTGCTGTTCATTTACATTCATTTTTTTTAACACGTATATTTCAAAACTAAGAAAGTACCTCACTGATACGACACGCTCGAAACCAGCCAGGCTTCACTGTTCGCCGAACTCAAGCTCTACTTCGAACTCCTCCCAGAAGTTGTGTAGCCTCCGAACACTGCGAGTACCACCACCCCTCAATCGGATCGCGGGCCGCCTCACACGCGCCAACATCGATGCCACCAACTTGCCTACGCCTTCCACTTTCCCAATCGCCCCCTATAACCACGAAGATCCCAACCCTAACCCAAAGATAGATCGACCTTTCCACTGCCGATCCCCAAGACAAGTGCCGCCATCCATCCATACTACGAACTTCGAGTTCGACGTCGAACATCATAGTTCACGACTTCAAGTTCGAGTTCCCCCCCATCGGCTCATGGTTTCCCCCCCTTACTCGATCGCGATACGACCTCCTCCTTGCTTCCAATTCCCCCATGCCCTCGCGGCTATCACGCGCTCGTGAACCCCCAAGAACGAGGGCAAATCTTGGCCCTAAGCTCGAATCGAAATCGCTTTCGATTTCGTTTACTGATATGAGGGAGAAAACGCGGCCATTAATTCGAAGCAGCCGTGTATATCTATATTTTTTTTGTTATGAATGTCTGCAGTAGAAATTAGGGAAGAAAGAGGGAAGTTATGTTAGGAAAGGAAGTGTACTCGAGAAGCTAAGAAAGAAGGATGGTACGGCAGTGATTAGATGTAGGATATTTTGAATTAAAACGGTTAATTATTCTCGAAACGTTTATATCTCGTACGCTCACATGAAGACTCCAAAAATTATGAAATTTGAAATCCAGCAATAATTTAATATTACGGATCCAACTGCACTGGTTTCGTCGAAATCCGAGACTGTGCCTCGGAAGGCTATTTTTAAATTCAATTAAACGATATAAATTTTCAAAACTAAACAAAGCGCCTTTAAATTCAATTCTGTCACTTTATTGTCTTCAGTATTGTCAATATAAATTTTACAAGCCTTCAACTTATCTTTAACAGGCTTAAAATTCCAGATTCACAATTTACCAAATTTCCAAAAATTAAATTCATCAATTAATTATCCAATAAATATTGATATTTGAAGTTCAAGTTAAAATTAAACTTTTTAATAATCCAAATTGATTAAATATTCCGATTTAAATTGCTTAAAATTTCCGAGTCGTCACAAGCGGAAAAGAAATACTATATACTAGTAATACGCCATGCCATCCAGCTTGCCTCCAGCAACTCCAGAATATCCAGAATATCCTGATAAACCTAACTCTTGACTGCCCGTGTGGAAATTGGTGGGCACCCAGAGTTTAGGAAGGAAACAATAAACTCCGAGTCAGTCATGTGACTGGTGTGAGAACTCAAAACAGTTTATTTATCTTTAAAATCAAAATAGAGGAATATTTTTAAAGTCAATTCGCAATGCTTTTAAAAATGAGACTACCATAAGGCCTCCCGCACACACACACAATGCAACGCAGAATCGGAGGAGATTTCTCCTTATGATAGCCAAAGATGCTTGATACGCATTAAAAAGAAACATTTGATATTATTATTAGTGCATAGTGTAGAAAAAAATTCTTTTCGAAAGTAGAATATAAATCTTAGCTAGCATAGACATTTCGAACTATGCCTACTATAGCTACCATCTAAACTGTGGTGACCACCATAAGTAAATGGCAGGTTCTACAACTAATACCGTACAGGGTTTCGTATTGGGAATTGGATTTCCAACGAATGATCAGGCCAAGGAACTTCCCATTGCCACATGAGAATGCCTCTGGATGGACATCCCCGAGAACGAAACCGAATCTCTGCCAACACAAGGCCGGGTTACCCCTAACTGAGTAACAACTGACCGAATATGCCATCCCCTGGTCCTTTGGGACCTTTCACCGAGCGCTCGTAATCAATTCACACAATCATAAAGTGTTTTCAACATGAGTAAGTATCTGGGCTCCATACCATGATACCACCCTTTTCCAGAAGGAATTGCACATATCCTAAAGGGCGCTACCCCTCATAACCTTGCCGCATCTTTCCTGTTTTGACCATTCCCGAGGTGTGAGGCTCGACGAAGTCACGTCCACAAAAACATACTTTATACAAAAGCCATGCTTTGGGTCAACAAATGATCATAGAAATGATCACCAAGATAGACGATCAAATAAATGATCCTATCACAAATAATCAACACAATGATCATTTCACAGCAACACTCAGCATGTCACATTACCAAATTGGGAATATATCGCTGATAACATTCAACTACATAACCTCTGAGCTCGTACGTCTCAGAGAAGGGTGTTAAGCTAAAAGAAAAAATTCTCCGCCACCAACAGAAATATATTTGAAAGAAATCTGCTTTATATCTCAATTTGTAACGTCAGACATACAATCCATACAAGTCTGTTCTGGGTTTGAACAGAACCGAAGGCACTTCTTACGAAGCCCTTGTAATCCGGGTATTCACAATCCCGATCGAATTTCCCATCACGTAGGGAATCTCTATACCAGGAGCTACCCAGTGCAGAGACAATCGATAGGTCATCCTAACCCTTTCGCAAATACCCGGTCTTCAACACCGGTCATCAAAGCTATCCATTACGTCGTATCACTATTCGGAATGGGTAATCCGAATAACGAGCGCAATAATTTAAAAATAAGTGTAGCATTCAAATTCAGCAAATCACAACAAATACCTTTCAAAGGTAAATATTGATAGTCGGTTATTGAACTATCAATGGATATGCACACATCACCAGATTCCAAATAATTTTCCAAATTATTTATTTCCCAAAAATATCTTTACAAGATATATAATTTCAATACTTCAAAAATTAATCAATATTTATTTTTAAACAAATTCCACTTCCTTTTGTAAATTCCATAGTGAATTTATATTTCACAATATCCATGAATATACAACTTCAATTTTTTATTTTCAATTTATCTTCAAAAAGATAAATTCTCAAAATATTCATTTTATATTGGAAACATTTCCATGCTTACTTATTAAGTAATTCTCAATCCATTTATTTTCAACACTTGGAAAATATTCAATATACTTAAATCGAAATTAAGTATATATTTCATTCTTTAAGGAAATCATTCTCTTAACCATATTTATTTGGGTCAAAACGAATGTTGCGTAAAACATCGTTACGACAACCAAAAATCACTAGCATAGGGATTCGAAATTAAAATAGATATATAAATCCCAATACTATACAAAACATTTCCTTTCGGAAATCATTTACTATAACAATAGTGCTATAGTCCACCATTTCCTTTTATTTCTTGAAAACATCTATTTCAACAATAAATGTTGAAATTTATGGTTTTGAATCTCAACACATTTAAAATATCGTTAGATCGTTTTAATTCTATTTAAAATATCACATTCTAAACATTTTCTTTAACATATTATTCACTATTCAAAAACGTGAATATACTACGTTAACAAATTTCATCCTTTTATTCATTTTATTTTAAAGGATTATTCACTGTCAAAAACGTGAATATAACTCCATTAATAGGTTTCAACAATTTACTTATCAAAATAAGTCATTTGCGAATTTATAAAACAATGTTTATAAATTCCATTTCTATTTATTTTATAACAACTTCCTTTTATAAATTCCTTTATTAACCTATTCGATTTATAACTCAATTATAAACTAAAGGTTCATATTATAAGTCAAATACTTATAATTTATTTGTTTGCACAATCGTTCCTTTAAACTTCATAATTATAAATCTTATAACTTATAAGATTCAATTATTTATCCAAATATATTCTTTCAATAACTTTATAAATTTTATAAACCTACTACTTATAAAATTCCATTTATAACTTCACCGTTTATAATTCTATAAATTTCATTCATTTATGAAATTCATTCACAGTTCATTCTAACACTTATAAAAACTCGTTTTATAATTCAAATATTTTAATTTATAAATATCAATTTATAAATCTCTTATATAAATCAATTTATACTATTATTCTTTTAAAAACATCTTTAAAGTCCTTTATAATTCTCCATTTTGATTTACAAAATAATAAAATTTTATAAATCCTATATTTCAACCTTTTTATAATAAATTCAATAAATCCCAATTTAAACTCTTTTTATAAAGTTATTAACCCATATTTTCAAAAATCAACTTTTAACTATATTTCTCAAAAATCATAATTTTTATAACATTAAAATTATAACGTTTATTTATTTAAAATGGATCAATTCAAAAAAATATTTTATAAACGTTTTCTTTCAAAAATCACTTTGAAATCTTTTTAAAATTCCAAAATTTGGTCCAATGATGCTACATACCAAATAGTCAATCACGACAACAACGATATCATATATCGATATGATAGTCCATCAAATATCAAAATATCTGAAAACAAATAAATACTGTTGAGGAATCCAGTTGGATCCCTCCAACCTGTTTTCCTGCATCCACAAACATTAGCACAATACCAATTCCGCTCCGGTACGAAATTATCGCGGTATATGGGATTTAAAATATTATCTGCTTAATAAACGGCGCAATAGGGTCTCATCCGCTATACAAATGCGGGAAATCAATAACTCCAATATATACATATGCCAATATATATATATTGCTATTATATATAATACCAATTTCACTGTTTATGAAATTTTCGCGGTATATGTTTTTAATAAATAACATCCGCTTACTAACGGCGCATAATGTCTATTATAACAATCAATAGATAACAATCATCATTCAAACATGCATTCAAGTATTTTAAATCTAACTATTTAAAATAAAATCAAAACTGATTCGATTGAGTGAGAAGTTCTCACCTTGATTTCAATTTCGTTTTAGCGATTTATTTCGAATAAAATTAAACGGACGTTTAATTTTACCCAAAATTCTCACTAACTCCAAATGACTCCAATCCAACTCCATCGCGTAGTGCTCGTCCATACGATTCCAATGCTTCTTGTTTCGCGCGTTTTCGACCTCGTATGAAAAAGATATGCATTTATGAAGTTTACACGATTTTAACTTAATAAATTTACAACATAACTTTAATTTTTAAACCTACTGAAATCATAGCCATCCAATTTCCCATAGGAAAATCACGGCCGACCCTCCTTTTCTTCCCTCCCTCATGTTCAATCTCGTGCGCAGGCTACCAAGGCCGAACCCAATCATCATGCTAGGGTTAATTTTTGCTTCCATTACGACGACATCCACCACGATCAACTACCACCATGTCGTGCGCCTTGTTCCACTCCATCTTCGGCTACCACCATGTCGAGCTCGGTTGCTTCATTTGCTCGTAGTTCGAGGCCGAACGCATGGCCTTTGAACGCGAATTCCCGTTGATTCGTGAAGCTATTCGCGATCTTGACCGTTGATATTAAAGATCTCATCGAGCTCTTCAAGATTGTAGTTGAGAGTTTCTGACGATTGTTGATGGATTGAGAGATCGGAGGGGAAGAACGTGGGAGATTTCTGGCCTTTGGTTGAGGTTGGAGGCGGCTGCGTATATTAGGGTTTTTAGTTTATTTTTTTGTGTGTAAATGGTGGGCTATTTATAGAAGAACGAACGACACTATTCATTCCGGAAATTCCGAACTCCGATTCACGCGCCGTAACCAGCGTTTCTGGGGTTTACCCCGCGTTCCGGACACAATGGAACAGGTTTCGGAAGCTAATTCGGACATCTGTGCGAGTTATGGCAATAAACGTTCAATTTGAATTAAACCGATTTAAACGATTTTCTAGGCGTTTTAATTTGTACCGGACAAACGGTAAATCCGATTGACATGAAATTTGAAACCTTACAATAATATCACATTACGGATCCGATGAAACTGGTTTCGTCGAAATCCGAGGCTTTTTGAAAAATAGCTATTTTAACTCGCCAAATTAATATTAAAAACAATTCGATGCGTTTCGAGCTGCCACGATCAAACGATAACTCCGATTGCTACGAAAATTGAAATTCGGTAATAACTAACTATTACGGATCCAATGGAACTGGTCTCGTCCAATTCTGAGACTTTTAAAAATTGATTATTTTCACTAGTCGATTAAATATTAAAATATTCAATTTTCACAAATAAACTTTTAATTCGATTTTAAAAGTTCTAAAATATCGTTCTAACTTCAACATGATAAAATAAAATTTTACAAATCATTTTCAATCATATTTAACTCAATTTTCAATTAATTCCATAATTTCACATATTAAATTATCGATTTAATTATTCAATTAAATCCATTTATTCGAAATAAAATTTATTCGACTTATAAATTTCACTTATTAATATCTAAAATTAATTAAATATTCAAATTTTAATTACTAAAAATCCAGGGTCGTTGCATAAACAAGGGGGGAGGGGCGCACGGATCTGAAGGGGTAGAGGATCTACGGCCATGATTGATTTGGATTTAAATAATTTAATTATGTTGTAAATTTAGTTATAAAAATCGTGTAAACTTCATAAATGCATATCTTTTTCATACGAGGTCGAAAACGCGCGAAACTAGAAGCGTTGGAATCGTATGGACGAGCACTACGCGATGGAATTGGATTGGAGTCGTTTGGAGTTAGTGATAATTTCGGGTAAAAATTAAACGTCCGTTTAATTTTATTCGAAATAAATCGCTAAAACGAAATTGAAATCAAGGTGAGAACTTCTCACTCAATCGAATCAGTTTCGATTTTATTTTAAATAGTTAGATTTAAATATTTGAATGCATGTTTGAATGATGATTGTTATCTATTGATTGTTAAAATAGACATTATACGCCGTTAGTAAGCGGATGTTATTTATGAAAAACATATACCGTGAATATTTCATAAACAGTGAAATTGGTATTATATATAATAGCAATATATATATATTGGCATATGTATATATTGGAGTTATTGATTTCCCGCATTTGTATAGCGGATGAGACCCTATTGCGCCGTCTATTAAGCGGATAATATTTTAAATCCCATATACCGCGATAATTTCGTACTGGAGCGAAATTGGTATTGTGCTAATGTTTGTGGATGCAGGAAAACAGGTTGGAGGGATCCAACTGGATTCCTCAACAGTTTTTATTTGATTTCAGATATTTTGATATTTGATGGATTATCATATCGATATATGATATCGTTGTTGTCGTGATTGACTATTTGGTATGTAGCATCATTGGACCAAATTTTGGAATTTTAAAATGATTTTAAAGTGATTTTTGAAAGTATACGTTTATAAAATATTTTTGGAATTGATCCATTTTAAATAAATAAATGTTATAATTTTTAAAGTTATAAAAATGATGATTTTGAGAAATATAGTAAAAAAAACTGATTTTTGAAAATATGAGGCTAATGATTTTATAAAATAGTTAAATAGGGATTTTTGAAATTATTGTAAAAAGTTTAAATATAGGATTTATAAAATTTGATTATTTTATAAATCAAAAGGATGAAATTATAAAGAAGTTTAAAGACGTTTTAGAATAATAATACAAATTGATTTGTATAAAAGATTTATAAAAGGGATATTTATAAATTAGAATATTTTGAATTATAAAACGAGTTTTTATAAGTGTTAGAATGAATTGTGAATGAATTTCATAAATGAATGAAATTCATAGAATTATAAACGGTGAAGTTATAAATGGAATTTTATGAGCAGTAGGTTTATAAAATTTATAAAGTTATTGAAAGAATAGATTTGGATCAATAATTGAATCTTATAAGTTATAAGATTTATAATTATGAAGTTCAAAGGAATGATTTTGCAAACAAATAAATTATAAGTATTTCACTTATGATATGAACTTTTGTTTTATAATTGAGTTATAAATTGAATATGTTAATAAAGGAGATGTATAAAAAGGAAGTAGTTATAAAACAAATAGAAATAGAATTTATAAACGTTGTTTTATAAATCCGCAAACGACTTATTTTGATAAGTAAATTGTTGAAACCTATTTATGGAGTTATATTCACGATTTAGACAGTGAATAATACTTTAAAATAAAATGAATAGAAATGATAAAATTGTTAACGTATTATATTCACGTTTTTGAATAGTGAATAATATGTTAAAGAAAATGTTTAGGATGTGATATTCTAAACAGAATTAAAACAATCTAACGATGTTTTAAATGTGTTAAGATTCGAAACCATAGATTTCAACATTGATTGTTGAAATAGACGTTTTCGAGAAATAAAAGGAAATAGTGGACTATAACACTGTTGTTATAGTAAATAATTTCCGAAAGGAAATGTTTTGTATAGTATTGGGATTTATATATCTATCTTAAATTCGAATCCCTATACTAGTGATTTTGGGACGTTGTAACGATGTTTTACGTAACATTCGTTTTGGCCCAAATAAATATGTTTAAGAGAATGATTTCCTTAAAGAATGAAATATATACTTAATCTCGATTTAAGTATATTGAATATTTTCCAAGTGTTGAAAATAAATAGGTTCGTGAATTACTTATTTAATAAGTATGGAAATGTTTTCCAATATAAAGTGAATATTTTGAGAATTTATCTTTTTGAAGATAAATTGAAAATGAATAATTGAAATCGTTTACTCATAAATATTTTGAATTATAAATTCACTAAGGAATTTATAAAAGAAAGTGGAATTTGTTTAAAAATAAATATTGATTTATTTTTGAAGTGTGAAAATTATATATCTAGTAAAGATATTTTGGAAAATAAATAATTTGGAAATTATTTGGAATCTGGTGATGTTGTGCATATCCATTGATAGTTCAATAACCGACTATCAATATTTACCTTTGAAAGGTATTTGTTGTGATTTGCTTGAATTTGAATGCAAACTTATTTTTAAATTATTGCGCTCGTTATTCGGATTACCCATTCCGAATAGTGATACGTCGTTATGAATTGCATTTGAAGATCGGTGTTGAAGACCGGGTATTTGCGAGAGCGATAGGATGACCTGTCGATTGACTCTGCACAGAGTTGCTCCGGTATTGAGTTCTCCATATGTGATGGGAAATCCGATCAGGATTGTGGATATCCAGATTGCAAGGACTTCTTTGTAAGTGCCTTCGGTTCTGTTCGAGCCCGGAACAGACTTGTATGGATTGTATGTCTGACATTACAAATTGAGATATAAAGCCGATTTCTTTCAAATATATTTCTGTTGGTGGCGGAGAATTTATTCTTTTAGCTTAACACCCTTCTCTGAGACGTACGAGCTCAGAGGTTATATAGTTGAATGTTATCAGCGATATATTCCCAATTTGGTAATGTGACATGCTGAGTGTTGCAGTGAAATGATCATTGTGTTGATTATTTGTGATAGGATCATTTATTTGATCGTCTATCTTGGTGATCATTTCTATGATCATTTGTTGACCCAAAGCATGGCTTTTGTATAAAGTATGTTTTTGTGGACGTGACTTCGTCGAGCCTCACACCTCGGGAATGGTCAAAACAGGAAAGATGCGGCAAGGTTATGAGGGGTAGCGCCCTTTAGGATATGTGCATTTCCTTCTGGAAAAGGGTGGTATCATGGTATGGAGCCCAGATACCTACTCATGTTGAAAACACTTTATGATTGTGTGAATTGATTACGAGCGCTCGGTTAAAGGTCCCAAAGGACCGGGGGATGGCATATTCGGTCAGTTGTTACTCAGTTAGGGGTAACCCGGCCTTCTGTTGGTAGAGATCCGGTTTGGTTCTCGGGAATGTCCATCCAGAGGCATTCTCATGTGGCAATGGGAAGTTCCTTGGCCTGATCATTCGTTGGAAATCCAATTCCCAATACGAACCCTTGTACGGTATTAGTTGTAGAACCTGCCATTTACTTATGGTGGTCACCACTGTTTAGATGGTAGCTATAGTAGGCATAGTTCGAAATGTCTATGCTGGCTAAGATTTATATTCTACTTTCGAAATGAATTTTTCTCTATACTATGCACCAGTAATAATATCAAATGTTCTTTTTTAATGCGTATCAAGCATCCTTGACTATCATAAGGAGAAATCTCCTCCGATTCTGCGTTTGCATTGTGTGTGTGTGCGGGAGGCCTTATGGTAGTCTCATTTTTAAAAGCATTGCGAATTGACTTTAAAAATAATTCCTCTATTTTTGATTTTAAAGATAAATAAACTGTTTTGAGTTCCCACACCAGTCACATGACTGACTCGGAGTTTATTGTTTTCCTTCCTAAACTCTGGGTGCCCACCAATTTCCACACGGGCAGTCAAGAGTTAGGTTTATCAGGATATTCTGGATATTCAGGAGTTGCTGGAGGCAAGCTGGATGGCATGGCGTATTACTAGTATATAGTATTTCTTTTCCGCTGTTTGTTGTTGTTTGTTGTTGTACACTCTGATGTAATGAAATGTAATGTGATGTAATGTAATAACTGATATAGTTCTTTGTTTAAAGATTATTCATTTATCTATTATATATTGTTCCGCTGCGAATTGTGAGATTCTGATGTTGTTCTGTTGTTTTTCTATTCCGTTCTATTTTCTATCTTCTTTCCTCTCTATTTATCATCTTTTCTCTCTCCTTCTACCTCTTCTACTTCTTTTCTCTTTCTTAAAACCCTAACTATTCGGTTTTTCGGCAACGAAAAATCGCGTACGTTACATTTGGTATCAAATTCCCTCTCTTCTGATTATTGTTAAACTTCAGACCTTAAATAAAAGTTGTTAGTTTTAATATGGTTCAAATATAAAAAATAGATTTAAGTAAAACAAAGGAAGTCTCTCTTGAAAATTTTGAAAATACAGACATCATTTAAATTATGTCGAAATTTCAAACATCATAAATCTTTGTTTCAGGTGGACCATTTATTTAGGGAGCTGTCATGAAATATTCGCAGACCCGATTCTTCGACTTTCGAAAATTCAACATCGATACTCACTTTATCGACTGCCGAGCAATCGAACGACGGAAAACCAAACACTTAGGGTTTTAAGAAAAAGAAAAAGACAGAAGAAGAGAGAAGAAGATAGAAACTAGAGAGAAAAGAAAATAGAAAATAGAACGGAACAGAACAGAAAAACAACAGAACAACATCAGAATCTCACAATTCGCAGCGGAACAACATATAATAGATAAATGAATAATCTTTAAACAAAGAACTATATCAGTTATTACATTACATCACATTACATTTCATTACATCAGAGTGTACAACAACAACAAACAGCGGAAAAGAGATACTATATACTAGTAATACGCCATGCCATCCAGCTTGCCTCCAGCAACTCCAGAATATCCAGAATATCCTGATAAACCTAACTCTCGACTGCCCGTGTGGAAATTGGTGGGCACCCAGAGTTTAGGAAGGAAACAATAAACTCCGAGTCAGTCATGTGACTGGTGTGAGAACTCAAAACAGTTTATTTATCTTTAAAATCAAAATAGAGAAATATTTTTAAAGTCAATTCGCAATGCTTTTAAAAATGAGACTACCATAAGGCCTCCCGCACACACTCACAATGCAAACGCAGAATCGGAGGAGATTTCTCCTTATGATAGCCAAAGATGCTTGATACGCATTAAAAAGAAACATTTGATATTATTATTAGTGCATAGTGTAGAAAAAAATTCATTTCGAAAGTAGAATATAAATCTTAGCTAGCATAGACATTTCGAACTATGCCTACTATAGCTACCATCTAAACAGTGGTGACCACCATAAGTAAATGGAAGGTTCTACAACTAATACCGTACAGGGTTTCGTATTGGGAATTGGATTTCCAAAGAATGATCAGGCCAAGGAACTTCCCATTGCCACATGAGAATGCCTCTGGATGGACATCCCCGAGAACCAAACCGGATCTCTGCCAACACAAGGCCGAATTACCCCTAACTGAGTAACAACTGACCGAATATGCCATCCCCCGATCCTTTGGGAGCTTTCATCGAGCGCTCGTAATCAATTCACACAATCATAAAGTGTTTTCAACATGAGTAAGTATCTGGGCTCCATACCATGATACCACCCTTTTCCAGAAGGAAATGCACATATCCTAAAGGGCGCTACCCCTCATAACCTTGCCGCATCTTTCCTGTTTTGACCATTCCCGAGGTGTGAGGCTCGACGAAGTCACGTCCACAAAAACATACTTTATACAAAAGCCATGCTTTGGGTCAAACAAATGATCATAGAAATGATCACCAGGATAGACGATCAAACAAATGATCCTATCACAAATAATCAATACAATGATCATTTCACAGCAACACTCAGCATATCACATTACCAAATTAGGAATATATCGCTGATAACCTTCAACTACATAACCTCTGAGCTCGTACGTCTCAGAGAAGGGTGTTAAGCTAAAAGAATAAATTCTCCGCCACCAACAGAAATATATTTGAAAGAAATCTGCTTTATATCTCAATTTGTAACGTCAGACATACAATCCATACAAGTCTGTTCTGGGTTTGAACAGAACCGAAGGCACTTCTTACGAAGCCCTTGCAATCCGGGTATTCACAATCCCGATCGAATTTCCCATCACTTAGGGAATCTCTATACCAGGAGCTACCTAGTGCAGAGACAATCGATAGGTCATCCTATCGCTTTCGCAAATACCCGGTCTTCAACACCGGTCATCAATGCTATCCATTACGTCGTATCACTATTCAGAATGGGTAATCCGAATAACGAGCGCAATAATTTAAAAATAAGTGTAGCATTCAAATTCAGCAAATCACAACAAATATCTTTCAAAGGTAAATATTGATAGTCGGTTATTGAACTATCAATGGATATGCACACATCACCAGATTCCAAATAATTTTCCAAATTATTTATTTCCCAAAAATATCTTTACAAGATATATAATTTCAATACCTCAAAAATAAATCAGTATTTATCTTTAAACAACTTCCCTTTTTATTCATAAATTCCATAGTGAATTTTCATTCCAAAATATCCATGCATATACGATTTCAATTATTCATTTCAATTTATCTTCAAAAAGATAAATTCTCTAATATTCACTTTATATTGGAAAACATTTCCATACTTATTTAATAAGTAATTCACAAATCCATTTATTTTTAACTCTTGGAAAATATTCAATATACTTGAATCGAAATTAAGTATATATTTCATTCTTTAAGGAAATCATTCTCTTAACCATATTTATTTGGGTCAAAACGAATGTTGCATAAAACATCGTTACGACAACCCAAAATCACTAGTATAGGGATTCGAAATTAAAATAGATATATAAATCCCAATACTATACAAAACATTTCCTTTCGAAAATCATTTACTATAACAACAGTGTTATAGTCCACCATTTCCTTCTATTTCTCGAAAACGTCTATTTCAACAATGAATGTTGAAATCTATGGTTTCGAATCTCAACACATTTTAAAACATCGTTAGATCGTTTTAATTCTATTTAAAACATCACATTCAAAACAATTTCTTTAACATATTATTCACTATTCAAAAACATGAATATACTACGTTAATCAATTTCATCCTTTCTATACATTTTATTTTAAAGGATTATTCACTGTCTAAAACGTGAATATAACTTCATAAATAAGTTATAAAAATTAACTTATCAAAATAAGTCGTTTGCGAATTTATAAAACAACGTTTATAAATTCCTTTTCTATTTATTTTATAACATCTTTCTTTATAAATTTTCTTTATTAACCTATTCGATTTATAACTCAATTATAAACTAAAGGTTCATATTATAAGTGAAATACTTATAATTTATTTGTTTGCAAAATCGTTCCTTTGAACTTCATAATTATAAATCTTATAACTTATAAGATTCAATTATTTATCCAAATCTATTCTTTCAATAACTTTATAAATTTTATAAACCTACTGCTTATAAAATTCCATTTATAACTTCACCGTTTATAATTCTATAAATTTCATTCGTTTATGAAATTCATTCACAATTCATTCTAACACTTATAAAAACTCGTTTTATAATTCAAATATTTTAATTTATAAATATCAATTTATAAATCTCTTATATAAATCAATTTATACTATTATTCTTTTAAAAACATCTTTAAAGTCCTTTATAATTTCACCATTTTGATTTATAAAATAATCAAATTTTATAAATCCTATATTTAAACTTTTTACAATAAATTCAAAAATCATAATTTTTATAACATTAAAATTATAACGTTTATTTATTTAAAATGAATCAATTCCAAACATATAGTATATTTTCAAAAAATCACTTTAAAAATCATTTTAAAGTTCCAAAACTTGGTCCAATGATGCTACACACCAAATAGTCAATCACGACAACAACGACATCATATATCGTATATGATAATCAACGAATATCAAAATATCCATAATCAAATAAATACTGTTGACGAATCCAGTTGGATCCCCCCAACCTGTTTTCCTGCATCCACAAACATTAGCACAATACCAATTCCGCTCCAGTACGGAATTATCGCGGTGCATGGGATTTAAAATATTATCCGCTTAATAGACGGCGCAATAGGGTCTCATCCGCTAAAAAAATGCGGGAAATCAACAACTCCAATATATACATATGCCAATATATATATATTGCTATTATATATAATACCAATTTCACTGTTTATGAAATATTCGCGGTATATGTTTTTAATAAATAACGACTAGAATTTTGCCCGCTCAAAAATCGACATCCATACTTCAAATCGTATTCGAATGCCATAGATTCGACCGTTCAAATCCGATTCGTCGGAGCTTATAACAACATTAAGTAAATAACACAGCGGAATAAAAGAATAATACATTGATATACAACTTTGATACAATATCTGATACAACAGATGATCCAATAGATATCAATATACATCAGAGATATGATACAATAAATAGCAGCGGAAAAGAAAATAGATGACATCTAGTAGCGGAACAATATAACTCTTAGATAGTCTTCAAAAGAGAACTCCTAGAACTGCAACTCCATTTCCAAGAATCAACCCAGCAATAGCTCGAACCCCCAATAACGATGCACCTAGCATAAGCAAGACTGGTGTGGTCCAAAGACTGAACTAACTCTAGATAATCTACTAAACCTGACTATCTGAAAAAAACCCAACTCTAGACTGCTCATGTAGGAAATTTTGAGCACCCAGAGTTTAGGAAAGAAACAATAAACTCCGGATCAGTCGTGGGACTGGTGTGAGCAACAAAAACAGTTTATCTTTTAAAACATTCAACAAAAGACTTTCAAAGTCAATTCGCAATGCTTTTTTAAAAATGAGACTACCATAAGGCCTCCCGCACACACACACACAATGCAAACGCAGAATCGGAGGAGATTTCTCCTTATGATAGTCAAAGATGCTTGATACGCATTAAAAAGAAACATTTGATATTATTACTAGTGCATAGTGTAGAGAAAAATTCATTTCGAAAATAAAGGTATAAATCTTAGCCAGCATAGACATTTCGAACTATGCCTACTATAGCTACCATCTAAACAGTGGTGACCACCATAAGTAAATGGCAGGTTCTACAACTAATACCGTACAAGGTTTCGTATTGGGAATTGGATTTCCAACGAATGATCAGGCCAAAGAACTTCCCATTGCCACATGAGAACGCCTCTGGATGGACGTCCCCGAGAACCAAACCGGATCTCTGCCAACACAAGGCCGGGTTTCCCCTAACTGAGTAACAACTGACCGAATATGCCATCCCCCGGTCCTTTGGGACCTTTAACCGAGCGCTCGTAATCAATTCACACAATCATAAAGTGTTTTCAACATGAGTAAGTATCTGGGCTCCATACCATGATACCACCCTTTTCCAGAAGGAAATGCACATACCCTAAAGGGCGCTACCCCTCATAACCTTGCCGCATCTTTCCTGTTTTGACCATTCCCGAGGTGTGAGGCTCGACGAAGTCACGTCCACGAAAACATACTTTATACAAAAGCCATGCTTTGGGTCAACAAATGATCATAGAAATGATCACCAGGATAGATGATCAGATAAATGATCCTATCACAAATGATCAACACAATGATCATTTCACAGCAACACTCAGCATGTCACATTACCAAATTGGGAATATATCGCTGATAACCTTCAACTACATAACCTCTGAGCTCGTACGTCTCAGAGAAGGGTGTTAAGCTAAAAGAATAAATTCTTCGCCACCAACAGAAATATATCTGAAAGAAATCGGCTTTATATCTCAATTTGTAATGTCAGACATACAATCCATACAAGTCTGTTCCGGGCTCGAACAGAACCGAAGGCACTTACAAAGAAGTCCTTGCAATACGGATATTCACAATCCCGATCGGATTTCCCATCACTTAGGGAGTCTCTATACCGTTGCAACTCAGTGCAGAGACAATCGATAGGTCATACTATCGTTCTTGCAAATACCCGGTCTTCAACACCGGTCTTCAAATGCTATCCATAACGACGTATCACATATTCGGAATGGGTTATACGACCCAAAGGTCCTTTCCCGGCTAACCCGAATAGTAAGCGCAACATTTAAAACATATGGATAAGGAATTTCAATTAAGTCACATCTTAATAATTCAAAACTTTTCTTTCAAATGGTTTAAACAAATCACCATTTCAAATCTTTTAACAAAAGATTAATTTCACAAAATTCCATTTACGGATTTCAAAACAATTTCCATTTCATTTGGATTAACTCGTTAAATCTTTAAATCAAAGATTTAACTCATAGCTTTCAAAATTCGATTAACTTGTTGAACCTTTAAATCAAAGATTCAACTTATAGCTTTCAAAATCATTTCCAAAGATTCATTCATAGCCTTTCAAAAACAATTTCAATTCAAGTTGGATTAACTCATTCGGTCTTTGAATCAAAGATTTATTTCATAGCTTTCAAAACATTTCAATTCTATTTCAGCTTGAAACCTTTTCAACATAATTGGGAGATCCTTTCTTTAAAATGAAAGCTATTATTATTTGAAAACAAGTAGTTTTCGTTTCGAAGAAATTCGATCTTATTTATACAAGTTAAATCTTTTGGGTTAATTCAAATTCCCAAAAACAACACTTCAAAAATGGTTTAAAACCCATATAAACTTGTATACCGTTTAATATCATAAATATTGAATATAGAATTCAATTTCAGATATTGAATTCCAATTTTAATCAAATTATTCAAATTTCAAACTTAATCAAGTTGTTCCAAATAACTTTCATGTTTGAATTTCATTTCAAAAGCTTTTCACTTTAATCTCAATGCATTTCCAAAACATTTGAATTCAAATATTCAATTTTATAAATCATTTCAAAATCTGTGACTTAATCGATTTCCTCGTGAAATCCATATTTGTGTGTGTATAAGTGTGGTTCAGGGGTTTAACACAATAGTGCAACATCGTTCAATCATCATAGATCAGAACACAGAAATATACAAATATAAATCAATGAATGAATCATATACAGCTCAATCCACAGAACAAAATATCACAAATCAGATAGGACAATCAATTCAATGCATCTTATACCATACAACCATTCATAAGTATGGTCAAGTATTCAATAGTCATTTATAAGCGGGATTAATTTATTACAAATCATTTGATATAAATTAATTAATCAATCAACTTAATTAATTACATCATTAATCAATTCCTTAATTACTCGTTAAATAAATTAATTATCCCATAATTAATTATCTCCATTAATTTCACTAAGTAAATTCACTTATCCAATTATCAAATAATTTTCTTAAATTAATTAAATTATTCTTGATTAATCATATTAATTTAAATTAATTCTTTTAAACCAATTTCATAATTAATTAACCAATTTATTAATTATTTAAGAAATTAAACCTTAATTAATAAAGTTAAACTTACAATTACAAATTAAATTGATTCAAAACATTAATTATCCATTCTTACTAATTTAATAATTAATGTAATACAATTCATTCAATCTTTATTAAATTTAAGGTGAACTCATTCGTACTAGTGATTTAAATATCATTTGCAAATATGTTTGAAATCTTTTAATTTCAAACTTCCCTTCCTAATTTCATTTTAAACCCAAGATTTAAAATTCCAATTTCAAAGCCCAAGTTATATTTATATCCTCTTAAATACTTAAACACAGTTAGTAGACTATTTAATAATGAAAGCTTAGTTAATTCCCTGATTTAAATATTAGTTCTAAACTTGCTTTAAAACTTTAAAATTTAATTTAAACTTCAAATAGGAGCAGGTTTTTGTTTTAAAACCTGAACAAAAGAGAAACTACCCGAGGCTCTTCTATTTTACTTCGAGTTGCACAGGCCTTCACGCGAGACCCAACCCGATGGAACATCATCCCTTCCCCTGGACTTCTTCTTCCTTTATTTTTTCTTTTCTTTTACTTGGTTAGTTTAAAACTGTTGCACTAGGCTATCCCACACGAGCACATACTCGAGCAAAGCCATCATTTTCCCGAGTCAATCACGAGCACAATCCTGTTTGTTCATCTTCTTCCCCAACCCATTGTCACGCAACAATCATCAAAGCGTGCACATGTACGTGCATAGTCGCACGGCGACGCTCCGGTCATTACGACCATCGCCATCAAGTCACCGACCATCTTCTCCCTCGATCTCCATCACCCAAAATCCAAAGTACGCTCGAAATCGAAATCGAGAATTCAGCTCAAACCTGGAAAAAGCTATCAAAATTCAGGAACCACCATACCATAACCTGACATCTCCTCTCTCTCGGCACTTCGACCAACGGAGCATCTGCATCATCGGCTACCCCTTTGTCAATATGCCCCTCTCCATTTCCCAAGATTTGGCAACACTCGATCAATCGAGTAAGTCGAACCAATTAAAAATCTCGACCCAAATAAAACTAAGGTTAAAATCTTCCACGGTCAACCACCCTCGCCGCCACCACTTGTTCGCCTTCCTGATATTTTTCCTGACACCATCGATCACTCCTCCACCTCCCCGAACAACCCTAGCACTTCTAGTACCCCCGATCGCTAGAAATCCACCAAAAACCCACTTTTGTTCAACCCAGAGCTGCACGCTTATTTCAAAACTAAAAATTATAATTTTAGTTTTAAAAATCATGTTTAAGTAAATAGATTCAACTTGTATGCCTGGTTTCTTAAATTAAGAAATTTGTTTTTAAACTTATTTAAAGTTGTATTCATCTTTCTTGATTGCCAGAGACAATTACATGTTGTTTCAACTTTTATAAATTTTTAACACCTAGCTTAAAAACAAACGAACAACATTTGTTTACATCCTAAGTTCAAGTAGTTACTAGATCAAGTGATGAAGGTTTGTTTGCTCATCTGTCTAAAAAAAAACAACAGGAACAGAGTTTCAAAAGTTACAGGCATACACAGATTTTCACAATCACATATATACACATTTTCTAGATCTACATAATCAACTAATTCAGGGACTTAAGATTTTTTTTTTTTAATTAAAAGTTACTCATCTGTCTAAAAAGAAATAAACAGAGGAGACTCAGGCTTGAAATTGGAAATGCTTTTGATCTGTAATGATTTGTTTTTAGCTTGTTCAATCTGCTACTTGCTTTGCTTCATGAATTTGAAGTTAAACCTGGAGCTTGCTTTCAAACTTGAATTTTGTTTTGTTTATATTTTTTTTTCTTTTCTTTCTCAGTTTCTTTCTTAGCTTTATTTTTAAATGAAACGAAGTGGTGATGAAGAAGATATAAAGAAAGAAGTATATTGGGATAGAAGTATACAGGGTATACAAAACTGGTACATGTGATATCTTTATCTATTTAATAAGCATGGCTGAAGTATGTTGCATTAAATGTTGAGATGTATTGCATTTATTGCCTTGTACATATATGCTTTCCTCTCCATACTCCATTTCAGCTGTACAAATTTGAGATGATAGTGATGGCTTGTATTTGTTTAAGTGTATATGTATTTTATTTGTTTCTTTTCTTTTTAACTTTGAATTTTATCTTGTTGGTTTGTTGCCTTCAGGTTTGCATATGTGTATGTTGTATATATGTATTGTATATACATAGATTTGTTTACTTTGTTTTATTCCTATTTCTAGTATAACACTTACTCTTTATTTCTTTGTTTTATTTAGCATAATATAATGGCTGGTATGCTTGCATTAATTACTTACAACTTTATGCAGGCTATATTTTATTTCTTCATTTGACAAGGGTACATGACTATATGTTTTGTTTGCTTTGACTATGCTAATTTGATTTCAGCTGGAGATATTAGTGGACTGCAGATTTGTTTATTAACTTGTATTTATATTTTGAATTTATATTTCTTTTTGCTTTGTTTTATCACTTTATATTTAAACTTTGTTTTGTCATTTCTTTTGTTCCATTGTCTTATTTTTATTCCTCTTTTACTTTAACTTAAATTGTTTATTTTACTTTAAATATTTATTGTTTTATATTAAATTTATAAATTCAAATTATTATTAACCATCAATTGTAATACTTATTATTATTAATTATTATTAAACCATTCATTTACAATTCATATCTAATGTATATACATATATATCTCTATATTTATTTTTAAAACCATTTATTTAAGATTATATTTCAAATCCAATTTAATATATATTCACATATATACAAATTGTCAAATCCATATGACTTTGTACATTTTCTAGTCGAATCGGGGAAACTCGCATCATTTAAAAAATCAATTTTACAATTTTTAATTCAAAAATTCATTTAAATTATCAATTTAAATTCATAAAAATCCTGGGTCGTTACAACAGACGTTACCGAAACAATTAAATACTAATTCCACTTCGAGGTGGAATATCGCCGTATATGGGATTTATTAAATATCATCTGCTATTATGCGACGCATAGGGTCTTATCCACTATATAATGCGGGAAATCAATCACCCAAATACATATATAATACCAATTCCACTTCGAGGTGGAATAACGCGGTATATGGGTTTAATATAATATCATCCGTTATTATGAGGCGCATAGGGTCTAATTCAATACAACTAATAATAATTTATCATCCAAGCACACAATCAGGAAATTAAATTTAACTATCAATCAATAACTGAAATTTTCAATTATTATAATTTGAGTGAGAAGATCTCACCTTTTATCATGCATGCAATCCATTTTCCATTTCGGCTTGATTCTTTACAGATTTTGACCTAGTATAAACAATTACATGATTTTATTAATATTCGAAATAAATCGAATAATCATTTACCGTTTAATAGTTTAATTAACTAATAGTTTTGGTTTTAAACTAATACTTTTAATTTTAAACAAATTCCTTTTTTTTTAACTTTATTTAACTAAAAATTAAATTTAAAACTAAATTTACTTTAAAAAATTATTTTTAGTAACTTGATAAATTAAATAAGTTAATAAAACAATTCAATCTCCATTTTTCCTCTTTTTCTTTTTTTTAAACAAGACTTGACCTTACTGTTGTTACAATCCCTAATATTTATATACATAGAACAAATATAAATTGGGTTTATACCTTACTGCACCAAACCCTAGCCATGAATTCGCATGGCTTCTACCATCGCCTTACGAACACTATCGCCTTCGCCTTGACCCAGAGCTCGACAGCCCAACCTACCCAAAGACCTAGCCGCCATTGCAACCTTCGCCATCCCACCTTGCTCGAGAATATCGTGACATCCCATTGCCGACTCGCCTGCACTGTCGCCACACACATGTGCCACATTCAACCTATTCCTAGTTGCCACGACCTCGAGTCGTCATCGCTACCTCCACCGCGCTCACCACCATGAGTCTGAAATTGAACGCCGCCCTCAAGTCAAACTCGAGCCCCCTTTTTCTACGCACACAATTTCAAATCGAACGAGTTCGATCGATTTATTTTTTTCTCTACTTCGTTCACCATTACTTCGATAATGAGCTCGACATTTTTTTCTTCTCTGGAGTCAATTTGGGAATGAGGAAGAGAATGAACGAAATTCGTTCAAATTTGAATTTTGCTCGGCCATGATAAGAAAAACAAAAGAGACGCGTGTTCACAACTTTTCCAAGTGTTGTAAGGAAAGCAACGTGTAAGATTTTTGCCCTAAAAAGTATTATATCAAATATATATAATATTTTGAAATCTAAATTCAAATTTAAATTATTTTTGAATTCATAGCTCAAAATGTCGAACTCCTATGGAGGCGTGCTACTAGGCGTTCATAAGGTTATACCCCAATTCCGAACGCAATGGAAAAGGTTCCGAGTGCAAATTCGGTCGTATGGAGAAGATAACTTTTTGGACCCAGCTATTAAATTAAATTTCGATATAAATTTCAGCGCGTTTGCTTATCCTACAATCACACGACAACTGCAAATGCTACGAAAATTGAAATTCGATAATAGTGCAATATTATGGATCCAATGGAACTGGTTTCATCGAATTCTGAGACTGTGCCCCGAAAGGCTATTTTTAAATATTGATTTGAATGATAAAATTTCAAAATTGAACAAAGAATTTTCAAACCCAATTCTGAAGCTTCCATTATCTTTGGTATTATCAATATAAATTTTCTAAGCCTTTGGAATATTATTAATTAGCTTAAAATTGAAGATTCAAATTTTTACCCGAGCTTTAATAATTAAATTCAATAATTTAATTGCCAAATTCATAGTTATAATTGAAATTCAAGTTAAACTAACATTCAAATACTTAAAATCAATTAAACATTCTAATTTCAAATGTTCAAAATTCAGGGCCGTCACATCCTTCACCCCTTAAAAGAATTTCGTCCTGAAATTACTAGTTAGGAAGAATGATCCTTAACCCGTTTATTACTTTCCCAAAACTATACAGTTTTAACAACTTGCCAAAATATATCTTTTTTGTCTCGAAGTAACAACCCATCATTACTTCAACTAACTTTCCAAATTCAATCATAAGTTCCAAAAAACATTGTTTTCTTTAACAATTCAAATTTAAATTTAAATTTTCTCAAAAATTTTCTAACTTCTTAAATTTTCATAAAATTTCACCATCGTCTCCTTTGTGCGGCTAGCTTTGTACTGCTATCCTACTTTTTGGTCAAAACTGGAATATCAACAAATTGGCAAGGAATGATGGACATCGGGATTAGAGGTCGATTGAAAGCAAGGCTACAATCGATGACGTCAAAATTTGGTTGAGCTCCGATTGGGACGAAATTGATTGGAGATGATGATAAGGATTATGAAAGGCTATGTTTCAAATTTCAGGTTAATCGGAGTTCGTATGAAGGAGATATGATCGATGCAAGGTAGGAAGAACATAATGTTCGAACCCATCGGCACGCAAGGATGGTTTGAATCGATCAGGGGTTGCGTTTGTATCGATACCGTTCATGTCGATACCATTTCGAATCGATGCCGTTCATATCGATTGGCGCGGGTTCGGCTCAGTGAAGTTCGCATCAGGTGTTGGTTCGACTCGATAGTGCTCGAATCGATCGAGTTACTGGTTCGACTCGATAGGCTCGCATCGATCAGATAGGAAGGCTAAATGGATCTCGATTCAATGGCAACAAACCTAGAGTGGTAGCAAGCATGTGGAGGTTCTTCGAATTGATGTGCTTCGTATCGATCAGGATGGGTGCAGATGGCGCATTTCGACTCCATGCCTTTTGCAAGTCTCCTTCGTATCCACCGGGTAAGAGCTTCGTTCGTATCCATCAGGCAAGGTCTCGTTCGTATCCATCCTTCATGACCACTTCGTATCGATGTCCCCCATACTCATTTCGAATCGATCAGCTCACATAGGATTGATGCGGAATGAACTCCTAGAATCGATACGAAGAGAGACACGAGTTAATGGATGCGAGCATGCCATTGTGAAGTTATGGATATGGACGAAGCATAAAACATGGATGCAAGCCCACGTCTCCAGGAGAGAAGCGTTCAGCACAGCTAGAAAGGTGGATCAACCTAGGTATTTCGCGACACGTCATCGATGCGCACGTGACAGATCGAGTCGAAGGGAGTGGATTCGAACCAATGGATTCGAACGCAACAGCCCTCACGAAAAATCACAATTTGAATCGATCATATCTCCTAAACCACTGATCCAAATGCAACGAAATTTTCACAGAAGCTTGCATGCAAGGTAAGGATGTTCCTGCCAAGTTTCAGCTCGATTGGATCATTTTTCTATGGATACGAAGTCACTTCGTATCGATCACAGATCGAGTCGAAACTTGGTGGGGTCGGTCGCGTGGGCCCACTCACGTGCCAGGAGAAGTCTCCCGAAGTTTCAGCGTGATCTCAGCCTCATACGCCTATAAATAGCACCCTGAAGCCTACAGATAAAGCATCTTTTGGCTATTGAACGTGCAGACTCTGCCAGATTCATTTCTACATTTCGATACTGCTATTGTATTGGAAATTCTTCATATTTACTGCTGTAATCATCTGTAATCATCAAGGATAATCAATAAAAGGATAAAACTTTGGAGTGGACGTAGGCCGGAGATAGCCGAACCACTATAAAACTTGTGTCTTTGTTCATTATTTCTGAATTACTGTTTGATACTTGTTGAGATCTGATATTTGTGTTTGAATATCATTGGTTTGTGTTCATACACTGGTGCTTTTACGGTATTTGGGGTTTGTGACCAATTTTGGGGCAAATACTTTGGTGCTTTCACTGAGAAGGACTAGCACCCGCTACATCGGATTCAAAGTTCAGATTTGAAGAGTTTGAAAAGTTTGGACTTGAGGACAATGACAAGGCAAAATAGTAGAAGGCAAAGGGTTGAGAGAAGCCAACGGGAAGGAAGTCAACAAGCATCCTCCAGAGCTGGGGAAGGATAGGCTTCGATCTACATAACCCGGGATGAGATGGAAGCTATGGCAAATTCATTGCAGGAGAGATTGTTGAAAAGTTAACAGGAAATGATGCAGACATTCTTTGAACATATGAGAGCTGTAGGGACGCAGAACTTAGGAACAGCTACAGCAGCTGTGGATGCAGTACAGGGGACTAGGGTTGTGGAACCCAATGGAGGACAGGGTACGGAGCCAGAAGGCAATCAACAAGGGCTTGGGGGCAGGCCCACAGGATCTAACACAAGAGGGCCTTTGGAAGGAGTTCAACAGGCCAGGACTAACATTGCTGTTAGTGAGCCCCATGAAGAGTATGTGCTGGAGTTCCCTCGGGGGCATGGGGGCAACCCCTAACAGACAATACTGGATTAGTGGAGATTATTAGAAGAACTGTGCAAGGTGGTTTGACCAACAGAGACTTGGAAAGAGTGAACAGGAGTCTGTTCGCTCGGGAAATAAGGATGGCTAAGAATCCACCTAAGTTCAAGCTACCTAGCGTGGAGGTATATGATGGCAGAGCAGATCCAACTGATCACTTGATGAGGTACACCAGACACATGGAGGTGCTGGCGGCATCGAAGGAAGTAATGGCACGATGCTTTCCATTATACTTGACAGACCTAGCCGCAATGTGGTTTAGGCAGCTGGGAGAAGGGTCTATCAGGACTTGGAGGGAATTTGTGGAAAAAAAATTGGGACAGTTTCGGGTTCACGTCAAGAGGCCGAAGAATGTGATGACATTGACATCGGTAAAGCAAAGGATGGATGAATCGCTTAGAGCTTTTCTAACTCGATTCAGTGCGGCGGTTGCTTCAGTGGATCGGCCTGATCCATCGATGGTTTTGATGGCGGAAGTATCAGGAGTCAGGGAGGATTCAGATTTCAAGGTATCTTTGATAAGAGATCCCCCGCAGGATCTCGATGAGTTCTTTCATGAGGCAGAGAGGTTCCTTCGGCAAGAAGATGCGAGTACGGATCTAAAGTTAAAAAAGGTTAATGCAACCGAGGAGAGAGGACCATCCAGCAAAGGTTCGGATAAAGACAAAGGAAAAAGGAAGGTAGACGATGATTCTGGAAAAGATAGGAAGCGATGGAAGGATCCGAAGTTTTCCACATACACAGGATTAAACGAGACGCTGGAGCGGATATACCAGGATACTCGGAATCGCCTTCCCTACAGAAGGCCCGCTAGGAGAGAACCATCAGAACGGGAGAGGACATCAGGAATGCATTGTCTCTTCCATGATTTGGATGGACACGACACCAACGGCTGCAGGCATTTAAAGGATATAATCGAGGAGCATGTCAGGAAGGGACTGTTGCCACAATATGTCGGAACTCGGAATGCAACGACGGAGCAGGAGCAACCGTCGCCTACCTCAAGCCACGATTGTGGGAGGCCCAGGAATGATGGTCGATTGATCATCCATTGGCCAGGATAATATGAAATAAGTAGCGAACTACTAGCAAGCAACCAAGTCATTTACACATGTATGGGGACGGAGATAGCCCCTAGGCATGCTCTGAACGGTGATAAACTGCGATGCTATGGTTTGTGACTGTTTTGGGGATCTCGACAATATGAAGCAATAAGTTAGTTATTAGTTTTTTTTTTATTTTTATATAGTAGTTGTAGTTATTGAATTAATATTAGGGATCAGTCTTTTTTTGATCCTACTAAAAACTATAAAGAAAAAACTAACGAGTCACACACTAAGCATAGCAATTATAAAAAAAAAAGTTAATTTCTTTTTTATTCAACCTTATAGAATTCGAATTATTTTATTTTTTTGATTTAACAGAAAAACAGAAAAAACAAATTTATCTTTTGCTTTTGGATTGAACACTGCTTTTATTTTTGGATTTGGTTTTGGAGTTTGGATTGAGCTCCTGGTTTTGCTTGCTTTTTGATTTGGATTTTCCTTTGGATGATTGCTTTCGGTTTTGGATTTCGGATTTGGATTTTGGATTTGGATTTTGGATTGAATTTTTATCTGGTTTTTGATAAACGGTCGTCGAGTATGGATTATGCCTGGCAAGGGGTGAGTCACTTTGCCCGAACGTGGTAAAGTGACTCATTCAGGTCATCGAGTATGGACTATGCTCGGCAAGGGTCCGGAGTGACCAGGATTCGGCCTAGGACTTAGGCCCTGTATTATCAATAGTTATTTTCAGGTCGTTGAGTGTGGACTATGCTCAACAAGGGTCCGGAAAGACCACGATTTGGCTTAGGACTTAAGCCATGGCTTTGTACAACGCCCAGGGACACTGGACCACGGTCGTCAGGTGTGGATTGCGCTTGGCAAGAACCCAGAGAGGTTAGCTCAACGTCCAGGGACACTAGACCAAGGTCATCAAGTGTGGATTACGCTTGACAAGAGCCCGGAGAGGTTATGGATTCGGATATCGACCAGAGAGGTCCAGGATTCGGTTATTGGCTATTGGATAAGGATGGATTAGGACTCGGTTGTCGAGTTCGGATGGACATGGGATTGGCTAAGGCTTTGGTTATTGGATTTGGAATTGGGCATCAATTCGGAGCAGTCAAGGATGACATACTCTGGCGATATGGCTATGGGCTTTGGATATTGGAGTTGGAACTATTCAAAACACGGCTTCTTATCAAAAGGCATGTTTTGGGGGGCAAAGTGCTATCCCACTTTTTGGTCAAAACTGGAATATCAACAAATTGGCAAGGAATGATGGACATCGGGATTGGAGATCGATTGAAAGCAAGGCTACAATCGATGACATCAAAATTTGGTTGAGCTTTGATCATGGCAAAATTGATTGGAGATGATGATAAGGATTAGGAAAGGCTATGTTTTAAATTTCAGGTTAATCGGAGTTCGTATGAAGGAGATATGATCGATGCAAGGTAGGAAGAACATACTGTTCGAACCCATCGGCACGCAAGGATGGTTCGAATCGATCAGGGGTTGCGTTCGTATCGATACCGTTCGTGCCGATACCATTTCGAATCGATGCCGTTCGTATCGATTGTCGCGGGTTCGGCTCAGTGAAGTTCGCATCAGGTGTTGGTTTGACTCGATAGTGTTCGAATCGATCGAGTTACTGGTTCGACTCGATAGGCTTGTATCGATCAGATAGGAAGGCTAGATGGATCTCGATTCAATGGCAACAAAACCAGAGTGGTAGCAAGCATGTGGAGGTTCTTCGAATCGATGTGCTTCGTATCGATCAGGATGGGTGCAGATGGCGCATTTCGACTCCATGCCTTTTGCAAGTCTCCTTCGTATCCACCAGGTAAGAGCTTCGTTCGTATCCATCAGGTGAGGTCTCGTTCGTATCCATCCTTCACGACCACTTCGTATCGATGTCCCCCATACTCGTTTCGAACCGATCAGCTCACATGGGATCGATACGGAATGAACTCCTGGAATCGATGCGAAGAGAGACACGAGTTAATGGATGCGAGCATGCCATTGTGAAGTTATGGATATGGACGAAGCATAAAACATGGATGCAAGCCCACGTCTCCAGGAGAGAAGCGTTCAGCACGGCTAGAAAGGTGGATCAACCCAGGGATTTCGCGACACGTCATCGATGCGCACAAGACCGATCGAGTCGAAGGGACTGTATTCGAACCAATGGATTCGAATGCAACAGCCCTCACGAAAAATCACAACTTGAATCAATCATATCTCCTAAACCATTGATCCAAATGCAACGAAATTTTCACAGAAGCTTGCATGCAAGGTAAGGAATGTTCCTGCCAAGTTTCAGTTCAATTGGATCATTTTTTGATGGATACGAAGTCACTTCGTATCGATCACAGATCGAGTCGAAACTTGGTGGGGTCGGTCGCGTGGGCCCACTCACGTGCCAGGAGAAGTCTCCCGAAGTTTCAGCGTGATCTCAGCCTCCTACGCCTATAAATAGCACCCTGAAGCCTACTGAGAAAGCATCTTTTGGCTATTGAATGTCCAGACTCTGTCGGATTCATTTGTACATTTCGATACTGTTATTTTACTAGAAATTCTTCATATTTACTGTTGTAATCATCTGTAATCATCAAGGATAATCAATAAAAGGATAAAACTTTGGAGTGGACGTAGGCCGGAGATAGCCGAACCACTATAAAACTTGTGTCTTTGTTCATTATTTCTGAATTACTGTTTGATACTTGTTGAGATCTGATATTTGTGTTTGAATATCATTGGTTTGTGTTCATACACTGGCGCTTTCATGGTATTTGGGGTTTGTGACCAATTTTGGCGCAAACAGGTACGATTACAAAATGCCACAATAGGCCTCTGGATTTCAAAAGAAAACAAAAGGCCAAGTGGCTAGATAAGAAAACCATCAAATTTCATATTGAAATTTAAATACATACCTTTTTCGAGCAATTCAAATTTATCTTCGAAAATCAAATCCAATTCCTTTTCCTTTATAATACATGTATGCTATTTAACAATCATATTCAATTTTTATAGTCAAAAATCATTTTGCACCTTCCATTACAAAAAAATTTCAATATATATTTCATTTAACCCTGTACGATGCACTTATATCATTCGTACGCAATATCAAATTCGATCGCTCACTCAATCACACAATTTCACTTCCGAACTAGTATCGTCCACCCGACTTCCTAGTGCGGACTCAGATCTAGTTTCTTACATAGCCGTAAACTATGATAGAGAACTTCCAGAATGAACCAAAAATCCATATCCAGGTTCGTCGTCGAAAATTGAGTGAAAAATCCTAACTCGGATCGATATAACTATCTCGAAATTCTGTGCTTGAATTCTGGATCAAATCGCTATGCGAATAAAATAATATACGTACATCCCACATATTTATTCCAAATTGATTATTAGCTATATCAATTTCCTTTTCTTTTATTCTTATTGATTTTGATTTCATTCACTTGTTCACAATCGCCATTTCATAATTTTCCAGTTTAATCTTCATCCACTTATCAATTTAGAATATTTTATCAACTCCAAATTTTACTTAAGAATTATACTATTTGTTTCTTAAGCTCCATATAAATATTTTACATACTTCATATGCTTTCAATTTTCCACATCGGTTAATATCTACTTATATTTAAACTGGATTTCAAATTTTATATGAACTCAATTTTTTTATCTTTCATTTGTAATTATTGAATTCAATTCATTTCAAACCAAATTTACTTTGTTATTCCTTCAATTAGTTTCGCTTACTAATTTTATTTCCAATACTTCGCTTTGTTTATCACAAATCAAATTCAATTCCCAATTCCAGTTCTATTTACTTACAAATTCGATATGAATTTCAATATTCAATTTCACTTTCATTTACTTGCAATTGTAAATTCATTTATTCATTCACAATTTTATTTTCCACCTTAATATTTTTTTCCATAACTATTTATATTAGATTCCAGAGTCTTTCCCACATTCAAAAATCATTTTTTTAAATCAATTCAAATTATCTTTTGAATTCCCAAAACCAAATCCAATTTTGTAAACAACCTCCATTTAAAATCATTCGGCAGCAATCCCTCTCTTGGAAACTCGAAATTGAACATCGATGATGCGGTAGTCATCACCGAAGTTATTTTCCAGTGACCGAAAAGAGTTTAGTGCTTTCATCCCTTCTAAAACATTTTTCCAAAACCTTTGAAAATCATTTTCAAACTAAAAGGGATTTAAAATTTTCCAAATCTCCAAAATTTTCCAATTTCAATCCTTTCAAAAATATTTCTCTGGAATTCCATTTCAAATTATAAATCACATTTACAATTTATATTTACAAATCCCATTTGTATATATATTTATTTCTTAACTGTTGGTTATCATTTCAATTTCTTATTCAACAATCAATGATAATAATTTAATATTATCACTTGCTAACAAACAAGCAACCATATACTATAATAATTTACGGAAAATTATTTCTTTTTTATACAAAAATAATTTGGGTAGAATTATTCCATTTACCCGATTTTTAAAACGATACTGTGTCGGTTTATCTTGTTTAAGAGTTTAGAAACCCCTATCGACGCATTTGGCCAAACTACACCGACTAGAATCTATAAACAATCAACCGATAAGTCAACACAATATAAAACAATTTTTGTATTCACTAACAAGTACGCGCTCATATCTATTATTACACTCAAACTCATTTTAGAGTATTACTGACTCTATCTCTAATGAGTAACACCCACCAGAGCCAAGGATGTCGCTTAACCAAATGCTCTGACACCACTTTGTAACGACCCCACTTTTCGACTTTCGAAAGTCGACATTAATACGTCCACTGTATCGACTGCCGAACAATCGAACGCCGAAAAACCAAACCATTAGGATTTAAGAAGAAGAAGATAGAAGAAGAAACAGAAACAACAACAGAATCCTATATTTCACAGCGGAACAACATACAGTAGATAAATGAATAATCTTTGAAAACAAAAGCATTATATCAGTTTTACATACATCATCAGAGTTTACAACGACACACAACACAACACTAAAAGTCATTATAACCTGACTACACGGAACTGACTTTGCACCAACCCAAACGCAACGGATAATACATAGTATAGATGATACGCCTCGCCATCCAGCGTCAACTCTAGATTTCCATAGCATACTTCTTGATTGACTTCGCTCCAGAATAATGATAACCTGGCTCTAGACTGCCCGTCTGGAAAATTATGGGCACACAGAGTTTAGAAAGGGAACAATAAACTCCAGGTCAGTTATGGGACTGGTGTGAGATCTTAAAAACAATTATTTTCACAAAGAAAATAAAAAGAAATCCACTATGCTTTTGGAAGATGAAACTTCCATAAGGCCTCCCGCCACACACAAAATGCAAGCGCACACTTGGAGAAGATTTCTCCTTATGACAGTCAAAAATGATTGATACACGAAAACCATTTGATATTATTATTAGTGCATAGTGCAAAAAACATTTCGAAAGTATAATATTAATCTTAGCCAGCATACCACATTTTGTCATATGCCTACTATAGCTACCATGTTCGATATCAAGTTACCGCCACATTCCATGGTAGGTTATACAACTAAAACCGTACAGGACACGTATTGTTTCTTTTGATTTCCGACAATGGTCAGGCAAAAGAACTTCCTACACCAAAATGTGTACGCCTCTAGAAGGATGCCCCCGAGAACCTAACCAGATCTCTGCTAACACAAGGCCGACGTTACCTCATGCTTTAACCAAGCTATAACATAGGTAACTACCACAAAAGTATGCCATCCCCGGTCGTTACCGACCTTTATCCGAGCGCGCGACACCAACAACCACAAAGCAATAAATTTGCAGCAACCACATAGGTTAAATATCTGGACTCAATACCATGATATCACCTCTTATCCAGAAGAAAATGGACATACCCTAGGGGCGCGACCCCTAAAAACCTTGCCGCAACATTCCTGTTTCGACCATTTTCGGGTTGTGAGGCTCGACGAAGTCTCGTCCACAAAGCTACGCTTTTCACAAAAGCCATGCTTCGATCAACAAATGACCAGCAGCACTTTGTATGCCATATTACCAAATTGGGAATGTATCACTAGTAACCATCAACTACATAACCTCCAAGCTCGTACGTCTCAGAGAAGGGAGTTAAGCTAAGAGAATAAATTCCCCGCCACCAACAGAAATGTATTTGATAGAAACTAGTTTACATCTCAAAGTGAAACGTCAGACACACATCCATACAAGTTTGTTCCAAGTTTGAACAGAGCCGAAGGCACTTCCAAAGTTGCCCTTGCAATTCGTGCATCCACAATCCCGATCGGACTCCCCATCACATACGGAGATCTCTGTATCGGAGCAACTCAGTGCAGAGTTATTCTACAGGTTATCCTATCATTCTCGAACACACCTGGTCTTCACCACCGTCTTCAAATGCTATCCATTTCATCGTATCACTATTTGAAATGGGTTATATGACACAAATTCATCTCCCGGCTAAACCGAATAGTGAGCGCTTAATTTAAAAACACATGGATATTTCAATCATAAAGATTCATCATCAAGATTCAATGTGGGTTCTGGATAACCATCTAGAAATCGACTCCCTGTCGCACCGAAATTCAAATGCCATTTAAAGGCCAATATTGATAATCGGTTATTTAACTATCAATCAACATTCACAACAATCACCAAGATTTAAATAATTTTCCCCCAATTATTTATTTTCTAAATATCTTCGCGAGATATAATTTTAACACTTCATCAATTTGAAAACAAATTTTCAAATCACTTTTCACTCGCGGAATAAGATTCCCGTATTATTTATTTCCACTGAAAGTCTTCCGAGTTCAAATACTTTAAAATAATTCAAATCACTTATCCAAAATATACTTGGAAATATTTAGAATAAAAACTATTTTTAGAACACTTGCTTAAATATTTGTTATGAAAATATTATACTAATACCTTATATAAAACTTCAAGTCCAAACTAATTTTAGAAATAAAATTAGTAGATAGGGTATAAATATTCAAATAACCTTTTTCTAAAACAAATTTTCTCAAAATCTTTAAATAATCACTTCTATAATTAATTAAATAAATCTTTACTTTAAAGATTTTCAAAATAACTTAAGAAAATAATTTCTCCAAAATATTCTTTTTAAAACCATCTCTAGAACTTTAATTTATACTTGAAAGCTACTTTGAAAACATACTCGGCTTTCCAGGGAAAATACGCTTTCCATTTCAAAGTGGTCCATTTAAACCAATTAATAAAACCTTCTCGATTTATTTTAAATTTACGTTCCAAATCCGTAAATTCCTTTCCACACTTTTAAAAATACCCCAACGTTTATTTTTAAAACAAAATTCCCTTTCCTTTACAAATTCCCATTGTGAATTTAGATTTTCAAATATCAACTGATGTACGATTTTCATATCGATTCCCAAATATTCACTTTCAAACACCAAATCAAATTTCTAATTGATTTCCAAAATCATTTCAAACATCGAATCAAATCCCAAATTGATTTCCAAGTTTATTTCCAAACACCAAATCAATTTCTAAATTGATTTCCAAAAGATTTTCAAATACCAAATCAAATTTTCAAATCGATTTCCCAAATTTATTTTCTTTTAAAATAAATCTCTTTATTTCTTCCAAACTATTTAAAAATCCGAATTTTAAATAAATTCTTCAATTATTTAGCAATATTGCTCAAAATCCATTTATTGAAATCTTTTCCTGTAATTTGGAATTTATTCGGTAGGATTTCAAACATAAAACTTTACCCTTTTAAAATTCTTTTCAGTTTATCGAATCCTCAAAATTTAATTTACTATAGATTTTCTACTTAAATTTCGAAAATCCAATTTTATTCATTTCTAGTATCCTACGATACCAAAAATATATTCGACTAAATTATAGCCTTCAACGATGTCAATCATAAATATAATCACACACGGATTATAGATAATCAACACACAATATTGAAACAAATTAAAATATTTGAGGAATCCAGTTGGATCCCTCCATCCTGTTTCCCTGCATCCACAGACGTTATCACAACAATTAAATACCAATTCCACTTCGAGGTGGAATATCGTGGTATATGGGATTTATAAAAATATCATCCGCTATTGTGCGATTCATAGGGTCTCATCCACTATATAATACGGAAAATCAATCACTCCAAATACATATATAATACCAATTCCACTTTGAGGTGGAATATCACCGTATTTGGGTCTAATATAATATCATCCGCTATTATGCGGCGCATAGGGTCTACTCAATACAACTGATAATAATTTATCATCCAAGCACACAATAAACAATTTAAATTTAACTATCACAATTCAATAATCAATCAATAACTTAAATTTTCAATTATTATAATTTGAGTGAGAAGATCCCACCTTTTATTATGCATGCAATCCATTTTCCATTTCGGATTGATTCTTTATAGATTTTGACCTAGTATAAACAATTATATGGTTCTATTAATATTCGAAATAAATCAAACAATCAATTACCGTTTAATAGTTTACTTAACTAATGGTTTTGATTTTAAACTAATACTTTTAATTTTAAACAAATTTAATTTTTAGTTAAAAACTTTATTTAACTAAAAATAAAAATTAAATTTACTTTAACAAATTATTTTTAGTAACTAGATAAATTAAATAAGTTAATAAAACAATTTAATCTCCATTTTTCCTCTTTTTAAAAAAAAACAAGACTTGACCTTACTGCTGTTACAATCCATAATATTTATATACACAGAAGAAATATAAATTGGGTTTATACCTTACTGCACCAAACCCTAGCCACGAACTCGCATGGCTTCTGCCATCGCCTTACGAACATTGTCGCCTTCACCTTGACCTAGAGCTCGACAACCCAACCTACCCACTGCCCTAGCCGCCATCGCAACCTTCGCCATCCCAGCATGCTCGAGAATATCGCGACATCCCATTGCCGACTCACCTGCACTGTCGCCACACACGCGCGCCACATTCAACCAATTCCCAATTGCCACGACCTCGAGTCGCCGTCGTTACCTCCGCCGCGCTCGCCACCGCAAGTCTGAAATTGAACGTTGCCTTCAAGTCGAACTCGAGCCCCCTTTTTCTACGCACACGATTTCAAATCGAACGAGATCGATCGATTTCTTTTTTTTCTACTTCGTTCGCCATTACTTTGATAACGAGTTTGACATTTTTTTTCTTTTCTCTAGAGCCAATTTGGGAACGAGGAAGAGAATGAACGAAATTCTTTCAAATTTGAATTTTGCTCGGCCATGATAAGAAAAACAAAAGAGGCGCGTGTTCACAACTTTGCCGAGTGTTGTAAGGAAAGCAACGTGTAAGATTTTTGCCCTAAGAAAACATTATATCAAATATATATAATATTTTAAAATCTAAATTTAAATTTAAATTGTTCTTGAATTCATAGCTCAAAATGTCGAACTCCTATCGAGGCATGCCGCTAGGCGTTCATAAGGTTATACCCCTATTCTGAACGTAATGGAAAAGGTTTCGGGTCCAAATTCGGTCGTATGGAGAAGATAGCTTTTTGGACCCAGCTATTAGATTAAATTTTGATATAAATTTCAGCGCGTTTGCTTATCATATGATCACACGACAACTCCAAATGCTACGAAAATTGAAATTCGATAATAATACAATATTATGGATCTAATGGAACTAGTTTCGTCAAATTTCGAGACTGTGCCATGGAAGGCTATTTTAAAATATCGATTTGAAAGATAAAATTTCAAAATTGAACAAAACGTTTCAAACCCAATTCTAAAGCTTCCATTATCTTCAGTATTATCAATATAAATTTTCTAAGCCTTTGGAATATTTCTAGTCAGCTTAAAACTGAAGATTCAAATTTTTACCCAAGCTTTAATAAGTAAATTCAATAATTTAATTGCCAAATTCATAGTTATAATTGAAATTCAAGTTAAACTAAAATTCCACTATTTAAAATCAATTAAATATTCTAATTTCAAATGTTCAAAATTCAGGGTCGTCACATTCGTCCTCGAAATTACTAGTTAAGAAGAATGGCCCACAACCCGTTCTCTATTTTCCCAAACAACTGGTTTTCAACAACTACCCAAAACCAAATAGTGTTTAACAATACCCAACCATCATTTTAATAAAGACATCATCAACCTTACTAACTTCCCAAACTTCTTTCATAGTTTCCAAACAACATTACTTACTTAACCATTTCAATTTATAAATCAAATTAAAATTTTAAATTATCAAAATTTTCCCAAAAATTTTGTAACTCCCTAAATTTTGAAATTTTTTGTCATCGTCTCCTTTGCGCGGCTAGATCGGTACAACTACAAAATGCCTCTATGGGATACCAAATTTCGAAAGAAAACAAAAGGCCGTGTGGCTAGACCAGAAAACCATCAATTTTCATATAGAAATTTAAATACATACCTTTTTCAATTAAATTTCAATTTATCTTCAAAAATAAAAAATCACAATTCCCTTTAGCTTTTTAACACCAGAATCTCCTACTTAGCAATAACATCCAATCATAGTTTTCAAAATCATTTTATACATTTCTTTACAAAAGTTTTCATATCTATTTCGTTTACATCCGTACGATGCACATATATCATCCGTATGCAATACCCAAATTCGATCGCTCACTCAATCACAATTTCACTTCCGAACAAGTATCGTCCACCCGACTTCCTAGTGCGGACTCAGATCTGGTTTCTTGATCAGAAATGGTCATTCTCCTTACGTAGCCACAAACAATGATAGAGAATTTCCAAAATTAATCAAAAATCCATATCCAGAGTTCGCCGTCGAAAATAAAATGAAAAATCCCAACTCGGATCGGTATAACTTCCTCGAAATTCTATGCTCTAATCTGGATCAAACCACTCTGCGAATCAGATAATATATGTACATCTTACATATTCATATCCATTAATTATTAATTATATCAATTTTCTTTTACTCACATTATTTTGAGTTCTACTCATTTATCCACAATTATCCCATTTCACAACTTCCCGTTTATTTTTCATCCAATTATTAACTTAGTATATTTCAATACCAAATTTACTTAAGAACCTTCACCCTTAACTTTTCTTAAGTTTAATATAAGCATTTTATATACTCTTATATTATTATTTTCACTTTACCACTTGGTTTTTATCTACGGTTAATCAATTTGGATTCCAATTCCATATAGATTCAATTTGCTTCAATTTACAAATTAATTTCAAATCTCAATACTTTTTTCCAATTTCCATCTAGGTTTTCATTTTCAATTCTACTTGAATTTGATTCATTTTCAAATTCTGAATATTGAATTTTATCAACTATCTTCCATTCACAACTGGTTCATATCACTATTTAAATTAGTTCCACTTACTAATTTATTTTAAATCTCAAACAATTTCTTATTCCCAAACTTTATAATTTTAGTTCACTTCAAATTAATTTATAACTTCACTTTATTTTACACATTTTAAATTAAATATCATCCCAACATACAATTTCAATTCATCAACTTACCCTCTAGAATCAATTAGTTTATTTACTAATTTTATTTCAGTTCTTTACTTATTTAGTCCAATCTTGACTATCTTCCATTACACACAATTCAAATTAATTCCCAAAATTCAGTTTCAATTCTATTTTCTTACAAATGAAAATTCATTTATCTATCCACAATTTTATTTCCCTTCCATTTACCAACTGGCTTTAATTGCTTTATTTTTCTAACTTTATTCTTTAGTCACACTTACCTTTATTTGACCCTTCAAGTTGAATCTTATTCCATAAATTTCAAATTTCAATAAAAAGTTTATTTCTAAACTTTTACTTCTTTTCGTTCCTTCGAACAAATTTACAATTCACTCTTCTTGACACAATTTAAATTGGTTTCATTGTTCAATTTTAATTCTAGTCCTTTTACTTACAAATTTAGATAAATTTGTTCTCTCATAAATTTACTTCCAATAAAATAAATTTTTACTTTTATTTACTAGATTCAATTACATTCCATTTCCATTCAAAATTTTAAACTTCCCTAAGCTTCCAACTTAATTAAATTCCATAAATATTTTAAATAAGATTCCAGAGTCTTATAATCAATTACTCAATTTTTCAAAATCATTTTTGAAATCAATTATATCCAAACCAAATTATTCCTTTTCATCACAAACAATTTTGCAACCAAATACCAATTCAAAATGTTCGGGTAGCAATTTCTTCCCTCGGAAACTCGAAAATGAATATCGATGATGTTGCATCATCAACGAAGTTATTTTCCAACGACCGAAGGGAGTTAAACGCTTTTATCTCTTTAAAAAAAACCTTAAAATATTTTTAAATTCCAAATCTTTCCAGATTTCAATCTAATCTTAAATAATATCATCATTTTTTCTTCAAAACTTTTTAAAAACCATTTCAAACCCAAAGGAATTTAAACTTTTCCAAAATTCTGAATTCCAAATCTATCCAATTCATATTCAAACATTACTCTGGAATTCTTATCTCAATTATAAATCACATTCATAATTTACATTTACAAATTTCATTCTATTATATGAATTCATTTCCTTATCTTAAGTTATAATTTAAATTTCTTATTCAGATTTTACACAACAATGATAATAATTTAATATTATTGTTTTGTAACAACCAAGCAACCATATATAACTATAATAATTTACAAAAAAATTATTTTTTTATGTACAAAAATAATTTGGGTAAAATTACTTTATTTACCTTATTTAAAACAATACTGTGTCGGTTTATGTTGTTTAAGAGTTTAGAAACCCCTATCGATGACATGGCATCCCACATATCGACCAGAATTCATAAACACTCAACCGATAAGTCAACACAATATAAAAACAAATTTTTATGTTCACTAACAAATACGTGCACATATCCGTTAATACTCTCAAACTCATTCTAAAGTACTACAGACTCTATTTTAAATGAGTAATCCCCATCAAAGCTAAGGTTCTCGCTTAACCTTCAGCTCTGATACCAAATGTAACGTCCCGATTTTCGATGCCCAAAAATCGAACCATTAGGGTTAAAAGAAGAAGGAAGTAGAAGAAGAAATAGAAACAATATCAGAAGCTTACCAACGCAGCAGAATAAAATATAATAGATGATTACAGATCTTTACACAAAAGAAATTATATCTATTTTATACATACATCATCAAAATACAGCATCAGAGTTCAATACAATCAACAACACGAATTAGGACGGTTATAATATCTTATCCTTCCAAAACTGAATACAAAGAGGAATAATAATCTAGTACGGAAGTACGTCTCGCCATCCAGCTCGTCTCCTGAACTCCACAGTAGTCCATTCAAAATATGTGCCCTATAATACTCGGTCTGACCCAAGCATCATAGTTAAATAACACCCGAGTCAGTCTGGAAAACCCGCGTGAGAAAACACACTCAATTGGATTATTAAAGTTTTCAAAATCATTTGAAATCAAAGGTATCTCGTAAGACCACGCCACAAATAAGCATGTCAGTGTTTTACCTTACGACAACCAAAAACATTTCTTATAAAATCCTCTGATATTATAATAGTGCCTATATACAAAAACTTATTCAAACAGCCGAAGTTGTTACATTATTAAATTCCAACTACTAGCTACAAAGTGGGTTCTACAAACAAAAAACGTAAAATGCGCATAGGGAAAATGGATTTCCATCAATGGCAGGGCTATTGGAGTACCGTCCGTCACAGTACGTGGTCTAGATCACCGTACCGAGGATCCCTCCCGATCCACTGCAACTCAAAGCCGGAGCTACCCCTTAGTGGATAGTCCGAATAAGTTCACCCCGCGGTTGGGATCAGCAACCGCCACACAGCCGAAATATAAAGGGACATCTAGACAGGGTTGACCTTACCCTAATTGGTTGCTAGCCACTTAGCCTTGTGTGCACCTCCCCTGTTTTAGCCATTCCAAGTTGATGAGGCTTGAGGCTATGCGTTACCTTTTTAGCACACATTCACTTAAAATACTCATCGTCCTCCTGACGATGTTTTGAAAGAATTCATCTATACAAGTCCGTTCCGAGTTCGAACGGAATCGAAGACACTACTCCTACTACATCCATTTTGGAATCACCCTCAGGATTAGTAGCGACTAGCCCTTGCACTTTACTGCTCCATCTTCGACTCCCAGCTCTTGTCATCCTTACGAAAACGTTCAAACCAGATCAAAGTGGTTTCCGAGAAATTAATCGCGATCCCGGTCTCGTCGAAACGATCAGCGCATTGGCCAATATTGATAGTCGGTTATTTAACTATCAAATAGCATTCACAAACAGTTCGTCGGTCATTAATAATTTCCTAAATGATTTATTAACCTCAAAATATCTTCGCAAGATATATTTCCACTTTTCAATCCTTTGAACACAGTTTCAAACCACCCTTCTCTCACGGAATAAATTTTCCAAATATTTATTTATCTCCACTTAAAACAACCATGTCCAAATACTTTAAATTTTAAAATAATTTAAAACACTTTATTCTAAATTATACTTTAAAACATTTAAATTAAACTACTTAAACACTTTATCCAAAATATATACATTTAAAAAAATATTTAAAATAAACTGCTTTATAAAATATAAATCTAATTTTAAAATAAAAGTTAAGCCAAACTAAATTTAAAAAAAGATTTACGTAATTCTATAAAAGTTTTCAAATAAACTTTAACTAAACTATCTTTAACATAAAACTATTTTATAAAATATAAATATTAATAATTATCTTTAAAATCATAATACTAGTCTAACCTTCAAATAATTACTACTATAATTAATTTAAATAAATGTTTATTTTCAAAATTTAAACAAATTAAATAATAATTTCTTAAAAACATTCCTTTAAACAAACTTTAAAACTTTTAACTTATACTAAAAATCTTCTTTGAAAAACATACTTGGCTTTTCAGGGAAATACACTTATCTCCCACTCCTTTGAAAATAAACCACTATTTATTTTTAAAACAAATTCACATTCCTTTATAAATTCCTATAGTGAATTTATACTCCCGAATATCCACCGATATCAATTTCACTTTATAAACCCAGTTTATAAATTTCATAGTCTCATCTCCCTTTAAAATTTCAATTTCAAACACTTAAATCAATTTTCAAATAGATTTCCAAAATTTACTCCATTTAACATAAATTTCTTTACTTACCCAATTTCATTTCAAACTCATTAATTTCTGATTTAACTTCTTTATTATAATTCAAAATCTTATTTAAGTTGAAACACAAATTTCATACTTTTTTTCAAATTTCTTCTTTATCTTTTCCAAATTTGAACCTTAAATTTGACAATAATTTCTTTATTCCTCCTAATAATATCATTAAGTCTAAAAATTTATTTATTCTTATTTATTCAAAATATACTTTCCTTACTCAAAATTTATTTATTTAAAATTTAAAAATCAACTTTTATTTTTCCTAATCATTTAATTATCCAAATACCTTATAATTATTTTATTTAAAATTACCGTTTTTGTTTACTTTAAAAATCCAAACTTCATATATATATATATATGTATGTATGTATGTATATATGTATTTAACCAATTCCAAAGTATTCAATAAATTACAATTCCCAATATGATCAATATAATTCATCACAGACCATCACATAATCATATCGTTGAATATATAAAATAAATTCAAATTTTTGAGGAATCCAGTTGGATCCCTCCAATTTGTTTTTCCCTTCATCCACAGATGTTAGCACAATATAATAATACCAATTCCACTTCAAGGTGGAATATCACGGTATATGGAATCATATTATCTCATCCGCTATTATGCGGCGCATAGCGTCTCATCCGCTATATAATGCAGGAAATCAATCGCTCCAATATATGTATACTACTATATATAATATACCACATCCAATCAATTCAATAATTAAACCAAAATTTAAATTTAACTATTTAAATTTAAATTAAAACCCAGATGAGTAAGATTAACTCACCTTTGATTTTGATGTTTGCAATCCATTTCCATCTCAACTATTTTCTTCATGGTTTCAGGTATAAACATTATATAATTTATTAATACTCGAAAGAAATCGAACCATTTATCTCATTTTGTAAATTACTTAAAAAAGATTTTGTTTTAACTACTTCCCTTTTTAATAATCTTTTTGGTAACTTAAATAATTAACATAAGTAGATTAAACAATTAATCACTCAATCCATTATTTAAAATAACATTCAAAAATTTGTATACTTATTTTATTTTTTAAATTACATATAGATATATAAAATAAATTATAGACTTCCAAAAATCTATTTTCACATAACATTTTCAAAATCCTATTTTTCTTTCCAAATCTAATTTATAAAATAATTTTCCTATTTCCTGTAAATAGATATATAAAAATTAAATTAGGATTAACCACATTTAAAATTACTGTTTTGAATTTAAAATAGATATGAGAACATATAAATTCATTTTATTAAATTAAACAGAACAATCTTACCCTAACCTGTTCGCCGATCGAAAAATCCAGGCCTCATCGTCAACGTCCCTACTACCCTCTTCGATCACAATGTCGAACCCTCACTGCAAAACATCGAGCCACCCAAGCCCTCGCGAAGCACAATCGAACCCCCTCTTTGGCCTACCCTGGCTCGCGACATCAGCGTCGATCCTCGCCCAAGATGCCGCACCTGAACCCTGCGTCTCGAACTCGAAACTGCCTCAATCGAAACCTTCCTACTGTTGACATCGCCGCGACTCTGAAGTACCCTCGAGATTTCCAATTGCGAGAGCTTCTTCCTTCTTCGGTCAATATAATTTTTTTTTGACTAGAATTGGGGTAAAAGAAGTGAAGGGTCGGCTTGGATTATGAATTCGAGAAGCAAAAAAAGGAGACGAAACCATGGGCCCATTTGATTTTTGATTATAGAGGCCATTATTTCGATTTCCATTTTTTTTTAAAAAGAAGCTCAGCCATTCAAGTTAACAAAGTAAAAAAAACAAGAAGAATGCAAGTGTAGAAAAGTAGGTGACGCGTGTTATGCTAGTAGGCACATGTTGGCATGGTTTTCTTTTGACTAATCACAATATGACATTTTAAATTTAAATTTAAATTGAATTTTAAACGTCTCGAAATCGAGGTAAAAATTTCGACCTCCCATTGAGACGTGCCGCTAGGCGTTTATAATGTTAAACCCCTATTTCGAACTCATCGGAAAAGGTTTCGAGTCCTAATTCGATCGAATGGAGAAGATAGCCTTATGAACCCATTTACTATATTAAATTTTCGATATAAATCTCAGCTCATTTACCTACCATACGGCCAAACGATCACTCCAAACACTATGAAATTTGCAATCCGATAATAATACACTATTACGGATCCAATGGAACTAGTTTCGTCAAAATCTGAGGCTGTGCCTCGGAAGGCTATTTTTAAATATCAGTTTAAACGATATAATTTAAAAACTAGATAGAACACCCTCAAATTTAATTTAAAACTTCTATTATCTCCAGTATTATAATTATAAATTTTCCAAACCTATGAAATGTTTTTACCAAGCATAAAACTGAAGATTCAATATTTCACCCAACTTTCAATAATTAAACTCAATAATTTAATTGCCAAATAAATAGTGATATTTGAAATATCCAGAAATTCTAGGTTGTCACATCCTTGAGAAAGTGATCAACTAGTACGTTGTAACCAGTAAATTTTCACACGGTTTCGAGAAAAAAAATCTCTATTTGAGTTTTGAAATGAGGAAGAAAAGTTTGGTGGAAAAATGAGGAAAAATGAAGAAACATATGGGCTATTTATAGGCAATATTTCACACCTAATCACTTTGTCAAGTCACATCACAAATATTTTATAATGTATATATAATAATGTTTAGTTACAACACTATTATATATATATATATATAATTATGTTTAGTCACATTACTTTCTTATATATATATAACTATTATGTTTAGTTACATTGCTTTCTTTATATATATGTATATGTATATGTATATAATTATTATGTTTAGCACATCACTTTATATATATATATATATATATAAGTTTAATTATTAATTAACTAAGGTGAGACAAGATATAATTATGGTTAATGATTACAAATCTAAGACGTAAAAATACTTAATATATATATATACACAAAATGTTTATCATTTTTAAAACTTTGCCTTGTCACATCACTTACTAATCCAAATTAATATAAGATAATTTATTTCTAAACGTATTATTATCTAGTTATTTAACTCTTATATAAGTATATATGATGTATAAAGATATACAACGTTTTCGACAACTTTCCGATGTCGAAAGGTTAAAATTTCGGAAAACGTTTTTCGGTCACATTTTCTATTTTTCTACGAACTATTTAATTTGGTAAAAAAATTGAAAATGATTTTACCATCATTATTCATTAATTAAAATGGGTTTATTTTCATTATAAAACCTATATATTGAATATTTAAAATTAATTAAATATTTACTAGTCAAAGCAGTGAAATTTCGAGTCGTTACACTAGGGTTTTGATTCAATGGTAGATTTGCAAAGATAGGATGATAGAAGGGTACTAGGTTGTAAAGGAAGGCAAGAGGAGTTCATAGACAGTGGATTATTGGGTTGAGGCATATGGGGTGGCCAGAAAATTCGATAAGGGTTTGAATTTTAAATGATGGGGGCGTTGTTTCTGGTGACGAGGAGGCTCGACTGTGGTCGAGGACAATAGCGGTGGCTCTAACGGCGATTTGGGTGGTCTTTGGTCATGGTGCAATGCATTGAGATAGCAATAAGAAGCTGAAGGTCGACTTCGAGGTTTTTATTGGGCGAAGAAGAAGGGTGAATGAGGTGTGTATTTTTCAATTTAGTGTTGGAAATTTTATACTTGCAAATGAGAACTAGATCTCGTAATCCTCGTATCCTTTATATAGGAACTTCATTTCATGCATGGTTTGTTCCATTGACTTATGGCTAAATTCTAGAAAATTTAACATGCGGTTTCCTAGTTTTGGAACTGTGTATAAATACATTGGTAAGATTAAATAACAATGATATTTACATTTAAAAAAATTAAATATATATATCCATCAACGAAAATATAAATTTGTTGATATATGCTATGTCATTTAATGATTGTTTGGTTGTTACAGTGTTTTGATATTCTGATTTCACTGTTTAGTACTATAATACTAGGTAATTAAAGTTTTATAGTAATTGACTGTTGATTTGAAAAGAAACAATTAATTAAACAAAAATGGGTGAAATTGTGTTATTTTGGGACAAGATTATTCGCAAATTTTGAGTGAATTTGTAAATAAATGGCGATTTAAAAAATTATACTACAACTATTGTGAAAGTTCAATAAGGTTATTATTTATGGACATTTATGGAAATTAATAAATAACAATGTAAAATCCATTTTTAAAAGTAAAGTTGGAGAATTTATATTATTTATGAAGTAAAGTGGGATTTAATAAATGGTGATATGAATTTTCTAAAGACTGTACTGTTTTGAGAAAATAATAATAAAATTATTTTATGGAACTTATAGAAAGGTGTTATTATTATTGTTATTATTTGAATTACAAATATAAGAGATGCGAGTAGTAGTAATAATAATAAAGATGCGTTTTAAAAGTATTTTTGGTTAAGCTATTAAAATTATGAGATAAATAACAATATAAAGGAGTTTTGAGGTTTAAATTAAAATACTATTATTTCTTGAATTAAATAATAGTAAGTTGATTATGAGAGAAAACAAAGAGATTAGATATATATGTGTGTGTGTGTGTATGTATATATATGTATATATGTATGTATGTATTATTTGAGCATAGAATAATACTATATCGTTTTGAAAGTATTCTGACGTAAATTACTATTTTTGATCATATTAAATGTTTTTGAGATATTTGGAGTATTAAATGTATAGTAATAGATTTTTACAGTATATATTATTGTTGGGCGAATTCTCACCCAGAGGATCTCAAGACTGAGAAGCGTCAATTTCACCCGGACTGGCATCCCCCATTCCACCCAGTAAGGAGTACATTCAACACTCGTGCCCAAAGCTCCATTCGGCATCCCCATGCGAGGTTCATTCGGCATCTCCATGTACTCAAGTGCTAAAGCCCATCCGGCATCCCCTTGGCAGCAGTTCCATTCGGCATCTCCTTGGAAACTTGTCCATCCGGCATACCAAATGGACCACAGACACCACCGGACCGCACCTCCTACCGGACCAAAGTCCTACCGGACCAGCCCCTCTCTCATTCTCCCACCGGACCAAGTTGATACCGAACCACCTCACCACCGGCCCAAACTCCAACAACTCACTACCGAACGAGGCTACCACCGGTCCAATCTCACCACCGAATGAGCCTCGCCGAACCAACACAGTTGCCAGTCCAGATCGCTTCAGCCCGGGCCCACCAGCAGTTATATACTTCCAAGACCCCTGCCCCCTACCTCATTCTATAAATAGAGGGGCAGGGGTACAACAATGGCAGACAAGTTTGAGAGCTCAAGCGAGGAAGGAACTTTCAAACTACTTTCATATACTTGTATACGAAGCACTGTACTTGTAATCCGAAAGAAAGAAGATAATAACATATAAAGTGGACGTAGGCATATTCCGGCCGAACCACTATAAATCTGCGTGTCTTTTACATTTTAGCCCCTACTTCTTTTATATTTACAAACTCATCTAAAATCATTGAAAATCACATATAATCAACTAAATAATACGACTCGGAGGTGTTTGTCCATTTTTTGTGCAAACATTTTTGGTGCTTTCACTGAGAATTGAACTCAAGCTTCATCTTCTCCCACTCAACCTTCTTCCTAACAACATCGCTCGTTGCTTAGAAATCATGCCTTCCAAACAGAGAAGGGATGTTAACAAAGGAAAGAACATCGCAACTAGCAGCCTTCCAGATCCAGCAATCGCAGATCAGCCCACTTCAACAGCAGTACCAGATGAAAATCAGGAAAATCCAACTGGTCCCGCAACGAAACAACCAATCACTAGGGCAGATCTGGACAGGGTTGTGACTGAAGTAACTAACCGCTTCACATCCCAACAAGAAGCTTTGGTGGACCAACTCATGTCACGCTTAAGGGATGCTGAAGAGTCCAACCACAACACTGAATCATGGGGTGAGTCCCAATCCGGAGGATCTCGGAGGCAACAAAGGTCTTCCCTCTTCGAAGAAGCTATCAACAGGAACAACAATGATAGGGGCCGCGCCCGGACTCAGCCCGAATTCCGACTCGAGGAAGCCCTTAGAACCGAACCCAGCGGGGGAGGCACCAGGCGAGGGTCGGATGTAGCTGAACCAGTCATGCCACCTAATCATAGAAACCCCGCTGAACGGAGCCGAGCTAGAACCCAGCCCGAAGTTGACCCCATGGATGTGCTCGAAACAGAACCCCACAGGGGAAGATCAAGGCAGGGGGCAACTGTAGCTGGTCCTAGCGTGCATCCGAGCAGCCAAAGACAACCACTGGATAATGCTAGAAGTGATAGACTGTACCATCCCTACAGGTCATCTGGACGAGATAGATCCCGCAGGGAAGAACCGAGCTCATTTTTGTCCGTTCCAAGTTCTGACGAACGAATGGCACGATTATTCAGAGAATGTGTCCAACGGGAGCAAAGGGACCGGGGAATAGGCGCTAGGGTCACCAGCCCCTTTACCCGAAATATCGAAACTGGCATTACTCCCCGGGAATGGAAAATGCCAACCATGGAACCTTACAAAGGAACTTCCGACCCCATCGTACATTTACAGAGATACACCCAGCATATGCTCATGAGTGGAGCAACAGAAGGAGTATTATGCAAGTGCTTTCCGCTGTTCCTAGCAGATCTAGCTACCTCCTGGTTCTGCCATCTACCCCAGGGATCCATCAGCTCATGGGTGATGTTGAAAGAAAGGTTTATTAGCCAGTTCCGCATCCATGTGGAACAACCCAAGGATGCTTATTCTCTATCCAATGTCAAACAGAAATCCGGAGAGACGCTGCAACAATATCTAACGCGGTTCAACGCCGCAGCGGCAGCAGTTCAAGATGCCGATGAAAAACTCACTCTAATGGCCCTCTGTAGTGGTATACATCCAGACACCAAGTTTGCCAGAAGGTTAACTAAGGAAAAACCAGCTACCTTGCCTGATTTCTTCCATGAAGCTGGAAAGTATATGAGACTTGAAGACGCTGCTACAGAAAGGCAATCAGGACAACAAGGTAAGACAGTTCAGGACAAGGTTCTCGCTGCAGCTAAGGACGCTCGAAGAAATGAATCTAGAGACAATGCTGGGGGCAGAAAGGTTGAAAAGCGCCAATATCGACCAGGGCCAAGATTTGACTCCTACACTCCTTTAAATGAAACAATCGAAAACATCTACCTAGCCACTCAGGGCGAACTCGGATACAAGCGCCCCTCGCACAAGAAAGAATCAGATAACGCACTCAAGTCCGGAAAGTTCTGTCGCTTCCACGAATCCCACGGACATGACACCAATGAATGCCACCATCTTCGGGACTTGATCGAAGAACACATTAGAAGAAGAAGACTGGAACGTTATGTGAAAGGTCAGAACAGGACTCCAACTCCTGCCAATGAGAACTCAAAGCAACCCCTCCCAGAAGTAGGCGGAGGGAATGGCAACAATCACAACACCAGTGGCTCTAGTCAAGAGAAGATAGTGGTCCTTACCATCTCAGGAGGACCACACATCGCCGACAGAAGTTGGGCAGAGATGGAAAGGTACGGCGAGTCGCTTAGAAATGCCGAAGGATATGTTAACTCCATTACGGAGGAACGCCACCCGAAACGAAAAGAAAACGATGACATTGTATTTCGTAGGCGAGATTTGGAAGGAAGACAGTACCCACATATGGATCCCATGGTCATCTCTGCCTGGTTCGGTCCAGCTAAAGTTTTTCGGATTCTAATAGACACGGGAAGCTCCGTAAATATCCTGTTCAAACATGCTTTCGACAAAATGAAGTTATCAATGAAGGATGTATCCCCCTGTGACAAACCACTGCACGGTTTCACTGGAGATGCAAAAATGCCCCTCGGGCAACTTGACCTCTTCGTCGAAATAGGAAGTCATCCCCGCTCCGTTGTGCGAAAACAAACGTTCGTACTAATAGAAAACCACTCGGCTTACAACGCTTTCTTGGGAAGACCAGCCTTGTCTGACTTTCAGATTGTATTAGCCCCCTGGTGCCTGAAAATGAAATTTCCAACAGACAACGGAGTAGGAGAAGTAGAAGGAGATCAAGATGCTGCCCGAGACTGCTACGTAACTGAACTTCGCAATAACCGCAGAAAGAATAAAGGAAAAGGTGCAGAGACCACTCTCTGCATGAAAAGCTTGGAGGCATAGCAACTAAAGAAAGCCCCTCCTCTTCGATACACAAGCGATCCCTTCAATGAACTAGACCCCAGGGATAAAGAGGAGGAGGCTACCGCCGAGCCTGCAGAGGCTATGGAATTCGTATCGGTAGATAAGCATGATTCAAGTAGACTATTAAAAATCGGATCTCAGCTGAAAACGGAATTGAAGGATCAACTCATTGACTTTCTCCGCCACAACTTAGATGTATTTGCGTGGACCCATGCCGATATGACAGGAATCTCCCCAGACATAACATGCCACATGTTGAACATCGATCCCACCAAGGTACCAGTAAAGCAGAAAAAGAGGAGCATGGGGGCAGAGCGATCAGCAGCCCTTGATGAGGAAGTAAAAAATCTACTTGCTAATGGCTTCATACGGGAAGCCATCTACCCAGAATGGATCGCTAACCCAGTGCTAGTAAAAAAGGCCAATGGAAAGTGGCGAACATGTATTGACTTCTCCAATCTGAATGACGCTTGCCCGAAAGACTGCTTCCCACTTCCCCGAATTGACCAACTCGTAGACAGCACAGCTGGGCACGAACTCCTATCTTTTATGGATGCATACTCCGGATATAACCAGATCCCCATGCACGCTCCCGATCAGGACCACACTAGCTTCATCACCGACCGCGGATTATATTGTTACAAAGTCATGCCTTTTGGACTCAAAAATGCTGGAGCTACCTATCAACGCCTCGTCAACAAAATGTTCGCAGAACTGATAGGACGAACTATGGAAGTATATGTGGATGACATGTTGGTGAAGTCCAGGAAAGCCAACGACCATGTAAGCCATCTGGACGATATGTTTCGGGTACTTCACCGATATGGAATGAAGCTGAATCCTCTAAAGTGCTCCTTCGGAGTATCATTGGGAAGATTCTTAGGATTCATCGTCCACGCCAGAGGAATCGAAGCAAACCCTGAACAAATCCGGGCTTTAAAAGAAATAAGGATACCTTCCACTCGAAAAGAAATGCAGAGCCTAAACGGAAAGGTGGCCGCCCTAAGCAGATTCATTTCCAAGGCAACTGACAAGTGTGTCCCTTTCTTCGAAGCACTCAAGAAAGACAAAGGGAGGTTCGAGTGGACCGACGAATGCTTAAAAGCCTTCCTCAACCTAATCGAACACCTTCAGAGACCACCAGTACTCTCAACTCCAAATGAAGGTGAAGTGTTATACCTATACCTCGCTGTATCATCTCATGCTCTAAGCGCCGCCTTGGTAAGAGAAGAAGACCGCACACAACGCCCGGTTTACTTTGTAAGTAAGAGATTTACAGGGGCAGAGGCCAGATATCCTAAACTTGAGAAATTAGCATATTGTTTATTGATCGCGTCACGAAAACTGCGCCACTACTTCCAGTCTCACTCCATCAGGGTTCTAACCGATCAACCACTAAGACAAGTGCTCCATCGTCCTGACACTTCTGGGCGACTCCTCAAATGGTGCATCGAACTAAGTCAGTATGACATCACCTACCATCCTCGCGCCGCTATCAAAGGACAAGCCATGGCTGATTTCATTGCCGAATTCACTATCAACGAAGGCAAGGAACAATCCGAAGTAGCAAAAAATATCAAGTGGAACCTCTTTGTAGACGGAGCATCGAACGAACAAGGCTCGGGGGCAGGTATTGTGATCATCACCCCCAGGGGAAGAAAGTTGTACTATGCATTAAGATTGGAGTTCACGGCCACTAACAACGATGCTGAATATGAAGCAGTAATAGCGGGATTGGAACTGGCCCTAGAAATTGGAATCAATTCCTTATGTATTCATAGCGATTCTCAGCTTATCGTAAACCAGGTACTAGGAGAATTCCAGACTCGAGGAGAACGACTCACAGCATACCTAAAGAAAACCAAACTGCTGCTCGATCAATTGGACCATTATCTAATCAAACACATTCCTCGAGAAGAAAACCAAGAGGCAGATGAACTTGCAAAGCAAGCTAGTATGAAGAACAGCACCATTTCCGGAGCACTAGCAATCTCAAGGCAGCTAGCCCCAAGTTTCGAACAAGTGAATCTGATAACTGCAATCGAAGAAGGAACCTGGATGACTCCTATCCGGAAATATTTGCAAGATGGCATACTACCCGACAGGCGTGACGAAGCCAAGAAGATCTTGAGGAGAGTTCCCCACTACACAATACAAGAAGGCATCCTCTACCGGCGTGGCTTCTCTAGCCCCTTATTAAGATGCGTCGCCGGAAGGGAAGCCAAGGAGATATTAACAAACATCCATCAGGGAGGATGCGGAGATCACACTGGAGGACAGACTTTGGCAAGAAAGATACTCCGATATGGATATTACTGGCCCACACTAAACAAAGATGCCCTAGACTTCGTTAAGAAATGCGACAGATGTCAGAAGTTCGCCAAGATTCCTCGACTGCCCACAAACGAAATTACTCAAATGACTAGCCCTTGGCCCTTTGCTGTATGGGGAATTGACTTAATTGGCGAACTGCCAACGGGCCGAGGCGGAGCCAAATATGCTATAGTGGCAGTCGATTATTTCACCAAATGGGTGGAAGCGGAACCTTTAAATAAAATATCTTCAGCAAAAGTTATCAACTTCTTGATCAAAAACATTCTGTGCAGGTATGGAGTCCCACTCAAGATCGTATCCGACAACGGACTCCAGTTTGACAGCGAAGAATTTGCCGACTGGTGCCAAGAACATGGAATTCATAAAAGCTTCTCATCAGTAGCTTACCCTCAGGCAAACGGACAAGTTGAAGCTGTCAACAAAATTCTCAAAACCCTAATCAAGAAGAAACTTGAAAAGTCAAAAGGCGCTTGGGTGGACGAACTTCCTACGGCACTATGGGCATACCGCACATCTTTCAGAACATCAACGGGACATACTCCTTTCTCTTTGGCATATGGATCGGAGGCAATGCTCCCAGTTGAGACTATTGTGCCTTCCCACCGTAGGATCCACTACAACCCAGAAGAAAACGAAGAACTCCTCCTCATGTCTTTGGATCTGATCGAGGAAAGGAGAAACGATGCAGCACTCAAAGCAGCAGCTCACAAACAAAAAGTGGCAGCACAATACAATTCCAAAGTCAAGCATCGCAGCTTACAAGAAGGAGATCTTGTCCTCAGGCGAATCTTTCCGCGCCCCGGGGCACTGGACCCCATTTGGGACGGACCATATGTAATTCATAAAGATCTCCACAACGGAGCTTACATTTTGTCAACAGTGGACGGAGAGGTGTTCCAGAGGGCATGGAACATCCGACACCTCCGTCGATACTTTTCTTAACTTGTACTGCCCATATGAAGTGAATTAACAAAGAGAATCAGTGGACGTAGGCATTTCCATGCCGAACTACTTTAAAAAATCTTGTCTCTTTTTAACTTGTTCCTTTATGTCTTGGCTGCTCGTTAAGTTTTATCCCTTTCTGTTGAACAAAATCCTATGGCATCTCCACTCAAGACGCACCACGGCCTCATCTGGACTAGGCCTAACAGGTACGCTACGATTCTATGCACTCGCCAATGAGACACTTTTGCTCCAGCATCCCTCTGCTGCGGGTTAACTCATTGCGCGCCTGCCCTCAAAGCCAACTGTAATGAGCCGATTATAAGTCATCATAAAGGCCGACTATAGCCGATGGCAGCTCATTACGGTGTTCGGCTCGCCGGCAACTGTGAACCTACTTTAAGCCCCAACATAAGGTGTGGCCAGCCAGGGGTAGTTCACGGCCAACGGCACCCACGCTAGCCGGCCACGGTAAATCGAATAATACCCACGATTACGGACCATAATGGTTCGGGTAGTTACCGTGCGCGATCTCGGCTCCGATGTGTCTTAAGTGCGGCTGTGGTAAAAAAGAAAACTCCCCGCAGAGGCGTAAGATGGGTGACAAATGTCTCCAAGACCCACAGCTAGGGAAAGTGACTACAAAACCCGTTTGCCACGAACTTAAGCACATCGACGGCCTTCCGTGACTGGAAGTTTTACTTTTACTATATTTCCATTCCATTTAAATATTTTTCCCCTATCCTGTTTAACAAACTCTAAAGTACAGGAAACCGAATAGGAAGCATTCACTCATGAGGCTCTAAGCCTGCGTACTGGGTGGCAGGGCGCTCAGCTATACCCGTGAACAGTTACACAAGACACTCAAAGCTACCGCCTGCGAATAAAACATAAAGGGTGGTACTCTCTTCTCTTGTACATAAATGCGTAACTATAGCTTATTCATACACTGACATTGCAAAACGTGAAATTATATTTCAAGCAAAAACTTAACATCAAACACAACTAGAATCACAGGCATATACATAATCATACTTCTCACACGGCACATAAAAGTAGCAACAACATTTAAACATGACAAAATCAGCTTATATTATAAGATCACACGAAGTTATTCTTTGCAAATAATTTTATTACAGTTGCATATCAAAGACTAACATAAACAGTGATAAAAAAAAAGAAACAAAAAGATGGCAGATGCATCCACACTCCATCACCAACTCCCCCAGTCTACTTAGCCGCAGGATCAGAGCCCCCAGCATGCGGATCAGAAGTCCCGCCTGTCCAATTCGGAAGAGGAATTCATTAAACGAACAACCAAGTTATGGAAACACGGGAAGAAAAGAAAGGGAAGAAGAATAACTCACCAGCATCCGCCGCTTGATCCTCATCATCCAACTGCACGCCCGCTTCCTCTGCAGCAAGCAGCCGCATCCCCTCTTTCACCGCCGCTTGCTCCTCCTTTGAGAACTGAGCAGTAACCGCATTCAAGTTGAAAGCCTCTCCGCCTTCCTTACCCGCGTTCACCCTGGCCTCCTCTAAAGCCTGGAGATACACCTTGGCCATGACCCGAGGGTAATCGTCCATCCAAGACAAGCCGCCCTCCTTCCAAGTGTGGAAATACATATCCTGCAACATCTCATCCATCATCCCCTCGTTTTCCTCAAACTCCCTCACCCGGGCCTCGGAAGCTTGCAACTTGGCGACGGCGACGTCCCTCTCTGATTGGTATCTCAAGCAGTCAGCCTGGAGTGACCTCCTCATTTCCTCCTCCTTCAACTTGAGGGACCTCCTCATCTCCTCCATCTCCTCCTTCAACTCGGCCTGAGCCATCTCCGCAGCCTCGAGCCTCCCTGACAACTCCTCTACCCGCTCGAGATCCGCATTTCGAACCTCATCCACCGTTGCGATAGCTATGTTAATCCGTTCCCTGCAAGCGACCTCCATCTTCCGTAATTCCGCCCTACTGGCCTTCTCCATGGTCTCTTTCAGCCGCTTGGAGGCTTCCTCATGCTGGGAAATCTGGATGGCTTGGTCGACGAGCTGCTTGGCCTGATCGGCAACCTTTAACCTCAACCGAATGTTAGCACTCCCGATCTCTTCCCCGGCCTTGACCAACTTAGCATGATGCTCCATTAACTTCTTGGTCTCTGCGGCCACCCGGTCGATATTAGCCTTGGCCTCATCCCCCATGGTGACTACCCGTGTAGTAAGTAAATCAAGATCTAAAGATTTGGCCTCGTCCAGCACTCTTACCATGGGGTTGCGGGGAAGGAGGTGCTCGCCCGTGGTCTCATCGAATGAAATGTCCCGAAAGCTTGGGTCTAAATCAGGATGACCGGCAAAAGGGTCACGAGGCACGGGGCGAGGCACATCGGGACGCCTTATATGAATGACAGTAGGACTCTTGGAAGGAGGAGGAGGGGGGTCGGGCTCCGTGCTCTCCTCCGTAGTATCACGAGGAGGCTGAGTAGGAGGCTGCGAACCAGGGGACGACTCAAATAAGGAACGGCTCCGCTTCCTTTTCTGAATGCCCTCTTCGATGACCCCAAGAAGAGGGCGGTAACTGACTACGTCCCCAGTGCGATCAGTAGAAGGTTTCGCGGAAGCTCTCCTCGACTTAAATTGTTCAAGGCGGTGTCGAACATCCGATGTTTTAACTGCCTGGCCTGCCCCTGGAATAAAGAACAAGTGTTATGAACATACAATAATCCACAGTTCAAAAAATGTGCTAAGTTAAAAAGAAAGAAAAGTGGAAAGACACATCTATTATACAAACCCGGCGGAGGAGTGGGATACTGCAATAAGTCCTGGATCTCACCCCAGGACGGAAGTGAACCGTAAAAAATTTCTAAGTCCCTATCGAAAATAGAATCGGCAGAAGACAAAAGTTCACCTTGCATCGCCGGAATCACCCTAGCTGAGGAACCCTTAGAGGATGGGTCAGTGCCAGCCACAGCTTTGCCGGTTTCCTTTGCCTTCTCCGTTCCCTTCTCCGTTTCCGACTCTCCCTCCGACTCCCCGAAGGCCCGACGGAGAGCCTCATCCAGTTCGAGGTCTTGTTCAGAGGTTAGAGCAGCAACACCACTACCACCTTGACCGTCGCCATCTCCTCCACCCTCCGACCCTTCTCCAACTTCGCCTCCTTCCTCCTCTTCTACACCTTCCTCCTCCGGGACAGTCGGGCAAGTACTTGGAGAAGGGCCATCAGACTTCTTCAGTTTCTTCCCCCCGACCACGGGACGCTCTGCGAAAGGCTCCCTCTTACCGCTCTTTACCGTAGCCCCCTCCTTAGCTTTAGCAGCCTTCTCCTCAGCCGTGTCTCTTTGCTTAACCACGGACTGGTGCGGTAAGATCAAATTATACTCCAAGAGGGTTGCGTTCCTGATCAAGAAGGAGGCCGACCGGTCCCGTGCCGGAATAGCCTTTAGTTCAGCAGCCATTCGCACCAAGGAATCATCCTCCACAACTGCAATACCACCTGTCGCTAGCCAGAAATAGAAGCATGTCAGAAAAAACACTACAGTCAAAACATGGAAAATATAAATGAAATCCATCTTACAGCCGGAAGTGAAAAGGCGGAAAGAAACAGCATCGTCCTTGATGAAGAACCACTCTTTCTTGAACATGGTAAACTTGGAATATAAGTCCAGGACTGGTTTGAAGGGCACGGCCGCTTCCAGACTAATATACGGAGACCCCTTCTTATAGCCTCTCAGGTTGTACAAGTATCGAATTTCCCGGTTAGAAGGAGGACGCCCGTACATCCTCTGGAAGATAACAAAGAGGCTCACCAGGATGGCATAAGAGTTAGGCTGAAGCTGGAAGGGAGCCACCTTCAAATATGTGGTGAAGCTAATTATCCAAGCGTTGATAGGGGGGATAGCACCGCACATACAATGGTATCTGCTATAAGCGAAGTAGCCTTCGGGAGGATTATATGGCATCACTCCATCTCCCGGCAGCAGCATCAGAGCCCTATCTATCCCGAAGGAACGGGAAATGACGTCAAGTTGCTCCTCCTTTAGGGAGCTAGGAAAGCAATCCGGGGGAGAGATCAAAAGTTCCTGTGGACCATATCCGTCCACTAGAGACCTCGGAATAGGTCGGTGTTGCCCGGATCCTGGTTGGACTGGGGGCAAGGAAGAAGAAGGCTCTCCTGTGCCTCTAGACTTCTTTCTGTCTGATCGTGTTTCCGCTTTGCGAGACATTTAACTGCAACGCAAGGAAAGCATGGCATTAGAACAAGGAATATAGAAAAGTAAACAAACAAGTGCGTGCAAGTGTGGGATTTCATTCGCAAACTAAAGTTTTCAAGTTCACAAGTTCATTCGGTTTCCAAGTTCATTCGGTTTCCATCTCATTCGGTCATCATGTCCATTCGGTGGTACTATATCGAGTGCATTCGGTACACCAGACATTCGGCCCCAAGGCCGTAGTCCCATTCGGTGAAACGAGGACATACGTGTGTATTCGGCAATGAGTATATACCTGGTTCGGTATAAGGTTGGTTCGGCAAACACTTGGTTCGGCAATAAATTGATTCGGCGCTTGTTGGTTCGGTAAAGAAAACTAAGGGGGTGTAGCCCCTATATATAGACGATGGCAATACCACCGGACCAAACGATTCAGCCTACCGGACCAATTTCCAGCCGAATGAAACCTTTAACCTCTCCATACCGGACCAACCCTTAACCGAATGAAAACTACACCAACCTCGCAGGAACCAAAGACAGGGGACATGCAGGGCGCCTCACTCAGATAAGTCCCGTACTCCAGATCTTACTAATAAAATAAAGAATATGATAACAATGGATAAGTCGTGAATCTCTCACTAACATGGGTTAATCATTTACACGTGTACGCGACCGCGGATGGTCCATAGGCACGCTCTGAATGGCTTTTAACCCCGTCGCCATGAGAATTCACACTTTGACACCCCTGTTTTAAGCTCATCGGTTAGACGAATATTTGACTCTGATAATTAGAGAATGGCTAAGCTACTTACACATGTACGGGATCGCGAACAATCCCTAGGCATGCTCTGAGCTGGCAATAAACCACCTTGAAAACAATCCAGGGACCCACTCTAACGTGAACCCGGCATCGTTAATGCTAAGCCCTCTCGGGGCACGCTAACCCGCCTCGAACGGCGCACTTCACTTCATTTCAAATGTCTTGACCCCGAACGGTCGTTATTTGAATTCACACTAAAACTGTAATTTCCTTTGCAGGACATCCAAAGGATATGGACACCCAGCTTATGTCGTTTTACGTATCACGCCCACTACAGGGAAACAAAGCGCGACACATGCAAGCACGTGCCCCACTTTGGGGGGCAAATGTTGGGCGAATTCTCACCCAGAGGATCTCAAGACTGAGAAGCGTCAATTTCACCCGGACTGGCATCCCCCATTCCACCTAGTAAGGAGTACATTCAACACTCGTGCCCAAAGCTCCATTCGGCATCCCCATGCGAGGTTCATTCGGCATCTCCATGTACTCAAGTGCTAAAGCCCATCCGGCATCGCCTTGGCAGCAGTTCCATTCGGCATCTCCTTGGAAACTTGTCCATCCGGCATACCAAATGGACCACAGACACCACCGGACCGCACCTCCTACCGGACCAAAGTCCTACCGGACCAGCCCCTCTCTCATTCTCCCACCGGACCAAGTTGATACCGAACCACCTCACCACCGGCCCAAACTCCAACAACTCACTACCGAACGAGGCTACCACCGGTCCAATCTCACCACCGAATGAGCCTCGCCGAACCAACACAGTTGCCAGTCCAGATCGCTTCAGCCCGGGCCCACCAGCATTTATATACTTCCAAGACCCCTGCCCCCTACCTCATTCTATAAATAGAGAGGCAGGGGTACAACAATGGCAGACAAGTTTGAGAGCTCAAGCGAGGAAGGAACTTTCAAACTACTTTCATATACTTGTATACGAAGCACTGTACTTGTAATCCGAAAGAAAGAAGATAATAACATATAAAGTGGACGTAGGCATATTCCGGCCGAACCACTATAAATCTGCGTGTCTTTTACATTTTAGCCCCTACTTCTTTTATATTTACAAACTCATCTAAAATCATTGAAAATCACATATAATCAACTAAATAATACGACTCGGAGGTGTTTGTCCATTTTTTGTGCAAACAATTATTTTTAAGAAATTATTATTATTTGATATAAAATAAGCAAATGACTTTTTATGGTAAACAATGATGAAATGATTTTATACATAAGAGGAAATAATAGGAAAATACCTAATTTTGGATTGTTGTAACATATGTGATTAACTAGTGGTCGAAATTACCATGTTTATTTGTTGTGTAGAGAAGGAACGACATTAGAATGAGTTATGCGATATTTTACCATTATTATTCTGTAGATGTTATATAGTTAATTATGGTTTTGTTATGTTGGTGACATTAATGGTTTGTTACTTATATGGCATAGTTAAAAATATTTGAAGGTTCTGATAATGTGCTACTAATTTGTATTGGTTACTATACATTTTTTGGATTAATATGTTCATTTTATGCTATAGAGGTTGCTATTCTAGTAATGGGTGAGCGGTACATATTTCACCGTATCGGTTGTTGTTGATTTATTTGATGGTTTGTCTAACATTGAATATTATTGGATTTTTCGATGTTTGTGGCTGTGTATTGCTATCATTATTTTTACTTCATATTTATGATAATTGATTATGATGACTAAGCAGAATGTGATATTTTATACCATTATTGGTTGCTTTGTTACTATTGTTGTGCAATGTTATGTGCTAACAAGTATTTGATGTAGGAAAAGAGTAGGAAACATAACTACATGAGCTTAATCCTGAAAAGGTACGTGGATAGACTTGTGCAATAACCTATGGTTCTCTTGAGGTTAGAGTGTACAGGATAATGCGCAGTCCAAACATAATTGATCACTTTTTTATTTCTGTATACATCTATTTGCAAAGCTTGCAAGTGAAAGAAAAGGAATATAGCCTAGTTGCATGCTATGCTTACATGATGTTTATTTATAAACACTTCTTCTGTTTAACTATTATAATATTGATAAATTTGATCTTGATTGATGTATAGGAAAATAAGGATATTTCATTCGTTGTATTTGGCTTCATACATTAATTATGGTTTAGACATATGCATATTGTTGTTTCATTCCGCTGTAAGGTCTTGCTTTTGGTATATAGTTTTAGATTTTTTATTCTTATAATCAATAACTTGCTAATAAAAAAATTGAAGACTAGTTCGCAATATATAGATTTCGATGATACTATTTTTTCAAACTGAAGTAGACTTTGGAGAAATCTTGAATCCAAGTGGAATTGTAACTTAAATATGTTACTTCTTTTTATTGTTTTGTAGATTTTGGAGAGCAATTAAAGTGTATTAATTACTTCTTTTATTGTGTTAAAGAAAATGCAAGTAATTATGGACTAAAATTGGATTATTTTGAGATATAAATGTAATCAATTAATTCTTTAATCAACTGATTAAGGAAGGTATTTTGTCAATTTTATTATAGGTAGGCCTATACAGGGTTAATTGTGATTAAAGAAAGGTAGATTTCTTCTGAATTTTAAGACCTACTCTTGTAATCTTTTGGAGGAAATAATAAATTTTGTTTGGAGGAAATTATACATGTATTGCTTTTTCTTTACCTCTTATCTCTTCTCAAATTTAATTTTGTAGGGATCTTTAGGATAACCCTAATAGTTGGTATTAGAAACCGCTGCATAAATTTTTTCTAATAGATTTTGATTATGGAGAAGATATGTGTTAAAAAAAATCTAATGTGAGAAATTGGGGATAAAGGAAGGCGAAAATGGAGGATTTTATACACCTCAATGATCTTCACCAATCATTGGAGAATAAAGTGGAGAAATCTAGCCATGTAAATGAAGCAAAGAGAGAAATTTTAGTTAAGAAGGTTACGACGGTTATTCAGTAATTTGTTTTGGAGAGTATAGTGCTTCATATTATTGCTAATGAGACATCTTCTTATGCAATTGGGAAGAATTTAGAAGGATATGAAATAAACTCCACAACAAACAAGGCTCTTCTTATGAAAAGATTTGTAACTAAAGCTTAAGGAAGATAGGTCAATTGCTAAACATCTTAATGACTTTTAAGCAATCCTGAATTAATTGGTGGCCATGAATTACAAGGTTTTGACGCTGGTGGATGAAAATCCTTCAACTTACCTTCAAAAAATCAAAAGATCTGTTATATGGGATGACTGAAAAAGGATGCGCTTCTGCAAAGTAGAGCCCCGTAAAAAAAGCAGGAGAAAAAGGTGAAGACTCCAAAGAAACGCAATGCCAAACTTATAATCAACGGTGGCGAACTCTGGAGAGCATAGTAGGCGATCATCTTGGTTTTTGAAGACAATTTCCTTTTTCCTTTCTTTTAATTTTTTTTCTTTGGGAATTTCCTATATATAGGCCATCCATATGTAGGATCATCCCCTGCAAATTGTATAAAAATCTATGTAAATAAAAGACAATTTTTTGTCCAATCTCTTTTGTATTTATATTTATGCATTTTCTATTTAAATTACCTATATAATCGCCTGCATATATAATATAATCATCTACAATTTAATCACATTTATATTACATGTGTCTATGTCTGCATAATGCCATTATTTACTATAACTTTATATATATATATATATATATATATATATATATATATATATATCCATAATTGTTCGGTGTCAATGTTATTTCATTACTTAGCTATGTTTATCGTTGCACCAATATATATCTTTCTTGGCTAAACAAAACTATATTTCTTAGGATAACTTTACTTGTCTTTGGCCGAGCATATCTTGCCTTGCTGTAAGTAGAGCTACGTCACTTTGGCTAAAATTATGTCCAACCTTGTTTATTTTCGGCTAAGTTCCATTTAATCGCAGTCAACGTCGCATTTACAACAACCACCAACTATGCATTATTTCCTATCTGTAGGAAATGAGAGCATGGATTTCTATCTATGGACTTCAACTCTTAATTTCACTTATCTCTAGGTGATAATCAAAGGTATCTTGTCAATCAACCTCATTTACTATTAGCCAAACATATCATGTTGGGCTATAAACATGGTTCTACCTTTATACACCGAATCCTATCTGTGGGAATCGGTGCCTTGGATGCCTATATTTAGGCAACCATCTTCGATGTCACCTATCTCTAGGTGTTAATTAGAAACATCTACCGACCATCTTCACCTATCTTCATCCAAACATGTCTCATTGGGTCGTAAGCAGAGTCAATCCTATAAAGGTTCTAATTATTCACTAGTTCCTATCTCCAGGAATATGGATGCCTCTCTTTGGGCATCCATTCTTAATCTACCAGTCTTTGGATGTCAATCGAGAGGATTCATCGACCATTGTCACTTATCATTATACAAATGGGTCTTATTAGGCCATAAGCATGATCAATCCTATGATAGGATTTTAATTCTACGACAGTTCCTATATAAAAGATCCGATGTCTTCGAGGCCTTTCTCTAGCCATTAACCTTTGACCTGGTCTATCTCGGGACACTAGTCAAGATTAAATGTGCAAGGGCAATCATCCAGTCGACCTTAGCATGATTGTACTCCTTCATCTCGATCATGGATTGGAGGAGTTCATGGGTACTTGTCTCCAGATACCTAGAAATCTAGTTTTCAAAATGTAAAATGCCTTTTTCTATCGCTAATCACGCGGCGTAATGTCAAACTTTTAAGAACATGATTCCATTGATTCTAAAAGATAATTTTATTTGTAAACAAAGGAAATGGCAAGTCCTATCTTATTATATTTCCCCCAGTTAATCAGGAGGCTTATTTGCAGAAAATAAATAAATCTTAATGAAATAGCATCGTAGATTATCATTATTCCATGTCTGTGGTACGGGGTCTTATCAACGGTCAATAGCTTGAAAGTTCCATCTATAAGCTTCTATTCAATATCATAGGGACCTCCCCAATTTGGACCAATTGCCTCCATATCTGAAAGGACCCATTTTGAAATAAGGTCACCTGCCTCAAAGGTATGGTTCTTGACCTTGGTTTAAAATGTCTTACTACCCTTTTTGGTGTGCATTTACCCTCAGTTCGACCTTTTCTCACTTTTTGTCAACTAAGTCAATGGACTCAAGTAAGAGTTCCTCGCCCATCTTGGGATCATAATGCTTCATTGAGAAGGGACTTTTAGTTCTATCAGAATCATGGACTTAACTCCATAGGCCAAAGTGAACGGAGTATGCTAGTCACAAATTTATAGGTCGTTCCATAAGCCCATAATGCTCGTGGCAACCCAGTTGCCCTTGGCCTTCGAAATTCATTTATTTAGGATGGATTTGATGATGTTTTTCACCACACGTCTATTTACTTGTGGGTATGCTATAGCCAAAAAGCTCTTCTCAATTCAGTATCGATTGTAGAAGTCTTTGAATTCGACACTCTCAAACTGGGTTCCATTATTGATGATGATTTTCTACGGAACTCCAAATCTGCATATAATGTCCTTCAGAACAAAGTCAATCACTTTCTTTACAGTGATCATGGATAGTGGCTCTACTTCATCTCACTTTATGAAGTAATTCGGCAGTATCATAACATATTTCGCTCTGCCCTTCAACGTTGGTAGCTATGCAGTTAAAGTGCTTAGCGGTTCTATAGTGGTGGTGGCGCAAAAACATTATAGTGGGGATATAGCGGAAATTTGCGAAGGTATAAAACGCTTCAGTAGATATAAGACCAGATATTTAATGTTAATTTACTCTCATTCTCACATCATTTATGTAGGAAAATCTATTTAATCTTATATAACAAAACTAAAGAATATCATGATTAGATTTGGTGATCATAATAGAATTCTTACTTACATAAAGCACTTCTGCCATAAAATTAGGTCTTACCCTTACTTTATTTATTTGGTGTAAAAGAGAACCAGTCAAATCAACCTTTGTATATTGATATTGCTAAAATGGGTGCTAAATAGCCTTGATTCAGTGGGTAAAGTGGAAAATAGCGGGGCTTAAAGCGGATCGACTATTTTATAGTGCTAAACTGAAATAGCATAGCGGTTGAAGAATGCTATGTGCTGTAGCGAGGCTTTAGCGGGGTCGATGTAGTACTTGTTTCAGGTGCTGATTATTCAACAACTTTATCGGGTGAGTCTAGAAGTATTGACGCAAATTTTTCAAAGCAATAAATAAGTAGTAATCCAGTTTCTTTAACTATAGATAATTCATTTCCACACTGGTGAATCACTTGCTAATATAGTATATGGGCCTTTAGATTCAACTTCTTATGTACCAAGGCTGCACTCGATGCGTTAGTAGATATTGCCAAGTAAACAGACATGTCTTCTCCTTCTAATGGCTTCGACAAGACTACTAGTCTTTCCATATATTCCAATAATATTTAGAGAGCTTAGTGATATTCCTTCATCTAGACAAATTTCCCTTTCTTAACGGCATAATAGAAAGGTATACATTTGTCTGTTTCTTTTGAAATAAATCTTTTCAACACAACGGCCTTCCCCTTCAAGCATTGCATTTCCCTTCTTGTCGTTGGGGGCAATAACATCTTGCAGTGTGTTAATATGCTTTGGATTAGTTTCAATAGCCCTTGAGTTCAAGAAAAAACCCAAAATTTCCCTTATTCGGCTCTGAAGGAACATTTTAGCGGATTAAGCTTCATCTCATATCTTTGAAGCACTTGTAACATCTCTGTAATGTCGTCAATGTGATACATCGATAGTTCTGACTTCACAAGAATATCGTCCACATATACATCCATTGTGTACCCGATTTGTCTTTTATCATGGTATTCTCCAACCTCTAGTAAGTAGCTCCAATGCTTTTTAAACCGAACAGTATCGTGTGGTAATAATGTAACCCAGATTTGTTATAAAACTCGTATGCTCTGATTTGGAACATGCATTGCTATCTGATTGTAGTTGCGGTACACATCTATAAAGGATAGCTATAAAGACTGCCCTACATCATCGACACCCAATAATATCTATAGAGTGCACTATGACCGATGCCCTGTCGATGTAGGGTGACCTTCAAGGTTGTCAAGTAAATAAAACATCATGGAACCTATCGCATATCTCACGGTGTATCAAATAAAATATAATAGTAAATTTCTCAGATATAAAATAGGAAAGACAATAATAACTAAATGAATCACAAAAATTAGAGTAAATAGATCCATATAGTATACAACATTAGTGATAGTGTTATACATCAAATAATAACTCATAAACAAACTGTCACTAAGTAATAAAGGCGTTAGCAAGCTCCATAGCCTTGTGAAGTGGAGTAACAAATCATAATAAGTAAATATAGCAATACGGGAGTGTGATCTCCGACTCATCCTTTGTCCAGCTCCATTGACTGACCAGAGAGTGTGGTCTCCTACTCATCCTCTATCTAGCTTCATGTATTGATCAGATCTAATATTCCTAATCTACTCATTTAAGAGTACCTGAAATAGTAGGAAACAAAGCATTAAATCCTGAGCTAAACAATAATCTAGTTTGAGCGGTAGAAAATGTCAAATACTATAAAGTTAATATACTAGGACAAATGGTATAGAAAATCATACCCGACCCGTCCCTGCATCCACAGAGTTAGCACATACACAAGATATATGCTACTTTATATCATAGTCATCATGGGTGTACTATACATCAAAGTACTAAGGACTGTCTAGATATTTACATCAATAATACCTATATTGTGTGACATCCCTAGGGTGATAAACAACCAAAGCAAACATTGCATCCATCACCCATCATCACATTCACTCACTCAGTACATTGGATATATGATACACGAATGAGCCCATTGCATGATCAAGGATTGCTCATCGTCCTAGTTTCTTGATACTCAAATCCATGCCACTCGGTAGGCCATGAACTGGATTGCCATTTCACTCAATCCAGGGTAAACCGGATCGAAACATCGCGTGATCCGAGGACCATCGTGTATCCGAGTGGGCATCCTCATATACCCCTACTTTATGCATACATCCACCTAAGAATATCAAAAACTCCTTTGCACGTGTCATCTATAGTAGAGCATATCCTAGAACTGTTCTCACAACTTTTGATTGAATTCGTCGTGGTTGGAAACTATTCTAGATAGCCATCATTAGTCATAGAGTATCATCGTTCATCCCGTAACCTTCCTTCAACGGTTCCTTTAATATAACTCGAAGTCACTTACTCTATGTCTCGAAGTACATCTATCAATCATCAAAGTCGTAACTTCCCATCATGGAATCATCATCGTCGAACCACCTATCGACGTCATCAAAAATCGCCATAGAACCCCATTGGTCGGTATTGATCCCACACTTAGCTATGTTTGGCTAAGTGTTTGGGTTGGCTCAAGCTCGAAGTGCAAACACCTAGGACTCAAAGCAACCCCCACCACGTCTTGAAGCAATCATAGGAAGACTCAAAGCTGCCTCACTAACATCTGTCTCCAAACCATGCAACTCCGAACCATTACCACTGATCCATCACATCACTGATCCATCCCATTGCCGATCCATCCCCTTGCCGATCCCATACCATAATGTAACAAGTCATGTTTCTCCATATGAAACTCTACTTCACCGATCCATCACCATCATTGATCGATACCCCATGGAACTATACTGATCCACGGCTATCGATCCATGCGTTAGCCAATTTTCCCTTCTTTACTCGATTGGTCTATGCTCCCAAGCAAACACTTATGACTCGAAGCAAGCCCCGATCCATCCCTCTATTGACTTGAACAAGACCTGATCCATCCCTCCTTTGATTTGAAGTAAGCATCACTGATCCCTCATTTAGGAATTTCTCAGCCCCATCACATGATCCATCTATCTCCACTCACGACTTGAAGCAATTCCTCCAAGACTTGAAGTGAACCATCCCAAGTCACAAGCATGCCCCCAAAGCAATCTTCCATTGATCCATAGCCTTCAAGTGACCACTGATCCACCTTAATTTGGCCATAACTCAAGCACATGAATTCCATGCGACTTGAAATGTGAAACGTAGCCTTATAAGGCCTTTCTTATTACCCTATATAGATCGCACCAAATTTAGGCCAAGACGGCTCTATGGATCATCACCGATCCATCAATAACGATCCATAACTTAGCCTTATAAGTAAATCACATTCAATCAGCATTTTCAACTATTCAAACATCATACATTCAAGAAATCATTATATAAACTATACCTTAACAAGCATATATCCATACACATCAAGGTGAATCCTAAATCCAATGGTATAACCATAAGAAGAAGGGAGATCTATAAGAATACAAGCTTTACGAATCATTTACAAATCATTTAAAATCAATATATTTGGTTGTTTATAGTTTAAAACACGTTTTAGGATCCAAAAATCATTTTAAAACATTATTCTAAAATGTATAATGACTAATTAGTAAGTGAGAGTTCCTGAACATTCACTTAGATCCAAAGCAAGTCTAAAATTGCACAAAATCCAAGAATCTACAATAACTCCAAATAGTCTCTAGCAGTAAATCTTCAATCCAAACGCAAATCTTGCTAATCCCCATGCTAATCCGAAAATGGGAATTGGGCTTAACTGTTAACTCAATAATTATCCATTAAGCTGTTCAAACTCAAGTGAAACTTCAAACAGTCATATTTCCCTAATGGTAAGTCCATTTACCTATTATGACCACTCTATGGAAAGAGAAATCATCATCTAATGGAAGTGGTTTCAGACCCCACTTCGGCTTCTATCAAAATTTATAGGCCATACAAGATTTTGAGGGTCAAACCATCCAAAAAAAATTCAAAGGATGGAAACTTCATGTAGTACTAATTTCCTAAAATCAAAGAATCATACAACCCTATTAAAATAATACAATACTCTACGATTCTTTAATACGTAGAATACAAGTCATTATAATAGTAGCTTATGCTCGGTTTTTTCATCCACGGGCTGGTCAATTTGGGGCAATGGAAAGCTGTCCTTTGGGAACACTTTATTCAAGTCCAAATAATCAATGCATGTCTATTGTTTTTCGTTTGGCTTCTTAACTAGCATGGTGTTCCATTTGATACCTACTCAGGGTATAATGCATCATGAATAAATCCATTTTCCTTTAGCTTATCCACTTCTTCCTTCAGTATAATGGATCTCCCTAAACCTAGGCTGCGTCTTTTCTATTCCACAAGAGGGTATCTTGGGTCCACATCAAATGTGTGAGCTGCTATCTTCGACGATATTCCACGCATATCGGAATGTGTCCAGGAAAACACATCTACCAACTCGTTTCTTATCCTTATGCTGAGCCAGGATTCGATCTTAAGGACCCATGTAGGATCATCCTCATTGATTGAGATGTTAATCGTCAGCTCTTTCGGTGCTACCCTCGCATCCTCTGGCTCTTCGAGGTCCATTAGTTTGTAAAACTTACTATGTCATCCAAGCCAGGGCTTGGCCAGTAGTTTCTATGCATCGGCAGCTGTGTTACAAAGAGCCATCTCTGCACCCTTTCCTTTCTCACATCGCTTTTCCTCTCTGAGCTCAATGACATAGGATTCCTGACCAGTGCTCTAGCCATCTTAAGTAGCTCCGACTCTATTCTCAATCGAAAACTTCATCATTAGACACTATTTGGGTAGGGCTATTCTGAAACTGGAAATGGTTGGTCGGCTTGAAAAGCATTGTAAACTTAAAATTCATCAAACACTATGAAAATATGCACCCACACTCTCTTGCACTCTCCCTTGCCCAATTCCATGGACAAGTCAATGCATTTGACAAGCTCTTTGGCATCTTCGGTAAATCCTTGGATGTGAGACTTACATGGCTTCAAATCTTTCATATTGATTTTCATCTGGTCAAATGTCTATCTGGATAAAATGTTAACCGAGCTTCCATAGTCCATCAAAACATGATGTACCATCATAGGCCCAACAAGGTCGTAATCACCATAGCATCAAGCATTGGCGCTTACGTCCCATCAAGATCTCTATTCTAGAAGATGATATCATCATTTATTGTCTTCAATTGTTTTTCCAAAGCTTCATATTCGATTGAAAAACAACTCTTATGTGGTACACGTTTCAACGAAATTCCATACCTCTCCATCTCATTCCAGCTCTTCTTCGCTAAATGAAGTCCCCCAAATATGGTATTTATCACAATTCTACTCTTTGATTGCCTGGGTCCCTCTCCACTAGATCCAGGCTAATCCCTTAATGTGTTCTATCCCTAGGGTCTAGCATTATGTCTGATGTCTTGCGGATCTCTCACATATGGCTCCAAATTCTTCTCCTAGATTAAGTCCGCGATTACATCTTTTAAATGATCAGGACTTATTGGTATTATGCCTATGAGTTTCGAGGAAGCAATGAAACTTCCTCGAGTGTCGTACAGCTCCGATTGCCTCTTTTTGAGGCCATTTCTTTTAGCACTCTGTAACTTGCATGGTAAGGTATATGTTCTCAACTGTATCATTTAAGGGAGTGTAATCTCTTGGTCTCATGTACCTTGGATGCTTTTTGGTGTCTTGCTTCTTCCCATCGGCATCTTAGTTTCTCCTTTCATGATTATTATTCTTGACATTCACTTCAATGTTTTCGATGGTCTTACCAGTTTTCTTAATAGCAACGTTGCTCTACACAACCTCATTCGATGCGCCGCCACCAATCAATCCAGTAGCCAGGTCTACATCTTCTAATTGTAGAAACTAGGATGCCTTGTAATAAAACTCTTCCATTGTAGGTGGCTACTTTCTTTTAAGCCCCCAACCAAACTCAGTATCTAGATGTCCCCCTCAAGTTAGTGACATAAATGCAATTTCTTCATTATGGTTTCCTAATTCAATTACAAGAGCATTAAAATGTTTTACGAAATCTTTTAGAGTCTTTTCAAAACTCTAATGGACGCTCGAAAAGGACATCACGTCCTTCGATCGAGCTGTGTGGAGCCCAAATTGGTCCATGAAACTCTTTGCTAGTTAATAAAATAAAGATACGGACATCAACAAAAGCCGATTGAACCATATCATAGCCATCCATCTAGGATCATTGGGAAATCTTCACCTTATTATGTTAGTTGCATGGGCATCATCTATATGCCATTCATACTTCATTAGATATTGTCTATGATCTGATGTTCCATTATAAGATGACATCATTGGCATCAAAAATTACTTGGCATGACTCTCCTATAGTATATTATCAGTGAATGGAGTCCTCCTGGGTGCCGAACCCCACTCGTTGTTACTTCTATGTTGATTTTCATTCAACAATTGCCTAACCATAACCACTATGAACTCTTCACTTGTTTGATCAGCTAGACGGGAACTATTAGGGACTGCTCCGAGTATTTGACTCTATAAACACTCTAAATTTGTCACTTGACATCTAGGCTCTCCTATCTCTAGGGGAGCTATTCGCCTAGATCTACTACATTGTTTTGTCGGTTCTACGACATTCATTTGAATAACATTATTCTGTGCATCAGCATTCTACCCAACATCATTACTAGTTTCCTATAAGTCATCCTCACTGTTAGACAAATTAACAGCATCAACTGATTTTGCACTGCCTCTACCTTCAACATGGTCGGTATAGACATGATTTTGGTCGGTACCAACCATGATGGTCATGGCCAAAACGGCCCCACTTCCTCCACTTTGCCTTTTTGATGTTCTAGCGGCCTTTCTCTTCATCATTTTTTACCTTCTCTCCTATTCTAATCTAATGAGGAAAAGCTTTCCATTTCAAAACTTAAAGATGATGAATCCTTGTGGCTATTTCTATTCCTTTGATGGTTGGGTCAAAAAAGCGAAGCTTTTCTCCTTATTATCAAAGACGGATTTTTGACTATCAGGCACTCTTTGATTCATCTCAGCCCTCATCCTATCAAATTCGAAATTTCTCACCACTCATGCGGTGAAGAAGGTCATAGTAAAGCATTTTTTGAGTGAATGGTTTCTTTATTGAGGTCAGAAGCTCCATCTTCTTTCCGAGTGACATCTTCGAATCCAGTAGAAGTCCTCTTCGGGGCCATTATCTTCAGATTTGATGCAGATTCCTTTCTAAATCTTATTAGCAACGGATCTACAACAGAAATCTTTAGAACTAACATATGGATGCTAAAAATACAAAGTTCTAAGTAAGATCTTCACTTGATAATCTCATTTCTCTATGGAATTATCAAAAAAGTTAAGGCAAACAGTGACATAACACCCCAATCAACCAAAAATGAGAATATATCAATCATAAGTAATTGAAACGACAAGAACACAAAAGTTTTTAAAGTGGTTTGGAAAAATAAATTGCCTGTGTCCACTTGATTTTATTGATTATGGATTTGCCATAGGTACAAGCGATTTTGTGGAGATTTCAAATCTATAAAACAAGGCGATCTTGGATTTCGTAGCAATTAGTGGCAAGGATTGGTGTAGAGATAATAGAGTGATGAGTATGAGCAAAAAGGTCATCCTTACATTGCTTTAACTTCTCTATTTATAATTGGAATCATGTGCTAGCTAGACCATTAATGACTAGCTAAGATTTCAAATCTACAAGAATAGAAAGGAACAACGAGTCGGATCAATGCTCGAAAATCAGGTCGATACCGACCACAATCATATCGATACAAACCATGGTTTGGTTGATGGTGGAGCTTTATTCTCTCGTACTTGATCACATCTTCAAGTCTCCAAAGCTTCATTCCTAAAATTGCTCCATCAAACCATGCAGCATTGACATAATTTGTCTTATGGGAGACTTGTCTTTTTTCGCGGAGCTCTAAAGTTGTTCACATACTCATTTAGGAGTGGGCACCTCCTTACTTGTGCACATTTTAATTTAAGAAACTTATAGGCGGGTCTCTTTCTCAAAATAAATTCGGTACTGACCACAATTACGGTCAATACCGACCGGTGTAGCTTGTTGTAATCTTCCTCAACTTCTTATGCTACTTCATCTTATCATTACAAGCATGCCCCTAAGTTTTTGGGTTCATTTCATCTTTATCTTGAAGCTAAGATTCGCTCAGAGTTGCTCAATTCAAATGTTGGATAACATATATATGTGTGTGTGTGTGTGTGTGTGTGTGTGTGTGTGTGCATTAAATAAATAAACAAATATGTGCGTGTTCTAGAAAAATAATCTTTTTACCTTGAAAATAAAATTTTAATAATGGTAAAATGCATAATTTAAACAGAAGTATTAGTTTAATATGTGTATATATATGATACACATATTTACATTCATTTTAAACTAAAATTAATTTTATCGAATTTTTTATTTTCGAAAACATTTAATGAATATAAAATATTTACATAAAATTTAATTCAATTTTTCTTCACAAACTAATACTTTAAGATGTTATACCATGTTTAAAATACATAAACAATATTACATTATATAAATATATATGTTTAATTAATTTAACCGAACTTTTTATTATTATTGGTCGAACATAAGCATGCACATTTTTTTTAATCCATAGCATTTCATATAATAAGATGAACCATTTAATTAGTGCTAAATACCAAACTAATACGGTATAACATGCAGTCATATGTGTGTGTGTGTGTGTTTCTGCATGTGTGTAAGGTGATATAAGAGATAAAATATATATGATCATTCTCTACAAGATAGAATAAATTTTACATAAGAAGCTTTCCCTCTGATTCACACCTTGATCTAGTTGCCCTCCTTGATCTCTCAGATCCACTCTCTCTGTTGCAACTAGATGATGTGCTAATATCGGATCTAGGTTATTTTAATTAAGTGGATGTTAATGGAATTTGGAATGATGATGGAGGAAGAGGAATGGTTGTGACCTGATATGAAGAAAGGAGGAGGCAAAGAAGTGAAATAAAACTAAGAGGCTTCAGGATCCTTTTTATAGGGAGAGCTGACCAAAAGATCTATCACATATTTCTCCCATATCAAGTCAAAACCTGTACTCCCTCCTTATTAAGTCAGGCATAGGGCCCTAAATGGACCAATAACCCTTCCAAACCGATTAGTAAATTATATCATTTAAGTGCAATTTAAATTCTTATCGATATCGTATATCGACACGCCTATATATAACTTTTATGTTCACATCCAAAAAATTACTAAAGGCACCTCCAAACAATTCTAGAGGAAAATCCATTTTACTAAACCCGCTCCATATAATAAAAAATATGAATTAATATTTCACAAATATTAATTAATTCAATCAATTTGTAACTAGTATAAATCAATTAAATCAAGCAGTGTTTTGTGTATTAAATAGATTTGGTTGTGCGACTGATATTTGTGAATTTAGTAATCGACTAATATTTGAACAATTCAAACACTAATATTCACACATCACCTTAACAAGAGCTACGACGTTTTGACTTAATTTATTGCTCACAAATATCATCAATAAAATTTCATTTTACAATTTAAGTGGTACCTTTTTGTAACGATTATTTACACCAATTCTCTTCATCAATACTATATTACTTTAAGATTTATGGAATTTAGTTTCGGTCAAAATTCCAATATCATACACATTTAACTCGGTTAGTACATAAACAAAAATTCATGGTTTAATAATAACACATATTATCAACTATACTACTCTAGGCAAAGATTTTGACTTTGAGTTGACTACAATTGACTTTGATACTAACCTCATACAACCTAGGATATTAATTCTCTATTGAATAGTGCTTTACTTCCAATACTTCAACTCAAACCCAATTATAGTAATTCCATAGATGCCATGCTATGATTTAAATATAGTCAAAGTGGAGTTTCTATATTGAAGTTCAACGGTATTCTAAAGTCGAGAGAATTGTGTAATATTCTCACTTTGAGATTTCTCTTGACCTAGTTGTTATTAAGCAATAAGAAACTATTGGATGAGTCATTCCATAGTTATCCAATAATTACCAATACATAACCTCCTAATGCCTCTGATAATCATGAGTAATACACTGCCTAACATTAGGAGAGTGTTACATACTTTGGTCTCAATGGATGTATCGATATCCTTTATAGAACCATTTTGACCAGGAATATTTAAAATTTAATATTGTTACAATTTCTCATGATTACAACTCTATGTAATTATTGTCACATAACATATAATTTAAGGATTTTCTATTAAATGTATTTAATTATTTAATTAATATATCATAATATAACAAATATATAAAACACCTTTGATTTCGAACGAGACATTACTACAAAGTTAACAATTTGCTATAAATTATAAAATTGCACCTAGGGTATATCTCTAACTCTCTCAATATCCCACTTGCGACTAGGATCAATTATGGGATCTCGATCTCATCCATTCGACCAGTCTCCTTACATTAGGTTGAGTTAGTCCCTTCATGAATGGGTCTGCTATGTTATCTTTAGTGCCTACTCTTTCGATCATAACTTATTTATTAATGACAAACTCTCTTATTAGGGTGAACTCTCGAAGAACGTGCCTTGACTGTTTATGAGCTCTCGGTACTTTCATGATCTACAACGCGACGTTATTATCATAGAAAATCTTTATAGGTTTCTCAAAGTTTTGAAATGCTAAAAGAACAAGCATAAACTGGCGCATTTAGACTGCTTTTTTAGCTACTTCATTGAGGAGAAGTATTGGGACTTCGTCTTTGAATCGGCAACTATCTCTTGCTTCGAACTTTTCCAACCGATTGATCCATGTTTCAATGTTAACACATAATCAAACACCGATTTACTATCATCAATATCACTTCAAACACCTAATAAGGGGCTTCATTCCCTTATATGAGGAATAAGTTTTTCATAATTCTCAAATACTTAAGAACACATTTAACTATTGTCCAATAGTTTTCTCTGGCCGAATGATATCGGCTTACCTATCCTATTGCATAAGCCATGTTTGGTCTAGTACATAACATAGTTTACAAGATGAAATCGATTGTGGATGCATATATTATCCTCTTTTTATCCTCATCTCCTCGCTAATATGAGGCACACCCTTCTTAGAAAGAATGATTTCAGATTGCATTGGAACATTTCTATGCTTAGAATTCTTCACACTAAACCTTTTCATTATGATATCTATGTACATGGATTGGGACAATCGTAGTAGCCTCTTAAATCTATCTTTGTAGATCCATGTACTGAGTGTGTAGGTCACTTTTCCCAAATCCATCATAATGAAGCTCTGGGACAACCATTCTTTCGCTAATTACAATAACGCAATGTCACTGCCAATCAGGAGAAAATTATTTCCATATAAGACTATGAATCTTATAACACTTCCTATTCTTTCTGATATATGTACGCTTCCTTTGACACTGATAAAAACCAAACCGCTTGATCACTTTACCGAAGCACTTATTCTAACTTCTAGGAAGCTTGTGGACCATAAATCGATCTTAACAATTTGTGTGCCTTTCCTTGCTCCCATTGACCTTGAAATCCTTGGACGATGACATGTAGACAGTCTCTTCTAAATCACTATTCAAAAACACGGTTTTCATATCCATTTTCCATATTTTCTAGTCATAGAATACGGTGATTGGAAGAATTATCTGTATGGACTTAAGCATGGCTATAAGGGGAAATATTTTGTCATAACCAACGCTTTGAATCTGATCAAAACCTTCTGCAACTAGCCATGCCTTATATGTTTCTACCTCTCCACTTGCATTCAGCTTTTTCTTAAAAATCCATTTGCAACTGATGGATTTTATCCACTTGGGTACGTCATCCAAAGTCCAAACATTATTATCATACTTGGAATCCATCTCGAATTTCATAAATTCAAGCCAAAGTGTAGAGTCCTTACTCTTTGGTTCTTATTGGAATGAGAGAGGAGTGCCATTTTCCAATGCATGGTCCTTTTTCTCTCCATCCATGAGAAATCTATAGTATCTATCAGGTGCAATGATTCTTGATTAGACCTTCTAAACGATTGCATGTTTTTGCATAATGGTGAATTTGATTCTTATACCGGTTTAGCTTCTATATTTTATTCTTAGATCTCTCCATGTCCACAACTTCACTACTGATTTCCTTTAATAGAAATTCCTTTCTTGAAAAGATCGCATATCAAGAAACAATAACCATTTATGTCTCAGTGTTATTGAAAATTTATCCGACAGGATTCTTTGGACATCCTATAAGTTTTTATATAGCAGATCTTGCCTTTAGCTTATTGAGGCAAACATTCTTAATGTAGGCTTGAAAACCCACATTCAATACTTGAGGCAGGGCTCCTTCCCATGCCACGTCTCCTATGGTAAGAATTAGTAGGAATCAAATTCAACATAACGTTGAGGTTTCCAACGCATATCCCCAATAGGAAAAAGATAACTCGGCTTTACTCATCATGGGACAAACTATGTCTAATATGGTTCGATTCCTTCTTTCTAAAACATCATTTTGTTGCAGAGTATATGATGGAGTAATATGATAGATAATCCCATTATTTTTAAGTATTGTTGGAGTTCTTGTCCAACATACTCAACTCCTCGATCAGATTAAAATATTTTAATTTTACGATATGTATAATTCTGAACCTCATTCTTATGTTCTTTAAATTTATCACCGACATTGAATTGTATGATATATATAATAGTCTCAAGAAATCGTCAGTAAAATGGTCCTGGGATAGCCTCCTTCCTCATACTAGATTGGTTCCTGGTCCTGGGAGTAATGCCAAGTTATGGATTGTTCCATGGATCAAACGGGGCTTAATTTGATGAGCTGTTTGTCAAATGAAGATCAGCAGCAAAGTGGTATCCCCATTAATGCAAAAGCAAACACTTCCATAAGGAGTAGGATTGTTTCCCTGCCCTATACAAGTAGCTCTATTGTCAACCTGATTTGGAATTTCTTCAATAACAATTCCTACACTTATGCAACTTCTGATACTTATTGCTGGTGCAACAAAATAAAGAACCATTCAACTAATACTATACATACAGCCCTTACTGCTTCCCCACAACTCACCAGAGTTCCTTAGTTTAGGAAAATTTGGAACCAATAAACTACTGAAAATCTTAAATTCATGTTATGGAAAGTGATAAAGAATGTTATATACTTTTGGCAACCTTGCTTGTAAGGGCATTCCTGTCAATACTATTTGTAGGACAACCTCCATCTCTTTTTTAGCTACTCTTTCAGCTAATTTATTTAGAGGAAACTTAAGTTAAAGGGAGGTTTTGTCAATCCAATTTGGGATGGAAAGAAGGAATGGTGTAGCATTTATAAGGATATAAAATGGAAAGTTTCCTCCTCTTATGAGTTTCTCGTTCTGTTGAAAGTATCTGTGCGTGAAATTTGAAAAGAAAGGAACAAGGGAGTTTTTAATAGCAAGCAAAGAAAACAAATGGAAATATATCATGCAGTATGTCATGAAATAAAATATGCCATATCCCTCTCAACGGTCCATTTTGATAGGTCTTGCATGCTAAATTGGGGCTATATCTAGCTAATTATGGTTTTTTTTGCCTTTTGCCTTTTGCTTTGTTTTTGTTTTTCTTCTATCTTGTTCTCTCTGTAATTCCTATAAATACATGAAAGGTATTCTTACTTTCTTATAAATAAAATGTATAGGTTCATTTAACTCTATTGGCTTTGCTAAAAAAAGAAATCATCAGTAAAATTTACAAAGTAAGTTGAATTATCCTTGATCATTATAGGCATCGGGCTACATAATAAGTATGCACAAGGCCCAAAAGTTCATCAACTCTTTCATTGCTCCCACCGAAGGAATGCTTGGTCATTATCCCTTTGAGACATGAGTCATAGGTGTCATATGATTCACGATCAAATGACCATAAAAAACCTTCAGTTTTCAGTTTGTGCAGTCTTTATCACTAATACGACCTAGCCTACAATGTCATAAGTAACTATTAGTAATGCCAATGAAAGATTTATTAACAATGCATATATGATTAAAATTAAGTATATAAAAGTCATTATCTAAAACAACATTGCAAATATTATCTACTTCAAACACAATATTCATAATATTGTCTTTACAATAAAAATCAATACCTATCTCAGATAATCTAGAAACAAATAAAGTTTATACATAATAACAATTAACCAAAACTAAACCAGATCCATTTGGCAAAGACCAATGATAGTCTTCACTTGTTGTTGCATCTACTAGAGATCCATCGGCAGCTTGAAGCCTTATGTCACCCTTCGCCCAATTTCATTTTCCCTTAAGTCCCTATAATGAATTGTAGTTATGAGTCAAAAATCCAAGATAATTTGTTGACTGTGAAACAATTTTGAATCATAAACATACCTCCAGAAGCAGAAGAAACACTTTCCTTCTTTCTTTGACCATCTAGAAATAGATTGGATAATTGCACTTCCAATTCCCCTTTTTAACAATGGTGACATTCAACTTTGTTGGTAGGAGCATCCTTCTTGCCTTTTTTGTTACCATGCTTATCTTTCTCCGAACCTTTCAAAGATGATACCTTTCCCTTGAGAGTTGGCACAGTGTTTTTATCCTTGAATGATCCCCCAACTGATCTTAAGATATTAACGAGTCTAACATTCAAGTGGTTCATATTGTACTTCAATATGAATAGATCGTACTATGGAGTCAGTGAGCCTAGGACCAAATCTACCACAATTCGTTGCTTATTTTAACATCTAGCTCCGAAAATCTATCGGTATAGCCTTTCATTTGCAAAACAAAGTCCCCAATGCAACTGCCCTTACTCATCTTCGTGTTGAAGAGCTGTGTGGTAATCACATAACATGCGGAAAGAGATTGCTCCATAAACAAAACTTTGAGGCTTTTGAAGGCTTTGTGGATAAGCATTTTTGTATTGCCTTTGCAACGGCTTGTCTAATGCAGACAACGCGAAAATTTGAGCGATTTTTCAATTAGCTACCCATATGTTGTAAGATTACACTGCCTCGGTGTTAGTATTTACAGTAGGTTTTTCTCTTAAAGTTCAGTATTAGGTGACCAAAAATGCTAATATGTGAATGCTATCTTAGTTTCTCTTAGCCAGTTAGTATAGTTTGTCCGTGGAGCTTATCCTTTATTGAAAATAATCTTAGGTTGGTCATTTTATAGCAAATTTAATTTAGATTGATTAGGACAATTTATACATGGTAGATGTTCTTATATTATTAGATATGTTAAATTTTACATTTTGTTTCTCTAATAAGATCATTCAGGACTTTTGTATTTCTCAAAACCCTAAGAGAAAACATAGAAGTCTTTCGATTTCTCTATTTATTGTTTGGACTTTCTTGCTTAGTGAATCCGACCTTGAGGATGCTCAATAAGTCATAAGTGTGATGGCCCGCCTTTTCGACTCTTGAAAGTCGACATTAATACATTCTCGGTATTCACATGCCGCAAATTCAAGTGTCGGATAGGCAGATTAATCAATGGTAAAAGGAAAATAACACAGAAAAAAGTAGAAAACAAAATCTCACATAAATGGAATAATCATATATCATTAACCAAAAAATCTTTTACAATGGAATAATTTGAATACAATATCAAAGTCTTACCCAGGTTCGGCCTGGACAGTTTTAAATCCTTTATCCTTACAAATGTTAAAAAACAACAAAACAAATGCAGTGGAAAAGAATAGAATAAGTCCATACTTTGATAAAGATCTCCAGCTCTCATTTGAAAACTCCAAGCGTCTTTAGTTAGACCTGAATCTACTCGGATCTGACCGAAGCATTAAAAATACCCGGATCAAGCTTCATTAAACTTTGTAGAAACTTTTTAAAATGTTTAAAATACCATCCTAAACCATTTTAAATCATTTCAGACTATTTTTACTACATTAAAAACTCATTGTTCACTTTATTCCATATAATATTATTATAATATTTATTTTTCAATCTTTTTATATTCAAAACCATAAAGAGGCTTAATAAACTCTATACACATATTAATATGGATTTATTTTTCATGAATTAACTAAGGTTAATAAATTAACTATTTTTATTTTGACGAATATTATTTTCCCATCATTAGCAGCCAAGTTATCAACCAAATATTAATCAACAAAATATTCATCCAATATTCAATCAAGCATATTAATTTACTAATTAAACATGCATATCATCGTTTTAAGTTTTAAATAAACAAAACTAAATGTAAGTACTCACTATTGGTTTCCACTCCATCAAACATTTTCTGAATCTCTTTGAATTGATTCCAGTGACACTCTGGCAACACTTCCTTCCCTTTTTCTTTGCTCTGAAGCTTCTCGAATCTCATTCCTTCCTCCTTGTAAGCTCGGCCAGGCTTTGGAATGTGGTGATGCTCGGCTTTGGGTGTGGAATAGGAGTGGCCATGGATAGTAGAGAGGTAGTGGAGATATTTGCACCTGTTTTGGCCTTGAAATGATGTGGTATTATATGAATATTTTCATTTCTCTTTGCTATATTTTTAAGAAAGAAGCCATTAAAATAGCTTAAAATGAAGAAGAAAAAGAAGAAGAAGAAAAAGAAGAAGAAGAAGAAGAAGTAGAATGTGTGAATGAATGAGTGGGTGTGTGCATGTATTAATAGGCTTAAACTTGAAAAAATATCCTCCCCCCTTCACCTCATGCTCATGCCACCCACCATGTCCCTCCATGATGTCACCTACCCTATGTGCTCTTGTCCATCCATGTGTATATATGGTGAAGAGATGGTTGCTTTTGACTTTTGTATGAAAATATCATGATATTTATATTTTTACTTATATAAATATAAACATAAATGGTAAAATGTATATATGTATGAATGTATGTGTATTTGTATGTGAATGTCATGTATGATATGTATACATGTACACAAGACACAAAAATAAGGTTGCAATAACTAAGAACGATTTCTTTTCATCAAACTGTTGATAATCCGAAATCCGCTTTCTAGTCATATTTTTGCTTTTCGGTCAAACAATATATATTTGAAATAAACGTTTTAAAATAACATTTCTATTATTATTTGATAATTAAAAGGGCCTCATTCGATTTTAAAACAATTATTAAATCATTTAAACCTAATTCAAATGCAAACATCTATTATTCAAAAATGTTGACATCAATGATGATGTCGTAAAGATATTTTCTCAAAAATAAAATAAATAATTTTATTTCACATTCTTTCTTAATTGGAGAAATAAGTGTATGTAAAAAAAATTGTGAGTGACTTTTGATGGTTAAAACACTGTTTATCGATAAAACGATTTTCTGTCATTTTATCGATATTTTTTCAGAGAATATATTTTTTTGTAAATTTTTTTCCAAAACGAGATCACCATTATTATTTATCGCATAAAACATGGTTATTTATGTTTAATAGACCTGTATTTAATATTTATAATTAATTAAATATTCCGATTTAAAGTGATAAAATTGTGGGTCATTATATATTTCCCCTCTTAAAAGAATTTCGTCCCCAAAATTACAACCCAAAACAACTCAATTTTGTATGATATACATAGATCATCCATACACAATATTTGATTCGATCTCATATTCGAATACACAACTTTACTTCCAAACTAGCTAGTGCGAACTCTGATAAGACTTTCTGATCAAAACTTTAGTTCACCTTGCATAGATCTCAAATATGATAGAAAAAGAAAGTACCCAACCACAAACCTTCATCAATGTTCGTCGTCAAGAATCGAGTGATAAATTCTTCTTCAGATCAATGCCAAAGTTCTGTACTCGAATCTTAGATCAGAATCGTGTGACGAAATGATCTATGTATAACATACATACTTATTAACATTCCTAAATTATTTTATGAAAACATTTTATGAAATTTTAACTTTTACTCTAACTCTTTGAAAGCCATTTCGAAATATCCACTTAAAATACCTCTATCTCCTTTCCAGAAGAAATCAATTATCCTTTACTTGGAATAATACTATCATAATTTTATTCCAAAATCCTTTTAAAAAAATTTTGTTGATGAATTCCATTATAAATTTAATTAAATAAATTTCCCTTTATCACTTTATACTTTTTCAAAACACCAGGATATGAGTTCCCAAAATCCCCTTTTTATTAAACATACATTTCAAACTCATCTTGTACAAAATCATTTTATTTTTGTAAATTACATTTTATTTAATAAAATATACTTTTATAAAATATATTCTTAAATAATTTTCTTTTTTGAGAGAAATGAGTGATCCTCAAAAGTAGCGGAGAGCACACGTGTGTGTGTATGTGTGTGTACATATCACTGAAAACAAAGGTGCCACCTACATGCTTGGCAGGTAACTAGTCATAATACAAAAATGATGAAAAAAGGACTCAGGTACATTTAGAAAGAGCTTCGGCAAGGCCATCGCCCGATAATGACGTGTTAGAAGTACCCGAAAAATTCATGATGCAGCCCAGTGCAGATGAGATCGATAGACTGCTCCAGTTGAGAAAGAATACCTCATTGTAAACTCGAATAATCTAGAATGAATGCCTCATTACAAAAGCGGATGATCCAGAATGAATAAAGCCACACTATAGATGTGGAAGAACTGAAAAGAATGCCTCACTGCAAATGTGGATGCTCCAGAATAAAGAAAGCCACACTACAGATGCGGAAGAACCGGAAAGAACTCCTCATTACAAATATGGATGCTCCAAAATGAAGAAAGCCATACTACAGATCCGAAAGAACTGGAAAGAATGCCTTATTGCAAATGCGGATGACGTAGAATGAAGAAAGCCACACTGTAGACGTGGAAGAACTGAAAAGAACTGTAACGATGCGGATTTTTTCGCGCTCGAAAATCGACATCCATACTTTACATCGTACTCGAATGCCGTAGATTCGACCGTTCAAATCCGAGTCGCCGGAGCTTATAACAACATTAAGTAAACAACACAGCGGAAAAGAAGAATAATACATTGCTATACGACACAGATACAATATCTGATACAACAGAGTGATACAATGAATATCAATATACATCAGAGATATGATACAAGAAATAGCAGCGGAACAATATAACTCAAGATAGTCTTCAAAAGAGAACTCCAGCAGCAGCAGCTCGTTTCAACATCACGATATGCAAAGACAAGCAAGTCTTGTCCACATCCAAAGACTGAACTAGCTCCAGATAATTCACTGAACCTAACTATCTAAAAAACCCAACTCTAAACTGCTCGTGTAGAAAATTTTAAGCACCCAGAGTTTAGGAAAGAAACAATAAACTCCGGATCAGTCATGGGACTGGTGTGAGCAACAAAAATGGTTTATCTTTAAAAACAAACAAAGAAATATTTTTAAAATATATTCGCAATGCTTTTTAGAAATGAGACTACCATAAGGCCTCCCGCACACACACACAATGCAAACGTAGAATCGGAGGATATTTCTCCTTATGATAGTCAAAAATTCTTGATACGCATTAAAAGAAACATTTGATATTATTACTAGTGCATAGTGTAGTAAAAATCATTTCGAAAGTAAAGATATAAATCTTAGCCAACATACGACCATTATCGTATGCCTACTATAGCTACCATGTTCAATAGCAGGTTACCGCCACATTCCATGGCAGGTTATACAACTAAAATCATACAAGGTACGTATTTGAAGAATGGATTTCCAACAAATGGTCAGGCCAAGGAACTTCCCATCGCCACATGGAAACGCCTCTGGAAGGATGCCCCGAGCAAACCAACTGGATCTCTGCCAAACAAGGCCGGCTACCCCCCTTCCCGGGGAATATACAAAACCTCAAATATGCCACCCCCGGTCCTTTGGGACCTTTATACGAGGCGCCTCTAAACCAACAACCACACAGAAATAAATATAGTGTGTCCACATGAGTAAGTATCAGGGCTCCATACCATGACACTACCCTTTTCCAGAAGGAATGGTCATACCATAGGGAAGCTACCCATGAAACCTTGCCGCACAATTCCTGTATCGACCATTACCGGTTTGTAAGGCTCGACGAAGTCTCGTCCACAAAGCTACGTTTTTTTATAAAAGCCACGCTTTGATCAACAAATGATCAGCAGCACTCAGCATGCCACATTACCAAGTTGGGAACATATCGTTGATAACCTTCAACTACATAACCTCTGAGCTCGTACGTCTCAAAGAAGGGTGTTAATGCTAAGGGAATAAATTCTCCGCCACCAACAGAAATGTATTTGAAAGAAATCTGCTTTATATCTCAAAATGTAATGTCAGACATACAATCTATACAAGTCTATTCTGGATTTAGAACAGAACCGAAGGCACTTCCAAAGAAGTCCTTGCAATCCGAGTATTCACAATCCCGATCGGATTTCCCATCACTTAGGGAGTCTCTATACCGGCGCGACTCAGTGCAGAGACAATCGATAGGTCATCCTATCGCTCCCGCAAATACTTGGTCTTCAAATGCTATCCATAACGACGTATCACATATTCGGAATGGGTTATACGACCCAAAGGTCCTTTCCCGGCTAAACCGAATAGTGAGCGCAATATTTAAAACATATGGATATGAGATTTCAATTAAGTCACAACTTAAAAATCCAAAGCTTTTCTTTCAAATGGTTTAACAATTTACTATTTCCAATCTTTTAAAACAAAAGGATTTATTTCATAAAGTTCACCTAGTTTCTCAAAGTTTCATTCCTAGATTTCAAAACAATTCCAATTCAACTGGATTTAATTCATTAAATCTTTAAACTAAGATTTAACTTATATCTTCCAAAGTTCGTTCCCAAATATTCTCTTTCAAAATTCGTTTCCAAATATTCATCTATAACTTGGAAGACTATTTCAGTTTAAACTTGGAATCCCTTTAATACAATTTGAAATTCATTTCTCCTATGAAAGCTTTTTATACTTTAGAAACAACAGTGTTATTTCGGAAAAAACCTTATTTCATTTATACAAGTTACAGTTTTTGGGTTAATTCAAATTCCCAAAAGAACAATACTTTAAAAATGGTTTGACTCAAATATAACCAGTATAATATCGTTATAATCCCTAGTTTCAAATCATAGAATTCAATTTCAAGTATTGAATTCAAATTTAAATCAAAATATTTAAATTCCAAATCTTAATCAAGTTATTCAAAATAATTTCATCTTTGAAATTCCATTTCAATTGCTTTTCACTTTAAATCCAATCCATTTTCAAAACATTTGAATTCAAATTGTCTATTTAAAAATCTCTTCAAAAATCTGTGACTTAATTGATTTCCTCATGAAATCCATATTGGTGTGTGTATATAAGTGTGGTCCAGGGGTTTAACACAATAGTGCAACATCAATCAATCATCACAGATTAAAACACAGAAATATAGTTGATAAGCGATATAAACATAACGCTTATCGCTCATTCACAGATTCACAAATAATATACAAATGTAAATAAATGAATAATCATACACGGCTCAATCCACAGTACAAAATATCACAGATCAGTTAGGATAATCAATTCAAAGCTATTCATACAATACAATCATTCATAAGTAGGGTCAAGCATTCAATAATCATTTATAATAGGATTAATTAATCCTAATTAATTCAATTTATTTCCAATTTAAATTTATTACTTATGCGTTTATTATCCAATCCTGATTTATTAATTACAAATCATTTGATATAAATTAATTAATCAATCACCTTAATTAATTAAATTATTCTTAATTAATCATATTAATTAAGTTAACCTTTAAACTAATTACAAAATAAATTAACCCCATAATTTATCTTTTTAAGAAATTAAACCTTTAAATTCTTACTAACAAGTGATTACACTTACTCAATTTCATAAATGATTATCATAAATTAATTAGTCTAATTAATTGTTACAATTAATCCCATAAATTAATTATTTAAAAGATTCTTAGTTAATGACCATCATTAACAAATAACAATCCTTTAATTACTTTCCGAATTAATATCTAATTATAAATTAATCTAAATCATTAATTTATAAATTAAATAATTAAGTCATTCCTTAATTATCTTATTCATTAAATCTTTAAATCATTTTAATTATTTCTAAGGTGATTCATTTCTATGTTAATGACTTCATTTATATTAAAGTGTATTTAAAACATTACATTTCAAATTTAGATTCAAATTTCATTTTGGATTTAAGGTTTACAAAGATAAGCATTAACCAAATTTACATATCAACTTATAGACGTATATAAGAAAAGTTTTAACCAAGTTACTTAAATTTTCAATTAAAATTTAAGCTTTAAAATACATCACTTTTTTTTTATCTTGCAAACTCAAATTAAAACAAATTATCTAACTTACCATTCAAAATTCTTTTATACAAGAACTTTATCAAAATCCAATTCAAATATTTATTTGAAAACAAATTACAGGCTATTTGATTTAAACATGTTATAAAACAATTCAGATTTTTAATTCCCAGATCTGGATTCAACATTTGATTTAAATCTTTTGATTTAAAATTTGCCTTTAACTTTGAAATCCAAAATCATTTCGAAACTTCAAGATTCAAAAGTTGATTTAAACTCAGTTTAAATTTTTGTTCCAAGATTTTTTTTAAATTAAACTTTTTAAAACCTGAAAACTGTCAGGTTTGTTTCTAAAACCTGAAACCCTCTTTTAACTATTTGAAAACTTTTAAAATTTAAATCCATTTTAAATCTAGCTTTATCCAGATTTGAACTTGCCTTTAAAACTATCTACCATTCATTAAATCATTTTAAATTTGCTTTAAATTTGGATTTACTGTCAGGTTTTTTTTTTCAAAACCTGTAGCAACATTTGACCCGAGAAAACTCAAACTTGCCTCGAGTCTAACATCCAAAATCTCGAATACAACTTCGAGACAAACACGCGAGTTCACCCTGCTGCTTTCCCACTATACAAATTCCAGAACTTCTCCTTCCTATCATCAGATATACGCGACACCTCGTGCACGTGCACTGGGCATCCAATGCCTCCAACCATTCCTCTAGCCACTGACAAGTCGCCGATCACCTACCCAAACCACCTGACCACCCCGGTCCTTGAATCAATGACGAAAACGAAATCGAGTTCGTACGAACCAAAACCTGAAACGTTCGAACCCATCACCATCCAAACCTGTCATCGCGCCTTGCTTTGAACTCCGACCACAAGAACACGCCGCACCTCCTTCCAGACCTTCGTCTACGTCCACACGACCATCTCCAAAAACCCCACTGCACTCGATCCACTACAGAATTTCCAGTCATGCAATTTGGAACGCGACTCAAAACCCTATGCTAAACCCTATTTTCGATTCAACCCAAAAATTCATTCATTAGAAAAAATTTCTATTATTTTTCCCGTGCTCGTGGATCATTAAGCTAGCTTCACCATAAGTTTCAACATCTAGAATTCATTAAAACCATAGAAATTTGTAAAAATATGATTATTGTTCATCAGTAAATTGCTTTTACATTTCTAATTTAAAAATCATTATCCTTGTTTTAAAAATCTTATCTTTGAGTGTATATTCCAAATATAAAATCAAACTCACAATTTAGAGTATTCGAATTTAACAAAAAATTCCTTCTTGCTGACATATTGATCACACAGTAACTTTGTTGTTCTGTCAACTTCAAAACAATTTTCCAGGTCCTGACTTTGGTTTGTACAAACTTAATTAGTTAAATTTCTAAGTTTTAAATTGTTTTATATGAATAAGTATTAATCTTCTTAACAATTCTTTGCTCAGAACTTGATAGTATTGAAGAATGATACTTAGTAGAATTTACAGTAAAGCAGCAACAACATCACAAACAATATGTAACAAACAAAATATTTCATGAACAAACCATTTAGGTTTAAATCTCAAAAGGAATGTTTACTCACCTGGAAGTATGAAGGCAGAGGAGCAGATTTTTAGATTTGAAACTGCTGTTATTTTTCCCTTCTTCCTTTAATCTCTCTTTTTCTTTCTCTGTTTTGTTGAATTATTATTTGTTTGTTCAGTTTTGTTTATGTTTTTAAGATGTTACGACTTCAGTTTAAAAAAAGGGTGCTCGAACTAAAATGAGAGGAGAAGGCTTAGGCTGATATAAAGGAAACGATACATATAAAAGACAGTGGGCAGGCTTGCATTTCTTTGCTGGTACAAGTGATAGTATTTTTTTAGTTATAGGTATGGTTGATAGTTTCACTTCAGTATGGGCTGAGATGATTTGTTTGTGCAAAGAGAAGATGGGTATTAAATGCATGTGTCTTGTTTTATTTTATAAGCTTGTACTTCTTTTATTTGTTTGTACTGAAATATTTTTAGTATTGTTTTCAAGTGTACATACTTATATATATTTGTTTACAACTCTATTATTTTACTCTTATGTTGATAGACTTGTCTGCATATCTATTTACAGGCTGCATACATATTCTACTTGGCTAGCTTGCTTTTGATTATGTTATATAAATATAAAGTTGTTATTGTTATTTGTTAATATTTGAATGTATTTCTTTATTTTATTTGGTGGCTGCAGCTTTGTTTTGTTTGCTTATGTCTTTGAAGATGTTTTATAGTTTATCAAATATTTTCATTTGCCTTGGTATTGTTTTAAGTGTACATATATAAAGTTATCATGGTTATTGTTGTTATAGTTTATTTTATTTTAAAGACTTCATTTTGTTTCTAACTTCAATATCTTATTGATTTGTTTTTATTTGCTTTGTAGATATTATTTCTTCTTTGTCTCATTTACTTTTATATTTATCTCATATATCTATTTTAATTTCTATTTCTAACTTAAATTTTTATTTTTCAACTTAATACTCATCGTCTTGTATTTACATTGTATTTATATTTTTACTTTATAATATTTGTAAATCCCAATTCAAATTAAATTTAAATACATTTTTCCAGAAACTCATAGTTTAACTGATATTAAATATCAATTACCAAATTAATTTCATAATTTTTTATTCAAAATTAAAATAAATTATTAGTTAAAATTCGGGATCGTTACAAGAACTCCTCATTGTGAATGCGGAAGGTCCAGAATGAACGTCTCATTGCGTTCCTATCAACGGCAATCCTGAAAACCTACAAATAATAATCTAGCACCATTTCTGGCCTAAACCAGTATCTGTCAAAGGTACTAAAGAAAATTATGAGAATAATACACATATACTTATATAAATGAAATTTATATACATATATATATATATATATATATATATATTAATGAAGTAAAAGTAATAAAACTAAAGCCAAAATTATAAGACGGAAAAGCAATCAAAATAAGAAACAGACTAAAAAAGAATCCAAGCTCACTAGGCAACATCTTAACCTACTCTAAAGTTGTAAAAAAGAGATATCGAAATCAAAAAATTAAAAATTAACAAAATATAAAGTTAAAAACCTATAAACTAAAACCTCGTAAAATTATCCTTATGCTCCTTTAATCAAAAGAATATTATGACAATTAGTAAAATCATCATTCAATTTGAGAAAATATTTAAAATATTGTTTTTTATCTTTGAATAGCTTAGTGCTATTACTAACATTATTAAGATATTCTTTGAAATGGTTATCTTTAGCTAATCTATATTTATGATTTGAGATCCAATTGAAAAAATGATGATATTATAAAAATCAATTTATTAATATGACTATTATAATTATTAAAAAGCCTTTGGTTTCTTCCAAACCAAATATACCAACAAATTAAAATGAATAAAGTATCAAGTAAAAATCTATTTTCCTTTTTAAACTTAAATCTAAAATTATTCCAATAATAATCACAATCGGTCATTTTAGTTATAAGACTGAAGCTAAAGATTTTGAGAGTATTATTAAGAATGTAGTAAGTATCCATGCAATCATAATACACATGTTTAATATCTTCAAAATACAATTTACAAAAAGAACATTTATTATCAATTTTCATATTCTTTCTTTTTAAAAATTCAATAGTATTTAATTTCCCATGCATGATTACCCACATATGGATTTTAGATTTAGTAGGAGCATTTGTTTTCCAAACAAGTTTAAAAGAGTTATTAGTTACGCCCGAGAAATTAAGTAATTTATAAAAATAATTTGAAGCGAATTTCTTACTCTTATCCCATTCCTAGTTAATAATATCATTTTCGTTATCAATATTATACAACTTCAATCTAGCACATAATTAATCAAACTGTCTAAGAATTGAACCTTCTAAGATTCTATTAAAAATGAAATTCCAAGAGAGATCATTATCCGGAGAAAAAACAACTAAAATTAAAGCATTCTTAAAGTTAAAAATTTCTTAAAGCTCTTTAAATTTTACCCTAAGATGAATGACAAATATCCAACGATCATGCTAAAAAGAAGTATTATTACGTGAATGAACAATCATATTAGTAGCAAGGGTAAAAATCTTATGATATTAAATAGATTTCCAAAAATTAGACAATTTATTGGTAACGGAAGGTGTAATTTGGTATAATTATTACTACCATTACAATAATGTTTAGAAATGATTTCTTTCCAAATAGAGTTATCATTAACATCCTTAAATTTCCATAACCGCTTCCTTAACAAACACAAATTCATGTTATGCAAATTAATGACTTCTAACCCACCTTCCTTTATTGATTTACAAACTGTTTCCCAATTAACTAAACATTTAGATTACTATTAGAATTATCTCCACTCCATAAGAAGTCCCTTCTAATTTTACCAATTTTGTTAATCTCTCAATCAGGGAAAAGATGCATAGACATCCAATAAATCGAAAGAGCAGATAAAACATAGTTGATGAGAACTAATCTACCCGCTCTCGATAAAAACCTCCCATTCCAATTAGAAATTCTTTTTTTAATTTTATCTGTTATAATTAACCGGTCATCATGCTTAAGTTTAGCTGGACTAATCGAAAATCCAGATAACCAAAAGGGAAAGTCATAATTTTACCATTAAGCGTATTAGCAACTAAACCTTCAACCTTATCAACGTCATTTAATACTAATCGAAACTTTTATCGAAATTAATTTTTAGCCTTGAAAAGCTGTATAAAATAAATTTAAGGGTAATGGCATGGTTAGGAAAATGAGAGGTAAATAATAATGTATCATTCGCAAATTGAATAACAAAGAGACCATTGCGCGAGATTTCATTACCAACGCACCCTAAAGAACCATTTTCAACTGCTTTTTTAATAATCATAGAGAAAACATCTGCAGCTAGGTTAAACAGAAGTGGCGATAAAGGATCACCCTGCCATAGACCACATTTTGATTGTATTTTACTTCCCAAAATTCCATTAACCATTATACTAGAATTCTAGGATTTTAGCAAATTCATAATCCAACAATCCATTTGCTACTAAAACCTCTAGCTAGAAACAAATCGATAAGAAAATCCCAATCCACTAGTCAAAAGCTTTCGCAAAGTCCAATTTTAGAATCGCACAAGTAATATTATTCTTACAACGATGATTTATGTATTTTTGAACAGCAGCCACTCCATTGGTGATATTTCTACCCTTAATGAAAGCGGTTTGTGAAAAATCAATTAGAATATTCATTCTTGTGCTAAGTCTATTAGCTAAAACTTTTGAAATAATTTTAACAGAATGGTTAATTAAAGAAATTGGTCTAAAATCTTCTAAATTATTAGCACCGATTTTTTTATGTAATAAAATTACGTTTGCAAAATAATATCTTCATGATTGTAATTTTCCATTATAAAATTCATTAAACATGCTAGTTAATCGAATTTTAAAACCTCCCAAAATGTTTTGTAAAAGAAAATAGGAAACCCATCGGGATCCTGGGCTTTATCACAAGGCATGTCATTAATAGCCTTTCAAATTTCCTCTTCAGAAAAAGGATTGTCAAACTCAGAAAGGTCAATTCTAGATTCAGTAGGATAAAGATCATTCCATCTAATGTTAAGTCTATGCTTATTCTTATTACCAAAAATATCTTTATAATAATCAGTAAATGCCTTATTAAGATCCCTTTGATCAACCAATTCTACATTATTCACAAAAATAGAATTTATCGTGTTACTATATTTTCTACCATTAGCCATAGTATGAAAAAAAATGTATTATTACCACATTCATTAATCCATTGAATTCTACATCTCTGTTTCCACATAACCTCTTCTTTTTCTTAAATTGAATTAAGCTCTTCTTTTAAATTAGCGAGAACGTTACGCTCACCTAGAGTTAGTTGTCTAGTTTCTTCCATCTTGTTAAGTTTAAGAATTTCGAAAAGTAAATTTTATTTTTTATTTTTAATACTACTAAAAACATTCTTACTCCACAATTAAAGATAATTCTATTACCCCGCCTTTTGGTCAAGGCCGAGATACCAACAATTGGCTGGAAAGGATGGATATCAGGATTGAAGATCGATTGGAAACAAGGCTATGATCGATGCCGTCAAAATTGGACCGAGCTCCACTCAAGGTGGGATCGGTTGGAAATGATGAACAAGGCTAGGAGATGTTATATTTCAAATTTCAAGTCAATCGGAGTTTGTATGCTCCAGATATAGATGGATCTATATTGGTGAGAAATGGTTCTAGGATCGATGTCTTCGTATTGATCGTAGTGGTAATTGGTTTGGTTTGATCGGTCTTGGGATCAATAGCTTTCGTATCGATTGAATGTGCATCGATTTGGTTGGACACAGCAAGAGGAAGGTGGCATGCCTCATATCGATCCGGGCAGAGATCGATACGACAAATGGAGCAACAGTTTCGGGGACTCAGATGGACATTTCGTATCGATCCCTTATAGATTGATACGAAGGAGGTAATCAGGATCGATACGAACAGCACGGACTTGAATATGACTTAGATTGATATGAAGGATAAGGCAGGTGGATGGATACAAAGTTATATAACTTCAACTAGATATTCGGATCGATGCAAGAGTGGGAATAGAGCATTGAAACGAAGCGACAATTGAAGGATTTTGGGAAGGCATTTTGTATTGATCAATCATAGATCGATACGAATTGATTGATGGATACGAGCAGAGGCACAGGTGATGGATATGAAAGGCTTAGCGACTGATAGATATGAAGAAGGTCAAGGCAAAAGAAGTGGTCACCGAGCACAAAAATGGATCTACATGCGATTATTGCTCTACATCATAATAACCTCCTTGATTGATGCGTACCAGATCGATACGAGCTTGATGGATACCAAGCTATCGGTACGAAGCCTTCAACCCATCAACAATCTAAAACTTGGATCGATCATAACTCTCATTCTATAGGTACAAATGGTATGAAATTTTCATAGGGACTTCCTTATGCATTCAAGAAGGTTCGTGATCGATCCCAGCTTGATTGGACCATTCTGGGATCGATACGAATTACAGTTGGATCGATCCCAAATCACACTGGATCGATCATGTGGGCCTACCTATGCACGAGAAGAGGTACTCTTGGTTTTGGGGAGGATATTTTTGGATTTACACCTATAAGTAGCGGTCCTATGGCAACTAAAAGAGAGATCTCTTCTGCTCTTTACGCCAAAACTCTGTTATTTTGTTCATTGATGTTCAAAGGCTTGTAACTATAATCTGAATACAAAAAGGAATAAAAGGACCGATTCAAAGAGGAGGTAGGCCGGAGATGGCCAAACCACTATAAACCTTGTGTCTTCTCGTACTTTCTCTGATATTAATTTTTCTATTTCCTCATTTTTATTCTCTACATTATCTGGATCTTAGATCTTTGTTAAGATATTGAGGATTTGCGTATAAACACTGGTGCTTTCACTACCTCTGGAGTTTGTGACCAACTTTGGCACAAAAAATTTGGTGCTTTCACTGAGAAGACTAACACCCGCTATACCGGATTCAGAGTTCAGATTTGAAAAGCTAAAGGATCAGATCTAAAAGGAACCATGACAAAACAGTCAACAAGGAGACAAAGAGCAGAAAGGAGTCAGCATGAAGGGAGACAGGAGGCTTCCTAGGGAGCAAATCAGGCCTCAGTTTTCATCACCAGAGATGAGATGGAGATGCTAATGGGAGCGCAAGGGGAAATGTTCCAGAACCTACTCAGATAGTTTGGACAGGCAGGAACAACTGGGGCTGTTAGAGTTCAGATCCATGGAGCTTGAACAAAAGGACTCAACAAGCAATCAGATGGAGCAACTCAACAGGGCGCAGCCCCCAATCAGCATGTAGTTACGAATTTGGATGGATCCAGACTCGAGAGCACACCACCATACAATGATAGACCATGGAGGGATTCCGGGTGATACCACACAACAGGATGCCGACAGGAGCATAAGAGTACCTGATGAAGAGTATGTACCAGAATTCCCTCGGGGAATCGGGGGATAACCCTTGGTGGAAAACATTGGATTAGCTAAGATTATTAGGTGAACTATGTGCAGAGGTTTAGTAAATAGAGATCTGAAAGGAATAAAATGGAGTCTGTTTACCCATGACATCAGATGACTCGAAATCAACTAGAGTTCAAGTTACCTACTCTAGAGGTATACAGTGGCAGGGCTGATCCTACCGATCATTTGATGAGGTACATGAGACACGTGGAAGTGCTGTGGGCAATAGAGGAAGTTATGTCATGGTGTTTCCCTCTATACTAGACGGATATAGCTGCTATGTGGTTCAGGCAGTTGGAAGATGGATCTATTGGGACATGGACAAGGATAGAGAACCATCTGATGAAAGCCCGGGTAAGAAAAAGGATAAAGGAAAGAGGAAGTTGGATGATAACTCTAGGAGGGAAAGGAAACGTTGGGGAGAGCCAAAATTCTCCATTTACACAGGATTGAATGAAACATTGGATCAGATATTCATGGAGACTCAGGATCGCCTTACTTACCGAAGGCCAACAAGGAGGGAACCCTTAGAACGCGAGAGGGCATCCGGAAGGCAATGTCTCTTTCATGATCTGGACGGGCATGATACTAACAGCTATATGCATCTAAAGGATATAACTGAGGAGCATGTAAGGAGTGGCCAGATGCGGCAATATGTCGAAACTCGAAATGCGGTGGTGGAATAGGAGCAGCCACCGTCTACCTCAAATGACGATGGCACGAGGCCCAGAATGATGCTCGATTGGTTATCGACTAACAGGGATGATATGGAATAAGTAGCAAACTCTGGGCAAATGGCCAAGTCACTTACTCATGTATGGGGACAGAGACAGTCCCTAGGCATGCTCTAAGATGATGACAAACTACGACGCACTAGTTTATGAAATCTTCTTTTTCTTTTTTGGTTTGGACATTTGTTTTTTCTGGTTTGGTTTGAACTCCTGGTTTTGTTTTCTTTCTGGTTTGGACTTTGGTTTGAATGTTTATTTTTTGGTTTGGATATTGATTTGGATTTCTGGTATGGATTTTTGGTTTTCTGATTTAATCTGGATTTCGGGTTGGATTGTTATTGGATTTTTGTCTAGTTTTTAGTAAATGGTCGTAGGGTATGGATTATGCCTGGCAAAGGGTAAGTCGCTTCGTCTGAATGTGGCGAATTGACATATTCAAGTCATCGAGTATGGACCATGCTCGACAAGGGTCCATAGAGACCAGGATTTAGCCTAGGACTTAGGCCTTAGATTATCGGTTACTATTTCATGTCGTCGGGTATGGATTATGCTTGACAAGGATCCAGAGCGACTAGGATTCGACTTAGGACTTAAGCCATGGCATTACTCAGAGTTTAGGGACATTGAACCAAGAGCACCAAGGCTTTGCTTAGTACAGGCTGTCAAGTGTGGAACGAGCTTGGCAAGAACCCAGAGAGGTTATAGATTCAGACCTTGGCTATGAACCGCTAAGGATTTGGACAAGGGTCTGGAGTAGTCCTAGATTCGGATATCTACCAGTATGGGTCATGGATTTGGTTATTAGTTATTGGATGTGGATGGATTAAAACTCAGTTTACGGGTTCGGATGGGTATGGAATTGGCTAAAGATTTGGTTGTTGGATTCCGAATCTGACATCGACTCAGAGCAATCACGGATTTGGATAAGGATACGGCTACGGTACTTAATAGGATGGCTTGGTAATATATTGGATTATGGATTGGATAGAATGGATATGGATGGAATATGGACTTTGGATGTCGGATTTAAAGGTATTCAAAACACGCCTTCCTACTGTAAGGCATGTTTTAGGAGGAAAATGTACAACGCCTTTGGTCAAGGCCGGGATGCCAACAAATTGGCTGGAAAGGATGAATATCAGGATTGGAGATCGATTGGAAACAAGGCTATGATCGATGCCGTTAAAATTGGACCGAGCTCCAATCAAGATAGGATCGATTAGGAATGATTAACAAGGCTAGAAGAGGCTACATTTCAACTTTTAGATCAATCGGATTTCGTATGCTTGAGATATGGATGGATCAATATCGGTGAGAAATGGTTCTAGGATCGATACCTTCATATCGATCATAGTGGTAATTGGTTTGGTTCGATCGTCTTGGAATCAATGGCTTTCGTATCGATGCAATGTGCATCAATTTGGCTGGACACGACAAGAGGAAGGTGGCATGCCCCATATCGATCAGGTCAGAGATCAATACGAAGAATGGAGCAACAGTTTCGGGGACTCAGATGGACATTTCGTATCGATCCCTTATAGATTGATACGAAGGAGGTAATCAAGATCGATACGAACATCACGGACTTGAATATGACTGAGATTGATATGAAGGATGAGGCAGCTAGATGGATATGAAGTTATATAACTTCAACTAGATATTCGGATCGATGCAAGAGCAAGAATAGAGCATGGACATGAAGCGACAATTGAAGGATTTTGGGAAGGCATTTTGTATCGATCAATCATAGATCGATACAAATTGATTGATGGACACGAGCGGAGGCACAGATGATGGATACGAAAGGCTTAGCGACTGATAGATATGGAGAAGGTCAAGGAAAAAGAAGGGATCAGCGAGCATGAAAAATGGATCTATATGCGATTATCGCTCCACATCATAACAACCTCCTTGATCGATGCGTACCAGATCGATACGAGCTTGATGGATACCAAGCTATCAATACGAAGCCTTCATCGCATCAACAATTTAAAACTTGGATCGATCATAACTCTCATTCTACGGGTCCAAATGCTATGAAATTTTCACAGTGGCTTCCTTATGCATTCAAGAAGGTTCGTGATCGATCCTAGCTTGATTGGACCATTTTGGGATCGATTCGAATTACACTTGGATCAATCCCAAATCACACTGGATAGATCTTGTGGGCCCATCTGTGCACGAGAAGAGGTATTCCAGGTTTTGGGGAGGGTATTTTCGGATTTACACCTATAAATAGTGGCCTTATGGCAACTGCCAAAACTTTATTATTTTGTTTCATTGATGTTCAAAGGCTTGTAACTGTAATCTCAATACAAAAAAGAATAAAAGGACTGATTCAAAGTGGACGTAGGCCGGAGATAAACAAACCACTATAAATCTTGTGTCTTCTCTAACTTTCTCTAATATTAATTTTGCTTTTTCTTCACTTTTATTCTATACATTATCTGGATCTGAGATCTGTGTTAAGATATTGAGGATTTGCGTATAAACATTGGTGCTTTCACTACATCTGGGGTTCGTGATCAATTTTGCCATAAACAAATTCCTAAGACCTTTAAGTTTTAAAAAAAAAAAATTAGCAGAATTATCCGTCTTTTTAATATTATAAAAATTCATTAAAATCCATTTATATTTATTTAGATTAGAGAAATTGGATTCTAATAATCACATTTTTTCAAATTTAAAAGTTCGATTAACAATTTAATGATGGTCACACATAAGTATGATAGGGCAATGATCAGAATAAGTGTAAGGCAAAGCAAAAACTCTACAAATAGAAAATTTATCCTTAATTTTGTCGTTGACGAAAAATCTATCTAGAAGGACCTTTGAAGGGGAGTCTCTAGTATTACTCCATGTGAATTATCTATTAGAAAGAGGCATTTCAATCAAATTAGAATTAATGATAAATTAGTCAAATTCTTCCATAGAAGAAAAATAGCCTTCCCATGGTGAACACTCTCCTAGAAAATGCGTAACACTGAAATCACCCCGTATAATCCAAGAACCAGGGCATAATATTCTAAATTCTAGACATTCATTCCGTAGAACCCGACGATCAATTTTTGCGTTTGGCCCATAAACATTAGATATATTTAAAGTAGAGTTACACTAAGGTTGATGAGAATAATATGCAAAGCGTGCTGCTTAGAAATACATTGAAGAAGTTTAAAAGAATTTTCCTGCCACCCTATAAGTAAACCTTCAGAAGCTTCAACAGAAGGTAAACAAGCCCAATTCCTAAAGTAATAACCGCCTAATCTTCTATAAATCGAATATCCGGACACTCTATTTTAGTTTCCTGTAAGAGCGCAATATCAATAAAATAATTCTAAAAAGTACTCTAATTTTATCACATTTATTTAAATCGTGCGGACCTCTAATATTCCAGCTAATAATCCTCATAAACCAACAAATCTAGCCCTCTTAATTTCCCTACTTCTATATAAGTAGTTTCTAATTCAACATCTGAAAAAACAAAAGCGGTATCCCTAGCTAACTGACATAACTCGGTGGAAGACAAACTACCTAGAGAATAAAAAGAATCAGTACTAGCTAAATCAAAAACCATACCTAAGCCTGAATTCGTAGAGCCACTCATGGCGCTCGAATCAAGTAACTCACCCAAAGAATGAGAATGATTACTACGGAGCCTGGCACTTCGGCGAACAGATCCACTTACAGCAACAGATTTCCTATGCCTACCTTTCTTAGACGACGAAGAAAACAAAGAAGATTTGCTACCAATAATAAAATCTCTAATACCATCGGTTGATGTGCATGATGTATGCTGAATCATAGTATCCACACCATCACCACTCTCTAAACCAACAACTCCAGAAAAGACTAATTTTCCATCCTTTTTAGTTTCATTATAACTTTTATTAACTCTGATCCCTTCCATACCAGTGTCAAAATTCATGTTATTCTTGATAGCATCCATGATATGATTGCCATCTGCTAAGTGAGTCACCACCACCTCCGATCAAGACTCCCCAACACTTGAAACAATACAACTTCTCACATCCCTAGTATTAAGCATATTAGTACTTGTATTTGCATTTAAATCCATGCCTTCCTTGAAATCAACATTCCCAAAGCTTATATCCTTGCCATATATTGGATGAAGAGAATCAAAAAACACTTCATGGTTATCAGCTACATTTAGTAACCCTACTTCATAAGCAACAACTGTAGAAGGACTTGGTGATTGTCGCAAAACCATCAGTAGCAGTAACATATAATCCATCATTAGTTTGAACTCTAACCAAATCCATAGCAGGAATAACATCATCGTTTTGTAAAACTATTGAAACAGGTTGAAAATCAATCATATCCATATCTATTTGAATATCCTCCCTGTTTTCATTGCTAGTACAAATCATACCAGATACTTTGTGCGTGTCTATCCCATTCACCAACACACCATGATCGTACAATCTGTTTTCAATCATAACACCATGCAAATCCCTATCATAGACCGACTTTACATCAGAGACACAACTTTCTATGAACACAGCTATATCTACAAAAACACCTACATCCTTCATTGCCTGAAAACTATCAGAAATCACTAAATGCAATCATCAGCATTCTAGAACTCCTTTTCTTGAAATATAACCTCCACCACCCCTGAATTCATAAGCATTTCCTCCTCAACCAATGAAACATCACAAATATCCAAACCACTCACACCCATATGCTTGTGCATATCAATAACACAGTAAAATAGATCACCATTGAAATCTCCTAGCTTCACCACATTTCTAATCATATCATCCATATCCACATTATCAACCTTAAGTATCTTTCCATTGTTCAACTTCTTACACATACCATGTTTAGATTTACCATCTGAATTGATCAATTCTTTATATGAAGCTACCTCATCATCCAAGCATTTAGATTTAATATTGCTATCCACTGTATCTTGAATCTTCTTTGAGCAATAGATGGAATCATCCAATTCAACAAGACTATCGAAGCAATTAGATGTAAAAATCTCCAGACACCTTTTTTTACAAGATTTAGCCTTATGTTTATCATTCTTATATTGCACAAATCTATTATCATCCTCCTGCACATGATTGTCTTCATCAGATACAAGATTTGATAATTGTTTTTGACAGTTAGAATTCAAATTTAACACCAATATCTCAGGCTCAAGTCATAATGGATCTGAACGATCGAAATCCATCTGAACATCACTTGATAGCCCAAATTATCATCAATCGGTCCATAAGAATTAACATTTTCTCCATTCGAAAGAGTCTTTTCATCAACAGCACATTCATTTTCGCTCAAAGAAGAATCAGAATCCCCAAAATATTCAAATGGATCACCAAATTTCTCTCTACAATTACTACCAATATTGACCTCATTGATCACCCCGAAGTGTTTGAATAAATCCTCCAACAATTCGATCCCTTTATTTCTCTATATCCAAAGGTTATCCAATAAAATCGGCTTTAGCTTCGTACACTTCAACACAAATAGAAACCCAAGATCATTTATAGAAAGATTTCTCTCATTCCCAGCGATAGAATTTTCAGTGATAGAATTGCCAGAGGAAGTTACAAAATTCGTCGAACGGTTGTATTTTTTGTGACCAACGATACCACAATCAAAACATGTGATGGGATCGTGATAAGCGTTAGCCGAGTTGGATAAGTCTCCGCATCTAAAACAAAATCTCTTCCCTCTTCTAGAATTGATCCAGTTTTTAGGTTGAAGACTTACGATAAAAAGATTTAGATGCAGGAAACGAAGAATCCTTTAAAACTTGAGTGTATTATCGATGAGCAAAAGGGTTGAAACCAACGAAAGAATTTGAACTGCAATGGATATATGAGAATGGATGTGCAAAAGAAAAGGATGAAGACGATAAAGAAGCATTGGCAGAGGTCATTCTCTTGATGTTTGAATTTTTTTTTTTCTATTCTTAAATAGTTCTTGATTTAAACACTTTTTATAAAGCCTTTCTTTATAACATCCCTTTAAAAAATTTATTCCTAAAAATCTTATTAAATTGATCTGACGTAAGATAAAAGAAATGCACAGAAAGAATAATCCAAAAGAAGGTTTATTAATTAACATCATGTTTATACACCCATTCCTAACTCTAGCTCGTATTACAAGTTTTTAGGGACAATGCCTAGGAAATAGAGTCTATCATACACCACCATCATATATAAAGATACTTGAACTGCTATACACACTATTCTTGGACCCCTTATGAGGTGGATGACGCTTTATCCTTGATACCTAAGCCAACCCACCTTTTCTTTGGATAGTCATTTGCTAAATGTCTTCCTTCATAGCACCAACTATGAGTCCATTTGGGACACTCTTTGGCCATATGTCCTAGTCCTTTGCAATGGTAGCAACTCTTTCTCTTCATGACCGAATTTTGGGTTTCTTCTTTGTTTTAGGGCACTTAAGTAGAAATGTCCTTTCCTTTTGCACTTGAAACAGAATATGTCATCCTTAAAAGATTCTTCTTTCTTCTTTTCCTTTATTTCCTATCTTTACACTAAACTGCATAATTCCCTTCTTTACTGCTTCTGTAATAGTGGATGCAAGCATAAGATCCTAGTCTTAATTTTTCTTCTACTTCCCTTTTTGCACGTATTTCTCGTGCTTGTTTTGGATTCAGCCATAACTCATCACCCGACATATAAAAAGCCATTCTAGCCTTAAGTGATATACCAAAATATCGTCAAAAGTTTCATACCATTTATTTCTTGACTTAAGAACTTTTTGTCCAAATACTTGACTCAAACATGTTTGGATTTGAACTTTTCTTGATCCTTCAATGATAAGGAGAATAATTTACTAAGCATACGATACCATTCACCCAAGCCAACATCCAATTGATACTTAGAAGATTATTCCAATCCTTACCAAACAGATCAAGACCTTATTCATTGAACTTTCCAAAGGGAACACATCTTATAAATTTCCCAAATCACACAAATATCCATATTCTTTTTGTATACAAAATCTAATCCTTTGGAAAACATTGTATTGATCCGCCTTATTTAAGAATTTAGGAATCCCTAGCGATTACATTGAGCTCTACATGCACCAACCAAAATTTATAAACCACTCAATAGTTGAATCAACATAAAACATTTTTATATCTAATAACAAATAGGCGCTCATATGTATAATACTCTCAAACTAATTCTAAGGTATTACTAACCCTATCTTTAATGAGTTTTACCCCATCAAAGCCTAGGTGTTTGCTCAACTTAAGCTCTGATACCAAATATGATGACCCACCTTTTCGACTCTTGAAAATCCACACCAACACATTCTCGATATTCACATGCTCCAAATTCAAGTTCCGAAAAGGTAGATTAATCAATGGTAATAAGAAAATAACATGGAACAAAGTAGAAAACAAAATCTCACATGAATGGAATAATAATTTATTACTAACCACAAAATCTTTTATAGTAAAATAATTTGAATACAATATCACAGTCCAACCTAGATTCAGCATGGACAGTTATAAATCCTTTGTTCATACAAATGCTGAAAAACAACAAAATAAATGCGACGGAAAAAAATAGAATACGTACATACATTGATGAAGATCCCCATCTCTCCTTTGGAAACTCCAAGGGTCTTTAGCTAAAGCTGAAACTACATCGATCTAACCTTAGTATTAAAAATACCTGGATCAGGCTTGATAAACCAGCGTTAGAAACTCAATGACAGTGTCATAGATCTGGTTGAAGCCACTCAAAACCTTTGAAAAGAAGGGTATCTCGTAAGACCACACAGCACATAAATACGGACGGATTTTTACCTTACGATATCCAAAATACTTTATACCAAAACAAATTGAATATTATCATTAATGACATTGGTTTGAAAATACTTTTCAAATAAATATATAAAGAAGGCGCCAATACACAAACAATGTCAAACGGTGTATATGATACCAAAGGGATAGTTGGAATGTTTGCAAAGCATTACAACTATTTTAGGAATACAACCAAAATCGTAAAGCTCGTATTGGAATTAGATTTCCAACATGATAGGGAACTAGTGTGGATTTCCTCTGATGTGAAATCCATGCATAACATCCTAGTCTCTGATGACTATTTACTTTTTTAAGCAAACCTTCATACTACATTGTTACACTACTATGGAATAGTGTATTTCGGTGGCTTTGCTCTTTCTCAGTCGAGCCTCCAATACTTTCCCATTTAAACCATTGAGGGTCCAAACACTACTAGACTCCTCTATCCACCATAAAACCAATAACCCGAAATATATGTCCTGTAGATCACATTATATCCCATATCATTCCTAGGATGCAAGGCTTGTAAAGCTACGCTCTTCTTTCCGCAAATCCATATTTTTCTTTTCACAAAGCCACTCTTTCATTTTCTCAAAGCATATTCCACTTAGAACGCCACATTATCATTTCTAACAATACATTATTGATTTCCATAGAAGAACAACCTCTGAGCTTGTACGCCTCATAGAAAGGTGTTAAGTATAGGAGGGGTTACCTCCTACACCACCAAATAACCGTACGTTTGTAGAGATCAATGTACATGTTAGAAATGCAATGTCAGACACTCATCCATACAAGTTGATCTGGTGAAGGACAAATCGAAGGCACTCCTCCTACTACTTCCTATTTAGGAATCATCCCTAGGATTAGTGGAGAGTAGTCCTTGCAAATTGAATATTTTTAGAATGAAGGCACTACTGCTACCATATATGTATGATATGGGGATTAACCCAGAGGTTAGTGGCAAGCAGCCCTACATCATGAAGATATCCGCCTTCAAGTCATTGTCTTCAACATGTCTTTACTTGCAAACGAGTATATTGGTTCGAAGTGGTTTTCGAGAATTACTAAAATCTGGCCCCGGTTTCTCCGAACTAATCATCGATAAAAAGATGTCAAGTATATAGTGATTATCAAACAACATCCAACCAATTTATCGTTTTATCAAATCAAATATCTTTCACAGATTTATTCTTTTAAACTATTCATTTATCTTTCAAGAGTATATAGAATCATTAAGCGTTATTTATCAAATTCTCTAGTTTATTAAATCGCTTTAATCTTGGAATAATTCCAAATCATTTCACCTTTTACTTAGGAAAACATTTCCAAATCATTTATTTAAATCTTAACAAAGATTTCTTATTTTCAAATCATAATTTGAAATAGGTAAAATATGATATTATTTAAGTTATCATTTACTATAAACCCAAATCAATTAGTATTGAGTAGAAAAGAAACCATAGAGATTAGACTGATTATACTCAATACCAATTTCATATTCAATTTGTACTATTCGTCGAATAACGATGAAATCACCTTTAAAATTCACATGGATAGTACGAATTCCCTCCTTGGAATTTAATACAGAGTTTAATTAGGGTATTCTCTACACCATCAGAATCATATTTTAAAATCTTTTTTAAAATTTGAAAAACTCCAAATCTCTTTTCTTTTAACTTAAGAAAATGTGGTCCAATTAGATCAAATTAATTATCCCCTCAGTCGGGCTAGTCCAGATAGCTAGAGTAGAACCCAAACACTGGTTATTCAAGCTCGAGTCTAGAGACTATCTCTCTATCATTCATAAGGTAGTCAAGTTATTTGATCAACTCTAAATCCTTTATATGATGATTTTAGTGATGATTTTTATTTATTTAACACTATTCCACATATTGCTTAAAACAATTTTCCTTTAACCATTTATTTTAAAATCCATTAAAATAATAAATAAAATTCCATATCATCTTCAAAATAAACAATTATTCATTTTAAATATTACTAAAATGATTGGAAAAGAATAATTAAGTTAAAACCATAATTTGAAAAAGTTACAGAAACCGTTGCAAAAACTACCACGAATAGTGTTTTTAAAGCTTCTTTGTTCAAAAGACTAATTCCATTCATATATATACATTTTGATATCTCAAATCCCTTTTAAAACATTTTAATATATTTATAAAATTTATTTCATATTTTTAAAGATTTAAAAATATCAATTTTAAAGCATTTACCACTTTGTTCCTAACCTGCCAAACATGATGTTTTTGAAAACTTGATTTTGACATATTTCAAACTCTACTAAATGAAATCTTGATTTTCTTTTTTGGTTTGAAAACTATACTCACATGGGTCTGGAAAATTCTTATCTCAAAAAATTCCGACTTATATTGAATCCTATGCTTTGACTTAACTTTTCAGGTCGAAAAATGACAAACTACCACTATGCGACGAGCTCGATTTGGCTCTATTTTTCAGACTTCATTAAACTTCGTCGAAACTTGTTAAAATGTTTAAAATACCATCATAAACCATTTTAAATCATTTCAAACTATTTTTACTACATTAAAAACTCATTTTCCACTTTATTCTATATTATAATATTATAGTATTATAATATTCATTTTTCAATCTTTTTTATATTCAAAACCATAAAGAGGCTTAATATACTCTATACACATATTAATATTGATTTGTTTTTCATGAATTGACTACGGTTAATTTATTAATCATTTTTATTTTGATGAATATTATTTTCCTATCATTAGCAACCAAGTTATCAACCAAATATTAATCAACGAAATATGCATTCAATATTCAATCAAGCATATTAATTTACTAATTAAACATGCATATCATTATTTTAAGTTTTAAATAAAAAAAACTAATTTCAAGTACTCACTCTTGGTTTCCACTCCATCAACTTTTTTCGATGCCCTTTGAATTGGTTTCGGCGGCACTTCGGCAGCACTACCTCCCTTTTCTTGAATCTCCTTCCTTCATCCTTGTAAGCTCGGCCAAGCTTTGGAATGTGGTAATGCTCGTCTTTGGGTAGGGAATAAGAGTGGCCATGGAGAGTGGAGAGGTAGTTGAGGTATTTGCACTTGTTTGACCTTTAAATGATGTAGTATTATATATGTATATTTTTATTTCTCTTTGCTATATTTTTGCACATTATTTTTATAAGAAAGAAGCCATTAAAATAGCTTGAAATAAAGAAGAAGAAGAAGAAGAAGAAGAAGAAGAAGAAGAAGTAAAATGTGTGAATGAATGAGTGGGTGCGTATGCATTTATAGGCTTGAATTTTGAAAATATCTCCTCCCCCTTCCACCTCATGTTCTCGCCACCCCCATGCCCCTCATGATGTTACCCAGCCAATGTGCTCTTGTCCACCCATGTGTGTAAGGTGAAGAGGTGGTTGTTTTTGACTTTAGTATGAAAATATCATGATATTTATATTTTTACTTATGTAAATATAAATGGTAAAATTTATATATGTATGTATGTGTATTTTATATGTATATGCACGTATGACATGTATACATGTTTACAAGACACAAAAACAAGGTTGTAATAACTTGGAACGATTTCAATTCATCAAACTGTTAATAATCCAGAATCCCATTTTCGGTCATATTTTTTCTTTCAGTTAAACTGTATATATTTGTATTCAAAGTTTTAAAATAACATTTCTATTATTATTCGATAATTAAAAGGGCCTCATTTGATTTTAAAACAATTATTAAATCATTTAAACTCAATTTAAACTCAAACAGCAGTTATTCAAAATTGATAACGTCATAAAGATATTTTATTTCCAAAAGTAAAATAAATAATTTTATTAAGAAATAATCATATGTAAAAAAATCATGCATGAATTGTGATGGTTAAAAAATTATTTATTGATAAAACGATTTTCAGTCATGTTACCGATATTTTTCCAAAGAATATATTTTTGTAAACATTTTTCCAAAAACAAGATCACCATTATTATTTATCACATAAAACATAATTATTTATATTTAATAGGCCTATATTTGGATATTTAAAATTAATTAAATATTCAAATTTAAAGTGATAAAATCACGGGTCGTTACAATAAGCCTGCATGCGATGGATAACATCTTATCAGTTGTATCATATACAAGTCCTAACACTTGGTCTTTTTCTTAATATCATCTCAACTTGACGATTCCTAAATAATCGAAAGAGATTATCCACTTGTACCCACCATTTCACGACTTAAGTATAATGCACTTATCTTATGAAAGCTCAACAAATATGCTCATGTATCTTACAGCATCTAGTCAACATATTAATAGTACTACATAACAACCTTAGCTTGAGTTTGATCAACAACTAAAGAGTATGCAAGTAATTTATTAAGATATAAATGGTAGAGGATAACTTATATATTAAGAATTCATAATCTTATATATATAATTAAGTGATTTTAATTTAGTGAACAATGTATTTCTTATAAAATACCATCATGATTCCAGTGTCAGACGTATCTGGAATCAAGATATACATACAATATGTACTCATTCCTTAAACCTAAGTTGGGTTTCTTAAAGTTCCATTTAAGTTTTAAACATTCGTATTATATAAGTTTAATTTATATATGACTTTTTATAATTTAATTAACTTATATAATATTCATATGTATATTTTTAATTAAATCATATTTAATTAATTTTAATTTATTAATATAATTAAAAAATTAATTAAATATTTAAAATTTTAAAATTTTATTTTATTCATTCAAAACAATTTACAACTATAACATTTATGTTTATATATACGTATATCATAACTATATATATAAACATTTAATTAGTTAATTTATCAAATAAGTATTTAAATTAATTAAGTATGTTAATAAATTCAAAAATTATTTTAATTTACCTTAAATAATTTTAGACAAATATGTGTATATATATTACACTATAACATTTACGGTTATAAATCTGTGTGTGTGTTTTATTTTAATTAATTTTATTTTAATTAATTATTCATTTAATTAATCAATTTAGTTAAAATTAACTAGTTTTAAATTTATTAAAAATTATTTTCAAAATAATTTTGAAAACTAACTTATAACAATTATAAAAATTATTTTATCGTTTAAACTTAACTTTTAAATTCAGTATATATTTTAAAATTTCAAACTAAATTTCTGAAATTAGTTTAAGGTCTAAGTCAACTTGCGCTTTATAATCAGGCCAACCTTTTAGAGTTTCTCCAAACGATAAGTGTTAACAAGAAAACTTGTTAACACCTCAAAGTAAAGTTTAATGAGTAGGTGTCTTCTTTAAGTGCACCTTTTGAAGAGATAAGGATAGTTGAAATCTATTGATCCTCTTAAGACTACGTTTTGAATAGGTTATGGTGGTTGAAGTCCCTTCTTATAACTATTCGACTTGGTCGAAACACTTGATTACAATTTATCATATCTTTCGAGCTTGTTAATTTGATTTAGGACTCTATCAAAACTACCTTTTGATGTGGTCAGGGTGGCTGAAGGAACTTAATTGTATAGGGAAATTGGTTGAATTGTGTGGTTTCGATTTCTTTGAAAGGTAGCTTTCGAGTGTGTTGATACGCATAGACTTCAATTAGAGTAACACCAGATCATTTAACTAACTGTTATCTCCAAGAATGCTATGAACATGCTTTGAAAATATATTCTTTTACTAATTGCAACTTAAACGTTCAAAGTAATTTTATTCCTAATTTGATTTGGAAATTAGGGTTTTACGAGCTTTAGATAGTACAAGTGAGTGAAATCGGTCCCCAAAACGAGACCCCTAGGGTCTTATTTATAGGCGCCGGTTGACCACCTTTCACCTTCATTCTTTTGTCACGGTCAAAGGCCTTCTTCCATCCTTTCATGGGCATCCTCTCGATGTAGTCGAAAGGTCTGCTCTCCTAACCTTTCTCATTCGTCCTTTCGCCTTCACTTTTTTAAATCATACCTTTTGACTTAGTCAAAGGATTACATAGACTGCTGAAGATTGGGCTTCCTTCTATCTTGCTTTATTGCTTTCGATTTATCAAAAGGTATATAGAAGCGCCCCTCATCTAGTTGTTAATATGCTATGCAAGTTGGCATGGGTGTTAGCCTTTAACACCGTCGAAACGTGTTCTTCATGGGCTTCGAACGAGTTGAAGCACTGTAAAAGGCTTAGCTGTCGAAAGCATCCTCTTTGATCATTGTGAAACCCTATCATTTAGTGTTTCAGGAAGTTATGTTGAACTTATATAATTCTTACTTTAAAGGCGAAGGTGGCTTTAACGAATTCGAAAGGCTAATATATGCTTTCGAAAGGGTTGTTTTGGCCAAACATTCTTCCAACGAAGGTAGATGAAGACAAAACCAATCGTTTTGAATAGCTTGGCGCATATACGGAAAGAATGCTACTCATTGCCTTCAAAAGGTACCTTTCGATCTCTTCAAAAGATGAAAACTAGTTATCCATTTCCTTTGAAAAGTTCCTTTCGGCCTCTTCGAAAGCTCATTATTTATCTAACATTCTGCTACAGCTTCCCTTCGACTCTTTCGAAAGGTTTTGTGATTACTGTTTCTCTTTGTAAATCCTTCCTTTATATTATTGTTGAAAGCCTTGTTTAATGCTTACAGAAACCACTCTAATGCCTTCTGAACCTCACCAAGGCTACTGCTCCTTCTTTTATACTTTCATTCTTGAGAATATTTTATGGATAACATTTATCCTCCTTTAGTATGAAAGAAGCTTTTGTTCTTTGGGACAAAATTCCAAAAACTTCTTTCAAACTGCTAAAAATCTAATGAATTTCCTTTCTTTGTTTTCCTACAGAACATATAATAACTTCTATGAGGATCGTATCCTTGTTATGAGATCTTGATGGGTAACTTTATAATTCAAGATACTATCTGGTAGTATTATTGGACAGAGCATTCAAATAAATACATGACCAAACTCTTTTTAATACTAATAATAGAAATATGGAACAATATCACCTGGTCAACAATTATTAATTCAAGTAAATAAACCTTCCTAGAAGGCCATCACACAGTCTAAATCCTCTTCTCTTGGGTTATGTTTTCTTCAGCCATTATGGATTAATTCCTCGTTTTCGGCAGCTTTACCTTATTTCTTCACTATAATTTTATTTTCATCTCTACACTGTATGTTAGTACCTTTCATTCATTCATCAATAAATCAACAGATAGGTTGGTGGTGATTTTGTTTGATAACATGATAATTAGTGAACCTTCATTCCCTTTTCCATCATCTTCTAACAAAAGAATAAAAGTCTATTCTATATCAAGAAACTCTTATTCGAAATTCCTATCTAATAATAATGCGGAAACATAACATTTTCAAATAAATCTTGGTTCTAATATGAAATCTCAAAACTCATCCTGAAAACTCATAAAGACGAAAATTCAATGAGAAATCCTCAACTCATCATGAAAACTCAACAAACAAATCAAGAATTCATAAAACCATAAATTCATTAGGAAATCACCATGAAAAGAAACCGAGAATTCATGAATTTCAGGAATGTTATCAAAAAATTGCTAGGATCTAAACTGTCAAACAAACTGCTCAAAACATTATCTAATACTAATACAAAGTCAGAAATTCGATAAAAAAGTCTGCAGATCATCATGGAAATTCAATAAGGAAGTCAAGAAATCAAGAATCCATAAAAACAAGAAATCATTATGAAAATCCAATGGGGAAACCAAGTATATGAAATCTATAAATCATTGTAAAAGTCGATGAGGGAATTTAGAATTCACAAAACTAGAAATCTAATAAGAAATCACTAGGAAAATTCAATAAGGAAACTAAGAATATAAAATCCACAAATCATCCTAAAAGTCAATAAGGAAATTTCAAATTCACAAAACCCAATATGAAAAGAAACAAGGAAATTGAAAATTCGAGAATTCAACCAAAATCTTGTCAGGATCTCATTTGACGAATTGACTACCCAAAATTTCATTCAATATAAGTACAAAGTCATAGAACTGTCTAGTAATGGTAGACGTGGTAGGTTTAGACAAAAGATCCCTAAGCCTATCTGGCCTTAATTTAAAGTTATTCCTAAAATACCATGCCAGAGTTTTATTTAAAACTTATGCTTTGAATAGCGATAAGGATTCTCGTTATTCAAAGAAAAATATCCTATTAATAGATGTGCAGTTTTTAAAGTTGTTATAAGTTAGTAGTATTATTGTTATATTGGAGCTGAGTTGTTCCGTAAAGCCATGCAATCATTTGGAATAGTAGTTCCGTATTACCATTCGGCCATTCGGAGTAGTAGTTCTATAATACCAGTCAACCGTTAAGAAAATAGTTTCATTCGGTTGTTTAGCTTTTTAGCCATTCAACCGTTCAGTAGGTAGTTCCGTTCAGTTGACTGGCCGTTCAACAGTGCAAGCTTCGTTTGACTAGTCGGTCGTTCAGCAGTGCAAGTTCCATGCTATTGCTTAGCCGTTTAGCAGTGCAATGGTCCTAATAACTTTTTGATACACACACACACAATATATATAGACTCTTCTGTCCTAAAGGGTCATCTTATTTCTAAGGATTCAAGAGTGGTTTTGTCAATCTATTCTTCGAATGAAGTCACTTTTATCTTTGTAGTAAAAATTCATTATCTGCTCTATTTCTTCAATTTCTGTATAGGTCTTTATTTTCCATTTCAAACTGTGAATCTCTTTATCCATTTTCTTTTCTAGTGTTTCTGTTTAGGATGTAGGTTCCATTACTCTTTGCTGTATAAGTAACTTTTTACGAATCAAATGTTTTAAAGGTTGTTAGTTGATACTTTGTCCTTTTTTATTACGGTCTTGGATATCTTATTCGTTTCTATCTATAGTGTAGGACATCTTCATCCTTTTTCTTTTGTTTGTATTCCTTTCCCAGCCTTCATCCTTGTTTTAGAAGGTGTATAGTCTTATTCCTTTGACCCCTTGTTTCCCTAGGCCTTGACTTTTGTTTTGAATCACGAATATCTTTGCCCTTCTTCATCTATTTGACGCCCCCTCTAGGATTCCCTTGGTTCTAAAGGATATAGTGTATGTTAAATTAACCTTGCTCTAAAAGGTTGCTGGTGGGTGCTATCCCTAACCTTACCTCTAAGAGGTGGATTAGATGTTAGAGGTTTTAACCCTCCCTCCAAGAGGTGCTTTCGGAGAAGGCTTGTTAGAGGTTTTGACCCTCCCTCTATGAGATGCCTTTGGCAAGGGCTTTTTTTTAGAGGTTTTAACCCTCTTTCTAGGAAGTGTCCTTGGTAAGGGCTTAAGAGGATTTGACCCTTCCTCCTGGAGGTGCCTTTGGTAAGGTATTTTTTTAGGGTTTTAACCCTCCCTCTAGGAGGTGCCTTTGGTAAAGTCTAAAAATAGTTTTTTTAATAGTGGAAACATGAATCTCAAATAAAAAACTAGGAGGTCATGATTCATGAACCAATAGTTTTTTAACTGAGAATAGGCTCTCCATTTAGAGTTTTTTGTCAACAAACCTTTCACTGCTTTAAAAGATTTTATTAAGAAAACATGAACATGCCTTTGTTATTGATAGTTTCAAAAAGCTCGGAAGATGTTGATGTTTAAAGCATGAGTAGTCAAAATCCATTTTGAGAATTTACTAATGCTACATAATATCTTTGGAAGATTGCATAAATCAGTTCTTGAAATAGATGGATACTTGCCTTTCCCAAGTTGCGGGGTAATTGAAAATAGTCTTTCTTTGAGGATACGTTTGGGAAATTTCTTTTGTAAAATGATTTGTCAAAAATAGAGTCAGTGTACATTGTTTTCTCGTTTAGATATATAACCATACCTTGGTAGGTATTGCTTAGTGACAGAGCAACCTATTTGTAAGTTCTCCCTCAGGAATTGGTGAATGATTAATGGCGATCTGAGGTTTCATGAAAACAAGTCTTTGTACTCTGTTGATTCAAACATTGATAGTCATTTTGTATCAGGCATTTGAGCTGTCTTTCTCAAGTAGCTAGAAATTTGTTGTGTTTCAAGAGTATGTTGAATGCCATAGATGGTTTTGGTTTTACTTTTAATGACACTCGAATTTCGAATTAATACATGACCAATTTTTAGCATAAATCAAAGTATAAATCAAAGTACAAATAAAGTTAGAAAGTTATGAAAGAAGAGAATATATAGTTGAACTACTACTGCAAGACTTATGGTTTGATAGGGATCCAAATTTTGAAGTTGCTAAGATGCTTTCTTTTTATATGGAAAGATAAGCTTCAAATGTTTGTACTATTCTTGCTTAGACAAGAAGTTTCTTTAATGAATTCCTTTAAGGTTCCTAACATGATCATATTCTGAATCAACGTACAAATCAAGATGGATACTTGCCTTTCCAAGGTTGCGGGGTAATTGAAAATAGTCTTTCTTTGAGGATACGTTTGGGAAATTTCTTTTGTAAAATGATTTGTCAAAAATAGAGTCAGTGTACATTGTTTTCTCCTTTAGATATATAACCATACCTTGGTAGTATTGCTTAGTGACAGAGCAACCTATTGGTAAGTTCTCCCTCAGGAATTGATGAATGATTAATGGAGATCTGAGGTTTCATGAAAACAAGTCTTTTGTAACAACCCGCATATTTATCGAGTTTACATTTAAATATTTTTATTTAAATATTAAATCGTTAATCGGATTTTGGTCCCAAAAACTACTTTTTGCAAACGGTCAAATTAGGACTCGAGACCATTTCCATTGAGTTCGAAATGTCGTTTACAACTTTTTAAGTATAAACATCGATAGGTTTGGAGTTAGTGAAATTTCACTAACTTTTCCCGCTTTGGACTTTGGGTTAGTTTAGCCTATTAAGCCCAAGTTTCAACCCTCTTCTCCTCACTCTTCATAAATTTCCTAACTAACTCAAGCTTTAGCATTAATGGTGAAGAGAATGGGAAATTAAAACTCCAAGCTCAAATTCAATTGCAACTCCATCATTCAACTCCAAATTCAAGTAGAAGATATTGGATTCAAGCTTTGGATTGCTTCTCCTTGCTTTCAAGCTTCATCTTCATAAAATTTTAGTGCAAAGGTGAGATTTTTATCTCACAATTCTAGTCTATAACTATATTGGACTGTTGGGAATGATTCCCTATCACTTTAGCATGCATATTTTCTTTTGGTTTGGATTGGATTGGCGAAAAACTCCGATTTTTGGTGTTTGGGAGAAATTTCTGCATTTAGGTCGTTCTGGCCGTTTTTAGCTCGCTCGGAGTTAGGTCGTGTGGACCTTAGGTCGTAGGTCGCGTACGAGTTAACCCCTAGGTCGTTCTGGCCATTTTTAGGTCGTTCGGAGTTAAGTCGTTCGTCCATGGGTCGTGAGTCGTTCACGAGTTAACTTTAGGTCGTTCTGGGAGAATTGGCACTTCGGAATTAGGTCGCTCACGAGTTAAGTCGTTAGGTCGCTCGCGAGTTAGTACCATAGGTCGCAGGGCTTTAGGTCATTCTGGAAGTATTGGCACTTCGGAGTTAGGTCGCTCGCGAGTTAAGCCTTAAGTCGTAGGTCGCTCACGAGTTAGGCCTTAAGCCGTAGGTCGCTCGCGAGTTAAGCTTTAAGTCTTAGGTCGTTTCCGACCTATAATCTCCAGGCAAACGTTAAGTCGGCCTGCTTTATCTCGTAGGTCGTCTCCGACCTAAGCTCCTGATAAGTCGTTCGAGTTAGGTCGTTGGACCATTTACCTTAGGTCGCTCGTCCACTAAGTCGGCCTGGTTTATCTCGTAGGTCGTCTCCGACCTAAGCTCCAGATAAGTCGTTCGAGTTAGGTCGTTGGACCATTTACCTTAGGTCGCTCGACTCTGTTAAGTCGTAGGTCGTTAGACCTTAGGTCGCTCGACTCTGTTAAGTCGTAGGTCGTTAGACCTTAGGTCGTTCGCCTTCCTTAAGTCGCTCGACCCCTCCACACTAGGTCGCTCGGCTTGCTTGAGTCGTAGGTCGTTGGACCTTAAGTCGCTTGCCTCCCTTAACTCCAGTTAGATCGCTCGGCCATTGTGTTAGGCCGCGTGAACCCTTAGGTCGTTAGACCTCATTTTGCTTTAGGTCGTAGGCCGCTTGTCTTCACTTAGGTCGTACCGTTTTGGACGGGGCGCTGCCCCGCGACCTGACCGGGCAGGTCGAACCCCGTAAGCGGTGGCATTGCCCCCGCACCCCCACCTTGGGGGGTTGCCACCCCCCCTGGACCCCCCCTCCGTAGGGGATCTTATCTGAAAAATATTGAGCTGATTTCCTTGGATTTTATTCGCATCTCCGTATGCGATCTTTGTGACTGATTGTTTCTACACTTGCTTATGTGTTTTGTCACTTTATAATATAAAGGTTTCAATACTAGTAGTAAATATCAAAACTCTTTTAACAAACAATTTCAACTCTATTTTTAATAACAAAGCTCTTTTCTTAAACCGTTTTCCAATCTATTAGTATATACAAGCCTTTACCTCACTCGGATGAGAAATCTAATTAAACGACTTAGTAAAACAAGTGGTATGAAACGCTTGCGTTCACTTCGTCGGTTAATTCTTGGACTTGTTCGATTGAACCTCTTATGACAATTTTATTAGTGAAGATTTACAGTTTGTTCGTAAATATTTAAGTTAAGCAAGTGGTTATGGGACATGAAGCTAAACTTCTATATTTACTAGCTTAGTGTAATTGACACTTCTCGTTGATCTTGATGATCGCTTTATGAATTAGACTAGCAATTGCGCGATGTCTCTTTCATTGCAAGGTTAGACTAGACACCACTTGTGTGATTCCATTCACACATACCTTTCTGCTTTTTGGTTAGTCTTGACCTCAATCTGTGTGATTCCACTCACACATGTGGGGTAGCTCCCCATGGTCTTCGGACCGTCATGTGATAGGCCTCTTTCCCTTTTTATGATTTCTGGATTTCTCGTGTTGATTTCTGGAATTTATGTCATTGACTTGTTATGAGTACAAGTTTAGGGTATGATGCCCTCTTCGAATCTTTGAAGATTCTTGTGATATTGATTATCTCTTATTGATTGATCTTCTGTTGATCATTATTTACATACTTATAGTGGTATGTCGTTATGGATATTTATGTTTATGCCATATCTTTTATGTTATATCATGTCATCTGATATTTATAGCTAGACTGATCCGTTTATTATTTTCTTAAATAATACTCGGGTCAGACCGAGATGTTACAGGTGCTTCTGCTTGACTTCTTCCCAGGGATTCATCACTCTGACTTTTGGCTGACTGTTTAGATTAGCAGTTTTTGTTGTATACACTTGAGATATAGACTCATAGTTGTATTCTTTTGTATAGCACGTGTTGCTATTCTTTTGTATTATCGTGGATCTTACTGACCACTACTCTGATGTACACTTTCATGTGTTAGTTATATATTCATATCTTCTTCCGCCTTTGTGATATGGATATCTGTGACTGATTTGTGATATGATTATTTCTATGTTTGTTTCCGAAGATTATTTATAGCCACCGTGTGATAAGCAATTACATGGATGGTCGCTCCTCAACAGCCTTATTCTCCGTGCTAGTTGACAGCACTACTCCGGAGTGTTCTTGGCTAGCGTGGGTATAGAGGTGGGGCGTCACATCTTTGTACTCCGTTGATTCAAACATTGATAGTCATTTTGTATCAGGCATTTGAGCTGTCTTTCTCAAGTAGCTAGAAATTTGTTGTGTTTCAAGAGTATGTTGAATGCCATAGAATGGTTTTGTTTTTACTTGTAATGACACTCGAATTTCGAATTAATACATGACCAATTTTCAGTATAAATCAAAGTATAAATCAAAGTACAAATCAAGTTAGAAAGTTATGAAAGAAGAGAATATATAGTAGAACTACTACTGCAAGAATTCATGGTTTGATAGGGTTCCAAATTTTGAAGTTGCTAAGCTGCTTTGTTTTTATATGAAAAGATAAGCTTCAAATGTTTGTACTATTCTTGCTTAGAAAAGAAGTTTCTTTAATGAATTCCTTTAAGGTTCCTAACACGATCATATTCTGAATTATTCCAGCTAAGATGCGACACTCATCGATCTTATGTTCATTTACTTTATGATAGTCACAATAACTTTACCCATTTCTAGACTCTGGTTGGCTTCCCATTTTATGAGTAGTTGAGAAACTTCCATAATCTCTTACTATAGTGAATATGTGAGAAAGAGGTTGGTCCAAGGCTATATAGTTGGGTTTTGGAATTCTCTTCCAAATCCTTACACTATCCTTTGATTCTTGGTTGAGGTAATTGGAACTAGATCCTTCTGCTTCTATGTCTTGTCCTGATCTTTTCTTATCATGGCATCATCCAAATGAATAAATCTTTCAGCTCGAGAATAGAAGTGTTGTAGATCTTTTCATCCATCAATATAAGGGTCTTCCCGGAAAGGGGTTTGCTCAATCAATCCTAATTGAACTGCCATAAGCTTTTCTCTATCAGTTGCACTCCCTGCTTTTAATACTTCTGTACTAAATCTTTTCAAATATTCGCTAAGTAATTCTCTTGGTTTTTGTTTGATAGTAGCTAACAAGCTAAATTCCACAGTTGGGTCTTTGAAAATATAAAACTGTGTCATGAAGTCATAAGAAAATTGTGTCCCAAGAACGGATGGTTTTTACTTGGTAATTCTTGTACCACTTAATAGCTTCTCCTTGAAAAGTTACAAGGAAAAATGCAACGAACTGGCCCAAGAGCATTATATAAGTCCATCCAACTTTTAAAAGCTACAAGGTGATCATCCAGATCGGCAGTTCCATCAAATTTTGGTGGAGGAATTTGGATGTGAGGAGAGATGCTGACTGCCATAATTTCTTCTGAGAAAGGATCCTTCTGCAGGATAACATATTTCCACAGTTTATGGTGTACATCTTTTATTGTATCCTTTGTGACTTGGTTGAGAATGTTATTGTGGTGATCTTCACTGCCTTTTAGGGTTAAACTATTTGATTGCTCAAGGAATATTTCTACTTTACTTTCTTGGTTTAGTTTTTCATATTTACCTCATTTGGATATTGTGATTCCTCTCCTTCCATGATCCTCAATGATTCTTGAGATGGATCCCCTTCAAGAATTTATTGCATAGCTATCATTTATTGTTGTAGATTCTAGACTTTAACCTCATTGTTTTCCAATCTCATTAGAGTTGAAGGTTGCCCAATTTCCATATTCTCTAAGTTAAAGTTGGGACTATATTATTTTCCAAAGTTGATTATGATGCCACTTCTTCATTAAGGAAGTTGTTGTTACCTTTTTATCTTACCATTTTCTTATTTTGAAACGAAAAACTCTATGCAATCAATATGTGATGAAAGTTATTGGGAATCGGAGGTTCGACCTCTCCCTCTAGTGCTAAAAATGTTAACAAGAAAACTTGTTAACACCCCAAAGCAGAGATTAACGAGTAGGTATCTTCTTCAAGTGCACCTTTCAAAGAAATAAGGATAGTTGAAATCTATTGATCCACTTAAGACTGCCTTTCGAATAGGTTATGGTGGTTGAAGTTCCTTCTTGTATAACCTTTCGACTTGGTTGAAACATCTAATTACAATTTATCATATATTTTGAGCTTGTTCGATTGATTTAGGACTCTGTCAAAACCACCTTTCGATGTGGTCAGGGTGGTTGAAGGTTAGGACTTAACTGTTTAAGGAAATTGGTTGAATTGTGTGGTTTCGACTTCTACGAAAGGTCGAATTTCGAGTGCATTGATATGCATAGACCTCAATTAGAGTAACACAATATCATTTAACCAACTATTATCTCCAAGAATGCTATGAATATGCTTTGAAAATATATTCTTTTACTAATTGCAGCTTATGTGTACAAAATAATTTTATTCCTAATTTGATTTGGAAATTAGGGTTTTACAAGCTTTAGAGTACAAGTAAGGAATGAGTGAAATTGGATCCCCAAAACGAGACGCCAACGGTCTTATTTATAGGCGCTGGTTGACCACCTTTCACCTTCATTCTTTCGACGCGGTCGAAAGGCCTTATTCCATACTTTCATGCACATCCTCTTGACGCAGTCGAAAGTTCTGCTCTTCTAACCTTTCTCATTCGTCCTTTCGCCTTCACTATTTTGAATCACACCTTTCTACCTAGTCGAAAGGATTACTAGCCGACCTTCCGCTAATACTGAAGATTGGGCTTCCTATTATCTTGCTCTGTTGCTTTTGACTTCATCGAAAGGTATATAGAAGCACCCCTCATCTAGTTGTTAATATGTTATGCAAGTTGGCATGGGTGTTAGCCTTCGACGCTGTTGAAACATGTTCTTCATGGGCTTCGAACAAGTTGAAGCACTGTAAAAGGCTTAGCTGCGACAACTATCATTCGAAAGCATCCTCTTTGATCATCGTGAAACCCCATCGTTTAGTGTTTGAGGAAGTTATGTTGAACTCATATAATTCTTCCTTCAAAGGTGAGAGTAGCTTTAACCAATTCAAAAGGCTAATATATGGTTTTGAAATGGTTGTTTTGGCCAAGCATTCTTCTAATGAAGGTCGATAAAGATGAAACCAATCTTTTCGAATGGCTTGGCGCATATGTGGAAAGTATGGTATTCATTGCCTTCGAAAGGTACCTTTCGACCTCTTCGAAAGATGAAAACTGGTTATCCATTGCCTTCGAACGGTTCCTTTCGACCTCTTCGAAAGCTCATTATTTATCTAAAAAAAATCATATTTTCTTTATATTCTTGTCGAAAGCCTTGTTTAATGCTTATAGAAACCACTCTAATGCCTTCTGAACCTAACCAAGGCTCTTGCTCCTTTTTCATACCTTCATTCTTGAGAATATTTTATAGATAACAATAAGTAAGCTTTATTGGTTGGCGTTAAATTTGCTAATTCAGACCGCATAAACCATTAGGGTGTTGATACCATTGATGGAATCGAGCCGATCTACTATAGGTGAAATATTTACATTTAAAAAGTAAATTCCTATTTTGGTTCATACTTGACCTTTGAAGTCTAATGGGTTATATTAGATCCAAACTAATTAATTTAAATAAAATCATATTTTACTTAATTTTTTTGATTTAAATTAATTGGTGAATTTAATTAATTGTAATTTATATAGTTTATGAGCATACTAATATATACCCAATTGTATATGATGTGTATATGCAACGCCGTATATGGTGTACTTGGTTAAATTTATATATAGCAGATGCTAATAGAGTTAGGAGTATTACTTATGGAAAATTATGTAATTTGTTGCATATATTTAACTCGATAACTAATCTTATTCATAATAAAGGTGTTTGAATTCAATAACATGTTATGTGATAATTGTTATAGAGAATTGTAACCATGAAAAAAATTATCATTATAAAAAATAATAAGTTATTTAAATATTCCCAGTCAATATGTTTCAAGATAGAATATCGATACATTCTTTGAGACTAGTGTACACAATGCTCTTCAAATATTGCATAGTGTATGTCTCATGACTACTGGGGACATCCAGTGGTTACGTACTGATGGTTATTGAATAACTATTAAATGACTCACTTGAAAGGTTCATGTTGCTTAGTAATAACTAAGGTCAAACACGATATCTCAGGGTGACCATACATTGTTTTTTCGACTTGAGAATACTGTTGAATTTCAACGTGGGTACTCCACTTTGACTATAATAAAATCATGGCATGATGTACATCAAATGATTATAGTCGGGTTTAAATTGAAGCATTGGACGTGAAATATTGTTCTCGTCTCCTTGGTTCTAGGGGTTAGTATTATGGTCAACTGTAGCCAACTCAAAGTCAAAGCTTTTGACCAGAGTGGTACAGTTAATAATAAATGTTATTATTAAACCAGGATTTTTTTTATAGACTAAACAAGTTGAATATGGATGATATTTGAATTTTTTACAAATACCAACTTCTCTAAGTACTAGTGGTATAGTGTTGATAAAGAGAATTGGTGTAAATTATCGTTACTAAAAGTTACCTCTTAAATTGTAAAATTAGAATTGTCGATAAAGATGTATAGCGATAAATTCAACCATACTATTATTCATCTAGCTAAGGTGGTAAATGAAGTTAATATTCGAATTGTTTAATATTAATCACCGAATGAATTACACCTAAGCATCACACAACTACATTAATAGATTCTCTGAAATACTACAAGGTTTAGTTGATTTATAGATTGTTATAAATTAATTAATATTTTTTGAAATATTAATTGATTGATGTATTGAATACCTTCAGCATTTCTATAGATGCCATAGGTATTTAGTTGGGTGCGTATATATAATCGGTATATGTACAAATTGATATGCAATATCAGTGGGCATTTAAACTTAATTTAAATGTAATCATTTGCTAAATGTTATAAAAAAAATTGAAGGCCCATCTAGCCTCATTCATTGTGGGCCTTGGAAGAAAAATTAGGCTAGAAATTTAATGGTTGGATCTAGAAAATGAAGGGAGGAGATTAAGAAAGGTTCTCTCTATAAATACCTCGCTTTTCATTCACTTGTCCGACTTAATCACTCTCTTTCAAAATCCTAGCCTCTTCTTTATTCCACTTTAATGGTCGAAAATTTGAGCAATGTAAAGAAGAAGAAATTTTTTTGTATTAACATCCAATCTAATCAATCAAATAAAAGGTAGTACTTCAAGCTATTTCAAAGCTAGGAGTTAGAATATCAGATCTAGGACTAAATCTACCAATCAAGGTGCATCCAAATGGCAACATCAACAAGGAATGTTCCATTTACTTTTATCTACATATATCATGATATTATAGATCTAGTGGTTCATTTACTTTGACTAATTTATATATGCACTTGTTGTTCCCTTTTTATATGTATGTGTGGATCTAAAATTTTTATATATTAACATTTGATTTGGGTTTGAAATTAATAATAATGGTTTTTGTTGATAATTTTATTGTTAATTTCTATTGATTCTTGTGTAGATTTAGATCTAAGTTTAATAACTACTTTATTATTTTAAGTATTTTTTTAATATTAATGTTAATTTCTATTGATTCATAATTGGTTTCTATTTCAACACATATATGTATATTTACATATTACATACATACAAACATACGTACGTACATACATACATACATACAAACATACGTACGTACATACATACATACATACATATATGTATGTATGTATGTTTGTATATTAAAATTGATTTAAAAAGTATTTTACAATAAGTAATTTTGAAATAAAGTTTTATATATTAACATTAAAGGAGATTCATCTTGATGTATAAACATACATAAATAAACATCCTAATCTTATTTCATAAAACTTTTCTTTTGGATTAAAAATGAAAGGTTGTGGTTTTGGTTAATATATTATTTACAAAATACCTTTATTTTCATTTTTGTTTTATTTTGAATTATTAATAAATAATTTATTTTGAATTCGTAGATCTAGATCTGTTTTTATATTGTATTACCAAATCAAATAACTCAATATTTTAGAAATAAAAGTACAAATAGATTTGTTGATTCGGTCAAAATCAACTTAGATTTATTTCGAGATTTCACTAAAATAAACTTTTGAAATAAAAATATACATATATGCAGCGCATGCACACGCATACACACTTTTATTTGCGAACAATGTTTTTGACAACAAATGCTTGTATAAAGGGCAAATATGTGCATTGCGGTGTAAATCCCAGCTCTTGTACACATACACGTTAACTATGTACACAATATGAAAAGTTGCACTTGCACTATATAAACTAGAGTAAATTTAGATATACTCACAAAATATACTAGGTATAAATTTGGTAAATCTATCATTAAATAAATCAACCATGTAATTTAATTAAGAGAGAGAATGAAAGATTTCTCTTTCTAAATAAAACAAACTCTTCCTCTAATTTATGAGAAATTTTTAAGAGAGAGAAATGAAATGTTTCTTTCTTTAAATAAAATAAAACCTCCTTCATTCATTTAATTGAATCCCATCGGCATTAAAAACATTTGATTAATAAGATTATTTAAATAAGGAAATTAAAACAACTAGATTGGGTCTAGTATTAGACATTAAACTTCATCGGTCCATTATGATCCAAATAGAGAATATTTTTGAAATCTACCTATTTCACCCACTACAAATGGGCCTAGTTCCTTTAGATATTGAGATTTATATCTACTATATATATACACGTTGCTCTTACATGCAAACATACATATATGTCTGTGTACGTATACACACAAACACACACACACACACCTATATACAAACAAACATACCCATATAGTTTCAAAAAGTTTATTGAATTATTTGTAAATAGATCTATAATATATAATATAAATTCAAATAAGTCTTTAATATTAAATTTCAAATTAAAATATCTGATTTGACTTGGTAAACAAAATTTAAATTTAAAACTAGATTTGAAATATAAACTCAAATATCAAAACATTACACTTTTAACTTGGTAATATTTTAAATACACATACACGCATACATATTTTTAAATAAAAGTGGCCAAAAGTAATTTATTTATAAACATTTGTATTGATTAAATGATACATACATACATATAAAGTAGTTATTTAAATATTTATATATAAATATATAAATGCACACACATATATGTTTCGATAAAATAATTTTTTAAACCCGAAAGTATAATATTATTATTTGTAAAATGCATAATTTAAACAAAAGTATTAATTTAATAAACCTATATCTGGTAGACACACGCACACACACATACACACAGGCATGTATGTGTATGTATGCATGTAGGTGTATATGTTTGTGTGTGTATTGAATTAAAATTACTTTGACTAAATTGTTTTATTTTCAAAAATAATTATGAATAAAAAATATTTACATAAAATTTAGTTTAATTTTAATGCAAAAACAAATCATTTAAAATACTAAACCCAGTTTAAAATGAATAAAAAAATATGTTATACATATATAAATTAATTCAAACTGATTTTTTTTTATTGGCCAAAAACAAATACGCACGTATATAATTTTTTTTTAATCAATAGCATATCATAATAATAAGATGAACCGTATAAATTAATGTTGAATACTTAAATGATAAGGTATAACGGACTATAACACATATATGCAAGATGATATAAGAGATATAATATATTAATATTATTGTATAGAAGATAGTTACAATTGCATAGGCTTATGCATGTTTGACAGTTTGATCTGGAAATTATACATGTATAAGTTCATCTAACCTATGTTTCAACTGCATAGGCTTATTTCTGGCAAGGTTTTATTAATCTTTGGCTCGATGTTGTTCTTAACGTTGGCTTTGATACCAGAATGTAGCGTTTCCATTGTGATCAGAGGGACTTTGTGATACATACATGAGTAATATGAGACACTTCAACTTACGAGGATGCTCGGAGCTTTTGAAAAATACAACGTTTGGAAAATGACATATGGAATGCGAAAGTTTTTATGTAGCATGCATCTTTAGTAAAAAAAAAAAAAACTAGATATACTGTGACGTTAGAATGGTGCTAAGTGTCTTGATTTAGTTACAGTGGTGCTTCAGTTGAGTTTTCATTGCATAATAGCAACCAACATAATATCAATCTATTACTTGTGGTTAACAACAATAAAACCGATTAAAACATCGTATTTCAAAATAGAAACAAGAAAGCCAATACATTATGCCTATGCTTAAAAATTGGGAAGTAAATCTTATAATTATAAAAGTAGTGGATAGCAGAGATTAATATCAAAAAGCCATTATGTAATCTGAATATGCTTTTCTTGCTCCCTCCTTGATTCATTTTTCTCTTTCCACCTCGTTATATTATTTACTTAAAATTCAATTAACTCGAGTGTCCACCGCCGAAAATAGCTATAAATAACTAATCTCCCCTTCAAAACTCCCGGTTTAAATTAATTTTACTAGAAAACTTTGCACTCACCTATCCCCGTTTCCCCTCTATATATTCGCAGCTGCATTCGAGCCTCCTTCTATTATTGATTCCAACTATAGATTCGAGTGAGAAAAATTCAGGTATTATCCCTCTGCTCAATTTCTCATAACATTCTTTCAAATTTGCTGCTAAAACCTACACATCAGCTGGAATTTGAGATCTTTTTGAACTTGAATTTAATTTGGATTTTGGATCTTAATTTTTTGAGAAAGAGTATACCATTTCTGTACTCTAAGTATCACCGATTAGTGATTTAGTGTTAGCGATATAAGTAGCCATTATTTGATTAAATGTTCATAATTATTGCTTTGATTTCCATTTTATTTTTGTGCAAAGTTTTCATTTTTTTTTGATGTCACGAGTTCTGTACTGTGGACCTACCAATTTTTTTATCGTTTGAATTGTCGATTATTTGAGATCTATGCAATTATCGCCTTATTAAATTATAGTGCTTATTATGTCAGTGAACAGAATAATAAATCGTTTGGTGTCGGTTATGATTGGATCTATGCGTGAAATAGATACAGTCGTAGATTCTTTGGCATCTGTTAATGCTACTTGCGAAGTGACAATCTAGTAAAAAATGACATATTTCCTGATATAATTATTTGAAATTTAACGCTGCTTCAATAATTATGCGAAATGCAAGTTAGTGCTATGCATATGAATTAAAGTACTATTTTGCAGGCGAAGTTTATTACAAATGTGCAAGAAAAAGTTACAGGGCTAGTTTTAAACTTTTAGTTGTATCTGGAAATATTTTTTGTAAGTTCATCACAAATGGATATGAAAGAGTTTCAGGGCTGGTTTTAAACTTTTAGTTGTATCTGGAAATATTTTTTGTAAGTTCATCACAAATGGATATGAAAGAGTTTCAGGGCTGGTTTTAAACTTTTAGTTGTATCTGGAAATATTTTTTGTAAGTTAGTGCTATGCGCATGAATTTAAGTAATATTATGCAGGCGAAGTTTATTACAAATGGATATGAAAGAGTTCCAGGGCTAGTTTTAGACTTCTAGTTTTATCTGGAAATATTTTTTTGTCCTGTTACAAAATTTTAAATTGGATTTATTGCTTTGCTGATTAATTCTAACGTGGTGATGTAATATAACAATGCTAATAGCTATTGCCACCTATAGTATTTTGATTTGCTGCCTTGTATTTTTGATGTTTGGGATGTTGTTAATTTGTACCAAGTTTTAATTTGTTAACATATTTTTTTTTTTAAATTTGTCATGGCTACATATACTGTTGTTACATATACTGTTGTAGTTTAGTTTGGTTTCAAATTTACCTTAGTTAGTTTTCTTATCTGATTATGTTGATGTTTTTCTCATCAGACCTGAAATTGCTTTTACTTCGATATTTACTTGTGAATAATACCATTGCAATTAATGTCCTTTTTCTACAAGAAATTCCAGCATCTAGATTGGTGTATTAAGTTTCAAATCATTGCACAAGATCCATTAGTTACTTCTTTTTCACACCATTCAAAATTTCTATTAATATACCAAGCATATCATAATCATCAAGTCATTTGATTTGGAGCTATTTTAGTAGTTTTATTTTCGGCATTCATTAGATTGCATGAATCTCAGTTTCATGATTCTTATATGTGCAATGCTATCGTGTTATCTGACATTTTTTTTTCTCAGGCACCATAGTAAACTGATAATATGAAGGGCAAGGACGGCAAACTTGGGCCTTACTCGAATAAAAAATACAGGGTTTCCATGGCTTTATTTTTTCTAATACTGTGTGCGATTTCATTTTATCTTGGAAAAGTTCATTGCTCTGATATTTTCTTCACAAAAGTTAGTCCATCTGCCGGATCTGTTAAGTACACCAGAAAAGAATCTACAGGGTCAACTCTTCAGATAAATTCTCAAAATTTTCCAGAGTGTGGCATTGACTACCAAGATTATACACCATGCACAGACCCTAAGGTTGTAATGTTAATTAATTAATCATATTTTGATTATTATTTTTTAATAATAAGAACTGCAGAATATTGCTGCTCATTTTGATATATTATATCATACAATATGTTGGAGTTTGGATTAACCAAGCAACATATGTTGGAGTCATGAATAATCTTCCTTTTTCTCCATTATTCCAAAGACCGCAAAATAATATGGTTGATACAAAAATTTCAAAGATATAAATCGGTAAATTAAGTATTTCGTACACAACCACTACCACACCCCCCCCCCCCCCCCACAACAACAAACACCATTGCTTAGTATATACATATAGCAGATGATCTAAAGAATATTATGTTAATCTCAGATTATAGTCTTAAGAAATGTTGCAATTATTCGGTTTAGTTCTATTCTGTTCTAACTGCCTAAAATTACTGCATATACTATTATTTAATCTATTTATATGCTTCGGTTTTTGCTCAAGAGATGTTAGGTGTTCACTAAGTGCTATTCGTATGGATCAATTTGAGTTTTGAATGTCTCACGTCTCACTGTTAGAGAAATTATGTCATTGTATTGCTATGCTTTTTCCCACTTAAATAACTACCAAATTTAATTGCAGTACTGGATTTGTTTATCCTCCCATCATCTTGGCAATAGCATAGTAATCTTACCATTTTATTCCATTTGGTATTAAAATCTCATCATCGATAATATTGCTTCTCTTAAGAAACTACATTCTTCTAAGCATACTATATATTTCACAGACATGGAGAAGATATGGAAATTACAGACTGAGTTTTATGGAAAGGCATTGCCCACCGATGTTTGAAAGGAAGCAATGCTTAGTACCACCTCCACCTGGTTACAAACAACCTATTAAATGGCCAAAGAGTAGAGATCAGTGTTGGTACAGGTACTTAATCTTCTTCAGAAGCATCTTCCTTAGCTTATTCATTTCTTCCTTGTAATACAACATGATATTTGATAGGAATGTACCATATGAATGGATAAACAATCAAAAATCCAATCAACATTGGCTTAGAAAGGAAGGAGACAAGTTCATATTCCCTGGCGGTGGGACCATGTTCCCTAATGGTGTGGGCGCTTATGTTGATTTAATGCAGGATCTTATTCCAGGGATGAAAGATGGCTCTATTCGCACTGCTATCGATACTGGCTGTGGGGTTAGTAATTTAATTTATCAATCCCCTAATAAACCAAACATTGTCAGTAAACTTCAACGCGTGTGTCATAAAACCTTAAGATCCGTTTAGTTTGCGAACAAGTTTTGTGATTTGAGTTTTCAACATACATTTTTAAATGCCCGGGAGAGAAGAAGGTGGTGGAAAACAATCGATTCGGAAAATGATTTCAACATATAAAATGAAAATGATTTTTTCTTGTTTATGTTTGGAAAATATCAAAAAAAATTATTTTCTCTCATCCCCCTCTCCCCACTATCATGTTAACTTGGTTTTCTAGCACATCCTTCTGTTCCACCACTTTTGAAATACATATTAAAAACGCAAAATACAAAACTTGTTTTCAAGCCAAACATGCCCTTATAGTTTGTCAGTTATGTTTTACATTTCAGCATTTTGACCAGATGAGTTATCCTTTGACTTGGAGACATAATAATTTAATTTTGATATATTCTTGGTTCGATGTCAATTTTTGACAGGTAGCAAGCTGGGGAGGGGATTTGTTGGATAGAGGAATCCTAACCATGTCTCTAGCTCCTAGAGATAACCACGAGGCTCAAGTACAGTTTGCGCTTGAGCGTGGCATTCCTGCCATCCTGGGCATCATTTCCATGCACCGTCTTCCTTTCCCATCCAATTCCTTTGACATGGCTCACTGCTCTAGATGTCTCATCCCCTGGACCGAATTTGGAGGAATATACCTTCAAGAAATACACCGTATACTTCGACCAGGCGGTCTATGGGTCCTCTCTGGCCCACCAGTTAACTACGAAAACAGATGGCGAGGATGGAACACAACAATCGAAGAACAAAAATCAGACTTCAACAAACTAAAGAACTTGCTAGCCAGCATGTGCTTCACGTTGTACAAAAAGAAAGATGATTTTGCAGTCTGGCAAAAATCTTCAGACAACACCTGCTACAATCAGCTCGACCCATCATCATATCCACCCAAATGTGACGACAGCACAGATTCAGACTCTGCATGGTACGTTCCTTTAAGGCCTTGCCTGACCGTCCCTAACCCAAATTACAAAAGAATTGGACTTAAATCTACTCCTAAATGGCCAAATCGGTTGAATGCTGCACCTGAGCGTGTTTCTACTGTTCCTGGTGGAAATTCAAATGCATTTAAGCAGGATAATGGTAAGTGGAAAATGAGGGTCAAGCATTATAAATCGGTTGTGCCTGCTCTTGGAACTGATAAAATTCGAAATGTGATGGATATGAATACTTTGTTTGGAGGATTTGCTGCTGCGATTATTGATTCCCCTTTGTGGGTAATGAATGTGGTGTCTTCTTATGGTCCGAACTCACTTGGTGTTGTTTATGATAGAGGTTTGATCGGTACTTATCATGACTGGTGAGTATGTATATTTCATTGCATATATTTTTCCACAGGAATTTCTTATATGATCCCTAAGATGGTACATTATCCGTTTGCTTGTAGCCAATGTTCATTCACGGAGATATCATATAGTGTGCGACCGTCTGTTTTGTAAATTGTTAAGCTCAGTCATGCCTCTCATAAAAATTGCAAGCTTCACATACTAAAGATTGACACTCATATGTGCATTTCTGTGCACATGTGTACATGATTATAACTTTGGAGTTATTATATAGAATCTGACCTTGACTGATTTTATTTTAATTTCCTTCAGGTGTGAACCATTTTCAACATACCCTCGAACGTATGACCTTTTGCATCTTGATGGACTCTTTACATCAGAAAGTCATAGGTAAAATATAATCATTATGGGTCTTAATCACTGATTCAAAATAATCGTTGTATTTTCAATATTCACGGCTACGTTATATAAATACGTGTTTAATACAATAATCACATACATATTGCACTCTTACATGTATATTGACGGTGGTTATGTTTCTATCTTCTCAGATGTGAGATGAAATTTGTACTGCTTGAAATGGACCGAATCCTTAGGCCAAGTGGCTATGTGATCATTCGTGAATCAGGACACTTTGTAAATGCTACTTCCGCAATTGCCAAAGGCATGAGGTGGTCTTGTCAAAAGAAAGACACGGAAAAGAGTGTTGATAAAGAGAAGCTCTTGGTGTGCACTAAGAAGTTGTGGTACTCTAAGCAAAGCCAATCGTAATCAAATTATTTAGACCACCGTGTTTATATTCCAGAAGTACATCTGAAAGGATAGGAAACTTGCTATTCAAACTATAAATTTTACATCCTTTAAACCACATTTTTAAAATATTAGTTATTTGTTCATAATGGGATATAGGGGTGTTGAGTTGTATTTAATCGTACTTCAATTTTTCTTCTGTTTCCGTGTAAAATTATACTGGGTTTTGGGGAATAATTTTTGGTTGGGGAATCCTTGTTTTTTTATATACCTCTCCTTTTCTGTTTGCTTATTTTGCATTAAGAATGGAATAACTTGTTTCTATCTCGTTTGAACATTTTTACTTGTGCTAGGTTCGTGTTAAAGCATATAACTCACGCTAGACTTGTTTGTTTGATTGAGTCTTGATCCAGCTGTAACTAATTCTTGGTTTCTGTTGTACACAGGCATGTGCATGTGTGCAGCTGTATATGTCAGCGTGTACGAATATTTGTATTAGAACAATAGTATTCGTATTATTATTATTATTATTATTATTTTCTGAATAAAGGTAAAATGGGCCAAGCTCAAAAGCTTACAAACATACGGGTAGATATACCAATACCCAAACCTAACATAACACCTCACTTAAACCCTAACAGGGCAAGCGTCGACATAACACAACTATCTCTTCGAAAACAAAAGAAACTCAAAAATGGCGGAACTCCGAAGCCAATTCTTCTTCGTTTTGCACACGGCTAGTCTTCCTTCGCTCTCAGTAAGATAAAGCTTTGTTAAAACCATCTCTCATACCTCTGCCGTTCTCAGAATTACTCGAAGCTTTACGATTGTTGCTGATACACAGATAATTGTTAGATCTAGCGTTATCGCGACCTAGATCTGAAGATGTCTTCTTCGATTTGTTACTACTACCCAAATTAGCTATGATACTCGAGTTAACAGTGCTGGAATCCGGAGATTTGTTAAATCTAGCGTCATCTCGACCTAGATCTAACGATGTCATCCTCAAAATGCTATTACTACTCAAATTAGCTCTGATACTTGAGAAATTGATGGCTGGAGCTTGGTGTGGGTTAGAGCAGTTGTTCTCAGCCTCAAGAAAGCAGATCTTATCAGTTTTATCAACAAGCCCTTGCTGGTTGACAAGACCCGCCTCTCGAAATATATGATTGTCGGTCATCAAGCATTTCGAATGCAAAAGATAAGCTTCTAAATGTTTGCTTCCAGCGTCAGATCTCCAGTCATCAGCAAGGGAAGCGAACTTGGTTTGGTTTTTAAATATTTTCGTAGATTTTTGCCGAATATTCTTGTTATCAGTACAATAATTAACCAAACTTGCTCTTTACTTCTGCTACCTTTGTTGTGCACTCGCAAGTTTCTTTCTTTCCACAAGTTGAACACTGCAGTAGTTAATAGAATGTGAGCATAATCTGTTTCCTTAGATTTAGATCTGAAGACAAAGGTAAATAAGGTAAATAAGGTAAATAAGGTGAGGCTGGGACACATTTATGCTGATTAAGGTAAATAAGGGGCCAATAGATAGAGGCTCAAATCTGAAGATTTAGCATTCCCTTTCAGGTTTAGGACCGATGGTCTCACAACAGTTAGGTGAGGCTGGGTAGCGCCCCCTTTCAGGTCTAGGACTGATGGCCTCGTAACAGTTAGGTGAGGTTGGACATGCTTATGTTGATTAAGGTAAATAAAGGGTCAAATATAGGGCAACAGTTAGTGTGTACCGGCGATGACCGAGCGTGCGACATCGATTAGGGTAAATAATTCGCTACTGCGTCCTACGCGCTAAAGATGTGACTTTTGCTGTGACCCCTAGGATTAGTTCACAGTGGCACAACGGAGATAGAATATGCCGATCAAAGGGTAGAATTAGGATTTCAGTCTAATCAAAGCAGTTTAAGACAAGTGCAAACAATTGAAACAATCAAAGAAAATAATTAAAGCAAACAGTATTCTATGCGAGTTTTATCTTTCATTTATTTCCTTTTTAAACTAGAACTATTGCTTAGTCTGCTATCTTTACCTTGGTTAGAAATGCTAGTAATCACTTTCACTCACCAGACTTATTGTCTGACCCACTCCTCTATTTCCCCTTTTCCCCCATAGGCCAGCAGAGTCGAGGACAGTATATTCAGATTGCTTGGAGATATATTCCTGGAGTTTTTCATGTATTCTTCTTCTTTTCATTTTTTTTCATTTGGCTTTCGATGTACTGGCACTTATGAGAGGGATGATTGTTATTATTTTTGTACTCTGATTCTGGGACTGAGATGTATTTTTCATAAGACATGAGTATTTGGTTTTGGAGACATATTCTGCTTTTATGATTTATTTTATGAAGTCTAATTATGAATAATGAGTTACTACTTAAATGTTTTCCGCTGCTTTTACTTAATTGTATTGTGAATCTTAGTCACTGTGATGCTTTAGATATACCTATAATGCACCACATCCTTTGGTGTGCTCGTTATTGGAATTCTATGGGGTGTGGGGGTATTTCACTTGGTATCAGAGCGTAAGGATACATGATTCCTAAAAATTTATTTTAAAAGTAAAGTACTTTCAAACTATTTTTCAGAAATAAACTCTTATTATAGAAATGGTTTCAAGTATAAGAGAGTTTTTATAAAAGCCCCCTCAAAGTCCAGTTCAACCTTATTTCGGTTCTTTTGAGCCTAAATCTTCTTTTCTTTCATAGAATGGCAGACGCCCCAAATCTTCCAGAGGGTGTCCAAGGCCCTGGCTAGTTCCATAGATACCTCCAAGCTATGGCACTAGAGGTGCAAGGGCAAGCGCCTAACGTAGGACCGGCGGGTAGAGCACCCGTTAATCCACATGCAGCAGCCAATTTTTTTAAGCTATGCAAGGACTTCGCTAGTCTAGGAGGCAAGACATTTTCTGGCATAGAGGATTTTGTAGAGGCACAAGCTTGGTTGTGGAATACGGAGTGAATATTTGGGCTGTTAAGATTGGAGGACAAGTAGAGAGTTTAGCTTGCATCTGGAAGCTGAAGGGAGAGGCTTCTTGCTGGTGGGATATTATAGAGATGGAGGGTAGAGACATTGGTTGCATTAGATTTCGAGAAAGGTTTGAGAGAAAGTTCTTATCGCAAGCCGAGGAAAGCATGCAGTAGGAGAAGTTCATTAGTCTGTAGCAAGGGAGTCTTTCAGTGAAAGAGTATATAAATCAGTTTAATTAGTTATCGCGGTACGGAATGGAGCTTATTAATATAATGCATAAGAAGGCCATCAAGTTTGCTAAGGGTTTGAACCATCCCCTCCAAGGGTTGGCATTGACACATGTACCTAAAGGTGCGACGTATGAGTCACTTATGGAGATGGCTCTCATGTTGGATGTAGCTAAGAGAGAAGAGGTTAAGGAGGTTCCTAAATCAAAAAAATATAAGAAGCAATGGTGGAAGAATAAGAAGAATAAGAACAAGAAGAAAGGAGGAGGACCTTAAAAGGAACAGATCAAGAAAGGCAAGAAATGTCATAGTTGTGGATTGGTTGGGCATTTCACAAAGGACTGTAAAAAGAAAACGATGAAGGGGAGGTGTTATAACTGTGGACAGCCTGGACACCTTAGTAGAGCTTGTCCTCAGAAGACGTGGCAGAGAGCAGGCGCCACTACGGCACAAGTACGGGCTTTGGATGCAGCATCTTCTAGTAGTGGACCGGACATCTCTGTAGAAGGTTTGATCTCTATTTTAGATTTTTCTATTTGGACTCTTTTTGACTCCGCAGCATTGCATTCTTTCATTTCTAATTTCTTGGTTGATTGTTTGCATTTAGATATTTCTCTAGTTGTAGATCCTATAGTTGTTTCAAACCCTATAGGAGGATTGGTACATTTACCCATGATTTGTACGGGTTTGAAAGTTTTTATACTTGGCATAGAGTTTGATTGTGATGCCTATGTACTAGGATTTTGTAACGACTAGATTTTCGACTTTCGAAAATCGGCATTAATACGTCCACTGTATCAACTGCTAAGCAATCGAAGGCCGGAAAACCGAATTGTTAGGGTTAAAGAAGAAGAGGTAGAAGTAGAAAGAAAGAAGAAGCAACAGAAACAATATTAGAATCTCACAATCGCAGCGGAACAACATATAATAGATAAATGAATAATCTTTAAATCAAAAGAACTGTATCAGTTATTACATTACATCACATTACATTACATTATCAGAGTTTACAACAACAAACAGCGGAAAAGAAATACTATAAACTAGTTGATACGCCATGCCATCCAGTTTGCCTCCAGATCTCTACAGCAACTCCTGAATTCCAGAATGACCTGATAACCTGACTCTAGGCTGCCCGTGTGGAAAATAATGGACACCTAGAGTTTAGGAAGGGAACAATAAACTCCATGTCAGTCATGGGACTGGTGTGAGAACTTAAAAACAGTTATTTATCTTTAAAAACAAATAAAGAAATATTTTAAAATAGATCCGCAATGCTTTTAGAAAATGTAACTACCATAAGGCCTCCCGCCACACACACAATGCCAACGCAGAATTGTAGGAGATTTCTCCTTATGATAGTCAAACATGTTTGATACGCAAATTTCTTTGATATTATTACTTAAGTGCACAGTGGAAAATCTTTCGAAAGTATAATATAAATCTTAGTCAGCATAGGCATTTCACACTATGCCTACTATAGCTACCATCTAAACAGTGGTGACCACCATAAGTAAATGGTAGGTTCTACAACTAAAACAGTACAAGGTGCGTATTGGAGTTTGGATTTCCAACAAATGGTCAGGCCAAGGAACTTCCCATTGCCACATGGGTACGCCTCTAGAAAGACGCCCCGAGAACCTAACCGGATCTTTGCCAACACAAGGCCAGGTTACCTCTGCAAAAGTAGGTAACTACTGACACGAGTATGTCATCCCCCGGTTGTAACAACCTTTATCCGAGGATCCTCAACTAACAACAATCACAAAGTCATATATATATTTGCGACATCCACATAAGTTAAGTATCTAGGCTCCATACCATGATACCACTTCTATCAGAAGGAAAGGCACATAACCTAAGGGGCGCTATTCCCTATAACCTTGCTGCATCTTTCCTGTTTTGACCATTACCGGGTTGTGAGGTTCGACGAAGTCTCATCCACAAAGCTACGCTTTGATCAAAAAATGATCAGCAGCACTTCATATGCCACATTACCAAATTGGAAATGTATCACTAGTAACCATCAACTACATAACCTCTGAGCTCATACGTCTCAGAGAAGGGTGTTAAGCTAAAAGAATAAATTCTCCGCCACCAACAGAAATGTATTTGATAGAAACCATCTTTACATCTCAAATTGTAACGTCAGACACACATCCATACAAGCCCGTTCCGAGATCGAACGGAACCAAAGGCACTTCCAAAGAAGCCCTTGCAATCCAGATATTCACTAATCACATCCGGAATTCCCATCACAAAGGGTGATAAAATCTCTATATCGGAGATCAGCCGATGCAGAGACGTTCGATGGTGATCCTTCCATTTTCGAAAATATCCGGTCTTCAACACCGGTCTTCAAATGCTATCCATTACGACGTATCACTATTCGGAATGGGATTCATGACCCAAAGGTCCTCTCCCTGCTAAAACGAATAATGAGCGCTTATTTTAAAATAAGTGTAGCATTCAAATTCAAGCAAATCACAACAAATACCCATTTAAAGGTAAATATTGATAGTCGATTATTTAACTATCAATAGATATGCACAACATCACCAAATTCCAAATAATTTTCCAAAAAAATATCTTTACAAGACATAATTTTTTCCACACTTCAACCATTTGAAAACAAATTTCAAATCACTTTCCTTACGCGGAAACACTTCCAAATATTTATTCATTTTCACTGGAAATCTGCCGAGTTCAAATACTTTAAAATAATTTATAACACTTATCCAAAATATATCGGAAAACACATTGAAATAAAACTATTTTTCTTTAAACACTTTGCTTAAAATATTAGTTATAAAAAATATTATACCAATATTACATATAACTTAAGTCCAAACTAATATTAAAAATAAAAATTAGTAGATAGAGTATAACTATTTAAATAACTATTTTCTAAAACAATTATTGATTAAATCTTAGAAATAGTCATTTCTATATCAACTTAATAAATCTTTACTTAAATGATTTAAAACAATTCAAGAAGTTAATTTCTCCAAAGTATCCTTTTCAAAACCAATTCTAGAATTTTATATATATATATATATATATATATATATATATATATATATATATATATATATCTTTCAAAGCTATTCAGAAATTTTAATCGGCTTTCCAGGGAGGATACACTTTCATTTCAAAATGGTTCAGTTAAACCAATTTAATAAATCCTTACCGATTTAGTTTAAATTTACATTCCAAATCCGTAAATTATTTCCACACTTCAAAAATAAATCAATGTTTATTTTTAAACAAATTTTACTTTCCTTTATAAATTCCATGGCGAATTTAAATTTCCAAATATCTACTGGTATACGATTTTCAAATCGACTTCAAATATTCACTTTCAATTTAACTTTAAAAGATATAATCTCAAAACATTTCATTTCATATTGGAAAACATTTCCATACTTATTTAATAATAAGTAATTCACAAATCTATTTATTTTCAACAGTTGGAAAATATTCAATATACTTAAATCATAATTAAGTATATAGTTTATTCTTTAAGGAAAACATTCTCTTAAACACATTTATTTGAGTCAAAAACGAATGTTGCGTAAAACATCGTTACGACAACCCAAAATCACTAGTATAGGGATTTGAAGTTAAGATAGATATATAAAACATTTCCTTTCGAAAATCATTTACTATAACAATAGTGTTATAGTCCTCCATTTCCTTATTTCTCGAAAACGTCTATTTCAACAATGAATGTTGAAATCTATGGTTTCGATACTTAATACATTTTAAAACATCTTTAAAACTCCTTTATAATTTCATCATTTTGATTTATAAAAATCCAATTTTATAAATCTTATATATTAAAGCTTTTATAATAAATTTAAAAATCACCATTTAAATTATTTTATATAAAAAAAAAACTTCGTATTTCCAAAAATCACCTTTCAATTATATTTCTCAAAACATCATAATTTTTAATATAAACTTTCAACCAAAATTTTCAAAAATCAAATTTTTATTTTCCGGTATCCAACGATACCAAAATTATATTCGGCTAAATTTTAGCCTTCAACGATTTCAATCACAAAGATAATCACACAGAGATTATAAATAATCAACACACAACATTGAAACAAATTCAATTATTTGAGGAATCCAGTTAGATCCCTCCAACCTATTTCCTTGCATCCACAGATGTTAGCACAATACCAATCCCGTTCCAAGACGGGATATCGTGGTACATGGGTTTATATAAAATATCGTCCGCTATTATGCGGCGCAATAGGGTCTCATCCGCTATATAATGTGGGAAATCAACTCCAAGTACATATATAATACCAATTCCACTTCAAGGTGGAATATCGCGGTATATGTGTTTAATAAAATAACCTCCGCTTAATATGCGGCGTATAAGGTCTATTTCAACAACAGATAGCAATTTATCATTCAATCACAAAATCAAAAAATTTCAAATCTAACTATTTAAAATTTAAATCGAAACTAATTCGATTGAGTGAGAAGTTCTCACGTTGCTTCCAATAGCGGTTTCAGCGTTTTATTCCGAATAAAATTAAACGTGCGTTTAATTTTATCCAAAATTCACACTAGCTTCAATCAACTCCAATCCAGCTCCATCGCGTAGTATTCGCGAATACTAACCCAACGCAACTCGTTTCGTGCGAAACAGACCTCGTATGAAAAAGTTGTAGCAAAAGTTTGAACGAATTTATAATATATCAATTTACAATTTTTATTTATTTTATAACCTAGATTCATCTTGGCCGTTGCTTTTATCCTTCATAAATCAGGGCCGAATCGACCATCTTCTTCCCCAGGCAAAAGAAAACACACGCACGTAACCCATGCCGCCATTCGAAACCCTAATAGCCGCACCTTCTACCGACGTCGAGGAGATGATCAAACACCTCCATTCGAGCGGGCTTCACGAGCTTCACCCACGCCCTGAAAGACGTGGCACTCGGTCTCCCCTGTGCAGCGAAAAACGTGTATGAACTACGGCCGTTCGAAGCTATTTTGCCAACGATTCGTTTTATCGTTCTTGATCTCAACCGTTGATCTTGTGGATCTCGATGTGCTCGACGTTTTTGCAGTTGAAAGTTTCTTGAATTAATTGGGGGATTTGAAGAAATCAGAGGAAGAAGGAGGAAGGTTTTCGGCCATTAAAGAGTAGAGTGGGGCTGAAGAAAAAATAGGTTTAGGGTGAAAATAATGAAATAAGGAGGCCTTATATAGAAAATTACGCGACACTATTCACCCGAATTTTTTCCGAACTCCAAACGAAGCGTGCCGCTTGGCGTTTATAATATTTTACTCCTATTCCGAACGAAATGGAATATATATCGGGAGCCAATTCGATCGTATTTGAAAGATACGATTTCGAATCGACTATTTAAATTTGAAATTCACTTAAACCGATTTCTACGCATTTTAGCTTGCCCCGGACAAACCGTAAATCCGATTGACACGAAAGTTGAAATCTTACAACAATTTAACATTACGGATCCGATGAAACTTGTTTCGTCGAAATCTGAGACTGTTTGAAAAATGTCTATTTTTACACGTCAATTAAATATTAAAATATTCAATTTTTACAAATCAACTTTTAGTTTGATTTTAAAAGTTCTCTAACATCATTTTAATTCAAATATGATTTAATATAACTCTATAAATCATTTTTAATCACATTAAACCCAATTTTCAATTATTCTGTAATTTCAAATATTAAATTATCGATTTAATTATCCAGTTAAATCTAGATATTCGAAATATAATTTATTCGACTTACAAATTTTACTTGTTAATATTTAAAAATCAATTAAATGTACGAATTTCAAATGACAGAAATTCTGGGTCGTTACAAACTTCCCCCTTTAAAAGAATTTCGTCCTCGAAATTGCCAAGTAAGAAAAGGTCTTGAAATCCATTAACTTTTTTTCAAAAACAAACCGTTCCAACTTAATTTCAGATCCATTTTAATTTCTTAACTTTTCCAAAATTCGATGGTTACACTTTTCTAGTTCAATTCCTGCATTTTCATTTCAATTTACAAATTGACTTTTCGTTAACAAAATTTTTTCAAATTTTTTCAAAATTTTTTTAACTCCCAACATTTACGGAAAATTTTGGCAGAGTCTTCCTTGTACGGAGGAGCTTTTGCAATATCACAATAGATATAAATATATAAACATCGACCCACACGGTCGGAAAACAGAAAAACAGTTCATGTTTCCTATTTTTATTGTGTAGGCGTACCTTTTTAGCATTTTTAAGTAAAGCAGTTATTTATTAGCATTTTAGCGTGACCAAATCCAGCCAACTACAGCCCCGGTACTTGTACTTACTCAATTTAAACATGTAAGTGACATATATAGGAAATACATTTACATTTCACTAATTTTCAATAGAAAACATATAGTTTTCATAAGCAATGCAATCAAAATAATTCCCATAAGCATTTTATAAGGTTTCGATACAAATTTTAATTGCTTACAACCAATTCTCGTCAGTTCACTTTCAATTCGAATTCAATTACATAGCTTTCCATTTATCAATTCAATTTCATTAACACTTAATGAATTATATACAATCAACTACAATCATATAACAACCAAATCATAACCAACATAACCAAATTATTAAATTTACATTCAATTTGGTTTAACACTTTTAATTCCAATTGGTTGAATATTTAATTGACTTTTCTTTCAATTATCCAAATTTTTTTCAACTTCATTAGCTCCTAATGAATTAACACTTACATTCATTATTCTATATCAGTTCTTTTACATTCGATTGATTAATATTCAATCCATTTATTAATTCGATTGCTAATTCATTTAACAAATGAGGTTGAATTTCATTTATATAACTCAGTCCACATCCATTTAATTCACTTTATTATTTTACTTTGATACCAAAATCAACTTCATTCAACATCACTTAAGTTATATTCCATTTCAAACATCATTTGAACTTAAATTTCCACTTATAAACCCAATTCAGATTCCAATTCTAAAGTAAATTCTATTTACTTTTACCAAAGTCAAATTTCGTCACTTATTCAAATTCATATCTCGTTTTGCTTAAAAAAATTGTTTAACCATTTTATCATTTGGTTTTCACTTATATTTTCACATTTTACAAGTTATACAACTTATATATTTAAACTTCAAAGTTATTTTATATAATCATTTCAGTTTAATTTCCATTTCGATAGCTTATCTAATCCAGATCAAATTATTTAACCTTCGTTTAGTTAAATTTCAAATCATATGCTTTATTATGCCAACCCAAATTTACTTTAACCTTACCAAAGTAAAATCTTTATTATTTCATATTATAAGTCCAAAACTTGATTACTTATATTCAACAATTAAAGCTTGGATTTTTAATTCAAATCTGATTATCACAACCAAACTTCAATTTTCCAATTACTATGGTAACAAATCCATCACACAGAAACTTGAAAATGATATTGATGATGCTGTAATCATAACCCTTATTATTTTCCAGTAACAGTAGTGAAATAGTGCTTAATAATATTTCAAAATTTTCCTTTTATTCATAAATCAAATTTATAAATCTTTTGCTTATATAATTTCACTATTTAACTTTTAATTTTGGAAAATAATTTCCAAAATAAACAGGATTCAACATTTTCAATTCATAGTTCAAATTTATTTTTATTTACAACTCATATTTATAAATATATTCATATAGTTTCAGTTCTTATATATATAAGATTATTTCATAATTATAAATCACATTAATTATAATTCCGTACTTAATAATTCATTTGCTTATACAATTTATTTTTTATTTAGATTATTCAAACATCTTTTAATTAACTTATATATATTCTTACATTTTTAACAACCAAACATCAATTTGTATATACTTTAATAATTTCTGAAAAATTATTTCTTTATATATAAAATATAATTAAGGTAAAATTATTTCATTTACCCAATTTAAAATGATACTATGTCGGTTTATCTCGTTTAAGAGTTTAGAAACCCCTATCGATACAGTTAGCTAGGCTGCACGACCAGAATCTATAAACAATCAACCGATAAGTCAACACAATATAAAACAATTTTACATTCACTAACAAATACGCGCTCGTATATATTATTACACTCAAACTCATTCTAGAGTACTGCTGACTCTATCTCTAATGAGTAATTCCCAACAGAGCCAGGGTGGTCGCTTAACCAAATGCTTTGATACCACTTTGTAACGACGAGATTTTTGACTTTCAAAAATCGACATTAATACGTGCACTGTATCAACTGCCGAGCAATCGAAGGCCGTAAAACCGAATTGTTAGGGTTAAAGAAGAAGAGGTAGAAGAAGAAAGAAAGAAGAAGCAACAGAAACAATATCAGAATCTCACAATCGCAGCGGAGCAACATATAATAGATAAATGAATAATCTTTAAATCAAAAGAACTGTATCAGTTATTACATTACATCACATTACATTACATTATCAGAGTTTACAACAACAAACATCGGAAAAGAAATACTATAAACTAGTTGATACGCCATGCCATCCAGCTTGCCTCCAGATCTCTACAGCAACTCCTGAATTCCAGAATGGCCTGATAACCTGACTCTAGGCTGCCGGTGTGGAAAATGATGGGCACCCAGAGTTTAGGAAGGGAACAATAAACTCCAGGTCGGTCATGGGACTGGTTTGAGAACTTAAAAACAATTATTTATCTTTAAAAAAAACAAAGAAATATTTTAAAATAGATCTGCAATGCTTTTAGAAAATGTAACTACGGTATGGCCTCCCGCCACACACACAATGCCAATGCAGAATTGGTGAAGATTTCTCCTTATGACAGTCAAACATGCTTGATACACAAATTTCTTTGATATTATTACTTAAGTGCACAGTGGAAAATCTTTCGAAAGTATAATATAAATCTTAGTCAGCATAGGCATTTCACATTATGCCTACTATAACTACCATCTAAACAGTGGTGACCACCATAAGTAAATGGCAGGTTCTACATCTAAAACCGTACAAGGTGCGTATTGGAGTTTGGATTTCCAACAAATGGCCAGGCCAAGGAACTTCCCATTGCCACATTGGTACGCCTCTTGAAAGACGCCCCGAGAACCTAACCGGATCTCTGCCAACACAATGCCGGGTTACCTCTGCAAAAGTAGGTAACTACTGACACGAGTATGTCATCCCCCGATTGTAAACAACCTTTATCCGAGGATCCTCAACCAACAACAATCACAAAGTCATATATATATATATATATATATATATATATATATATTTGCGACATCCACATAAGTTAAGTATCTGGGCTCCATACCATGATACCACTTCTATCCAGAAAGGAAATGCTCATACCCTAAGAGGCGCTACTCCCTATAACCTTGCTGCATCTTTCTTGTTTTGACCATTACCGAGTTGTGAAGTCCGACGAAGTCTCGTCCACAAAGCTATGCTTTTCATAAAAGTTATTCTTTGATTAACAAATGATCAGTAGCACTTCGTATGCCACATTACCAAATTGGGAATGTATCACTAGTAACCATCAACTACATAACGTCTGAGCTCGTACGTCTCAGAGAAGGGTGTTAAGCAAAAAGAATAAATTCTCCGCCACCAACAGAAATGTATTTGATAGAAACCAGCTTTACATCTCAAATTGTAACATCAGACACACATCCATACAAGTCTGTTCCGGGATCGAACGGAACCAAAGGCACTTCCATAGAAGCCTTTGCAATCCAGATATTCACTAATCACGTCCGGAATTCCCATCATAATGGGTGATAAAATCCCTATATCGGAGATCACCCTATGTAGAGACGTTCGATGGTAATCCTTCTGTAATATTCCGGAATTTTTAACAATATCAATTTAATAATCTGCATTAAAAATTAAATTGATATTGATATTTTGTTAATAATAATTCAAATAGATTTAATAATCTTCTTCAATAAATATTCAATTAGTTATTTTATGTTTTAAAAATAATAAATTGGTTTCTATTTACAATATAAATATATATTTTATATTTTAAATAGATTAGCATTGTTTTAATTTTAATAAGTAAACCATATTTCTCTAATTTTTAATATTTGTAGTAATTTGGAAATTTGTCTTTATTTAATATTAGCTTTTCAAAGTTATTGAATAAACGATTTTGGTTTAAATTTAATAATTGAATCATGTTTTAAAATTCTAATATACACATTATAATTTGGAAATTTTGATTTAAATTAGTATTAAGTTTTTAAAAACTATTTAATAAATAGATTCATGATTTTAAAATTGATATGTAAAATATTAAATGTTTAAAATGATTTGGCTTGAGTTTTAAATTTAGAATGAAAAAAGGGTTTTATGGCTTAATAAAATAGATATTTTATTAATAAAAATATAATTTCTTTTAAAATGATTCTAATGTAATAATAAGAAATTTATAAAAACAATATTAATAGTGTATTGTCTTTATAAATAGATTTTTAATTAAATTTGTAATTGTTATTTCAAAATTAAATTTATAGACATAACTTGATTTGAAGATATTTGATTTGAATTTGAAATTCCAAAGTATAAATTTTAATTGTTTTGATTTCTATATGTATAGGTTTATTTATAAACATGGTTTGTTTTTATTTCTTTTGTAAATTTATATACATATTCAAATAAAAACTGCAAAATTAAAATTAGCCTAATACATACATTAATTTGTAAATTAAGTACTAATTATTTTAAGGAGACAAGTGTTGCATTTTTAAAACATTCATTTAACAAGTGTTCAAAGATTATTATAACAAATTGACAAATGTATAAAATTTTACAAGTGGCACAATCTTGTTTTAAATTTTGTTTTATTTGATTAAATCTGAAATTCATTTATATAAGCTTGCATCTTCATTCATTTTTGTTTTTTTTTCATTTCCTTAATCAAAAAGAAAAGATCAAAACTCATTTTTTTCATATCCATAATCAAACCCTGCATATTCAAATCCTTCATGGCAATAAAAATCTGCATACACAAATTCCTCAAATTCAAGTAGACCTGCATTTTTATAAACCTGGAAATAGAGCAAATCTGAACATCCTCAAAATCCAGAAATATGCACTTCCTCAAAAATCAAAAGAGGTCTGCATTCTGTTTTTAAAACCTGGAAATAATCAAGCCTACATCTTCTCTCTGCACAACTTCAAATATGAAGCTTTTCAAAAGCATCTGCATGCAAGTATTTTAGTCAGGGATCATGAGCATTCCAATTTCAACACAATTGAACTCAGATTTTAAAACAAAGATCTTGCCTGCATTTTTATTTCTGCAAATTTCAAAAAGAACAAACAAAGCTCTGCTTCTTTTAAATATAAGGTGAGTAACTTCCTTTTAAAATGCTTAAGTATATTTATATATGGTTGCTTGATTTATGCCTGAAGATAATCATGTGTTTGTATTTATTTATTTTTGAAATTGGTGTATATGAGAAATATGATATCTGCATATTGTTAAAGACCTGTAAACATTTTGTTTAAATTTTCTAGTTCAAGTTTGATTTTTATTTCCTTATCTCTTGATCTAGGCTTTGTTAAGATCTAAGTTACAAATGAAATATGATTGTTATATCATAAATGTTAGTTTAAAGATTTTAGTTAATTAAAATAACTTAGTATTGTCCTGGAAAAATAAAACATAGTGAAATCTTAAATTAAGTCAAATGTAATTTGTCATGATTTATAAATTCAGGATTATAAATCAAATATCTAAAATAAAACTTGATTTTTAAATCAAGAATTGGAATTTTTAGAGAAAAGTTAAAGTTACAGTTTAGAATTGAACTATAAATGGATCTTTAGCAAGTTCTGTTGATTCATGGATTGAGAAGCCTTAGGTTTCTTCTGAGTGGTGAAGAAGGTATAGGAGATGCTCAGAAAAATCTTGGATGATAATTTAATTTGCTAGAGTAATTGCAGTTTTGAATTTCATTTTTTACCTAGTTTTGATGGGTTTTATGAAATGGGTCATTTTGATCTGGATAATGGATCGAGTGCTATGATATTTGGGAAGTGGGTAGTTGGTGTGTGGTTGAGTTCGTGGCCGGAGGGGTTGATGGTCTGGTGGTCGGAGCGGCGAATATTCGCCGTTGACAGGTTTTGACAGAAAACCTGATGTTCTGTTCCAGGTTTTGCTCATGGGTGTTCGATTTTGATTCTTTAAATAATTATTCAATCTGATGGTTTCATTTGGGCATAGATGAGTTTCTGGAAGTAGTTCGATCATCTCTGATGATCAGTAGAGGCGGTGGTCGCCGTGCATATGCACGACGATGAGTTTTACTGGTGAAGTTGGGTTTAGTTTTGGTTACAAGGGAGATTTATGTTTGCTCGAAGTAGATGGGTGGGTTTCTCGGAGTAGAGGTGCATTTAACTCGAAGTAATATTGGGGGTTCTTGGGTTTTGCTCTATGTTTTTCAGGTTACAGAAACCTGTAGTTAATGTTTTGAAATTTTTTAAAATTGAAATTTATGGTTAAGGAAAGTTTAAATTCAAAGTTTGAATTTTTGAATTTAAGTTCAAATTTAAAATCTTAGTTTTTAAATAAAAATAAAGTTTCAAAAATTAAACTTAATTAACTATTTTTGGTAAAATAGTTTAAACCTTTTAAATATGAAGTTTCTAAGGTTTGAGTAAGATTTGAAGTTTTATTTAAATCTGGAAATCTTAAATTTAAAAATGAACTTCAGTTTTTAAATTTAAAAGAAGGTTTAAATTTGGAAGTTTTAAACTAAATATAAATTGAAGTTAGTGAAATTTTGAAATGAGTTTTTGTTTTCAAATTTTTTATGAAATTTAAATTCTAAGACAAACACTTATTTGACTTGCAGTTTAAAAAGTTTTAAATTATTTAAACTTTGATAAGTTTAAATTATTCTTATTTTAAAACTTGTAATTAAAATGGAATTTAAAGGTAATTTTCAAAAGTACTTTGTTTCAAACAAGTTTGTTTTAAACCATAACTAAGAAATGGTTTTATCTTAAATTTAAGTTAAAGATTAATATTTGAGAATTAATTTAATCGATAAGGTAATTAAGATTAATTAATTTAATTAATTAATTGAATTTGGAATAATTAATATTGATTAATGATTAATCAATTTATAATTAAGATCATTAATTAGATTAATGATTAATGAATTATTAATTATGTAATTAAGTTTTAAATCAAGGTTAATTAATTAAATAATTAGACTTTAATTAATGGATAATTAAAGATAATTAAATTTGTAATTAACTTAAGTTAATTACTTAATAAAAATAATTAGAAAATGGTTAATGAAGGTCATTAACCAGGATTAATTAATAATTAATTAATATGGTTAATTTTAATAATTAATTAGATTAATTGATTTAATAATAATTATTTGTGAATTTTTGAGTATAATTACTTAATGAAGTAATTAATAAATTAATTACTTAAGCTAATTAATTACGTTAAATGTGATTGTTTATTTTAATTAATTAAGTTTAATTAATTTTAAACACTTGGATTTTAAAGATAATTACTGTATGTAATTAATGATTTAAAAATTACTTAGTTAAGTAATTGATTAATAATTACAGGATGTAATTAATTGAAGATGTTTAAGATTTAAGTAATTTGGATTACATTACTTAGTAATTAATCAAGGGATTAATTAAGGAATTAATTAAGGGATAATTAATTTGGGTTAATGAAGTAATTAAGTTAGTTAATTACTGAATGTAATTAATCTGTGATGATTAATAATTATGAGTTAATTACTCAAGGTAATTAATTTAGGAAGATAATTTTATTAAATATAATTAAGGATCATTAATTATTATAATTAATGATGTAATTAAAGTTGATTAATTATGATTAATTAATCAATAATAAGTAATTAAAGGTAATAAATTAATGCAATTAATTAAGGATTAAGGTAATTAATTACAATTAATTAATTGAAGAAATTAAAGGTTAATTACTGTTTGGTTGAGAATAATTAATATGTGAAATTAATTAAGGATAATTACATGAATGTAACTAAGGGTAATTAATCAAGGGTGATTAATTAAGGTGATTAATAATGAAGGATTAATTAATTGATTGTAATCAATTACATGATTGAGTAAGTAAGATTTATATTGATGAAGTAATTAATTTAATTTATTTTAAATTAGTTAAAGATGAAGTAATTAATTTAATTCACTTTAAATTAATTAGAGATGGAGATAGTTAATTTAATTCGTTTTAAATTAATTATATTGTGATGAGTAAATCATTGCTTATATATATGTATGGATGACATTGATTGTCTTGGATGCTTTGTGATCTCAATAATGAGATAAGTATTGTTGTGTGGTATGAATGCTTAGTTGCATTGTGATGATAATATAGATTATCTATTGTGATGGTGATATATGGATTATCTATTTTGATATTGATAATATGGATTACCTGTTATTTGATAATGTGGATTATCAATTGTGATTTGTGAGTTATCTATCTGTGTGTATATAGATAATTGAATTTGTTTTAAACTTTAAAACAACTTGGACCTAAAAGACACGCTTTGGATTTCGATGAGACCGGGATCGGGTTTCCATATTTGGATATCCGAAAACCACATCGATCCAAATTAACGTTAGGTCATGAATCAAAGTGGAGTTTTGTGAAGACTCAAGGTGTAAGGACTATACATCAGTATAACTCTGTGGGTGATTCCATAATGAGTTGTAGGAATAGTACTTATAGGTTCGAGACGGTGGTTCAGAGTGCAAGGGTTATCGTCCTTAAATCTGAGGGTAATTCCAAAATGAGTGTAACGAGATAATGCCTTCGGTTTCGTTCGAACCCGGAACGAACTTGTATGGATTGAATGCTTTCAGAACATCGTCAGGTGGACGATGAGCATTCTAAGTGATGGGTTCACTAAAGGCAATTGTAGCCTCAAGCCTCATCAACTGGGAATGGCTAAAGCAGGGGAGGTGCAGCAAGGCTTCGTGGGTAGCCCCCACTGGAGAGGGAGATTTACCCCTGTCTAGAGGTCCCTTTATATTCGGCCGTGTGGGCGGTTGCTAGCTACAACTGTGGGGTTGTCTTTTTCAGAACTGTTCAGTAAGAAGTGGGTCCGGCCTTGTGTTGTAGGGGAGCGGGCGTACTCCTTGGTACGTTGATCTAGGCCACGTACTGTGACGGGCGGTACCCCAGTAGCCCTGCCATTGTATGGAATCCATAATCCAATAAGTGCCAACGGTTCTGATTGTATTACCCACTTTTGTGGCTAGTAGCTGGAATTTAATCATGCAACAATTTCGGCTATTTCATATTTATTTGAAAACCCTAGACCTATTATAATATCACTGGATTACCTATCAAATGTTTTGGTTAGCGTAAGGTAAAAACTTTTCCATGTTTATGTGTGGGAAGTCTTACGTGATACCTTTCTTTTCAAAAGGGTTTTTGAAAGTTAAGCAACCTTAACTTGTTACTCACACCAGACCCATGTCTGACCCGGAGTTTATCTTCTATTTTCTTAAACTCTTGGGTACTCAATTTTTATGAGTAGCCAAGGGATTCAGGTTAGGATTTAGGTTAGCTTTGACGAATTATGGAGGAGCAAATGGAGCAGGAGGCTTCTGCGTGTAGATATAAATAGTTTTCCACTGTGTAGTTTTCTCTAAGTTGTTTCTTGTATTGTTTTAAGTTGTATAACTAGACAGGTGTTTATAACTGTCTAGTATGTGATGTATATCTGTGTAACTCTGATGGTGATTGTAAACTATGTAATGTTTATGTTATTAATATAATTTATTCGTTCCGCTGTTTAGATTCTGATGTTGTTTCTTCTTCTTTTCTTTCTTTTCTCTTTCCTATCCCTTTCTTTCTTAAAAATGATGCGATTTTCTGTGGTAAGAAAGTCGGGACTTTTCACCTTTTGTTTCCGAAAATATCCGGTCTTCAACACCGGTCTTCAATTGCTATCCATTACGACGTATCACTATTCGGAATGGGATTCATGACCCAAAGGTCCTCTCCCGGCTAAACCGAATAACGAGCGCTTATTTTAAAATAAGTGTAGCATTCAAATTCAAGCAAATCACAACAAATACCCATTTAAAGGTAAATATTGATAGTCGGTTATTTAACTATCAATAGATATGCACAACATCACCAGATTCCAAATAATATTCCAAATTATTTATTTTCCAAAAAAATATATCTTTACAAGATGTAATTTTTTCCACACTTCAACCATTTGAAAACAAATTTCAAATCACTTCCCTTACACGGAAACACTTCCAAATATTTATTTATTTTCACTGAAAATCTGCCGAGTTCAAATACTTTAAAATAATTTATAACACTTATCCAAAATATATTGGAAAACACTTTGAAATAAAACTATTTTTCTTCAAACACTTTACTTAAAATATTAGTTATAAAAAATATTATACCAATATTACATATAACTTAAGTCCAAACTAATTTTCAAAATAAAAATTAGTAGATAGAGTATAACTATTTAAATAACTATTTTCTAAAATAATTATTGATTACATCTTAGAAATAATCATTTCTATATCAACTTAATAAATCTTTACTTAAAGGATTTAAAACAATTTAAGAAGTTAATTTCTCCAAAGTATCCTTTTCAAAACCAAATTCTAGAATTATATATATATATATATATATATATATATATATATATCTTTCAAAGCTATTCAGAAATTTTATTCGGCTTTCCAGGGAGGATACACTTTCATTTCAAAATGGTTTATTTAAACCAATTTAATAAATCCTTACCGCTTTACTTTATATTTACGTTCCAAATCCGTAAATTATTTCCACACTACAAAAATAAATCAATGTTTATTTTTAAACAAATTTCACTTTCCTTTATAAATTCCATGGTGAATTTAGATTTCCAAATATCCACTGATATACGATTTTCTAATCGACTTCAAATATTCACTTTCAATTTATCTTTAAAAGATATAATCTCAAAACATTTCACATCATATTGGAAAACATTTCCACACTTATTTAATAATAAGTAATTCACAAATTTACTTATTTTCAAAATTTGGAAAATATTCAATATACTTAAATCACAATTAAGTATATAATTTATTCTTAAGGAAAATATTCTCTTAAACACATTTATTTGAGTAAAAAATGAATGTTGCGTAAAACATCGTTACGACAACCCAAAATCACTAGTATAGGGATTCGAAATTAAGATAGATATATAAATCCCAATGCTATATAAAACATTTCCTTTTAAAAATCATTTACTATAACAATAGTGTTATAGTCCACCATTTCCTTATTTCTCGAAAACGTCTATTTCAACAATGAATGTTGAAATCTATGGTTTCGATACTTAATACATTTTAAAACATCTTAAAAACTCCTTTATAATTTCATCATTTTGATTTATAAAAATCCAATTTTATAAATCTTATATATTAAAGCTTTTATAATAAATTTAAAATCACCATTTAAATTATTTTATAAAAAAATCAACTTCATATTTCCAAAAATCACCTTTCAATTTTATTTCTCAAAACATCATAATTTTTAATATAAACTTTCAACCTGAATTTTCAAAAATCAAAATTTTATCATCCGTTATCCAACGATACCAAAATTATAAATAATCAACACACAACATTGAAACAAATTCAATTATTTGAGAAATCTAGTTGGATCCCTCCAACCTGTTTCCCTGCATCCACATATGTTAGCACAATACCAATCCCGTTTCAAGACGGGATATCACGATACATGAGTTTATATAAAATATCATCCGCTATTATGCGGCGCAATAGGATCTCATCCGCTATATAATGAGGGAAATCAACTCCAAGTACATATATAATACCAATTCCACTTCAAGGTGGAATATCGCGGTATATGTGTTTAATAAAATAACATCTGCTTAATATGCAGCGTATAGGGTCTATTTCAATACAACCGATAGCAATTTATCATTCAATCACAAAATCAAGCAATTTTAAATCTAACTATTTAAAATTTAAATCGAAACAAATTCGATTGAGTGAGACGTTCTCACCTTGCTTCCAATAGCGGTTTCAGCTTTTATTCCGAATAAAATTAAACGTGCGTTTAATTTTACCCAAAATTCACACTAGCTCCAATCAACTCCAATCTAGCTCCATTACGTAGTATTCGCGAATACGAACCCAACGCAACTCGTTTCGTGCGAAACGGACCTCGTATGAAAAAGTTATAGCATATTAAAGTTTGAACGAATTTATAATATATCAATTTACAATTTCTTTTATTTAACCTATATTCATCTTGGCCGTTGCTTTTATCCTTTATAAATCAGCGCCGATCGGCCATCTTCTTTCCTAGGCAAAAGAAAACGCACGCACGTAACCCGTGCCGCCATTCGAAACCCTAATAGCCGCACCTTCTACCGACATCGAGGAGATGATCAAACACCTCCATTCGAACGGGCTTCACGAGCTTCACCCACGCCCTGAAAAACGTGGCACTCAGCCTCCCCTGTGCAGCGAAAAACGTGTACGAACTACGGCCGTTCAAAGCTATTTTGCCGACGATTCGCTTCATCGTTCTTGATTTCAACCGTTGATCTTGTGGATCTCGATGTGCTCGACGTTTTTGCAGTTGAAAGTTTCTTGAATTAATTGGTGGATTTGAAGAAATCAGAGGAAGTAGGAGGAAGGTTTTCGGCCATTAAAGAGTAGAGTGGCGGCTGAAGAAAAATTAGGGTTAGGGTGAAAATAATGAAATATGGAGGCCTTATATAAAAAATTACACGACACTATTCACCTGAATTTTTCCCGAACTCCAAACGAAGCGTGCCGCCTAGCGTTTATAATATTTTACCCCTATTCCGAATGCAATGGAATATATATCGGGAGCCAATTCGATCGTATTTGAAAGATATGATTTCAAATCGACTATTTAAATTTAAAATTCACTTAAACCAATTTCTACGCGTTTTAGCTTGCCCCGGAGAAACCACAAATTCAATTGACACGAAATTTGAAATCTTACAATAATTTAACATTACGGATCCGATGAAACTAGTTTTGTCGAAATCCAAGACTGTTTGAAAAATGACTATTTTTACACGTCAATTAAATATTAAAATATTCAATTTTTACAAATCAAATTTTATTTTGATTTTAAAAGTTCTCTAACATCATTCTAATTCAAATATGATTTAATATAAATCTATAAATCATTTTTAATCACATTAAACCCAATTTCCAATTATTTCTGTAGTTTCAAATATTAAATTATCAATTTAATTATCCAATTAAATCTAGATGTTCGAAATATAATTTATTCGACTTACAAATTTTACTTGTTAATATTTAAAAATCAATTAAATATACGAATTTCAAATGACAGAAATTCTCGGTCGTTACAGATTTTTGGGATATGGGATGATTTTGGGGATGAACTGGTTATCCACTTATGGTGCGATATTGGACTACGAAAGGAGAGTCGTTAGACTAGAGACATGTAGCGGAAGGACTCTCGAGGTTTCTTACAACCCATTGGGGTCAGTTATGTTGAGCTTCCTTTATTCCTTTGATTAATCATTATGAGAGTTAGATTCGCTTCTAGTTGTTTGAGATTTCCCGAACGTTTTTGAGGAGGTTAGGGGACTACTCCATAAGAGAGAGATCAACTTTAGGATCTATCTGAATGACAATGCTAAGCCAGTGGAATTACCCGTGAGACCTATGGATCCTAGGGAGAGGAAGGAGTTAAGTAAGCAGATTGGTGAGCTATTGGAGAAAGGCTTCATCAGATGGAGCATATCGGAGTGGGGAGCGCCAGTCGTCTTCGCTACAAAGACAGATGGTTCCCTTTGACTTTGTATAAACTATAGAGAGTTGAATAAGCTCATGAAGAAGAACCGTTATCCATTTCCTAAGGTGTATGATCTTTTCAATCAGTTGGTTGGCTCTTCGGTATTTTTTCAGCTTGACTTTGCCACTGGGTTTCATCAGCTAAGGGTCGCTGACGATAGCATTGATAAGACAACATTTAGGACACCCGATGTACTCTTTGAGTGGTTGGTTATGCCGTTTGGGCTGACCAACGCCCCAGCCTATTTTGTAGATTTGATGAGCCGTGTTTTTCGTGATGCCCTAAATAAGTTCGTTGTAGTATTTGTGGACGACATTCTGGTGTTTTCCAAGAGTATGGAAGAGCATGCTATTAATCTTTAGGAGGTTCTTCGCACACTTCGTGTTCATCAGTTGAAAGCAATATTCTCAAAATGTCACTTTTGGTGTGAGGAGGTGCGTTTCTTGGGGCATGTTATCTTAAGAGAGGGTTTAGCTATGGATCCTGCTAAGTTAGTAGCAATACAGTATTGGAAACCCCCAAGAACGCTACCGAAGTTAGAAGCTTTCTAGGTTTAGCTGGTTGTTATAGGAAGTTTATCAAAGATTTTGCTAAGATTTCAGTGCCGCTTACTCTCCTCACTAAGAAGAATGCGACATTCGTGTGGGGCATGGATTGTGAGGGTTCCTTCACGATGCTAAAGAGAGTCCTTACTAGTGCACCAGTGTTAGTTTTACTCGACATAGCTAAACCATTTATAGTATACACTGATGCATGTAGGGCTGGCCTTGGAGGCAGTATTGAAGTAGGAGGGAAGGGCAGTATGCTATGGGAGTAGATAGTTGAGAATGTTCGTCGACGGAAATTCTATCGGTTTAGAAAACCGTCGAACGAATTTAAATTAAAAATAACCGCAAGCGCACGGTGTATGAATGTAGCACGTGGCAAATACGGGTCGATCCGTAGGGAATTGATGTTTTGAAAAATCTATTCAATCAAATTAAACCAAAGTTGAAGAGTGTGATTAGCTAGAAATGTAAGAAACTCACAAAAACTAGCAAAAGAAAAGAAATGCAAATATGAGAGTTAAATGTCAATTTAGAGAATAAATTCACTCTCTAGATCATGTAGTTCAACACATGAAATCATGATCTTTCTTTTATGGTCATTAGTATTTTAATTGATGTGTTTATCATAAGTATGACATATTTGAGCTATTAATTAGCCAACATAAGTCATCAAACTATAACACACCCCTTAAAACACTTACTAACTTTCATGAAACTTGACAAAGAAAATGAAAATGAAATCTATTTTAAGTATGGCCTATTAACTATTGATTAGAAACATAACCATCAAATTTTAATTTCAAATCACTTTCTTTTGCCATAGTCATATTTTGATGAAGAGGCAATTAGTGTTAGTGATTGTTTAAGCATAGCCTATTTGGTGTCAACAATATAGGCTATCAAATTCAAAGCAAAAACAACAATTAAACCACTTCATTGATCATTCATTAAGCACAAAAAGAGAGCATGAATTAACATATAGTTGAAGCTACATAATTAGAGAGCTTCATTACCCCCTAAATTGAAGGGGTTTAGCCTCTCATATTTGTCATTTGCTTAACAAATGTAGCTTGCAACATGAAAGGAAAAAGAAAGAAAAATGAAAGAAAATGAAAAGAAAACTATTCTACTTGCATAAAAGTAATTCTACGCTACTAGCATGAAAGGAAATGAACATGTAAGTAAAAGAAACACTAATTAATATTGCATAAAAAGAAAAGAAAATTACATAAAATAAAAATGGCTAAGTAGCCATGAAAAGAGAAAGAGAGCTTTCTTTTATTTGATATAAACTAAACTAAAGAGAAGGAGGCCTAAGAGAGATTAAGAGAAGAGATGAGGCTAAGAGAAGAGAGGAGGCCTACATGAAACATAAGGGGTTATTTATACATGCATGAAACCCTAATCCATAATTTAGGGAATGACCAAACTACCCTTGAGAAAGTGTGGAGGCCAAGTTATCATTAGCTTTAATAATCCCCACTTAAATGTACATGATGCTTTAAATGTCTTTTAGCATGTGCATTAGCCTTTAATTTGTACATTAAGGTAGTGGGTAGGTGGGGTCCTCCATGATCTTCACTTTGAATTATTTCCATCTTCATTCCTTTATATTCTTTGTGCATGCATATTCCTTCATGAAACCATTTGTAATTGAGTTTAATTTCCTACAAAATAATATAAAAATTTCCAATTAAATTTTCTCAAATTAATATATGCACAAAAATGACCATTTTTCCCCTGGATGAAGATGAATATGTGACAATTTCAAATAATATGAATTTTGGTTTAAACAAGTTAAAATACCCAATATGATCATTTAGTTAATTTAAAAGGAATAAATATGGTGGTAAAAATATGCACATTTACGTGCACATCAAATACCCCCACACTTATCTTTTTATCCGTCCTCGAATAAAGGGAAACTAAGATAAATCCGTTTTCGTAAGAAGCACGATTGCATTGAGCATATGCAACAAGCCGTTAAACCTCTGGGTGTCCCCAGTAGGACGATTGTTGTCTCGTGAGGGTTTTCAACGGATACTACCCACAAAATCCAAATGCAGGATGAAAATATTTACAAAATGCAAGATTTATTTACAAAAAGATGAATGCAAGTTCTTTTAAAATATTTACAGATGAAAGATTTATTTTTAAATTGACACGAATAAGTTAAATATAGGTTTTGGCTATTATCTTGAAAATTTATGTCATTTACTCATCAAAATTTCCAACAAAAATCAAGTTACCATAACAAATAGACTATAGTTTAACTTGTTGTTTCGGTTGATAACAAAGTGTAATTATAAAATGGATCCTTAGTTGATTATCAAAGTTTATCGAAGTGGTATTTTCATTTCTTTTCCATAACAAATCAAATCAAATAAGTAAAAATAGTGCTAGGATTTCAATTGCTTGCTCTCTCATTATTTGCAAGAAAAATTACACACCTAGCTCAGGTAAACTGAGGCCAGATATACCACTCATGCACTGCCTTTAGGGCTTATGTGAGGGGAGTACAGAGCATGGCGAGTGCACACACTTTCGTGCATACACCTATCGACCGTAGGTGGTTTTTATTAAGTCTGTTTTTTTACATGTGTTACATACATGCATAACCGTGAGGACTTTTAAATGAGTATGAAAGAACATAATCAAAAATTCCAAGTAATCACCCATGCATAACCATGTGGACTTTTAAATGAGAGTGAATACTTGGATGTTATTATTTTTTATTTTTATATTTTTTTGAGTGGGAGTTTTGCAAAATCATCTTAGCACCATTTAACTTAGAAGACAAAAAAAAATGTTATATCCTTTACTTTACATCAACCACTTTTTAAAACAAAGATTTTCAATTAGGATGTACTTCGTAATTAACACGTATGAATCTTCCTACATATTAGTTAAACCATTATTATTTGTAATCAAACTTCATTTTTATTTTTGTTAAGACCAATAAATTTTCAAAAATTTCAATTTAATAAAACAAAGCCATATATTTATCTTATAGTGTTTCTTTTAAAAATAAATCAAAAGAAAATTTGTTTTTGGGATTTTTTTAAAATTTTTGTTTTTGTTTTTGTGATTTTAAAGCAAAAATAAACCATGAAAAAAAATGAAGATGAGTCTCCCCCCACACTTGATTTTGACTGTGTCCCCACAGTCAACCCAAGTGAAAGGGATGTTTATTATTATTTACATGAAAACGAACGGTATTTACACGAGATCAGAAAGTATATTGTCAAAAAGTAAATGAAACGGTCTTCCAAAAACCGATTCATTTGTCTCGTCGAGTATACGAGACACAGCTTAAGTTCGAAAAACCAAACCATAAAAGATTTTAAAGTTGAATGTTGATTTGGAAAAACGAATGTCGTTCTATTGAAAATTGAATGAGTTGTTTTGTTTTTGATGATTTTTAGGGTTGATAAAACACTTGATTGAAATTCAAGTTTATTTTCACCAATTTGAAGTTCAAACTTATCACTGAAAACTTCTTCAAAATTATCGATTTCAAAATCAAAATGGTTATCGAAATTTTCCCCTTCAGAATTCAACAACTTGTTTTCAAAAGTCCAAAAAACTCATGTTCGTTAAATTCATCTTCCTTTGTTGAATTATCAACAACTTCATCGCATATATCGAGTTTAAAGTTCAAAGTTGTCATATTCAAATTTTCAGAAAAAGGAAGATCGAAATTTAAATCGATTTTCTCACCCTCAATAGAACTGAAATCCAACTCAATTACCAAATTTTCAACAACTTCGTTAAGATCATCATTTTCCATTTCAAAATTTGTTGTTTGAAAATCGTCGATTTGGGTAAAAGATGGATTATCGCTTGACTTGTCACACGTTGGGATTTGAGTATGTTTATCACGTTGATTCAAATATGTTTCGAACACCAAATCCATGTGATCATTGTACATTTCATTCATTTGTTCAACAAAGTCAAATTTGTGATTATTAACTTGAAAACTTTTGATTTGTACTTGTTGAGGACAAGAATCGCCAATTTCAATAAATGGTGGTTTTGATTCTTCGGAAGTTGGGATTTGATTATGATTTTCACGAAAAGTTTTGTATTTCTCAAGTAATAAATCCCCGTTGTCTTCTTCCAATTGGTCAGCAAAATCAAATTCATGATTATTAGTTTGAAAATTTTCACTTTGAATTTGATAAGGACCAAAGTTTTCAGTTGTATTGTGGTTGAGATTATACCCATTGCCAAAATTATTTGAAAATTGATTCACATTTTCGTCTTGATTTTGAAATTCATCTTGAAACTCGAAATTGAATTGGCATGGGTTACACTTGAAATCATTTGAATTTTGAAGAGAATTCAAATTTTTATTATTTTGAAAACCTTGATTCGAGTTACAGCACAAATATGAATTGCACAACTCATTTGTACTTTGATTTTGTTGCGTAGAAAGTTCAAGTAACGATGAAATTCTATTTTCAAGAGTTGAGGGTTCATCGTTTTGAAAATTTTGTGGTTCAAGACTCAAATTGTTTAAACAATAGTTGTTGTTGTAATATCCATAAGAATTTGAAGTGAAATTATATGGATTATATTGATTTTCACAACTATCGTATAATTCATGTGAATATGGAAATTCGGACATTTTCAAGAAATTTCCTTTTTTTTCTTTATAAAGGAAAAATATTTACAAATAGGATTTATTTTTCAAAAGGGAAATTGATTTTTTTTTTGGTTTTTTTTTTTTTTTTTTTTTGGAAAAGTTTTATAATTTTTTTTGGATTTTTGTTTTTCTAATTTTTTTTGGATTTTTGAAATTTCAAGGAAAAAGGATTTAAAAATTTCAAAGGAAAAGGAATATTTACAATTCTTTTTTAGTTTTGGGTTTAGATTTTTTTTTTAAAATATGCATGAACTAATGCAACTAAATGAATACAGTGGTTAATTACAAATGATTTATCCTAAGTTAACTCAAAATTGTGTAATCACAAATTGTCTTAGATAAACAAGATAGTTCTCGGCCAGGTAACGGGCAGGAGTTATCGGTGCACCACGAATCATCGTAGCAATGCAGCCGAAGGTTTAAGTACCTTCAGAGGAACAACCACTATAATATTTACGAATCACCGTAATATTTATAAATGGTTATTACTCTGCCGTAGCCTAGACACCAAGAAATTAAATTGTTCAAAGAAGACAACTTGTCAATATACAATTAAATGCTATCGTTGTCTAACCGTTATTATAAATAAATTCTATAATGAAATGCAAAGCAGAAATTAAAAGTGTATTAACAATGCAACTACGAATGAATTTTTTTTTTAAATGCAAGCGAATAATAATGCAATTCAAATAAAACTATAGATAAAAGCAACAATTTTTTTTCAAGCAAGCAAGCGGAGCAATTTTATTGCAGTAACTCCTTATTTATCTGCTTTGACAACCTGAAAAGAAAAACATGATATATATACAATATTTTTTTATATATGTTTATCAAAGAAGAAAACTAAGAAAGTAAAGAAAAACCAAACAAATGAAAACCAAAACTATTTTTTTTATATATATATACAATTTTTATTTAAAGAAGGAAACTAAAAAAAAAACTAAACAAACTTGTGAAAACAAACAAAATGAAAACTGAAACTAGTGAAAAACTAATCAAACTTGTTTTTTTTTGGATAAAACAAAATAAAACTCAAATTAAACCAAATAAAACACTCAAGCCCACACTAACCGGCCCACTTTAGAAAATCAATTACGCATCAAAGTTCATCCTCCATGTTCTCTGGTAAAAACAAAATATCAATTCAGGAAATACAGAAAGAAGAAAAAAAATGAAATCGCAAAATCTAAAATTGAGGTTCCTGGTTTGTCGATTGAGGTTCGCAGTTTGAAGTTTCGGTTGGATGGATTTCGAGAGGGGAGGTCGTTTGATTCTTTTTTTTTCTTTTTTTTCTTTTTTGAGTGTTGTCTGTCGTCGACGGCGAAGTATGGATGAGGTTGCGGAGGCGCGATGGGGTTGCTCGCAATTTGTTTCAGTGAAGAAAAGGCACGGGGAAGAGGGGAGTTGCGTGAAGCCGCAGGGCGATTATAGGTGATTTGGGGAAGCAACTGGTGATGGTTGAAGTCACGAAGTTGAATTGGTGGCAGTGTTTGGCTTGACAAGGTTGAATTGCCGACTCTGGAATGCAAAACGCAGTGGTATATTCATGGAAATAGAAGTGGATGTGGTCAGATGGTAGGGAGGTTTAAACTGTTGCTAGCAATGTGATGATGTGGGAATGAGAGTGCAGGCAGTAAAGCAAATGTTGTGGCTGATGGACTTGTTGGTGGAGGAGGGGATAACAGGTCATGGACTGGTTAGGGGAGTTATGGTAGGCGGTTGAACTTTGTTTGGATCAAGAAGATTTGCAGTTGTTCACTGATGAAGTGCATAGTTTGGTTGAACGGTGGTAGCAGCTTTGTTGTTCGAACGGCAGAAATGTGGAGTTGTAGCAGTTCGAGGCGCTTGGGTGGATTAAAGTTGGAAATGTTGAAATAGCTGCAGTGGGTTGATGGTGATTAGAGGTTGTGAAGTTGCCTCGGTGGTGTTGGAATTCGAAGTGGGAAGTGACTTCTGTAGTGGCCGATGGTATTTGCAATAGTATGGAGGCTGCTGAGGCAAGGGATGTTGTAGAAGTTTGGGAAATGTAGGAGATGGTTTGGAAGTGAAGACAGTATTGCAGAGAAGTAGTTGAACTGTGGGTTGGTGATGAATTGTATTTATGTGGTAACGAGATGTATGTGTGGTAAGGCATAAATCGTGATGATGACTTTCTGTTCAGGCAGTAGTGCACAATTGAGAATGGTTGTGTATTGTAGCAGAAGTTTGTAGTGTGCACTGTGTGTTTATGCAGTTTGATGTGAAGGCAGAAGGCAGGCAGTGGATGAAGTTGTTATGTTGGGGTTTGTGGTGACTGGTATGGTTGAAGATGCTTGTTTGGATGTGAAGAAGTGCCAGCAGTTGGTTGTGGAAGGCAGCAGAAAGTTTGTTGTGCACTGGAATGTGATGGATGTATGTGGTTGATGGTTGGAACTGTGAACAGTGAGGTTGTTTAATTAGCAGAGGTGAAGTAGAAGTTTATTGAATGATTTGGTGATGAGTAGTGCAGGCAAGTGTATAGGAAATGGCAATGGTCTGGTTGTAGGGGATGATGAATGCAAGGGGTTGCTGCACAGTGAAGGTATGTAGAGTGATGTATTATAGCAGATGGTATGAGGCAGTTGATTGCACTGATATGGCAGTGGAGTGGTTGGCAGTAGGATGTTGGTTGAAGTGTATGCAGTCGAGGGGTAGTTGATGGTCTGGTGTGTTTGTTATTGGAGAATGGACTGTGCAAGGGAGAGAAACAGAGAGGCAGAGATGAACAAAATGCACAGTGCAGTTTTTTTTTGTAAATGTGAAAAAAGGAAAATGCAATAGTAAAAAAAAATGTAAATGCAGCTGTAAATCTGTAAATGCAATTTGAAATTGAATTTTTTTTTCTTTTTGGATTGTATATGATTTTTTTTTAGAAATGCAATGCAAAATGAAAATAAATAATAACAAGCACACACACAAGATTGAAAACACAAACACACGCAATTTTTTTATATAATAAAAATGCAAACAAACACACAAAACAAACACACAAGAAAATCAAATGAAAATAATCCAAAGAATAGAAAACTAAAATCAAAACAAATCCCCGACAACGACGCCAAAAACTTGTTCGTCGACAGAAATTCTATCAGTTTAGAAAACCGTCGAACGAATTTAAATTAAAAATAACCGCAAGCGCACGGTGTACGAATGTAGCACGTGGCGAATACGGGTCGATCCGCAGGGAATTGATGATTTTAAAAATCTATTCAATCAAATTAAACCAAAGTTGAAGAGTGTGATTAGCTAGAAATGTAAGAAACTCACAAAAACTAGCAAAAGAAAAGAAATGCAAATATGAGAGTTAAATGTCAATTTAGAGAATAAATCCACTCTCTAGATCATGTAGTTCAACACATGAAATCATGATCTCTCTTTTATGGTCATTAGTGTTTTAATTGATGTGTTTATCATAAGTATGACATATTTGAGCTATTAATTAGCCAACATAAGTCATCAAACTATAACACGCCCCTTAAAACACTTACTAACTTTCATGAAACTTGACAAAGAAAATGAAATCTATTTTAAGTATGGCCTATTAACTATTGATTAGAAACATAGACCATCAAATTTTAATTTCAAATCACTTTCTTTTGCCATAGTCATATTTTGATGAAGAGGCAATTAGTATTAGTGATTGTTTAAGCATAGCCTATTTGGTGTCAACAATATAGGCTATCAAATTCAAAGCAAAAACAACAATTAAACCACTTCATTGATCATTCATTAAGCACAAAAAGAGAGCATGAATTAACATATAGTTGAAGCTACATAATTAAAGAGCTTCATTACCCCCTAAATTGAAGGGGTTTAGCCTCTCATATTTGTCATTTGCTTAACAAATGTATCTTGCAACATGAAAGGAAAAAGAAAGAAAAATGAAAGCAAATGAAAAGAAAACTATTCTACTTGCATAAAAGTAAATCTACACTACTAGCATGAAAGGAAATGAACATGTAAGTAAAAGGAAACACTAATTAATATTTCATAAAAAGAAAATAAAATTACATAAAATAAAAATGGCTAAGTAGCCATGAAAAGAGAAAGAGAGCTTTCTTTTGTTTGATATAAACTAAACTAAAGAGAAGGAGGCCTAAGAGAGACTAAGAGAAGAGATGAGGCTAAGAGAAGAGAGGAGGCCTACATGAAACATAAGGGGTTATTTATACATGCATGAAACCCTAATTCATAATTTGGGGAATGACCAAACTACCATTGAGAAAGTGTGGAGGCCAAGTTATCATTAGCTTTAATAATCCCCACTTAAATGTACATGAAGCTTTAAATGTCTTTTAGCATGTGCATTAGCCTTTAATTTGTACATTAAGGTAGTGGGTAGGAGGGGTCCTCCGTGATCTTCACTTTGAATTATTTCCATCTTCATTCCTTTATATTCTTTATGCATGCATATTCCTTCATGAAACCATTTTTAATTGAGTTTAATTTCCTACAAAATAATATAAAAATTTCCAATTAAATTTTCTCAAATTAATATATGCACAAAAATGACCATTTTGCCCCTGGATGAAGATGAATATGTGACAATTTCAAATAATATGAATTTTGGTTTAAACAAGTTAAAATACCCAATATGATCATTTAGTTAATTTAAAAAGAATAAATATGGTGGTAAAAATATGCACATTTACGTGCACATCAGAGAACTCATGAGAAGAACTATCCCACCCATAATTTTGAGTTGGCTGCTATTGTTTTTCGCTCAAGTCTTGGAGACATTACTTGCTAGGAGAGAGGTTAGAGCTTTTCACTTACCATAAATCATTAAAGCACCTATTCTCACAAAAAGATTTAAACTTGAGGCAGCAGTGTTGGATGAAGTTTTTGGCATCATATGACTTTGAGAAAGCTTACACCCCCGGTAAGGGAAACATGGTTGTGGATGCGTTAAGTAGGAAGAGGGCAACCCTTAATCCAATGTTCGTGGAGTGGAAGAGCCTAGAGTTTATTTCCACATTTGATTTTAAGCACTCTATGGACATTACTCTTGGATTATTAGTAGCACTTGAGGTAAAGCCTACCCTCATAGATCAGATTGGCTCAAGGCAGCAAGAGGATTCAGAGCTTGTGGATATTTTGGATAGGATTAGCAGAGGAGAAGTCTCTAGACATCTCCAACGCTATTCCATCGATAGTAAAGGGTGGCTAAGGAGAGATGGAAGACTTTGTGTCCCTCGAACTGGTGATTTGATGAGAGAAGTTCTTGCAGAGGCACACCATTCTCGGATGACTATTCATCCGTACAGTGATAAGATGTATAGGGACATGAAGAGAATATTTTATTAGAGTAGCATGAAAAAGAATGTAGCAGAGTTTGTGGCTAAGTGTCATGTATGCCAAAGGGTCAAGGCAGAGCAGCAGAGGCTTGGCCGATTACTTCAACCATTGGATGTACCTGAATGAATGTGGAATAATATTTCGATGGACTTCATAGATGGTTTACCTCGATCGAGGAAGGGGAATACCAGTATTTGGGTGATTACATATCGTTTTACTAAGAGCGGCCACTTCATTTCGGTCAAGAGTAAGAGGACAACACCTTATTTGGCATCCTTATACGTTCGTGAGATAGTCCGACTTCATGGAGTTCCCTCTAGCATAGTGAGCGATAGATACCCTATCTTTACTAGTGAGTTTTGGAGGAGCTTGCAAGAGGCTCTAGGGAAACGGATGGACAAACGGAGAGAGTTAATAGAGTTCCTGAAGATTTGTTGAGGACGTGCATTCTTGATTTTGGAGGAAATTGGGAGGAGCTGCTTCCTTTAGTGGAATTCACATATAACAATAGTTTTCAGGCTAACATTGGGATAGCTCCTTTTGAAGCTCTTTATGGAAGACCTTGCAAGTCGCCTTTGTGTTGGTTGGAGTCTACAGAAAGATTGCTACTTGGTCCCGACATGATTAGAGAGACGTCAAAAAAGATTAATTTGATTAGAAGGAGAATGAAGACGGTCCAAGATTGACAGAAATCCTACGCAGGTAAGTAGAGAAGGGATATTGAGTTTAAGGTAAGGTGTCTCCACTAAGAAAGGTAGTGAAGTTTAGATCAAGTGGGAAACTTTCTCTCAGATTCGTGGGACCGTTCCCCATAGTGGAAAGGGTAGGGAAGATGGCGTATCGGATAAAGCTGCCGTAGAGGCTCGTGGGAGTTTATGATGTTTTTCATGTTTCGCACATAAGGAAGTGCTTACATGATTCAACAGAGGTAGTGGAACCTAGCCAATTTAAAGAAGTTGAAGTGGAGAGAGAAGCATCGATTCGTTGCATTCCTACCAAGATCGTTGGACATGATATCAAGAAGCTTAGGAATAAGGAAGTCCCATTGGTTAAGGTGCAGTGGGGAGATAGTATTTTGGATGCTACATGGGAGGCTAAGGAGAAAATACGTACCTTTTATCCACATCTTTTGGATGGTACGTTTTGAGTTTCCTATTTCCATCTTTAGTTTTGAATAGGTTCTTTCTTTTAGTATCCTTTAGGAGGGTAGATCTTAGGATTTAATCTATGAATGGTTGGACTGACTATAAACATGTTACTAGAACATGTTATGTATGATGGGCACTCGTGGTTGCAAGTGTTTGCTAGTGGATGCTAATGGATGCATATACACACATTAGGCACTATTATCTCTTAGGGGTCGGCCTAACTAGGTCACTAAAGCATATGAATATGGATGTGTGTGCACTTGTATTTTTATTTCATGGTTGCTATGAATGGGTGATTATCATATGACTGTTGCATTTGGATGATGATTGTAGCACATATACAGAACTATCAGTTATCATTAGGAAACTTGCATTCATTTGGATACATGGCATGGACATGATTGCATAAAAAGAAGGTCGACTGAATCAGTAGACCGCCTGATCTTTTGCATTAGTTAAGGACATTGACACTACGCTATTGCATATAACATAAATTGCATTAGAAAGCTTAAGGACAATGGATGATGGTTGAATATATGGTTATAGAATTTGGATGAAAATATTTATTTCATTCTTCTATCCTTGGATATTTCGGGGATGAAATCCTTTAAGGAGAGGAGAATGTAACAACCCAAAATTTGAGCTATAATAATTAATCAACGAATTAATTAAATAAGTTTGTGAAATTGTCAAAATTGAGCTACAAGAGTTGCACCGTTGGGTCCGTGGTAATTTTGATCAATTTCCATATATAACTTGTCCAAATCCGAGCTAGTATGAAGAAGTTACGAAAGAAATAAGAAATCAGAATTTTATAAAAAGAAATGAAAAAAATAAAATAATAATACATGTTCATAGGTCGACCCGCATTAGGATCAGGTCGACCTATGGGTTGACCTCCAAAGGGGTCGGATTCCCCTACGTTTCTGCCTGGACATGAAAACGTCCTGGTACGAGCCGATAACCATATTTTTTTTGGTCAAATCTCATGCGTCCATAGTTGCATCCAACAGTTCTTAGAGAGCCTATGACGTGGTTATACCAAATTTAATCTTCAAATCCAACAGTCCGAGATCCCTAAGTCACGCTATAAATAGAGCCCTAGGCCTAGCTATTTTTCTCATTCAGATTTTCTTCCATTTGGGTTCATTGGCAGAGGTTGAACCCTAATAGAAATTTTTTCTAGGTAAGAAATCTTTTTGATAAAAATATTCTATGCCCTAGAAGTGGATCTGGGAAGGCCAAGGACTAGAACTAAGGACCACAGGTGAGTGTTTTGTAATTATTTTAGAATTTTTAGTAATTTAAAATAATATGGTTCTCAATAGTTGTAGTTTTTCTACAATTTTGAGACAGTTTTTATATAAGTTATTTACAGTTAGTTTTTAAGTAAATTTCAGAAGTTCTTTTCCGTCTAATTTATTTAGCTATTTTTATTCAGCTATTTTATTTAGTTAATTATAGTTATTTGCAGTTATTTACATTTATTTACATCTATTTTAAAGTTAGAATTTAGCATGTAAATGTTAGTTTCTTTTTATAGAGATTCAATCCTTTTTGACGCGAATAAGATAATAAAAAGAGAAGAATTTGTTAATATGGATTAAATAGAAAAACACTAAATTTACAGAAATCGAATGTATAATAACAAAAACGGAGATAAAATAGAGATGGACTGAAATAGGTAAATTTAAGATATTTGCAAGCATGATTATAACAAATGGTTATAACTAAAAAGAGAAAATAGAAGGGCAATAATTATAACATAGGTTATAATTAAAAAGAAAGAAATAACAGAAGAGGCATATTTTAAAACTTAGATTAAGTTAACAAGCAAATATAGAAGCAGTGGCCCGTACCGGCAGCATTCCATTTCCGATCTAGGACTGATGGTCTCGCAATAGTAGGTGAGGCTAGGACATGCTTATGTTGATTAGGTTAAATAAGTGACAAATAGATGGAGGCTCAAATCTAGAGATTTGGGAAAATGGCACAAAACTACAAGATTGTTTGTTAGGACCAGTACCGGCAGCATTCCTTTTCGGGTCTAGGACCGATGGTCTCACAATAGCTAGGTGAGGCTAGGCAGCATTTCCTTTCTGGTCTAGGACTGATGGTCCGACAATAGTTAGGTGAGGCTGGAAAGCATTCCCTTTCTGGTCTAGGATTGATGGTCTCACAATAGTTTGGTGAGGCTAGACACGCTTATGCTGATTAGGGTAAATAAAGGGTCAAATAAGGAGTGACAGTTAGTGTGTACCGACGATGACCGAGCGTGCGACATCGATTAGGGTAAATAATTTGCTATTCCGTCTTACACAATAAAGAGGTGTCTTTTGCTGTGACCAACAAGATTGGTTCACAGTGGTACAACAGAGATTGAATAGGCTGATCAAAGGGTAGAATTTGGATTTTAGCCTAATCAAAGTAGTTTAAGACAAGTGCAAACAATCGAAACAATCAAAGCAAATAATCAAAGCAAACAGTCAAACAGTATTCTATGCGAGTTGTATCTTTTCTTTATTTCCATTTTAAACTAGAACTGTTGCTTAGTCTATTATCTTTGTCCTACTTGGAAATGCTAGTAATTACTTTCACTCACCGGACTTATTGTCTGACCCACTCCTCTATTTCCCCTTTGCCCCCATAGGCCAGCAGAGTCGAGGACAGTAGATTCAGATTGCTTAGAGATATATTTTTGGAGTTTTTCATGTATTCTTCTTCTTTTCAATTTTCTTTTTATTTAGCTTTTAATGTACTGGCACTTATAAGAGAGATGATTGTTATTATTTTTGTATCTGATTCTAAGACTGAGGTGTATTTTTCATAAGACACGAGTATTTGGTTTCTAAACATACTATGCTTTTATGATGCGACAACCCGAAATTTTTAGGCTTTTGAAATTGGAATTTTAATTGATCCAAACTTGAATTTCAAATATCACCATTTACTGGATAAATTAATTTTGAATTAAACTATTGGAAATTGAATAAAATATGAAATCAAGGATTTTTAACTTGTTAAAAATAATTTGAAGACTTATAAATTTATATTGATAATACTGAAGGTAATAGAACTTTTAAAATTGAATTTAAAAGGGTTTTTTTTTTAAGTTTTGAAATTTTATCGTTTAAATCGATATTTAAAAATAGCATTCCGAGGCACGGTCTCGGAATTCGACGAAACCTGTTCCATTGGATCCGTAATATTGTATTATTATCGAATTTCAATTTCCGTAACATTTCGAGTTGTTGTGTGAGCGAACGATATTTAAACGCGCTGAAATTTGAATCGAGAATTTAAATAATATACATATTCATACCAATCAAATCACAGCCGTTATTCTCTGGTGTACCGTGTACGTTTCCCCTTGCCGTCTTGAGCACGCCACTATCGTACGAGTCTTTTCCTCGTTAAATCCCATTACCCATTTTTTTTCGTTTCTCGGCTACTCTTATCAAATTGCCGTTCAAAAAAAAGAGAATGGAAACCTAGCCCTATCCTCTTGATTCGAAATCGATACCCATACCGACGCCTTCTCAATCGAAACCAGTTCGTCACGACCTGATGGAGCTAAAGCAACGCGAGGTGAGAGGAGTGGCATCGTGGAGCAGCGGGCGCTTTCCGATGACGTGAATAATCACGACTTGTTGTCGCCGCTGGTAATCGTATTCGACCTAAGGTCACTCGATCGAATGCGACGTGAGGTTGGAAGGTTGACTGTTGACGGCAGGTGGCTGCATCGTTCGATATAGGGGCTGCGACCTGGTGCGTTCGAGGCGGTTAGTTCCAGGGTTAAGGAAAGTTCGGCAGGCGATTTGGAAGATAGGTCTTCGAGCGTCAGTGATAGGATGGAATTGTTATCGTTGCAGTGAGGTATTTTCCTGTTTGTTTATTTGAATTATATATATATATATATATATATATTTAGACATATTTAAGGAACATAATATATGTATACATATAGAATTTTTATTTAAAGAAGGATGCAGAACAATCCTATTTCTAAATACAAAAAAATGTATCAGTAAAGTAATTATACTAAACAGAGATTAGTTTACAATCTAGACTATTAGTTGGAATATGTATAAAACAGAAGTTTTGGAATATATGAATATGTATATAGTTAAATCCATAGTTTTGGACTGTATGTAAATAATTATTTATCGATGTACATAAATAAAACAGGAATAGAATATATATAAGATTTGTTAAATAAGTAGGAATTTTAAAATGTTGAAGGATTTATATAAATTAGATTTTATAAAGCTTACTTAACTTATTTTTATAGATATTTAGATGTAATTCAAAATGAAAGGAAATAAATATACATATACATCAATTTCCAATTACTTGTTGATTTTGAATAAATAGGGATTAATTTATTAAATTAGCTTACTTGATTACTTTAACCTCTAAAAGATTATTCAGAGGAAAATTCGTTTATATTAAATTAATAATTGGTAATTGACTGTTCGATTATTTCAAATATTTATGAATCATCTAATATTTATTCAAGGTCAAATATCGAAAACTCAAGTCAAGATTGGATCAGACTGCAATAATAGCAAAGGTGAGTTAATCTCACTCAGTTAAATTTAAATTTAAATGACTAAGTTTAAATAATATTTTGAATGGTTGAATTGATTTGATGTGCTATTGTATGATATATTTTGGAATTGATGCATTATATTGTGCTAACGTCTGTGGATGCAGGGAAAACAGGTTGGAGGGATCCAACTGAATCCCTCAACATTTATTTAAATTATTTAATATCCACTGCTGTGATTGATTGATATTCTATGATGAATTATATTAGAATATTGAATGTTATAGTCTGCATGAATATTTTGGTACTCTTTTTTATCCAAATATATAGAATTGGATTTTGAAAGGAAATAAAAGAAGTGAACTCTTACGAAATAATTATAAAGAATGTTTATAAATTAAAGTGAATTGGATAAGAATATTAGTGGTTTCAAAACACTAACTAATAAAATTCTGTATATGGAAAGGAGTTTTTGAATAAATAGAAAGTTAATGGAGTTTGAAACTTCAGTGATATTATTTAATAGAACAAAACATTTATTTAATATTTTAAGATTTAAATTATTGAAAGGAATAAGGAAGAAATTGGGAAAAGCCTAAAATTGGTATATTTCACTTAAAAGATTTTGAAATCAAACGGAAAATAATAACAATAATAATAAGTCCATAAGTAATGAATTTTGAAATGAATTGAGTAATTAAAAGAAACTTATTTCAAATAAAATAAATTGGAAATCAATTTGGGGAAATTGATTTAAGTGGTTGAAGTTGGAATATTCTCTGGATGGCCAAGTACATGTTTTTAAAAGTAAATTTGTAAATATAAATTAAATGTTTTTAAGTTGTTTTTAAAGAAAGCAAGTTTTGTAAAATTTATTATTTCTAATATTTAAAGTCTAAAGTAAGTATTTTCTTTTATTCTATTTCAGCAGTAATTAATAAGAAGTAACTTAGTATTTTGTTTTTAAAAAGTAGAAACCTAGTTTTATATTTTATTAAGTAACCTTATTTTCAAATATTCTTATAGTAAATATTATTAACAAAATATTAAAGTAATTTTAACTTGAATGTTTTAAAGTATATTTTTTAAAAGTGAAGTGTTTTAAATTATTTTAAAAATCAAAAGTTTTGTGCTTGGTGATTCCAGTGGAAATGGAAATACTTGGAATTTATTCCGAGAAAGGCAGATAGTTTTGAAACTATTTTCAAAGGAATTTGAAAAGTGAAAAATATCTTGTGAAGATATTTTTGGAATAAATAAATAATTTGGGGAATTATTTATTGTTTGACGGATGTTTGTAAATATTAATTGATAGTTAAATCACCGACTATCAATATTGGCCAAATACGTTGATCGTTTCGAAGAGACCGGGATCGAGTTTGCTATATTACAGCATGATAGGGGGTTCTCGCTTCGCGTTTGGTGGCGAACCGGAGACTCTTACCCCTACATGTTCCCGGGGAGGGGGGGGGGGGGGTGGGAGTTGGTTGCGAGTCGAGAGTCTGGCCGTAAAAGCAAACCCGAGGTACCAGTGTATGCGACGGTGGGGCTGGATGGTTGAAAAGCCTACCAGTTGTGGCCGCTGTCGATGGTTGAAAAGCCTAGACCGTTTCACTTGGTATCAGAGCGAGGTTGGTGATAACCTTGGCTCTGGTGGGAACTACTCATTTAAATTAGAGTCCGTAGTACTCTAGAATGAGTTTGAGCGTATTAATAAATATGAGCGCGTATTTGTTAGTGAATATAAATTGTTTTAATATTGTGTTGATTGGTTTGTTGAGTGGCATATGAACCTTTGTCGGCATAGACTGTACAACTGTATCGAAGGGGTTTCTAAACACTTGAATAGAATAGTCGACACAGTATCGTTTTAAATATGGGTAAATGAAATAATTTTACCCAAAAATATATTTTGATATAAGTAAAAGTTCTGTAAACTATTTAGCTAATATATGGTTGATTGGATGTTAGGAAAAATAATATTAAATTATTATCATTGTTAAGTGAAAATTTAACTAGAAAATGAAAATGTAACCAAAGGTTGTGGAAAATAAATTCATTTATAAAAGGAAAGTTATAAAATGAAATTTATAAATATGAATTATAAATGTAACTTATGAATTGAAATACATCAAATGGAAATTTGTATAAGCATAAACTGTACAAATGAATTATATTTAAAATTTATTTAAGCAGGCTTTAGAAATGTAAAATCCCGGAGATTTGGAAATGTTTATTGAAGTGTTTTGAAGATAAATAATAGCATTATTATTTTGGAGGTATTTCTGAAAGAAAATGTATTTTGAAAGTGATATAGCATTGAAATCACTTGGATCATTGGAAAATAATTCTGATGATGACGGCCGCTTCATCAGTATTCATTCTCGAATTTCTAAGTGGCGGATTGCTGCCAAAAATCGATTTGTTCAGAAAAGCTGGTTGTTTTTGAAAATCTCAAAGGAAATTTGTTGGTAATAAAACCAGGATGGGTTTGATTTTTGAGGAGTGTGATTTGAGATGTTGAAGATTTCAAAATGTTTTGAAACCAAAACCAGGTGTTTGAAAATCCTGATGAGATAGGTTGTAAGCTTATAAATTAAGATAATTTCTAAATCATGAAGGAAATATAAGCTTTGAATGTTGGAATTTAAATTTAAAATGAAAAGTTAAAAATGAAATTAACTTGGATTGGAGAATAAAATTTAACTAGATTGAATAAATTGAATAGGCTGAAAATAATATCCAGTTGTATTCGAATTAAGTTGAAATCGTATTAAATTTAAGTAAATCCGAGTTAAAATAAAATTGAATTTGGAATAAGAATTCAATTGAATTAATGAATGAAAATAGATTCTTACCTGAATAATGAAAAAAATAGTTGGGTAAGGATTGGGTTGAAATAAATAAATTAGAATAACTTGTAAAGGAATTAAAATCCATGGAATAAAATACGCTGGGGTATAAAGAAGCATAAAGCTTGAGTTAAAAATAAAAGAAGAATATATTCAAGCCTATAATGAATGAAATTGTGTAAATAATAAGTTGTGACTTATAAAATCAAATAGTGAGATATAAAATCCCAAAATAAATATAGTTTGATGTATTGGAAAATAAAATGAAAATCAAAACTTGAATTATAAAATAAATTGAACTAAGACAATTGAATGAAGCGATATTTGAAATTAAAAATCAAGTATTGAACTATAAATAAGAGAGAACTAATTTTATAATAAATTAGTTAATAAAATGTGTAAATGGGAACGTAATGTAGTTTAATAGAAGCTGAATTGTGAATTTATGATGAAGTTTGGAAATAAAACTCAAGTTATAAACTAAATTCGACTTAAATTGTTGGTGAAGCAAATGAGATTGAATTGGGAGTTCATAAAAGTGAATGGTAAATTGAAAATGAATTGTGAATTCAGAACTTGAGTTATAAATAAAAATTTAACTTGAAGTGTTAACAAATTAAATATAATTGGAAAGGTATCGAATGAAAATGTAATTGGATTAGAATAGTAATGGTTGGTATTGCAAATAAAATCCAACTATGTGGAAATAAGTTGGAAATAGCCTTATAATAAATTGAACGAGTTGAATCTGGAAAGTTAAATTCTATAATAACCAATCAAATGAAATTGCAAATTTAAAATGAGATTTAATTGAGAGAGAGAATTAAGTTGAACAGAAAAGAGAAAAATTTACTTGTAAAATGAAAATGAGCTTAAGTATAAAATGAAGTGAATTGACTTAAGCTAAACAAATGGAGGAGTTGAATTAAAGTTAACTTAAACTAAGTTTAATGATATTGGGTTGGATTTAAATCAAGTGAAAATAAAATTAAATCGAAATAGAATTCGGTGAGTTACATATAATATTTAATGGAATGATATTCTTAAATAAATAATTGTAAACCATTTAAATTGTTAAGAATTTGATATAACTTGGAGTCTATATTGAAATGGTTATTGAATGAAATAGCTTAGATTGTCTTTGAGCTAAATAAAACAGCTTGGAATAAACAAATATGGAATGGAATGTGAATGAATGGATTGTGAATAAAATTGAAATGGAATGTGTCGAGCTAAATAAATGGTTTGTGAATAAATTTAAAAATGGAATAGAATTAAGTATAAATGTAGTTGAAATCAATTTAAAATGGTTATAAAACATAAATACTTATTTATTCACATAAATCTCGTTGAATTGCATAGAATAAATTGTCATTTGATGTAAATGGAAGTAATTAAAATTTTATGAATTGATAGGAGTAAAATAAATTGATTTTGAGAGCAACTGAATTAATTATGAGTTCGTTTTGCTTAAAAATAAATTAATGTAAGAGATTGAGTTTAAACCATTCAAATTTATAAAGTTGTATACGAATGGATTGACAACCATTCAAATTGAATGAAAATGGTTGATAAATTAATTGAAATAGTTGAATTAGTATGAAAACTATATAAATTGCTTATGGAAGGTGTTTGGTATGCTTTTCTTTTAGAATTCATATGTTTTAACCATTACAAATAAGTGAAATGTTGTTAAACTTCATATATTTGGCACTTACGTGTTTAAATTGAGTAAGTACAGGTGCTGGGAAGCCGTGTGGCTCGATTTTGGGCACGCTAATTTCTAATAAATAAGCTGTTTGCTTAAAAATGCTAAATAAGGTACGCCTACGCAATACAAATAGGAAATATGAACTGTTTTTTATTTTTCCAACCGTGTGGGTCGATGTATATATATTTATATCTCTTGTCAAATTGCAAAAGCTCCTCCGTACAAAGGAGACTCTGCCAAAAAATTTCAGAAATTTTGGGAGTTAGAAAATTTTTGAAAATTTTTGAAAAATTTTGTTAACGACAAAATGGTTTAAAACTGGAAAAAATTGAAATAAGTTAGTAAATGAAACTAACTAAATAATGACAAGAATTAGTTATAAATGGAAAATAAAATTCAATATTTAAAGTTGAAGATAAATTGAATTCATATGGAAATGAAAGAATCAATTTGAACAAAATTAGGTATAAACTAAAGTGGTAAAGTGGGAATAAATATAAGAAACATATAAAATGCTTATACTAACTTAAGAGGGAATGATAAATTCTTAAATGAAAGATTGATACTACAAATATATCTAAGATAATATTGGAATGAATAGATATTGGCATTTTGTAAGAAAGTCGATAAAATGTTTTGGGATATTGTGATTGGATATTAGTACTAAGCAGGATATGCAGGTAATATAAAGGGAAAAGAGAATTGGTTTGGATTTCAAAAGATAAATTTGAAATGCTCAACAAAAAGGTATGTATTTAAATTTGGTCTGAAATTTGATTGGGATTTTGGATTGAGCCACTTGGCCCTTTTGTTTTCTTTTTGGATTTGGGAGGCCGTAGAGTCATTTTGTAGTTGTACCGAGCTAGCCGCGCAAAGGAGACGTTGGCAAAATTTTTCGAAAATTTAGAGAGTTAGAAAAATTTTGAGAAAATTTTGATAATTCAAGATTTGGTTTTTTAATTGAAATTTGAATGGTTAAACAAATAGTATAGTTTGAAACCATGGGAAAGTTGAGAAGTTGAAAGAAATAATAATGGGTCTTTAATAAAAGAATATGTTATGGCAAGTTAATTAAACTGTTTGGTTTTGAAAAATAGTAATGGGAATGGGACCATTCTTCCTAACTAGTAATTTCGGGGACGAAATTCTTTTAAGGGGGGAGGATTGTGACGACCCGAAATTTTTAGGCTTTTGAAATCGGAATATTTAATTGATCCAAACTTGAATTTCAAATATCACCATTTACTGGATAAATTAATTTTGAATTAAACTATTGGAAATTGAACAAAATATGAAATCAAGGATTTTTAACTTGTTAAAAATAATTTGAAGACTTATAAATTTATATTGATAATACTGAAGGTAATAGAACTTTTAAAATTGAATTTGAAAGTGTTTTGTTAAGTTTTGAAATTTTATCGTTTAAATCAATATTTAAAAATAGCCTTCCGAGGCACGGTCTCAGAATTCGATGAAACCTGTTCCATTGGATCCGTAATATTGTATTATTATCGAATTTCAATTTCCGTAATATTTCGAGTTGTTGTGTGAGCGTACGATATTTAAACGCGCTGAAATTTGAATCGAGAATTTAAATAATATACATATTCATACCAATCAAATCACATCCGTTATTCTCTGGTGTAACGTGTACGTTTCCCCTTGCCGTCTTGAGCACGCCACTATCGTACGAGTCTTTTCCTCGTTAAATCCCATTACCCCTTTTTTTTCGTTTCTCGGCTCCTCTTATCAAATTCCCGTTCAAAAAAAAAGAGAATGGAAACCTAGCCCTATCCTCTCGATTCGAAATCGATACCCATACCGACGCCTTCTCAATCGAATCTAGTTCGTCACGACCTGATGGAGCTCAAGCAACACGAGGTGAGAGGAGTGGCATCGTGGAGCAGCGGGTGCTTTTCGATGACGTGAATAATCATGACTTGTTGTCGCCGCTGGTAATCGTATTCGACCTAAGGTCGCTCGATCGAATGCGACGTGAGGTTGGAAGGTTGAGTTGACGGCAGGTGGCTGCGTCGTTCGATATAGGGGCTGCGACCTGGTGCGTTCGAGGCGGTTAGTTCTAGGGTTAAGGAAAGTTCGGCAGGCGATTTGGAAGATAGGTCTTCGAGCGTCAGTGATAGGATGGAATTATTATCGTTGCAGTGAGGTATTTTCCTGTTTGTTTATTTGAATTATATATATATATATATATATATATATATATAGACATATTTAAGGAACATAATATATGTATACATATAGAATTTTTATTTATAGAAGGATGCAGTACAATCCTATTTCTAAATACAAAAAAAATATGTATCAGTAAAGTAATTATACTAAACAGAGATTAGTTTACAATCTAGACTATTAGTTGGAATATATATAAAACAGAAGTTTTGGAATATATGAATATGTATATAGTTAAATCCATAGTTTTGGACTGTATATAAATAATTATTTATCGATGTACATAAATAAAACAGGAATAGAATATATATATAAGATTTGTTAAATAAGTAGGAATTTTAAAATGTTGAAGGATTTATATAAATTAGATTTTATAAAGCTTACTTAACTTATTTCTATAGATATTTAGATGTAATTCAAAATGAAAGGAAATAAATATACATATACATCAATTTCCAATTACTTGTTGATTTTGAATAAATGGGGATTAATTTATTAAATTAGCTTACTTGATTACTTTAACCTCTAAAAGATTATTCAGAGGAAAATTCGTTTATATTAAATTAATAATTGGTAGTTGACTGTTCGATTATTTCAAATATTTATGAATCATCAAATATTTATTCAAGGTCAAATATCGAAAACTCGAGTCAAGATTGGATCAGACTGCAATAATAGCAAAGGTGAGTTAATCTCACTCAGTTAAATTTAAATTTAAATGATTAAATTTAAATAATTGTTTGAATGGTTGAATTGATTGATGTGCTATTGTATGATATATTTTGGAATTGATGCATTATATTGTGCTAACGTCTGTGGATGCAGGGAAAACAGGTTGGAGGGATCCAAATGGATCTCTCAATATTTATTTAAATTATTTAATATCCACTGCTGTGATTGACTGATATTCTGTGATGAATTATATCAGAATATCGAAGGTTATAGTCTGCTTGAATATTTTGGTACTCTGTTTTATCCAAATATATAGAATTGGATTTTGAAAGGAAATAAAAGAAGTGAACTCTTACGAAATAATTATAAAGAATGTATATAAATTAAAGTGAATTGGATAAGAATATTAGTGGTTTCAAAACACTAGCTAATATAATTCTGTATATGGAAAGGAGTTTTTGAATAAATAGAAAGTTAATGGAGTTTGAAACTTCAGTGATATTATTTAATAGAACAAAACATTTATTTAATATTTTAAGATTTAAATTATTGAAAGGAATAAGGAAGAAATTGGGAAAAGCCTGAAATTGATATATTTCACTTAAAAGATTTTGAAATCAAACGAAAAATAATAACAATAATAATAAGTCCATAACTAATGTATTTTGAAATGAATTGATAATTACAAGAAACTTATTTCAAATAAAATAAATTGGAAATCAATTTGGGGAAATTGATTTAAGTGGTTGAAGTTGGAATATTCTCTGGATAGCCAAGTACATGTTTTTAAAAGTAAATTTGTAAATATAAATTAAATGTTTTTAAGTTGTTTTTAAAGAAAGCAAGTTTTGTAAAATTTATTATTTCTAACATTTAAAGTCTAAAGTAAGTATTTTCTTTTATTCTATTTCAGCAGTAATTAATAAGAAGTAACTTAGTATTTTGTTTTTAAAAAGTAGAAACCTAGTTTTATATTTTATTAAGTAACCTTATTTTCAAATATTCTTATAGTAAATATTATTAACAAATATTAAAGTAATTTTAACTTGAATGTTTTAAAGTATATTTTAAAAGTGAAGTGTTTTAAATTATTTTAAAAATCAAAAGTTTTGTGCTTGGTGATTCCAGTGGAAATGGAAATACTTGGAATTTATTCTGAGAAAGGCAGATAGTTTTGAAACTATTTTCAAAGGAATTTGAAAAGTGAAAAATATCTTGTGAAGATATTTTTGGAATAAATAAATAATTTGGGGAATTATTTATTGTTTGATGGATGTTTGTGAATATTAATTGATAGTAAAATCACCGACTATCAATATTGGCCAAATACGTTGATCGTTTCGAAGAGACCGAGATCGAGATTTATTTCTCGAAAACCACTTCGATCCGGTTTGTACGTTTCGTGAAAACGATTTTTTGATTCGAAGATGGAGCAGTAAAGTGCAAGGGCTAGTCGCTACAATCCTGAGGATATTTCCCAAATGGATGTAGTAGGAATAGTGCCTTCGGTTCCGTTCGAACCCGGAACGGACTTGTATGGATGAATGCTTGCGAAACATCGTCAGGTGGACGATGAGAATTCTAAGGGGTATGTTTTGAAAAGGTAACGCTTAGCCTCAAGCCTCATCAAATGGGAATGACTGAAAATCAGGGGTTATGCAGCAAGGCTAGGTGGGTAGCACCCAAGCAGGGTGAGGTCATTCCAGTCTAGATGTCCCTTTTTATTTCGGCTTAGTGGGCGGTTGCTGATCCCAACCGCGGGGTGATCTCACTCGGGATTATCCAGTAAGGGGTAGTCCCGGCCTTGTGTTGCAGGGGAGCGGGCGTACTCCTCGGTACGGTGATCTAGGCCTCGTACTGTGACAGGTGGTACCCCAGTGCCTAGTCATTAGTTGGAAATCCATTCTCCCTACGAGCCTTGTACGAGTTTTGTTTGTATTACCCACTCTGTGGCTAGTTGCTGGAATTTAATCATGTAGCAATTTCGGCTATTTTATAAGTATTTGTATATAGACCCTATTATAATATCAGAGGATTTCTATAAAAATTGTTTTAGCTATCGTAAGGTAAAAACCCGACATGTTTATTTGTGGCGTGGTCTTACGAGATGCTTTTGTTTTCAAAGGATTTCTGAAACTTAAATAATCAATTGAGTGTGATTTTCTCACGCTGGTATTCCAGACTGACTCGGGTGTTATTTAACTGTAATGCTCGTGTCAGACCGAGTATTATAGGATACAGGATATGATGTCGTGGAGCTCAGGAGACGAGCTGGATGACGATACGTATATCCGTACTTGTTCTATATATATTCCGCTGTGATTGAGCTGCTGTGTATCCATTTGTATGTTGTTGTTGAGCTGTTGATTGATGTACTTTGATGATGTAATATATAAACAGATATATTTTGATTTTGAGTAAAGATTATTTATTATTTATTATATTTTATTCCGCTGCGTTGGTTAGATTCTGATGTTGTTTTCTATTTTCTTCTTCTACCTCATCTTCTTTAACCCAAATGGTTCGTATTTCTGTACAACTTGAGTTGATTGTTGTAGAATAGTGTTGACTCAAGGGGTACGGATTTGCGGGTCGTTTCATATGATTTATTTTATGAAGTTTAATTCTGAATAATGAGTTACTACTTAAATGTTTTCCGCTGCTTTTACTTAATTATCTTATGAATCATATCTTTGTGATGCTTTAGCTATACCTATAACGCATCACATCCTTTGGTGTGCCCCTTTTGAGAATACTAAGGGGTGTGTAGTGTTTCAAGTTCACTCAACAGCACGGATTGGACTTTAAGGAGACTTAGTCTCTTATGGTAAAGCCTACCTCCATTAGACTGATACTCGCCGTAATATTACATAAAAACCGGAAGCTAAATCAACTTTATGTGAATAATGCCTTTCTGAATACTGACTTAAAGCATGAAGTTTATATGACACAACCTAAAGGATTTGAACAAGGTAGAAAAGGTGAAACAACATGTAAATTGAATAAAACTATATATGGACTTAAGCAAGCCCCTAGAGTTTGGTTTGAAAAGCTCAAACATACTCTTATTGAACTTGATTATGTGGCAGCAAAATCTGATAATTTAGTGTCATAACATCCCTCATTTTGAGGCTCAAAACTAAATGCTACGAATGTTATAGTCATCCATAGTATTAATTTACATTGACAAAATGCAGCTATCATAACCATTTCAATAATCAAAAGCACATGAATATGAAAATTTTAATAACAATATAATAATAAGTTTTCACAAATAAGATTTCATATTCATTACATAATCTCATTCGATTCCACGTTCAGAGGAAATATATTTATTACAAAATATTTCGAAGGTGACATATGAAGATGCCCTCTTGGTTGATCAAAGTCTAATACTTGGCAATTATCCAACTTGCCATTACATCCATTCAAGCAGATAAAACGATATAGCAAAAAATAAAAACTCCTAATAATAGCTAGCTTGCCTCTTGTATGTAACAACCCGCATATTTATCGATTTTATATTTAAATATTTTATTTAAATATTTTGTCGTTAATCGGATATTGGTCCGAAAAGCTACTTTTTGCAAATGGTCAAATTAGGACTCGAGACCACTTCCATTGAGTTCGAAATGCCGTTTACAACCTTTTTAAGTATAAACATTGATAGGTTTGGAGTTAGTGGAATTTCACTAACTTTTCCCGCTTTGGACTTTGGGTTAGTTTAGCCTATTAAGCCCAAGTTCCAACCCCCTTCTCCTCACTCTTCATAAATTCCTAACTAACTCAAGCTTTGGCATTAATGGTGAAGTGAATGGAAAATTAAAACTCCAAGCACAAATTCAATTACAAATCCATCATTCAACTCCAAATTCAAGTAGAAGATATTGGATTCAAGCTTTGGATTGCTTCTCCTTGCTTTCAAGCTTCATCTTCATAAATTTTAGTGCAAAGGTGAGATTTTTATCTCACAATTCTAGCCTATAACTATATTGGACTGTTGGGAATGATTCCCTACCACTTTTGCATGCATATTAGCATTTGATTTGGATTGGATTGGCGAAAAACTCCAATTTTTAGCGTTTTGGTGAATTTTCTGCACTTAGGTCGTTCTGACCATTTTTGGTGCTCGGAGTTAGGTCACTCGCGACCTAACCCTTGGGTCGCTCGCGAGTTAGCACCATAGGTCGCTGGGCCATCTAAATGCTTGTTCGGTGTTAGGTCGTTTGGGCTTAGGTCGTAGGTCGTTCTGGCCATTTCTAACGTCTTCGGAGTTAGGTCGTATGGACCTTAGGTCGTAGGTCGTATAGACCTTAGGTCGTAGGTCGTATTGACCTAGGTCGTAGGTCACTAGACCCTGTCTCCTTAGGTCGCAAGACCTTGTAAACCGTTAGGTCGCGTGACCTATATCCCGTAGGTCGTTGACCCCCTTAAGTCGTTAACTCGTTAACACGTACGGCTCTTAACCATTTTAGGTCGCGTGACCTTGTATTTGACTTAGGTCGTTAGGTCGTAAGACCCTAAGCCGTTTTCCATTAGGTCGCTAGTCCTCATACCGATAGGTCGCTGGACCTTAGGTCGTCCCACATTAGGTCGTTGCTGGCCTTAGGTCGCGTGACCTTGTTTAGACCGTAGGTCGTTAGGTCGTAAGACCTTAGGTCGCCTGACCACTTAGGTCGCTTGACCTATTCAAATGTTAGGTCGCGAGTTCCTTAAGTCGCTCGTCTCTCTTAGGTCGCTCGCTTCTGCTAACTCGCGAACACCACTAGGTCGTTTGACCCCTTAGACCCCTAGGTCGCAACCATTAGGTCGCTCGACCCTATTCCTCTTAGGTCGTTAGACCTCATTTTGTCTTCACTAGGTCGTACCGTTTTGGACGGGGCGCTGCCCCCTGGACCCCCGCGACCTGACCGGGCAGGTCGAACCCCGTAAGCGGTGGCGTTGCCCCCGCACCCCCACCTTGGGGGGTTGCCACCCCCTCGGACCCCCCCTCCGTAGGGGATCTTATCTGAAAAACATTGAGCTGATTTCCTTGGATTTTATTCACATCTCCGTATGCGATTTTTGTGACTGATTGTTTCTACAATTGCTTCTGTGTTTTGTCACTTTATAATATAAAGGTTTCAATACTAGTAGTAAATATCAAAACTCTTTTAACAAACAATTTCAACTCTATTTTTAATAACAAAGCTCTTTTCTTAAACCATTTTCCAATCTATTAGTATATACAAACCTTTACCTCACTCGGATGAGAAATCTAATTAAACGACTTAGTAAAACAAGTGGTATGAAACGCTTGCGTTCACTTCGTCGGTTAATTCTTGGACTTGTTCGATTGAACCTCTTGTGACAATTTTATTAGTGAAGATTTATAGTTTGTTCGTAAATATTTAAGTTAAGCAAGTGGTTATGGGACATGAAGCTAAACTTCTATATTTACTAGCTTAGTGTAATTGACACTTCTCGTTGATCATGACGATCATTCTGATGATTTAGACTAGCAACTGTGCGATGTCTCTTGTTGCGAGGTTAGACTAGACACCACTTGTGTGATTCCACTCACACATACCTTTTTGCTTTTTGGTTAGTCTGGACCTTAATCTGTGTGATTCCATTCACACATGTGGGGTAGCTCCCCTTGGTCTTCGGACCGTCATGTGATAGGCCTCTTTCTCTTTTCTATGATTTCTGGACTTCTTGCATTGATTTCTAGAATTTATGTCATTGACTTGTTATGAGTACAAGTTTGGGGTATGATGCCCTTTCCGAATCTTTTAGAAGATTCTTGTGATATTGATTATCTCTTATTGATTGATCTTCTGTTGATCATTATTTACATACTTATAGTGGTATATCATTATGGATATTTTATGTTTATGCCATATCTTTTATGTTATATCATGTCATCTGATATTTATAGCTAGACTGACCCGTTTATTATTTTCTTAAATAATACTCGGGTCAGACCGAGATGTTACAGGTGCTTCTGCTTGACTTCTTCCCAGGGATTCATCACTCTGACTTTTGGCTAACTGTTTAGATTAGCAGTTTTTGTTGTATACACTTGAGATATAGACTCATAGTTGTATTCTTTTGTATAGCACGTGTTGCTATTCTTTTGTATTATCGTGGATCTTACTGACCACTACTCTGATGTACACTTTCCTGTGTTAGTTATATATTCATATCTTCTTCCGCGTTTGTGATATGGATATCTGTTACTGATTTATGTTATGATTATTTCTATGTTTGTTTTCGAAGATTATTTATAGCCACCGTGTGATAAGCAATTACATGGATGGTCGCTCCTCAATAGCCATATTCTCCATGCTAGTTGACAGCACTACACCGTAGTGTTCATGGCTAGTGTGGGTATAGAGGTGGGGCGTCACATTGTACGTCTTCGAAAGCTTATTCTCAAATAGAAATTTGAAATCCCTTCTTACCGACCTACTTAAATGAGTACTGAGAGTCGATGTGAATAATAGCTTACCATCTTGAATAAAAACTTCGGGTCAGACAAACAGTCTGATGTGAATAATAACCTACCATCTCGAACCAAAATAGATATCTAATGAGACCACACCGTTGAGCGAAATGGGTTTTCACCTCACTAGTATCTTAACCAAAACAAATCAACTGTATAGTATACTCCTGCATCCACAATAGTTAGAACATAGTAAATAAATATTTGCAGCCACGCAACATACAAGGACTACCCATCCTAATTAATTTGACTATCCATCTCAATTTCATCTTATTATCTGTCTTAACTTCAAATGACTATCCATCTACACTTGTGTGGATTACCAATCTCATGTATAAACATTATGTTGATTATTTATCCCCTACCATATGGACTGACCATCATACATGGTTCTACTATTTAAATTATATGGACTATCCATTACACATGTTCCATTTATCTAAAATAATATGGACTATCCATCATGCATCTCATACTTTTCCAAGGATGACAATGAACCTTTCATTAACCATATAAAGACTATCAATCTATGGTGTCATGTAGACTATCCATCACACATTCTATAGTTTTCTTATGTCTATTGGTATAATTAAGTCGTAACTTTTATCTTCTAAGTGCTCAACCTATGTGTATTGGTATCCTCTACAAGATTGTATAACACTTAAACTATTAACATCTCAAAACAGTATGCATTGATATCCCCAACGATTAATGTCGAAATTTTAAAGTAATAAACATTGGTGTCCCTAATGAATAATGTCAAATTCATAAATTTATGGCATATAAAAAAATAAAACATTCCCTAATGAATAATGTCAAAATCATAAGCCTATAGCTTCCCACCATTAATATAGCAATATAAAGGAATATGGCATTCATGACGCAATAACAACATCGAACCTCTATCCAAGGTTGGAAAACAATTTTAAATTTTTATAAATCATAAGGCTAACTGCCGAAATCATAAGGTTATCGACCTTCTTAAAATATAGGCTATATCGCTTTTAAAATTTCCCTTTAGTTTACGTAAAACAAGGCCTCACCAGCATTAAAATAAAGTGATGCGACATCAATGTCGCACGACATAGTCGTTGGAACAATTAAACAAAAAATGCCGACATTGGTATATGGTGGCATTAATACCTTGAGCCGAGTCAATTCCTTATAGCATCCTTATAAGTATGTCATCATTATTATACTTCGGGTATTATGCCTCATACATATAAAAATTAGTGGCATCGTTGCCGTGAAATTGATTAAAACCGAAATTGATAGCTTATGGAATCATTTAAAACTTGGGTGAAGACTTACGACATAAATTTAAGAATACTAAAAACTATCAACATTGGTAACTCATGACATCAATATATCATATACCCATGTGATGCGGTATTCTCATAACGTTAATGGTGGATGCATGACTCAATGCATCATATACTTAAGTCATAAGTATCACATGCATTGCTTCATGTCAATGTTGCTTATTTCTGATATCGCTTTCAGCTGTAAATTGATATCGCCTGTTGTTAGTGCCAAGTGCCATTGCAATGCCGCATATCGATGGCATTGCAGTAATTGTCATAAAAACCATTTTATTTGTATTAAAAGCAAATTCTTTTTACCACTCTTATTCCTTATCAAATTTCTATTAGTTGAAACAAAATTTACCAATTTCTTTTTAGAAAATTGCAACAAATCAATTTTATACTTGCAAAAACATTAATCAACTTAATTTATTAATACCTTAATTAATAATAGTTTATATGCTTTTCTAACATGATACATTCATAATCTCTTGGGAAAAACTCCCAAAAATCACTAAAAATCAGAATTAACATATTCTCTCATATGTAAAAATTTCAAGGCAAAAATAATTATTTAATTATTTTTAATAATTAAAACTCTAAATAAGCACTATTTCCTTTTTAAGAAATTCATAAAATATTCATTTTAACTTGAAAAATTACAAAATTAAAACTCATCTTCAAAATATGTTTTATACAACATACTAGAAAATTAAGTCGACTGGAGATCAAAAACTTAGGTTTTACCCTTAAAACCTACCTATATAATTTCATAAAAGTTCCATAAATCATTATGCTATCCAAACAATGATTAAACATTCATGAATTGGCAAATCAATCAAGATAAATTGGGAAAATACCTACAGCTGAATTCAAACACAAAATAACAAAGATGGTTTATTATTATTCACCTTAAATTTTATGATGAGATTGAGATTTGATGGAGTTTAGTTTTCCTAAGCTTTTTACCTTTTGAATCCCTTGATTTCCTCTTTTTCCTTCCTTAGTTAATGGCCAGGCTTGCTTTTGATTTTTACTTAGTATATTTCGTATGTGAGAATGAATGAGAGGGAGGAAGGGTGTAGGTTATGAACTAAGACTCTATTCCTAATTTATCATTCTCATTTATTCTCTTCTTTTCTAAGTTTAAAACACCCTTATTAGTTGATTTATTAAGGCACGACCTTAATAAATTATCAAATCTCAGTCTCCTTATCCCTCTACCTTATTCTATTTAATCTATCTAACTAAATCTTTTGAATAATATTAAACTAAAATTATGGGTGTTACAGGCTCCCATCCTTAAAGAATTTTGTCCTCGAAATTCAGTAAGGACCACACGAAGAGTATATCAAACATGAAAACAACTGTAACAAACAATGCTAGTATGGTCATATCAATTATAACAATTCAGTATAACAACTACAAGGTGATATTACAAATATAGAACATATCATCATAACAATTGAGGATAAGTATCCCTAATCCTGCCCACTGTCTTCCAAGTACGGTCATTCTCATTGTCACTCCATTGGACTTTCACCAACCTGACTGTCTTGCTCCTTAGCTTCTTCTCAATTCATTCTACAACATGAACTGGTTGCCTAACAAAAGTCAGATCCAGTTCTACTACAAAATCTTCCAATGCAATCAAAGTAATAGTAGTCTTTGGATCATATTCATAATTTCTAAGATGAGAAATATAAAAAACATTATGGACTCCTGCCAAATCCTTCGATAAATCTATTCTACAAATGAGTTTCCCGATCCTCTATATAATAGGAAATGGACTACGTATCTCGATGCCAACTTCCATGTCTTTCCAAACTGTACCAATCCCTTCATCGTTGACACTTTAATAAAAACGTGGTCTCCAACTAAGAACCCTAAATTCTTATGCTTCTTATTCATATTACTTTTCTGCCTAGACCGAGTTTCCTTAAGCCGTACTCGGATCAACTCAATCTTTTCCGTGTCTTCTCTTACCAAATCTAAACCAAGAACCAATCTGTCTTCAATCTCTAACCAACATGCCGGTGATTTGCATAGCCTTCCATACAAAGTTTTGCATGGCACCATTCCTATATAGTCTGATAACTATTATTATAGGAAAACTCAACAAAGTGTAAATTGTCTTCGTTGACCCATCAAAATCTAGCACACAAGCTCTCAATAAATCTTCTAGTACCTTGTTGACTCTCTCTATATACCCATCCAACTACGGGTGATAAGTGGTACTCGTCTTAAGCTTGGTACCTAAAAATTTCTGTAGACTGTTTCAAACTTACTACTAAACAAAGTGTCTCTGTCACTTACTATACTACTAGGAATCCTATGCAGTCCAACAATATTCTTCATAAACAACTTAGCCAATACAGGTGCCGTACTTGTTGACTTAACGGGAATGAAGTGTGCACTCTTGGTCAGTCTTTCCACTATAACCCAAATACTCTCATTTCCCCTATTCGACCCCCGTCAATAAATTCCATGGATATAGAATCTTATTTCCAAATTGGTATATCTAAAGGTCAAAGCAAAATACTTAGCTTTTGATGCTCGACTTTCACTTGCTGGCAATTCAAACATATCTTTACCCATAAATATGCATCCCTTTTTATGCATTCCTAAAAGAAACTCCATTTCTTATCCTAATACATCTTAGTTCCTCCAGGATGAATAGCAAACTTCAATTGATGACATTCGCTAATAACTTCTTTCCTTAGATCACTAACATCTGGAACACACAATTGTTCTTTCTTTCTTAACCATTCATTCTGGTCAAGACTAAAATCCTTTAAATCATCAATCTCAATTTTGTCTTCCAATCTTATAATCTGTTTTGCTAGCAATGGATCATCTCTCTACATAGAAGAAATCCTTTCGATCATCACCGGTCGAACTTCTAAACATGACAACATGGTAGTTTCCCGACTAGAACTGCTTGTTGAACTTAACTGCACACCACAAGTAGTCAATACTTCTAAATTTCTCTATTCTGCCAACATAGCTAACATCATATTCTGATGTTTCCTGCTAAGTGCATCGATAACATTATTTCCTTTTATTGGCGTATACTCAATACCGAATTCATAAGCTACAAAATCTCCAGCTATCTCTACTATCATATATTCAATTTCTTCTGAGAGAATAAATAACTCGATGACTTATGATCCGTAAATAACTCGAATCTTTCTCCGAAGAGGTAGTGTCTCCACACTGTTAAAGAAAATATTACAGCTACCAACTCCAAATTGTGAGTCGAATACCTAACTTCATGTGGTCTAAGCCGTCGAGAAGCGTACACAATCACTTTTCCTCTTTGCATCAACACAATCCCTAATCCTGTTCCACACGCATTTGTATACACCACCAAATCCTGATTACCATCTGTACTTACACGGTGCATTGGTCAATAAATGTTTTAACTTAAGGAATGCTTCCTCATATTTAATTGACTAAATAAACTTTACGTCCTTCCTGATTAGTTTAGTCAAGGCGCTGCTATCCGGGAGAAATCCTTAATGAACCTCCAGTGATAGCCAGCTAATCCAAGAAAACTCCTTATCTTGATAAATGTCTCGGGTCCCTTCTAGTTATTTACAGCTTCAATCTTAGCAAGATCCATAGACAAGCTTCTTCTGAAACTACATGACCAAAAAAATCACTTCTTTTTTACAAAAATGACACTTTGAAAACTTTGCATTTACTTGATCCCACCTCAACGTCTCAAGCACTATTCTAAGATGAATCTCATGAACTCTATCATCCTTAAAATATATCAAAATGTCCCTAATAAACACCAATGCAAACCTATCCAAGTACTCTTGAAAGATTCGATTCATCAAGTCCACAAAGAAAGCCGGTGCATTAGTCAATCCAAATGGCATTACTAACCACTTGTACGACCATATCTTGTTTGAAATGTCGTCAAAGGAACACTTCCTCCATTACCCTCAATTGATGGAACCCCGTCGCTAAATCAAACTGGGAAAATACTTTGGCTCCACTCAACTGATCAAATAAGCCATCGATTCTCGGCAAAAGGTATCTATTCTTTATCGTCTTCTCATTCAGATTACGATAATAGATACATATTATCAGCCCATCTGGTTTCTTCATGGATACCACAGTCGCTCCACATCGTGAACTGCTTGGTCTAATAAAATTCTTTCCATTTAAGTCCATTAGGTGCACCTTTAATTCCTTCATCTCGGTTGGTGTCGTTCTACTAAGTGGTCTACTTATGGGTTCAACTCCAGGTACAAGATCTACTCAAAAATCAATAGCTTATTTCAGTGGTAGTCCTGTAACAGGCTCAAACACATCTACATACTCTCTTACAACAAAAACCTGATTTACTTTGTCTTCTACTTCCATCCCACCCAATAAAGCACAAACATCTAAACTCGTGTTCTAGATTTAGTATATAATTTGATCGCAGCTATTAGGGTGTCTTAATGATACCTCCCTATCTAGGAAAAATATCCTAGCCTCATATCTGTTCAATCAATCCATACCCAAAATGATCCCAAAACCTGCAAAGTCAAACACATACATACTGCAGGCAAAAAGCATGACCTAACAACTCAATCTCTAACTAGTCACATCTCATCCCTAGAGTTGCGTACCCTCCTATTGGATTCGCAACCTTTAAGGAAGCAACAAGGTATGATTGTTCTAATTCTAACTTATCTACCAAACACTGAGAGATAAAAGAATGCGATGCACCGGTATTAAACCATATTCTAACTGGTATGCTATGAATCAAAAGCGTACCTGCCATCATAGACTTTCCTTTCTCAACAGCAGTCAGTCTAAAAGATGATGGTTCCAAAGCAAAGACCTTTCCTTTGTCAGCTTTGGCTGCTTTTGGACATTTATTCTTATAATGCCCTACCTAGTCGTTGTCGAAGCTCTTCACATTCTTCTTCCCTACAACCGTCTTGCCATTACCACATTGACACGCATTAGCATGGTGCCCCTTCTTACCACACATGCAACAGATAATATTGACTTTCCTTTCTTGGCAACTCCACCCTTCTAAGCTCTCTTCCCTTTGAAGAACTTTCTCTTCTTATTCTAAGAACTCCAGGCTTCCACTTGTTTATCCTTCCCAAATGTCGAAAGCATTTCTTCATTCCTAATTGCCATCTCCACCACTATGTTACATGGATCCTAAGATGTTGCATAGTTGCTCTAACATTCTTTGGTCCCTAACCCAAAATAAAATTCTCATTCCTCTTAATCACAGTTCGATGGTAGCATATCTATAACAAGACAACTCATCGAACATAGTAGCATAATCCAACACCAACATTTCCCCTTGCTCCAATTCCATAAACTTCTTAAGCAAGGTTGACTTGGCTACTTCAGATAAGAACCTCTCCTTAAATCTTCTACGAAATTCAGCCCAAGCCAGTTCCTCTTCTAGTACCCCTGGTCACCCCCTTCCACCAGTACAATGCTGCTCCTTGCAACTTCCTAGAAGCGAATATCTTTTTCTTCGCATCGTTCAACCCTAGATTAGCAAAAATCCTCTCACAGTGCAATAGCCAGTTCTCTACTTCAATAGCATCTTTAGTTCCAAGAAAAGGGTTTCCTCCATGACTAGTACAATCACGGTTCAGCTTGGCATAGTTATTGTCAACTGGCACAACGGGATTAGCTTCTCCCGCATTAATAGCATTACCTCCAACCAAACTAGTAGTAGCTCCGGCCTATATCATATTGACAAAAATATGATACATAGTCCATATATCTACTGCTAGAGTTCTAACGCCTACATTGGCATTTACATTTTGGTTAACATTTGCGTATCGACCTTGGTTCCTTCTGGTATCGGGTTGAACGTTTTGATTGGTTGTAGTGCTTCCTCTACCAAGATTCACTCTTCTGTTTCCTACTTCCATATCTTGCTTTCTCATAATCTACATATGAGTCTTAATAAGATGAAAAAAAGGGTCTAAGAGAGAGGGGTGAATACATACTTATATATAGAAAATACAAGTACGTTACTATAGCGTTATCCCATACCCCAATCTTTCTCTGATTTATTTATATTACGTTTTAAAAATCTTTTAGTCTTTTAATTTTTACATAAACCTATGCTCTGATAACAAATTGCAACAACCCCCATTTTGAGGTCTGAAACTAAGTGCTATGGATGCTGCTGTCATCCGTAGTATTAATTTCCGGTGACAAAATTCAATTACATTAATCATATCAATAATCAGAAGTACGTGAATATGAAAATTTTCAAACATAATTTAATAATAAGTTTTCACAATTAAGATTTTATATTCATTACATAACCTATTCAATCCCATGTTTATAGGAAATATAATTATTACAAAATACTCCAAGAGCAACATATGAAGATGCTCCCTTGGTTGATCAGAGTCTAATACTTGGCAATTATCCAACTTTCCATTACATCCATTTAAGCAGATAAAACGATATAATGGAAAATAAAAGCTCCTGATAATAGTTAGGTTGCCTCCTATACGTCTTCAAAAGCTTATTCGTCAAACGGGAAACCTTATCCCTTACTTCCAACCTACTCAAATGAGTACCCGAGAGTTAAAGGGGGAAAAAACTTTGGACCAGACAAATAATCTAGTGTGAATAATAACCTACTATCTCAAACAAAAATAAAAATCTAGTGAGACCACGCTGCTAAACGAAATAGATTTTGCCCTTACCAATATCTTAAGAGAAACAAATCAACTATATAATGTGCTCTTGCATCCACAATGACTAGAACATAATATATAAATATTTGTAGTCATACAATATACAATAGGCTACCCATCCCAATTTATTTGTCTATCCATCTAAATTTCATCTGACTATCTGTCTTAACTTCAAATGACTATCCGTTTTATACTTATATGGATTACCTATGTCACATACAGACCTTATATGGAATGTCTATCCCCTACCATATAGACTACCCATCACACATGGTTCTACTAATTAAATTATGTGAACTATCCATTACACATGTTCCATTTATTTAAAATAATGTAGACTATCCATCACATATCTCATACTTTTTCTAGGATGACCATGAACTCTTCATTAACCATATAAAGACTATCCATCTCTGGTATCATGCAAACTATCCACCACACATTCCATAGTTTTCCTAGGACGGCTACAAACCCATAACATATCAACTTATAATTAAGTTATAACTTTACTCTCCCGGTTGCTCAATCTATGTCCATTGGTATCCCCAATTTGGTTGTATAACCCTTAAACTTTTAACATCTCAAAATGGTATGAAATTGGAATCCCCAAGGATTAATGTCAAAATTAGAAAGTAATACACATTAGTGTTCCTAATGAATAATGTCAAATTCATAAATTTATGGCATATAGCAATAAAAAACATTGATATCCCCAATGAATAATGTCAAAATCATAAGTCTGTGGCTCCCCACCATTAATATAGAAATATAAAGGACATACGACATTCATGCCGCAATACCAACATCGAATCTCTATCCCAAGTTAGAAAACTAAATTCATTTTTATAAATCATAAGGCTAACTTCCGAAATCATAAGGTTATCGCCTTCTTAAAACATAGGCTATCTCGCCTTAAAACATCCCTTTAGTTTACATAAAACAAGGCCTTGCGACATTAAAATAAAGGGATGCGACACCAATGCCGCACGGCATAGACGTTAGAACAATTAAACAAAGAATGTAGACATTGATATATGGCGGCATTAATACCCTGAGCCGAGATCAATTACTTATGGCAACATTATAATTACGTCGCCATTATTATACTTTGTGTATTATGCCGCATACATAGAAAAATTAGTGGCATCATTGCAGCAAAATTGATTAATACAGAGGTTGATAACTTGCGGCACAAAAACTCGCGGAATCATTAAAACCAAGGCGAAAACTTGCGGCATAAATTTGAGAATACTGAAAACTGTCGACATTGATAACTCATAACACAATATATCATATACCCACGAGATGCTGACATCACTGGCGAATGCATGACTTAATGCATCATATATTTATGTAATAAGTATCACATGCATTGCTTCATGTCAATGCCGCCTACTTCCGATATCGCTTTCAACTATAAATTGATATCGCCTGTTGCTGATGTTGAGAAGCATGGCAATGCTGCATATCGATGGCATTGTCATAATTATCTTAAAAACTATTTTATTTCTGTTAAAAGAAATTTCTTTTTATCCACTCTCATTTCTTGTAAAATTTCCATTCGTCGAAATCAAACTTTACCAATTTCTTTTAAGAAAACTACCACAAATCAGTTTTATACTTCCATAAACATTAATTAACATAATTAATTAATATCCTTAATTAGTATTAGTTATATGCTTTTCTAGCATAATAAATTCGTAGAAATTCATAATCTCTGCCCCAAAATCACCGAAAAATAAAATTAACATATTCTCTTATATGTAAAAATTTCGGGGCCAAAATAATTATTTAATTATTAAATCCAAAATAAACACCATTTCCTTCTTACAAATTCATAAAATGTTCATTTTAACTTGAAAGTTTATGAAATTAAAAAAACATCTCTAAAATAATGTTTTACACAACATACTAGAAAACAAGTCGATCGGAGATCAAAAACTTAGGTTTTAGCCTTAAAATCCATCTAAATAATTTCGTAAAAATTCCACAAATCATTATTCAATCCAAACAATGATTAAACATACATAACTTGGAAATTAAATCAAGATAAATTCAAAAATTAGCCATAGGCGAACTCTAACATGAAATAATAGAGATGATTTATTATTATTCACCTTAAATTGGATGATGGGATTGAGATTTGATGGAGTTTAGTGTCTATATTATTTTTACCTTTTGAATCCCTTGATTTCCCCTTCTTCCTTCCTTAGTTAATGGATGGCCTTACTTTTGATATTTACTTAGTATATTTCATATGTGAGAATGAATGGGAGGGAGGAAGGGATAGGGTATGAACTAAGCATACATTCCTAATTTACCCTTCTCATCTATTCCTTTCTTTTTTAAGTTCAAAACACCCTTATCACTTGATTTTTTAAGGCATGACCTAATTAGATTATCAAATCTCATTCTCCTCATTCCTCTACATTATTTTATTTAATTTATCTAGTTTGATCTTTTGTATAACGTTAAACTAGAATTATAGGTGTTACAAGTATTTATTAAGATTATGAGAACTACCACCACATGTATACCTGTATATGTTGATGACGTTATTACCAGTGGGAATGATAACCCAAAAATACTCAAGGTCACTCAATATCTTGATCGCAAATTCTCCATAAAGGATTTGGGTGAGCCTAAATACTTTTTGGGAATTGAGGTACTCAAGAAAAGTGGCACTGAAATCTATCTCAGTCAGAAGAAGTACATAATATTATGTAAAGAAAAAATGGACAATGCCAAGCCCCTACTAACTCCTTTGATAAGCAATTTACATCTCTCTAAAAATGGTGGAGACCCCATTAACAACCCATATAATACAGAAGCATAATTGGTGCACTTCGGTATGCGACCATTACAAGACCAGAAAATGCCTTTAGTGTTAATGAAGTATCATAGTTTATGCAAAAGCCTCTCACCGAGCATTGGAAGTCCTCCAAAAGAATATTAATATACCTAAATGGAACCTTAGATTATTGTCTGAATATCTATGCATGCGGGTTCCTGAATCTACAAGACTCCAGAGATGCTGATTGGGCTACATATATAAGTGATAGGAGATCAACCTCTAGCTTTTGCAAAATTCTAGGAAATAATTTAATTTCCTGGAACTCGAAGAAGCAAGCAAAAGTATCTGGATCTTTAATCAATGCTGAATGTAGAAGCATCACCACTACCACTACTGAATTGATGTGGTTCAATTCTTGTTGGCTGAAGTAAGAGTTGAAACAGTGAACAAACCTATAATCTGGTGCGATAACTTAAGTGCAATTGCTTTGTCATCTAATCCCATTCTTCATTCAAGAATCAAACATATTGAGTTGGATATATAATTTGTTAGAGAACAAATTATAAGAGAAAAACTATGTGTTAATCATGCACCAGGGTCACATCGATATGCAGATATGTTGACAAAGCCCTTGAGTATAAAATACTTTATAGAACTGAGAAATTCCTTAACAGTATGTAATATTAAAGATAATATAGAAGGCAGAGATAGAATGATAACGAAGAGAAGGATTGGAAAGGTGAAATTGTGTAGGATTGAGACAAATGAGAAGACCAGCATAGAGAAAGAGAACCGAGAAGCTCAAATTGAAGGGAAATGTTAAAGTACATAACTCACACTAGACTTGTTTGTTTGATTGAGTCTTGATCCACTTGTAATCAATTCTTGGTTTCTGTTGTACATAGGCATGCACATGTGCCTCTCTCTATATATCTATATATATGTATGTATGAGTATTTATATTAGAATTGTTCGGACCTAATATGTAATGATCCGACTTTTTGATCCTCGAATGTCGACATTAAATACATCCACGACATTCGTGTGCCAATCACTTAAGTGCTAGAAAAATAGAAAGTTAGTATAAAAAAAAGAGAATAGAACAAGAAAAGAAGAATATAACATCAGAATCTCACAATTGAACAATAATATATAATATCAAAGGAACAACACAAAGGGTTACTTTGAATACGAAAATAACAGATTTACTAAAACCAAAGTACTACCATCGTCCTGGATAGTTATAACTTCATATACAATATAGAAATGCAGTGGAAATAAGAATACTACCGGGTAATTATCCAGCTCTTCTCTATAAGCTCCAAAGTTTCCTTAGCTAAATCTGGAGACATACATGGGGATGACCTGAGCAATATAAAAACCTGGATCAGTATGGTAAACTAATGTGAGAAACTTAAGAAATATAAGACAAGTAACTTTAACCATTAAGATCATACAGATTTCCGTAACGGTTTTCCCTTAAAGAAACCAACCATTCATTAAGTTTGACATATAGTGATCCAATAGATAACGTCTAGTGTGTAGCACATAAATCGTATCAAGTAGCTACTGTGTGAACACCATAATAATAATAGGGATACAATTAACACTGCTAAGGCACGTTCGTATAATGTATTTTCCACGGAGATTTCCTCGGATCAAACCGGACCCGAACTCCACGACAAGGATTAAAAACTACCTTTCGAGCATTGTATATCTTTAGATAGGATATATTCTACGGTACACATAACTGGACCACCCCCGCATGTGATCCGAATCGTATCAACTCCTGGTACTAACATATCGATAAGCATCTCTAGACATGGAGCTAATATACCCTTGAAGTTTGCTAAACCTCCCTGGCCATGCCCATTCTTTGTTTTCTATCATTTTCCTAAGGTTGAGGCTACGTTCGACATCTCTCACACGAGTCTTCATAAATCGTACAGAACATGAATCCTAAATGGATTCCATCATCTCGAACAGATCACAAATCACTGCATGGATTCGAGTATCTTGAATAGATCTTGAACCTTCACGTAGGTTCCCACATAAATCTTCCAACGAATGCTAACACTGTCCACTCTCTTAGAATACTCCTCAAGATAGATAGACCCTCACGATAGCATCATTTGAAATGTTAATACTAACCTTGCCCTTAGACTTAACCTTGGGATTTATAGTTCAACTCTATAACATTTCACTTACAACCGCTTCCAAAACATAGATCGCATATATGATTTTGAAGTGATTACGAGTTTGAGTCATCTCATATAAGTACACTCTTTCCGCTTACCAGACTCTCCAAAACCAATTGATGGATTCCCAGTTAACTCAATTCCGATTCTCTTAGAAATAAGCAAAAGCTAGAGATGTTTCGTACCAATAATCCACCTTGAGGGTTCTTATTGGTATGAAATCACGAAGCCTTTCAATAACTTCTTAAGTCAATATTAGGTCAAGTTTGATAATCGACTAATCGATTATCTAGTCAAAATAATTGGTTATACAAATCACAATTCTTACGCTTAACTCGTTTCCAACGTTCCAACTTAACTATTATTTGCCGAGAGTGAAGCTAGGTAATTCTGAGCATTGGTTGCATCAAGCCTTGCCAAGACACTTCATTTTTGAATCTCACAAATAGATATGTCTACCTTGTTGGCTTTTAGTGTTAAGCATAGTACTATTGACTTCCATAAACCATAAGAAATTAACACGATTAACACGTTTTCGACATTTTCCGACTTACAATTCCTCGATCTGGAGGAAAGCCTGGTAGATTAGAGCTATATTACTCCATCCCTACTTGACATCAATCTTAACTCTCATAAATATGTAAGACTTACTTCGTCGACTTTAAGAGTTAGGCATGGTCAATTACTTTTCAAACAAATCAAATAATTAACCATTTAGCCCCTAAGCAATTCTAAGCCCTTTTTGAAAACATTTGTATATACTTTTAAAATACTTGAACATATTTATAATAGATTTTAAAATATTTATTCAAAATATTACTTGAAAATAAGACCTTTACAATTTTCCTTAAAACTTGAAAATGACATATTTTATTACACAAACTTCTTCTATAAAATTTGACAACTAATTCTTAAAAATTCAGAAATATCTCAAACACTTTTGAAATACTCTAATATGAGTTAGTATTGTAAAAAGAATGAAGCAAAATACTTAAATTTAAATATCTTTTCAAACCCTTAAAGTCCAAAAATCAAAGCTAAACGGGGAGGTTTTCACTAGTGATGTTTTGGCCGCTTTTCGAGATGTTAGTTAACTTTTTACTAGTCAAGCTTTTAAAAGAAACAAATACACATATAAGACATTATAAATATTGTGAGATACCACTAAGGACCTCTCTACAAAGTTCCATAAACATCATAAAAACAAGGGAATTCACAACTGCATCTATAACAACTATCATTATAAGTGCACTTTCAAATCCAAGTCTGATCTAAGTCCATCTATAGTCTATGTGCTTTGTTCAAGGTCTTGTCTCAAGTCATACAAGTCCATTCTAATTTTTTTTTCAAGTCCATATACATGGATCACATATGTCACATACTTTTAAATTATGAATCCATTAAATGTTATAACATAAGTTAACAATAATTCAAACAACATATATACAATCAACACAGATGTATTATATTTTCATTCAAAGTGAGGTGTTAACTCACCTTTAGCCTTACTAACAACCAAGATCCAAGCAACCCAAACCTAGACCAGCTTAGCAACTACCTTTGCTCCCTTATTCCCTTGTTTTCCGTCTTTCTTTCTCCTTATTTTCTCTCTCATTGCTCGCAACCTATAGGTGGGGTGAGAGGTGTGCTTTATTCTTTTCACAGTCTAACTTGGTAGAAGGTTTTGTAATATGGTGGTAAGGCTTCATTCCAAGTTTAAGGTAATTTGGAGTTGATTTGTAAATAATTTGCTTTAGGAATTTAAGAAGAAGAAGATGAAGACATGGATTTTATCTCTTAAAGCTTTGAAATTTTTGTGAATGGTTACTAAGGGTATGCCCTTGCTTATATAGGCTTGTGCAAGGAGTCATTACCATTTTTTACCTCTCAAGGAAGGTCACAAAGGAGCCTCCTTCTCACATGCACCTTTATGTTATTTCTCCTCTATGTTGATTATCATTATACCCCTCCCATTATAATATCTCTTATCCATTAGAAGATTTTACAGCATTCGAAGATTTATGAAGAAGTATGTGTGTTAATCAGTTGTTAATGTGTTTATTTGATCATTAGTCAAGTGCTAAACAGTTTGAACAACTTATATCGATTGAAAAGCTATTTATTGATAAACCAATTTTTGGTCACGTTATCGATATTTCTTCGAAGAATATATTTTTGTATACAAATTTCAAAAAAAAAATTCTTATCATTATTCATTAATTAAATGATGTCTAACAATGTTTTAAAATCATATTTATAATACTTAATTATATTTCAAAAAGTTTCGATATTCGAAGACGAAGTGTTTGAATTTCCGGATTGCCACATTCTCCTTCACTTAGAACATTTCATCCTCAAAATTCAAACAAGAACGATGATCAAAGGAGATACACAAAACAAGATATATATATATATATATATATATATATATATCTACATATAATACTGCTGAAACTATATCCAAACTAAACTGCAAACTGAAATGCTTACTAAGCGACTCCACCTCAAGCGGTGAGTACACTACAAAAGATATACGATACTAAGATAAGAAGGAACCCCAAGTCTATAAGCAGTCTAGGTTCTCCTTCAAACTGCCATCCCTCTTTCCTGTATCACCCGAGCATCCTTGCTCCTTGGCACTTCTTGGCACTTCTAATCTTAACAAAGGAACAAGTACACAAATACCCAAATAGTATTCATAATTACTAGCAACCAATGCTCATGGTACATTTAGGTTCAAAAGTCTCCCATCGTATAAGGATGATAAACAATCCACTAAGCATACCTTGCGCTCAACAGCCTCCAGTTATTACTTAGATGATTATTCATGCTGTCTCATAATAAATCGAAGAGTCATTCACCAAACTCTTCACAAGTCAACGTACAACACAAAAATGTACTAAAGCCCATACAATGCGCATGAACCATCCGTATGCAATATCCGATCTGATCACTTACTCAATCATATAAATTTCACTTGCAAACTAGTATAGATTACTTAACCTCTCCAGTGCAGACTTCGATCTGGTTCCTTGATTAGAAATCTCTGTTCCACTTACATATGCATATACTATGATATAAAAATCGAGATCATATGAAAACCCGCATCAAGTGTTCATCGTAAAGAATCGATTGAAAAATTCTCGTTCGGACCGGTGTAAACTACCTTGAAAAATGTATTCAAGTACCGGATCAAGAACAGTCATGCGAATAAAATGATCTACGTACAACTTACATATTTATCCTATTGGTTTCTACACCAATTTATTTTTAAAAACATTTGTTTATACATATAGTATGTAATTCGATACTAAATCATTTAGGCATTACTTGATAAATCATAACTTTAGATTTACCAACATTTTATAACTTAAGTTCATACCTATATAATAATCCATTACATCCTAAGAGTACATACAATCATCAAATTTGTAACAAGTATGTTTAACAAATTTAGAACTTATTTTAACTGCTATTTTAAATATTCAAGTGTTATATAAACTCAACTATACATCTTCTAGAACACTTAACCACAAGTTCTATAACAATTCGGAAGTTCCCGACAATTCAAAATTGCCGGAAATCCCTTTTCATTTTAACAAATGAAAACTACCAAACAACATATATATCATAATGCACATCCATACTGTAACAACTCACACCTTATTGGGCCCAAATTTCGACAAATATCAAAACCCAAGTCCATCTTAGCACAGATTATTGGATTTGGTATCTACAAATAAACATGAGCATTATAAGAGATGATAGAAATCTAAACTCACAACGGAAACAATAATCAGATAAGAATACTGATTATGACTACTACCTTGGAATTAATGGTATTCCTTGGATAGATAATTTCCACATCAGCATCGAGCATGATAGAAAAGAAGACTCTCCAACAGCAAAGCACATCCAGCTTTAGTGACCTATTCCTCTAAATTTTATCCTGTGGGTTGTAATGAGGACAGGGTCAGAACAACGTTCGGGTGACTAGAAAAATATTAAACTATCCATAGCATAAACTTATAATCCATAACATAAACTTATACCAATAGGTTTCCATTTGTTATATCCATTAAGATTAGAAATTCTAATCTAACCTTGCATTGTACATACGATTACGTATTTATCCCTTCCTAAGGTATGAAATACTAATGAATCAATATCAACCACCTAACACTTCCAAACCAATTAGCCACTTAATACTTATAAATATGAAGCAGGCTTCTATAATACTTTTAAAAGAGAAATAGGTAGACTTTATCATTAACCATCTTAACTAAGGTAGACCCCGTCATTTAAGACCTATTCCCAAGGTGGTTTCCCAATAATGTTGTCAATGGTCAGTGGGTCCTATCTACAAAACCTCGAACCACTATTTAAGGCTTCTAACATTTAATGTCCAACTACTACTGCATCTATCGCTGATAAAATCATAGTCATGTAATAAATAATACCGAAGCCACTTAATACCTTTTTATTAAAAAATATGCAGACTCTAGTCATTTAAGACTTTAACTAAGGTAGACCCCATCATTTAAGACCTATCCCAAGGGTGTGCTCCTAAATGATATTATTATTAGTGCTTTAGCAATGTATGTGACTGTACCTAAGCCACTTAATACTTCTCAATGGAAAATAGGTAGACTCCGTCATTTAAGACCTATTTCCAGAAGCATGCTCCTCAACGGTACTATCTAGCTGTCATTGATTGGAAATCCCATCGTGCTACTTAATACTTCTTTTATAGGAAAGAAGAGGACTTTATAGTCACTTAAGACCCTAAACCTAAAATAAACCCTTCTCAAGATATCCACTCTCACTCTTCAATTATAAATATGGCATCTCATTAGGTCACTTCTTTCAATAGGGAGGCGGACCCTTCAACCACTTAAGACCTCAACACTGAAGTAATCCCTTTTTACAGACACCCTTATTTATTTTTTTGGAATCTCACAAGGTTACTTAATACTACCATTTAGGAGAGAGGCGGACCCTTCAGCCACTTAAGATCTCAAACCAGAAGCGAACCACTATGAAAATATCCCTCACTGCTTCTAATTCCAAATTTGGACCATTTAATACTTTCCCATTAAGAAAGCAAGCCAAATCTCATAATGTCATGGGTCATTGGATTAGTGATATCTCACAACGGTAGTAAGTACACCCAGCTAATGGTAGCCCTAAAGTGAAGAGGCAGTCTTCTGTTGAGTGACTCTACTGACCTCGCATCACCAACCCACTAAGTCCAATTAACCATCCTAATTCTTTATTTATTTTATCTTAGGTAGACATGAGACTTAACTTACCAATTCCCCTTTTATATAAGGTAATAAGATTTATGTTAAATATTTATCTACCCATAAATCCCCATTTAATGCTCATAAATGTCAATTTGTCCATAAAATCCAAACGGACATTTCCTAAGATATTTATGTATGATTACCAAATTCAAATTAGTAATATTTTATATTTATTCCATTTTTGTCTGTTCAACTTCTTTATTTATCATTCCCTTTAATCCATTTACCCTATCAAATTATTGCAACTTCCATATTTATTACCATTTATCAAAGTTACAACCTTTTAATTTCTTTTCTCATTAGTTAGTTATCCTAAATGCAAATATTACTTGCAAGTGTCGTTATTATCTTTTTATTTAATTATTATAAGCGCAGTGATCACCTACAATATTTACTTTTATCAAATATGTTCTAGTTGCATACCTTTACTAGAATATACTTTTCCATGTTAAATTACAGAATCATTGATAAAAATAATTATCCATTATTTTCCAAAAATTAGTCGAAAACAGAAGGTTTAAATTTAAAATATAAGATTGCATCATTTGAAATTACAGGGAATAATTGTAACATCCCCCATTTGGAGGTCCAAAACTAACTACTACGGATGCTGCAGTCATCCATAGTTACTGATTCTCGGTGACCAAATGTGGCAATGTTAGATACATTGATATACCATAAACACACGAATACGAAAAACTATTAAACTCAATTTAAAAAATTCTCATTTCATTACAAATAGCATTTTAGATTCATTACATAATCCCAATTCATAAACCACATTTAGAGAAATATAATTATTACAAATTACCCTAAGAGCGACATATGAAGATGCCTCCTTGGTTGATCAGAGTCTAAATATAGGCAATTAAACAAATTTTCCATTTCATCCAATTACATAGCAGAATCAAACAGAAAGAACTCCTAATAGCTAGCTTGCCTCTTGCATGATTCCGGAAGCTTATTCGTCCAAAGAAGAACATGAAAACCTTAACTCTCAAACTACTCAAAATCAATTGAGCATCCGAGAATTTAAAGGGAAAACATATACTTCGAATTAGACAAAAAGTCTGGTGCGAATAATAACCTACCATCTCGAACAATATAGATATCTAGTGAAACCACGCCGCTTAGCGAAAATGGTTTTCCGCTCACTAGTATCTTAACCCAACTTGTAATAACCATATATTATGCACTTGCAACCACAATGGTTAAGACATAACATTATAAAATATATATTGATGATATGCAAACATGCTATATGCATTGGATTTCCCATCCTCATTCACCTGACTACCCGTCTCATGTTATAATTTCTAGGGTCACTATTAACTTATTAATTTTTATGGGCTGACTAATAACCTATTCTAAGCTTAAAGACTATCTGTCCGGTTTCATAGACTTTATAGGATCATTAAGAACCTATTAATGTCTACTAATACACCATCCAATCATAGTGAGAATTCTGCTCACATAGGAGTTACTGAGGCTTGTCCAAACCAATAATCTTTTGATCAGTCTTGGCATCTTCTAGTCTGCCTGATCTCCTGGATGCAATTCTACTAACACAGGAGTTAATTCAATGTATATTCACTACTGGGTAACCTTAGCATATTATTCTGCCGTTAACACCTCAAAATGCAGTTAAGGGTAAATAATGAAGTAAATATGATTGCACAGGTATACATGATAACTGATCAAATAACCCAACAACGTAAACATCCATGGTTTAATTCCTTGCAATCATTTTCAAATGAAATATGGTTAATACTCTTAACCTATTATTTTTAGCAAGTAAAGCTTCCTCTAAAATTTAAAGGTTAAATGCCATTTCGAAACTCTTTTGTATTTCCATGTGTTTACTTTTAAAAAAATTAGTTAGGGTTCTTTAATTCAAAAACCAAGGCTTTCGACTATATCCTTTGTATCATTAATTAAAAACTTAGACATTCTCTTTCGAAACCATCCAAGATACCTTTCGAACACTTGGAAACATTCCTTTCGAAACACTCAAAACAAACCTTTCGAAATGCTCAAAAACATACCTATAAAAACTTTGGAGTTCAAGTGAGAATTTATGGAAGCATAAATAGAAACCAACTGAAAGTATCACTTTCGAAACCATTGATTGAAAACAAAAAAAACTTCAAAGTATAAAACGAAACACTTTTGAAAGTAATCCCTTTGAAAGACCTATTATGACGACAACATGCTTCCGCATGTGTACTTGGGATTAAATAAGTTGCTTCAACCATGTCGAAAAGTATGGGAGCGGCACCCACCCATGCGCATGTATAAGTTAAGAGAAAAGCGGCTTCAACGGTTGAGTAAGGGTATCGATTCGAAACCCTACCCTCTGAACTCATTGATTCAAAGAGTTATAAAAGTGGCCTCTTACCAAGATGAAAGTTTTTAATATGGAAGCTAGGGTGTCACAAGGGTTCTAAAGCAGCAACCCATTCAAAGATATTAAATTAAAGGTAGGGTTATAAATTCGAAACCTAGAAATACAACTTCACCCCTTACGCTTGCATACTTTCGACACCTTTGCTACCTTTTGCAGAGGTACAATACGCTTCGTACCACTAGCTTGATACCTTGTATATTGGCATTGAATGGATGTGGAAGGGTTAGAGACAGGTGTGTATGAAGTCGAAAGGCAGCAGGGTTAAGTGGAGAATATGTAATTTGGATAAAAAATTCATTTTTGTTTATTAAAGAAAATACTTTTCACCTACTATCAATATTTGTCTCCATCTTAATTGTTTAGAAAACTATATCAATATTATTTTTCAGAATTTGTTGCCGAAATCAAATTTGGATTTGAGATAACTTTACACTTAAGCCCTTCTCCTTAATAAAACATTTAAAACATTTAAGTCCTCTAACTTAAATAATTTATTATCCATAGTAATACAGCTAGGAAAATCCCAAAAAATCACAATTCATATTAAATATGTTTTCTAACATATATAAATTTCAGACACGAAAACATTATTTAATATCTTTAAGTAATTTAAACCCAAAACTAACTATTTTCTCTTATATAAAATTCATAATAAATTATCCAAAGTTTGAAATATTATGAAAATTTAAACCCAATTTCAAAATAATGTTTTACATAACATATTCAAAATTCATAGCATCTGGAAATCATTTTGCACGATTTTAGCTTTACAACCGAACTTGATTACTCCATAAAATCCTTGTTTAAAATTATAACATGGCATTTAAATCAAAAAATATCATCATTAATCCAATCATACGGCTTAAACCTCAACCCCAAAATTAAAACATTCAAGATGATTTATATGAGATGGTTTAGATCCTTATTGACCTTGTTCAGCTAAGGAACATGAGATTTGTTCTTCACTTTAATCTTCCTAACTTGAATCTTAGCCTCTACTGGATTTTTGAGCTCCTATTCACCTAGGGTTATGGTCGGCTTGTTTTTCCTTATTTTTATGTTTTTGTATTGTAAGAATGTAAATGAGAATGAAAATGTTGTACGGGGTTTTAGGGGTTATGGGGTTCGGCCATTCCCATATCGCCCTTTCCTTATTCTCTTAAATATTTAACTTATAAACCATTCTTATAGATTTATTTAGTTAATGCACGACCTTAATTAGTTTTCAAATATCAATTCCCTTATCACTTTAGTTTCTACATTATTCTATTTAATTTATCTAATTAAATCTCCTTAATAATGCTATTTAAAAATTAGGGGTGTTAAAGGCTCCCTTCCTTTAAGAATTTCATCCTCGAAATTTGGCAAGGACTAAATACTATGCATAGAAATCACTGATAACATCTCCTAACTACCATACTAGCCTACCTAACTACAAATAGTGCATATATATAACATATACATGCCCTTATAATAGATTAGGATAAGTATCTCTAATCTAGTCTTCTGTCTCCCAAGTACAGTCCCCCTCGTTGTCGCTCCACTGAACTTTAACCAACTTGACTATCCTGTTCATTAACCTCTTCTTATCTCTTGCCATAACCCAAACTGGTTGTCTAACAAAGGTCAGATCCGGTTCTACTATTAAGTCTTCCAATGTAGTCGAAGGGATAGTAGTCTCTGGATCATGCACATACTTACAAAGATGAGACACACAAAACACATTATGGACACCTGCCAAACCGCTCGGCAACTCTACTCTATATGCGAACTTTTCGATCCATTCTATAACTGAGAACGGTCTTACATATCTCGGTGCCAGTTTCCCTGACTTTTCGAATCGCACCACACCCTTTATCGGTGATACTTTAATTAAAACCCTATCTCCAACCAAGAACTCTAGATCCTTACACCTCTTATCTGTGTAACTCTTTTGTCTAGACTGAGCTTCCTTTATCCTACCTCAGATCATCTCAATCTTCTATGTTGCCTCTCTTACCAGATCTGGAGCTAAGACTAATCTATCTTCGGTTTCTAACCAACATGCTGGTGACTTGTATGACTTTCCATACAAAGCTTCAAAAGGCGTCATTCCTATACTAGTATGATGACTGTTATTATAGGAAAACTCAACTAAGTTTAAGTGATCTTCCTATGATCCACCAAAATCTAGCATACAAGCTCTTAACAAATTCTCGATTACCTTGTTGACTCTCTCTGTATGCCCATCAATCTGAGGGTGATAGGCAGTACTCATTTTTAGTTTGGCACCTAACACATCTTGTAGACTCTTCCAGATGCTAGTGAACAAAGTATCTCTATCATGGACTACACTATTAGGAATGCCATGTAGTCTAACTATGTTCTTCATATACAATTTAACAAAAATAGGCGTCGTTCTGGTTGACTTAACTGGAATGAAATGGGCGCTTTTGGTCAACCTTTCCACGATGATCCATATACCTCCATTTCCTTAATTTGACCTTGGCAACCCGTCTAAAAAATCCATGGATATAGAATCTCATTTCCAAACCGGTATCTTCAAAGGTTGAAGCAACCCACTCGAACTCCGATGTTTGACTTTCACTTGTTGACAATTCATACAATGCTTTACCCACAAGCCAACATCCATCTTCATACCCTCTAGTAGAAACTTCTCTTCATATCCCCATACATGTTAGTCCCCCCAGGATGAATCATAAACTTCGATTGATGACATTCTCTATAGATCTCCTTCCTTATGTTTTCAACATCCGGTACACACAACCATCCCCTTTGGTCAAGATTAAAATCTTTTAGATCATCAATCTTCGATCCAACCTCAAGCCTTCTAATCTTCTCAAGCAACCATAGATCCTCTTTCTGCTTATAAGCAATCCTTTTGACTAGAATTGGTCGGACTTCCAACCAGGATAACATAGTAGTGTCCTGACTAGATCTAGCAGTCAACCTTAACTGAACACTATAAGTAGTCAAAGCCTCCAAGTCTGTCAACTCTGCTAACATAGCTAACGCCACATTCTGATGTTTTCTGCTAAGAGCATCCACTACCTGATTTCCTTTCCTAGGCGTATGCTCTATACCAAAATCATATGCAACTAAAAACTTCGGCCACTTCCACTGTCTCGTATTTAACTCTTTCTAAGAGAACAAGTACCTTAAGAATTTATGATCTGTGTATAACTTAAATCACTACCCTAAGAGGTAATGTATCCATACTTTCAATGCGAAGATCACCGCTGCCAATTCTAGATCATGAGTACGATATCTTATTTCGTGTGGTCTAAGCTGTTGTGAAGCGTAGGCAATAACGTTACTTTTCTGCATTAATACAGCTCCTTGTTCGGTTACACATGCATCTGTATACACCATTAATCCCTGAATCCCATTTAGAACTACTAATATAGGCACATTGGTCAACAAATGCTATAACTTAGGGAATGCCTCCTTACATTTGTTAGATCAAATAAACTTTACGTCCTTCATGGTTAGCTTAGTCTAAGGTGCTGCTATCCGTGAGAAATCTTTAATGAATCTCTGGCAAGAGCCAGCGATTCCAAGAAAACTTATAATCTCAATCACCATCTTTAGTCTCTTCCAGTCCTTAATAGCTTCGATCTTATCCGGATCAACTGAAAAACCCTTCGCTGAAACTACATGACCATGAAACTTAACCTTTCTCTTCCAAAAATGACATTTTGAAAACTTCACTTTCAGTTGATGCTGCCTCAGCGTCTCAAACACCACTCTAAAATGAACTTTATGCTCTCTTTCATCCTCAGAGTATATTAAGATGTCATCTATGATTACTAATACGAACCTATCTAAGTGCTCTCGGAAAACTAGGTTCATCAAATCCATGAAGAAAGCTGGGGCATTCGTTAATCCGAATGGCATCACTAACCACTCATATTACCCGTGTCTGGTCCTGAACGTTGTTAACCAAATAGTATCCTCTTCCACTCTTAGCGGTTGGAAACCTGTCGCCAAATACAACTTGGAAAATACTCTGGTTCCACTTAACTAGTCAAATAAATCATCGATTCTCGGCAAAGGATTCCTATTCTTGATCGTCTTCTCGTTCAACTTACGATAGTCAGTAACATCCTTAACGATCCATCCGGTTTCTTCACGAACATCGCGGCCGCTCTCTAAGACAAACCGCTTAGTTTAATGAAATCTTTCTTTCTAAATCCACTAGTTGCACCTTCAGTTCCTTTATCTTAATAGGTGTCATTCTGCTAGATGGTTCACTTATAGGTTCTGCTCCTTGGCACAACGTCTATCCAAAAACTCAATGGCTCACTTTGGTGGTAGTCTTATAACTAGCTCAAAAACATCTGCAAACTCTCTTGCTACCAACACCTGATCTAATTCTTCTTCTGCTTCCATCGCATTAAGAAAAGTACAAGCACTTGAGTCTGACTTCTCTACCGAGTACATAATTTGGTTCTGACTATTAGAGTGTCATAGCAATATTTCGTTATCTTGGAAAAATATCCTAACATCATATCTATCTAATCAATCCATACCTAAAATGATCCTGAAGCCTACGAAATCAAAAAAATACAAACTGCATGCAAACTTATGGCCTAACAAATTAAGCTCTAACTGGTCACATCTCATCCCCAGAGTTGCATAACCTCCTATTAGATTCGCAAACCTTAAGAAAGTAACAGGGTATGAGGGTTCTAAACATGAAGTATCTACCAAACATAAATGAAAGCGATGCACAGGTATTAAATAGTAACCTAACTGGTACGCTACTAATCAAAAGCATACCTTCCATCACAGTCTTTCCTTTCTCGGCAGCTGTTGGTCTAGAAGATGATGGTTCCAAGGAAAAACCTTCCTCTTGTCCACTCTGACTGGTTCTAGACACCGATTCTTAGTGTCCAATTTGGTCATAGTTGAAGCACTTAACTCCTTTCTTATCTGCAACTTCTCCCTTTTCCAGTTCAATATTCATGAGCAAAAAGTCCTTTACTGTCACACTTGTAGAAAATTACATCGGTCTTCCCTTTCTTGGCAGCTCCTCCTTTGTGAGATCCATTCTTCTTAAAGAATTTCCTCTTCTTTCCCTGAGAATCCTAGGTTTCAACTTGCTTCTCTTTCTCAAAAGTGGAAAGCATCTTTTCATTCCGGATTACCATCTCCACTATAACTATACTTGGATTACAAAGATGTGGCATAATCGCCCTAGCAATCCTAAGCTTTAACCCTCTAATAAACTTATCAATTCTTTTTATGACGGTGTCAATGGTAGCATATCTATATCTGGACAACTCATCAAACTTCATAGCGTACTCAATCATCAACATCTCTCCTTGCACGAAGTCCATGGGTTTCCTCAATAATACCGACTTAGTAACTTCAGACAAGAACCTCTCTTCGAATCTCCTTCAAAACTCTGCCTAAGTCAACTCTTGCTTGAGAATTCCCATACTAATAGCATTCCACCAATAAAGTGCTACTTCCTGCAACTGTCTAGAAGAAAGTCTCCTCTTCCACTCATCATCACATCCCAAGTCAGCGAAAAACTTTTCACAGTGTCTAACCAATTTTCTACTTTAGCATCATCCTCTATTTCCAAAAACAGCTTTCAACCAAGACTGGTACGATCCCTGCTCAGCTTGGCATAGTTGTTGCCAACTGGGGTAATAGGATTCCCCCCTCCAGCATTCACATCATTTCCCCTAGCTACTCCTATAGCTACTCCATCTTGCATCAGATTGATGAAGAACTAAAACATTATTCCCATATCTACTAGCGGGAATCCAACACCTACATTTGCATTTGTGTTTGGATTATCCTCCTAGTACTGGGTTGACCATTTCCATTAGTTGTGGTGTTTCCTCCACCTCGATTTCCACTTCCATTTCCTGCCTCTATATCTTCCTTTCTCTATTTGCATACGAGCCTTAGTAAGATACAGAAGAACATCTAAGAGAAAAGGGGAATACATACTTATAGATATGTATAACAAAAGCAAGTACGTTACTATAGCGTTAACCCAAACCTCAGTCTCATTTTTGATTCATTGGATTATGTTTTGAAAATCTTTTAGGTTCAAATTTATTTTAAATTTACATTAACCTATGCTCTAATACTAATATGTAACATCCCCCATTTGGAGGCCCAAAACTAACTATTACGGATGCTATAGTCATCCATAGTTATTGATTCTCAATGACCAAATGCTGTATTGAGAAATACATTGATATACAAGAAACACATGAATATGAAATTTTTTAAATTCATTTTAAAACAAATTTCTCATTTCATTACAAATAGCATTTCAAATTCACTACATAATCCTAATTCGTAAACCATGTTCAGAGAAATATAGTTAGTACAAATTACGCCAAGAGCGACAAATGAAGATGCCCCCTTGGTTGATCAGAGTCTAAATATAGGTAACTAGACAACTTTTCCATTTCATCTAATTACACAGCGGAATCAAACAAAGTGAACTCCTAATAGCAAGCTTGCCTCCTACATGTCTCTAGAAGCTTATTCATCTAAAGACAACCTGAAAACCTTAACTCGTAAACCTCTCAAAATCAATTGAGCACCCGAGATTTTAAGTGGAAAACATAAACTTCGAGCCAGACAAAAAGTCTGGTGCGAATAATAACCTACCATCTCGAAACATATAGATATCTAGTAGCTTAGCAGAACAGGTTTTCCCCTCACTAGTATCTCAACCCAATTTATAATAACCATATACTGTGCACTTGCATCCACAATGGTTAAGACATAACATAATAAAATGTATCATGATAATATGAAAATATGCTATATGCTTTGGATTTCCCATCCCCGTGCACTTGACTACCTGTCTCATGTTATAGTTTCTAGGGTCACTATTACCTATTAGTTTTCACAGGCTGAATAATAACCCGTTTTTAGCTTACAGACCATCTGTTCGATTTCATAATTTTTATGGGATCACTAAGAACCTATTAGTGTCTACAAATAACTTCATTCAATCATTGTTTTCATTGGGTTGCTATGAACCTATTGGATTCTCCAACATCTCTCATATCATAGTTTTCATAGGTTGACTATGAACCTATTGATCTTTATCAATAACCTGTTACGGACATAGTTTTCATGGGATCACTGAGAAACTATTGGCCTCTGCCAATAATGATTTCCATAACATAATTTTTATGGGCTTACTAAGAACTTTCCTAAGCCAATAATCTTTTGATCAGTCTTGGCATCCTATCTTCTGGTTTGTCTGACCTCCTGGATGCAATTCTATTTACAAAAGAGTTAATTCAATGTATATTCACTACTTGGTCAACCTAACATGTTATTCTGCCCTTAACTCTCCAAAATGCAGTTATGTGTTGATAATAAAGTGAATATGATTACACATGTATACACGATAACTGATTAAATAACCCAACGACATAAATACCCATGGTTTAATTCCTTGTAATCATTTTCAAATGAAATATAGTTAATACCCTTAACCCATTATTTTTAGCAAGGAAAGCTTCGTCTAAAATTTCAAGGTTAAATTATTTAGGGTTCTTTAATTCAAAAACCAAGGCTTTCGAATATATCCTTTGTACCATTAACTAAAACCTTAGACATTCTCTTTCGAAACAATCAAGCATACCTTTCGAACACTTGGAAACATTAGTTTCAAAACACTCAAAACAAACCTTTCGAAATGCTCAAAAACATACCTTGCAAAAGCAATGGAGTTTAAGTGAGAATTTACGAAAGCATAACTTCGAAACCAACTAAAAGTATCACTTTCAAAACCATTGATTAAAAATAAAACAAACTTCAAAGTATAAATGGGAACACTTTTGAAAGCTATCCCTTCGAAAGTCCTATGGTAGTGGCAACATGCTTCCGCATGTGTACTTCAGTTTAAATAAGCGCTTAAACCATGCCGAAAGTTATAAGAGCGGCGCCCACCCTTTCGCATGTATAAGTTAAGAGAAAAACGGCTTCAATGATTGTGGAAGGGTATCGAATTTAAAACCCTACCCTCCAAACCCATTGATTCAAAGAGTTATAAAAGGGGCCTCTTACTAAGGTGAAAGGTTTTAATGCGGCAGTTAGGGTGTCGAAGGGGTTCTAAAGCAGCAACCCTTTCGAAGATATTAAATCAAAGGTAGGTATATAGATTCAAAACCTGGAAATATAAATTCACCACTTACGCATGCATACTTTCGACACCTTTGCTACCTTTCACATAGGTCCAATACACTTCGTACCACTGGCCTGGTACCTTGTACATTGGCACCGAATAGATGTGGAACGGTTAGAGGCGGGTGTGTATGAAGTCGAAAGCCAGCATGGTTAAGAGGCAAAGATGTAATTTGGACGAAAACTGCATTTTTGCTTATTAAAGAAAATATTTTTCACCTACCTAAATATTTGTCTCAATCTTATTAGTTTTGAAAGCTTTATCAATTTCCTTTTTTAGAATTTGCTGTCAAAATCAAATTTGGATTTGAGATAACTTAACACTTAAGCCCTTATCCTTAATAAAACATTTAAGTCCTCTAACTTAAATAATTTATTGTCCATAGTAATACACTTAAGCTTTCGAAGGAGACGAAAATTTATTTTGGTTTAAAGGAAAATACACCTACTTTCTTGTTTAAACTGAAACCTTCCGATAGAGTCGAAAGGTATAGCTTTCGACAAGGTTGAAAATATAGTTTCCACTTCCAAACCTTTCGATACAGATGGAGTCAGGTTATCTTTTGTCTTATAAAACTTGCCGCCTCTCTCCATTGATTTCAAAGGGTTGGTTCCAACACCAACACTTCATTATTTCCGAATGATTTTAAAAGGTTTTATAAAGGTTTCGAAGCAGTTGCCTTCAACTCAGTGTTTTTCTGATCTTTTTGCTCTACTTGAAGGCATAATCAAAAAGTTTTAAGTCAAAACATTTTAATGTTTCAAAATAGTTAACTTTGAATGGTTTTGAAAGGTTTTCACTTATTTTAAATTGAACCCAATGCCTTTGAAAGTTTTTAAATGATTTTATAGGGGAGGTACCCCAAACTTTCGAAAAAGTCGAAAGGTGAAACCTTTTGACTACATCGAAGAGAAACCTTCCGACAAGGTCGAAAGGTAGGACCTTTGGAAAAGGTCGAAAGTTATGGTTTTAATGTTTTGGAAATATTAAGGTTTAAAGGATTTAGAAGGAGGATGTCATATGTTTCAAAGCTTGTAAAAGGAAGGCTTCTTAAAAGGTTTTGAAGGAGTTACCATCAATAATTTTGAAAGGTTTATCAAAGGTTGTGAAGAAGTTACCTTCAATGCTTTCGAAGGGTTTTATTTATGGTTTTGAAGGAGTCAACTTCAATGTTTCCGATAGGTTGTTTAAAGGTTTTAAACAAAGGTTCCGAATGGAATGACTAGGTAGATAGCCTAAGTGTTTTAAGTTATAAAGGACTTTAACATATTTTAAAAGGATAAACAATTCTTATTAACATCATCAACAATATTTTGAGTAAAGTATATATAACATGGCAAAAATAGCTTAGAGTAAAGCTAAAGATATATTTTCCTTACATACATATATGATTTGACGGACTAAATCAATTGGAAAAGGTTTTCAAGGAAAATTTAAAGGGCATTTAGCCTTAATATTTTGATGGGTAGTTAACCTAAAAAATTCAGGCAGTTGGCTCATTTAAATTCGAACAGTCAGTCCATTTTAAAGGCAGTCTGCCCAGAGGACAGTTAGTCGAGATAGCGGCAGTTAGCCCAAATATGGACAATTAGTTCATTTGTAGCATAATGGACCTTGCTACTTCTTAAGGACAGTTAGCCTACCCTTTTTACCTATTTTATGGATAACTAGTCCATTATTTAGAATAAAGAATATTGCTATTTTGGTATAATCATATTTTAGGATAGTTAGTCCAGAAAAGAGCAGTTAGCTTAGATTTTAGGACAGTTAGTCCAATAAAGAGCAGATAGCTCAGATTTTAGACAGTTATCTATTTATTTCTTGTTTTAGCATAATGGATATTGCCATATTATAATTATAATAAGTTGATTAACTAGTTTGGTTGCTGGAAAGGATTTGCAAAATGTATGTTTTGAAAAGAGATATTAGTGAGTGGAAACCCGTTCCACTAAGCAGCATGGTCTAACTATATTTCAGTAAACAGAGATGTAACCGAAGTTATTCATACAGGCTTAATGTTTGACTCAAAGTTTTTTCCCCTTAAACTCTTGGGTGCTCAAAATTGATTTGAATAGGCTGAGGGTTTAGATTTTTAGGTTTTAGCAGATTTTGGTGAATAAAGCATCAAAAGATGAGTAGATGGATGACGATAGCTAATTTAGGAATTCTGATTTAAATTGTTTCCGCTGTGTATTAAGGCAGTTATGTCTATATTGCTTTGATCATCCAAGGGGGCATCTTCATACGTCGCTTTTGGCATATTGTTGTAAATTATATTTGATCAATGGCTAGGATATGTTTGAGGATTTTTGTAACTTAGATATGACATTATTTGAAATGTAATCACTAAAAATTATTGTTTTTGAAAACCTATGACTTTGTTCATATTCAAGTGCTTTTGATATTATGGACACCATTAACATTACCGTATTTCGACACCAGAAGTTAATGCTGTGGATGACTGCAGCATCCATAGCGCTTAGCTTTTTGCCTCTAGATACGAGATGTTACAGCTTGGTATCAGAGCATAGGTTTATGAAAAATTTAATTAAAAATTCGTTTTGAGAACGAAAATCCTAAGAAATTAGTGTACGATTTGGGGTTGGGTTAACGCTATAGTAACGTACTTGTATTTGTTACATATAAGTATCCGCTTTATCTCCATTCATCTATCTTTGATTAGGTTATCTTTCTGTATCTCATGGGGTTTGAATACAGATATGAATGGTAGAAGAACCAGAGTTAACCAAGGAGGGGGAAGCACCGAAAGGAATGCCAGACGTAATGATGGGAGAAACCAAGGTCAGACATAGGCAGAGAATGTTGGTGCAGAAGTCCCGTAGGTCGAACTGGAAGCCATGTATCGATTTTTCAGGAATATGATGCAGGTAGGAGTTGCAGCCGGAGTGTTAGAGGAAATGATGCAAGAGAAGGGGTTCCAGAAGTTCTGATAGTTAATCATTTCGCTAAGATGAGCTATGTGAAGCTAGGAGGGAAGCCGTTTGTGGGAACGGAGGATGTCATTGAAGTTGAGAATTGGTTTTTGATTTTTGCAAATCTAGGGCTCAATGATGAGCAGAAGAGGAGGTTGGTGTCCAGGGAGCTTCAGGAAGCCTCATTGTTCTGGTGGAAGTGTAACAGCGGCAATAGATGAGGAGACAGTAAATTGGGAGGATTTCAAGAGGAAATTCTAGTAGAGGTTTATGTCTATAATGGCACAGCCAGCTTTGATTATGTAGTTTGCTGAGCTGGTGCATGGTGAGATGTCAGTTGCAGAGTATGCTAGGAAGTTTGAAGAGTTGGCTCGGTATGGGTATGCTTCAGTGGATACAGTATTTAAGTGGAATGAGAAGTTTATCAGAGGATTGAAGATGGAGTTGTCTAGTGTTACTTTGTCCCATCTTAGAGATCCTTCTGATATTGTTGTGGAGATGGCTTTAAGGTAGGAAGAAGTCCTTGAGTCTCTGGAGAAGAGCAAGGCAAAAGGGGTCCAGGTTGGGCAGGGCAGAAGAGGAAGTTCTTTCCCGAGAAAGATGCTCAGCATGGTGGAGCAGCCAAGAAATCGAAGTCTGATGTTGTCTGCTATAAATATGATAAGAACTATAAATGTGATAAGAAAGAACACTTTGCTAATAAGTGTCACTTAGGGAAAGCAAAGGATATGGCTAAGGGAAAGAATGTCAAGTGCTACAACTATGACGAGATAGGCCATTACAAGAACCAGTGCAAGGAACCCATTAGAGATGGTAACGGCAAGGTGTATGCATTGGAGCCTGCTACTTCTAAGCCAACGGCCTAGGAGAAGGGGAAGGCAGTTCTTGGAGGAAATCTTCAGATTCATGGTATGTCTATTAGCATTTTATTTGATACTGACGCATCACTCTCTTTTATATCTATATATTTGATAGATAAGCTTAACCTTGAACCTACATATTTAGTTACTTCCTTACGGGTTGTGAATCCAATAGGTGGGTATGCAACTCTAGGGTTGAGGTGTGACCGGTTTGAGTTTTACCTGTAAGGTCATACTTTTGTGTGTAGTTTGCATGTGTTTGATTTTATAGGGTTCAGGATTATCCTAGGTATGGATTGGTTAAGTGAGTACGATGCTAAGATATTTTGCCAGGGTAGGAAGATATCACTTAGACACCCGGATTGTAGCGATCAGATTGTTTTACCATAGGAGGTTTTGGTAGTGCAGTGTTTGTTTTGTTGGGTGCTTTGGATTCAGATGATGAGTTGAGCCGAGTTTTAGTGGTTAGAGAATTCGTAGATGTGTTTGAGCCTGTAGTTGGATTGCCGTCGAAACGAGCCATTGAGTTTCGTATAGATTTGGTTCCGAAAGCAGAACGAGTGAGTAGACCGCCAAGTAGGATGACCCCTTCAGAGATGACGGATTTGAAGGTGTAGTTGGTGGATTTAGAGGGTAAAAGTGTTGTTAGGCCAAGTAGTTCGCCGTGGAGTGCAGCGACAGTGTTTGCTAAGAAGCCGGACAGATCTTTGAGGCTATGAATCGATTATCGTAAGTTGAATGAGAGGACGATAAGAATTAGTATCCATTGCCCAGGATTGACGATTCGTTCAACTAGCTAAGTGGAGCAAAGGTATTTTCTCAGTTGGATTTGGCAACTTTCCATGAGCTCGAGGTAGCAGAGAATAGTGCACCTTTGACAGCATTCTGGACCAGATATGGATCATATGAATGGTTAGTTATGCCATTGGGACTGACGAATGCTCCATCTTTCTATATGGATTTGATGAACCGGATTTTCCAAGAGCACTTGGATAGGTCCGTGCTGGTTTTCATAGATGATATCTTGATTTACTATGAGGATGAAAGAGATCATGAAGTTCATCTTAGAGTGGTGCTTGAGATGCTGAGCCATCATCAGCTGAAAGTGAAGTTTTCGAAGTGTCACTATTGGAAGAAGGAGGTGAAGTTTCTTAGTCATGTAGTCCAAGAGGAAGGGCTATCAATGTATCCGACTAAGGTAGAGGCAGTGAATAGATGGAAGAGATCCGAGGCAGTTACCGAGATTAAGAGTTTCCTTGGGTTGGCTCCTTATCATCAGAGATTCATTAAGCATTTTTCACGGATAGCAGCACCGATGACCAAGCTGACGAGGAAGGATGTGAAGTTTGTGTGGACCGATAATTGCGAGGAAGTATTTTAGGGTTTGGAACACTTATTGACCCTGCACCTGTATTGGTTGTTCCAGAAGGGAATCAAGACTTAGTATTTTATGCCGATGCATGTGGAATAGGATTAGGAGTTGTGCTAATGTAGAGAGGTAAAGTGACTGCCTATGCTTCTAGACAGCTTAGGCCGCATGAGGTCATATATCCAAGCATGTTTTGGAATTGGCTGCTTTGATTTTTGTGTTAAAGGTATAGAGACATTGCCATTTGAGAGAGAGGTTAAGCGGTATATAGATCATAAATCGCTGAAGTATTTGTTCTCTTAGTAGGAGCTGAACATGAGACAACAAAAGTGGTTAGAGTTCGTGGCCGCTTATGATTTTGGGATTGAGTACACACTAGGGAAGGGCAACAAGGTTGCAGATACACGTAGCAGGAAGCATCAGAATGCAGTGTTAGCAATGATGGCTGAGTGGAATGATTTAGAAGCATTAGCAGATTGCAGAGTGCAATGGTGATCCGAGGCTGGGTCTAGTGGAAATACAATTGTATTGTGTTGTTTAGAAGTTCGACCAGTGTTGATCGAACGAATTGATTCTAAGAAGATAGAGGATCCTGTGTTAGCTGAACGGATCAGAAAGCTAAAAGAAGGAACTAAGAGAGATGACTTGAAAGGTTTCATTCTTGACCAGAATGGGTGGTTGAGAAAGAAAGAAAGATTATGTGTTCCGAATGTTGGAAACATAAGGAAGGAAGTCTTAGATGAATGACATCGTTCGAAGTTCACTATACATACCGGAGGTACCAAGATGTATTAGGATATGAAGAGGAGTTTCTCCTAGGAAGGAATTAAGCGGGATATTGGTTTGTGTGTAAGGTAGTGCTTGAATTGCTAGCAAGAAAAGGCCGAACACCAGAAACCAAGTGGGTTGCTTCAACTGTTAAATATTCCAACGTGGAAGTGGGATTCTATTTCTATGGACTTCATTGACGGGTTGCCAAGGTCGAACAGGGGTTATGAAAGTATATGGGTCATAGTGGAAAAATTAACCAAGAATGCCCATTACATTCCAGTTAAGTCAAACAGCACGGCACCTGTTTTAGCGAGATTGTTCACGAAGAATATGATTAGACTGTATGGAGTTTCGAGCAGTATAGTTAGTGACAGAGATTCCTTGTTCACTAGCGAGTTTTGGAAGAGTCTGCAGGAAATTTTGGGAACCAAGCTTAAGATGAGTATCGCTTACCACCCTTAGATAGATGGGAAAACAGAAAGAGTTAGCAAGATCTTGGAAGATTTGTTAAGAGCTTGTGTTCTTGATTTCGGGGGATTATGGGGAGACCATCTGCATTTAGTCGAGTTTTCGTATAACAATAGTTATCAGACTAGTATTGGGATGACACCATTTGAAGCTTTGTATGGAAGACCATGAAAATATCCCATTTGTTGGTTGGAGATCGAAGATAGGTTGATTCTTGGTCCAGATCTGGTTAGAGAGGCTGCGGAAAAGATTGAGGTCATTCAGGCTAGAATGAAGGAGGCTCGGTCTAGGTAGAAAAGTTATGCAGATAAGAGATAGAAAGATTTATAGTTCTCAGTTGGGGACCAGGTTTTTGTCAAAATATCACCGATAAAGGGCGTGCTTAGATTTGAGAAACAGGGGAAGTTATCTCCTAGGATCATTGGACCATTTTTTTTATTCTTGAGAGGATCGAAAGCTTGCGTATAGACTTGAGGTACCGTATAGTTTGGCAGGTGTCCATGATGTTTTTCATATTTCTCATCTCGGAAAGTGTGTTAGAGACCCGGAGACTACAATTGCACCGACAGTGCTAGATGATTTAGTGGTAGAACCAGACTTGACCATAGTGAGGAAGACAGTTCGCATAGTTGCGAGAGATGGGAAGAGGCTTAGGACCAAGACGGTCAAATTAGTCAAAGTCCAATGGAGTGACGATGGCAGAGACTATACTTGAGGGTTTGAGAGCAGGATTAGAGATACTTATCATGACTTTTTTGATGGTATGTTTTACCTTCTTGTTTGTTTTGTGGGACTTATTTTAATTGCGAGGACAAAATTCTTTAAGGAGGGGAATTTGTAACATCCCAGATGGCATTACTTAAGAGATTTAGATAGATAAACTAAATAAAATAATGTGTTGACTAAGAGATTGAGATTTGATTTATTTAAAGTAGCCGTTCTTTTTGAACCAATGAATTAAAAAGGGTTTAAAATGAATTAGAGGAGGGGTATTATGGGAAAGAGGCCATTCCTATATCACCTTTCTTAGGCCGTGTATCACTACACACGTCCATTCTCATTTTAAAAATCTAAAAGCAAGGTCGGCCACCATTAACAAGGAAAGAAAAAAAGGAAACTAAAGAAAAGCTAAAGGGTAAGCAAATTAACATCAAACTCATTTAAATCTCAAACACATTAATCTCTAAAGCAGAACAATGTTTACATCTCTAAATTTTATGGTTTCGGTTTTAAGATTAAATCCGAATGATTTTGCAAAGATTTGCCATGTTTTTGAATGATAAAATGATACACACACACATGTTGTTGATTTATGTATGTTTATATAGAGTTTATGACATATTTTAAGATAAAAACCCTATTAAATTACATCCATTAGCCTTGCGAATTTTTATGATGATCTAAAATGTTATTTTAGAGATGGTTTCAATTTTCAGATTTTCCTAAATTTTTGTGGAATTGTTATGAATTTTCTAAGGAAGAAAATGGCATTGTATTATTAAATTATTTATTGGAAAAATAATTATTGTTTAGATCCGGAAATTTTACATGTTGAAGATAACATATTAATTGATTTTTTGAAATTTTCCAGAATTTTCCAGAATTTTCCAAAGTGTTTTAATAGTTATATAAAATTATTTAAGGAGCGTGACTTAAATGTCTTATATAATTATAAAGGAGAAAGAAACTTTTGCAAAATTATTTTAATTTCCAAATAAGGAAAGTCGGTAGCATTTTTTAATATAAAAATCTAGAAACTAATTAGATTTAGATAAATAAGGCAGGTTGGGTACAAAAAACTATTTTAAAGTACAAATAAATAGTTTTTCTACTATTTCAATTCTTTCGGCAAAGGCTTCGGACTCCATTTCAAACCTTCCGACAAGGTCGAAAGGTATCAAACCTTTCGACTAGGTTAAATAACTAATGCACATGGTATCAGGCAACTGGTATGAAGTGAATTGGAAGAAGTCGAAAGGTAAGCGATTTTGAAGGAGATGAAAATTTGTTTTGGGTTAAAGGAAAATACACCTGCTAGCTTTCGACAAAGAGCTTTTGAGAATGTCAAATGGTTTAAAAGAAAAAGGTTTCGATTGGTTTGCTTTTTTGTTTTAACTGAAACCTTTTGACGGATTCGAATAGTATAGCTTTAGACAAGGTTGAAAGTAAAGTTGCCACTTCCAAACCTTTCGACACAGATGGAGTCAAAGGTTATTTTTTGTTATATAAAACTTATCGCCTCTCTCTATTGATTTCAAAGGGTTGGTTTCAACGCCAATACTTCATTATTTTCGAATGACTTCAAAAGGTTTTATATATGTTTTGAAGTAGTTTCTTTCGACTCCAATGTTTTTCCAATCCGTTTGCTCTACTTGAAGGCATAATTTAAATGTTTTAAGTCGAAATGTTTTGAAGGTTTTAAAGTAGTTAATTTTGAATGGTTTCGAAAGATTTCCTCTTGTTTAAAATTGAACCCAATGTCTTCTAAAGGTTTATAAATGATTTTATAGGGGAGGTACCCCAAACTTTCGACAAAGTCGAAAGTTGAAACCTTTTGACTAGATCAAATCGAAACCTTCAGACAAGGTCAAAAGGTAGGACCTTTGGACAAGGTCGAAAGGTATGGTTTTAATGTTTTCGAAAGGTTAAGGTTTAAAGGATTTAGAAGGCGGATGTCATATGTTTCAAAGCTTGTAAAAGGAAGGGTTTTTAAAAGGTTTTGCAGGAGTTACCTTCAATGGTTTTGAAAGGATGTGAAGGAGTTACCTTCAATGCTTTCGAAATGTTTTATTAATGGTTTTGCAAGAGTTACCTTCATTGTTTCCGATAGGTTGTTTAAAGGTTTTAAACAAAGGTTTCGAATGGAATGACTAGGCAGATAGCTTAAGTGTTTTAAGTTATAAAGGACTTTAACTTATTTTAAAAGGATCGATAATCCTAAATGAAAATCATCAACATTATTTTGAGTAAAGTATATATAACATGGTGAAAATAGCTTAGAGTAAAGCTAAAGATATATTTTCCTTGTATATATATAATCCGATGGACTAAATCATTTTGAAAAGGTTATCAAGGAAAATTTAAAGGGCAGCTAGCCTAGATATTTTAAAGGGTGGTTAACTCAAAATAAATTTTTGAATGTTAGCTCATTTAAATTCAGACAGTCAGTCTATTTTAAGGGGAGTTTGCTTAGAGGACAGTTAGTCCAGATAGCGGCTGTTAGTCCAGATATGAACAGTTAGTTCATTTATTAGCATAATGGACCTTGCTACTTCTTAAGGACAATTAGTCCACCCATTTTACCTGTTTTATGTACAGATAGTCCATTATTTAGCATACGGAGTATTGCTATTTTGGCATAATCAGATTTTAGGACAGTTAGTCCAGAAAAGAGCTGGTAGCTCAGATTTTAGGACAGTTAGTCCAGTAAAGAGCAGGTAGCTCAGATTTTATACAATTAGTCTATTTATTTCCTGTTGTAGCATAATCGATATTACTATATTATTATTATAATCGTTTGATCAACTAGTTTGGTTTCACGAATGGATTTGCAAAATATATGTTTTGAAAAGAGTACTAGTGAAGGGAAACCCGTTCCGCTAAGCGGCGTGGTCTCACTATATATCAGTAAACAGAGATGTAACAAAAGTTATTCATACCAGGCTTTATGTCTGACTCGAAGTTTTTTTTTTTTGTTAAACTCTAGGGTGCTCAAAATTGATTTGAGTAGGCCGAGGGTTTAGGTTCCAGGTTTTAGCAGATTTTGGCGAATAAAGCATCCGAAGACGAGCAGGTGGCCGATGGTAGCTAATTTAGGAATTCTGTTTTAAATTGTTTCCGCAATGTATTAAGACAGTTATGTCTATCTTACTTTGATCATCCAAAGGGGCATCTTCATATGTCGCTCTTGGCGTATTGTTGTAAATTATATTTGATCAATACATGTGATACATTTGGGGATTTTTGTAACTTGGATATGATATTATTTGAAATGTAATCACTGAGAATTATTGTTTTTGGAAATATAAGATTTTGTTCATATTCAAGTGCTTATGATATTATGGATACCATTAACATTACTGTATTTCATCACCAGAAGTTAATTCTATGGAAGACTGTAGCATCCATAGCGCTTTGCTTTTGGCCTATAGAAACGGGATGTTACATACACTTGGGAAAAATCCCTAAAAATTACAATAATTCACATTAAATATGTTTTCTAATAATTTCAGGACCAAAAACATTATTTAATTTCCTTAAATGATTCAAACTCAAAATTCCCTATTTTCTCTCATTGAAAATTCATAATAAATTATCCAAAGCTTGCAATATTATAACATATTCAAAAAATTTGGAATCTGAAAATCATTTTGCATGATTTTATCCTTAAAACCTGTGACGACCCACAATTCCATACCCTTTGAGCCGACAATAAACCACACATATTCGACCCAAGTTGCACGAAAGTATGGATGATCAAGGGTAGTAAAGAAAATAAGACAGAACAGAATCTCACACGAGTGGATTAATATATAATATGAAACAATATCTTTACAGCAGAAATATTTTAAATACATATATCAGAGTCTAACCTAAATTCAGCTTAGACGGTTATAAATATTTGTCCTTACAATTGCTGACAACATCAAACTAAAATTAACAAACCACATCGGATAATAGAATATCTTCGTACGTAGATGAATATCTCCAGCTCTCCACTGGAAACTCCAACCTTCTTCAACTAAACCTGAAACTACTCGGATCTGTCCCGAATATTGAGCATACCCGAATCAGGCTTGATAAACCAGCGTGAGAATACTCAATAATAAATGACAGTGTCATATATCATCCTTCGAATAAAAATCCTTTGAAAAGAAAGAGTATCTCATAAGACCACACCCACACATAAACACGGACAGGTTTTTACCTTATGATAACTAAAACACTTTAATATCAGAACATTTGATATTATTTCTAATGACATTCTTTGAAAACATTTGCAAATAAACTTATTAATCTTAGCCGAAATTGTTACCATATTAAATTCCAGCATACTAGGCTCTACAAACAAAACTGTAGGTTCTTATTGGAGGATGGGTTTTCATACAAATGACTAGGTGAAGGGACTACCTTTCGATGGGTGCACCTCTAGATGGATGTCCCGAGGCACATAACATCTGCCCTCTACCAACACAAGATCGGCCTACCTCTGTAACTAGATAGTACCGAATATGTCATCCCTCGGTCGCCACCGACCTTTAAACCGGGCGCCTGAGCGTACAAACCACATTAATTTACACACTGAATGTCATAGCGGGAAGAAATATATCTAGAAGTGGATGATCATACCCTAACTAGGAATGACCCACTTAGCCTTGCCACATCTAACCCTGTTTCGGTCATTTTCAATTGATGAGGCTTGAGGTAATGATTACCTTTTCACATATCACATATCACATCACTATGAATGCCACACAGCCATTTCTGTTGATCACTAATCGCCTTCCACAAAAATACAACCCTTAAGCTCGTGCATCTCAATGAGGGTGTTAAGTTAAGAGAAGTTTCCTTCTCCTCCAGCACTGATGTACGTTTGTAAAAACCAATGTACGTAATATTTAGAAATGCAATGTCAGACAAACGTCCATATAAGTTGTCTAGGAATAGGACAAACCGAAGTCACTCTCCTACTACCAATAGTAGCGAGTAGTCCTTGCAATCCGAAAAATCTTCACAACGAGGAGACTATTGCTATAAATAACTCTGTAATGGGAGCTACCCAGAGCATGTCAACAAGTAGTCTTTAAGCTATGAAGATCCACAGTCTTCAATAATCATCATCTTCAACAAGTCTTCACATTCGAACGTATTCATTGGTTCAAGTGGTTTTCAGATAGGACTCACCCAAATCCGACCCTGGTTCCTTCGAAACCAATTATCGATTTAAAAGATGTTAAGTTCATATGTGGATATCAATCATCAGTCAATTACTTCATCTTTTATAAAAATCTTTCTTAGATATAATCTTTTCAATTTATTCCATTTTCTTTTGAAGAGTATATGGAATAATTAAGCCTCATTTATCAAATCATTTGGTTTATTTAAACCCTTCTTAAATCCTGGAATATTTCCAAATCATTTTCTCTTTTACTTAGGAAAACCTTTCCAAATCGTTTCATTAAATCTTAATCAAAGAAGCTATAACTTTTAACCTAGGGAAAATATCCCAAATCATTTGTTAAATCTTAATAAAAGATTTCTTTCTTAACGTCAAATCATATTCTTGCAAATCGAAGATTTTCATGACAGAGTGCTACTGCCACTTTAAGTATGGTAATTTCACCTTCAGGTACTAATGGCAGTAATCCTACATCATGAATATCTTTATCTTCAACGATCTTTGTCTTAGAGTAATTCTGAGCAATTCTTTCTTTTTCTTTGGATAATATTTCAATTTCCCTCACTTAACTCTCGTTCCAAATTCCTTAACTTTTAGGTGGGTTAAAAACAATGTTATTTAAGACATCGTTTACGATAAATCCTCAAATCAATATTAACAAACATTTTTGAGTAAACAGGATCATAGGTATCATTCATTATGGAGATTGCTTAAATTTTGGATAATACCGATCTTCTTTTATTTCAGAAACTTAATACAATCTTTTTCGAGCAACCGGGCTTTTCTTTCGATCTGTTCCACCCCTCGCCAAAAAAAGAAAACAAAGGCCAAGTAAGTTTAGTGCACTGGTTGCTCCATCCCTAAACTTAGTTAAACATCCTGTTTTATCTTCCCAGATCTCACAAGCGGGACAAATGTAATAGTCGTGTCCGCATACTCAGTTTGCTATTATATTCAATCTTCTTTACTTTTTGTTTAAGTGGTTTAACAATTACTCTTAACCATTTATTGAAAATCTTATTAAAACTCCCAAATCATCTTTAAATGACTTAGTTATTCTTTTAAAATAATTCACGAAATATATAGGAAAGAATTGCTAAGTTTAAAAGTATGTTTCAAAAGTTATTAAAAAGCGTTGCGAAAAGTGTGGCAAATAGCATTTTAAAAGCTATATTCTTCAAAACGACTTTATATCATTTAGATATCCATATTTTCAACTTAAATCACTTTTAAAAAAATTCAAAAGGTTTTTTGAATTTATTTCATATTTTTAAAACATTTAAGTTTTAAACTTTGGTCACTTTACTACAAAAAGAGCGATTTTTCTGGAAGATTGATTTGGACATATTTTAAAATATACAAGATGAAATCTTGATTTTCTACCTTTATTTAAACATATTCAAATGTTTATAAAACATTCCTAACTCATTTCAAAACTATTTCCAAAAGGTTTAAGCATTCCATATACACCATTTCATTTTCAAAAGAAAAGTGATTTCTTTTGTGCTTATCATCGTGTATTAACGTGACTTGGTTAAACAATTTAACAATCATATAAAACAATCAACACTTGATGATCAAAGAATATATAAGCATCCATAGCAATCATAACACATCATCAAACACGTGTATGTGTGTGTGTGTATGCTAAATAAAGTTTCTCACCATAAACCAAAGCGATTAACTTCCTACCAATATTCAAACTAATCCACGCTTCACTAACTACTTCCTATTCCACTTAAACGTTAGTAAATAACTTTTCTTTCCTTTGAAGTTCTCAGCCAAGGCTTGATATGGAGGTGGGCCGAAAGAATAGAGAAGAAGTAGTGGAGCTTTGACCTTGAATTCTCAAAATTAGACCCAAAAAACAGGTCATCTTTTCACTTATTTTTGACTCTCTTACTCTCAAAATTTGAAAAACCTGCGAATTGAAAAATTGTTGGAAATTATTTTCTCTTAAATTTAAGAAAAACATTCACTTAATTTTTATTATTTTTAAGGAAGATATGATATACTGAAGAATAGGTATTGTCGGATTAACAAAAATGAAGGCCGAAAATGCACTTTAAAGAATTGAGTTTCAGGTATATCAAACATCAAAAATGGAAGAATTGATCAACATAAAAGTTGTAGCCACTGGAATTTCATATCTTTTAAAAAAAAGTTGTATAATTTGGATCTATTATGACTTAGTTATCATAAAAACAAATGGTATATACTCTGACTTAAAAACCGGGCTAGAAAATGCACTGAAAAGAAGTGTATTTTTGACCTAGTTAAATATAGAATGAGACAAAGTGGTCAACATGAAAGTTGTAGCGACTAGAAAAATAGATAATTCGAAAAAAAAATTCATTTTGTTTCAGGTTTGAAGAAGTTATGGCCGAGAAAAGAAGAGGTAAAATATGGAGAAAAAACGAGTTTGATTTGAAGAGAATGAACATTGATTTCTTTTTAATATTTTGTAAATATTTTGATATTATTTCTTTCTAATTTTTTTATGGCTTGCAATCCATTAAATAGAATAGGAAGACGATGAAGAAGCCTGAGAAAAGAAGAAGAAAAAATGCGAATGAAAGTGAAGAAGGAAGTGGGTATTTATATAAAAAGAAAGAAGTGGTGAATTTATCAAAATAACATCTTACCAAATTACCAAACTAATCTTACTTAAACCTAAAGCAAGCTTAACTTTTCAATACTTAACATCTTCTTTCACATCCTTACTTTATGTCTTAGTCACTTAAAGATTAAGTAAAGAATATCGTAATTATGTTGGCTTTGATTTGATGTGATTTGATGTTTACTTTTCTTACTTTTGTTAATTCTTACTTACTTTTACTAATGACTTCTAAAAGTTTTCTAATCTTATTTAATAAAAGTAAACATGTTTAGTTATTAAAATGTGTAATATATATGTTAAAACATATTAACAAAGGTGTGATACTGTTGGGCAACTTATTTTGAACAAAACATTGATTTTCGACAGAACGTTTTACGGTCACATTTTGACGTTTTTGGTAAACTATTTATCTATTTAAACCAAACTTCAAAATTGATTTGTTATTATATTTGAATAATTAAAACAAGTATATTTGACTTATAAAATAATATAAAATAACATCCAAATCTATTCGTAAAAATACGACATCCATTTACCGGTATGTGACGAAATTTGTTAACTTTGTAAAACAAGGTTTATATATTTATCAAACCATTATAAATTAAATTACAATTATTATAAAATGAGTTTGACATCGATTATATATACATCTAAAAGGAATTATTTATCCTTTGAACAAATTTCACGAATATTTATCCTACTTTATTGGAATCCAACTTTTGTCAATTTTATAATGGAAATCCAAAATCTTTATTTAATATCAAAAATAAGTTTACCATTCTTATTTATCATATAAAACTGGATTGTTTGAGTTTGAAAATTCTATATTTTAATATTTAAATAAATTAAATATTCCATTTTCAAAGTGATAAAATTACGGGTCGTTACATTCTCCCTTACTTAAAGGCATTTCATCCCCAAAATTACTCTGAACCTAAACCCACAATATTTTACCTAAATCATTATTTCACAAACTAAAACCCATAAGATGTACCCAAATCATCCGTTTATAATATCTGACTTGATCTTCTATTCGAGTCCACAACTTTATTTTCGTACTAGTATCAATCTCTCGATCCTCTAATGCAGACTCTGATCAAGCTTCTAGATTAGATATACTTGCTTTTCTTGCATAGCTCTTAACTATGATAGAAAACTCGAGTAACTAACCAAAAAATATCATCAATGCTCGCCGTCAAGAAACCGAGTGATAAATTCTTTTCTGGATCAGTGTAAACATCTCAGAGTTCTGAACTCGGATATTAGATCAAAACTTATGTGACGAAATGATTTACGTATAAATTTCGTATTTATTCCTATTGGTTTTTTCTCAGTTATACCAAATTCTCTTTATTCACATCCTTTATTTTTCATTCATTTTTTTAGTATATTTTCTTTAATACTTTTATGAATCATTTCGTAAAACTATTACTTAAGTTTATTATATCTTATGAACATAACTATGTAAATCCATCACTTTTAAAATTTAAGTCCAAATCCTTAATTAATGGTAGAATTCGCTAATAAAACTTTTTCCAGGTTACAATTACATTTTAAAAAGTCATGATTTTACTTAAGTGTATAAATAGTTCATGACTTAAATCTATTTTTGTATAATACCATTTTACATCCTAATAGCGTGTGTGTGTGTGTGTATATATCCCAAATTCTCGACCGGTTTTATATCCAGGTGAATTACAGTTTGTGGTAGGCTGCTGTCATTTTAAATTCATAATTACAAAATTTATTTTCGATTTAATGCTATTACAAATTTCTCCACTTTTAAATCCTTTTATTTTATAATCACATTTATAAATTATACTTATCCAATTTCATTTACTTAAAACATTTCACAATGGTTTATCCTTTACCAAAAACTTACATAAATTCCATAGATATGAGTTGGGTGTGATTCAAAAAATTTAGACTGTTCAAAATCGTCGAGAATCCCGCTTTATCTTATCAATTAGTGATTCCAAATTTATCATTGGTTTAAACACTTTTATAAATATAACTAATCAATTTATCCATTAATGATTCACATTATATCTTTAACTTAAGAAAATTATATAGATCGAGTAACTCCTAAATAATACCAAAGAACCGGGTTTTACCACTAGTATTATATATCCTCTTAACAAGAAGAGCAATACTTAAGAGAAGCGTTTACCATCCGAGCACATCTCCTTCCCATTTTTAATTTATTTTCGAGCCATTCGAACTGGCTATCTTAAAATATCTCTTATTATTTGAAATAATATCTGTTTCAAAATCCTTCAGAGATTGCTTTTGTCTATAAAACCTATTTTATAAATTCTTTTTGGAAATTCATCTTATATTAATTAACTTCATTTAAATTACCAAAATTCTTTTAAATTACTCGAATTTTAAACTTTCATTCCTTTTTATATTTTCCTTTTACATAATCATTTTATATTATATGATTTTTATCTTATATGTTCATTCGTTAAACCAATCTTTTTATCAAACACCTCATGGTCATATCGTGAAACTTAATTCATAAGATATTTGTATTTTAACTTTTAAATTAAAAATTGATCAATTGATGATGGTAACTTAACATTATCATTTCTTAATTTGTTATTTTGGAATAAGTATAAAAGATTTTAATTACATTATCAAAATTTTTACTTATCGATTATCTTTATGAAACATCTTATAGTCAAACCGTGAAATTCTAATCACAAGATGTTCATATTTAAATTTCACTAATATAGATTTCTAACTATATAAATTTAATCAACATATAATCCTTGGTAAAATTATTTCATTTACGAATTTTTCAAAACAAAACGTTTAAATGTAACATTATCAAATACGCGCTCATATATAATACTCACAACTTATTCTAGGGTGTTACCAACCTTATCTATAATGAGTTACTCATCCTAGGATATTAGTAATCATATCTATGATAAGTCTTTACCCCACCAAAGCCAAGGTTCTCACGCAACCTTCAGCTTTGATACCAAATGCGACGACCCACAATTCCGTACCCTTTGAGCCGATAATAAACCACACATGTCCGACCCAAGTTGCATGGAAGTATGGATGATCGAGGGTAATAAAGAAAATAAGACAGAATAGAATTTTACACGAACGGAATAATATATAATATTGAACAATATCTTTACAGTGGAAAACTTTTAAATATATATATATCAGGTCTAACCTAAATTCAGCTTGGATAGTTATAAACATCCATCCTTATAATTGCTGACAACATCAAACTACAGCTAATAAAATGTAGAGGATAATAGAATATGTTCATACGTAGATGATTATTCCAGCTCTCTTCTGGAAACTCCAGCCTTCTTCAACTAAACCTGAAACTACTCGAATCTGACCCGAGTATTGAAAATATCTAGATCAGGCTTGATAAACCAGCGTGAGAAAACTCAATAATAAATGACAATGTCATATATCAGCCTTCAAATAAAAATCCTTTGAAAATAAAGAGTATCTCATAAGACCACGCCATACATAAACACGGACGGGTTTTTACCTTATGCTAACTAAAACACTTTTATATCAAAACATTCGATTTTTTCTAATGACATTCTTTGAAAGCATTTGCAAATAAATTTATTAATCTTAGTCGAAATTATTACTATTATTAAATTCCAGCTTACTAGGCTCTACAAACAAAACCGTAGGTTCTTATTGGAGGATGGATTTTCATACAAATGACCAGGTGAAGGGACTACCTTCCGATGGGTACACCTCTAGATGGATGTTCCGAGGCACAGAACATCTGCCCTCTACCAACACAAGACCGACCTACCTATGTAACTAGATAGTACCGAATATGTCATCCCTCTGTCATTACCGACCTTTAAACCAGGCTCCCGAGCGTATAAATCACATTAATTTATATCCCGGACGTCATAGCGGGAAGAAATATATCTAGAAGGGGATGATCATACCCTAATTGGGAATGACCACTTTGCCTTGCCGCAACTAACCCTGTCTCGGTCATTTTCGGTTGATGAGGCTTGAGGTAACAATTACCTTTTCAGATATCACATATCACATATCACATCACTTTGAATGCCACAAGGCCATTTCCATTGACTACTAATTGCCTTCCACAAAAATACAACCCTTAAGCTCGTACGTCTTAAGGAGGGTATTAAGCTAAGAGAAGTTTCCTTCTCTGCCACCACAGATGTACGTTTGTAAAAACCAATGCACGTAATATTTAGAAATGCAATGTTAGACAAACATCCATAAAAGTTGTCCAGGAACAGGACAAACCGAAGGCACTCTCCTACTACCACTAGTAGCGAGTAGTCTTTGCAATCCAAAAAATCTCCACAACGAGGAGACTACTGCTATTGAAAAATCTATAATGGGAGCTACCCAGAGCATGTCAACAAGCAGTCCTCATGCTATGAAGATCCACGGTCTTCAATAATCATCATCTCAATAAGTCTTCACATTTGAACGTATTCATTGGTTCAAAGTGGTTTTCGGATAGAAATCGCCCAAATCTGACCCCGGTTCCTTTGAAGCCAATTATCGATTTAAAAGATGTTAAGTTCATATGTGAATATCAATCATCAGTCAATTACTTCAACTTTTATAAAATATGTTTCTTAGATATATTCTTTTCAATTTATTCCATTTTATTTTCAAGAGTATATGGAATCATTAAGCCTCATTTATCAAATCATTTGGTTTATTTAAACCTTTCTTAAATCCTGGAATATTTCCAAATCATTTTCTCTTTTACTCAGGAAAACCTTTCCAAATCATTCATTAAATCTTAGTTAAAGATTTCGTATATTCGAGCTATAACTTTTAACTTGGGGAAAATATTCCCAAATCATTTGTTAAATCTTAATAAAAGATTTCTTTCTTAACTTCAAATTATATTCCTACAAATTGAAGGTTTTCATAACGGAGTACTACTACTACTTTAAATATGGTAAATTTCACCTCTAGGGACTAATGGCAAGTAATCCTACATCATGAATATCTTTGTCTTCAACGATCTTTGTCTTAGAGTAATTCTAAGAAATTAGTTCCTTTGATAACATTTCAATTTCCCTCATTAAACTCTCGATCCAAATTTCTTAACTTTTAGACGGGTTAAAAACAATGTTATTTAAGACATCTTTTACGATAAACTCTAAAATCAATCTTATTAAACATTTTTGAGTAAATAGGATCATAGAAATAATTTATTTTGGAGATTTATTAATTTTGGATAATACAAATCTTCTTTTATTTTAGAAACTTAATATAATCTTTTTCGAGCATCCAGGCTTTCCTTTTGATCTGTTCCGCCCCTCGTCTAAGAAAAGAAAATAAAGGTCAGGTAAGTTCAGGGCACTGCTTGCTCCATCCCTAATCTTAGTTAAACACCTTATTTTATCTTCCTAAATCTCACAAGCGGGATAAATGTACTAGTCGTGTCTGCATACTCAGTTTGTTATTACATTCAATCTTCTTCACTTTTTGTTTAAGTGGTATAAACAATTCCTTTTAACCATTTATTCAAACTCTTATTAAAACTCCCAAATCATCTTTAAATGACTTAATTATTCTTTTAAAATCATTCATGAAATATATAGAAAAGAATTGTTAAGTTTAAAACTATGTTTCAAAAGTTATTAAAAACTACTGCGAAAACGTTACAGAAGTGTTGCAAATAGCGTTTTAAAAGCTATATTCTTCAAAACAACTTTTATATCATTTAGATATCCATATTTTCAACTTAAATCACTTTTAAAACATTTCAATTTTTTTTAATTTATTTCATATTTTTGAAACATTTAAAATATCAGTTTTAAACTTTGGTCACTTTACTACAAAAAGAGCGATTTTTCTAAAAAATTGATTTGGACATATTTTAAAATTTACAAGATGAAATCTTGATTTTCTACCTTTATTTCTTTAAAAATATTTAAATGTTTATAAAACATTCCTAACTAATTTTAAAACTATTTCCACAAGGTTTAAGCATTCCATATACACCATTTCATTTTCAAAAGGAAACTGATTTCCTTTGTGCTTATCGTCCTGTATTAACGTGACTTGGTAAAACAATTTAATAATCGTATCAAACAATAAATACTTTATGATCAAAGCATGTATAAGCATCCATAGCAATCATAACACATCATCAAACATGTGTGTGTGTGTATATATATATATATAAATAGAGAGATGCTAAATAGTGTTTCTCACCATAAACCAAAACGATTAACTTCCTACCAACATTCAAACTAATCCACGCTTCACTAACTACTTCCTATTCCACTTAAACATTATTAAACAATTTTTACTTCTTCTAAAGTGGTTGGCCAAGGCTTTAGATGGAGGTGGGTCGAAAATATAGAGAAGAAGTGGTGGAGCTTTGACCTTGAATTCTCAAAATTAGACCCAAAAAATAGGTCATCTTCTCTCTTATTTTTGACTCTCTTACTCTCAAAATTTGAAAAACTTGCTAACTTAAAAGTTGTTGCAAATTATTTTCTCTTGAATGAAAAAAATAATCACTTAATTTTGATTAGTTTTGTGGAGGATATGATAAAATGAAAACGAGGTATTTTCGGATTGACAAAAATGAAGCCCGAAAATGCACTTCAAATAATTGAGTTTTAGGTATATCAAACCTTAAAACTGGTAAATGTGGTCAATAAAAAAGTTATAGCCACTTGATTTTCATATGGTTTTAAAAAATGAATTTTATATTTTGGATCGGTTTTGACCAAGTTATGATCAAAATAAAATAGCATATTCTCTGGCTTAAAAACTGGGACAGAAAATTCACCGGAAAGAAGCGTATTTTCGACCTAGTTGAGTTTAAAATGAGACAAAGTGGTCAACATGAAAGTTGTAGCCACTGGAAAATACATAATTCAAAAAATATAATTTTGAGCTTTGTTTCATATTTCAAGAAGTTATGGCCGAGAGAAGAAGAGGTAAAATATGGAGAAAAAAGGAGTTTGATTTGAAGAGTATGAACATTGATTTCTTTTGAATATTTTGTAAATGCTTTTACATTGTTTATTTATAATTTTTTTATGGCTTGGAAGCCATTAAAGAGAAGAGGAAGAAGATAAAGAAGCTTGAGAAAAGAAGAATAAAAAATGTGAACGAAATTGACGAAGGAGGTGGGTATTTATAGAAAAAGAAAGAGGTGGTGAGTTTACCAAAATAATGTAGGATCTAGATTAACCCTAGAGGGAGGGTGAATAGGGTTATAGCAAATTTTCTTGATTTTAAACACAGAAGCAAAATGCAAAAATAAATATGCTGAAAAGTAAATCACACACAAAATTTACCCAGCTTCGGCAACCCTTGCCTACTGCTGCATTCACAGATTTCTATTAGAATTAAACAGTATCACGCTTACAAACACTCTACTAGACTCGCAGACCCTTTTGCTCCCGCTCACAAACACTCTACTAGACTCGCAAACATTTGCTCCCGCTCACAAACATTCTACTAGACTCGCAAACATTTGCTCCCGCTCACAAACACTCTACTAGACTCGCACACCCTGCTCCCGCCTATAGAGTTTCGTTTACTCGCAAACTCTGCTCACTGAACTAATTCTAACTAGACAATCTGACACGACCTAATCCCTAGGTGGTGATTTAAAAATTCTTTGATTTGAAAAGTAAAAAAAACAATTAAAAAAAAACTTTAAACCCTAATTAAAATAAAGCCCTTTTAAAACTTAAACCCTCTTTTATTATTCTTTAACAAGACGACCCCCTTTTAACTTCAATCCAGCCCAATCCTTTTATCTTGAGAAAAAATGGCTGCTTTATTCTTCGTTCGTTCCTTTTTGAGATGGCGGCTTGTTCTTCTCTGCAACTAAAAGTAGGGCTTCGGCTCTTTTCTCCTTGCTTCCAAAATTAGGGTTTTGAAGCTGCGCCTTTTCGTGTGCTTCGTTCTCGTTCGTTCGCTCTTGGCCGCTTCGTTGTTCGATTGAGTTCGACTCCTTGCTTCGGTATGTAATTTAATCTCTTTTTCTTTACTGGTTGATGCTTGAACTCGATCGTGATTCGAGTTGGATGATTTGTTCTTTGTTATGCTCGAACTCGAATGAATTGATTGCCGATGATGATTGGGCTTTTATATAGGGTTTGTAACCCTAGATTTGCGTTCGTACAACATCATTTGAATTTGTCATATTATTCATCTCGGCCACTCGATTATACTTGGATGCTTGTGATAAAATCTGACTTTGTCAATTTCGTATTTTTGATGCTTGGTTGACACGGCTTCGATTTTGATTTTGCTCGATTATGTAATGACCATTTCAAAGATATGCACTTTTTCATTTTACTTGTATTATACGGTGAATACTTGATTGACTTGTTCAACTTCGGTTTTGCTAGTATTTTGTTTGGTTCGTGAATTTCTTTGAACTGTTGAATTTCGTTCATCTTGTAGTCTTCGACCTTCTTCTCTGGTACTTGAATTTCAATCATGATGTTGTTTGGTTATTTGTTCATGTGATTCCCTGTATTACTGCACTGACTCATGTATGCATTGTATATTACGGCTCTGACCATCTTTTTCTTTGATCTTTTGTTCATACTGTTGCACTTAGTGTTTGTTCTCGACTTGCTTTTGATGTGTTCTGTTGCGGCCTTTACTTGTTGATCTTCATAGTTCACTCTGATATATATATATATGCATTGAGAATTGATCTGTTGTCATGTTACTTTATTACAGTGATCTGGACTGTGCATATGAACTTGGTCATGTTGGTCTAGTTGCTATGCAGTTGCTATGTTTTTGTTCATGTTGGAACTAGTTTTGCTTTGAGTTTGTCTGCATCTTGTGGTTGCCACTGTGTATTCATTTAAATGTTCATGTTGCATATATGCGTCTACTCTGGTTGCTGTGAATTTTCTCCAGTGGCATTGTACTCTCTTGAGTCTGATTACTCCTGTGTCTTGTTTATCTGGTTTTGGTCGTTGCATTTGCTAGCTTGTACTGTCCACTGCCCTGATCTTGTTTGTTCGATCACTTTGCTATTCCATGGTCTATTTGGTGTTTTGTTTATTTGAGACATCTTAGCTATGTTGCAATCATGCTGGTTTAGTCTTGCACTTGCTTGAGTTTCACTGAACTTGATATCCTGGTGTATCATTGCACTTTGCACTATCCATACTTCAGTCTGGGTTCACTTGTTCATACCACTGTTTCATGCGTGCTCTACTAGTTGCTGTGTCGATCACTTTCACTGCTGTTGCATGCATTTGTCTGGTTCTCGGCCTATTGCATTTGACCACTGAACTTGACTGTTTAGTTTCATATTCATGTGTACTTTTGATTTGCGCTTGAGTTGAATCCAGTTACAAAAACTCGGGTTTGACCTTGTGCTCGTGTCATGGTTTTAAATATATTGCACGTGAGTTGAACCCGGCTTTTCATTTGGGTTTGACCTGTGCTCACCTGTCCCTGTAGCATTATCAAGTGTATATATCGGTGTGCACGGCCTTGTGGCATATACAGTGATACACTGTGTATGTCACAAGCTGTTCGTGTATGATGAATTCAAATTTAAATGACGACGAACAACCCAAATAACCGAGGCAAATAATATTTTCAAAATCCATCTTTTATTTTATATTGCAAAAATATTTTATTTTCAATTTTACTGCGTTAGCTTTATATTTTTGCAGATTGCTCAGATGCTGGATTCAAACTGGAATAAAGTTGAAGACAAACTACGAGTGTGAGTGATATGTAGTGAGGAAATTTATAAATAAAAGATTGTGATGTGGTGTAATCAAAATTGTATATGTATAGTGAGAGCTTGAATTTGTACTATTCAAAATTGTAATAAATATTTGTTTAAATAAAATTTTCGTTTGACCTCAAATTGTGTGTAATTTATTTTATTCAACAAATATTTATTTAATCTATGAAAAATAAAATAGTACATTAACAAATACATTTAAACGAATGTATATATGTTTATTATCATCAAACAAAAAACAATATAAGCGCATATTCAACAATCTCCCCCTTTTGATGATAACAAACATATATTTAAGATTTTGAATGTATTAAATGTATTTGATCGTTCAATTTGCTCCCCCTATTTGAATGCTCCCTCTCTACACAATACTCCCCCTACATATATGCATACAAATAAAAATATATAAATGAGCCTATATGCAAAGTGAAAATTATTTGACCTTTGCTTGATTCTATTTGACAAAATCTTAACTTTTCTCTCCCCCTTTTGTTATCAGCAAAAGAATAACAGTGTTATAAAAATAGGGATGAAATGACAAACATGAATCAAACATTTAACTCAATTGAATATAAATATCAAATTTCAATAAAACTCAAACAAAAATCATAATTACCCTTGTTAGGCGCATATTCCACTTTCAGAAATGATGGGGATAAATTCATCAAAAAAAATCATACAGTTCTGTCTATTTGTGGTATATTTATTTCAGGAAATTTGAATATCTACTAACCATGCATAACCGTTAGGACTTTTAAATGAGATTAGTAGTATTCCAATTTAATTTAAAAATGAAATCAAGTATCTTCTAACCACGCATGACCGTGAGGACTTTTAAATGGGATTAGAATCAACTTGTCTATTAAATCAATTAAATTTTATATGTGTTCCATACATGCATAACCGTGAGAACTTTTAAATGAGCATGGAAGCACATAATCAAAAATCCAAGTAATTCACCCATGCATAACCGTGAGGACTTTTAAATGAGAGTGAATACTTTGGATATTTATTTTTATTGCTAAATATAATAAATTGAAGCACAAATAATTTCCTTCACAAATTAAAAGATATTGAAGAACAAATGATTTCCTTTGTAAACTACCACAAATTTACATACTAAATATGATCTTGATGAGTGATGGTCGATAGAAAGATGATAGAAATAGAAATGGTCATGGAATTTTTACCCAACAAAAAGTTTTTATAACTCTTGTTATGAAATTCTAAAGAAATTTTCTAATTATACTTTCTCGAGTTTTAATATATGATAAATATCAACACTCATCACTTTTTCAATCACTATTCATCTTTTCGATAATCATTAGGGAGTTAGATTAGTCAAAATTTAAAATCAAATAAAAATGGCTAATCCGTAAATATGGTCAAACATGATTTTCTCGAGGGGGTTTTATAAGACAAATTTTCTGCTATTTGAAAATTATTTCAAGTGAAAAATATGCAGATATTTCCTTCGAAAAACGATGCAGCAAATGAATGTTTAAAAAAAAATTAATCACGTTCCACTAGTAATTTTTCTATCAATTATATTACCAGTGTAATTTGCATCTAAATTTAAATTTCACTCAATATTCACTCGTTGGATGTCAAAGACCAGATTTGTGAAATTTCAACAAACTATCTCAGAATGAAATTTGAAATGAAGCCATGTTAACACTCAAGCAAATATCATAGTGTTAATTTCAGAAATCGTAGGATGAACAACTATCAACAGTCATTAAAACTTCATTATTTTTTCAAAACAATTTCTTGAAGTTTCAACAATTTCATAAAGTTTCAACAATTTCAAAAAAATCCTTTTTAACAGCTTTCACATGAAATTTGAAATCGTGCAAATTTACAAGCAGTGACCAAAATATAACTACGTGTAGCATGAGTAATCAAATACCATCATTTGACCGAACAAATTTATATGGATTAGTTCAAAGTTGAAAATCTGATTGGTCATCAATTAAGCATAAATCAATATCATAAATAAGAACAAGTCTAAAAATCATATTAGTTAAATCTGAATCAGTCAACCATCATAATTACTCCAAGTAATTCTATTTAAAGGTGATTGGTCAATATTTTGAAAAAGTCATAGAATCAAAATCATCATCTTTTGTTCATCTCAATATTGGCTGATTTTAATTTAGAGTATGGTGTAGATAATCACATTTAATATATCGTTAAAAATAATTTTACCTGTTTTACCTTTACGATAATTTTTCATTGTTATCCATTGTGATTCTGTCACCTTTATACTAGGCTAAGGAACTTTGCTTTGTCGCCCGTTGTGTTTCTGGAACAGCCAAAATCCAAAGAACAGTGTTGTTGTTCCTTAGCCTGCCACCACACCTACACGAGAAAAGATTTATGTGACCTATTTGTTTTTATAGGTCCATGATTGTTAGTGGCAGAATATGAAAAATATGTTTTTGGAGACCCAAAACTATTTATATATGTTCCTTTTGGCACCCAAATTTGTTTGACTTTCAAAGATTTTATATTTGTGCCTTTTGGAACCCAAATTGGTATAGTTTTCACATGTTTGGGTCTATACCGACAATTATTTTGATTGTGTCCAAATTTTCTACAAATTGTGCACATTGAATTTTCTTGATTAATCTCATTTCTAACATATTCAGAATGAGTATATCCAAGGCCTTGTCTATCAATATTGATAGTTTGTTTTCCTATTAACATATTCAACGATTTTTCACTTTTTGAAAATTTATCTAAAGTCGTTGACAATTGTTGGACTTGTGTTTTGAGAGATTCATTTTCATTTATCAATTGTGTGCACTTTTCAATAGAATTCTCTCTCCTATTATTTTCATTCTCTTTTAAAATCAGAATTTCATTTTCAAGTGATTTTATATTGATTTTTGATTTTTCAATTTCCTTTTCGAATGTTGGACACTTAGGGATCTTACTTTGATAGGTTTTAGCTAATTTGTCGAGTTGCTCATTTAATTCTAACAAAGTATCATTTTGTGATTCAAGTTTGGCATACTTCTCCCTAAGTTATTTAAAACAGCCATTTACTTTGTGGAAATAAATAAGTAATTCAGAGTGAGTAAGTTTTGATACCTCGCTTGGCTCGTCGTCGCTACCGGTTATATTCCCATGAAGGCACATATCTGCTTCCTCACTTTCACTGCTATCGCTTTTATTCCACTTGGCTGCAAATTTCCTTTTTGAATTCTTCATTAGTAATGCCAGCTCGGGTGCTCCATCATCATCATCCTCATCACAACTGCTATTTACCAATCCTGTTAAGCACATTTCTTTAGCTGAGTTGGTTGTAGAGGACATCTCATTACTGTTGACTTTTGCACCATATATTGCGTCGAGAGTTTTCCAAATTTTCTGTGCATTTTCACAATGAGAGACGAAATAAAAATTATCACGATTAATATGAGAATATAATATATGCATAACAAGAGCATTAATCGAGATAATTTCCTTATTTGTTAAATCACACCCATTTTCAATAATATCCCAACATTTAATATTAACCGATTTTAAATAAAATTCCATTTTCAATTTCCAATTCAAAAAATCTGTTCCATCGAAAATAAAAGGAATAATATTGAAACGACCCTCAACAAAAATATTATCTGGTGGATTCATGACTCTAGAGTTAAAAAATAAAATACCGGGCTCTGATACCACTTGTAGGATCTAGATTGACCCTGGAGGGGGGGGGGGGTGAATAGGGTTATAGCAAATTTTCTTGATTTTAAACACAGAAGCAAAATGCAAAAATAAATATGCTGAAAAGTAAATCACACAAAAAATTTACCCAGCTTCGGCAACCCCTGCCTACTGCTGCATTCACAGATTTCTATTAGAATTAAACAGTATCACGCTTACAAACACTCTACTAGACTCGCAGACCCTTTTGCTCCCGCTCACAAACACTCTACTAGACTCGCAAACATTTGCTCCCGCTCACAAACATTCTACTAGACTCGCAAACATTTGCTCCCGCTCACAAACACTCTACTAGACTCGCACACCCTGCTCCCGCCTATAGAGTTTCGTTTACTCGCAAACTCCGCTCACTGAACTAATTCTAACTAGACAATCTGACACGACCTAATCCCTAGGTGGTGATTTAAAAATTCTTTGATTCGAAAAGTAAAAACAACAATTAAAAAAAAACTTTAAACCCTAATTAAAATAAAGCCCTTTTAAAACTTAAACCCTCTTTTATTATTTTTTAACAAGACGGCCCCCTTTTAACTTCAATCTAGCCCAATCCTTTTATCTTGAGAAAAAATGGCTGCTTTATTCTTCGTTCGTTCCTTTTTGAGATGGCGGCTTGTTCTTCTCTGCAACTAAAAGTAGGGCTTCGGCTCTTTGCTCCTTGCTTCCAAAATTAGGGTTTTGAAGCTGCGCCTTTTCGTGTGCTTCGTTCTCGTTCGTTCGCTCTTGGCCGCTTCGTTGTTCGATTGAGTTCGACTCCTTGCTTCGGTATGTAATTTAATCTCTTTTTCTTTACTGGTTGATGCTTGAACACGATCGTGATTCGAGTTGGATGATTTGTTCTTTGTTATGCTCGAACTCGAATGAATTGATTGCCGATGATGATTGGGCTTTTATATAGGGTTTGTAACCCTAGATTTGCGTTCGTACAACATCATTTGAATTTGTCATATTATTCATCTCGGCCACTCGACTATACTTGGATGCTTGTGATAAAATCTGACTTTGTCAATTTCGTATTTTTGATGCTTGGTTGACACGGCTTCGATTTTGATTTTGCTCGATTATGTAATGACCATTTCAAAGATACGCACTTTTTCATTTTACTTGTATAACACGGTGAATACTTGATTGACTTGTTCAACTTCGGTTTTGCTAGTATTTTGTTTGGTTCGTGAATTTCTCTGAACTGTTGAATTTCGTTCATCTTCTAGTCTTCGACCTTCTTCTCTGGTACTTGAATTTCAATCATGATGTTGTTTGGTTATTTGTTCATGTGATTCCCTGTATTACTGCACTGGCTCATGTATGCATTGTATATTACGGCTCTGACCATCTTTTTCTTTGATCTTTTGTTCATACTGTTGCACTTAGTGTTTGTTCTCGGCTTGCTTTTGATGTATTCTGTTGCGGCCTTTACTTGTTGATCTTCATAGTTCACTCTGATATATATATGCATTGAGAATTGATCTGTTGTCATGTTACTTTATTACAGTGATCTGGACTGTGCATATGAACTTGGTCATGTTGGTCTAGTTGCTATGCAGTTGCTATGTTTTTGTTCATGTTGGAACTAGTTTTGCTTTGAGTTTGTCTGCATCTTGTGGTTGCCACTATGTATTCTGGTTCGTGTATTCATTTAAATGTTCATGTTGCATATATGCGTCTACTCTGGTTGCTGTGAATTTTCTCCAGTGGCATTGTACTCTCTTGAGTCTGATTACTCCTGTGTCTTGTTTATCTGGTTTTGGTCGTTGCATTTGCTAGCTTGTACTGTCCACTGCCCTGATCTTGTTTGTTCGATCACTTTGCTATTCCATGGTCTATTTGGTGTTTTGTTTATTTGAGACATCTTAGCTATGTTGCAATCATGCTGGTTTAGTCTTGCACTTGCTTGAGTTTCACTGAACTTGATATCCTGGTGTATCATTGCACTTTGCACTATCCATACTTCAGTCTGGGTTCACTTGTTCATACCACTGTTTCATGCGTGCTCTACTAGTTGCTGTGTCGATCACTTTCACTGCTGTTGCATGCATTTGTCTGGTTCTCGGCCTATTGCATTTGACCACTGAACTTGACTGTTTAGTTTCATATTCATGTGTACTTTTGATTTGCGCTTGAGTTGAATCCAGTTACAAAAACTCGGGTTTGACCTTGTGCTCGTGTCATGGTTTTAAATATATTGCACGTGAGTTGAACCCGGCTTTTCATTTGGGTTTGACCTGTGCTCACCTGTCCCTGTAGCATTATCAAGTGTATATATCGGTGTGCACGGCCTTGTGGCATATACAGTGATACACTGTGTATGTCACAAGCTGTTCGTGTATGATGAATTCAAATTTAAATGACGACGAACAACCCAAATAACTGAGGCAAATAATATTTTCAAAATCCATCTTTTATTTTATATTGCAAAAATATTTTATTTTCAATTTTACTGCGTTAGCTTTATATTTTTGCAGATTGCTCAGATGCTGGATTCAATCTGGAACAAAGTTGAAGACAAACTACGAGTGTGAGTGATATGTAGTGAGGAAATTTGTAAATAAAAGATTGTGATGTGATGTAATCAAAATTGTATATGTATAGTGAGAGCTTGAATTTGTACTATTCAAAATTGTAATAAATATTTGTTTAAATAAAATTTCTGTTTGACCTCAAATTGTGTGTAATTTATTTTATTCAACAAATATTTATTTAATCTATGAAAAATAAAATAGTACATTAACAAATACATTTAAACGAATGTATATATGTTTATTATCATCAAACAAAAAACAATATAAGCGCATATTCAACAAATAACCTCTTACCAAATTACCAAACTAACCTTACTTCAACCTAAAGCAACTCCATTTTTCAATACTTAACATCATCTTTCACATTCTTACTTTATGTCTTAGTCACTTAAAGATTAATTAAAGAACATCATAATTAAGTTGGCTTTGATTTGATGTGATCTGATGTTTAGTTTTCTTATTTTTGTTAATTCTTACTTACTTTTACTAATGACTTCAATAAGTTTTCTAATCTTATTTAATAAAAGTAAACATATTTAGTTATTAAAATGTGTAATATATATGTTAAAACATACAAACAAAGGTGCGATAACATTGCGGCAACTTACTTTGAACAAAACGTTGATTTACGACAAAACGTTTTACCGTCACATTTTGATATTTTCGTTAAACTATTTATCTATTTAAACCAAAATTAAAAATTGATTTGTTATTATATTTAATAATTAAAACAAGTATATTTGACTTATAAAATAATATCCAAATCTATTTGTAAAAATACGACATCGATTTATAGGTATGCGACAAAATTTGTCAACTTTATAAAACAAGTTTTATATATTTATCAAACCATTATAAATTAAATTACAATTATTATCAGATGAGTTTGATATCGATTATATATATATATATATATATATATAACGGATTATTTATCCTTTAAACAAATTTCATGAATATTTATCCTACTTTATTGGAATCTGACTTTTGTCAATTTTATAATGGAAATCCAAAATCTTTATTTAATATCAAAAATAAGTTTACCATTCTTATTTATTATATAAAATTAGATTTTTTAAGTTTGAAAATTCTACATTTGAAAATTTAAATAAATTAAATATTCCATTTTCAAAGTGGTAAAATTACGGGTCGTTACCGAACTAGATTATTCCAGAAAATCCTTATTTATAATTATAACATGGCATTTAAACCAGAACATATCATCATTCATCCAACCATAAGGTTTAAAATTTAAAACCAAAATTTAAAAAATTTAAAATGATTTAAATGAGACGGTTCAGATCTTTATTCACCTTGTTTGGATAAGGAACTTGATATTTGTTCCTCAATTTAATCTTGCTAACTTTGAATCTTAGCCTCTAATTGATTTTTGAGCTCCTCTTCACCTAGGGTTATGGCCAGACTTATTTTTCCTTTTGCTTGTGTTTGTGTCTTTGTAAGAATGTAAATGAGAATGAGAATGTTGTAATGGGTTTTAGGGGTCATAAGGTTCAGCCATTCTCATATTGCCCTTACCTTATTCTCTTAAGTATTTAACTTATAAACCATTCTTATATATTTATTTAGTTAAGGCACGACCTTAATTAGTTTTCAAATCTCAATTCCCTTATCACTCTAATCTCTACATTATTCTATTTAATTTATGTAATTAAATCCCCTGAAAAATGCTATTTAAAATTAGGAGTGTTAAAATAATCATTTCTTTTTATTATTGAAATAGACAGCGTAAACTACAATGAATTCATACTTTACACATCTCTTTCCCTTTCTATTTGTATCTATTCCTTGTTAGATCAAACGCTGTATCTTTCTAAAAGGGAAAGAAATTAAACTAATTTACAAATATTAAATGAATCTAAATTCCAACAATTTCAAATATAGAAAGTTTACATTCTAATTATATTAGGGTAATAATCCAAATTTATGACATTATTATACTACATATTTCAGATCTGGAATAAATTTCGTTTGAATTAATATTCTAATTTCATACTTTTGGGACCGATTTCCAGATTAGGTTGTATACAATGCAAAATCAATGCATAAACAAGAATATGTAGGCGATATTTATTATATTCAGATTTTTTTTCAATTTGTTGCCTACAACTCATATATAATTATCCAATTAGGCATAAAAATCAAGAAAACACCAACGGGATAATTTTCATATTATAACAATTTATAAAAATCCTCACTCACCTTTTAAAAGTGATCCAAATCTCCAGATCTGACGTAGAACTTTTGATTCATTCCCAAATCCTTTTTAATCTAAGAGATAGTTATAAAAGGGTATATACATACATTAGAATTATAGATTTGAGAAGAGATTCGGGATTGGAAGAGAAAATAGATACAAATATTTATAAATATAAATTACCTCAAATACATATATGGTTGATTCTTTTCTCTTCTCCTTTTTATTATATTTTCACTCTTCTTCGATTTGTATAAATATAGATACAAATATCTTATTTTTATAATTTAGAAAGAATGTCAAGAAGAAGAAATGACAGAGTTTCGCTACTGACTCCATAAAAATATGAAAAGAGAAGGAAGGGTTAGGCCAAAATTTATAGATGCTAGAATCAACCAGTACCATTAGATTGAAGTATATTAAATTTGGGTCGTTGCGGCCTAGCTTCACTGGAGCCGCTAGGTTGCCACCGATTGACCGTCCTTGGATGATCGGTCGAATGCTAGGGGTCGACCGTCCCCGATGATGGGTCGGCCTGTGGGCCCGGGTAATTAATATAAGTGCGTTAATTATTTCTTGTTTAATTATTTTCGTTTTGAATTCATTTTTCGTCTGTAACTTATTCTTTTGAACTTTGATCGCAAAACTCCAAATACGAAAGTTTCTCAGAATTTCGCTACGAATGCAATATTGCAAGTTTCATGGTCAAATTCCATCGCTTGCACAAATTCCATTTTCATAGCCTAATTAATCGGCTAATTAACTAATTAAATGACTAAAGTCAAATTACGATGTGTTAGATTCTTCCCCCCTTAAAATGAATTTTGTCCCATAAATTTCATCTATAACAAAGTCAAAGTTTTGGCTCCTAATTATCCTAAACTAACAACCATTGAGTGTACAACAAATTTTGCAATGAAACACACATAAGTGCATAGTGCATTGCTGTATCACCACACATAAAATATGCATGCTGAATAATTCTAAATCAGATGCTCCTATATGAAGCATTTCTTTTGAAAACATTTTTGAAAACATGATGCAAACAACCTACATATATACTGGCGGTTCTACATGTATGCAGCTTTCTGAAAAATCATTTCAACCAAAATCTTTATATTCCTACAAATAGAAGTATGAAGCAACCAATTTTTGCATCCACTTCCTATCATCCAATAATTTAACACATCAAGAAATCGCTTCCTATACTTTACCCCTATGCCGGAAAAAGTAATTTAGGAGAAATTTAACATTCATACCACACTATAATCTTCCTATTCCCGTAATACAACAGAAATTTCTTCGCTGTCTCGGGTTCACTCTAAATTTTTCACGTACAAAGCGCATAACGAGACTTATTTTAAAGCTCTAAAACGGAACTAAGTTTAAAAATAGATTTGCACACGTCGTCGACAAGGTATATAAATAGAAATTCTAAGGCTAAAACGGCTTTTCCCTTTTTATTGCTTGCATTTATCGCATCATCGAGCCGAATGCTCCACAAAATTCACAAATTCTAACTCTATTTGTATTCCTTACGCCTAACATATGGCCTTCAAATCAAAGTTTTCACAGAAATCTTTCTCACCTTTCAAATTTGTACGTCATTTGGAAAATAACGTCCCAAAATATTTAGATGTACAATTTCCCTTGAAAATTTTTTTTGAAAAAAAAGTCTAAAGATAATCTAAGAGTCAAAAATAACTAAAACAAAAACTTTAAAAAAAAAAGGAAAATTTCAAATTAAGGGGAAAATTTATAAAGTAAATTCCTTCTTGAAAATTTTGATAAATCAAGTCATACTTTTAGTGTTGTAGGAAGTAAGTTATGAGCTAAGCACATAAAGCAAATTCCAAAATTCTACAATAACCTTTACCCAAAAATTTGACATTTTATTTAAATGGCAAAACGTCTATTATTCAAAAAAATTAGCTTTTGAGGAACATGGCAATGGCCCACGATATCGAAACAACTTTATCATGTCCTCCACTAAAATTTCCAACTATTCTAAACTTCCATTCTTATATTGCATTTACCGTTAGTTAAGTGTCTTTATAAGGTTCCCATATTTATATTGTTTCTCTACTATGCATATATATACATAAGAGCGGTTCGCATATCCAAAAACAATAGTACAGAAACTCATAATATTTTGTGTGTCTTTTATAAGAGACAAATTGAAGTTTTACAATCCAACAACCCAAAAGAAAAGAACAAATGATGAAAATAAAAATATACAAGAATCCTAAATAAAACACCGCCTATGAAACGTGAGAAGGTCTCGCTCCATGGCTTGAGCTTGAGCCATTGCCGCGACTGCGGAATGGTCGTAGCATAGTAGCCTCGCACCAATCTCATACTCTTGGTGCTACTGCTTAGTCCTAATCTCTCAGAGCTCTGCTTGAACCTGACGGATAGCAACAAGCTTAGGACTCACATATCCCTCGATGCCCTATGCTATCCCCTGTTACTAGAGCTGAGGCTCCGACTATGGTATAGATCGTCCGGTAGGTTGTAAAGTAATATTCATCCTTTCATGATGGTCCGGTCGATGGTGGGAGGGACCTTCCTCACAACTGGCTCTCCGCTCAAATTCACCCCCTAATGCTTAAACCCTCGAGTGAGCAAGCGGCAATATGGAAATTGAATCCTTGGGGTTGGTACTCCTTGATCGACCATATGGAGTATCAATACACGAGCCCAATTTATGGCTACACTGCTAATTATATCATAGGCGACCTTCCACACTAAGGTATTGATCTAGTCAAGGCTCCTTGTCTTCGAAATGAAATTGTGCTGAATAGTGCACATGACGAGACGGGCTATCGATCGCAAATTGTCGGCCCTCCAATCATCGACGTTCACAGAAAAGATCCACCGTAGAATCTCAGGATCAAACATCTCTATCTCGTCCAAATTTGATCCTACTTTAGATATCTCCAAGATCCCAATGAGATCATCATTTGACATCTCAATCCCAGCTCCCTTCACCTAGGACTAAATGTAACTATTTCCATCATCGAAATTCTACGCAATATGTGCATCAAAAAGACAGATGCAATGTAAGTAATATTCCTGCTCATAAGTATTTAAGCAGGTAATCAGTGCAAGTACAGCCACGATGAAAAGCTCTTTGGGCCCGAAAGTGGTGAAATCACCAAACTTCACTGATCGTCCGTGATGGAAATCAAAGTCTGTAATTCCGAGATAGGTGGCAATCTTCTGCTCGCTCCGGTTAAGCCAAGCAACTTCTTATGGAGTGAGGCCAGGATGACGAGAGGAAGAGCTGCCGGTATGTGGTGGTGCCATGGGATGAGAGGCGACTGGAAAAGGGAGAAAAGGGTTTAGACTCGGAGTAGTGGTGAACATTCTTACCACACTATAATCCTCATATTCCCGTAATACAGTAGAAATTTCTTCGCTGTCTCGGATTCACTCCAAATTTTTCACGTACAAAGCGCATAAGGAGGCTTATTTTATAGCTCTAAAACGGAATTAAGTTTAAAAATAGATTTGCGCACGTCGTCGACAAGGTATATAAATAGAAATTCTAAGGCTAAAACAGCTTTTCCCTTGTTATTGCTTGCATTTATCGCATCATCGACCCGAATGCTCCACAAAATTCACAAATTCTAACTCTATTTGTATTCCTTACGCCTAACATATGGCCTTCAAATCAAAGTTTTCACAGAAATCTTCCTCACCTTTCAAATTTGTACATCATTTGGAAAATAATGTCCTAAAATATTTAGATGCACACTTTCTCTTGAAATAAAATTTTGAAAAAATCTAAAGATAATTTAAGAGTCCAAAATAACTAAAACAAAAACTTTAAAAAAAAAGGAAACCTTTTCAAATTAAGGGGAAAATTTATAAAGTAAATTCCTTCTTGAAAATTTTGATAAATCAAGTCATACTTTTAGTGTTGTAGGAAGGAGGTTATGCACTAAGCGCATAAAGCAAATTCCAAAATTCTACAACTAACCTTTACCCAAAAATTTGACATTTTACTTAAAAATGGCAAAATGTCTATTATTCAAAAAAATTAGCTTTTGAGGAACATGGCAATGACCCACGATATCTAAACAACTTTATCATGTCCTCCACTAAAATTTCCAACTATTCTAAACTTCCAGTCTTATATTGCATTTACCGTTAGTTAAGTGTCTTTATAAGGTTTCCATATTTATATTGTTTCTCTACTATGCATATATATACATAAAAGCGGTTCGCATATCCAGAAACAATAGCTCAGAAACTCATAATATTTTGTGTGTCTTTTATAAGAGACAACTTGAAGTTTTACAATCCAACAACCCAAAAGAAATGATGAAAATAAAAATATACAACAATCCTAAATAAAACACCGCCTATGAACCGTGAGAAGGTCTCGCTCCATGGCTTGAGCTTGAGCCATTGCCGCGACTGTGGAATGGTCGTAGCATAGTGGCCTTGCACCTAATCTCATGCTCTTGGTGCTACTACTTAGTCCTAATCTCTCGGAGCTCTGCTTGAACTTGACGGATAGCAGCAAGCATAGGAATCACATTTCCCTCGATGCCCTATGCTATCCCCTGTTACTGGAGCTACGGCTCTGACTGTGGTATAGATCGTCCGGTAGGTGGTAAAGTAACATTCATCCTTTCATGATGGTCTAGTCTATGGTGGGAGGACCTTCCTCACAACTGGCTCCCTGCTCAAATTTACCCCCTAATGCTTAAACCCTCGAGTGAGCAAGCGACAGTATGGAAATTGAGTCCTTGGGGTACCAACTCCCTGATCGACCATATGGAGCATCAATACACGAGCCCAATTTATGGCTACACTGCTAATTATTGCATATGCAACCTTCCACACTAAGGTATCGAACTAGTCAAGGCTCCTCGTCTTCGAAATGATATTGTGCTGAATAGTGCGCACGATGAGACGGGCTATCGGTCGCAAATTGTCGGCCCTCCAATCATCGACATTCCTAGAAAAGATCCACCGTAGAATCTCAGGATCAGACATCTCTATCTCGTCCAAATTTGATCGTACTTTAGATATCTCCAAGATCCTAATGAGATCATCATTTGACATCTCAATCTCAGCTCCCTTCAACTTGGACTCAATGTAACTGCTTCCATCATCGAAATTCTACGCAATCTGTGCATCCAAAAGACAGATGCAATGTAAGTAATATTCCTGCTCATAAGTCTCCAAGCAGGGAATCAGTGCAAGTCCAGCCACGATGATAAGCTCTTCGGGCCCGAAAGTGGTGAAATCTCCAAACTTCACTGATCGTTCGTGATGGAAATCAAAGTCTGTAATTCCGAGATAGGTGGCAATCTTCTGCTCACTTCGGTTAAGCCAAGCGGCTTCTTATGGAGTGAGGCCAGGATGACGAGAGGAAGAGCTGTCGGTATGTAGTGGTGCCATGGGATGAGAGGCGATTGGAAAAGGGAGAAAAGAGTTTAGACTCGGAGTAGTGGTGGGGCAAGATCTGTTGCGTATGGATTTTGACGTCGGTCGGTGGAGTAATAAAGGAGAGAGGGTTTGGCTAAGAAGAGGAAGGGGAGGTGAAATTGGTTTCGGCTAAGAAAAATTGAAGAGGATGAAAGTAAGAGGGTGCTACAGCTGAAGGTTTGGATGTGACTTATAGTCGCGTTCTAGGTTCGGGTGTGACCCGAATCCACCTAGCATCAACCGCTATTAGGTCAATCGTTCGACCACCAGCCCATATTTAGGTACGGCCTAAACCTTGACACAATAGGGCCAATTAAATTAATTAATATTCTAATTAACATTCCACACACCATCTACAACTTAGCCCATCCAAAAAAGTTCTGCTTTCCACCTGACAGTATCCACCTTACCGTGTAGACCCTTCCTTGGCAAGATTGCAATAGCCTCTGCAGAACTATTGTGACCAACAACACTTCCAAAAACCCAAAAATATTCTAGCTGTTATTCCCTGCCTACTTTGCATGGAAATATTTTTTTCCAATAGCTACTCGGTTTAACAATACTTCAAACTACGTACCCCAATAAAGTTGAATGTCATTCGTATTTTGTCCGTACCTTAAAGAGAGAAAATAGAAAAGCCCTCGATTTTATAAACCAAAAAATCACTGTGCTAAATATATGCTCTTTTATATTTGTTTCTAAATAACAGAAAAAACTTCATGTCAAAATTTCCCTCAAAGGTCAAAATATATATATATATATATATATATATATATATATATATAAATATTTCATATTTCCAAATACCTTTTTAAAACACAAATTTCCCAAATTTGAAAAATATTTTCTTGCCAAAAACCAGTATCAAGCCTTTACTGATATATGTATACATATAACTATTTAAGGATTTAAAGAACTAATCTTTTATAAATAAAAAATTTCTTAACATGACCAACCTTGTGGTATACATGTTTCTTTGAAAATTAAAATTTCAAAACTTTCCCAAAACATAATTTCCAAAATAAATCTTTGCGAAAAGAAATCCGTTGAAACCCCCTTTTCCAAAAACCTAAGGCATTTCCAAATTATACTTTATATAAATTCTCTCACGGGTTTTAAACTAAGGAATGGACATTAATTATTCAAATAAAAATCGGGTTTGCCATCAAAGAGGTGATCAATGAATGCACCCTAGCAAAACTTGCTTTCGGACAATTTCAACATACATCTAATTTCCTATTCATCTGGAATAATTACGTGTCTCCAACTGGAACTAAAATACAAAATCACAAGGTAGCAAGAATCTCAACCATCAAGTCGAAAACGTCCAATCTTCGGGATTTAGCCATATGTCATACTCATGCTCTTTATTAATAGCGCTTTATGCATCGCCAGCACTCTGTGGGGGTACTTTGAAGTAGACGTCAAAATCTTAGCTCTAAGATATTTCCAATTCATAGTTTCTTTGCCCATTCCTTCGAAGTGGAACTACAATTACTTCTGTAGTCGAAACTCTTAGAATCTAGCGTAAAAATATAATATTACTAGATTGGAAAGTACGAACACGTTCTCTCAATTTATCATAATCGCTCTGATCTACTAAACTGGTGCTATGATGCCAAATATAACAACCCACACATTAATGGGCACGAGCATTATCAGAGATTGATCGAAATCCAAACTCATAACGAAAACAATAATAGGATAAGAATACCAACTATGACCACTACCTTGGAATTAATTGTATTCCTTGGATAGAAAAGAAGACTCCCCAATAACAAAGCACATCCAGCTCCAGTGACTTGTTCCTCCAAATTCTATCATGTGGGTTGCAACGAGAAGAGGGTCAAAACAACGTTCTGGTGACTGAAAAAATATAAACTGTCCATAACATAAATTATAACGATAGGTTTCCATTAATTGCTATGTCCATTAATGTTAGCAATTCTAATCTGACCTTGCATTGTGATGTGCACATAAATGTGCATATATATATATATATATACATCTATATTTTATCTCTTTTTATTTAAATGAAAGACATATTTGGGCATTTTAACATGTTTAAAACCATAATTTAATTATTTTCAAATCATCGTATATTTATTTTCATTCAGGTGCAAAATTGCCATTTTTGTGCATATTTCAATTTGAGAATTTTTACTTGGACATTTTTTGATGATTTTTATAGGAATTTGGATGCATACGGAAGAGGCTTTTGTGAAGGTACATGCATGCACAAATGAATAAAAAGGAAAGAAGAGGGAAGTAATTCAATACCATGATCATGGAGGAACCCACCCACCTACCTAAATTTACAATTAGAAGTTATTGGACAACTAAGTGGAGATTAAAGCTTCATGCATATTAAATGATGGATTAATTAATGGCTAATGGTTACTTGGTGGCCACACTTCCTAAATGGCATTTTGGGAAGCTCCCTAAGAATAGAATTAGGGTTTTATGCATGTATAAATGGCCCTCTTATGTACATGAAAACATCTTCTACCCTCTTATATATTTGCTTAGGAAATTAGCAAGTTGTAAACAAAAATCAAAGTGAAATAAAAATGGCTTCCAAGCCTCTTTCTCTCTTCTTCTCTACATGTTTTTGTTTGCTTTATCGTTAATGTTTATTTCTATGCTCTCTTTCTTTTTATGTTCATAGCTTAGATTTACATTTATGCAATTAGTTTGATGTTATTTCATGCAAGTAGTTAATCAAATTTCCTTTGTTTAATTTCTACTTCTCTTTACTTTCCAATGTTAAAACTTACATGTGTTGATTTGATAACACAAATGAGTAGCCAAACCCCTTTGGGGTAATGAAGCTATCAAATATTATGTAATTTCAACATTTTTATGATTTATGATCTCTTTAGCTTGTGCTTCATGAAAGTGAATTTTGATGTAAGTTTATACAAGTGGGTTTGATAGCTTATGTTGCTTATGCAAATGAGATATTCTTATTCAACATAAACACAATTTACATCATCATTTGCTAATTAATTTTTGATTTTGAAATGACAGTAAAAATGAAATTTGATGATTTATATTACTAGTTACAATAGTAAATAAATCATATTTAAAATAGCTTTTGCTTTGGTTTCATTTTCATGAGAAATGATAAGTGGTTTATTTGTTGTATTATAGTTTGATGGTTTGAGTTATGTTAATTAATAACATAAACAAACCATACTTATGATAAACACAACAATTATTTTACTTAATGTCAAAGCTAAAGATTATAAATTATTTGTTTGTTGACTTACAAAAATATGAGAGTGGATTTGCCTCTAAATTATCCTCTAGTCTAATAGTTTTTAAATCACATTTCAATTCTAGCTTTAGTTTATTTTTTTGTAGTTAACAATTTCCTCTCACTTTAGTCTAATTTTGTTAAGTTGAAAATTTTAAAATCTTAAAAATTCCATGCGGATCAACTCGTACTCGTCATGTACTAAAATTGTACGCTATGTGCTTGCGGTTATTTTCATTTTGAAACTTATCGGCGGTTTTCTAAACCGATAGAAAATTTTCCGATAAACACATTGCACATACGATTTCATAGTTACCCCTTTCCAAGGTAAGAATTATAAATGAAGCCATATCAACTACTCAATACTTCCAAACCCATTAGCCACTTAATAATTCTAAATATGAAGAGGGCTTCAATAATACTTTTAAAAAAAAAGGTAGACTCTATCATTTACGACATTAATTGAGGTAGACACCGTCATTTAAGATATATTCCTAAGATAGCTTCCTCACAATGTTGTCAATGGTTAGTGGGCCCTAGCTAAAAAACCTCTAACCACTCTTTAAGGCTTCTGATTTAATGCTCAACTATTACCGCATCTGTCGCCGATAAAATCGTAGTCATGTAATAAACAGTACCCGAGCCAGTTAATACCTTTTTATTAGAAAATAGGTAGACTCTGGTCATTTAAGACCTTAACTAAGGTAGACCCCATCATTTAAGACCTATCCCCAAGGTATGCTCCTAAATGATACTATTGTTATTATGGCTTTAGAAATGCAAGAGACTATACCTAAGCAACTTAATACTTCCCAATGGAAAATAAGTAGACTCCATTATTTAACGCCGACTTCCATAAGCATGCTCCTCAACGATACTATCCAGCAGCCATTGCTTGGAAATCTCATTAGGCTACTTAATACTTCTTTTATAGGAAGATGATGACTTGAAATCACTTAAGACCCAAACCTAAAGCGAACCCTTTCCAAGATATCCACTCTCGCTCTTTAGTTATAAATATAGCTTCTGATTAGGTTACCTCTTTCGGTAGGGAGGTAGACCCTTTAACCACTTAAAACCTCAACATTGAAGTAAACCCTTTTTAGATACATCCTTATTTATTTATTTGGAATCTCACTAAGTTATTTAATACTTTCATTTACGAGAGAGGTGGACCCTTCGGCCACTTAAGACCTCAAATAAGAAGTGAACCCCTATGGAGATATCCCTCACCGCTCCTAATTTAAAATTTGGACCATTAAATACTTTCCAATTAAGAAAGTAAGCTCAATCTCTCGCGTTGTCACGGGTTGTTGGATTAATGATATCTTACATCAGTAGTAAGTACACCCGACTGTTGGTTGCCTCAAAGTGAATGGCAATCTTTCATCGAGTGAATCTACTGACCGTGCATCACTACCCAATAAGTCTAATTAACCATCCTAAGTCTTTATTTATTATATCTTATGTAGAACTTGGACTTTGCTTCCCTTTTTTAAGGTAATAAGTTTTAACTTAAATATTTACCTACCCATAAATTCCCGTTTATTGCTCATAAATATCAATTTGTCCACAAAATCCTAACGGACATTTCCAAAGACATTTATATATGATTATTAATTTCAAATTAGTAACCTTTTATATTTATCCATTTTTACCAATTCAACTTCTTTATTCATCAGTCTCATTAATCCATTTACCCTATCAAATTATTGCAACTCCAATATTTATTACCAGTTATTGGAGTTACAATCTTTTAAATTCTTTTCTCAGTAGTTAATTATACTAAACGCGAATATTACGTGCAAGTGTTGTTATTAGCTTTTTGTTTGATTACTATAAGCGCAGTGATTACATACAATATTTTCTTTTATCAAATATGTTGTAGTTATATACCTTTACTAGAATATACTTTCCCATGATAAATTATTGGAATCATGTCTGAAAAGATTATCTGTCATAATTTCCATAAATTAGTCCAAAATAGAAGACTTAACTTTAAAATATAATGATTGTATCGTTTGAAATTACAAGGAATAATCATTTCTTTTTATTACTGAAATAGTCAGTGTAACCTACATTGAATTCATACTTTGCACATCCTTTTCTCCTTCTATTTGTATCAATTCATTATTAGATCGAATGATGTATCTTATTAAAAGGAAAAGTAATCAAACTAATTTACAAATATTAAACGAATCCAAATTCCAACAATTTCAAATATAGAAAAGTTTACATCCTAATAAGATTAAAATAATAATCCAAATTTATAACATTATTATACAACATATTTCAGATCTGGAATAAATTTCATTTAAATTAATATTCTAAATTCATACTCTTGGTACTGATTTCTAGATCTGGTTGTATATAATGCTAAATCAATTCATAAACAAGAATATTTAGGCGATATTCACTATATTTAGATTATATTCAATTTGTTACCTATAACTTATATATAATTATCCAATTAATTATAAAAATCAAATAAACATCAACGGGATAATTTTCATATTATAACAATTTAAAAAAATTCTCATTCACCTTTTAAAAGCGATCCAAATCTCTAGATCTGAAGTAGAACCTTCGATTCATCCCCAAATCCTTTTTAATCCAAGAGATATGTATAAAAGGGCATATACATACATTAGAATTATAGATCTAAGAATAGATACGGGATTGGGAGAGAAAACTGATACAAAAATACATATAAATATAAATTACCTCAAATATGCATTGGTTGATTCTCTTCTTTTTTTTATTAGATTTCTACTCTTCTTCGATTTGTGTGAATATAAATACAAATATCTTATCTTTTACGATTTAGAAAGAAAGTGAAGAAGAAATGATAGAGTTTCTCTACTGCCTCCATAAAAATATGAGAAAAAGGAGGGTTAGGCCTGAATTTATAGGTGCTAGAATCATCCAACACTATTAGATTAAAATGTATTGAATCTGGGTCGTTGCGGCCTCGGTTCACTGGGCCCGCCAGGTCAGCACCGGTTGACCGCCCTAGGGTGGCCGGTCGAACGCTAGAGGTCTACTATCCCCAATGATGGATCAACCTGTGGGCTTGGGTAATTAATATAGAAACGTTAATGATTTCTTATTTAATTATTTTCGTTTCGAATTCGTTTTTCTTCCGTAACTTTCTTGTTTGAACTCTAATCGTAAAAATCCAAATACGAAAGTTGCTCAGAATTTATCTATGAACACAATGGTGCAAGTTTCATGGTCAAATTCCATGGTTTGCACAAATTCCATTTTTGGAGCCTAATTAACTGACTAACTAATTGAATAACTGACGCTAAATTATGGGGTGTTACACATACTTTTCTAATGCATAGGATGCATGTGTTCATGAAATAACTTAACAAGTGTTGACCATAAAAATGGACCAACACCCTGGTTAGGGTTTGAAAGCACCAGCCTGTTCTGATAGAGAAATATCATAGATAACAGATATCAAGAAAGAACAGCAAAAGAAAGTAGACGGAGAACTTTTATAGTGGTTCGGCTGTTAACGAAGTCTACATCCACTTTATAATTTTATTATAGATTAATTGATGTTACAAGAGATGCTTGGTTACAAGGCTTTGATTATTTCGTAGCTAAATTGAATCTACAATGTTGGAATCCAATGGAGAATCACTGTGTGATCCATTGAATATTGTTATAAGGGAGGTGGAGAGTGAAGAATAATTCCAACAGAGCTTCGGTAACCAGTCCAGAGAAGATCTAGTTTATGTTGCAGGTAGGATGGTATTTATATGGATCAGAGAGCTTCTGGGCCTGGCCACTTCATCATCAGCTCGCAGGTAGGTAGGAAACGACCCAAGGAGGGTTTGTCTCGCAAAACGAGACAAGAGCATGGGTCGCTGGCGACCCATGGTCTATGGGTTGCTAGCGACCTATAGACTTAGCTCGTTTACGAGCCAATGTCTTGGCGTCTTTTTGTGATATTCCTTAGCTAGCTCGTTTGAAGGTCTGAGGAGAGGCATGAGTCGCTGATGATCCAAGAACTCAGGATTTTTTTGGAGTTTGGAATTGAAGATGTTTCCATAGTCTTTTATCATAGTCATTTCATTTTAATAGTAGTTCACTAGCTGTTTGCACTCAACTGCTGATTGGGCTGTTTGAAGGCTGCTCCCTTGGTTTAATTGACCTTGGTTGTTGTTTCACTAATATGCTTGGCTATCGTTCACTCCTTGCCTTAGCCATTCTGGTTAGGTTCTAAGCTATCCTGAACTTACGAGATTGTTTTGCTTTCTAGTGGGTCCTTCTGGGTTAAAAATTCGAAAAGCATTTGCCTCCCCAAGAGTACATCTTCATTGGAAACAAGACGTGCTTGGGAAGTTATCGATTATAGTACCTATTTATTGGGCTCTAAATAATCGCATTAGAATCTCACGAACACGTAGTAAGTTACGTTGTTGATCACCTAGTTTTGGTCTCGACTGCCACTACTTGCCGCAACGAATCTAATTTCTCTCCATAGATTCTTGGTGTATTTTGAAGTAATGGGTAAGTATCAAGGCTACCATGCAAATTTGGCTTTGGATTTTCAGCCATCTGTTGAATTTTCAGTGTGAATCATCAGAGTCCACCTCAAAATGTTGTTTTCAACCGACTAACTTCTAATAGCCATTCGTTTTTTAATTTCGATCCGAATTTCAATTCATGGTATTGAAGATGCAAAATTTGCTTCATAGTTTACGCAAGGGTTTAGGTTAGTAGATGGGTGCATGTTGTAGGTTTGGAGTTGCCCTGTATAATTTTGATTCGACCGGCGGTGAAGCTATGTTTGTCTTGAACGATTGTACGTCATTCTGGAGCGAAGTCTTGCTCATTGTCTTTAGCTTTTTCTTCTCAAGAATTTGGTTAAGTTCCCGTCAGTGTTATTGAGTTCAATGAAATAATTTATTCCAAAATCAGATATAATTGATGATTCAATCATATCGCTCTTCCTATTTCTATATTCCGGTGATCCTGAAAAGAAAACCTTCTCGCGTCTCTTCGGACAGCGGCTCCGTTATCTTTCGTTGATCGATAATGGGTAAGTTTGGAAGAGATAATTTTAAAGGACGATATGTATTGTTTTTCAAATGCAAGCAAGCTAGCTACACTAGATTGTTTGTTCGCAGTATTCAGGTCACTGTACTCTTCTCATTTAGATAACACACTGCATCTGCTCCGGTCAACGCTCAGGACCCAATTAGTCAACATACGTTGACTTCCCTTGGATTCCGGGTGTTGGTTATACGAGGGTATTACTTAAAGTAAAACATACATGACAGGGTTTAATGCCAAGTTTTGTCATTGAAAATGATTTTTCGGTCATCCAATCTTAAGTCCGGTGGAGGTACTTCCATTCCTCCAAAAGCTGGGTTCTTCACAACTTAAGCTTCGCTTATTATTCCTATCGTATTGGGAGGACTGATTGTAGTTAAATTATGAGGCACTGTTGCTTTGTAGAGTTGTAGTTGCAGTTCAATCAGGCACAGTTTTAGCCTTTGGAAACTAGCACATGAGTTGTTAGATTGTGATTATCTTTCTCATGTGTTTTTTCAAAATTCACCGTGCACCGGCCTCTGTCTCCGGGACTATTGGCTTAATTGCTCGATTCCGAACATTTCTTTTTCTCGCTGTTGCACATTTTGTGCTCATGTACAGCATACTCATTTACTTTAGTTCTATACTTATACGTAATACTTCTATGGTCATTTTGACATATTCTATTTCACGTCTTTGTTCAGAATTATGAAGTAGCTTGGTCTAGCCAGTTATATAGCTAATCCCTACTTATGCTCAACTGAGTTAGTTTCAAAAAAGTGTTAGTGTAAATGCCTTAGTCCGTAAAGCCGATTACTTTGACTATCGAGCCAACATGTTTTGGGAGACTAGGCTTCCTAAGCTATGAGTTCGATTTCCCTAGTTTGATTGACACGATAACTCCTTTCTTCGGGAATCAGGGACTTTGTTGCTTGATCCCAAGATCCTAGTTTTGTAATGATGCCAGCATATATTAGAAAGATGCTTTTTGGCATCTTTTGCTAAAGTAAACTCTTTTGAGTCCTACGTTGAGATCCTAATCATATGTTCGTTTCTATCTTTGGAAAGTCATACACAGATGACTCAACACTATGGATTTTTCCTTGATGTTGTGAATCTTCAAATAGCATGACCAAACTTTGGGTAATGGCATTATCTTGCACTTTGGTACCAAATTATCTAGTTAGACCGTAAGTAGGTCATCGATCCTTCTCATTATCGCCAGACTATAAGACGGTGGAATTCTGAACGTTAAATCCTTCATTTCCTTTGTTAGTGATTTTGTTGCTAGTATGCTTTGTTTTATAATACAGAACCGTTATCTAACCAACCTCGTGGATATTCGCGTTTGGACTTTTGAAACATTTCTTTCGATCAAGTATCTATGCTTCTATCCATTCTTGAGAGACTAGCTATTTCGAATGCTAGTATTTGGGTGATTATGAGAGACAGAAATCTGTGGGGCGAATTGCTCAATTGTCCTCAGTCTGGCTCTCAATCCCACTCCGGAATTGAGGACATTTAGGGATTTTATTTTCGACCTTCGATGATTGCTCCTACTTATTCTTGGCCATGCATGCTCTTTTTGGTTGCTGACGTTGTCACGGAAGTCTTGTTCATATGTCGACTTCTATCTTTGAGAATGGATAACCTAGCTGTTTAGTTCCAAGCAACATTTCCTCGAGGTTGCCTATCTTTCGGTTGTGTCTAAATTCTTTCTAAGTTGAATTTAGGAAATTCGGTTGTGCACCAGCTTTCATCCCTAGAAACTAGTACATGATTAATTCAATCGTGGGATTTCCTTTCGACGCTGCTTTATTCCAGTGCAGTGGCTGATTCCTATGATGAAAGGTTGACCCATCTGGCTGACCTTTGAAAGGATATGTCTGCTGGTCGCTGCCTGTCATTAAGCAACTGTAGTTTTACGAAGAGAATGTAGAAACTCAGTCGAGGACAGGATATGTCTTCAGGTCGTTGCTCGTCATTGGGCAACAGTAGTTTTCTACAGAGAAGGTAGAAACTCAGTTGAGGACCGACATCTATCTCCGGAAGCTAGTGAATCGATTGTTCATTGCAATGAGTGTTTCTAATCAGCCCTGTAGATGAAAGTTTTCCTGGCATTACTGGGGAAATACCGATACTTAGTGAGTAGAATGTTTCCTGGAGTTGTCAGGGCAACAACAGTACTTATAAAATAGAAAGTTTCCTTGCATTGCCGGGGCAACACTGGCACATAGGTAATAGAGAATTTTCCCAGCGTTTCCACGGCAACACCAGTAATTAAAAGATAAAAGTAGGCTTTGGTGTTGGCGTGGCAACACCGACACTCAGGAGTTTGGGTTTGATTTTCCCCGTCGATTCGGCGGTTCTCTTAATCCAGTTGGGTACTAATTTCGGCCATCGAAAACTAGCACTTCGATGGTTGAATTGTTGAAGTATTTTCTTAGTGTTGCCTGTCTTAATGGTACTGTTAAAGTCATGTTGGTGATGGTCTTTAACGGTTTTCACTTCTCTTGCCGATTTTAGGTTGGAATTACTGGAATAGGGGGCAGTTGAAACCCACTCATCAGTTCATAGTGTTTGCATTCTAGTATGCATTTTGGGAACTTAGAGTAATTCCATGAGCGGTCGACTCACGCTCGATTTGTGTTCATACTTCGGTCTGTGCTTCAGGGACTTAGAGTTCTTTCGTGGGCAGTCGCACTTTCACCAAATCATTTGTACTTCAGTTTGTAGTTGAGGATCAGAAGATTTTATTAAATCTTTATACTCTAGTCCGCGCTTTGGGGACTTAGAGTACCCTAGTCCATGCTCCAGGGGCTTGGAGATTTTTGTGAACGTTATACTTTAGTCCGCGCTCTAGGGACTTAGAGTACTCTAGTCCACGGATTTTTGCGAATTGTTTATACTCTAGTCCGCCTCTAGGGACTTTGATTACTCTAGTCCGCGCTCCGAGGACTTAGAGATTTTTGTGAATCATTTATACTCTAGTCCACGCTCCGGGGATTTAAAGTACCCTAGTCTGTGTTTCGGGGACTTAGAGATTTTTGTCAATCGTTTATACTCTAGTTCACACTCTAGAGACTTAAAGTACTCTAGTCCATGCTCTGGGGAGTTAGAGATTTTTGTTGATCATTTATAGTCTAGTCCGCGTTCTAGGGACATAGAGTACTCTAGTCCACGCTTTGGGGACTCAGAGATTTTTGTGAATCGTTTATACTCTAGTCCGCGCCCTGGGGACTTGGAGTACTCTAGTCCGCGCTCCAAGGACTTTGAGATTTTTGTCAATTGTTTATACTCTAGTCCACGCTCTGAGGACTTAGATATTTTTTAAATAGATTATTCTCTAGTATGTGCTCTGGGGACTTAAAGTACTCTAGTCTGCGTTTCGAGGACTTAGATATTTTGGTGATGGTCCTTTAGAGTTGAGTAGATTCCCTTTAACCCAATATGGTGGTTTTCTCAATGTTGTTTAACTTCGGGATGCACCATGTTCTCTAAAAATAAGTTTCTCAAATGTTTTTGTTGCCTAGCATTGTTTATAGCCATCAAGTTTTACCCTTGGAGATACAAGGCTGTTGCTTAACCAATTCCATAATTATTCTTATTCGTGAAAATCAAATTTTCTCCAACCATTTTTTGTTACGTTCTGATGACTACCCATGGAACCCTTCATTTCCAGGTGCCAAATTTTAGGTCCTTATAGAAAAACTGAAATTAAAGAGCAAGTTATCACATTCCTCCTGATATGACCATGTTCATTCCTATACTGATCATGGACCAGTAGAGTTCGATAGTGTTTGTCTTGAATCCGTGACACTTAACCCTGCTTGTTTTAGGCCATATACATTATGCTAGGCTGATAGAATTATTGCGGATATCAACCCTATTCATTAGTTCCAATCTTCAAGAATCAATGGTTTAGCTACTTGATTTCGAGTGTTCTCTCCTTGCCGTGGTCTGTCTACGAATAACAACTGGTTTTCAGAAAGTTAGGGTTTGAGACCTCAGTCGAGCACCTGCTTTTTTTCTTTTGAAATTGGTGCATTGATGATATAATTCTGGAATAGCACTCCATCGTCATCTCTCTCTGGATGACGGTAAATTCCTCCTTTTATTACAAGTTGGAGCGATCTTTTATTCTGACCAAGTGTTAATGTATTCTGTTCCCCTCAGTCCACAAAGCTGATTATTCTGAACAATTGATGCGAGACTTGACATTCTAGGTGGCTCCCTGGATGCACCCAATCAAAGGTACATTGCAGCTCCTATCTTTGGGCACTCGTGACTTGGATGCCTTGAATTTTGACATTTTGTACATTAACTGTAACATTCATGGTTTTTAAGCTATATTTAAATTGGTAGTTAATTTAATTTTTGGAATTTAATTATGGAATTATTGGTAATTAATTTTAAAATTTGGTTAAATGATGAATAAATTGGGTGTTTTCCAAATTAATAGATATTTATTTGTTTATTAGTATAAATGTATATAAATATGATTTTTAAATAAAATTTGAGTTTGAAATTCAAAATAAATTTTGAAAATAAACTAAAATTTGGATTTGAAATTCAAATATAAATATATCGAAAAATAAGTTGAATTTGGAAGATACTCATAGATTTTGAATGAATAAAATATATATTTATAAAAAAATTGTTGTTTATTCATTTATAAATACAAATTAATTGTATATTAAATTTTGAATTTGGAAATTTAAAAATAAATGTATTGAACAATATTTAGTTTTAAAAATTCTATAAACTAATACTAATAGAAGTTAATACTCTATACTTTAAGAAATAATGTATATATATGTATGATTATTTATTAAGTGCATAAATTGTTTTTAATTTATTTTCTTTTAAAAGTTATAAGTATTTTGTAAATAATATTGGATTTAAAAATAAATGTGTTTTATAAGTAGATTGAAAATAGATAATGAATTGGGAATTTAAGAATAAAATTTTAAAATTAAGAAATACATATATATGATCAATTATTAAAGTGCAATTTAGTTTCGAAGCATTTTTCTTTAAGAATGTATAAGTGTTGATAGTTGAACAATGTACGAATGATGTGAAACAAGAATTATTAAAAGTTCTAAAGTTGAATATAAATTTGATAAAAGAATTTAAAACACCTTTTCTTTTAAAAATAAATAAATATAGTTTTTATATTTTTGAATTTAAATTGTGAAACATTTACATATGTAAATTAAATTGAATAAAGGGTTTAAACAAGAAATTATAAATTTAAATCAAGACAAGGTTTAAAACATAATGTGTAAATAAATTAAAGGAGAGGTCTTTGCATCATTTTGTTTAAAAATAACAAGTATAACCATTTTGAATTTTATTAAGACATTTGTAAAATAGGCGATGACAAGTGTTAGCCTAATAAACAAGTGGCATTTAATCGTCTTAAAAGTTTGATAAAATGTACTAAAAGAAAATGGTCAGGCTCTCTTATCTTCTTTCATGAATTCGAAAATTGAAATGAGAAAAAAAGAAACCTGTTCAACAAGCAAAGTAGCAAATTCAAAATGCAGGTTCAAATCACTGTCCAGTTTCAAAATCCAAAATAAAAAAGAATTGCAACCTGGGAATGAAAACCAATTAAAAGCCTGAAGCAACTAAGTATGATCCGGATTCAACTCAACATAGTTCAAACTTGAAAGCAGTTCAAGATTAAAACATTATTCCAGTTCAAAGCTTCATTTTTCAAATCAAGATAAAAATCCAGTCTCTGCTTTAATCTAAGATGAGCAAATTTTTAACCTTTAGATCTTTTGATACTGCTGCATGTGATATCTATGTGGTGATGATGTATATGTATGTTTTTCTAGATGTATTCATCTTGAATATAGTTGAAACTAGGCTGTAGGCATGTTTGCATACTGGTATACAAGTGTATATGTATATATACCTCTATTAAGCATATACAGGCTTTTAACTTGATTTAGAAAATTCAAATCCTTCCCACAATTCTTTAAGATTTGATGTCTAGACGATAAGTGCTTGAATTTGCAAGATCTAAAAAAATAAAAAAAAATAAAAAAATAAAAATACTCCTAGGTTTTAAAAGGAAAAAAGGTTTGCTGGGAATGTGAAAACACAGTTAAACTCAACACATGATGATATTCGACTTGAATAATTCATTGCTTCAATTGTATAACCTGTTTTGTAATCGGAAGCGATGATTTTTTAAAATATAATCAAGTTTTTTTGTTTTGAAATTCGTTTGAATTTTTGAGTTGAACAAGAAAAGGGAAATAGCCAATTTTCGGCAATCCATAGCGAATGAGCTGTCGTGGTTCTGGGTGAAGATAGCTTGAGCATTGGTGGTCATCAGAAAAATGACCAGAAGAACTCTAATTTACCATGGTGGCCGTGCAAAGTTAATGTAGGGTTTAAGGTCAAGATGGTAATGGTTGGGTTCTCGTGATTGTTGCATGGTCACAGGTGATGTGGAGAAGATCGGTGGTGAAGAAATATGTTCGTGGGTGTCTGGCACAGCTGTAAGCGCAGCGGCGAGTTCGTCAGTGGCTGGAGGTGACGACGAATGGGGATTTTTCCGATTGATTGAGTTACAGGCATTGACCAAATTTCTCAAATTCGATTCTTGGTTCATTTTGATGATTTGGGTGGTTGGATGAAATGGGATGGTTATTGATGACCTGTGGACAGTGGCGACGATGATCAGGACATCGACGTTGGCTCGTACACGTGCACCGTGTAACTGTAATGGTTGAATGGGTGTGGGCTTGAGGAAGAAATGATTATCTCGGGTTCGACTCAGGAAATTCATGAAAATACTCGAAGCAGATGAGAGAGGGGACTCGAAGTTGGGGTTGGGGAAGAGCAAGGTTTGTCTCGGGCTTGTAATCTGTACCTGATGTTAAATAAAAAAAATTCTTCCAGTTTTATAACACAAAAGTTTTCTTTGAAGTTTGCAGAATTTTTATTTAAGCAAAGTTCCAAAGTGTATTTAAACTAAATAAGTTTTCAAAAGGAAAATAAATCAAGTCTCAGATTTAAAACGAGTTTTTAAACATGGTTACAAGTTAAAATTTTAAAATAAACAAAGTTTTAAAGGTATGTATTTCTTTAACATAAGATTTAAAAGGTTTTAAAATGGTTTTTAACTTTGTTCAAGTTAAACTTGGATTCATTTTAAATCTTAAATATAAAATGAAATTTAAAGTAAATTGTTTTAAATACTTTGTAAATGGTAACTTAATTATTAATAGGAACAAAGTTTATCTTAAAGTAAATTAGAATTTAATGATTTGTAATTCATTAAATTATTAAAGTGGTTAAAATGGATAATTAATTTAACTAATTAATAAATGAAATGGATAATTAATTAAAGTAATTAAGGGTTTTAATAAGATTAATTATTCTTACGATAATTAATTTGTAATTAAGAAATCGTTAATTGAATAAGATTTGATTTAAAATTAAAGATTTAAATTTATTAATTAAATAATTAAGGATTAATAAATTCAATTATAAAAGATTAATTTAAAGAAGTTAATTAAAGTCTAATTAATAAATTAATAATTAAAGGTGGATTGATTTCTAAACTATTAAGGTAATTAATTAAGATAAATTAATTGCTAGTTAATTTATGGTTAACAATGACTAAGTGATTAAGAATGATCACTTATTATAATTAATTATGGGTAATTAATTAATGTGATAAATTAATTTAAAGGTTAATTAAATTATGAAAACAATTAAGGGATGATTGTTAATTACGAATTAATTAAATAAATCTTTGTAACTAATTAAGGATGATTAATCAAAGGATTATTATCAATTAAAGGTTAATTAAGGATTAAAGAGCAACTATTCAAAATGGTTTGAAATTAATTAATGATTAATTAACCAGGATTAGAAATTATTCATAAGTAACTAATTTGATTTAAATAAATCAGATAATTAATTGATCTCACTCATGAATGTTAGGATTCTATGGAGTGCTTTGACTTGATTGATGTCCCTGATTTGTGATAATATGTGATATGAATTATTTGGTTTCGTGAATTGTGATGTAATTTATTCTGTGATGAAATTAATTATCTGTAATATAAATTATTATCTATACATCTGTGATTTGTGAATGAAAGATAAGCGTTACAATTGGTTTGTACCGCTTGTCTGATATAAGCTTATAGTTTATACCGCTTATTGATATTGCTGTATTTGGACTATAATGGTTGATGTTGTTGCACTATTATGTGTAAAACCCCTGGACCACACATACACACACAAATATGGATTTCATGAGGAAATTAGTTAAGTCATAAATATTTGAATTTAATATTTTGAAATGGTTTTAAAGTTTGAGTTTTGAATCCGAATGGTTTTGGAAATGAAATAAGGTTGAATTTGAAAAGTATTTGAAAAGGAGTTTTTGAAGATAAAAGTTATTTTAAATAATTTGATTTAGTTTGAAATTTGAAATATTTTGATTTGAGATTGAATTCAATATGTGAAATGGAATTCAATGAAATTGGAAACGAGTTTGAACTATTGAACCTTTGGTTTAAAGATTGAATGAGTTAGTCCAAACTGAAGTGGAAATTGTTTTGAAAGTTATGAACGAACCTTTCAAAAAGATTGTTAAACTTTGTTTTGGAATCGAAGAAGATTCTAAATGGTGTACCTTCTATTTTTGAATACGGGAATTGTTTTGGAAGCTATGAAATGAGTCTTTGATTTAAAGACCGGACGAGTTAACCCAATTTAAAATGAAATTGTTTTGAAAGGCTAGAAAAGAATCTTTGTTAAAGATTGATGAACCTTGTATTAAATTGAAAAGGGGTTTTAAAAGGAAATCTTTGTTTAAAAGATTAAAGTGGGGAAATTGTTTAAAACCATTGAAAGGTTTGTGGAAGTAAATCTTTTTGTTTAAAAAGATTTGAAATGGTAATTTGGTTTAACCATTTGAATGAAAACTTTTGGATAATAAGTTGTGATTTAACTGAAATCTCATTATCCATATGTTTTTAAATATTACGCTCGTTATTCAGTTTAGCCGGGAGAGGACCTTGTGTCATATAACCCATTCCGAATAATGATACGACGATATGGATAGCATTTGAAGACCGGTGGCGAAGACTGGATACTTTCGAAAGCGAAAGGATGACCTGTCGAATGTCTCTGCACCGAATGGCCCCGATATAAAGATTTGAGCACCTATTGTGATAGGGAGTCCGGACGTGATTAGGAATTATCCGGATTGCAAGGGCTTCTTCGAAAGTGCCTTCGGTTCTGTTCGAACCCGGAACAGACTTGTACGGATGTGTGTTTGACATTACACTTTGAGATGTAAAACCGGTTTCTATCAAATACATTTCTGTTTGGTGGCGGAGATTTATTCTCTTAGCTTAACACCCTTCTCTGAGACGTACGAGCTCAGAGGTTATGTAGTTGATGGTTACTAGTGATACATTCCCAATTTGGTAATGTGGCATATGAAGTGCTGCTGATCATTTGTTGATCAAAGCAAGGCCTTGTGAAAAGCGTAGCTTTGTGGACGAGACTGCATCAGGACCTCACACCCCGGAAATGGTCGAAACAGGAAAGATGCAGCAAGGTTTCAGGGGTCGCGCCCCTAGGGTATGTCCATTTCTTCTGGATAGAGGTGATATCATGGTATGGAGCCCAGATATTTAACCTATGTGATTACTGCAAATACATTTCTTTGTGGTTGTTGGTATCGAGCGCTCGGATAAAGGTTGGTTACGATAGGGGATGGAATATCTGAGGTGATACTCTCGGGCCGGGGGTACACCGGCCTTGTGTTGGCAGAGGACTAAGGGATGGTTCTCGGGGCGTCCCTCCAAAGGCGTGCCCATGTGGCGCAGGAAGTTCCTTAGCCTGACCATTTGTTGGAAATCCAATCATCCAATATGAGCCTTGTACGGCTTTAGTTGTATAACCTGCCATCTACTTATGGTGGCGCCCCACTGTTTAGATGGTAGCTATATAGGCATAGTTCGGAATGTCTATGCGGGCTAAGATTAATATATACTTTCTAAATGTTTTCCACTATGCACTAATAATAATATCAAAGAATTTTTGCGTATCAAGCATATTTGACTATCATAAGGAGAAATCTCCTCTAAGTCTGCGTTTGCATTGTGTGTGTGGCGGGAGGCCTTATGGTAGTTTCATTTTCCAAAAATCATTGCGGATTTCAAATTTAATTCTTTTGTTTGTTTTAAAGGTTAAAACTGCTTTCGTTTGCTCATACCAATCCCATGACTGACCCGGAGTTTATTATTCCTTTCCTAAACTCTGGGTGCCCACAATTTTCCACACGGGCAGTCTAGAGTTGGGTTTTTCAGATAGTAGATATAGATATCGATCCGGTAGCTCTCAACTTTCTCTTTGTATTCTTTGGAGATCTTGGATATTGGAGTCTTTGGATTCATGGGCGAGACTTGCTTATCTTGGTGCAATTTGATGGAGGTTCGAGCTATTCCTGGATTGGTGTGGTTTGGAGTTATAGCTTTGGAGCATTGAATTGGGATTATCTCTTGGCTATTTGTTTTCCGCTGTTATATCTTATAGTTATTCCGCTGTAGCATTGTTATCTTGTATCTCTGATGTTGATTCATATTGTATCATTGTTGTATATCATTGGATATTGTATTCATTTGGAATTGTATATGATATTCATTTCTTTTTCTTCCGCTGTGTTGTTATACTTAATTGTGTTATAAGCTCCGGCGAACCGGATTCAACGTTTGGATCTGCGGCATTAGAATACGAGTGTCGTATTCGATGCCGATTTTCAAAGGTTGAGTTAGGGTCGTTACATTACATTAACTTTGGTCAAAAATCAGAATTCTTTGCTGACTTCTTGGTTTGTGAGCTTTGCGGCACTACCAAAGCAATGTCGTTCTTTCGGGTAGCGGGAGTTGATCCATGTTAATCGAAGTGCCCAACTTCGCGCTTTTGAAATTCCTCTGTGTTTACTATTTTCGAGCAACGTGAGGAGTTTGTTTTTTGAAAGTTAGTGCACGGCTTATTGGATGTGCGACTTTTACTTTTTCTTTGGGTGTTGGCCATCTTTGGGCAAAGTGAGCAGTTTAAGCTCTTTAAGAGTTAGTCCACGGCTTACGAAATGTGTGGCTTTTCGTGCTCCTCAGTGTTGTCTATCATTGGACAATGTGTGGAGTGAACGTTTTAGGAGTTAGTGCATTTTAGGAGTTAGTGCGCAACTTATGAAATGCGCAGCTTTCATGCTCCTCGGCGTTCCTATCTCCGGGCAACATGGGGAGCATATATTTTGGCGCTACTTATGGAATGCGTGGCTTTTGGTGATCCTTGGCGCTGTCTATCTCCGGGCAATGCAAAGAGCATAAGTTTTGATGCGCGGCTTATGAGAAGCACGGCTCTTGGTGCTTCTTGGTGTTGTCTATCTCTGGGCAACGCAAGGAGTTAGTTTCTTGATGCTTCTCGGCGTTGCCTATCTCCGAGCAATGCGAGGAGTGAGTTTTTGATGCTCCTCAGCGTTGCCTATCTCCGGACAATGCGAGGAGTTAGTTTTGATGCTCCTCGGCATTTCTTGTCTCCAGGCAACTTGGGGAGTTAGTTTTTTTTATACTCCTCGGTGTTGCTTGTCTTCGGGCAATGCGAGGAGTTAACTTTTGATGCTCCTCGGCGTTGCCCCCCGGACAACGCGGGGAGTTAGTTTTTAATGATCCTCCACGTTGCCTATCTCTGGGCAACGTAGGGAGTTAGGTTTTTATGCTCCTCGGTGTTTCCTATCTCCGGGAAATGCAAGGAGTTAGCTTTTGATGCTCCTCGACACTGCATATCTTCGGGCAATGCGAGGGTTAGTTTTTGATGATCTTCGATGTTGCCTATCTCCGAGCAACGCAGGGAATTAGATTTTTGATGCTCCTCGGTATTGCCTATCTCTAGGCAACGCGGGGAGTTAGGTTTTGATGCTCATCACATTTCTTATCTCCGAGCAATGTGAGGAGTTAGTTGTTTGGTGCTTCTCAATGTTATCGGGGAAACACCGGTTTTAGAAGGCAAGGATGGGGTTCCGTCCATCCATCGGTTTGAGCCAATTTGCTTCCATCGACCCGGTGAGTAGTTATTGTGAACATGATTTTTTCAGTTCAAATAGATAATTGGTTTTTGGATTGGGTAACCGTGGCTTGGGCGATCCTTCCGTATTCAAGGAAGATATATATGGCCAAACAAATAAGGCTGCCATGGTGGAGAGATTGATAGCCAACCACATGGAGATATTTATGAAGAAAGAGCTTATGGGAGTTCAGGGAATGACTCTTAGCTCTTGGTCCAAACTGCCTTTAGAGAATAGGTCTTTGACCAGCATATGTGCTAAGAGGAAGATGAATTGGTCACCAAGAGCGGTAAAATAGTAGTTGGAAAGAAGTGGGCAAGTATTATGCTAGTATTCGTTTGTTGCACTAGCTAGGTCATTAAGTCTGTGGTTGTCAAAATGCCAGAATTTTTGATCGGGCATAACAGAACGGTGGTATGATTCGTCCCAGCCTTTCTTATGTTATTCAAGTGTGTGCGGTACCCCCTATGCCACAAGACTGTTGGCACGTTTGAACTTTATCCATGGTCTCTCCACAACTCGTTTGGTTGCCCTAGTCTAGTAGGAGCGGTTCTTCCGAGTTCTAAGTCTTGGCTTGATTCGAGTCAGCCTCTGATTAACCACAAGACCAGTTCAGTTTTGACTTAGTTCTTTAAGCGACTTTGAAGCTCTGCGGTTTAGCACTGTTTTTTTCATTAGTTATTTAATTGTGCTAAGTCCACTCTCTTGACATATTCCTCAAGATAAAAAGTCTCTCACGTTAGCATCTTTCGAAATGTTAATGTTGACCTCTCCCTTAGACTTAACCTTAGGATTTGTAGTTCAACTCTATAACATATCATTTCACAACTACTTCCAAAACATAGATCGTGTATATTGTTTTGAAGTGATTACGGATTTGAGTCATTTCATATAAGCACACTCTTTTTGCTTACCAGACTCTCCAAAATCAATCGACAAATTCCCAGTTACCTCAATTCCGATTCACTTCAAAGTAAGCGAAAGCTAGAGACGTTTCATACCAATACTCCTCCCCGGGGGTTCTTATTGGTATGAAATTGTGAAGCCTTTTGATATCTTCTTAAGTCAATATTAGATCAAGTTTGATTATCGACTAATCGATTATCTAGTCAAAACAATTGCTTATACAAATTACAATTCATACGCTTGACTCATTTTTGACATTCCAACGTAACTATTGCTCATCCAAGAGTGAAGCCTGATAAGTTTTAGCACTGATTGCATAAAACCTTGCCTAGACACTTCATTCTTGAATCTCACAAATAGATAAGTCTACCTCATCGGCATATAATGTTAAGTATAGTTTTAGTGATTTCCATAAACAATAAGAAATCAACACGATTAACACGTTTCTGACATTTTCCAACTTACTATTCCTCGGTAAAGAGGGAATCCGGGTAGGTTAGATCTCTACTGCTCCATTCCTACTCAACATCAATCTTCATTATCACAAATAGATAAGACTTAGTTCGTTGGCTTTTAGTGTTAAACAAAGTTAATTACTTTTCAAATGAGTAATCAAATAATTAACCACTTAGCCATTAAGCAATTCTAACCCCTTTTTTGCAAACATTTGTATATACTTTTAAAATACTTGAAAATATTTATAATAGGTTTTAAAATATTCATCCAAAATAATACTTGAAAATAACAACTTTATAATTTTCCTTAAAACTTGAAAAAGGCATGTTTTATTACACAAACTTCTTCTTTAAAATTTCTAAACTAATTCTTAAAAATTCATAAATATCTCAAATCACTTTTGAAATACTCTAATATGAGTTAGTATTGTAATAAGAATGAAGAAAAATACTTAAATTTAAATATCTTTTCAAACCCTTAAAGTCCAAAAATCATAGCTAAATGGGGCAGTTTTCACTAGTGATGTTTTGGCCACTTTTTGAGATGTTACTTAACATTTTACTAGTCAAGCTTTTAGAAGCAACAAACATACACATAAGACATTATAAATATTGTGAGAAACAATTAAGGATCTCTCTACAAATTTCCATAAACATCACGAAAAACAACGGAATTCACAACTACATCTATAACAACTATCATTATAAGTGTACTTTGAAATCCGAGTCCGATCTCATCCAAAGTCCATCTATAGTCATGTGCTTTGTTCAAGGTCTTGTCTCAAGTCATACATGTCCATTCAAGTACATTCTGATTTTTTTTCAAGTCCATATACAATGATCACGTATGTCGCTTACTTTTAAAGTAAGAATCTATTCAATGTTATAACATAAGTTAACAACAATTCAAACAACATGTATACAATCAACACAAATTCATTATATTTTCATTTAAAGTGAGGTGTTAACTAACCTTTAACCTTACTTAAATACTTAAATTTAAATATCTTTTCAAACATTTAAAGTCCAAAAATCAAGGCAAAATGGGGCAGTTTTGCACTAATGATGTTTAGACCACTTTTTAAGATGTTACTTAACTTTTAACTATTCAAGCATTTAATAACATCAAACATAAATATAATACATTATAAATATGGTAGGAAAACCCTAAGGATCTCTCTACAATGTTCCATGAACATCGCTGAAATAAGGCAATTCTTAACTGCATCTAAAGTGACTGTCACTGTAAGTGCAACTTCAAATCCAAGTTTGATCTAAACCAAAGTCTATATGTGTCCTAGGTGTTTTTTTCAAGGTCTTGTCTTAAGTCATAAAAGCCCATTAAATTTCATTCCAATTTATTCAAGTCCATATACATGGATCACTAATGCCACTTACTTTTAACGTAAGAATTCATCCAATGCTTTAAACATAAGTTAACAACAATTCAAACAACATATATATGATCAACACAACATATGTATATGTTAAATTTTCATTCAAAGTTAGGTGTTTACTCACCTTTAACCTTGCTATCAACCAAGATCCAACCAACCCAAGCCTAGACCCAACCTAGCAACCACATTTGCTTCCTCCTTCTCTTCCTTTCCACCTTGCTTCCTCCTCATTTTCTCTCTTATTGCTCACGGTTTAAAGGTGGGGTGAGAGGTGTGCTTCAAATTTTCACAATCTAACTTGATAGAAGGTTTTGTAATGTGGTGGTAAGGCTTTATTTCAAGTTTTAGGTAATTTGGAGTTGATTTGTAAATAATTTGCTTTAGGAATTTAAGATGAAGAAGAAGATGAAGACATGGATTTTACCTCTTAAAGCTGTAATTTTTGTGAATGATTACTAAGGGTATGGCCTTGCTTATACAGGCTTGTGCAAAAGGTCATTACCATCTTCTACCTCCCATGGAAGGTCACAAAAGGGCCTCCTTCTCACATGCACCTTTATGTCATTTCTCCTTTATGCTAATTACCATTATACCCCTCTCATTATAATATCTCTTATCCATTAGAAGCTTCTAAAATACTCCAAGCTTTATGAAGATATGTGTGTTAGATATTTTCTAATGTGTTCATTTGATCATTAATCAGGTGCTAAAGAGTTCGAACAACTTATATCGATCGAAAAGCTATTTACCGATAAACCGATTTTCGGTCCTATCATTGATTTTTCTTTGCAAAATATATTTTTATAAACAAATTTTAATAACAAGTTTCCTATCATTATTCATTAACTAAATGATGTCTAATAAGGTTATAAAATCACATCTACAACACTTAATTATGTTTCAAAACGTTTCAATATTCAAAGTCGAAGTGTTCGAATTTCTGAGTCGCTACATAATAAGAAGAATAAAAGTGTTCACACTTTATCTTCTATTCTCCCCTTATCCTTGATATTTACATAACAATCCTAATCTTTGCAGTTATCAACATAAGAAACAATTGAGTTCAATGACTCCATGGGTTTTGTTATTCTTAGATTTGTAAAAGATTAATAAGTTGATGGGGTTTGGATTGAAGAACTTAAAATTTTGGATAGAAGGATTTGGATTGAAAGAATAGTATCAAAGGTGTTAAAAGGGCTAAGTAGGAAAATGTTTTTCTTAGCCTTTTGGCTTGATCATAGACCCGAAGCCTTTTCTATAAAATGCTAAATGTTCAAGAATCTTCCATACAAGAGCTTGCATGATCTAAATTAGGCTTGCATTACCTATTTTTTATGTAATCCTTTATAGGAAATTCTCTTCCACCTTAATCACTTATTTTTGCACCACACTCAACATCATTTGTTAACATAAGCTTTTCTACCTTCCATTTGAAGGTATAGTTTTGTTGTCCTTATTTATTTATTTATTTATTGATAATGACTAACTAAATCACAATTCTGTATCCATTAGCAATATTAGCAAGGTAAAGCATCATTCTTTGTTACTGTCGTCCGTTTTGTATGTTTCATCTTTATGCTCCTGTCAACCCTTCTTTTATAGGTTAGCACTATATTATTGTTTTTTGAGAAACAAATGGCAATCTGATTCCTTTACATTTTCGCTTACTAGAATATATATATATATATATATATATATATATATATTCTATTATATATAAAGTTTATATGACCATTTGTATTCTATCTCCATATTCAATCTCATCTCTAACCGATCTAAAGTTAAATTTTACATTTAGGTGTTTTATTTATTTTTTACTTATTTCCATGATTAAACATTAACTCTTTCTTATTTTTACATTACATATCTAAATTACTTATCGATTTTGATAGGGAAACATTTTTTTTATTTCTTTCATCAACTCCTTATTCCAACATCTCATTATTCTTTGTCTATTCTATTATCAAATTTTGCTTTTATTTTCCATAACCATGGTTGTCATCAAGATAAAATTGATTCATCTCTCAATCATCATCTAAAAGCCTAGCTCCAATCTTCTCAACTTACAAGAAATACTTCTTCAATATCCTTATTTCATTCTACAATATATGAATGCTCGATTTGTGTAGAATGGTAAGTAAATAATTTTTGTTAATTATGTCTTATTAATTTAGCGATTTAGTGTTAAATTTTATATCTTATATAATAAATCTTGACTGTACAAGACTATTTTGATTGCAAGGGCTATGTTATTGACACTCCACTTTTGGATACGAAGGGGTCATTATTTTTAAAAACAAAATTCTTCCATGAGGGGGAACTAATAAAAAAAGCTCCCTCATAAAATTACAATTTAAATTGACCAATTTTTCCATGTCTTTTTTAACCCTAATTCCTTTAATCTTCATGAATCTCATTCTTTAATCTTTAAAAAAATCAATAATTAATGGAGAAATCAATGCAGAAGAAATTCCAAATGAGAATGAAATAAGGTTAATTCTTACTCAAGAAAACATTCATAATGTAGATTTTGTTCAACAATACAATCAGGTGAATTTTTTTAGTTTCTAGGGTTTTATAGGTTGGGTTTAATAAAAAATCAATGTATAACCGATATTTGAAATAAAGTTTAGAAGTGGACAACTAAAATGAATAGTTTAATTTAATAGTCCCATGCCATTTAATTTTGTTATTACAACGGCCTATTATCAATTTTCTGGTTTTAGTCCTGCATACATCATCAAATTTCACGCATTTCTTTAAATTCAAATTTATTTTAATTCGATATTTCCATAGAATTTTTGGTTCTCATCATTATTTTTATTTTTATAAAAGCGGAAGGGAGAAAGAGTTACTTTGGATGTTTATTTTGTTGTTGTCGAGTTTTGAAGTTTTAACTAAGGGAAAAATAGGAAAAGATGTTTACTTTAATTAAATCCTATGTACCCCTCATATCAATTTCATTAAACATGGAGTGCTTATATAATTTGATCTCCTCATATCCAAAATTGGGGTGTATAACAATATCTGATTATAATTATTATCTAACATAATCAATGTTTAATGTAAATTTAGTCACCTTAAATATACCAAACTTTGGTGAATTATTTATGTATGCAAATTTATTTTATCCAGATCTCGATTTGACAAAAAGTTGGATGTCTACTACTTTGCATGTCTCAATGCATATGAAAAAACTTTGGATGACTCACTAATAAAATCTGAAAAATATTAAGTGGGTAAATGAAATTCTAAAATATTTCCAAGAATTAATTCATTGAAAGGCTTTGGTATTAAGGAATTTTTACATGATTAAATGTTACCTTTTGTTAGTGAAACAATTTGTCAATTATGTCGTATTAGAAATCCAATATGATCATTTGCATTCTTTATTTACATTATTTATATTTTAACAACCACTCGAAATACATAAACAATCAACGTGTTTCGTTTTCCTCTTTGATAATTATTGTATGACCGTCTTATTCCTTAATTTGAAAGCACCCATTAAAGGGTGAAAAAATATGTCATTAGAAATCATTGCTTATGTCAATTTAAGTTTTTATTATAATTTTCTAATTATATATGCGCATATACTACTTCTTTTTTAGTTTCAGATCTTTTTTCTGTTACGTGGGTTAGTAATTCATTACTTATTGCCTCTTTCATTATAAAGTTTAATTGCATATAGATTACATATGAGTGCTTTTTGTGATTGTTTTAGCTGATTCTGGTTTTCATTTTTAAATCAACAAAAGCCTTAAATTGATGTATTATATGAACCACTTTACTTAATCATTTGTTCATTTTTATTTTTTATAATGTTTTTTAAATATTCATGTCATGAATTTGATATACATACATATATATGAGTAAAATAAGTCATCCTCTCTAAGAGGTGAGCATTTATGTAATTTTTTTCCATGACTGAAAATTTTCTACAACTAAGCTCGATAGGTAGCAAAAATCTCATGTCCAAAAAAATCCCTTCTAAAGAAAATAAAACTAAAAATAAAGAATAAAAATACTAGTAGGAAAGATTTGACCCAACGAAATCAATAGTCAAATAGACACTGAGTGAGACCGTCCAACCAAAGAAGGGGAAACCTAAGATATCGGCTCCTCATCCACATCCCACTCTCAACAGCTCTATATCTCAGACAATCCAAATCATATAACCTACTATACATGAAAGAAATCAACAAAAGATGTAAGTCCAACACATATATGTTTATAAATGTGTTATATACATTTATATGTAGAAAAAAGATAGGAAAATATGTACTTTAACTCAGTTATCTTATAGATAAGAAGAGTTCGAGTAGTCGTCCTCATCAAAAGAATTAATTATGGTAGTACTTAATGCCAAATTATATCTCATACTACTATGATCAATGTTTACCTTTAAGAGTTGAATGTGATTTTTTGCCCATTTAAAAAATTATTTAAAATATACGTTTTTGAATAATTTGTAACTAGGATTTGGAATCTAGTTGCAAGTGAACAATGCAATAGCATACTTAGGTTATCAGGGGGGTGTTAGTGCTAATAAACATTCTTTAGTTCCCTTCAAACCATAAATACCAACATGTTATTATGAAGATAGTATCAATTAAGATCCTATAACATTTTATGATGACTAATAACATTCTAATATTGATCGCAGTTAAAATCAAAATTGTTTATATTAAACTCGAAAGTAAGAAGAGTATTTTCGAGCATAGAATTAATCAAGACGAAAGCAGAGTATAAGTGTGCTATGTCTTTTAAGTTTAATTTACAAAAAAGCAACAATTTTTATCTATAAGAAAATTCTTTTTCTTTAAGAGTTCAATTGTGTTTAATTTCTTATGTAGGATTAGCCACACATATAGCCTTGCCTCGGAGGGTGGAAGGCATTAGCTTTCCAAATAAATTTGATGTTCTTTTGCTTAGTCGTAGAGAAATTTAAATTTTTGTAAACTGAGGTTGTTGAGTATAATTTATTATTTTTCAAGCACCAACTCCTTGTATCATTTTCATCATCTTGGTTATACAACTCTAGCTTAAAGCAAACTGTTATAAATTGAGTCAAGGTATTGCCGTAAAGTGCACGGTTGAAATTAAAATTCCACGGAATTCATTACTTGGACTAAAAAGTTTTAAAATTAGTGTATTTTTGAAGTTACAAATATTAAAAAGTTCTTTGAATTCCACTAGTAAAGGAATAGCTGAAATCCATCTTTCGTGCTAAAAGGTTATGTTGTTACCAAAGTGAACTATATTATTGATACCCAGATTGAAAATACTAAAACATTTTAAAGGAATTTTGAAAAGGAGGACATGTTATTGGAGTTAGTAGATATATGATGGAGAATGTATGTTCATATAAAATTGATGATCATTTCTTTCCAAATAAGATTTTCATTATTGTTACTAAATTTCCAAAGTCATTTTACTAGTAAAGAAACATTAAGGTTATGGAGATTTATAATTCTTAGGCCCTACTTTGGATTTGCCAACTGTTTCCAATTAACAAGGCAGTTGATACTAGAGTAGAAATAACGCCATTGTAAAGGAAGTTTCTTTTAAGATTATTTCTTTATCAATCACCCATTTCAGAAAAAGATAATAAGATATCCAATAAATCGTAAGAGCTGATAAGATGAAGTTAATAAAGATGATTATACTGGTTCTAGATAGAAATCTATTATTTCCACAAGACAACACCTATTACTCTTATCGATTATCACTAGTCAATCCTCCTTTTTTTAGTTTAGTTGGCCTAATAAAAAATCCTATGTATTCTATTGGAAATTTCATTGTTTTATAATTGAATGTATTTACGATAATATTTTCAATCTTATTTACATCATTCAATACGAAAATTGAACTTTTGTCAAAGTTTATTCTAAGCCACCAAAGCATTTCAAAACTGTATAAACTAAATTTAAGAGCTTTGATGGTCAAGAAGATGTGATGAAAAAGCATGGTATCATCCACAAATTGAAGGACTGAAATGTTAGTCAACAGAGTAGGGATCTTAAGACCAAATTAACACTAAAGGAGGGTGAATAGTGTTTAATTAATTATATGAATATTTTTCAAATTATCTAAGATTATACTTTGAATGATGTAATTAACATCATAGAAACAAACATAGAATCAAAGTGTAGATAAAAGTAAATGCAGTAAAAGTAAAAAGGAAAGGATACATCTGGATTTTATACTAGTTTGGAGTTACCCTACATCCAGTCCCGCATAATTCCTTGTGCGGATTTCTTTTCAACTAGTAAATGCAAATACAATCTCGATTTCAAGGCTATGGGACACACCCTCTAAAATCCCTACCTTTGGGTAGAGTCGCTTGATTTCTCGGCTGCAAGCACACCCACTAGATTTATGTGCTACTAAGCACACCCAATTGATTTTATGGGCTACAATCACATCTAGTTGACTTAAAGGGCTACAATCACACCCACAAGTATAGTAGTATGATTTAATAGAGTTTTACAGACTCGGATTTTCGATCTTGATTACAATTGATCCTATATCTCTTGAACAACACTTTGATCTTGGTTTAAGTGAGAGAGATGAGAGAAATTGGAGAATATATGATGGAGAATCAAACTAGTGACGATTGAATTTGATTTTGGCTGAATTTCGGCAGAGTTTGGGTATATTTTGATTTAGAAAATGAGAGAGTGGAAGGAGGAGAGATGAATAAGAAAGTATTTGTTAAAAATTCGTGTGGAAATCTTGTATATATAGGGAAACAATGGTCATGTCCATTCGCGAAGAGATACGACGAAAAGAGACTTCCATTCAAATTTGAATTTTGAAAATTATGGCCACTATGGTGACATATAGTGATTGGATACGTCGACATATCCTTCACAAAATTGGAAAACATTTTAAGAATATTATTTTGAAAATCCATTGCTTTGTAAAATAATTTGATATTTGTAGAATCATTTAAATATAGTTTATACACATTTTAATCAAAATATAACTTAATAAAATTTTATAAAATAATTTTGAAAGATTTAATAAGAGTATTCAATATAATGTAAATAATATATATATAATCAATATAGTTATAAATTATAAGTAAATATCAAAAATCAAATAAAATAAATATAAGGAAGACATAAATTAAAATAACAAAGAGATACAACAGACTAAAAATATTCAGAAAAACTTAATATAGTATCCTTATAGATAAAAACGGTTAAGACACTATTTCGAATAGATGTTTGAAAAGTTTATTTTGAAAACCAGGATATTTAAAACTTATTTGAAATAAAGAGAGAGCGAGTGATCAAGAACGTGCTATCATGATTTTAACAAAAATCCGACTCTATTACTTATCTAGAATATCCTGAAATCTTGAACTCTTCAATACTCATGAATCTTCAATTATCATCATCTTAAATCTACTCTTGATATCGGCATCTTGAATCTACTCTTGATACTAAAAGTTTTCTTAATCAACATTTGTCTATTATACTGCACTATATACTATATATCTTGATAAAAAAATAGTATCTGTATTTTATATAATGTCCTATAGTTGTTATCATCAAAACCAAAACCTAAAGTACTAACAATCTCCTCCTTTTTGATGATGACAACTCTGTATATAAAATATAATATAACTTCTCCTGGGTTGCAAAACTCCCATTTAATCTATGCCTAGATTTTATATATTTCTCCCCATTTTTATAAACAAAATTAACTAACTATAACTTTCCCTAACTAAGGTACTATAGTAATAATGATAAGATGATATATAAGAAATGTAGAGTGATAACACAAATCATTAATAGTAACCATACCAAACTATATATCCATTCAATATCACAATACAGTCAAATCCTAAACTATACATAAAAATTCAAAGTAAAAATGTCAAATCAAATAAAATATGCATACCACACATTAAAAGCAATCAAAAGAAATCTGTAACGGAAGCGATTTTTCGTTGCCGAAAAACCGAACCATTATGGGTTTTAAGAAAGAAAAAGAGGAAGAAAGAAAATTTAGAGAGGGAAAAGAAGATAGAAAATTTTAAAAATAGAAGGAAAAGAGAATAGAACGGAACAGAACACAACAGAACAATAACAGAATCTCACAATTCGCAGCGGAACAACATATAATAGATAAATGAATAATCTTTAAACAAAGAACTATATCAGTTATTACATTACATTGCATTTCATTTCATCATATCATCAGAGTGTACAACAACAACAATAAACAGCGGAAAAGAAATACTATATACTACTAATACGCCATGCCATCCAGCTTGCCTCCTGCAAATCCTGAATATCCAGAATATCCTGATAAACCTAACTCTTAACTGCCCGTGTGGAAATTGGTGGGCACCCAGAGTTTAGGAAGGAAAACAATAAACTCCGAGTCAGTCATGTGACTGGTGTGAGAACTTAAAACAGTTTATTTTTCTTTAAAAATCAAAATAGAGGAATATTTTTTTTTATCAATTCGCAATGCTTTTTTTTTTTTTAAAATGAGACTACCATAAGGCCTCCCGCACACACACACATGCAAACGCAGAATCGGAGGAGATTTCTCCTTATGATAGTCAAAGATGCTTGATACGCATTTAAAATAACATTTGATATTATTACTAGTGCATAGTGTAGAGAAATATTTCGAAAGTAGAATATAAATCTTAGCCAACATAGACATTTCGAACTATGCCTACTATAGCTACCATCCAAACAGTGGTGACCACCATAAGTGAATAGCAGGTTCTACAACTAATACCGTACAAGTTTCGTATTGGGAATTGGATTTCCAACGAATGATCAGGCCAAGGAACTTCCCATTGCCACATGAGAATGCCTCTGGATGGACATCCCCGAGAACCAAACCGGATCTCTACCAACACAAGGCCGGGTTACTCCTAACTGAGTAACAACTGACCGAATATGCCATCCCCCGGTCCTTTGGGACCTTTATCACCGAGCGCTCGTAATCAATTCACACAATCATAACAAAGTGTTTTCAACATGAGTAAGTATCTGGGCTCCATACCATGATACCACCCTTTTCCAGAAGGAAATGGACACATCCTAAAGGGCGCTACCCCTCATAACCTTGCTGCTTCTTTCCTGTTTTGACCATTCACGGTGTGTGAGGCTCGACGAATTCACGTCCACAAAAACATACTTTATACAAAAGCCATGCTTTGGGTCAACAAATGATCAACACAATGATCACTAAGATAGACGATCAAATAAATGATCCTATCACAAATAATCAACACAATGATCATTTCAGCATCACTCAGCATGTCACATTACCAAACTGGGAATATATCGCTGATAACTTCAACTATATAACCTCTGAACTCGTACGTCTCAGAGAAGGGTGTTAAGCTAAAAGAATAAATTCTCCGCCACCTCAGAAATATATTTGAAAGAAATCGGCTTTATATCTCAACTTGTAATGTCAGACATACAATCCATACAAGTCTGTTCCGGGCTCGAACAGAACCGAAGGCACTTACAAAGAAGTCCTTGCAATCCGAATAAATTTCTAATCACATTCGGATTTCCCATCACTTATGGAGATCTCTATACCGGGGATCAGCCAGTGCAGAGACAATCAACAAGAAACCCTTACGTTTTCGAAAATATCCGGTCTTCAACACCGGTCTTCGAATGCAATTCATAACGACGTATCACATATTCGGAATGGGTTATACGACCCCAAGGTCCTTTCCCGGTTAACCCGAATAGTGAGCGCTTATTTTAAAAAAATAAGTGTGGCATTCAATTTCAAGCAATTCACAACAAATACCATTCAAAGGTAAATATTGATAGTCGATTATTGAACTATCAATAGATATGCACAACATCACCAGATTCCAAATAATTTTCCATTCTTTAAAAATAAATCAATATTTATTTTTAAACCCATTTTCCAAATTCATTTATAAATTCAATATTGAATTTACTTTCCAGAATATTTATGAATATACGATTTCCATTCGTTTTCAAATATTCATTTTCAATTTATCTTCAAAAAGATAAATTCAAAATATTCACTTAATATTGGAAAAACATTTCCATACTTATTTATTTATAAGTAATTTACAAGCCTTTTTATTTTCTACGCTTAGAAAATATTTAATATACTCTAATCGAAATTAAGTATACATTTCATTCGTTAAGGAAATCATTCACTTAACCATATTTATTTGGGCCAAAACGAATGTTGCGAAAAACATCGTTACGACAACCCAAAATCACTAGTATAGGGATTCGAAGTTAAAATAGATATATAAATCCCAATACTATACAAAAACATTTCCTTTCGGAAATTATCTATTATAACAACAGTGTTATAATCTATTATTCCCTTTTATTTCTCGAAACATTTATTTCAACAATAAATGTTGAAATCTATGGTTTCAAATCTCAACATATTTTAAAACATCGTTAGATCGTTTTAATTCTATTTAAAAATCACATTCTAAATAATTTCTTTAACATATTATTCACTATTCAAAAACGTGAATATACTACGTTAATAAATTTCATCACTTCTATTCATTTTATTTTAAAGGATTATTCACAGTCTAAAACGTGAATATAACTCCATAAATAAATTAGAACAATTTACTTATCAAAATAAGTCATTTGCAAATTTATAAAACAACGTTTATAAATTCTTTTTCTATTTATTTTACAACAACTTCCTTTTATAAATTTCCTTTATAAATCTATTCAATTTTATATCTCAATGATATACTAAAATTTCATATTATAAGTTAAATACTTATAATTTATTTGTTTGCAAAATTGTTCCTTTGAACTTCATAATTATAAATCTTATAACTTATAAGATTCAATTATTTATCCAAAACCATTCTTTTAATAACTTTACAAATTTTATAAACTTACTGTTTATGAAATTCCATTTATAACTTCACCGTTTAAAATTCTATAGATTTCATTCATTTGTGAAATTCATTCACAATCCTTTCTAACACTTATAAAAGCTTGTTTTATAATTCTAATATTTTTAATTTATAAATATCGATTTATAAATCTTTTAATATAAAACAATTTATATTATTCTTTTGAAACATCTTCAAAGTCCTTTATAATTTCATCACTTTGATTTATAAAATAATCAAATTTCATAAATCCTATTTTTAAACTTTTTATAATAGATTCAAAAATCCCAGTTTAAATTATTTTATAAAGTCATAAATCCCATATTTTCTAAAATCAACCTTTAACTATATTTCTCAAAAATAAAAATTTTTATAACATTAAGATTGTAACGTTTATTTATTTATAATGGATCAATTCCAAAAATATTTTATAAACGTATATTTCCAAAAATCACTTTAGAAATCCCTTAAAAATCAAAATCGTTATTTTTTTTTTTTTTTAACTTCCAAAAATTTGATCCGACGATGCGACACATCAATAGTCAATCACGACTTTCAACATCATATATCATCCATGATAAACAATCAAATATCACAATATGTGAAACCAAATAAAAATTTGTGAGGAATCCAGTTGGATCCCTCCAACCTGTTTCCCTGCATCCACAGACATTAGCACAATACCAATTCCGTTTCAAGACAGAATATCGCGGTATATGGGATTTTATAAATATATATCCGCTTACTAACGGCGCATAGGGTCTCATCCGCTAAAAGAAAATGCGGGAAATCAATCAACTGCAATATATACATATGCCAATATATATATATTGCTATATATATAATATAATACCAATTCCACTTCGAGGTGGAATATCGCGGTATATGTGTGTACTAAATAACCTCCGCTTACTAACGGCGTATAGGGTCTATTCACATCCAATATATATATAACAATCATCATTCAAGCAATCAATCAACACAGTCAATAAATTTTAAATCTAACTATTTAAAATTCAAATAAACAATTCTTTTTTTTTTTTTGAGTGAGAAGTTCTCACCTTTAATGCCTGTTTGCAATCCACTTCCAATTCAACTTGTTTTCTTCATTTATACCTTGTATAAATATTATACACAATTTATTAATATTCGAATCAATCGAATAAATTAAATTTTCATTTGACAAATTTTAATTCATCGGTGATTTCATTTTTAATAGTTAAAGTTACTGATAGTTTTATTTAAACCAATTTCATCTTTAAAATTTTATTTAACTAAAATTTAAATTTCTTTTCTTTTAATAAATTTAATTATCCAGTGGCTTTTATTTTAAATCATTTCCTTTTATAAATTAAATCAACTAATTATTTCCCTTTAAATTAATATCTTTAAATAAATTTCTTTTAATAAATTTGTTTATCCAATAAATCAAATTCCTAACAAATCTGTCTAGTTAAATTTAAACTTCAACTAAATTTACTTAAATAAATTTATTTAACTACAATTTAATTTTAAAACTAATTTTCTTCTTTTAATAAATTATTTGTAGTTACACAAAAATAAATTTAGATTTAATTAACTCACCCTATAATTAAATTTATCCAACTAACTATTAAATTCCTTTTTCTTATCAATTAATAATTTTTTATTGACTAATCTTAAATTTATACAAATTTTCTGGTTTCAAACTAAAAATCTGAATTCAAACTGATTTTTTTCTTTAATTAAATTTGTTTAACTAAATATTGAATTAAAACTAAACTTCCTTTGTAATAAATTAATCAAACATATATATTTAAATTTAAATTAAAACAACCGTTACATCAATTTTTCTTTTCACTGTCTACATATATATAAAACTTGGCTTTGCTGTAAAAAAAAAAAAAAAATTTTTTTTTTCCTTTTCTTCTTCTTCCTGTTGTTTCTCAAATTTACTTTCAATCTACGCAAATTTGAAAAAAATGAAATCGATATACCTTAACGCCTCGATCCCCAGAAGGATCCAAATACTGTAACTCCAACCTCCGCAGATCCAAACTCCAACCTCGACTTCGACGAACTCTACAGCCAAGCCCCTCCTCGAAATCACGCTCGAGCACCATCATCATCCTCCAAATCGACCTCGCTTAGCCGCCTCGATCCCCCACGTGCACACGCACTCGTACGCGCGAGCGCGATGTCCCCCCCATCGATCGCATCACTCGCCGCCACCTCGCGTGTGCTTCACCTTCGAATCGCGCCGTCTTCCCTTTCTCTCGCGTCCCCGTGTGCCGCGCCTACCAATTCACCGATACCAAGCCTTAAATCGCCACATCCCCTTCCTCAATGCGACTCGATCGCGATTAAATCCAGCCTCGAGTTCGATTTTTTTTTTTTTTTTTTTTTACAGAGGCTTCGGCATTGATTTGTAAATGAAGAAGGAAAGGGGGGAAAGTAAACTTGATTTAGAAACGAACAGGAGGGGGGCTTCGGCTATTATCTTCAAGCGAGGAGAACGAGAGATTTTTCTTCTGCCATTTTTTTTTCTTAGCTTTGATTTTGTAACTGGCGACAGAAGGGAGAGGGATGCGTGAATTTAAAACGTGAAAGAGTATGGTTTGCACGATCTCGTTTTCGTGATTTTAGGCTGAAACAAAGGAGATAACGTGGTGTGTGTTGACTTAAATATTTTAAATTTAAATTTAAATCGTTGAAAATTTTGACGCGTTTACGTGTCGTGTGCTCACATATTAACTCCAAAAAATACGAAATTTGAAATCCGGGAATAATTCAATATTACGGACTCAATGGAACTGGTTTCGTCGAATTCCGAGACTGTGCCTCGGACGGCTATTTTAAATTTCGATTCGAACGTTGTAAATTTTAAAACTGATTAAAACAGTTTCTAATTTGATTCTGAAGCTTCTATTATCTTCAGTACTATCAATATAAATTTTACAAGCCTTTGAAATATTTTTAATCGGCTTAAAATTGAAGAATCAAATTTTTTATTCAACTCTCAATAGATTAAATTCTATAATTTAATCGTCATATTCATTCTGATAACTTGAAATTCAATTCAAACCATCATTCAAATATTTAAATATAAATTAAATATTTTCAAATTGAATTGTTAAAAATTCTGGGTCGTTACAATCTTTCCCCCTTAAAAGAATTTCGTCCCGAAATTACAAGTTAAGAAGAATGCCCTTATCTTGATTATTATTTTTCACAATCTAAATAGTTTTAACAACTTACTAGCCTAAATCTTTTTACTAGAGATTCACTATCATTTCAACTAGCTTTCCAACTTCACGTATAAGTTCCAAACAACATTGTTCTCCTAACAATTCAAATTTAATTCAAATTCAAATTTCAAACTTTCAAATTTTTCTCAAAATTTTTCTAACACCCTAAATTTTTGAAAAATTTCGCCAGCGTTTCCTTTGCGCGGCTCGATCGGTACGACTACAAAATGGCACCACGGCCCCTCAGAATCAAAAAGAAAAGAGAAAAGCCAAGTGGCTAGAGAAGAAAGTCATCAAATATCATACTGAAATTGAAATACGTACCTTTTTGTCGAGTAATTCAATTTTATCTTCGAAATCAAAATTTCAATTCCTTTATACACCTGTATAACCTGTTAATAGTAGCATCCAAATCCAACATTCAAACTATTTTGCAAATTCTATTACAAAATTTCCAACATATACTTCTTATACATTTTTACTTCACTGTTTGAAGTTACATATTCAATTTCATTCAATTCCACATTTCAATTCAATTCACGATTTCAAATTCATTCGAATTCAATTCTCAATTCTAAATATTGAATTCTAACGATTAACCTTCATTTATTAATTCATTTCAATTAGTACATTCTCTAATTCATTTCAATATTTCAATTCATCTCATTTTCACTTAGGAATCCAATTCTATTTTATTCACATTCCATATTCATATTCATTCCATTTGAAATTATTTCACAAACAAATAAATTATCAAGTTAATTTACTTGAATTCAATCCATCTTATTTTTATTTATTCCATATACTAATGATAATAATTCAATAGTATCACTTCTAACAATCATACAACCATATACTATAATAATCCCTAGAAAATCATTTCTTTTCTATACAAAAATAGTTTTGGGCAAAAATTATTTTATAATATAAATCAATTTTATATTCACTAACAAATACGCGCTCATATCTATTATTACACTCAAACTCATTCTAGAGTACTGCTGACTCTATCTCTAACGAGTAAGACCCTACATAACCATGGTTGTCGCTTAACCAACAGAGCTCTGATACCAAATGTAACGGAAGCGATTTTTCGTTGCCGAAAAACCGAACCATTATGGGTTTTAAGAAAGAAAAAGAGGAAGAAAGAAAATTTAGAGAGGGAAAAGAAGATAGAAAATTTTAAAAATAGAAGGAAAAGAGAATAGAACGGAACAGAACACAACAGAACAATAACAGAATCTCACAATTCGCAGCGGAACAACATATAATAGATAAATGAATAATCTTTAAACAAAGAACTATATCAGTTATTACATTACATTGCATTTCATTTCATCATATCATCAGAGTGTACAACAACAACAATAAACAGCGGAAAAGAAATACTATATACTACTAATACGCCATGCCATCCAGCTTGCCTCCTGCAAATCCTGAATATCCAGAATATCCTGATAAACCTAACTCTTAACTGCCCGTGTGGAAATTGGTGGGCACCCAGAGTTTAGGAAGGAAAACAATAAACTCCGAGTCAGTCATGTGACTGGTGTGAGAACTTAAAACAGTTTATTTTTCTTTAAAAATCAAAATAGAGGAATATTTTTTTTTATCAATTCGCAATGCTTTTTTTTTTTAAAAATGAGACTACCATAAGGCCTCCCGCACACACACACATGCAAACGCATAATCGGAGGAGATTTCTCCTTATGATAGTCAAAGATGCTTGATACGCATTTAAAATAACATTTGATATTATTACTAGTGCATAGTGTAGAGAAATATTTCGAAAGTAGAATATAAATCTTAGCCAACATAGACATTTCGAACTATGCCTACTATAGCTACCATCCAAACAGTGGTGACCACCATAAGTGAATAGCAGGTTCTACAACTAATACCGTACAAGTTTCGTATTGGGAATTGGATTTCCAACGAATGATCAGGCCAAGGAACTTCCCATTGCCACATGAGAATGCCTCTGGATGGACATCCCCGAGAACCAAACCGGATCTCTACCAACACAAGGCCGGGTTACTCCTAACTGAGTAACAACTGACCGAATATGCCATCCCCCGGTCCTTTGGGACCTTTATCACCGAGCGCTCGTAATCAATTCACACAATCATAACAAAGTGTTTTCAACATGAGTAAGTATCTGGGCTCCATACCATGATACCACCCTTTTCCAGAAGGAAATGGACACATCCTAAAGGGCGCTACCCCTCATAACCTTGCTGCTTCTTTCCTGTTTTGACCATTCACGGTGTGTGAGGCTCGACGAATTCACGTCCACAAAAACATACTTTATACAAAAGCCATGCTTTGGGTCAACAAATGATCAACACAATGATCACTAAGATAGACGATCAAATAAATGATCCTATCACAAATAATCAACACAATGATCATTTCAGCATCACTCAGCATGTCACATTACCAAACTGGGAATATATCGCTGATAACTTCAACTATATAACCTCTGAAATCGTACGTCTCAGAGAAGGGTGTTAAGCTAAAAGAATAAATTCTCCGCCACCTCAGAAATATATTTGAAAGAAATCGGCTTTATATCTCAACTTGTAATGTCAGACATACAATCCATACAAGTCTGTTCCGGGCTCGAACAGAACCGAAGGCACTTACAAAGAAGTCCTTGCAATCCGAATAAATTTCTAATCACGTTCGGATTTCCCATCACTTATGGAGATCTCTATACCGGGGATCAGCCAGTGCAGAGACAATCAACAAGAAACCCTTACGTTTTCGAAAATATCCGGTCTTCAACACCGGTCTTCGAATGCAATTCATAACGACGTATCACATATTCGGAATGGGTTATACGACCCCAAGGTCCTTTCCCGGTTAACCCGAATAGTGAGCGCTTATTTTAAAAAAATAAGTGTGGCATTCAATTTCAAGCAATTCACAACAAATACCATTCAAAGGTAAATATTGATAGTCGATTATTGAACTATCAATAGATATGCACAACATCACCAGATTCCAAATAATTTTCCATTCTTTAAAAATAAATCAATATTTATTTTTAAACCCATTTTCCAAATTCATTTATAAATTCAATATTGAATTTACTTTCCAGAATATTTATGAATATACGATTTCCATTCGTTTTCAAATATTCATTTTCAATTTATCTTCAAAAAGATAAATTCAAAATATTCACTTAATATTGGAAAAACATTTCCATACTTATTTATTTATAAGTAATTTACAAGCCTTTTTATTTTCTACGCTTAGAAAATATTTAATATACTCTAATCGAAATTAAGTATACATTTCATTCGTTAAGGAAATCATTCACTTAACCATATTTATTTGGGCCAAAACGAATGTTGCGAAAAACATCGTTACGACAACCCAAAATCACTAGTATAGGGATTCGAAGTTAAAATAGATATATAAATCCCAATACTATACAAAAACATTTCCTTTCGGAAATTATCTATTATAACAACAGTGTTATAATCTATTATTCCCTTTTATTTCTCGAAACATTTATTTCAACAATAAATGTTGAAATCTATGGTTTCAAATCTCAACATATTTTAAAACATCGTTAGATCGTTTTAATTCTATTTAAAAATCACATTCTAAATAATTTCTTTAACATATTATTCACTATTCAAAAACGTGAATATACTACGTTAATAAATTTCATCACTTCTATTCATTTTATTTTAAAGGATTATTCACAGTCTAAAACGTGAATATAACTCCATAAATAAATTAGAACAATTTACTTATCAAAATAAGTCATTTGCAAATTTATAAAACAACGTTTATAAATTCTTTTTCTATTTATTTTACAACAACTTCCTTTTATAAATTTCCTTTATAAATCTATTCAATTTTATATCTCAATGATATACTAAAATTTCATATTATAAGTTAAATACTTATAATTTATTTGTTTGCAAAATTGTTCCTTTGAACTTCATAATTATAAATCTTATAACTTATAAGATTCAATTATTTATCCAAAACCATTCTTTTAATAACTTTACAAATTTTATAAACTTACTGTTTATGAAATTCCATTTATAACTTCACCGTTTAAAATTCTATAGATTTCATTCATTTGTGAAATTCATTCACAATCCTTTCTAACACTTATAAAAGCTTGTTTTATAATTCTAATATTTTTAATTTATAAATATCGATTTATAAATCTTTTAATATAAAACAATTTATATTATTCTTTTGAAACATCTTCAAAGTCCTTTATAATTTCATCACTTTGATTTATAAAATAATCAAATTTCATAAATCCTATTTTTAAACTTTTTATAATAGATTCAAAAATCCCAGTTTAAATTATTTTATAAAGTCATAAATCCCATATTTTCTAAAATCAACCTTTAACTATATTTCTCAAAAATAAAATTTTTATAACATTAAGATTGTAACGTTTATTTATTTATAATGGATCAATTCCAAAAATATTTTATAAACGTATATTTCCAAAAATCACTTTAGAAATCCCTTAAAAATCAAAATCGTTATTTTTTTTTTTTAACTTCCGAAAATTTGATCCGACGATGCGACACATCAATAGTCAATCACGACTTTCAACATCATATATCATCCATGATAAACAATCAAATATCACAATATGTGAAACCAAATAAAAATTTGTGAGGAATCCAGTTGGATCCCTCCAACCTGTTTCCCTGCATCCACAGACATTAGCACAATACCAATTCCGTTTCAAGACAGAATATCGCGGTATATGGGATTTTATAAATATATATCCGCTTACTAACGGCGCATAGGGTCTCATCCGCTAAAAGAAAATGCGGGAAATCAATCAACTGCAATATATACATATGCCAATATATATATATTGCTATATATATAATATAATACCAATTCCACTTCGAGGTGGAATATCGCGGTATATGTGTGTACTAAATAACCTCCGCTTACTAACGGCGTATAGGGTCTATTCACATCCAATATATATATAACAATCATCATTCAAGCAATCAATCAACACAGTCAATAAATTTTAAATCTAACTATTTAAAATTCAAATAAACAATTCTTTTTTTTTTTTTTGAGTGAGAAGTTCTCACCTTTAATGCCTGTTTGCAATCCACTTCCAATTCAACTTGTTTTCTTCATTTATACCTTGTATAAATATTATACACAATTTATTAATATTCGAATCAATCGAATAAATTAAATTTTCATTTCACAAATTTTAATTCATCGGTGATTTCATTTTTAATAGTTAAAGTTACTGATAGTTTTATTTAAACCAATTTCATCTTTAAAATTTTATTTAACTAAAATTTAAATTTCTTTTCTTTTAATAAATTTAATTATCCAGTGGCTTTTATTTTAAATCATTTCCTTTTATAAATTAAATCAACTAGTTATTTCCCTTTAAATTAATATCTTTAAATAAATTTCTTTTAATAAATTTGTTTATCCAATAAATCAAATTCCTAACAAATCTGTCTAGTTAAATTTAAACTTCAACTAAATTTACTTAAATAAATTTATTTAACTACAATTTAATTTTAAAACTAATTTTCTTCTTTTAATAAATTATTTGTAGTTACACAAAAATAAATTTAGATTTAATTAACTCACCCTATAATTAAATTTATCCAACTAACTATTAAATTCCTTTTTCTTATCAATTAATAATTTTTTATTGACTAATCTTAAATTTATACAAATTTTCTGGTTTCAAACTAAAAATCTGAATTCAAACTGATTTTTTTCTTTAATTAAATTTGTTTAACTAAATATTGAATTAAAACTAAACTTCCTTTTTAATAAATTAATCAAACATATATATTTAAATTTAAATTAAAACAACCGTTACATCAATTTTTCTTTTCACTGTCTACATATATATAAAACTTGGCTTTGCTGTAAAAAAAAAAAAAAAATTTTTTTTTTCCTTTTCTTCTTCTTCCTGTTGTTTCTCAAATTTACTTTCAATCTACGCAAATTTGAAAAAAATGAAATCGATATACCTTAACGCCTCGATCCCCAGAAGGATCCAAATACTGTAACTTCAACCTCCGCAGATCCAAACTCCAACCTCGACTTCGACGAACTCTACAGCCAAGCCCCTCCTCGAAATCACGCTCGAGCACCATCATCATCCTCCAAATCGACCTCGCTTAGCCGCCTCGATCCCCCACGTGCACACGCACTCGTACGCGCGAGCGCGATGTCCCCCCCATCAATCGCATCACTCGCCGCCACCTCGCGTGTGCTTCACCTTCGAATCGCGCCGTCTTCCCTTTCTCTCGCGTCCCCGTGTGCCGCGCCTACCAATTCACCGATACCAAGCCTTAAATCGCCACATCCCCTTCCTCAATGCGACTCGATCGCGATTAAATCCAGCCTCGAGTTCGATTTTTTTTTTTTTTTTTTATTTACAGAGGCTTCGGCATTGATTTGTAAATGAAGAAGGAAAGGGGGGAAAGTAAACTTGATTTAGAAACGAACAGGAGGGGGGCTTCGGCTATTATCTTCAAGCGAGGAGAACGAGAGATTTTTCTTCTGCCATTTTTTTTTTCTTAGCTTTGATTTTGTAACTGGCGACAGAAGGGAGAGGGATGCGTGAATTTAAAACGTGAAAGAGTATGGTTTGCACGATCTCGTTTTCGTGATTTTAGGCTGAAACAAAGGAGATAACGTGGTGTGTGTTGACTTAAATATTTTAAATTTAAATTTAAATCGTTGAAAATTTTGACGCGTTTACGTGTCGTGTGCTCACATATTAACTCCAAAAAATACGAAATTTGAAATCCGGGAATAATTCAATATTACGGACTCAATGGAACTGGTTTCGTCGAATTCCGAGACTGTGCCTTGGACGGCTATTTTAAATTTCGATTCGAACGTTGTAAATTTTAAAACTGATTAAAACAGTTTCTAATTTGATTCTGAAGCTTCTATTATCTTCAGTACTATCAATATAAATTTTACAAGCCTTTGAAATATTTTTAATCGGCTTAAAATTGAAGAATCAAATTTTTTATTCAACTCTCAATAGATTAAATTCTATAATTTAATCGTCATATTCATTCTGATAACTTGAAATTCAATTCAAACCATCATTCAAATATTTAAATATAAATTAAATATTTTCAAATTGAATTGTTAAAAATTCTGGGTCGTTACAAAATCAAATGTTATCCTATCATGAATTTCTAATGATTAGGGATTTGTGAATGGGACAATAAGGATAATGAAGGCAAAAGTTCCGCTTTGTTCGACGAGATTTCCATCTCGATTGAAACATACTTCTCCAACGCATCGGACTTCGTAATCTTCCTCCATGTGTTCTTCCACTTCTTCTTCTCCCTCTTCATTCTCGTCATCGTTGCCTTGAGTGGGGTTATGAATGGCCAAATTTTTAGAACCATCTTCAATAACTATTAGGTTCGTTGGATTATCCAATAGATATTTTTGCAAATTGCGAAGAAGTCAACTTTTTCTCCTGTTCTTTGGACATACGAAGCCATACAACTTGTATTTCAGTCAACATCTCCAGAACATTCTTCATTTCTCCTTCCAAATTATTAACTTTGGCCATTGTAGTGTTCTGGAAGAAGCTTTGTGTAGGAGAAGGAAAGGAAACCGATGAATTCTCTTCTCTAACGTTTGGGATTAGAGGAGGCCATGGTTTATTTGTTCCAGAAGTTTAAAACAGAGAGAATACAGAGAAATGAAGAAGAAAGTCAAATTTTGGTTATTATATAACGACCAATTTGAATTTTAGAGGAAAATTAAAAAACAACTAACATTATATGTCAACATAGAGGATATGATATGTCGACGTATGTGTTATAATTTTGATTATTATTATTTTCTTTATATTTTGTAAATTTTACTTCATTATTTTTATATTTATGATAGAAAACAAATTTCTAACTCTCTTTTTAACTTAGTAAAAGGTATTCGATTCAATGGTTTTGTTAATATATCAGCTATTTGTTTTTCAGTGTTTACAAATTCAAGTGAGATTATTTCTTTGTTTACATTATCTCTTAAAAAATGGCGTCTTATATCAATATGTTTAGTTCTAGCCTGATGAGTTGGATTTTTTGATAGATTGATCGCACTTGTGTTATCATGGTATATTGGCGATTTAGTAAAATTTAAACCAAAATCTTGTAATGTTTGTTGCATATAGATAACCTTTGAACAGACTAATGCTGCTGAAATATATTCTACTTCTATGGTAGATAGAGATACTGTGTTTTGCTTCTTACTAAACTAGGAAATCAGAGAGTGTCCCAAAAAGTGACAAGTTCCACTTGTACCTTTTCGGTCTGATTGCAACCAGCATATTTAGCATCACTATATGAAATTAATTCAAAGGAGTCTTCTTTTGGGTAAAGAGTCATAGACTAACGTGTTGTTTGCATATCTCAAAAATTGTTTTACGACTTTTAAATGAGTTTCTTTAGGTTGAGATTCATATCTTACACAGAGACAAACACTATGCATATTAAGTCTACTAGAAGTTATATAGAGTAGTGATCCAATCATTCCTCAATATAAATTTTGATCTACATCTTTTGAGTTCCTTCTTTTTTTAATTTTTCATTAGTTGCCATGGAGTCGGTTTACCACTGGTATTTAAGATACCAAATTTCTTAACTAAAATTTAAGCATATTTTTCTTGACTAATAAAAATTCCATTACTCAGTTGTTTTATTTGTAATCCTAGAAAATAATTTAATTCTCCCATATGACTCTTTTCAAACTTCTTAGTCACTATTTCTGAGAATTCCTTATTTATTTTATCATTGGTAGATCAAAAAATGATATCATCTACATATATTTATATTAACCGAATATCATTTTTATCTCTTTTAATAAAAAGTGCACTATCTGCTTTAGCTATTTCAAAATTTGATTGCAATACATAGGATTTAAGTCTGTCATAGCAAGCTCTTGGAGCCTTTTCAAACCATACAATGCCTTCAATAATTTGTAAACGTGATTAGTTTGTTTTTCATCTTCAAAAAGTGGTGGTTGTTCTACATGTACATCATCTTTGATAAAACCATTTAAAAATGCAATTTTAACATCCATTTGATATAATTTAAAATTATTAAGATTAGAAAAAGCAATTAAAATTCATATAGCTTTTAATTTAGCTACTATTGCAAAGGTTTCATCATAATCTATTCCTTCTTCTTGATAATAACCTTGTGCAGCTAATCGAACTCTATTTCTCACAATCTCTCCTTGTTCGTTCATTTTGTTTCTATATACCCATTTAGTCCCTAGTATGGATTTGTTCTTAGGTTTTGGGACTAATTCTCATACGTCATTTCTTATAAACTGACTCAATTCCTCTTGCATAACGAGATCCACGAATCATCACTTGATGCTTCCTTTGGATTTTTAGGTTCAATAGTTGAAATAAAAGCATGTTATACGTTTTATTTAGTTGATTTTTAGTTTTAACAACATGTTCAATATTTCCAAGTATATTTTCTATAGGATGATCATTTAAGTATCTTGTTCTTTTATTTGGATGTGAATTTTCTGAATTATTATTATTTTTGTTTTTGGTAATCTCATTATTACTAATTTCGTTTGGTTTATCAATATTTTCTTCTTCATCAATAGTTGGAATATAAACTTTAAAATTTTCATCAAATGATACATGTAATGTATCTTCAATAGTATTAGTTCTAGAATGGAAAACTCTATATGCTTTACTTCTAAATATCGAATAAATATTTCTTCATCTGATTTAGCATCAAATTTATCAAAATTATCTTAGTATTTGAAGTACAACATTTACTACCAAAAACTGTAAAGCATGATACTTTAGGCATTTTATTATAGAATATCTCATATGGTGTTTTCTTACTTTATAGTCTTGTTAAAATTCTATTTAATATATAGCATGCAGTACCAATTACTTTAGGCCAAATTTTTTTAGGTAAATTACTATCATTTAGCATAGTTCTAGCACATTCTTGAGTCGTCCTATTTTTATGTTCTACCACTCCATTTTGTTGTGGTGTTCTTGGGAATGAAAAATGATAAGTTATACCTTTCTTATTATAGAAATTCTCAAAGTTTTCATTTTAGAATTCTCTACAATGTTCACTCCGAATAGTTTTAATTTTACTAGTCATTTGGTTTTGAATTCGTTTAACAAAGATTTTAAACATTTCAAAAGCATCAATTTTAATTTTTAAGAAAATCATCCAGGTAAACCTAGAATAAACATCTATGATTATAAATACACATCTACTGTGAATTATAGATTGTATCTACGAGAGACCGAAAAGACCTAAGTGAAGAAGTTCAAGGGGCTGAGAGGTAGAAATCATATCTTTTGATTTAAAAGATTTATTTCTAAGTTTTCCTAATTGACATGCATTGCATAAATTATTAATTTTAAAATTCATTTTGGGAAGACCTATAATTCGATTATTTTTAGCCATTTTAAATATTAGTTTGAAATTATTTTGAAATTCAAATGACCAAATCTTTTATACCAAACCCAAGGATCATTTGATTCAACCAAAAGATACAAATTGACAATTGAGATTTCCATACTTAATATATAGATGTTTCATTTCCTAATACCTTCAAAGATAATGTTTGAGTCATTATCTTCAATGTGACATTTATCTTTTAAGAATTTAATTTTGAAACTCTTATCACATAATTGACTAATACTCAACAGATTATGCTTTAAATTCTTAGCTAACAAAACATTAGAAATAATAGGAGTTTTAGACTTACCGATGCCAATCATATATCCTTTAAAGTTGTTTCCAAAATTTACTGATCCACCATCTTTGTGAACTATACCTTTAAGAATCTCCAGATTTCCAGTAATGTGTCTTGAGCATCCACTATCCAATATCTATTTGTCATTTTTTATCTATAAAGTTTGATCATCAGGTATCTTTTCATCAAAAGCCACAAAACACATCTAATCCTGTAACTCATTCATTATTGAAAGATCACATGGTCTTTTTACAATAAATAAATGAAAATTATGAAACAACATTATGCTGATTTTGCAAACTATCTTTTCGAAATAGCATTGGAAGTATTATAAAAAATGACCATTGAAACTTTTTAAAAACCGGATTATGAATATTTTGAAAACCAATGCTCGGATACCAAATGTGAGTCGGTGGAATAGGGGTCTTAAGGCTAAAATAACACTAGAGCGAGGGTGAATAATATTTAATTAATTGTATGAATATTTTTCAAATTCTTTAAAAATCTACTTGGAATAATGTAATTAACAATCACAAAAACAATCACGGAATATAAGTACAAATAGAAGTAAATGCAATAAAAGTGAAAAAGGAAAGAACACACCAGGATTTTATACTGGTTCAGAGTTACCCTACATCAAGTCCCACACAATTCCTTGTAAGAATTTCTTTCCAACTAGTAAATGCAAATACAATCTCGATTTTAAGGCTTCGAGACACACCTTTAGAATCCCGACCTCTAGATAGAGTCACTTGATTTTTAGGCTACAAGCATACCTACTTGATTTACGGGCTACTAAGCACACCAAATTGATTTTACGGACTACAATCACACCCAATTGATTTTACAGGCTACAATTACACTAACACGTATAGTAGTATGATTTGATAGAGTTTTACAAACTCAAATCTTCGATCTTGATTACAGTTGATCCTATAACTCTTGGATATCATTTTGATCTTTGTTTGAGTGGGAGAGATGAGAGAAATCAGGGAATGGATGAAGGAGAGTCAAACTAGTGATGATTGAATTTGATTTTGGTTGAATTTTGGCAGAGGTTGGGTATATTCTGATTTAGAAAATGAGAGAGAGAGGAAGGAGGGGGGATGAATAATAAAGTAGTTGTTAAAAATTTGTTTGGAAGTCTGGTGTATATATAGGGAAACAATGGCCATGTCCATTCGCGAAGAGATGCGACGAAAAGAAACATCCATTTAAATTTGAATTTTGAAAATTACGGCCACTATGTCGACATATAGGGATTGGATATCCCGACTTATCATTCACAAAATTGAAAAACACTTTAAGAATATTATTGTGAAAATCCATTGCTTTGTAAAATAATTTGATACTTTGTTGGATCATTTAAATATAGTTCATATTCATCTTAATCAAAATATAACTTGATAAAATATTATAAAATAATATTGAAAGATTTAATAAGAGTATTCAATATAACATAAATAATATTTATAAAATCAATATAGTTATAAATTATAAGTAAATATCTAAAATCTAAAATCAAAATAAAATAAATATCAAAAATAAACATAAGGAAGATATAAATTAAAGTACCAAAAAATATAATAGATTAAAAAATACCTAAAATACTTAATATATTATCTTTTTGGATATAAAAGGTTAAGAAATTATTTTGAGAAATATGTTGAATAAACGTTTGTAAAGATTATTTTGAAAACCAGGATATTTGAAAAATATATAAAACTTTAGAGAGAGGAGAGAGATCAAGAAAGTGCTATCAGGGTTTTAACAAAAATTCTATGACTCTATAACTTATCTAGAATACCTTGAAATCCTGAACTCTTCAATACTCATGAGTCTACAACTATCATCATCTTTAATCTACTCTTGATACTGTATAGTCTTCTTAATCAATACCTATAACGACCCAAAATTTTGGTCATTCAATATTTGAAATAATTAATTGATTTTAAATATTGAAAAGTTAATTTTATAAGTTAAAGAACTTGAATTTCAAATATATCGATTTATTTGAAAATTAAATTGTTAAATTTAATGTTTGAAATTGTTTAAAATATTGAATCTTGGATTTAATATGAACGAAAATGATTTCAAAGTTTGATTTAAATTCTATTTGAATCAGAATGAAGATAGTAAACTTTAAATTTGGATTTAAAAGTGATTTAATGGATTTTTGGAATTATTCGTTTTAGTTAACGTGTAAAAATAGTTTTATGGGACACTGTCTCATATTCCGATGGAACTAGTTCCATTGGATCCGTAATGGTATATCATTCTATGCTGTCGAATTTCATGGCGAATGGACCTATCGTTTGGGCGTGCGAGATCGAAATGCATAGAAATTAATTTTAGAAATCAATATAATATAATTGGGTTTGAAAAACTATCTTCTGCATACAATCGAATTAGGCCTCGAGACTGGTTCCATTGTGTTCGGAATAGGAGTATAACATATAGAACGCTGGTGGAACTCCTTGTTTGGAGTTCGAGATTTTCGAACGTTAAAGCATGATTTTAGAAATAAAATAAAATAATATATATGTATCCTTTATTAGCCAATGTGTGCCTATACCCATAGCTTACCTTGCCTACGTCATTCCCATACCCCCTCCTCTATTTATTCATATGCAACTGAACGAGTACGTAGTTCAAAAGAAATTAAACGTGGCCATCTAACGGCCACAATTCGTTCATCAAGCAGAGGTCATTTTAGGGGTTGGTCCCAAATGAAAAGTTGGTCGTAGGGAGGAGGAGAAGGTGATGACTGATTGGATTTGACATTGGTGACTCAAGGTAGCCAAAATCTTGATTTGACCGTTGGATGCTGGTGGGTTTGGCGGTGGTGTTCTAAAGGGGTATAGGTGGCGGCGCTAGGGTCGTTGGTTTCGGCCGAGGGTGGCGAGGTTTCAGTGAAGTCGAGATGGTCTCTAGTGGCTTCTAGCAGTGAAAAAGGGAGGAGGTTCATTTGATGTCAAGTTTCAAAAGGATGCCGCCGGGGTTAGATGACGTGATTTGGGTTTTAACGTGGTAATTAATGTTGATTACTATAATTAGTTAAATAATTATAATGTTTAATTTAGAAATCTTATAAATGCTATATTTCATTCATATAAGGTCCATTTCGAGCGCAATGAGTCACGTTGCGATCGTATTGACAAAGACTACACTAGTGGATTTGATTTAACTTATTCAGAGCTAGTTGGAATTTTGGGTTAATATTGGACGTTCGTTCAATTTTAATTCAAATGAAATGATTTGGCAACTATTTAAAATCAATGTGAGTTAATCTCGCATTTTTGGTTAACCAAGATTTTTTTTGGTCGATAAAAATTATCAATTGGATGTTTGGAAATTTATTATTGATAATTGTTGACAGTTTAGATAATTAATAATTATTATTAGTTGGACTAGATATTCTTGTCTATTGGAGCGGATGAGACCCTATTACGTTTTCATGTAAGAGCAGATGGCCCTTTGTATATGAATCCCGCCTCGAAGCGGTTGATTTATATTTTTATGATCATATACTGTGTATAATGCAGAGGGATAAGTTAGAGGGATCGAACGAGATTCCTCACACTGTTGATTTTGTTTTCATATATATGGCGGTATATGATTTGTTAAATGCCATATTGATGACATTTGCTTAATTAGTGCTTTAGTAGCACCGGGCCTCATTTTTTCTATTTTAAAATATTATAAAATAGTGATTTGATTTAAATAGGGATTTCAAAATGATTTTGGGAATTTTATATGTTTTAAATAATTTCCTAAAAATGAAAGTATGATTTATATATTTTAAATTGATAGTTTATAAAATATTATAAAAAGAGATTTTCGAACTTTACAATATAGATTTTTAAAATCTTAAAGAATAAATTTGTCTTTAATAATAAAGGGATATGTTTTAGAAAGCAAATAGAAATATTTTTAATATAATATTTATTTATCATTTTGTATGAAGTGATATATATGTATGTAGGTACATATATCGTGATTCATTTGTAAACATGAAATTTATAAATGGGATAATTTATAAGAGTTATATTTTTATAAAGAAGTAAAGATTTGTAAAATCGTATATTTTTAATGGAAGTATGAATTTATGAACGGGTTTATAAATTAAAGGAAACTATCATTGTTTAATAAATTGGAGAATAAATCAAACGCTTGATTTATTTTAAGATACAGAATGTTATTTTAGAAATAGTTAACTCTATTTGGGAATTGAAAGTAAAGATAAATTTAGAATGTTAAAAGATATTTTATAAATAAAAAGGTATTTATAAAAGGAATTTATCTATATGGAAATAACGCTAAAACAGACGACGATTTATGTTTTTAAACATGATTTATGAATAAGTGAGACACATAAAGGAAATAGATTTATAAATGGAATTCATAAATAAATTGGTTTAATGAAAGGAAGTTTTGTAAAATGGAAAGAGATTCTTAAATGTAGTTTTATAAATATGGAAATGACTGGTTGAAGATTTAAGAATGTATTTTAATCAAGGAAATATATTATGCTATAAAGTTGGTTAGTCATGTTAATATTGCTTAAAGTTGTTTATAAATATTTAAATAAATTTAAATGGCTAATTATTTAAATTATTAATATGGTTTGAAATTAATAATAATGCTTATTAATAATATTTTGGTAATTTAATACTATTATTTATATGGTAAAAATTAACAATTGTTTTACCCAAATGGTTCGAATTATTAATTACTTTTAGAGAGGTTAAAAGTTAATGATAATTATTTATGATGGTTTTGAGATTCATAAATAGAGTCTTGCAAATGGACTTGGATTTTTATAATAAGAGCTTATAAAATGATTTAAAGATTTAAAGGGATATTATTTACAAGATAAAGAGGTTTATAAATAGATAGATATTTATATACGAATTTTAGAATTGGGTTTATAGATTTATAAAAAGGAATTTATAAATAAATGCATGGCTTCATAAAGGGTTTATAAATGAATTGAGAAATAATTTATAAATGGTTTATATGGGATTATAGAAATTTATAATGAAGTTTATAAATGATTTTAGAATTTGGTGAAAAGAAGGTCTTCTGGGTGTTTGGTAAATATGCTTATATTGTTGATATAAGTATATGGATATTTTCTAAATATTGAAATAGAAGGGTTTGTGAATATACCATTGTAAAAGTATTTCGATACAAGCATTTACAAGATGATTTTAAATAATAAAAAGATTAATTATGGGGGCTTGGTGTTGCTTGATGCTAACTAAATGTTGATTTTTCCTATGGAATTAAAACCCTGATTGGATATTTGTTATCCGTTATTAAATAACAGACTATTTGAATTTGGACCCAAAAGTAACTTTGGAAATATCTAAGAGAAACACGCGAGTTGTATGGCATAGTCATCTCTGATGAGGCTGTACTGTGCGCATAAATCTTGTTTCGTTCTTCTAGGACAATGATAAGGAAATCCATCCACTAACGGTTAGTAGGTGATCTCTGTTCTTATCTTTTACTATTTATTTCCTAAAGGACTAGGGTTGAGTTTACCAAGAATTATCGAATGTTGTTTTGAAGAGACAGGGATCAGATATGTTATCCAAAAACCACTTTGATCCATCTCAAGAGTTCAAAGTAAAGACATATTGAAGATGATGGAATAGGAGACGAAGCTCTCAATTGTTTCGTTCAGTCCCAGAATGAACTTGTATGGATGAATGCTGATATTGCATTGTTGCCTAGAGGGCAGTGTTAGCATTCCAAGTGGGAAGTGCTATATGAATGGTAATAGCATGGCCTCTTCGAGCCTCACACCCGGCAAATGAATAAAGTAGGGACATGCGACAGTGCTAGTGGGTCACACCTAAGTAGGGTATGATCATCCCCATTCTGGAGTTATATTCATGTATGCTTTGGGATCCCATTACGTGGTTGTTGATTGCGACCATGGGGTGGTCATATTCGATGTTACTCGAGAAGGGGGTAGTGCCGGTCCTGAGTAGAAGAGGTGCAACGTGTTGTAGCCCACCGTTAATTTTATCTAGAGGTGTACGAATTCAGTTGGTAGACCCTTACCCTTTCATATTTGGAGTCCATTCCCCAATATGAGCCTTCTATTTTGGTTGTAGAACCTAGTATGCTGGAATTTAATTAATGTAACAGCTTGGCTATATTTAATAAGTATTTGTATAATAGACATTATTATAATATCAGAGGATTTCATATGACATGTATAATAGACATCCGTGTTTACGTGTGGCATGGTCTTACGAGATACATTTATTTCGAAAGGTTTCTATAACTTTTAATTTATAATTGGGTGTGTTTTCTCACGCTGGTTTTTCAGAAAGACTCGGGTGTTATTTTATCATAATGCTCGGGTCAGACCGAGCATATTACAGATTTGGTTGGAATGCTTTGGAGCTTCAGGAGATGAGCTGGAGGCCCAGAGACGTATTCACGTATATGTTTATTTCCTCTGTTTTGCTATGGAAATTACCAACAATTGTGAGGACAGGTTGTTATATTATCCAAGCCGATGATTATGATTTGTTGTTGTACTCTGATGGATGTATGTATGTATATCACAGTTTCTCTTTTGTAAAGATCATTGATTATATTATATTTCATTCCGCTGCGATTGTGATATTCTATGTTGTTTTAATTTCTTTCTTCTTTTCTTCTCTTCTTTTTTTATCTTCTCTTTTTCTTTCTTCTTTCGTATTTCTTCTTTCTTTCCTTCAACTATCCATCTTTCTGTTCGATTTGAGTTGGACATGAGTGGTTTATTGTCAGCTTGAATTGTATGAAAAAATGGGTCGTTGCAACACCTGTCTAATATCCTGCACTATATACTGTATATATATCTTAATAAAACATTAGTATCTATATTTTATATAATGTCCTATAGTTGTTATCATCAAAACCAAAAACTAAGTGCTAACATGAAAGTCCATCATTAGTGATATTATTTCCTACGCTTTACATAACCCCATTGGTAATCTAGAGTTTAATGATCCTATTAAAAACATCCCCTACTAAATTAAGTAGTAATGGAGAGAATTGATGACCTTTTCTAAGATCACACTTAGATTGAATTTTATTTCCTATGATAACATTGACAATTATACTCCAGTTTCCGGTCTTGAGTAAAGTCATAATCTAATCCATCTAGAACTGAAACCCCTGGCTGACATAAATCTTTTAGGTAAACCAGTCAATCGAATCAAAAGCTTTAGTGAAATGTTGTTTTAAAAGGGCACAAGCGATATTATTTTTACAAGTAGTTAATAAATTTTTGGACAGTTTTTTTCTTTTTTGCAAAGCCAATCGGTTATATAATGGACCGTCCACTTATTATTACCAAAGTAGTAAAAAAACAACTGTAACACCCTAGATTTTTAGTAACATTATTTAGGATACTCAATTAGTTAAATCAAATAAAATAATATGTTGATCAGGAGATTGAGATTTGATATTATCAAGGGGTAGCCATGCCATGTAACTATAAGTTAAAATAAGAGTTAAATTAAAATAGAGGAGGGGTAAAATAGGAAAGAGGTCATTCCAATATCCTTAAAACATGGCTATGTATTCCTATACACGTTCACTTTTCATTTTCAAATTTTTTTAAAGAGGCCAGCTACCATTAACAAGGAAAAGAGGAAGAAAAGCTACGGAATAAGCTAATTCAAATCAAATCCATTCACATGCCATTTTCTTTAATCTCTAAAGCTAAGGTGAATAATGTTTACATCTAAAAAATTTAATATTTTTGGTTTCAAGGTGAATTCCGAATATTGTGCATTGATTTGCCATGTTTTCGAATGATGTAACGATTATATGTATACACTGTTGATGAATTATGATTGTTTATATTGTATTTATGATATGTTTTAAGGTAAAAACCCTATAAAATTACATCCAAATGAGAATTTTTATGAAGAACCTAAATGATATTTTAGACATGATTTTTAAATTTTATAGTTTTTTGAATAATTACGGAATTTAAATGAAATTTCTAGTAAAGAAAATGTTAATTTGGGTTAATAATTATTTACGGTTAAATAATAAAGATTTGCTTATGAAATTTTTATATGCCGGAAAACATATTAAAAGAGATTTGTAAGAATTTTTTAGATTTTTCCTAAGTGTGTTAATGGTTATATAAAATTATTTAAGTTATGAGACTTAAATGTTTTATATAATTCGGGAAGGAGAAGTGGCTTTATGATGACCCGGAATTTCTAACAATTTAAATTTCAATAATTAGTTGATTTTAAATATTTAAAGGTTAATTTTAACTTGAATTCCCGATATTAATATACTTGATAATTAAATCATTGAATTATATAGTTAAAATATTGAATTTAATAATTGAAATTGGGTAAATTATTGAATCTGAAATTTCTAAGCCTGTAACGGCGCGAAATTTTCGAACCCGAAAATTCTAGATAGTTATGAAAAAGAAGAAACAGATAGAAGAAGAAGAAGAACAAAAACACCAACATCTCACATTTGCAGCGGATAAAATATAATAATAAGTAATATTAGTTTACAAAGAATAATATTATGTCGATTACATTTTAATACATCAGAGTTACACATTTATACAGACATTGGATATACAATTATCATGCCTCAGATTTACAATAATATAATTATAGCGGAAATATTCTATACGCTCTTGCCATCCAGCTCGCCTCTTGAGCTCTAGAACGTACCTACCTGAAAATCTTAATACTCGGTCTGACCCGAGCATTACACCAAAGTAACACCCGGGTCAGGCTGGAAATCAGCGTGAGTAAACCCATCTAACATGGAATACAAGGCATACAACTTATATAGAACCCGGGTAACTCATATAAATTCACAAAGCCACAATTTATTATAGACATCACTTATTTCACATATAAGTTTCTAAATACCGAAGATTTAGATTTAAAATAGTCCAATTCCTCCAAATCACTTCAATCCAGCATATAGATTTCACATATCAATCTACAAAAATTCGAAGTGGTTTCGGGTATTTTCTAATACCCGATCCCGGTCTCTTCGAGTCTCAAGTCATCCTAACCCAAGTTATTCAAATGAATTACACAACATTTCATATCAGAGATATCAATTCATTCAAAGCATTCAATACGATTCTATCATTCATAAGCAAAGCTTCATCACATACAAATTTAATTAATTAATCCTGATTTAATTACTAGACCTCAGCAACTTAGATTTCTTCATTTAACATTAATTAATTTCAAATTTATTCATCAACCATCCCTTTATTATTCATCTTAATTAATCACCCTAGATTAATTATCTTCAATTACATTCAAGCAATCAACTTCAATTAATTTCACAATGTTAATCATTCTTAACCAAAATCAATAAGTAATCTTTAATTACTTCACGAATTAATTAACTATTTTAATTACATTAATCCTTAATTACTTATACTAATTAACTTCTCATAAGTCACTTATTAACGATTAATTCGTTTAATTAATCAATCTTTAATTACGTCATTGATTATATAAATTAATGATTTCCAATTATATTTTGGTTTATCCTAATCTAAATTAATTACATTAATTAAACCACAATATTAATCATTCTTGATTTATCTCAACCTGTAATTAACTATCCATTTATTTACTTCATTAAATAAATCAATTTCTCCTAAATTAATCGTCTTAATTAATCTCTTGATTAATTTCACAAAGTAATTATATTTTATTAATTTCATTAAGTAATTATTTATCAACCCATCCAATGATTATTCTGAATTACTTACACTTAATTAATTAACTTAAACTTAATTAATTAATTCAAACCCTTCACCACTAAATTAATTAACCCAAATCATTAATTAGTTGAATTAATTAATTATCCATTTTAATTACCCTACTAATTTAATGAATCACAAAACATCAAGCCCTTATTAACTTTAAAATAAAGACATTTTCTAATTTATGATTTAAGTTTAATACAACTTAAAACCCCAATACTTCGAGTCAAACCACAATTAACTCGAGAATTAACCAAAACTAAAATCACCAAATCATCAGTACATATCCAAACGATTCAATCATTCATCCAATTATTTAAATTTAACCATTTAAATTTAAATAAGAATCCAACAGAGTGAGATTTACTCACCTTTGATTTTGCAATCCAAATCGGATCTCGATTTGTTTCCTTTAGATTTAGACCTTGTATAAACAGTTATACGATCATTAATATTTGAACAAGTTCAATTTCTATTTAATAAATTTCATTTTACCCAATAAGTTAATTCAAACTAATTTTCTGTTTATAAATGTTCTAGTTATCAAATAATTATATAAGGTAATGAAATAAATTGATTTCCATTTTGTAAATTTAATTTAACTAAATTTTTATTTAAATAAATAATTAAAATTTCCAAAACTAATTTCCCTTCCTTTTTTTCTCTTTCATGTACATGTATTATATAAACTTAGTAAAATTAAATGAAACAAAAACTGCTCACCCAAACTGTCGACATCGAAGATGCCGTGAGTCTCCCACTGTTGATCATCGAAAGAACACCACGAGCCTCCATCGAAGTAGAATTCGCTGCCACCACGAACCCGAAGCTCGAGCTCCTGCGCTTGCATCTCCATCACCATAAACTGCCGCGCCCTTCTCCTGCCTTCGAGCACGCAAGAGCACGTCAATGTCGCGGCTCCAACTGCTAGCCTCGAGCTCGATTTCAACTGCCAACCCCCACCTCTAACTCGAATTGATCGCAACACTCTCTAATCCACTCATCAGCGCGAGCCGCCTTGAACGCTCAAAATTCCCTAATCGATTTCGCCTCCGCTTCGCGCGCGCGTATGCGAATCCATCATCGCGGCCCCAAAATCGAACGGCATGAAATCGAGCTGCCGATTGAGGACGTGATTATTTGATTTTGATTTTCGAACGAATTTCGTTCAAAATCTAAGTTCCGCCATTTTTTTATTACAAGAAATCGATTCTTCCCTTAGAATAGAGAGGGAGACAGGAACGTATAATAGAATTAGTAATGGCTTCCTGAGTACGCTGATATAATATAATTAAATACTGAAAATATCTCGCGTTGCATAACGCGAAATCCCGAACCCTGAATCAGACATGCCGACAGATGTTTATAAGGCTTTACCCACATTCCGAACATAATGGAACGTGTTTCGGCGGCTAATTCAATCGTATGCACGAGTTACGGAAATAAACAATCAATTCTAAATTAAATCGATTAAAATAGTTCTAAGCATTTTGAGCTGCCAGGGTCAAACGACAACTCCGATTGCTACGAAAATTGAAATCCGATACTAACTAACTATTACGGATCCAATGGAACTGGTTTCGTCTAATTCTGAGACTATGCCTCGGAAGGCTATTTTTAAATTCAATTTAAACAATATAATTTCAAAACTGAACAAATCACCTTTAAATTAAATTTTAACCATTATATTATCTTCAGTATCATCGTTATAAATTTTATAAGCCTTCAAATTATTTTAAACGGGCTTAGAAATTTCAGATTCATTAATTTACCCAATTTCAATTATTAAATTCAATATTTAAACTATATAATCAATGATTTAATTATCAAGTATATTGATATCTGGAGTTCAAGTTAAAATTAACCTTTAAATATTTAAAATCAATTAATTATTCAAATTTAAATTGTTAGAAATTTCGGGTCGTCACATTCCTCCACCCTTAAAAGAATTTCGTCCCCGAATTACTAGTTAGAAAGAATGGTCCGATACCCGTTTACTTTTTCCCAAAAACAAACAGTTATATCAATTTGCCATAACATATCTTTTATTAAAGACCCACTATTACCTCAACTAACCTCCCAAAACCTTATATGGTTTTCACAACATTTTCTACTCCACTTATTCAAATTTAAATTTAAATTATTCCAACTTTCTCAAAAAAATTCTAACACTCTAAATTTTCAAAAATTTTTGCCAGCGTCTCCTTTGCGCGGCTAGCTCGATACAACTACAAAATGCCTCTATGAGCTCCCAAATTTCAAAAGAAAACAAAAGGCCAAGTGGCTAGATCAAAAACCCAATCCAATTTCATACAGAAATATAAATACATACCTTTTATTCGGGCAATTCAAATTATCTCTCGAAATCAAATCCAGTTTTCTTTTCCCTTTATAATACCTGCATATCCCACTTAGCAATAATATCCAATCGCAACCTTTAAAATCATTTATATATTTCCTTATAGAAGTTTTCACATCTATTTCTATTCAACTTAGTTTTCTCACTCCCATATGAATTCAGTTTGTTTTCAATTTTGAATATTGAATTTTATCTTTCATTTATAACTGATTTATGTCATTATTTTAAATTAATTTCATCCACTAATTTATTTCAGTTTCATATATTTAAAATCGTTTTGTTATTAACAAAAAGTTTCCAAAAAAAATTCAAAAATTTTCTAACTCCCAAAATTTTCAAATTTTTTTGACAGAGTCCCCTTTGTACGGATGAGCTTTTGCAATTTGACAAGAGATATATATTTAGCATTTTAAGCAAATGGCTTATTGTTAAGCAATTAGCGCAATCCAAATCCAGCCAAACGACCTTCAGATACCTGTACTTACTCAATTTAAATATGTAAGTGTCATATATAGAAAATCAATTAGCATTTCACTTACTTTCAATAGTTAAACATATGCATTTCATAAGAAACAAACACCAAGTGCTTATCATAAGCGATTTATATGTTTTAAAGCTAATTCCAATTGCTTCCAACCAAATTTATATGCCATTTCATTCAATTTTAATGGTTTGCAACTCAATTTCTTACATTCAATTGATTTTTTAATCTAAACGAGCTCATATTCACTACAAATGATTAAAAATCAATTTTATTTGCTTCTATTAGTTTATAGAATCTCTTTACCTTCATTTACGTCAAACGACAACTATTTTTATGCAATTTCGACGATATTCGCTTAATAGTGTATCCGTTTTAATTTATAACTACTTTAAATTAATTTTAACTCATTCTGTATGTAATTCCATTTCAAATTAATTCACCAACCATACATATGCATTTCATTTCATCTCCGCATTGTTTCCATTTTAAAATTATTCCATTGAGCTTGACAATACTCATTTCTTATATTAATATCCATTTTCCAGATAAATTTAACCCAAATCCTTATTTAATGGTCTACTACTCTCATTCGAAACCAAGCTTTTATTTAAGTAATTTGCTTCAAATTAATTCGCCTCATTACTTAAGTCCATTCTGATACTCCAATTCCAATTAAAACTTTGATTCAATTTTTATTCATCAGACTTCATCCATTTATTTTTTAATCCCATTAACCCATTTTATATTTTTAATTCACTTACCTAATTCATTTGCGAATTTTTTTTATTTATACAAAGCCATTCTCAATTTATTTCTACTTACCTGGATTTTGTTTACACTCAAATTATTTCTATTATAATTCACTTTCATTTCATTCGACAACACTTCCATTATATCTAATTTACTTGCAAATTTCGTTAAATGCTATTCATATCACACTTGAATTTTATTTGTAATTCAAACCATCACTATTTCGATCCAACTCTATTTTATTTTTATTTTTACAACATCTCTTCTAATTTAATTCATTATCAAATCCAAGTCGAATTCTATTTACAATTCGAATTCATTTCCAAACTCCATTATTAATTTACAATCCTTTTTTTTAACCGAGTTAAATTTTATTAGTATATTCTATCAAATAATTTATTTAGCCAATTAGCTTACTTCCAATTTTTAAATCAATATTCGATTTTGTTACAAAAATCACTTCATTAAATTTTCCTGAGCTCAAATTTTGGTTTATAATTCCAGTTTGGATTTCCTTTTATTTTGCCAAAATTCTAACACCTTTATTTTAAAATTTAGAAATACTTTTAAATTCACATCATACTATTAAAATAGCTTTTATAAAAATACTTCTTATAACTCGATGTCTCAACTAGTCCATCCTTGTTCTCACAGGAATTCAGTCATACGTTGATCGGGCGTAGGATTGAAAATCTATAAGTACTTGGTAAACCCGTTTTAAACATCCATTGAAAATACTTGGAAAATAGTTTTATTGAAAACATAGAAAACAATTTTTAAAATAGAGGATATATCTTTGGCGAGAATGCTCTGTAAATCATCAACCCCATCCATGGTCGCAGTTACCTCCTGGGTTACGTTGCCATCGCAGCAAAAGTCCATGTAACTGTAGGCACTCCGCGCCCCTCGATTACGTCATGGAACCCACAACAGATCGCAGTTACATTCCAGGGTTACGTTGCCATCACAGCAAAAGTCCATGTAATTGTTGGCTCTCAGCGGCTCACACGTTCGCTGTCAGAATGAAACTTCTCCACTCCTACATAGGTTGCAGTCTACCGATATAAAATCAAACGCAGACTGTTGGCTCTCAGCGGCACACACAACTTTCGCTATGTTACCGTAGGTCGCAGTCTGCCGATATAAAATCAAACGCAGACTGTTGGCTCTCAGCGGCACACATGACTTTCGCTATGGTATACACTACTCATAATCCCCAGGAACTAGTTTTGTCCGGACTCCTCATAGGATCAACTTTGGAACCCCCCTTGGGGCTCAAGGTAGCACCACCCGGTGGCACTCCTAAGAAGTTCATTTCAAGGGAGCGCCTTTTCCCCCAGAGCCATCATCAAAACACTTTATATAATACACATATAGTATCTTTCAAATCATACACATAGTATGATCTCATATAAATCTCCTTTACACAAAATCGATTATCCTAAAATCGATAATTCTCAAACTTGGCTTTCCAAATTTCAATATTGATTTTACCCAAAAATCAAAAGCCTTTCCAAATCCAAAGATTCCCAAAACCTTTTTTCAAAATCCTCATAAGATCCTTTATATATGTATATGTATATATATATATATATATATATATATATATATATATATAACCTTTAAAACTTTGGATCATTTCAAACTTGTATAAAATTCCTTTTATACTTCAAACAATTTCAAAATCCTTTCCTTTCAGCAATAGATTCAACAAGGGGAGATTTATCTTATATAACAAAGATATATAGCTTTGTTTATTCAAAAAAATATTCAAATTTTGATTACTCTTTCCACTATCAATTTCATTCAAAACTATACAATGTACACTTATCATTCGTACGCTATACCAATCTGATCATTCACTCGATCACACAATTTCACTTCCGAACTAGTATCGTCCACCCGACTTCCTAGTGCGGACACAGATCTTGTTTCTTGATCAGAAACCGTCATTCTCCTTGCATAGCCATAACTATGATAGAGAATATCCACAACCAATCAATAATCCATATCCAGGTTCGCCGTCGAAAATCGAGTGAAAAATCCCAACTCGGATCGATATAACTTCTCGAAATTCCGTGCTCGAATCTAGATCAAATCAGTATGCGAATAGAATAATATACGTACATCCTACGTATTTAACTTCATTGATTATTAACTAAATCAATTTCCTTTCTATTACATTGCCTTTAATTTCTATCCACATATTCACATTTGCTTCAATTCCATTGGATTATCACTTCAATTCTTATCTCAGTTGGGTATTTAATCAATAACAGTTTGGACTCCAACCAGTTTATATTTAGAAAATAGCTTGAAAATTTTAAAAATAGATAAGTAGTTGAAAAATAATTATTAGTTTGCAAAATAGCTATAAAATAGTTAACTAATTATAAAATAGTTGAAAAACAATTAAATAGTTTCAGAAATTTTAGATAATTGCAAAATAGTTGTAAAACAGTAATTAATTTGTAAATAATTGAAAAACAGTAATAATTTATAAAACAGTTGAAAAATAGTTAAATAGTTCCAAAAATAATGGTAAAACAAATATAAAATAAGTTAGCTTTAAAAAGAAAGGTTGTATATATCACTTCTTAACTTTAATTTCAATAATTTAACAACCAATCGCCTTAATATTTATTAGAATGAAATATTTCTTTATATATCAAAATATACCTTTATATAAAATCATTAAAAACCTTTATATAAGAAAATAACAAGTACGCGCTTGTGTGTGTGTATATATATATATATATATATATATATATTCAACTCATTATAAAGTACTATGGACTCTATTTAATGAGTAATCCCCACCAAAGCCAAGGTTCTCGCTTAATCTTTTAGCTCTGATACCAAATGTAACGACCCAAAATTTTCGAACCCGAAAATTCCAGATAGTTATGAAAAAGAAGAAAGAGATAGAAGAATAAGAAGAAGAACAGAAACACCAACATCTCATATTTGCAACGGATAAAATATAATAATAAATAATATCAGTTTACAAAGAATAATATTCTGTCGATTACATTTGAATACATCAAAGTTACACATTTATATAGACACTGGATATACAATTATCATGCCTCAGATTTACAATAATATGATTGCAGCGGAAATATTCCATACGCACTTGCCATCCAGCTTGCCTCCTGAGCTCCAGAACGTACCTACCTGAAAATCTGTAATACTCGGTCTGACCCGAGCATTACACCAAAGTAACACCCAGGTCAGGCTGGAAATCAGCGTGAGTAAACCCATCTAACATGGAATACAAGGCATATAACTTATATAGAACCCGGGTAACTCATATAAATTCACAAAGCCACAATTTATTATAGACATCACTTATTTCACATATAAGTTTCTAAATACCAAAGATTTGGATTTAAAATAGTCCAATTCCTCCAAATCACTTCACTCCAGCATATAAATTTCACATATCAATCTATAAAAATTTGAAGTGGTTTCGGGTATTTTCTAATACCCGATCCCATCTCTTCGAGTCTCAAGTCATCCTAACCCAAGTTATTCAAATGAATTACACAACATTTCATATCAGAGATATCAATTCATTCAAAGCATTCAATACCATTCTATCATTCATAAGCAAAGCTTCATCACATACAAATTTAATAAATTAATCCTGATTGAATTACTAGACCTCAGCGACTTAGATTTCTTCATTTAACATTAATTAATTTCAAATCAATTCATCAATCATCCCTTTATTATTCATCTTAATTAATCACCCTGGATTAATTATCTTCAATTACATTCAAGCAATCAACTTCAATTAATTTCATAATGTTAATTATTCTTAACCAAAATCAATAAGTAATCTTTAATTACTTCACGAATTAATTAACTATTTTAATTACATTAATCCTTAATTACTTATACTAATTAACTTCTCATAAGTCACTTATTACCAATTAATTCGTTTAATTAATCAATCTTTAGTTACGTCATTGATTATATAAATTAATTATTTCCAATTATATTTTAGTTTATCCTAATCTAAATTAATTACATTAATTAAACCACAATATTAATCATTCTTGATTTATCTCAACCTGTAATTAACTATCCATTTATTTACTTCATTAAATAAATCAATTTCTCCTAAATTAATCGTCTTAATTAATCTCTTGATTAATTTCACAAAGTAATTATATTTTATTAATTTCATTAAGTAATTATTTATCAACCCATCCAATGATTATTCTGAATTACTTACACTTAATTAATTAACTTAAACTTAATTAACTAATTCAAACCCTTCACCACTAAATTAATTAACCCAAATCATTAATTAATTGAATTAATTAATTGTCCATTTTAATTACCCTACTAATTTAATGAATCACAAAACATCAAGCCCTTATTAACTTTAAAATGAAGACATTTTCTTATTTATGATTTAAGTTTAGTACAACTTAAAACCCCAATACTTCGAGTCAAACCACAATTAACTCGAGAATTAACCAAAACTAAAATCACCAGATCATCAGTTACATCCAAACAATTCAATCATTCATCCAATTATTTAAATTTAACCATTTGAATTTAAATAAAAATCCAACAGATTGAGATTTACTCACCTTTGATTTTGCAATCCAAATTTGATCTCTATTTGTTTCCTTCAGATTTAGACCTTGTATAAACAGTTATACGATCTTATTAATATTCGAACAACTTCAATTTCTATTTAATAGATTTCATTTTACCCAATAAGTTAATTCAAACTAATTTTCTGTTTATAAATTATGTTTTAGTTATCAAATAATTATATAAGTTAACGAAATAAATTGATTTCCATTTTGTAAATTTAATTTAACTAAATATTTATTTAAACAAATAATTAAATTTTCCTAAACTAATTCCACCCCTTTTTTTCTCTTTCATGTACATGTATTATATAAACTTAGGAAAATTAAAATGAAACAAAAACTGCACACACGAACTGTCGACAACGAAGATGTCGCGAGTCTCTCACTGTTGATCATCGAAAGAACACCACAAGCCTCCATCGAAGTAGAATTCGTTACCACCACGAACCCGAAGCTCGAGCTCCTGTGCTTGCGTCTCCGTCACAATAAACTGCCGTGCCCTTCTCCAGCTTTCGAGCATGCAGAGCACGTCAATGTCGCGGCTCCAACTGCTAGCCTCGAGCTCGATTTCAACTGGCGACCCCCACCTCTAACTCGAATCGATCGCAGCACTCTCCAATCCACTCATCAGCGCGATCCGCCTCGAACGCTCAAAATTCCCAAATCGATTTCGCCTCCGATTCGCGCGTGCGTATGCGAATCCTTCATCGCAGCCCTAAAATCGAACGGCATGAAATCGAGCTGCCGATTGAGGACGTGATTATTTGATTTTGATTTTCGAATGAATTTTGTTCGAAATCTAAGTTCCGCCATTTTTTTATTAGAAGAAATCGATTTCTGCCCTTAGAATAGAGAGGGAGACGGGAGCGTATAATAGAATTAGTAATGGCTTCCTGAGTACGCTGATATAATATAATTAAATACTGAAAATATCTCGCGTTGCGTAACGTGAAATCCGAAACCCTGAATCAGACATGCCGACAGATGTTTATAAGGTTTTACCCATATTCCGAACATAATGGAACGTGTTTCGACGGCTAATTCGATTGTATGCACGAGTTATGGAAATAAATGATCAATTCTAAATTAAATCGATTAAAATAGTTCTAAGCGTTTTGAGCTGCCAGGGTCAAACGACAACTCCAATTGCTACGAAAATTTAAATCCGACACTAACTATTACGGATCCAATGGAACTGGTTTCGTCTAATTCCGAGACTGTGCCTCGGAAGGCTATTTTTAAATTCAATTTAAACGATATAATTTCAAAACTAAACAAATCACCTTCAAATTAAATTTTAACCATTCTATTATCTTCAGTATCATCGTTATAAATTTTATAAGCCTTCAAATTATTTTAAACAGGCTTAGAAATTTCAGATCCAACAATTTACCCAATTTCAATTATTAAATTCAATATTTAAACTATATAATTCAATGATTTAATTATCAAGTATATTGATATATGGAACTCAAGTTAAAATTAACCTTTAAATATTTAAAATCAATTAATTATTCAAATTTAAATTGTTAGAAATTCCGCGTCGTCACAGGCTTTTTGTAAATTAATTTAAATTTGTCGATTCTAGAAAGTCAGAAGCACTTTCGAAAATTGAAGTACTTGTTATTGGTAAAGAAAAAGGCAACCAATAAAAATTAGACACGTGAAGCCGGTTGGATGAAAAGAACTATTTGCTACATATTTTTCACTGTTTCGATGCTCTCGGCACCAAGTTCCGCCTCCTCATTTTCGCTTCGGACACAGTCGAAACCAATGCACATGGTATCAAACAACTAGTACGTAGTGAATTGGATGTAGGCGGAAGGTATGGGATAGAAACCAGGGGTTCCGAAGGGGTTGTGGCCGTGCTTTACTTTTAAATTGAAAATGCGCCTGCTTGCTTTCGACTAAGAAGCTTTCGACCTAGTTAGCTTTCGACCAAGTCAAATGGTTTTGAACAAATGGTTTTACTGCCATTTTCTACCTTTCGATCCAGATGGTTTCAAAAGTGTTGTTTACTCTGTTTTTTTAATTTTGGCCACTTCTCTAATGCTTTCGAAGGGATGGTTTAGACACCATCACTTCTTTACTTCGAAAATGGTTTCGAAACAGACACTTTCGACTTAAAGGATTGAAAGATCTTTTCCTATGATTGAAGTAAAATTCAAATGGTTTTGAAAGGGATAGTTTTAAATGGTTTCGAAACAGATGCTTTTGACTTTAATGGGTTTCTGATCCTTTTGCTCTACTTGAAGGCATAATCCAAATGGTTTTGACCGAGACGTTTTTCAAAGGTTTCGAAGGAGTAAATTTTTGAATGGTTCCACATGTTTTAAATTGAACCCAAAGTGCTTTCGAAGTATTGAGTTTTGAATGTTTCGAAAGTTTTTATTGAATGGTTTCGAAAGGGGTGGTTCCCCAGTGTTTCGAAAGGGTCGAAAGAAAATGTTTTTCCAATGTTTTCGAAAGGCAATGTTTGATGGTTTTGAATGGGTCTTTCAATGGTTTTGAAGGCATTTCCTTCACTGGTTTCGAAAGGGTTGTTTAAAGGTTTTAAACAAAGGTTTTGAATATATTAAATATGCAATATAGCCTAAGTATTTTCAAGTTAAAAAGGGTTTTAACTTGTTTTGGAAGGATGGTTAATCCTCATTAAATCTCATCAACGTTATTTTGAGTAAAGTATGTATATCATGGAAATAGCTTAAACTAAAGCTAAGAATATATTTTCCTTGTATAAGTATGATTTAAAAGTTTAAATCATTTTGATAAGATTTTCAAGGGAAAAGATGAAGGGTAGTTAACCCTGAGAAAATAATTAGGACAATTAGTCCATTTTGATCCAAACAATTAGTCCAGTTTGCGGCCAGTTAGCCCAGTTTTATAGACAGATAGTCCATTTGTTAGCATAACAGACCTTGATATTACGTTGTGGACAAATAGTCCAATTATTACTTATTTAATGGATAGATAGTTCATTTATTAGCATAAAGAACATTGCTATTTTGATATAACCAGTTTGGTTGCAGGTAAGGATTTGCAAAATATATGTTTTAAAGAGGACATTGGTGAGGGGAAATCCATTCCGCTAAGCGGCATGGTTTCACTTAATATCAGTAAACCAGGATGTAACATAATTATTCACACCAGTATTTATGTCCGACTCGTTGTTTTTGTTTCCCTTAAACTCTCGGGTGCCCAAAATTGATTTGCGTAGGCTAAGGGTTAAGGTTTTCAGGTTTATAAATTTTTGCGAATAATGCTTCCAGAGACGAACAGGTGGCTGACGGATAGCTAATTATGAGTTACAAATTTTTTTGTCTATTTCTGCTATGTATTAAGTCAGATATGATTATATTGCTTTGATCTACTAGTCCCTGAGGAGATGGTTTTAATGACAACAACCTTAGAATAAGATTATAAAATAAATACTAAATTATAGTCTAGATATATATGTATATGAAGGATTTAACCATGCAGGTACAAAGAATGAAGACTGTACAGTATAGAGATTCAAGATTGAAGATATCGAGACTAAAGACTCATGAATATCAAGATTATCAAGAGTTCAAGATTTCAATAATAAGTAATTAGGAATTTTGTTAAAACTCCTAGAAAAGCACTGGCATCTTAAAATCCAATTTATTCGTGGAATGGAATCCACTTCGAGCCCGTTAAAGGGATGGAACCCTGAGCAGGATGGAACCTACGAAAAATCTAGCGTATTATTGTTTTGTATCCACTAACTTTTATTCAAATGTTTTTTACAAAATTATATCTTATTTTCAAAATGATTTCAAAACCTTCCTTTTAAAAGAATCAAAAACATCTATCCTGGTTTTAAATACTATTAGCCTTAAAATAATCTTTATCTTCAAAATCAAATTATCCTTGTTTTTAAACTATCTTTTAATAATAATACATTTAACTTTTAATATTTATACTTTGATTTAAAAATAAAATTATTGTAAAATTTTACATATATCAAAATATTATTCTCCATATTTATTTATGTATGTTCACTATAGTTAAGTATATTTATAAAGTTTAAAATAATTTTAATACAAGATAGAAGTTATTTTCAAAGAAAAATAAATTACCCAAAATACCATAGGCTTATCGACAACCCCTACATACCCTTGTCGACAAGGTGGCAGTTGATTTCAAAAAGTTGAATTTCAAAAGAATTGTCTATTCATCATATCCTTTCACGAATGGACATGGCTATTGGGGGCAGTTTTAAACAGTTTTTCTCTGATTTCACTCTTCTTCTTCTTCCACATTTCTTTACATTTATTTTTACCATTACTCTGTCGAACACCATTGAATCTAACTAGATCATCTCTGGTTTGATTCTCTATCGCTATCTCAACAAAGATTCCAGTGCTATTCGGAGTTATATGCTTGTTTGTAATAAATTGAGTGATAAAAGGTGTGACTGTAGCCTGTGAAATCAATCAAGCGAGAAAAGGTGTGATTGTAACCTGTGAAATCAATTGGGTGAACTTGTTGCCCGTGAAATAAAGTATTTCTACCTAGAGGATTGTGAATCTAGAGTGGTGTACCTCATGGCCTTGAAATCGAGGGTGTAATTGTAAAAATTGCTTTTGAAAAGAAATCCCTACTTGTGTACGGGACTAGATGAGGGTAATTCCGAACAGTATAAAATCCGGTGTGTTCTTTTCCTTTATTGCTTTTACTTTATTTCTGCATCTGTATTTGATTCCGTGATCATATCTGTGTCTGAATATTGCATACATTTGTGTTCAAAGTAACATAAACTCAAAAAGATTTAGTGATTCCTTATAACACTATTCACCCCCCTCTAGTGTTAATTCTAGCATTAAGATCCGTAATCCACATTTCTCGCATTTGGTATCAGAGCATGGTTTTCACAGTTTCATAATCTGAATTTTGAAAAATTTTCAAAATGTCTACCAACACTGGTACTGTTAATACTACCAACACTGGTTCTATTATCCTTGTCACTAGTTCATTTGTAGATGGTCAGTCTACTGTCAGACCACCACTTTTTAATGGAAGGAACTATGCATATTGGGCATGTAGAATGAAAATATATTTACAAGCTATAGGACTAGACACATGGAGTATCACACAGGCTAAATATTTTGAACCCACAACTGATTTTGCACAGTGGACTACTGAGCAAAAGACCATTGCACAAAGCAACTCTAAAGCTATGAATATTTTGTTTTGTTCACTTGATAGGAATGAATTTAATAGAGCGTCAGTTTGTAAGTCTGCATATGAAATCTGCAAAACTTTGCAAGTTACTCATGAAGGAACAAGCAAAGTTAAATGGACCAAAATTTCCATGTTCACAAATCAGTTCAATTATTTAAAATGAATCTAATGAGTCTATTTCAGATATGTATAGTAGATTTCAGAATACTGTGCATTGTCTAATATCCTTGGGAAAGGAATTTTCGAAAGAAGATCAAGTCAGAAAATTTTAAATTCTCTTACTCGAGAATGAGAGTAAAAGACATTTGCGATCAAAGATGCAAATGACATCAGTACCTTAAAGATAGAAGAATTAATTGAAAATCTAAAGTCGTTCGAAGTCTAAATGATTGAGAGAAGAGAAAGCAAAGCATCTGAAAAGAAATCAATGGTTTTCAATGCATTGACCGATGGATCAGACTCAAACAGCGATAATGATAAAGAGATAGCCTTTATGACCGAGAATTTTTGAAAATTCCTGAAATACAGAAAGATGAACAATCTCAAGAGAAACAACTATAAATACTCTGGAAATCAGAATGTAGTTTCAAATTATATCAAATGTTTCAACTGTGACAAACCAGGCCATATCAAAAGAGACTGTCCACATCCAGATAGGCAAAATCTTCCTATAAACAATGATTCCGCAAAGAAACAACAATGTGCATTCACTGCTACTCTAGATGACTCGGACTCGTCTTCAAGCGATGATGAGCAGAAGACAGATAATTCAAATATGTGTTTCACGGCTGTTCACGACTCTGACGAATTCAGAGAAACGGACTCAGAAAAAGGTACACATTTACAATACATTGGTTGAAATTACATGCTTAGAATTGAATGTTTGATTGGTTGATTTTGAATTGGTGTGTTGGTTGAATTTTAAATTTTTATTTTATTATTTTTACTATTATTTTATTATTTTTATTTTTATTTATTTATTTTTTAATAGTATCATAATATTTTATGGAATATGCTATAATTCTAGTAATATTCCAGATATACATAAACATTAAAAATAATATATATCATTCAACTCTCTGAAAAGTCACCTTTTGATCAAAGAACATGTCCTCTGAGAATCTATTTATTCACTATCTCTTATCAAAACTTTTCACTTTCATTTTCAAATTCAAAATCTTATTCCAAAATATCAAGCTCTCTACTCTCTACTCTAATGGCCTCTTCAAGCAACCCTTTCACAATGAGAATTTCTAGAAAGATAAAAGAGCAACTCTACAATGATCTGGAGGCTATAAAAGCATATATCGACTATGGTAACTATGGAAAAGTCCATCCTGGGAAGTTTGCTCTATTTCAAGATTTCTCTTCTTATGAAATGATTCTCTTTTTACAAACAATCAAGTTCTTAGTCTTGTTGATGCTTCACAAAATGATTTTGTTTGTTATCCAAATCTTGTTAAAATTTTATATGCAAATCTCAACCATGGATTTTATAATGGAAATGATGATGAAATTTGGAGTAGTGTCAAAGACACTAGAATCATTTTAAATTGTGATCTTTTGTTTACCATTCTCAATTGCTAGAGCACGGGAATGGATCTTTCTAGTTTTATTATGGATGAAAATGATCGTGAGACATTTCATCACATTTTCGAAGGAGATAACTTTGATTTCATAAATCGAAACTTTCGACCAAAAGGTAGAATTGTTAATCTTCTTTTACAACATGCTTTGACCCCAAGATCAGCGAGTTGTAAAATCCAACTTCAAAAGTTTGCAAAGCACTTTTTTTTATTTTTGGAAATTATGATATTAATTGGGCGTAAGTTATTTTGGATGAATTTCGTCCCAAAAATTTTAAAATGGGTGAAAACTCTTTGTATCATGGAATCTATCTCACTCGAATTTTTAATTATTTTGGAATAGATTTCAAAGGAGAAGAATATGTTTCAAGAAAAGTTTTTAATCACTCAAACATTTCTCTTATGAAAATTCCATACATTTTTCAACCATATGAGACTCTTGCCGAAAAGGAAGAGCGTTTGGCTCATGAGGAAATGGAAGAAAAGGAAGAAGGAGATGAAATGGAAATAGAAGAAGAAGAAGAAGAAGAAAGTGAAACATCTTTGAAAAGTATTGACAATCCATTTAATCCAACCAACAAAACCTTACTCAAAAATCAAAAGATCATTGTTGAGAATCAACGGACACATAAACGATCCGTTAGTAAGAAGTTGGATAAAATGTCATCCAAGATGAACAAATTTTTCTCCAAAGTCAGCAAGAAGCTTGGATTATCTTCATCGTCATCATTCTCTAACTAGTTCTACCTTTTCATGTCTTGTTGTATTAGTTTTAATTTGTTTTGATTTGAATGTTCATGTAGTTCTTAATGTTTAATCTTTGTATCGTTCTATTAATGAAATTGAATTACCTTTCTGTTATCTAGCTTATCATATCTCCAGAATAGATGTTAGTATATTATATAAATATATATATACATAATTATTCACAAAATCAAAATGAGTCATCAAAATTAACTGACCTCTGTCGACAACCCCCCTACACCCTGTCGACAAGTACTGGTCAGAATGGCTTTTCATTTTGAATTAGAAATTTGAATAACTACCTTGTGTCTATTCATTTCAAACGAATTTCTGCACCTATAAATACATAACTCTTCCAGAATTCATCACTTAAAACCATTTCTTATCTACTTTATCTATATTTCTTCTCGCAAACTCAAAAATGGCCAATCCAATTCATAATTTGACCGAGAATCTTGAAGAAACCCTTAAATCTTTCAAAAATATTCTCTCTTTCTTTCTTCGTAATCAGCGACACTTAGAGTTGAGTCAAATGCAGATGATCAAGGAACAAGAAAAGAATTTCGATGAGATATGACAGATGATTTCTTTCCTGCACAAAGATGATAATGAAGCACATCCTCCAGTCTATCTCATCAATGATAATGAAAATTGGGATGCCATTAAAGCAAAACCTATATTTAGAGAAGAAGGATGGGTGGAAGTTCCTTGTAATGTTTGATTTATTTGATTGCTTTGTTCGATTTTAATTGATTGCTTGGATTGATTTAATTTGATTTGGTGTGGACTGATAATTGGTGTGCAAAAAATAATATGTATACACATTAGTTTCTTTTCTTACTTATGTTTTCTACAAAAATGTAAATATAACAATATATAATTAATAAATGATTTGTGTTCTTCTATTTGAGTTATCACTATTATAAGTATTATCATATATGGATTCTTAGTTAGGATAGTTAGTTATTAAGGACTAAGTTTTAATTTTAGAATTAAGTGATGATTATTTATGATAACACTATCATTATAATCACATGTCATATAATATTAGAATAAGGAGGGTTATATAGTTTGGAGTTAGTTTTTGTTGATGACAAAGGAGGAGAAGTATAAAATAGGATAGTTAGGCATAGATTAAAGGAGAGTCGTTAGGATAGAAGTAATATTTAATAAATAAAGGTTGTCATCATCAAAAAGGGAGAGATTGTTAGTTCCTGAGGAGATTGTTTTGATGACAACAACGTTAGAATAAGATTATAAAATAAATACTAACATTATAGTTTAGATATATATGTATATGCAGGATTTAATAATGCAGTTACCAAGAATTAAGACTATATAGTATAGAGATTCAAGACCGAAGATATCAAGATTAAAGACTCATGCGTATCAAGATTATCAAAAGTTCAAGATTTCAATAATAAGTAATTATGAATTTTGTTAAATTCCTAGAAAAGCACTGGCATCTTAAAATCCAATTTATTCATGGAATGGAATCCACTTCGAGCCCGTTAAAGAGATGGAACCCTAAGTAGGATGGAACCTACGAAAAATCTAGTGGAACATTGTTTTGTATCCACTAACTTTTATTCAAATGTTTTTACAAAATTATATCTTGTTTTCAAAATGATTTCAAAACCTTCCTTTTAAAAGAATAAAAAGCATCTATCCTGGTTTTAAATACTTCTAGCCTCAAAATAATCTTTATCTTCAAAATCAAATTATCCTTGTTTCCAAACTATCTTTTAATAATAATATATTTAACATTTAATATTTATATAAAATTATAGTAAAATTTTATATACAACAAAACATTATTCTCTATATTTATTTATGTATGTTAACTATAGTTAAGTATATTTATAAAGTTTAAAATAGTTTTAATACAAGATGGAAGTTATTTTCAAAGAAAAATAAATTACCAAAAATACCATAGGCTTGTCGACAACCCCTACATACCCTTTTCAACAAGGTGGCAGTTGATTTCAAAATTTTGAATTTCAAAAGAAGTGTTTATTCATCATATCCTTTCACGAATGGACATGGTTGTTGTTCTACTATAAATAGGGGCAGTTTTAAATGAATTTATATACAATTTTTCTCTGATTTCACTCTTCTTCTTCTTCCACATTTCTTTACATATATTTTTACCATTACTCTGTCGAACACCATTGAATCTAACTAGATCATCTCTGGTTTGATTCTCTATCACTATCTCAACAAAGATTCCAGTGCTATTCGGAGTTATATGCTTCTTTGTAATAAATTAAGTGATAAAAGGTGTGAGTGTAGCCTGTGAAATCAATCAAGCGAGAAAATGTGTGATTGTAGCCTGTGAAATCAATTGGGTGAACTTGTTGCTCGTAAAATCAAGTACCTCTACACAGAGGATTGTGAATCTGGAGCGATGTACCTCGTGGCCTTGAAATCAAGGGTGTAATTGTAAAAATTACTTTTTGAAAGGAAATCCGCACTTGTATGCGGAACTAGATGTAGTGTAACTCCGAACCAGTATAAAATCCGGTGTGTTCTTTCCTTTATTGCTTTTACTTTATTTCTACATCTGTGTTTGATTCTGTGATCATATCTGTGTCTGAATATTACATACATTTGTGTTCAAATTAACATAAACTCAAAAAGATTTATTAATTCCTTATAACACTATTCACCCCCCTCCTCTAGTGTTAATTCTAGCCTTAAGATCCGTAATCCGCATTTCTCACATGATCAACCAATGAGGCATCGTCATATGTCACTTTTGGCGTATATTGTAATGATTATAATTAGTCTTTACTTGGGAAACGATATGGGATTATGCAACTTGAATATGAATTTGTTTTGAAATATAATCAGTAAAATGTTTTTTTTTGGAAATATGTGATTTTGTTCAAATTCAAGTGCTTCTGATATTATGGATACTATTGTCATTACCGTATTTTATCACCAAAAGTTAATACTATGGATGACTACAACATCTGTAGTGCTTAGCTTTTGGCCTCCAGATACGAGATGTTACAACTTTGTATTAGAGCATGGTTTATGAAAAAAAAATTAAACTAAAAATGGTTTTTAAAGCCAATTCCTAAGGAATTAGAGTAAGGTTGGGGTATGGGATAATGCTATAGTAATGTACTTGTATTTTCTGTATATAAGTACATACTTTATCTCTTGTCTCTTATCCTTGTTAGGTTATTTTCTATATCTCATAAGGTTTGAATACAGATATGGAAGGTAGAAGAGGAAGAGTTAACCCAAGAGGGAAGGGACCAATGGGAATGCTAGACCGAGTATAAGGAGGACTCAAGGTCCGGCACAAGTAGAGAATGTTGGTGTTGGTGTCCCACAAGCTGGAATGGAAGTTATATATCGGTTTTTCATGAATACAACTCAAGCGAAAGTTGCAGTAGGAGTGTTAGGAGGAGATGCTGCAGGGGTAGAAGTTTCAGAAGTTTCGGTAGTTAACCATTATGCTAAGCTGAGCAGAGATTACGTTAAGCTTGGAGGGAAGCCTTTTATGGAGACAAAGGATGCCATGGAGGTGGAAAATCGGTTGCTGCACCGTGAGAGAATCTTTGTAAACTTTGGGCTCAATGATGAGCAAAAGAGAAGGTTGGCATCTAGACAACTTCAGGGAGCAGCTTTGTTTTGGTGGAACAGTGTGACGGCCGGTGTGGATAAGGAAACTTTGTCGTGGGTAGATTTCAAGGAAAGGTTCCAGGAGAGGTTTATATCTGCAATGGCACAGTCAGCTCTAACCAGGAAATTTGCTGAGTTAGAGCAGAGAGAGATGTCTGCTCTGGAGTAAGCTAGAAAGTTTGAGGAGTTGGCCATATATGGGTATGCTTCAGTGGATGCAGTGAAGAAAAGGAATGAGAAGTTTAGCAGGGGGTTGAAGCCTGAGTTAGCTAGGGCCACATTACCTATTAGAGATCCTTCTGACTTTGTACTGGAAATGGCCATAAGGAATGAGGAGATTCTTGATTCTCTAGAAAGAGTAAGGCTAAAGAAGTCCAGGTTGGGCAGAATCATAAGAGGAAGTTCTTTCCTAAGAAAGGTGCTCAAAAGGGTGGAGCAGCTAAGAAAGGGAAGTCTGAGATTGTTTTCTTCAAACGCGACAAGATGAGGCACTTTGCTAATGATTGTCGTGCTGGAAAGGCTAAGGACGTGGCTGGAAAGAAGTATGTCAGGTGCTTCAATTGTGATCAGATTGACCATTATAAGAGCCAGTTCAAGGAGCCTACTGAGGATGGAAAGGGCAAGTTGTACACATTGGAACCTGCTGCTTTTAAGCCAACAACCCAGGAGAAGGGAAAGGCAGTCTTGGGAGGTATGCTTCATATTCAAGGTATTTCTGTAAGCGTTCTATTTGATACTTGTGCATCGCATTCTTTTATATCTAGATGTTTGATAGATAAACTTAAGCTATAACCTACGTATTTAGTTACTTCCTTATGGGATGCGAATTCGGTAAGAGGGTATGCAACTCTAGGGTTGAGATGTGACCTGTTAGAATTTGACCTGTTAGGTTACACTTTTGTCTGCAGTTTGCATGTGTTTGATTTTTTGGGGTTCGGAATTATTCTTAGGATGGATTGGTTAAGTGAGTATGATGCTAGGATATTTTGCCAATATAGGAAAGTATTGCTTAGACACCCTGATTGTAGTGATCGGATAGTTTATGCCGTACGAGGTTCTAAGGTGAGGTAAATGCTTTATTGGGTGTTATGAATTGGAAGATGAGTTGAGTCAAATTTTCATGGTTAGAGAATTTGTAGATGTTTCTGTGCCTATAGTTGGATTACCACCGAAATGAGCCATTGAGTTTCGGATAGATTTGGTTCCGAGAGCAGAACCGATGAGCAGGTCGCCAAGCAGAATGACCCCTATAGAGATGAGGGAGTTGAAGGTGCAATTGGTGGAATTGGAAGGCAAGAGTTTTATCATCCTGAGTAGTTCGTCTTGGGGTGCAGCCGTAGTGTTTGCTAAGACTAAGAAGATGGACAGATCATGAAGCTTTGTATCGATTATTGTAAGTTAAATGAGAGGATGATAAAGAATTGATATCCATTGTCGAGAATTGATGATTTGTTTGACCATTGAGTAGAGCTAAGGTATTCTTGTATATGGATTTAGTGATATGTTTCCACAAGCTCAGAGTAGCAGAGGATAACATACCTTTGACGGTGTTTAGGACTAGATATGGGTCATACGAATGGTTAGTTATGCCGTTCGGACTGATTAACGCGCCAGCTTTCTTTGCGGATTTGATGAATCGAGTTCTCCAAGAGCGCTTGGATAGGTACTTATTGGTTTTCATATATGATATTTTGATATACTCTAAGGATGAAAGAGAGCATGAAGTTCATCTTAGAGTGGTGCTTGAGACACTGAGACAGCGTCAGCGGAAGGTGAAGTTTTCAAGGTGTCATTTCTGGAAGAAGGAAGTGAAGTTTCTTGGTCATATAGTCTCAGAGGAAGGGTTGTCAGTAGATTCGACTAAGATTGAAGCAGTGAATAGTTGGAAGAGACCCGAGACAGTGACGGAGATAAAGAGTTTCCTTGGATTGGTTTGTCATTATCCGAGATTTAATAAGTATTTTTCGCGGATGGCGGCACCGATGACCAAGCTAAATGAAAAAAGATGTAAAGTTTGTGTGGATCGATAAGTGTGAGGAAGAATTCCAAAGTTTGAAACACTTAATGACCCATGCACCTTTGTTGGTTGTTTCGGATGAGAATCAGGATTTGGTAGTTTACACGGATGCATATGGACAGGACTAGGAGCCATGCTGATGTAGAGAGGTTAAGTGATTTCCTGTGCTTCTAGACAACTTAGACAACATTAGGTCAGGTATTTGATGCATGATTTGAAATTAGCTACAGTTGTTTTTGCGTTGAAGGTGTGGAGACATTACCTTTTGGGAGAGAGGTTTGAGTTATATACAAATCATAAGTCGCTGAAGTATTAGTTCTCTCAGAAGGAGTTAAACATGAGACAACAGAGATGGTTAGAGTTTATCGTCACTTATTATTTTGGGATTGAGTACACACCAGGAAAAGACAACAAGGTTGTGGATGCACTTAGCAAGAAATATCAGAACGCAGTGTTGGCGATGATTGCTGAGTGGAAAGACTTGGAAGCATTAGCAGATTGCAGAGTGCACTGGAGACTGGCTCCAGCGGAGAAACCGTAGTGTTATCTTGTTTGGAAGTTCAACTAGTGATGATCAAAAAGATTGCTTCAAACCAGAAGGGGATTCGGTAGTGGCTGAATGGATCAAGAAGCTAAGAGATGGAACCAAGAGCGATGACTTGAAAGATTTCAGTCTTGACTAGAATGGGAGGTTGAGAAAGAAAGGAAGATTATATGTTCCGAGTGTAGGAAACGTAAGGAAAGAAGTCTTAGAGGAATGCCATCGTTCGAAGTTCTCCATTCGTCTAAGAGGTGCTAAGATCTATCTGGACATAAAGAGGAGTTTCTTCAGGGAAGGTATGAAGCGGGATATTGGTTCATGGGTAAAGCGGTGCTTGATTTGCCAACAGGCAAAGGCCGAACACCAAAGGCCAAGTGGGGTGCTTCAACTGTTGGATATTCCAGTATGAAAATGGGATTCTATTTCTATGGATTTTATTGATGGGTTTCCAAGGTCGAATAGAGGAAATGATAGTATATGGGTCATAGTGGACAGATTGACCATGAGTGCCCATTTCATTCTAGTCAAGTCAACCAGAACGACACCTGCTTTGGCAAAGTTGTTTATAAAGAATTTGGTTATACTGCATGGGATTCCTAGTAGCATAGTTAGTGATAGAGATTCATTATTCACTACCGAGTTCTGGAAGAGTCTATAGGAAGTTTTGCGAACCAAGCTCAAGATGAGTACCTCTTATCATCCACAAACAGATCAGCAAACAGAAAGAGTTAATAAAATCTTGGAAGATTTGCTAAGAGCTTGTGTATTAGATTTCGAGGGATCATGGGAAAACCATCTGCATTTATTCAAGTTTTCATATAACAACGGTTACCAGACTATTATTGGGATGACACCATTTGAAGCTTTGTATGGAAGGTCGTGCAAATCTCCCATATGTTGATTAGAGACCGGAGATAGGTTGGTTCTTGGCCCAGATTTGGTCGGGGAAGCTGCGGAAAAGATTGAGGTCATTTGGGCTAGAATGAAGAAGGCTCGGTCTAGGCAGAAGAGTTATGCTGATTGAAGACAGAAAGATTTAGAATTCTTGATTGGAGATCGGGTTTTCGTCAAAGTGTCAGCGATGAAGGGTGTGATTAGATTTGTAAAATCAAGAAATTAGCACCGACATTCGTTGGACCTTTTTCTATTGTTGAGAGGATCAGAAATCTCGCATACAGAATTGAGTTACCGGGCATTTTGGCAGGAGTCCACGATGTTTTCCATGTTTCTCATCTCAGAAAATGTGTTAGAGACCCGGAGACTACTATTGCACCGGTTGTGCTAGATGACATGGTAGTAGAACCGGATGTGAGTATAGTGAGGAAGCTTATTCGTATTGTTGCGGGAGATGAGAAGAGGCTTAGAACGAAGACAGTTTGATTAGTCAAACTCCCGTGGAAAGACGATGACAGGGACTGTACTAGGTAGATTGAGAGCAGGATTAGAGATACTTATCCTAATTAATTTGATGGTATGTTTTACCTTCTTGTTTGATTTGTTATGTAACTTATCGTAATTTCAAGGACGAAATTCTTTAAGGCGTGGAGTCTGTAACACCCTAGATTTTTGGTAACATTATTTAGAATCTTTAATTAGCTAAATTAAATAAAATAATGTGCTGATTAGGGAATTGAGATTTGATTTAATCAAGTGGTAGTCATGCCATTTAACTTATAAATTAAAATAAAAGTTAAATTGAAATAGAGGAGGGGTAAAATAGGAAGAAGGCCATTCCTATATCACTAAAACATGGTCGTGTATTCCTATACACGTTCGCTTTTCATTTTCAAAATATTTTAAAGAGGCCGGCCACCATTAGCAAGGAAAAAAGGAAGAAAAGCTAAGGAAGAAAGCTAATTCAAATCAAATCCATTCACATCTCAATATCTTTAATCTCTAAATCTAAGGTGAATAATGTTTACATCTCAAAATTTTATTATTTTCGAACGGTGAATTTCGAATATTTTGCATTGATTTGCCATGTTTTTGAATGATGGAATTATTATATATATACTTGTTGATGAATTGTGGTTGTTCATATTGAATTTATGATATGTTTTAAGGTGAAAACCCTATAAAATGAAATCCAAATGCCTTACGAATTTTTATGAACAACCTAAATGATAATTTAGAGATGGGTTTTAGTTTTCAGATTTTTTTGAATAATTATGGAATTTATATGCTTTCTCTAGTAAAGAAAATGTTAATTTGGATTAATAATTATTTACGTTAAATAATAAAAGATTTGGGTCTGAAATTTTTATATGTGAAAAATATAATAAAAGAAACGCTTCTCCTATGTATACTATCCCCATTGATGGGGCAACATATGCTTTGATACCAACTGTAACAACCCACCCTAAAATGGACCTAAATTTCGATCCAGGAAAAGCCCATCAAAATTTAGGCCAATTCCAACACTGGCTGTCGATTGGTAAAAAAACAATACAAAGCTATTTATCTTCCCATTCAGATCTCACAGCCGAAGGATAAACTATAATAATAGCAATGGTACCCATTTCATTCAAAAATTCAAAATGTCATAAATCTATAACACAATACCAATAACAACATTTGCATATTAGTGGTACATCATTTTTAAAATACAACATTTTTCAATGTGTACATCAGAAAGTAACATGAATAGATAAATAGATAACATGCCACAAGCTTCCTCCTCGCCTTTACCTTCAACTTCACTTTTCCTAACCTGTATTATAAAGAGGAGAGAGCCAGAATAACATATGTCGGGTGAATAAAAATTCCGAGCCTTAATAGTATAGTTTGAATAGGAATATGTCTTTCGTATTCTGTCTACATCATAAGTCTTTCAAAATATAATTTTCCAAGTATAAACCAAAAGGCTTTCCAAATATAAGCTCATAGCCCTCATGCTTTTAACCCAATAACTCATATCTATCGTCAATAATGTCCTATAAATGTAAGAGATAGTATCCAAGTCACTTAATATCTTTTAATGGGAACTACATAGACACTAACCATTTAATACCTTATTTAAGGTAGGTTCCCGTCATTTAATACCTATCCTAAGGCAGACTCCTCACTTGTAGCTATCTAGCCGACATTGCACAAAATCTCTTCAGCCACTAAATACTTCCTATCGAACAAGGCCCTATCCCAATATATCCTCTATCATGCCTAACCAATAATCATGACCATTTACTATCTCCTACATAGAGAAGAGGCAGGCCATCACACGGCCACTAAATACCTTCAAATTGAAGCAGGTCCTTCGTATAATGACCCATACCCCATCATGACATCTCATGTTACTTCAGCTATTCATAGGTTCTAGAAACCAAATTAACTAGGAGGTTTACCCTATAGAATTTGGGACTAACCTCACGCCATCCATGGTTACTTATTATAGGCGATGTCTCACATCAGCCTCAAAGTCACACTGTTAGTAGCCACATCAGCTGGGTAGACTTCTGTGCACTTTTAACTGACCCCACACCCTTATAACTTAGTCATAATTCACGACAATATATATATATATATATATATATATATATATATATATATATATATTATCACACATCTTACCGAATCCATTACTTAGGCCTCATAAGAAATCTTTCTTATTCCGCCTCTATAATTATTACTTTTTTAACGACCCTGACTCGACCTTCGAAAATCGGCACTGAATACTTCACCCGTATTCAAATGCCGCAGATTCAAACGTCGAATCTGGTTCGCCGAAGCTTATAACACATTAAGTACAACAACATAGTGGAAGAAATGAATAATATCACTGATATACAACAGTTGATACAATATGATTGCAACAATATCAGGGACAATATATAACAGCAGAAAGAAATAACTCCAAAAGGTAATATCTTCAGAAGTCCTCAAGATAGATACTCTAACATATAGCGACTCCATTGCCTAAGTTCCAAAGACTAGAAAGACTCCAAACACCAAAAAGTGAGAATCACCATCAACACTGAAGTGAAGCAACTTGATCCAAATGGATTGCCAATATCCAGAGATTGAAGGCTACCGAATCTACACCTACTATTTGATTATCTAAAAAACACAACTTTAGATTGCCCGTGTGGAAAATTATGGGCACCCAGAGTTTAGGAAAGGAACAATAAACTCTAGGTCAGTCATTGGACTGGTATGAGCAAACAAAAACATTTTTTATTTTTGAAACAACAAAAGCATTTAATAATTGAAATCTGCAATGCTTTTTGGAAAATGAAACTACGATAAGGCCTTCCACCACACACACAATGCAATCGCACACTTGAGGGAGATTTTTCCTTATGACAGTCAAACATGCTTACTATGCCAAAATTCATTTGATATTATTATTAGTGCATAGTGCAGAAAACCTTTCGAAAGTATAATATTAATCTTAGCCAGCATATGTACCATTATAGTATGCCTACTATAGCTACAACGTTAGATGGTAGATTCTACAACTAAAACCGTACAAGACGCGTATTGGTGATTGGATTTCCAACAAATGGTCAGGCCAAGGAACTTCCCATTGCCACATGGGTATGCCTCTAGAGGGACGCTACGAGAACCTAACCGGATCTCTGCCAACACAAGGCCGGGTTACCTCTGTAACTAGGTAACTACTATACGAGTATGCCAACCCCCGTCGTAACCAACCTTTATCCGAGGCCTCGATACCAACAACCACAAAGTAATAAATTTACAGTAACCACATAGGTTGAATATCTGGGATTCATACCAAGATACCACCTCTATCCAGAAGGAAATGAACATAGCCTCAGGGGGCGCTACCCCTAAACAACCTTGCTGCATCTTTCCTGTTTCTACCATTTCGGGTTGTAAGGTCCTTATGCAGTCTCATCCACAAAGCTCCGGTTTTCACAAAATCCATGTTTCGATCAACAAATGATCAACAACACTTTGTAGCCACATTACCAAATTGGGGATGTATCACTAGTAACCATCAACTACATAACCTCTAAGATTGTATGTCTCAGAGAAGGGTGTTAAGCTAAGAGAATAAATCTCCACCACCAAATAGAAATGTATTTGATAGAAACCAGCTTTACATCTCAAAGTGTAATGTCTGACACACATCCATACAAGTCTGTTCCGTGTTCGAACAGAACCGAAGGCACTTCACAAAGAAGCCCATGCAATCCGAGAATTCCCAATCCCGATCGGACTCCATATCACATATGGAGATCTCTATACTGACGCGACTCAATGTAGAGACATTCGACGGGTAACCCTTTCGTTCTCGAAAATACTCGGTCTTCACCATCGGTCTTCAAATGCTATCCATATTGTCGTATCATTATTCGGAATGGATTATATGACACAAGGTCCTCTCTCGGCTAAACAGAATAATGTGCGTAATATTTAAAAACATATGGATATCAGGATCTCAGTTAAGTCACAACTTAAAGCCCAAAACCTTTCTTCTAATGGTTTGAACAAATTACCATTTTCAAATCTTTAAACAAAAAGATTCACTTCACAAAGTTCACCAATCTTTCACAAAGATTAATTCATAGCTTTCAAAACAATTCCCATTTCAAATCTTTTATATAAAAGATACACCATTTAAAATCCTCTTCAATTTCAAAATAAGGTTCAACTACCTTTCACACAGATTTATTTATAGCTTTCAAAAATATTTCAAAACTTGAAATCAATTGGAAAACCTTCCTTTATATGAAAGCTATTTGTGAAATAATTTTTGTTTCGGAATAAATACGATTACATTTGCAGAAGTTAAAGCCCTTCAAGTCTAAAACTTGGGTTAAATTCAAATTTCCAAAATAATATTTTTAAAATGGTTTAAAGCCCATATAAACATATTTATAACTTGTATAATCCTTTTTAAACAATAATTTCCAAACATATAATTCAATTTCAGAACTTGAATTCAAATCAGACTATTTTAAATTTCAAAACTCTATCCAGTTATTCAGAATAATTTTATCTTTGAAAACTCCCTTCCAAAAGCTTTTCATATTTAACCCAATTCCATTTCCAAAACCATTTGGATTCAAAATTCAACTTTAACACCATTTCAAAAATCTGTGACTTAACCAATTTCCTCGTGCAATCCATATTTGTGTGTAAGATGTAGTCTAGGGGTTTTACACAATAGTGCAACATCATCAATCATCACATATTCAAGCACATCAATATCGATAAGCGGTATAGTCCAATAACGCTTATCCCCATTCACAGATTCATAGATAAATAATGTAAATTTATCACAGATAAATAAATTACATTCATAACGGATCACACCAAAATAATTCATAGCACAAAGCATAACATATCAGGAATATCAAACAATTCAACGATCAATAGAATTCAAGCATCCATAAGTAAGATTGATAAATTCTTAATTAATTTAATTAATCTCCAATTAAATTAATTACTTATTTTTTTAATTACTTGGATCACCTTAATCCTACTTACTTAACATTAATTAATTACAAATTAATTAATTAATTATCTCTAATTATCTACTTTAACAAATCTTCCTTGATTAATTATTATTTAATTACATTTAAGTAATTATCCCTTAATTATTTATTCAATTAATTATTCTTCTAATTAATCACATTCATTAATCCTTGATTAATCACATTCACTAACTAATTACCCTTAATTTATTACATTATTTAATTAACTTCTAAATAAATTTTATCAATTAATTCTTAAATTAATTGCACTAAGTAATTAATTCTTAATTACTTCCATTAGGTAATTATCCTTCTTTATTAATTATACAAAGTAATTAAACCCAAAACTACTTCCATTAATTAATTATCCTTCAATTAACTACATCCAGTAATTACCCAATAACTACTTCACTAAGTAATTACACTTTATAAATCACATTAAGTAATTATACTTAACAAATCATCAAGTGATTATCTTAAATTAATTAAACTAATTAATTAATTTATACTAATCACATTAATTAATTAATTACATTAAGAAATTAATCCCTTTAATTACTTTCATTAAGTAATTTTACTTAACCAATTCCACAAATGATTATCCTTAATTAGTTAATCTAATTAGTTACCTTAAATTAATCACATTAATTAACCATTTCATAATCCCTATTTAATGATCTTCATTAACTATTAAAAATTCTTTAATTACTTTCTTAAGTAATTATACTTTAATTAACCAACATTAATTACAAATTAATTAATTTTTAATAACCAATTAATTCATCTCTAATTACTTAATTAATTAAGTGCTTAATTGTAACTTAATTAGTCTTTAACTACTTGATAAATTAATTTCTAATTATTAAATAAAAATCTTACTTATCTAATTAATGATTTTAATTTCAAATTAATTTTTAACTTAAACCCTTAATTACTTAATTAATTAATCCTTAATTAATTAACTTACAATTCTTAATTACTTAAGTAATTAATACTAAATCATTAATTAATTAAATTAATTAATTGCCCTTTAATTAACTTATTAATTTAATTAATTTCCAAGCATTGAATCTTAATTAACTTAAGATAAAGTACTATCCTTATCAATGACATAATTACCATTTACAAATGCATTTGAAACCTTTTACTTAAAATTTACTTTTAAATTTCAAATTAAAAAATTTAAATAATTACAAATTTAACTTTAATAAAATTTAAAACGATTTATAAACCTTTTAAATCAAATGTTAAAGAAACACTTATCTTATAAAAGAAATTTATAAGAGTTTAAAACCAAATTATTTAAATTTCAAAATTTTGTTTTAATTTAATTTTTTTTAAACCTGGTTTTCAATGCTGCTTCGGGTTTGACCTGAAGCCTGCTCGAGTACTTACCCAAGAAAAACACACTGCTTTTCTTCTTTTCAATTTTTTTTGTTAAGTTCTTAAGTTTAAATTTTAAAAACGGAAACCCAACAACACTCACAACAACCCGAGGACTCACTCGAGCCTCCTTTCCAAAATCACGAATTCATCTCCAAGCCATCATCTCAACCCAAAATCTGACACCCAGAAATGCACCGTGCACATGCACGGTGGTTCCGAACACCTACGGTCAACGTCGCGGCCTTCCCAAAGTCGATGACCCCAATCTCAGACGAACCAAACCCCAAACTTATTCGATTCTCACTCGAAATCAAAATCGAGTGACTCTGAACATATCCTGGAACAACAGACCAACCTGAAACACCCTAGAATTCCCAACGCCGATCACCAGAGCACCGGAGATTCGAGACACAACTTCGCCGACACCCCTGCCACCCATCCCTAGAGTTTGGTGGAACTCGACCCACCAGAGGCGCCATGATAATCAAAATACTCGACCACGCCAAAAATAGGGTTACAGACATAAAACGATCACTGCTTCCACCACCGCAACTTGTTCACCTATCTGACATTTATGCCGACCTCTCCGTTCACCCTTCTACCTCCATTGAGAACCACGACCTCGTCGAGCAACTAGATCACCAGAGCAACCCAAAACACCCATTCCTGATCAACTCAAACCGCTCCCTCACCCCACTTCTAAAAATTGTGATTTTAGTTTTAGGAATCATGTTTTAAGTTAAGGATTCAGATCATATACCTGAATCATTGAATTAGGATGCTTGAATTTTTGACAAAACTAATGCTTGCCTGTTCTTTTGGTTTTTCCAGAGATATTCAAATTTATTTTAACTTAATTATAATTTTAAACATTAATCTATGATGAAACAACCAAATTTTGTTTATATTTTAAGTCCTAACAGTTATTAGATCAAAAGATAATGATTTTTGTTTGAAAACTTGGTCTTGAAAACAAAGAACAGTGATGTCACAGAAGAAACAGACATTCACACATCCATCATCCAAATATACACAGAAACATGCACTTATATATACACTCACAATATAGACTTAACACAAAATTAACATGCAACCATAATCATACTTAAGCTTTTTAAAAAAAAAGAGGTGTTACTAGCCAAGCATGCATGAAACAGAGGGCAGTTTTAGATTTTGAAAACTTAAATTGTTTTAAAGCTAGAAACTTGCGTTGTTTAGATCTTGTTAGAACTGAAAAATACTTGAGTACCTTTGCTTCTTCGATTTCAAAACTTGAATGTTGAAAATACTTGAATGCTGAAGAAATTGCTTGAACTTGCTTTGGTTAAATCTTAGGTTTGCTTGCTTTGATAAAACTCAGTTTGAATAAAATGCTTGCAGGTTTTGATTCTAGGTTTTAAGAGACGTACAGGTTTTGATTTTTGAGCTTGAAAACTGGATTATAGGTGAATGAATTAATTTTTGGTTTAAGGAAGGTGTCCGTAGGCTTTTGGTTTAGAGCTTGCTTTTGTTTAAAACTTAGTTTGAATAAAATGTAATGGCTATTTTGATCTTCATCTCAGGTTTAAGAAATGTAAACTTTGATTTTGATTTGCAAATTTTGATTACAAGGTATTGTTTCTTAGCTTTAAATCTGAAGAGGATAGAAAAGAAATTGAAGGGAAGGAACAATGTTTATATAAGTGAATTTGTAATTTATTTAAAATAAAAGAAAAATCAAAAATAATAAATGACACTTGTTTAAAGATTCAACATTTGTCATTTGTTTTTGCTTATTATTTAACATTTGTTTAAACAAGCTTTCATAGATTTACACATGTCATTTAAGTAATTCCTACTTATTTTAATGTTGAATAAAAAGCTTTATACTTAATTTATAAATTTATAAACACTTATATATATATATATATGAATTCCTTTAAAGAAAATAAAATAAATCTAATTATATACAAAATAAAATCTTATTCATATATTATAAAATTAAAAACAATTTAAAATATCTACCATTTTGAACTTCAAATTTAAATCCAAATTCAAATTCAAATTAAATTTGAAAGTTCAATTTAAAGTCAACTTAAAAATGTAGATATATAACAACACGTTAAATTTGAAAATAACAATTCTATTTTCTTTAAAATCTATTTATATAAATCAAACACATATTCTTATTTAATTTGAAAAAATCAAATTAGTTCACAAATTTAACCCAAAATTTATATTAATTATCAATTCAAATTCAAATTTTAAAATCCAATTTATTTTTCAAATATATTTATTTTTAATTTCAAATCAAAATTTTATTAAAAATCAATTTATATACATATATTTAAATAACAAACAAATACCTTATTTTGTTTGGAAATTTGAAATAAATTCACCAATAAAATCCAAAAATTTATACAAATTATTGCTTTAAATTTTACTTAAAGATCGGGGTCGTTACAGATTCCCCCTTAAGAAAATTTATCCTCGAAATTTGCCAGAGAGACAACAAATAACAGATGAACACATCTGAGATAAAGAATTGATTCAAGGTCAACTGAATATCCATTCTACACTTGGCTTTCCAAATTGGAATATCAATAATAAATTCAAGAACAACTTGTACATTACTTCACAAGATACTCGGGTCACCAGATCTACGAAATAAACAGGGGCACTGGTTAGTTCGAAGGGATAGCTAAGCATTCGTAGAATATATCGAGACCTAGACAATAGATAAATGGATCTAATCTTCCATAATTTTCAAATATTAGGTATGGATTCCAAACTCAGGTCGGAATATCTCAAATTATATATTAACTTGTCCCTTTTCGGACTTCGATTCACATAAGGAAATCACAACAAAAATTTCAAAGGTTTTGACCCAAATCGTTTTATCGATACAATTAAAATTTAGTTCCATATTTTATTAAGCAATTTAATTCAAATAAAATTTCAAATTCATTAAAGTCAAAATGAAAAGTTGAAGGAAACCGGTGAAAAGAATACGAAATAAAAATGATTCGCAGGGCCACCACCACACCGAAGCTTCTCCCTCGAGCTGCCACGAAGCCATCCAAGAAATTGAAATCGGATGGTGGACAAAAGAAATTGATAGAGAAAGATTGTTCCTTGTTGTTGCAGGTATTGACCATTGGAAGTGGTACTTCCCTATCCCCTATCTCGTCCTCTTCTTGCACTCATACTCACCATCAATGGATAGTAAGGGAATTTACTGAGGCATACAGACAAATATCTTAGGGATATACTCATTCTAGGGTATACTTCACCCTATCTCTAATAAGTTACCAAATGTGTTATACTCCTGAGCTAAGGTTCAACCTTCGGCTCTGATACCACTGTAACGATCCTGACTCGACCTTCGAAAATCGGTACTGGATACTTCACCCGTATTCGAATGTCGCAGATTCAAACGTCGAATCTGGTTCGTCGGAGCTTATAACACATTAAGTAAAACAACATAGCAGAAGAAATGAATAATATCACTGATATACAACAGTTGATACAATATGATTACAACAATATCAGAGACAATATATAACGGCGGAAAGAAATAACTCCAAAAGGTAATATCTTCAGAAGTCCTCAAGATAGATACTCCAACATACAGCGACTCCATTTCCTAAGTTCCAAAGACTATAAAGACTCCATACACCAAAAAGCGAGAATCACCATCAACATTGAAGTGAAGCAACTCGATCCAAATGCAATTGCCGATATCCAGAGATTAAAGGCTACCGAATCTACACCTACTATTTGATTATTTGAAAAAACCCAACTCTAGAATGACCGTGTGGAAAATTGTAGGCACCCAGAGTTTAGGAAAGGAACAATAAACTACAGGTCCGTCTTGAGACTATTATGAGCAAACAAAAACATTTTTTACTTTTGAAACAATAATAAAAGCATTTAATAATTGAAATGCAATGATTTTTGGAAAATGAAACTACCATAAGGCCTCCCGACACACACACTTGGGGGAGATTTCTCCTTATGATAATCAAACATGCTTAGTACGCCAAAATTCATTTGATATTATTATTAGTGCATAGTGCAGAAAACCTTTCGAAAGTATAATATTAATCATAGCCAGCATACGTACCATTATAGTATGCCTACTATAGCTACCATGTTAGATGGAAGGTTCTACAACTAAAACCGTACAAGGCGTGTATTGGTGATTGGATTTTCAACAAATGGTCAGGCCAAGGAACTTCCTATTGCCACATGGGTACGCCTCTGGAGGGACGCCCCGAGAACCTAGCCGGATCTCTGCCAAACACAAGGTTAGGTTACCTTTGTGACTAGGTAACTACTACACGAGTATGCCACCCCCGAGCGTAACCAACCTTTATCCGAGGCCTTGATACCAACAACCACGAAGTAATAAATTTGCAGTAACCACATAGGTTAAATATTTAGGCTCCATACCATGATACCACCTCTATCCAGAAGGAAACGAACATACCCTCAGGGTGCGCTACCCCCAAATAACCTTGCTGCATCTTTTCTGTTTCGACCATTCCAGGTTGTGAGGTCTTGATGCAGTCTCATCCACAAAGCTACGCTTTACACAAAAGCCGTGCTTCGTTCAACAAATGATCAGCAGCACTTCGTATGCCACATTACCAAATTGGAAATGTATAACTAGTAACCATAAACTACATAACCTCTAAACTCCTACGTCTCAAAGAAGGGTGTTAAGCTAAGAGAATAAATCTCCTTCACCAAACAAAAATGTATTTGATAGAAACCAGCTTTACATCTCAAAGTGTAAAGTTAGACACACATCCATACAAGTCTATTCCAGGTTTGAACAGAACCAAAGGCACTTCACAATGAAGCCCTTGCAACATGAGAATTCCCAATCCCGATCGGACTCCCCATCACATATGGAGATCTCTATACCGGTGCAACTCAGTGCAGAGACATTCGACGGGTAACCCTTTCATTCTCGAAAAAACACGGTCTTCACCACCGGTCTTTAAATGCTATCCATATCGTCGTATCATTATTCGAAATGGGTTATAGACACAAGGTCCTCTCCCGGCTAAACCGAATAATGAGCGTAATATTTAAAAACATTTGGATATTGGGATCTCAATTATGTCACAACTTAAAGCCCAAAACCTTTCTTCAAATGGTTTGAACAAATTACCATTTTCAAATCTTTAAACAAAAAGATTCACTTCACTAAGTTCACCAATCTTTCACAAAGATTAATTCATGGCTTTCAAAAAAATTCTCATTTCAAATCTTTTATATAAAAGATACACCATTTAAAATCCTCTTCAATTTCAAAAATAAGGTTCAACCATCTTTCACAAAGATTTATTCATAGGTTTCAAAACTAACTCAAAACTTGAAATCAATTGGAAAACCTTTCTTTATATGAAAGCTATTTGAAAATAAATAATTTTTGTTTTGGAAAAAATCCGATTACATTTGCATAAGTTAAAGCCCTTCAAGTCTAAAACTTGAGTTGAATTCAAATTTCCAAAATAATACTTTTAAAATGGTTTAAATCCTATATAAACATATTTATAACTTGTATAATCCATTTTAAACCATAATTTCCAAACACATAATTCAATTTCAAAACTTGAATTCAAATCAAACTATTTTAAATTTCAAAACTCTATCCAGTTATTCAAAATAACTTTTATCTTTGAAAACTCCCTTCCAAAAGCTTTTCATATTTAACCAATTCCATTTCCAAAACCATTTGGATTCAAAATTCAACTTTAAAACCATTTCAAAAATCCGTGACTTAACCAATTTCCTCGTGCAATCCATATTTTCGTGTGTAAGGTGTAGTCTAGGGGTTTCACACAACAGTGCAACATCATCAATCATCGCAGATTCAAGCACATCAATATCAATAAGCGGTATAATCCAATAATACATATCTCTATTCACAGATTCATAGATAAATAATATAAATTTATCACAGATAAATAAATTACATTCATCATGGATCACACCAAAATAATTCATAGCACAAAGCATAACATATCAGGAATATCAAACAATTCAACGATCAATAGAATTCAAGCACCCATAAGTAAGATTGATAAATTCTTAATTGATTTAATTAATCTCTAACTAAATTAATTACTTATTTTTTTAATTACTTGGATTACCTTAATCATGCTTACTTAACATTAATTAATTAATTATCTCTAATTATCTACTTTAACAAATCTTCCATGATTAATTGTTCTTTAGTTACATTTAATTAATTATCGCTTAATTATTTATTCAATTAATTATTATTCTAATTAATCACATTTAATTATTAATCTTTAATTAATCACATTAATTAATCCTTGATTAATCACATTCAGTAACTACTTGCTCTTAAGTTATTACATTATTTAATTAACTTCTAAATAAATTTTATCAATTTATTCTTAAATTAATTACACTAAGTAATTAATTCTTAATTACTTCCATTAGGTAATTATCCTTCTTTATTAATTATACAAACTAATTAAACCCAAAACTACTTCCATTAATTAATTATCCTTCAATAATTACATCCAGTAATTATCCAATAATTACCTCACTAAGTAATTACACTTTATAAATCACATTAAGTAATTATACCTAACAAGTCATCAAGTGATTATCTTATATTAATTAAACTAATTAATTAACTTAAACTAATCACATTAATTAATTAATTACATTAAGTAATTAATCCCTTTAATTACTTTCATTAAGTAATTATACTTAACCAATTCCATAAATGATTATCCTTAATTAATTAATCTAATTAATTATCTTAAATTAATCATATTAATTAATCATTTCATAATCCCTAGTTAATGATCTTCGTTAACTATTAACAATCCTTTAATTAATTTCCTAAGTAATTATACATTAATTAACCATCACTAATTACAAATTAATTAATTTTTAATAACCAATTAATTCATCTCTAATTACATAAATGATTAAGTGCTTAATTGTAACTTAATTAGTCTTTAACTACTTGATAAATTAATTTCTAATTATTAATTAAAAATCTTACTTATCTAATTAATGATCTTTAATTTCAAATTAATTAACCCTAATTAGTTAACTTAAATCCTTAATTACTTAATTAATAAATCCTTAATTAATTAACTTACAATTCTTAATTACCTAATTAATTAATACTAAATCATTAATTAATTAAATTAATTAATTACCATTGATTAACTTATTAATTTAATTAATTTCAAAGCATTAAATCTTAATTAACTTAATCAAGTACTATCCTTATCAATGACATAATTACCATTTACAAATGCATTTGAAACCTTTTACTTTAAATTTACTTTTAAATTTCATTTAAAATTTAAAATTTAAAATAATTACAAATTTAACTTTATCAAAATTTAAAACGATTTGAAAACCTTTTAAGTCAAATGTTAAAGAAACACTTATCTTATAAAAGAAATTTATAAGAGTTTGAAACCAATTTATTTAAATTTCAAAATCTTATTTTAATTTAATTTTTTTTAAAACCTGGTTTTAAATGCTGCTTCGGGTTTGACCCGAAACCTACTCGAGTACTAACCCGACAAAAACACACTACTTTTCTTCTTTTTTAATTTTTTTGTTAAGTTCTAAAGTTTAAGTTTTAAAACTGAAACCCAACAACACTCTCGAACCAACCCGTGGACTCACTCGAGCCTCCTTCCCAAAATCACGAATTCATCTTCGAGCCATCACCTCAACCCAAAACCTAACACCTAGAAATGCACCGTGCACATGCACGGTGGCTCCGACCACCTATGGTCAACGTCGCGACCTTCCCAAAGTCGGCGACCCCAACCTCAGACGAACCAAACCCTAGACTTCTTCGATTCTCACTCAAAATCGAAATCGAATGACTTTGAACAAATCCTAGAATAACAGACCAACCTGGAACACCCTCGAATTCCCAATGCCGATCACCAGAGCACCGGAGGTTCGAGCCACAACTTCGCCGACACCCCTGATACCCATCCCCAAAGTTTGGTAAAACTCGATCCACTAGAGGCGCCGTGACAATCAAAATATTCGACTATGCCAAAACTAGGGTTACATACATAAAACGATCACTGCCGCCACTATAGCGACTTATTCACCTATCTGACTTTTTGCCGACCTCTCCGTTCACCCTTCTACCTCCAGTGAGAACCACGACCTCGCCGAGCAACTAGATCGCCAGAGACAACCCAAAACACCCATTCCTGATCAACTCGAAATGCTCCCTCACCCCACTTCTAAAAATTGTGATTTTAGTTTTAAAAATAAAGTTTTAAGTTAAGGATTTAGATCATATACCTAAATCATTGAATTAGGATGCTTGAATTTTTGACAAAACTAATGCTTGCCTATTCTTTTGTTTTTTCCAGAGATTTTCAAATTTATTTCAACTGAATTATAATTTTAAACGTTAATCTATGATGAAACAACCAACTTTTGTTTATATTTTAAGTCCTAACAGTTATTAGATCAAAAGATAATGATTTTCGTTTGAAAACTTGGTCTTGAAAACAAAGAATAGTGATGTCATAGAAGAAACAAACATTCACACATCCATCATCCAAATATATACAGAAAAATGCACTTATATATACACTCACTATATATACTTATCACAGAAATTAACATGCAACCATAATCATGCTTAAACTTTTTTTAAAAAGAGGTGTTACTCACCAGGCATGCATGAAATGGAGGGCGGTTTTAGATTTTGAAAACTTAAATTTTTTTAAAGTTGGAAACTTGTATTGCTTAGATCTTCTTAGAACTGAAAAATACTTGAATGCCTTTGCTTCTTCGATTTAAATACTTGAATGTTGAAAATGATTGAATGCTGAAGAAAATTTCTTGAACGTGCTTTGGTTAAATCCTAGGTTTTCTTGCTGTGATAAAACTCAGTTTGAACAAAATGCTTGCGGGTTTTGATTCTAGGTTTTAAGAGATGTACAGGTTTTGATTTTTGATCTTGAAAACTGGATTACAGGTGATTGAATTGATTTCTGGTTTGAGGAAGATGTTCGCAGGCTTTTGGTTTAGAGCTTGCTTTTGTTTAAAACTCAGTATAAATAAAATGCACAGGCTATTTTGATCTTCATCTCAGGTTTAAGAAATGCAGACTTTGAATTTGATTTGCAAATTTTGATTACAGGTTATTGTTTCTTAGCTTTTAATTTGAAGAGGATAGAAAGGAAACTGAAGGGAAGAAAAAATCTTTGTATAAGTGAATTTGTGATTTATTTAAAATCAAAGAAAAATAAAAAATAATAAATGACACTTGTTTAAACATCAACATTTGTCATTTGTATTTGCTTATTATTTAACACTTGTTTAAACAAGCTTTCATATATTTACACATGCCATTTAAGTAATTCTTATTTATTTTAAGGTTGAATAAAAAGCTTTATACTTAATTTATAAATTTATAAACACTTATATAAATATATATATATATATATATATATATATATATATATATATATATGAATTCCTTTATAGAAAATAAAATAAATCCAATTACATACAAAATAAAATCTTATTCATATATTTTAAAATTCAAAACATTTTAAAATGTCTACCTTTTTGAATTTCAAATTTCAATCCAAATTAAAATTCAAATTAAATTTGAAAGTCCTGTTTAAAGTCAACTTAAAAATATACATATATAACAACACATTAAATTTGAAATTTGAAAATAAAAATTCTATTTTCTTTAAAATCTATTTATATAAAACAAACACATATTCTTATTTAATTTGAAAAACACAAATTAATTTACAAATTTAACCCAAAATTTATATTAATTATCAATTCAAATTAAAATTCAAATTTTAAAATCCAATTTATTTTTCAAATATATTTATTTGAATTTCAAATCAAAATTCTATTAAAAATCAATTTATATACATATATTTAAATAACAAACAATACCTTATTTTATTTGGAAATTTTAAATAAATTAACCAATTAAATCCAAAAATTTATATAAATTATTACTTTAAATTTTACTCAAAGATCGTGGTCGTTACAAATTCCCCCTTAAGAAAATTTCGTCCTTGAAATTTTCTAGGGAGACAACAAATAACAGATGAACACATCTGAGATAAAGAATTGATTCACCAGATCAACTGAATATCCATTCTGCATTTGGCTTTCCAAATTAGAATATCAATAATAAATTCAAGAACAACTTTTATAATAATTCACAAGATATCCGGGTCACCAGATCTACGAAATAAACATGGGCACTGGTTAGTTCGAAGGGATAACTAACCATTCGTAGAATATATCGAGACCTAAACAATAGATAAATGGATTTAATCTTCCATAATTTTCAAATACTAGGTATGGATTCCAAACTCCGGTCGGAATATCTCAAATTATATATTAACTTGTCCATCTTCATTCGATTCACACAAGGAAATCATAAAAAAATTTCAAATTTGGTTTTGACCCAAACCGTTTCATCGGTACAATCAAAATTTAGTTCCATATTTTATTAACCAATTTATTTCAAACAAATTTTCAAATTCATTAAAGTCAAAATGAAAAGCTGAGGGAAACTGGAGAAAAGAATACGAAATAAAAACGATTCGCAGGGCCACCATCACACCGAAGCTTCTCCCTCGAGCTGACACGAAGCCATCCAAGAAATTGAAATCGGATGATGAACAAAAAATTGATCGAGAAAGATTGTTCCTTGTTGTTGCATCTATTGACAATTGGAAGTGGTACTTCCCTGTCTCCTATCTCGTCCTCTTCTTGCACTCATACTCACTATCAGTGGATAGTAAGGGAATTTACTAAGGCATACAGACGGATATCTTAGGGATATACTCATTCTTGGGTATACTTCACCCTATCTCTAATGAGTTACCTAGTGTGTTATACTCCTGAGCTAAGGTTCAACCTTCGTCTCTGATACCACAAGGCCTCCCGGCACAATGCTTTTGGGAAAATGAAACTACCATAAGGCCTCCCGGCACACATACAATACAATCGCACACTTGTCGGAGATTTCTCCTTATGACAGTCAAACATGCTTACTACGCCAAAATTCATTTGAAATTATTATTAGTGCATAGTGCAGAAAGCCATTCGAAAGTGTAATATTAATCATAGCCAGCATACGTACCATTATAGTATGCCTACTATAGCTACCATGATAGATGGCAGGTTCTACAACTAAAACCGTATAAAGCGCGTATTGGTGATTAGATTTCCAACAAATGGTCAGGCCAAGGAACTTCCCATTGCCACATGGGTACGCCTCTGGAGGGACGCCCCGAGAACCTAACCGGATGTCTGCCAACACAAGGCCGGGTTACCTCTGTAACTAGATAACTACCACATGAGTATGCCATCCCCCGGTCGTAACCAACCTTTATCCGAGGCCTCGATACCAACAACCACAAAGTAATTAATTTGTAGAAACCACATAGGCTTAATATCTGGGATCCATACCATGATACCACCTCTATCTAGAAGGAAATGAACATACCCTCAGGGGGCGCTACCCCCAAATAACCTTGCTGCATCTTTCTTGTTTCGATCGTTCCGTGTTGTGAGGTCTCGATGTAGTCTCGTCCACAAAGCTACGCTTTTCACAAAAGTCATGATTCGATCAACAAATGATCAGCAGCACTTCGTATGCCACATTACCAAATTTTGAATGTATCACCAGTAACCATCAACTACATAACCTCTGAGCTCGTACGTCTTAGAGAAGGGTGTTAAGCTAAGAGAATAAATCTCGGCCACCAAACAGAAATGTATTTGATAGAAACCAGCTTTACATCTCAAAGTGTAATGTCAGACACACATCCATACAAGTCCGTTTCAGGTTCGAATAGAACCGATCGCACTTCACAAAGAAGCCCTTGCAATCTGGGAATTCCCAATCCCAATCGGACTCCCCATCACGTATGGAGATCTCTATACCGACACGACTCAATGCAGAGACATTCGACGGGTAACCCTTTCGTTCTCGAAAATACCCGGCTTTCACCATCGGTCTTCAAATGCTATCCATATTGTCATATCATTATTCGAAATGGGTCATATGACACAAGGTCCTCTCCAGGCTAAACTGAATAACGAGCATAATATTTAAAAACATATGGATATTGGGATCTCAGTTAAGTCAAAACTTAAATCCCAAAACATTTCTTCAAATGGTTTGAATAAATTACCATTTTCAAATCTTTAAACAAAAAGATTCACTTCACAAAGTTTGCCAATCTTTCGCAAAAATTAATTATGGCTTTCAAAACAATTCCCATTTCAAATCTTTTATATAAAAAATACACCGTTTAAAATCCTCTTCAATTTCAAAAATAAGGATCAACCATCTTTCACAAAGATTTATTCATAGCTTTCAAAACTATTTCAAAACTTGAAATCAATTGGAAAATCTTTGTTTATATGAAAGCTATTTGAAAACAAATACTTTTATTTTCGGAGAAAAACTGATTACATTTGCACAAATTAAATCCCTTCAAGTCTAAAACTTGGATTAAATTCAAATTTCCAAAATAATATTTTTAAAATGGTTTAAAACCCATATAAACATATTTATAACTTGTATAATCCTTTTTAAACCATAATTTCCAAACATATAATTCAATTTCAAAACTTGAATTCAAATCAAACTATTTTAAATTTCAAAACTCTATCCAGTTATTCAAAATAACTTATATCTTTGAAAACTCCCTTCCAAAAGATTTCCATATTTAACCCAATTCCATTTCCAAAACCATTTCAAAAATCCATAACTTAACCAATTTCCTCATGCAATCCATATTTGTGTGTGTTAGATGTAGTCTAGGGGTTTTACAAAATAGTGCAACATCATCAATAATCACATATTCAAGCACGTCAATATTGATAAGCAGTATAATCCAATAACGCTTATCTCCATTCACAGATTCTTAGATAAATAATATATATTTATCACAGATAAATAAATTACATTCATCACGGATCACACCAAAATAATTCATAGCACAAAGCATAACATATTAGGAATATCAAACAATTCAACGATTAATAGAATTCAAGCATACATAAGTAAGATTGATAAATTCTTAATTAATTTAATTAATCTCTAATTAAATTAATTACTTATTTTTTAATTACTTGGATTACCTTAATCCTGCTTACTTAACATTAATTAATTACAAATTAACTAATTAACTATCTCTATTTATCTACTTTAACAAATCTCCCTTGATTAATTATTCTTTAATTACATTTAAGTAATTATCCCTTAATTATTTATTCAATTAATTGTCCTTCTAATTTATCACATTTAAAAATTAATCTTAATTAATCACATTCATTAATCCTTGATTAATCACATTCAGTAACTAATTACCCTTAATTTATTGCATTACTCAATTAACTTCTAAATAAATTTTATCAATTAGTTCTTAAATTAATTACACTAAGTAATTAATTCTTAATTACTTCCATTAGGTAATTATCCTTCTTTATTAATTATACAAAGTAATTAAACCCAAAACTACTTCCATTAATTAATTATCCTTTAATTAGTCACATCTAGTAATTACCCAATAATTACTTCACTATGTAATTACACTTTATAAATCACATTAAGTAATTATACTTAACAAATCATCAAGTGATTATCTTAAATTAATTAAACTAATTAATTAACTTAAACTAATCACATTAATTATTTAATTAATTACATTAAGTAATTAATCCCTTTAATTACTTTCATTCGGTATTTATACTTAACCAATTCCACAAATGATTATCCTTTATTAATTAATCTAATTAATTATATAAAATTAATCACATTAATTAATCATTTCATAATCCCTAGTCAATGATCTTCATTATTAAAAATTCTTTGATTACTTTCTTAAGTAATTATACTTTAATTAACCATTATTAATTACGAATTAATTAATTTTTAATAACCAATTAATTCATCTCTAATTACTTAATTAATTAAGTGCTTAATTGTAACCTAATTAGTCTTTAACTACTTGATAAATTAATTTCTAATTATTAATTAAAAATCTTACTTATCTAATTAATGATCTTTAATTTCAAATTAATTAGCCCTAATTAATTAACTTAAACCCTTAATTACTTAATTAATTAGTCCTTAATTAATTAACTTACAATTCATAATTACTTAACTAATTAATACTAAATCATTAATTAATTAAATTAATTAATTACCCTTTAATTAACTTATTAATTTAATTAATTTCAAAGCATTAAATCTTAATTAACTTAAGATAAAGTACTATCCTTATCAATGACATAATTACCATTTACAAATGCGTTTGAAACCTTTTACTTTTATATTTATTTTTAAATTTCATTTTAAATTAAAAATTTAAAATAATTACAAATTTAACTTTAACAAAATTTAAAACAATTTAAAACCTTTTAAATCAAATGTTAAAGAAACACTTATCTTATAAAAGAAATTTATAAGAGTTTAAAACCAAATTATTTAAATTTCAAAATCTTGTTTTAATTTAATTTTTTTTAAAACCTGGTTTTAAATGCTGCTTCGGGCTTGTCTTGAAGCCTACTCGAGTACTTACCTGAGAAAAACACACTGCTTTTCTTCTTTTCAAAATTTTTCTGTTAAGTTCTTAAGTTTAAATTTTAAAAACGGAAACCCAACAACACTCTCGAACCAACCCGAGGACTCACTCGAGCCTCCTTTCCAAAATCACGAATTCATCTTCGAATAAAATGTACAGGCTATTTTGATCTTCATGTCAGGTTTAAGAAATGCAGGCTTTGATTTTGATTTGCAAATTTAGATTACAGGGTATTGTTTCTTAGCTTTAAATTTGAAGTGGATAGAAAAGAAATTAAAGGGAAGGAACATTGTTTATATAGGTGAATTTGTAATTTATTTAAAATAAAAGAAAAATAATAAATAATAAATGACACTTGTTTAAACATTCAACATTTGTCATTTGTATTTGCTTATTATTTAACACTTGTTTAAACAAGCTTTCATAGATTTACGCATGTCATTTAAGTAATTCTTACTTATTTTAATGTTGAATAAAAAGCTTTATACCTAATTTATAAATTTATAAACACTTACCTAAATATATATGTATATATATATGAATTCCTCTAAAAAATAAAAAAATCCAATTATATACAAAATAAAATCTTATTCATATATTTTTAAATTCAAATCATTTTAAAATATCTACCGTTTTGAATTTCAAATTTAAATTCAAATTCAAATTAAATTTGAAAGTCTAATTTAAAGTCAACTTAAAGATATACATGTATAACAACATATTAAATTTGAAAATAACAATTCTATTTTCTTTAAAATCTATTTATACAAAATAAACACATATTTTTATTCAATTTTAAAAACTCAAATTAATTCACAAATTTAACCCAAAATTTATATTGATTATCAATTCAAATTCGAATTCAAATTTTAAAATCCAATTTATTTTTCAAATATATTTAATTTTAATTTCGAATCAAAATTCTATTAAAAATCAATTTATACACTTATATTTAAATAATAAACAAATACCTTATTTTATTTGGAAATTTTAAATAAATTCACCAATTAAATCCAAAAATTTATATAAATTATCACTTTAAATTTTACTCAAAGATCGAGGTCATTACAACTTTCCTAAGGAAGAGCAATTAATAGCCTATTAACTACATAATTAATACATTATAATTGTACATTTTTTATTCTAATACACACACACATATATACATACACATACACACATGTACAAATACATATGCGTACATATATGTACACACATACGTACATATACACATACGTACGTACGTACATACATATAATATATGTGCCTAGCAATTTTTAAGTGTGCAGAGATTACGCCTTAAACTAGAATTGAATGTCAACACTTTCAAAATTATACAAATCCTATTTCCATATTATCAATATACCATAAATCAAATATCCAAAAATCCAATCAACAGACTTGTATATAGTAAAATTCAAACTGACCTATTTTATACTAAAATAATGGATAAACCAATAATAATATAACTTACAATTCATAACACTTATATATACACATATATATACATTATCACACATCTCACTGAATCCATTATTTAGGCCTTATAAGAAATCTTTCATATTCCGCCACTACAATTAATTACTTTCCTAAAGTGGATTTAATAACAATCAACAGCTTATTAACTATGCAATTAAGACATATACTTGTACGTTATTTGTGATATATATATGTATATTTACATGTATATGTATGTATATGTATACATTTACATGCCTAGCAATTTCTAAGCATGAGAAGATTACGCCCTAAAATAGCCTTAAATATCAACTCTTTCAAAATTTTACAAAACCCATTTCCATATTATTAATGTACCACAAATCGAATATCTAAAAATCAAATAAACAGACCTGTATACAAATAAAATCCAAACTCCACCTGTTTTATATTAAAATAATGGAATAAACCAATAATAACATAAACTTACAATTTCAATTATTTTGGCGCTATATTCAACTTCTTTCTTACATAAATTAGAAAAGGGACTTTCTATTCAAATTGTGGAAATAAGCAGTGCAAACAGTGAATAAGAATTCATACCTTATATACCATTTCCTAATAAAAAAATGTTAATCAAATTCATAGAAAACGAATAACGAGTGGAATAGAAGGTTAAACATCAAAATTATAAAATTACACAATTCCCATTGTTTTAATATATAAAAACAATTGAGATTCAAACCTAAGAATTGGCATTTCACCTTAGGGGAATTTCTGGAGTTTTAATGTGAAGATTTCGTAAACCAAAATTCCATAAGGCATATATCAAATCATATTGCACTAATTAATTACTAAAATATAAAGACTAAGATTTCCACTCACTATGGGTCCATAGCTTTTCCTCTTTTTTTGGGATTTGCCACGCCTTCTATAATCTCTTTCAAATTCTTCTTTTTAATATATGCAACAAGGGATTTGTATATGGGTAAGACTCAGAAAATTAAACATTTGGAGGAGTATAGGTTTAGAAAATAAGCAATAGACATAAACAAATATATAGGATTTTACCTGAAAACCTAAAGATATTTTTTGAATCTTCTGAAGAGATGAATTGACAAACCTTCGCTAAGTTCCCAAAATAATTTGTGAATAAAAGTGAAAGGGCTGGGCTCTTATTATAGCTGTTGAAATGCACCATAACCATCGGACTTTAGTCGGTTTAAAATAATAAAATTAGAAATGTTCACTGTTGCAAGAAGCCTTAGCTATCATATGACCATCGGTTGACCACCTCTACCCTACCGTTCCACCGCCAATGGTCGACCGGTCCTAGGGGAGTGGTCGACCGTTACGTTATTTTGGAAAAAGAATTTCATGGCGTTGTTTTTATTTATTTTATTCCTTAATTATAACTATCCTTCATTAGTTTTAATGTTTACTAAATCCCCAAGTCTAATTGTTGTTAACTTTCAAATTTTAAATTTAATAATTATTTGAATTTATATTTTATTCAAATTATTTAAATCCTAAAACATCAAATGTTCATAACTTTTCTGTTTAAGCTCCGTTTTTAACATGTTATATATGGAAATTGATCAAAATTTCGCCACGAACACAACAACATAATTTTCATGGTCAAACTCTGACTTTTGCAAAATTACTATATTTATCCGTATCTTATTTAATTAATTTATCCAATTTTATTTAGTATTGATTTTTCCAAGGGTGTTATAATTCATGTTTTCTTTGAAAACATTTGCAGGTTTAAATTTGATCGAAATCACGTTTTCAATTTTAATATCATTTTAAAAACTATGCCTAATACTATGATATCAATCATAGTATAGAAGGAGATACAAATCACTCACTTAAATCCCAAAATGCACTCAAATCAAGGTAGATCTAGGATAAACTATAAATAACACGAATTCCAAGGAACACAAACAGTAAGTAATGGATCTTTTGCTTATCCCCTACTAATCTCTCTTTAATTGCTTAGGCTAAATAAAATAAAGATTTAAGACACTTTTAACTAAGGAGATGATTAATGAGAGTTTAGAATATTTCTTGGGAAGTGGGATAATGGTTAGGGGTTTTCCGATTAGCTCCTATTAGCACAAATCATGAAATGGGTTAGTGGGGGTAAGTAGGTGTTTAGGCTAATGACCTACTATTATGTCCAAAATCACTCTAACTTCAAATAGCTATATCGCCAAAATTGTAAGGCCAAATATCTATTATGACCACTTAAGGGAAAAAGAAACCATCATAACTTTCTTTTGGAAGTAATTTCAAACCCTAATTCGACCCCAATCAATAGTTATAGGCCTAACAATTTTTAGAATCAAAATTTTCCGATAAAATTTCTAAAGGCCAAAAATTCTGATACTTAACATTCGTCAAAGTTACAGTCAAATACGACCCAATTTGAATTTTAAAATCATATTTTATGATCCTTCGATATGTAAAATACCGGTCGTTACACTCTTACCTCCCCCAAAGGAATTTTCTATAACATCCCCTGCTTTGAGGCCCGAAGCTTATCGCTATAAACGATGCAGTCATCTATAGTATTAACTTTCGGTGACAAAAAAGGTAATGTTAATGGTATCCATAATATCAGAAGAACATGAGTATGAAACAAAATCACATATTTCAAAAAACTTTTCTAATTACATTGCAAAACAATATACCATATTCAATTACATAATCCCAAAATGATTCCTAGGTTTGATCAAATATAATAATTACAAATTACGTCAAGAGCGACACATGAAGATGCCTCCTTGGATGAGCAGAGTGCTAAATAGACATATTAGTCATAAATATATCACATCGGAAATAAAACAAAATAGCTCCAGCTAACTTTCCTTTTGCACGACTCTGAAAGCTAATTCATGTAACCTACTAACCTGAAAAACCTTAACTCTCAATCTACTCAAATTAAATTTTTAGCACTCGAGAGTTTAAGGGGAGAACACAAACTTTGAGTCAGACATAAAGACTGGTGGGAACAATACTATTACATCTCAATTTACTGATATTAAGTGAGACCATGCAACTTAGGGGAACGGGTTTCCCCTCACCAATATCTTTTTAAGAGTATATCTTTTGCAAATAGCAATCCTACAATCAAATTGATTATAATAACAAGGGCAATAACATATATGCATATAAATTGGGTAATCAATGGACTATCTATCCAACATTATATTTTTATTTGGCTAACTATAAACCATTGGCTGACTAGGGCCTACTAGACATAATAAATAATCTAACTTCAATTAGACACAATACTTGACGGTCTATCCTTAACTTACTTCTCCTAGGGTCACCTGATCCTAAAGGTTTTGCAGGCCATCAATAAACTATCATTTCTCTGTATATTTCTTTCTGTGTGTAACATCATTTTAGTCTTACCTATGACAAAGCCCTACAAACTAGAATTTTGGACAAATTTTAGCTAGGACCTAATAGCTAAAGTATTGGGCGCGACCGCATACCAGTCCCATCCGTCTTCTAATATCTGAGTCATAAACTTAGGGTTAACCACCCCATCCAATATTCCTTCCAAACATTTCTTTCAAATTGATTTAGCCCTTTTAAATCATACTTAAACAAGGAAAATGTACCCTTTGATTTACTCAAAATACCATTTCCATAATATATATGCTTACAAAAAACAATGTTGATGAAAACCTAAACCATTAGGGTTATCTATCCCCCCTTTAAAACAAGTTAAAGCCCTTTTTGTGATATCCTGGATTTTCGAGCATTAGATAATTGGATAGTTATCTGATTTAACTTTTAAAAATACTGATTTATAAATTGAACAAATTTAAATATGATAATCTCCATTATAAATTATTTAAAGTTTGGCAAAATTGTTAATTTCAAACCAATAATAATAATGCGTTGTGTATATATATAGATTTTTAAATAGAATTATTATATACAAATTGAATTTGTGTTTGTTTAACTATATATATATATATATATACCAAACTGATTTTTAAATTGGATTTTAAATTTGATTTGAATTTGAATATTTGAATTTAAAATTCAAAAGGACAGATATTTAAAAATATTTGGATTTAAATTATATGTATAAGCTTTTATTTGTATATATAATTTGTTTTATTTTATTTTTAAAAAATAATTCATACATTTAGATAAGGGTTTATAAATTAGGTGTAAAAGCTTTTATTTACATTTAAAATAAATAAAAATAAGTATTAATTACTTAAAGGACAAGTGTTAATACATGAAGACACCTTAATAACAAGTGTTAATTAATAGGTAAATGTAAATGACAAATGGTAAGTTTTTAACAAGTGTCATTTATTATTTTGATTTTTTCTTTTATTTTTATTAAATTACATTTTAGCCTTTTTAAACACATACTTTCCTTCTCTTCGTTTCTTTTTTTCTACTCTCTTCTCAAAGCTAAGAAAAACAATACCCTGTAACAAATACTCAAAAAAAAAAATATAAATATCAATACTCCTCAAACCAGAAAACTAATCCAATTCAACAGCCTGTATTTCATTTTCAATATCAAAACCAAAGCTTGAACATTTTTTATTCAAATCTGAGATGAAAATCCAAAAGCCTGCCAGAATTTTCATCTTTGTTTCAAAGCAAGCAAACCTGAAGAATAATCTAAAGCAAAATCAAAGCACTTCAGTTTCAACATTAAATACATCAAAGCATTTCCAGATTTTAGTTCATTCATCTCCGTTTCTTTCAAAACAAGTGAGTAGACCTTTGTTTTAACAATTTAAATCTGGTGATAAATGAATATATACCTTGATGCAGGAAACAGTGATATAGTATATATATAGATGACATGAATATTTGGGTGAGAATGCAATGATACATGTATGTGACATGTCTGTGTATACATAATCATTTAGGTAGCCTCTGTTCTTAGTTGCAGGCTAAAATTCAGTCCCAAAAATCAATCCTTTTGTTTCAATAACTTTCAAATCATGATCATTTAAAGAAAATTGTTTATATTAACCCAATCTTGTTTTAAAAAAGTGTTTATAAGTATAAGTTGAAGGTAATTAACTAGTAAATAGAAATTTACAGTGAAAACTTAATTCAAGTTAAAGTCCGATTTTGAAATTTACTAGTGTTGATTGCAAATATGGATTTGTAACTAGAAACCATGAATTTTAGGGTATAAATCGCGATTTTTAGGTCTGTGATTAACGGGGAAATTTGAGCTTTGACGAAAAATGGAAAATCTTCAAATTTCGTCGATCGATGTCAAACAGAGGCTCGGGATTCATGTCAAAGGAGGCTCGAGGAATGTAGATAATGGGAAAAATAGTCGGAGGTGATATATCTTGCCATGGTGGCACGACGAAGTAATATTTGGGTTCAATATTGAGTTTAGAAGACGATGGATTGAATGGTAATTCTGTGGTCGTGGTTTGAATCAAGTTGATCAAACCAAGTGGATAAGAAGGAGGATGTATTGACGAGTCTTCAGGGGGGGAGGCGTGAACGCTAGTGGTGGGAATGATCGACACGAGGTGATTTCTGATGATCGAATGGGTTCAGGTGAAATTCCATTGGGCTGGACTTCGATTTCGAGGCCATCCAAAGGTTCTGGATGATGGGATGCTTGGGAAGGATCATCGACAACTTGCTAATGACTTCGACGACGATCAGCGGTGATCGGAGTGTCGTGCATGTGCACGCGTGCACCAGCGTGTCTGTGACGGGATTAGTTTTGGGTAGATGCTGATTCCTCGTGACGAACTCGAAGTAAGCCAGCTTTTGGCTCGGGTTATGATTCAGGTGTGAGAGTGTTTTAAATAAAACTGTTTTAAATAGTTTAAACAAGAAAGAAAAAAATAGAAGAGGAAGAACTGGCTCGGGAGAAATATGAGTTTGCCTTGCGGGTTAGTATAGTAAGGTAATATCGAGGTCTGGATTTAAGTTAAAATAGGTTTTAACCTTTCTTTCTTTATTAAACAATAAGTGTTTTATATTTAAAAGTTTGATTTATTTAGTTGTAAAATTTATTTTAACTTAGTAATCCTTGAAGTTTAGTTAAGACTTAATTTATAATGTAATTTAATTAAGGAATAAATGTTTTATCATTAATTAACTTAAGGGACTAAAGTTAAATTATGGACTAATGATAATTTGATTCAAGGCCAATTTGATAAGATTTTTAACAATAATTAGGAAGTAAATCAAGATAAATAACTTATCTTTTAATTATTTAACGTTTGAGTGATTAAGATTTATTAATTAAATAGAGATTAATTATTATAGGTGATTAAAGATAAAAATAATTAACAATTAAGGGTTGATTAATTAATAACCAAAGGATAATTAAAGGATTAATTAATCAAGGTAATTAATTAAGGATAATTAAGTGATTAAGATTAATTAATTAAGTAAGTATAACCAATTGATTATTGTGTAATCAAGGAATAGTTAATTAATGAATACGATTAATCGAGGATAATTGACTAAAGATTATTTTTCAAAAACAATTAATTAAAAGGATAATTAATTAAGGGAAGTGATTAGAAGACCTTTAACTAGTGTAATTAATTAATTAAGGTGATTAATTAAAGGTTAATTACTTAATGTAATTAAAAGATAATTAATCAAGGATGATTAATTAAGATGGATAATTAAAGAATGATTTATTATTAGAGTTTGTAATTAATAAATGTTAAGTAAGCAGGATTATGGGAATCCAAGTGATTAAAGTTGGTAATTAATTTAATTGGAGATTAATTAAATTAATTAGGAATTATATCTAATAAGTCTTGTTTATGGATGATTGAATGATGTTGGATGACTTGGATTAATGATATCTCTTATATTCAATGAGATGTGTTGTGATATGAATGGGTTGAACTGTGATAATGTAGGTTATCTTTCTTAGTTGAATTGTTATGTGATATGATATCCTGGATATGAATTGTATTGTTTAAGCTTAACAAATTGGATTAGAGATGACAATGAATTCGAAGAGACCGGAGTCGGGTGTTAGTAAATACTCGAAACCACTTCGATTCGTAATCCTCTATAAATTCCTTATGGATTTGTCATGGGAAATCAATAGGCTGGAAATGGAATGATTTAAGTAATTGGACCCTTAAACTATGTAGTGGTATGCAGATATTGATGTGTGAAAAGTGTTGACTAAAATAAATTGGAAACTCGTAATGAGGTACGAGTTACCTCGGGTTTTAAATAAGTTTTATGAATTAGAATTTCATGTTAGATGGGTTTACTCAAGCTGGTTTCCAGCCTGATCCGCGTGTTACTTTGATGTAATGCTCGGGTCAGACCAAGTATTACACTTTTTTAGGTAAGGACGTTCTAGAGCTAAGTACGCGAGCTGGATGGCAGGAATGCATGGAGTGTATTCCGCTGTGATATATTGTAGTTTGTTGGGACATGTAGGTTTTATCTATCCAATGTTTGTGTATATGTTGTAAATTCTGATATATTGATGTAAATTAATTGAAACAGTTTCCTTTGTATAACTGCTATTTTATTTGATATTATATTTTGATCCGCTGCGAATGTGAGAATCTATGTTTTGGTGTTTCCGTTTCTTCTTCTTCTTCTATCTCTTTTCTTCTTTTCCCTAACTATCTGGAATTTTCTGGATCGAAATTTCCGAATCGTTGCATTTTGGTATCAGAGCTGAAGGTTAAGCGAGAACCTTGGCTCTAGTGGGCGTACTCATTTAGGATAGGGTCAGTGCTACCCTAGAATGAGTTGAGTTTATATATGAAAGCGTACTTGTTATCTTTTTATATAAAGGTTTTCAAAATGGTTTTAATGAATGGTTTTTTATAAAAGCTTATATTGTATATATAAAGCAATAATTAGTTGTTGGATATTGAAAATAAATAAGAATTTAAGTGGTAAATATATATATCCAAATAGGAATTGAATAGAATGAAGCATACAAATAAGTAGAATTTAATATTGGTTTCAAACCAAAATATAATAAAATGGTTATTGTATCAAATATTGGGATGTTTGTTTCCCAATAATGATAAAGTAAAGTGAAATGTGTTAAGGAAGTAAACTTTTCGATAAGTATGACTTGTAAATTGAAGTGGGTTTTAAATTGTGAAGTTTGAATCCTAAGATTAAAAACATTTGAAATTTGTTTTCAAATTGTTAAAAGGAATGATAAATAATATTATTCAGAATATTTTTGAATGTGACCTTATTTCAAAATAAGAAATGTTTGGAAAAGTTTAAAGGAATTTGTTTTGAATTTAAAATCAAAGGTGGTTTAAAATTTAAGTAACATGGTGTGTAAAGGAAATAGATATGTATATTTGAAATAAATCTAAGGTTGAGTTTTGAATTTTCCTTGGAATGTGATGTGAAACCCAAAGTGAAGTAAGTTTTTAAACTTAAGTGGGATGATTATTAATCTGAAGTTTAAAATTTGAAATGGGAATTCAAATTTAAGTAATTGGATTAAATTAAAGTAAATTCAATTTTGGGGAAATTAAATAAGTTTAGAACAGACAACCTGAATTGGAAATTTCAAAATGAAATTGGGATTTAACTTGGAAAGTTAAATGATAGGTTTGAATTTGGAGTTTGTGTGATCTCAAAATGGGTTTGAAATCTGGAAATTGGAAATGGATGGATGTTTTAAAATAATTTGGATAATATTATCCTATTGTTATTAATAATCTTTAAACTGTGAATTGGTTTTGTGTAAATGAATGAAGAAATGGAGTGTGGTAATATGTCCATTATTGAGATAAAAAGGGAAATTAAACTTTAATTGGAAAATTAAGGAGATGAAATTACTTTGAAATTAAGATTTAAATGTTCAAAAGGATTGGTTTCAAAGACAGAAATTGGGTAATAAATTGGATTTCAAAGATTAAATTATTTAAAAAGGATTTGGACCTAGAAATAGGTTAATTTGATTCAAGAGGTTAAACCAACATTTGAAAATTTAACTTGAATAAATTTAATTCGAGATGATTTATAGCGAAATAGAATTTGAATTAGTTCAAATTTAATTTGAATTAGTTTGAATAATTTGGAATTGTGATTAAAGTTGAATAGTTTCAAATTCAAATGGAATTTGATTTGAATTTGGAAAGAATCGAGGTTAATTCAACTTGAATTGGAATTAGTTCAAACTGGCGTTGAAATGAATTAAGATTAAAAACTAGTTCAATTTGAAAATTATTTAAATAAATTGAGATTGAAATCAAAGTGGAATAAAGTTAAATTTTGAGTGGGAATTGAAGTTGTTAAATTTGATTTGAGATTGAATTAATGTTAAGAAGGAGTGTAAATTTAAAATTGAATTGATCGGAATAAATACTGGGTAGTTGAATAGTTTGGCTCTGGACCATTTTCAAAATAAATTGTTTTAATATAAACCTATTTTTCCAAGCTATTTCTATACAACCTTTCTTTTCAAAATCAAAACTATCTTATACTTATTTTACAACTACTTTTGGAACTATTTAACTATTTTACAACTGTTTTATAAACTAATTACAATTTTTCAACTACTTTATAACTAATTACTATTTCACAACTATTTTGCAGTTCTTTAAAATTTCTATAACTATTTGACTATTTTCCAACTATCTTACAATTACTTAATTATTTTATAGATATTTTACAAACTAATAATTATTTTTCAACTACCTATCTATTTTTAAAATTTTCAAGCTATTTTCTAAATTTAAGCTGAACAGAGCTCAAACTATTTATGATTAAATGTCCATTTGAGATAAGAATTAAGATGATAATCCAAATGAGGATTGAGGCAACTGTGAATAAGTGAATAAAAATCAAAATGAATGTGAGTAGAAAAAGCAATTAATTTGGTTAATTATCAGTGGAGATGAGTACGTAGGATGTACCTATATTATTCTATTCACATAACGATTTGATCCAAATTCGAGCACAGAATTTCGAGATAGTATGTCGATCCGAGTTGTGATTTTTCACTCGATTTTCGGCGACGAACCTGGATATGGATTTTTGATTGGTTCTGGATATTCTCTATCATAGTGATGGCTATGCAAGTAGAATGACGTTTTCTGATCATGGAACTAGATCTGAGTCCCCACTAGGAAGTTGGGTGGACGAAACTAGTTCGGAAGTAAAATTGTGCGATCGAGTGGGCGATTAGATTGATATAGCTTACAGATAATATGTGTACATCGTACGCATTTGAATGAAATTGATATTGAAAATTTATGGATAAGAACTGTAAAATGTTTTTGAAACGAAGAGTATATTTTGGGAAATATATGATAAAATAAAGTAGAAATTGGATATTTCTATGGTAGAAATTTACTTTATAGAAGTAAGTAATATGGTTAATAACTTTATAAAAGAGTAATCAGAATTGAATATTTTATTTGGTGCATAATAAAGTTATATATATCTGTTATGTAAGATAAATCTCTCCTTGATGAATCTAGCCAGAATAAAAAGGGATTTTGAAAGTATTTGAAGTATAAAAAGGGAATTTGTACAAGTAGGAAGTGATCCAAAGATTTTCAAAGTTATATATATATATATATATATATACACACAAAGGATTTTATGAGAATGGTTTTGGAGAAAAGGTTTTGGAACCTTTGGATTTGGAAAAGGCTTTTGATTTTTGGGAAAATCAAATTTTAGGAATTTAGAAAGCCTAGTTTGAGAATTATCGAGTTTGGGAATCGATTTTGTGTAAAGGAGATTTATGTAAAATCATAAAGGTATGATTTGGTAAATACTATATGTATATGGTATAAAGTGTTTTGAGATTAGCTTTGGGGAAAAAGGCGCTCCCTTGAAATGAATTTCTCAGGAGTGCTATGGGGTGGTACTGCCTTAAAACCTAAGGGGTGGTTCTATGGTTGATTCTGTGAGGAGTCCAGACAATCTAGTTCCTGAGGATTATGTGTAGTGGGTAGCGAAAGTCAAGGGCGCTGATGCCTACAGTGACATTTGGGTTATGCTGTGATGACAGTGTAGCTTGATGCTAATGCGATCTACTATAGACCATAGCAAAAGTCGTGTGTGCTGCTGAGAGTCAACAGCCAACGTTTGATTTTACATCGGTAGACTGCGACCTATGGTAATATAGCGAAATTCATGTGTGTTGCTGAGAGCCAACAGTCTACTTTTGATTTTACATCGGTAAACTACAATCTATGAAGAAATAACAAAAGTCGAGAGGCCGTGAGAGCCTAAGGCTACATTGGGACTCGACTAATGTAGTCTGCGACCTATGTGGGAGTAGAGAAATTTCATTTTTTGGCAGTGAAATTCGAGGGCGCTGATGCCTATAGTTACATGGACTTTTGCTGTGATGGAAACGTATTCCAAGATGTAACTGCGATCTGTAGCGGGTTTCATGGCATAATCGAAAGGCGTGGAGTGCCTACGGTTATCTATGGATTTTGCCGGGATGGCAACGTAGCCATCGGATTAACTGTGACCATGGATGGGGGTGACGATTTCCAAAGCATTCTCACCAAAGATGTTTCCTCTGTTTTCAAAATGTTTTCTATATTTCCAATAAAAGTTATTTTTCAAGTATTTTCATTGGGTGTTGAAAACGGGTCTGCTAAATACTCATAGATTTTCAATCCTACACCTTATCAATGTATAACTTAGTTTTTATGAGAACAAGGATGGACTGGTTGAAACATCGAGTTATAAAAATTATTTTTATAAAGCTATTTTTGTAATATTATATAGATTTTAAAGGCGTTTTTAAAATTCTTAAAAGGATTTATAGTGGCCAAAGAGAAATTTAACTGATAATAACTATTTTAATAAAATTCTGGTTTCGTTCTTTTCGAGGACGAAAAGATTCTAAGAGGGGAGGAATGTGATATCCCGGATTTTCGGGCATCAGATAATTGGATAGTTATCTGATTTAACTTTTAAAAATACTAATTTATAAATTGAACAAATTTAAATGTGACAATCTCCATTATAAATTGTTTAAAATTTGGCAAAATTGTTAATTTCAAACCAATAATAATAATGTGTTGTATATGTATATATAGATTTTTAAATAGAATTATTATATATAAATTGAATTTGTGTTTGTTTAAATATAATATTATATATATATATATATATCAAATTGATTTTTAAATTGGATTTGAAATTTGATTTGAATTTGAATATTTAAATTTAAAATTCAAAAGGATAGATATTTAAAAATATTTGGATTTAAATTATATGTATAAGATTTTATTTGTATATATAATTTGTTTTATTTTATATTTATTTTAAAAAGTAATTCATATATACATTTAGATAAGGGTTTATAAATTAGGTATAAAAGATTTTATTTACATTTAAAATTAATAAATATAGGTATTAATTACTTAAAGGAAAAGTGTTAATACATGAAGACACCTTAATAACAAGTGTTAATTAATAAGTAAATGTAAATGACAAATGGTGAGTTTTTAACAAGTGTCATTTATTATTTTGATTTTTCTTTTATTTTTATTAAATTACGTTTTAGCCTATTTAAACACATACTTTCCTTCTCCTCGTTTCTTTTTTTTCTATTCTCTTCTCAATGCTAAGAAAAACAATACCCTCAAACAAATACCCAAAAACAAAATCTGAAAATCAATACTCCTCAAACCAGAAAACTAATCCAATTCAACAGCCTATATTTCATTTTCAATATCAAAACCAAAGTTTGAACATTTTATTCAAACCTGAAATGAAAATCCAAAAGCATGCAAGCATTTTCATCTTTGTTTCAATGCAAGCAAACCTAAAGAATAATCTAAAGCAATATCAAAGCATTTTAGTTTCAACATCAAATACATCAAATCATTTCCATATTTTAGTTCAATCATCTCTGTTTCTTTCAAAACAGATGAGTAGACCTTTTTTTAATAATTTAAATCTGGTGACAAATGAATATATACTTTGATGCAGGCAACAGTGATATAGTATATATATATTACATGAATATTTGGGTGAGAATGCAATGATGCATGTATGTGACATGTCTGTGTATATATAATCATTTAGGTAGCCTCTGTTCTTAGTTGCAGGCTAAAATTCAGTTCCCAAAACCAATCCTTTTGTTTCATTAACTTTCAGATCATGATCATTAAAAGAAAATTGTTTACATTAACTTTCAGATCATGATCATTAAAAGAAAATTGTTTGCATTAACCAAATCTTGTTTTAAAAAAATGTTTATAAGTATAATTTGAAGGTAATTAACTAGTAAATAGAAATTTACAGCGAAAACTTAATTCAAGTTAAAATTCGATTTTTAAGATTTACTAGTTTTGATTGTAAATATGGATTTGTAACTAGAAACCATGAGTTTTAGGGTATAAATCGAGATTTTTAGGTCTAATTAACAGGGAAATTCGAGTTTAATGGAAAATGAAAAATCTTCAAATTCCGTCGATCGATGTCAAACTGAGGCTCGAGGAACGTGGATAATGTGAAAAATAGTCGAAGGTGATATCTCTTGCTGCGGTGGCGTGGCGAAGTAATATTAGGGTTTAACATTGAGTTTAGCCGATGATGGATTAAGTGGTAATTTTGTCGTCGTGGTTTGAATCGAGTGGATCGGACCAAGTGGATAAGAAGAAGGATGTATTGACGAGTCTTCAAGGGCGGAGGCGTGAACGCTGGTGGTGGGAATGATCGGCACAAGGTGATTTCTAGTGATCGATTGGGTTTTGGTGAACTTCCTTCGGATTCGAATTCGATTTCAAGGCCATGCAAAGGTTCTGGATGATGGGATGCTTGGGAAGGATCACCGACGACTTGCTAATGACTTCGATGACGATCAGCGGTGATCAGAGTGGCCGTGATGCACCAGCGTGTCTGTGATGGGATTGGTTTTGGGTAGATGATGATTCCTCATGACGAACTCGAAGTAAGTCAGCTTTTGGCTTGGGTTATGATTCAGGTGTGAGAGTGTTTTAAATAAAATTGTTTTAAAAAGTTTAAACAAGAAAGAAAAAAATAGAAGAGGAAGAACTGGCTCGGGAGAGATATGAGTTTGCCTTGGGGTTAGCTCGGGTCAGTATAGTAAGGTAATATCGAGTTCTGGATTTAAGTTAAAACGGGTTTTAACCATTCTTTCTTTATTAAAATAATAAGTGTTTTATATTTAAAAGTTTGATTTATTTAGTTGCAAGATTTATTTTAACTAAGTAATCCTTGAAGTTTAGTTAAGACTTAATTTATAATGTAATTTAATTATGGAATAAACGTTTTATCATTAATTAACTTAAGGGACTTAAGTTAAATTATGGACTAATGATAATTTGATTCAGGGTCAATTTGATAAGATTTTTAACAATAATTTGGAAGTTGATCAAGATAAATAACTTATCTTTTAAATAATTAAGGTTTGGGTGATTAAGATTTATTAATTAAATATAGATTAATTATTATATGTGATTAAATATAGACTAATTAATAATTAAGGGTTGATTAATTAATAACCAAAGGATAATTAAAGGATTAATTAATCAAGGTAATTAATTAAGGATAATTAAGTTATTAAGATTAATTAATTAAGTATAACCAACTGATTATTGAGTCATCAAGGAATAGTTAATTAATGAATATGATTAATCGAGGATAACTGATTAAGGATTATTTGTCAAAAATAATTAATTAAAAGGATAATTAATTAAGGGAAGTGATTAGAAGATCCTTAATTAATGTAATTAATTAAGGTGATTAATTAAAAGTTAATTACTTAATGTAATTAAAAGATAATTAATCAAGGATGATTGATTAAGATGGATAATTAAAGAATGATTTTTTATTAGAGTTATAATTAATAAATGTTAAGTAAGCAGGATTATGGTAATCCAAGTGATTAAAGTTGGTAATTTATTTTATTGGAGACTAATTAAATTAATTGGGAATTATATCTAATAAGTTTTGTTTATGGATGATTGAATGATATTGGATGGCTTGGATTAATGATATCTCTTATATTCAATTGAGATGTGCTGTGATATGAATGGGTTGAACTGCGATAATGTAGGTTACCTTTCTGAGTTGAATTGTTATGTGATATGCTATCCTAGATATGAATTGTATTGTTTGAACTTAACAAATTTGATTAGAGATGACATTGAATTCGAAGAGACCGGTGTCGAGCATCTGTAAATACCCGAAACCACTTCGATTTGTAATCCTCTATAAATTCCTTGTGGATTTGTTATGGGAAATCAATAGGCTGGAAATGGAATGATTTAAGTAATTGGACCCTTAAACTATGTAGCGGTACATAGATATTGGTGTGTGAAAAGTGTTGACTAAAATAAATTGGAAATTCGTAGTGAAGTACAAGTTACCTCGGGTTTTAAACAAGTTTAATGAATTAGAATTTCATGTTAGATGGGTTTACTCACGCTGGTTTCCAGCCTGACCCGTGTGTTACTTTGATGTAATGCTCGAGTCAGACCGAGTATTACAGTTTTTCAGGTAAGGATGTTCTGGAGCTCAGGAGGTGAGCTGGATGGCAGGAACGTATGGAGTGTATTCCGCCGTGATATATTGTAGTTTGTTAGGACATGTAGGAACGTGTGTGAAAAGTGTTTGTGTATATGTTGTGAACTTTGATATATTGATGTAAATTAACTGAAATAGTTTCCTTTGTATAACTGCTATTTTATTTTATATTATATTTCTATTCGTTGCGAATATGGAAATTAGTGTTTTGGTGCTCCTGTTTCTTCTTCTTCTATCTCTTTTCTTCTTTTCCCTAACTATCTGGAATTTTCTAGGTCGAAATTTCTGGGTCGTTATTTTTAACTTAGAAAACATTAGGTTTTAAAGCCAAGATATCACCTTCAAAACCCTTGTTTAAAATCTTAAAAAAACCTATCGAAATCATTAAAAACAACCCTTCCGAAAGAATATCTTAAAACCTTAGGCATCTATTTTCTAAACCATTTAAACTTACTTTTCGAAAGCATAAGAACTTTCCTTTCGAATCACCCAAAATATATCCTTCGAAACACTTTTAATATTCCTTTCGAAAGCATTGAGTTCAAGTAAAGGTTAGTGGAAATATTGCTTCGAAACCATTTAAAATTATCCCTTTCGAAGCCACTGGGTTCAACATTCAATGTAACTAAGGGTCATAAAGAATTGGGGTGAAAGCATTACTTTTGAAAGCAGTGATCCCAAGAAAAAGGATAGTTTCAAAACCCACCCTTTCGAAACTATGCCTCTGAAATCATTTTGAAAACAACTACAATACCCTTTCGAAAGCATTGAGAATGCGGCTTTAAAATAAAAAGGCGAAAGCACCCTTTCGGACACATTGTTTTAAAAAAGAGGCCTTGACTAGTTCAAAAGGTAAGAATGCATCATCATGTGTTTCGAATAGGTTCAAAGCGACTATCCTTTCGAAAGCTTCTTTTAAAACAAAAGGTGCCAACTCACTCGAAAGCTCTTTTCTAAAACAAAGGCAAGTTGATTGATTCGAAAGCTAATACAACCCCTTCGAAAGCATCATTTATTAACAAAAGGAACTTAAAGTTACTAAAAGTAGCATCTACCCCTTTGAAAGCAAGGTTTAGATATTGCCCCTTCCGCCTTTCTTGAATGCACTACGTATCAATTGCTTGGTACCTTGTGCTTTGGTTTCGAATGGGTTTTCTAGCGGAGGTATGGTGTCGAAAGCTTGTATATGGAAGTGGCGAAATAGTTAATCCAAACAAAACTGATTTTTAGCCTTTAAAAGAAATTTCTTTTCACCTACTTGCCTAATTTGTCAAAATGTAACTGGTTTCCATTTTTTTTTTTATCAAAAATCCTTTTCTAAAAGTGCCGTTGAATTCAGAAATTATAAATTAAAACATTTTAACAGATAAGTCCTTCTCTTTGAATAAACATATAAAACATTTAAGTCCCTTAACATAAATAATTTGATAATCATTGTAAAATACTTACGAAAATTCCCCAAAAATCAACATAATCCACTTTTGATATGTTCTCTAACTTATTTAGATTTAAACCCAAAATCAATATAATTACCTTAAATAATTCAAACTCAATTTTAACTATATTCTTTCATAAAAAAAATCATAATAAATCCAAAATAACTTAGGAAATTTTGAAACTTGAAACCCACTTCTAAAATAATGTTTTCGACCATATATCAAAAGCGCAGGTCTTGATGTCATTTATTAGGTTTTTCTAATCAAAACTTATCATAAATCTATACGAGACAATACAAATCATCAACAAGCATATATATCCAAATAAACAAACATAACATGGCATTTTATTTGCAAAATTTTTTGAATCAAACCTTATAATAGAAATCATTATCAAAAGTAAGATGTAAATTGAATTATTCACTTTAGCTTGGTGTTAAGAAGGTTGAGATTTTCTCTTTGATTAATTTCTTCAAGCTTTCTACTTGATTCCTAGCTTATCTTCCTTTTGGTTTCTCTTAATGGTGGCCGGCTGAGCTTATAAGTATTTTAGTTTTTTTTTCAAATGTTAAAAAAGAATAAGGAATGATGGTAAGAAAGGTTTATAGTATAAGAACACAGACTATTCCTATTTTGCCCTTATCATATTCCTCCTACTCACTACATTTTAATTCTCTTTGGCTTATATGTTCATTAAGATAAGGCTTCCCTTATTGATTAACAAATCTCAATCCCTTAACCATCTACATTATTGTATTTAATTTACCCAACTAAATATTCTAATTAATGTTAGTCAAAATTAGGGTCATTACAGTCTCCCCTCCTTAAAGAATTTCATCCTCAAAATTACGATAAGGTGCTCATAACAATCAAATATAAAGGTAAAACACGCCATCAAACAAATCAGGATAAGTATCTTTAATTATGCTCTCAACTTCCCAAGCACAGTCTCTTTCATCGTTACTCCACTAGACTTTGACTAATTTGACTGTCTTGTTCCTTAGTCTCTTCTCGTCGCTCGCAACTATATGAACTGGTTTTCTAGCTATAGTCATATTCGGTTCCACTACTAGATCATCTAATATAGTCTTTGCAATAGTAGTTTCTGGATCTCAAATACACTTTCTTAGATGAGAAATATGAAAAACGTTATGGACCCTTGCCAAACTATTTGGTAACTCCACTCTATATGCGAGTTTCCCAATCCTTTCCTTAATTGGAAACGGTCAAACGAATCTTGGTGCCAATTTTCGTGATTTTCCAAATAAAATTACAACTTTCATTTGTGATATTTTGATGAAAACACGATCTCCGACTGAGAACTCTAAGTCTTTTCGTCATATATCGACATAACTCTTTTGCTTAGATTGAGCTTCCTTCGTCCTAACTCGAATCAACTCAATCTTCTCTGCAGCTTCTCTAACCTAATCTGGATCAAGAACTAACCTATCCTTGCTCTCTAACCAACAAACGGGAGATTTGTATGGCCTTCCATACAAAGCTTCAAACCGTCCCATCAATATACTAGTCTGATAACTGTTGTTATACAAAATTTCGACTAGGTGTAGGTGGTCTTCCCATGATTCTCCAAAGTCTAGCACACAAACTCTTAACAAATCCTCTAAGACTTTATTAACTTTTTCTGTTTGCCCATCTGTCTATGGATGGTAGGCAGTACTCATCTTGAGCTTGGTACCTGAAGTCTCCTGTAGACTCTTCTTGAACTCGCTAGTAAATAAGGAATCTTTACCACTTACTATACTACTTGAAATTATATGCAGTCTAACTATGTTCATAAACATTTTAGCTAAAACAGATGTCGTCCTGGTCGACATAACTAGAATGAAATGGTCACCCTTGGTTAATCTATCCACTATAACCCATATATTTTTGTTTCCACTATTCGACCTTGGCAGCCCGTTTATGAATCCCATTTCCAAACTGGAACATCCAAAGGCTGAAGTAACTCACTTGGTTTCGGATGTTTAGCATTTACCTATTCACAGTTCAAAACACTGCCTCACCCATAGACCTACATCTTTTTTGATGAATTCCCAGGAGAAACTCCTTTTCATATCTTGATACATCTCAGTTTCTCCCAAATCAATAGTGAACTTTGAATGATGGCATTCTCCAAGAACTTCCTTCCTAATGTTTCCCACATTCGGAGCACACAATCCTCCTTTCTTCCTCAACCACCTATTCTGGTCAAGAATGGAATCTTTCAAGTCATCGCTCTCCATTACATCCCTCAAATTTCTAATCCGTTCAGCTAGTAATGGATCATCCCCTTGCTTAGAAGAAATCCTTTCGATCATCACCACTCGAACTTCTAAACATGACAACATAGCAATTTCTTTACTAAATCAAGCTTCGTATCTCCATTGTATTCTACATGTTGTCAACGCTTCTAAATCTTTCCACTCATCCATCATTGCCAATACTGCATTCTGATATTTCTTGCTAAGTGCATCTGCAAACTTATTCCGTTTTCCTAGTGTGTACTCAATACCAAAGTCATAAGCTGCTAAAAACTCTAACCACCTCTGTTGTCTTATATTCAACCCCTTTTGAGAGAATAAATACCTTAGTGACTTATAATCTCTATACAACTTGAATCTCTCTCCCAAAAGGAAATGTCTCTACACCTTCAATGTGAAAATTACTACAGCTAATTCCAAATCAAACTTCATGCGGTCTGAGCTATCAAGAAGCACGGGCAATCACTTTACCTCTTTGCATTAACCCAGCTCCTAACCTTGTTCCACATGCATCTTTGTACACCACCAAGTCCTGATTCCCCTACAAAAAACTAACATAGGTGCATTCGTCAATAAATACTTCAGTTTCTGGAATGCCTCCTCAAACTTACCAGTCTAGATAAACTTCACATCTTTCCGGGTTAGCTTAGTCATTGGTACTGCTACACGAAAAATCCTAAATGAATCTTTGATTATAACCAGCTAATCCAAGAAATCTCTTTATCTTAGTCACTATCTCGAGTCTCTTCCAATTATTCACCGCCTCGATATTAGCCGAATCTACGGACAACCCTTTCTCTGAGACTAGATGACCAAGAAACTTCACTTCCTTCTACCAAAAATGACACTTCGAAAATTTTGCCTTCGGTTGATGCTGCCTCAATGTCTCAATCACCACTCTAAGATGAACTTCAAGCTCCCTTTCATCTTTAGAGTATATCAAAATGTTGTTTATGAACACTAAAATGAATTTGTCTAGATGCTCCTGGAAGATTCTGTTCATTAAGTCTACGAAAAATGCTGGCGCATTATTTAGTTCGAACGATATCACTAACCATTCATATGATCCACATCTTGTCCTAAATGTCGTCAAAGAAATACTATCCTCTGCTATTCTAAGCTGATTGAACCCTGTTGCCAAATACAACTGAGAAAATACTTTGGCTCAACTCAGTTGATTAAACAAATCATCAATTCTAAGTAACGGATATCGATTCTTTATTGTCTTCTCATTCAACCTACGATAATCGATACATAACCTTAACGATCAGTTCAGTTTCTTTGCAAACACTACAGCTGCTCCCTTAGGTGAACTACTTGGTCTGATAAAGTTCTCATTTTCCAAATCCACTAACTGCACATTTAGCTCCTTCATCTCGGTAGGTGTCATTCTGCTTGGCGGTCTACTCACCGGTTCTGCTCCTAGTACTAAATCCATCTGAAACTCATCGACTAATTTCGGGGTAGTCCCACTATGGGCTCAATGATTTCTTCGAATTCTTTGATAGTGAAAACTCGGTTTAACATGTCTTATGCCTCCATAATACCCAATAAAGCATTTACCTCAAAACTAGGATTTTCTATGGAGTATATAATCCGATCACCACAACTAAGGTATCTAAGTGATATTTTCCTATCATGGAAAAATATCCTAGCATCATGTCTACTTAACCAATCCATACCCAAAATAATCTTGAACCTTATGAAATCAAATACATGCAAACTACAAGCAAATATATGACCTAACAATTCAAATTCTAAGTGATCACATCTCATCCCAAGAGTTGCATACCCCCTATCGGATTCGCAACCTTTAGGGAAGTATCTAGACATGAGGGTTCTAGGTTAAGCTAGTCTGCCAAACAATGAGGTATAAAAGAATGGACATCGAATATAACTCTAACCGATACACCATGAATCAGAAGCGTACCTCCCAACATAGCCTTTTCCTTTCTCCCCTGCTGTTGGTTTTGAGGTCGTTGGTTCCAAAGCAAACATCTTGCCTTTTCCATCCCTGGCTAGTTCCTTGCATTGGTTCTTCTAGTGTCCATTCTGATCACAGTTGAAGCATCTAATATTCTTCTTCCCAATCACCTTCTTTCCGTCTCTCGAGCGACATTCATTTGTGAAATATCCTTCCCTGTCACACTTATAACAGATAACTTCCACCTTTCCTTTCTTAGTAGCCCCACTCTTCTGAGCTCCCTTCTTATGGAAAAACTTCCTCTTCTGGTTCTGCCCACCTTGAGTTTCCCATGCTTTGTTACTATTTAGGAAAGTGAGCATCTTCTCATGTCTCAAAGCCATCTAAAAAACTACATCACACAGATCCCCTCATGTCTCAAAGCCATCTTAGCTATGTCATACAGATGCCTAATATGTGGCAGAGTGGCTCTAGCAAGATCGAATTTCAATCCGCGGATGAACTTCTCATTTCTTTTGATAGACATATCAACCATAGCATGGACCCATACCTCAATAACTCCTCAAATCTGGTAGCACGCTCAAGCACTGTCATGTCCCCTGCTCAATCTTAGCGAACTTCCTGAGCATAGTTGATTTGGCTATCTCTGACAAGAATCTTTCCTCAAACCTCCTTTTGAATTCTTCCTAAGTCTTGGTCTCTTCATTAACTCCCACGGTAACGTTGTTCCACCAGTACAGTGCTTCTCCTTGTAACTGCCTAGAAGCAAATCTCCTCTTATGCTCATCATTAAGCCCTAAATCAATAAAGATCCTTTCACAATGAAGTAACCAATTCTCCATTTCAATTGCATCCTTGGTCCCGATAAACGATTTTCCTCCCAGCCTAGCATAGTCTCCGCTCAATATTGCATAGTTATTAACCACCAGAGTTTCTTGATTTCCTCCAACTAAACCTGCAGCGACTCTAGCCTGCATCATGTTAACAAAGAACTAATACATACCTCTCATCTGTCTTCTAATACTCGAGTTATAAACTTAGGGTTAACTACCCCACCCACTTTTCCTTGAAAACATTTATTTCAACTTGATTTAACCCTTTTATATCATACTTAAATATGAAAAATATACCCTTTGATTTACTCAAAATACCTTTTCCATGATACATATGCTTTAGACAGAACAATGTTAATAAAAACCTAAATCATTAGGGTCATATATCCTTTTAACACAAGTTAAATCCCTTTTTAACTTAGAAAACATTAGGCTGTAAAGCCAAGACGTCACCTTCGAAACTCTTGTTTAAAACCTTAGAACATACCGTTCGAAATCATTGAAGACAACCCTTTCGAAAGCATATCTTAAAACCTTAGACGTCCTTTTTCTAAACCATTTAAACCTACCTTTCGAAAGAATAAAAAATTTCCTTTTGAATCACTTAAAACATATCTTTCGAGACATTTTTTATATACCTTTCAAAAGCACTAGGTTCAAGTAAAGGTTAGTGGAAATATTGCTTCGAAACCATTTAAAATTATCCCTTTTGAAACCATTGGGTTCAACATTCAATATAACCAAGGGTCATAAAGAAGTGAGCATAAGCATTACTTCTGAAAGCATCCATCCCAAGTAAAAGAAAGAGGATAGTTACGAAACCCACCCTTTTGAAATCATTTCCTCCGAAATCATTTTGAAAATGGCTACAAGACCCTTGCGAAAGCATTAAGAAGGCGACTTTAAAATAAAAAGGCGAAAGCATCCTTTCGAACAAATTATTTTAAAGGAAAGTGGCCTTGACTAGTTTGAAAGGTAAGAATGTGGCAGCATAGGTTTCGAATAGGTTCAAACCAGCTACCCTTTCGAAAGCTTGTTTAAAACAAAAGGAGACATCTCATTCAAAAGTTCTTTTCTAAAACAAACACAATTTGATTGATTGGAAGCTAATACAACCCCTTTGAAAGCATCATTTATAAACAGAAGTAACTTAAAGTTAAAAGAGTATCTTCTATCCCTTCGAAAGCAAGGTTTCGACGGTGTCCCTTCTTCCTTTCTCCAATGCACTACGTACCAATTGCATAGTACTATGTGGGTTTCAAATGGGTTCTCTAGCGGAGGTATGGTGTCAAAAGCTAGTATATGGAAGTGGCGAAGTAGTAAATCCAAGGAAAACTGTTTTTTAGCCTTTAAAAGAAATTTATTTTCACCTACTCGCCTTATTTGTCAAAATGTAATAAGTTTCCATTACTTTGTCAAAAATCTTTTCTACAACTACTGCCGAATTTAGAAATCATTAATTAAACAGTTTAATAGTAAGCCCTTCTCCTTGAATAAACATGCAAATCATTTAAGTCCCTTAACTTAAATAATTTTATAATCATTGTAAAACACGTAGAAAAATTCCCCAAAAATCACCATAACTCACTTTTGATATGTTTTCTAAACATTTAAATTTTAGATCTGAAATCGATATATAACTATCTTAAATAATTTAAACCCAATTTTAACTATTTTATTTCATAGAAAATTTATAATAAATTCATAATAACTTAGAAAATTATGAAACTTGATACCCACTTCTAAGATAATGTTTTCGACCACATATCAAAAACACAAGTCATTTGGATGTCATTTAATGGGTTTTTCCAATCAAAACTTATCATAAATCTATAAGAGACAATATAAATCATCAACAAGCATACCATATAAACAAATATTACATGGCATTTCATTTAATAAATTATTCGAATCAAACCTTATAATCGAAATGATTATCAAAAGTTAGATATAAATTGAACTAGTCACCTTCGCTTAGTGTTAAGAAGCTTGAGATTTTTCCTCTGATTAATTTCTTCAAGCTTTTTACTTGATTCCTAGCTTATCTTCTTTTTGATTTCTCTCAATGGTGGTCGACCAGCTTACAATTATTTTAGTTTTGTTTGCAAATGTTAACAATGAATAAGGAATGGAGGTAAGAAGGGTTTAAGGTATAAAAACAAAGACTATTCCTACTTTGCCCTTATCATATTCCTCGTACTCATTCTATTTTAATGCTCTTTGGCTTATAGGTTCATTAAGGCACGGTCCCCTTATTGATTAACAAATCTCGATCCCTTAACTTCTATATTGTTATATTTAATTTACTTAACTAAATATTCTAAGTAATGTTAGTCAAAATTAGGGTCATTACATATTCCTTTGAAATCTCGTCAAATAAGTAAGATAAAATAATATAGTTAGCTTGCATAAAACTACCATAAGAAAGCATAACATCTATCAAACATGCACACACAAGTAAAAAATAAAATCTGCCCCTACCTAGAAAGCAAGGCACTAAACTAGCAATATAGAATATCAAATATGAAAGCTAATGATAAAATAGAATCTTACCAAGTAAAGAGCTCCATATAGGTGGCCTGCATGATCTTTTTAGTTTCTCATGTTCTATCGCCTTCACTCTCAACCAACTGAAATTTTACCAACCGCACCGTTCCACATAAGTTGCTTTGTACTTTTCTCGACTACACGAATAGGCTTCTGGATCTTGATATTTTAGGTTCAACTCCTATACCCTCCAACTGATCCATGTAATGGTTATGCTTGAGCCATGCACAAACTTTCAAAAATGAGAAACATGGAACACATTGTGCATACCCATCATCTTTTAAAGTAATTCGACCATATAATCTAGGTTCTCAATCCTCTCATGTATCGAAAAAGTACCTACGAGTTCTAGTGCCAACTTCCCCTTAGCATTGAATCAAAATGCATTTTCTTTGGAGAGATCTTGAAAAATACCATATCATTGATAGAGAACTCCAAATAACGATGCATCTTATCAACATAGCTCTTCTATCTATCTTTAGCAGCTTCCATTTTTTGTCGAATGATCTCAATCTTCTCTGAAGTTTCTTTGATCATATCTAGCTCAAATATCAATTTCTTACTCACTTCCCACTAACAGATGAAGCGTTGCATGGTCCATAATGCAATGCCTAGAACGGGGCCATAGCATTGCTAGAGTGATAGCTATCACTTTGTAGGAACTCAAAAAGGTGCAAATGATCGTTCCACGAGCCTCCAAACTTAAGACTGCAAGCTCGTAAGATTCATCAAATAAACAATTCATCCTCTCGGTCTGTCTATAATTCTGTGGGTGATAAGTTGTACTCATATTCATCTCTATCCCTAGTTCTCTTGTAAGCTCTTCCAAAATTCACCAGTGAATAGTGGGTCTCTATCACATACAATGCTCTTTGGCACACCATTGAATTGTACTATCCACTTCACATACGATTCGGTTAACTTCGATGTCATTCTATTGGACTTTATTGGTATGATACAAGGATGCTTTGGCAATCTATCAAGTATGACCCAAAATCTATTGTACATACCCATGGTCCTCAACAATCCACCAAATAAGTTCATCGATATTTGTTCCCACTTCCGTTCGGGAACCTCAAGCAGTAGTAGCAAACCATTTGGAGTCTTTTTCTCAGCTTTCACCAACCAACAGTTCATACACTTCGTGACAAATACCTCAACATCCTTTTTCACCCCTTTCTAATAAATTATATACTTCATATTACAATACATTTTATTGCCTTTGGAATGTACAATCAACCTCAAATAATGGCACTCACATAGCACCTCATTCCTTAACCCTCTGACATCAGGGACAAGCAAGCTTCTATCCTTACCGAGCCAACCATCATGGTCGAGTTGGTACACTTCATCTCATTAGACTTTACTCCAGCCTCTACAATAGTAATGTTATACTATAGTCAAATATAACGTCTCGAACTAGTACCAATCTGCTCAATAATGGTAGATCTTATGGTCAAGCTTGTCGAACATATCTGACTCTAGCTCACATTTAGGTCAAAAATCATAACCAATGATATACTCTTATTGCATCCACTTTAGGAACTTAATTCCCAAACTAGCATATTTCCTACTTAAATCATAGCGATTGCATTTCCCTTTTTGAATGTATGGGCAATATCAAAGTCGAAAGAGGCTAGGAACTCTAGTCATCACTACCGATGAAGGTTAAGGTCCTTCTCTAAGAAGAGGTACTTCAACAATTTGTAGCTGGTGAATAACTTGAACCTCTTTCGAAGCAAGTAGTGCCTCTATATCTTCAGTGCAAACAGATGTCAACACCTTGGGAACCAAAAGGATGAGTCATAGGGATATGAAAACAAGGAAACAAATATAGTTCTAACTAATAACTTTTAAAGTCTTATAGTGCAAGGAAACAAAATATAATATCAATAATCACAATCATTTCACATCACAATAACATATCTACTCTGTTAGATACATACATCCATACAATACAAATCAAACCAAATCCGTATATGTAATCAAATCTTCGTCACTAATTTTATGACACCCCACCCCGAGACCCACATTAACAAAGGATATTATAGAGTAATATCGTCTGCTAGTGAAGAGAATAGCGCTGGTTAAGAGCGACCATTTGTGAATTTTACTTTAAGCAAGCATTGATACATCGATTTATATGCTATATATTATTCTTTTCATCACAACTGGAATCGACATATGCATCCAGGTTTAAAAAAAAACTACGGTAGCTAAATTACTAACATATAACAATATGTATATAACATCCTGATGTTTTCAACCATTCGCATCAACATATGCCGAATTTGAATTGCTCAAAATACCAGATTGTTAATTTATATTTGGAAAAACTCAGCATATATAGTAAATAAATAAATCACAGAATCACAGACATAAAGCAATATACAATATGCAGCGGAAACAAAATGAATAGTAGTTCATGAAGCTACTATATATATAAGAGTTAAATAAGATACAACTGAAGTCTTGAATACAATAGTCAAGTACAAGATTAGAATAAATTACTAGAACCAACTAAATATCTAAAAGATGGATAGATAGCTGGATCTCCAAGCGAAGCTCCAACTCCAAAGGCGAATCTCAAAAGCTAAACCACTCAGTCTGACCCGAGCATAAAGCAAAACACAAAACACAAAACACTAGGGTTAGGATTAACATTCTTATATCAATAAATCCAATCAAGTGAAATAACAACTAAAATACAAGTAACTCAAAGGATGTTTGGGATAACCATCCTCTGAGGATCCGTTAAACTATCTACTATGTAGTAATATACGCTATTATAATAATGTCTAAACTATAATATATTTAAAAATAGCGTTAAGGCGTTACCCATATCCCACTTAACACATTTTGTATATTCCCATAGTCTATACAGTACCATAATATCCCCTGTACTGGGCGTCGTCAAACGGCACTCCATAGGTATGGTACAAAACAAAATCGTATAAGGTGCCTTAGGGCAGGTGACACTGCACAACAGGGCAATGCCAGATATACCAATTACGCATCCGGGCTGTTGGTAACGTATAGCCGTAGCTGCCACCCACCTCGAGCCACACTCCCAAAGTCAAAGGTGCGCACCAAATCAATCACAAAGTAATAGAATGGCATACGAAGATGTGTGTCCTATCAGAGGAGCTACCTCATTGGCCCGAGAATCGCTCGTATTTTAGCCATCTTATGCCAACTCACGCGAGTCAGGTCCACGTATATACCTTAATAAAACGTCGCCACCATCCTACTTCATTTTGGAATCTCCACCGTGTACGTAGTTGCTAAAGTGGCTTTCGAAGTTGGTAGAGAGTATGACAACTTCCGATCAAGGTGTCTTTAACAACCAAACGTTATTATAACACCGCGGTCATTTCAAAATAGTTTACACACCAAAACCAAAATATCATTGCCATTTCAAAACCATATCAATACGATATCATTTTCACTTCAAATATATTCATTTCCAAAATAACAATACTTCAAAGTTATAACGCTTTCAAAAACAAACACTTGAAATTATAACACTTCAAATCATAATAATTTGGAATTCATAAATTTGAAAATATAGCTTCCACCACTTAAACGGTTTAGATATTAAAATAGTATATATAGTAAAATAGTTTATGAAGTAAAATAGTCTAAATAAAAGGATTATAAGTTAAAATAATTTACATTAAAATAGTTAGTATATTAAAATAGTTTATACTAAAATAATTTATTAAAAATGATTTATATTCAAATAGTTTATAAGGTAAAATATAAAATAGTTATATATATATAATTTAAAAATACTTAATATAACAAAATATCTTCCTCAAATTCAAAAATCAGTTCCAAATCAACTTGAATTCCAAATTCAAACTTAATCGATTCTCAAATCATAAATTTAAATTCAATTCTGTTTCTCAATAAACCATTTCAAACTATATCAATTTCAAATACAGATTTGAACCTCAAATAAATCATTTTGATTTCAATATATCTCAAAGCTTTAAATATTACATATTTCCAAAACTAAATTCAATATCTTTAAATAAAACTCAAACTTGAAATATTCGTTAATCATCGTAAACTAAAATCAAGTTATAAAATTATATCCTTTAAAATATCAAATTCAATAAATTCCAAATCAAACTTATTTGAGTATAATTCTTAAATAAATTCAATTTCAAAACCTTGGAAATCATTTCCAATATACATACATACATACATATATATATAATATCCTAAAAATCAATATTTATTAAACCATATATTTCTTTCCAAAACCACAGAAATCATTTCAAAATATTTTTATATATAGACCATGGTGTGTGTATAAATTTTCTATCCTATGGTCAAATGATATGGATATTTATCATTTCAAATCCATAATTTAAATATATACGGGTATATATCATTTAAACCAGTAATCCCAAACACAATTCAAATAAAATCGCTTGGGTCTATCATTTCAACCCATAACGATTTTCCCCTATTCAATAGATCATTCGGGTAGGTATCATTTCAACCCATAGTGAATTCTATACTAACAGGGAACTTGCAGTGTGATAACATATATGATAATAATATAATAGGCAAATATCATCAATATAAATAACAGATAATGGTGTCAGATGTCACAGGTGAAAATATACAGATAATGACATATATATAACAATGTAAATAACTAACACCAACATAATTCAATTGTCGTTTCAATAGAAATCAAATTTAATAAATATGAGAACATTAATCATGAGTGATTGCTCACCTTTCGAGGCTAGATAAATTTGATGAATGAAACAAGTTACGAATCCAAGCACGTATTCCAAAGCAAAGCTAGATTGGCGCAAATTCGACGGACAAAGCTGATAACATGAATTGAAGATAACAGATTGAATCGGTCTTGAATTAAACTGAATACATATATATATACATACATACATACATTATTATTAAAAATTATTATTTCCATGAAATGAATATTAAATTTAAAACAAATATTAAAATAATATATATATTTACAACCAAACCATAATCCTGTATAAAAACTTAATATGTTACTATAAGATCCACCCTTATTGTAAAACTAATATTAAGTTTAAAACACAAACATATAAAAATCAAAACATGTATATCTCAAACTTCAAAAATGTAAACATAACCATAAATAAAATGTATTGCATCAGCATAAGCAAGATTACACAGCATATATTTAAAATCGAACAGATTGTAGATAAACTTATACAAAATATAATCTAATATATACATGTATAATAACCTATAATATAATACAACTCATATATATACAGGCTAGAATAAACAACTTATACAAAATGTACTTTATTATTGTCATGTGACAGTAAATCCCTTAATAAACTAACTAGTTTACATAACATATATAAATATGTATATCTATCTAAAATTCTTTTGACTGAAACAAACTATCATACACAACCAAATCCGGGTTGTTATAATTCAGATATAATTCATACATAATATAATAACAAATGACTCACCGAAACAATGTATCTTATAATCCCCCATACTTATATGCAATATTACAAATAAAATTTCTTATATTATACTTGTAAAATAGAATAGTAGTGCTGCACTGTAGCCTTTATAGCCCATACTTCTGCAACTAGCATGCTAAACAAACACGATGTTTATAAGCAGTGTATATATTTATATACAGACAAACAGAGTATACGATATATATAAACCATAGATTTCAAGTATAACATATATATATATATATATATATATATATATATATATCCAAACTTATACGTATATTAATAGATCGAATTTTAATACTCCAAGATAATAGTTTGCCAAATCAAAAATCATGTATATATAAACCATTATATATCACGCTTATGTATATTACTGACATACCCATGAAATATGAACACAAAATAAACAAACAAACTATATAAATACACATATATATATTGATTACCAAGTTAAAATATATAAAATGAATAAACCTTTATAACTTCATAACCTTTATAAACTGCATATTATATATACCATATACGTATATAAAGACATTATACTATAAACTGTATAACAATATATATATATACACACACACAAACTTCTTTTAAAACCAATAGCTAGAACATATATATAAGAACTAATATATACAACTGTCGAAACTTATATAAATAAATACACACAGATCGAAACATAATATTAACAAATATATATATATATATATATATCAAAACTAACATGTATAATATATGTATAGTACAACAACTCATAATATAACAGAATTATAGAAATATAGTATAGCACCAGTATATACATGTACGGTATATATAATATATATATATATACCTTCCCATTCTCTGATGATATAGGCTGGACGGTGGTAGCTTTGGCACGGGTGGAAGATGGGGGAGCTAGGAATACACGTGGCTGTAGAGTAGCCTTACAGTCAAGGCCAAGGTGGAGGTTGGTGAACGGTGTCTGAGGCCAGACTACATGGGTGCGATGGTAGCAGCTGATGTGGCGAGCAGTGAGAGATCTCGGCAATAAGGAGTGAAGGCTCAAGGCTATGGAAACAAGCAACGACAGTGAGGGGAAAATATGGTAGAGCACGAGCAGTGGAAGGCTTCGGCGGTGAGCAGTTTTCAAAAAAATAAAATAATAAAGTTGTAAAACAAATGAATAGGCTATGGTAATTTCTCGTAGTGAGTAAAAACTGAAAGGCGGGTGAAAGGACAAGTCACGAAACATAGAAACCAGAGCATATTAAATTCCAGCAGGTTGAAAATATAAATTGCTGACGACTATTTGATTCGTGATTTGCGATGGACAGTGAAGGGATAAGAAACCAAAAGACTTTAGAAATTTGTACCGGTACGGTTAACCGTTTTGCGGTTTTCACCACGAACTGGACACCAAAACAGAGGGATGAATATACCATAGAGATCAGCATGACGAGATAATCAAAACGGTATACAGATATCAATGGTACGATCATCCGATCAAAAATCGATAGTTGGTACCAAAATGCTATTATTTTGCCGAAAATAAGATAAACGGAGCAATAGCGATTCAAATTTGGGAAAACGAAAGATGACGTCTCACTCAGAAAATGATTTACAAATTTATTGTAGAACAGTATTCAGGTTTGGAAAATATTTTATTATTATCAAATTTTAATTGATCGAATTGGAATAAAATTACACTAGTTTCAAATGAAAACTTACCATCTACTATGTTAAAGTACACGTATTCCAAATATCAATTTTATATTTCAAAATTTTATTATTTAAAATTTCACAAAATTCAATTAATTCAATTAATAAACCACGAAAATTTACGGGTCGTTACACTCTCCCTCACTCAAAACTTTTCGTCCCCGAAAAGGAAGGAGGTAGGAGAATAGAAACAACCAGAAATAAAATAGATTGAAAACAAAATAAAACAATTATTTCAAACCATATAAATTTCAATATAAATTAATTTATATTCAGCAAGTGATTTTAAATTCAAGGTATTTCATTAACTTGATTCAATTTCGATTTACTAAATTTCAAAAAAAAAAATTATTTTATTAATCACGTCTATTATTCAATTAATTTATTATTCTATTTAACTCTATTAACATTTTTATAATTAAAAATTAAGTGTATAACATTTATTACAACCACTCAAATTTTATTTATAAAGTCATCTTATATTGTATATTATCCAATCACATATCCATCTTCTGAATGATTAAGGTAAGTTGTATTAGAATGTAATTAGGTACTATACAGGTAAATTTTCTAATTCAATTAGTTAAGTTTAAATACTCATTCAAAATTTTGGCTTCATTTTATAATTAAAATCACCTTTAACATAAATTTAAGAATTACATTTCCGATTAACTTCAAACAATTTAGAGATAAATATGTATACATATTATATACATCAAATCAAATTTAAAATCAGATGCCAATATATATTATAAATCAAGTCATACTTTAGAAATTCAAATCAATTTTGGTTTCCAAAACAAAAGTGTAGCAAAACTATAGAATGGTCTCTCCACTCTGAAACTCGAAAATGAATGTCGATGATGCGGCCGCCATCACCGAAATTATTTTCCAGCAACAAAAGAGAAGAGCATTGATATAAACTTCTGAAATTCTTTGGAAACAATTTCTATTCGAAAATACTTTTAATAATATGCATTTTAAACTTTAAAACTAGAGTTTGAACTCACCGGAAAATTGGATTATCAAATTATAATTTAAATTCTTTTCAATTCTAAATCAATTTATAAACCATGTTAACAATTCATTTATTTATATTATTCAATAGTTAATGATTTACAAAATAATAAATGAAAATCAAATATTATCATTTTTGACAACCAATTCAGTTAACAATTCAATTTCAGAAAATTATACTTATACTTATATAGATATAATGTAATCATACAAAAATTTATTTCATTTACCAAATTTGAAAATAATATTGTGTCAGTTTGCTCTGTTCAAGTGTTTTGGAATTCCTATCGATATCGTTGATCAGACGAATCGATTGAAAATCCAAATCAACATTAACAACTCAAACGACACAATATATAAAACAATTTAATATTAATTACAAATATACTCCCTCACTCGAAGATTTAAGGACGGATTTCAAAACAAAAATGGAGATTCAAACACAGAGGGACTCTAACCAAAAGAATTCAACTAAAAGATAGAGTTGATAGGGAGATAAGATGATTGAATTTCAAACAGGAAGATGGATATACTAACATTAATCGCGGACGACCTTAACCAGGTCAACCATGACTTCAAGAATAGGGTTGATGTAGAATTCTAAGGCAACTTGACATTCAATCGCAAGAGATAGAATTCATGCATAGCAGGAAATAGATAGCATCGTAAACCGAGGATACAGAAATCTTCGGTAAATCAATGCCTATCGTAAAGGAGTTTCACCCCTTTACAAATCATTCGAAGATAGGCAAAACCGCCGAGTTATTATAGAGATCATTCGAAGTGGAGTTATTGGATACTCCAAAATCAAGAAGCACGATTTGGGAGAGATAATGATGGATTTTGGACCAGAGGGAACGTTCCAAAATTCAAAGAAAATTCGAATCAAAGAGGAATGGATTCAAGCACGAACGAAGGTGACTCCGTAATTAAATTTACTACATATGCTAAGTTTTGACTAAAACCAAAGCTCTAATACCAAATGTAACATCTTGATATTTTCAACCATTCGCATCCACACAGCCAGATTTGAATTGTCCAAATTACCAGATTGTTAATTTATATTTAAAAAACTCAGCATATACAGTAAATTAATAAATCATAGAATCAAAGACACAGAGTAATGTACAATATGCAGCGGAACAAAATGAATAATAGTTCATGAAGCTACTATATATATATAAGAGTTAAATAAGATACAACATAAGTCTCGAATACAATAGTCAAGTACAAGATCAGAATATATCACTAGAATCAGCTGAATATCTGAAAGATGGATCTCCAAGCAAAGCTCCAACTCCAAAGGTGAGTCTCAAAAGCTGAACCACTTGGTTTGACCCGAGCGTAAAGCAAAACACAAAACACTAGAGTCAGGATTGACATTCTTATCAATAAATCCAACTCAAGTGAAATAAAAACGGAAATACAAGTAACTCAAAGGATGTTTGGGTTAACCATCCTCTAAGGATCCGTTAAGCTATTTACTATGTAGTAATATACGCTATTAATAATGTCTAAAGTAAAGTATAATATATTCAAAAATAGCGTTAAGGCGTTACCCATATGCCCTTAACACATTTTATATATTCCCATAGTCTATACAGTGCCGTAATCTCCCCCATACTGGACGTCGTCAGAGGGCACTCCATAGGTACGGTACAAAACAAAATCGTATAAGGCACGCTAGAGTAGGTTACACGACACAACAAGGCAATGCCAGAGTAGATATACTAATTACGCATCCAGGCTGGTGGTAACGTATAGCCGCAGCAACCGCCCACCTCGAGCCACACTCCCAAAATCAAAGGTGCGCACCAAATTAATCACAAAGTAATATAATGGCATACGAAGAAGTGTGTCCAATCAGAGGAGCTACCTCATTGGCCCGAGAATCGCTCCTGTTTTTACCACCTTATGCCAACTCACGGGAGTCGGGTCCATGTATATACCTTAATAGAACGTCGCCACCATCCTACTTCATTCTGGAATCTCCACCACGCACATAGTTGTTAAAGTGGTTTTCGAAGTTGACAGAGAGTTTGACAACTTTCGATCCCGGTCTCTTTAACAACCAAACGTTATTATAACACCACGGTCATTTAAAAATAGTTTATACTTTAAAACCAAAATATCATTGCCATTTCAAAACCATATCAATACGATATCATTTTCACTTTAAATATATTCATTCCAAAATCATAATACTTCAAAGTTATAACACTTTGGAAACCAAACACTTGAAATTATAACACTTCAAATCATAATACTTTGGAATTCATAACTTTGAAAACATAACTTCCACCACTTACTTAGTTTAGATATTAAAATAGTATCTATAATAACATAGTTTATGAAGAAAAATAGTCTATATAAAAGTATTATAAGTTAAAATAATTTATATTAAAATAGTTAGAATATTAAAATAGTTTATATTAGAATAATTTATTGAAAAAAATTTATATTCAAATAGTTTATAAGGTAAAATATAAAATAGTTATATATATAATTTAAAAATGCTTTATATAATAAAATAGCTTCCTCAAATTCACAAATCAGTTCCAAATCAACTCGAATTCCAAAAAAAATTTAATCAAATCTCAAATCATAAATTTCAATTCAATTCAGTTTCTCAATAAACCATTTCAAACTATATCAATTTCAAATACAGATTTGAACCTCAAATAAACCATTTTGGTTTCAATATATTTCAATGCTTTTAATATTCCATAATTTCAAAATTAAATTCAATATCTTTAAATAAAACTCAAACTTGAAATTAATCATTGTAAACCCAAATCAAGTTATAAAATCATATCCTTTAAAATATCAAATTCAATACATTTCAAATCAAAGTTATTTGACTATAATTCTTAAGTAAATTCAATTTCAAAACCTTGGAAATCATTTCCAATATATATATAATATCTTACAAATCAATATTTATTTAACCATATATTTCTTTCCAAAACCATAGAAATCATTTCAAAATATTTTTATATATAGACCATGATGTCTGTATATAATTATTTATCCTATGGTCAAGTGATATAGATATTTATCATTTCAATCCGTAATTTAAATATATACCGGTATATATCAATTCATCTCGTAATCCTAAATTCAATTTAGTGAAAATCACTTGGGTCTATCATTTCAACCCATAATGATTTTCTCCTATTCTACATATCGTTCGGGCATGTATCATTTCAACCCATAGTGAATTCTATACTAACAGGGAACTTGCAGAGTGATAACAAATATGATAATAATATAATAGGCATATATTATCAATATAAATAAAAGATAATGGTGTCAGATGTCACGGGTGAAAATATATAGATAATGGCATGTATATAACAATGTAAATAACTAACAACAGCATATTTCAATTGTCGTTTCAATTGAAATCAAATTTAATAAATATAAGAACGTTAATCATGAGTGATTGCTCACCTTTCGAGGCTAGATAGATTTGACGAATGAAACGAGTAACGAATCCAAGCACAAATTCCAAAGCAAAGCTAGATTGGCACGAATTCGATGGACAAAGCTGATAACAAGAATTGATGGTAACAGATTGAATTAGTCCTGATATAAACTGAATATATATACACATTATTATTATAAAATTATTATTTCCACGAAATGAATATTAAATTTAAAACAAATATTAAAATAATATATATATTTACACCCAAACCATACTCCTATATGAAAACTTAATATGTTACTTTAAGATCCACCCTTATTGTAAAACTAATATTAAGTTTAAAACACAAACATATAAAATTCAAAACATGTATATCTCAAACTTCAAAAATGTAAACATAACCATAAATAAAATACATAAGCAAGATTACACAACATATATTTAAAATCGAACAGATTGTAGATAAACTTATACAAAATATAATATAACATATACATATATAATAACCTATAATATAATACAACTTATATATATACAGGCTAGAATAAACAACTTATACAACTTGTACTTTATTATTTACATGTGACTGTAAATCCCTTAATAAACTAACTAGTTTACATAACATATATAAATATGTATATATATCTAAACAATTCTTTTCGCTGAAACAAACTATCATACAAAATCAAATCTGGGTAGCTACAATTCAGATAATATAATTCATACATAATATATATAAAAAATGACTCACCATACAATCCCCCATACTTATATGCAATATTAAAAATAAAATTTCTTATATTATACTTGTAAAATAGAATAGTAGTGCTGCACTGTAGCCTTTATAGGCCATACTTCTGCAACTAGCATACTAAACAAACACAGTGTTTATAACCAGTGTATATATTTATGTACAGACAAACATGGTATACTATGTATATAAACCATAGATTTCTAGTATAACACACACACACACACATATATATCCAAACTTATACGTATATTAATAGATCGAATTTTAATACTCCAAGATAACAGTTCTCCAAATCAAAAATCATGTATATATAAACCATTATATATCACACTTATGTATATATTATTGACATACCCATAAAATATGAACACAAAATAAACAAGCAAACTATATAAATACACACATATATATTTAGACCCAACAAATCATATATAAACTATCTATATATAAATTATTATTAAAATCATTGATTACCAAGTTAAAATATATGAATTGAATAAACCTTTATAACTGCATATTATATATACCATATATGTATATAAAGACATTATACTATAAACTGTATAACAATATATATATACACACACACACACACACTTCTTTTAAAACCAACAGCTAGAACATATATATAAGAACTAATATATACAACTACCGAAACTTATATAAATAAATACACACAGATCGATACATAATATTAACAAATATATACATACATACATACATATATATATGTATACGTATATCAAAACTAATATGTATAATATATATAGTACAGCAACTCATAATATAACAGACTTATAGAAGTATAGTATAACACTAGTATATACATATGTAATATATATATACCTTCCCATTCTCTGATGATATAGGCTGGACGGTGGTGGCTTCGGTATGGGCGGAAGATGGAGGAGCTGGGAATACATGTGGCTGTAGAGTAGCCTTACAGTCAAGGCCGAGATGGAGGTTGGTGAACGGGGTCCGAGGCTTGGCTGCGTGGGTGCGATGGTAGCAGCTGATGTGGCGAGTAGTGGGAAATCTCGGCAATAAGGAGTGAAGGTCGAAGGCTCTGGGAACAAGCAATGGAAGAGAGGGGAAAATTGTAGTAGAGCACGAGCAGTGGAAGACTTCGGTGGTGAGCAGTTTTCAAAAAAAAAAAAGTTGTAAAGCAAATGAATAGGCTACGGTAATTTCTCGTGGTGAGTCAAAAATGAAAGGCAGGTGAAAGGATAAGTCATGAAACATTGAAACCAGAGCATATTAAATTTCCAATAGGTTGAAAATATAAATTGCTGATGACTATTTGATTCGTGATTCACGATGGACAGTGAAGGGATAGGAAACCAAAAGACTTTAGAAATTTTTACTGGTACGATTAACCGTTTCTCGGTTTTCACCGCGTACCGGAAACCGAAACACAGCGATGAACATACCCTAGGGATCAGCATGACGAGACGATCAAAACGGTTTACAGATATCAGTGGTACGATCATCCGATCAAAAGTCTATAGTCGGTACCAAAATTCTGCTATTTTGTCGAAAATAAGATAAACGGAGCAATAACGATTCAAATTTGGGAAAATGAAAGATAACGTCTCACTCAGAAAATGATTTACAAATTTATTGTAGAAAAGTATTCAGGTTTGGAAAACGTTTTATTATTATCAAATTTTAATTGATCTAAATTGAAATAAAATTACACTAGAAAATAAACTTTTATATTTTAGATGAAAATTTACCATCTGCTATGTTAAAGTATATGTATTCCAAATATCAAGTTTGTATTTCAAAATTTTATTATTTAAAATTTCACTAACTTCAGTTAACTAAATTAAGTAACCACTAAAATTTACGGGTCGTTAAAATGTAATAAATACAAATCACAAAATCATAAATCACATAATATATACAATGGAATATAAATAAATACAAGCCGATCATATTGATTAGGTACATAAAGTTGACTACAAAACTGTGGTCATCAAGAACCATGGAATATAAAAGTACATTATCCATTAGGTACAAATGTGTAAAATGAATGAGTCTAAACTCGATATAAGATACAATACTACATGAATATGTACACATATACAAAATGAAGGTAAAGTGAATGATAACTAGACAATTGAAGTGAAATCCTCTATATAACTATCAAAATGGAGCACTTGAAATATCTCGATCTGACCCGAGTATTATAAAATAATAAACGGGTCAGTCTAGACTATAATGATTGAGTTAAATAAGAGAAATAATAGATGCAATGATATAAATATCAAATGTAAACACAAAGAATTGGCTAACAACAAGAATGCTTCAATAAACTCCAAGTGTGTAATCACCAAATATCAAAATCCAAAATAGCTTCTAAAGCAAAATCCCCAAAATCATTCGGTGATAACACAAATACAATCGAATATATAAATCATAATAGAAATTCAAAATATCACATAAAAGGGGAAGGCGCCAAAACTCTACGATTGGTGAATTAATTCACCTACATGCATGTAACTCCAAGATAGACGTATAAGTCTATAAACATCAAGATAGGTATGAGTCCTAAAAGCATCAAGATAGGAACAAGTCCTATAAACATCAAGGTAGGAACAAGTCCTATAAACTTTGAAGGCGAGTCATAAACTCGTCGATAAGTGTTATACACCTCCAAGTAATCGAATAAATAACAAACATGTGCCCCAAACCACATAGGTTCATTTAAACATTTACCATAAGTTAGTAAACTCCGGTCGTATGTACAAACAGCTCAATCGAACAAGTCCGGGAATCGGTCGGAAAAATAAACACAAGTGTTTTATACCACTCGTTTTATTAATTCGTTCAACTCGATTTCTCATTTGATCGATGTCTTGCAATTTTATAATATATTTACTTTGAAATCCCTTTCAAAAATAATATTTTATAAACTAGAATACATACGTGTATATATATATATATATTGGAAATCCCTTGCTAAATAATATACATACATACATATATACATACATACATACATACATACATATGTATACGTGCAATTTTAAACCATTGTCCCGATTCAACTTTAAAGCTATTATTATTATAAATAAATAAATTATATATATAATTATTTTAAATATCGTTTATCCAGAATATATTCATAATTTGAAATGATTTGAGAAAACGGTTTGGATTGAAAATCATTCTTCTTGATAATCTAGTTGAAAACATGTGATGGAAAGTGTTGTGTCATGGACCCATAGAGCAGTTCTATGGTACAATAAACTCCAAGAAGAATTCACAAGTTCGTAAATTAAAATCCAAAAATAGCACTGAAACCAGCATAAAAAACAACACCAAAATCAATCAAATAGGTTCAAGCGATCGAATGGATGAACGGAGAAGTAAATAGGTGCCAACGGAGGCCGAAATGATGTGACCTAGGTCTCAGCCCAGCCAGCGGTCTTGGTGACCGGTGCACTGGTTGGTACCCCTAGGCCGAGTCCCAAGCGATGCAGGCGATGCTCCAGTTACCCGTTTGTGGTGTTTTGTTCGCTAAATTGAACCTGGACATCTACTGGACTGAATTAGCTAACATAAGAGAATCATAACAACTATAATGGAATGAAATTAAAGATCATATCAAGTGGGTTTTTTATTAAATAGAAAATCAAGGTTCGCATGACAAGAAAATCAACAAAAAATTGCGATCAATTCAACATCAAATTCATCCATAATAACAACACCGATAAGCATTCATCTATAGGCTAGAAGTGTGAGATTAACTCATCTAATTAAGCTTGAATTGATGATTAGAAATTGGATTCCACTTAGCTAAAAACTTTCCATTATAACCTAGGTTTGATTTTGAACGATTGCAAAAGCATGAATTACAATCACGATCAAAGTTGAGATTAAGGGCCCAATAGATATAAGATATGACGGTAGAGATTACCTTAGCTTTACATCTTCTATTAATAATTAAAAGCCCTTTTATTTAAGCTTGATTTGGGGATTTAATCTAGTTTCTAGGGTTTGCAAATCGAGTTAGTTTAATTATAGATTTTTTTTCTCGGCTTAAATGAGAAAGTGATGAAGGAAAACAAGAGTATGAGGATTAATATTTACTCTCTACATGGGCCTATTGGGTATCCCATAACCAAATAAGAAAATGTTTAGTAAATTCTATTATTTTCTTAGCAAAACTCCAAAATATCAAAAATTCTCGTTTCTATCAATATTGAGATATTTTGTAAAATTAAATATAGCTTTTGAAATTAAAATCCCACTATTTTCAACAAAATAAATTTTTATATAAAAAAATCTCATTTTAAACTATAAGTGTCAATATTAACATGTTATTAGATTTGCAACATTTATTGTAATTTGAAACGGAAAATATCTATCATAAGTCTCCATGTAAAATAAATAAATGAATAAACCTTGGAAAAATTCATATTTCAAATTGTAAAATTATTTTCATATATTTTATAAATTCTCGTTATCCCTAAGGTTATTCTTATATTATCAACTATAAGAAGTTAAATTACACAATTTCTAAAATTTAATAGATTTTCCCACGTGTCTTGATTTCTATCTAGAAAGCCATTTTAATTTGGAAATTATAACTAATAAATTTCCCAAATGCGTCATAAAATCAATTAAGATAATTTTTTAATATATTTTAAATTTAATTCCAAGTAATTTCGATTAGGATTGTTACAGACTCCTCCCCTTACAAAATTGGGTCCCTGTAATTTCCTTAAAAAATAAGTCAATAACAAACCATGGATTGTGCATCAATTCAAACGGAATAAGCTAAGATTGAGAGATAATTAACATGAATCTCATCACTAAAGAGCATCAAAAAGCAATACAGGATGTGCTCGCTTGATAACTCTTTCTAGTCCTCCGAGGACAGTCCTACTGATTAACGGATCATAGGCCTTAACGAGTGGAATGACTATATTTCAAAGGCGCTCAGCCTCTGGGGCTACAATATGAATATAATTCTATTCATAAGTAATATTTTGTAAGATCTCAAGTGCAACAAGGATTATATGCTCAAGAACAGAATTAGAATTTCCAAAGCGTCTCCAAATCCGAAACATATGAAGGACATCATGAATGCCAGCGAATTGGAATGGAAAAGAAACGCGGTATGCAAAAGGGCCACTACACTCAATGGTTGGGTAGGGTCTCATATATCAAAGAGTTATTATCCTTAATTGACTGAAATAGAAATCATCCAACAAGGAAGAAACAAAAATAAAGAATTAATCTCCAATAGAAGTCCCAAGGTCTTTCTAAAGGAATCAAAAATAGAGTCGGGACCTGAGATCAATTTCTTTTCACCTACTCAAACCAAAAGAGAATGATCGATTAGGACTCTAAAATAAAGTCTTAAGAGGAGCCATACCGACATCGGATTAGAATTTATCAACAATGGGAACGTCCAACCAAGGTAGAAAAGATCCTCCTAGCGCTGCCAAAGTCAAGAATATAATCATATGATAGATTCTAAGATTTATATCTACACTCAAACCACTAAGAGTTTTCTATTTATTTTTCCCATTTGATATAGTTTTGCTTATTATTTATTTGAGATGAACTCAAATAATTATTTGACTTCTCAAAATTTCAAAAATCTTAATTTGTTTAAAGAATTTAATTTTTTTTTTAATTTCATTCTCAACTAATCAAATAAAGGTTATAATCCAAAGGAGGTTCTTAATTGTAAATTTTCAAATAATTTTTATTCTTAGTTTTCACATCTTAATTTACTATAGTATTTTATCTACTCAAAATACTTATCATTTCTAATAAAAATTATTTTTCTTAATTTATCTTATTAAAAAAGTTGTGGATTAATTCTAGGATTTCTTTCCTCAATATAACTTCTTGATTCATCATGTAATTTTTGACTTATCATAAAACTCGTTTACATATTATATTCTTTCAAAGTCCAAAAAAATCAATCCAACCCGATCACAAGGATCGTGTATAAAAATCCAGGAATATACTTCTTAAGAAACTATCGGCCCCAGCCAAACACCAAAAGTGAGTAAATTCTTAAGTGCCAAATACTATCACTCTGAGTAATCATAGGAATTTAACCAAAATGTCCCATACCATATAGTGAAATTCAAGTATTTACTAAAAGCTAGTAAATCTCACTCATTTTGGATATCACTTAAAAACATGAATTATATTCTCTTAAGGATCCATCAGGCTAATGCCAAATACCAGAAGATAATATAACCCTAAAGTATTGAGTACTATTCCAAAGGAAATCATAAGGATTTAACCCAAGCATCTCATATTGCCCTTTGAAATTCAAGTATTCGCTAGGGTTAGTAGATCCCACTCAAACATTGTATTCAATATGTTATACCATATTCGATGAAGCATTACTTGAAAGTATTTAAACCAGTCAATAACACTAAGTCGATCATTGGTATTCCTATATTATTAAATTAAGGTTTTCAAAATATCTATTTCAAAAGTTTTTTTCAAATCCAAAAAGTCATACAAATATAATAGTTTTTGAATAGCGAAAGGCTAAGTTTAAAAAAATCCAATAAGAATTTATAGTTTGAACGCAAATAACTTTATTTATCCATATAAAAGATGGTTTCTCAAATACTTTATATATATATATATATATATATATATACTTATTTACTTCCAAACTCCTTATAAAACAAAGCTTCTTTTTTTTAATAATAAAATTTCAAATTATCTAACTCATTCTAAAGCATTCATGTAATTTAGTTACATTTCCAAAAAAGGTTTTAATAATTAAATCCCTTATAGGTCTATTCCTGTTACTTATTATACAGTAAATAAACCAAAAGAATTCATTGATAAGATTTATCTTTTCAAATGGTTGATTTTATCATTTTCCAAAATTTTAGATGAGTTTTATATTATTTCAACAATGTTTATATTAGTAAAACCCAACATATAAATATAATCTTATTCTTACCCTTGGGGTTTTCATTTACAATTTATCATCTTTTAAAATTCCATAACATTTCCCAAATTTTGATTATTCTAATTTGAAATTTTAGGCATTACTTAATTTAATATAGAATCAACACATACACACTCTTTATGTGTGTGTGTGTATCTCACGGGTTATTATTAAGTTTCTAGCCCCTTTTAGGAATACATCAAAATTCCCTTAACATTCAATATATAGCTAGAAATGGTATCTTAATTTTTTTTATTTTTTTTATTATTCAACATAAAATTATTTCTAAGCCTACAAAATTTGCTTTCAATTGTTTCAAATAAAGGAACCATACTTCTATTTAGCTTTTGATGATTAAAGGTTGGCACATGCGTGCTTTTTACTTAGATTGTAATGGTTCCTTCATAACTTAGCAGAAGCTTTATATAAAATTCAATTTTCTAGAACAAATCTTAAAACAATTCCCAAATGTTCTAAATAACACATAATGTTACCGTTCCATTTATTCTGAACAAATAGCCTTAACTATTGACTGCGATGTTGATAAAAATCGACATCACCTCGCTATTATTCTCGGCGAAAGCTATGATTAAGTATTTAAACCCATTATTAAATCATTACCCATATAATTTATCTTTGTTGATATTTTTATTCTTTCTATATAATAGAAATACCTTTATATTTCCGAACACTTAATAAATAATTATAATTATATACCTTGGTATGCATATCCAAATATCATTTTATTTTAAACCACATTAGTTTAAAAATGGTTTTTATCCTTCTTGAATTAACTTATTCTCAAAAACATGGTTTTCCAAAGCACTTACTTTAATAAAAGTGCATGTCCAATTGTATCATTTGAATGTTTAAGAATCCCTATCAAGTACGTTGGCCAGACGTCCCAACCAAAATCCTTAAGCACCCAATGGGCAACTTAACATTTATAAATATATATTTCAAAAATCCCTATCAAGCTTTTGATCCTTGTTTATTTTATACCCGAGAAATTCATTTCTCTTGCGTTGATTTCTAATACAAAGATACCGCAAGATTAATTATTAATCATCAAATAGAAATTGAATTATCAAAGAATTACACTTAGTTTAATTTAGATTATCACAAAGAATCCTATGCAAAAAACATCTAATAAAAATCAGTTACAAATATGTTAGATAATGTGTCCAATAGAAACAATCTACTTGATTCTGCTATACGATTTTGATCTTAAAAAGATTGATATTATGCTTCATGTATGGCTGGATGGACTGTGCATTATGTGCCAACCGGGATCACAAGATTGCCCTATACTTGAACTAGTGACTCAACCGCCAGTCGACTACATTTCTAAAATGAATAAGATTGGATCAAAGATTGTTTAGAAATCTCATGATTCGATAATAGGAATTTCGAGGAGTGGATACGAAGGAAACGTTTCTTGAATCCCAAAAGACACTTCTTATTCTAAAAGAGACGATTCTTATTATCTACCCAAGAATCCCTAGTGGAGGGTCTCTAAGACTCAGCTAGCCTAAAATTTGTGTCTGTAATATCATATTTTATTGTGAATCGGCTCTGATACCAAGCTATGACACCTCACCCCGAGACCCACACTAACAAAGGATATTACAGAGTAATATCGTTTGCTAGTGTAGAAAATATGGTTGGTTAAGAGCGATCGTCCATGAAATTTACTTTAAGAAAGCACCGATACGTCGATTAATATGCTATATACATTTATTTTCATCACAAGTGGAATCGATATATGTAATCTAGGCACAAAATAAAACTACGTTGGCTAAATTATTAATTCAGAACAATACATAACAAATACAGTCATAGAATCATAGATCACATAATATACACAACATAATATAAATAGATACAAGCTGATCATATTGATTAGGTACATAAAAGTCGGCTACAAAACTGTGGTCACCACGGACCACAGAATATACAAATATAATATCCTATAGGTACAAATGTGTGTAATAAATAAGCCTAAACTTGATATAAGATACAACACTACATCAATATGTATAAATATACATGATGAAGGTAAAGTTGTAACGACCCAGGGTTTTTAGTAATTAAAATTTGGATATTTAATTTATTTTAAATAATAATAAGTGAATTTATAAGTCGAATAAATTTTATTTTGAATTATTGGATTTAATTGAATAATTAAATCGATAATTTAATACGTTAAATTATGGAAATAATTGAAAATTGAGTTAAATATGATTGAAAATGATTTGTAAAATTTTATTTTATCATGTTGGAGTTAGAACGATATTTTAGAACTTTTAAAATCGAATTAAAAGTTAAATTGTGAAAATTGAATATTTTAATATTTAAATCGACTAGTGAAAATAGTCAATTTTTGAACAGTCTCAAAATTGAACGAAATCAGTTCCATTGGATCCGTAATAGTTAGTTATTACCGGATTTCAATTTTCGTGTCAATCAGAGTTATCGTTTGATCGTGGCAGCTCGAAACGCATCGAATTGTTTTAATATTAATTTGGCGAGTTAAAATAGCCATTTTTCAAAAAGTCTCGGATTTCGACGAAACCAGTTTCATCGGATCTGTAATGTGATATTATTGTAAGGTTTCAAATTTCGTGTCAATTGGATTTACCGTTTGTCCGGTACAAATTAAAACGCCTAGAAATCGATTTAAATCGGTTTAATTTAAATTGAACGTTTGTTACCATAACTCGCACAGATGTCCGAATTAGCTTCCGAAACCTGTTCCATTGTGTCCGAAACGCGGGGTAAACCCTAGAAACGCTGGTTACGGCGCGTAAATCGGAGTTCGGAATTTCCGGATGAATAGTGTTCGAAAATTCTCTATAAATAGACCTTAATTTCCAAAAAAAAAAAACACAAAACCCTAATCTCTAAACTGCAGCCGCCTCTATCATATGAACGACCAGAGATTCACCATCAACTTCCCATCCGATCTCCCAATCCATCAACATTTAGACTAAGGCTTCAACTGCAAACTTGTCGAGCTTCGCGAGCTCTACGTTCTCAACGGTGGAGATGTGATTTGGAGCAACAGGGGGGGGTTTATTGGTCGCGTTCTCTACAGCCTTTGCATGCAATTCGAGGCTCCAGGGTGAACCGAGCTCCACCAATTCTCGGCCGAGTGTAGCTTGTGCGAGGGGCTTCAAAACCCTTGTCTCCGATCGTGTTCAAGTTGAGTGTGGTGATGGATAAATCAAAACCTAATATAGTGTTCATGGGTTTTGTGTCCGTGTGAATGTCTGTAGATGGAACGAGAGGGGGAAGAAGCTTTGCGTGTGGCCCAGATGAGAAGGAAGTGGATCATACGGCTGTTAATAGTGTGAGGTTAAAAATTAATTAGAAAATGTTGTAATTAGTTTATATAAAGATCGTGTAAACTTCAAAAATTGATATCTTTTTCATACGAGGTCGAAAACGCGCGAAACCAGTTGCGTTGGAATCATATCGACGAGCACTACGCGATGAAATTGGATTGGAGTCGTTTGGAGTTAGTGAGAATTTTGAGTAAAATTAAACGTCCGTTTAATTTTATTCGAAATAAATCGCTAAAACGGAAATAAAATCAAGGTGAGAACTTCTCACTCAATCGAATCAGTTTCGATTTTTTTTTAAATAGTTAGATTTAAAATATTTAAATGCATGTTTGAATGATGATTGTTATCTATTGATTGTTAAAATAGACATTATACGCCGTTAGTAAGCGGATGTTATTTATTAAAAACATATACCGCGAATATTTCATAAACAGTGAAATTGGTATTATATATAATAGCAATATATATATATTGGCATATGTATATATTGGAGTTATTGATTTCCCGCATTTTTTGTTTAGCGGATGAGACCCTATTGCGTCGTCTATTAAGCGGATAATATTTTAAATCCCATGTACCGCGATAATTTCGTACTGGAGCGAAATTGGTATTGTGCTAATGTTTGTGAATGCAAGAAAAACAGGTTGGAGGGATCCAACTGGATTCCTCAACAGTATTTATTTGATTTTGGATATTTTGATATTCGTTGATTATCATATACGATATATGATATCGTTAGAGTCGTGATTGACTATTTTGGTGTGTAGCATCATTGGACCAAGTTTTGGAATTTTAAAATGGTTTTTAAAGGGATTTTTGAAAATATACTATATGTTTGGAATTTGATCCATTTTAAATAAATAAACGTTATAATTTTTAAAGTTATAAAAATTATGATTTTTGAGAAAAATAGTTAAAAAAAATTGATTTTTGAGAATATGATGCTAATGATTTTATAAAATAGTTTAAATTGGATTTTTGAATTTATTATGAAAAGTTTAAATATAGGATTTATAAAATTTAATTATTTTATGAATCAAAATGGTGAAACAATAAAGGAGATTAAAGATGTTTTAAAATAATAGTATAAATTGATTTTATAAAAGATTTATAAATGGATATTTATAAATTGAAATATTGACATTATAAAACGAGTTTTTATAAGTGTTTGAATGAAGTGAAAATGAATTTCATAAATTGAATGAAATTTATAGAATTATAAACGGTGAAATTATAAATGGAATTTTATAAACAGTAGGTTTATAAAATTTATAAAGTCATTATGAGAATGGTTTTGGATAAATAATTGAATCTTATAAGTTATAAAATTTATAATTATGAAGTTCAAAGGAACGATTTTTGTAAAGTAACTGTTTTATAAGTATTTGACTTATAATATGAACCGTTGTTTTATAATTGAGTTATAAATCGAATAGGTTAATAAAGGAATTTATAAAAGGAAGTTGTTATAAATAAATAGAAATGGAATTTATAAACGTTGTTTTATAAATTCACAAACGACTTATTTTGATAAGTAAATTGTTATGATTTATTTATGGAGTTATATTCACGTTTTGACTGTGAATAATCCTTTAAAATAAAATGTATAAAAGGATGAAAATTTGTTAACATAGTATATTCACGTTTTTGAATAGTGAATAATATGTTGAAGAAATTGTTTGAATGTGATGTTTTAAACAGAATTAAAACGATCTAACGATGTTTTAAAATGCGTTGAGATTCGAAACCATAGATTTCAACATTGACTGTTGGAATAGACGTTTTCGAGAAATAAAAGGAAATAATGGACTATAACACTGTTGTTATAGTAAATGATTTCCGAAAGGAAATGTTTTGTATAGTATTGGGATTTATATATCTATTTTAATTTCGAATCCCTATACTAGTGATTTTGGGTTGTCGTAACGATGTTCTACGCAACATTCGTTTTGGCCCAAATAAATATGTTTAAGAGAATGATTTCCTTAAAGAATGAAATATGTACTTAATTTCGATTTAAGTATATTGAATATTTTCTAAGTGTTGAAAATAAATAAAATTTGTGAATTACTTATGAATAAATAAGTATGGAAATGTTTTCCAATATAAAGCGAATATTTTGAAAATTTATCTTTTTGAAGATAAATTGAAAAGGAATATTGAAATGAATAATTGGAATCGAATATTCATAGATATTTTGGATTATAAATTCACTATGGAATTTATGAATGAAAAAGAGAATTGGGTTTAAAAATAAATGTTGATTTATTTTTGAAGTGTTGAAAATAATATATCTTGTAAAGATATTTTGGAAAATAAATAATTTGGAAAATTATTTGGAATCTGGTGATGTGTGCATATCAATTGATAGTTCAATAACCGACTATCAATATTTCCCTTGAATGGGTAATTGATGTGAATTGTTTGAATTTGAATGCCACACTGATTTTTGAATAAGCGCTCACTATTCGGGTTAACCGGGAAAGGACCATGGGGTCGTATAATCCATTCCGTATATGTGATACGTCGTTGTGAATTGCATTGAAGATCGGTGTTGAAGACCGAGTATTTGTGAAAGCGATAGGATGACCTATCGATTGTCTCTGCACTGGGTAGCTCCTGGTATAGAGATTCCTTAAGTGATGGGAAATTCGATCGGGATTGTGAATACCCGGATTGCAAGGGCTTCGTAAGAAGTGCCTTCGGTTTTGTTCGAGCCCGGAACAGACTTGTATGGATTGTATGTCTGACATTACAAATTGAGATATAAAGCCGATTTCATTCAAATATATTTCTGTTGGTGGCGAAGAATTTATTCTTTTAGCTTAACACCCTTCTCTGAGACGTACGAGCTCAGAGGTTATATAGTTGAAGTTATCAGCGATATATTCCTAATTTGGTAATGTGACATGCTGAGTGTTGCTGAAATGATCATTATGTTGATTATTTGTGATAGGATCGTTTATTTGATCGTCTATCTTGGTGATCATTTCTATGATCATTTGTTGACCCAAAGCATGGCTTTTGTATAAAGTATGTTTTTGTGGACGTGACTTCGTCGAGCCTCACACCCCGTGAATGGTCAAAACAGGAAAGATGCGGCAAGGTTATGAGGGGTAGCGCCCTTTAGGATGTGTGCATTTCCTTCTGGAAAAGGGTGGTATCATGGTATGGAGCCCAGATACTTACTCATGTTGAAAACACTTTGTTATGATTGTGTGAATTGATTACGAGCGCTCGGTGAAAGGTCCCAAAGGACCGGAGGATGGCATATTCGGTCAGTTGTTACTCAGTTAGGGGTAACCCGGCCTTGTGTTGGTAGAGATCCGGTTTGGTTCTCGGGGATGTCCATCCAGAGGCATTCTCATGTGGCAATGGGAAGTTCCTTGGCCTGATCATTCGTTGGAAATCCAAAGAAACAATACGTGACTTGTACGGTTTTAGTTGTATAACCTGCTATGGAATGTGGCGGTAACCTGCTATTGAACATAGTTAGCTATAGTAGGCATACGATAATGGTCGTATGTTGGCTAAGATTTATATTCTACTTTCGAAATGAATTTTTCCTACACTATGCACTAGTAATAATATCAAATGTTCTTTTAAATGCGTATCAAGCATCTTTGACTATCATAAGGAGAAATCTCCTCCGATTCTGCGTTTGCATTGTGTGTGTGTGCGGGAGGCCTTATGGTAGTCTCATTTTTAAAAGCATTGCGAATTAAATTTAAAAATATTCCTCTATTTTGTTTTCAAAGATAAATAAACTGTTTTGAGTTCTCACACCAGTCACATGACTGACTCGGAGTTTATTGTTTTCCTTCCTAAACTCTGGGTGCCCACCAATTTCCACACGGGCAGTCAAGAGTTAAGGTATATCAGGATATTCTGGATATTCTGGAGTTGCTGGAGGCAAGATGGATGGCATGGCGTATTATTAGTTTATATAGTATTTCTTTTTCCGCTGCACTGTTTGTTGTTGTTGTTGTATACTCTGATGATATGATGAAATGTAATGTAATGTAATAACTGATATAGTTCTTTGTTTAAAGATTATTCATTTATTATTATATGTTGTTCCGCTGCGAATTGTGAGATTCTGATGTTGTTCTGTTGTTTTCTGTTCCGTTCTATGTTCTCTATTCTCTTTTCTCTATATTTTCTACCTTATCTATTATCTTCTTTTCTTCTCTCTTCTTCTGCCTTTTTCTTTTCCTAAATTTTTCTTAAACCCCTAAGGGTTCGTATTTTCGTTCATCTTGAATTAATCAATGGAGATTAGTGTCTATTCAAGGAATACGGATTTACGGGTCTTTACAGTTGGTATCAGAGCATATGGTTAAGCGACAACCATGGTTCTGTTGGGTATTACTCATTAGAGATAGAGTCAGTAGTACTCTAGATTGAGTTTGAGTGTAATAATAGCTATGAGAGCGTATTTGTTAGTGAATATAAAATTGTTTTATATTGTGATGATTGGTTTGTTGAGTGGTATATAGATTCTGGTTAATACGAGTAATTAACGTTGTTGATATGGATCTCTAAACACTTGTACAGAACAATTCGACACAGTATTGTTTTAAATTGGGTAAATGAAATAATTTTACCTTGATTATATTTTATATATAAAGAAATAATTTTTCAAAATTATTAAAGGAATGTATATAAGTGGATTGTTTAGTTGTTTGAATAATCTAAATAAAAGAATAATTGTATAAGCAAAAGAATTATAAGAATTGAATTATAATTAAAGTGATTTACAATTGTGAAATAAACTTATATATATATATATAAGAAGTAAAACTATATGAATATATATTTATGAATATGAATTGTAAATAAAAATGAATGTGAACTAAAGTTATGTAAATGAAATTCAACTGTTGTAATTGAATTGAATGACAGGATTGAATGTTAATCAATTGAATGTGAATAATTGATATGAAATAATGAATGTAAGTGTTAATTCATTAAAATCTAATGTTATTGGAAGTTGAATAGTTGAATAAAAAAAATCAATTAATTAAACCAATTGAAAGTGATGGTGTTAAACCAAATTGAATGAATATAAGCAAAGGAATTTGGTTGTAATCAATGTACTTTGGTTGTTATTTGATTGTTGATTGATTGTATATAATTCATTAAGTGTTAATGAAAGTGAATTAATGAAATTGAAAGCTATGTAATTGAATTCAAATTAGAAGTAAATAAATTTGAATGGAATTGAATTTGATTTGGAAGTGAACCAACTTGTGAATTAGTGAATGCAAACTAATTAAAATTGAATAAGAATGAATGTTGATAAAATCCAATGTTAATAAATCAAATGTGATTAAATTGAAAACCAATTCATTAAATATGAATGAGAATATGAATGAATATTTATTGGTTATGGATGTTAGTTGGTTGATGTTTGCATTTGTTGTTTAGTTGCATTTGTTATGTGACATATATAGTTATTATGTTGCTATATGTTGTGTATTGATACTATTTTCATATATGCATGTTCTCATGTTGTTTGTTGAGTGTTTAGTAGGTGCGGATCGCGTTTGCTTCGCATTTGGAGCTCGCTTTCGCGCTATATTAGCTGTATATGCTCGCTAATAAAATATAAGGTACATATCTCGGATTACATACCGTACTTTTATACTTTTTTCCCTTCGGGATGCCTCATTACTTGATGAGATGTATATTTGTGATATATATACTGTCATTTTTTTTCGGATCGAGCCGCGCAAAGGAGACTATGGCGAATTTTTTCGAAAATTTAAGGCGTTAGAAAAAATTTGAGAAAATAGGAAAATTTTGAAAACTTTAACTTTGATTTGGAGTTGAAAGTTAAACAATAGTAATTGTTTTTGAAAAGATAACTAAGTATGATTTGAAAACTTAGTAAAGTTTTGTAAGAAGTTTAAATTGTTTTGGTAAAATTAATAAATTCTATAACTTTTCTTACTTGATAATTTCGAGGACGAAATTCTTTTAAGGGGGAAAGATTGTAACGACCCAGGATTTTTAGTAATTAAAATTTGGATATTTAATTTATTTTAAATAATAATAAGTGAATTTATAAGTCGAATAAATTTTATTTTGAATTATTGGATTTAATTGAATAATTAAATCGATAATTTAATACGTTAAATTATGGAAATAATTGAAAATTGAGTTAAATATGATTGAAAATGATTTGTAAAATTTTATTTTATCATGTTGGAGTTAGAACGATATTTTAGAACTTTTAAAATCGAATTAAAAGTTAAATTGTGAAAATTGAATATTTTAATATTTAAATCGACTAGTGAAAATAGTCAATTTTTGAACAGTCTCAGAATTGAATGAAACCAGTTCCATTGGATCCGTAATAGTTAGTTATTACCGGATTTCAATTTTCGTGTCAATCGGAGTTATCGTTTGATCGTGGCAGCTCGAAACACATCGAATTGTTTTTAATATTAATTTGGCGAGTTAAAATAGCCATTTTTCAAAAAGTCTCGGATTTCGACGAAACCAGTTTCATCGGATCCGTAATGTGATATTATTGTAAGGTTTCAAATTTCGTGTCAATTTGATTTACCGTTTGTCCGGTACAAATTAAAACGCCTAGAAATCGATTTAAATCGGTTTAATTTAAATTGAACGTTTGTTACCATAACTCGCACAGATGTCCGAATTAGCTTCCGAAACCTGTTCCATTGTGTCCGAAACGCGGGGTAAACCCTAGAAATGCTGGTTACGGCGCGTAAATCGGAGTTCGGAATTTCCGGATGAATAGTGTTCGAAAATTCTCTATAAATAGACCTTAATTTCCAAAAAAACAAAAAAAAACACAAAACCCTAATCTCTAAACTGCAGCCGCCTCTATCATATGAACGGCCAGAGATTCACCATCAACTTCCCCTCCGATCTTCCAATCCATAAACATTTAGACTAAGGCTTCAACTGCAAACTTGTCGAGCTTCGCGAGCTCTACGTTCTCAACGGTGGAGATGTGATTTGGAGCAACAGGGGGGGTTTATTGGCCGCGTTCTCTACAGCCTTTGCACGCAATTCGAGGCTCCAGGTTGAACCGAGCTCCACCAATTCTCGGCCGAGTGTAGCTTGTGCGAGGGGCTTCAAAACCCTTGTCTCCGATCGTGTTCAAGTTGAGTGTGGTGATGGATAAATCAAAACCTAATATAGTGTTCATGGGTTTTGTGTGCGTGTGAATGTCTGTAGATGGAACGAGAGGGGGAAGAAGCTTTGCGTGCGGCCCAGATGAGAAGGGAGTGGATCATACGGCTGTTAATAGTGTGAGGTTAAAAATTAATTAGAAAATGTTGTAATTAGTTTATATAAAGATCGTGTAAACTTCAAAAATTGATATCTTTTTCATACGAGGTCGAAAACGCGCGAAACCAGTTGCGTTGGAATCGTATCGACGAGCACTACACGATGAAACTAGATTGGAGTCGTTTGGAGTTAGTGAGAATTTTGGGTAAAATTAAACGTCCGTTTAATTTTATTCGAAATAAATCGCTAAAACGGAAATAAAATCAAGGTGAGAACTTCTCACTCAATCGAATCAGTTTCGATTTTTTTTTAAATAGTTAGATTTAAAATATTTAAATGCATGTTTGAATGATGATTGTTATCTATTGATTGTTAAAATAGACATTATACGCCGTTAGTAAGCGGATGTTATTTATTAAAAACATATACCGCGAATATTTCATAAACAGTGAAATTGGTATTATATATAATAGCAATATATATATATTGGCATATGTATATATTGGAGTTATTGATTTCCCGCATTTTTTGTTTAGCGGATGAGACCCTATTGCGCCGTCTATTAAGCGGATAATATTTTAAATCCCATGTACCGCGATAATTTCGTACTGGAGCGAAATTGGTATTGTGCTAATGTTTGTGAATGCAGGAAAAACAGGTTGGAGGGATCCAACTGGATTCCTCAACGGTATTTATTTGATTTTGGATATTTTGATATTCGTTGATTATCGTATACGATATATGATATCGTTAGAGTCGTGATTGACTATTTTGGTGTGTAGCATCATTGGACCAAGTTTTGGAATTTTAAAATGGTTTTTAAAGGGATTTTTGAAAATATACTATATGTTTGGAATTTGATCCATTTTAAATAAATAAACGTTATAATTTTTAAAGTTATAAAAATTATGATTTTTGAGAAAAATAGTTAAAAAAAATTGATTTTTGAGAATATGATGCTAATGATTTTATAAAATAGTTTAAATTGGATTTTTGAATTTATTATGAAAAGTTTAAATATAGGATTTATAAAATTTAATTATTTTATGAATCAAAATGGTGAAACAATAAAGGAGATTAAAGATGTTTTAAAATAATAGTATAAATTGATTTTATAAAAGATTTATAAATGGATATTTATAAATTGAAATATTGACATTATTAAACGAGTTTTTATAAGTGTTTGAATGAAGTGAAAATGAATTTCATAAATTGAATGAAATTTATAGAATTATAAACGGTGAAATTATAAATGGAATTTTATAAACAGTAGGTTTATAAAATTTATAAAGTCATTATGAGAATGGTTTTGGATAAATAATTGAATCTTATAAGTTATAAAATTTATAATTATGAAGTTCAAAGGAACAATTTTTGTAAAGTAATTGTTTTATAAGTATTTGACTTATAATATGAACCGTTGTTTTATAATTGAGTTATAAATCGAATAGGTTAATAAAGGAATTTATAAAAGGAAGTTGTTATAAATAAATAGAAATGGAATTTATAAACGTTGTTTTATAAATTCACAAACGACTTATTTTGATAAGTAAATTGTTATGATTTATTTATGGAGTTATATTCACGTTTTGACTGTGAATAATCCTTTAAAATAAAATGTATAAAAGGATGATAATTTGTTAACATAGTATATTCACGTTTTTGAATAGTGAATAATATGTTGAAGAAATTGTTTGAATGTGATGTTTTAAACAGAATTAAAACGATCTAATGATGTTTTAAAATGCGTTGAGATTCGAAACCATAGATTTCAACATTGATTGTTGGAATAGACGTTTTCGAGAAATAAAAGGAAATAATGGACTATAACACTGTTGTTATAGTAAATGATTTCCGAAAGGAAATGTTTTGTATAGTATTGGGATTTATATATCTATTTTAATTTCGAATCCCTATACTAGTGATTTTGGGTTGTCGTAACGATGTTCTACGCAACATTCGTTTTGGCCCAAATAAATATGTTTAAGAGAATGATTTCCTTAAAGAATGAAATATGTACTTAATTTCGATTTAAGTATATTGAATATTTTCTAAGTGTTGAAAATAAATAAAATTTGTGAATTACTTATGAATAAATAAGTATGGAAATGTTTTCCAATATAAAGCGAATATTTTGAAAATTTATCTTTTTGAAGATAAATTGAAAAGGAATATTGAAATGAATAATTGGAATCGAATATTCATAGATATTTTGGATTATAAATTCACTATGGAATTTATGAATGAAAAAGAGAATTGGGTTTAAAAATAAATGTTGATTTATTTTTGAAGTGTTGAAAATAATATATCTTGTAAAGATATTTTGGAAAATAAATAATTTGGAAAATTATTTGGAATCTGGTGATGTGTGCATATCAATTGATAGTTCAATAACCGACTATCAATATTTCCCTTGAATGGGTAATTGATGTGAATTGTTTGAATTTGAATGCCACACTGATTTTTGAATAAGCGCTCACTATTCGGGTTAACCGGGAAAGGACCATGGGGTCGTATAACCCATTCCGAATATGTGATACGTCGTTGTGAATTGCATTGAAGATCGGTGTTGAAGACCGAGTATTTGTGAAAGCGATAGGATGACCTATCGATTGTCTCTACACTGGGTAGCTCCTGGTATAGAGATTCCTTAAGTGATGGGAAATTCGATCGGGATTGTGAATATCCGGATTGCAAGGGCTTCGTAAGAAGTGCCTTCGGTTTTGTTCGAGCCCGGAACAGACTTGTATGGATTGTATGTCTGACATTACAAATTGAGATATAAAGCCGATTTCATTCAAATATATTTCTGTTGGTGGCGAAGAATTTATTCTTTTAGCTTAACACCCTTCTCTGAGACGTACGAGCTCAGAGGTTATATAGTTGAAGTTATCAGCGATATATTCCCAATTTGGTAATGTGACATGCTGAGTGTTGCTGAAATGATCATTGTGTTGATTATTTGTGATAGGATCGTTTATTTGATCGTCTATCTTGGTGATCATTTCTATGATCATTTGTTGACCCAAAACATGGCTTTTGTATAAAGTATGTTTTTGTGGACGTGGCTTCGTCGAGCCTCACACCCCGTGAATGGTCAAAACAGGAAAGATGCGGCAAGGTTATGAGGGGTAGCGCCCTTTAGGATGTGTGCATTTCCTTCTGGAAAAGGGTGGTATCATGGTATGGAGCCCAGATACTTACTCATGTTGAAAACACTTTGTTATGATTGTGTGAATTGATTACGAGCGCTCGGTGAAAGGTCCCAAAGGACCGGAGGATGGCATATTCGGTCAGTTGTTACTCAGTTAGGGGTAACCCGGCCTTGTGTTGGTAGAGATCCGGTTTGGTTCTCGGGGATGTCCATCCAGAGGCATTCTCATGTGGCAATGGGAAGTTCCTTGGCCTGATCATTCGTTGGAAATCCAAAGAAACAATACGTGACTTGTACGGTTTTAGTTGTATAACCTGCTATGGAATGTGGCGGTAACCTGCTATTGAACATAGTTAGCTATAGTAGGCATACGAAATGGTCGTATGTTGGCTAAGATTTATATTCTACTTTCGAAATGAATTTTTCCTACACTATGCACTAGTAATAATATCAAATGTTCTTTTAAATGCGTATCAAGCATCTTTGACTATCATAAGGAGAAATCTCCTCCGATTCTGCGTTTGCATTGTGTGTGTGTGCGGGAGGCCTTATGGTAGTCTCATTTTTAAAAGCATTGCGAATTAAATTTAAAAATATTCCTCTATTTTGTTTTCAAAGATAAATAAACTGTTTTGAGTTCTCACACCAGTCACATGACTGACTCGGAGTTTATTGTTTTCCTTCCTAAACTCTGGGTGCCCACCAATTTCCACACGGGAAGTCAAGAGTTAAGGTATATCAGGATATTCTGGATATTCTAGAGTTGCTGGAGGCAAGATGGATGGCATGGCGTATTATTAGTTTATATAGTATTTCTTTTTCCGCTGCACTGTTTGTTGTTGTTGTTGTATACTCTGATGATATGATGAAATGTAATGTAATGTAATAACTGATATAGTTCTTTGTTTAAAGATTATTCATTTATTATTATATGTTGCTCCGCTGCGAATTGTGAGATTCTGATGTTGTTCTGTTGTTTTCTGTTCCGTTCTATGTTCTCTATTCTCTTTTCTCTATATTTTCTACCTTATCTATTATCTTCTTTTCTTCTCTCTTCTTCTGCCTTTTTCTTTTCCTAAATTTTTCTTAAACCCCTAAGGGTTCGTATTTTCGTTCATCTTGAATTAATCAATGGAGATTAGTGTCTATTCAAGGAATACGGATTTACGGGTCTTTACAGTTGGTATCAGAGCATATGGTTAAGCGACAACCATGGTTCTGTTGGGTATTACTCATTAGAGATAGAGTCAGTAGTACTCTAGATTGAGTTTGAGTGTAATAATAGCTATGAGAGCGTATTTGTTAGTGAATATAAAATTGTTTTATATTGTGATGATTGGTTTGTTGAGTGGGACTCTATTGTTATATAGTGATGTCGTTCAGACTTAAGAACGCTGGGGCAACCAACCAGAGACTCGTCAACCAAATGATCGCTAACCAGATCGGAAAGACCATGGAGGAATATGTGGATGACATGTTGGTAAAGTAACGATTCTCCACTAATCATATAAAAGACCTAGAAAAGATGATCAACATCTTTTGAGAATACGAATGAAACTCTACCCGTTGAAATGCCACTTTGGGGTCGCGTTTGGAAAGTTCGTTGAATTCATTGTTAATGCTTGGGGAATCGAAGCCAATCTTGAGAAAATCTAGGAAATTAGTGACCTTGAGACTCCAAGTATTATAAAGCAACTTCAGAGCCTCAACGGGAAGGTAACGGCACTGAGCAGGTTCATTTCAAAATCCACCGACAAATGCGTTCTGTCACGACCCGAAATTCAACGTTCGAAAATTGACATCAAATACCTCACTTGTACTCGACTGTCAATGATTCAAACATTGAACTCCAGTCGGATGGAGCTTATAACAACATTAGATGAATAAATAACAGCGGAAATAAAATGAATAACATGCATCACTTCACAGATACAACACCACAATAATATCTGTTACAACATCAGAGTACATAATACATGAATAACATCTCCAAATAGAATGACATAATAGTACAACTAGATATCATATGCCAAAGTCTCCAAAAAGATAAAGTGATAGTGGTCATCCAAGCTAAGCACCTCGAGATCCAAAAGCTTCCAAAATGTCTCTAAGGTATGAGTCTCTAAAAACCAAAATACTCCAAAATATAGCTGGAGCCAAAATATAGAAACCTGCTACTAGGCTGCCCGTGTAGAAATGGTGGGCACCCAGAGTTTAGAAAGGAAACAATAAACTCCGGGTCAGTCATGGGACTGGTATGAGTAAACAAAGATAATTTCTTTCAAATAAAACAGATTTTTTTTTAATACAAGAAAATCGGTATGCTTTTGGAAAATGAAACTACCGTAAGACCTCCCGCCACACACACAATGCAATTGCAGAATTGGAGGAGATTTCTTCTTATGATAGTCAAATATGCTTGATACGGGAAAATTCTTTAATATTATTACTAGTGCATAGTGTAGAAAGCCATTTCGAAAGTAGAATATCAATCCTAGCCGGCATAGACATTCCGAACTATGCCTACTATAGCTACAATCTAAACAGTGGTGACCACCATAAGTAAATGGCAGGTAATACAACTAAAACCGTACGGGGTTCGTATTGAGAATTGGATTTCCAACAAATGGTCGGGCTAAGGAACTTCCTATGCCACATGGGTACACCTCTGGCGGGACGTCCCGAGAACTAACGTTACGGTTAGATCTCTGCCAACACAAGACCGGGTTACCTCTGTAACTAGGTAACTACTACACGAATATGCCACTCCCCGGTCCTTTGGGACCTTTATCCGAGGGCCCTCCATCACGAAGCAACAACCACACAGAATAATGAGATTGAAGCAACCACATAGGTAAGCATCTGGGCTCCATACCATGACACTACCTTTTTCCAGAAGGAAATGACATACCCTAAAGGGCGCGACCCTCATAACCTTGCCGCATCCTTCCTGTTTCGACCATTTCCGGGGTGTGAGGTCCGATGAGGTCTCGTCCACAAAGATACGCTTTACACGAAAGCCATGCTTTGATTACAGATGATCAACAAATGATCATCACTATACAGCAGCACTTAGTATGCCACACTACCAAATTGGGAGTATATTGCTGATAACCTTCAACTACATAACCTCTGAGCTCGTACGTCTCAGAGAAGGGTGTTAAGCTAAGAGAATAAATTCTCCGACACCAATCAGATATGTATTTGAAAGAAATCGGCTTTATATCTCAAAGCGTAGTGTCAGACACACGACCATACAAGTCTGTTCCGGGTTCGTACAGAACCGAAGGCACTTCGTCCAATAAAGGAAGAAGCCCTTGCAAATCCGGGCATTCACAATTACGATTGGACTTCACATCACTTAGGGAATCCCTATACCGGAGCAACTCGGTGCAGAGACAATCGATAGGTTATCCTATCGTTTTCGAAGACACCCGGTCTTCACCGCCGGTCTTCAAATGCAATCCATTCGTCGAATCACTATTCGGAATAGGTTATATGACACAAAGTTCCTCTCCCGGCTAATCCGAATAGTGAGCGCTCAAATTTAAAACATGTGGGTGTTTCAATCACAAAGGTTCACATTCAGGGTTCGATGTGGGTTTCGGATAACAAACTGAAAATCCGACTCCCTGTCGCATCGAAGTTAAAATGTCGTTTTACGGGCAAAGGGGTTTCACATACATATAGGAGCAAATCACAAATCATGGCTCATCACAAAGCAATCACAGCACTACAACAAAAGTGTCAATCCAGTATGGGGTATTTGATGATGATCAATCATCGTTGATATAAGTAATTGTGATTAAAGCGAATCAGCCACATGATTGTCTTTGTTAATCATTTCAAATTAATGTTGGATTTTACTTGATTTTTGAATTATTTTAATTGGCTAAGTTAATAAATTATTCTTTAGTTTATTATTTCATTTATAAATTCTTAATTGTTAACTTATTAAGTTTAATTAATTTTATAAATTTCCTATTCTTTAATTTATTAAATTAAAATTTTTTTCTTTTAAATTTTAGAAATCGTTACAAAACATTAATTGTTAATTACTACTTCATCATTGTAAACTTGGTTTGAAATTTGTACTTGTATAATTAGTTTATATCTAACCTTCTTATAAAGTTAGACTTTTTAAAACAACTTTTATTAATTTTAAAATATTTTGAACTTCATAAAATTTTAAATACTATTAGTTTCACATTCTATTAACAACTATCATTATTAATTTATCCAGAAAATAAATAAAATTGTGTTTTCAATTTACTGTTAAACCTGGGTTTGCTGTTCATTTACAAACCCCATGCTTGCTTCGGGTCGTACCCGTGGAAATCCCCCCTTTACTTCGGGTTTCCCCCAAAATGACCCGTGTAATATATTTTTCCAAAATTTGCTCAAGTTATAAAAACCCAACCCGATACACTACAAAACGCACGGCCCTAACCCCGAGTTTCTTCCCAGTTCTCTCGTGCATTGCTTCGAGTTTCTACTCGTTCTCCCCCAAACCCATCACACTGATACACGCCCCATCCATGTGCACATGTACGGCCACCGGAGGCGACTCCGGCCTCAGGCGAAACTTGTCGCATGTCAACTACCATCCCAGCAACCACCCCCACGCAACGAAGTGCCCCCATCTTCCTTTGCGTCAAAATCGAGCTATCTCGACCCAACAGCCCAGTGAAAACTTGCCAGAAAAACGCCTCGTCCCGCCTCCTCCGATCGTCAGAGGCCACGAAATTTGGTCCACGCCTTCGTCGACACGTGACGCTTCTGATGGCCCCGGTGCGATAAGGTCCGGTCATCGGTGGAAGGCGTAGCGCCACCGTTTCTGACGTGAACGAAATTGGGTTCTTAAACCCTACTTTAAATTCAAAACAAAAATTTAAGGTTTTATAAATTATTCCAGTATTTTTCTGAAATCACGACATTAAATCTAGCTTCGATCACGAATTCGAGGCTTATAACTACATAGCTCATCAGAATTGCTCAAAGATTCACTTTTAGTTCAAATCCTATTCCCTAGAGAAAAATCAAATGTAAAATTCGAATTCATGTTTCTAAAATCATTAATATTGAAGTGGATTCAAATGACATCCTTGCAGTTGAAATCTGTGAAATTCAAAGTTTAGCAAAATCAAATGGTAACAGTAATCAACAATATTTCCAGAGAGGTCTACATATCATTTGTTTGAATTTATTGCATGGCACATATTATGTTTTAATTCTTTTCTGTAATAAATCTAGGTTTTAACAAAGACTTTAACTTGTTTACATTCTCTTCTTTTTTTTTTCTGAAGTAAAAGAAAATGATTTTTAAAATTTCTTTGATGTTGATTTCCCTGTAAACCAAAATTCAGATGTGCTGTTTACTTTTTTTTTCCTTTTCTCTTTCTCTTTTTTTTCCTTTCCTTTTAGTCTCAGTGAGACTACACCCCTATTTTGATTTTTTTTTATTTATTCCCAGAAAGAAAAACTATGCACTGCCTTTGAAACCAGAAACCCCTTTTGCTTCACAAATCTGCAATTTTCATTTTGAATTTGATTGTCAACACTTGATTCAAAAATCAAAATTTCATAAACTATAAAATTTTAAAACAAAGCTTACCTGAAAGTATCACACTACTGTTATGAAGCATGAGAAAATATTTTCAGATATTTTTTTAACTTGAAGGGAAGAAGACAGTTTGGTTTTCTTTTGAACTTTTTTTTTTCTCTTTGAATGTTTGAAGTAACACTTGCCAATATTTTTTTTTGTTACTGAGCAACAGCTTGATAGGGGATTTAAAATTTCGAATGTTGGAAGGTGAAAAGGTTTCTGAAATTTTTTATTGATTATTTTATTAAGGAATTGATATCTTGTGCCATTAGTAAGAAAAGATCTTAAAACATAGATTTTGTTAATTATTAAGTTTTATTGTGAATGTAAGTTTTCAGCTTTTGATGTAACAAAGCAAAAGATATTTTATAGATTTTATTTCCTATATTATATACATAGTTTTATAAACCAATATATATATTTATTCATTTGTATGTATATATGCATATGTACAATGTTTAAAAGAAAAATTGTCTTGACCATTGTGTACTTTACTTCTCAATGATTTTCAATGCTACTTCATTTTAAAACATTTTTTTCAAATTTAAATTCAAACTTAAATCTTAAACTTGAAATATAAACATTCTAAATCCAAATGACTTTTGAAAACATTTATCATCTCAATATTTTAAACCCAAATAAATTAGGAATTTATTTCATATATTTTCACTTATTTTATTTGTTTTAGATTTTTTTTTTTCAAATTTATTCTCAAATCAAACCCCAAGAGCTCAAATATATTATTTATTTTGATTGATAATTTTGGGGATGTTACAAATACCCCCTCCTTAAGAAAATTTCGTCCTCGAAATTGAAAGTGAGAGAAAAATAGACAAAGAATATACGAATTCAAAAAGAATAAGGGATGGCTTACCGGCTAAGCCGAGATATCCATCCTGCATTTGGGATAAGATTTCTGCATATTATCTTCAGTTTCCCAAGTGCGGTCCTCTGGATCGCCACTCCACTGAACTTTAACAAGCTTTACAACCTTGTTCCTTAATTGCTTCTCCTCATGATCCACAATCTTTATCGGTTCCCTTTTGACTGTCAAGTTGGGGGTGATGTCGAGATCCTGTTGGGCAGCTTTTTCAATAATGCTGTCCAGATCGTGCACATACTTCCGAAGGCTAGAAATGTGAAATACATCATGCACACCCGACAACCAGCTAGGCAACTGCACACGGTAGGCTAGAGAACCAATCCTCTCCAGAATAGGAAAAGGACCAATATAACGTGGTGCTAGCTTACCGGTCTTCCCAAATCTCAATACACCTCTCATAGGAGATACTTTAAGAAAAACAGAGTCCCCAACCTGGAATTCCAAATCCCGTCTTCTATGATTGTAATAGCTCTTTTGACGACTCTGAGCTGTCTTCAATTTCTTTCGAATAAAATCAACTTTCTCGGTGGCTTCTTTAATCATATCCGGACCAAGAATGAGTCTATCACCTGCCTCGATCCAGCATGCCGGTGATCGACACGGTCGACCATATAAAGCCTCAAAAGGAGCCATCTCAATACTGGCCTGATAGCTGTTGTTATAAGAGAATTCGACCAGATGCAAATGGTCCTCCCAAGAACCACCAAAATCAAGTATACAAGCTCGCAATAGATCCTCCAAGATTCGATTGATCCTCTCTGTCTGCCCATCGGATTGTGGGTGATAAGCAGTACTGAAATGCAGCTTGGTTCCCAATGCGTCTTGAAACGCCTCCTAGAATCTACTAGTGAATATCGGATCACGATCACTCACTATGCTGCTAGGAATGCCATGGAGCCGGACAATCTCTTTCACATACAAATTAGCTAGACTTGCAGCCGTGCGGGTAGCTTTTACTGGCAAGAAGTGGGCTGACTTAGTCAAACGATCTACAATGACACAAATCGCTTCATTGCCCTTCCGAGAGCGAGGCAAACCGTCGACGAAATCCATCGACACTTGGTCCCATTTCCACTTGGGCACCTCTAAAGGCTGAAGTAGACCCTCTATCTTCCTTTGGTCGCTCTTGACTTGTTGGCAAGTAGCACAGCGACTCACATAAATAGATATATCTCTCTTCATCGTCTTCCACCAGAAAGTTCTTTTGATATCTCTATACATCTTGTTAACTCCTGGATGGATGCAAAGCTTAGATTTGTGACATTCGTCTAGAACTTCACGTTTCAGATCAGGGAAGTCTGGAACACATATTCTTCCTTTCAGCCTTATAACTCCTCTACTATCCATCTCAAAACTAGTGTCTTCTCCTTGGCATATTCTTTTATAAATTCCCCGAAGAAACTCATCTTCATACTGCTTGCTCGCAATCCTCTTAAGAAGAGTAGGAGAGATAACAAGGTGAGCAAGAATAGCATGCTTTCTACTCAAGGCGTCCGCAACCACATTGGCTTTTTCGGGTGTATATAGAATATCCAGGTCATAGGATGCTAGAAATTCCAGCCAACGCTGTTGTCGCAAATTCAGATCTTTTTGGGTGAAGAGATATTTCAAAGATTTGTGATCGGTGAATAATTCGAATTTTTCACCTAGAAATAAGGAGAGTTCGATAAGTATATTGAATTAAATTAAATTCACAGATTGATAAGAAAGTCGAAAAGATTCTTGCCCAAAAGATAATGTCGCCATATTTTTAAAGCGACGATAACAGCTAGAAGCTCCAAATCATGGGTCGGATAATTTCTTTCATGAGGACGTAATTGTCTACTCGCGTAGGCAATCACATTCCCATTTTGCATCAATACTACACCCAAGCCTTCACCGCAAGCATCAGTATAAACAGATAAACCCTGATTCCCGTTGATAATAGCGAGAACAGGAGCGGTGGTTAGTCTCTTCTTCAACTCCTCAAAAGCTTCTTCACATTTTGGAGTCCAAATAAACTTTGCATTCTTCATTGTTAACTTGGTCAATGGACTAGCTAACTTCGAAAAGTCCTGCACAAACTTCCGATAATAACCTGCTAGACCCAAAAAGCTTCGAACTTCCTTTGGGGTAGTTGGTCTCCTCCAATCAAGAATGGCGGAAATTTTGCTAGGATCCATAGAAATCCCCTCTTCATTAACAATATGGCCAAGAAATTTCACTTCTTTGACCCAAAAGTGGCATTTGGAAAATTTAGCATATAGAATATTTCTCCTTAATATTTCCAAGACAATTCTAAGGTGTTCGGCATGCTCCTCTTCGGTCTTGGAATAGACCAAAATATCGTCAATGAATACGAGCACAAATTTATTCAATACATCCCGAAACACACGAGTCATAAGGTCCACAAAGTATGCTGGGGCATTGGTTAGCCCAAAAGGCATGACTAACCATTCATAGAACATATTGGGACCTCTAAAAGCTGTCAAATGAATACAGTCTTCGACGATTCGTAATTGATGGAATCCTTGGGCTAGATCCATCTTCGAAAAGAAACAAGCGCCGTGCAACTGATCAAATAAATCATCAATTCTGGGCAGTGGGAATTTATTCTTGAGAGTCTGCTTATTGAGATCGCGGTAATCCACGCACAACCTCAAAGATCCGTCATACTTAGCAACAAATACGACGGCTGAGCCCCATTCAGAAACACTGGGTCGAATCAACCCTTTTTCTAGTAAATCTCTAGTTTGCTCGACTAATTCAACCCTTTCTCTAGGTGCCATCTTGCGATTTGGATGAACGACAGGACGAGCATTAGGCATAAGGTCGATTCTGAATTCTATTTCTCGGTGAGGAGGTAGAGATTTCACTTCATCAAACACATTTGGAAAATCTCTAACAATAAGAATGGACTCCAAGCTGGGTTCAGGATAACCCAAATTATACATCAAGCCTTCCCATTTAGGACTAGGGTCCTCACAAGAAATTTCGATGAAATCCCCAAAATCGGTTTTGATTGAAATTAATCGATTATTGCAATCCAATTCGGCTTCATATTTTGCTAGCCAATCCATCCCGAGTAAGACTTCAAACTCGTTGAAGTCTAGAACAAAAGAACTAATAGGGAATTGATTGCAAGAACATGAGATATTGCAGGACCTCCAACTGGATTCCTTACACATATAGGCTCATCGACAAAATCCGGTTCAATATTCAACTCATTAATAGCTTGCTGAGAGATAAAACTGTGTGTAGCGCCAGTATCAAAAAGAACTCTAACAATGCTATCATAAATGGTAAGATTACCTTCCAGAACTCCCTTTCCCTTTTCTGATTTGGAAGATGTAGGCTTGTCTTTGACTGAGTATACTTTAGCTGTCTGGGCTTGCTTCATAACTGGGCAGTCCTTCACTTCATGTCCCACCTTCTGACAATAATAGCACTTTCTGGGCTTTGCTTGAGTGGATTGATCTCTCTTGGGCTTTTTGCAGCTGGTAGAATAGTGGCCTTTCTCCGAGCAATTATAGCAAGTGACATTCTCCATAGTGCTCCCTTGATTGCTTTTCTTCTTCTCCTTGTCGTGCCAAGGTTTCTTGCCTCCAAATTTTCTCTTCTTCCAGTTCTGATTGCTTGAGTTTCCTTGCTCCCTCGGTGCTTCTTGCATGTCTAGTGTAGCATAACGGTATCCCATATCAACCAAATCTGAGAAGGATTCTTTCACGTGGCCTGTCATCCTTTCGTGGAACTTTTTATTCATCCCACAAATGAATCTCTCATTCTTCTTCAACGGTGTGTTCACTAATTCTGGACCAAAGCGTGACAATTCATTGAATTTATTGAGATACTCCTCGAATGACAGACTTCCTTGCTTTAAATCCATGAATTCTTGGTACATACGAGAAATCCCGGATGATGGCAAGTAGCGCTTCTCAAATGCTTCTTTGAATCTGCTCCATGTGAACTCATCCTCAGGCTCATCAATAGTGACGGTCTCCCACCAAGCTAAGGCTTCACCTTGAAGTTGCCAAGTAGCTATGAGATGCATCTGATCATCTTATAGCTTGAGCCCCTTAAAGATTTTCTCACAAGACCTAATCCATGCCTGGGCCTCAATAATCGTCTCTTTGCCGATGAATGGCTTACCCCCAAGCCTTGAGAAGTTCTTATATAAGTCAGCCAGATTCGGCTGATTCTGAATAGGTAAAGCTGCCTTGGTTGTAGAGGGAACTTGGCTACGTGCTGTGGCATTTCCTCGCCCCTAACTCTGCCTCTTCTTCCGCTCATCCTTACTATCTGTAATTAGTAAGAAAATTGGCTTAGATATTTGGACGAGATATCTCAAGAAATATCGGCAATTAAAGGAAATAGACTAAGAAAAATTTGAGGTGTCAATTGATTATTCTCATTCTAGGGTATACTTCACCCTATCTCTAATGAGGCATCTAATGTGTTATACTCCGTAGCTAAAGTTCTTACTCAACCTTTAGCTCCGATACCAACTGTCACGACCCGAAATTCAACGTTCGAAAATTGACATCAAATACCTCACTTGTACTCGACTGTCAATGATTCAAACATCGAACTCCAGTCGGATGGAGCTTATAACAACATTAGATGAATAAATAACAGCGGAAATAAAATGAATAACATGCATCACTTCACAGATACAACACCACAATAATATCTGTTACAACATCAGAGTACATAATACATGAATAACATCTCCAAATAGAATGACATAATAGTACAACTAGATATCATATGCCAAAGTCTCCCAAAAGATAAAGTGATAGTGGTCATCCAAGCTAAGCACCTCGAGATCCAAAAGCTTCCAAAATGTCTCTAAGGTATGAGTCTCCAAAAACCAAAATACTCCAAAATATAGCTGGAGCCAAAATATAGAAACCTGCTACTAGGCTGCCCGTGTAGAAATGGTGGGCACCCAGAGTTTAGAAAGGAAACAATAAACTCCGGGTCAGTCATGGGACTGGTATGAGTAAACAAAGATAATTGCTTTCAAATAAAACAGATTTTTTGAATACAAGAAAATCGGTAAGATTTTGGAAAATGAAACTACCATAAGACCTCCCGCCACACACACAATGCAATCGCAGAATTGGAGGAGATTTCTTCTTATGATAGTCAAATATGCTTGATACGGGAAAATTCTTTGATATTATTACTAGTGCATAGTGTAGAAAGCCATTTCGAAAGTAGAATATCAATCCTAGCCGGCATAGACATTCCGAACTATGCCTACTATAGCTACAATCTAAACAGTGGTGACCACCATAAGTAAATGGCAGGTAATACAACTAAAACCGTACGGGGTTCGTATTGAGAATTGGATTTCCAACAAATGGTCAGGCTAAGGAACTTCCTATGCCACATGGGTACACCTCTGGCGGGACGTCCCGAGAACTAACGTTACGGTTAGATCTCTGCCAACACAAGACCGGGTTACCTCTGTAACTAGGTAACTACTACACGAATATGCCACTCCCCGGTCCTTTGGGCCCTTTATCCGAGGGCCCTCCATCACGAAGCAACAACCACACAGAATAATGAGATTGAAGCAACCACATAGGTAAGCATCTGGGCTCCATACCATGACACTACCTTTTTCCAGAAGGAAATGACATAGCCTAAAGGGCGCGACCCTCATAACCTTGTCGCATCCTTCCTGTTTCGACCATTTCCGGGGTGTGAGGTCCGATGAGGTCTCGTCCACAAAGCTACGCTTTACACGAAAGCCATGCTTTGATTACAGATGATCAACAAATGATCATCACTATACAGCAGCACTTAGTATGCCACACTACCAAATTGGGAGTATATTGCTGATAACCTTCAACAACATAACCTCTGAGCTCGTACGTCTCAGAGAAGGGTGTTAAGCTAAGAGAATAAATTCTCCGCCACCAATCAGATATGTATTTGAAAGAAATCGGCTTTATATCTCAAAGCGTAGTGTCAGACACACGACCATGCAAGTCTGTTCCGGGTTCGAACAGAACCGAAGGCACTTCGTCCAATAAAGGAAGAAGCCCTTGCAAATCCGGGTGTTCACAATTCCGATTGGACTTCCCATCACTTAGGGAATCCCTATACCGGAGCAACTCGGTGCAGAGACAATCGATAGGTTATCCTATCGTTTTCGAAGACACCCTGTCTGCACCGCCGGTCTTCAAATGCAATCCATTCGTCGAATCACTATTCGGAATAGGTTATATGACACAAAGGTCCTCTCCCGGCTAATCCGAATAGTGAGCTCTCAAATTTAAAACATGTGGGTGTTTCAATCACAAAGGTTCACATTCAGGGTTCGATGTGGGTTTCGGATAACAAACTGAAAATCCGACTCCCTGTCGCATCAAAGTTAAAATGCCGTTTTATGGGCAAAGGGGTTTCGCATACATATAGGAGCAAATCACAAATCATAGCTCATCACAAAGCAATCACAGCACTACAACAAAAGTGTCAATCCAGTATGGGGTATTTGATGATGATCAATCATCGTTGATATAAGTAATTGTGGTTAAAGCGAATTAGCCACATGATTGTCTTTGTTAATCATTTCAAATTAATGTTGGATTTTACTTGATTTTTGAATTATTTTAATTGGCTAAGTTAATAAATTATTCTTTAGTTTATTATTTCATTTATAAATTCTTAATCGTTAACTTATTAAGTTTAATTAATTTTATAAATTTCCTATTCTTTAATTTATTAAATTAAAATTTTTTTCTTTTAAATTTTAGAAATCGTTACAAAACATCAATTGTTAATTACTACTTCATCATTGTAAACTTGGTTTGAAATTTGTACTTGTATAATTAGTTTATATCTAACCTTCTTATAAAGTTAGACTTTTTAAAACAACTTTTATTAATTTTAAAATATTTTGAACTTCATAAAATTTTAAATACTATTAGTTTCACATTCTATTAACAACTATCATTATTAATTTATCCAGAAAATAAATAAAATTGTGTTTTCAATTTACTGTTAAACCTGGGTTTGCTGTTCATTTGCAAACCCCAGGCTTGCTTCGGGTCGTACCTGTGGAAATCGCCCCTTTACTTCGGGTTTCCCCCAAAATGACCCGTGTAATATATTTTTCCAAAATTTGCTCAAGTTATAAAAACCCAATCCGATACACTACAAAACGCACGACACTAACCCCGAGTTTCTTCCCAGTTCTCTCATGCATTGCTTCGAGTTTCTACTCGTTCTCCCCCAAACCCATCACATTGATACACGCCCCATCCATGTGCACATGTACGGCCACCGGAGGCGACTCCGGCCTCAGGCGAACATTGCCGCATGTCAACTACCATCCCAGCAACCACCCCCACGCATCGAAGTGCCCCATCTTCCTTTGCGTCAAAATCGAGCTATCTCGACCCAACAGCCCAGTGAAAAAACGCCTCGTCCCGCCTGCTCCGATCGTCAGAGGCCACGAAATTTGGTCCATGCCTTCGTCGACACATGACGCTTCTGATGGCCCCGGTGAGATAAGGTCCGGTCATCGGTGGAAGGCGCAGCGCCACCGTTTCTGACATGAACGAAATTGGGTTCTTAAACCCTACTTTAAATTTAAAACAAAAATTTAAGGTTTTATAAATTATTACAGTATTTTTCTGGAAATCACGAACATTAAATCTCGCTTCGATCACGAATTCGAGGCTTATAACTACATAGCTCATCAGAATTGCTCAAAGATTCACTTTTAGTTCAAATCCTATTCCCCAGAGAAAAATCAAATGTAAAATTCGAATTCATGTTTCTAAAATCATTAATATTGAAGTGGATTCAAATGACATCCTTGCAGTTGAAATCTGTGAAATTCAAAGCTTAGCAAAATCAAATGGTAACAGTAATCAACAATATTTCCAGAGAGGTCTACATATCATTTGTTTGAATTTTTGCATGGAACATATTATGTTTTAATTCTTTTCTGTAATAAATCTAGGTTTTAACAAAGACCTTAACTTGTTTACATTCTCTTCTTCTTCTTTTTTCTGAAGTAAAAGAAAAAGATTTTTAAAATTTCTTTGATATTGATTTCCCTGTAAACCAAAATTCAGATGTGTTGTTTACTTTTTTTTTTCTTTTCTCTTTCTCTTTTTTTTTCCTTTCCTTTTAATCCCAGTGAGACTACACCCCTATTTTGATTTTTTTTTTATTTATTCCCAGAAAGAAAAACTATGCACTGCCTTTGAAACCAGAAACCCTTTTGCTTCACAAATATGCAATTTTCATTTTGAATTTGATTGTCAACACTTGATTCAAAAATCAAAATTTCATAAACTATAAATTTTTAAAACAAAGCTTACCTGAAAGTATCACACTACTGTTATGAAGCATGAGAAAATATTTTCAGATATTTTTTTAGCTTGAAGGGAAGAAGACAGTTTGGTTTTCTTTTGAACTTTTTTTTTCTCTTTGAATGTTTGAAGTAACACTTGCCAATATTTTTTTTTTGTTACTGAAAAACAGCTTGATAGGGGATTTAACATTTCGAATGTTGGAAGGTGAAAAGGTTTTCTGAAATTTTTTATTGATTATTTTATTAAGGAATTGATATCTTGTGCCATTTGTAAGAAAAGATCTTAAAACATAGATTTTGTTAATTATTAAGTTTTATTGTGAATGTAAGTTTTCAGCTTTTGATGTAACAAAGCAAAAGATATTTTATAGATTTTATTTCCTATATTATATACATACTTTTATAAACCAATATATATATATATATATTTTTATTCATTTGTATGTATATATGCATATGTACAATGTTTAAAAGAAAAATTGTCTTGACCATTGTGTACTTTACTTCTCAATGATTTTCAATGCTACTTCATTTTAAAACATTTATTCCAAATTTAAATTCAAACTTAAATCTTAAACTTGAAATATAAACATTCTAAATCCAAATGACTTTTGAAAACATTTATCATCTCAATATTTTAAACCCAAAATAAATTAGGAATTTATTTCATATATTTTCACTTATTTTATTTGTTTTAGATTTTTTTTTCAAATTTATTCTCAAATCAAACCCCAAGAGCTCAAATATATTATTTATTTTGATTGATAATTTTGGGGATGTTACACGTTCCCTTCTTCAATCTAATTAGAAAAGGGAAATGGAACTTTGACAATCTATTTAGAAAAGGGAAATGGAACTTTGAATGAACTACAGAGTGAGGGTGCATTCCGAGCACTGGTTCAACACCTATCTACACCACCCATTCTGTCAAAACCTATTGATCACGAGAGACTGTACATCTAGTGTTAGGAAACGCAATCAGTGCTGCTTTAATTCGTGAGGACGATCAGATACAATGGCCAGTCTATTAAGCTACAAATGGCTGATCGGAGTAGAAAGAAATTATTTGAAGTTGGAGAAGTTAGCTTACTATCTTGTCATTGCCTTAAGATAGCTCCATGCATATTTTCACACTCATCCTATCACTGTCTACACCGATCAGCCATTATGACAAGTCCTTACGCGGCCTGAGAGGTCTGGTAGGTTACTCAAATGGAATATCGAGCTACATCCGTTCGACATCGCTTACACACCAAGGCGAGCTATTCAAGGGCAAGTCCTAGTAGACTTCATCGTTGAGTTCACTATCTCCGAGGACTTGCCCGAAATCAGTGAATCTCCCAAAAATATCTGAAAGCTACATACCAATGGTGCATCAAATGACCACTGCTCAGGCGCTGGGGTTGTACTTAAAACTCCTGAATGCCGATCTATATGCTATACCTTAAAGTTCGATTTCTATGTGACCAACAAGGAGGCCGAACACGAAGCCCTGCTCGCCAGACTAAGGCGTGCCGGTGATTTAAGAATTATTACTGCGGAGATTTACTGTGATTCACAATTGGTTGTGTGCCAAGTTCGGGAGGAGCACCAAGCTAAAGACCGGAGACTGGCCGCTTATCTCGCTCAGGTCCAGGAAATATTGAATCAGTTCGATCATTATTCCATATATTGCATACCCTGAGAACACAATCAGTAAGTCGATTCCTTAGCAAAATTGGCCAGTATCGGTGAGGCACTGCAAGTGGGACTTGTTCCCATTGAGATATTATCTTCCCCGAGTATTGATCAGTGTTGAATATGCGAGTATATGATTCTTGTTTGATGATAATAAACATATATATATATATATATATTCATTTAAATGTATTTGTTAATGTACTATTTTATTTTTCACATATTTAAATAAATATTTGCTGAATAAAATAAATAACTCAGAATTTAAATTCAAACAAATAGTTTATTCAAACAAATATTTTATTACAATTTTGAATAGTGCAAATTTAAGCTCTCACTATATATATATATATATATATATATATATATATACACAAATTTATATTACATTGCAATTTCAATCACATCACAATTTTTAATTTACATTTGCACCTCACCACATATCGCTCATTCACTCGTATTTATCTTCAACTATATTCCAGATTGAACCCCAACATCTGAGCAATCTGCAAAATAAACACTAATGTAGTAAAAATGAAATAAAAAATTGCAGTGAAAAATAAAGTGTATATTTTGAAAATATTATTTGCCTCAGTTATTTGGGTTGTTCGTCGTCATATTTATTTTTGAATCCATCATACACGAACAGCTTGTGATATGCACAGTGAATCACAGTACATGCCACAAGGCCGTGCACACCCATATACACTTGATAAATTTGCATGGACAGGTGAGCATAAGGTCAAACCCTACCAAAAGCCGGGTTAAACTCAAGTGAAATACAAATAAAGTCACGATATTGGCAAAAGGTCAAACCCGAGCTATAAGCTGGATTCAACTAAGGCGCAATCCAAATGTACACATGAATGTTATGATCAGTATATAACAAACCATTTCAAGGCAATACTCGAACACATGTACATATACATATGAACATACATGTATGCATATGCAGTTCACAACAACTATCCGGTGCAGACTCGATTGATAAGTGGACAAAACTTAATGCACCCCAGACTCCAATTGATATGAAACTCAATTGAATATAGTTCGACTACTTGGGATAGTGGCCAAAAAATCAAAATGTACAACCCAAGCATGGTCGGATCTCAAAAAGACTGAGTATAATGAGCATACATATATACATTTGCAAATATATATATAGGCAGTGAACAATGAAGTGAAACAAGCTCCAGACTGCAACAAATGCTCCAGACTAGACAAACAGAAATTGAACAGTACAACAAATGACAATAAAGAACGAATGCATACACAATGAAACCAGATCAAATGAAACTGGTTCAAAGCAATAAAATTCCAAGAGAAACTCAAGAGAAATAGAGTGACAAACATATATGCAAAGTCAACATGTATGCAACAGAGTGCATAAGCAAAACACTACAAAGGATGATGCGAGGACCAATATGCAGAGCAGTGACAATTAGAACATATGCATATGCAAGCCCATATCAGATGGAAATGCGAACAGTGAGATAGGTTCAATAATATATACATAAACAACTCAAATATCAGTGGATAATGCAATGAAGACCACAAGACCCAAGTCTGAAACATACAACATGAATATATATATATGTGTGTGTGTGTGTGTGTGTGAATGTGTGTGTGTGTGTGTGTGTGTGTGTCTATATATATATATGCAGTGAACCAGAGGAAATAGCAAAGCACTTCCTAAAGTCAAATACCAACAGGTCAGAAAAAATATCATCACGTATTCAAAGTAACCGAAGTCGGCAGTAGGTTTTACAAAAAAGATTCAAAGCCAGGTGATAAAAATCAAAGTGGCCAAAGTCAAAGGAAAAAGAACGAAACCAAATCAAACAAGCCATGGTAGCCAATAAATCGAACAAAGCCGTGATAATCAAGCAACAACGAAAATATACAAATTGAAAAGGTCAGAAATCATCACAAGCATCCATACGAAGATCAGTGGCCAAGCACAAATCCAAATGAATTTATACGAATGAAGATTTAGGGCTTTATTCCCTATTTAAACACATCATCATCGACAATATGATTCATTTGAGTTCAAGCAATATCACAGAGCATATCATTAACTAGGAACTCGAATCAAAAGTTGAGCATAACCGAAATCAAAAAGGCAATTCATGTACCAGTTCAAAACAGTGGTTTGAACTCGACTAATTGGAAGTGACCGCGAGCCCAATTGAAGAAGCACTGAAGCTAACTATGGAATGACCATTAATAATTAGAATCGGCACTCCAAATTACAAACCCTAATTTTTCACAGAGGAACAAAGCGGCCTTAATTGCAAACGAGAAGAGAAGAAGGAATCGGGCCGAAGAAATAATTGAAAAAGGGGAAACATATTTTTTTATCACTCGAGTTATTTGGGCCGATTTCTTTTAGTATAAACGTGGGCTTTATTTTTAAATTAGTGTTTAGTATTTTAAGTTATTTTGTATTTTCTTTTTAAACTTGGGTTTATTCTAGTCCTGTGACTAGGGGACGAACTACGGTGGTGTAGTTCGAGAATTCGCAACTCAGTGGCTGAGTTGTGGCAGGGTTTTGAGTGTAGAGTTAGGTTAGTCGATAGCGGGTGTCGCGATTTTACGTGTGTAAGCATCTGACAACTTAATTTCTAGTAAAAATCTTGGGGGCAGCACATAGGCAGGGTTTTGCCGAAGCGGGGTAAATCTATGTGTTCTATTTTCTGCTTTTTATTATTCTGCTATTATCTATGCTCCTATTATTTGACTGTTATCTGCGATGAAATTATTTTATATACTTCCGCAATAAATTTTTATAATTAATAGTATTTTCCTATTCACCCGCGTTAGTGTGAAATCGATCCTACAAGTGGTACCAGAGCTAGGAACAAAACCATTTTTGTTTTTAAAAAAATTTGACTTTTCAAAACTAATTTTTGCTTTACAAATTTTAATTTTTAAAACAGTCTCTTTTAATAATGCTTTTGCTGAGGGTCGGTCCAATATTATTCCTCATGTTTTTGATGTAATAGATTTTCTGAATTGGAAATTAAAATTGGAATTTTATTTAAAATCTGTTAATATTAAATGTTGGGATATTATTGAAAATGGGCATGATATAATAAACGAGAAACTTACTTCAATTAGTGCTCTTGCTATGCATATATTATATTCTCATATTAATCAAGATAATTTTAACTTTATCTCTCATTGTGAAAATGCATAGGAAATCTAGAATACTTTTGATGTAATATATGGTGCAAAATTCAACAACCGTAAGAGATCCTCCATAATCGACTCAGTTAATGAAACACGCGTAACAGGATTGGTAAAAGGCAGTAGTGATGATGATAATGATGATGATGGAGCAGCTGAGCTGGCATTACTAATGAAGAGATTCAAAAATGGAACCGCAAATACAGAAATCCCGCTCTAAATCAAAAATTGAAAAGCAGAATAGTCAAAGTACTAGACAACCCAGAAGAATGGAAGATCATCTGTCATAAGTGCAACAAACTCGGTCACATCAAGCCCAATTGTCCTCAGAATCGACACGACCAAGAAAAGAAATTGAAAAGGAGAAGTTTTGCAGTCACGTGGAATAAAAGTGATGATGATTATAAAAGTACTAGCATTGGGAGTGAAAAAGGAGATCTGTGCCTTCGAGGTGATATAACTGATCGCAATGATGATGAGCCAAGCGAGGTATCGAAACTCACTCACTTAGAATTACTTATATATTTCCATGAAGTAAATGGCTATTTTGAACGACTTATGGAAACATACGCTAAAATTGAATCATATGGAGATACTTTGATAGATTTAAATAAGCAGCTTGATCAATTGGTTAAAAACTATCAAAGAAAGAATGCTAAGTGTGATAAGTGTCCATCACTCGAAGAAGACAATAAAAAGTCAGAAATTAAAATTAAATCGCTTGAAAATGAAATTCTGATTTTGAAAGAGAGTGAAAATACTAGGAGAGAAAATTCAATTAAAATGTGCACTCAATTATTGAATGAAAATGAATATCTCAAAACACAAGTCCACCAATTGTTTACAACTTTTGAAATTTTTTCCAAAAATGAAAAATCATTGAATATGCTATTAGGGAAACAAACTGTTAATGCTGTTAGATAAGGACTTGGGTATAATTAATCTGAAAGTGCTAGAAATGTAATTAAACAAGCCGATTCCATGTGCACAATTTGTAGAAAATTTGGACACAATCAAAATAATTATTGGTATAGACCCAAACACATGAAAACTCTTCCAATTTGCGTTCCGAAAGGCACGAATATAAAATCCCACAAAGTTAAACAAATATGGGTGCCGAAAGGAACATATATAAATAGTTTTGGGTCTCCACAAACTTATTTTTCAAAATCTGTTACCACAAAAAACCATGTACCTATAAAAACAAATTGGTCACAAAAATCTTTTATCATGTAGGTGTGGTGGTAGCTAAGGAACAACAAAAGTGCTATCTGGATTCTGGCTATTCTAGGCACATAACGGGCGACAATTCAAAGTTCCTTAACATAGTATAAAGGTGGCAGAATCATAATAGGCAACAACGGAAAATTATCGGAAAAGGTAAAATAGGTAAAGGTATCTTGAACGATTTATTAAATACGATAATTTGCACCCTAATCTGAACTAAATCAACCAGTTATGTGTAATAAAATAAATGTTGATTATGGTTTCGACTCATTTGATATGTTCTTATTTGACTTGTTCTTATTTTCTAATTTGTGCAAAAATGTTAACTAATCATCGTTTCATTCTTGAACTAGTTTATATAGATTAGTTCGGTTTAATGATGATTTTTTATTGATTAATGATCACTCATGATACAAGTGGATATACTTGTTCTGACACTATGGCCACTGTTCGTCTATTTGCACGGTTCAAATTCAAATTCAAAAGAATACCATTTAAAAACATTTAAAAAGATTTTAAGGAAATTTTTTGCAACTTCATAGTCGGGTCTATAACATTCAATTAATGATAATCTTGAGTTTTGAAAAATTCAGATGCAGATTACGCTGGTAATCTAGTTGATAGAAAAATTACTAGTGGAACGTGATTTATATTGAGATATTCAATAGTTGCATCATTTTTTCAAAGAAAATATCTTTATATTTTCACTTCAACTAATTTTCAAATAGCAGACATTTTTTTATAAAATCCTTTCCAGAAAATCATTTTTGTTGACCTTGTTCCAGATTAGTCATTTTTAGAAAATTTGATAATTTTTTTGGATTTGATCTTAAATGACTGAATTAACTAATCTGACTCCCTACTGATTATCGAAAAGATAAATAATGATTGAAAAAGTGATGAGTGTTGATATTAATCATATATTATAACTTGAGACAGTATATTTAGTAAATTTCTTTAAAAATTTAAACAAGAGTTATAAAAGCTTTTTATTGGTAAAAAATTCCATGACCATTTCTATTTCTATCATGTTTCTATCAACCATCACTCATAAAAATTCAATATCGTATGTCAGTATGTGGTATTTTAAACGGGAAATCATTCCTTTTGCATTATATTATATTTTTAGCAATAAAAACATCCAAAGTGTTCACTCTCATTTAAAAGTCCTCATGGTTATGCATGGGTGAATTACTTGGAATTTTTTATTATGTGCTTTCATGCCCATTTAAAAGTCCTCCTGGTTATGCATTTATGGAACACATATTAACGTTGATTAATTAAATAGACAAATCGACTCTAATCCTATTTAAAAGTCCTCACGGTTATGCATGATTAGAAGATACTTGAATTCATTTATTTTTTTATAAAAATTTGGAGTACTACTAATCTCATTTAAAATTCCTAAAGGTTATGCATAGTTAGTAGATATTCAAATTCCTGATATAAATATACCACAAATAAACACAGCTATATGGTTTTACATCACCCCTACCATTCTAAAAGTGGAATATGCGCCTAACAGAGTGTTTATGATTTTTGTTTCATTTTTTATTGAAATTTAATATTTATACCAGATTAAGTATTAATATTGTATTAATGTCTATCACCTAATCTCTATTTTTCTTACACTATTACTCTTTTGCTGATAACAAAACGGGAGGGGGGGGGGAGAAAGGTTAAGATTTTGGCATATAAAAGTCAAATATTTTATTTTCTATATGCATCTAGGTTCATTTATTCATTTACATATTTTTATGCATATATGAAAGGGGAGTGAGATGACCCGACTTCCTATCTCCAGGAAATCGCATCATCTTGAAGAAAGAAAGGGATAGAAGAAGAAAAGAAAGAGAAAGAAGAACACAACAACAACAGATAACTCACAATGGAACGAATGAAATATAATATATCACATAAAATATTACATAGTATCTTAATACATCAGAGTACACAACTTAAAACAACAGATATTAGACAGTTATAATCATTTGTCTAACTATACAACTCAAGATACAGATACAATGCACACACAGCAGAACCATAATATATCTACACGTCGAAGCCTCCTGCTTTATATCTCCTCCAGAATTTGTCAAGCTAACCTGAATCACTTGACTACTCATACATAATATGAGTACCCAAGAGTTTAATAAAACAGAAAATAATCACTCGGGTCAGACAGGGGTCTGGTGTGAGTAAACGGGTTAAAATTGCTTAACTTTAGAAAACCTTTGAAAAGAAAAGGTATCACGTAAGACTTCCCACACATAAACTGTAACGTCCCGCCTTTTCGCACGATTTAAACAGACACACATGCCGATTCAATCCATACGGAAGGGCGGATTGTTATGGGGTAAATAAGAAAAACAAGAAAGAAATAAAAGAAAACAGAATCTCGCAGCGGAAGGATAAAATATAATAATAAAATATACAGTTTATAAATCTGTTTACAAAACATTCATATAATACATATCAGAGTTACACATACCAACAACAATGCAGCGGAACAGTGTGTAGTGCACTAGTATAAATAATAATAATATACATCTTCGTCTTCGTCCTCCAGAGCTAAATCTTCAAATCCTGAAACGCTCGGACTGACCCGAGCGAATTGAAAAGACAAAACACTCGAGTCAGAACTAAAAGATCTTATGTAAGTTAAATTAACAGAAATAAATATGAGTGTAGTAACTCAAGAGATGCTCGGGATTTACATCTCCTAAAGATCCGTTAAACTATTTACTATATAGTATATTGCGCTATTATAATAGTGTCTATTTGTAAAATAAACTTACTTTTAAATAGCGTTAAGGCTTTACATTTTCCACCTTAACACAGTTATATATTCCCATAGTCTATACAGTACCGTAATCTCCCCCGTACTGGGCGTCGTCAGAGGGCACTCCATAGGTATGGTACAAAACCAAAATCGTATAAGGCACGCTAGGGTAGGTGACACGGCACAACTAGGCAATGCCAGGGTAGATATACCAATTACGCTTCCGGGCCGATGGAAACGCGCAGCGCGCAGCTGCCGCCCACCTCGGACAAACTCCCCACATCAAAGAAATCAAAAGTGAAGGTGGCCACCGAAAATCCAAAGTCTAAGTATAGTATCGAAGGGAAGTGTCCGATCAGAGGTGCTACCTCATTAACCCGTCGATCGCTCCTGTTTTAGCCACCTTATGCCAACTCACGGGAGTTGGGTCCTCGTATTTACCTTTAAAGGAAACGCCGCCACCAACCTACTTCATTCTGGAATCTCCACCGCGTACACGGTTGTTAAAGTGGTTTTCGAAGTTGGCAGAGAGTATGACAACTTCCGATCCCGGTCTCTTCAACAACCAATCGTTATTATAACACCGCGGTCTTTTCAAAATAGTTTATACTTTAAAACCAGAATAAAATATCCATTTTAAACCCATATAAATACGATATCATTTATATTTTTAAAACCCCAAATCAATACGATATCATTTATTTTCCAATATATATTCCTTCCAAAATCATAGGGTTTCCAAAGTAAAATATTTAGAAATCAAACTCTTGAACATAATATTTCCAAATTATACTACCTTGAAAAAACATAACTTTGCAACAAATTTCCATCTCTTAAATGGTTAAATATTAAACTACTTTTATAAAACAAAATAGCTTCTTTAGATTTCACAAATCAATTTCAAATATCGATTTACACTTCCAAATACCATTTCAATTCTTATGTTTCAAGGCTTTAAATATTTCACCATTTCAAAAAAACATCTCATTTGACAAATCCATATGTATCAAATTCAATTACTTCTTATTTACACTTGAAATGTTTACTTAATGAATTCAATATAATTTAAGTAAAACCTTTAACTTCACATAACTGGATAATCTTTTAATTTATTAAACTTGACATATTCATTTAAATCACTCTACACAAAAATCAAGTTATAAAAATCATACCCTTAAAAAAATTAGTAACCTTTTTATTTAATTCCAAATTTTACTCAATATTCATCTTCCGACCTTATTCTTATTTAAGTCACTAAAACTCCAGAACTTAAGTTTTAAATAAATGCTTAATCGTATTTGATCTTAAAAATCAAACTTTATTTTATACTTCAAAACAATTTATACAAAGCTTAAAACCGGAAATTACTATATATAAATAACCTTTATTAATAACCAAATCAAAAACCCATAAACCATATATATATAGCTTTGCAACACCATGAAAATCATTTCAAAAATAATTATATATATATATATATATATATATATATATATATACCGCGGTGCCTGTATAAAATTTTCTACCCTATGGTCAAGTGATACGGATGTTTATCATTTCAATCCGCAATTTAAAAATAAAAATGCGGTTGTATATCATTTCAAACCGCAATCCCGAATGAATGAAATGTATAGCAACTTGCAATTAATAAAATTAATCATCCATTCATCCATCAAATCATACATCCATTTATCATAGTCATCATCTAATTTCAAACAATCATCAATACATAACAGGTGATAAATAATGGTATCAATTATCAGTTTATACTCAAAATAAATTTAATAACTGTTAATTGGCAGTTTATGTGCAAAAATAAACGTAAATTTAACTGGCAGTTAATATGAAATAAAAATTTAACATAACTATGACTGGCAGTTAATATGCAATTAAATAAATTCTAACTATCAAATTTATGCAATAAATAAAATTAATTAACAGTTATATTAAATGAATGCGATTTATCAGAGAAAATGAATAAAACATGCCAAACAGTCATAAATAAATTTCTACTCATATCTAAAATTAATTTAACAAACACAAGAAATTTTAGAAATTATGAGTGGGTTAAAACACTCACCTTTTGAATTTAAATCGAATTTAAATCCGATTTAAACCCAAAATTCGACGGTCTCCAAATCTGTCCAAACCAGTGTCAAAAAATCTGGAATTTAATTACGATCCTAACAAAAAAAATCGCGCATGAAACGGAGTTCGTATGTGGAAGTTAAATGTATTAACGCGTTTGAAAAATCAAAATTAAATTAAATTCAAACAAAATAAACCTACCTATTACCACCTGCCACGTCAACGTTTCCTGCGCACCCCTAGTGACTAATCTCACCAAACCCATGTTCCAATTTCGCAAATAGATGAAGAAATCAAAAAGCCCCAATTGAACCTTTTGGGTTTCGAATTTTACACGTTTGACCGTGATTTCTGGTTGACTCAAGCAACTATTGCAAAAACAGAGACTGCGCTTAGATCCGTAGATGAAAACTACAACATAATTTTTGAAAATTTCTGAGAACTTTGAATTTTATTTGATTTTTGAATAGAATTGGATCTGAAATTTGCATCCCATTAGGAAGAGAAAGAATTGAAGAAAATGAACGCACAAATAAAAGAGAATAGATGGAGGTTAGGGTTTATATAGATAGGTTAGAATTAGAGTAGATGGATCTGATAAACAAACGCGCTAAACGATAATTTAAATTAACGTAATAATTACAAATCACCATACTATGAAGACATTTACATTATTTCCCATTTATTACTTTATTTAACACAACCCTTAATTTACATCTATTGCAATGTTTTCAAATTTAATTGAATGAACTAATTATATCACTCCTAATAATTGTTGTAAGACTCTAAATCCCACATTTGTAAGTATATATTATTTCCACTCAAATATTATAGATATATACAGAGTATAGGTTTCCATTAAATCATTATTTATTATATATATTCAAATTAACTAAATTCACTATTGATGTCCGTTTATATTTATTACCAAATATTCATTTACCTTTCCCAATAAATTTGAATCCCATTCATTTAATATAACAAATCAAATTTCCATTCACACCTTATTATCAACCCACAATTTATTGCAATTCATTATCTTAGATAGATTTTATACAATTAATATCAACTTTACATTAAATTTCTATCCAATGAATACTTATTCATTTATCAATTCAATATTTACTTTTCTTTCCCTCTATTTGATACTTAACCTAGTATACATTTAATGGATAAACATAACATTGAATTATAATGCATTTCTCATGCATGCTTCATTTCATATAAATTCCTCTTTATTAACCAAGTCACATTAACAAAACAAAATAATAATTTTTTTTAATCGATTACCAGTCTAGACTTAATATATTAAATAAACGGTTAACCTAAAACGATTGTTACCCCTTTAGCATTCAAATTCACTTACGACTATTATTAACACAATGTTGCCATTTGATTTATATATATTTAAATAAATTATATGAATGGGTAAAACTTTAAAAATTATCTTACCTGCAAATTTACTCACAAACATCCTAAATTACCAATTTGCAATTTATTTTTAATTACTATATTTGCATTGATTATATCAAGTTGAGATTTAATACGTATTATTTCCTCAAATAAATAAATCTTTGGATTTAAATTCCTAAAACCATAAATTATGTCCTACCATAGATCTATGCTTTTATTATTTTACGTTCACACTCCCGTTACTCTATAATAAATCACCAAGTAACGATATCCTAAACCAACATTAATTTATATATCAATCCTTATAACTCAATAAATTTGTCAAATATCAATAACCTTAACAATACTTACACATATTATCTTACTTACAATAATGTAATATTAAACGTTGAATTTCATTTATTTTTCAATACTTCAATTTAATTAATAAATACTGCTCCTATACTTAAATCTATATTAACAAATCGTTAGATTTGGATCGATAGAAATCGGTTTACCAAAGCTTACGTACACATTACGTAAATGAACAACTATATAAATTTGCCACCTATTAGCTCTAAATTTTATTCTTAAGTTCGTTACCTATCAGTTTAGATTATACTTCCATCTATAATGCAAATCCAAATCTCCTGTAACCGCATAAATTAGGACAATTTATTGCAATTGATTTCCCATTAAACTTCATAAATTAACAAATTGAAACCTAAATAAAAACGTTTATTTATTTAAAAATCTTGTTGTTAAATTGAATTGACCATTCACGGATATAATTTACATTGTTCTCCAATTATTACTTAAATACATCACACAACGTTAAATCTATATTCAATACAATTTGTTACCAAAATTAATTTAACGAAAACATTTACGCCCTTAAAATTTTTCTTCATTCATTAATTGCTAATTGTTATTCAATTAAACTCATTCATTTGATTTCCCTATTATGCATCAATTATAAACCCATCATCTTAAAGGTGATGTCTACATTTTATACTATAAATTTATCCTTTTATATTCCAATATCAATGAATGCTCACATACAAATTTAGATCTTAACTCCAATTAATTATTCCATTTAATCAATTGATTTATTAACTTTAATTACTGCAATTCATTGTCTTACATAAATTTGAATCTATTTCCAAATTTTCACCATTCCAATTAATTGAAATATAAAATTAAATTTGTAAAATTTTAATTACCCTTGATCCATCAAATTTCAACATTCTCTTTCATGTAAACAAATAAGATTTCTGTTTCTTCCTAAATTTAAATTAGAAATCCTATAATTTAATTCATTTTAAACATCGAATTTACACCGGTCGTTACACTCTCCCCCACTCAAAACTTTTCGTCCCCGAAAAGGAAAAGAAGGGAGAAGGAAGAATTTAATAATAGTACATCTTATTCAAATATTAACTTATAAACAATAATTTACAACATTTGTTACCTTAAATAAAATATACCATTTTAAAATCATTATGTTTGTAAAAAAAAATTCTAAGTCTAAAATTTGCGGGAATTTTTTTTTTGGCAGAGTCTCCTTTGTACGGGGAGGCTCAGGAGAAAATATAATATCAAAATATAACAATTATATTACACATATTATCCAAAATATTATATTCCAACGCCCGAAATATATATAAATAGCGCTATAAACCGTAATCTGAAACGTACCTATTTGTCGGGCATTTTACGCTTAAGTTATGGAACCAAAAGCAGCAGCAATTGCTTCCACAACCTGCATTTCACTTATAAAGATCCAAAGGGTTAGCAATTTATATAAAGTGAAATTAAGCGGTTTCAAACACTAACAACCAATCAGTACAACAACCATCAAAACAGCATACACAACAATCCAAAACAACCATTCAACAAACAAACAAATAGTTGTTCGGATTCAAAACTTGAAATTGTACGGAATGGAAATAACTATCAAGTGCATCATTTACTCAACAGTCTTAGATGGAACAAAATAGATTATTTATTCATCCAACAATTTCAAATTCCCTTACCCAACCAACCATAAATCAAATAATAGAATTCAAACCAACAAACCAAATTAACTTATTATAAATTTATTACATACTTTAGTTGTTTAATTTCCTTTCTTTCATTACGTCATTTATTTTCATTATATTTCTTTCTATTTTGTTTAGAAATTAACTTCAACCCTTTTTCTTAAGTTTACAATTTCCCTTTATTATTACACTCATTTATTTTCACTTACTAATTACTATTATTCATTCATTTATTATTGCATGACCTCTTCTATTTACACTTTAATTACTTAAGTTTATAAACATCTATTTGTCATACTTACCTTTATTATATTTTACTTGGTAAAATTTCAATTATAACTTAAGTTTATAACATTAAATTTTCATTTAACAGCAATTTCATTTAATACTTTTACTACTTGTATAATATTATATTACAATCTCTTATTAAACATTTCAACCTTTAATATTTGGTAAGTTATATATATATATATATGTTATTTAAGGATGTAATTGAAAGTTATGTAAAATTTTTCACAATTCTTTTAATTAATTAATGGTTCAATAATTATACTTTGTTTTATAAGTTACATATGGTTCAATAATTATATCTTTGTTTTATAAGTTACATATTTCAAATTACCTTCAATTCCTTTTATTCTACTGTTTTTAATTGTAGTAACATTTTAATTACACTTAAATTTATAACCTTATAACATCAATTCTTATAAATAAAGAATTTCATTAATTCATTTACTAAGGTTTACAATCATTTATATACATTACTTATCTCCCTATTATTAAATTTTTACTTTAATTAAAGGTTTCAATTATTAATTACTAACCTTTCATTTCACTACAATAATTGAAACAATTTATTAACAGAAATTTAAGAATTTAGATTCCGGGTTAAATTTCAAATTATTTTAAAATAACAGATAAATATATTCTTACAACTTATATCTCAATTTATTTTTAAAACAATTCAAAATATATATAAATATTTTTTCAAAAAAAGAATCGGTAGTAAAACTACTACAGTGGCCTTTCCCCCTCGAAACTCGAAAATGAATGTCGATGATGCGTGCACTCATCACCGAAATTATTTTCCAGCGACAGAGAGGAAAGTACAAAACTTATTTTCTCCAAAATCTCCTTTAAACAAATCTTCCGAATTATATTGAAATATTTATATAAGAAAATACTTATAAACAATATTATTATATTCTAAAATTTATTCGAAAGGAATTTCAAAACCCCGGATCTTAAGTCCTAAATTTCCAAATTTCATTGATTTTATTTTTCAATCTTATTTCTATTATTAATTATACACTTTATTACCTAACAACCAATCTATTACAGCCAAATATAGATATTATTTTGAAAAATTATTTTATAGAAAATATAATAGGTAAAAAAATTTCATTCACCAATATAAAACAAATATTATGTCGGTCTGTCCTATTAAGTGTTTAGAAATCCCTATTGATGTCATAACGTCCCATGCACCAACCAGAATTTATAAATACGAAACGGAACAGATTAACACAATATAAAAACCTTTTTATAACACTAACAAATACGCTCTCTCATATATATACACACTCAGCGACTCCCATAGGGTATTACTACCCTATTAGTAAAGAGTCAAACCCCACAAAGCTAAGGTTTATCGCTAAACCAAAGCTCTGATACCAGATGTAACGTCCCGCCTTTTCGCACGATTTAAACAGACACACATGCCGATTCAATCCATACGGAAGGGCGGATTGTTATGGGGTAAATAAGAAAAACAAGAAAGAAATAAAAGAAAACAGAATCTCGCAGCGGAAGGATAAAATATAATAATAAAATATACAGTTTATAAATCTGTTTACAAAACATTCATATAATACATATCAGAGTTACACATACCAACAACAATGCAGCGGAACAGTGTGTAGTGCACTAGTATAAATAATAATAATATACATCTTCGTCTTCGTCCTCCAGAGCTAAATCTTCAAATCCTGAAACGCTCGGACTGACCCGAGCGAATTGAAAAGACAAAACACTCGAGTCAGAACTAAAAGATCTTATGTAAGTTAAATTAACAGAAATAAATATGAGTGCAGTAACTCAAGAGATGATCGGGATTTACATCTCCTAAGGATCCGTTAAACTATTTACTATATAGTATATTGCGCTATTATAATAGTGTCTATTTGTAAAATAAACTTACTTTTAAATAGCGTTAAGGCTTTACATTTTCCACCTTAACACAGTTATATATTCCCATAGTCTATACAGTACCGTAATCTCCCCCGTACTGGGCGTCGTCAGAGGGAACTCCATAGGTATGGTACAAAACCAAAATCGTATAAGGCGCGCTAGGGTAGGTGACACGGCACAACTAGGCAATGCCAGGGTAGATATACCAATTACGCTTCCGGGCCGATGGAAACGCGCAGCGCGCAGCTGCCGCCCACCTCGGACAAACTCCCCACATCAAAGAAATCAAAAGTGAAGATGGCCACCGAAAATCCAAAGTCTGAGTATTGTATCGAAGGGAAGTATCCGATCAGAGGTGCTACCTCATTAACCCGTCGATCGCTCCTGTTTTAGCCACCTTATGCCAACTCACGGGAGTTGGGTCCTCGTATTTACCTTTAAAGGAAACGCCGCCACCAACCTACTTCATTCTGGAATCTCCACCGCGTACACAGTTGTTAAAGTGGTTTTCGGAGTTCGCAGAGAGTATGACAACTTTCGATCCCGGTCTCTTCAACAACCAATCGTTATTATAACACCGCGGTCTTTTCAAAATAGTTTATACTTTAAAACCAGAATAAAATATCCATTTTAAACCCATATAAATACGATATCATTTATATTTTTAAAACCCCAAATCAATACGATATCATTTATTTTCCGATATATATTCCTTCCAAAATCATAGGGTTTCCAAAGTAAAATATTTAGAAATCAAACTCTTGAACATAATATTTCCAAATTATACTACCTTGAAAAAACATAACTTTGAAACAAATTTCCATCTCTTAAATAGTTAAATATTAAACTACTTTTATAACACAAAATAGCTTCTTTAGATTTCACAAATCAATTTCAAATATCGATTTACACTTCCAAATACCATTTCAATTCTTATGTTTCAAAGCTTTAAATATTTCACCATTTCAAAAAAAACATCTCATTTGACAAATCCATATGTATCAAATTCAATTACTTCTTATTTAGACTTGAAATGTTTACTTAATGAATTCAATATAATTTAAGTAAAACCTTTAACTTCACATAACTGGATAATCTTTTGATTTATTAAACTTGATATATTCATTTAAATAACTCTACACAAAAATCAAGTTATAAAAATCATACCCTTAAAAAAATTAATAACCTTTTTATTTAATTCCAAATTTTACTCAATATTCATCTTCCGACCTTATTCTTATTTAAGTCACTAAAACTCCAGAACTTAAATTTTAAATAAATGCTTAATCGTATTTGATCTTAAAAATCAAACATTATTTTATACTTCAAAACAATTTATACAAAGCTTAAAACCGGAAATTACTATATATAAATAACCTTTATTAATAACCAAATAAAAAACCCATAAACCATATATATATAGCTTTGCAACACCATGAAAATCATTTCAAAAATAATTATATATATATATATATATATATATATATATATATACCGCGGTGCGTGTATAAAATTTTCTACCATATGGTCAAGTGATACGGATGTTTATCATTTCGATCCGCAATTTAAAAATAAAAATGCGGTTGTATATCATTTCAAACCGCAACCCCGAATGAATGAAATGCATAGCAACTTGAAATTAATAAAATTAATCATCCATTCATCCATCAAATCATACATCCATTTATCACAGTCATCATCTAATTTCAAACAATCATCAATACATAATAGGTGATAAATAATGGTATCAATTATCAGTTTATACTCAAAATAAATTTAATAACTGTTAATTGGCAGTTTATATGCAAAAATAAACGTAAATTTAACTGGCAGTTAATATGAAATAAAAATTTAACATAACTATGACTGGTAGTTAATATGCAATTAAATAAATTCTAAGTGTCAAATTTATCCAATAAATAAAATTAATTAACAGTTATATTAAATGAATGCGATTTATCAGAGATAATGAAAACATGCCAAACAGTCATAAATAAATTTCTACTCATATCTAAAATTAATTTAACAAAAACAAGAAATTTTAGAAATTATGAGTGGATTAAAACACTCACCTTTTGAATTTAAATCGAATTTAAATCCGATTTAAACCCAAAATTCGACGGTCTCCAAATCTATCCAAACCAGCGTCAAAAAATCTGAAATTTAATTACGATCCTAACAAAAAAAATCGCGCATGAAACGGAGTTCGTATGTGGAAGTTAAATGTGTTAACGCGTTTGAAAAATCAAAATTAAATTAAATTCAAACAAAATAAACCTACCTATTACCACCTGCCACTTCAACGTTTCCTGCACACCCCTAGTGACTAATCTCACCAAACCCATGTTCCAATTTCACAAATGGATGAAGAAATCAAAAAGCCCCAATTCAACCTTTTGGGTTTCGAATTTACACGTTTGACCGTGATTTCTGGTTGACTCAAGCGACTATTGCAAAAACAGAGACTGCGCTTAGATCTGTAGATGAAAACTACAACATAATTTTTGAAATTTTCTGAGAACTTTGAATTTTATTTGATTTTTGAATAGAATTGGATCTGAAATTTGCATCCCTTTAGGAAGAGAAAGAATTGAAGAATATGAACGCACAAATAAAAGAGAATAGATGGAGGCTAGGGTTTATATAGATAGGTTAGAATTGGAGTAGATGGATCTGATAAACAAACGCGCTAAACGATAATTTAAATTAATGTAATAATTAAAAATCACCATACTATGAAGACATTTACATTATTTCCCATTTATTACTTTATTTAACACAACCCTTAATTTACATCTATTGCAATGTTTTCAAATTTAATTGAATGAACTAATTATATCACTCCTAATAATTGTTCTAAGACTCTAAATCCCACATTTGTAAGTATATATTATTTCCACTCAAATATTATAGATATATACAGAGTATAGGTTTCCATTAAATCATTATTTATTATATATATTCAAATTAACTAAATTCACTATTGAAGTCCGTTTATATTTATTACCAAATATCCATTTACCTTTCCCAATAAATTTGAATCCCATTCATTTAATATAACAAATAAAATTTCCATTCACACCTTATTATCAACCCACAATTTATTGCAATTCATTATCTTAGATAGATTTTATACAATTAATATCAACTTTACATTAAATTTCTATCCAATGAATACTTATTCATTAATCAATTCAATATTTACTTTTCTTTCCCTCTATTCGATACTTAACCTAGTATACATTTAATGGGTAAACATAACATTGAATTATAATGCGTTTCTCATGCATGCTTCATTTCATATAAATTCCTCTTTATTAACCAAGTCACATTAACAAAACAAAATAATATTTTTTTTTAATCGATTACCAGTCTAGACTTAATGTATTAAATAAACGGTTAACCTAAAACGATTGTTACCCCTTTAGCATTCAAATTCACTTACGACTATTATTAACACAATGTTGCCATTTGATTTATATATATTTAAATAAATTATATGAATGGGTAAAACTTTAAAAATTATCTTACCTGCAAATTTACTCACAAACATCCTAAATTACCAATTTGCAATTTATTTTTAATTACTATATTTGCATTGATTATATCAAGTTGAGATTTAATACGTATTATTTCCTCAAATAAATAAATCTTTGGATTTAAATTCCTAAAACCATAAATTATGTCCTACCATAAATCTATGCTTTTATTATTTTACGTTCACACTCCCGTTACTCTATAATAAATCACCAAGTAACGATATCCTAAACCAACATTAATTTATATATCAATCCTTATAACTCAATAAATTTGTCAAATATGAATAACCTTAACAATACTTACACATATTATCTTACTTACAATAATGTAATATTAAACGTTGAATTTCATTTATTTTTCAATACTTCAATTTAATTAATAAATACTGCTCCTATACTTAAATCTATATTAACAAATCGTTAGATTTGGATCGATAGAAATCGGTTTACCAAAGCTTACGTACACATTACGTAAATAAACAACTATATAAATTTGCCACCTATTAGCTCTAAATTTTATTCTTAAGTTCGTTACCTATCAATTTAGATTATACTTACATCTATAATGCAAATCCAAATCTCCTCTAACTGCATAAATTAGGGCAATTTATTGCAATTGATTTCCCATTAAACTTCAAACAAATTGAAACCTAAATAAAAACGTTTATTTATTTAAAAATCTTGTTGTTAAATTGAATTGACCATTCACGGATATAATTTACATTGTTCTCCAATTATTACTTAAATACATCACACAACGTTAAATCTATATTCAATACAATTTGTTACCAAAATTAATTTAACGAAAACATTTACGCCCTTAAAATTTCTCTTCATTCATTAATTGCTAATTGTTATTCAATTAAACTCATTCATTTGATTTCCCTATTATGCATCAATTATAAACCCATCATCTTAAAGGTGATGTCTACATTTTATACTATAAATTTACCCTTTTATATTCCAATATCAATGAATGCTCACATACAAATTTAGATCTTAACTCCAATTAATTATTCCATTTAATCAATTGATTTATTAACTTTAATTTTTGCAATTCATTGTCTTACATAAATTTGAATCTATTTCCATATTTTCACTATTCCAATTAATTGAAATATAAAATTAAATTTGTAAAATTTTAATTACCCTTGATCCATCAAATTTCAACATTCTCTTTCATGTAAACAAATAAGATTTCTGTTTCTTCCTAAATTTAAATGAGAAATCCTATAATTTAATTCATTTTAAACATCGAATTTACACCGGTCGTTACATAAACACGGAAAAGTGTTTACCTTACGCTAACCAAAACATTTGATAGGAAATCCAGTGATATTATAATAGTGTCTAGGTTTTCAAATAAATAAGAAATAGCCAAAAAAATTACATTTATTAAATTCCAGCTACCAGCCACAAAAGTGGGTAATACAATCAAAACCGTAGGGTCTTGTAGGAAGAATGGGTTTCCATCAATGGCAGGGCTACTGGGGTACCGCCCGTCACAGTACGTGGCCTAGATCAACGTACCGAGGAGTACGCCGGCACCCCTGCAACACAAGGCCGGAACCATTCCTTACTGAACAGTTACGAACAAGACCACCCCGTAGTTGGCGCGACCAACCACACACTAAGCCGAAATAGAATGGGACCTCTAGACAGGGGTAAATCTCACTCTCAAGTGGGGGCTAACCACGAAGCCTTGCTGCACCTCCCATGTTTTAGCCATTCCCGGTTGATGAGGCTTAAGGCTACGATTACCTTTATAGAACACATCTATCTTAGAATGCTCATCGTCCACCTGACGATATTCTGAAAGCATTCAATCCATACAAGTTCGTTCCGGGTTCGAACGAAACCAAAAGCACTATCTCGTTGCACTCATTTTGGAATCACCCTCAGAGTCAACGACCATAGCCCTTGCACTCTAAATCACCGTCTCGAACCTATAAGCACTATTCCGTCAAACTCAATACGGAATCACCAACAAAGTTATACTGACGTATAGCCCTTACACCTTGAGTCTTCACTTGCTCCACTTGGATTCACGATCTACGTTTAATTGGAATCGATGTGCTTTTCGGAATTCCAAATATGGAAACCCGATCCCGGTCTCACCGAAACCAAAGACCATTTTAGATGTCCAAGTTGTACTTAAGTGTTTAAACAGTTTAAACTTATATTCAGGATGATATATAAACAGATAGATGAATCACATTATCACAATAGATAATTCATATCAACTATTCATTTCACCAAGCTTCATATCACATAACAGAGATATACAGTATCAACCAGTATCAACCAATCATCCAATATCAATCTCCAAATATTGATAATCCAATATTAATCAATTAACCAATATTAATTAATCAACCTATATTATTCAATCATCCAAACAGAATTGATTATCTCTTAATCAATTGAATTACCATAATCCATCTTCATTAATTATTATTCCAAATAAAATAAATTAATCATCTCTAATGATCTTACCTAATTAATCTTCCTTGATTAATTATATTTAATTACATTTAAGTAATCATCCTTAACCATATTCAGTAATTAACCTTTAATTACAATCATTAATTACAATAATTTAATGATCATTCATTTACTTCATTTAATAATAATTATAATTAATTACAATAAACCTTAATTAATTACAATTAATTAATCGCACTTACATTAATTACTTAAATTAATCAACCTTGATTAATTAACAAATGATCCTTATTAATTAATAATTACTTTAATTAATTAAATAATTAACTTATAATTAATCAATCTATTAATCATAATCAGTAGTTAACAGTTTGTAATTACTTATCTTAATTAATTAACTCCTTAATTAATAATCTTCTAAATTAATTATATTAATCCTTGATTAATTAATCCAATTAATTAATCTTTAATTACTTCATTAAGTAATTATTAAATATTAAATTAATAAATAAATCCTTAATCAATTACTTATTAATTAATTACAATTTTAATTAATTACACTTAGTAATTAATCTTTAATTAAACACATTTCATTAATTAATTAATCTTATTAATTATTTAACTAAAATAATTAAGTAATCAACTCTTAATTACTTGCATAAGTAATTACCTCTAATTACTTCATTAATAAATCTTGATTTCTCTCTTAATTAATTACTTAACAAGTAATTACTTCCATTATTAAATAATCCTTAATCCTTAATTAATTAATTACTTCATAATTAATTAACTTTAAAACAATTATATTAATCAATTCCTTAATTGATATCAATAAGTGATTACCCAATAATCACTTCAACTAATTACTCCTACGAGTATTTACCAATAATTACTTCCATAAGTAATTAACTTCCTTAATTACATTCAACAATTAACCATTAATTACTTTATTAAGTCATTACACTTAATTAATCCATAATTAAGTGATTATTTAAAATTAAATAATCAATTAACCAATTATTTAAAATTAATTAAACAATTAATTAATTAACTTATTTTATCTAAAATCCTTAATTAATTAAGAAAAAATTATTCTTAATTAAACTTAATAAATCATATTAAATAAGTATTTTTAAGTTAATTACCCAAATAATTTAACCTTATTTATTTCCATAAATAAATTATTTGAATAATTTAAATCTTATTTATTCAAAGGCAAGTTATTAAACTTGGTTTACAAAATCATAATAATAATCTTACTTGAATAAAAAGCATTTATAAATCATTTCCAAAATTAAAACACTTTAAATTGTCAAATTTTAAACTTATTTAATTCAATATAAATTGAAAATTCTGTTATTACAACATTGCTTCAAAACTTTGACTTAAATCTTTGATTTAATAATTAAATTCAAATTCTCTTTTAAATTTGAATTTTAAACTTAATTAAGATAATTATTTTTAAAATCAAACATCTTAAAACATTTTTAAATTTAAAATATAAATTCAATTTACATTTTAAAAAGATTGATTAACTTTTTCTTCTAAGAAACAAGTTTTAACTTGAAAATTCTTTTCCTTTTATAAAGCTCAACTTGATTTATTTATTAAGAATATCATTTTCAATTTGTAAACTTATCTTTTAATATAAACTTGAGCATTACTAGCACAGCTGAAAGTCTCGGGTCAAACCCGAGTAAAATTACCAAAAACCCCGAGCAAGTCTCGAAGAAAACCCAAACCCTACTGACTTCGAGTCGCCCCCGAGCCACACGCGAACTTCCCTCCGAGTTCCATTCGTCTTCTCCAAAGCTTCAAATACCCAGTGTACACGACCCAACGCGTGCACGTACCCCAACACGTCCGGCCGACGTAGGCAACCACGACCATCGCCGATGACCACTCGAATGCATACGAACACGACCGTACGCCCAGATCCAACAATTAGCAATCGAATTAAATTTTGATCGATCGAACCAAAAACTGCAAAAACAACACGAACCCAAAACTCCACCGTCATTGACCATCTCGGCAACGCTGAGCCATGCCGACCACTCCATCGTGATGCCACAACCCATATCGTCAACCTCCCAAGCGCGAACGCCAACGGTCCATCATTGGTCATCGCGAAATCACCTACAGCCAAGCCGAAACCCAAAACCAACTAAACCCTAATTTCTTCAATTCCCATCAAATTATTCATTGAAAAAAAATCAATAGTATTTTTCCTATAATCTACAACATACATGCTAGCTACAATCCAAGAATCAAATCATTATCAAGTATAACATCCACAGTTCATAAAAATCCCTAAATCCTTCAAACCCAAAATTCAACTTAAATACACAATTAAAAATTATGATACCAACTCAAAAAATCATAACTTTCCTATTGTAATCCAGATATACATTCAAAACTAAAGTTTGAAATCATAAATTTTTGTCTAAGTTTTGATTTTTACTGTAAATTTGAAAAAAAACGAATAACTAATTCATTTAAAATCCTACAACTATTTTTAGATGATAAATCACTTGATTACAAACAATTTTCATTCACAAATCACAGTCCAATTTGTAATCAAAATCAAGTTTTTGGTTTTAAAAAAGAAAAAAAAACAACCTGTATAATCAACAGTATACATATACAGGCATTCACCATATTTTTTTTATTTAACAAACAAACATTCAGGTAGACTAACTTGCATTATCAAACTCAATCCATTTGCATGCAACATTCAATCAAAAATTAAATCAAAACTGTCTTTAAAATATAATTTGCTCACCTATTTTTAGCAAAGCAGCTTCATCTATATTCCAGGTTTTGAGATTTTAAAATTGCTTTACTACTGCAGAAATTTAATGCATGACGTTGAAATTGAATGCCTTTGCATGCTTAACAATTTGATGCTTTTTAAATTTGCAGTTGCCCTCAGATGAAATGCGGGATAAAGTAGATGTTGCAGCTTTGATAAATGCAGATTTGAATTCTAGTTTTCAGGTTTGAAGAATGATTTTAAATTTTGCTTCAGATTTGAGAAAAGTTTATGGTAGCCATTAATTTTAGTTGAGAAGTGAAAACAAAGAAAAGAAATGTTTGTAAAAATAAATTTTCTACTTAAAACTTTATTAAAAATTAAAATGAAAACATTGCCTCATGTTCTCAAGAATTTACATTTGTCAATTATGATATTTAATTAAACAACACATGTTACCAAGATGTGTATTACCTTAACACTTGTTCTTAAGTATTATATATATTTTTATTTAATTTAAATGTAAATATAAAGCTTTTTTTTAAATTAACTTTTCTATTTAATAACACTTATCTTAGTACATACATATAGATTATTTTTAAAATCTAAAACATCTATAAATATATTTATAACCATTTTATATTTAGTATTTTTAAAGAAAACAAAACAAAATGTTTTAAATCTTTTTAAACTACCATATTTAAAAGAAAACAATTATCTTATATTTGAAAACAAATGAATAAATCTTTAAATTAACTTTTGAAAACATTGATTCTATAACAAAGCTTAAATCTACCATATTCATACATTATAAATTATCAATTGATTAAATTAAATTTCAAAATAACTCAAATTATAACATATACATACATATATATTACAATTTGAAAATTCGTCTTAAATTTAAAACAAAAGATCTTCTATTCACAATATATATCAAATGTATATATTATAAACAGAATATAATTTCATTTTCTTTGAAAAATAAATTTTATCCGTTTTAAATTGTTAAAAAGATATTGATCACTATTATCAGATTAAATATTTATTAACCTTTAAAAAGAATTAATTTATCAGTTTAAATTAAAATTATAAAGAAAAATTATCAAACCAGTTTAATTATTTATATAGATTATTAAATTTATATTTCCCAAAATTCCGGGTCATTACAATCCTCCCCCCTTAAAAGAATTTCGTCCCCGAAATTTAAAAGCAAAGGTAATTTAATAACCCAGCAAAGATTAAATTTTCAAACAGCTAAGCATTCTTATCAACCAGTAACTAACAACCATAGCAATCAATCAAACAAACAAACCTAACTAATTATCCTGATGCAAATCAGAATAAATCTTCTAATACTATCTTGAGTTTCCCAAGTATAAATCACTGGGAGACTCGCTCTACAAATGCCAACAAACTAACTACACTACCAAAATCCAGAGCTCCTCTCATCTCTAGATCCATTAATCTGAATAGAACATCAGATTATACTCAAGTCCAGCTCAACTTCCAATTCCACCGAACTACAGATTCAGCAACCAACAATGAATCATACACGTACTTCCTCAGAGATACGTGAAATACAATGAATTCCAGCTATCCAAACTGGCAATTCAATCTCATCCTATCAAAACACAGATAAGAAATCTTCAAATGCCTCAGAACTAGCCATCCAAACTAACCTAATTCTGCTCTCTCTTAACCCGAGAAAATCTTAACACCAACGAAGTCTCCAACTTCGAATTCCAAACTCCTTATCTCATATTTGCATAACTCAACAGATAATCTAGGGCTGCCAAACTTCTTCCGATCAGCTCAACCTATGCTGATGCTTCCAGAGACAACTAAACCAAAGCAAATCAGTTACTGGATCCTATTCAACAGAAAAGTCTTCCAAAATCCGTTGAAATCCATAAATCAAACTCTACTACTCAATCAATAGCTAATAGAACTTACTTCCTTCTTTGCACAGCTTCTACCTCGCTTCCGCTGCACAACTCTGATTCTGAAATAGATGGGAATACTGTTGATGAACACGAGTACAAACTTATCCAATTATCTGGGAAAAACTTTGTTCATCAAACCAATATAATCTGAGTGACTCATCTGACTCAGTCACACAACCTTATAGCAGAATCCAATTAAAAAACTAGATCTGACCCAAATCCAATTCCAAAAATATTCTGAGCTGCTACACCAACTCTACCTTCAGGCTAACTACCAAAATCGCTCCTGAAACCAAAACAGTATGGAACTCAACTCCGGATGTAGACAAACTTTAGATTACTTCAGTTGCTCCTTCTTTCACATGAGAACTCTCAGTCTCAAACAAAAGAATGCTCAAGAAAAATTCCCAAACTAATCGCAAGTCACTTTTGCGATCCAACCTAATTCGGATTCCAAAGAAACCATCCTCTCTTTACTAAATAGAACAGCTCTAAACTTCTCCAAACAAGGTTAACCCTTTAAGAAAACATCACCACCTACCCGGACTGCTGAAAGATGATCCACAAGATTTCTGAACCATCGGAGAAACAACCAGCACTACTGCTTCCAAACTCTACCTTAAAGATACTGTAGAGCTAAAGGACCTTCTCGTCAGCACACCGAACACTTCGAGATGAAACTGCTACCATAGCTAACTAAAGGCTTCTAATCCAAAGGCTTCTCCAAAACCAAAACTATCGACAAACCACACGACAAACCTTCAAGATGGCAGACAACCTCTCAAGAAACTCGGACTCCAAACCAAGCATCAACATCTCGCTCTTCTAAAGGAATAACAAATGGGACCATGCCAAAACAAATAACTTATATACCTTAGTCTCATATTCCAAAAACAGACAATCTCCTTGCAAAAGATCCAAACAACTTCTACACAGGCGAGTCTCCCCTGCAGCAGGTAAAGACTGCTCCTTAACTACTTCTAAAACTGCTTCAAGAGGAAACATCTTCTGAAAATATCCATAGATACTGCATCTCGTCACGCGGTTATTAAGATATCATCACTTACTTCTGCACTACCAACAGATCCAAACTCAATAATAATTCTCTCACCCGAGAGAAATCCAAACCTACACTTCAAAGATAAACTTCGAATCTTCAAAAGATTTCCTTCGGATATCAGAGAGACCTTTACTCCAAACTACAAATCTCACTCGAGACGGTATTAGGTCTACAGTCTCGCCCAAAATACTTCCAATCCTCAAACATATGGACCTCTTCCATTAGTGGTAGTCATGTTACACACACACTACTACTCCATCTACCTCTAAAAATTATGTTGGAAAATCCAAACAAATAAGCCAACAGATTAGGTATATATATATATAAATATATATAGTTATATATAAAAATTACAGTACGCTCTCTCAAGAAAAAACACCACTCTAGAGCCTAGGTATTCACTCAACCTAATGCTCTGATACCAGATAAGACGACCCGACTTCCTATTTCCAGGAAATCGTATCATCTTGAAGAAAGAAAGGGATAGAAGAAGAAAAGAAAGAGAAAGAAGAACACAACAACAACAGATAACTCACAGCGGAACGAATGAAATATAATATATCACATAAAATATTACATAGTATCTTAATACATCAGAGTACACAACTTAAAACAACAGATATTAGACAGTTATAATCATCTGTCTAACTATACAACTCAAGATACAGATACAATGCACACACAGCGGAACCATAATATATCTACACGTCGAAGCCTCCTGCTCCATATCTCCTCCAGAATTTGTCAAGCTAACCTGAATCACTTGACTACTCATACATAATATGAGTACCCAAGAGTTTTATAAAACAGAAAATAAACACTCGGGTCAGACAGGGGTCCGGTGTGAGTAAACAGGTTAAAATTGCTTAACTTTAGAAAACCTTTAAAAAGAAAAGGTATCACGTAAGACTTCCCACACATAAACATGGAAAAGTTTTTACCTTACGCTTACCAAAACATTTGATAGGAAATCCAGTGATATTATAATAGTGTCTAGGGTTTTCAAATAAATAAGAAATAGCCAAAATTGTTACATTTATTAAATTCCAGCTACTAGCCACAAAAGTGGGTAATACAATCAAAACCGTGGGGTCTCGTAGGAAGAATGGGTTTCCATCAATGGCAGGGCTACTGGGGTACCACCCGTCACAGTACGTGGCCTAGATCAATGTACCGAGGAGTACGCCCGCTCCCCTGCAACACAAGGCCAGAACCATTCCTTACTGAACAGTTCCAAACAAGACCATCCCGTAGTTGGCACGACCAACCACACACTAAGCCGAAATAGAAAGGGACCTCTAGACAGGGGTATCTCTCACTCTCAAATGGGGGCTACCCATGAAGCCTTGCTGCACCTCCCCTGTTTTAGCCATTCCTTGTTGATGAGGCTTGAGGCTACGATTACCTTTATAGAACACATCTATCTTAGAATGCTCATCGTCCACCTGACGATATTCTGAAAGTATTCGATCCATACAAGTTCGTTCCGGGTCCGAGCGAAACCGAAAGCACTATCTCGTTGCACTTATTTTGGAATCACCCTTAGAGTCGACGACCATAGCCCTTGCACTCAAAATCACCATCTCGAACCTATAAGCACTATTCCGTCAAACTCATTACGGAATCACCCACAGAGTTATACTGACGTATAGCCCTTACACCTCGAGTCTTCACTTGCTCCACTTGGATTCACGATCTACGTTTAATTGGAATCGATGTGGTTTTCGGAATTCCAAATATGGAAACCCGATCCCGGTCTCACGAAACCAAATGCCATTTTAAATGTCCAAGTTGTACTTAAGGGTTTAAACAGTTTAAACTTATATTCAGGATGATATATAAACAGATAGATGAATCACATTATCACAATAGATAATTCATGTCAACTATTCATCTCACAAAGCATCATATCACATAACAGAGATATCCAGTATCAACCAATATCAAACATCCAATATCAACCAATCATCCAATATCAATCTCCAAATATTGATCATCCAATATTAATCAATTAACCAATATTAATTAATCATCCATATTAATCAATCATCCAAACAGAATTGGTTATCTCTTAATCAATTGAATTACCATAATCCTTCTTCATTAATTATTATTCCAAATAAAATAAATTAATCATCTCTAATGATCTTCCCTAATTAATCTTCCTTGATTAATTATATTTAATTACATTTAAGTAATCATCCTTAACCATATTCAGTAATTAACCTTTAATTACTATCATTAATTACAATAATTTAGTGATCATTCATTTACTTCATTTATTAATTAATTATAATTAATTACAATAAACCTTAATTAATTACAATTAATTAATCACACTTACATTAATTACTTAAATTAATCAACCTTGATTAATTAACAAATGATCCTTATTAGTTAATAATTACTTTAATTAATTAAATAATTAGCTTATAATTAATCATTCTATTAATCATAATCAGTAGTTAACAGTTTGTAATTACTTATCTTAATTAATTAACTCCTTAATTAATAATATTCTAAATTAATTATATTAATCCTTGATTAATTAATCCAATTAATTAATCTTTATTTACTTCATTATGTAATTATTAACAATTAAATTAATAAATAAATCCTTAATTAATTACTTACTAATTAATTACAATTTTAATTAATTACACTTAGTAATTAATCTTTAATTAAACACATTTCATTAATTAATTAATATTATTAATTAATTAACTAAAATAATTAAGTAATCAACTCTTAATTACTTACATAAGTAATTACCTCTAATTACTTCATTAATAAATCTTGATTTCTCTCTTAATTAATTACTTAACAAGTAATTACTTCCATTATTAAATAATCCGTAATCCTTAATTAATTAATTACTTCATAATTAATTAACTTTAAAACAATTATATTAATCAATTCCTTAATTGATATCAATAAGTGATTACCCAATAATCACTTCAACTAATTACTCCTACGAGTATTTACCGATAATTAGTTCCATAAGTAATTAACTTCCTTAATTACATTCAACAATTAACCATTAATTACTTTATTAAGTAATCACACTTAATTAATCCATAATTAAGTGACTATTTAAAATTAAATAATCAATTAACCAATTATTTAAAATTAATTAAACAATTAATTAATTAACTTATTTTATCTAAAATCCTTAATTAATTAAGAAAACATTATTCTTAATTAAACTTAATAAATCATATTAAATAAGTAATTTTAAGTTAATTACCGAAATAATTTAACCTTATTTATTTCCATAAATAAATTATTTGAATAATTTAAATCTTATTTATTCAAAGGCAAGTTATTAAACTTGGTTTACAAAATAATAATAATAATCTTACTTGAATAAAAAGCATTTGCAAATCATTTCTAAATTTAAAATACTTTAAATTAACAAATTTTAAACCTATTTAATTCAATATAAATTGAAAATTCTGTTATTACAACATTGCTTCAAAACTTTGACTTAAATCTTTGATTTAATAATTAAATTCAAATTCTCTTTTAAATTTGAATTTTAAACTTAATTAAGATAATTATTTTTAAAATCAAACATCTTAAAACATTTTTAAATTTAAAATATAAATTCAATTTACATTTTAAAAAGATTGATTAACCTTTTCTTCTAAGAAACAAGTTTTAACTTGAAAATTCTTTTCCTTTTATAAAGCTCAACTTCATTTATTTATTAAGAATATCATTTTCAATTTGTAAACTTATCTTTTAATGTAAACTTGAGCATTACTAGCACAGCTGAAAGTCTCGGGTCAAACCCAAGTAAAATTACCAAAAACCCCGAGCAAGTCTCGAAGCAAATCCAAACACTACTGACTTCGAGTCGCCCCCGAGCCACATGCGAACTTCCCTCCGAAATCCATTCGTCTTCTCCAAAGCTTCAAATACCCAGTGTACACGACCCAACGCGTGCACGTACCCCAACACGTTCGGCCACCGTAGGCAACCACGACCATCGCCGACGACCACTCGAATGCATACGAACACGACCGTACGTCCAGATCCAATAATTAGCAATCGAATCAAATTTTGATCGATCGAACCAAAAACTGCAAAAACAACACGATCACAAAACTCCACTGCCGTTGACCATCTCGACAACGCTGAGCCATGCCGACCACTCCATCGTGATGCCACAACCCATATCGTCAACCTCCCCAAGCGCGAATGTCAACGGTCCATCATCGGTCATCGCGAAATCACCTACAGCCAAGCCGAAACCCAAAACCAACTAAACCCTAATTTCTTCAATTCCCATCAAATTATTCATTGAAAAAAATCAAAAGTATTTTTCCTATAATCTAACACATACATGCTAGCCACAATCCAAGAATCAAATCAAATTATCAAGTATAACATCCACAGTTCATAAAAATCCCTAAATCCTTCAAACCTAAAATTCAACTTAAATACACAATTAAAAATTATGATACCAACGCTAAAAATCATAACTTTCCTATTGTAATCCAGATATACATTCAAAACTAAAGTTTGAAATCATAACTTTTTGTCTAAGTTTTGATTTTTACTGTAAATTTGAAAAAAAAAATGAATAACTAATTCATTTAAAATCCTACGACTATTTTTAGATGATAAATCACTTGATTACAAACAATTTTCATTCACAAATAACAGTCTAATCAAAATCAAGTTATTGCTTTTAAAAAAGAAAAAAAACAACTTGTATAATCAACAGTATACATATGCAGGCATTCGCCATATTTTTTTATTTAACAAACAAATATTCAGGTAGTCTAACATGCATTATCAAACTCAATCCATTTGCATGCAACATTCAATCAAAAATTAAATCAAAACTGTCTTTTAAATATAATTTACTCACCTATTTTTAGCAGAGCAGCTTCATCTATATTCCAGGTTTTGAGATTTTAAAATTGCTTTACTTCTGTAGAAATTTAATGCATGCTGTTGAAATTGAATGCCTTTGCATGCTTAAAAATTTGATGCTTTTTAAATTTGCAGTTGCCCTCAGATGAAATGCGGGATAAAGTAGATGTTGCAGCTTTGATAAATGCAGATTTGAATTCAAGTTTTCAGGTTTGAAGATAGATTTTAAATTTTGCTTCAGATTTGAGAAAAGTTTATGGTAGCCATTAATTTTAGTTGAGAAGCGAAAACAAAGAAAAGAAATGTTTGTAAAAATAAATTTTCTACTTAAAACTTTATTAAAAATTAAAATGAAAACATTGCCACATGTTCTCAAGAATTTACATTTGTCAATTATGATATTTAATTAAACAACACATATTACCAAGATGTGTATCATCTTAACACTTGTTCTTAAGTATTATATATATATATATATATATATTTAATTTAAATGTAAATATAAAGTTTTTTTTTTAAATTAACTTTTCTATTTAATAACACTTATCTTAGTACATACATATAGATTATTTTTAAAATCTAAAACATCTATAAATATATTTATAACCATTTTATATTTAGTACTTTTAAAGAAAAAAAAACAAAATGATTTAAATCTTTTTAAATACCATATTTAAAAGCAAACAATTATCTTATATTTGAAAACAAATGAATAAATCTTTAAATTAACTTTTGAAAACATTGATTCTATAACAAAGCTTAAATCTACAATATTCATACATTATAAATTATCAATTGATTAAATTAAATTTCAAAATAACTCAAATTATAACATATACATACATATATATTACAATTTGAAAATTCATCTTAAATTTAAAACAAAAGATCTTCTATTCACAATATATATCAAATTTATATATTATAAACAGAATATAATTTCATTAGCTTTGAAAAATAAATTTTATCCGTTTTAAATTGTTAAAAAGATATTGATCACTATTATCAGATTAAATATTTATTAACCTTTAAAAAGAATTAATTTATCAGTTTAAATTAAAATTATAAAGAAAAATTATCAAACCGGTTAAATTGTTTATGCAGATTATTAAATTTATATTGCCCAAAATTCCGGGTCGTTACAGGGAGCTTTGTGCAGAGAGGGAGCATTCAAATAGGGGGAGAAAATCGAGTGATCAAATACGTTTAACAAATTCAATATCTTAACTATATGTTTGTTATCATCAAAAGGGGGAGATAGTTGAATATGCGAGTATATGATTTTTGTTTGATGATAATAAACACATTTAAATGTATTTGTTAATGTACTATTTTATTTTTCACATATTTGAATAAATATTTGCTGAATAAAATAAATAACTCGGAATTTAAATTCAAACAGATAGTTTATTCAAACAAATATTTTATTACAATTTTGAATAGTAAAAATTTGAGCTCTCACTATAAATATATATATGTATATATATATATATATGTACAAATTTCAATTACATTGCGATTCCCATCACATCACAATTTTCAATTTACATTTGCACCTCACTACATATCGCTCATTCACTCGTATTTATCTTCAACTATACTCCAGATTGAATCCAATATATGATCAATCTGCAAAATAAACACTAACGCAGTAAAATTGAAAAAAAATGCAGTGAAAAATAAAGTGTATATTTTGGAAAAATTATTTTCCTCGGTTATTTAGGATGTTCGTCATCATATATATTCTTGAATCCATCATACACGAACAGTTGGTGAAATGCAAAGTGAATCACTGTACAAGCCACAAGGCCGTGCACACCTATATACACTTGGTAAATTACAGGGACAGGTGAGAACAAGATCAAACCAATCAAAAGCCGGGTTCAACTCAAGTGAAATACAAATAAAGTCACGATATTAGCAAAAGGTCAAACACGAGCTATAAGCTAGATTCAACTAACGTGCAATCCAAATGTACACATGAATGCTATGATCAGTATACGGAAAATCAGTTCAAGGCAATACTCGAACACACATACATATACATATGAACACACATGTATGCATATGCAGTGCACAACAACTATTAGGTGCAGACTCGATTGGTAAGTGGACAAAACTCAATGCACCCCAGACTTCAATTGATAAGAAACTCAACTAAATATAGTTCGACCACTCAAGATAGTGACAAAAAAATCAAAATGTACAATCCAGCATGGTCAGATCTCAAAAAGACTGAGTACAACGAGCATATATATATACATATGCAAATATATATAGGCATTGAACAGTAAAGTGAAAAAAGCTCCAAACTATAACAAATGCTCCAGACCAGACAAACAGAAATTGAATCAGACTTATATACCACACATGACAGTAAAGAATGAATGCATACACAATGAAACCAGATCAAATGAAACTTGTTCAAAGCAATAAAATTCCAAGATAAACTCAAGAGAAACAAAGTGACAAACATATATACAAAGTCAACATGTATGCAACAAAGTGCATAAGCAAAAAACTGCAAAGGATGATGCCAGGACCAATATGCAGAGCAGTGAAAATTAGAATGTATGCATACATAACCCCATATCAGATGGAAATGTAAACAGTGAGATAGGTTCAACAACATGTATATACATAAACAACTCAAATATCAATGGACAATCCAATGAAGACGAAAAGACTCAAGTTTGCAACGTACAAGTACAACATGAATATATATATATATATATATATATATATATATATATATATATATTGAAAATAGGTTAAAATCTTTATTACCTTTCACAAACGGGCTGAAGCCCTAGTTAAAAGAATGTCGACACAATCATTACAAAGTTAAAACTCGTCTCTTTCCGTTTCTATCACAGACGCTTCACTTATTCAATTTCATGGCGGCTTCCGATAGCTTGCTAGATTTCCTTCATAATCTACCTTCATCTGCATCCTCTCTAGTAGTTGTTTTTCTGGTTCCATTAGGCTGGTAAGTGTCTTTTTGTTAATCCGAGTGGTAATCAATTTCACATCTCTATCAACTTAGGAATTCACTAATTGGAAGTCCTTTTTCTTATTATTGAAAGCCCTATGGTTCCTCTCTCTCTAGATATGCCATATGGAAGTTATGAGACAAATTTTGAGTACTTCTTGCAGAAGGTCCGAGCTGTTGCTCCTATTGTTTAGGTAAAAGATTTCGTCTTTCAGCGGTTTGACATCATTTGAGAAAATGCATTTCATCTTTTGTAAGCTGCATATAGATTTGGTAAAGTTACACTCAAAAAACAAGTGGCCATGGCTCTCGGCCTTTTCAGTGCAAAGACTGCATGTAGTATCTTCATTATCCCCCACTTTTGTAGACGGTCTTTAGTTGGAAGTCTGCCTAATATGGCTTTATAAATATTATGAGCCATTTTTGGATTTACCGATTTGCTACAGACTATAGGAAACCATTCAATCTTTTGAAGTATATTCCTGGTGTCTTCCCATGTTTTGTGAAATAGGAAATGTTCTTTATTTGAGTTTTTCATGCTCCACTCATCATAGGCTCTATCTCTGTATATGGGTATCCTCTGAGTCTCTTCTGCAAAATTTCTTATTATAAGCTGGTTTTCACATTTCCATTTGCCTTCCTCAATAATGCTATAAATAGCATATTTAGGGTTTCCATAGTCTGAGAAACCTTCCCATCCCACCCTATCAATCAAGTTTGTATTACTGAACCAAGGATCTCTCCAAAGATCAGTTGTAGAACCATTTTCTATTTTCCTCCCAGTCAAGGGTTTAATTTCTTCTCTGAATTTCAAAAAATTCTTCGATGTGACTGATGCATTGTTGTCTATGGGATCTATCTAGAAATTAGTTTTAACGTACTTAGCTCTCATCCACTTGGGCCATAAGTTGTTAGAGGATAATATATTCCAGGCCAACTTGATACCATAAACTTTTTTAAGATCAAAGAGGTCTTTTAGTCCAACTCCACATCCTTTCTTTGGTTTGCGCAATTCTTTGTAACTTATTTTGTGTAAAATCCCTTCCGTATAAAATATGCACAAACAGAATCAATCTTTCCCAGGGAACAATCTAGAATTTGAAAAGTTTGGAGCCAAAATCTGACTTTTAATGTGATCACTGTATGAACTAGTTCTACTCTACCATCAAACGACAGTAATTTAGACCTCCACCCTTGTGATTTCTCTCTAACCTTGTCTATAAGTTTAACACATTCTCTATCTGTAATGGTATTCGTAGATACTGGAATCCCTAAATATTTTACTGGAAGTTCCCTTTTTTAGACTCCAATTCGTATGAGCAATCTTTGCTTGTCTTTACAAAACTTGTTAAAGTAACATTTTTTTCCCTTAATTAAGTTTCAACGTGAATATATAGATATATATATGAAGTGAAACCAAAGGCAACAACAAAGCACTTCCCAAAGTCAAATGCCAACAAGCCAGTAAAAAAATATCATTACATAATCAAAGTAACTGAAGTCAGCGGCAAGTTTTATAAAAACCGAAAAAGATTCAAAGTCAGATGATAAAAAATCAAAGTGGCTGAAGTCAAAGGAAAAGGAATGGAACCAAATCAAACAAGCCGTGGTGGCCAAGAAATCGAACAAAGCCATGATAATTAAGCAACAATGAAAATATACAAATTGAAAAGTTTAGAAATCATCACAAGCATCCATACAAAGATCAGTGGCTAAGCTCAAATTCAAATGAATTTATACGAATGAAAATTTAGGGCTTTATTCCCTATTTAAATGCATCATCATCGGCAATATGATTCATTCCAGTTCAAGAAATATCATAGAGTATAGCATCAATTAGGCACTTGAATCAAAAGTCGAGCATAATCAAAATCGAAAAGGCAATTCACGTACCAGTTTCAAACAGCGATTCGAACTCGACTAATTGGAAGCGAAAACGAGCCAAATTGAAGAAGCATTGAAGCCAATTGTGGAACGACCAGCAATTAACTAGAATCGGAGCCCCAAATTACAAACCCTAATTTTTCACAGAGGAACAAAGAGGCCTTAATCGCAAACGAGAAGAGAAGAAGGAATCGGGTCGAAGAAATAAATGAAAAAGGGGAAACATAATTTTTATCACTTTAGCTATTTTGGCCGATTTCTTTTAGTATAAATGTGGGCTTTATTTTTAAATTAGGGTTTAGTATTTAAGTTATTTTGTATTTTCTTTTTAAACTTGTGTAAATTCTAATCCTGTGACTAGGAGACGAACTACGGTGGTGTAGTTCAAGAATTCGCAACTCAGTGGCAGAGTTGTGGCAGGGTTTTGAGCGTAGAGTTAGGTTAGTCGATAGAGGGTGTCGTGAGTTTACGTGTGTAAGCGTCTGACTACTTAATTTCTAGTAGAAACCTTAGGGGTAGCACGTAGGCAGGGTTTTGCCGAAGCTAGGTAAATCTATGTGTTCTATTTTCTGCTTTTATTATTCCACTATTATATGTGCTGATACTATTCAATTATTATCTGTGCTAAATTTATTTTATATACTATCGCAATAAATTTTTATAATTAATAGTATCACCCTATTCCTCCCTCTAGGGCGAAATCGATCCTACAATCAGATGGAGACCGACTGCGTACTTGAAGTCATACCCGATAAGGAGTCATGGATGACTCCGTTCAGAAACTATCTTGAGCATGAGACCCTGCCAGAGCGTAGGAGTGAAGAAATACAGAGCGTAGGGTACTCTGTTCCTTTACTTCGGTGTATCGCCCATGATGAAATCAATCGAGTATTACATGGTGTACATGAGGAAGAGTGTAGCGATCACACCGGGAGGCAAGCTCTTGCTAAGAAAGTGCTCCGATATGGTTATTATTGGTCGACTGTAAATTGGAATGCATCGGATTATGCCAGGAATGTGATAGATATCAGAAACATGCTCAGATTCTAAGAGCCCCATCTACCGAAATAACTCAGTAGTCAGTCCCAGGCCGTTCGCAGTATGGGGCATCGACATTGTTATGTCTCTACCTTTAGCTAAAGATGGCGTGAAGTACGCCATCGTTACAGTTGTTACTTTACCAAATGGGCGGATGTCGAGCCCCTTGTTACTATCACAACGAAGAAAGTATCAATTTTTCCGTTCGCGGTATGGGGCTTCGACATTATTGTGTCTCTACCTCTAGCTAAAGGTGGCGTGAAGTACGCCATCGTTACAGTTGTTACTTTACGCAATGGGCGGAAGCCGAGCCGCTTGCTACTATCACAACGAAGAAAGTGATCAACTTTGTTATACGCAACATTATTTGTCGATTTGGTCTCCAACATATCATCACTGGTAAAGGAGCCCAATTCGACAGTATCGAGTTCAAGAATTTCTGTCAACAATTCAATGTCCTGAAGAAATTCACCACAGTTGCACAACCTCAAGCGAATGGACAGGTTGAAGCTGTTAATAAAGTTATAAAGTCCATTCTAAAGAAACGATTGGAAAAGGGCGGGGGCAAATGAGTCAATGAACTTCCTATGGCCCTATGGGCTTACCGAACAACCCACAAGTCCACAACTGGGCATACTCCATTTTCACTTTCCTACGGTTCAGAAGTCGTTATTCTGATCGAGTTGGAAGTGCCTTCTCATCGTGTGACTTATTATGACCCAAATAGAAATGCTATATTACTTGCCGAATCTCTAGACTTATTGAATGAGAAGCGAGATGAGGCTAATTTGAGGGCAGCCGCATACCGAAGTCGAGTCGCCCGATTGTACAATGCCAAGGTTCGACCCTGAACCTTTGAACTCTGCGATCTCGTCCTGAAGAGAATTTACCCGGTCCCTTCACATATGAAACCAATGTAGGAAGGGCCGTACGTTATCGAACGAACACTCAGAGACGACATCTTTAAATTATCAACCATTGATGGTCTCACTTTACCGAGAGCCTGGAACGGCAAGAGTCTTCAACGCTACTACACATAACATACTTTATTTATTCATTTAATTATCTTTTTAATTGTAGTTTGTTTATGCATTTCGAAATTTGAATTTGTAATAATGCAACTGACTTTGTCGTATTTTCTTATTTCAGCAATAAAATGTAATCTCTTCTAGCCAGAGCAGTCATTCTTAAAATGCCTCGTACGACCATCACCATGAACGGAGAGCTAAGTTCCACCCTATAGGGGGACTTATTCAAATAGGGAGTGACTGTGATACGACTGGTCACTCACTAAGTGACAACCGAGCTTGGGGGCAAATCATCACACTAAAGCTAGAAAAGGATTGATACACGACAATCTTCTAACTAACTCCAACTTCCAAAGTGCGAGCTGGAGTATAAACTTACAAACGTAGGCTCGAAGTGGGTGGATCCGTCCACCTAACGACTTCGTGCATGTTTAAGCCAAGTTCGAGGAGGATGGATCCGTCCATCTAACGACCTCACTTGTTAACTAAGGGCGGATTGACCCGACCGTCCATGATCCTGATAAATCTATCGTTTCTGGAGTGCGAACGAAATCCTAAAACTCAAAACAGTTATGATCGATCGTCTGTTAACCAACTCCAGATTCCCAGAGTGTGAACTGGATATAAACATCAAAATGGGTGTAACCGACCACCTATCGGCTAACACTAAGTCCCCAGAGTGCGGATTGGAGTATAAACACAAAACATGTGTGATTGAGCACCCCTAGAATAACTTAAGTCCCCGGAGCATGGACGTTTCTTTAACATCAAACTGGCATGACTGGCTGCCAATCTAGAAGTCCAGTCCCTAGAGCGTTGATGCGATTACCAATAGATGAGTGAGTGTGATCCGATCACTCGAACCGGTCTCTTTTCAACTTCGTTCTGACTAAGTTAAGCTTGATTTAGCGAAGGCGGAAAGCTACTGCCCAAAATTTAAGTGCCAGTTAGTGATTGAAAAAGTACAATATTAAGACTCAACTTAACTTTCGGTTATAACCTGAAGCCGTAACTTCGAGACTTAAAAAATAACTTCAGATCCGATTCAGAGAGTAAGACCTCACAAGTACATTTGATAGATGTTTGAGCGCTAAAGCACTTAATCAAATAAAAGCAAAACTATGCTAAAGACAAAATGAAATTTTATTTCAATTATTCTTTGGAAAAGACGGATAAGTACAAAAATATTCCATGAAATCCTACTAGCAGGGGCCGAACCCGCATCTATACACGACCTACAAGAAACAAAAGGAAATTCCTATCTGTCAACCAAAAAGGAAGCAAGAAGGCATATCTATTCTCTCGATTTCTTCTTCTTCGGCGTTGAACCCGTGGAGCTACCGCTTGGGTGCCTCTTCGAGCCTTTGTCTTTTAATGGTTGATCTCCAACCAGACGAACTATGGTAACCACTTCCTCCGAGTTCATAGGAATTGGAACACTTTCTGAATGCGGAGTCGGAGGGATAGGAATGCTCTTAATGTTGGAAGATGAGGGAGGCATTCTAGTGTCGAAAATTGTGCCACCGAGAGAAATCATTCGCAGAGGAGCTGGACCGGGACCTGCCATCCCACCTCCAATACCATTGGCCCGCGCGACTGCTTCCCTCTCGGTGTTGATCTACGTTATTATCTCTTCTTCACGAATTGTTTGAGCGTCCACAGGAATGCTGCCAGTTGAGCCCAAAGAGCTGGCCATGAATGTGCCTTTGCCCACGACGAATGGTAGGTTAGTAGGTGGATCGCTTTGATGACCAAGAAGTTCCTCCATCATATGCTCGTCAAAAGTAAAAGCGCTCTCCTACACTCCAACAATTGATGCTGCAGCCGTTGTTGTGGTTGCCTATGTTATAAAGGCCTCATGCTCATGATGCGGCTCTTGAGTTGCAGGGGGCACGACCGATGCAGCTCCTATTGCTGAATAGAGATAAGAGAAAAAGTGTTATTAACTACTTCAAACAACACTATGGACTTCGAGTAAATTTGAGGAATGTTCAGAATATCTTCCTCAGAATAGCTCGTGGGTGGAGTCGGAGCAGCTTCAGGGACATGCTCATGAGCTGGAGACAGCCGCAGTTGATCAGGGTTGTATGCGAGCACAGATTGAGGATCAACCGCAAGAGTAAATTCCATTAGTGTTAGCATAGGAAATTCGTAGCCTGCATCATGATGCTTATTGCTAGAACCCTTTCTATCCTTCGGATGCCGACAACCGAGTCTCTCTTTCTCAAATGTGATAATGATGTCATAAAGAACTCTTCTCTCATCCTCATTCAACACCCGATTCTCTAATTCGAAGTCATCGATGGATTTAGTGTAGTGCTCTGCTTTTTCATCTTCAACCAAGCGGCACCAAGCATTGTATAGATGTGATGGATAATTTTCGAGCAAGCTTAGAGTTTGATGCTTCAGAACATTGGCATTATACGTAATGAGGAGATCTTCAATGTTACCCTCCAACCTTGCCTCTGCCGTTCTCACGTCACCCTCAACCCTTGCTTCGGCTTCCTGAACCTTTAGCTTTGTCATATCCCTCTCATCCCTGAGTGCCACAACCTGCTCGCATGCCTCTTCAGGGGCTTTATTTGCATCGTCTTTCTCTTTGACGACTTCAGCAAGTTTGGCTTTAAGCTCCTCAAGTTCTTTAATCACCGCATCTCTTTCGGCCATAACTATTGTGGTTCGGTGCCCCATTTACTCAACCAAGGCTAAGTGTGTTCGCCTCATCTCCTCCATCCTCCAGGTTGCCTCATCGGCTCTTTAATTGGCCTCCGTTTTTGAATTTATCACGGATTCATTTTAATCATTGAGCACCTGAATTATACGGTCCCTCTGAGCAAGATTAGTTCCTAATTTCTCGATCGTCTTCACCAGCTCAAAGGCCACCGCTGATACTTTATCAGCGGTCATCATCCATTCCCGATACTGGCCATAAACATCATGTATATTGTCGTGCATCGTCTATTCAGCCTCGATGGGAATTCGCTTTAAGTGCGGGGAAAGATGAAGCCGTCAAAGTAGATATTTGGAAAAAAAATTCAACTTAGCGATTCTAATCGCCACTTCCCAGTAGGCTCTGTGATGGCTTGCTCAGTGGCGATGGGAGTTTCGGTTTCGGTCCTTTGACGTTATTGGTCAGGCATTGGTGCTTGGGGAGGTGGTATTTGGCGCTAAGAGTCAAGGGGTCGTTTGCCAGAACCAGAAGGTTGTGTTGGTTCTCTAGGTGGCGGATAACGTGATCGGGAACGGCGCCTATACTCCCTCTCCCTTTCCCTCTCATAGTTCTCCCTCCCTTGACTAGAGTAACTACGATCGTGGTCTCTATCGGCCTTACGTCTGTGAGACTCAGAGTATGAATTAGATGAATGGCGCACTCGGCGAAGGCTACCAAACATAGAATCCCGCCTCGACATCGTATCTGTAATATGAAAAGAGAAACAGAGTTGGTAATCTCTAGAGATGAATAACTTGTGACTAGAAATTGTGTGGTGCCATAAGTGTGTGCATTCATGTGCAAACGCCTTAACCAACCTATTGTAATAGACGTAATCGGTGGAGTTGGCTCACCTAGGTCTAAGGCGTTTTGAAGCCCCTCTAATCCGGTATCTTGGTGAAAAGACAAGTTGTCCAGAATAGGTATGTCCGTCGGTCCTGCAAAAGAAGTCTCCATTTGCGAGGAAGGAATCTCATGACTAGTAACAGGCAAAGAGACTATGACGGTTTTACGCCTGACAAATTTTTAAGTAATAGACTTGCCTCTTCTTTTCCGCTCTAAAGATCTAGTACCATGCGAAGGCCCAGCTGTTGGCTCCTCTCCAACGGTTATATTCTCGTCACTGCCCTGTTTAGTAATTATTACCCCAGGAGCTCTCATCCGAGATTGCCATACCGGTACTGTCTTAAGAACTCCTGCAAGTCCGATACTTTGGTCTCTACCAATTAGCCCTACGGTCACCAGATTCTTATCCGTAAGGACTTCATCATTTGCTCTGTATTCGATGGTCCTTAGGCCGAGCACCTTCAGGTCATGGAATTGAAGCTGTAAAAGCAATAAAAATTTAGACTCGACATTAACTACTATTATCCAATTAGTCAGCAAAGAAGCCAAGGCACATACGTCTTGCTAGCTGCCTTCTAGCGAACCTCGATGGACATCGAACGTAGAACTATTCGGTCTTAAAGTAATTCAACTTTCTCCAAGCCTCGGTCGTGACTTGGCTATTTCTATCTGCTTCTAGAAAATTAAAAGAAAGGTTGACCCCGGGACTCGTTATATTGAATAAGTATCTGATCTCCTCAACCGTCGGAGGATGGAAGAGCTGCTCCATGAAGATGACGAACAAACTATTGAGCAATGCGTATCCATTTAGATGCAACTGAGACGGAGCAATCCTCAAGAAAAGTAAAACTTCCAGCATAAATTGGTTGAAAGGAGGAAGTGTCCTGGCTGCACACATAAATCTGTTACCGGCTGTATACCCTTCCAGCGGGTTGTGGGCACTGTCTTCTGACCCTGGCAGTAAGACATCATCCAGCGACAACCCATGCCTTAAACATATTTTGCCCAACATATCTTCAAAAATATTAGAATGGATGGAATCTTGTGGATGTGTGATGAAGATTGCTCCTGGTAGTTCGTCCAGGGCAGGGCTGATAACGTCGGGTGCGATAGCCGACATTTCGATTATGGGGAGAAGTGGACTTTGGAAATCTTGTGAATTGAGTTTTCGGTTCCATAGCTATTGAACTCAGTAAAAGTCATCGTTTGACGACAATAAACCCGTGTTTCCCCCAGTGTGAAGTGCGTGAACGTGTTGTGCAGTGCTATATAATAATTAGAATTCTACGGAATTTGGAAGATGTTAAAGCGATAAGGCTTCGAGATTCAACTAGAGCGACCGTCATCGCTGACTGTCACAACCGTGCTAGCCCAACTCCGGAGAACAATCCAGGCTAAAGTTCGTTAAGTTTGTCAGATGACAGTTCCATCGACAAGCTTCGAAAGGTAGTCACGTATGCAGTTCAATAGTCAAGTCCAATTATGCAAGGCTGAAGCTCGTCGGAGTCAAATGTTCGAATATGCAAAGCTTTTACATCCATCAAAATTCAAATTTGGATCACCCCTCAAAAGCCAACGTCGTATCGATTATTTAAGTTTGAATTTTGTATCAATCCGAGGATGGAACTTCGTATCGATCACTTCAGATCGATACGCGATCGCCACTAGAGATTTCGTATCGATCATTGGCTCAGATTTCATATCGATTGCCCCAGATCGACACAAACTCCAACCGCTCCAGATCGATGCGAAGCCGCTTCCCTCCATGCACCATTTCCAGATCGATATGAATCTCTATTGCTCCCAAATCGATACAAGTTCCTACGTTCTTAGATTGATGCGAGCCACTTCCATGCGTCCTAGTGTTTCCTTCGTATCCATCAGTAGGCCTTCTTCCCCAAGCAACTTAAACGTCGTTTCCTCCTTCCTTAACCTTGCTTCGACCCAACTCCGGTTAAAAAGCGGTCTCCCATGTCATCGATACGAAGCATTATTCATATCCATCCTCCCGCATTAGTCGAGAATACGACTGTCAGTAATCATCAACATGAATTGATGTAGAGCATGGTCAATCATATCCATCGATAACCCATCGATACAAAAAATACACAGATAATTGTTTGAACTGTCCATATCCATCATTGATCCAATGATACGAAATGGCAACTTCGTATCCATCACTTTGAAGACCACCAAAAATTCGTATCCATCGATATGAGATATTTTGAAAGGTAAACTAATGTGTATCGATCACCATCGATATGAAGATGGTTTTTCAAATTTTCACATCGATCTAGGAGAGGATTGATATGAAGAGATACACTGAAACAACCATCAAGCGTTGTTACAACTCGAGTTTCACGTCAGTTCAGGAGAGGATGGACACATAATTCAATATAAAAAAACTGACAACGACTCATGAACGTGAAAACGTTAACGGGAATCAGATTAACATACGTGCACGTATGACGGACTAACATTCCATTTTTAGAATTCATAGGAGTTGAATGCTCGCCCTGCGACAATTACAACAGTGAACAACGAATTGCTAGCAGTCGACACTCAGTTACAATGATGCACTGTACAATCATTGGCGGTCAACATTTCAGTATTTATATTACCAGAAATCAGTCAAAGGTTACATCTTTGATGAAAAGACAACAACTATTCAGCAAGTCGGGAACATTTTTTAGAATGAAGATTGTAGCTTTCTAAAGCACGTCATGTTCTCACAAGACATACTTTGGGAGGCAAATATTATCCTACCTTTTGCAAAGGCCATGACACCAAGAAATTAAGTGGATACCAAAGATGGTACGTCTCGAAGATCGGTTATACGTAGGTCTACTATGGATACCGGTAAATTTTTCTTTAGTCCGGATCGAGCTATAATCGATATGATAGGAAAAGCATAGCTATGAAAGCCAACGTTTCAAATTTCAAGTCAATCGAATTTCGTCTGCTCAAGATATGGATCGATCAAAATCAAGAGAGAAAGCATCGGTTCGTATCCATCAATGACTGATATGCTTCGTATCCATCATATTTATTCAACTTCGTATCGATCATATTCACTCCACTTCGTATCCATCAAATGAAGATAGTTCATATCGGTTCCCTAAATGATCGATATAATGTGGCACCTAAAATCATCGATACAAAGATCAATACGAAGAAATTTAGGATCCATCAATATGAAGCGGCTACACATAATCGATACGAAGCAGTCACTAAATCATCGACATAAAGTAAAGCATAAAGCATCGATACGAAAAGAGCTGTCCAGACCGATACGAAGAGTAATTCCAGGTCGATACTAACAAAGCATGATTCGAATGGCAGACAGTCACTCGGCATGAAAAGTGGATCGATCCAAGAATATGGCTCCATGTCACCCTAATCGATGCGAACAACCATCGATACGCATGGATCGATACAAGCAGGTTAGCCTTTTGCAAAATCAAACTTGGATTGATCATAACTCAAAATCTACAAGTCTAAGTGCCACCATATTTTCACAGGAGTTTGTGTACCACCTCTACTTGGTGTCTGATCGATCTCGACCAAAATGGCCATTTGGGATCGATACGAAATTCATACGTATCGATTAGGGATCGATCCCAATCCATCTTGGATCGATCTGGTAGGCCCTCCCACGTGAGAGAAGTAGTCTTTCGAGATCTGAGCCAGATATTTTCAGCCTACGCCTATAAATAACAGCCACATGCGTCCAAAAAAGAGATTTTTTAGGCTTCTCTACGCTGATATTCTACCTAAATCACTTTTATATTGTAGTTGTACTGTTGTAATCACTTGTAGTCAGCGAGTAAATTCAATACATCAGTCATTTCCTAGTGGACATATGCAATACGCCGAACCACTCTAAATGTGTGCTTTTCTGTAATTTTACTTGTCTACTGTTTGGTGTGTTTGTTAGATCTACCTCATTTTATATTTATTTTCTTCATTTTATCTCTTCAAACACATCCGTAGAGTGTTGTGCCCAATTTTGGTACAAACAAATTCCAAATCTTTCCTCCTCCTATTAGCATATGCCTTTTTCCAATCTTATGCAGCTTTCAACCTCTTCGTAATGCGCTCTACCTTTATTGCAGTATCTCTAACCATCTCTGGACCCAATATGATGTTATCCGTAGACTCCCACCAATACAAAGGGGACTTGCATGGCCTTCTATCTAATGCATTAAACGTTTCCATGCCTATACTATTCTAATAGCTGTTATTGTATACAAATTCCACTAGAGGTTCATGACCCTCACAAGATCCCATAACATCCAATATGCTTGCCTTCAACAAGTCTTCCGACACCTGGTTTACTCTCTCAGTCTGTCCACCGGTTTGTGGGTGATAACGTGTGCTCAGATTCAACTCAATCCCTAATGCATCCTATAGACTTCTCCAAAATTCACTTTTGAAAAGTGGGTCTTGGTCACTCACTATACTTGCTGGAACTGCATGTAGTCGAAGCACTTCTTTAATATGCAGTGTCACCAATGTCGTCCCCGTTCTTGTACTCTTTACCGGCAAAAAATGAATGCTTTCGAATGATGATCTACTATAACCCATATGCTCTCATTTTCTCTCCTACTCCAAAGTAGTGAATCCAAAAATTTCATAGATATGCACTCCAACTTCCACTATGGTACGTCTAACGGAAGCAATAACTGCTCAGCTTCTTTTGTTCTGCTTTCACCCTTTAGCCTGTCATAAACTTCCCAACATATTCGGATACCTACCGCTTTTTCCTTGGCTTATATAACATCCTCTTTACATTTTGACACATCTTACACCCCCGCCCCTGTATGAATAGTCATCGTATAATGGTGACACTAACCTAAGACTTCCTATATTAATTTCTTGACCATGGTAGCATAGCCTCCAGTCTCACCTCATGTAGACCTTCTGGTCTTTAGAGTAACAATCTAGATGGCTTGATCATTCACCCCATCCTAACCATTCCATGATGCTCATTAATGAATGCATAATGTACCAAACTCAATCAAATATGGTCCAAATTGCATGTCAAACCTCCATCACTTCCAACAAACTAGGTGCATACTCCAAATGGGATTGAGAATAAAAATCTGTTATAAAAGCCAAATTATTCCATTTTAATAGCATAACATTCACTTTACCATGCTTCCTACTTAAAGCGTTGGCAACTAGCTTTCCCTTCCCTGGTGCGTAAGCAATTCCAAAGTCGCATAATGATAAGAACTCCATCCAATGTTGTTGTATTAAATTTAAATCCTTTTTAGAGGGCATGTGCTTAAGAGATTTATGGTCCATAAATAGCTCGAACTTCTCTCGCCCAAAAATAATGTATCCATCAGTTCAGTGCAAATACATAGCAGCAAACTCAAGGTCATGCATCGTATAATTTCTCTCATCATTCCTCAACTATCGACTCGCATATGCCACTACCTTCTCTTCTTGCATAAGGACAACACCAAGACCAGTACTACATGCATTAGTATACATGGTCAAAGGCTTGGTACCATCAGGAATAACCAAAACCAAAGCACTCGTCAACAATTCCTTTAATTTAACAACTGCTACTTCACATTCTTACCTCCAAGTATAAGTTGGGTTCTTCTTAGTCAAATGAGTCAAGGTTGCTGGTATCTTCGCAAAATCCTTAATTAATTTCCAATAAAATCCAACTAAACAAAAAAGGAACCTCTCTTTAATGTCTTCCAATCCCTAACCTTAGCTATGTTTCTTGGGTTTGCTGCCAATCCATCCGCCGAGACTACATGCCTAAAGAAGTGAACTTCCTTCCTTTGGAAGTGACATTTAGAGAACTTAGCCTTCAATCGTTTCCTCTTCAAAAAATCCATCACTTCTCTCAAATAAATTTCATGCTCCTCCTCGCTCCTGGAGTAAATAAGAATGTTATCCACAATGACCATCACAAACCTATTCAACTGCTCTTGGAGCATCCTTCTCGTCAAAACCACAAATAAGCTAAAGCATTAGTCAACTTGAACGGCATGACCAACCACCCAAACAATCCATAAGGCACACGAAAAGCGCTTTTGGGAATACTATCTTCATCCACCGTCGACTAATAAAAACCAGTTGCTAGATCAAGCTAAGAGAAAACATTTTCCTCGACTAACTGATCGAAGAGGTCGTCTATGCAAGGCAAGGGATAATAGTTTTTCCTTGTTAGTTTATTCAATTCCTGATAGTCAACGTATAACCTTAGGAACCGTATTCCTTTATAGCTAAAATGACATGCACTCCCCGTTTTGAAATACTTATCCGAATAAATTATTTCTGCAATAATCCCGACACTTGCTTATCCAACTCTCTTCTTTTCTTTTGAGCCATATGCCTAAGGAGCATCACTACTAGCCTTGCATCTTTCTCGAGATTGATCCAAAACTCAATTTTTCTTTAGGAAAGGAGATTGGAAACTTCTTCAAATACATCAGGATAATCCTTTACTATGGGAATAAACATGAGTTCTTCTTGTGACAGGCTAAGTGGATATAAGACATTTCCATGATAGAAATATTAGTTTCGCAACATAGATTCACAACATAGAATCAAATTAAGTCATTTACCGTTTCTCAATCGAACCATCCTCCTATAAAAATCCAACACTACCTTATAGCGCGACATCCAATCCATTGCAAAAATCAACTCGTACCCCAAAAGGTCCATTACATATGCATCATAGTGGAAATCCACACCATGAATGACAACTTTATGCTATGACATAACATCGATAAAAGGGTCAATCCTCCAACAAGATTCGACATCAAAATGGATTCGTGCACAATATCAGGTTTAAGGGCTAAATTATGGACTAATGCACTTTCTACAAATGAATGGGATGCAACAGTGTCAAATGAAGTACAAAAAAGAAGAACCAAACAAAGTCAAGACATCTTCCTTCACAATTCGTTCCCCTTCTCCTAAACTGATTGTGGTGCAATACACGAGGTTGGAATGACATCTAGGGTATATGCCTTAATCATCCGACCTTCATTCTTAAAAGTTGGGCAATATCTCTTTGGGTAACCATACTAATCACAATTATAACACTTAACCTTTTGTTGAGTTGGGGCTGCCATACAATCCTTCAATGAATTTCCCACCTAGTTACAATTATAATACCCACCATTCGAAAGGTTCACGTTATAGTTCTTTGCAATGTGTTTCACCGTCCGAGATCTATCACAAGTAATCGCTTGTCTTTTTCCTTGCCCTCCTTGTGGTCCAGTACCTTTATTCTTACCTTGTTGTTGGCCCTCTCCTTCTTTAACTTATTCCTTAACTAATGTGACATTCATAGAATTGAATAATACTACTTCCAATAGTCCCTCAATTGACAACCCATATGATACCTTATTCAATGCAAGTACCCTCAGAAGCAAATTCAATCCCTTCGCGGACTTCATACTTTCTTCTCCTAGGTGTTTACTAATTCAAAACCAAATCCAACCAACTATTAAACTAACTCACATACTCACAAAATTGTTATTTCTCCATGCTTAAGATGAATAAAGTTCTCCAATAACAAATCCCTCTTAGCCCAGAAAAGAATTTCATCTCAAGCTTTGTCTTAAACATTCTCCAAGTAATAGTATCCTCTTCCACTTCTGCTATCACTATCTTTCACCAATATGATGCCTCATCTTCCAAATTCTAAGAGGCCGATTGTCTCCTAGTAACATATCTATGTCTTAAAAAATTAAATTTTTTCTCACAATCATTAAGTTATGCCAAAATATCGAGTATGGTACCATCCCAACAAAAGATTCCCATCATGGTTAGAGAAATCCCTACACAGCTTAGGAAAGTCAATAGTTGGTGGTGTTTGTAGTAGAATCACACCTTAATTAAGAGAGGTAGTGGTGGCTAAAGGTTTAATGAGGTTGGTAATAGCTCCTCTCATTGCTTGGGTATAGCATTTGAACCATATTGGAATATTAACTTTGGGAATATCCAGTATGTCTATTCGGGTGCTAGTCCCTGCCTTATTTTTTACCCACTAGTATTGACTGCATTGGTCTCCGTTCTAGTCTCCACTGAATTACTCATTTTCATGTATTTGAATAATTGGATTCATTAGCATCTCCCTAATAGATAGTAATCAAAACTAGAACAGTAATGGTATATGCATCTTGTTGGAAACTGGAGTGGCTATAACACAATGTTGGATCTTAAGGCTATTCAGACACTAGAAGTGGTGAATTGTGTGTTAACTACTTACTTATGAATATAAAACTGTATTTACTCAAATTGCAAACAGAAAGAAGTAATTAGAGAATAAGTAAGTAATAAGGTAAAATGCAGTAATGTAAATAACACCCGGATTTTTATACTGGTTCGGATTAACCAATCCTACATCCAATCCCGCATTCTATCGTGCATAATTCCACTATAATCGCTTGCTTTCCACGGGTGGCAAGAACACCTTTACAATCTTGGTTTCACGGGCTACAAGACACACCCTCTTTATTTTACAGGCTATAAGAACACCTTCTCCTTATCAGCAACAACAAACTATGGCAAGTACTCGTATCTTCAATACAGATTCTTGCAGATTCGATACAATGATCCTATAGACCTCCAATGGCAATATAACTTTGAATTATTTGAGGAATAGGATTAAATCAGAAAGAAAATGATGTGAATTAAAATACAATCCTCTGATATTGTGTGGTTTGCAAATCGGTGAAGAATTAGAGTGAAATAGTATCGATTTGCAAGGAGATTTGAAGAGTATTCAATGGATTTATTTTGCAAATGTTTGGAGAAGAAGGAGTAAGAGAAAATGAGAATTCTTTTTGTTAAAGTTCGTTTTCAGAGGGCTTTATATAGTGGTTGAAGAGACGTGTCTTTTGGTGAAGAGGTGGAGGGAAATGTCTCTTCATTTAAAATTTGAAATTCTGAAAAACTGCTAGTATGTCGACATGCCCAAGTACCCCATGTCAACATGGGTGTGTTGCAAAATGAACAAAAACACTAATAAGTGTTGCAAATTTTCAACATTTCAAATTACCTTATGTTTGAAGATTTTTGTGATTCGGTTGAGGTCAATGGTTGATGATCTTCAAGTATAATTTCCCTGAGATTTTTAACAAGATATTCTAAGGTTCAACCAAATCCTCATCACTTCAAACACCGTTATACTTCAACATTCTTCTCTAACTGGGTTTTGTTCTTCAATTGCTCTGATCAACCTTCTTCTATCATTCATTTGCTTCTACTGTATTCTTGTTTATCTCTGTAAATGTCTCCATAATATATCTGATATGACTGTATAACTCGAAGATACGTTAGTAGTAATATTTATATGGTTGTTTTCATTAAAATCAATACTTAGGGTATTGACATATCTATACTTGATTCCTATATAATGTGTGTGTATCTAATAGAAGTTACAAATACACTCTTTTAATACGTTCCTAGTTCCCTGGATATGTTTTACTCTAATATCAAATGTAACAATGCATCTTTTTTTATCCTTGGGTTCAACACCCGAACAGATGTTAACACCTTGGGAATTGAAATGGAAGAGTCGTGGGGATATGATACTAAGAAAACAAATAAAGTTCTAACTAACAACTTTTAGAGTCTTGTAGTAGAAGGAAACAAAATATAATATCAATAACAATAACAATTTCATACCACCATAACATATCTACTCTATCAAGTACATATGTTCGTATAATACAAATCAAACCCAATCCATATACATAACCAAATCCTGGTCATAATACTTATTTACATCATATACAATATATTAAAAATAAATCCTTGCTTTCCATACTATCTCGTTTCCAAACTCCATCAACCTGGATATATAAATAAATTGGAAAAATAGGAATAGGTCAGACATAATATTGTGAGTGACCCAAACTTACTCTACATATATACTATAAAGATAATACTATTATATGGTATGAGTCTCACGTCTCGGTCGCCTCATGTCATACTGGTTATACCGGACCTATCATATACATCTAGTCATGTCACAACAGATCTATGTGGACTCACTTCCCTATACCCACCTCGTGCGCTACAGGATCGCCTATTGTCCACCGTCATGACAATCAAAATTAGGATTCACTTCCTTAGACTCACCTCATGCTCAACTGGGTCAACTTTTATCCTCGTATTCAAACCGAAATCACGTCATGGACTTGCCTCTTGCACTACAGGATCGCTTACCATCAATTATCCACACTTGTCTATTGAGAGCAAAGCAATACTCGAATCACTAACTTGTGTCATGGGCTTGTATCCTGGGTTACTGCCTTGCACCATAGACTCATGCAAGTTGACATCAACATTAAATCATTTATATGTAATGAATAACATACAAATTTATCTCAAAGAAATTTTCAACATCACATCATTCACCTTGAATTCGTAACATCAATGATCACGTTGTCATTAGCCTCCAAAAACATTCAGGATACAAAAGAATCAAGAACAAAAATGATAAATGTTATTACGTATTGGCCCAGGTGGGTCTATGTTCAACATGCTTCGAAAACTAGGCCACTAATGCACCGGTAGAGCAGACCAATCCACCGATTGCAATGAAAATTGGAAGAATACGGCTACGATTTTAATCATCTCTTCGTGTCGTTCCACCACCAATCGCCTCCATTCTCCCCGGTTGTCTGAGATCGTCATTAGTTCCCTAAACAATGCTTCTATAGTCATTTACATTTAGTTTCTCCAATTTTGATCATATATTTGTTAAATTCAAGGAAAAAGTGGAAAATTTTAGTTTTTAGTTTTAAAATCCCTCCCAAATCCATATCAATTCCAAAATTAAATGATTTCAAGTTTATCTACATTATTCTAGACCATAAATCATCGTTATAGGATCAATATTACATTATATTAAGAGGAAAATATGAACCATTCACTAAATTGCTTCTCTACAACCTATGCCTCCTTTGTTCAGATTACTATGGCTCCAATCTTTAGAATTTTTTCTTCAAATTGGATGTTTAGCCCTATCTATTAGCTTCATGATGATGCTTATTTCATTTGATTTCATTGATATTTGAGAGAGATATGGTGACATATGGTTTTAGTATGAAAAAGGGAAAAGAGGAAGAACGAGAATGGTGTTGATTTTTTAAAACTAAAAGAGGAAGTTATGTATCTGGTTTATATTGAAGGAGCAAAAATAATGACCTGCTCAAATTTCAAATTTAAACTTTAGCACTCATTCAGCTCAACACAAATTCCCCCACAACTCTTCCATATGAACTCTAAATGATGCAAACTAATATAATGTGCGAATCAGAAAAAAAAATAGTCACAACATTGCATGTTTTGTTAACAATTTATAAGGTTGAAAAAATGACCATTTTCCCCTCCTTACACATCAAATTAAATTATTTTCACACTATTATATTATTAATTTTTACTAATTTTTGGGTGTATTACACTCCATCAGTACCGCGCCCGGTCTGGTACCATAAGCATCCATGTGTACCGTCTACTCTTCATTCCCACTCAGAATGACCAACACCAGTGCACTCGTTAACATCTCTTTTTGACTCATGAACGCATGCTCATATCACATGTCCCAAGTAAAGGTACTACTTTTCTTCATCAATTTGGTTAACGATGTTATTACCTGTGAGAAGTCATTTTTGAAGCGTCTGTGATATCCTAGTAGTCTAAGGAAGCTTCTCACATCTATAGCATTTTTGAGTCGACCCTAATCCTGGAATGCTGCTTCCTTGGCAGGATCCATAGCGGTGACCTGCTTAGGAATGACATGACCCAAGAACCATACTTCCCTCCTCCATAAGTGAAACTTCGAAAAAATTTCTTTTAGGTAGTGCATCCTTAACACCTCTAGAACAATCCTCAGGTATGTCTTGTGTTTCTTTTCCATTCAGGAAAAGACAAGAATATCATCAACAAACACATGCACAAAGTTATTTAGCTAACAAGAAAATGGGCTGGAGGAAGTTTTTACTTCTCTTTTTGGGCCTACGGACGTGGATTTTTTTTTCGTTTGAAGGACGCGGCTTTATTTTTTCGTTCTAAGGACAAATAATGTAATATTTAAATTTTCATCTTAGTTTCTTCTCTACCTTCATTCTGGTATTACTAATCTTAGTTCATCGATCTTCTCGATTCAAGGGTGCGTTTTGTATTCGATCTTCTCGATTGTCATCGATCTTCATCGTGTTTCTTTATCGTCGATCTTGATCATGCTCTGGTTCTTTATCAAACAATTTTCTTACATTCAGGTATGTTGCTTTTATTTGTTTCGATATTCTTCTTATCTTCATCTAGTATAATATCGTTCGATTATTAAGTATATTTTTGTTTTTCTAGGTTGCACAGTTTGTCATCTTTCAGATTTTAGTTCCTATTTTGGATTTGTTTCAATGGCAACGTAAGATTTTTATTGTGTATCATTCTGTTTCTTCAGTATAGTTTAAGGTTTTACAATTTTACTGTTCATCTATCATTCTAGTGAATTTCATATGTATTTTGTTGCGTTATGCTATATTTATATAGCATTCTTTACTCTTGTGTTCGTATTTTGTTTTAATTTGATTGTGCTATATTCAATTATCATCTGCATTTTAATTAATTTATATTTCTTTCATTTAGCTCTTAATTTGATTTCGATTTGTTATGCTATGTTAATTTAACATTTTCTGTTGTTACTGTATTCATAACATTAAGTAAGTTTGTTAATTGGTTTTTTAATTTCTTTTGCAGTACTGATATCTACAATGATGAAGCAAATAGTTTGCTAGTTATTTTTAAACATAATGAGAATTGTTATTCCACTCGACTCACGATGGGCTCTTCTTTGTTTGGTGTTAAGACTGAAATCTGTGGAGTTTGGCCATATCTTAGTCCATTTTCTATTGAGATATCTTATGTTCTTAAGAATAAGAATATAATCATTAATACTGATCCAGATTTAATTAGTATTCTGTGTTTTCTATTTTTCAAGGAGAGTCAATATTTTAAGTTTACTGTTAAGGAAAATGTTTGTGCTATGGAAGCTGATATTGCTGGCTATGGTTTAGGCAATGTAAGTGTTCAAAGCACTTCAATTGGTAGTAATTCTGGTTCAAATAGCAATTCACATGCTGATTCTTCTTATTATCTGAAAGATATGTTGAACAAAGGTCCTCAAAAAACTATTGTAGATTTTCTTGGTTTTTGTTTTAATGGACCTGAGGATTTTCGGGAGTTTTTAATGGCTTATCAAATAAAAATGGTAATGATTTGATTTTTGTAATAAATTCTCAAGATAGAATTTCGGTTAATTGCTCTTGGTTGAAGGATGGTTGTAAGTTTTATCTTAATGCTTCTTTGGATCCTGGTCTACTGTCTCGGTTTTTTATAAGAACTTACAATTTTGATCATTCGTGGACCTGTTCTTAGACATGTTAATAAAGGTAATATTTCAAGTAGATTTGTTAAATCTTTGATTGTTGATCAAATTCGATGTGCTCCTATGAAGAAGCCAAAAGATATTATGAAGGAATTTAGAAGATACTACAATTTTAATCTTTCATATTATTATGCTTATAGCGAAAAACAGTTGGCTTTGAAAGAAATATATAGGGATGATGCTATTTCATATAATGATTTACATTGGTATTTAGTTGCGTTGCAAAAGTTTTACCCTGGTAATTATGTGGCCATAGAAGTTAATGCTTCAACTAATCAGTTTGAGAGAGTTTGTATTGGTTTTGGTGCTTGTCTACTTGGATTTAAACACTATTGGCCATTAATATTTTTAGATGCGGCTGCTTTGAAGGGAAGACCGGGTGTTTTGTTAGCTGCTACTTCTAAAAATGGTAACCAAGGTATGAGTTTCATTTTAGTTTTATTTTACTTATTTTTTTTTCTAGTAATGATATATTAAATTATCATTGTTCAAAGTTGTACATAATTATAATGCAACCATGTTTACATAAGAATTATTGGCTTTATTTTATTCAATGATTGATCGGGTTACACTAGATATGTTTATGGTAGAAATGTTTACAAAAACAAGAACTACAATTTCACATAGCAGTAACTAAAAGACTTTAAAATAACATATGCTATATTCATATATCATTTTGAATCTACTTTAATTGTGCATAATAGAAATTAATAACATTTAATACAGGTTTTGATGTTTAATATAATTCATGTTTCTTAGTACTAAGCTGTCATTAATTATTTATTTTGTAGGTTTCTTTCCTCTTGCTATGGGTATTGTTTCACATGAAAATGAATCTAATTGGTCTTGGTTTTTATCCAATCTGAAAGGAATGCTTAATGAAGATCGGTATTTAGTTTTTATGTCGGATCGTCAATGGGGTCTCATTTTTGGTGTTCCTAAAATATTTCCTTCTTTATATCATAGCTATTGTTTACTTCACATGGAACAGAATATTGGTACTATTGTCAAGGCGGCTAAAGGTGATTCATATATTGTGGAGTTGTTCAAATTTGTGCCAGAGCTTCTAATGTGTATGATTTTGAGCGATATCTTTCTAAATTTAAAGATATTGGGGGTACATCTACGGAAATTTTTTTAAGAGATAAACATTCGGACCATTGGGCAGATTTGTTTTTTCAAGGAAAGCGATATGGTGAATATTCTTCAAATGTTGCAGAATGTTTCAACTCATGGATTTTGGAAGATAGAGTTATGCATATAACTTCTTGTTTGGATGGTATTCGAGTGAAAGTTATGGAGCAAATCGCGAGACGAAGAGAGGAATGTTGTCTGTGGACAACATATCTTTGTCCTGTTATGGAGGAACGTTTGTCAAAGTAAGTAGATGATGACTTTGGTTGGGATGTTTACAAGTCTTCGGAGTTTTTGTTTGAAGTTAAATCTCCTAAGTCACAGGTTGTTGATCTTAAAAATCGTTTATGCAGTTGTAATCAATAGAGAGTTACTAGTTTTCCATGTGCCCATGCAATTAAGTGCATTCACAAGTGTAGATTATCAGTTTATGAGTTTATGGAGGACTATATTACCGTTAATGCTTTCAGATCTTCGTATGCTAATACTATCAATCCAGTTCCAGATTTTGATAAGCCAATTGCTGCTGAAAATGATGTTTTGATTAGGCCTCCTAAAGAAATTTGTGGTTTTGGAAGACCATCTACAAAGAGGCACGGTGGATTTGGATATTCTCAAAGTAAAAGAAACAGATGCAGTCAGCGTAATGAAGTTGGCCATAACAAAAGGAATTGTCTTCGTTCTTCAAAAAGTTAAGAAAATTTATGTGTTTTGTTAATTGAGAAGTTTTTTAAGTGTACAGCTGCCAAACCTTATAGAAAAATGAATTCAGACTTTGTGAAATCATTAGAAAATAAAATGTGAAATGTTTAGGTTATTTTGTTTTAATTTCTAATATCTCATATTCCTCTACATTTCGGTATTAATATTTCTATTCAATGCTATATATACTTATCATTTCAGTCGAATGCCAGTTGTAACTAGCATTTCATTTTAATCAGTATGCATCTCTCTGTCATTGTATAGAACTGAGTAAGCTGTTGAGCAAGAACGAAGGATTTGATGATGATGATATACCGTTTATATGATTAGCTGATGAGATTACTTAAGTGGTTTTGTAATGATTTGCCAGTATGATGCTATATTGTTTATATGATATGGGGGAACATTTGCTCCCGTATTTGTTCTATACTGCAATGGAATATCTTCCATTATTGTTAGAAACAGAAGTTAGAAAAAAGAATTAACACCAATTTCTAAATGGGATATCTTCATTGTGCAGACTGCATCTCTCTGTTTTAGAAAATAACAGAAAACATCATACACTGGTACGCAAAAAACAGTGCCTTTAACAACTACTTCACTTACTGTGCAAATTAATATCCTTACTTCAGTCACAACTGTGCATACCAATCATCCTCATACCAATCACTTCTTCCACCCTGCATACTTCATCACCACCCCAACATCATACTACCCTTTACTACTTAAACTACCACTACTGCTTGCTACTTCATTTTAAACTACATCTTTACTTTGCTGCTGCAATACATTCCACACTCAAACTACCACCGCCAAATTGCTGCCATCTCCACCATTTTCTTCATACATCAACACATCCATTATCACCATACAACAGCCCACCGCCTCTGCCTTCATAACTTCCAAAAAACCACCATCTCCATCTTTCTAACCCAGCACCTACCATCTCCGTAACTGCCTATTGTTGCTTAGCATTTCAGTTAAATGCTAGTTATAACTAGCATTACAGTGTAAACAGTGTCATCACACTTGAAACAGAGTTCAAACATTGGAGATCGTATAAAAATGCTATACGGATAAATTCACACATTATTCATCACAGTTCAGTCATTGAGAAATGTATTTTCGCGTAATGCTAGTTCTATCTAGCATTTCAGTATAAAACATTATTTGGCACATTAGAAATACAGTAAAAGCATCAAAAAACACATAAAAGTGACAATTGAATATATCCATGGTTTATACATTGTAGTTCATGCATTGAAAACAGACAACTATAATCGAATCAAATTCAAATCAAGAAGTTCAAATTCATCTGAGAAGCTTATACACTGAGAACAAAATACAAGCATTGGAAAACATATAAGACTCCATCTCAGACTCCATCTCAGACTCCATCTCAGACTCCATTTTAGACTCCAACTCAGTTTAATTAGCAGAAGTGGTTCAGTTCAAATATATTCAAAGCTCTAAGAAGTTAAAATGCAACAGTTATTCTTATGTAGAATCTTTGCAGGGTTTCTCCACCTGCCAACTGTATTGTGGATCATTGAGTATGCTATACACCACTACAGCTCTTAGGTTTCTAAGCATTTCCTTTGAATATTTTTTTGGCATCTCATCCTTGTCCAGTTTTTTCATGTTTTCCATGACAAAGAACGCACAATCAAGTCTGTTTCAAATATAGAAATATTAATATTTAATATTACAGCAAAACCTAATGGTAAAATAATATTTCATTTTTACTCTAGAATTCTAAAATATTGCTTTATATTTTGATCACAATATTGATCATTGTATTCATAGAGACATCATTGCTGCGTGTGGAATGTGAACTTTATACATAATCTTTTTGTTCAATAAAAGAAGATCAATAAATGTCAAACAGAAATGCTAGATTTAATTATCATTTTGGGTATTTAATGCATTCTACTGCAATTTAAAAATATAAATGATAGTTTAAACAAGAGAAGAAATGAAATTAGTTACTTACGAATCAGAATCCTGTGGTGGGCTTTTTGGCTGCAGCACTTTAGGTTTGTGAAATTCTTTGTTCAATATTCCTAATTCTGCCCATTTCTTCTTGAACATCAACTCAATTTTGTTTTTCTGCAAGAAGAAAAATTAGTGTTGTATATTAGTGTTAGAGTGATTTAAAAATTATACTTTTCTTACAAGAATGATGGCTTGGTTAAAGCTGGGGTTTGAAGTCCTTGTTGATCTAGTTTTGGGTTTGGTTGAATCATAATGACTCCACACCATAGTTTCATAGTTTAGCATCAACAAGCTCCAATGGTTCGCGTAATGTAGAGGGAAGAAATTTTCTCTGTAAATTCATCTTTGACAATGACGTCTATTGTTGGTATGACTATGTCTTTGATCACAGTTTGTTGGTCATGTACTAAAGCATTCTGCACATTCATATGTATTAGAATACTTTATATTATTTTTTAACATTTATAATGAAAAGCTTATACTTACCATCATCATTGTGGTGAAGTAGTAACTGTGTCATACATCTCTTAATTGTAATAAAACCAATCAATAAGCTGTTAAACCAAACAAAGAAGGTTGTAAGTTTTATGGGATAATTATTTTTTTGGACCAGGAACATTAATGCTAGTATTCACTTTGATTTACATGTTTATTGCATTGTATGTAGTGAAAAATGCAAATGATCGTTTAAACAGTCATCTTGGACATTCTATTTATTTATATTCCCTTTACAAATATCAATGTTGTTTTTAACTCTCATTCTTTCATTCAATACATTTATATGCAGTTTGAAACTTTGAATGCTCGTTTTAACTATCATTCTCTCATCCTATACACTTTTATGCACTTAAAAAATTATGAATGCTTGTTTTGTCAATTATTCTCCCATCCTATACAGTTATCTGCATTTTTCAAATACTAATGCTACTTTTAGCTGCCACTCTCTCATTCAGTTCATTTATATGTACTTTGAAAAGTTGAATGCTAGGTTTTCATATCATTCTTTCATTTTATATATACACACACTTTTTTACTATCATAATTCTAATTTGATGCATAACTGTCCATTTGTAACCCCCTTAAACAGAACGGCTTCCAACATAGATTTCACTATTGTGATTCCTCCTTTGTGTCCTTCATCTGTTTCATATGCTACAGTGCTGTAATTGAAAATCAATAATTAACAAGTTGGTTTTTTTAATTATATTTAATTACAAATATAATGAAAGAAAAAATATCAGAAATCTTACTTCTCATTTTCGTTAAATCTGAAGAAAGTAAGAATTTTGTTTTGTTGTTCTTCATTCAATAATTGTAGAATACTGCTTTTTGTGATATCTTTACTCTTGTAAGTTTTACTTGATTGCGAATATCCATCAACATCAATGATTTTTTCATTTTCAATTGTTGTGACTTGCTCATCTATTTCAGTTTCAGATTCGTGTTCATAATCTGATTTTTCTTTTTGTTCTTCTTGTTCCTGTTCATTTGTATTTTCTTTCTGACCGTCCTTGGTTTCAAGTTGCTCCTTTTGGTTTTCATTGTCAACATTTTTCTTTGTTTTTCTATGAACAATTTCATACTGGCAATCAAAATCAATTTTATTCCTTCGTTAGTGCTTTTTAACCCTCAAAACTAAAGAGCTTGGTTTCTTTTGTGTTTTTTCATGCACTGTTGGTGATTTTTCTGTTGCTTCTGAAGGTTTCTTTTGATCCTGTTGTTTTTTCTCTCGCTGCATCTTTTTAATTTCCTGAGTTATATTGAGATCAAATGATGGTGGTTCTATTTCTACTTTTGCTTTTGATCTCAACATCTTGATTTCTTTTCTCAACTGTATGATAGTGCCTTCTGCTTGTATTCTTTTCTGTTTCTCCTTTTCTAATTCTTTTTCACTTTTCTTCAATTTATTTTCCAAATCTTCAATGTACTGCTGCATTGAGTCAACTTGCTTTTTTGACGTCTCTTCCAAATTTTCTATTCTGTGCATCCCAATATTCTCATTGGTATCTAGCTGGACAAATATTTGTTGGCTTGTTTGTTGAAGAAGTGCTTTTTCATCTTCAGTCAGCTTTCTTATTTCAACAAAAATCTATGTAAGAACATAAATAGTAATGAATGAGGTAACATACAATGAATGAACTAATTTTATATATAATTGTCATTTTTCATGTGATGCTATATCTGACTATCATTCTTTAGTAGCACCTACTGAAAATTGTATTTGTACTAAACTGATATATGTAACTATCATTTAAATTATGACTGTATAGTAACAAAATGAAAAATGTTGATATACACTATGTTATGATATATTTATCTATCATTATATATTACTGACGCAGCGTGGGAAGCGAATTCGATGAAGTAAATCGAATCCGTCCAGGATCTCACACAATTAGCGGAAATAATCGGTGAATCGGTGATAAATTGATGGGTTTAAGAATACTGAAATGCCCAAATTCGTTGATCCGAAGATACCGAATTCTAGCTATCTCTGACACGTTGATCGCGCACGATACCATGAAAGGAGATCTACAATTCTTCGAGCGTTGATCAAGCGCACTTGATTGCGCGAATTGGCTTCAACGAACGTTGATTCGAGCACACTCGAATAACCGTTGGTGGAGATAGGAGATAACACTTGACTACCAATTTAAAAAATGGAGGCACAAAGAACAAACCAAATTTTATTCATATTTCAACAATAATTACAAATGACGCATACACCCCTAGTTATAGTACAACACACTCTCGACTTAACAAAATTACAACACAAACGGTTTACATAGCAAACGACTTAGGAAAATACAAGCAATGACTTAACGCAACTCGGCAGCGACTTAAGAAAAAAAAAACATCAAACAGTACAGCAACTTACAACACACAAACGACCTAAAAATGCATCACGCGACTTAAGATAACTCGGCAACGACCTATGGAAACCCGTTCACGCGATTTTGGTTCAGGGGAAACTCGGCAGCGACTTATTAAATCATCAACGACTTAAAATAAGGTCGTTCGCGACCTTCTCCTTTGCGTCTGCCCTAGATATGTCGCTGCAAAGTGGGGGGCGATTTTGGTTTGCTCGTGACCTTGAATATGTCGCTCGCGACTTATGGTTAAGTCGTCAGGTTGTTCGCGAGTTGGCATGAGTCGTTCGCGACCTATTGGGGCTTCTCGCACGCGCGACTTAAGGGGCACGACAGAGCGACTCAAGACGGCAGAGTGATTAGAGGTGGAGCGACTCAAGGAGGAGCGACTCAAGGAGGAGGATCAGCACTCTCGACTTGATCGAATTAAGGTATGCTCTGCATCATCCTCCCCCTGTTGGAATTCTGTTAACCCATCAACAAATTCCGCAGCCCGCTTAACTGTCCGCTTTGGTCGTGGTATTATTGTTAAATCTAACGGCCCCTTTGGTAAGTTCGAATATACAATCTGAAACGGACTGAAACCTGTACTCCGGTTAACAGCATGATTATGTGCGAATTCCGCTTGACACAACTTCATATCCCAGCTCTTTAAGTTATCTTTCACAAGACATTGTAACAAATTACCCAACGATCTATTCGCCACCTCCGTCTGTCCATCTGTCTGCGGATGATAAGCGCTACTGAATTTCAACTTCGTTCCCACCATCTTCCACAAACTTAGCCAAAAATGACTTAGAAAACGAGTATCTCTATCCGAAACAATAGACTCTGGCAACCCATGAAGTCGATAGACCTCTTTGAAATACAACTGAGCAACATGAACAGCATCCGCCGTCTTCTTACAAGCAATAAAATGTGCCATTTTCGAAAATTGGTCAACCACCACATAAATGGAATCGTTACCCCTTTGAGTTCTTGGCAAACCCAAAACAAAGTCCATGCTCACATCAACCCAAGGCTTAGTTGGTACAGGTAACGGCATATATAATCCTGCATTAGTCGCTGTTCCTTTCGAAACCTGAAAGATATGACACCTCTCCACAAATATCTCTACCTCTTTCCTCATTGATGGACAAAAATAAGATTGAGAAATTAACTGCAATGTACGATCTCTGCCTACATGGCCTTCTTCATGTAACTCTTTGATAATCTTCATTCTTAAGCTGCAGTCTGGTATGCATAATCGATTACCCTTGAACAAGAATCCATCAACCAATACAAATTCATCGGTATTCCCATCCTTAACTTTCTCAACAAACTTTGCAAAGTAAGGATCCTCCTCAAACAACTCTGGCAATAATTCGAATCCTGTTACTTCAACCATCAACGTTGTCAACAAGTGATTCCTCCTGCTCAAAGCATCCGCTACACGATTTGTCACCCCTGATTTGTGTTTTACCACGAAAGTAAATTGTTGTAGATATGCTATCCACGAAGCATGTCTCACTGAAATCTTGTTCTGCCCTTGTAGATGTTTTAATGCCTCATGATCAGTGTAAAGAACAAACTCCTTCTGAAACAAGTAATGTCGTCAGTGCTTTATCGCTTGAACAATCGCGTAAAACTCTACATCATAAGTGCTATATCTCAACTTGGCTCCAGACAATTTCTCACTGAAATAAGCAACTGGTCTTCCATTCTGGCTTAATACTCCACCAATACCCACTTTCGAAGCATCAGTATGCAATTCAAACAACAACTGAAAATTCGGCAGTACCAGAATTGGTGCTGTCGTCAAAAGTAACTTGATCTTCTCAAAAGCAACCCCTGCTTTCTATGACCATACAAACTTCTTTCCTTTCATGCAATCGGTTACTGGTGCCATCACACTGCTAAAGTGTGGAATGAAACTTCGATAAAAAGACACCAAGCCATGAAAACTTCGCACTTCAGTAATTGTCTTCGGTTGTGGCCAACTCCTGACAGCTTCCACTTTATTTTCATCCACTTGAATACCTTCCTTTGACAGAACATACCCCAGAAATAAAACACTGTCCGTCATAAACACGCACTTCTTTGTTGCTGTATAAAACTGCTCTTGTCGTAGAATCAACAATACTTCGCGCAAATGCTGGATGTGTTCTTCCGTACTCCCACTATAAATCAAAATATCATCAAAGTAAACAACCACGAACTTCCCAACAAATGGTCTAAAAATCTGGTTCATCACTCTCATGAAAGTACTAGGAGCGTTTGACAAGCCAAATGGCATAACCAACCATTCGTATAAACCCTCCCTGGTTTTAAAAGCAGTCTTCCATTCATCACCCGGTCGAATACGAATTTGATGGTAACCACTTTTCAAGTCGATCTTGGAAAACACAACTGCCCCACTTAACTGATCAATCAAGTCATCAAACCTCGGCATAGGAAATCTGTATCTCACGGTGATTTTGTTCAAAGCTCTAGTATCCGTACACATCCTCCACGTCCCATCCTTCTTTGGTACCAATAAGGCTGGCACGGTACATGGACTCAAACTCTCCTGGACACGCCCTTGTTCTAACAACTCCTCCACTTGCCTTCTCAGTTCTTCATGATCCTTCGGACTCATCCGATAATGTGGCCTGTGAGGTAATACCGATCCTGGTACGAGATCAATCTGATGTTGAATATCCCTCAGCGGCGGTAATTCCTTTGGCAACTCCTCCGGAAACACATCACTGAATTCTTCCAATACCGGCTTCACTTCCTCTGGGACTTCAACTGATTCAGTAGCTTCATGTCCAATCAACAAAAATACCTCTGGAATCTCCTCTACTTCTTTAACAAATTCCTTCAAAGTCAACAAAGTTTTAAGCTCCTCAATCTCTTCTGACTTGCTCTCTCCCTGCTGTCTCTTCTTTGGAACTAAAATAATCTTAACGCCTTCAAACATAAAAATGTAGCTATTGGTTCGACCGTCATGCTGCACTGCTCGATCATACTGCCACGGTCTTCCCAAAAGCAAATGACAAACATCCATCTCAACTACATCACACCAAATCTTGTCTTTATATTTCTTCCCAATAGAAAATGGAACTCGAACTCGCCTATCCACCTTCACCTCTCCTCCTTTTCTCAGCTACGCTAACTTGTAAGGATTAGGGTGTTTCTCCGTCTTCAACTTCAGCTTCCTCACAGCTTCAGTAGAAATAATATTGTCACAACTTCCTGCATCAATCACAAACTTACAAACTTTTCCCAGAATAGTGCATGTAGATTGAAAAATGTTGCTCCTCAACCAACTAGCCTCATCCTCTTGTTTGGGTGTTAAACAAGACCTTCTCATCATTAGATTACACCCTTCATCTCCTGACGTGATATCCTGTTCATTCTCCTCAATTGGACTATCTTCACCTTCAACAGCATCCTCACTTTCAACTTCAGCAATCATCGTTCTCTTCTTTGGTTTTGGACATTCGTTGCTCTTATGACCCACTTCTTGGCAATTATAACATTTAAAATTGTTGTTGACCTTTGCCTTCTCAACCTCCTTCACAACTGGTTTACTGACGGCTTTAGAAACATTGGAACTCCCACTGACACATTTGCTTTGAATATTGGAACTGGTAAACACACCACCTCCTCGTCTTCCTTGCTTCTCCCAAGCTATCGCTTTCTGGTGCGCTTCCGCCACAGATCTCGGATCAAACATATTAACCATATCCTGGATCTACATTCGCAAACCTCCAACAAACCTAGCAGTCAACTGTTCCTCTGTCTCCATAATGTCATTTCGAGCAATCAGTTGATAAAACTCGTCAGCATAATCATTAACATTCTTCGTCCCTTGCCTCAAATTCTGTAACCTCTGATACATGAGTGATTGATAATTGTAAGGTAAAAATGTGGCTTTCATCAATTTCTCCCAATCCACAATCTTCGACTTCCCCATCCGTTCTCGTGTAAGTTTGGTTTGCTGCCACCATGCCATAGCTCTTCCTCTCAACCTAGTAGCAACCAACTTCACTCGATGGTCTTTCGGAACCTCCTTGAAATCAAAGATCTCCTCAACATTAGACAACCAGTCCAAGAATTCTTCTGCAACCATTCTACCCTTGAACTCTGGAATCTCCATCTTCATTCCCGATTCCCATCTACGATCATCCTCTACATCTCGTTACTGACGTCGTGTTTGAGCTCTATCTCGATAATGAACACTTCCTCTATCACCATCAAACTCCTCATCAAAATCTGAAGTATATCGATGTCGATCACGACCTCCAACATCTCTACTACCACTCCTTCGATCAACATTCCTATCACGATTATCAACACTTCTATGATCTTGATCTTCTCTTCTCTCCCGATCTGAATGTATCGAAGCTCTACTTCCCCCATGGTTCGATTCAGGTGAAACTCTTCTTCTACTTTGATTCATTTCAATCATCATTCTCTCTAATCGACTAATTCCTTCATTCAACTTTTCAGTGAAACTCTCGTTGATTCGTTGCTCCATTTCATCAGCCTCTTCTCTTCCATACAAAGCATTAATGTTGCGATGACGTTGAGCTTGTCTCGGGGGTATGATTGAACTTCAAACAAACTCAAAAATAAATTCCAAACACTTTCCGAACTTTGACCCAAAGTGCGATGGATTGAAACTCCCAACTTGTTGCAACTTCACGATGAACACCAAAATTCTCAACAATTTGCCAATCCGATCTCCAAACTTCAAATTCTCAAAACCCAAGTCTCCAAATGATGCAAACTCCTTGCGATCTAGCTCCAATACCAAACTGACGCAGCGTGGGAAGCGAATTCGATGAAGTAAATCGAATCCGTCCAGGATCTCACACAATTAGCGGAAATAATCGGTGAATCGGTGATAAATCGATGGGTTTAAGAATACTGAAATGCCCAAATTCGTTGATTCGAAGATACCGAATTCTAGCTATCTCTGACACGTTGATCGCGCACGATACCGTGAAACGAGATCTACAATTCTTCGAGCGTTGATCAAGTGCACTTGATTCCACGAATTGGCTTCAACGAACGTTGATTCGAGCGCACTCGAATAACCGTTGGTGGAGATAGGAGATAACACTCGACTACCAATTTAAAAAAATGGAGGCACAAAGCACAAACCAAATTTTATTCAAATTTCAGCAACAATTACAAATGACACATACACCCCTATTTATAGTACAACACACTCCCGACTTAACAAAATTACAACACAAATGGTTTACATAGCAAACGACTTAGGAAAATACAAGCAATGACTTAACGCAACTCGGCAGCGACTTAAGAAAAAAACATCAAACAGTACAGCGACTTACAACACACAAACGACCTAAAAATGCTTCACGCGACTTAAGATAACTCGGCAACGACCTATGGAAACTTGTTCACGCAATTTTGGTTCAGGGGAAACTCGGCAGCGACTTATTAAATCATCAACAACTTAAAATAAGGTCGTTCGCGACCTTCTCCTTTCCGTCTGCCCTAGATATGTCGCTGCAAAGTGGGGGGGGGGGGCGATTTTGGTTTGCTCGCGACCTTGAATATGTCGTCCGCGACTTATGGTTAAGTCGTCAGGTTGTTCGCGAGTTGGCATGAGTCGTTCACGACCTATTGGGAATTCTCGCACGCGCGACTTAAGGGGCACGGCAGAGTGATTAGAGGTGGAGCGACTCAAGGAGGAGCGACTCAAGGAGGAGGATCGACACTCTCGACTTGATTGAATTAAGGTACGCTCTGCATCAATTACTTATACTAGTGTGATAAATAATACATTTCTATTGTCCATGTTCATCAAAGTTTCTCTTGAAATGACCTTTTTCAAGCTTCTGATATTCCATCTTCCAAATCTAGGTAAGGTAGAACAGTATGTTGCTAAATGGAGATATCAAATTCACACGCTCACATAGGAAAAACTACAGATAAAATATTACTTGTTAAAACATATAATGTGTATAATTTAATTTATAGAGATAAATGCATTAACATAAAGTTAGAATGTTGTACTTACAATTAGGAGCATGGAACAACCCGGCATGTTTCTCGGCTTTGTTTTGAAAGCCGTCAAAGCTCTAATCAATGAATGATAAATTGAAATTGGCCAAGATACTGAGTTCATTTTGTTTTGATCAAGGATATAGAGAATATATCCCCATGGTAAGTATCTTTGGTTAATAGGAAAGAAGAAGGTTATCATTGCAAGAATAATAAGAAGTTTTGGAAAATCATTTTCATGTTGAAATTGTTGTGTTTCCAACACATTATTTATCTTTGCAATTGTAAGATCCTTTGTGATGTGCTCTATTGTTCCAAAATTTCTCAGTACAAAATCTTTACAATTGTCTGGAAGGATTTGTAAACTCATTTTAGGTAATGGAAAAATATTTATTCCAGACAAAGGTAAGCTAAAGAGAATTGAAACATCTTAAGATTTGATTTTTAAAAAAATATTCCCTATTTTATAAGCTTCGTCATTGATAGAAAATGTTTCTATGATATCATCTAAGGTTGTTGATGATTTTGTAAAAGCAGCTATGGATAAAATTTCTTTGAAAAACACTAGCATAAATTTTTTGAAGGGTGTTTTGTTTTAAATAATTCAATTGATCTACAAGATAACCTCCTTTTTCCTGAAATTTTTTATCATTGGAAGTAAGCTACACCTATACTGAATTTTTTTCCAAGATACTTTCTTTGGTTTTTTTTTCCTTCTGTTGTTTTTGCTTTCTTCAATGTTCTACCTTTTGATCCCTGTACAAAAAACTGTGAATGAATAATTCGATATTTAGCAAACTATAATGTTATTTTCATGTCTCATTTTTTAAATGCTTTCTTATTTTTATCTATCAATTTTTTCAACTATGAATGCATAATTTACTAGTGCTATATGCATCTATCATTCTTTTTTCAAATGCTATATTTGTCTGCCATTACTTTTTTCAATGTATGCTTCTAAAGTCGAAAGATTGAATGCTATGTTTGTCTATCATTTTTTTTGATGCTATATTTGTCTATCATTCTGTAACTATTCATCATATTGTTGTCTATCGACCATCAAAAACTGAATGCTATGTTCATCTATCATATCATATTTCAATATGATGCATACAAATCAAATGATATATTGAAAGATCATTCAGTAACTATCAATACAGTAAATCAAATGATATATTTAACTATCATTCAATAACTATCAATACAGTAAATCAAATAATATATTGAACTATCATTCAATAATTATCATTTATCATACGATCCTAACAAATACAGTAAATAAAATGATATATTCGACTATCATTCTATCATGATATGTTTGTCTATCATTTTTTTTAATGCTATATTTTTCTATCATTCTATAAATATTCATCTTGTTATTGTCTATCATCAGTCAAAGATTGAATGCTATGTTCATCCATCATCTCATATTTCAATGTTATACATGCAACAAATAAAATGATGTATTGATCTATCATTCAATAACAAATCAAATGATAATTGAACTGTAATTGTAAAATTGTCTTTTATTTTAAAAATAAATCAGCTGTTATACCTTTGTCTTTCTTTTTATGCTGACATTTTCATCACTAAGCTGTTGTTTCTTCGTGTCGTCTTCATTCATAGTTTTACATACCCTAGATTTTTTTTGTCCTCTTTGTATCTTCGTGAATATCATTCGAATCGACAGCCGTGGATGAATTAGATTTTTGCCTTCTCTTTACTACTGTATGCGTAGCATTCGAAACCCTACCTTTTGAAATCGTAGGTTCATCATTTATTTGTTCAGGATTTATTGAAATATTTTGATTTACGTTCATTGACATAGATTCTGAAGTCGATTGCGCTTGTAAATCAGTTTGAGGAAGAAAATAGATTTCGATTTGGGTTTCCATTGTCTGATAAGAAGAAATTTTGTTTACAGATGAAACGAAACTAAAAAAGTAGGAATGATCGAGTAATTTTGGCGCTTGTCCTTGAGATGGAAGTTTAATTTTAACGTCCGTTAAAATTAAATTTTATTAAACTTTTTCCTTTAGACTAATTTCCTCTTTAGCTAATCCCTGAGATCAACAAAGTACGTCGGTGCATTGGTTAGCCCAAACGACATAACCAACCACTCATAAAATACCGATGGCAAATAAAATGCAACGCACAGTCTCGTTTGCCACTCTTAGTTGGTGGAACCCAGTCTTTGAGTCCAACTGATTAAATAGTTTAGATCCATAGAGAAGGTCCAACAAGTCATCAATATGTGGAGGTGCAAACTTGTTCTTCCTCGTTACTTTATTCAAATCATAATAGTCAACATAATGCCTGAGAGAACCATCTTTTCTTGTGGGAAATACTATTGGAGCTCCCCACTCAAATATACTCATATGAATGAGCCTTATCATCCAAAGTCATTGACCGACACCTCGTGCTCATGTTACTCTCTAGCTACCATATTTCTCAATGACATGAGTAGTGACCTTTAATCCTTCACTAGCTCGATGATGAACTCAATCTCCTGTTGCAAAGGAATTTGGTCACCTTCTAAAATTTGTCCGGATATTCCCTCACTATGGGTATTAATGATGATTCCTCGCATGGGACCTTGATCAAATATAAGAAGCTAATCGTCACTGCATCCTTAGGCACGTAACTCAACTCTAGCCTCTGCTCACCACCTATCCCAATCGTCACCAACAATATTTCACAGTCCACTACGACTCCGTATTGCTTCAGCTAGTCCATTCCTAATATGACACTATAATAGAACTAAGTACAAAGCTATCACAGAAGAACAAACATCCATGATTCGATAAGACTAGGCCACGATAAATCACACACAAACTAGTCAAACAACCCATAGGGTTTGTTACTACCGGAGTTCCATCCAATAAGTCAGTTTTTAATCCTAGTCCTTCCACTAGGTCACTAGACATAAAAAATGTGATGCGTTGGTATCAAACAAAACACGAATATGTATACCATAAAGAGAAATCATTAATGACACCCTTACCTTTCGCTTTCACTGAAGGAGCATTCAATGAAATAGGAATAACATCACGCGCATAAGCGTGCATAACCTTCTTATTTTTCATTGGCTCGGGATAGTTCTTCTTCAAATGCTCAATCATATCACAGTTGAAGCATTTCCTTTGGCTATCTTCTAACATTTACATTTCTTTCTAAGATTGCCCTCCACTTCGTAGTTGTTATCTGGCCTTTTGGCGGGGCTATATTCAGGCTGACTAGACAAGTTAAACTAGGCAACCATTGAGGAAGAACCCCTGGAGAGATGATTATTAGGCTCAGAGATCAAGCACAGACAATGATGTGAAGCGATGATCAACCTAGACTAAGAGATAGGCTCTCCATAATGTCCTAAGTATGGAGTAATGCCTCCCCTTGGCAAGGGATTAGTGCCTATCCCTTTCCCTAGTCGATTGGTACATATCCTCAATTTTTGTCCCAAATTTGGCAAGATCATTGTTGAGTGAGAAGGAAGGCCCCATGAGGCTGCATTTCAAGTTTCAAGTCATTTGGAGTTCGCATGATCAAGTTATAGTAAAATTACTTCACCTATTAAAAGGGATCGGTATAAAAGGGATCATCCATATTCAGTTTTCACTACATATTGCAACAATGATCGGTCAATAACTCAAAATCTACTGATGCTATCAAGATGAAACTCGGATTATAAGCTAACTAAAACATTTAGAACACCACATATGGATTGCATTGTATTTGGAGCATGTTGGAGGGATCAGTACTTGTCCCTCTAGAGGGATCAGCAAAAATCAGAATTCAAGCAACACTACTTCATAGAAAATGCGATATCTCATAGATCCAATGTCGAAAATGCACGACATTTAGGGAGAAAGTAGATAACATCATGAAGGATCCTTCATAGAGATCATAGCACATTTAGATGCATTAGTAAGGATCAGTACCGATCCCTATTATGGGATCTGATGGGCCTCCAAATTTTTAGGTAGCCTCGTCTTGGTCTCCCGAACCTTCTACCAAAATTTTAGTTTGATCCGTCCACGTCTTTCACCTTGAATAGCAAGTACGATGTCAGATAAGGGATCCTGATCTCTCGGATGAGGCTCTACCATTTTTATTCTTCACTTTTGTACTAATGGATCCTAGCTGATCCAAACATTCTTGTAATCATAATCAAGTGGAAGATCAATCAAAATATAAAGTGGACGTAAGCCAAGATTGCCAAACCACTATAAAAATATGTATGTTCATTTATGATTTTTATGATTTTTATTTTTATTTTATTCTTCATTTAATCTCTACTAGATTCTATTGGGTGTTGATGCCCATTTTTGGCGTCAATATTTTTGTGGTTTCACTGACAAATGAATTCTCAGCTTGATTGGATCTCATCATATACTTGTTGGTTCCCATATTCGCGAGATAGATCTAGTTATTTACTGACAAACTTTCTATTCTACTCAAATTTGAAGGAAATCTAAAAGGAACTGATAGCCATGGATAGAAGAATTAAATCAACTCCACGCGGAGTTGATGGGAATGATAGTGCTAGTGTTCTTGTTTGGAGTTGTTCATGCGTTCATATGTTCATGTCTTTTTGGAAGGGATCAGATTCACTCGTGCATGCAAGTTCTTAGGATTAGATGTTGAAGTTTGCACTCAAGTTAGCGAAGGGCCGATCCCTCTCTCAAGGCCATAATGGACGATCCCTCTTATAAGGTCATGATGGTTGATCCCTCTCTCAAGGCCATGATGGTATATCCCTCTTGCAAGACCATAATGGTCGATCTATCTCTCAAGGCCAAGATGGGCGATCCCTCTCCAATCTCATCAATACCGATCCCTCCATACTTCGTATGCTAATCCCTCAATACTCCATATACTAATCTCTCCATACTTCTTATGCCAATCCCTCCATACTTAATATGTCGATCCCTTTATACTTTGTACGATCCCTCCATATATTTCTTACGACAATCCCTTAATACACCATATGACCGACCTCTATACTATCGATCACTCTCTCAAAAGCCTATGTGACCGACCCTTATACAACCGATCCCTAAACTAAAAAAATGGACTGGGTACAATCCATTTCAAAAAAATAGCTCTAACATTCTGGATTCGGAACCGAACCCGTGCCATAGTGTAGTGCCCCTATATTATGGATTCGGAACTCAACTTAAAGATGGTGCATTCTATCCACTTCCCTTATGCCCAGTGACTGACCGGTGAATAGAGGATCAAGCGGAAGCTTCTGATTTGCAACCAAGGAACGGAAAAGCAACCGCTACTTAAATGATACTCCCAAAGGTTGGAGAACATAGGTGATGTGACTTTAAGCAAACCCAGGAAACTTTGACCCAAAGCTAAACTAAGGTAAAACCAAGATCTTCTCCAAGAAAATGCCAAGATGACTCCAAGCAATGTTCTTCACTGACCCAGCACTTCAAATTCTGTGACTCTAAGCAAACCAATTGCTGACTCCACACAAATAGCAGATTTTCTTGGGTCTAACTCTAAGTAACTATCAATTGATCCTTCAATACTGGTCCATCTTGCTTTTCTTATATCTCGAACATGCATTCATCATTCATAAGCATAACAAGTAGCTGTAACTTAAAAATGAACCAAATTGACGATGACTGAAGCATCTTCCCTAGTCAATGCCTATTCATAGAAGCCGTTAAGTGTGCAGAATATCCGAGGAGATTCAATGTACCAATCATATTGGTTTACTCAGGGAAAACTGACCCTGGACTGCATCTCATGAAATTCGAGTGGCATATGAATTCCGCCAAGGCGATACGTGCGATCAAATGCAGATGCTTTCCTATATTCCTTAAAGGTGTATCGATCATGCGGTATATGCAATCATCGCCCAAATCCATCCCTCATTCAATCAACCAGATCAGAAGTTTTTCGAGAAATTTAGAATGCATGCGACTCACACAAAGGATGTGATGTTATTGTCCAATTTATTCCCGATGCTAGGTGAGCCACTCAAAGATTTTCTATAGAGATTCAATGTCATCGTCGTCACTAAACTGAGCAATCCCAGCGAGGATATTATACTGATGGGTTGATGAGGGGAATAGACCCTCAGAAAATTTTTGGCAACTAGTTAGCTGAAGAGCCCCTTACGACCTTGGATCATTTCTGTTACAAAGTGAATCAGAACCTAAGCAAAGAGGAGGCAGTGTAGACTAGGAGGAAGAATAATATAGGCTTGTTGGCTAAGGCTCAAATTCCAAGAGACGACCCAGAATCTCAAAATTCAACTCATATACTCCTTTGAGCAATTCAATCGATAACATTTGCTTGAAGACTCATGACGCGAAGCAGTACTAAAAACTAGACTCGAGAGAGTCCACCGAAGCCTAGAGAAAATCGGAGGAATGTTGTATATTCCAAGATTGACATGGTCCTAACGTTGGCGATTGCAAACACCTCCAAGATGTGATCGAAAAGCTGATTCGGAAAGGAAAGTTTCAAAAATATGCATAAGCCCCACGAAATAGCGGGCAGGGAACATCCGACCCCTATCAACAAAGAACTTTAATTATTAATTTGACCGCCCACGGTTGACTTCTAGCTGAGAAGGGCTTGGACAAAGTGGAATAGCGAGCATATGACATTGCTTCACTATCAATGAGATTTATTCTGGTCTTCTTTGAATTATTTCTATTTCAACTTCAATTGTGTTGCGAACTATGACCAACTTGAATTAAAGTACCTCCAAATGATGCAGATGACCAAGCACTTAGAGTTGGGCGGCATCCAATCTCTATGGAGTATGATCAGACTTTTGGAGTTTCATCAAGATAAGCTTGATTCAACCGCTCATCAGCTACCATATTCCCTTGACTTAGGGCCAAGGGACTCAAAATGGAAAAGCCCGACAAGGTCAGGATCCAGCAAAAAGTGGACATTGACTGATTGTCCACTCATCAACTTTCGCGCCTGACTTAGAGACTAAAGAAAGACTTGGAGTGGATGCAACCTAGCCATCCACTTTCCAGCTCATACTTGATATTTACCAAAATACTTATGCCTCCCCCAAAGCTCAGCATGACCGAGGTCCAACTAAAGTGGAAGCGATTTGACCATCCATACATCAACTCCTACCCTTAACACAAGAGGCGGTTTGAAAAGCTTGACTTAAAGTAGGCATAACCGACTGCCTACTCATCAACCGCCGCCCTCAACACGTGGACACAACTGCAGCTTGAGGTGGATATGCCTTATTGTCCAACCCAAGCATGGATGTGATCCAACAATCCATTGCCTAATCCCCTCCTTGACATGACAAGAGGAGCTACAACCACCAAATGATATGAATTGATTGTCTCACTTGCCAAGTTCTGTCCTTCATGTGGGGACCAGAATTCCATTCCATGAATGAACGTGATTCCACTGTTCATTCGATAACTCTTACCTCGATTTGGCAGATGGAGTATAAATCAAAAACGAGTGCAATTGACCATCCATCAAACAACTCTAAGTCCCCAGAGTGCCAACTGGAGTGTAAACATGAATCGGGCGGATACCAACTGCCCACGAAACAACTTTAAGTCCCTAGAGTGTAGACTAGAGTATAAACATAAATCAAGTGGAGTGCCCACGAAACAAGTCTAAGTCCCCAGAGTGTGGACTGGAGTTTAAACATAAATCAAGCAGATACTGACTGCCCATGAAACAACTCTAAGTCCCCAGAGTGTGGACTAGAGTATAGACATAAATCGTGCGGATACTGGCTGCCCACAAAGCAGATCTATGTCCCTACAGTGTGGATTGGAGTATAAACTTGAATGAATAGATTAGTGGATTTCGACTGTTCTCTATTCCTCAAAATAACTATTATTCTCTAGAGTGTAGACTAGAGTACAAACATGAATGAACAGATGAGTGGATTTCGACCGTTCTCTAGTCCGTAAAATAACTCTAAGTCCCTAGAATGTGGACTGAAGTACAAACATGAATGAATAAATGAGTGGATTTTGACCGTTCCCTATTCCGTAAAATAACTCTAAGTCCCCAGAGTGCGGACTAGAGTATAAACATGAATGAGTAGATGGGTGGATTTCGACTGTTCTCTATTCCACAAACTCCGGCCTAAAATCGACAGAAGGAGTATAAACTCACTAAGGATGGCATTCGACCGTCCGACTTATGGCCTCGCTAAATCATTGCTATGGGAAAGAAAACAAGTCACTAAAGCTGAATACGACAGCTCACTACAGCACCGGCTTAGTGTTCTTACGACTTAAGGCAACGACCGCAAGGAGGCCTTAATGCAAAACTTATCATAACAACGTCTGATGTTACGGGCGACTGCAATATGGTGCCACTTGGTTAATGATCAATATTGATCCACACCAAACACAAACAGATGTAGCCCGGATGTCCCTCTAAAAACTATGATCACTAGTGTGCGAATAGGAGAACAAACCATGAGGACTTGATCATTAATTCTCAATTACGCTCCTTCAATCCATCGGTGGAGTATGAAACCAGATGAGCATGATCCTACTGCGAGCCAACTTTACCCCTAGATATGATTAGAGAATATGAATCAAAATGGACGTGGTTAACCGTCTAGTACCAAACTCATGCCCGAAATCTGATGAGCATTGAAGTATCCCCCTAGAAGGAAAAACCAGAATACGCCTTCCATCAACTAACCTGCTCCCGCGATTCAATGGGAAAGAGTGTAAAGCTAAAGTGGATACGACTTTCCTTCCTACTTATCGATGTATGCCCTAGACTTAGGGGCACGAGCGAGAAACAAGATGAATCTGAACCGACCATTCATCAAACAACTCTGTGTCTTTGGAGCTTGGATGGGAGTATAAACATAGCTAGGACAAGACTCGACCATCCATGCATATATTTATCAACCCAAGACTGGGAGTAGAAGTGTGATTATCCAAAGACTAGCTGCCATAGCTCAATATTGTTACTTATATATAATGTTTACAACGACTCGAGGCTACGACCAAAAGGATGCCTAGAGATAAAATCATCGAATCGATGCCCAAGCTTACGAGCAACTGACTAGCATTCCAACCTAAACGACAAGCAATAGATCACCGTCGTACATTGAATGGAAAGAATGTTACTCAAATACACAAGCAGATTCAAACTCAAAGCAAGAGTTAGCTATGCAGCTGTGCGCTACTCGAGGCTGATCCTTTCTCGACATTTGCTTCAACGTGCTTCTATGCTTGATTTTTGGCTATTTTCAAGTAATCGCTTAAAGCATTTAGAGCCCTTCACTATTAGACTTAATAACTCATGACAAGACTCTAGGATTTAAACGGAGTAACCGTCATCATTGGCCGTCCCAGCCAGATTGCACGTTGATTGTTACATGAAATAGTTACATTTGAACTCAAATAATCCAAGACTACACCCGCTGAGCTGATAGTCAACATTACAGTCAGCCATGGAGTATCCCATAACGGGTATTGAAGATCAGATCACAGCTTAGAGCAACGACGATGAAGGAATTAGCTAGCTTTCTATGAATAAATCTTGATGTGTTCACTTAGAACTATTCTGACATGCATGTGATCTCACCGACTATCGCGAGCCATGCATTGAATATCGACTTGAGGCATGTTCTAGTGAGATAAAAGCAATGCATCATGGATCTAGAGATGTCTGCTGGACTTAAAGTGGAAGTGGATAAACTCAAAAACAATAGGTTTACCTGCGACATCCTCTGCCCGAAATGGGTATCCAATCCATTTTTTTGAGAAAAATTAGTGGAGAGTAGCGGTCTTGCATCGACTACTCAGACCTGAACAAGGCATGCCCGAAAGATATCTTTCCACTTTCGCGGATCTACCAGCTAGTAGATTCAACTACTGGATATGAACTACTTTCATTTATGGATATGTACTCCAGGTACAACGAGATCTTGATGCATTTCCTTGACCAGAAGCACATCAGCTTCATTACAGATTTAGGGCAATATTGTTATGTTGTGATGTCGTTTAAACCAAACAATGTTGGAGCTGCTTACCAGAGATTGGTCAATAGGATGTTCAAAGAATGGATCGGGTAATCAACGGAAGTATATGTGGATGATACGCTTTTGAAGTCACGACAATCAAATGACTACATCGATGACTTAGCGGAGATGTTCAAGTCTGTCCGAAGATATGGAATGAAATTCAGTCCTTTGAAATGCTATTGCGACGTTGCGTCAGGGAAGTTCCTAGGTTTAATGCTCAACTCTCGCAGAATTGAAGCCAACCCTAAGTAGATTCAGGCGATCAAAGACATCTAGGTACCAAAGACAATCAAGAAGGTATAGAGTCTAAATGGGAGGCCATCGCCCTAAGCCGATTCATCTCTAGAGCCACTGACAAGTGTATTATATTCTTTGACTTAATCAAGAGATGGAAAAGAAACTTCGAATGGATGCAAGGCTGCATTAACGCATTTTAAGCTCTGATATATCACTTAAAGAGACCTCTCATCCTATCCAAGCCACTGGATCACAAAGATTTATACATATATTTAGCTATGTCGGTATACGCCATAAGCACCGCAATGTTATGCTAAAAGAAAAGTGTCCAAAGACCAATACATGATGTAAGCTAGCAATTGACAGGCTCACCCCACTAACGTCTATACCGACCATCCATTACAACATGTCCTATAGCAACTGTAGATGTTTGGAAGTTCACTTAGTGGAATATCGAGCTAATCCAATTCGATAACACTTATCTCCCTCGGAGAGCTATCCATGTAAAAACATTAACATACTTCTTATTTGAATTCATTACATCAGATGACTATCCGAAGAGCAGTGGAGAACCAACCAACTGATGGAAAATGTACATAGATGGAACTTCCAATGATCGATGTTCTAGCGTCGGAGTTGCGTAGATGACTCCTGAGGAATGATCGATCTACTACGCCCTGAAACTCGACTTCCCCACAACAAATAACAAAGCTAAGTATGAAGCCTTAACCGCCATGCTCAAACTTTCTAAAGAAGTGGGAGTGGAAACTTTACACATCTTTTGTGAATTCTGCTTAGTTGTATGCGATGTCAGGGAAGATTATCTTACTAGGGGAAGCGTCTTGCTCCTTATCTCAGCTGGGTCCAAAAGCTATTGTCCGACTTCAAGTATTACACCATTACACACATCCTCAGAGAACAAAATGAAAAAGTCAAGTCATTGGCCATGCTGGCCAATTTTGAGGATGCGCAATAAATAAACTTTCTCCCGGTTGAAGTACTTAACATTCTAAGCATTGACGGATAGAGATCTACTAGATCTTGGAGACGGAATCAGAAAAGGAGTAATAAATGAATCCTATCAAAGACTATCTACAATGGGGGATCCTTTCTAGATGGAGGGATGAAAAATGATAAATCCTCTCTAAAGCTTCATATTCCATCGTCCAATAAGGAGTCATGTATAGATAGGTTTCTTCATTTCCCTACTTCGGTATGTCGCCCATGATAAAATCAAACGAGTTTTGAGAGAAGTCCATGAAGAGTAATGCGGCAATCATACCCAAGGGTAAACCCTAACAAAGAAAATACTCCGCTATAGGTATTACTGGCCAGCTGTCAATCGAGATGCTTCTGATCACACTAGATAATGCGACGAGTGCTAGATGTTTGCAAAAATTCTGTGAGCCCTGCCGACAGAAATTACTCAAATGGTCACTCCATAACCGTTTTTCACTTGGGGTATTGACATCATCAGCTTCTTGCCAATTCTAAAGATGGTGCAAAATACGCCATCGTAGCAGTTGATTACTTCACTAAATAGGCTGAAGCAGAACTTTTAATCACGATCACGATGATGAAAATAATCAATTTCATTGTTCGAAAAAATCATATGTCATTTTGGCCTTCCACGTACCATTATAACTGATAATGGAACCTAATTTAACAACGCTAAATTTAAAGACTTCTGCCATCGGCATCATATTAAAAAGAGATTTATGGAAACTACTCATCTCAAGCAAATGGACAGGTTGAGGCGGTGAACAAAATCATAAAGTCCATTTTGAAGAAACATTTGGAAAAGGCTAGAGGTAAATGAGTGGATGAATTCCCAACAACATTATGGGCTTACAGTACCACCCACGAGTCCGCGACTGGCCATACCCCATTCACCCTTGCTTACGGCTCAGAGACCGTCATGCCTTGATATTTTCATCCAAGGCCATAAGAAATTTCTTGTTTTTCATGCATAAATGTATGTATAAAAAAGCCCATACTTCAACAACGTATCGAACTCGGCCACATATTAGAAATAGTCATGTCTTCTTACTTCAAGTCAGCAAACTTTCCAAAAAACATTGACTTAAGAGCAGCTGGTACAAACTTCTCCTCAAATCAGGCTTTAAACTTCTCTTAGGTAAATTGATCTTAACAGCATTCCACTGTCCCATAGTCCAATCCTGAAGTTTCTTAGAGGCCAACTTTCACTTCGTCGCATTTTCTAACTCTAAGTCCTTGGTTTGCAGGTGTCCAACAAATATTATGCTTCCACGGTCGATTCTGTTCAAGGAATGATTTTCCACAAAGACTGAAGTAGTCTTAGTTTAACATAGCAAAGTCGACTCTGGGCGCTTGAACTAGAGCATTACCACCAATCACATTAGGTGCACCCATTTTGGCATTTTACAACATGTTGCTCGTAATCTTAGTGAACATGGCCTGCATATCGGGGTTTGCTACCCTGAGCCTGCTCCATCTTTTGGTCCAAACATAGACGTCCTTTCGGCATTTCTTATTTACTGGCTTATTCTTACAATCTGCAATAATGATAATCGGTCTCACAAAAAAGGAAAACTACATCAATGGTACCATGTCTTCGATGCAACTTATACTATATACACGACTACATAGTTTTGAAAGAAAAATATACAACAAGTGCACACTCTCATACATCTCCAAATCCATTCTAAGGTAATAATTCCTCTTTATCTCTAATGGATACCATATTAACTTAGGTTGTATCTCAGCCTAAGCTCAGATACCAAATGTGATAACCCTATAACTAGTACTTAATATAGTTGTATAGTGCACCGTAATGGTACCTGATTGATGTAGAGTAGTAGCCAATATAAATTAGAACCTATCATATATCTCACAGCGCACATGGTAAACATAGATATAAAAAAGGAGAGACAAATATTTTAAACTGAAATGAACCAAATAAAACATCATAGTAATAAGTTCATAGTATTTATACAACATAAATAAAGTTTATACTTCATCAAACTAAACTTCACTACCGTCTTTAACAATAGTCAAGCACTAGAAAAAGCTCCACAGTGTTGCATAGAGGCATAGTGATCAGCTTTAAAGTAAAGTATAAACAAGTGTCAACCTCCTGATTATCCTCTGTACAAATCCATGCACTAATCTCATACCTGCTATTTATTTTACTTATTTAGGAGTATTGACCCAAAAAATGGACCAATGCCCTAGTTAGAGTTTGATAGCACCAACCTTGTTTGACAGGGCAATATCACATATCGCAGATATAGAAAAAGAACCGTAAAAGATAGAAGATAGAGAATTTTTATAGTGGTTCGGTTGTTAATGAGAATACGTCCACTTTATAGTTTTATTATAGACTGAATGATGTTATAACAGATGTTTGATTACAAGGCTTTGATTATCTTAAGGTTAAGTTAAATCCCCAGAGTAGGAATCCATTAAAGAATCACAGTGAATTCCTTTGGAGATTGTTGTGAGGAAGGTAGAGAGTGAAGAATAATTCCAGTAGAGTTTCAGCAACCAGTTCGAAAAAGAAGAAGATCCTCTTCATGTTGCAGGTAGGATGACATTTATAGAGGTCAGAGGATTTGTGGCCCAGCCCACGTCATCAACAGCTCGCAGGTAGGTAGCAAACGACTCAGGGAGAGTTTGCCTCACAGAATGAGGTAAAGCCATAGGTCGATAGCGGCCCATTGACTTAGCTTGTTTGTGAGCCAATGTCATGTCCTCTTTTCGTATTGTCTCTTAACTTTCTTATTGAAGGTTTTCAGGAGAGGCATGAGTCCGATGATTCAAGCACTTTCTGGAGTTTGGAATTGGAGATATTTCGATAGTTTTCATCATAGCAGTTACATTTTGATGGCAATTCACTGGCTGTTTGCGCTCAGCTGCTGAATGGACTTAAAGAATGCTAATCTCTCGAGCTCGTAAATCCTAGTCGTTGCTTTAGTCATATAGCTTGGCCCTTGTTATCCCCTTGTCTTATCTTTTCTAGTTAAGTTTTAAACCATCCTGTTTACATGAGGTTGTTATGTCTCTTATTGGTTCCTGCTGGGTTCGAAACTAGTATAACATTTGCTCGCAGAGTACGTTTTCGTTGTAAACAAGGCATGCTCCAGAAGTTATCACTCTCAATATCCATCTGTTGATTTCCAAGTGAATGCATTAGAGCTCTATGAATACGTTAGCCCAATGTTGTTGGTCATCTTTCTTTGACTCCGACTACTATTACTTGTCATAATGGATCAAATTTCTTCTTGTAATTCCCGATATGCCTAGGAAAGATGAATAAGTGTAGGACATTGAGTACAAGAGGAATAGGTGAAGCCTCTTTTCCTCTTTTTTCTTTTCTCATCCTTTTTTGTGGGTCTCTAATCACCTAAGTGCTTGTTTTATTTGAATTTTGCTATTTCAGGCCGGGTCACTAGCGATCCAAGATGGGTCGCATGCGACCCAATTACTTAGCAATTTTTTTTGTTTTTCTTTCACTTTCCTATATATATTACTCCAACCGACCTAACTCTTCACTCTACCCAACCTACCGAAATTCTTTAAGTGATTAGTTCTTCAAGCCATCTGTTTCCAAGCAACTCCTCATGTGCCTTTGAATTCATTTTCAGGTGGGTTTGCTCAGTTGATTTGCTAATTACAGTGTTTGTGTAATGACTTGGTAGCGAGTGTCCATTTTCTATGTTGATTATGAGAAGTTCGAGTTGATTGTAGTTTGACGGGTCGAGATAGCCAATCGATTCTTCAGTTTCTACTTGGAACAACATCTGGGTTATGGTCCAATGCTTGACACTTTTTGCTATTTTCATACGTTTGACCAGAATCAACTTGTGTCCAGTTTCACAGATGTTTCCGCACGATATATCACCGGTCTATTCCGATTCTTCTAGAGAATCTGGGTTTACCCTGCTTGTTTAATTTGCACTCGGTATTCTTGTAGTGAGAAGAGCTTTCCATGTCGCTTCGGATAACGGATCCGTTATCGATCATTGATCGATAACCGGTAAGTGTACAAGAGTAGAAATAAAAGTAGAAAACGAAGTAACATAGGAAGTTCTTTTCTTCCACCACTGCGAGTGAACTATCTACATGGGATAGGGCGTTTGTAGTGTTTCGAGGACCAAGTTTATCTCATGTAGATAGCACACTACACTTGTCCCGATCATCGCCCGAAACCCGACTGGTCAACATACGTCGATTACCCTCGGATTTTGGGTATTGGTTATATGAGGATATTATTTTAAGTAGAACATACCTTGCGGGGTTGAATGCCAAGCTTCGTTATTGAAAATGACTTTTCGATCATCCAATCTTTAGTCTGGCGGAGGGACTTCCACTCCTCCGAAAGCTGGGTTCTTCGCAACTTAGGCTTCGCTTATTATTCCTATCATATTAGCATGATTGATTACAGTCAGATTACAAGGCACAGTTTCAGTCTTTGGAAACTAGCGCTTGAGTTGTTCGATTGCGATTATCCTTCCTCTGCATTTCTCAGAATTCTACCTGCACACTTGCTTCTGTCTCCAGGGACTATTGGTTTAACTGCTTGATTTCGAACATTGCTTTTTCTCCCTGTTGCAACTCTTGTGTTCATGTGAAACACATTCATTTACTGTAACTCTATACATGGAAGTAATTCTTCTTCGGTCATTTCAGCATATTTTGTTTCATAACTTTGTTCAGGACTATGAAGTAACTTGGTCTAGCCCATTCTGTAGCTAATCCCTTCTTATGCTCAATTGAGTTTGTTTCAACAAAGTGTCGGTGTAAATGCCTTAGTCCGTAGGGATGATTACTTTGACTATTGAATGAACATATGTTGGGAGACTAGGTCTCCTAAGCAATAATTTTGATTGCCCCAGTTTTATCGACATGATAGCTCCTATATTTGGGAATCAAGGACCTTGTTGCTTGATCCCAAGATCTGAGTTTTGTAATGGTGTTGGTATGTATTAGAAAGATGCGTTTTTGGCATCTTTTGCGAAAGTAAATTCTTTTAAGTCCAGCTTTGAGATCCCAATCATGTGTGTGTCTCTATCTTCATAGACACGTGTATGGATGACTCAAGCCTGTGGATTTTTCCTTGATGTTGTGGATCTTCGGATAACTTAAGATTCTAGAAGGTAGGACTGAAGAGTCAATCAAGATTTTGCTTCTATTTTTGAAAGCCGGCGTACAAATAGTTTCATTCTAGGAGTTTCTTCTTAGCACCACCAAACTTCAGGTAATGGCATATTCCTATAAGTTGGAACCAAATGATCTAGTTAAACTGTAAGTAGGTCATCTATACTTCTGATCGTCGCCAGACTATGAGCAACGTTGACTTTTGAATGTTAAATCCTTCATTTCCCTTGTTAGTGATTTTGTTGCCAGAATGCTCTGTTTTGTGACATAGAGCCTTGATATAACTGATCCCGCAGTTGTTAACCATAAAACATTCAAATGAACAAAGGTATGAAAGAAGAGTCACAAGAGCATGAGGAAAGATCAAAAAGCAACGAGATGTTTTGGAATATCATACCTTCCGTCAGGAGCTTCCGATGAAGTCCAAGGCTATCTATCAAAGTCGACATGCACGATGATGCCCCAAGAATCCACCTTTCAACTAGAACGAGAGGTCTTTCATCAAAGACAAAGGGGAAGGAGCTCAAACCAAACCTTTTGAAGGAGTCGAGAGGATGCATCCATTAAGATTTAATAGCTTCAAACCATGTGAAGTAGTCGAAAGGTTCCGTTTAGGTAGTTCTTACCTTTCGAAGAAGATGAAGAATTCAAAGCAAGAAGGTGCAACTCTACGATGACCTTCTCGAAAGCATAGTAAGCCTTTTAGATCAGTTGGAGCACATCCAGAGTACCTTTTAATAAGGTCGAAAGTTTTTTATAAAGAAAGAAATGCTCAAAAGTCAGCAAAGAATGGTAGGTAACTGTTAGTCAAAAAAATCACCTTCCTCTTAAGTCAAAAGATCTCAAACAAAGGACATAAGAAAAGGAATCCAGATTAGGCCTTCCAAAGAGGTTGAAGGGATACGATCGACAATATGAAGCGGTTCAAGACCTTCTAGAGAAGACAGAGGGTATCGTTCCATAATATCTAGGAAGCTCTTACCCTCTGAAAAATGCAAAGAAGTCAAGACAAGGGTATGCTACCCAATAACAACCTTCCAAAAGCAAATAAGCCTTTTGGGCTGGTTGGAATGCCTACTGAATACCTTTCGATGGTGTTGGAGGGTCTATGATGAAAGAAACATTCGTAAGTCAGTAGAGAACATATAGTAACCTTCCGACAACATTCAAGGAAAGCTCGGTTCTCAGCAAACTCCAAGTAAAAAGCGATCTTCCGGCCAAGTCGAAGGGTTCACAATAGCCTGGAACCTTCTGGCACCTCCGAAGGGTTTACATATTGTATAGACGACAAACCTTCCAACAAGGGTAAAAGGTTCCTAAAATCAAATGAAAGAAAAAACCCTTTAGCAACGTTCAAGGATCCACGATGACACGTGAAGGGAAAACCTTTCGTTGAAACCGAAAGGTTAGCAATTGTAAATTGTATATAAGAAGGGTACCCTTCGGCCCAGCCGAAAGCACAGGGACGGAAGCATGGCCGACAGCATCTACAAAGAAGAGTGAAGGGGTCCTATCTCGGGAGCGAATTTCTCTCATTCTAACTTTGTAACTTCTTGATTAGAGAATTGAAACTTTAATTGAGTGTGATTTGGGGAAATTTAACAAAGTGAAGCTTTTTTCCTAAATAAAAAGGGAAGTACTTAGCATTGTTAATTACTTTAATGCTTGTATAAATCTTTGTTGGATTAACCCGTATTTGCAGGTTCAACCTCATCGAAAGGTTCATGTCGACAAGGTCGACAACACACTTGAACAATCAATAACTGCTACCTTTCGAAGTCGTAAACCCTACAATCTAAAACCTTTCGACAAGTCAACAACCTATTTGGATTAACTCCCACCGAAACCTTCCGAAAATGTTGACTCGACAGTTTTAACCTGTCGACAAGGTTGGAATCTACTCAATATAAGTGATCAAACCTTTCGTCTAGGTCGGAGGCTACTCCCTTCTCACCAAAGTAATTGATTTCCTACCTAATTCAAGGAATGCTGTCTCCCTAACCTTTCGATAAGATTGAATCCAACCTTTTGAGGACTCAATTTAGAAAACCTAATCTAATCAAAAGAAAATCCTTTGTTGAAGACTTCAAGCGAGTTCAACGAACCCGGAAGGTCACTTAGCCCAAGCTCTAAAATTTCGACGTCAGCGGAATGTATGATTCACAAGATACTTACGAGTGAGGATACAAATGCAATCCTTAAGGGAACCACACCCTCTGAACTTACCACGCCATTTGGAATAATTTTGGGGTGTTGACCATAAATTTGGTTAACAGTTTTGGCGCTAGATGAAGGGCTCAAACATCCGATCCCTAATCACTTACAACAAGGATTAATAGAGAACTTTGTTCAAAAAGAAGAAGATGGAAGTAGTCAGAATAATATTGATATCTCAAACGAAGAAGTTAAGCCATAATCAACTTTGGAAAACAATATAGTCCCGAACTTTAACTTGGAGAATATAGAAATTGGGCAACCTTCAACCTTAAGGAGGTTGGAAAACAATGAAATTAAACTCCAGCATCTACAATGGCAAATGATTGCCATTCAGGAATTTCTTGAAAGTGCACTGTCTCAAGGGTCGTTAAAGGTTGTGGAAGGAGAACGCGAATATGAGGAGCAAGGAAGCCAGGCTAAGAGAGCCATTGAGCAATCAAATAGCTTAAACATAGAAAATAGTGGAGGTCTTCATGACAACATTCACAACCAAGTCACAGAGAATGCAATAAAAAATGTGCTCGACGAATTAAGGAAATATGTTATCCTGCAAAAGGCTCCTTTTTTAGAAGAAATTATGGAAACTAACATCCCTTCTCACATTCAGATTCCCCACTGAAGTATGATGGAACTACTGATCCAGATGATCATCTCACAACATTTGAAAATTGGATGAACTTGTATAATGCTTCCAGGGCAGTTCGATGCAAACTTTTCCCGATTACTCTTCCAGGAGTAGCTATCAAATGGTGTAGGAATTATCAAAAGAAGACCATTTATTCTTGGGAACAATTTTCCTACGAATTTGTGACATAATTTTACGTATTCAGAGATCAAACTATGAGCTTTAGCTTGTTAGCTACAATCAAACAAAAAATGAGAGAACCATTAAACGAGAATTTAAAGAGGTTCAATACTGAAGAATTAAAAGCAGAAAATCAACCAATAGAGATAAGTTAATAGCAATCCGTTCAGGGTTAATCGAACAAGCCCCTTTCTAGGAAGACTTGTATATCAATGGATGCAAAGATCTATGGTACTTTTATTCATGTGTAGACAAATTTATTCGACTATATAAAATGGGACATGATAGGAAAAGATCGCAACAAGGCATGGATGAAGAAAGATCGAACTCCGATCGCTCTAGACATAAATCAAAAGGCGTTGAAAGGATTTGGAAGAAAATTCTAGAATATAGCTATGTAACCTTAAATCAGCCACATTCTCAGCTATTCATAGCAGTAAAGGATGATGAAAGCTTTTCAACTACACAAAGAAAACAAATATGACCAGAGCCTAAGAAATGGGAAGTTTATTGCGATTATCACAGAGAAAATGGGCATATGACCGATGAGTGTTGCGAGTTAGCTGGAATGATTTAGAACACGATCATGTCTGGAGCTTTAAAAGAGTTCATCAAAAAGACTTGAAAGACCCCTTGAGGAGATAAATATAGATTCCTATCATGTCATAAATCCTCGCAACTTTAGTTCAACAATGAACCCTTTCTCTCTTTTCATATCTTTTTTAACTCAATTTGTACTTTCATTCATGCTTAGATTTGTGTTATGCATTGACCGTGTACTAATTGAAATCCAAGTGCAATTAAAGATAAAAAAATCAGTTGAAAGTACCCAACGCACTCTTAGAGCACGACAAACTTTAAACTACTTGGAAAGACAGCTCAAATGCTTGATACAAAGTGTTACCAACATTGGAGCCAACGTAATACAAAGATTTGCTCTCGTGAAACTCTGGACTACTATCAGTGCTTCATCATTTTCAATGGAAAACTTATAAACAGACCATTCTACTAAGGAGCAATACTTACCAAGAAAGCAAACAAGGAAGTTCATTGAAGTTTTGTCCTAAAGAACAAAAGCATCTTTCATACAAAGGGGCTAAATGTTAACCATAAAATATTCAGAAGAACGAAGGTATGAAAGAAGGGTCACAAGAGCACGAGGATTGATCAGAAAGCACCGAGATGTTCTGGATAATCATACCTTCCGACAAGAGCTTCCGGCAATGTCCAAGGCTAACTTTCAAAGTCCATAGGCAGGATGATGCTCCAAGAATCCACCTTTCGCCTAGAACGAGAGGTCTTTCAACAAAGACAAAGGGGAAGGACCTCAAACCAAACCTTTTGAAGGAGTCGAGAGGATACAGTCATCAGGATTTAATAGCTTCAAACCTTTCGAAGTAGTAGAAAGGTTTCATTCAGGGAGTTCTTACCTTTCGGAGAAGATGAAGAAATCAAAGCAAACAGGTGCAACTCCAAGACGACCTTTTCGAAAGCATAGCAAGCCTTTCGGATCGGTTGGAGCACATCCAGAATACCTTTCAACTAGGTCAAAAGGTTTTTATGAAGAAAGAAATGCTCAAAAGTCAGCAAAGAATGGTAGTTAACTGTTAGTCGAAAAATTCAACTTCCACTTAAGTCATAGGATCTCAAACAAAGGACAGAAGAAAAGGAATCCAGATCAGGCCTTCCAAAGAGGTCGAAGGGATGCAGTCAACAATATGACGCAGCTCAAGACCTTTCAGAGAAGACGGAGGGTATTGTTCCTCTTACCCTTCGAAGTAAGCAAAGAAGTCAAGACATGGGCGTGCGACACTATAAAAACCTTTTCGAAAACATAATAAGCCTTTCGGGCTGGTTGGAATGCCTACTGAATACCTTTCAACAGTGTCGAAAGGTCTATGATGAAAGCAACATTCGTAAGTCAGCAGAGAACGTAAAGCAACCTTCCGACAATATTCAAGGAAAGCTCGGCTCTCGGGAACATCCAAGTAAAAAAGCGACCTTCCGGCTAAGTTGAAGGGTTCATAATAGCTAGGAAGCTTCTGGCACCTTCGAAAGGTTCACCTACCATTAGATGACAAACCTTCTAACAAGCGCAAAAGGTTCCTAAAAACATATGAAAAAAAGACGCTTCGGCAGCGTTCAAGGATCCATGATGACATGTGAAGGGAAAACCTTTCATTGAAACCGAAAGTTCAATTGTATATAAGAAGCAAACCCTTCGGTCCAAACCAAAAGCACAGGGACAGAAGCATGACCGCCGCCATCTATAAATAAGACCCAAGGGTTCCTGTTTCACGACCGAATTTCTCTCATTCTAACTTTGTAACTTCTTGACTAAAGAATTGAAACCCTAATTGAGTGTGATTTGGGGAAATTTAATAAAGTGAAGCTTTTTTCCTGAATAAAACGGGAAGTACTTAGCATTGTTAATCAGTTTACTACTTGCATAAATCTTTGTTAAGTTAACCCTTATTTGCAGGTTCAACCTCATCATAAGGTTATTGTCGACAAGGTGGACAACACACTTGAACAATCAATAACTGCTACCTTTCAAAGTCTTAAACCCTTCAACCTAAAACCTTTCGACAAGGTCAACAACCTATTTGGATTAGCATTCACTGAAACCTTACAAAACTGTTGACTCAACTGTTTTAACCTCTCGATAAGGTTGGAATCTACTCAATATAAGTGATCAAACCTTTCGTCTAGGTCGAAAGATACTACCATCTCACCAAAGTAATTGATTTCCTGGCCTAATTCGAGGAAGGCTATCTTCCTAACCTTTTGATAAGTTTGAATCCGACCTTTTGAGGACCAAATTCAGAAAACCTAATCTAATCAAAAGAAAAGCCTTTATGGAAGACTTCAAGCGAGCTCAAAGAAGCTGGAAGGTCACTTAGCCCAAGCTCTAAACCTTTCGGCATTAACAGAGTGTCCGATTCGCAAGATACTTACTAGTGAGGATACAAAAGCAATCCTTAAGGGAACCACACCCTCTGTACCTACCACACTACTTGGAATAACTTTGGTGTGTTGACCATAAATCTGGTTAATAGCGATTATTCATGTTTGGACTTTGAAACATTTATCTCGATCAAGTATTTGTATGTCTATCCCTTCTTGAGGGACTAGCTATTTCGATCGCCTGTATTTGGGCGATTGTGAGAGATGGAGATTTGTGGGGCGAATTGTTCAATTGCCCTCAGTCTGGCTCTCAATCCCATTCTAGAATTGAGGAAGTTCAGAGATTTTATTTCGGACCTATCATGATTTTTCCTGCCCGTCCTTGGCCATGCATGCTTTTCTTGGTTGCTGATGTCATCACAAAAGTTTTATTCATATGTCAACTCCTGTCTTTGTGAATTGATAACCTAGCTGCTTGTTTGTGAACAACATCTTCTTGAGGCTGCCTATTTTTTGCTGTATCTAAGTCCTAAGTTGAATTTTGGAAATTTGATTGTCCAACATCTTTTATCCATAGAAATTAGCATAGGCGCAATTCACTTATGGGATTTCCTTTCTATGCACCTCTATTAACATGAAGTGGTTGATTCCTGCGATGTCAGGTTGAACCATCCGGTTAACTATGAAAGGATACGTCTTTCGATGGTTGCCTGTCATTAGGCAATAATAATTTTTTGAAGACAGAGGTAGAAACTCAGTTGAGGTCCAACATCTATCTACGGAAGCTAGTGCATCGATGGGTCACCACGATGAGTGCATCTCATCAGCCTTGTAGATTAAAGTTTTCCTAGCATTACCGGGGCAATACCGATATTTAGAGAGTAGAAAGTTTCCCTAAGTTGTCGAGGCGACATTGGTACTTATGAAATAGAAAGTTTCCCTATATTGTCGAGGTAACATTCGGTACTTAGGAAATATAAAATTTTCCCGATGTTGCCAGTGCAACACCAGTACTTGAAAGATAAAAGAAGGCCTTTGCATTATCGAGGCAACAACACTTCTTAGGAGTTTGGGATCAATTTTTCCCATCGATTCGGAAGTACTTTTAGTCCAATTGGATACTAATTTCGGTCTTCAAAAACAAGCACTTCAATGATTGGATTGTAGAAGTATTTTCTTAGTGCTGCCTATCTTCAGGCAATATTAAAATCACGTTAGTGAGGATTGAATCATTCATTCGATCCTGTAGATTTGAGTAGATTCCTTTTAACCCAATGTGGCTGTTTTCTCAATGTTGCTTGAATCTGGGATACGCCATGTTCTAGAAGAGTGAGAGTCCCGGGCGTTTATGTTATCTAGCTTTGCTTAACCATCAAGTATTACCCTTGGAGATGCAAGGTTGTTGCTTAACTAATTTCATAGTTATTCTTATTTATGAAAAAATAAACTTCCTCCAACCGGCTTTTATTATGATCTGACGACTAGCGCTACCCTTCATTTGTAGGTCTCCAACTCTAGGTTCTTGTAAAAAACTTGAAATTGTGGAGGCAGTTATCACATTGCCCTCGGTACGACCGCGTTCATTCCTATACTAATCATGGACCAGTAGAGTTATGTAGTGTTTGTCTTGAATCCATGACACCTAACCTTGCTTGTTTCAGGCCATATGCATTTCGCTGAACTAATAGCATTGTTGTGGATATCAACCTTATTCGTTGGTTCCAATCTTCGAGAATCGATGGACTAGCCGCTTAATTTTTAGTGTTCTCTCCTTGCCATTGTCTATCTTCAGATAACAACTGGTTTTTTGCAAGTTAGGGTTTGAGACCTTATTCGAGCACCTGCTTCTGTCTTGGAAGCCGTTAGGTCGATGACTTGATTCTTGAAATGTCTTCCATTATTATCTATCTCTGGTCATCGACATGTTCCTCCTTTTGTCCCTATTTTCGAGCGATGGTGAAATTTAAGGAGTTTGATTTTCTTGTTGACATAACGGTCTGGAGTTCTCGATATTGCTAAGGCAATATATATGTTTAGCAAGTTAGAGCAGTTTCTTTTCTAATTCTACATCCGTCCGGCCTACTATACTGATTAGTTCTGTTGCAATTGGCAAAAAATTCTCTGTTCAGCATAATAGAACAACAGACTGATTTTTGATCCCAACCAAGTGTTAGTGTGTTATGCGTCATCGATCCACGGGGCTAATTACTCTAAACACTTGATGTGTGACTTGATGTTCCAGGTGGCTCTCTGGATGTCCCCGGTCAAAGTTGTGTCGCATCTCCTATCTTTGGGAGCCTATGATTTGAATGCCTTAACTATAGACATTTTGGTCAAGGATCGAAATTCTTTGTTGAAATCTTGGTTTTGGGACTTTGTAGCATTGCCGGAGCAATGTCGGTCCTTTTGGGTGGTAGGATCAGTTCTTGTTAATCTGAAATAAACAAGTTTCTCGGTGTTCTCAAGACAACACCGATACTTAGAGAATTTTGACATTCTGGTGATGATGCCAGAGCAACACTGGGTGGAAAGGGGAGCAGTGGAAGGAAGCATCAATGAGTTTGTATGGAGACTGGTTTGGTTTTGGTTCTTTTTGAGTCATTTTGTTCAAGTGCTGTTAACCCGCCTTTTGTCAAAGCCATAAGTAGGCGGATTCAACCTAACTAACTTGACGACTATCGAGTTCGGAGTATGATGGATTTGGTTTCGAAGGATGAAGTTTACTTGGATATGTCATTTGGTCAAGAAATGAAGGGGATACATGGCACAAGTACTTCGTTCGGCCTATGAGTACGTTCGGCATAGTTGCCTCGTTCGGCCTACAAGTATGTTCGGCTTAGTTGCCTCGTTCGGCATACGAGTATGCTCGGCATAAGGGATGGCTCGGCAGTGGTTGTCGCTCGGCATAAGGGATGACTCGGCACGTTGGATCGTTCGGCATTGGTAGGTCGCTCGGCATCAGGGATCGTTCGGCATGGTAGGTCGTTCGGCAGGATGGATCGTTCGGCATCAGGGATCGATCGGCATTAGATGTATCGCTCGGCATCCTAGCAGCGTTCGGCATGGAAGTAGCGTTCGGCATTAGACTAGCGTTCGGCATGATGGCATCGTTCGGCATTGGACGAGTGTTTAGCATGGAAGCATCATTCAACATCCAACCTCGTTCGGCATCAGACATCGTTCGGCATCGGGGTAGTTCGGCACTCATTAGTGGCTCGGCCTTTGGATGGTTCGGCATCCGATGGTGGCTCGGCATAAGGAGGAGGACGGCAGATGCCGCTCGGCATAAGGTCCTGGTTCGGTATTAGGAGGTTGGCTCGGCATTAGGAGGTAGGTCGGCCTGAGGGTTTAGCAAAGGATGGTACGGCCATGGTTGTTGTTCGGCACGAGTAGTTCGGTTACAATAGGAAGCATGGTTCGGCATATGGCCTTGGTGGGCCGGAATCATTCAGAGAGCCCAACATCTACCTAGACGTTTCTATAAATAGAGCACGTAGAGCTTCAGAAAAGGGGACTTCATTTTTATCTTTCTTCTTCTTCTTCTCCTTTGCTCTCTGACCTTCTATTTCCTAAGGCTAAGGCTAGCCTACTACTTTGTAATTGTAACTGATTCTCATATCAATAGAAAGAAATTACTGGAGTAGACGTAGGCCAGAGTTAGCCGAACCACTATAAAATCTGCTGTTCTTTACTGCTTTCATTTTAATTTTAACCGTTCTTCATATTATTACTCTCTACACACACTCTATCTGTTATCAGTGACTGTTAATTGGTGCTTTCGTATACATTTGGGTGTTAGTGACCAATTTTGGCGCTAACAAGTGCAGAATCTTCACTTAGAGTTCTTGTCATGGAGTCTGTATTTTCTCTTTGTTGGCCGGTGTTGTGTGGGTACATCCTCCTACGTTTTGACCCTGTGTAAAGAAAATTCTAAGAAATACATTGACATTTCAACTATACTCTTGTCTGTCTGTTCATATGCGTTCTGTGCACTTGTGCTTGTTTTTTACACGTATCCAATTTTGTGATTGACGCCAAAAAATTTATTTGAGCAACAATTCTTTGTTTAGGGTAACAGAACTTGTGAACTTATTGTTTTTAGTTGTTTTTATTTAAGTACTGGTGCATGCTGCCCAGTTCACAAGGTTGTTTACTTCAAAGTACCTATAACTTATAGTGTAGATAATTTTCATATTAGGCTTGATATTTGGCTAAGTCACGGCTTGATTTTTCTTCTTTGGAAGTTTTGCAACTTTAGCATGTAATCCGAGTTTCTTGTGATATTTCGACAAGTGCACAATATACTCGTATTTTAGAGAAGCATAATGCATGGGTTAATTGAAGGTGGTTTTTAACCCTTAAATGTCTATAGTTGAGACTTTTCAATTGGTTTGTAACATTCCAATTTTGTCGGGGTTGTGCTCATTATTTCCGATTATAGGAGCAGCTGTCGCTGGTTATGAGATGCATGGTTTTGGGTGCTCCTCGGTGTTGCCTATCTTCGGGCCACTTGAGGAGTGTGTGTTTTAGTATTTAGCGAGTGGCATAGAGAGTGCACGACTCATCTTTCTCTTCGGTGTTGCCTATCTTCATGCAACGAGAGGAGTCATTATTTTGGTGCGTGGCTTATGAGGTACACGACTTTTGTTTTTCCTCAGTATCGGCTATCTTCAAGCAACGTGAGGGGTTATTATTTCAGTGCGCGGCTTATGAGGTGCATGGCTTTTTCTTTTCCTTGGTGTTGCCTATCTTCAGGAAACATGAGGAGTTATTATTTTAGTGCGTGGCTTTTGCTTTCCCTTGGCGTTTTCTATCTTTGGGCAACACGAGGAGCCATTATTTTAGTGTGCGGCCAATGAGATGCATGACTTTTGCTTTCCCTCGGTGTTGCCTATCTTTGGCCAACATGAAGAGTTATTATTTTGGTGCACGACTTATGAGATGCACGGCTTTTGGTACCCCTCGGTGTTGCCTATCTTCGGGCAATGTGAGGAATGTAATTTTGGGCCTTCCCAATGTTGCCGAAGCAACACCGGTTTTTAGAAGGCAAGGATCGGGTTCCACCGATCCAGTGGTTTGAGTTGATTTGACCCCGTCGACTCAGCAGGTTACTTACATGAACACGGTTTTATTGGTTCAAGAAGCTAAATAGTTTTTGGTTGGGTGACTATGGTTTGGATGATCCTTTCGTCTTTCTGGAAGATGTCCACGTCCAAGTAGGTCAAGCTGCCATGGTGGAGATATCTATAGTTGACCGCATGAAGATAGATTGAAGAAAGGGCCTATGGGAGTTCAAGGCATGACCTTTAGCTCTTGGTCCAAACTGCCTTTAGAAAATAGGTCTTGGACTAGCATACAGTCTAAGAAGAGGAGGAATTGGTCACCAAGAACTGTAAAATAGTAGTTGGAAAGAAGAGGGCAAGTATTATGCTAGTATTTCGTTTGTTGCACTAGCTAGGTCATTAAGTTCGAGATTGTCAGAATGGCAGAATTTTTGACTGGGAATAACAGAACTGTGGTACGATTAGTCTCGTCCTTTCTTATGGCTATTCAAGTGTGTGCGGTGCCCCTTATGCATAGGGCTGTTGGCGCGCTCGAACTATATCCGTGATCTCTCCATAACTCGTTTGGTTGCCCCGGTCTAGCAGTTGCGGTTTTCCCTAGTGCCGAATCTTGGCTTGATTCGAATTGGCTTCTAATTGAGCGACTTTGAAGCTCTGGAATTCAACACTATTTGTCTCATTGGTCGTTGGAAGTGATTCCATTAATTTTATGGAGTGATTGGTATGATTGTCGATTTGCGGCCCTAGAGTGTGACTTCGTCGACTTTGGGGAGCTTTGGATCAGATGACTGCCAATCTTCCAGTTCATCTTAATGGAATCAATCATACGTAAACTTCGCTGATCTATCGGTTTGCCTACATGACTCTTTGGTTCATGAAAGACCTTCACATTCACGAAGGGTTTTTTGGATCAGATGACCACTGATCTACTGGTTTACCTTCATGATGCTTTGGTTCGTGAATGACCTTCGCATCTGTGAAGGGTTTTTTGAATCAGATGACTGCTAATTTATCGGTTTACCTTCACAATGCTTTAATCCGTGAAATACCTTTACGTTTGCAAAGGATTTTTGGTGGTCGGATGTTCGGTGACCAGACGCCTTGGAATGATAATTTATCGATTCCACGAGGAGTTTTGGGTCGTGTGTCCTACTGCCCGGCGGTCTTAAAGCAACGATTTATCGACTTTAAGAGGAATTTTTTGGATTCATCTCAAGGAAACACAGTTTTATAGGTTCTTGTAGGCTAAGGTGTTGGATTTCTTTTTTCGACGATCCTTTGGACAAGACTTCTTGACACCACCAACAACGTCGGTTCTTAGAAGGGGTATTGACATGACTTGTGGAGGGCATAAAAGCATTTCTTTCCCATGTTGATAGCAATGCCCGTAGTGTTCTGGTGTGGCTCATTTTGAAAAGGGGAGTATACAAGGATGGATGAGAAGGCATTGCTTTAGGTTGCTGTCCCATTCCTTAGTTGCTAGCTAGCTAGAGTGTTATTCGATAATCATCTTTTTGTTTGATTTTAGTAGTTAGCCAGGGCGCTTTTCTACTGGATCTTTGTAGCCTTGCATCGGTAGAAGGTCCCTAAGGTGCTGTGGCTCCTTCACTGTTTCGTTTGTTGTTTGGCATACTACCGGGTTTGCCTTCTTCTAATTTCACTACTTCTAGTCTTTAGAACCGGTTTTCCTTCCCCTACAATTCTTCCTTAATAGCAGGTTGTTTCATCCTTTAATGATTCTTGAGGGCCTTGGGGCAGACTGCATCCATCATCCTTGCTTCATCCATATGCTATTCATACCTATAAAGAAGCAATTTCGAATCAGTTGTAGAGTTGTATAAATGGTATAGTTGGCATGATAAATTTCTTTGGATATTCTGCATGTTGAACTGCTTCGGTGAATGGGTTTTGATTTGGGAAAATGCTCTAATTGTTGTCAGTCGATCCGTTTTCAAGTTACGGTTGTCTATAATGCTTGACAATGATATATGCATGATTTGCCCATGGTTGAATGATTGAAAATACCGATTGAGAATCACTTATCATGGGTTCCTGGATCAATGACAATCCCAAAAATCTTCAGACTAGGTAAGATCAGTCTGGGATGACAAAGAAGGCCCCATAAAGTTGCATTCCAAATTTCAAGGTATTCGGAGTTCGCATGTTCGAGTTATGGACAAAAGAAGATGGATAGGCATTAATGGATTGGTGGTATTTTACTTGTAGTCCGAACCGAGAAAATTAGCCATTTACTTGGAGTCAGCACATGGTTCTCTTGGAGCCACAGAATTTGAGGGGCTAGGTTAATGACAAACGTTGCTCGTAGCCATTTACTTGTTTTCTTGGAGAAAATCTTTGTTTTACCCCAATCTAATTTCGACACAGAATTTCCTCGATTTACTCCAGGTCAAATGGGTGATTACCCGAGTTTGACTTCGAGTAAGGACTTACAAAATCCCCATCAGGTCAAATAGGCGACTACTCGAGTTCGACTTCGAGTCAACCCTGGAGTGAGTTTCTTAATGACCATTTTGATGATTTTCGATGATGACCATTCTTGATTCGACGATGTGAGCTCCATGATGGAATTGGAAGTTGGTTAGTTGGGAGTGGTCATAATGTACCAAAGGAGCTTGGCAATGTAATTGATCTCCGTATGTATCGTATCTTCTTGGTCCTCCGACCTTCAGAAATACCGTCTGAGTAGCGGTTCCTCATCCATTGCTTGGCACTGTGCTACGACAAGGGATTTAAAGCTTTTTCTAGCATTTTGCATGTTGGCATTTTCATCCAATCTATCTTCCTCAAATTGTTTTCATCTTGGAACCCAGAGAGAGCCATTGTTATATCCTTCCGTAGAGTGTTCACTCCTAAGTTCGGGTATGTCGTCGGTTCTTTTGCAGTAGGCAAAGTGTTAACGTTTTCTTCCGTCATGATTCTTGGAGCTCCAGCTATTGCTTCCTTTCGGTTATCTCCCCTTCGAACGACCCAGACGGCGTTTAATCTATACTAGATTCTGTTCATTTATGATTTCTATTTTGTTTTAATTTCATTATTCATTTGATCTCTACTAGATTCTATTGGGTGTTGATGCCCTTTTTTGCGTCAACGGTAGTCAAAACTGAAAGGCTCCCACTTGTCCTTCTTTCCCTAGAACTACTTCTTTCCATTATTATTTTTCCATTTCCTCTTGCCACCCATGCTCACTTATGGCTTATACCCTTCTATGGCAATAACAATAACTTTAGACTTAAGATTGAGACTTTCATGTCATTGAGCCTTATAAAAAACTTCTTAAAGGATTCATCAATATACCACACTAGCCATTCCTTGAGATTTTCATCCAAGGCCATAGTAAATTTCTTTTTTTAAGCAAAAGGGTATGTATAAAAAATCTCATACTTCAACAAGGTGTCAAACTCGGCCATATATCCGAAATAGTTAGGTCTCCTTGCTTTAGGTCAGCAAACTTTCCAAACAACACTGACTTAAGAGCAGTTGGTACAAACTTCTCCTCAAATCGGGCTTTAAACTTCTCTAAACCGATCCTTAGGAATAGCATAACAACATTCCACTATTCTATAGCCCGACCCTGAAGTTTCTTAGTGGCCAATTTTCTCTTCAACGCATTTTCTAAATCCAAGTCCTTGGTTTACAAGTGTCCAACAAATACTATGCTTCCATGGTCAATTCTGTTCCAAGGAAGGATTTTCCACAAAGACTGAAGTAGTCTTAATTTAACATAGCAAATTTGACTTTGGGCGCTTGAACTAGAGCACCACTACCAATCGCATTAAGAGCCCCCATTTTGGTATTTTACAACATGTTCCTCATAATCTTAGTGTAGCGACCCGACTTTCTATCACCAGAAAATCGCATCACTATTTAAGAAAAGAAAGAGATAGAAGAAGAAAAGAAAGAGAAGAAAGAACAACAACACATCAGAATCTCACAGTGGAACGAATGAAATATAATATATAACATATACATAGTATCATGTACATCAGAGTACACAACCATACATATCAATTTAGACAGTTATAACATTTCTGTCTAATATACAATACAAGAACAACAATACAGAATAACACACAGCGGGAACTCTAACTATATATCTACACGCTGAAGCCTCCTGCTCCCAAGCTCCTCCAGAATTCATCAAGGATAACCTGAATCACTTGACTACTCATACGTAATATGAGTACCCAAGAGTTTAATATAACAAAAAATAAACACTCGGGTCAGACAAGGGTCTGGTGTGAGTAAACGGTTTAAGATTGCTTAACTTTAGAAAATCCTTTGAAAAGAAAGGGTATCATGTAAGACTTCCCACACGTAAACATGGAAAAGTTTTTACCTTACGCTAACCAAAACATTTGATAGGAAATCCAGTGATATTATAACAGTGCCTAGGGTTTTCAAATAAATATGAAATAGCCAAAATTGTTACATTCATTAAATTCCAGCTGCTAGCTACAAAAGTGGGTAATACAAACAAAACCGTAGGGTCTCGTAGGAAGAATGGGTTTCCAACAATGGCAGGGCTACTGGGGTACCGCCAGTCACAGTACGTGGCCTAGATGACCGTACCGAGGATCCACCTTAACTCCCCTGCAACACAAGGCCGGGACCAGTCCTTACTGAACAGTCCTGAACAAGACTACCCCATAGTTGGCTGCAATCCAACCTCCCACAAAGCCGAAATAAAAAGGGACATCTAGACAGGGATGAATCTTTTCCAACTTGGGCATGACCCACTTAACCTTGCTGCACCTCCCCTGTTTTAGACATTCCCAGTTGATGAGGCTTGAGGCTGCGATTACCTTTGTAGGACACATTTATCTTAGAATGCTTATCGTCCACCCGACAATGTTCTGAAAGCATTCAATCCATACAAGTCCGTTCCGAGTTCGAACGGAACCGAAGGCACTATCTCGTTGCACTCATTTTGGAATCACCCTCAAAGTCAACGACCATAACCCTTGCACTCTGAATCACCATCTCGAACCTGTAAGTACTATTCCGTCAAACTCATTACGGAATCACCCACAGATTTATACTGACGTATAGTTCTTACACCTCGAGTCTTCACTTGCACTCCACTTAGATTCACGACCTAATATTTATTTTGGATCGGTATGGTTTTCGGATATCCAAATATGAAAACCCGATCCCGGTCTCACCGAATCTAAACGCCATTTTAAATGTCCAAGTTGTACTTAAGGGATTAAACAGTAGATATTCAGAATATCACTTAATATAAATGAATGATTCGTAACACAGATAGATAATTCACTATTAACACATTCATCCACACATATCACAAAGCACATCTTAGATATATCATATTCATATCATCACATATTAACCAATGACATTCAATATCATCCAATATCATTAGCTCATCCAATGATACTTATCAACCGATCATTAATCATCCGTAACAAGGTTTGATCCAACTTAATTAACTTAGTTGATCCTTAACTAAATTAATCCTTCTTAAACACTTGGATTTATCATTAATCCAGCCTACCATTCATTAATTAATTACAAATTAATTAATAAACATCACTAAATTATCCATTTTAAATTTATCATCCTTGATTAATTATTACTTAATTACTTTAAGTAATTATTCCTTAATCACAAATTTAATTAATCATCTTGATTAATAACTTCTTAATTATCCAAGTAATTATCTCTCAATTACCCTTTAATTAATCATCCTTGATTAATTATTATTTATACCCAGATAATTATTTCTTAATTATCCTTTAAATTAATCATACCTGATTAATTACATTTAATTAATCACACTTGATTAATTATTTATAATTAATCATATTTAGTTAATTATTTTTAATTACATTTACTTGATTAATTACTTTTAAATTAATCACATTTAATTAACTACTCTTAATTAATCACCTTTGATTTATTACTTTTAATTACATTTAGTAATTAAAACTTAATTATAAATTAATTATCCTTAAATTATTAATTAATAATTAATTAATTATTTCCATTAATTAATGATTGCTTCCATTAATTAAATTCTTTCTTAATTAATTACTTTAATAAGTAATTTATCACATAATTAATTACTCTTAGTTCCTTAAGTAATTAATCATTAATTAAATAATTTAAACCTTTAATTAATTTTATTAATTAATTCTTTAATTAAGAACACAAGTGTTTAACTCTTAATCACATCCACCTAATTACTTTCATAGAGTAATTATCTTTTACTTAGTTACCTCCAGTAATTAACCACTTAATTACTTCACCCAGTAATTATACTTATTCAACTCCAAAGTGATTATCTTTAAATTAATCACTAATTAATTACTTAATTAATTACTTAACTTAATCATTTAAATTTAATTAAATGATCCTTAACTTCTTATATTATAAAATTCTTAACTAAGATAACATCATCTTAATTAAATCATTTATATTAACCAATAACACTTGATTATTGATAATAATTGAATTATTTCGATTATTCTCACAATTATTTATCTTTAAAGAAATCAAAATTCTAATATACATAAGTTAAATCTTTATTATAATTGTTTATCAAATTCTTAATCATTAAACTTATTTAAAATAAATTATATTTGAAATCAACTATAATCAAAATAATTTTTATCGTTCAAATAAAACTTTTGAACTTTCCAAGTTATTAAATAAAATTTAATACAAACCTATTATTAAATTTCATATATTTATATTATTAAAACTTTTATATTTCAAAATATAAGAACTTAACTTTTAAACAAATTTTAGTTTTACAATTAAACTTGTTTAACTTTTAGTTTAAACTTTTATCATATCAAAATCTAGTCTTCTTTTGGTTTCAAAATCTAAGAAAAACAATACTGTAAATTTTTTAAAGACTTCAAAACTGTTGAACTCTAAACAGAACCTTGCTCAACAAACCCGAGCAACACACTGCAAACTCACGCGACGAACCCGAGTCTCTCCATCCCTAACTTGCGTCGAGAAATAACAATGCAAACCCGAAGTCGTCTTCGAGCTCCCCTCTTCTCTTCCCAAAACCCAACCCCAGATACACAACCGTGCACATCAACGTGCACAGCGCCGCCGCACGATGAAAAACTCCGCTCTTGCCTCCAGCACACCCCTCTCGACCACGGCAACCCCTCGAGTCAACCAGAAAACACGATTCAAACCAGGATTAGAAAATGACCCTACCACTCAAACTGCTAAAACAAAACGCTACTAGAAAATGACCACCGCCGACCATCCACCTCTCGAGAAACCTCGCCACCTTAACCCCAGCTCCGCCTCACTCCCCCGCAACTCCAGAACCCTACGCGATCGTCCCCGGTAGCCTCTCGACGCCGTAGAACCCATCAGAACAACGTCGGCATTCACAGAGTAACAAACCATACTACGCACAGTTTCGGCCATCTCATCCAAAAAGAAATCACCAATCTATTTTTCCCATGGTCACTGATGACCCCTCCACCTTCGAGCACAACCATGTCCACCACTTTGCCATCGTTCGCCTCAATTTGGTCGAAATGCTTAAAAGCCTCAAACCTCAAATTCTCACAAATTACTGGTCTTAAATTCGTGATTCAAGTTTCAAAAACCATGATTCATTATTTACAATCCAATTATGATATCAAAATTAAAGATTTAAATCATACAATCTTAACCCAATTTAAATTTTACTGTAAACTTCAAGATTTATATCAAATTATTCCATTTAAAAACTTGTAATTATTTTTAGATGATAGCCTACTTGATTTCAATCAACTTCCATTAACAAATCAAAGTCAGATTCGAATTAAAAATCAAGTTATTTAATTTTATAAAAAAAATTGAAACTGCTTATGATCACATAGTAACTATTTTAATTATACAGGCATTCAATACTCTCAATTTCAATACGCATCCAATTAAACTAAGTATTCCAAAAATCATCATGATATCTACCACAATACCAAATTGAAACAAAATTTAAACTATTCTTAAAAGCTTTCATTTACTCACCTCTTTTTTGCAGAAGATTAGAACAGTTTTCCAGGTTTGATTTCGCTGCATTCTTCTTGAATTGATTTGCATGTTGATGTTCTAGAACTGCTTGTTGATTTCTAACTTTGCATGATGATGTTTTACATCTGGATGCTTGAATGTATTTAAAATCTTGCATTTGAATTTGAATATCCATATTTTATAGTTTTTCATAGATTTCATTTTTTTTCCTGTTCTTTCTTTTGATTTACATTTTGCTGAAAGAAGAAAGTAATTTTGCTGAAGATTAATTTCTTCTTTTAATTTTACAAATTAAATTTTAAATTTTATTTTATGAAAAGATTGACATTTGTCACCTCTTATGCTATAATTAACTTACACCTAAGCAATATGATTCACAAGTGTCTTTAATACACACTAAAATGTTTACAAGTGTTAAATGTTTAATTAATATTTAGGAAAGTTATTTTTAAATGTTTTAAATGTTATTTTCTTTTTAATAATCTATTTAAGCTATATACATGTATTTATGTAATACTTAGATAATTATAAAATGTTTTTATCTTATAAAAATAAATTTTAGACTTTAATAAATATCTCAAAGCAAATTCATATAGGCATTTATAAATAACTTATATTTTAGAGCCAATTTAATATAACATATGTTTATAGACTTGAGAATTTTTATTTTAACTTTTTATGTAAAATTTTAGAACAATCTATCTTATGATAAAATTAAATTGAAAGAAATATTAAAACAAATGAACTTTTAATTTAAATCTTATTTAAAACCAAAGCTTAAAGTATATGTTATAATAAATAAGAAATTAACTTTAATAAAATTTAAATTTCAAATATCATTTCAAAAGTATTAAATCAAATTAACATTTCAAATTACTAATTATATGTTTATAATAAAGTTTGAAAACACTCATTAAACTCAAATCAATATTTCCCTATTTCTAATATATATGTACACACACACACACACAAATACATACATATTTCAAATAGAAAAACATTTTAACATTATATTTGATAATTACGGTATTAAATCTTAAAACAAATTTCAAATCACAATATATATATATATATATATATTCATATATATTATAATTTGAGTATATAGCTTTTATTACTTAAAAACTTCCTATTTACGAGATATATCAATATATATATATATATATATATATCATAAATAGAAAATATTTTTATTAGCCTTTGGAAAATAAATCTTATCAATTTTAAATTGCCAGAATAAATATTTCCAAATTAAAATATTATAAATTTTCAAAAGAATTAAACTTACCAATCTATACTGTTAAGAAAATTGTTGATAGATATTAACAAATTATTATTATTAGCCTTTTAAAAGAATTTAACTTGTCAATTATAATATAAAATGATCAAATCAATTTAATTATTATCAAGATTATTAAATTGATATTGCTCAAAATTTCGGGTCGTCAAACTTAGTGAACATGGCCTGCATATCGGGGTTTGCTGCCCCCAAAGCCGCTCCATCTTTTTGGTCCAAACATAGAGGTCCTTGCGGCATTTCTTATTTGCCGGCTTATTCATACAATCTGCAATAAGTATTACGGGTCTCTCAAAAAAGGAAAACTACATCAATGGTACACATGTCTTCGATGCAACTTATACTATATACACTACTACCTAGTTTTGAAAGAAAAATATACAAAAAGTGCACGCTCTCATACATCTCCAAATCCATTCTAAGGTGATGGCTCCTCTTTATCTCTAATGGATACCATATTAACTTAGGTTGTATCTTCGTATCTCAGCCCAAGCTCAGATACCAAATGTGATAACCCTATAACTTAAGTACCTAATATACATTTATAGTGCACTGTAATGGTACCTGATTGATGTAGAGCAGTAGTCAAGGGTAAAGTGGCCAATATAAATCAGAACCTGCCGTATATCTCACAACGCACATAGTAAAGTATAATAACCAATATAGATATAGAACAGGAGGGACAAACATGTTAAACTAAAAAGAACTAGAGAAAACATTGGAGTAATAGTTTTATAGTAGTTATACAACATAAACAAAGTTTATACTTCATCAAATTAAACTCCACTACCATCTCTAACAATAGTCAAGCACTAGCAAAAGCTCCACAGTGTTGCATAGAGACATAGGGATAAGCTTTAAAGTAAAAGTATAAATAAGCGTTAACCTCCTAATCATCCTCCGAACAACTCCATGCACTAATCTCAGACCTGCTATTTATTCTACTTATTTAAGAGTGTTGACCCAAAAAATGGCCAACACCCTGGTTAGAGTTTGAATGCACCAGCCCTGTTCTGACAGGGCAATATCATAGATCATAGATATAGAAAAATAACCATAAATGCAAGAAGATGGAGAATTTTTATAGTGGTTCAACTGTTAATGAAACCTACGACCACTTTATAGTTTTATTATAGACTCATTGTTGTTACAAGAGATATTTGATTACAAGGCTTTGATTATCTTAAGGTATGTGGAATCCCTAGAGTTGGAATCCACTAGAGAATCATAGTGAATTCCTTTGGAGATTGTTGTGAGGGAGGTAGGGAGAGAAGAATAATACCAGTAGAGTTTCAACAACCAGTCCAGAGAAGAAGAAGATCCTCTTTATGTTACAGGTAGGATAGTATTTATAGAGATCGGAGGATTTCCGGGCCAGCCCACTTAATCAACGGCTCGTAAGTAGGTAGGAAACGACTTAGGGAGAGTTTGGATTGCAGAATGAGGCAAAACCATGTGTCGCTAGCGACCCATGGTCTATGGGTCCCTAGCGACCCATTGACTTGTCATGTTTGCAAGCCAATATCTTGGCCTCCATTTGTAGTATCCCTTAGCTAGCTTGTTTGAAGGTTTTGAGGAGTGGCATGGGTTGCTGATGATTCAAGCACTTAGGAACTTCTGGAGTTTAGAATTGGAGATGTTTTGATAGTCTTTCATCGTAGTAGTTACTTTTTGGTGGCAATTCACTGGCTGGTTGTGCTCAACTACTAATTGGACTAGAAGAATGCTGATCTCTCGAGTTTGTAGATCTTAGTCATTGCCTTAGTCACATAGGTTAGCCCATGTTAACCCCTTGTCTTAGCTTTTCTGGTTAAGTTCTGAACCATCCTATTTACATGAGGTTATTCTGTTTCCAATTGGTTCTCGCTGGTTCAAAACCAGTATAACAAAGAGTATCTAAGATAATAAGGAGAAAAACATAAAACCTCGAGTCATACAGCAGTTTTGTGTGAGCGATCAATAATCTCAAAATACTATAAAATACGATGAAGTAAATAGGAATATAAAGTATGGAAAATCATATCTGACCTATCCATGTATCTAACAAGCAAGCAAATAAGACAACATATGTTATACTATCATCATTTAGGTACACTACACTAAGCACAATATTGGGTGTGGGGGTATCTAACATAGTAGTACCTACATGATATGACATTAACCTAATCACACAACAGTCAAGGAAAATTATTAATCAAGCTATCACAATGACCATCACTAATGTATCGTATCATTACTAAGATGCCTTCAGATATATGATAACTCGTATGACCATCATAATGGTTAAATGAGTTACATTACGGTCGGATTTGCTGCTTAATCACAAACCATAACTAAGGAAGGCCAGACAATCACTAAAGTTCCTTGAATTTCCTATGCTTGACCCAGAGTAGCCCTCCCACTTCCATGTTAAATACCCTGAACCCAACCCCAAAAAGTGTTGCATCCATCTAAAAACACTATATAGATAACCCAAACTCCATAACTCCACTTCCAATAGTCCAACGACCTAGCAATTAGTGATATATGCTTCACATTCTGTTGCTACCATACTAGATCATTACGCCATTGGAGCACAATGATGATTGGTCAATGGTGGTTCAACTCCATCAGCCAACCTCGAGGTCGTACCTCATCTAGCTTGAAGTTTCCAAGCGCGTCCAACCTGAAGTACTTAATGATTTTCCGCAATACGGTATGGGTCAAAACTGAACACTATGGTCCGCACCTAAATACTTTAGTTTGGTACCGAACCATTTTTGTTCGGACTTAACCAAATTTTGACTAATTTGATCCTTCTGAACCCAGCTTCCTCAATTCCAACCCAAAGCTCCTCTTTCCAAAGCCAAAAGCCCTTCATTTAAAATGTCAAAGTAAATATATCAATAAGGCACTCTTCAAACAGTTTGGTGTTTAGCATTAACTTCACAACCTTAACTCTATAACACTTACGACCGATTTTATATCATCTCATGGATCGCGTCAAATCGATCGCGAGTCATCTTGATCAATTTTGATTGATCTGTAACAACCCGATTCTTAAGTAAGAACAAAATAAAGTAAATAATAGCATTAAATTAATTGAATTGGAATTTGTAGATTTATTCGATAAATTGGTTTTAGAATTATTTAATAAAAGAATTTAAATCATGAAATTATAATCTTCAAAACTTAAATGAGTTGAAAATGCGAAAATAAATTTTATAGAAGTGTTGTAATTGAAGTCTAATGTCAGTTAGGAAAGAAATGATTTTATATAGAAATTAGTATTTATTTAAATTAAAAATAATTTGGTTTAAAAGTAAAAGAAAATAAAAATAAATATATTTACTATTTATATTTTCAATCCTAAGCCCATATAACCCAAATCCAATTTTGTTTTTGGAATTTTCTTCTATTCTCTCCCTGGCTAAATATTTGCATTATCTACTTTATCTGATTTATCACTTTCCCAAAGATGATCATCAAAACTCTCTCTCCTTTGAAAATTAACAACAAATCATATAAATTAATATAAATTACCAAATTCTAGAACGTGGTTGCACCAATCATTGTACATCTATGACGAGTAGAATTTTGAGTATTGTTAAAGGGTTGTGGTGTTGTATGCACGCATCTAGAGGAGGAAGAAGAGGATGAATGCAAGCTAAATGCATGTGATTTCCACTCATATATCTATGTTTTAATATTATAAATCATGATACGTCTATGTTTTTTCATCTGTGAATGAGTGAATTGGTTATACACATCAAGATCAAAACGAAATGGTCAAGGTATGAGGAGTAATCTCCCAAAGAAGGAGATCATCCTTGCAAAAGTGGTCGTCGACCGTCGACCCATTAGGGCCACCAGTCGACTATAAGCGTCGACTGGAGGAGGTGACTAATCAACCCTATTTTGTGTGGCTCCGTTATGTAGTTGTATGAGTGTGTGTGTGTGTTGACCTTCATCTACATTGTTTTCCTATGTATGTGGCTGTGTTTGGGTGTGTGTGTGTATGTTGTGTATGCATGTATTCTATATGTATACGTTGGTGTTATGTTGTGTGTGTAAGTGAGTTTGTATGTGTAGGTAGGCATGTGCGTAAGTGTATGTGTGCCTAAAGTAGTGTGTGTATATGTATGAGTTCATGTGTTTTATGTGTTATGTAATTTGTGTGTTGTAACGATCAGACTTTTTGACCCTCGAATATTGACATTAAATACATTCATGGTATTCATGTGCCGAGCACCCAAGCGCCAAAAAGATAGAAAGCTAGTGTAAAATAAAAAAAGAAGAAGAATAGAACCTTAAAAGAAGAACATTACGTCAAAATCTAACAGGAAACAGTAATATATAATATTAAAAGATTAGTACAAAGGGTTACTCTGAATATTGAAATTTTAGAGTTACTAAAACCTAAGTGCTATCATCAGCTAGATAGTAATAATGATGATATATACAGTACTAAAATGCAGGGGAAATAAGAATACTATGGTAGGCACTCATCCTGCTCTTCTCCATAAGCTCTACAACGTCTGTAGCTAAATCTGGAAACACACACAGGGCTGACCCAAGTATTGTAAGAAAATAACGCCCGGATCAGTCTGGTAAACTAGCATGAGAAACTCAAAAAATAAGAATGACAAATAATAGCACCGTTTTGAGACCGTATGGATTTTCATAACGATTTTTCCCTCAAATGAAACCAATTAGTCATTGAGTTTAACATATAGTGATATGATAGATAATGTCTAGCGTGTAGCACATAAAATATATCAAATAGTTGTTATGCGAATGCCACAACAGTAATAGGTATATAATCACTACCGCTAAGGCGCGCTTATATATGGATTATTTTCCACGGAGGCGACCCCAGTAAACTGAAGCAGTTCTCCATGACAAGGATCAGAACTACCTTTCGAGCATCGTATATCTTTAGATATGATATACTCTAAGGTAAACACAACTGGCCCAACGGTGAAAAATGTGGCACTAATTATAATCATCCCAGCATCCAATAATCAAAAGCATAATCTAGATCTAGAGTTTGATATACCCTCATGGGTAAGCTAAACCCGAGATTGTGCATCTTACTCTGGTTTTAGTTATTCCCGATGTCAAGGCTATGTTCGCCATCTCTCAGATGAGTCTTCATTGCTCGAGTAGCACATGAATCACCAATCGAATTCCTTCATCTTGAACAAACCATGAATCACTACATGGATTCGAGCATCTCAAAAAAATATCGAACCTCCGTATAGATTTCCCGCATAAATCCTCTGGCAAATGCTAACATTGTCCTCTCTATTGGAATACTCCTTAAGATAGATAGTCCCCTACGATAACATCATTCAAAATGTTAACGCCGACTTTTCCGTGGGACTTAACTTTAGAATAGACAGTTCAACTATACAACATTCCACTTCACAACTGCTTCCAGAACATAGATCGTAGTGATTACGGGTTTGATTCATTTCATATAGGTACACTCTTCTCACTTACTGGACTCTCCAAAACCAATCGATGAATTTTTGGTTATCTCAATTTCGGTTCTTTCAAAAGTAACGAAAGATATAGACATTTCATACCAGTACACCTCCTTGTAAATTCTCATTAGTATGAAATTGCGAAGCCTTTCGGTAACTTCTTATGTTAATATTAGGTCAAGTTCGATAATCGACTAATCGATTATCTAGTCAAAATAATTGCTTATACAAATCAATATTCATATACTTAATTCATTTCCGACATTCCATCTTAACTATTCCTCACCCAAGAGTGAAGCGGGTAAGTTAGAGCACCTGTTGCATCAAAGCCTTGCCTAGACACTTTATTCTTGAATCTCACAGCTAAATAAGTCTACCTTGTCGGCTTTTAGTGTTAAGTATACTGTTAATGATTTTCATAAACAAGTAAGAAATCAACACGATTAACATGTTTCTGACATTTTCTGACTTAATATTCCTTGATCAAGATGGAAACTGGTGGATTAGAGGTCTATTTCTCCATCCCTACTTAAACATCGGTCTTAACTCTCACAAATAGACAAACCTAACTTCATCGGCATTTAATGTTAAGCATAGATAATTACTTTTCAAATAGGTTATTAAAAAATTAACCATTTGGCCGTTAAGTAATTCTAACCCATTTCTAAACCTCTTCTTTATACTTTTAAAACCCTTTTTAAAATGATATACAGGTATAGTAATTTATTTACTAAAACTTGACATGTAAATAACAAGTCAAAAGATATTTTATTACATAAGATATACAATAGTAAACATATTTTCTAAAAACTATATATACTTAAAATTTCTTTTAAAATGCTTTACAATACTTATAATAGGTTTTAAAACATTTATCCAAAATATTTCTTGAAAATAACAACTTTGTTTCCTTAAAAGATTGGAAAAACAAGCTTTTAATTTAAAATCCTCCTCTTCAAAAATTCATAACTTATTACTAAAAATTCATAAATATCTCAAACCACTTTTTAAATACTCTAATATGAGTTAGTGAACACTTTTAAAAAGAATGAAACAAAATACTTAAATTTAGATATCTTTTCAAAACTTTAAAGTTTAAAAATCAAGGCTAAACGGGGCGTTTTAAACAAGTGAAGTTTTGGCCATTTTTCGATATGTTACTTAACCTTTTTCTATCAAAACTTTTAATGGCAACAAACACATATATAACATTATAAATATGATGAGAAACTTCTAAGGATCTCTCTACATGGTTCTGTAGAAGTTATCAAATATTAAACAATTTTTAACTGCATCTATAACGACTATCGATATAAGTGTGCCTTCAAATTCGAGTCCGATCTAAACCAAAGTCTATCTACAACCAATGTGCTTTGTTCCAAGTCTTTTCACAAGTCATACAGTCCTATTCAAGTCCAATCCTAGTCCATAGACATGGATCACATATGCTTCTTGTTTTCAAAACAAGGATCAAATCAATGTTTTCAAAAATATCAATAACAATTCAACAATTTAAACACAATCAAACACAACTATATGTTATATTTTCCATTCAAAGAGGTGAGCTAACTCACGTTTAACCTCACAAACAACCAAGATCCAAGAACCAGGCAAATCTCCACCTTACAACCACCTTTTTCCCCTTCCTCCTTGCTTCGCCTTGCTCTCGCCCTCTCCTTCTTACGCCAAGTGCTCACGCCCATCAAGGGAGTGAGAGATTGGCCTTACTTCTTCAACTTCTAACTACGTAGGATCTTTTTCAATGTTGTCCCAAGGCTTCACTCAAATTTGAGTTGATTTGGATTTGATTTGCAATTAATTTTCTTTAGGAATTTAGATATGAAAAAGAAGAAGAAGCCATTAAAGAGAGCTTATATTTTCTTTGTGAATTTATGATTTATTCCTAAGGGTATGCCCTCCTTATATAGGATTTATTTGGTATTTCCTAAGCTTGCCTTCAGCCCCTACCATGCCATGAAAGACTCACCTCCCATCACTTCTCGTTTACTTCACTTCTCTTTTATGCTAATTACACTTATATCCTTCTCATGATAATATCTCTTATCTTAATGGAAGCTTCTAGATTGTTCCATGCTTCACGAAAAGGAATGTATGTTAATTAGTTTATAATGTTTTCATTTGATCATTAGACAAGTGCATAATAGTTCGAACAACATATATCAATTGAAAAATTATTTACCGATAAACCGATTTCTGGTCACAGTATCGATTTTTCATCGAAGATATTTTTGTAAAAAAATTTCCAAAACAAGTTTCTTATCATTATTCACTAATTAAATGATGTCTAATAAGGTTATAAAATCATATTTATAATACTTAATTATATATCAAAACATTTTAATATTCAAAAATAAAGTATTTGAACTTTCGGGTTGCTACATTCTCCCCCACATAGAACAATTCGTCTTCAAAATTCAAACAAGAACAATAATCAAAGGAGATGAAAGAACAAGATATATATATATATATATCATACTGCTGAACTATATACAAACTATACTGCAAAATGAATGCATACTAAGCGACTCCACCTCAAGTGGTGTGCACACTACAAAGGATACACGATACAAAGATAAGAAAGGAAACCCTAGTCTATAAGCAACCCTGGATAGAATTCCTTCAAACTACCCTTCGTTTTCTGCGTACCACCCCAAGCATCCTTGCTCTACCACACTTCTAACATTAACAAAGGAACAAGCACACAAATACCCAAATAGTATTCGCAATCACTAGCAACCTCAGGTCATTACTTAGACAATTATTCATGCTACCTTATAATAAATCATAGAGTCGCTCCCTAAATTTTTCATAAGCCAACAAACATTGTACATAAATGCACTAAAGCCCGTATGATGCACATGAGCCATCATATGAAATATTTGTTCTGATCACTTACTCTATCACATAAATTTCACTTTTAAACTAGTATAGATCACTTGAACTCTCTAGTGTGAACTCCGATTTGGTTCCTTGATTAGAAACCTCCATTCTGCTTGCATAGCCATATTATGACAGTAAATATCAGGATTGTATCACGAATCCATATCATGTGTTCACCATCAAGAATCGGGTGAAATTTCCTTGTTCGAACCGATGTAAACCCCCTCGAAAACATATTTTGGATTATCGAAATAAGAAAATCCATGCGAATAAAACGATCTACATACAACTTATATATTTATCCTATTGGTTTCTTAACTACACCAATTCCTTTTTATTCACATTCATTTGTGCAATTAGTATGTCATTCAATACTAAAATCATTTATGAATCATTTCATAAAACATAACTTCGAGTTTATCCACATCTTATAACTTAATTTTGTAATTGTATAATACTCCATTATATCCTAAGAGCGTATACAAACGTCAAATTTATTTAACTTAACAAGGATGATCTACAATTTAAACTTATTTTAACTTACTACCTTCTCAACTGAAGTGTTATATAAACCAAACTTTATATTTTTTAAATACTTAACTACAAGTTTATAACAATTTAGAAGTTCCCGACTATCAAAAACCCTCGAAATCCCATTTCATTTTAACAAAAAAAAGACTTCCAAACAACATCCCATTTACTAATATGTAGGCTACATGTGTCCATGAAATAACTTAATAAGAAAACTTGAGGTCTAAATACTGGTTTTTATTTCAAATCATTTTGAAATAATATATACATATAACTTTTATATGTCAAGTCATATTTTCGAAATTCAGATCAAAATCCATTTTATCAAAACAAATTTTTAGCAACCCTCACTTAGAAACTCGAAAATGAACGTCAATAATGGTGTAGTCATCATCGAAATTATTTTCAAGCAACAGAGAGTTCGGATCCAAACCATACTTTTGGTACTTAACCAAAATCAGTCCAAAATGGTATTAAATACTTCGTATAATAATACTAAGTATCATGATCTCAATTTCCTAAACCAATTTACTTAATATTTACTTTCAAATTAAACTATTATTATTTTCTCTAAAATCTTGAAAAACATTTTCAAAGATACTGAGATTTAAGTTCTTAAATTCCCTATTTAAATCCTTTTTGTTCATAAACCATATTTATAAACTATACTATGTAACATCACTTTTTTATATAAATATTTTCAAAAAAAAAATTATTCCCAAAATATTCTCTCTTTCCCTTTTAATTATAGTAAACATCTTTTACTAAATTTTGACTTCTAATCCAACATTATCACCGAACGCCATATAGTCAACCCGTAAAACTTTATTCATAAGGTGTTTGTTTCAATGTACCCACAATTATAGTCTACCCAACTATGATAGAAAGGTAAAACTGCTCAAAAACTAGTTAAGCACAAATCAATGGCAAGCAATGCTCCTAAACTGACCGAGCATGATTTAAACAATCATCAAGTTTATATGATATGAATCTATGAGAAGCATTAGAGTCAAATAAACACAAATAGGAAAGCCATAACAGATAGTATACCCTTAGGAACTTGCTTCCTCTTCTCAACTATAAAAATAGCAAAGACCCTAGGATGCTCCCTTTTTTTGAGCATAGGACCAACTCTGGTAATATGATCAAGTTGATGGCAATTGTAACTACACTCTAGTGCAAGTTGTGCACTAAGCTTTGCTGCCTTAGCAATCGGTGCCTCTACTAATGGCACCTTCGCCACTTGTCCTCCCCCTCAGACCTATACATATTAGAAAAGTGACCTATCTTCCCCTACTTGTAACGTAACGACCTATGGTTTGGTTGCTTTAAGTCGGCAATTATATATATATTTTATATAGCCAATAAATAGATTTTTATTAATAAATAAACTCATCTTAATTAATTAACTAATTATGAGGAAAAAATCATTTTCAGAATTTGTTTACCAAATTAAAGTAGTTCATAGAAAAATAGAAAATGTGGCCGGAGAACATTTTCCGAAATTTCGAACTTCGACGCTGAAAAGTTTTTAGGAATGTTTTTCATCTTTGTGCACCATATGTGCACATATATAGTAGGTAATTAAATAAATAATAACATACTTAGGAATAAATTATCTTATGTTAATTACAATTGAAAGGTGATGTGACAATTCATAACTTTAAAAATAATAAACATTATATATAAAGATATACTATTAAGTGTTGTCATATCTTAATATTTTCATAATTAGCCATCATTACTCATCATGAGCTTAAGGATTTGACTAGAGAAGGAGGGGGTTGTGACAAGGGAGAGGGGTAGGAAGGTGATGTGATTTTTCAATATCATGACATATTATATTAAATCATTAAGGGGTAAATTAGTAATTTTCCCCAATTCTTTTTTCCTATAAATATACATCCACACATACACACATTCTCATTTGCTTTCTCCACTTTACTTTCTAAAACTTCCTCTTCAAAATATCCATGGCTTCCATAGTTTGTAAAATTTATAAAAAAAGTCACTCTTTTCCATTCAAACTCTTCTCATTAGCTCACTAAAACCATTATATATATCCATCTCTACACTTCCTCTTCCAAAATCAAGTCACCTTCTACCGTAAAGACATTAGGCCGAGCCCAAATATGACCACGATCGAGCCTAATCTAGGTGTTTAGGCATCCAAAAGCTTCACGTTTGCAATTAGGACCAAGTGTTAGCATATATCAAAGTTCTAGTGGAAGTTGCTTTGAGATTTGTAAAGCTTTTGGTGAGTAAACCACCTTATTTTGGAAAAGATTTTTACTTTATTACTAAGTCATTATTATAGTGATAATATAGTGTAGAAGTTGAATGGTAACCATGTGGTTTGATTATGATTTGGATGGTTTAGTATAACTTGATTTGGTTATGGAAATTGATGTTGTATTGTAAAGTTATTAAGCATGTATATATGAATGTATACTTGCAACCTATGATAAAGATGGTTTGTGTTAGCAATATGTTGATTATAAAATAAGCTATGGCATGAGTTTTGTTAAACAAAGTTAGCTACTTTGTGTAATTGCGACGGATTTAAGATCCGGTTGGAATCGAAGTTGTTTTTCAAAGTTTAAGGTTTTGAAATGGATTGAAGTTTGTAGATTTTGTTTCAAAAGTTTTTTTTCTTTTAAATTTTCTAAAGAATGTTTCAAACCTTAAAAAAGTAAGGGGTAGTAAAGTGGTTTGCTAAGAATAAGTTAGAGCGAACTGTGCCTATAGCGATTATTGCTATGGATGTAGTTCGACGAAATTTATCGATTTTAGTTTCAAGTAGTTTTAACTTGAAATTGTTTTGTAAAAGTTTTCAAAACAAACCTAATTAGTAATTAAAAAGTAATTTAGTTTTGTAATCTCATTATTTAATTAATTAGTTAAATAAAACAGTAATTTGCCTTAATTGGTAATTAAGAAGGTAATTAGTAATTAATCAACACTTAAGTTAAGTTAATGACTATTATTTAATTAATTAAGTTTTTAATCGGTATTTAAAATGGTTAAAAGGTAATAAATGGTTAATAATGATTTAATTAAGTTAATTAGTTAATTAATTATTATTTAATGAAGTGATTATTTAATTAATATTTTAATTAATTATGGTTTAACTAATAATGATTTGATTTAACCTTGATCATGATGCATTACGAAGTTAATTATGGCCTAACTAAGTTCATTAAGTCAAATTAGAGTTTAACTAAGATTTAATCTTGATTTAGTTTGGATTAAGTAAGATCTAATTATGGTTTAAACTGAGTTATTTATTTAAATCTTTTCCAAAGGTGATTTTAAATTAAACCAAATTTGTTTTTAAAACAATATTCTTCTCAAGGTGAATTGTTTCCAAACCAAATGATCTCTTATCTAGACCATTAAGCAGCCGAATGAATTAAAGTAGTGATTGAAAATGTTGACTCGTTTATGGAAAGTAAGTGACTGGTGTTTAGCACAAATATGATATAGGAATTGTGATAAACATAAGGAAGTTAATTTCGGAAAGCGGTTCATGATGACTTAAGTATGGAATGTATTTCCATATGTTAATATCCTATCTGATAGTGAAGTTGTTCACTATCAATTACTTGACCCTTTTAAATTTTCGAATGAGGGTTTGAAGAGACCCGGATAGGATGAGAAGCTGTTATCCGAAAACCACTTCAAACCAACATAAACATTTGAATTGGAAGTATTGAAACCATGATCAAGATTCAAGACTTGATATGTAAGGGCTATTTGCTTCTAACCCGAGGGTGATTATAAAATTGGTGTAGTGGAAACAGTGCCTTTGGTTCGTTCATCTCCTTGATGGCTTATATGGATAATGCTGACATTGTGTTAACATATGGAAGGCGATATAGCATTCTAAGTGGCAGTTCTCTAGAAAAGGTAAATGTACCCTCAGGCCCCATCAATCGAAAATGACCAAAACAGGGTATGCAGCAGGGCTATGTGGGTCGCTTCCATAAGGGTATGTCACCACCATATCTAAAATCAATATTTGACCATTTTTTGTATGCTTCGGTACGGTTGCTAATCCCAACTGTGGTGATGATGTATTCGGTACTACTGATCAAGTGGTAGGCTAGTTCTTTCAACCGGGGGTAAAAGATGTTCTTATCGGACCCTAGGTGTATTTTACCTAGAGGTACATCTTCAAAGGTTGTTCCTTACCTGGTCATGTATGGAACCCATTGTCCAATGAGTGCCATATGGAGTTAGTTGTGACAAATATATTGAAATGTGAGATGCAAGCACTTTAGCTATGTTCTATCTTACTTGAAAACCCCAAACATTATTATAATATTATTGAATTTAAATACAAAGTATTTTGTTTATCGTAGGGTAAAAACCTGTCCATGTTTATATGCGGCATGGTCTTATGAGATACCTTTGATTTTCAAATTGTTTTGTAAAAGTAAAAATTAAGTTGTTTGAGTTTACTCATACCAGATCCATGTCTGATCCATAGTTTTATTTTCTTTTCCTAAAACTCTTGGGTACTCAAATTTTTATTAGTAGCTAAGTGATCCAGGTTTCTCACGATAACATTTTGGAGGAGCTGGAGCAGGTGGCTTCATCGATAGCTAGTTAGCATCTATTTCCGCTGCGTATGTATATATATGTATTTTGGACTTGTGATGTAAGAACGAGTATTTATAATTGTCCTAGTGTGGAGCTTGTACTAGTATGACTCTAATGTATTATGATAACAGAGACTATGTATAATCCTATGTTATATATTATATGTTGTTCCTTTCCGATGTGAGATTTTATTATTGTTGAATTTTATTCTTACCTTTCCTTTTCTTTTACCCATAATAACTTTCCTTTTGAAGTAAGAAAGGTGGTTCATTACAGTTGGTATCAGAGCTTAGGTTAAGTGAAACACCTAGACTTTGGGTTGAGTCAATCTTCAGGGTGTGTATTTGTAAATATTTATTCATATACCCTTGTAGGTAGATCAGCTTGGTAGGTTTGATTAGTAACTTTCTTTCAAGTCTTATCTCATTCAAATTCTAAGAATTTTCTTACTATAGGTAGTAAGAAATGGGTAACATAGGCATATGAGGTTGGGGATCAGGTAGCACTACAACTATAAATGGTTGAACCCCAAATCCTGGAGGAGTTTGGATTACCGAAGAGGCCGTACCAAAGCAGCCGAGAGTGAATTATGCAACCTTATGCAGGGATTACACTAATCTTGGAGGGAAACCATTTAAAGGGACTAAGTCTATCATGAAAGTGCAAGCTTGGTTGCGATCTTGCGGGAAGATTTTTAAAGGTCTTGGTTTATCCGACGATCAAAAGAGATTTTTAGCAGCATGGCAACTATAAAAGAGAGCAGCAGCTTGGTGGGAATCCCTTACTGCAAATATTCCAAAAGATGAGTTTTCATGGGCTCGATTTAAAGAAGTTTTTTAGGGCCAATTCTTGCCAGCAGCAGGAAGGATGAGGATGTATCACAACTTCATTGATTTAAAGCAACGGGATCTATCTGTAGTAGAGTGTGACGCGAAGTTCAACGAGTTGTCTTATTAAGACCCCATTAAAAAAGAATGAGATGTATGTTTTGGGTATATGGGAATAAATACCATGAGAAAATGATAGCTCAGATCAAAGTTACTTTTGTGGATTTAGTTGACATGGCTTTGAGGTACGAGACCTTGAAAAAGAAGAAGCCTACTCCAGTAGCACCTAGTGGAAATAGTTTTAAAAAGAGGAAGTTCAATCCGAATTGGAAGAATCAAGGAAAGGGAAAGCCTAGAGGTGGAACCCAAGGAAGTCGTTTTAAGGATTTCATTTGCCACAAATGTCAACAGAAAGGCTACATCGTGAAGTTCTATAAGAATTCTGGAATGCAATAGCAACATCAATAACAAAGTGGACCTATCTCCCCGATGGTCCAAAATACTCTTTGTTTTAATTGCCATCAGCCCAGGCATAAGGTAAAAGACTGTCCATTCCTGAAGAAAGTGCAGCAGCCCAAGGTGTATGCTATAAAGGATGAGCCATCAACTTCAGTAGATGTGAAAGTAAAAGGCATCCTTGAAGGTACCTTACTTATTAATGGTGTTTATGTTCGAGCATTTCTTGATACTGGTGCCTCTCATAGCTTTATTTCCTTATAGTCGGTAGGAAAATTTCATCTTAATCCTAGTATTGTAGAAAACCCTATGTGTATATCTATCCCCATAGGTGGTGTGACCCATTTGAATATGATTTGTAAGAATGTGCCAATTTCCTACATTTCTCATCACTTCTCTTACGACCTATATGTCTTGGACTTTAAAGGATTTGACATTATACTTGGTATGGATTGGTAATCAAAATATAAGGCTATCTTAAAATGTAATAAGAGAACTGTATCCTCAGTGACTAATGCAGGAAGGAAACCTAAGGTATCATGTAAGGAACCGGAATTCATATGTGTAGTTTCCTGTAGGCCTTAGAAGCAGCCTAGGAGAGTTTAGGGTCTATTGAAGTTGTTAAGAAATTTCCCGACGTATCTGAAGAAGTTAAAATTTTACCCCTGCACCGTGAGATTGAGTTCTGTATTGATTTGGTAGCTGGTGCATGGCATGTAGTTCAACTAAAGCGGAGGATGGCTCAGAGGGAGAGAGAGGAGTTGGTAGATCAAACCCAGGATTTTCCAAGAAGAGGGTTGATTAAACCCAGTCATTCGAGTTAGGGATCAGCTATAGTTTTTGCAGCTAAGTTTGATGGATCTTTAAGATTTTGTACGGACTATAGGGAGTTAAATAAGTTGACCATTAGGAACAAGTATTCCCTACCCTGTATCGATGACCTTTTTCATTAACTTCATGGAGCTACGGTATTTTTCCAAATGGATCTAGCTACCAGATTTCATCAATTAATGGTAGCTAAAGATAGTATAACCTTAACTACATTTAGGGGCCTTGATAGTTTCTTTGAGTGGTGGGTTATGCCATTTAGGATAACCAATGCATCTGCATATTTTGTAGATCTCATGAGCTGTGTTTTCCAAGATGTTCTCAATAAGTTTTTGTTAGTTTTCATCGACGACATCCTTATCTACTCCAAATCTGAGGAGGAGCATAAATATCATTTGAAAGTGGTGTTGGAAACATTGAGGAGACATATCCTAAGGGAAAAATTTTCTAAATGCCATTTTTGGAAATCAGAAGTAAGATTCATAGGACATATTGTGACAGAAGAAGGTATTTCTATGCATCCAGTGAAGGTGGAGGCTATTCAAAAATGGAAGCAACCGCGAACTCCTACCAAGATTCGTAGTTTCTTAGCATTGGCTGGATATTATAGGAGGTTTATTCAAGATTATTCCAAGATTTCATCCTAGTTGACTAAGCTGACTAAGAGTAACGAATTAGACTTTGTCGAGATCCGAAGGTCGGCATTCTTGCGTCCACTGTATCAAATGCCGCATAATCGAATGCCGGAAAACCGAATTGTTAGGTTAAAAAGAAGAGGTAGAAGAAAAAGATAGAAGAAATAAGAAAAAGATAGAACAGGAACAATATCAGAATCTCACATATCGCAGCGGAACAACATATAATAGATAAATGAATAATCTTTAAAACAAAGAACTATCTCAGTTATTACATTATATTACATCAGAGTATACAACAACAATATATAATACAACAAACCATGGACAGTTATACAAACATGTCCCTACAAGTGAATTATACAGCGGAAAGATAATATCATATACAAGTAATACGTCTCGCCATCCAGCATGCCACTTGAGCTCCATAGCACTTCTGGATTCCAGAATGACCTGATAACCTGACTATAGACTGCCCTGTGGAAAATTATAGGCACCCAGAGTTTAGGAAGAGAACAATAAACTCCAGGTCAGTCATGGGACTGGTGTGAGAACTTAAAACAGTTATTTATCTTTTAAAACAGCAACAACAATAGATGTGGAAAATATCCGCAATGTTTTTGGAAAATGAAACTACCATAAGGCCTCCCCGCACACACACAATGCAAACGCAGAATTGGAGGAGATTTCTCCTTATGATAGTCAAAGATGCTTACTACGCAAAACAAATCATTTTTGATATTATTATTAGTGCATAGTGATGAAAGCATTTCGAAAGTAGAATATAAATCTTAGCCAGCATAGACATTTCGAACTATGCCTACTAAACAGTGGGGCGCCACCATAAGTGAATGGCAGGTTCTGCAACTAAAACCGTACAAGATGCGTATTGTTTTATTTGGATTTCCAACAAATGGTCAGGCTAAGGAACTTCCTACTGTCAATGGGATCGCCTCTGGCGGGACGTCCCGAGAACTTAACCAGCTCTCTGCCAACACAAGGCTGGGTTACCTTTGTAACAGGGTAACTACTATACGAATATGCCACCCCCCCGGTCCTTTGGGACCTTTATCCGAGGGCCCTCTATCACCAAGTAACAACCACACAGAAAAATGAGATTGGAGTAACCACATAGGTTAAGCATCAGGGCTCCATACCTGACACACCCCTTTTCCAAAAGGGAATGACATACCCTAAAGGGCGCGACCCTCATAACCTTGCCGCATATTCCTGTTTTGACCATTTCTGGGGTATGAGGTCAGACAAAGTCTCGTCCACAAAGCTACGCTTTTTCACAAAGCCACGCTTTGATCAACAAATGATCAATAAATAATCATCACACAGCAACACTCAGCATGCCACATTACCAAATTGGGAATATATCGCTGATTAACTTCAACTACATAACCTCTGAGCGCGTACGTCTAAGAGAAGGGTGTTAAGCTAAGAGAATAAATTCTCCGCCACCACAGAAATGTATTTGAAAGAAATCTGCTTTATATCTCAAAATGTAATGTCAGACACGTAACCATACAAGTCTGTTCCGGGTTCGAACAGAACCGAAGGCACTTCCAAAGAAGCCCTTGCAATCTGGGTATTCACAATCCCGATCGAATTTACCATCACAAAGGAAATCTCCATACCGTGGCTAACGGTGCAGAGACAATCAATAGGTCATCCTATCGTTTTCACAAATACCCGAACTTCACCACCGGTCTTCAATGCTATCCATTACGTCGTATCACTATTCGGAATGGGTAGTCTGAATAACGAGCGCAATAATTAAAAAATAAGTATAACATTCAATTTCAACCAATTCACAACAAATAGCCACTCAAGGGTCAATATTGATAGTCGGTTATTTAACTATCAATCAATATTCACAATATAACCCTATTTCAAATAATTTCTCAAATTATTTATTTTTCAAAATATCTTTATAAGATATATTTTCCACACTTCAATCATTTGAAAACCAATTTCACATCAATTTACACCCTTCAATCTTTCATTTCAAAATGGCTCATTTAAACCAATTAAATAAATCCTTACCGATTTATTAAATTTACGTTTCAAATCCGTAAATTTATTTTCACACTTTTAAAAATGAATCAATGTTTATTTTTAAACAAATTTCCCTTCCTTTTACAAATTCCATAGTGAATTTGAATTTTCAAAATATCTATGAATATACGATTTCCCAATCGATTTCTAATATTCATTTTCAATTTATCTTTAAAAGATAAAAATCTCCAAACATTCACTTCATATTGGAAAACATTTTCATACTTATTTAATAATAAGTAATTCATCAATCTATTTATTTTCAACATTTTGAAAATATTCAATATACTTAAATCCAAATTAAGTATATATTTTATTCTTTAAGGAAAACTCCTTTTAAACACATTTATTTGAGTCAAAACGAATGTTGCGTAAAACATCGTTACGACAACTCAAAATTACTAGTATAGGGATTCGAAATTAAGACAGATATAAACCCTAATACTACACAAAACTTTTCCTTTCAGAAATCATTTACTATAACAACAGTGTTATAGTCCACCATTTCCTTCTATTTCTCGAAAACGTCTATTTCAACAATGAATGTTGAAATCTATGGTTTTGACACTTAATACAATTTAAAACATCTTTAAATCGTTTAATTCTATTTAAAATATCACTTTCCCAAAATATTTCTTTAACATATTATTCACTGTCCAAAATCGTGAATATACTTCCTTTAATAAGTTATAATCATTAAACTTATTAAAATAAGTCGGTTTCGAATTTATAAACAACGTTTATAAATTCTATTTATATTTTATAACAACTTCAACTTATAAAATCACTTTATTAACAAATTCTATCCATATTCCATTTACATGCCAAAATCGAATTTATAAGTTAATTACTTATAAATCTTTTATTTTTCAAAACCTATTCATTTTACAACTTCACAATTTATAAATCTATAGATTTCATTCACTTATAAAATCCATTTATACTTCATTTTAACACTTATAAAAACTTGTTTTATAATCCCAATATTTTAGTTTATAAATATCAATTTTATAAATCTTTTATATAAATCATTTATAATACTTCAAAAATCCCAATTTAAACCATTTTATAAATTAATCAACTAAAAATCACATTTCGGTTATATTTCACAAAAATCATAATTTCTATAACATTAAATTTCAACGTTTATTTATTTAAAATGAATCAATTCCAAAATTAAATTTTATTATGAATTCTCAACTTAAATTTCAAAAATCAAATTTTATTTATTTTCAGCATCTAACGATACCAAAAATATATTCGGCTAAAATTTAGCCTTTAACGATTTCAATCACAAAGATAATCATGGAGATTATAAATAGATCAACACACAACATTGAAACTAATTCAATCATTTGAGGAATCCAGTTGGATCCCTCCAACCTGTTTCCCTGCATCCAAAGATTTTAGCACAATACTAATTCCGCTTCGAGACGGAATATTGCGGTATATGGGATTTATAAAATACTATCCACTATTATGCGGCGCAATAGGGTCTCATCCGCTATATAATGCGGGAAAATCAACTCCAAGTACATATATAATACCAATTCCATACAAGTTGGAATTATCGCGGTATATGTTTTTAATAAATAACATCCGCTTAATATACGGTGCATATGGTCTATTTAACACAATAGATAACAAATTATCATCCAATCACACAATCAAGCAATTTTAAATTTAACTATTTAAAATTTAAATCGAAACAATTCGATTGAGTGAGAAGTTCTCACCTTGAGTTTCCGATAACAGTTGTAGCGTTTTATTTCGAATAAAGTTAAACGTGCGTTTAATTTTTGCCGAAATTCAAACTAGCTCCAAACGACTCCAATTCAGTTTCATTGTGTAGTGCTCGACAAAACGAACCCGACGCTAGTCGTTTCGCGCGTTTTTGACCTCGTATGAAAAAGTTAAGTTATTACAAAGATTATACAAATTATTATACAATTAATTTACAAATTTCTTTTAATATTTTATACCCAAACATCAGGGCCGTCCATTATTTTTGCCCTAAGATCAAGGCCGTTCGCCCCCCTTCTTCTCCATCAATAAACGCATGCACAACAAACCCATGCCGCCACTTTATCATCAATTTTCGTGACCAACTCCAAACGTTTGAAGATGATCAACCTCCACCATTTGAAAGCTCGTGACAAGAGCTACCCCAGCCCCAAGGAAGTGGAGCTCGGTTGTGACATCCTGGAAATTTGGGGCAATATAAATTTAATAATCAGCATTAAAAGTTAAATTTAATTTGATAATATTTGTTAATAATATTTGAATTGATTAAATAATCTTCTTTTAAATAAATATTCAACTGATAATTTATCTTTTAAAAGCTAATAAGTTGTTTCTATCTATAATGTATATATGTTTTGTATATATTGTAAATAGTTAAGCCTTGTTTTTAAAATCTAACAAGTAAAACATATTTTCTTATTTTAATCTTTTTGGTGATTATAATTTGGAAATTTGATTTAAATTTAGTATCAAATGAATAACAATTTGGCTTTAAAGATTAAAAGGTTGTTTTGTTCTTGTTGTAAATCTAGTTGATAAAATAAGTAATTTATTTATATAGAGATAATTTCTTTGTAAATTATTTTGATAATGAGATTTATTTATAATATAATACCTTTAAAAGTAGATTTTAAGATAAATAGAAATTGTTATATATATATATGTATATAATTGGAAGAACTTTGGTTTGAGGTTTTAAAATAAAATAACAATAGGAAATTAAATATTGATGGTTTAAGATAAAATAAAAGTAAGATAACCAAGTAAGAAATACAATAGTAGGCAAAAATACAAGGCAAAGTACTAAAGTAAAAAGCAATAAAACAAATAAGTAGCCTGTAAATAAGGATATAGGCAAGAAAAAGAAAATGCATGGGTAAATAAACAAAGTAAATAAGATGCAAAGCAAAGTAAAATGTATGTGTAAATGCAACCTGTAAGAGATATAAACAAAAGCAAAGTATGAAACATGAAATATAAATGTAAATGAGCAAAGCAAAGTAAATAAAATTGCATGTACAGGTTAGAGTAGAGAAATGTAAAAATATCTAAGCATAAAAAAAAAAATAGGTAAGTTGAGACATAAAGTACTTACACATTAAAAAGCCTTCATCTCAGCATGCTCTTATGTCATTTCGAAATTTTTATATAAACAAAAATCTTTCAGACGCCAAAATAAAGCATTTGCCTGATACAAACAAAAGTATGATGGTTCCAACATATGCTTAACCTAGTAAATACCCCCTGTAAAGCTCTTTCTACATTTAACTTCCCATCTCTGTTCGTTTACTTCAAAGACAAGCTATTTGTATATTTTACTGTGTTCACAAATCCATGGATAGGCTGCAACTAGTATAATAAATTACATAAGACAAAGTAAATTAATGTGCCACCATTGTATCATATCAGCCTACAATTTGAAGATATAATCCTCTGCCAAGGATATGAACAAAGTATTTCTAGTACAAGGAAAGTATTGTACCAGTAATAACACAGCCTGTACATTTCCTCTATATATCATCCTATACTTTCACTTTCATTAAATTGGAACTGAGAAAATCACATAAACTATCAACCTAAACAAAATCAAACAGCTTGTGCTCATCTAAAAAGAAACAAAAGAAAACAAAAACTACATATTACTTTCTTCAAACCTGGAATTGTCTGAAGCAAGCAAGCACAAAGTTAAACCTTCAGTCATCTTCAATTGGTTTGAAGAGCATGCAGTTTAAAAGCAAATCAAGGGGCAAGAGCATTTCAGTTTTGTAAAGAGGTGCTCTATCATTTCAAAACTTGGTGAGTAACTTTTGTTTTCTAACTTAAAAGTTTGAATCTGTTGAATTCTTATCTGTGAGTAACATTTTTCTTAAAATAACTTAAGTTTAAACTTATTACATGTTAGTATTTAAATACTTAAATATATGTGTGTGAATATCTCTGTGTTCATTTCTCTGTGTAATTGTAAGGTGAAATACTTGCATATTGTTTACCCTGTAGGCATCTCTGTAGTAGAAATTTAAACCCAGATTAAATGCAAAATCATTTCTGTTTGAACCAATGATTGTTTGGACCTAGTATCTAAACAAGTTTGGTTTGTTGGATCATAAAGCAAATTTTAAAAATTTGTATTTTTGTTGCTAGTTTGAAATACCCTGTAGAAAAACTTAAAAAAAAAGGCAATTGTTGATATTAGTGGAATTTTCAAACATCATAAATTATTAATTCACGATTATAACGTGAATAATTATCTGAAATTAGGAATTTTAAAAGTAAATTCACATTTTATAGTTGAGTATTGAGTTGGCATTTCTGGGTTGAGCATTTTGGGAAGTTTGGGTTGTCTCGGCCAGTATACTTGATTGGAGTGGCTGTGGTTCTTCATGGAGGTGGAAAAGTGACTGGAGAGGCCGAGAAAAATAGTGAATGATGATGAAGATCATCAGAGAAGTTGCGGTGGAGGGTTTCATTTCCTAAACCTAGTTTTTGTTAGGTTTGTATTTTGGTCTCGTTTGAACTCCGTGGGGCATCGAGTTAAATGGGGGTTTGGGGATCGCTGGAGAGGATGTAGACGAAGCAGTAGCCGGAGCTGTCGATTTTCTGGTGGTCAGAGCGTCGTGGGGAAAACGTTGACAGGTTTCGTGTATGGGCGCGTGTGTGGTTCCAGGTTTGGGACATGAGAACTCGATTTTGATTCGAGTTGTGGTGATGGGTCCTGGTGGTTGTGATGTTATCTGGGGATGGTTGCCGATGGTTAGCAGTTGTGGTGGGTGACCGGAGATGGCTCGGGCCACGGTGCACGTGCACCGTGCCAATGAAGTTGGGGTTGCCGTTTTCTGTGTGCAGGTTTTTGGTGAGGGGAGACTCGAGTTTATTCGAGTGTTGACTCGAAGCAGAGGAGGGAGGAACTCGAGGCAAATTTGATTTCTCTTGAGTCTGTGTTGTTCCAGTTTCTATAACCTGATACGCAAATGCAAATGGAAGTACTTAGTTCCAGTTTCTATAAACCTGATAGCATGTTGTTTGAGTTTTTAAAACAAGCTCTCATGAAAACCTTAATTTGTATTCAAGATTTAAACAAAGTTTTAAATCAGTTGAAGTGTGAATTCAAACTATTTTTATTGAATTCAAATCTGAAATAAGATATAGGTTTCTAAATATTTAAATGGGAATTCCAGTTTTCAACCTGACAGTTCAGTTTTTTTTTTTTTTTTTTTTTTTTTTTTTGAATTTCAATATAAATTTGAAAACTGAAATTCAAAACAGGATTTAAACTATGTTTTAAATATTAAGATGAGTATAGATTCAATTGAATTTTTGAATCTAAAATCAAGGTGGTAAAAGCAATTTAAAATCAAAATGTAATTTATAGATTCAAGTTTTCACAAATTCGAAACTGAAATTTTAAATTTGAGTGTTTAAATTAAGTAGCTAGATTAAAGCTTTCTTATATAAGTAATAAGTGTTATTTAGAATTATTTTTAAGGATTTTTGATTAAATTGGATCAATGATTAAAAGAATGATCATTTTGAATTTTACATTCAAAATGTAATTTAAATTTAAATTCAAGAGTGTAATGTTTTACACTTTAAGGTTAATGAAATCATTATAAAGAAATAGATTAACGTAGAAATAATTAAGATATTAAAATGACTTAATGAATAGGTTAAATTTAGAATGACTTCTTTATTTAAATTAATAATTTAGAATTAAGATAAATTAAGAGGTAAATTAAGAAATGTTTTTAGTTAATAAAGATAATTAACTAAGAATTATTTGGATAATTATTTAATGTGATTGAATTTATTAATTAATTAGATTAATTAATTTAGATAAATCTATTGTAAATTGTTAAGAGTAATTACTTAATAAAAGTAATTAAGAAATTAATTACTTATTGTAATTAATTTTGATGATATGATTGAATTAAGTTAATTAATTCATTTTAATTGATTTAAGCAAATCATTTGATGGTTTGAGATATGAAATTACTTAATGTAATTAATGGAGCAGGATTACTTAGGGAAGTAATTAGATGATAATTACTGAATGTAATTAATACAATATGATTTGTAAGTAAAGTAATTCGGGTAATTACTTTTGAAATTAATCAGGGAATTAATTATGGAGATAATTAATTATGGAATAATTAATTTATTTAATAAGTACTTAAGAGTAGTTAATTACTGGATTGTTATTAATCAAAGGTGATTAATAATTGTGTTTAATTAAAGATTAATTACTTAATGTAATTAATCTGAATAAAGTTATTAATTTTAAATATAATTAGAAATCATTAATTAATGTAATTAATGATGGAATTTAGAAATGGGTAAATTAAGTAATAATAATAGTGAAGTGATTAATTATTGTAATTAATTAAGGGTAAATGTAAGTAATTATATTTAATGAATAAATGAAGGAATTAAATGTTAATTACTATGAATAATTTAGGATAATTAACTGTAAAATTAATTAAAGACTAATTACATAATGTAATTAGAAAATGATTAATCAATGGTGATTAATCAAGATAAATTCTTAGTGGATGGTTAATTAATTAGATTTATAATTAATTAACGATTGTATAAGCAGGATTTATAGATGAGTAATTAATTTAATTTACTTTAAATTAATTAGAGATTGAAGTAGTTAATTTAATTCATTTTAAATTAATTACCAATGGTATGGTTAAAAATCATTGCTTATGGATGAATGATATTGATAATTCATTTGTTGATTGTGATCTAGCATGAATTATATCTATGTGTCATGGATGCTTGTTTAAATATGATAATATTTGGTTATCTGTTTGGATAATAATATTGATTATCTGTTCATGAGATCATCTGTGATTATTTACTGTGATATTATGAATTATCCATCTGTGTGTATATTGATTATATTGAATTAAACTGTTAAGACTAAATAGACAACTTGGCCTTAAAAGACACGTTTTGGATTTCGATGAGACCGGGATCGGGTTTTCCGCATTAGGAACATCCGAAAACCACATCGATTCCAAATTAACGATAGGTCGTTAATCTGAAGTGAAGATGAAGATTCAGAGTGCAAGGGTTATCGTCGTTAACTCTGAGGGTGATTCCAAAATGAGTGTAACGAGATAATGCCTTCGGTTTCGTTCGAACCCGGAACGAACTTGTATGGATTGAATGCTTTCTACACATCGTCAGGCGGGCGATGAGCATTCTAAGAAAATATGTTCTTTAAAGGTAATCGCAGCCTCAAGCCTCATCAACCGGGAATGGCTAAAACAGGGGAGGTGCAGCAAGGCTAGGTGGGTCATGCCCAAGCAGGACAAGGATATTCCCCTGTCTAGATGTCCCTTATTTTTCGGCTGTGTGGGCGGTTGATTGCAACAACTGCCGGGGTTTATCTTGTTCGGGACTGTTCAGTAAGGAATGGTTCCGGCCTTGTGTTGCAGGGGATGAAGGGAGTAATCCTCGGTACGGTGATCTAGGCCCCGTACTGTGACGGGCGGTACCCCAGTAGCCCTGCCATTGTATGGAATCCAAAATCCAATAAGTGCCGTACGAATTAGTTGTGCCCAACTATGTTGGAATGTGAGATGTAAGCATTTCAGCTATTTCTGTATTTTACTTGAAAACCCTAGACACTATTATAATATCACTGAATTTCCTATCAAATGTTTTGGTTAGCGTAAGGTAAAAACTTTTCCATGTTTATGTGTGGGAAGTCTTACGTGATACCTTTTGTTTTCAAAAGATTTTCAAAGTTAAGCAACTTTAACCTGTTACTCATACCAGACCCATGTCTGACCCGAAGTTTATTTTTGTTTTTCATAAACTCTCGGGTACCCAAATTTTTACGGGTAGCCAAGGGATTCAGGTTTAGCTTTGACGAATTCTGAAGGAGCAATGGAGCAGGAGGCTTCAGCGCTGTAGATATATGTATAGTTCCGCTGTGTGGTATCTCTGTGATGTATTGTGTATTGTATTGAGTTGTGTTAACTAGACAGGTGTTTATAACTGTCTAGTATGTGATGTATTGTCTGTATAACTCTGATTGATGTTGTATATTATGTAAATATTTATGTGATTATTATATTTTATTTGTTCCGCTGTGAGATTCTGATGTTGTTGTTCTTTCTTCTCTATCTTTTCTATTTTCTCACCCCTTTCTTTCTTAAAGACGAAACGTCTTCCTGCGCGTAGGAGGGCGGGTCGTTACATCGGTCGCACGTATCCCAGGAAAAACGTGAAGAAACGCGTGCGTTCGCGGCCAAAATTCTCCCTCATCGTTGCATCGATCATGATCATACCCGTATAGATCGAAAGATCTTATTATGATCTTTAACGTTGTAGTTAACAACTTTCTGCAATTGTTTGTGGATTGGAAAGAAAATGAAGAAGAACGTGATGAGTTTTTGGCCATTAAAACTAGGGCCGGCGGCCAGAGCTAACTAGGGTTTGCAAATGAATTGATGAAGGGTTCCTTTTATAGAATTTTAACGAAAAACACTATTCACTCCAAAATTCCAAACTCCAAATCTCGCGCGGTGACCGGCGTTTCTAAGGTTTACCCCGCTTTCCAGACACAATGGAAAATGTTTCGGGAGCCAATTCGATCATCTGTACGAGTTACGGAAATAACCGATCAAATTCAAATTAAATCGATTTAAACCAATTTCTACGCGTTTTGGCTTGTCCTGGACAAACCGTAAATCGGATTGACACAAAATTTGAAACCTTACAATAATATCACATTACGGATCCGATGAAACTGGTTTCGTCAAAATCCGAGACTGTTTGAAAAATGACTATTTTCATTAAATATTAAAATATTCAATTTTCGCAAATTAACTTTAAATTCAATTTTAAACGTTCTATAACATCATTCTAACTCCAATACGATATAATAAATTTTACAAATAATTTTCAATCACATTAAACCCAATTTTCAATTATTTCCATATTTTCAAATATTAAATTATCGATTTAATTATCCAATTAAATCCAGATATTTGAAAAATAAATTATTCGACTTATAAATTTCACTTATTAATATTTAAAATCAATTAAATATACAAATTTTAATTGACAGAAATTCTGGGTCGTTACAAAATTCCCCCTTAAAAGAATTTCGTCCTCGAAATTACCAAGTAAGAAAAAGTTACAAAATCCATTAATTTTCCAAAACTATTCGTCCGAATTAAATTTCAAATTCATTTGAGTGTTTAACTTTCTCAAATCCATAGTTAAACTTCTTTCAACAACTTTACTGAGTTTCCAAAATCAACTTAGTTTTCAAAATTTTCAATTCACTCAAAAATATTCTAAAGCCTTAGATTTCCGGAAAAATTCGCCAGAATCTCCTTTGCGCGGCTCGATCCAAAAAAAATGACAGTATATATATCACAAATATACATCTCATCAAGTGATGAGGCATCCCGCAGGGAAATAAGTGTAAAAGTGCGAAATTTAATACGAGATATGTACCTTATATATTATTAGTGAGCATATACGGCTAATATAGCGCGAAAGCGAGCTCCAAATGCGAAGCAAGCGCAATCCGCACCTACTGAACACTCAACAAACCATGAGAAACTTGCATATAGGAAAGTAATATCAATATACATATAGAAACATAACAACTACATGTGCCAACATAGCAAATGCAACAAAAGCAACAAATGCAACCACCAAACAACTATCATCCAATTAACATTCAACAAATCCATAACCAAATCAATATAAATTTACTTCTCATCAATATTCATTGAATTGGTTTTCAATTTAATCACATTTGATTTGTTGACATTGGATTTACTAACATTCACTTATTCATATTCAATTAGTTTACATTCACTAATTTATATTCAAGTTAGTTCACTTCCAAATCAAATTCAATTCTATTCAAGTTCATTTTCTTCCAATTTGAATTCAAGTACATAGCTTTCAATTTTATCAATTCAACTTCATTAACACTTAATGAAATATACACAATTAACTAACAATCAAATAACAACCAATGTATATTCAACATAACCAAATTATTTAATTTACATTAAATTTGGTCCAACACTTCTAATTCCAATTGGTTTATATTAAATTGATTTTCATTCAATTATACAATTTCTCAACTTCATTAGCTTCTAATGAATTTACACTTACATTCATTATTCCATATCGATTTAATTTACATTCAATTGATTAATATTTTGTCCATTTATCAATTCAATTGCTAATTCCTTTAACAATATAAGGTTGAATTTCATTTATATAACTCAAGTTCATATTCATCACTTCTCTTGGTTAATTTATTTCGATACCAAAATCAACTTTATTCAACTTCACTTAAGTTATATTCCACATATAAATCAAATTCAGATTCCAATTCCAGTTCTATTTACTTACAAGTTCGAAATGGATTTCAATTTCATTTTCTTGCACTTGCAAATTTTATTTACTCATTCACAATTTATTTTCCAACTTAATAATTGTATTCCAATCATTTTATATAACATTCCAAAGTCTTTTCAATCTTTCAAAACCATTTTTTGAAACCAATTCAATTATCCTTTGAATTTCAAAATCCAGACCCAAATTTTCCAAATTAATTTCATTTAAAACAATTTGGCAGCAATCCCTCTTTTGGAAACCCGAAAATTAACACCAATGATGTCACGATCATCATTGGAATTATTTTCCAACGACCGAAAAGAGTTTAGAGCTTTAATTTCTCCAAAACAATTTTCCAAAATATCAAATCCTTTTAAAACACTTCTCTGGAATTTTGTTTTTAGATTATAAATCACATTTATAAATCTTTTACTCATATAATTTCACTTCTTATATATAAGATTATTTCACAAGTGTAAATCATTTTAATTATAATTCCATACTTATAATTCTTCGCTTATAAAATTTATTCTTTTACAATATGTTTCATTTAACTTATTCAAACATCTTTCAAGTAACTTATATATATTCTTAGATTTCAACAACCAACCAATCAACTCATATACACTTTAATAATTCTGAAAAATTATTCCTTTATATAAAATATAATCAAGGTAAAATTATTTCATTTACCCAATTTAAAATGATACTATATCGGTTTATCTCGCTTAAGAGTTTAGAAACCACTATCGATAATACGGCGTCCCATCTACCGACCAGAATTCACAAACAGCTCAACAGATAAGCAAACACAATATAAAACATTTTTATATTCACTAACAAATACGCGCTTATAGCTATTATTACACTCAAACTCATTCTAGAGTACTACTGACTCTATCTCTAATGAGTAATACTCAACAGAGCTAAGGTTGTCGCTTAACTATAAGCTCTGATACCAAAAGTAACGAATGCGACTTTGTTGGGATTCGAAGGTCGGCATTCTTACGTCCACTGTATCAAATGCCGCATAATCGAATGCCGGAAAACCAAATTGTTAGGTTAAAAAGAAGAGGTAGAAGAAAAAGATAGAAGAAATAAGAAAAAGATAGAACAGAAACAATATCAGAATCTCACATATCGCAACGGAACAACATATAATAGATAAATGAATAATCTTTAAAACAAAGAACTATCTCGGTTATTACATTATATTACATCAGAGTATACAACAACAATATACAACGCAATAAACCATGGACAGTTATACAAACATGTCCCTACAAGTGAATTATACAACGGAAAGATAATATCATATACAAGTAATACGTCTCGCCATCCAGCTCGCCACTTGAGCTCCATAGCACTACTGAATTCCAGAATGACCTGATAACTGACTCTAGACTGCCCGTGTGGAAAAATATGGGCACCCAGAGTTTAGGAAGAGAACAATAAACTCCAGGTCAGTCATGAGACTGGTGTGAGAACTTAAAACAGTTATTTATCTTTTAAAACAGCAACAACAATAGAAGTGGAAAATATCTGCAATGTTTTTAGAAAATGAAACTACCATAAGGCCTCCCCGCACACACACAATGCAAACGCAGAATTGGAGGAGATTTCTCCTTATGATAGTAAAAGATGCTTACTACGCAAAACAAATCATTTTTGATATTATTATTAGTGCATAGTGATGAAAGCATTTCGAAAGTAGAATATAAATCTTAGCCAGCATAGACATTTCGAACTATGCCTACTATAACTACCTTCCAAACAGTGGGACGCCACCATAAGTGAATGGCAGGTTCTACAACTAAAACCGTACAAGATGCATATTGTTTTATTTGGATTTCCAGCAAATGGTCAGGCTAAGGAAATTCCTACTACCAATGGGATCGCCTCTGGCGGGACGTGCCGAGAACTTAACTAGCTCTCTGCCAACACAAGGCTGGGTTACCTTTGTAACTAGTTAACTACTACACGAATATGTCACCCCCCGGTTCTTTGGGACCTTTATCCGAGGGCCCTCTATCACCAAGCAACAACCACACAGAAAAATGAGAGTGGAGCAACCACATAGGTTAAGTATCAGGGCTCCATACCTTACACCACCCTTTTCCAGAAGGGAATGACATACCCTAAAGGGCGCGACCCTCATAACCTTCCGCATATTCCTGTTTTGACCATTTCCGGGGTGTGAGGTCTGACGAAGTCTCATCCACAAAGCTACGCTTTTTCATAAAGCCACACTTTGATCAAAAAATGATCAATAAATAATCATCACATAGCAACACTCAACATGCCACATTACCAAATTGGGAATATATCGCTGATAACCTTCAACTACATAACCTCTGAGCACGTACGTCTCGGAGAAGGGTGTTAAGCTAAGAGAATAAATTCTCCGCCACCACATAAATGTATTTGAAAGAAATCTGGTTTATATCTCAAAATGTAATGTCAGACACGTAACCATACATGTCTGTTCCGGGTTCGAACAGAAGCGAAGGCACTTCCAAAGAAGCCCTTGCAATCCGGGTATTCACAATCCCGATCGAATTTCCCATCACAAAGGAAATCTCCATACCATACCTAACGGTGCAGAGACAATCGATAGGCCATCCTTTCGTTTTCACAAATACCCGGTCTTCACCACCGGTCTTCAATGTCATCCATTACGTCGTATCACTATTCGGAATGGGTAGTCCGAATAACGAGCGCAATAATTTAAAAATAAGTGTAGCATTCAATTTCAACCAATTCATAACAAATAGCCATCAAGGGTCAATATTGATAGTCGGTTATTTAACTATCAATCAATATTCACAACATAACCCTATTTCAAATAATTTTCCAAATTATTTATTTTCAAAAATATCTTTATAAGATATATTTTCCACACTTCAACCATTTGAAAACCAATTTCACATCAATTTACACCCTTCAATCTTTCATTTCAAAATGGTTCATTTAAACCAATTAAATAAATCCTTACCGATTTATTAAATTTATGTCCAAATCCGTAAATTTATTTTCACACTTTTAAAAATAAATCAATGTTTATTTTTAAACAAATTTCCCTTTCTTTTATAAATTCCATAGTGAATTTACATTTCCAAAATATTTATGAATATACAATTTCCCAATCGATTTCTAATATTCATTTTCAATTTATCTTTAAAAGATAAAAATGTCCAAACATTCACTTCATATTGGAAAACATTTCCATACTTATTTAATAATAAGTAATTCACCAATATATTTATTTTCAACATTTTGAAAATATTCAATATACTTAAATCCAAATTAAGTATATATTTTATTCTTTAAAGAAAACATCCTCTTAAACACATTTATTTGAGTCAAAACGAATGTTGCGTAAAACATCGTTATGACAACTCAAAATTACCAGTATAGGGATTCGAAATTAAGACAGATATATAAACCCCAATACTACACAAAACTCTTCCTTTCGGAAATCATTTACTATAACAACAGTGTTATAGTCCACCATTCCCTTCTATTTCTCGAAAACGTCCATTTCAACAATGAATGTTGAAATCTATGGTTTCGACATTTAATACAATTTAAAACATCTTTAAATCGTTTAATTCTATTTAAAATATCACTTTCTCAAAATATTTCTTTAACATATTATTCACTGTCCAAAATCGTGAGTATACTTCCTTTAATAAGTTATAATCATTAAACTTATTAAAATAAGTCGGTTTTGAATTTATAAACAACGTTTATAAATTCTATTTATATTTTACAACAAATTCAACTTATAAAAACACTTTATTAACAAATTCTATCCATATACCATTTGCACGCCAAAATCCAATTTATAAGTTAATTACTTATAAATCTTCTATTTTTCAAAATCTATTCATTTTATAACTTCACAATTTATAAATATATAGATTTCATTCACTTATAAAATCCATTTATACTTCATTTTAACGCTTATAAAAACTCGTTTTATAATCCCAATATTTTAGTTTATAAATATCAGTTTTATAAATATTTTATATAAATCATTTATAATACTTCAAAAATCCCAATTTAAACCATTTTATAAATTAATCAACTAAAAATCACATTTCGGTTATATTTCACAAAAATCATAATTTCTATAACATAAAATTTTCAACGTTTATTTATTTAAAATGAAGCAATTCCAAAATTAAATTTTATTATGAATTCTCAACTTAAATTTCAAAAATCAAATTTTATTTATTTTCGGCATCTAACGATACCAAAAATATATTCGGCCAAAATTTAGCCTTTAACGATTTCAATCACAAAGATAATCATGGAGATTATAAATAGATCAATAAATAGATCAACACACAACATTGAAACCAATTCAATCATTTGAGGAATCCAGTTGGATCCCTCCAACCTGTTTCCCTGCATCCAAAGATATTAGCACAATACCAATTCCGCTTCGAGACGGAATATCGCGGTATATGGGATCTACAAAATACTATCCGCTATTATACGACGCAATAGGGTCTCATTCGCTATATAATGCGGGTAAATCAACTCCAAGTACATATATAATACCAATTCCATACAAGTTGGAATTATAGCGGTATATGTTTTTAGTAAATAACATCGACTTAATATATGGCGCATAGGGTCTATTTAACGCAATAGATAATAAATTATCATCCAATCACACAATCAAGCAATTTTAAATTTAAATATTTAAAATTTAAATCGAAACAATTCGATTGAGTGAGAAGTTCTCACCTTGAGTTTCCGATAACAGTTGTAGCATTTTATTTCGAATAAAATTAAACGTACGTTTAATTTTATCTGAAATTCAAACTAGCTCCAAACGACTCCAATCCAGTTTCATTGCGTAGTTCTCGACAAAACGAACCCAACGCAAGTCGTTTCGTGCGTTTTCGACCTCGTATGAAAAAGTAATGTTATTACAAAGATTATACAAATTACTATACAATTAATTTACAAATTTCTTTTAATGTTTTATACCTAAACATCAGGGCCGTCCATTTTTTTGCCCTAAGATCAAGGCTGTTCGGCCCCCCTTCTTCTCCATCAGTGAACGCACGCACAACAAACCCATGCCGCCACTTTATCATCAATTTTCGTGACCAACTCCAAACGTTTGAAGATGATCAACCTCCACCATTTGAAAGCTCATGACAAGAGTTACCCACAGCCCCAAGGAAGTGGAGCACGGTCGCACGTATCCCAGGAAAAACGCGAAGAAATGCGTGCGTTCGCAGCCAAAATTCTCCCTCATCGTTGCGTCGATCATGATCATACCCGTATAGATCGAAAGATCTCATTACGATCTTTAATGTTGTAGTTAAAAACTTTCTGCAATTGTTTGTGGATTGGAAAGAAAATGAAAAAGAACGTGATGAGATTTCGACCATTAAAACTAAGGCCGGCGGCCAGAGCTAACTAGGGTTTGCAAATGAATTGATGAAGGGTTCCTTTTATAGAATTTTAACGAAAAACACTATTCACTCCAAAATTCTGAACTCCAAATCTCGCGCGGTGACCGGCGTTTTTAGGGTTTACCCCGCGTTCCAAACACAATGGAATATGTTTCGGGAGCCAATTCGATCATCTATGCGAGTTACGGAAATAACCGATCAAATTTCAATTAAATCGATTTAAACCAATTTCTATGCGTTTTGGCTTGCCCTGGACAAACTGTAATCCGATTGACACGAAATTTGAAACCTTAAAATAATATCACATTACGGATCCGATGAAACTAGTTTCGTCGAAATTCGGGACTGTTTGAAAAATGACTATTTTCACTAGTCGATTAAATATTAAATATTCAATTTTCACAAATTAATTTTAAATTCGATTTTAAAAGTTCTATAACATCATTCTAACTCCAATACGATATAATAAAATTTTACAAATCATTTTCAATCACATTAAACCCAATTTTCAATTATTTCCGTATTTTCAAATATTAAATTATCGATTTAATTATCCAATTAAATCTAGATATTCGAAAAATAAATTATTCGACTTATAAATTTCACTTATTAATATTTAAAATCAATTAAATATACAAATTTAATTGACAGAAATTCTGGGTCGTTACACTAAGAAATGTGAAAATTTTATATGGACTCCAAAGTATGAGGAGGCATTTTTGGAATTGAAGAAGAGGTTGGCCAGTGCCCCGGTTTTGGCTATTCCATATGGTAATAGTGGGTTCATAGTTTACACTTATGCTTGTGGAGTGGGACTAGATGCTGTGTTGATGCAGCATAGTAGAGTGATTATGTATGCAACCAGGCAGTTGAAGCCTCATGAGAAGAACTGTGCTATGCATGACTTGGAGTTATTTTCTGTTGTCTTTGCATTGAAAATGTGGAGGCACTACTTGTTGGGTAAGGATCTTTCTTTTCTTCTTTAGTTTCTTTCTAATCTTTAGGATACAAGAAGTAAGATTTCTTTCTTTAAATTAGGTGAAAAATTCGAGCTCTTCACAAATCATAAAACCCTAAAGTATCTATTCAACAAGAAGGATGTAAACCCAAGGCAACAAAGGTGGTTGGAATTCTTGGCGGCTTATGACTTGGATATTCTGTATACACAAGGGAAGGCAAATGTGGTGGTGGATACTTTGAGTGGGAATGCTGTTTTGACTCTCTTGGAGATTACCCCGACGCTTCAGAAAAGGAATTATGAGGAATCAAAGGGAGGAAGAGATTCTTGAAGGTTTAATACAAGGTGTTGAGGAAGGTAGATGTTCGGATTTCAAGATGGATAGCCGTGGTGCTTTGAGGATGAACGGATGATTGTATATCCCAGATATGGGTGGGCTGAGACAGGAAGTTTTGTCAAAATGCCACAAGCCTAAGTTAAGTATTCATCCAGGAGTTCATAAGATGTACAAGGATATGAAAAGAGTATTTTGGTGGCCGAGGATGAAGGACATTTCAGTCTTTGTTAGCAAGTGTTCATGCTGTCAACAAATCAAAGGTGGTCATCAGAAGACAGCCGGATTATTACAACCTTTGGAAATACCCAATTAGAAATGGGAAATGATATCAATGGATTTTATCGATGGTTTGCCCAGAACCAGAAAAGAGAATGAAGGAGTGTGGGTTATCATGGATCAGCTAACGAAGGGTGCACATTTTATCCTGGTCAAGCCAACTAAATCTGCAGCTTCAATTGGAAGAAATTTATATGAGGAAAATAGTTCGTCTACATAGAGTTCCAATAAGTATAGTAAGTGATTGAGATCCTATCTTCACGAGCCAATTCTAGGAAGCTTTGCAAACAACTTTGGGAACAAAGTTAAGTCTAAGTATTGCCTACCATCCTCAAATCGACGGCCAGATTGAAAGAGTTAATCGCATTTTGGAAGATATGCTGAGAGCCTATATTCTTGATTTTGGAGGATCATGGGAGGATCATATTCACTTGGTTGAGTTCTCCTATAATAATAACTATCAAGCTAGCATTGGAATGGCGCCTTATGAAGCTCTGTACAGGAGACCGTGAAAATTGCATGTGTGTTGGATAGAATCTGGAAATTGTTTAGTGCTTGGTCCAGATATGATTCGAGAGGCGACGAAGAAAGTTAAAATGGTTAGAAGAAGGATTAGGGAAGCTCAGGATTGCCAAAAGAGTTATTATGACAAGAGAAGGAAGGATTTGGATTTTGAAATTGGCAATGTTGGTATGTGAAGATAAATCCCATCAAAGGAGTCGTTCGATTTGGAAAAGCGGGGAAGTTGGCACCCAGATACATTGGACCATTCAAGATTATAGAAAGGATTGGGTCGCTCGCTTACAGAATTGAGTTGCTCGAAAATTGTTAAGATTTCACAATGTGTCCCATTTGAGGAGAAGCATATATGACCATCTTCTGTGGTGGAAATGTCAATTCAAGATGACATGGAAATAGAACCAAACCTGACGATAATTAGGCATCCAGTTAGTATGATGATCAAGATGAGAAGAATTTGCGCGACAAAGTGATGCGACTAGTTAAGATTCAATGGAGCGATGAACCCAGAGATTGCACTTAGGGAAACTGTGGATCACGTAAAGGAATCTTATCCTAGATGGATGTTATGATAGTTATTGTGTACGTGTCATGGATGTGTTGTTGTTTTGGATGCTCGTATACCTTTTATATGAATTTTATGGTATGAATATATGATTCCTTTTGCGTTAACTTTTGTTAGAAATTTCAGGGATGAAATTCTTTTAAGGTGGGTAGAATGTAACGACCCAGGGTTTGGTTGCTTTAACCAAGAAATTATATTTATTTTATATAGCCATTAAAATATATTTTTATTAATAAATAAAATCATTTTAATTAATTAATAATAAGGGAAAATCGTTTTAAAATTTATTTACCAAATTAAATAGTTCATAGAAAAATAGAAAATGAGACTGAAGAAATTATCCGAAATTTCGACCTTTCGACACCGAAAAATTGTCAGGGATGTTTTTGGTCTTTGAGCACCATAAGTAAACATATATAGTAGATAATTAACTAAATAATAACACACTTAGGAATAAATTATCTTATGTTAATTATAATTAACAAGTGATGTGACAATTCATAACTTTAAAAATAATAAACATTATATATAAAGATATATTATTAAGCGTTGTCATATCTTAATGTTTTCATAATTGGATATCATTACTCATCTTGAACTTAAGGATTTTACTAGAGGAGGGAGGATGTGACAAGCGACAGGGACAGGAAGGTGATGTGATTTTTCAATATCATAACATATTATGTTAAATCATTAAAGTGTAAATTAGTAATTTTCTCCATTTCTTTTTGCCTATAAATATACATCCACACACATACATTCTCATTTGCTTTCTTCTTTTCACTTTCTAAAAATTCCTGCCCAAAATATCCATAGCTTTCATAGTTTGTAAAATTTATAAAAAAATCACTCTTTTCCACTCAAACTCTTCTCTTTAGCTCACTAAAACCATTCTACATCTATATCTACACGTCCTCTTCTAGAATAAAGACCCTTCCACCAAATACACATCAGGTCGAGCCCATATATGACCATGGCAAGCCTAATCTAGGTTTTTAGTGTTTATCGACAAATTTTCTATCGGTTTAGAAACCGCCGATAAATTTCGAAATGAAAACAACTACAAGCGCACGGCGTACAATTTTAGTACGTGATGAGTAAGGGTCTATCTACAGGGAATTTTTAAGATTTTAGAATTTTCAATTCAATCAAATTAGACCAAAGTGAGAGGAAATTGTTAGCTACAAAAAAAGAAGCTAAAGCTAGAATTCAAATGTGATTTAAAAACTATTAGATTAGAGAACAATTTAGAGGCAAATCCACTCTCATATTATGGTAATTCAACAAACAAATAATTTATGATCTCTAGCTTTGATATTAAGTGAAATAATTGTTGTATTTATCATAAGTATGATTCGTTTATGTTATTAATTAACATAACTCAAACCATCAAACTATAATACAACAAATCAACCACTTATAGATTCACATGAAAATGAAGCCAAAGCAAAAGCTATTAGTATGATCAATTTACAATTGTAACTACTAATATTGATCATCAAATTTCATTTTTACTTTCATTTCAAAATTAAAAATTAATTAGCAAATGATGATGTAGATTGTGTTTATGTTGAATAAGAATAGCTCATCTCTACTACTAATAAAGAAAATTCGTTGCATTAATTTACTCGGCGTCTTTTTAAAATTTCAAAAATGCCCTTGCTTTTTGTTTACAATAATATAAACAGTCCGTGTGTGAAGCACGGGCCAATTCTAGTTTGCATAAGCAATATATGCTATCGGACTCACTTGTATAAACTTACATCAAAATCCACTTTCATGAAGCATAAACTAAAGATCATAAATCATAAAAATGTTGAAATTACATAGTGTTTAAGAGCTTCATTACCCTTAAATTGAAGGGGTTTAACTGCTCATTTGTATTATCAAATCAACAGATGTAAGTTTCAACATTGGAAATCAAAGAGAAGTAGAAATTAAAAAAGGAAATGAGATTAACTACTTGCATGAAATAACATCAAATTAATTGCATGAATGTAAATCTAAGCTATGAACATAAAATGAAAGAGAGCATAAAAATAAACATTAACAATAAAACAAAGAAAAGCATATAGAGAAGAAGAGAGAAAGAGGCTTGGAAGCCATTTTTATTTCACTTGATTTTTGTTTACAACTTGCTAATTTCTTAAGCAAATATATGAGAGAGCAGAAGATGTTTCTATGTACATAAGAGGGCTATTTATACATGTATAAAAGCCTAATTCTATTTTCAGGAAGCTTCCCAAAGTTTCCTTTAGGAAGTGTGGCATCCAAGTAACCATTAGCCACTTGTTAATCCATCATTTAATGTGCATTAAGCTTTAATCTCCACTTAATTGTTCATTAGATTCTAATTGCAAATTTAGGCAAGTAGGCGGGGTCCTCCATGATCATGGTCTTGAATCATTTCCTTCTTCTTTCCTTTGTATTCATTTGTGCATGCATGTATCTTCATAATAGCCTCTTCAATATGCATCCAAATTCATATAAAAATCATCAAAAAATGTCCATGTAAAAAATCTCAAATTGACATATGCACAAAAATGACCATTTTGCCCCTGAATGAAGATAAATATATGATGATTTAAAAATAATTGAATTATGGTTTTAAACATGTTAAAATGCCCAAATATGTCTTTTATTTAATTAAAAAGAAATAAAATGTGGATGTATATACATATATGCACATTTACGTGCACATCAAATACCCCCACACTTATCTTTTTATTCGTCCTCAAATAAAGGAAAACAAAGACAAATCCATTATCATAGGAAGCACGGTTGCATTGAGCGAATGCAACAAGCCATTAAACCTCTGGGTGTCCCTAGTAGGAGGAGTGTTGTCTCGTGAGGGTTTTCAGCGGATACTACCCACAAAATCCAAATGCAAAGTGAAAATATTTACAAAGTGCAAGATTTGTTTACAATGGGATGAATGCAAGTTTTTGAAAGTATTTACAAATGAAGGATTCACTCTCAAATCGACACATAAGTTAAATATAGGTTTTTTTCATTATCTTGAAAATTTAAGCCATTTACTCGTCATCCAGCAAAAACAAAGTCATCGAAACAAATGGACTATAGTTTAACTCATTGTTTCGGTCGATGATACAGTGTAACTATAAAATAGATCCTTCGTTGGTTGTCAAAGTTTATCAAAGTGGTATTTTAATTTCTTTTCAATAACAAGTTAAATCAAACAAGATAAAATGGTGCTTGGATTTTGATTGCTTACTCTCTCTTACTTGAAAATTTCATCGATATTAACTATATTTACATATGCCTAACTAAGCTAAACTGAGGCCAAATATATTACCCATGCACCACCTTGCGGACTGATGTGAGGGGAATACAGAGCGTAGCGAGTGAACACACAAGTGTGAACAATTATCGACTGTAGGCGTTATAAGAATTTTTATATACATACACCTAACATAGATAAACTGAGGCCAGATATACTAATCATGCACTGCCTTCAAGGCTTATTTGAGAAGGTTACAGAGCATGGTGAGTGAACAAACAAGTGTGACACATGGCTCTAGGTGTTAAAAATATATATACATATATACAAATGTTTTTTTACTTATACATACATATATTTTCTTTTTTTAGAAAGAGAGAGTTTTGCAAAATCGTCTTAGTACCATTTAACTTGGAAGATAAAAATGGTATATCCTTTGCTTTAAATTACCACTTTTTCAAACGAAGATTTTCAATTCGAACTTACTTCATAATTAACACATATGAACCTTCCTATATACTAGTTAAACCATTGTTATTTGTAATCAAACTTCATTTTTATTTTTGTTAAGACAAATAAATTTTTAAAAATTTCAATTTATTAACCAAAACTTATACTTATCCCATAGTGTTTCTTCAAAAATAAATCAAAATGCTAAAAAAAGAAAATGTCTTTGAGATTTAGAAATTTTGAGATTTTTTTTAAGTTAAAAGAAAATGAAAATTCAAAAATTCCACGAAACTAAAAATAAAATGAAAATAAAATGAGACCCGCCACACTTAATTTTAATTGTGTCCCCACAGTCAATGCATGATATAATGAGTGTAACGGGGAAAAATATGTACATATTTACAAAAGTGGGTTAACATTCTTACTAGATGTAGCTTGGCTCATGAAGAATCATGAGCTCATCCTCTTGGTTACTGGCAATTCCAAGAAAGGTTTCGTACGATGACCATTGACTTTGAAAATCAATCCATCCCTGGGGTTTTCTATTTCTACGGCACCATGTGGAAAAACAGTTCGTACCACAAATGGTCCGGTCCATCTTGATTTAAGTTTCCTAGGGAATAAATGAAGTCTTGAGTCATATAAAAGAACTTTTTGCTTAGGCGAAAACGTTTTCCTTAGGACTGAATTGTCATGAAAAACTTTTGTTCTTTCTTCGTAAATTTTCTCGTTTTCACACACATCGTTCCTAAGTTCTTCGAGTTCATTGAGTTGTTGTTTTTGATTTTCACCACCTTTATCGAGATCAAATTTTGAGTTCTTTATTTCCCACAACGCTTTATGTTCGACTTCAACAGGTAAATGGCAAGATTTACCGTAAACTAAACGAAATGGAGACATCCCAAGGTTAGTTTTAAAAGCAGTACGTTAAGCCCAAAGCGTGTCGGCCAATTTCTGAGACCAATCTTTTCAATTTTTGTTAATGGTTTTCTTCAAGATTTGTTTTATTTGTCGATTTGAAACTTCAACTTGGTCACAAGTCTGAGGATGATACGGAGTAGATAACTCATGGGTTATCGAGTATATTTTCATTAAAGTTTCAAAAGAACGGCTGCAAAAATGGGCCCTGTTATCATTTATTATTGTGCAAGGTGTATCAAACCTCGAAAAGATATTTTCTTTGAGAAATTTCACAAAAATTCCATGGTCGTTGGTTTTGCATGGAACAGCTTCGACCCATTTTGAGACGTAATCGACATCGAGAAGGATATACAAGTTTTCAAAAGAATTAGGAAAAGGTCCCATAAAGTAGATACCCCAAACAATAAAGATATTGATCGTAAGAATGGGATTTAGAGGTATCATATTTCTTTGATAAATTTGTCCAAGCATTTGACATCGATTGCATGTTTTGCAAAATTCGAATGAGTCTTTGAAGAGAGAAGGCCAATAGAAACCACACTAAAGCACTTTTTTCCGCAATTTTTCGAGGACCGAAATGTTTGCTGCACGCTTGATCGTGGCAAAATGAAAGAACACTCCTAATCTCGTTATCCAGAATGCAACGTTGGATGATTTGGTCCGGGCAATATTTGAAGAAGTATGGATCGTCCTAATATTAATACTTCACTTGGGACATGAATTTCTATTTGTCCTTTTTGGACCAAGATGTGGGAGTTTCTTTTGTGACTAAGCAGTTCACTATATCAGTGTACCATGGACCGTTGGAAATCAAAAGAAGTTGTTCACCGGGGAAGTTTTCATTGATTGGCAAACAAGATGGTGTGTTCGGAAGACGAGACAAGTGATCAGCTATAACATTATCAGATCCTTTTTGTCTTTGGTTGTAAGGTCAAATTCTTGAAGTAAAAGGATACAACAAATCAATTGGTATTTAGCATCCTTTTTAGCAAAGAGATATTAAACCGTAGAGTGGTCCGTGTACATAGTATTGTGTGAACCTATCAAGTAAGGTCGAAACTTTTCGAGCGCAAAAACGACTTCTAGAAGCACTTTTTCGATTGTTGTGTAGTTGAGTTGAGCGTCATTCAAAGTCATACTCGGGTAGTAAACGACATAAAGGATCTTTTTGATGCGTTGTCCTAAGACAGCACCAACTGCAAAGTTTGAAGAGTCACAGATTATTCGAAATAAAAATCCCTATTGGGTGCGCAAATGATTGGAGCAGAAATGAGTTCGTTTTTGAGATGTTCAAGAGAAGAGATACACTCAGAGTTGAAATCGAATGTAATGCCTTTTTCGAGAAGAGTCGTCAAAGGACGAGCGATTTTGCTGAAGTGTTTCACAAGCATCCGTAAAAGTCAGTGTGTTCTAGAAATGATCGAATGCCCTTAACAGATTTGGAAATGGGTAGGTTGGCAATTACGTCAATCTTTGCTTTCTCTACCTCAATGCCTTTATTTAAGATGATATGTCCAAGGACTATGCCTTATTTGACCATAAAGTGGCATTTTTCCCAATTAAAGTCAAATATTTTTCTTTACATCGATTTAGAACCAACTCGAGATGATGTAAACATTAGGAAAAAGAATCGCCAAAGATAGAGAAATCGTCTATAAAAACTTCTAGAAAGCGTTCAATCATGTTTGAAAAGATTCCAACCATGCATCATTGGAAAGTAGTAGGTGCATTACAAAGTTTGAATAACATTCGTCGATAAGAAAATGTACCGAATAGGCAGGTGAAAGTCATTTTCTCTCGATCTTCGGGAGCAGTTGGAATTTGGTTATAGCTAGAATAACCATCAAGGAAGCAATTGAATTCGTGGCCGGCTAAACGTTCAAGCATTTGATCAATGAAAGGAAGAGGGAAGTGATCTTCTCGTGTTGCGGCATTTAGTTTTTGATAGTCAATGCAAACACGCCAAGCCGTTTGAGTACGAGTTGGAATAAGTTCATTTTAATCGTTCTTGACAACGTTTAGCCAAGAGTTTTTCGGTACAACATGAATTAGGTTAACCCATGAACTATCAGAGATTGGGTAAATGATTTCGTTGTCGAGAATTTTAAGAATTTCATCATGCATTGCATCTTTCATTTTTGGATTAAGCCTTCGTCGTGTGTCATGAACAGGCTTGGCAACGCCGATTAAATGGATGCGATGTTGAACAAGAGCGGGACTAATTCCCTTTATATCGGAGATCAACCATCGAATCGCTTCCTTGTTTTTCAAAAGAATGGAGAGAAGAGAAGTTTCTTGGTCAAGAGAAAGATCGTTAGAAATTATGATAGGACAAGTTTCGTTTTCACCTAAGTATGCATACTTAAGGTGATCGGGAAGTGTTTTGAGGTCCAACTTTGGGAGTTGTTCGGTCAAAGAATTGGGTTGAGATTCAGACTTAACTGGAAGCGATTCAAAGGGAAGAGTGTATTCAATTTCGTTGGGAATTTCATAAAACAATTTTTTGTACTCGGCTTCGCATTTGTCATTAAGGTCAAGTGTCTCAATTTTGAAGTTTTCGTGAATGGCACTAACTTCAGGGCGTTTGGTCATGAGGTTCGTTCGATTGGCTTTCAAGATTGAAAATGTTGAGATCCAAAGTCATGTTTCAAAATAAGATTTTCATCGAACCGTTACGACAATTGATTAAAGCATTTGAGGTGGCTAAGAATGGTCAGCCTAAAATCAATGGAATTTGACTCATGGGATTTGTCACAGGGTGTGTTTCGAAAATGATAAAATCAACAGGGAATATGAATTGCCCTACTCGAATGAGCACATCTTCAATTTCTCCCATGGGCTTCTTAATGGAACGATCGACGAATTGAAGCATGACTTTTGTGGGTTTGAGCTCACCTAAGCCTAGTTGTTCATATATGGAGTATGGAATCAAGTTGACACTCGCGCCTAAGTCTATGAAACATTTGTTAATCTTCTTGTCTCCAATTGTACATGAAATCATAGGGCAGCCAAAATCTTTGTATTTTACGGGCATGGATTGGGACAAGACTTCACTCAAACTAGAAGTTAGGAAGACTTTTTTGGACACTTGAGTGTGTCGCTTTTGGGTACATAAGTCCTTAAGAAATTTCGCGTAAGTGGGGACTTGCTGAACGATATCAAGAAGCGGGATGTTCACTTTCAGTTGCATAAAAATTTCCAACATATTTTCCATTTGGTCCGAGTGTTTCTTGGGTCAAAGACAATGTGGGAATGGAACATGATACTCGATAGGCAGGTATATTCAAGTAGTAGAAGAAGAATTTTGATTGGTATTTGATTCAACGTTTGCATCCACGTTCTGTTCAGATTCGTTCATTGTTTTAGAAGCGTCGAGAGAGGTTTCAGACAAATCGTTCGGATTAACGACTTGATTGTCGATTTGTTTACTAGAACGTAGAGTTTTGATAGCATTCAATTGGGTGACATTGCTATCTTGAACAACATGGGCTTGATTTGAATTTGCATTTTGATTTCTGGGATTTGGAATGAGCTGGCTTGGGAATGTTCCTCGTTCGCGTTCATTTACAAACGTGGCTAATTGACTCATTTGCATTTCAAGTTTTGCAATCGATTGGTTCGTGTTTTGCATATATGACGTCAATAAATTTTGCAAATTGCTATTCGATTGAAGGCTTTCAGTAGTTGCTTTATCCAATGTTTCAAGAGTTTTCTTAGGTGAACTTAAACATTTATCGTCTTGGGGAGGATGGCAGAATTTGGCTGAAAATTTGATTGTTGCGGTTGATTATAAGATGGACCCGCAAAGTTTGGCTGAAAATTATTGAGCTGAAAAGGAGGATTCGAAGCATTATTCGGGAATGCTTGAAAATTGGGACGAACCGTATTCATGTTGGGATTGTTTTGGTTCCAAGAAAAATTTAAAAGATTTCTCCAACCAGGGTTGTACGTTGGAAAGCAAATAGAAGTAGAAATTAAAAAAAGGAAATAAGAATAACTACTTGCATGAAATAACATCAAACTAATTGCATGAATGTAAATCTAAGCTACGAACATAAAAAGAAAGAGAGCATAGAAATAAACATTAACAATAAAACAAAGAAAAGCATGTAGAGAAGAAGAGATAAAGAGGCTTGGAAGCCATTTTTATTTTACTTTGATTTTTGTTTACAACTTGCTAATTTCCTAAGCCAATATATGAGAGAGTAGAAGATGTTTTCATGTACATAAGAGGGCTATTTATACATGCATAAATCCCTAGTTCTATTTTTAAGGAGCTTCCCAAAATACCCTTTAGGAAGTGTGACCACCACGTAACCATTAACCACTAATTAATCCATCATTTAATGTGCATGAAGCTTTAATCTCCACATAGGTATTCATTAACTTCTAATTGTAAATTTAGGTAAGTGGGTGGGGACCTCCATGATCATGGTCCTGAATTATTTCCCTCTTCTTTCCTTTGTATTCATTTTTGCATGCATGTATCTTCATAAAAGCCTCTTCCATATGTATCCAAATTCCTAACAAAATCATCAAAAATGGTCCAAGTAAAAGTTCTCAAATTGACATATGCACAAAAATGACCATTTTGCCGCTGAATGAAGATGAATATATGATGATTTGAAAATAATTGAATTATGGTTTTAAACATGTAAAAATGCCCGAATATGCCTTTTATTTAAATATAAGGAGATAAAATATGGATGTGTATATATATATATATATGCACATTACGTGCACATCATTTAGGCATCTAAAAGCTTCACGTTTGCAAGTTAGGACCAAGTGCTAGCATATATCAAAGTTCTAGGGGAAGTTGCTTTGAGATTTGTAAAGCTTTTGGTGAGTAAACTACCTTATGTTGGAAAAGATTTTTACTATATTATTAAGTCATTATTATAGTGATAATATAATAAAGAAGTTGAATGGTAACCATGTGGTTTGATTATTAATTGGATGGTTTATTATAACTTGATTTGGTTATGGAAATCGATGTTGTATTTTAAGGTTAGTTAGCATGTATATATGGATGTATACTTGCAACCTATGATGAAGATGGTTTATGTTAGTAATGCATTGATTGTAAAACATGAGCTATGGCATGAGTTTTGACAAACAAAGTTAGCTACTTTGTGTAATTGCGACAGATTTGAGATCCGGCTGGAACCGAAGTTGTTTTTCGAAGTTTAAAATTTTGAAATGGATTAAGTTTATAGCCTTAGTTTCAAAAGTTTTTTATTTTAAATTTTCTAAAGAATGTTTCAAACCATGAGGAAAAAAGTAAGAGGTTGTGAAGTGGTTCACTAAGAATACGTTTGAGCGAACTGCGTCCATAGCGATAGTCGCCATGGATGCAGTTCGACGAAATTTATCGATTTTAGTTTCAAGCAGCTTTAACTTGAAATTGTTTTGTAAAAGTTTTCAAAACAAACTTAATTAGTAATTAAAAAGTAATTAACTTTTTTAATCTAGTTTTTTAATTAATTAGTTAAATAAACAAATAATTAAACTTAATTCGTAATTAACAACGTAATTAGTAATTAATCAACACTTAAGTTAAGTTAATGACTATTGTTTGATTAATTAAATTTTTATTCGGTATTTTAAATGGTTAAGAAGTAATCAATGGTTAATAATTATTTAATTAAGTGATTGTTTAAATAATTAGGGTTTAATTAATAATGATTTGATTTAACCTTGATCATGATGCATTAGGAAGTTAATTATGGCCTAACTAAGTTCATAAGTCTAATTAGAGTTTAATTATAATTTAATCTTAATTTGATTTGGATTAATTAAGATTTAACTAAGGTATAAACCAACTTACTTATTTAATTAAATATTTTCCAAAGGTGATTTTAAATTAAACCGAATGTGTTTTTAAGCCAATATTCTTCTCAAGGTGAATTGATTCCAAACCAAATGATCTCCTGTCTGGACCATTAAGCAACCAAATGAATTAAAGTAGTGATTGAAAACGTTGACTCGTTTATGGAAAGTAAGTGATTAGTGTTTAGCATGAATTTTGCATATCAGAATTGTGATAAATATAAGGAGGTTAATTTCGGTAAGCGGGTCATGATAACTTAAGTATGGAATATATTTCCATATGTTAATCTCCCACCTGATAGTGAAGTTGTTCATTATCAATATCTTGACCCTTTTAAATTATCGAATGTTGATTTGAAGAGACCGTGAGATGACCCACTTTCTCCTACTAATTTTTTTTATATAGTATCATACTGTGGTCATCTACTCAAGAGAATGTTATCTCTAAATTTTTCTCTAGCCAGGATCTTTTATCCAATATAAAAACATTGTGTTGTTCAACTTATCAAATTTACATATGTGAAACCATGTAAATTATTCCCTTTTTTTTACTTGAATCAGAGTATATATTAATAAGTAGGAATCTGCTTTGAAAATCATTAAATAATTTATACATAACAATTTCTTTTCTTTAGAATACAGTTTTCCCCAGTCATTCTTATTTCTACTAAACTATTTATAACCTGCCCTTTAAATCCCTGTGCATGCTTATTTACTAATAGGATTTTTAAATATTTTAATTCTTTTTCAAATAATTATTAACTTGAAATAATGAGGCTTACTCTACTTGTATATGTAATTAGTTTTTCTCTACAAGCTGTGTTTTAAAACTATTTAGAAGGGGTTGAACCCAGGCTTAGTAAAAATGGTCAAGTTAGCCTGAATTCTATTGCCACTATACTCAAGCAAAACACACACATAATTCTGGGTTTCTTTATGTGTCTTTAGGCTATTATTTGCCATTTTTTTTCCCATGAGATCTCACAACAGTTACAAGGTTATTCTTTTAGTTTAAATCTACTAGTCATTTCAGATTTTTCTAGTACTGCACATTTTTGTTAAATATTCCAGAAGTTAATATTAGAAGCTATTTTACTTGACAAAGCATTCCCAAATCAACTCACAACTTTCAACAGAAATTCCATATTAAGTTCAATACTTGCAAACAGAAAATATTACTACATCAGTTTCTTCCCAAATAACTTAACTAACAACCCATAACATAAATTCAACTTAAACTCTATTTCAATATCAGTGAGTCTGTAACTATTGTATCTAAATTCTTAGCAGCTAATCCATCCAATTCTTGATCAAAGAAATGCCTATTTACCTGCAGAATCACCATGAGCTGCCTCATAAAAATATGAGACACCCAATGGTGCACAAACACACAAAAGGTCAGACTAATTGTCTGGTATGAGCAATCTTACTGAAAATCTAAATTTAGATAACTTTTCTCATTTTCAAATAAATTCTAAAATAAATAAAGGAAAGCAATATTTCTCTTGTATGTCTTCCTGTTTAACCTGTGCATGTTCATTATTGCCCAACAAAATAATTCATGATTCAATGTGTTGTGTCAGGGAGCACAAACATATAATCCATCCATAAAATACTTTAAAACAACCAATATAATCATCCTTTAAATCATCTTTCCTCATCTACAAACTTTCTGGCTATCGGGGATTTTACCCAAGCCTTCTTATGAACTTATTTTTAGAATTCAATATCAGGTATTTTATGTTGGTCTTTAGCTACTTTCCTTCTATCAAATCACACATTGTCTGGGACATATTCACTGTTAACCCAGCACACTCAGGCCCCTGGGTATAATCATACCATGTGTGAGCTTGCAATGTTCCCCTTGCCAAGCCATATTTTGTAGCCCTAAGATCCAAAATCCTTAGTTAAATTACTAAGTGTTTATTTTCCCCTCCCCCAATTGTGCTAATCCCTTCTGCATCTCATATTTAATCAGAGAAAATAAATTACTCAACCATCATGCTTGTATTCAAGAAATAATAGATCATGTTTTCATAAACATAGATTTAATCATACTAGCTAGTCTGAGTTCTCAGTATACATGTTATTTAAATCATGGGTTTTTAATGGATCATGTTTATAAATATATGGTCATAAATTGTTTTCTCTGTTGCATCCATTACCTCCGGTTTAATCAGGTGCCCACAATTTCATAAGATCTGACTAAACCACAAGTCTTTATTCTTATCTGTATTTATTTGTAAACATAGAAGCTCAGCACATGTGTAACATTGCACTTCTATATTTCCACTTATTTAATTATGAGACATAAGCAGCAACCATTCTATGCTGCGGTCCCATCTTTTCTTTTTCATTTTTAGACCATAGATTTACAACATTTTCCCTTGGGATTTTCTTTTAATAAATTACTGTATGCAGAAAACACATAAAGGAAAACATCTCCTGTCAAGATTAATGCATAATACAAGTGATCATTTTAAACAGGAAATCCATAATCATATTTTCTGGGTATATCAATAAAGTGGGTAGAACATTTAAACAGATCATCAACACACCCAAAATAAACACAGATTATATAGATGAACTATTTAGGCTGCCTCAATATTAAAGACTTAATGCCAAGTTTTCAGTGAGATTACTCACCTTAATCCTTTTTCCTTTGATCTTCTGTTTCCCACTTATCTCTAATGGCCAATGCTTCTCTCTTTTTTTTTTCCTGCTTGCTATATATATTTTTCCTTTGTTTTTAAGTAAATGGTGGCAGATCTCTCCACCCTTAAACCTTCTTATAACAGACCTTGGCTGCCTCTAGGGTTTTAGAATTTACCCAATGTCAATTTTACCCTACCACTTATAATCAGCCTCTCATTTTTATTTCAAGAGAAAAATGGGTAAGTGGTCCCTGCCTTTATTTTCAGGAACTATGCTTTATTACTCCGATCATATCATTTGCATGATTTTTTTCTTATAAAGCTATGGAAATGGCTAAAAGTGGATAAAGTGTTTGTTCAAAAACTCATACCATTTCCATGCAATTTTAATTTTTCCTTCAGCAAGCATTTGTTTGAAGTACATGTATAATACATGTATCTCTATCCTTACCTAAGCCTTTATTTTCTTTATACTAGACTTGTTTTAATGACACAATCATATCTGTAATAATCATGTCATGCCTATATATTTGTAATTTGTTTATTCTAACTTACAAATTAATTTTTGCTTATTTTATCTTGCAGAGAAATATATGCAGGTGTGTGCACTATCTTGTGTACATATCCATATTTAAACATTGCACTTGCAATCAGTTTATTATTTTCTAGGCAGCCAAATTTTTAAACAAGCATAAACTAATTTAAATTATAAAACTTGTTCATAAAATCAGGGTTATCACATATACCTCTCCTTTTTAGGAATTGTGTCCCACAATTCTTTCATACTTAATTCAGACATCATTAATTCAGAAAATCAATCATTCTCAAACCAATCACTTAATTAAACCCTATACATATTACCTTTTATTCAGTCAAACAGTTTTGGATAGTCATTTCTGATTTTATCTTCCACTTCCCATGTGCAATCATTTGGGTCAAAGCTCCATTGCACTTTCACCAATTTAATTTCTTTGTTCCTTAATTTCTTAATTTCTCTTGCAATTATACCTACTGGCTCTTTTTCATAAATAATTCCGGGATCAATCTGCACATCCCTAGTGGATTCCAAGATTGTCTTTGCATCATGAATCCATCTCCTTAACTGAGACACATGAAAAACATTATGCATTGCTCTCATCTCCTCTGGCAATTCTAACTTATAGGCTACATTTCCAATTCTTTCTAAAATTTTATATGGTCCTATGTATCTGGGAATTAATTTTCCTTGTTTCCCAAATCTTAGAACCTTCTTCATAGGTGATATTTTAATAAATACAAAGTCTCCAACATCATATTGCACTTCTTTTCTTCTTTGATCAGCATATTTCTTTTGCCTGTCTTGGGCAGAAGCAATCCTTCTCCTAATCAAAGCTATCTTTTCAGAAGTCTCTTTTACATTTTCTGGTCCTAAGACCACCTTCTCCCCAGATTCAATCCAACTTGAAGGTGATAGACATGGCCTACCATAGAGTGCTTCAAAGGGTGCCATGCCTATGCTGCTGTGATAGCTATTGTTGTATGCAAATTCTGCTAAAAATATGTGATTCTCCCAGCTTCCTCCCCAATCCAATACACATGCCCTCAACATGTCTTCAAACAATTTATTCACAATTTCTTTTTGACCATCAAATTGAGGGTGATATGTTATACTCAAGCATAAATCAGTCCCCATTGCTTTGTGAAAACTTTGCCAAAACTTTGAAGTGAAGATGGTATCTCTGTCACTTACTATGGTTTTTGGTACTCCATGCAATCTAACTACTTCTTTAATAAATAATTGAGCTAATGTGCATGCATTCCTTTCTGATTTTACAGGTATGAAATGGGCTGATTTGGTTAGCCTATCCACTACAACCCAAATACTATCATTTCCCCTCCTAGTTTTAGGAAAACCATCAATGAAATCCATTGATATGTCTTCCCATTTCCACTGTGGTATTGGTAAAGGTTGGAGCATTCTCGAGGGTCTTTGATATTCAGCTTTTACCTGTTGACAAACCATGCACTTAGACACATAAGTGGCTGCTGCACTTTTCATACCTTTCCACCAATAATCTCTTTTGAGGTTATGATACATTCTTGTGCTTCCTGGATGTATGGTATATTTACTGTTGTGATAAGCATCCAATATTTCTTGCTTTAATTCATCATTGGCAGGAACACATATTCTTTTACTTTTCTCCAGTTGACCTTGTTTATTCAATTGAAAATCTTCCATTGTCTCACTATTCAATATTTGAATTTTCTTCTCAAATAAAAATGAATCTTGGTCTTGTAGCTTTACAATTTTATTCTTCAATTCAGACTCCAAGGTAATAAAGCTTAACCTTCCCATCTCTACATTCCCACTGCATATGCTCATGCTCTCTATATCCTCACTTTCTACCTCTGAATCAATCAACAGTGATAAAGTGTTGAACTCTTCTATCATTAATCTAGCTACATTGGCATGTTGTCTACTTAAAGCATCTTCTACTCTATTAGCTTTTCCAGGGGTGTACAATATTTCAAAATCATATGAGGCTAGTAGTTCAGTCCACCTTTGCTGCCTCATATTCAATTCTTTTTGTGAAAAAAAATATTTAAGTGACTTATGGTCTGTGTACACTTCAAATTTTGCCCCTAACAAATAGCGTCTCCATAATTTAAGAGCATACACTATAGCAGCCAATTCAAGGTCATGTGTTGCATACCTTACCTCACTGGGTTTTAACTGTCTGGAGGCATAAGCTATTACTTGGTGTTGTTGCATCAATACTGCCCCAAGTCCTTGTCCACTTGCGTCAGTATATATCACTAAATTTTCATTCCCTTCAGGTACTTTTAGTATTGGGGCTTGTATTAATGCTTCCTTTAACCTCCCAAAAGCTTTCTCACACTCCTCAGTCCAAGAAAATACCTAATTCTTCCTTGTCAATCTAGTTAATGGAATTGAAATCTTTGCAAAATCTTTTATAAACCATCTATAATAACCAGCCATCCCCATAAATGACCTGACCTCTGTGACATTAGTAGGCCTTTTCCAAGCTTGAACTGCAATTACCTTATTGGGATCTACAGATATACCTTTTTCTGATATCACATGTCCTAGAAAGTTTACTTCATTCTGCCAAAAAGTGCATTTTGAAAATTTTGCCTTCAAATTTTCTTGCCTCAATTTCAGTAGTACTATATGCAAATGATTCTCATGATCTTCAACTGTCTTAGAATAAATTAAGATATCATCAATAAATATCAATACAAATTTATCTAAGTATTTTTTAAAAATTCTATTCATCAAATCAACAAAGTAAGAGGGAGCATTTGTCAAGCCAAATGGCATCACTAAAAATTCATAAAGTCCATACCTAGTATTAAAAGCTGTATATTAAATGCTTTCCTCTTCTACTTTCATTTGATGAAATCCTGAAGCTAAATCAAGTCTGGAGAATATTTTTGCACCACTTAATTGATCAAAAAGATCATCAATTCTTGGTAAGGGGTATTTGTTTTTAACTGTGATTTTGTTTAACTCCCTATAATCAATACATAATCTAAGAGATCCATCCTATTTTTTAACAAAAACTACTGGTGCTCCCCATGATGAGCTACTAGGTCTGATGAAGCCTTTTTCTTCTAGTTCAACCAGTTGTTTCTTCAGTTCTATCAATTCCTTAGGCCCCATTCTAGTTGGCCTCTTAACCACTGGGTTAGCTCCTGGAATCAGTTTAATTGAAAACTCTACTGGTCTATGGTTTGAAACTCCCCTAACTTCATCAAACACATCATCATATTCATTTACTATAGGAATTTCTTCTAATGCTGGCATGTGCTTCTCACTAGATAAGTTAGCAAGGGTAACTATATTTCTGTTCTTATTTACTTCACAAAGAACAACTGTCCATTTTCCTTCAGAAGTTTTCAATGATATGGTGGAGGTCTCCATATTTATAATAGCCCTATATTTTCTTAACCAATCAACTCCTAAAATAACTCATATGCCTGGATATTGCAACACATATAGGTCTACATTAAACATATATCCCCCTATATTCAATCCCAGTTGCATACACATCATAACCAAAACACAGGAATTACCTAAAGGACTTTTAATAAGCAATGGCCTATCAACAACCATACAATTCAATTTTAAATGTTGTGCAATATCATGAGAAATTAAAGAGTGTGTAGCCCTAGTATCATACACTACTGCAAATGGTATTGAGTGAATAAGCAAAGTACCTTCAACTTGGCCATGATTCTCAACATTTGGTCCTTCTGTTGCTTTGCCTTTCACCTCCAAAGTACTCACTTTTCCTTGCTTAAACTCTGGACAGTTCCTCCTTATGTGACCTTCCTTTCCACACTGGTGACATTTGAAGGATGCTGGTTTAGGATTTGTACACCTATTTTTCATGTGTCCCTCTTGTCCACAATTATATCAAGTGATCTTCTTCTTAACCTCAGCAGTTTTGACTTCTTCTGATTTCTTGGTGGTAGCTACATCTGTTTTCTTTTTATCATAAGAGTGAAACTTACCCTTTCCTTTCTTGTTTTGATTATTATTAAATGCCCTGAAATTTTCTCTGGCTTTATCATGTTGTTCAATACTCAAGGTCAGATCTAAAATTTGATCAAATGTCCGGTCCTTATGTGGCAGCATAGCTCTACTTAGACTAGCATTCAGTCCTTGGATGTATCTTCCATTTTTAGCCTCTTGGTTTGTGATAAGCACTGCACCATATTTTGCCATAGATTCAAACTTCTGTGTGTATTCAGTAACACTCATAGCCCCTTGTCTTAATTTAATGAATTCCTCTAGCAAAGACTCTTTAGCTGATGTAGGTATAAATCTTCCTTCCAACATTTCTTTAAACTGGTTCCATGTCACCTCTCCTTCAGGTCTTCCAGCTATAATAACTTCCCACCAATCCAAAGCTGCTCCTCTCAATTGTCTAGATGCTATCAGCCTCTTCTTTTGGTCTTCAACTTGCATATCAGCAAAGATTCTATCCAAAATTCTGAGCCAATTTTGAACTCCCATAATCCTTTCTGTTCCATCAAAAGTCTTGCCTCCAAGATTGGTAAAGGTCTTGAGAAGTTTGGAAAGCTCCTCATGTGGATTTTCTGGCCTGTTACCTACTCCATCTCTTATGGCTCTCATAAAGTCTTGCATATTCACCATTGGTGGTTCACTGGGTCCTACCTCTTGTTGTCTGGGTCTCACCATAATTCTATGGATATGATACTTAAGTTAGTTCATCTTGCCTAACACTCTATAAATTAATTCACTTCAATTTCTTCTTATTTAGTTATAAGAAATATTAGTAATATGTATATTAACAAAACAAGTCATTCAAAGCAGCCATCACTTTCATACATTCAATGCAGACAAATTCATACAAAATTTTGCTATGTTATTTAACAACATAGCTCCGATACCAAATGAGATGACCCACTTTCTCCTACTAATTTTTTTTTATAGTATCATACTGTGGTCATCTACTCAAGAGAATGTTATCTCTAAATTTTTCTCTAGCCAGGATCTTTTATCCAATATAAAAATATTGTGTTGTTCAACTTATCAAATTTACATATGTGAAACCATGTAAATTATTCCCCTTTTTTTTACTTGAATCAGAGTATATATTAATAAGTAGGAATCTGCTTTGAAAATCATTAAATAATTTATACATAACAATTTCTTTTCTTTAGAATACAGTTTTCCCCGGTCATTCTTATTTCTACTAAACTATTTATAACATGCCCTTTAAATCCCTGTGCATGCTTATTTACTAATAGGATTTTTAAATATTTTAATTCTTTTTCAAATAATTATTAACTTGAAATAATGAGGCTTACTCTACTTGTATATGTAATTAGTTTTTCTTTACAAGCTGGGTTTTAAAACTATTTAGAAGGGGTTGAACCCAGGCTTAGTAAAAATGGTCAAGTTAGCCTGAATTCTATTGCCACTATACTCAAGCAAAACACACACATAATTCTGGGTTTCTTTATGTGTCTTTAAGCTATTATTTGCCATTTTTTTCCCCATGAGATCTCACAACAGTTACAAGGTTATTCTTTTAGTTTAAATCTACTAGTCATTTCAGATTTTTCTAGTACTGCACATTTTTGTTAAATATTCCAGAAGTTAATATTAGAAGCTATTTTACCTGACAAAGCATTCCCAAAGCAACTCACAACTTTCAATAGAAATTCCATATTAAGTTCAATACTTGCAAACAGAAAATATTACTACATCAGTTTCTTCCCAATAACTTAACTAACATCCCATAACATAAATTCAACTTAAACTCTATTTCAATATCAGTGAGTCTGTAACTGTTGTATCTAAATCCTTAGCAGCTAATCCATCCAATTCTTGATGAAAGAAATGCCTATTTACCTGTAGAATCACCATGAGCTGCCTCATAAAAATATGAGACACCCAATGGTGCACAAACACACAAAAGGTCAGACTGATTGTCTGGTATGAGAAATCTTACTAAAAATCTAAATTTAGATAACTTTTCTCATTTTCAAATAAATTCTAAAATAAATAAAGGAAAGCAATATTTCTCTTGTATATCTTCCTGTTTAACCTGTGCATGTTCATTATTGCCCAACAAAATAATTCATGATTCAATGTGTTGTGTCAGGGAGCACAAGCATATAATCCATCCATAAAATACTTTAAAACAACCAATATAATCATCCTTTAAATCATCTTTCCTCATCTACAAACTTTCTGGCTATCAGGGATTTTACCCAAGCCTTCTTGTGAACTTATTTTTAGAATTCAATATCAGGTATTTTATGTTGGTCTTTAGCTACTTTCCTTCTATCAAATCACACATTGTCTGGGACATATTCACTGTTAACCCAGCACACTCAAGCCCCTGGGTATAATCATACCATGTGTGAGCTTGCAATGTTCCCCTTGCCAAGCCATACTTTGTAGCCCTAAGATCCAAAATTCTTAGTTAAATTACTAAGTGTTTATTTTCCCCTCCCCCAATTGTGCTAATCACTTCTGCATCTCATATTTAATCAGAGAAAATAAATAACTCAACCATCATGCATGTATTCAAGAAATAATAGATCATGTTTTTATAAACATAGATTTAATCATACTAGCTAGTCTGAGTTCTCAGTATACATGTTATTTAAATCATGGGTTTTTAATGGATCATGTTTATAAATATATGGTCATAAATAGTTTTATCTGTTGCATCCATTACCTCTGGTTTAATCAGGTGCGCACAATTTCATAAGATCTGACTAAACCACAAGTCTTTATTCTTATCTGGATTTATTTGTAAACATAGAAGCTCAGCACATGTGTAACATTGCACTTCTATATTTCCACTTATTTAATTATGAGACATAAGCAGCAACCATTCTATGCTGCAGTCCCATCTTTTCTTTTTCATTTTTAGACCATAGATTTACAACATTTTCCCTTGAGATTTTCTTTTAATAAATTACTGTATGCATAAAACACATAAAGGAAAACATCTCCTGTCAAGATTAATGCATAATACAAGTGATCATTTTAAACAGGAAATCCATAATCATATTTTCTGGGTATATCAATATAGTGGGTAGAACATTTAAACAGATCATCAGCACACCCAAAATAAACACAGATTATATAGATGAACTATTTAGGCTGCCTCAATATTCAGTACATAATGCCAAGTTTTCAGTGAGATTACTCACCTTAATCCTTTTTCCTTTGATCTTCTATTTCCCACTTATCTATAATGGCCAATGCTTCTCTCTTTTTTTTTTTTCCTGCTTGCTATATATATTTTTCCTTTGTTTTTAAGAAAATGGTGGCAGATCTCTCCACCCTTAAACCTTCTTATAACAGACCTTGGCTGCCTCTAGGGTTTTAGAATTTACCCAATGTCAATTTTACCCTACCACTTATGATCAGCCTCTCATTTTTATTTCAAGAGAAAAATGGGTAAGTGGTCCCTGCATTTGTTTTCAGGAATTATGCTTTATTACTCCGATCATATCATTTGCATGATTTTTGTTTTTATAAAGCTATGGAAAATGCTAAAAGTGGATAAAGTGTTTGTTCAAAAACTCATACCATTTCCATGCAATTTTAATTTTTCCTTCAGCAAGCATTTGTTTGAAGTACATGTATAATACATGTATCTCTATCCTTACCTAAGCCTTTATTTTCTTTATACTAGACTGTTTTAATGACACAATCATATCTGTAATAATCATGTCATGCCTATATATTTGTAATTTGTTTATTCTAACTTACAAATTAATTTCTGCTTATTTTATCTTGCAGAGAAATATATGCAGGTGTGTGCACTATCTTGTGTACATATCCATATTTAAACATTGCACTTGCAATCAGTTTATTATTTTCTAGGCAAATTTTTTTTTAAACAAGCATAAACTAATTTAAATTATTAAACTTGTTCATAAAATCAGGGTTATCACAGACCGGGATCGGTTGACAAGCTGTTATCCAAAAACCACTTCAAACCAATGTAAACTTTCAAATTGGAAGTATTGAAGTCATGATTAAGATTCAAGACTTCAAGTGCACGGGCTGTTTGCTACTAACCCAGAGGGTGATTATAAAACGGGTGTAGTGGAAATAGTGCTTTCGGTTCGCTCATTTCATGAACGAATTATCTAGATGAATGTTGACATTATGTCAACATCTGGAAGGTGATGTAGGATTCTAAGTGGCAGTGCTCTAGAAAAGGTAAACATTGCCTCAGGCCTCATCAATCGGAATTGACCAAAAAAGGGTATGCAGTAGGGCTATGTGGGTCGCTTCCATAAGGGTATGTCACCACCATATCTAGAATCGATATTTGACCCATTTTTTTGTATGCTCCCATATAGCGTCTGATCCCAACCGTAGTGGTGATGTATTTAGTGCTACTAGTCAAGCGGTAGGTCGGTTCTATGTAGCGGGGGTATAAGATGTTCTTGCCAGACCCCAGGTGTATTTTATCTAGAGGTACATCTTTAGAAGGTAGTTCCTCACCTAGTCATTTATGGAATCCATTGTCCAATAAGTATCGTATAGAATTAGTTGTGCCAAATATGTTGAAATGTGAGATGTAAGCATTTTACCTATGTTCTATCTTACTTGAAAACCATAGACATTATTATAATATCACTAAATTTCAGCAAAAAAAATTTTGGTCATCGTAAGGTAAAAACCCGTCCGTGTTTATGAGCGATGTGGTCTTACGAGATACCTTTGATTTTCAAATTATTTTATATAAATAAGAATTAAGTTGTTTGAGTTTATTCACACTGGACCCATGTCTGACCCTGAGTTTTATTTTCTTTTCCTAAAACTCTTGGGTACTCAAATTTTTATGAGTAGCCATGTGATCCAGGATTCTCAAGATAGCATTCTAGAGGAGTTGGGGCAGGTGGCTTCACTGATAGCTAGCTAGTATCTATTTCCACTGTGTGTATATATATATATATGTATGTATGTATTTTGGACTTGTAATGTAAGGAAAAGTAGTTATAATTGTCCTAGTATGAGGCTTGTACTATTATGACTCTAATGTATTATGATAACAGTGACTATGTATAATCATATGTTATATATTATTTGTTGTTCCTTTCCGATGTGAGATTCTGTTATTGTTAAATTTTCTTCTTATCTTTCCTTTTCTTTTACCCATAATAACTCGTCTTTGAAGTAATAAATGCGGTTCGTTACATGTAGCAAATGAGGGTGGACCTATTCTTTGACGATGAAACTTGTGCTTGTTGTGCCCAACCGTTGGAGCCAAGCTCTAAACCTCAAAGCTATGTCCACCAAACCCGTAAAAGGCTGCATTAAGGGATTAGCTATGTCTCTTTGGAACTTAGGTCGAATACCTATAATGAACATCTTGTTTTTCTTCAGTGGCGTTTATACTAACCCCAACCCCAACCCAAACGAGACAATGCAATGAACTGATTCTCATACTCCACCATAGTCATGGCCCCCTGCATCAGATCTAAGAAGCTCCTAAATAATAAAGTCTTTATGGCTTCCGAAACAAACTTCATCTCAAACTCATATTTGAATTAGGTCCAAGAGAAGTTGTTCTCTTGAGCATCAGCTGCAAAAGGACTCGAGCAATTCATGGTTGCATCAGTCAAATGTCGCGATAACAACCTATGCTTCACTGCATCATTTAGCTTCATATCTCCGAACATCTGATCATACAATTCGATCCAAGTCTGGACTTCTATAATCTTCTCTAAGACACTAAACCTCTTAACCCCTAACCTCTCACAATCACGATAGAGTGATGCAAAACTTATCTGAGGCCTGACCCGCTAGACATTTTCTGCGACATTCAACCTTGATCCCTCAACTGGAGCAACATTCCTCGACGCTCGATCCCCGCGTTTCCTTACACCACTACCCCAACCACCTCTATTATTGGCAGCTTTGGTACTCAATGTTCTTACTATCTAACCAAAGCAAAACTTCTTTAGCACCCGAAAGAGAGTTATTTCAAAGAGAGGGTTACTAAGAAAGAGATAATCCTAAGGAATAATTTATAAGTCTAGTTTTTAAAATACAAATACATACTCATATGTGTAATACACTCGACTCATTCTAGAATGTCACTTACCCTATCTCTAATGAGCCATACCCAACCATAGCCAAGGTGTTCGCTCAATCTCAGGCTTTTGTACCAAATGTAATCAATAGAATTTTCGACCCTCGATTATGGACACTAAATATATCCATTGTATTCATGTGCCAAGCATCTAAGTATCGGAAAGATAGAAAGCTACGGTAAAATAAAAAAGAAGAAGAATATAATCGGAAAGGAAGAACACAACATTAGAATCTCATAACAAAACGATAATATATAATATCAAAAGAATAGGGAAAATGGTTACTCTGAATACATAAATTTCAGAGTTACTAAAACCTAAGTAATATCATCAGCATGGATAGTTATAACTGTCTGTCCTTAAAATGCTTATATATTAATACAGAAATGTAGCAGAAATAAGAATATCATGGTACGTAATCATCCAGCTCTTCTTCATAAGCTTCAAAGCGTCCATAACTACATCTGGAAACATATACAGAGCTGACCCGAGCATTATAAGAACATAACACCAGGATCAGTCTGGTAAACCAGTGTGAGAAACTCAAGAAATAAGGGTGACATGTAACAACACCTTTTTGAGACCGTACGGATTTCCATAATGGTTTTCCCCTCAAATAAAACCAACCATTCACTAAGTTTAACATATAGTAATATGATAGATAATGTCTATTGTGTAGCACATAAATCATATCAACTAGTTGTTGTGTGAACGCCATAAGAATAATGGGTACACAATCAATAGCGGTAAGGTTTCATATATGATTGTTTTCCTTAGAGGTGCCCCCAGTAAACCGAAGCAGATTTCAATGATAAGGATCAAAACTACCTTTCGAGCATCATATATCTTTAGATATGATACACTATAAGGTAAACACAACTAGCCCAATGGTGAAATACATGGCACCAAGTATAACCAACTCTCGACGCCCAATAATTGAAAGCATACACTAGATCTGGAGTTGATATACCCTCAAGGGTAAGCTAAACTCGAGATTGTGCATCCTACCCTAGTTTTAGGCATTCCCGATGTTCGGGCTATATTTGACATCTCCCACATGAGTCATCATTACTCGAGCATCACATGATTCCCCAATTGGATTCCTTCATCTCGAATACATCGCGAATCACTACATGGTCTCAAGCATCTTTAATTGATCTTGAACCTCCATATAGATTCCTTACATGTATCCACCGATGAATGCTAACGTTGTCCTCTGTCTTGGAATACTCCTCAAGATAGACAGTCCTCCATGATAGCATCGTTCCAAATGTTAACGCTGACCTTTCCCTTGGACTTAGACAGTTCAACTCTATAACATTCCACTTCACAACCACTTCCAAAACCTAGATCACATATGAAGTGTTTAAAAGCTTCAACCATCTCATATAAGTACACTCTTCCCACTTACCGAACTTCGCAAAATCAATCGATGAATTTTCAACTAACTAAATTTTGGTTCTCTCATAAGTAAGCAAAAGCTAGTGAAGCCTTTCGAGAACCTCTTAAGTTAATATTAGGTCAAATTCGATAATCAACTAATCGATTATCTAGTCAAAACAACTGCTTATATAAATAAATACTCGCATACTTAACTCATTTTCGGCATTCCAACTCAGCTATTTCTTATCTAAAAATAAAGCCAGATAAGTTAGAGTAACGGTTGCATCAAAGCCTTCCCTAGACACTTCATTCTTGAATCTTACAAACAGATAAGTCTACCTCATTGGCTTTTAGTGTTAAGTGTAGTATCAATGAGTTCTATAAACAAGTAAAAAATCAACACGATTAACATGTTTCGGGCATTTTCCGACTTACTATTCCTTGGTCAAGAGGGAAGCCGATAAGTCAGAGCCCTATTTCCCCATCCCTGCTTGAACATCAATCTTAACTCTCGTAATTAGATAAGCTTTACTTTGCTGGCTTTTAGTGTTAAACATAATTAAGTGCTTTCAAACAAGTAATTAAACAATTTACCATTAGGAGATTCTAATCCCTTTCTAAACCTTTGTTTATACTTTAAAACCCTTTTCAAAATGACATATATGTATAGTAATTTATTTACCAAAACTTGGTTTGTAAATAACGTAACAAGTCAAAAGATATTTTGTATGCATAAATATAAAATAGTCAACATATTTTCTAAAACTACATATATTTAAAAATAGTTTTAAAATACTTGATAATACTTATATTAGATTTTAAAACATTTACCCAAAATATGACTTGAAAATAAAAACTTTATAATTTCCTTAAAAACTTGGAAAAATAAGTTTTTATTTTAAAATCCTCTTCTTTAAAAGTTCATAACTAATTCTTAAAAATTCATAAATATCTAAAACTACTTTTGAAATACTCCAATATGAGTTAGTAAATACTTTTAAAAAGAATGTAACAAAATACTTAAATTTAAATATCTTTCAAACTGTTTAAAGTCCAAAAATCATGGGAAAACGGGGCAGTTTTGCACAAGTGAAGTTTTGATCACTTTTCAAGATTTACTTAACTTTTGTCCATCCAAAAATTTTATGGCCACAATACACACACACACACACACACACATACATATATATATAATTATAAATATAGCGAGAGACCCCTAAGGATGACTATACAAAGTTCCATAGAAACCGTCGAATACTAGGCGGTTCGTAGCTTCATTTATGCCGACTATCGCTATAAGTGCACTTTCATATCCGAGTCTGATATAAAGCAAATTCCATCTATAATTTATGTGCTTTGTAACAAGGTCTTCTCACAAGTCATACAAGTCCGTTCAAGTCCATAGACATGGATCATATATGCTTTTTGTTTTCAAAACAAGAATCAAATCGATGTTTTCAATAATGTAAATACCAATTCAACGACTTAAACACTATCAAATTACAACATATATATGTTATATTTTCCATTCAAAGACATGCGTTTGCTCACCTTTAACCTAACAGACAACCAAGATCCAAGAACCCAGTAAACCTCCACCTTCTTCTTCCTCCTTCTGCTCCTACTCCTTGCTTTGCCTTACTCTCTCCCTCTTCTTATCACACCAGACGCTCACGGCCTTCAATGGTGGTGAGAGATTGGCCTCACTTCTTCAACTTCTAACTAGATGAGAATTTTTTCAATGTTTTTCTATGGCTTCACTCCAAATTTGAGTTGATTTGGATTTGATTTGCAATTAGTTTTCTTAAGGAATTTGAAGATGAAGAAGAAGAAGAAGAAGAAGCCAGTAGAGAGAGTTTGTGTTTGCTTTGTGAATTTGTGATTTATTCCTAAGGTTATGTCCCTCCTTATATAAGCTCCATTTGGTGTTTCCTAATCTTGCCTTTACACCCCCCAAACCATGCCATGGAAGACTCACCTCCTTTCACTTCTCCTCTACATTACTTCTCTTTTATGCTAATTATACTTATACCCTTTTCATGATAATATCTCTTATTCTAATGGAAGATTCTAGAATTTTCCATGCTTTATGATGAGCGATGTGCGTTAATTATTTTCTAATGTGTTCATTTGATCACTAGACAAGTGCATAAGAGTTCGAAAAATTTATATCGACTGAAAAGTTGTTTACCGATAAACCGGCTTCCGATCACATTATCGATTTTTCATCGATAATATATTTTAGTAAACAAATTTGAAAATTATCTTATGATTATTAATTAATTAAATGACGTCTAATAAGGTTATAAAATAATAGTTATAATACTTAATTATATTTCAAAACGTTTCAATATTCGAAGACGAAGTTTTCTAATTTTCGGGTTGCTACATGTGTCCCATGCCGTGTGTGTTTGTGAAATCTTATATGTTGTGTGTTCATGTGCATGCATTACTTTACGTAATGGCTAGTATCTGATCCATGTGAACTACTAAGACAAAGTAAACATATTTTAATAAACATACTCAAACTTTAATATGTGCTTATATATATAGTGTTTAAAAAATCAACAAAGCTAATTTTATTGTATTATTCAATAGGAAATTTAATAGGTTAATAAAATTTTATCTATAATTAAATAATATATTTATAAAGATTTTTAAAGATTATATAACTTAAATTATAGACTTTTAAGTAGAAATTTCTAATTCGTAAACATCTATTTAATCAAATATTACCTTATATAAATTAATAAAGCAATGTTTGCTTTAAATAGAATAGTTATTATTATGTTATCAAACCTAATATATATTAATTATTTGGAATATTGATTTGTTTGTTCTATACATACATGTATTTTTGGTCAATCTATTTTATCTTGTTTTCTGATTTACTTCTTTCTATATATATTGAATTTTTTATATAAATGATTAACCGTTGATGTCGATTTTATTTAGTGATTTGAAATGATATAGTGATGGCATTCTTGAATATGATTTTATGATGATTTTCATTCTATATAGCGAAAAACCTGAATAAACTGAGTTATAATACCGTTTAGGATGGGTAACACCCCTAATTTTTGTTGAACGTTATTCGGGGAAATTAATTAGATTAATTGAATAGAATAATGTAAGGTGATAATGAGAATGAGATCTATTAACTAATTTGGGTCAGGCTTTAATTAATCAATTAATAAGATTGTTTTAACCATAGAGTAGAAATGAATTAATGAGAGGGGTATAATGAGAATAATTTCTTATTTCATTACCTAAACCCTTCCTCTCTCATTCATTCTCGTTTCATTTTCTAAATCAAAAACAAAACACAAAATGGGGGACGACCATTAATTAAGGAAAATGAAAAAGAAAGATAAGGAATTCAAAGGGAAAGCATAAGGGAATTAATCTACGTCAAATCTCAATCTCTCTTATCCAATCTAAGGCAAATAATAGTCAACCATCTTAATTGTTTATATTTTGTTTCAGATTGATGATTGATTTCCGAATTGGTTGCAATAATGTTCATGCTTGGATTGATAATAATCGTTATTAGATTGAATGACTGTTTTACTAGAATTTTATAAAAAAAATTAATAGGTTTGAAGGGAAAACCAAAATTTTTGATCTTCTATTGATTTGAAATTTGAATATGTTGTGTAAGACATTATTCTAGAGACGAGCTTTTAATTTCATAATTTTATCAATTCGTATGATTATTTTATGAATTTCTAAGAGGAAAACGTGTATATTCTTGGATTTTTAATTATTAAAAAAATAACTAGATCAACATTTTGGTCCCGAATTTTTTATTATGGAAGAAGATAAAAATTCAGATATTTGGTGACTTTCATGGAATTTTCCTTAATGGTTATGTTTTTCTATGAATTTATTACTCTAGAAAAGCTTTAATTAATATTAGTTGATGATATTAATTATAATGGTCTAGCAAATTAGTTGGAGAAGGTAGAGTGTGATCCAGGTATTGGAAAATCAGTTTTAAGTTATTTACAGAAATGTCATTGGTATTATAACTTAGAGTCTCAGTATCCTTATATTCATAGATGTTCGATATCCATAAGGGATGATGTATGTGATAGCTACTTGATAGCTATGTGATGTATATGCTTCCTTGGGGATTCGACACCTAATAATTGTAATTGGATTGTCACCTAAAGTTTTGTAAAGGATCGATACTCTATGTTTACAAAATTTCGAGATGCAAAGTTTTGTAAAAGTTCGATACTCAATGTTTTGTAAGGGTTCGATACCCAAATGTCTTGTAGGGGTTCGATACCCAATGTTTTGTTAAGGTCTCACAACCCCATGGTTTAGAGACTCAGCAACTTATTTTTAAAGTTCGACACCATGCATGTTTTAGAGGCCCAACACCTCATGATTTTAAGAACCCAACACCCTTGTATTATAGTATTTTGATAGCTTCCTCATAGCTATTCGACAACTATATTTTAGCAACATGAATGTTGTATATTTTACAAACTTAAAGGCTGGGTTTTAGAGCTTGACAACCCTTGTTTTCTAAAAGCTCGGCAACTAAGTTTGGCTATCAAATTATTAAAAGCCCTCTAAAGATGATGTATATTTTTAGTGGCTCGATAGCTAGTGTTTTAAAGATATTCAACATCTATATTTTAATGGATATATAGCCATATGTTTTATAAACTAGAAAGCTATGTTTTAGAAGCTCGCCAGCCATTCGTAGATGCTTGACATCCCTGTACTGATAACAAGTGTTTTAAATGCCATGTAAAGAAGATAGTGCTTTGGCATAAGATTATGGCCAAGTATTTAGGCTATCGTTTTCTTGTTTAAAGAACGATTTCAAGTGGTTCACCAATTATAAAGGTAAATGTTTTCAAGGAAATAAAATAGTGTTTAGCCCATTTTTATATGAATTTTGTCAAAGGAAAATATTACTTAATCTTAATCCCTTCTTTTATGTGTATGACTTGATTGAACATATTTGATGGATGATATTATATGTTCTTGTTATCATTTGATCAATTAAATTTACATACTATATCATTTTTCATACTCACATTTTCATTACCCAACATTGTACCTTGGGACTTAGGAACATAATTGCCAGTTAGGTTGTTTTAGTAGTGAGTATGGTCAAACTAAACTCTAGAGTGAGTTGAATTGCATCCAAAAGATCAAATAGATCTATTATTTGAGGATGCCTTGAACTAATCAAAAAGATATAACTCACAAATCTAAAACCAGATAAGATTTTGGTGGGACTGGTGTAGCATCACACCCTATGCTTCAGCCAGCAGCCCTTGGTTGTTAAAGGTCAAAGATTCCAGTATGTAGGGATTTGTTAGTATCGAGGCTTAAAGATGTGTACGCACAGAAAGGAACTCGTAGCTCTATATGCTCAATGTATTATTTAATTGGATTTACTTCTACCCGTATTTGGAGACTTTGGGACACCTGGTTATGTTTTGGCCGAAGTCAGCCTCATAGGTTATTAGTTGGCTTATGAAAACTAATAGGTTCATAGTGACCCTAGGAAACTGTGATATAAGACAGATAGTCAATTTTATGTGACGAGTAAACTTTGGCGATGCATAACCAATAGCCATATAATGACAAACTAGTCACATATACCCTTTTTGCATGCATATGGTTATATCATGTTTTGTTTTAACCATTGTGGTTGCAGGTGCATGATTTACGTTTAGATTGACATATTTTGATAAGATACTAGTGAAGGGAAAACCAATTCCATTCTATGGCCTCGTCTCACTAGATATCTATTTTTGGTTTGAGATGATATATTATTATTCAACAACAAACTTTTAGTCTAACCAGAAGTTTCCCTTTTCCGCTTAAACTCTCGGTTAGTCATTTGAGTGGATCGATGGTAGGTTTTTGGTTTAGACGGATAAGCTTCCAAAGACGTGCAGGAACAAGCTAGGAACTTATTTCCACTGTGTTGGTTGACGTTTTGTTTTGTTTTAACGAATATAGTGACAGGATGTATAGCTATCAACTAGTTAGTCTATGATCATTGAAGGGAACATCTTCATATGTCGGTTAGGATGGCATGTTATGATGGTCGCTTTGGTTGAACCTTCGAATCTCGTCATGAGATGGTGAGCCCAATAGTGATAGGTTCTAGATGCTTTGAGTGATTATCTAAACTGGCTAAAGATCAGGTTTAAAAGCCCGTCGAATGAAATGTTGAGTAGGGTTCATCTTTGTGTTGTGCGCAGCTACATAGCTAGCTTTTGCTTTGAGTTTGAATCTTCTTGTGTATTCAAGTAATGTGCTTTCCATTCAATGTATTCGTGATCTGTTGCTCGTCGTTTAGGTTAGAATTATAGTCAGTCGCCCATGAGCCTGGGCATTGATTCGATGATTTTATCTCTAAGCATCCTTACGGTCGTAGCCTTGAGTCATTACAAACACTAGGCATGAGTCATAGTATTGAGCTATTGGAGTCAGTATTCGGATGATCACACTTCTCCTCTTAGTCTCGGGTTGATAAATGTACTACATGGACGGTCAAATGTCGTTCTAGTCATGTTTACACTCCCACCTAAGCTTCAAAGACTTAGAGTTGATCGATGAATGGTCGGTTCACATTCATCTCGATTCTCGCTCGTGCCTCCTAAGTAAGCGGTAAATGTCGATAAGTGAAAGGGCATGTCACATCTGTTTTGGCTTTACACTCTTTCCCATCGATTCGTAGGATCGAGTTAGTCGATGGAAGGATGAGTCATACCTATTCTAGATTGTATTCTGGCTTTTCCTTCCCTGGGGAAGACTTCAAATTCCCCAACGGATTTCGAGCATGAGTTGAGTATTGGACAGTCAGTCACGTCCACTTTTGATGCAGATGTTGCCATACTCTAGGAAAGAACCAAAGAATGGATGGTTAAGTTACATTCAATCAGTGATTGATGCTCTCTCTATCGGACAAAGGGAAAGGATGAGTGTGTGGATGGTCGAGTCACGTCCATTTTGTGTTGCTTTTCTAATCGGATCATGGTAAAAGTCAACGAATGAATGGTGTGCCACATTCATTTGGAGCTGAACGGTCAGTCATGTTCATTTTGATTCATATTCTCCCATCAGATCTAGGGATAGAGTTGGCTCGAGTGCAGTCGGGTCATGCTCATCCGATTTCATACTCCACCTAATGAATCGAATGAGGGTGATGGAGAATTAATGCTCAACTCACGCTCATTCATGGTTGTTGTTCTATCCGCACTTTGGTGATCGGATTTTTTAGTAGGACATCTGGGTCACATCCGTTTGTGTTTGGTGTGGTTCGATATTGACCCTCGATCCAATGGTATGATATAATCGGTCCGCCGTAACTTCGGACGTCGTTCTGATTGGTTTTGTATTAAGGCTTCCTTGCAGTCATTGCCTTGGGTCGTAAAGAGTCACTAAGTCAGAGCTATAGTGAGCTGCGTATTTAGCATATAGTAGCTTGTACTCTTGCCTCCAGTCTTGGGTTAGTGGACTTAGTTCATGGATGGTTGAATTCCATTCGTAGTGAGTTTATATTCCTCATGTTGAGTTTAGGTCGGTGCTTATCGAATATTGAATGGCCGAACCGCACTCATCTATTTGTTTATACTCATACCCGCACTCTGGGGATAAGATTTTATTGGCGAGTGGTCTAATTGCATCCAATTTGTGTTTATACTCCAATCCACACTTTGGGGACTTAAAGTAATTTCGGAAAATGGTCGAACCACATTTTCCTTAGTCATTTCTTCTACCTCCAAGTCAGGGGCAGAAGTCAAAGAGTGGTCGGTTGTATCATGTTCACTCTTACTTGGAGTTCTTCACGTCGAATCGTGGGAAGAAGTTGATTAGCGGATGTTCAAGTCACAATCGTTCTATTAAACTCAACTTATTGGCTTATATAGGAGAGTTAATGGATGAACGATCGAACCATGTCCATTTTCTACCTATACCCTTATCCGCGCTTTGAGTACCATAATTTGTTGATGGGTAGTTAGTCGCACCCATTTGACGTTTATACTCCAATCCACACTAAGGGACCGGAGTTATTCGATGGGTGGTCAGTCACACCCATTAGATGTTTATACTCTAGTCTGGGCTCTGAGAACCAGAGTTGGTCGATGGATGGTCTAACTGCACCCATCTTTTTTTTGTTTTTACACTGGTCTATGCTCTGGGGACTAGAGTTTTATGATGGGTGATTAGTCACACCTGTTTTTGATTTACTCTCCACCTATCAGGTCAAGGTAAGAGTTGTCAAATGAATAGTCGAGTCATGTTCATTCGTGGGAAGGAGTTCTATGCCCAGTGTCTAAGAAAAAAGTTGGCGTGTGGAAGGTTGATTCACGTCCACTTAGTGATTAAGTGATGGATGGTCGGACCATATCCATGGTTCATGCTTAGGTTGGATGGTCGGGTATCATCCAATTTGCTTCGTACTCTTTCAAGCAAGTCAGGGGAGAGAGATGTTCAGTGGACAGTCAAGTCACGTCCACCTCAAGTTGTGGTCATGTCCTTGTTTCGAGGGTGGTAGTTATGAATAGATGGTTAATCATGCCTACTTTGAGTCAATCCCCTAGACTGCCTCCTATATTTAGGGCAGGAGTTAAGGTGTGGATGGCTAAATCACATCCACTTTAGTTGGACCTCGGTCTTACTGAGCTTCGGGAGAGGCATAAGTATTTTGGCGAACTTTAAGTATGAGCTAGGGAGTACATGATTGGGTTGCATCCACTCCAAATGTTCCTTCGGTCTTCAAGTTAACCACGGATGTTGATGAGTGGTCGGTCATTCATGTCCACTTTGTATTAGATTTCAACCTTGTTGAGCTCTGAGTAAGGCATATATTTGTTACCAGAATTGAAGCACGGAGTAGGGAGTGGATGGTCAAGTCATACCAACCTTCCATTTTGAGTCCCTTCCCCTAAGTGAGGGGCATATGGTAGTTGATGAGTGGTTGAATCACGCTCGTCTTGATGATCTTCCAATGGTCTAATCATGGTCCGTGGAGGTTGGTTGGCACCCAACTCTATGTACTTAGTCACCTGCATCGTTTGGAAGTAGTTTAGTTCAAGTTGGTTGTGTTCACAACATAATTGAAATTGAAATAAATCTTATTGATAAGTGAAGTAGCGCTTTATGCTCACTATTCCACTTTGCCCAATCTATTCTCAGTAGGATGTCAACTACAGGTGGTCCAATTGATAATCAAAGTTCTTTATTAATAGGGGTTGGATGTTCCCTACCCGCCATTCTGTGGGGCTAGCATATATTGTTGATACTTTCCACTCCGGATCACCTTTTCGATCACATCTCGGAGGTGTCTGCAATCATCAGTGTTATGATTGCGTGTATCTTGAAATATACAACATTTTTCGGATTTCTTCAAGGTTTCAGTGGACTCTCTCGAGGCTGGTTTCTAGTTCTACTCCGAGTCTTGAGTCTCTAAGTAGAGGTTTTTGACTAAGTCGTTCAAAGGAGTATATGAGTCGAATTTTGTGATTCTGGGTCATCTCCTAGAATCTGAGTCCTCAACCTCCTCAGTGCTGCCTTTGCTTTGAATACTTCAACCAACGAGACTGCATTGTTCTATCTCCAAGTCTACTCTACCTCTCCTCCTCCTTTCTCCAAGTCGCTAAAGTCTATCCTGAGGTTGATTCCCCTTATCATTGCCATCAGTATGATATTCTCGCTGGGCTTGCTCACTTTAGTGATGACGACGTTGAATCCCTAAAGGAAGTCTTTGAGTGGCTCACCTGGCGCTTGGAATAAATTGGATAATGAAATCACATCTTGGTGTGAGTCGTATGCATCTTGAATTGCTCGGTAAACTTCTAATTCGGTTGATCGTATGAGGAGATGGAATGGGTTGGTAACTGCGTAAACCGCATGACCATTATTCCTTCCAAAAATATGGAAAAACATCTTCATTCGATGACATCCGTCGCTCTGGTGTGATCCATGTGCCACTCATACTTTACGAGATGTTTTCAAGGGTCTCTATTCACAGAATACGCTGGCATGGTTGGCACATTGAACCTCCTCGAATATTCTACATGCTGAACGACTATGATGAATAGATTTTGATTGGGGGAGGTGCTTCAATCATTGTCAGTCCAGCCCATTTTCAAGTCACGACTACTTGTAATGCTTATGAATGTTGTATGCATGATTATCTAATGTTTGATGGTTCAGAACACCGATCGAATGGCAAATCTGCTAGAATGGGTTTGCGGATCGGTGCTGATCCCTAAAATTTCACCCAAATGGGGTGCAATCCATAAAAAGCAGTAAGGAAGGCCTACTGAGATTGAACACCAAGTTTCAAGTCATTATCAGTCCATATGCCCTAGTTATGATGAAAAAAATATGAACCGGTACTGACGGATTGGTGATAGTTTACTTGGATTCCGACTCGAGAAAATTTGCTATTTGCTTGGAATTAGCCTCTGGTTTACTTGGAGTCACTGAATTGGAAGGGTTGGGTTGGTTTTACCCAAGTTTGAACTTAGGCTATAATTTTGAGGGTTTGCTTGGGGTTGAATAGGTGATTGCTTCGGGTCCGACTTTGATCTGCCTTGAAGGGAGTTTTCCGACAACATTTCGACTGTCTTTGACAACTATAACTTGTGGGTCGATAATGGAAGTTCCATAATTGTAAGTGATGCGCTTGATGAAGGATAGCTATACTTCTAGATGGCATAATAAGCTGTATAGGACGATCGTCACACAAGCCATCATACCATAGCTGCCAAATTGGGCGTTTGGAAGTTGGACAGTTGAGAGCAATTGTAATCTACCCTAGAAGCCTGATCCGATAACAGATCTATTTTCATGTCATATCATTTTGGTTCTCCAGCCTTCAGGAGTACCATTTGAGTAGCAATTCCTTGTCCATATTTGACCGCAGTTCTACAGCTACCGCTTGATTCCCCATGCCTCGATCGGTCACAGGACGTAAGGGAAGTGGATAGAATGCACCGTTTTTAAGTTGAGTTCCTTGTTTATTTTTTAAAATTAACTGATCCCTTCCTTCTTCAATTTTTTATTTAATCTTCAATCCCTTGTAATACATCGATATTGGCTTTGGGATCGGTGATTGAATGGGCATAGGGATCGGTTGTAGTGAGTGGAGAGTTCGGAGTAAACATGGAATGGATGGATCGGTCAATCATGGGATCAGTGTTGATAGGTGTAGAGGGATCAGTCATTTTGGCTTCGAAGAGGGGTCGGCCATTTTGGCTTTGAGAGAGGGATCGGCCATTTTAGCTATTTTGACTTCGAGAGAGGATCATCCATTTTAGCTTCGGGAGAGGAATCAACTATTTTGGCTCTACTAACTTAAATGTGAACTTCAACATCCGATCCTAATAGATTGCATACACGAGTGAATCCAATCCCTTGCAAAAGGACATTAGCACATGAACAACTCCAAACAAGAACACTAGCATCATCATTTCCTTCAACTTTAAAGGAAGTTGATTCAATTTTTCTAACCATGGCTATCAGCTTCCTTTAGATTTCCTTCAAATCTGAATAGAATAGAAAGTTTCCCGGTGGAAAGCTGGATCTATCTCACAAATATAGGAATCCACAAGCTGATGATGAGATCCAATTAAGCTGAGAATTTAATTCTCAGCAAAAGCACTAAAATATTTGCACCAAATATTGGCATAAATACTCAATAAAGATTTTGTATTGGAATAAGTGAAGAATATAAATGTAAACAGAGGGAATATAGCAATAATGTAATAAGAAATAAGAAAATAATAAAGGTATAGTTATTTATAATGGTTCAGCGTAGTTTTCCAACATCCACTTTGAAGAGATAACTTTATTAATCACTTCGTAAATCGTGTACAATAGGGATCAGATTAGATCCCTAGTTACAAAAGAGTAAAAAGCAACAAACAACGTAAAGGTCTCAAAAATAAATAATCAAGTTTGTATTTATAGGGGAAGACGGTGAAATATCTCTCTGAAAATTCGGCAGAAGGCTCTACAGATACATACATGCGCATAGAAGGGATTTCATTTCCCAAATCCCAAGGAATAAGGATCAGGCCGCTCCCTTTTTTTGTGGATTTAGGGGATACAGTCCCTATGAGGGGTTCTATATGTTGAATTAAGTTTCATGCCAATTGGATTAGTAGAACTTGAGTTATTGATCAATCATTGTTGCAACATGTGATGTTGTCTGATTTAGGCCGATTTCTCTATGGGAAAGAGGGTCGATCCCTCTTATTTGTTCATCTTGGGGTGCGATCCCTAAGGTGGACTCCACAAGGTCCCCTCTTCTTATTCCCAAAGTGTCAAATGTACTAGACTTCTAGATTTTGTGATATCAATCATTTTTCGTTGAGTTGCACTTGCTCAGCTGAAGTGATCCGATTCCTTTGGCACGATTTCTTTTATACCATCTCTTTCTTAGTGAAGTAATTTGCCCATAACTTGAGCATACAAACTCCAAATGACATGAGATTTAAAATATAAATTCCCATAGCCTTCCTTGTCACTCCATATCAATCTCACCGAGTTTGGGACAAAAATTGTGGATATGTACTAATTGCCTAAGGGAAGGGATAGGCATTGATCCCCTGCTTGGGAGAGGTACTAATCCGTACTTAGAATATTCTGGATATTGATCGTCGCTTCATATCATTGCATGAGCTTGATCTTTAAGCCTAACAATCATCTCTCTGCACCGCCTTCCTCGATGATCATCTAGTCCAACTTGTCCAGTAAGTCGAAATATAGCTAGGCCAAAAGGCCGGATAACAGTGATGATTTTGGATATGTATGACTCACCCATTTACGTTTATTCCATGATTTGTGATTTGATGTGTTTCTATATGGGTGATGACATGATATGAGTGTTGACTGTTTTATATAGATTTAGATTATTTGAATGATGTGATGCCTTGATGATTATTTAAAGCATTATACATATATTCTAGGCACACATTGCAATATTTATATGCATCCTTTGACATATCGTCTGATGATTTGATTATCTATGTTAGAGTTGTCATATTATCATACCATGTTTACACTATCTTACCCATATTATTGATCCTGATCAGATAAAGTCTTAGCCACGTGTTATTTATGTAATACTTGGGCTAGTCCAAGACATTTTAGGTACAAGGACGACATAACCAACATTTGTTTCATTGGGCATAGATGAGTCTTACATTAGGATTATTATATGATGTCAGTATGACATTGATTCATAGTGTATACATGTTCCTGATTTGTATATGTATTATTTGTCTTATTTTATCAAGATAGTTGACATTTGAGATATTTGTATCTAGACAATACCATATATTATATACTATATTATATGTTATCGCTGCTATCGAATTTGTGTTCTCTATTATTTACTATATGTTGTGTGTTGTTCTGTCTTGAATGCACACGTGTTTATTGATTTGTACAGATATTGTGTACGTATTGGTGAGTTATTTATTTGATGTTTTAATATGTACCAGTGTTAGTCCAAGGGAATATTCACGTGTGTATCCAAATAGCATCATTCTTTGTATTATCTGATAGGGTTACCCTGTAATACTCTTAGATAGTATGGGTACAGAGGTGGAATGTTCACATTTTACAAATATATAATTAATTTCTTTTCTTTCATGTATGAAGTACAAAATGGTTGGGGTAACAAGGATGAATGGAGTTAGTCCAACCAACAGCACTTGTGTTTATGCTTTAGATGGTTTTGTATTGTATTGTGGTCTTTGAGTTGATATTCGGTAGATGAGTTTTCATTTGATTGTGATCAAAATGCACAGCAAAAAATTTATTTATTTATTTCTACTGAATGCATTTAGTTTAACCTCTTGAGTTTGTATGTACTTATATAAGTTGTGAAATGACTTCAACTAAAGATTTATATTTATTACAAAGGAATATGACTAGTGTTTGTTGATATTGTTATCAAATGTTTCTTGAAATGGTTTATCTAGTAGTACACTTTTTTGTGCGTGTGTCTATATATACACACACATATATGTGTGTGTGTGTGTGTGTATATGTATATGTATATGATAGTAATTAAAGGTAATTTGAAATATATTTTAAAGTTTTTAGGTGTTTGATGGAAGTAGAGATTTATATATTTATACAAATATTGATTATTATTATTATTATTAAATGATTTTAGAAGTTAATGAATGTTTTAATTAGAAATCTTTTGGAAAGTATATATTATAAGTGTAGTATTAAATGAGGAGTTGAAAAATGAATTAATAAGAGTTTTATTGAAACTAGTATATTAGATAATATGTGAAAGTAATCCTTATATAGATTTTGAAATGGAATTGTGTTAACTCGTCCATTGAGTGTCTTAAGGATTTTGATCGATGTAGTTGCACATATGTTTGATAGAGATTCTTAAAATTTTAAATAAGGCATTTGAACACAGCATTTAAATAAATATGTAAATATTTTGAGAAAATTAAAGTATTTGTGGAAGTGTGGGGTATTTAAAAGAATAGCTTATAAAGGGTTAGTTATTTTAGTGAGAATGATAGTTGAAATTTATATTTGCAATCGATATTTTTTATGTTCTTATGTGTTTCTGGTGACAGATGCAGCCATTGGATATTGGTGCACAGCTGTGATTACTGACGAGGCATGTGGTCAATATTGTAGCCAACTGATATTAGTAATCACTATAATAGATGGCGAGGCAACATCACTCCATTTATAGCATTTGAGAATCTTTGGATATAAGTATATATATTTAATAACTTTGATATAACTTGAAATTTAAAAATGAAAAATTTCTTTATAGTCATATATATTACTAAAAAACTTAGAGATTAAAATCTGATTTAGTTTTAGCTTTGAAATTAAAAAAGGCATGGATTTTGTTATTTTACTTCTGATGGATGTAAATATTTTTGATAATAAAGTATTTTGGAGAGTCTAACGGATTTTGAAATGAAATTAATTATTCAGTTGAGAATTATCTTGGTGTGAGATATGGAACTAATTGAAATGTAAAATTTTGAGAATAAATTTAAACTTCCCTCCAAACATCAATATAAAAGAGAGATCAGTTCAAAAAAGAGTTAAATATTTGTTTAAACTTATAAAATAAATTTACAAATAGTATATGGAAAATAAACTTGTTCTAATAAGATGTTTGGAATTATATAATAAATTGAAAGGCATTTTATTAAATAGGGAAATGAGATTTTAGTAGAAAATTTATTAATAGATTTTGGCTATTGTTAATATAAATTAAAGTTATTTAATGGAGAATTTGAATTTTAATTGAGTTTGAATTAGTATAAAATGAATTTTGGGAAAAATTATATATACTATATATATAATATTTGAAAAGGGAAATTAGTTTAGTAAAGAGTTTTGTGAATTAGTAAAGCAAGTTTTCTTTAGGTAAATGTTTTTGAATTTAAATAAATTTAAATGATATGAAGGTTAGTACATTTGTTTCTTTATAGATTTTACTAATGGGAAATTGCGATCACGCAATTTCACTAACAACCCAATTTTCAAGTAGTGATAAATTAAAGTTAATAATAGTATTAAATTAATTGAATTGGATTTTTTTAGATTTATTCAATGGTTTTGGGATTATTTAATAAAAAGTCTTAAATCATGAATTTATGATCTTTGAAATTTAAATGAGAGGAAAATGTGAAAATAAATTTTATAAAAGTGTTGTAATTAAAGTATAATGCTAGTTTGGAAAGAAGTGATTTTAAATAGAAATTAGTATTTATTTGAATTAAAAGGAAATTGATTTAAGAGTGAAAGAAAACAAAAACTAATATATTTACTACATATTTTTAAGCCGAAGACCATATAACCTAAATCCAATTTTATTTCCAAAATTTTCTTCTATTCTCTCCTTGGTTAAATATTTTTGTTATCCACTTCATTCCATTTATCACTTTCATGAAGATGATCATCAAAACTCTCTCCCCTTTGAAAAATAACAACAAATTATATATATTAACATAAATTACCAAATTTAGGTATGTAGTTCTTCTCATCGTTATACATCTATGGCGATTAGAGTTTTGAGTTTTGATGATGGGTTGTGGTGTTGTATGTATGTGCCTAAAGGAAGAAGAAGATGATGAATGCAAGCTACAAGCGAGTGATTTCCACTCACACATCTATGTTTTAATCTCATAAATCATAATATGTCTATAATGTTTGAACTATGATTGAGTGGATTCGTTATATGCATCAAGCTAGGAATGAATGATTGAGGTATGAAAAGTAATTACCGGAAGCAGGCGATCATCCTTGCAAAAGTGTCGTTGTCCTATCGACCCATTAGGGACACCAGTCGACCATAAGCGGTCGACCAAAGGAGTTAACCGATGGACCCTATTTTGTGTGGCTCTGTGTGTGTAGTTGTGTGAGCATGTGTCTCGATCTACATTTACATTGTTTTCTTGTGTATGTGTTATGTTTTGTTATGTGCTGTGTAAGGTGTATTTATATGTATATGTTGGTGCTCCATCTAAATAACCCGTCTTCCAAATATTAGGAAACTATGTCCTCCTATCATGACTAAAAAAATGCAACGCTCCCCCTTTTCGACCTCCAAATGTCGACACTAATACATCTACGTTATTCTTGGGCCGAGCATCCAAGTGCCGGAAGGAAAAATTGTTATGGTAAAATAAAAGGAAAAAGAAACAGAACAAGACAGAAGGAATACAATACCAGAATCTCACAGCGGAACAATAACATATAATATCAAAAGACAGTATTGTCACTCTAAGATACACACATTTCAGAGTTACAATTCTAAATACTATCATTAGTCCGGGCAGTTAAAATAACCTATCCTCACAAATGATGATATGTACAATATAGTAGTGCAGCGGAAATAACAAAACTATGGTATGTTAATCATCCCACTCGTCCCTTCAAGCTCCAATGAACATCAGTGAAAACCCGCCTTTCTCCAAATACTTGAAAGTGCACATGAAGAATTTAGGGAGTAAAAATCATGTCTTGGACATAAGTTTTGTATGAGAAACTCAAGAAATATGAGGTCGACATGTAATAGAACTTTTGAGACCGCACGGAATGCCATAAGAGTTGCCCTCTGAAAAGAACCACTCATCTAATAAGTACATGTTGTGGTACAATAGATAATGTCTAGAGTGAAGAATATAAATCAAAAATTGCTATGATGCTTACATTGATTACACCATAGAAATATTAAGGTGGAATCAAAACCACTAGGGAATGTTGCATATGGATTTTTCGTTAGAGACATCCCCAAATAAACTAAGGCCAGCCTCCCGATAAGGGTCAGAAGTACCTTTCATGCATCGTATATCACTAAATGAAATATACCATTAAGGTAAACACAACTAGCATGCGCACGAACATTGGTATGAATCATGTGGAACCAAGTATCATCAACTCCCATGTGCAACATCGATCGGCATACTCTAGATCTGGAGTTGGTACAACCTGTCTCTGGTAAGCTAAACTCCAGTTAGTGCTCCTATTCCATTTTCTATCATTTCCGATGTCGATGCCGCGTTAGACATCTCTCACACGACTCTCCATCATTCAAACAGAACACAAATCCCCAAATGGATTTTGGCATCTCAAACAGATCTCAAATCCCTATATGGATTTGAGCATATCGAATAGATCTCGAATCGCCACATAGATTCTAGCATAAGACCTCCGACAAATGCTAATGTTGACCTCTGCCTTAGACTTAACCTTAGGATAAATAGTTCAACTTTATAACATTCCACTTCATAACCACTTCCAAAACATAGAACCCATATAACTGTTTTTAAGTAGTATTCGATAAGTAAAACACTTACAATCCTGGTTTCTTCAAAATTAATTCGATGAATTTCCAATCAAGTTCGATAGTCGACTATTCAACTATCAAGTTCAAAACAGATGATCTAATATGAAACCTGGTCTCATGTACTTATCTCGTTTACAACCATTTTGTGTCATAGTATCCCTCGGTCAAGAGTGAAGCTGGTATGCTAGGTCACTATTGCTACTAAACACATGGTCGGCCTTTTGTGCCGAGTACACGACTAAATACTTTTCATAAATGAGTAAACACACAAAGCACAATTTAGTCACATAAAGGAAGATTAACTCAGATAAGAGACTTCTAATCCCTTTTTTAATTAATTAATCCTTTTATTAATTAAGTTCACTTTTTTTAGTAAAACTTCTTTTATCTAATAAAACTTCATTTATCAATTTCTACTATTCATTTGTACTCTTTCAATACTTCAAAACATATTCATATACTTATCTCAAACAGTACAAGTATATTCACAAAATCATTAACAAGATTTCTTACTTTAAACCATTATGTTTTCTATCTTTTTCCAAAAGATTACATACTCATAATTTCTTTCAGAATATACATTTTAAGGATCTAAGTACTTTCACAAATCCATTCAAAAGATTTAAGAGTAATGTTACTTGAATATTTTCAGTACAAACGCAAAACCATTTCACTTATGTTTATCTTTAAAACATTCTTTTAAAGATCTATTTACATACATAAGTATAATAAAAAAGGGTTAAATACGAATGTTATTAACACATTTTCAAAACAAACCCAAAAGCATTTCATTTATGCATCTCTCTAAACCACTCTTTTAAAGATCTAAGTTAATATTTGGTTAAGTTTAGTATTTGATAAGTCAACTACCCTATTCTAAAGACGAACTTTTATAGAAATCAAGGTTCATATACTTAACAAGTTTCCAATATTCCTATTTATACTATCCTTCGGTCTAGTGAAGCCAGGTAAGTTAGAGCATTGGTTGCATATTGAAGCCTTGTCTAGACACTTCATTCTTAACGTTCGCACATAGACAAATTTACCTCATCTGCTTTTAGTGTTAAGTACTATATTAAAAACTTTCATAAAGGAGTAAATAAACAACATGATTATCACGTTCCCAACATTCTTGAATTAACTATTCCTCGATCAAAAGTGGAGCTGGTAGGTTAGAGCACTATTGCCTCTATCTCTACTCGAACATCAACCTTAACACTCATAATTAGATAAGTCTACTTCATTTCCTTTTATTGTTAGGCATTATTAATTACTTTTTTAAAACTTATATATATATATATATATATATATATGTATGTATATAAATTTTAAAAATACTTATAAATAGGTTAATGTATATGTAAAATATTACTTACAAATGGCTAAATTATAATTTTACGATAATAAATAAAAATATATTTTATAATTTAAAACCCCTTTACTTTCAAAATTCATAAATAAATTTTAAAAATATATTTAAACTTCAAACCAACTTTAAAATACTACAAAATATGTTAGAAAATATCCTTAAAAAGGTACCAAATTCAAGAATCATTTTTAGACACTTAAAACCATAAGCAACTTACTACAACATATAAATGCAAAAGTTCTTGATAAAGAAAAACATAAAAAGCATGAACTTTGTTACCAGTTTTAACCACATAAACAAATGATCTAAGACTTAAATTGTTTATAACAAGTACTACCCTTAGGTACTTAAAAACCATAGAAAGAAACCCTCAAGAATACCTTTCAGTTTATTTATAAAAATTTCCGAAAGCAAGGTATATTTCAAAGTGTAATTATAACTACCTTTTTTCTAACTTTCTCCACTTTGTTTCACCAGTTAACAAATCTTTAAAATCCAATTTTTTCACATAATAATTTCACAAATAATATCTATTAAAAATGAAAAGAAAATACTAAGGGTGTCTTTCAAATTAGTTACTAAAATTCCCAAAAAAAGAACATTTCAAAGTACTCATATAGCGACCTTCTTCTCGCTATAACATTTTGCAACTTTGTTTCACAAGTTATTGAATGATTAAAACTTCCATATTTTTCTTGTAATGAGTATAATTAGAATGCTTATCAAAAATTCAATGAAGCCCGTAGAATGTCTCTCAAAGTTGACTTTGAAAATCACTGAACACAAGGCATTTCCAAAATGCATCCATAATGAACTTTTTGCTTCAAACATTCCCAGGCTACGTGTTGTATAAAGTAATAGAAGTAATGCTATAAATGTAAAATTGTCATTTTCTTTCAAAAGCAAGAGGGGTCCATAGTTTATAACTTTAATTAGTTAATGTCGCTTTAACTTCATATTTCAAGTACACAACATATACAGACAACATGTACATACAAGATAGTGAGATAACTCACCCAAATCCAAGTCTATAACAATTCTAAACACACAAGAATCAAAGAACCACTTTCTACCATCACCAAACTCCTAAAGATCCAGCCTTTAGCACCAAAACCACAAAACCAAGCCCCTCCTCCTTCCTTATATTCATGACCTATAGTGGAACTCCACTTTTCTTCATATTTCTTCCACTTTGACTATAGATCCATGCTTCTTAAGGTGTTGGTGAAATTTGGATGAAGTTTAGAGAAGATTTGAGCTAATGAAAGAAAGACTAGTGAAGATAGAATTGGATTGGTATGAATCAGTTCTACCATTTTTGTTCTTTTTATTACGTTTGAAGCTTTTGAGATTATGAAGTGTTATCACACGCCTAGCCTCTCCTTTACTTGGACAAGACCCCCATGTGCCTTGCAAGCTTATTTGACTTTACACCTTTTCATCTTTTACTTAACACTTAAGTCATTCCTTAAAAACTCATTTTCAAAATATCTTCCCATGACATCACCCATAACATCACAGAATATTTGCTTCCCATAAATGGTAAAATATTTGTATTTCATGCTATTCATTTCCTAAGTAAATTAGTGTATGTAAAAAAGTTTGAATAACTTCTGACGAAAAACGTTTGTCGATAAAATGGTTTTCGATCACATTATCGATACTTCTTCAAAGTATATATGTTTTTAAATGTTTTTCCAAAACAAGTTTACCATCATTAGTTATGATTTAAAAGGGGGTAAAAAGGTTGTTAAATCAATTTAATAACATTTAATCCAAGATTCAAATATTTAAATCATTAGGCATTTAAATACAAAGTGTCCAAAATTCCGGGTTGTTACATTCTCCCCTACCTAGTATATTTCATCCTCAAAATTCTAACATGAGCAACAAGAGGAAAAAATCACATAGAAATACTTCATAATAATCAAAAAAAATTAGCAAACAAAGCCCATGGAAGTTCAAAAATCCTCTTATCGCACAAGGACAATAAATAATCTACTAAGCATAACTTACACTCAATAACCTTAGGTTATTACTTAATCATTCATGCAACCTCATAAAAATAAACAGTCGTCACCTAAACTCTCTATAAGCCGATAAATCATAGTATGCAAACACTAAAGCCCGTACTATGCACATGAATCATCCGTACGCATTATCAATTCCGATCACTTGCTTGATCGTATGATTTCACTTTTATACTAGTATAGATCACTTGTCTCTCTATTGCAGATTCTGATCAGGTTCCTTGATTAGAAACCTCTGTTCTACTTACATAGCCATATAATATGTTAGGAAACTTTGGGATCATATCAATAATCTGTATCAAGTGTTCGTCGTCATGAATTGAGTGAAAAATCCTTGTCTGGACCGATGCAAATCACTTAAAAATCATGTACTCGAGTGCTGGATCAAGAACAGTCATGTGAATAAAATGATCTATGCACAACATACGTACTTATCTTGTTGGTCCCTTTAACTATACCAATTACTTTTTAATCACATTTGTTTATCCAAATAGTATATCTTATTTGATATTAAACTCTTTATGAATCATTCCATAAAAACATAACTTCAAGTTATTAAACATTTTATAACTTAAGTTCATACTCGTAGAATATTCCACTACATTCTAAGAGTATATACAAAATATCAATTCATTTTACTTATCATGAATATTTAACCATTTTACTTACTACGTTCTCATTCAAGAGTTACAAAAATTCAACTTTTATATTTCCACAAAAACGCTTAGTTCCAAGCTCTAAAACAATTTAGAAGTTTCCAACTGTCCAAATTCGCCAAAAATCCTGTTTCATTTTAGCAAATAAAAACTACCAGCAAACATATAATAACACGATGCACATACCATATAATTCTAATGATATGATATATGCGTCCATAAAATAACTTAACAAAGTTCCACTTATTTATTAAACATATTTTACTACAAAGTGAAAACAAGAATTTTTTTTACAATTATTTGGGTTATGTCACTACCACTCAGGTATCCAACATAGCATACTTGCAAATATTTTCCATATAGAAAGCTTGTCAAAATCTTTATTAAACCACTATTCTTGAAGGAAAACTTTAGAACAAACTTCGGGTTTTATTTCAGTTCAATTGAAATTTTATATATATATATATATATATATCTTTTGTATATCAAATCATACTATCAGGGTTTGAATCAAAATCTATTTTACTAAAATAACGCTGTGACAAACTGCTCTTGTAGCATCCCTATTAATGAATAAATTTGTAAACCTCAATAGTGTGCAGAAAATAGGGCCAATTAAGTAGAGACTTTGTTGAAACTAGCTGAAGTCATTAGGATGAAGTATGCATAGTGCTAAGTCCGTAATGAGTCTTTACATAGTCATTATAGTCACATCGAATGTTGTGTATACTCAAAGTCAATATGCAAGGTAATATGCAAGCTTCAATTCAAGTGTCAAGTAGTCAAGTAGTCAAATATGCTTCAAATGTCAATATGCAAGGTAATATGCAAACCTATTTGCACATCAATGTTCAGGTCACAATTTCAAGTTAATTTTTGATATGCAAATCATGAGTTAAAATCAAGTCAACATGCCATGCAATTGTTTAATATTGAATCGTTATATTTGCAAGGTTTGAGTGTTAAAATAGGCTCAAAATTCTCAAATTTATTTAGGGTTACAAATGGTCACAAAGTGTAAAATGAAAGTGTAGGGATGAGAATGTTCGCAACTTCTAAGATGCCCCTATACCCGTATTTATAAGGGTAGAAATACGGTGTGGTACCTGTTTTTGATGCTCTTGCTGTCATCATAATTGACTTCGACGATCATCATACAATGATGCTCCACAAGTATTGTTGAAGTGCTAATTAATACAACATTACTTGAGACTCACCATCGAAGAGTGGTAGCTTGGGATAAAGTCGAGATTAGAGAAGAAGGCACTTCAATTGAGTGCCATATGAGAGAAGCACTATGTTAATGAAGTCTATTATTGATGATAGGCGATGTTGATAGCCTCTGTGGATATTGATGACATTTTTCATCAATATTGCATGCATGAATAGGCGGCGTCCTTCTTAATGTCGATGAGGCATGTAATATAAAAGATGAGATGCGGTGCTGATCATTGGCAACGTCGTTGATAAGCTATGTTATCATTACTTATAGGTACTGACTGCATGTTGTCAGCGATAATTGATGATGATAGGCGGCGACATTGATTAAGACCATTATCAAACTTAACTTTGTTTATATGTGGTACTACTTGAGTGGTGATGTCGTCATAAATTATTGGCGGTGTAGATAATAAGTGACATAGGTGATGACGTGCGGCATTGTGGTGGTGCGATTTGGATGAGAGCTGACCTCAAAGAAAGCGGCTTCATCAATTGTGCATATTCGATCACAAGAGGCATTGACTCAGATAGATAAAGCATGACACTACTTCTACCTCGAAGAGTGGCATTCTATTTTGGTCTTCGAAGTCAATAGGTGATAACAATTGTTCCCTAGAGTATAGGAATCATTGACTTTTCAAGTCAATGGTCTCGATGTCGCCATTCCCATCTATTGATATTGTCTCATCAATCTAATCATCCATTTAAAACCAATCCAATGGTTACACAATCCATTCCTTTATAAATAGCAAGTTCCATCTCCTTTTATCCTTCACCTGCAATCAAGAATCTCCAGCAAGAGATCAAAAATTCCCAAATAAATTTTAAATTTTCTATTCTCAAGCAGTTCAATTTATGTTTAGGTATCACCTTTATTCTTTCATCAATTTTATTAATAAGTTGATTCAAATGATTTCTTGTTGAGATTGCTATTTAGGGCTCGATTTGGTATTTTCTCAATTTTAAATGAATTATTGAGGTGATAAGGGTTACGATCATAGTTATACTATCTTTAAATTTTATATGGGTTTATTAATTTTTGAATCGTTTCTTAGTTAAATGATGTTAATTTGAAAGACTAGGCTTCAAGTTTGACAATGAAGTGGGTCACTTTTAAACCCTGGATCCATATTTATCTCAATCTGTGTTGGCGTCGATGTTCACGACACTCCTAATAGATTCGACGCTAGCCGATTAATTCAGTGATTACCAAACCATTAGTGTAAGGCTCTCATGTCACTAGTTTATTAAGATATGATAACTAGTTTTAGTTGAGTTTCAACCACCCTCGATGTCATTGTTAAATGAAGTAGCTATTGACCAAGTTCGATTATGATCATCATTGTTGAATAGCTTACCCTTTATTGTATCATGATTAATGCTTTACGGTGTCAACGTGATACTAAAAGTCTTTTATGCTATTTGTAACTTAAATAAGGTATCATAACCCCTTACGTTTATGAGGAAGTGTATATCAATTAGACATGACACCACTTAATTACAGACGTTGCCATTTACTTTTGATGTTACTTTACGATGTTATAAATTGACATCGACAGTCTCAACATATTAACATTGTCGCTTATAATGCTGCTAAATTAACATACTACAAGTCATTTAACGTCGTGTAGTTTTAATTAGCACATCACCAACCCATGTCTCTACTATTCATTAATGTTGACATCCTTGTTTCTTTAGTATCGGTCAGAATTGTGGTGTTGACAACACTTTACCATGTGAACTATATGACGTTGAACATTATAGTCATTGACATTGCCTTATTGTCGTCGCATGTCTTCTTTTATTTAGCTTTTATGTAACTTTTCTATGAAACTCCTTTGTTAAAACTGATTTGATTATTTTAGTTTATATTTTTATGTATATCATCTAGGTTATTGTCTATTAGCAAAAGCGGTATTATACTAAAAATATTTCGATATTATTGCTAGGCACATTACTAACTCATGCCATCTTTACTCATTTATGTCAACAATCTTCATCACTTCAACCTTAGTTATGGTGCTTGCCAACGCTTTATAATATAAACTTTTTGACACTTGACATTGATATAGCTATTGATGTAGGTTTATTATCATCGAACAACTACTTAATTTCCATGTAATTTTTCCTTTGATTTCCTTTAATAAAATTGAAACTCAAATTTAACCCGGAATTACTTTGTAAAATTTCAATATAATTTTACCCAATTCGATATGCGTTATTTACGACACATAGATGGAAGATGGATCGTTTAGACAACAACTTTTAACTTGGCATGTGATAATTTTTTTGATTATATGAGCATCATTATTTTCCTAAATTTGGAATAACATCACCTAGCAGGATGATGGAAGGTTATTAGACTAGTAAGAAGTCCACCAGGAAGCTTAGTAAGGGGCTTAAATCTTCTCCCTCAGCTGACAAAAAAGGAAAAAATCTTTTGAATCCTTCGTATATAACAAGCCATGAAGAAGTGAACTCCATTCTCTAACTGTTTGGAATTATTAGGATCGAAGACATTCCATCTAGCCCTACAGATAATATTTTCAACCTGCCAGAAGGATATTTTTCTTCTACCGCGATACGCATTTGACACACAAGATATCTTTCTTTTCCTGGTTTTCTCCTGGGATATCTTAAACATCTGGACATTGCTCCTATTCAGTTCTCACCAAATTCTTAGATATACCTGACTTGCTTAGGGCCAGGGAAGTTGTACCTCCATCTTTTAGTGTTAAAATCCTTTAATCAATATCTAGCCTTGCCAAAATCAGTGAACAACAAGTTCTCACCTGTACCGAACTTGTCCCCATCCAAAAAGTATGATTTCTGAGACTGTTAATTAGACAAGAAGATGGGAGATGCAATTATTCTTCATCAAGTGCTTCTCCAAGATCAGAGGAACATTTTCTACCTCCAGTGAGTTTCTTATCCTTGATTACACTTATTTCTTTATAATTCGTTATTGATAGGTGTTCACTTTCAGATCCTGCTTTCAAAAATCTAAACCTTAATAACCAAAAGATCGTCGACGTCCTAATCCAAATAGTAGAGAATAGAAGAAATTGACTTGCACTTTTAACTCCATCGAAGCTCCTCCATTATTCTATGATCTTAGATTAGCACAAGATTTTGGGAGAAGCACTAATGGTCATATACAATTCTTGTGCAAAGTGCTCGTACGTATAGATAAATTAGAATCCTTCACTTCTAACTCTCTAGTTCAATTGATTCAACCGGTAAGTTTTAATACAACCAGAAATGGAATTCCTAATGAGCTCATCTGCCCTCCTCATTGATCCTAAGGAAAGTAGGTCTAAAAGTAGCATTTCTAAAAATAGGAAGAAAAAAGATGAAGCTTCGGCTCTACCACAATCAATCAAACTTGTTTCTTTGAAAGACTCCATTTCCAAGGCCATCAAAGATTTAGATGAAGAAGAAACGAGTAATGATGCTCTTACCGAAGCTCCTTCCTCCCCTAAGGAAAAAAGTCCAAGCTTGTGGGTGAGTTCACCTCCGTGATTGTGGATGAGGAGGGGCACGTAAATATTGATCTAAGTCTTGAGGTAGTAAATTAGAAAAATCTCTAGAAAATACAAGGAGGCTCAAACTCTAAATCCTATCCTAAATATTACATTTCCTACTTCCCCAACATCCATCAGTCGCATATGTGTTGGTGTGGGTTTGCTTCTTTCTCCAATCGATCCTCTTCTTTTAAAGACTAAAACTCAGTCCTCGATGATGAATTTTGAGGAACTTGCTCATTTAGCCATTTAATCTCCCGCCGTTACTTCTCTTGGATCATCACAGCCTCCAACTTATTCTGATGATCACCTTTTCCTTATTCTTAAACAGCTTTTATTAGTATGTTTTTTCCTCTGTTCTTTTAGTTAACCTTAACTTTATGGATTAATTTTTGACCTACATAGGTTATATATTCTTAGTAGGAAAGCGTCTTCTTCAAGACACTTCTCAAGGGAAATATAATGAAGTAGCCGAGCTTAAAGAAAATATGACTTTGCTTAGCAATAGTATGATCAACATCGCAATGGTGAGAGATGATGCTATTCTTGAAAAAAGCAAAACTGCTTCCTCTCTTGATGAGGAAAAGAAAGCTAAGCAATCATTGGAAGAGGAAATGAAAAAATAAAAGCCGACCTTGAGTTAGTTAATAAATTCAAAGTAGATCTTAAGAAGGTAATCGAGAAAAAATTTGAACTGGCTAAGAAGAACAAGTTTCTAAAAGACAAACTACAAAGGAAGTCTAGCATCTTAGCTTATTCGAATAATATTGTCACTGATGCTAAAAAATCACTTCCTTTCTTGACGTTGCTCTTCCTAAAAACGCTGAAAAGTGTTATGAAGATGCTTTATACGTGGCGTACGCTAACATATTTGACAATGCCTAGATTTAGACTTCCCACTTCTACCAACTCTGAATGAGAAGTTCAAGAGGAAGGTCGGTCTTAGGATGAAAAAGAACATGAAGACTTTAGAGGAAGAATTTTCCCACTGCAGAGGAAGTTGATGCTGAAAAATGGCTAGCCTTTGACGGTGCTCTAATAAATGAAGGAACAAAATCCAATGGAGAAGAAAATGACGACGACGTTGATACTGATGAAAATAATGATGATCATAATGGCGGTGATGATCATGATGATGATAATGGTGGTGATGGTGGAGGCAATGAAGTGGGTCCTTCTGGACAACCAGACAACAAGGATGGGTCTGACGATGCTAACTTAGATTCAAATGCCCAAGATACAGAAATTGCAACATATATGATCCACCAAAGAATGATTCTTCAAAGAAAGGCAGTGCTTCTCAAGGCCAAAAATCCATATAAAAGGAAAAGATCTCCTCTTCTTCAATTCCACTTTTGTAGGTATCGCTCTTCTTATTCAAACACTTTAAGCTATCAAGTAACTCTTAGTTAATACATTAATCAATTTACCTAAATAGAAAATAGAAATATCATTACGACGTTATACTTGAAAAGAAGCAAATGGAACAGGCCGGTTGAACAGAGAATTGGATAGGCACTTGAAAGAATATAATGAGCTGTCCGAAAAATATAAGAACCTCACAACCAGCGTATCAAAACCAAGATATTTTAAAGAAAGGGAAGTTGCTCCCCAGATGAAGAGGGCACGCCTTTACCGTGATAAAATCTTAGCGGGAAATGCCAAATTGATGACCCTCTTCTGGATATTGATCGATCATAGGAGTGCATAGGAGGAGTTTCTTTACAAGGCTTACTCTAGAGGTATATTTGTTGACTTCTCCTACCTAGGTGATAATTTTAAGGGTTTTCTAAGCCGTTTCAATTATAGATACCTGAATGATCATGGATTTGATCCTCATCTCGGGGTGTGTTGAATATTCCTAGAGTCACATCCATTCCTCTTTCTTCTTGCTCTCTTCACCCCGAGAAACTAAAGTATAATAGGAAGAAATTTATTTATGAAATGTATAAGAAATCAATCTTATATAAACCTGCATAATTGTATAATTGTTACATGTTATTCAGGTAGCTTATAAACTTTTCACTCCTTGTTTTTCTTTTGTTTAGTCTAATTTTCATATTTTGCACAGCTTAGAGAAATTTCGAATAGCCTTATTTCTATGAAATTATTGAATATGTTTGTCAAGCTGAAGAAGGATTTTAAGGAGAATTCTTCAATTTTTAAGACATCTCAGTTAGCAAAACACTGTTTTCTTAGAGAGCTTCAAGAAGTCTACCTGCGATTCCCTTATTTCCGCTTTAACTTCTTAAGTGATGAGAAAGATAGAATACTAGAGAAATCTGAATTTATCATGCTAGGTTAATATGTGATTGTGATAGCTCTCAGATTGGGGAATGAAATTATCATCGATTTCCTCCGGTTTATACTTCGAAAGGAATTAAGGCTTCCTTTGGTCCAATATTGACCTTATCGGCTGGGTCATCTGAAAAAGTTAAAATCACAGTTTTAAAAATTCGAATATCAACTGAACGTTTAAACATAGAATTGTGATCTAACTTGATTTTATTTATCGTTTGTAAACTTTGTCGTTATTAATGAAAAACCTTATTCCCATTTGTCGATTTTTATTTACTTTGATTAGGAAAACCAACTAGCACTCGCTTCGGATCTTATAGATGATTTTTCATAAGTTATTTGAATTAAAGGTAGATTGGTTGCTGACATTGACAAGAGGAAGTCTTTTCAAGACAGTTTGACTTTGCGATTTCCAAACAACCCAGATGCGTAGGAGTGCCATAAGAATTATTATCAATTAAGGTTGACATTTAGAAAGCAAAATGAAGTAACTTTGATCTTAGAGTATCGGATTGACAAGATCAAAGAATCTCAAGCATTAAGAGAAAAGATAGATAAGTTTTTAACTTTTAAAGCCTCGGTTGAGATTGATGCCGAAATAGCCAAATTATATCTGCAAATAAATGATCTTGAAGTAGGATAAATAAAATGTCAAGTATCTTGTCAATCTCTAGAATTTATTGCGAGTGGAGGTAATTCTAGCCTTCCCACTCCTACTCCAAGATGAAGGACAAGATCTAAATCTCTTTCTTGCCAATAATTTCCTACTTTATTAAATCCACCTTTAGGTTTGAGCAACGAAAAAATTTCTAACTGGAGTAGTCAAGTTATATTTGAATGCATGCAATACTTCATCACGAAGTGGAATGATAAGGTATCTCAACAACTTAATGAATATGAAACTAGATTTCAAAAGATTGAGCTTGATAAATACACTCTTAAATAAGAGGTTGAAGAGTTAAAAGGTATGGTTCAAACTTTACGAGGAGCCAACAAGACTCTCCAACGTACTTTTGGAAATTCAAATTGATTCAGTTGATGATGCAAAAATGGTTCAAAGAAAGCAAAAAAAATCAAAGAAATTCTGGACGTGGTCTTTCATCATATTACTGATCCTTTACTTGCCAAGGATTTGGAGAAAACATCATGCAGCCTTGAGCCTTCGCTATGATTTGCTTTTAACAGATTTTTCTTTCTCTTGATCTATATACCTGTAACTTTGTACATGATATTTTAGATTGTGAATAAATTTATATTGGAATGAATACCACCTCGGTTGTAGTTTCAAATCGGATACTAATTCTTACTTAAAATCACTTGGCAACCAATATCTTGCTTTTTCTATATTTTGAGCTTTCGATGTATAACTCGACATATAGAAATATGTGTCTATAGCAGTAGATATTCAACGGCTTGCTTGGTAACAGAGGTTTCCATTAAATGGATTCAAATCTGAATCCAGGATGGATTTAGCAATGCTCTGCCACCAGGAAATCTTTCTACCCGGCAATAAATGAAGACAGAAAATCTTATTTGACAATAATAAAAGAAGACTAGAAATTCCCTATCTGATAATAAAAGAAGATCAGAAATCCATATCTATCAATAATAATAGAAGACCGAAAATCTTTATCTGGCAATAATAGAGGAAGAATGGTAATCCTTATTTCATGATAATAGAAGAAGATCAGAAATCCTTATCTAGCGATAAGACCAAAAATCCTATTTGGCAATAATAGAAGAAGATTAGAAATCCATATCCGGTAGAAATAATAGAACACCATAAATCCTTATCTAGCAATGATAATAAAAGACTAGAAACTCTTATCTGGCGATAAGACCAGAAATCCTTATCTGACAATAATAGAAGAAAACCAGAAATCCATATCTCGCATAAATAATAGAAGACCAAAAATCATTATCTGGGAACGAAAAATTGCATTAATTGGGGAGCAATAATAGCATGTATTTGATGGACCTTCCTCTAGAAGATTGATTTATTTGGAGCACTACATGGCTTGGATTTTGATAGACCTTCCTCTAGAAGATTGATTGATTTTTGGCTCGAATTTTGATAGAAATTCCACTGGAAGATTGATTGATTTGGAGCTCAACCTGGCTCGGATTTTAATAGATCATCTCTAGAAGATTGATTGATTTAGAGCACTATATGGCTCGGATCCTTTGTCACTGTCTTAAGTGCTGAGTTAGGTCTACTGTCCGTTGCATTTAATTAACTATCTTGAGCGAAACCAAAGACTTACATGCCTCCCTTTTTGAGGCACTTTAGTGAGGCCTTTGATGACCGCACCAAAGGCTTGTTTGGTGCTTTGAACAGGCCAAAGGCTTACCAGTCCTCCTTCAGGAGGTGCTGCAATGAGACCTTTGAGTATGAACTAAAGTTTGGTTTAGCGCTTTAATGTGTCCTTTGATGATGGTGCTAAAGGCTTACTCCGTCTTCCCTCTAGGATGTGCTTCAGTGAGGCTTTTGATGATGGCACTGAAGGCTAGTTTGATGCTTTAGTGAGGTCTTTGATAATGGCATTAAAGGCTTATTCCGTCCTACCTATAGGAGGCACTTCAATAAGGCCTTTAGTGATGGCATTGAAGGCTTTCATAAGGTCTTTGATGACTATTGGCTTTTGATGGCTAGGTCTTTTGCCTTAGAAAAATCTTAATCCTTAACCATGAAGATTTGCTTATTTGGAGAACCTTCTATTATTGTAAAGTTGTTTAGCATCTCTTTATGAATTCATTAAGTTTTCCTTACCCTAGAGAATTAATGAGCATCCCTTCCAAAATCCTACATTGGTTGGTGTCATGGCACTTAGAGTGATCATAATGACAATATAATCCTTCGAGATTCCTTTCATTCTTTGGTCGCTTCTTTTACGGAGGCCAATAATTGAACTTGTCCTTAGTCAAGAGATAAATGTTCTTATAGGAAGTGGTAAGAGAGGAGTTCTTAGGAAGTCATAGTCTTTTGAAAGTTCATCCTTCAAAATTGCTTTTGGCTTTCTTATGCATGACAGGCTCCTTAACTTCTGTAGCAAGCTTTCATTTAAATGGTCTTGAGTTTTACCTAGTTCCTGAGAATGGTTGAGGACTTTTTCCCACTTTGTAGTAAACCGATTGAAGTCTCTCTTTATTTCCTCTTCGAAAATGGTCCCCTTGTCTTTGAGTTGAATTTCCTATTTCATTTTCAAGAAGTTGTTGTCTCTATTTTTTGCCTTCTCAGGGCAAAGATCGGTGTTGGACTGATATGAAATGGATTCACACTCCACTTTTAAGGATTGTAAGAAACAACTTGTTTCCTTTTTCCTTCCATAATTTGTAGTATTGTACTCCTTAATGTTTGTTCTTTATAAAGCTAGGGATCATTAATAGTTTGGTAAGTAATCCTAGAGACTTGAGGTTTGGAGGATCCTTGTTTGGAAATTTCAACATGATTAATTGGCATGACTAAGAAGAACTTAGTTGATGTGATTAATTGGTGTTAAATTAGAGGTAGGTTGGCCTAAAGATGGAATATGCTTGGTAGGGGAAATTCCTTTAATCCTTAAATATGCAAGCTTGGGTAGTTCCACCTAGTGTTTTAATAGAATCGGAGGTTCAGGCCCTCCTTCTAATGCCAAAATGTTAACGAATAAATTCGTTAACCCCAAAGTTTGTAGGAAATAAGGCCAATCAAGCAGAGGCTTCATCGAAGCTAGTCGAAGTCATTAGGATAAAACATGCATGTTGCTACGTCCATAATGAGTCGTTGCATTGTCATTATAACCACGTCGAACGTCATGTATAGTCAAAGTCAATATGCAATGTAATATGCAAGCCAATGTGCACATCAATGTTCTAGTCACAATTTCAAGTCAATTTGATATCCAAACCACGAGCTCAAATCAGGTCAACATGCTACGCAACTATTCAATATTCAATTCCTTATATGTGCAAGGTTTGAGTGCTATAATAGGCCCTAAATTAACATATTGATTTAGGGTTACAAATGGTCATAAAATGTAAAATGAAAGAGTAGAGATGAAAATGTTTTCCCATTCTAACATGCCCCTATGCCTATATATACTGGTAGAAATGTGACCTGATAGTGTGCTTCGATGCATTGGGTTTCGGCGCTCTTGGTGTTGTCATGCTTGACTTTGGCGATCATCATGCAATGATGCTCCTCAAGTATTGTTAAAGTGCAGCTCAAATTAATACAGCATTACTTAAGATTCACCACTGGAGAGTAGCAACTTGGGATAAAGTCGACAATGGAGAAGAAGCTACTTCAATTGAGTGCCATATGAGAGAAGCACGACATCCATGAAGTATATTATTGATGATAGGTGATGTTGATAGACTTTGTGGATGTTGACAACATTTGTCGTCAACATTGAATGCTTGAATAGGCAAGGTTCTTTTGAATGTTGATGAGGTGTGTAATATAAAAGGTGAGATGTTGTGATGATCCTTGATGCCAATTTTGATAAACTATGTTATCATTACTTATCGGTATTGGCTGCATGCTATATTAACGATAGCTGACGATGATGTGTGATGACATTGATTAAGCCCATTATCAACCTTGACTTTATAGATATGTGGTACTACTTGAGTGGCGACATCGTCATAGAATAACTTTGTTGATATGTGGTACTACTTGAGTGCCGACGTCGCCATAGATTAACTTTACTGATATGTGGTACTACTTGAGCAGCGACGTCGTCATAGATTATAGGCAACATCGACAATAAAAGGAATAGTGCAAATTGAATGAGTGTCGACCTCATAGAAAGCATCTTCACCAATCGTGCGTCTTCGATTACAAACAACATTGACTCGGATGGATAAAACACGAACTATTTCTACTTTAAGAGTGGCATTTTATTTTCATTTTCGAAGTCAATTATGTTTTTAAAAAATTCCCTCAATTTGAAACCTATAATGAACACCAACGATGTTGTAGTCATCATTGGAATTATTTTTAAGCAATAAAAGTGAGTTCAGTACATCCAAATCACGCTTTTCGGCCTTTTCCAAAATCATTTCAAAGCAGTACCAAATACCTTGTATATATTACTAAGTACTATTATCTAAATTTCATGAACCAATTTCCTAAATATTTACTTTCAAATAAATACTATTATTATTTTCACCAATATCTTGAAATACATCCAAAAAACATATGGATTTATGTTCTCAAAATATCAGTTTAAATCCTCTTCATTTATAAACCATATTTATAAACCATATTCATATAACATTTTAATGTATCCACAAATACTATCTACTCAACCGATGTAGCGAAATGGTAAAACTGCTCATAAATTAGTCGAGCACAAACCAACGATCAACAAATGATAGACAATGCTAGTAAACCAGCCGAGCGTGACTAAACAAATTAATGAGGGGTAATGAATGAACATCATAATCCCTACATTATTTAAACTACACTCTAATAATTCATACTTATATAAGTTACCTTATAGAAGATCTTTAATTTTTTAGTTGGAATTACCTCTTAGGCATACGTTTATAATAATTACAAAAACGCTCTTATATGCATAATACACTGAACTCATTCTAGGGCATTTCTTTACCCTATCTCCTAATGAGTCATATCCTACCAATGCCAAGGTTCTCGCTTAACCTTCTGCTCTGGTACCAGTTGTAATTCTCTTCGACCCTCAAATTTCAACACTAATATTTCCATGATATTCTTGCGCCTAGCATCCAAGTACTAAAATGGCAGATTGCTACGGTAAAGTAAAAGGATAATAAAATAGAACAAGAAAGAAGGAACATGGTATCAGTATCTCACAATGGAACGATAATATATAATACCAAAAGACAGTACAAAATTTTCACACTAAGATACACAATACTTTAGAGTTACAATTCTAAATTCTATCATTAGCCTGGACAGTTATAATAACATATCCCCATAAATGTTGATATGTACACTATAGTAATGCAGTGGAGTAAAAATATTATGGTAGGTGAATCATCAAGCTTGTCTCCTTGAGGTCTAATGTACATTAACATAAACTTATTTTTCTCAAACTACTTGAAAGATGTAACGATCGCGATTTTTCGTTGCCGAAAAATCGAACCGTTAGGGTTTAAGAAGAAGAAGAAGAAAAAAGTAGGAGAAGAGAGAGAAAGATAGAAGAAAGAAAAGAGAGAAGAAAACAAAAACAAGTAACAGAACAGGAACAATATCAGAATCTCACAGTCGCAGCGGAACAACATATAATAGATAAATGAATATTCATTAAAACAAAAGAACTATACATTTTTATACATTACATCACATTACATTACATCAATCAGAGTGTACAACAACAACAGCGGAAAAAGAAAAGATATATATACAATAGATAATAGACTACGCTATCTGGCTCGCCTCCAGATCTGCACAGCAACTCCCGAATCCAGAATAACCTGATAACCTAACTCTAGACTGCCCGTGTGGAAAATAGTGGGCACCCAGAGTTTAGGAAAGGAACAATAAACTCCAGGTCAGTCATGGGACTGGTGTGAGAACTCAAAAACAGTTTATCTTTAAACAAGCAACAAGAAAATTTAAATTTAACTTTCGAAATTCGAAATGCTTTTTGGAAAAATGAAACTACCATAAGGCCTCCCGCCACACACACAATGCAAACGCAGAATTGGAGGAGATTTCTCCTTATGATAGTCAAAGATGCTTACTACGCGAAAATCAAATCATTTTTTGATATTATTACTAGTGCATAGTGTAGAAAACAATTTCGAAAGTAGAATATAAATCCTAGCCAGCATAGACATTCCGAACTATGCCTACTATAGCTACCATCCAAACAGTGGTGACCACCATAAGTGAATGGCAGGTAATACAACTAAAACCGTACAAGGCACGTATTGGAGGAATGGATTTCCAACAAATGGTCAGGCTAAGGAACTTCCTACTGCCACATGGGATCGCCTCTGGCGGGACGTCCCGAGAAACTAACGTTACGGTTAGATCTCTGCCAACACAAGGCCGGGTTACCTCTGTAACTAGGTAACTACTACACGAATATGTCATCCCCCGGTCCTTTGGGACCTTTATCCGAGCGCTCGATACCAACAACACCACACAGAAATAGATATAGTGTTTCCACATGAGTAAATATCTGGGCTCCATACCATGATACCACCCTTTTCCAGAAGGAAATGACATACCCTAAAGGGCGCGACCCTCATAACCTTGCCGCATATTCCTGTTTCGACCATTTCCGGGGAGTGAGGTCCTGACGAAGTCTCGTCCACAAAGCTACGCTTTGTGTAACAAAGCCATGCTTCGGGTCCACAGATGACCAAAGCAATAATCACAAAGATAAATGATCAAACAAATGATCATATCACAAATGACCAACCAATGATCATCACACAGCAGCACTCAGCATGCCACATTACCAGATTGGGAAATATCGCTGATAACCTTCAACTACATAACCTCTGAGCTCGTACGTCTCAGAGAAGGGTGTTAAGCTAAGAGAATAAATTCTCCGCCACCAACAGAAATGTATTTGAAAGAAATCTGCTCTATCTCTCAAAATGTAATGTCAGACACGTAACCATACAAGTCTGTTCCGGGTTCGAACAGAACCGAAGGCACTTCCAAAGAAGCCCTTGCAATCCGGGTATTCACAATCCCGATAAAATTTCCCATCACAAAGGAAATCTCCATATCGTAGCTAACGATGCGGAGACAATCGATAGGTCATCCTATCGTTTTCACAAATACCCGGTCTTCAACACCGGTCTTCAAATGCAATCCAAACGACGTATCGCATATTCGGAATGGGATATATGACACAAAGGTCCTCTCCCGGCTAAACCGAATAGCGAGCGCTTATTTTAAAAACAAGTGTGCATTCAATTCCAAACAAACACAATCAATACCATCCAAGGGTAAATATTGATAGTCGGTTATTTAACTATCAATAAGGATGCGCCACATCATCAGATTCCAAATAATTTTTCCAAAATTATTAAGTCCCAAAATATCTTTACAAGATATATGTATACACAATTTCCAAATAATTGCCCCAGTTATTTGTTTTACCAAAACCACTTCACGATAAAATTTTCCACACTTAACCAATTGAAAAACCAATTTTCAATTTACCTTTACCATTTGAAAACCAATTTTCAAATTACATTAACCATTTGCAAACCAATTTCAAATCACCTTAACCATTTGAAAACTAATTTCAAATCACCTTAACCATTTGAAAACTAATTTCAAATCACCTTAACCATATATACCTTTTGAAACAAATTTCAAACCACCAAATAAATCTTTACCGATTTATTTTAACTTACGTTCCAAATTCGTAAATTATATTTTCATATTTAAAAATAAATCAACATTTATTTTTTAAACAAATTTCCCTTTATATATATAAATTCCAAAGTGAATTTCCAATTTCCCAAATATCTACACATACACGATTTCAAATCAATTTCAAAATATTCGCTTACACTTTTACCTTTAAAAGGTGAATTCACAAAAACGTTCCATTCCATATTGGAAAATCATTTCTAAACTTATTTAAAAAAATAAGTAATTCACAATTCAATTTATTTTCAACAATTCGAAAATATTCCATATGCTTAAACCATAGTTAAGTATTAATTTCATTCCTTTAAAGAAATATTCTTTTATTCACATTTATTTGGGTTAAAAACGAATGTTGCGTAAAACATCGTTACGACAACCCAAAAACACTAGTATATGGATTTGAAATTAAAAATAGATATATAAATCCAATACTATACCAATTATCCCCTTCTGTTTCTCGAAAACGTCTATTTCAACAATTAATGTTGAAATCTATGTTTTCAATACTCAATACATTTTAAAACACCTTTAATTCGTTTTAAATTCCATTTAAAACATTCCTTTCCCAAAAACAAACCCATTTTATTTAATAATCTATTCAATATTCAAAATAGTGAATATAGCCCACTTAACAAATTCCCATATTTCAATTTATCAAATTCGATGGATTTCAAATTTATAAACATAGTTTATAAATTCCATTTCTATTATAAACCCCAATTTTACAAATTCCTTTATTAATCCGATGCAATTTACATAACCCAATTTCATACCCAAAAGCCATATTGTAAGTTAAATACTTATAATATTATTTATTTACCAAATCGTTCCTTTGAACTTTACCAATTTAAAATCTTATCACTTACAAGATTTCTTTATGGTTTAAAATAATTTCAACTAATGAAATCTTCATTTATTAACAATTTCTATAAAATTCCCCTTTTTAATGCCCAAATCCATTTCTATAAGTTAATAACTTATAAACTTAAATTTTTCCAATAACCGTTCGTTTTATAAATTTCACATTTATTAATCTATAAATCCTAGTGAAATTCATGTTATACATCAACTTAACACTTTATAAATTTATCCTATAACTTCAATAATTTTTATTTAAAAACATCCATTTATAAAATCCTTTATATAAACCATTAATAATAATAACTTCCCAAAAACCAAATTTAACTATTTTATAAAAACCTATTATTGTTAAAAATTTCTTTTAAGTTATATTTCATAAAAATATAAATTTTTAAAACATAAAATTTTATCCATCTATTTATTTTAAAATTTAATCAATTCAAAATTTTTAATAAACCATATTCTTTGAAAAATCGATTTAAAACCCCTTTAAATTCAAAACCGTTATTTTAATTTTTAAAAATTTGAATCCGATGATGCAACGACATCAGATGGTCAATCACGGGAATAACATCATATATCAATGTGATTATCAACAATCAACATAATATTCATAAACAAATAAATATGCGAGGAATCCAGTTGGATCCCTCCAACCTGTTACCCTGCATCCACAGACGTTAGCACAATACCAATTCCACTTCAAGGTGGAATATCGCGGTATATGGGATTTTATAAATATTCCGCTTAATAACGGCGCAATAGGGTCTCATCCGCTATACGAGGCGGGAAATCAAATCCGATATATACATATGCCAATATATATATATCGCTATATATAGTATATATCCTACTATATCTACTAACACAATCAATCAGCAATCAACAATCAATATTAACTATTCAAAATTTTAAACAAAACCTTTCGATTGAGTGAGGAGTTCTCACCTTGATTTTATTTCCGGTTTCGGCGTTCGTTTCGAATAAAATTAAACGAACGTTTAATTTTACCCGAAATTCAAACGAGCTCCAATCGACTCCAAACCAGCTGCATTGCGAAGAGCTCGGCGATACGAAGCCAACGCAAAAAATCTCGTTCAATTTGGACCTCGCAGCAAAAAGATATCACGTTTTAAAGTTACACGATTTGAATCTTTAAATTTAAACTAAAAACAAAACAAAGGAAATCACCTCACCCCTCTAACACGCGGGCCCCCCCACCTTTCTTCCTGATCGCGCACGGCAATATCCTCCCAGGCAAACATCACGCAGCCGAACCCATAGGCCGCCCCCTAGGGCTCCAAATCACATGCAATACCCTCCATTCCCCATCGATCAGAACACGCCATTAGAACGGCCTCGCCAAACCCCACTTTCGCCCCCGACCACGTGCCACTCGGTGGTCCCTGGCGCACGCAAAACGAGGTGAAACGCGCCTCCTTCTCGAACGATTTGCCAACGATCCGCTGAGTTATTCGCCACTCCACCGTACGGATCTGGAGATCTTGGAACGCTCTACAATCTTGCTTCAGAAAATTTTCGAAATCGTTGAGTGGATTTGTCGCGATTTGGAGGAGAAGATCGCTAGGTTTCGGCCTTTAAATCGTTTAGAACGACGGCTGATAGCAAAGGCTAGGGTTTGGAAAAAATTGAATATATAAAATAGTTATTATATTATTAAACTAATAAAATTCTCTTTTTAATAACTTATGCAAACGAACTCCAATCTACGCATGCCGCCAGGCGATCCTAATGTTTTTCCACATTCCGGACGCAATGGAACAGGTTTCGTAAGCTAATTCGGAAGTATGTGTGAGATACGACTATAAATGCTCGATTTAAATTAAAACCGATTTAAGCGATTTCTAGGCGTTTTGGCTTGTACCGGACAAACGGCAAATCCAAACGACTTGAAATTTGAAATCTTACAATAATATCACATTACGGATCCGATGAAACTGGTTTCGTCGAAATCCGAGACCGTTTGAAAAATGGCTATTTTAACTCGCCGAATTAAAATTAAAACGATATCGATGCGTTTCGAGCTGCCACGGTCAAACGACAACTCCGTTTGCTACGAAATTTGAAATCCGATAATAACTAACTATTACGGATCCAATGGAACTGGTCTCGTTCAATTCTGAGACTGTTCAAAAATTGGTTATTTTTCAGTCGATAATTAAATATTAAAATATTCAATTTTTACAAATTAATTCCAAATTCAATTTTAAAAGTTCCAAAATATTCCTATAACTTCAATATGATAAAACAAAATTTTCCAAATCATTTTCAATCATATTTAACCCAATATTAAATTATTTGTGGAATTTCACTATTAAATAATCGATTTAAATTACCCTATTAAATCCAATATTCGAAAAATAAATTATTCGACTTAAAAATTCCACTTATTAATATTAAAAATAAATTAAATATTCAAATTCAAGTTATCAAAAATTCTGGGTCGTTACAATCTTCCCCCCTTAAAAGAATTTCGTCCTCGAAATTGCAAGTTAAGGAGAATAATCCTAAACCGTTTATTATTTTTCCAAAGCTAATTAGTTTTACTAACTTTTCAAAACAATCCTTTTTATTAAGGATTTACTATCATTTCAATTAGCTTTCCCAATTCAATTATAAGTTTCAAACAACTTCGTTTACTTAACAATTTAAATTTAAATTTAAATTCAAATTTCAAACTTTCAAAATTTCTCAAAATTTCTCTAACACCCGAAATTTTCGAAAAAATTTCGCCAGAGTCTCCTTTGCGCGGCTAGATCGGTACGACTACAAAACGGCTCTACGGCCCCTCAGAATCAAAAAGAAAAGAGAAAGCCAAGTGGCTAGAGAAGGAAATCATCAAATCTCATATAAAAACTGAAATACGTACCTTTTTGTCGAGCCATTCAATTTTTTTAACTTCAAAATCAAAATTCCAATTCCATTATATCCTGTATATCCTGCTAGCATAATATCCAATTATAATATTCAAACCAATTTGCCAATTCAATTATAAAATTTCCAATACGTGCTTCTTATACCACTTTTAGTTTACTATTAAAGTTGCATATTCATTTTCATTCAACTTTGCATTCCAATTTTCATTTGAATTCAATTACATAGCTTTCAAATTTTACTAATTCAATTTTCATTAACATTTAATGAATTTACATACAACCAACCAACAAGCAATAACGACCAATGTACATCCAATACAACCAAATTTATTTATTTTTCTTACATTCAATTTGGTTCAACTGTTTTAATTTCAATTGGTTTTACATTCAATTGACTTTATTTAATTATTCTACTATTTTCAAATGAATTTACACTTACATGCATCATTTCATATCAACTTATTCATATTCTATTGATTAACATCCAATTCATACTTTAACTCAATTGCTAATTCTTTTTACAAATAAAATTGAATTTCATTTATATAACTTAAGTTCACCTCTTTAACAATTTCATTTACTCACTTTATTCACTTACTTTGATATTAACATCAATTCTTTCAACATTACTTAACTTGCATTCCATTTCAACTTTATTTACATCATTTAATTCACTTGATTATTTAACTTTGATACAAAGATCGATTTTTTTATTCAACTTCACTTAAGTTATTCCATTTAAACATCATTTGTTAATTAAACTTAAGTTTTACTTATCAATTCAATTCGGATTTTAAATTCCAAAGTAAATCCTATTTAACTTTTACTTAAGCCAAATTCATATCAATATTCAAATTCATATTCCATTTTACTTAACTTAATTGTTTAACCACTTCAACAACTGGTTTCACTTACATTTTCCCATTCTATAAGTTATAAAACTTATTATTCAACTTCTAACTTATATTATAAGTTCAAAACTTTTTTTCGCTTATACTTATCAACTTCAAGTTGAATTTTAATTTCAAATTGATTTATTACAACAAAACTTCAATTTTAAATTCATTTTTGTAGCAAATCCATCACATAGAAACTCGAAAATGATACTGATGATGCTGCAGTCATCACCCTTATTATTTCCCAGTGACAATAGTGAAATCAATGCTAATTATTCTTTCAAAAAGTTTTCTTTCTATTCATAAATCACTTTTATAACCCTTTTACTTATATAATTTTTACTTCTTATATACATACATGATTATCTTACAATTGTAAATCATTATTAATTATAATTTCATCTTATGATTCATTGGTTTATACCATTATTCTTTTACAATAGTTGCTTTTATTAGCTTATTCAAACAACTTTTAATTATTTTATATTTATATCATTTACAACAACCAAGCAATCAATTATATACATACTTCAATAATTCCTGAAAAATTATTTTCTTTTTATATATAAAATATAATCGAGGTAAAATTATTTCATTTACCCAATTTAAAACAATATTGTGTCGAATTGTTCTATTCAAGTGTTTAGGAACCCCTTCGATTCAGTTTTCGAGGCTGCGCCGACGAAGGTTCATATACCACTCAATAAACCAATCATCACAATATAAAACAATTTTATACTCACTAACAAATACGCACTCATATCTATTATTACACTCACACTCATTCTAGAGTACTGCTGACTCTTTCTCTAATGAGTAACACCCAACAGAGCAGGTTGTCGCTTAACCATATGCTCTGATACCAAATGTAACGATCGCGATTTTTCGTTGCCGAAAAATCGAACCGTTAGGGTTTAAGAAGAAGAAGAAGAAAAAAGTAGGAGAAGAGAGAGAAAGATAGAAGAAAGAAAAGAGAGAAGAAAACAAAAACAAGTAACAGAACAGGAACAATATCAGAATCTCACAGTCGCAGCGGAACAACATATAATAGATAAATGAATATTCATTAAAACAAAAGAACTATACATTTTTATACATTACATCACATTACATTACATCAATCAGAGTGTACAACAACAACAGCGGAAAAAGAAAAGATATATATACAATAGATAATAGACTACGCTATCTGGCTCGCCTCCAGATCTGCACAGCAACTCCCGAATCCAGAATAACCTGATAACCTAACTCTAGACTGCCCGTGTGGAAAATAGTGGGCACCCAGAGTTTAGGAAAGGAACAATAAACTCCAGGTCAGTCATGGGACTGGTGTGAGAACTCAAAAACAGTTTATCTTTAAACAAGCAACAAGAAAATTTAAATTTAACTTTCGAAATTCGAAATGCTTTTTGGAAAAATGAAACTACCATAAGGCCTCCCGCCACACACACAATGCAAACGCAGAATTGGAGGAGATTTCTCCTTATGATAGTCAAAGATGCTTACTACGCGAAAATCAAATCATTTTTTGATATTATTACTAGTGCATAGTGTAGAAAACAATTTCGAAAGTAGAATATAAATCCTAGCCAGCATAGACATTCCGAACTATGCCTACTATAGCTACCATCCAAACAGTGGTGACCACCATAAGTGAATGGCAGGTAATACAACTAAAACCGTACAAGGCACGTATTGGAGGAATGGATTTCCAACAAATGGTCAGGCTAAGGAACTTCCTACTGCCACATGGGATCGCCTCTGGCGGGACGTCCCGAGAAACTAACGTTACGGTTAGATCTCTGCCAACACAAGGCCGGGTTACCTCTGTAACTAGGTAACTACTACACGAATATGTCATCCCCCGGTCCTTTGGGACCTTTATCCGAGCGCTCGATACCAACAACACCACACAGAAATAGATATAGTGTTTCCACATGAGTAAATATCTGGGCTCCATACCATGATACCACCCTTTTCCAGAAGGAAATGACATACCCTAAAGGGCGCGACCCTCATAACCTTGCCGCATATTCCTGTTTCGACCATTTCCGGGGAGTGAGGTCCTGACGAAGTCTCGTCCACAAAGCTACGCTTTGTGTAACAAAGCCATGCTTCGGGTCCACAGATGACCAAAGCAATAATCACAAAGATAAATGATCAAACAAATGATCATATCACAAATGACCAACCAATGATCATCACACAGCAGCACTCAGCATGCCACATTACCAGATTGGGAAATATCGCTGATAACCTTCAACTACATAACCTCTGAGCTCGTACGTCTCAGAGAAGGGTGTTAAGCTAAGAGAATAAATTCTCCGCCACCAACAGAAATGTATTTGAAAGAAATCTGCTCTATCTCTCAAAATGTAATGTCAGACACGTAACCATACAAGTCTGTTCCGGGTTCGAACAGAACCGAAGGCACTTCCAAAGAAGCCCTTGCAATCCGGGTATTCACAATCCCGATAAAATTTCCCATCACAAAGGAAATCTCCATATCGTAGCTAACGATGCGGAGACAATCGATAGGTCATCCTATCGTTTTCACAAATACCCGGTCTTCAACACCGGTCTTCAAATGCAATCCAAACGACGTATCGCATATTCGGAATGGGATATATGACACAAAGGTCCTCTCCCGGCTAAACCGAATAGCGAGCGCTTATTTTAAAAACAAGTGTGCATTCAATTCCAAACAAACACAATCAATACCATCCAAGGGTAAATATTGATAGTCGGTTATTTAACTATCAATAAGGATGCGCCACATCATCAGATTCCAAATAATTTTTCCAAAATTATTAAGTCCCAAAATATCTTTACAAGATATATGTATACACAATTTCCAAATAATTGCCCCAGTTATTTGTTTTACCAAAACCACTTCACGATAAAATTTTCCACACTTAACCAATTGAAAAACCAATTTTCAATTTACCTTTACCATTTGAAAACCAATTTTCAAATTACATTAACCATTTGCAAACCAATTTCAAATCACCTTAACCATTTGAAAACTAATTTCAAATCACCTTAACCATTTGAAAACTAATTTCAAATCACCTTAACCATATATACCTTTTGAAACAAATTTCAAACCACCAAATAAATCTTTACCGATTTATTTTAACTTACGTTCCAAATTCGTAAATTATATTTTCATATTTAAAAATAAATCAACATTTATTTTTTAAACAAATTTCCCTTTATATATATAAATTCCAAAGTGAATTTCCAATTTCCCAAATATCTACACATACACGATTTCAAATCAATTTCAAAATATTCGCTTACACTTTTACCTTTAAAAGGTGAATTCACAAAAACGTTCCATTCCATATTGGAAAATCATTTCTAAACTTATTTAAAAAAATAAGTAATTCACAATTCAATTTATTTTCAACAATTCGAAAATATTCCATATGCTTAAACCATAGTTAAGTATTAATTTCATTCCTTTAAAGAAATATTCTTTTATTCACATTTATTTGGGTTAAAAACGAATGTTGCGTAAAACATCGTTACGACAACCCAAAAACACTAGTATATGGATTTGAAATTAAAAATAGATATATAAATCCAATACTATACCAATTATCCCCTTCTGTTTCTCGAAAACGTCTATTTCAACAATTAATGTTGAAATCTATGTTTTCAATACTCAATACATTTTAAAACACCTTTAATTCGTTTTAAATTCCATTTAAAACATTCCTTTCCCAAAAACAAACCCATTTTATTTAATAATCTATTCAATATTCAAAATAGTGAATATAGCCCACTTAACAAATTCCCATATTTCAATTTATCAAATTCGATGGATTTCAAATTTATAAACATAGTTTATAAATTCCATTTCTATTATAAACCCCAATTTTACAAATTCCTTTATTAATCCGATGCAATTTACATAACCCAATTTCATACCCAAAAGCCATATTGTAAGTTAAATACTTATAATATTATTTATTTACCAAATCGTTCCTTTGAACTTTACCAATTTAAAATCTTATCACTTACAAGATTTCTTTATGGTTTAAAATAATTTCAACTAATGAAATCTTCATTTATTAACAATTTCTATAAAATTCCCCTTTTTAATGCCCAAATCCATTTCTATAAGTTAATAACTTATAAACTTAAATTTTTCCAATAACCGTTCGTTTTATAAATTTCACATTTATTAATCTATAAATCCTAGTGAAATTCATGTTATACATCAACTTAACACTTTATAAATTTATCCTATAACTTCAATAATTTTTATTTAAAAACATCCATTTATAAAATCCTTTATATAAACCATTAATAATAATAACTTCCCAAAAACCAAATTTAACTATTTTATAAAAACCTATTATTGTTAAAAATTTCTTTTAAGTTATATTTCATAAAAATATAAATTTTTAAAACATAAAATTTTATCCATCTATTTATTTTAAAATTTAATCAATTCAAAATTTTTAATAAACCATATTCTTTGAAAAATCGATTTAAAACCCCTTTAAATTCAAAACCGTTATTTTAATTTTTAAAAATTTGAATCCGATGATGCAACGACATCAGATGGTCAATCACGGGAATAACATCATATATCAATGTGATTATCAACAATCAACATAATATTCATAAACAAATAAATATGCGAGGAATCCAGTTGGATCCCTCCAACCTGTTACCCTGCATCCACAGACGTTAGCACAATACCAATTCCACTTCAAGGTGGAATATCGCGGTATATGGGATTTTATAAATATTCCGCTTAATAACGGCGCAATAGGGTCTCATCCGCTATACGAGGCGGGAAATCAAATCCGATATATACATATGCCAATATATATATATCGCTATATATAGTATATATCCTACTATATCTACTAACACAATCAATCAGCAATCAACAATCAATATTAACTATTCAAAATTTTAAACAAAACCTTTCGATTGAGTGAGGAGTTCTCACCTTGATTTTATTTCCGGTTTCGGCGTTCGTTTCGAATAAAATTAAACGAACGTTTAATTTTACCCGAAATTCAAACGAGCTCCAATCGACTCCAAACCAGCTGCATTGCGAAGAGCTCGGCGATACGAAGCCAACGCAAAAAATCTCGTTCAATTTGGACCTCGCAGCAAAAAGATATCACGTTTTAAAGTTACACGATTTGAATCTTTAAATTTAAACTAAAAACAAAACAAAGGAAATCACCTCACCCCTCTAACACGCGGGCCCCCCCACCTTTCTTCCTGATCGCGCACGGCAATATCCTCCCAGGCAAACATCACGCAGCCGAACCCATAGGCCGCCCCCTAGGGCTCCAAATCACATGCAATACCCTCCATTCCCCATCGATCAGAACACGCCATTAGAACGGCCTCGCCAAACCCCACTTTCGCCCCCGACCACGTGCCACTCGGTGGTCCCTGGCGCACGCAAAACGAGGTGAAACGCGCCTCCTTCTCGAACGATTTGCCAACGATCCGCTGAGTTATTCGCCACTCCACCGTACGGATCTGGAGATCTTGGAACGCTCTACAATCTTGCTTCAGAAAATTTTCGAAATCGTTGAGTGGATTTGTCGCGATTTGGAGGAGAAGATCGCTAGGTTTCGGCCTTTAAATCGTTTAGAACGACGGCTGATAGCAAAGGCTAGGGTTTGGAAAAAATTGAATATATAAAATAGTTATTATATTATTAAACTAATAAAATTCTCTTTTTAATAACTTATGCAAACGAACTCCAATCTACGCATGCCGCCAGGCGATCCTAATGTTTTTCCACATTCCGGACGCAATGGAACAGGTTTCGTAAGCTAATTCGGAAGTATGTGTGAGATACGACTATAAATGCTCGATTTAAATTAAAACCGATTTAAGCGATTTCTAGGCGTTTTGGCTTGTACCGGACAAACGGCAAATCCAAACGACTTGAAATTTGAAATCTTACAATAATATCACATTACGGATCCGATGAAACTGGTTTCGTCGAAATCCGAGACCGTTTGAAAAATGGCTATTTTAACTCGCCGAATTAAAATTAAAACGATATCGATGCGTTTCGAGCTGCCACGGTCAAACGACAACTCCGTTTGCTACGAAATTTGAAATCCGATAATAACTAACTATTACGGATCCAATGGAACTGGTCTCGTTCAATTCTGAGACTGTTCAAAAATTGGTTATTTTTCAGTCGATAATTAAATATTAAAATATTCAATTTTTACAAATTAATTCCAAATTCAATTTTAAAAGTTCCAAAATATTCCTATAACTTCAATATGATAAAACAAAATTTTCCAAATCATTTTCAATCATATTTAACCCAATATTAAATTATTTGTGGAATTTCACTATTAAATAATCGATTTAAATTACCCTATTAAATCCAATATTCGAAAAATAAATTATTCGACTTAAAAATTCCACTTATTAATATTAAAAATAAATTAAATATTCAAATTCAAGTTATCAAAAATTCTGGGTCGTTACAAAAGAGCACACAAGGAATTTAGGGAAAACAAAACCATGTATTAGACATAAATTCTGGTATGAGAAACTCAAGAAATATATGGCCGACATATAACAGAACTTTTGAGGCAGCACGAAATGATGTAACTGTTATCCCTACTAAAGAACCACACATCTAAAATTATACCAAACATGCCATTTTGTAACACTTTTCTCGTTTCAATTTGTAATGGTTATTACAGTTGGGAATTTGTAACAAATATATATGTTATAAATGCTTGCAACTCTTATTTCCGTTAGCAAATCTAGTGACTTTGTAAATAGATAAAAGTACCATGGACAAGATTGTCATTTTATTATTTATTTTTGCTTATCCCACTCCTCACGCTTCTTTTCTACGCTGCAAATCATTTCCTAAATCTAAATTTATCGTATTTTAGGGTTACCACCACATTTTCCTCTACGATTATTATCGAATTCACCTCCAAGTTATCGCTTCCTCCGCCTCGTTATCGTCCTAAGGTTATCGCTGCCTCCGCCTCGTTCTTTGTCTTAGGGCTATTGCCCGTCTCCCTCGAGCTTGTTCCAACACCGCCTCCAGGTATTTTTAGGAGCATATTGAAATATAATTTAGATCTTTGATATAAATGCCTTAAATTAATATAGCGAAGTCGGCTTTCGCTATAACAGTTAATCAGATTCTCTTTTGAAATATAATTTGTTTAAGGATTTACTTGTTTCCTTTAACGATGTGTAACGACCCAGAATTTCTGTCATTTGAAATTCGTATATTTAATTAATTATAAATATTCAAAAGTAAATTTTATAAGTCGAATAACTTATATTTGAAATATAAGGATTTAATTGGATAATTAAATTATTAATTTAATATTTGAAATTTTGTAAATAATTAGAATTTGAATTAAATGTGAATAAAAATGATTTTTAAAGTTGAATTAAATTCTATTTGAATTAAAATGATGTTACAGGACTTTTAAAATCGTATTAAAAGTTAAATTACAGAAATTGAATATTTGAATATTTAATTAACGTGTAAAAATAGTCATTTTTCAAACAGTCTCAGATTTCGACGAAACTAGTTTCATCTAATCCGTAATGTTAAATTATTGTAGGATTTCAAATTTTTATCAGTCGGTTTAAGTGAATTTAAAATTTAAAATAGCTGATTTGAAAAACTATCTTTCAAATACAATTAAATTGGCTCCTGATATATATTCCATTGTGTTCGGAATGGGGTAAAACATTATAACACCAAGCGGCACGCTTCGTTTCGAGTTTGAAAAATTTTCAGGTGAATAGTGTCGAAATTTTTTCTATAAAAGGACTTCATAATTTATTATTTTCACCAAAACCCTAACCCTAGAATCCCTAGCCTCCATTACATTTTCAATGGCCATAAATTTTGAATTTTCTTCCTCCATTATCTCTCAATCCATAAACAATTAGCAAAAACGTTTAACTATAATATTGTAGAGCACATTGTGATCTTCACATCCAACGGTGATGATCAAATATGGCCCAATGAGGAGGTGGCTAGGGGGCTGCATTTTAGGGGTTGTTTGAGCGTGATTTGGTGCTTATAGCACGTCGTGGGGAGGCCGGTTTTTGGGCGTTGGTAGTGGAGTTGGCGAGCTTCGTCGTGGCACTCGCCAATCGAATTCTAGTTTGTCGACGGAGGCGTATAATTCGATGGAGGAGAGGCGGCTAATGGGTTTCTTAACCCTAGGAGTTACGTGTGTGGAAGAAGAAGGGAATAGGAGGGAGAGGCTCCAGATCTAGTGAAAATGCAATCAACGACCGTGATTTACTAGAGGTTAAAAATAAAAATAAAAAGCGTAAATTTATATATATGTATTAAATCGTACAAACTTTAAAACACCATAACTTCTTCATACGAGGTCGAAAATTGACGTAACGAATTGCGTTGGAACCATATTGATGAGCACTACATTATGGAGCTGGATAGGGATTTATTTGAGCTAGTGAAAATTTTGGTTGTAATTAAACGCTTGTCTAATTTTAATCGGAATAAATCGCTATCGCGATGACTACAAGCAATGTGAGTACAACTCACTCTTTCTGACTCACTGATATTTTTATATAAGTGAGAAATAATTTATTATATGATGATTGATGATTGTTTGGAAGATATATGATATATTGATTGGTATTTGGATATATACCTGCCTAGTGGAGCAGTTGACCCTATACATTCCCGTGTATGAGTGGATGACCCTTTATACGCGCATCTACCTTGAAGCGGACATTGTACACATATTCTAATATGTATATTTAGTGCAGGTGACAGGTTGGAGAGATCTAACTGGATTCCTCACCAGTATTGATTTATTAACAGATATTGTTATATATTCTATTATCATATGATATATGATGTTTTGGATGTCGTGATTGATGTATTTAGTGTTGTTGTAGCATTGGGCCTATTTTTGGAATTTAAAAATGTTAAAGTGATGATTTCCAAATTTAAAAGGATTTTCAAGCAATTTTGAAAATATACGTTTTTTTGAATTTTGAAGTGTTAAAGGAATGGATTTATTTTAAATAAATAAATGTTATAATTTTTATGTTATAAAAATTATGATGTTTTAGGAAATATAATTGAAATGTGATTTTTGAATACATGAAGTTAACTATTTTGTGAAATAGTATAATTTGAGATTTTTGAATTTACTATAAACGGTTTATAAATAAGATTTATAACTGAATTTCTATAAATCAAAATGATGGAATTTTAAAAGGAGTTTTGGAAGTGTTAAAATGAAGCTGTAAATGGGTTTATAAGTAAATAAGATTTTTAGATTTATGAATAGAAGTTTTTATAAAATATAAATTTGATTTATAAACATTGTTTTATAAATTCGAAATCAATTGAAATTGACAAGTTAATTATAGAAGTTTATTTAAAGGAGATATATCCACGATTTTGGATAGTGGATGACGCAGCGGATTAATCAAACAAAACTTCAATCGATGGATTGTAGCAATCGGTGAGTTGAAGATACCAAAAATGCCCAAGTTCGTTGATCCAAAGATACCGAACTCTAGCTATCTCAAACACGTTGATAGCGCACTATACCGTGTTCAAAGATCTACGATTCTTCGCACGTTGATCTAGCGCACTAGATTCCGTGAATCGGCTTCAACAAACGTGGATTCGAGCGCACTCGAACGACGTAAGTGGAGATAGGAGATTACACTCAACTACCAATTGGTATGAAAGCACAAAGCTAACAAAAGAGAAATTTTATTCAAAATCAACAACCACAAAATGTACAACACACGCGTATTTATAGGGTTTTCACAACACAGCCCTTGAGTCGTGACCGACTCATGACTCACGACCTACGACTCATCATAAGTCGTTAACGACTTAGCAACACACCACACCTTTATGCATTACACGACTTACCATACAACACGGTATACGACTCATCAAACCATTCAAGTTACACGACTCAAGAAAACATAACGACTCAACTTATGAACGACTTATGACACAACCGACTCACTATTACAACACACCAGACATAATACGCGACACAACAAGATACGACTCAAAGACTCGCGACCTTACAACACAAGGCCGACTCAACACCACATGGATACAACAGTTAGGTCGTATACGACCTAACGACTCAAAGGCAACAAACTACAACACATATGCTCATATGGCCGACTTAAGCGCATGCCGACTCAAGCCCCAATCTCCCTGCGCATATCTCCTCAACGGCTTAGTTAGGTCGTGACTGCTTCCTCTTCTGTTAAGTCGTAGCCGACTTAAACTCTTAAGTCGTAGCCGACTTAAACTCTTAAGTCGTAGCCGACTTGAGTCCTTAGCTCGCAGATAATTCAACGCGGCTGCCTCAACTCGTAGCTCCTCTTCCTTAGGTCGTAACTCGTTATCCTTCACCCTGTTAAGTCGCGAACGACTTAAGGCCTCTTTATTAGCTCGTGAACGACTTAACCCTTGAGGAATTGTAGATCGTGCTGCATCATCCTCCCCTGGTTGAGAAAAATTCGTCCTCGAATTTGTAAATTCTTTCCCATCAGATTGTCCATCTCCATAATACGGCACAAGATGTTTAACATTGAATACGTCAGAAGTGTATACATCCTCCGGCAGTTTCAACTTATAAGCATTCTCATTGATCTGTTTCACAACTTCTACTGGACCAATTTTTCTGGCTTTCAACTTATTATAAGCGCCCATTGGAAAACGATCCTTTGTTAACACAGCATACACCAAATCACCTTTATTAAATTCAACATTTCGTCTCTTTAAATCTGCAGCTTGCTTATACTTCTCATTCGACTTTTCCAATCGTTCCCGAACGATCTTATGACACTCCGTCAATCCTTCAATAAAATCAACAGCTCGTTTAACCGTCCCCTTTGCTTGTGGTACCACCGCTAAATCTAACGGTCCCCTGGGTAAAATTGAATAAACAATCTGAAATGGACTGAATCCTGTGCTACGATTCACTGCATGATTATGAGCAAATTCTGCCTGGCATAGCTTCATGTCCCAACTTCTCAAATTATCCTGTACAAGACAACGCAACAAATTTCCCAATGACCTGTTAACAACTTCTGTCTGCCCATCAGTTTGTGGATGGTAAGCGCTACTAAAATTCAGCTTTGTTCCGACCATCTTCCACAAACTCAGCCAAAAGTGACTCAGGAAACGAGTATCTCGATCAGAAACAATAGATTCTGGTAAACCATGAAGTCGATAAATCTCCTTGAAAAATAACTGCGCCACTCGTACTGCATCTGCTGTCTTCTTGCAAGCAACAAAATGTGCCATCTTTGAAAACCTGTCCACCACAACAAATATCGAATCATTTCCCCTTTGAGTTCTCGGCAAACCCAAGACAAAATCCATGCTAATATCAACCCATGGCTTAGATGGTACTGGTAATGGCATATACAACCCTGCATTCGTTGCTGTCCCCTTTGAAACTTGGCAAATATGACATCGCTCCACGAATCTTTCAACCTCTTTCCTCATCGACGGCCAAAAGTAAGACTGCGAAATCAACTGTAAAGTACGATCACGGCCAACATGTCCTTCATCGTGCAATTCCTTCACAATCTTCATCCTCAAACTACAGTCCGGAATACATAAACGATTTCCTTTAAACAGAAAACCATCAACTAACATGAATTCATCGGTACTCCCATCCTTCACTTTTTCAACATATTTCACAAAGTAAGGATCTTCTTCAATCATCTCTGGCAACATTTCAAACCCCGTCACTTCCACCTTCATTGTCGTCAGTAAATGACTCCTCCTACTTAAAGCATCAGCTACTCGATTGGTCACCCCAGATTTGTGCTTAACGACAAAAGTAAACTGCTGTAAATATGCAATCCATGATGCATGTCTTGCTGAAATCTTATCTTGCCCCTGTAAATGTTTCAAAGCTTCGTGATCAGTGTACAGAACAAATTCCTTCTGAAATAAGTAATGTCTCCAATGCTTAACAGCCTGAACAACAGCATAAAATTCAACGTCATATGTACTGTATCTGATCTTTGCCCCTGACAGTTTCTCACTAAAATAAGCAACTGGCTTTCCATTCTGGCTCAGAACTCCTCCAATTCCAACCTTCGAAGCATCAGTATGCAATTCAAACAATAACTGAAAATTAGGTAGAACAAGAATTGGTGCAGACGTCAACAATTCCTTGATCTTCTCAAAGGCAACCCCCGCTTCTTCTGACCACACAAATTGTTTCCCTTTCATGCAATCAGTCACTGGAGCCATCACGCTACTGAAGTGTGGGATGAATCTTCGGTAGAATGACGCTAGCCCATGAAAACTTCTCACTTCTGTAATTGTCTTTGGTTGTGGCCAATTCCTGACTGCTTCAACTTTGCTTTGGTCAACTTGAATACCTTTCCCTGAAACAACATAACCCAGGAATAAAACACTAGGTGTCATAAACACACATTTCTTTGTAGCAGCATAAAATTGTTCTTCACGAAGAATAAGCAACACTTCCCTCAGATGTAGAACATGTTCCTCCGTACTCCTGCTATAAATCAAAATATCATCGAAATACACCACGACGAACTTTCCAATGAATGGTCTAAAAATTTGATTCATCACCCGCATGAATGTACTAGGTGCATTAGACAAACCAAATGGCATAACCAACCATTCGTACAACCCCCCTCTAGTTTTGAAAGCTGTCTTCCATTCATCTCCAGGTCTGATACGAATTTGATGATAACCACTCTTCAAATCAATCTTTGAAAATATAGTTGCCCCACTCAACTGATCCAACAAATCATCCAACCTCGGCATAGGAAATCTGTAACGAACAGTGATCTTATTCAAAGCTCTGCTATCAGTGCACATTCTCCAAGTTCCGTCCTTCTTTGGTACTAACAATGCAGGTACAGCACACGGACTCAAACTTTCCTGAATACGACCCTGTTCAAGTAATTCTTCCACCTGCCTTCGTAACTCCTCATGTTCCTTCGGACTCATTCTGTAATGTGGTCGGTGTGGTAACACTGCTCCGGGAACAAGATCAATCTGATGTTGAATGTCTCTAAGTGGTGGTAACTCCTTCGGTAACTCCTCTGGAAAGACATCTTCAAACTCTTTCAAAACAGGCTTCACTTCTTCAGGAATCTCAACTTCTTCGCTACTCTCTCTCCCAATCAACAAAAACACTTCCGGTTCTTCCTCCACTTCTTTAACAAACTCCTTCAAAGTCAACAGAGTTTTCAATTCTTCAATCTCTTCTAGCTTGCTCTCCTTCTGCTGCTGTCTCTTAGGAACTAAAGTGATTTTAGTACCCTCGAACATGAAACTGTAACTGTTGGCACGACCGTCATGCTGAACTGCTCTATCAAACTGCCATGGTCTGCCCAACAATAAGTGACAAACATCCATATCTACGACATCACACCAGATTTCATCTTTGTACTTCTTCCCAATCGAAAAAATAACACAAGCCCTTCGACACACTTTTACTTCACCTCCTTTCCTTAACCATGCTAGCTTGTATGGTTTAGGATGCTTTTCGGTCTTCAAATTCAACTTCCTAACTGCCTCTGTAGAAATAATATTATCACAACTCCCCGCATCAATAACGAACTTGCAAACTTTCCCCAGAATAGTACATGTCGATTGAAAAATATTGCTTCTCAGCCAACTACAATCCTCCTCTTGCTTAGGTGTCAAACAACTTCTCCTCATCATAAGATTACAACCTTCATCACCCGACACTTTTTCTTCCTCCTCAACATAAGGTACATTTGAATACTCTGCCTCCTCACCATCATCTGCCTCAACCTCTGCAACCATGGTTCTCTTCTTCGGCTTCGGACATTCGTTGCTTTTGTGACCCAACTCCTGACAATTATAACATTTGAAAACACTACTAGCCTTCGCTTTCTCTGCCTCCTTCACCACTGGCTTTGTAACAGGTTTAGGAACACTAGAACTTCCGCCAACACCCCTTGCTTGATTATTGGAATTAGTAAACACACCACCTCCACGCCTTCCTTGTTTCTCCCAAGCTAACGCTTTCTGATGTGCCTCTGCTACTGATCTAGGATCAAACATATTAACCATATCTTGGATCTGCATTCTCAAGCCCCCAATGAATCTAGCAGTTAGCTGTTCTTCTGTTTCCATGATATCATTCCTGGCGATGAGTTGGTAAAATTCATCAGCATAATCACTAACAGATTTTGTCCCTTGCCTCAGATTCTGCAACCTCTGGTACATAAGTGATTGGTAGTTATAAGGCAAAAATGTAGATCTCATCAACTTTTTCATCTTCTCCCAAGATTCTATCTTTGACTTCCCCATTCGTTCTCGAGTAAGTTTAGTTTGCTGCCACCACGCCAAAGCTCTCCCCCTCAACCTAGTAGCAACCAACTTCACCCTTCGATTCTCCGGCACCTCCTTGAAATCAAAGATTTCCTCCACATTAGACAACCAATCTAAGAACTCCTCAGCAACCATCCCGCCTTTAAACTCCGGAATCTCCATTTTCATACCCGACTCCCAACGACGATCATCCTCCACATCACGGTAAGAATTTCGAATTTGGTCTCGATCTCTATAAGGAATACTTGCTCTATCACCCTCTTCAACAAAATCAAAGGTACGCCTACATCGATCTCGACTAACATCATCCCTTATCTCATGCATGCTTCTTTGACTATGTCTCTCTTCATCTCTATATACTTCATGGTCAAATTCTCGATGACTTCTTCTTTCTTCATGTGCATAGTCATGATGATCTCTTCGTGATGAAATTGATGTTTCTCTTCTATCTCTACAAGAATGTGGTGATACCCTCCTCGCTTCCGTAACCAATGGCGAAACTCGGTTTCCTCCATGGTTCGAGTCTGGTGATCTCCTCCTTTGATTCAAATCATTCATCAATCTCTCCAATTTTCCAATGCCTTCATCAAACTTTTCATTAATACGTTGTTCCATAAGCTCGGCTTCTTCTCTACGATACAAAGCTTCAACGTTTTGATGACGGTTAGCTCTCCTTGGTGGCATGGTTGAAAATTTCACAAACACTTCAACAATTCACTCACAAGACTTCAAAACTTCAACAAAATAACAAGTTTTGGCTCAACACTACACGGCTATGCTTGTCTCGGCTCAAACTAACACTTGGAACGGCTCAGCTTAGCTCGGCAATGTATCTCGGCTCAAGTTAAGTCGGCTAGCTTTCACGGCTCAAGGTAACTCAGTTCACACTATCTCGGCCACTTGCTTAGCTCGGCCTACAACTCCAAAACCCTTCAAAATTTGGCGCGCAAAACTCCAATTCAAAATCCAAACAAAGTCCAACTCCTCGATCCAAAATGAAATGGATCAAACTCTCCAAACTTGATGCAACTTCAATATGAACACGATGAACTACTTCAAACTTCAAAAACTTGGCTCCAAGAATCAAACTTAGCTATGATTGGCTAAGTATGGCTCTGATACCAAACTGACGCAGCGGATTAATCAAACAAAACTTCAATCGATGGATTGTAGCAATCGGTGAGTTGAAGATACCAAAAATGCCCAAGTTCGTTGATCCAAAGATACCGAACTCTAGCTATCTCAAACACGTTGATAGCGCACTATACCGTGTTCAAAGATCTACGATTCTTCGCACGTTGATCTAGCGCACTAGATTCCGTGAATCGGCTTCAACAAACGTGGATTCGAGCGCACTCGAACGACGTAAGTGGAGATAGGAGATTACACTCAACTACCAATTGGTATGAAAGCACAAAGCTAACAAAAGAGAAATTTTATTCAAAATCAACAACCACAAAATGTACAACACACGCGTATTTATAGGGTTTTCACAACACAGCCCTTGAGTCGTGACCGACTCATGACTCACGACCTACGACTCATCATAAGTCGTTAACGACTTAGCAACACACCACACCTTTATGCATTACACGACTTACCATACAACACGGTATACGACTCATCAAACCATTCAAGTTACACGACTCAAGAAAACATAACGACTCAACTTATGAACGACTTATGACACAACCGACTCACTATTACAACACACCAGACATAATACGCGACACAACAAGATACGACTCAAAGACTCGCGACCTTACAACACAAGGCCGACTCAACACCACATGGATACAACAGTTAGGTCGTATACGACCTAACGACTCAAAGGCAACAAACTACAACACATATGCTCATATGGCCGACTTAAGCGCATGCCGACTCAAGCCCCAATCTCCCTGCGCATATCTCCTCAACGGCTTAGTTAGGTCGTGACTGCTTCCTCTTCTGTTAAGTCGTAGCCGACTTAAACTCTTAAGTCGTAGCCGACTTAAACTCTTAAGTCGTAGCCGACTTGAGTCCTTAGCTCGCAGATAATTCAACGCGGCTGCCTCAACTTGTAGCTCCTCTTCCTTAGGTCGTAACTCGTTATCCTTCACCCTGTTAAGTCGCGAACGACTTAAGGCCTCTTTATTAGCTCGTGAACGACTTAACCCTTGAGGAATTGTAGATCGTGCTGCATCAGTGGATAATCCTTTAATTAAAAACATGATAGTAATGAATTTGGTTAAAGAATTTTATCCACGATTTTGGACAGTGGATAATTTTGTAATAAATGTGTAGAAGTTATGATTTGGGTAAACGATTTATATTCATGATTTTGGACAGTGAATAATCTTTTAAAATTAAATAAACATTTTGGGAAGTGGTATTTAAATTGAATTTAAATGATTTAAAGATGTTTTAAAATGTGTTAAGTATCGAATACATAGATTTCAACATTCATTATTGAAATAGACGTTTTCGAGAAATAAGGTAATGATGGACTATAACACAGTTGTTATAGTAAATGATTTTCGAAAGGAAATGTTATATAATAGTATTGGGGTTTATATATCTATCTTATTTCGAATCCCTATACTATTGATTTTGGGTTGTCGTAACGATGTTTTATGCAACGTTCGTTTTGACCCAAATAAATGTGTTTAAGAGAATATTTTCCTTAAAGAATAAAATATATACTTAATCGTGATTTAAGTATATGGAATATTTTCCAAATGTTGAAAATAAATAGATTTGTGAATTACTTATTGTTAAATAAGTGTGGAAATGTTTTCCAATATGAAGTGAAATGTTTTGTGATTATATCCTTTAAGGATTATTTGAAGTGAATATTTAGCAAATAATTTAATTAATAAAAGATTAATTAAAAGGGCCTAGTGATTGTTATGGTGCTGAATATTTATTTGTTTGTTTTGATAGTTAAATAACCGACTATCAGACTTGGCCAAAATTTTAGTTCCTCGACTTGATATGGGAACTATGTAGTCGTACACTTAGCACGTTCCCTTCTATGTAGGCTTGATTATCGTTTGTGTTGAGGATGTTGATTCGTATAGTGCGGAGTATTACTTCAATCTATCGAGCTTCGTTCTTGGCCCGAAGGATAGCAAGTTGAAAGTTGGAGACGTGATAAGTCTATGAGACTTAGTTTCTGTGAGAAGTTGAGAAACGCTTTTGCGTTGTTGGTGCGAAGAGACAGGGATTGGATTAATTCAAAAACCACTTCGGACCAACGTATATGCGACGATTGTACAGGTTGCTTGTGATGATATTGATATTCCGAATTTTCATGGTAGGGGACTGCTTGTTGATCATTTGGGTTAAAAATCCCAATATACATCCAGTAGCAGTGGTCTCTTCATTATGAAATATCCAATGCGAGGACTATTCGCTACTAATCCTACGGATTTTTCGACAGGATATTGTAGGAAAGTACCTTCGGTTTGTCCTATTCCTGGACAACTTGTATGGATGTTTACCTGACATTGCATTTCTACAGATTACATACATTGGTTTTTACAAACGTACATCAATGTTGCCGGAGAAGGCAACTTCTCTTAGCTTAACACCCTCCTTGAGACGTATGAGCTTAAGGGTTGTATTTTTGTGGAAAGAAATTAGTATTCAATGGAAATGGCCGTGTGGCATTCAAAGTGATGTGATATGTGATTGTGAAAGGTAATCGTTACCTCGTCAGGCCTCATCAACCGGGAATGACCAAAACAGGGTTAGATGCAACAGAGCTGAGTGAGTCATTCCCATTACGATATGATCATCCTCTTCTAGATATATATTTACACGCTATGACGTCGTGTATCAGATTATAGTGGTTTGTATGCTAGAGGGCCCTTTGTAAAGGTCGGTAATGACCGGAGGATGATATATTCGGTACCATCTAGTTATAGGTGTGGACCGGTCTTGTGTTGGTAAAGGATCTTTTGTGATGGTCCTTGGTACATTCTTCTAGAGATGTACTGCCGGAAGGTAGTCCCTTCACCTGGTCATTTGTATGGAAATCCAAACTCCACTACATTCCTACTATTTTATATGTAGAGCCTAGTATGCTGGAATTTAATAGTGGTAACAATTTCGGCTATTTTGAATATTATTTGTGTAATAGACACTATTATAATATAAGAGGATTTGATATGAAATGATTTAGTTATCGTAAGATAAAAACATGTCTGTGTTTATGTGTGGACTTGTCTCATGAGATATTTTGTTTTGATATAGAAAAAGATTTGGTAATTTAATAAATTCAGTTGAGTGTGTTTCTCATGCTGGTTTACGAGATTGATCCGGGCGTTCTTCCCTTTCAATACTCGGGTCAGACAGAGTATATCTACATGTTATGCTTTGGTGCTTTTGGAGCATCATTAGAAGAGCTGGAGATGTTCATTTACATATATGCGTATTTGTTTTGATTATTGATTATCCGCTGTGTTTATTGAGGTTCGTGCATGATAGGGGGTTCTCGCTTCTTGTTAGGTAGTGAACGGATTTATATTATCAGCAATTTTGAGGATAGGTAACTGTTCAGGCTGATAACTATTGATTGATTGTTAAACTCTCATTGATGTGTATATATATACAGTTTCTATTTTGTAAAGATTAATTATATGATATTATATGTTTTCCGTTGAGATGTGAGATTCTGTATTGTTCTGTTTGGTTCTATCTTCTCTCTTTCTTCTCTTGTCTTCTTCTCTCTTCTTTTATTTCACTTGACTTTTCGTCGGTCTATGCTTTTTGGGTTAGACATGTGTGGTTTATTGTCGATTCAAAGGGTAAGGATTTGCGGGATGTCACACATGGTATCAGAGCTTAGATTTTGTATATTCCTAAACTTTGATGTATACTCATTATAGATAAGGACAGTAGCACCCTATATTGAGTTGAGTGTATTATATATATGAGCGCGTATTTGTTAGTGAATGTAAAATATTTTATATTGTGTTTGCATATCCGTTGAGCTGTTTGTGAATTTTGTTCAGTATTTGGGATGCCATGTTATCGATGGGGATTTTCAAACACTTAAACGAGACAAGTCAACATAGTATCATTTTAAATTGGGTAAATGAAATAATTTTACCTCGATTATATTTTATATATAAAGGATTATTTTTTAGAAATTATTAAAGTGTATGTTAAATGATTGTTTGGTTTTTTGAAAATGTAAATATATATATAAGTTAATGAAAGCTGTTTGAATAATCTAAATAGAAACAACAATTGTAAGAGAATAAATTATATAAGCAAAAGAATTTTAAGTATGTAATTATAATTAATATGATATACAATTGTGAAATAATCTTATATATAAGACATGAAACAACATTAATATATTTATAAGTACGAGTTACAAATAAAAATGAATTCAAACTATGAATTCGAAAATTTGAATCCCGTTGATTTTGAAAGTTGTTTTTCAAAGTTAAAGAGGTTATATTGTTATAAATCTAAATAAGATAAATAAATTTCAAATGATCTTATATAAGTAAAGTGAACGGTGAAATTATATAAGTAAAATATTTATGAATGTGATTTATAAAGATAAATGAAAATTTTAAAAGAATATAAAAAGCACTGAATTCAGTGTCGTTACTAGGAAATAATAAGAGTGATGACTGCAGCATCATCAGTATCATTTTCGAGTTTCTGTGTAATGGACTTGCTACTAATAGTAAATTGAAATTGAAGCTTTGTTGTGATAACAAATTGATTAAATCCAAGTTGTAATTGATAAATATAAGTAAAATGTGCTTTGGATTTATAATATGAAATAAATTTTAGCTTTGGTATAGTTGAAATAAATGTGAGTTAGCATAATAAATATATGATTTGAAATTTAAATAAAGTGAATTGGATTTGAATTATGTTAGATAAGTTGTTGAAATGGAAATTAAACTTGAGAGGCTAAGTGATTGAATAATATTGGAAGTTAAAATAAATAAGCTGTGTAACTTAGAAATTGAGAAAATGTACGTAAAACTAATTGTTAAAATGGTTAAACAATTTTGTTAAGAAAAATGAAATCTCAATTTTGAATAGTGATATGAAATTTGACCTAAGTAAAAGTTAAGTAAAATAGAATTTCAATTAAATTAGTAGTGAACTTATGTTGTATAGTGAAAGTGAATGTAAATGAAGTTGAAATGAAAGATAACTTAGGTGATGTTGAATGAAGTTGATTTTGGTATCAAAGTAAATTAATAATGTGAATTAATAAAGTAAAGTGATGAATATGAACTTGAGTTATATTAAGAAATTCAACTTTAATTGTAAAAGTGAATTAGGGAACAAACATGGATTAGAAAATGTTGTTGTTAAGAATTGAATAAAACTTAAGTTAAGAAGTTGTGAATTGAATAATTGAATGAAAGTTAATTGAATGTTAAACCAATTTGAAATTAAAAGTGTTGAACCAAATTGAATGAATGTAAAGTAAATTAATTTGGTAATGTTGGATATACATTGATTGTTAAATGGATGTTAATTGATTGTATAGAAAATCCATATGAAGTTCAAGTAATGAAATTGAAAGCTAAATAATTGAATCCAAATTGGAAGTTAAGTGAATTTAAATAGAATTTATTTAATTTGAATTAGAAGTGAACTAACTTGAATATGAGTTAGTGAATGTAAACTAATTGAATGCCAAGCTGAGTTGAGATTATACCAGTTCGGGTAGAAGGCTTTTTCTGGGGACTAAAGATTTTGTAAAAGTGGAAAGTTGGCTTTTGCACTATTAGAGAATTTTTGCTGATTTTGGTTTGGATGATGAACAAAAGAGAAGGTTGGCTTTGAGGCAATTGCAAGGTGCAGCATTGTTCTGGCGGAATGGAGTTACCATGGATGTGCTAGAGGAAGAGTTAGCTTGTGAAGATTTTCGAAGGATATTCGAGGACAAATTTTTGTCTAAGGTAGCTAAGTCCATTTTTCTCTGGAAATTTATGGATTTGGAGCAGGGGGATGTTAGTGTTGGAGTATTCTGCAAAGTTTGAGGAGCTGTCCAGGTATGGACACGCCACTATGGACTCTGTCATTAAGAGGAACGAGAGTTTATCCAGGGGTTAAGGTTGAAAATTGCTAGGGCAACCATGCTATGTCTCTAAGATCCATCAAATGTAGTAGTGGAGATGACGATTAGAAATGAGGAACTGCTTTCCATTTATGGAAAGGAGAAGCCAGTCGAGACTCAGGAATCTCGAAATAAGGAAAGAAAATTCTTTAAGAAGATAGGTGCTTAGAAAGGAGGAGCAGCTAAAAATGGGAAGGCAGATATTTCTATTAAAAGTGCGATAATAAGGGACACTATGCTAATGAGTGTTGCTCGGGCGATGGATAGGTGGTTGTGGGGAAGAAAAATGTGAGGTGCTTTAACTACGACCAAGTGGGGCATTACATGAACAAGTGTCCAGAAGCTGCCAAGGTTGAGAAGGGTAAAGTCTAAGCTTTGGAACCATCATCCTTTGGACCAATGGCAGCTTTAGAAGGGAAGATCTATGATGGAAGGTACGCTTTTGATCCATAGTATACCTATTAGGATAATATTTGATACCAGTGCACGCATTCATTTATATCTCAATGTTTGGTAGATAAGTTATACTTAGAACCTTCATACCTAATTACTTCCTTAAGGGTTGCGAATCTAATAGGAGGGTATGTAACTCTAGGTACGAGATGTGACTGGTTAGAACTTGATTTGCTAAGTCAAAATTTTGCATGTAATTTGTATGTCTTCGATTTCATAGGCTTCAGGATCATATTGGATATGGTTTGGTAAGATAGATATGGTGCTAAAATATTTTGCTAGGATAGGGAAATATCATTGAGACATCCTAGTAGTAGTGATCGAATAATATATTCAGTCGAAAATTCGAGTCCAGGAATTTGTGCTTTGTTGAATTCTATGGAAGAAGAAGAAGAAGATTTGAATCGGGTTTTGGTAGCAAGAGAATTTGTAGATTTTTTTGAGCCGGTCATAAACTACCACCGAGGATTACAAAGATTACAAGAAAGAGTCAATAAGGTGTTCAAGGATTTATTTCGAGCTTGTGTGCTAGAATTTGGTGGTTCTTGGGAAGATCACCTACACCTAGTTGAGTTTTCCTATAATAATAGTTATCCGACAATTATAGAAATGGCACCTTTCAAAGCTTTGTATGGGAGGCCATTCAAATCACCTGCATGTTGGTTGGAAATTGGAGACAGATTAGTCTTAGGTCTAGATATTGTAAGAGAGGCAACAAAGAAGATTGAGTTGATTCGAGGAAGGATGAGGGAAGCTCAGTTAGACAAAAGATTTACGCAGATAAGAGGCGTGAGGATCTAGAATTCTCAATTGGAGGTAAAGTTTTATTAAAGATCACCAATGAACGGTGTGGTACAATTCGGAAAATCTGGGACACTGGCACCAAGATATGTTGGACCGTTCCTAGTTATAAAGAGGATCGGAAATCTCACCTACAGAGTAGAGTTGCCGAGTATTTTAGCAGGTGTCCATAATGTGTTTCATGTGTCTCATTTTCATAAGTATGTGCATGATCCAAAGACTACTATTCCTCCGACAGCGTTGGAAATTTTAATAGTAGAACCGAACTAGACTTTTGTTAGATAACCAGTTTGGGTTGTAGCGAGAGATGAGAAGAAGTTAATAAACAAGACTTTCAAGTTAGTGAAAGTCCAATGGAGTGACACCGAGAAGGACTGTACTTAGGAGACAGAAGACAAGATTAGAGATACTTATCCTAATCTGCTATAAGGGTATGTTCTATATTTTCTTTATGAAGATGGTTTGCTAATCAGGTTGGCAAGTATGGTAGTTAGGAGATGTTACAGATGATTACTATGATTAGTATTTAGTCCTTGTCGAATTTCGAGGACAAAATTCTTTAAGGAGGGAAGCCTGTAACACCTTTATTTTTAAAGGAAGTGATGTAAAGCAGAAGTGATGGAAAGTAAGGCTTTCATGGCATTATGGGGGGGCGAGAACAAGCTTAGGCAACACCATTTTTAGCCTATATAAGAAGAGCCATACCCTTGTTAAATATCGCAAATTCATAAAGCAAAACCATGCTTCTTTAATGTCTTCTTCTCTTAATGTTCTAAAGAAATTTTTGCAAATCAACTCCAAATCCTCTCATACTTTGCCATAAGCCTTAAGGCAGTATTAGGACACCTTCCACCACGTTATATTTGGAAGAAGCAAAGCCAAACTCCTCCTTTAAGAGATGGCCTTGAGCAAAAGAAGGCATTTTGCCTTAGGAAAAACAAGTTTAAGCAGGAAGGAGGAAGCACAAGTGATTGGAAGGTGATGGTAGGAAGAGTTCTTAAGTTTGGTTGAGCTTTAGCATGTGTTTGTCTTGGATCTAAGTGAGTTAACTCACTATCTTGTTTATGTATATTGTGTATACATGTTGTGTGTTTGAAATTTAAAGTTAAAGTGACATTAAATAGTTAAAGTTATAAACTTTGTACCACTCTTTCTTTTGAAAGCCAATGACAACTTTGTATTGTATAACATCACTTCTATTACCCTCTTTTAAAAATGTGCTATGGATCATGTAATATGGATATATGATAATATAGAGTGTAGTGGTGATAGCTATACAATAAATAATGCAGAATATAAAAGCAGTATAATAAAAATGACACCAGAGTTTTTTTTACTGGTTTGGAGCTTCGTCCTACATCCAGTCCCAGACTTGTTATGGAATTTTACTAAAGCAAACACCCTCACTTAACCTAGCGGAACAGGTCTATACAACCCCTGAGCAGCAGAACATGATTTCGCCTCAGCAGCCGAAGAGGACTTTACATATCTAAGCAGTAGAACAGGACTTCAACAAATACAAAAGATTGTTTGAATTTTTGTGTTCTGATAACACGGATAAGTCTGTTTATAGCATACCCTTCCTATGATCTTCTCCTCGGTGTATATATATATATATATATATATATATATATATATATTTGAAGTTTATGAAGAATAGAAAGGAATAATATTGCCTAGAGTATGTTAATGCAGAATATTTAAGAGTATTGTTGCAAGCATATTCAAGAGAGTTAGATAAGAAAGGTAAGAAAATTCAGTAATTTGGAATCAAATTAGAATATGTATTTATAGATGTTAAAAAGCAGCGACCATTGAACAAGAGTTCCGGTTGAAGTGTTGCGTCCAAATCTATTTGTAGAGATTCGTAACTCTTCACAAATGGTCGTGTCTTTTTGTAACGACCCAGAATTTTTATTAATTAAAATACGAGTATTTAATTAATTTTAAATATTAAAAAGTGAATTTATAAGTCAAATAAATTTTTATTTGAATTATTGGATTTATTTGAATAATTAAATCGATAATTTAATATGTTAAATTATGGAAATAATTGAAAATATAGTTAAATATGATTGAAAATGATTTGTAAAATTTTATTTTATCATATGGGAGTTAGAACAATATTTTAGAACTTTTAAAATCGAATTAAGAGTTAATTTGTGAAAATTGAATATTTTAATAATTAAATCGACTAGTGAAAATAGTCAATTTTTGAACAGTCTCAGAATTGAACGAAACCAGTTCCATTGGATCCGTAATAGTTAGTTATTATCGGATTTCAAATTTCGTGTCAATCGGAGCTATCGTTTGATCGTGGCAGCTCGAAACGCATCGATTTATTTTTAATTTTAATTTAGCGAGTGAAAATAGCCATTTTTCAAAAAGTCTCGGATTTCGACGAAACCAGTTTCATCGGATCCGTAATGTGATATTATTGTAAGGTTTCAAATTTCAAGTCAATTGGATTTACCGTTTGTCCGCTACAAATTAAAACGCCTAGAAAATCGCTTAAATCGGTTTAATTCAAATTGAGCGTTTACAGCCATAACTCGCACATACTTCCGAATTAGCTTCCGAAACCTATTCCATTGTGTCCGGAACGCGGGATAAACCCTAGGTACGTCAGTTTCGGCGCCTAAATCGGAGTTCGGAATTTCCGGATGAATAGTGTTCGATTTTCTTCTATAAATAGAGACCCTTGCCTTCATAATTTATATAAAAAAAAGAAAAAGAAATAACAAACCCTAGCCGCCACCCCCATTTTCTAAGGCCAGAAATTGATCTCATTTTTCCCCTTTGATCTCTCAATCCATCAAGTTTTGGCTAAAACATTCAACTACAAAGATGAAGATCACAACGAGAGCTTCGATGTGAACGGTGGAGATCGTGTTTGGTGTCGTGTGGAGTGAGCTACAGGGGGCCGTTGGTCATGGCCTGCGCACGCATTCCTAGGGGAGAGAGGGGGCCGAGCTTGCCCTCCTTGGGGCCGAAGGTGGAGGAGGGGGTGAGCTAGAAGTTGCAAGTCCCTGATCGTGTTCTAGGTGTATGGATTGGTTGCTAAAATTAACCCTAGTTTCGTGTCATGGGTTTGAGTAGCGTCGTGTATACCTGTAGCCGTGCGTGATGAAGGAGAAGGTAGGCGAGCGGTCATGATGCAAAGGAGTTGAGATCTATGGCCCAGATTAGTTTAGGTTTATAATTTATTAATTATGTTGTAAATTAGTAAGTTTAAATACGTGTAACTTCATAAATTGATAACTTTTTCATACGAGGTCGAAAAAATGCAAACTCAGTTGCGTTGGAATCGTATGGACGAGCACTACGCGATGGAGTTGGTTTGGAGTCGTTTGGAGTTAGTGAGAATTTTGGGTAAAATTAAACGTCCGTTTAATTTTATTCGAAATAAATCGCTAAAACGGAAATAAAATCAAGGTGAGAACTTCTCACTCAATCGAATAGGTTTCGATTTTATTTTAAATAGTTAGATTTAAAATATTTGAATGCATGTATGAATGATGATTGATATCTATTGATTGTTAAAATAGACATTATACGCCGTTAGTAAGCGGATGTTATTTATTAAAAACATATACCGCGAATATTTCATAAACAGTGAAATTGGTATTATATATAATATCAATATATATATATATATATATATTGGCATATGTATATATTGCAGTTGTTGATTTCCCGTATTTTTTAGCGGATGAGACCCTATTACGCCGTTATTAAGCGGATAATATTTAATAAAAACATATACCGCGATAATTTCGTACTGGAACGAAATTGGTATTGTGCTAATGTTTTTGGATGCAGGAAAACAGGTTGGAGGGATCCAACTGGATTCCTCAACAGTATTTATTTTTGATTTCAGATATTTTGATATTTGATGGATTTTCATATTGATATATGATATCGTTGTAGTCGTGATTGACTAATTGGTGTGTAGCATCACTGGACCCAGATTTTGGGATTTTAAAATGATTTTTAAAGTGATCTTTGAAAATATTAAATATTTTTGGAATTGATCCATTTCAAATAAATAAACGTTATAATTTTTAAAGTTATAAAAAATTATAATTTTTGAGAAATATAGTTAAAAATTGATTTTTGAAATTATGGAGTTAAAATTTTTATAAAATAGTTTAAATTGGGAAATTTGAATTTATTGTGAAAAGTTTAAATATAGGATTTATAAAATTTAATTATTTTATAAATCAAGAGAATGGTGAAATTATAAAGGAATTTGAAGATGTTTTAAAGAACAATATAAATTGATTTATATTGAGAGATTTATAAATGGATATTTATAAATTGAAATATTGAATTATAAAAACGAGTTTTTATAAGTGTTTGAATGAAGTGAAAATGAATTTTGTAATTGAATGAAATTCATAGAATTATAAATGGTGAAGTTATAAATGAAATTTATAAATAGTAAGATTTATAAAGTTTATAAAGTTATTAAAAGAATGGTTTTGAATAAATCATTGAATCTTATAAGTTATAAGATTTATAATTATAAAGTTCAAAGAAACGATTTTGTAAAATAATCATTTATAAGTATTTGACTTATAATATGAACCTTTGTTTTACAATTGAGTTATAAATCGAATAGGTTGATAAAGGAATATTTAAAAGGAGATGTTATAAAATAAATAGAAATGGAATTCATAAACGTTGTTTTTATAAATTCACAAACGACTTATTTTGATAAGTAAATTGTTGAAACCTATTAATGGAGTTATATTCACATTTTTGACTGTGAATAATCCTTAGAAATAAAATGAATAAAAGGATGAAATTTGTTAACAAAGAATATTCACGTTTTTGAATAGTGAATAATATGTTAAAGAAAATGTTTAGAATGTGATATTCTAAATAAAATTAAAACGATCTAACGATGTTTTAAAATGTGTTGAGATTCGAAACCATAGATTTCAACATTCATTGTTGAAATAGACGTTTTCGAGAAATAAAAGGAAATGGTGGACTATAACACTGTTGTTATAGTAAATGATTTCCGAAAGGAAATGTGTTGTTATAGTATTGAGATTTATATATCTATTTTAATTTCAAATCCCTATACTAGTGATTTTGGGACGTCGTAACGATGTTTTACGCAACATTCGTTTTGACCCAAATAAATATGTTTAAGAGAATGATTTCCTAAATAGAATGAAATATATACTAAATTTCGATTTAAGTATATTGAATATTTTCCAAGGTTGAAAATAAAAAGATTTATGAATTACTTATTTATAAATAAGTATGGAAACGTTTTCCAATATGAAGTGAATATTTAGAATTTATCTTTTTGAAGATAAATCGAAAATGGATAGTTGAAATCGTATATGCATGGATATTTTGAAATATAAATTCATTATGGAATTTATAAATGAAAAGTGGAATTTGTTTAAAAATAAATATTGATTTATTTTTTAAGTGTTGAAATTATATATCTTGTAAAGATATTTTGGAAAATTAATAATTTGGAAAATTATTTGGAATCTGGTGATGTATGCATATTCATTGATAGTTCAATAACCGACTATCAATATTTTCCCTTTGAATGGGTAATTGATGTGATTTGTTTGAATGTGAATGTCACACTTATATTTGAATAAGCGCTCACTATTCGGGTTAACCGGGAAAGGACCATGGGGTCGTATAACCCATTCCGAATATGTGATACGTCGTTGTGAATTGCATTGAAGATCGGTGTTGAAGACCGAGTTTTTGCAAAAGCGATAGGATGACCTATCGATTGTCTCTGCACTGGGTAGCTCCTGGTATAGAGATCTCCTAAGTGATGGGAAATTCGATCGGGATTGTGAATACCCGGATTGCAAGGGCTTCGTAAGAAGTGCCTTCGGTTTTGTTCGAGCCCGGAACAGACTTGTATGGATTGTATGTCTGACGTTACAAATTGAGATATAAAGCCGATTTCTTTCAAATATATTTCTGTTGGTGGCGAAGAATTTATTCTTTTAGCTTAACACCCTTCTCTGAGACGTACGAGCTCAGAGGTTATATAGTTGAAGTTATCAGCGATATATTCCCAATTTGGTAATGTGACATGCTGAGTGTTGCTGAAATGATCATTGTGTTGATTATTGTGATAGGATCGTTTATTTGATCGTCTATCTTAGTGATCATTGTGTTGATCATTTGTTGACCCAAAGCATGGCTTTTGTATAAAGTATGTTTTGTGGACGTGACTTCGTCGAACCTCACACCCCGGAAATGGTCAAAACAGGAAAGATGCGGCAAGGTTATGAGGGGTAGCACCCTTTAGGGTATGTACATTTCCTTCTGGATAGAGGTGGTATCATGGTATGGAGCCCAGATATTTAACCTATGTGGTTACTACGAATTTATTACTTTGTGGTTGTTGGTTTTCGGGATCCCGTGAGAAAGGTCGTTTACGATCGGGGAATGGTGTGCTCGTGTCAGTAGTTATCCAGTTAGGGGTAACCCGGCCTTGTGTTGGCAGAGTTCCGGTTTGGTTCTCGGGGATGTCTTTCCAGAGGCATTCTCATGTGGCAATGGGAAGTTCCTTGGCCTGACCATTTGTTGGAAATCCAAAGAAACAATACGAACCTTGTACGGTATTAGTTGTAGAACCTATCATTCACTTATGGTGTCGCAACACTGTTTGGATGGTAGCTATAGTAGGCATACGATAATGGTCGTATGTTGGCTAAGATTTATATTCTACTTTCGAAATGAATTTTTTTCCTACTCTATGCACTAATAATATCAAATGTTATTTTAAATGCGTATCAAGCATCTTTGACTATCATAAGGAGAAATCTCCTCCGATTCTGCGTTTGCATGTGTGTGTGTGCGGGAGGCCTTATGGTAGTCTCATTTTTAAAAGCATTGTGAATTGAATTTAAAAATATTCCTCTATTTTGTTTTCAAAGATAAATAAACTGTTTTGAGTTCTCACACCAGTCACATGACTGACTTGGAGTTTATTGTTTTCCTTCCTAAACTCTGGGTGCCCACCAATTTCCACACGGGCAGTCAAGAGTTAGGTTTATCAGGATATTCTGGATATTCAGGAGTTGCTGGAGGCAAGCTGGATGGCATGGCGTATTACTTATATAGTATTTCTTTTTCCGCTGCACTGTTTGTTGTTGTTGTTGTACACTCTGATGATATGATGTAATGTAATGTATAAAATGTAATAACTGATATAGTTCTTTGTTTAAAGATTATTCATTTATTATTATATGTTGTTCCGCTGCGAATTGTGAGATTCTGATGTTGTTCTGTTGTTTTCTTTCCGTTCCGTTTCCTCCCTATTCTCTGTTCCGTTCTATTTTAAAATTATTTTTCTATTTTCTTTTCCCTCCATCTTCTACCTTATCTATTATCTTCTTTTCTTCTCTTCTTTTCTACTTTTTCTTAAATTCTTTTTAAAACCCATAACATTCCGTGTTTCCGGCCTTCGATTTCTCGGCAGTCGATAAAGTGAGTGTCGATGTTGAATTTTCGAAAGTCGAAAATTTGCGGGGCGTTACAATTTGGTATCAGAGCTTATGGTTAAGCGACAACCATGGTTCTGTTGGGTATTATTCATTAGAGATAGAGTCAGCAGTACTCTAGAATGAATTTGAGTGTAATAATAGCTATGAGAGCGTATTTGTTAGTGAATATATGAAATTGTTTTATATTGTGATAATTGGTTTGTTGAGTGGCATATGAACCTTCGTCGGCGCAGCTTCGAAACTGAATCGAAGGGGTTTCTAAACACTTGAATAGAACAATTCGGCACAATATTTGTTTTAAGTTGGGTAAATGAAATAATTTTACTTGATTATATTTTTATATATAAAGGAATGATTTTTTTTGGAATTATTAAAGGGTATATAAGTTGATTGTTTAGTTGTTTGAATAATCTAAATAAAAGAATAATTGTATAAGTAAATGAATTATAAGAATTGAATTATAATTAAATGTGATTTACAATTGTGGAATAAACTTATATATATACAAGAAGTAAAATTATATGAATATGAGTTGTAAATAAAAAATGAATTTAAAGTTAAATGGAGTGTAACTTAAGAGTTGTTAAATGGAATTGATATAGGTATCGAAGTAAATAATCAAGTGGATTAAATGAATATGAACTTGAGTTATATGAATGAAATTCAAATTTTGGTAAATTGAATTGAATTAATGGATTGAATATTAATCAATTGAATGTAAATTAAATTGATAAGAAATAATGAATATATGTATTAATTCATTAAAATCTAATGTTATTGAAAGTTGAATAATTGAATGAAGATCAATTTAATTTAACAAATTGAAAGTGATGGTGTTAAACCAAATTGAATGAATGTAAGCAAAGGAATTTGGTCGTAATTAATATACATTGGTTGTTATATGATTGTTAGTTGATTGTTGATTGATTGTATATAATTCATTAAGTGTTAATGAAAGTGAGTTAATGAAATTGGAAGCTAAATTAATTGAAATTCAATTGGAAGTTAAGTGAATCTTAAATAAAATTGAATTTGATTTGGTAGTGAATCAACTTGAATATGAATTAGTGAGCATAAACTAATTGGGAATGAATATTAGTAAATCCACTGTATATGAATCAAATGTGATTAATTTGAAAACCAATTCATTGTATATGAATGAGAATATGAATGAATATTATTGGTTATGAATGCTAGTTGGTTGATGTTTGCATTTGTTGCTTTTGTTTCAGTTACTATATGTTGTATATCGATACTATTGTCTATATGCACGATTCTCATGTTGTTTGTTGAGTGATTAGTAGGTGCGGATCGCGTTTGCTTCGCATTTGGAGCTCGCTTTTGCGCTATATTAGCCGTATATGCTCGCTAATAAAAATATAAGGTACATATCTCGGATTACATACCGTACTTTTACACTTTTTTCCCTGCGGGATGCCTCATTACGTGATGAGATGTATATTTGTGATATATATACTGTCATTTTTTTTTCGGATCGAGCCACGCAAAGGAGACTATGGCGAATTTTTCCGAAAATTTAAGGCGTTAGAAAATTTTTGAGAAAATTGGAAAATTGTGAAAACTTTAACTTTGATTTTGAAATTGAAAGTTAAACAATAGTATTTGTTTTTGAAAGGATAACTAAGTATGATTTGAAAAACTTAGTAAAGTTATTGTAAGAAGTTTAACTATGAATTTTGGGAAAATTAATGAATTCTGTAATTTTTCTTACTTAATAATTTCGAGGACGAAATTCTTTTAAGTGGGGAAGATTGTAACGACCCAGAATTTTTATTAATTAAAATATGAGTATTTAATTAATTTTAAATATTAAAAAGTGAATTTATAAGTCAAATAAATTTTTATTTGAATTATTGGATTTATTTGAATAATTAAATCGATAATTTAATATGTTAAATTATGGAAATAATTGAAAATATAGTTAAATATGATTGAAAATGATTTGTAAAATTTTATTTTATCATATGGGAGTTAGAACAATATTTTAGAACTTTTAAAATCGAATTAAGAGTTAATTTGTGAAAATTGAATATTTTAATAATTAAATCGACTAGTGAAAATAGTCAATTTTTGAACAGTCTCAGAATTGAACGAAACCAGTTCCATTGGATCCGTAATAGTTAGTTATTACCGGATTTCAAATTTCGTGTCAATCGGAGCTATCGTTTGATCGTGGCAGCTCGAAACGCATCGATTTATTTTTAATTTTAATTTAGCGAGTGAAAATAGCCATTTTTCAAAAAGTCTCGGATTTCGACGAAACCAGTTTCATCGGATCCGTAATGTGATATTATTGTAAGGTTTCAAATTTCAAGTCAATTGGATTTACCGTTTGTCCGCTACAAATTAAAACGCCTAGAAAATCGCTTAAATCGGTTTAATTCAAATTGAGCGTTTACAGCCATAACTCGCACATACTTCCGAATTAGCTTCCGAAACCTATTCCATTATGTCCGGAACATGGGATAAACCCTAGATACGTCAGTTTCGGCGCCTAAATCGGAGTTCGGAATTTCCGGATGAATAGTGTTCGATTTTCTTCTATAAATAGAGACCCTTGCCTTCATAATTTATATAAACAAAAAAAAAATAACAAACCCTAGCCGCCACCCCCATTTTCTAAGGCCAGAAATTGATCTCATTTTTCCCCTTTGATCTCTCAATCCATCAAGTTTTGGCTAAAACATTCAACTACAAAGATGAAGATCACAACGAGAGCTTCGATGTGAACGGTGGAGATCGTGTTTGGTGTCGTGTGGAGTGAGCTACAGGGGGCCGTTGGTCATGGCCTGCGCACGCATTCCTAGGGGAGAGAGGGGGCCGAGCTTGCCCTCCTTGGGGCCGAAGGTGGAGGAGGGGGTGAGCTAGAAGTTGCAAGTCCCTGATCGTGTTCTAGGTGTATGGATTGGTTGCTAAAATTAACCCTAGTTTCGTGTCATGGGTTTGAGTAGCGTCGTGTATACCTGTAGCCGTGCGTGATGAAGGAGAAGGTAGGCGAGCGGTCATGATGCAAAGGAGTTGAGATCTATGGCCCAGATTAGTTTAGGTTTATAATTTATTAATTATGTTGTAAATTAGTAAGTTTAAATACGTGTAACTTCATAAATTGATAACTTTTTCATACGAGGTCGAAAAAATGCAAACTCAGTTGCGTTGGAATCGTATGGACGAGCACTACGCGATGGAGATGGTTTGGAGTCGTTTGGAGTTAGTGAGAATTTTGGGTAAAATTAAACGTCCGTTTAATTTTATTCGAAATAAATCGCTAAAACGGAAATAAAATCAAGGTGAGAACTTCTCACTCAATCGAATAGGTTTCGATTTTATTTTAAATAGTTAGATTTAAAATATTTGAATGCATGTATGAATGATGATTGATATCTATTGATTGTTAAAATAGACATTATACGCCGTTAGTAAGCGGATGTTATTTATTAAAAACATATACCGCGAATATTTCATAAACAGTGAAATTGGTATTATATATAATATCAATATATATATATATATATTGGCATATGTATATATTGCAGTTGTTGATTTCCCGTATTTTTTAGCGGATGAGACCCTATTACGCCGTTATTAAGCGGATAATATTTAATAAAAACATATACCGCGATAATTTCGTACTGGAACGAAATTGGTATTGTGCTAATGTTTTTGGATGCAGGAAAACAGGTTGGAGGGATCCAACTGGATTCCTCAACAGTATTTATTTTTGATTTCAGATATTTTGATATTTGATGGATTTTCATATTGATATATGATATCGTTGTAGTCGTGATTGACTAATTGGTGTGTAGCATCATTGGACCCAGATTTTGGGATTTTAAAATGATTTTTAAAGTGATCTTTGAAAATATTAAATATTTTTGGAATTGATCCATTTCAAATAAATAAACGTTATAATTTTTAAAGTTATAAAAAATTATAATTTTTGAGAAATATAGTTAAAAATTGATTTTTGAAATTATGGAGTTAAATTTTTTATAAAATAGTTTAAATTGGGAAATTTGAATTTATTGTGAAAAGTTTAAATATAGGATTTATAAAATTTAATTATTTTATAAATCAAGAGAATGGTGAAATTATAAAGGAATTTGAAGATGTTTTAAAGAACAATATAAATTGATTTATATTGAGAGATTTATAAATGGATATTTATAAATTGAAATATTGAATTATAAAAACGAGTTTTTATAAGTGTTTGAATGAAGTGAAAATGAATTTTGTAATTGAATGAAATTCATAGAATTATAAATGGTGAAGTTATAAATGAAATTTATAAATAGTAAGATTTATAAATTTTATAAAGTTATTAAAAGAATGGTTTTGAATAAATCATTGAATCTTATAAGTTATAAGATTTATAATTATAAAGTTCAAAGAAACGATTTTGTAAAATAATCATTTATAAGTATTTGACTTATAATATGAACCTTTGTTTTACAATTGAGTTATAAATCGAATAGGATGATAAAGGAATATTTAAAAGGAGATGTTATAAAATAAATAGAAATGGAATTCATAAACGTTGTTTTTATAAATTCACAAACGACTTATTTTGATAAGTAAATTGTTGAAACCTATTAATGGAGTTATATTCACATTTTTGACTGTGAATAATCCTTAGAAATAAAATGAATAAAAGGATGAAATTTGTTAACAAAGAATATTCACGTTTTTGAATAGTGAATAATATGTTAAAGAAAATGTTTAGAATGTGATATTCTAAATAGAATTAAAACGATCTAACGATGTTTTAAAATGTGTTGAAATTCGAAACCATAGATTTCAACATTCATTGTTGAAATAGACGTTTTCGAGAAATAAAAGGAAATGGTGGACTATAACACTGTTGTTATAGTAAATGATTTCCGAAAGGAAATGTGTTGGTATAGTATTGAGATTTATATATCTATTTTAATTTCAAATCCCTATACTAGTGATTTTGGGACGTCGTAACGATGTTTTACGCAACATTCGTTTTGACCCAAATAAATATGTTTAAGAGAATATTTCCTAAATAGAATGAAATATATACTAAATTTCGATTTAAGTATATTGAATATTTTCCAAGGTTGAAAATAAAAAGATTTATGAATTACTTATTTATAAATAAGTATGGAAACGTTTTCCAATATGAAGTGAATATTTAGAATTTATCTTTTTGAAGATAAATCGAAAATGGATAGTTGAAATCGTATATGCATGGATATTTTGAAATATAAATTCATTATGGAATTTATAAATGAAAAGTGGAATTTGTTTAAAAATAAATATTGATTTATTTTTTAAGTGTTGAAATTATATATCTTGTAAAGATATTTTGGAAAATTAATAATTTGGAAAATTATTTGGAATCTGGTGATGTATGCATATTCATTGATAGTTCAATAACCGACTATCAATATTTTCACTTTGAATGGGTAATTGATGTGATTTGTTTGAATGTGAATGTCACACTTATTTTTGAATAAGCGCTCACTATTCGGGTTAACCGGGAAAGGACCATGGGGTCGTATAATCCATTCCGAATATGTGATACGTCGTTGTGAATTGCATTGAAGATCGGTGTTGAAGACCGAGTTTTTGCGAAAGCGATAGGATGACCTATCGATTGTCTCTGCACTGGGTAGCTCCTGTTATAGAGATCTCCTAAGCGATGGGAAATTCGATCGGGATTGTGAATACCCGGATTGCAAGGGCTTCGTAAGAAGTGCCTTCGGTTTTGTTCGAGCCCGGAACAGACTTGTATGGATTGTATGTCTGACGTTACAAATTGAGATATAAAGCCGATTTCTTTCAAATATATTTCTGTTGGTGGCGAAGAATTTATTCTTTTAGCTTAACACCCTTCTCTGAGACGTACGAGCTCAGAGGTTATATAGTTGAAGTTATCAGCGATATATTCCCAATTTGGTAATGTGACATGCTGAGTGTTGCTGAAATGATCATTGTGTTGATTATTGTGATAGGATCGTTTATTTGATCGTCTATCTTAGTGATCATTGTGTTGATCATTTGTTGACCCAAAGCATGGCTTTTGTATAAAGTATGTTTTGTGGACGTGACTTCGTCGAACCTCACACCCCGGAAATGGTCAAAACAGGAAAGATGTGGCAAGGTTATGAGAGGTAGCACCCTTTAGGGTATGTACATTTCCTTCTGGATAGAGGTGGTATCATGGTATGGAGCCCGGATATTTAACCTATGTGGTTACTACGAATTTATTACTTTGTGGTTGTTGGTTTTCGGGATCCCGTGAGAAAGGTCGTTTACGATCGGGGAATGGCGTGCTCGTGTCAGTAGTTACCCAGTTAGGGGTAACCCGGCCTTGTGTTGGCAGAGTTCCGGTTTGGTTCTCGGGGATGTCTTTCCAGAGGCATTCTCATGTGGCAATGGGAAGTTCCTTGGCCTGACCATTTGTTGGAAATCCAAAGAAACAATTCGAACCTTGTACGGTATTAGTTGTAGAACCTATCATTCACTTATGGTGTCGCAACACTGTTTGGATGGTAGCTATAGTAGGCATACGATAATGGTCGTATGTTGGCTAAGATTTATATTCTACTTTCGAAATGAATTTTTTTCCTACTCTATGCACTAATAATATCAAATGTTATTTTAAATGCGTATCAAGCATCTTTGACTATCATAAGGAGAAATCTCCTCCGATTCTGCGTTTGCATGTGTGTGTGTGCGGGAGGCCTTATGGTAGTCTCATTTTTAAAAGCATTGCGAATTGAATTTAAAAATATTCCTCTATTTTGTTTTCAAAGATAAATAAACTGTTTTGAGTTCTCACACCAGTCACATGACTGACTTGGAGTTTATTGTTTTCCTTCCTAAACTCTGGGTGCCCACCAATTTCCACACGGGCAGTCAAGAGTTAGGTTTATCAGGATATTCTGGATATTAAGGAGTTGCTGGAGGCAAGCTGGATGGCATGGCGTATTACTTATATAGTATTTTTTTTTCCGCTGCACTGTTTGTTGTTGTTGTTGTACACTCTGATGATATGATGTAATGTAATGTATAAAATGTAATAACTGATATAGTTCGTTGTTTAAAGATTATTCATTTATTATTATATGTTGTTCCGCTGCGAATTGTGAGATTCTGATGTTGTTCTGTTGTTTTCTTTCCGTTCCGTTTCCTCCCTATTCTCTGTTCCGTTCTATTTTAAAATTATTTTTCTATTTTCTTTTCCCTCCATCTTCTACCTTATCTATTATCTTCTTTTCTTCTCTTCTTTTCTACTTTTTCTTAAATTCTTTTTAAAACCCATAACATTCCGTGTTTCCGGCCTTCGATTTCTCGGCAGTCGATAAAGTGAGTGTCGATGTTGAATTTTCGAAAGTCGAAAATTTGCGGGGCGTTACACTTTTCATAAAATATAGTTGTTATAAAAATTCAGTCAACTGAACCTCTGGTTCAGTCAACTGGATATTCAAATGAATTTTAAATATATATTTGTTTATTTGTGCACATGTGCATGTTGCAAAGAAATTGTCAAGTCAGTCGACTGACCTACCAAGTCAGTCGACTGACGTGGTAATTTCAGTGCAATTTGCATAGTTTTCATAGGTTTATATATATATATGATTCTAAAAGAAATTTTTGATAACATGTATATATATATTATATGCTTATATATGTATAAATCATTTGAAAATAGGAAGATTATATATATAGGCTAATATATACGTAAGCGAGTAGAGATCTTAACAAAATTGACTTAAGACTCAAAAACAAAATAAAAAAAGATGCACCGATTTTGATGTCTTGTCTCCATATAGTATATATTCTCTTTTTGTCGTAGCAGTCGTCAAATCTGTATGTTGCAGTGATAGCTTCGTGTCATGAATCAAAACCAAGTCTCAACATTCTCCCCCTTTTTCATTGATGACAACATGTAAATAGATATAGATTTTGACTGTATATAATATAATATAAGTACTTACTCCCTCTAAATCTTTAGCGATATATATCTTGCATTCTTAATGTTAGTGGTAATTTTCTCCCCCTTTGTCATCGACAAAAAGGAATAAAGAGCATGAATAATAGTATGATGTATTCATAGATATTAAAAGAAAATGAACATTCATACATTACAATATCACAAACAAGAGTTTTGAAATAATAAGAAAACATTGGCCATTTAGTACAAGCCATAATGTTTTGAAATAAAAAAACTAATGTTTTTAGAACATAAGAGAAGTAACAACTTACTCTATTATATGCTTACCCCTATTTCCATGAGAACTTTGACCACCACTATCACCTCTATTTCCACCGTTGTCGCTACTACTCGCTTGATCATCGGAAGAGGAAGACCAAGTGAAGACGGGTTGTTTACCCGGATCACCTACTGTAGCCGTGGAAGTGCCGGATGAACACGAGATCACTTGCCATAATTTTGTGAAAAATCCTTTAACTTTATCAAGCCTTTTGTCAATCTTAGTGATATGGGATTGAAGAATTTGTTGGTTACAGCATATTATGGAAATAAACTCATGTGGAGGATGGCTTGAATTAGGAATCATAATTTCGTCTTGTTGGCGTATAGTTGATCATTGGCGAGTTGGACGGTGAGATGCTTCGCCTTGTGGTTGCGGTGGTTGATCTTGAGGAAATTGGCGTTGATTCCATTCTTCAAAAGAAATGATAGGAGGAGGTCGAGCAACCGGTAATTTCATTAAAGCTAGAGTACGAGAGTTTAAGTAGCCGACGGTTGAAACCGGAGAACCGAGTTCCAGAATCTCACATTCTTTTAGTAAGCGCATAATGTACTCACCGTAGTATATGACATTCATTCGACCATTGTTGAAGCTTAAGAACTCATCAAGAATTAACCGGAGCCAATTGACTTTGATATTTCCGAAGAAGGCATATAAGGCTTTAAAATTGGGTTCACAAACAAGTTCGTAACTACCGGTTCACGGAGTTACAGTTTTCATTAATGCACGGTGCATAATTCAAGCTTTAGGACATCAATTTGAGTTGAGCATAACATCTTCCAAAAATAAATGACTTATACGATCACGAACGACCATATCACAATCAACATTACTTAATTGAATTCCATCATTTTTAGAATTTAAAATGTGAGCCATTCAATCTAATGAGAAAAATACCGGTTTTCCATAAACCAAACTCCATACACAATTATCTTCGTTTTGAATGTTTTTGTGGCCTAAATTAAGATTAGCATAGAATAGCTTGACCATAATTTGGTTTATTTTATGCTAGTTTTCATCAATATTGAACAAAGACTCCATATTGCTACGACGAGCCAATTCTTGTGTATGACAAGGAGAGAAATCGGAAAATTTTACCAATGAACCTTCAAAAAAATGAGAATCTTGCATTCTCCTCCATCATCTAACTGAGGTATCGTTGAAAAGCCATTGTTGGATTTGGTCATTGGAAGGAGGTTGGGAGGATGAAAATGCTTGTCCTTTTCTTTTTGGAGCTATTGAATTTGAGTATTTGGAGGCAAAAATTAGGTTTTTGAAGATCTAGAGTTTTAGAAGAGTTGAAAAATCTGAAATGAGAGTGAAGAGTAAACGGGAAATTGAAGGCTAAAAGGTGAGAATGGGTGGGCAGGAGCAGTAAATTGGCTAATCTACGAATCAGTCGAATAAATCAGGTATTCGGTCGACTGAACCTGAATTTCAATATTTTAGAACTTCTGGTTCAGTCAACTGAAGGCCTGATTCAATTGACTGAATCTGGGTCATTAAAAATTTAACTTCTGGTCCAGTCGACTGATCCTTTGTGACAGTCGACCGACATATGTAAATTTTCCCAATAAGCCTAGTGTTGGGTAATGTTTTCTATATTTATATATTCATACTTATGAAGCTGTATATTTATTTATTTGAATATTAGAACCAGCATATGTGTTATGCAAATATGAAGGAAAAGAAATGATTATTTTATTAATAAAAAAATTGTACATAATTTGTTAAATTATTCAAAAAATGAAATATAATAACAACTACTCTTATTTTGAAGGACTAGGAGTTTTGTAGCCCTGTTGCTGTTTGCGTCGAACATTGGATGCTTCATTTCGATCCATGAGTTTGGTAAGACCGGTGGTCGTGGCGGGGATGAAGTAGAAGGTCGACGAATAGGCGAAATGACGTGTTCGTCTATTGGATGGGATCAAGCATCGTAGAATTTCATGGCAGTATGTTCTATGTTACCTAGATGTCTCGAATTGATTTTCTGCTCATTATACATTTCGCGCTGAAGCATTAACGACTCCTGCTGATAGTGATGCAAATCACTTATTTTTTGTTTTGTAGTTGGAGAGACGTTAAACATCATCTTCTTCCCTTTCTTTTTCTTCGGAGTGTATTCGGTATGATCGGTATGATCATGAGAAGTAGAAGGTGCTGTAGAATGATGAACATGTGTTTTTGTTGGTGATTCGAAAGAGGATATGATTTCTATGGAGTGAGTTAAATGTGAGGAGTTTGACATGGTCGTAGGACGTTGTATTTTTGTTAATTTAGTTGTTTGTATGAATAGTAGAGAATAAGAATACCTATTTATAGACTATAGTGGAGAATTAAAATGATGAAATGAATGGATTGTATTATTTTTAGCTACAACAAAGTTGTTAGCTAGTAGCTAGGAATGATAATTGCTATTCTGGTGGTTTTCTATTATTGTGATTTACTTATGTAAATGTAATATGTTTGCTTTATACAGAAAACATATATATATATATATATATATATATATATATATATATATATATATAAAGGTTAGTGTTATACACAATTTAGAGTATAGTTGTAACCATATAAGAAAAGCCCCGACCTGGACTGTAATGAAAATAATCAATAGCTTAGTTGGTTAAGACATTTGGGCCATTCACAACAGGTCATAGGTTCGAGTCCCAGCATGGTTAGAAAAAAGAATTTTGTCAAAATTTTATATTTGAGTTTTAGTCTAAAATTTCATATTTTATTATTATAGAACTATTTATAAATTTTTAATTGATGTTATACCGAGTTCTCGATGTAGTTTTATAAATGTATTTTCTAACGGTTGTTTGTAAAGATATCAGCTAATTATTTTCAAATGGAACGTATTCTAAATTTATCACATCTTTTTCTATATTATCGCGTAAAAAATAATGTCGAATATCGGTGTGTTTAGTTCTTGAGTGATTTACTGGATTGTTAGATAGATTTATTGCACTGGAATTATCACAGTAAATTATTGATTTTGATAAATTAATTCCGAAATCTATAAGTGTTTGTTGCATGTAGATTACTTGTGCAAAAGCTAATGCTACAGATATATATTCTACTTCATAAGTTGATAGTGAGACACAATTTTGTTTCTCGCTAAACCACGATATTAATGATTTACTAATGAAGTGACATGTACTGCTTGTACTTTTTCTATCCGTTCGTGATCCTTTGAAATCAGCATCGCTATATGACACTAACTCGACGAGCAATCTTTTGGATAGAAAAGTCCAAAATCTTTAGAATTACTAAGACAACGTAGTATTTGTTCTACGGCTTGTAAGTGTGATTCTTTTGGGTCAGCTTTAAATCTTGCACATAGACATACACTAATCATTATATCTGGTCGATTCGCTGTTAGGTATAGTAATGATCCTATCATACTACGATACAGTTTTTGGTCTACACTCTTGTCGTTTTCATCTTTATCACGATGTGCTGTTGTGCTCATAGGTGTCGGTTTGGCATAAGTGTTTTCCTTTTTGAATCGCTTGATAAAATTATTACAGTATTTTTCTTCATTTATAAATATTCCATTTAAAACTTGTTTTATTTGAAGACCTAGAAAATACGATAATTCTCCCATATGGGACATTTCGAATTCTCTAGTCATTATTTTAGAAAATTCTTTACATAATTTATTATTAGTTGAACCAAATATAATGTCATCTACATATATTTGAACTATAAAAATATCATTTTTAGAATGTTTTATAAATAGAGTCAGATCTACTTTTCCTATTTCGAATCCTGATTCAATAAAATAGCTTTTAAGGCGTTCATACCAAGCATGTGATGCTTGTTTTAAACCATGTAAAGTTTTCTAAAGTTTATAGACATGATCTGGATATTTTTCATAAACAAATAAAGGGGGTAGTTCAACAGAAACATTTTCTTTAATATAACCATTTAAAAATTCACTTTCAACATCCATTTGATAGAGTTTAAAGTTATTAAAACATCCGTAAGATAGTAAGATTCGTATTGCTTCTAGTCTAGTGACTGGAGCAAATATTTCTTCGTAGTCTATTCCTTCTTCTTGGTTATACCCTCGTGCTACAAATTTCGCTTGTTTCTAGTTATATTTCCTAATTCATCTGCTTTATTTTTATAAACCCATTTAGTTCCAATAACAGTCTAATCGGTCGGTCTGGGTACTAGTTCCCAAACTTCATTTCATTCAAACTAATTTAGTTCTTCTTGCATAGCAATAATCCAATTTTCATCGGATGATGCTTCCTTAGCATTCTAGGTTCTATAGTAGATAGAAAAGCTACATGACCCATTAAATTTAGTTGATTTCTAGTTCAAACATTTGAATTTATTTCTTCAATTATATTTTCTGTAGGACGATTTCGTAAGATTCTTTGAGGAGATCTCATTGTATTGGAAATATTTCTATTTTTGAATTATTAAAAATGTTTTCATCTTCTCTAGAATTATAAACAATATTTTCATCTTCTCTTAAATTGTTTATTTCTATATTCGTGTTATTATCAAGTAAATCATCGTCGTCGTTTGAATTTGAAATATGTTTAGAGTTTTCATCAAAAGATATATAGAGTGTTTCTTCAATAGTATTAGTTCTTTTACTGAAAATTCGATAAGCTATGCTTTGATTGGAATACCCAAGAAATATTCCTTCATCACATTTTGAATCGAATTTGCCAAGTTGTCTTCGGTATTTAATACAAAACATTTTGTTCCAAATATTTTAAAATAAGGTATGTTTGATTTTCTACCGTAATGTAATAACCCGGATTTTTGGACATCCGGTAACTGGATAATTAACTGGTTTATTCAATTGAACAGATAAAAAAATTCTGGTATGAAAGATATCCGGTTATGTAGGTGAATTTGAAAATAATAATATTTCTATTTAAAATCTCCTTATATATATAAATATAAACAACCATTATTTGTTGTTTCAAAGGATAATTTGACAAATTTTAAGAAATATTTTTAATTAATTGAAACCAAACTTCTTATTTATGATATATATACATATGTATATTTATATGAATATATTATGATTTGGAAGATTATGGTTGAATTTAATATAAAACTTTTCAAAAGCTATTTAAAAAAAATATTTCTTATATTTCAAAACACTTAAAGAAAATATTTATTTTGTTTAAAAGTATGATAGCTTAAGATAGTATATTATAATAATACGTTTTCTTTTAAAATTTGTACTTGAAATAAATTTAGTTTATATATATAATATTAATTTAAGTATAATAACTTAATTTTATAATTTAAGATAAGATTTAATTTAATTTTTATTTTCTCTCTTTTAAATTTTGTATGGAAAAATAATTTTTTTAATATAACATAAATTGATATAAACATAAATATATTAGTATATATAATATAAGGAATTAAGTAAATAATGATTTTTTTTAAAAACACTTATAACTTAAGTAGTTAATATAATAAAGAAATTAGACATGTGTAAAACCATTATAACATGTAATTCACATTTGTAAGCTTAAGAGCATTTCAAGTTAACAAGTGGCAAACATATACTTAATTAAAATTTAGATTATATTAAATATAATACTAAAGGAAATAATTAGTGATTCTTTCAGCTAGAATTTATCTCATCTCCTAACTATAAACTGAAAACAAAAATCAAACAAAAAAATATAATAAAGATTTCAGCCTGTTGAAATTAACAACAATCCATGACTAAAGCTTCAAACCTGAGATATTGCAAATCAAGATGAAGATTAAAAGTAATTTTCAAATACAATCTGAAACAATTCAGTTTAATACATGATTTGATCATCATTGGAAGCAAATAAGTTCAGGGATCATCAAGTCAAGATTACAGACTTTCAAACTGCTCTGTTCTAAACAAAAGAGGGATTCTCTGTTCAAACTGAAACGGTGAGTAAACCTTTGTTTTAACAATTTAAATCTGGCGATAAATGAATGATTAGACCTTAATGCATGCAACAGTGATTCAGTATACATAGTTTACAGGAATATTTGGGTGAGAATGCAATGATACATGTATGTGACATGTCTATGTATATATATTCACTTAGGTAGTCTCTGTTCTTATTTTGCATGCTAAAATTCAGTTCCAAAAAAATCAATCTTCTTTGTTTCAATGACTTTCCGTTCATGATCATTTAAAGAAAACTGATTTTATTGACCCAATGTTGTTTTTTAAAAATAGTTATAAGTATAAGTGAAGGTAATTAACTAGTAAATAGAAATTTATAGTAGAAAACGAATCCAAGTAAAATTTGGATTGATGAATTTCCTATCTTTGATTGTAAATTTGGATTCGCACCTAGAATCCATGATTTTTAGTATAGAAATTATGATTTTTAAATCCATGGTTAACGGGGATTCTCGAGGTAAACGATATTTGGGGAAACATCGATTTTTGTCAACCGGGGAAGTTTCGATCATCGAAATTTGGTCTGAAGCAAGCCTAGACGTAGAAGCCCATGGGGAAAATAGAATCGAAATTTTCTGATCTGCGAGGAAGTCGAATTGCATCGATTTAGGGTTTTAGTCTGAAAGTTGAATGGGGTTGTTTGCTGAATTTTCATGGTGTTGTGATAGCATCGGGGTGGTCCGGAATTGGAGGAAAAGAATGATGGAGGTCAGGCGAAGGTTCCAGCATGGGGAAGGCATCTCTGGTGGTCGGAGATGGTGACGAGGGATGAACTTAGAATATAGGTTCTAGGGCCTAGGGTGGTTCATTCGTTCAAATTTTATTGTCGAGATGGTTCATCGATCTGTGTTGTGAGGCGACTCGGTGGAGGTTAGTTGATGTGTCGATGATCGGAGCTAGGCTTGATGTCGGCCGTTTGTCGCGTGTAGGTGCACTGTGTCACGCGTGCAGGCGAAAGGAAGCATCAGGTGGTAAAAGAAGAGATGGGGTTCTGGAGGAAGATTTTGCTCGAATACTTCACGGGGTTCCTGTTGTTTTGCTCGAGTGGACTTCGAGTTTCGTTCGTGTGTGTTTTCAGAATTTAAGTTTAACGGTTTTGAACTTAAAATTTAGACTAAGTTAAAAAAAAATGGGTAGAAGCGAGGTTTACTCGGGTTTGGATCCGAAGGGTCTTTAGGTTTGACTCGAAGTAAAGGTAATGCGCAGTTTTTTTTTAAAATGTTTTAAAATCAAATTGTTATTGAAATTTAAATTTAAATCTAGTTTAAGCTTCCTTGTTTAAACTTACCCTTTTCTAATTGTTTTCCTCTAACTATTAATTAAGAAGTATTTAATTTGTATTTAAGTTTATTAATCAATGGATAAGTTTTATTAATTAATATTTAAAGAATAATTAATCTATGCTAAGAGATTAATTAATTAAGGATAAATCAAAGATAATTAAAGATTAATCAAATGTAAATTAAGGGTTGATTAACTGTTTAATCAACAAGCGATTAAAGACTAATTAATTTGTGATTAAGACTATTAATTAATAACAAAAGAATAATTAATCTAATTAAAGATTAATTAATTAGTTTGTAGGGTAATTAAGAGATGAACTACCCAGTTTTAATTAATGAGATGAATGTGACTAATTAATTTGTTGATTAATTAAAGATAGTCACTTGGTAATTGATTAAGTATAATTACGTGATGAGGTTCGTAAGTGTAATTACTTAGTGAAGTATTTGATGGATAAAGTACAAGATGTAATTAATATAAGGAAAATTACTTAATGGAAAGTAATTAAGGGTTAATTACTTAAGAGAATTAATTAAGGATTAATTACTTGATGTAATTAATTAAGGATTAAGGTAATTAATTAAGAAATTAATTAATTAAGGTAAGTAATTACAGAATGGTTAATTACTGTGTATGATTGATTAAGGCTGATTAATGGAGGTAATTAATTTAGGATCATTAATTGATGTAATTAATTAATGTAATTAATGGAAGTAATTGAAGATTAATTGCCGTAAATGGTTGAGAATAATTAATTAGTGTAAATAAATTAAAGGATAATTACTTTATGTAATTGAAAATAATTAATAAAGGATGATTAATTAAAATGGATAATTAAAGGATGATCAATTAAGTTGTTTGTAATTAATTAATGTTAAGTAGTATTAAGGGTGATTGAAGTAATTAATTTAATTTGTATGAATTAATTAGAAATGGTAAGACTAATTTATCTTGCTTAGGAATGATTGAATAATATTGTATGCGTTAGATTGATTGATATCTTGGGTATGTGTTTTGAGGTGCTATGTGATATGATATGATTGGGTTTAAACTGAGATAATGTGGTCATTCATTGATGATGAATTAATGCATATAGGTGACACCTTGTATTTGATGTTTGAATTGTGTTTCACTTGAATAATTTGAGATAAGATGGTATTGAATTCGAAGAGACCGGAGTCGGGTATTAGTGAATACCCGAAACCACTTCGATTCTTTATAAATTGATATGTGAAATCAATAGGCTGAAATGGAATGATTTAAGTGAATTGGAAAATCTAAGCTTTTGGTACTTGGAAATTGATGTAGGGTGTAAGTGATGTCTATAATGACTTGTGAAGTGGTAATGTGATACAAGTTACCCGGGTTTATATAAGTTTTATGCTTTTGTGTTCCTTGTCAGATGGGTTTACTCACGCTGGTTTCCAGCCTGGCCCGGGTGTTACTTTGATGTAATTCTCGGGTCAGACCGAGTATTACAGATTTTCAGGTAAGGACGTTCTGGAGCTTAGAAGGCGAGCTGGAAGGCAGGAACGTATAGAGTATTTTCTGCTGTGATATATTATTGTATAACTAGGACATGTTGTTTTAAACTGTCAAGTGGTTGGTAATGGTTGTAACTCTGAGGTATAAAAATATAAGTGTGCCGATACAGTTCTTCTTTGTAAAACTGTTATTTATGTGATATTATATTTGATCCGCTGTGAATGTGAGGTTTCTGTGACTTGTTACTGTTTCTTCTTCTTTCTCTTTTCTTCTTTTCCTAACTATCTGGAATTTTCTGGATCGAAAATTCCGGGTCGTTACATTTGGTATCAGAGCCGAAGGTTAAGCAAGAACCTTGGCTCTAGTGGGATTACTCATTAAGGATAGGGTCAATGGTACCCTAGAATGAGTTGAGTATATTTATATATATGAGCGTACTTTTTATTTTGTTATATAAAGATTTTAAATGATTTTATATAAGAATATATTTTGATATATAGAGAAATACTTCCTTCTAATAAATTTTGAGGTAATTAGTTGTTAAATTATTAGAATTAAATTAAGTGGTAACAGAAATACAACCAAATTAAAATTAAATAAAGATAAGTTTGAAATGGATTCAAACTGAAATTTTAAATCTTGAATTTGGAAAGGAGTTTTAGAATAAGATAATAATGAATTGGTTTCCAGATAGGATAAACTTGATTATTATCATAAATGGTTGTTTTATTTAATAATAAAATGTCGTAAGGAAGTAAAACATTTGGGTAAGTATAACTTATAATTTGGTATTGAAGATGATCTAAATTGTGAAGTTTTAAATCTAGGTCCAGAACTTGAAAATTGTTTTAAAGTGATAAAGAAAAAAATAAATGTTGTTTAATGTATTTGAATGAGGGGTCCTGTTTCAAACAAGAGTTGTTTGAAAACTAAAGGAAGTTGTTGTGAATTTAAAACCAAAGGTGGTTTAAAACTTAAGGTATATCTAGGTAAGCAAATTGTTATATAAGAGTTGAATTCTTCTAATTAAATTAAATTTATAGGTTAGGAAGTCCCTTTAGAATTCAATCTTTGAGAGAAATGGCTAAGAGTGAGGAATGGAAGGCAAGGCGCAGAGAACGAAGCGCAGCTGCACGTAAGGAACGGGAAATAGCAATTCAGGAGTATGAAAGTCGGATTAAGGAAAGAAATGGACCAGGACCATATGATAATGTCACATGCTATATATGTTTCAATAAGGGTCATTATGCAGCCAAGTGTGGTAAAATAAGGAAGGAATTAAAGGGTACATTCCAACGATTTTGCTCCGATATATTATGCTTTAAGTGCCATAAGAAGGGACATTTCCTTAACCATTGTCCTGAAGTGAGGAAGGTGAAGCGTAAACCAATGGAACCGGTCAACGAGTCAACCATTTGCTATCATTGTAAAGGGCTGGGACATATCACGAGAAATTGTCCCAAGAGACAGAAGAAGAAGATTAAGGTTGTGGAACATCTAGTAGGAAGCATGGAGGTCATCCATATTGATAAGAGGGTTGAAACTTTTTGTGGAAAATGCTATAAGTGGGGACATCCTGTTGAAAAGTGCATGTTTGGGCTTTGCCCATTGGAAGGAAGTCCATAAGAAGGATTCTGATAGAGAATGCTAGGACTCTAAACCTAGGTGATGGTGTAAACATCTTAATTATGACTTTGTAAGGCTTTTATTGTGGTGAATGGATGTAATGTTGAACTGCTAGTGTGTAGTTAATCAATGTATGAATTATTTTGTGGTAGTATGATCTAATAAAATCACCTTCTATTATTTGAAATGGAATTTGAAATTAATTCAAACTGAAATTTAACTTGGGAAAGTTAAATGGGTTGATTTGGTAGAGAATTATATGTGATCGCAAACCGAGTTGAGATTTTGAAATGGATAGTGGATGATGAATGTTTAAGTAAATTGGATGTTTACTTACCTTGATATCATCCTGTTATAATAAATGACTTATACAACTTGAATTGAATTGTTTAAAGACTTTAAAAAGTAAAGGTAAATTGATTTAAAGGAAGTAAATCAACATTTGAAGTATTAACTCGAATTTATATAATTCGAGATGGTTTATAGTGAACTGGAATTAGAAGTTGGTTCAATTTGAAATTTGATTTAAATAATTTGAAATTGTGGTTAAAAGTTGAATAGTTTTAATTCTAATAGAATTTGAATTGAATTGGGAGGAAATCAAGAATAATTCAACTTGATTTAGAAATGGAGTTTGGAATTGGGATTAATTCAAAGTAGAGTTGAAAGAATTGAAATTGGAACTAGTTCAATTTGAAATTTATTTGAATTAGTAAAATTTAAGATCAAAGTTGAATAAAGTTAAATTTGGAAAGAAATTGAGGTTAATTCAACTTGAATTGGGATTAAATCAATTTCAATGGAAATTGAAGTTATTTAAAATTGGAATTGAGTCAATTTAAATGGAGATGGAAATTTAAATTGAATTGATTGGAAATGGAGATTCGAAAGTCGAACGGTTTGACTCTGGATCATTTTCAAAATAAATTGTTTTAGTACAAATCTATTTTTCCAAACTATTTACTATATAACTTTTCTTTTTAAACCTAAAACTATCTTATACTTGTTTTACAATTATTTTCGGAACTATTTAACTATTTTTTAACTATTTTACAAATTACTACTTTACAACTATTTTGCAATTATTTAAATTTCTATAACTATTTGACTATTTTCCAACTATTTTACAATTACTTAACTATTTTATAGCTATTTTACAACCAAATAATTATTTTCAATGACTTATATATTTCAGGTAAATAGGCACAAGGAAGAAGTTGCAAAAAAAATTAGTCTCAAGGACAACAAGTTTGCTTTTTAGTCTGAAGGACACTTTTTAGTGTAAACTGAAAATGATAGTTACAACTATCATTCTGTAATTTACACTAAAAGTGTCCTTCGGCCTAAAAAACAAACTTCTTGTCCCTGAGACTAAATTTTTTTGCAACTTTTTCCTTGTGCCTAAAAACCCCTATATATTTTTAAACTTTTCAAATTATTTTCTAAATTTAAGCTGGACAGAGTTCAAACTGTTTATGATTGAATATCCATTTGAGATAAGGATTAAAGTAATAATCCTATTGAATTGAAATAATTGTGATTATGTGGATAGAAATTAAAGGAAATGTGAATAGAAAAAGAAATTGATTTAGTTGATAATCAATGAAGATAAATATGTAGGATGTATGTATATTATTCTGTTCGCATAATGATTTGATCCAGATTCGAGCACAGAATTTCGAGATAGTTATATCGATCCGAGTTAGGATTTTCACTCGATTTTCGACGGCGAACCTGGATATGGACTGTTGATTGGATCTGGATATTCTCTATCATAGTTATGGCTATGCAAGGAGAATGACGGTTTCTAATCAAGAAACCAGATCTGTGTCCGTACTAGGAAGTCGGGTGAACGATACTAGTTCGGAAGTGAAATTGTGTGATCGAGTGAGCGATCAGATTGGTATAGCGTACGGATGATATGTGTACATCGTACGGGTTTAAATGAAATTGATACTGGAAATTTGTGAATAAGAAATGTGAAATGGTTTTTGAATTGGAAAGTATATTTTGTGAAATATACAATGAATAAAAGTGGAAATTTGATATTTCAAACTTCAAATCATTCAAACTGATTTAGTTCTTCTTGCATAGCAATAATCCAATTTTCATCGGATGATGCTTCCTTAGCATTCTAGGTTCTATAGTAGAAAGAAAAGCTACATGACCCATTAAATTTAGTTGATTTCTAGTTCAAACATTTGAATTTATTTCTTCAATTATATTTTCTGTAGGACGATTTCGTAAGATTCTTCGAGGAGATCTCATTGTATTGGTAATATTTCTATTTTTGAATTATTAAAAATGTTTTCATCTTCTCTAGAATTATAAATAATATTTTCATCTTCTCTTAAATTGTTTATTTCTATATTCATGTTATTATCAAGTAAATCATCGTCGTCGTTTGAATTTGAAATATGTTTAGAGTTTTCATCAAAAGATATATAGAGTGTTTCTCCAATAGTATTAGTTCGTTTATTGAAAATTCGATAAGCTATGCTTCGATTGGAATATCCAAGAAAAATTCCTTCATCACATTTTGAATCGAATTTGCCAAGTTGGTCTTCGGTATTTAATACAAAACATTTTGTTCCAAATATTTTAAAATAAGGTATGTTTGATTTTCTACCGTAATGTAATAACCCGGATTTTTGGACATCCGGTAACTGGATAATTAACTAGTTTATTTAATTGAACAGATAAAAAAAATTCTGGTATGAAAGATATCCGGTTATGTAAGTGAATTTGAAAATAATAATATTTCTATTTAAAATCTCCTTATATATATAAATATAAACAACCATTATTTGTTGTTTCAAAGGATAATTTGACAAATTTTAAGAAATATTTTTAATTAATTGAAACCAAACTTCTTATTTATGATATATATACATATGTATATTTATATGAATATATTATGATTTGGAAGATTATGGTTGAATTTAATATAAAACTTTTCAAAAGCTATATAAAAAAAATATTTCTTATATTTCAAAACACTTAAAGAAAATATTTATTTTGTTTAAAAGTATGATAGCTTAAGATAGTATATTATAATAATATATTTTCTTTTAAAATTTGTACTTGAAATAAATTTAGTTTATATATATAATATTAATTTAAGTATAATAGCTTAATTTTATAATTTAAGATAAGATTTAATTTAATTTTTATTTTCTCTCTTTTAAATTTTGTATGGAAAATATTTTTTTTAATATAACATAAATTGATATAAACATAAATATATTAGTGTATATATAATATAAGGAATTAAGTAAATAATGATTTTTTTAAAAAACACTTATAACTTAAGTAGTTAATATAATAAAGAAATTAGACATGTGTAAAACCATTATAACATGTAATTCACATTTGTAAGCTTAAGAGCATTTCAAGTTAACAAGTGGCAAACTTATACTTAATTAAAATTTAGATTATATTAAATATAATACTAAAGGAAATAATTAGTGATTCTTTCAGCTAGAATTTATCTCGTCTCCTAACTTTAAACTGAAAACAAAAATCAAACAAAAAAAATATAACAAAGATTTCAGCCTTTTGAAATCAACAACAATCCATGACTAAAGCTTCAAACCTGAGATATTGCAAATCAAGATGAAGATTAAAAGTAATTTTCAAATACAATCTGAAACAATTCAGTTTAATACATGATTTGATCATCACTGGAAGCAAACAAGTTCAGGGATCATCAAGTCAAGATTACAGACTTTCAAACCGCTCTGTTCTAAACAAAAGAGGGATTCTCTGTTCAAACTGAAACGGTGAGTAAACCTTTGTTTTAACAATTTAAATCTGGCGATAAATGAATGATTAGACCTTGATGCATGCAACAGTGATTCAGTATACATAGTTTACAGGAATATTTGGGTGAGAATGCAATGATACATGTATGTGACATGTCTATGTATATATATTCACTTAGGTAGTCTCTGTTCTTATTTTGCATGCTAAAATTCAGTTCCAAAAAAATCAATCTTCTTTGTTTCAATGACTTTCCGTTCATGATCATTTAAAGAAAACTGATTTTATTGACCCAATGTTGTTTTTTAAAAATAGTTATAAGTATAAGTGAAGGTAATTAACTAGTAAATAGAAATTTATAGTAGAAAACGAATCCAAGTAAAATTTGGATTGATGAATTTCCTATCTTTGATTGTAAATTTGGATTCGCACCTAGAATCCATGATTTTTAGTATAGAAATTATGATTTTTAAATCCATGGTTAACGGGGATTCTCGAGGTAAACGATATTTGGGGAAACATCGATTTTTGTCAACCGGGGAAGTTTCGATCATCGAAATTTGGTCTGAAGCAAGCCTAGACGTAGAAGCCCATGGGGAAAATAGAATCGAAATTTTCTGATCTGCGAGGAAGTCGAATTGCATCGATTTAGGGTTTTAGTCTGAAAGTTGAATGGGGTTGTTTGCTGAATTTTCATGGTGTTGTGATAGCATCGGGGTGGTCCGGAATTGGAGGAAAAGAATGATGGAGGTCAGGCGAAGGTTCCAGCATGGGGAAGGCATCTCTGGTGGTCGGAGATGGTGACGAGGGATGAACTTAGAATATAGGTTCTAGGGCCTAGGGTGGTTCATTCGTTCAAATTTTATTGTCGAGATGGTTCATCGATCTGTGTTGTGAGGCGACTCGGTGGAGGTTAGTTGATGTGTCGATGATCGGAGCTAGGCTTGATGTCGGCCGTTTGTCGCGTGTAGGTGCACTGTGTCACGCGTGCAGGCGAAAGGAAGCATCAGGTGGTAAAAGAAGAGATGGGGTTCTGGAGGAAGATTTTGCTCGAATACTTCACGGGGTTCCTGTTGTTTTGCTCGAGTGGACTTCGAGTTTCGTTCGTGTGTGTTTTCAGAATTTAAGTTTAACGGTTTTGAACTTAAAATTTAGACTAAGTTAAAAAAAAATGGGTAGAAGCGAGGTTTACTCGGGTTTGGATCCGAAGGGTCTTTAGGTTTGACTCGAAGTAAAGGTAATGCGCAGTTTTTTTTTAAAATGTTTTAAAATCAAATTGTTATTGAAATTTAAATTTAAATCTAGTTTAAGCTTCCTTGTTTAAACTTACCCTTTTCTAATTGTTTTCCTCTAACTATTAATTAAGAAGTATTTAATTTGTATTTAAGTTTATTAATCAATGGATAAGTTTTATTAATTAATATTTAAAGAATAATTAATCTATGCTAAGAGATTAATTAATTAAGGATAAATCAAAGATAATTAAAGATTAATCAAATGTAAATTAAGGGTTGATTAACTGTTTAATCAACAAGCGATTAAAGACTAATTAATTTGTGATTAAGACTATTAATTAATAACAAAAGAATAATTAATCTAATTAAAGATTAATTAATTAGTTTGTAGGGTAATTAAGAGATGAACTACCCAGTTTTAATTAATGAGATGAATGTGACTAATTAATTTGTTGATTAATTAAAGATAGTCACTTGGTAATTGATTAAGTATAATTACGTGATGAGGTTCGTAAGTGTAATTACTTAGTGAAGTATTTGATGGATAAAGTACAAGATGTAATTAATATAAGGAAAATTACTTAATGGAAAGTAATTAAGGGTTAATTACTTAAGAGAATTAATTAAGGATTAATTACTTGATGTAATTAATTAAGGATTAAGGTAATTAATTAAGAAATTAATTAATTAAGGTAAGTAATTACAGAATGGTTAATTACTGTGTATGATTGATTAAGGCTGATTAATGGAGGTAATTAATTTAGGATCATTAATTGATGTAATTAATTAATGTAATTAATGGAAGTAATTGAAGATTAATTGCCGTAAATGGTTGAGAATAATTAATTAGTGTAAATAAATTAAAGGATAATTACTTTATGTAATTGAAAATAATTAATAAAGGATGATTAATTAAAATGGATAATTAAAGGATGATCAATTAAGTTGTTTGTAATTAATTAATGTTAAGTAGTATTAAGGGTGATTGAAGTAATTAATTTAATTTGTATGAATTAATTAGAAATGGTAAGACTAATTTATCTTGCTTAGGAATGATTGAATAATATTGTATGCGTTAGATTGATTGATATCTTGGGTATGTGTTTTGAGGTGCTATGTGATATGATATGATTGGGTTTAAACTGAGATAATGTGGTCATTCATTGATGATGAATTAATGCATATAGGTGACACCTTGTATTTGATGTTTGAATTGTGTTTCACTTGAATAATTTGAGATAAGATGGTATTGAATTCGAAGAGACCGGAGTCGGGTATTAGTGAATACCCGAAACCACTTCGATTCTTTATAAATTGATATGTGAAATCAATAGGCTGAAATGGAATGATTTAAGTGAATTGGAAAATCTAAGCTTTTGGTACTTGGAAATTGATGTAGGGTGTAAGTGATGTCTATAATGACTTGTGAAGTGGTAATGTGATACAAGTTACCCGGGTTTATATAAGTTTTATGCTTTTGTGTTCCTTGTCAGATGGGTTTACTCACGCTGGTTTCCAGCCTGGCCCGGGTGTTACTTTGATGTAATTCTCGGGTCAGACCGAGTATTACAGATTTTCAGGTAAGGACGTTCTGGAGCTTAGAAGGCGAGCTGGAAGGCAGGAACGTATAGAGTATTTTCTGCTGTGATATATTATTGTATAACTAGGACATGTTGTTTTAAACTGTCAAGTGGTTGGTAATGGTTGTAACTCTGAGGTATAAAAATATAAGTGTGCCGATACAGTTCTTCTTTGTAAAACTGTTATTTATGTGATATTATATTTTGATCCGCTGTGAATGTGAGGTTTCTGTGACTTGTTACTGTTTCTTCTTCTTTCTCTTTTCTTCTTTTCCTAACTATCTGGAATTTTCTGGATCGAAAATTCCGGGTCGTTACATTTGGTATCAGAGCCGAAGGTTAAGCAAGAACCTTGGCTCTAGTGGGATTACTCATTAAGGATAGGGTCAATGGTACCCTAGAATGAGTTGAGTATATTTATATATATGAGCGTACTTTTTATTTTGTTATATAAAGATTTTAAATGATTTTATATAAGAATATATTTTGATATATAGAGAAATACTTCCTTCTAATAAATTTTGAGGTAATTAGTTGTTAAATTATTAGAATTAAATTAAGTGGTAACAGAAATACAACCAAATTAAAATTAAATAAAGATAAGTTTGAAATGGATTCAAACTGAAATTTTAAATCTTGAATTTGGAAAGGAGTTTTAGAATAAGATAATAATGAATTGGTTTCCAAATAGGATAAACTTGATTATTATCATAAATGGTTGTTTTATTTAATAATAAAATGTCGTAAGGAAGTAAAACATTTGGGTAAGTATAACTTATAATTTGGAATTGAAGATGATCTAAATTGTGAAGTTTTAAATCTAGGTCTAGAACTTGAAAATTGTTTTAAAGTGATAAAGAAAAAAATAAATGTTATTTAATGTATTTGAATGAGGGGTCCTGTTTCAAACAAGAGTTGTTTGAAAACTAAAGGAAGTTGTTGTGAATTTAAAACCAAAGGTGGTTTAAAACTTAAGGTATATCTAGGTAAGCAAATTGTTATATAAGAGTTGAATTCTTCTAATTAAATTAAATTTATAGGTTAGGAAGTCCCTTTAGAATTCAATCTTTGAGAGAAATGGCTAAGAGTGAGGAATGGAAGGCAAGGCGCAGAGAACGAAGCGCAGCTGCACGTAAGGAACGGGAAATAGCAATTCAGGAGTATGAAAGTCGGATTAAGGAAAGAAATGGACCCGGACCATATGATAATGTCACATGCTATAGATGTTTCAATAAGGGTCATTACGCAGCCAAGTGTGGTAAAATAAGGAAGGAATTAAAGGGTACATTCCAACGATTTCGCTCCGATATATTATGCTTTAAGTGCCATAAGAAGGGACATTTCCTTAACCATTGTCCTGAAGTGAGGAAGGTGAAGCGTAAACCAATGGAACCGATCAACGAGTCAACCATTTTCTATCATTGTAAAGGGCTGGGACATATCACGAGAAATTGTCCCAAGAGACAGAAGAAGAAGATTAAGGTTGTGGAACATCCAGTAGGAAGCATGGAGGTCATCCATATTGATAAGAGGGTAGAAACTTTTTGTGGAAAATGCTATAAGTGGGGACATCCTGTTGAAAAGTGCATGTTTAGGCTTTGCCCATTGGAAGGAAGTCCATAAGAAGGATTCTGATAGAGAATGCTAGGACGCTAAACCTAGGTGATGGTGTAAACATCTTAATTATGACTTTGTAAGGCTTTTATTGTGGTGAATGGATGTAATGTTGAACTGCTAGTGTGTAGTTAATCAATGTATGAAATATTTTGTGGTAGTATGATCTAATAAAATCACCTTCTTTTATTTGAAATGGAATTTGAAATTAATTCAAAATAAAATTTACCTTGGGAAAGTTAAATGGGTTGATTTGGTAGAGAATTATATGTGATCGCAAACCGAGTTGAGATTTTGAAATGGATAGTGGATGATGAATGTTTAAGTAAATTGGATGTTTACTTACCTTGATATCATCCTGTTATAATAAATGACTTATAAAACTTGAATTGAATTGTTTAAAGACTTTAAAAAGTAAAGGTAAATTGATTTAAAGGAAGTAAATCAACGTTTGAAGTATTAACTCGAATTTATATAATTCGAGATGGTTTATAGTGAACTGGAATTTGAAGTTGGTTCAAATTGAAATTTGATTTGAATAATTTGAAATTGTGGTTAAAAATTGAATAGTTTTAAATTCTAATAGAATTTGAATTGAATTTGGGAGGAAATCAAGAATAATTCAACTTGATTTAGAAATGGAGTTTGGAATTGGGATTAATTCAAAGTAGAGTTGAAAGAATCGAAATTGGAACTAGTTCAATTTGAAATTTATTTGAATTAGTAAAATTTAAGATCAAAGTTGAATAAAGTTAAATTTGGAAAGAAATTGAGGTTAATTCAACTTGAATTGGGATTAAATCAATTTCAATGGAAAGTGAAGTTATTTAAAATTGGAATTGAGTCAATTTAAATGGAGATGGAAATTTAAATTGAATTGATTGGAAATGGAGATTCGAAAGTCGAACGGTTTGACTCTGGATCATTTTCAAAATAAATTGTTTTAGTACAAATCTATTTTTCCAAACTATTTACTATATAACTTTTCTTTTTAAACCTAAAACTATCTTATACTTGTTTTACAATTATTTTCGGAACTATTTAACTATTTTTTAACTATTTTACAAATTACTACTTTACAACTATTTTGCAATTATTTAAAATTCTATAACTATTTGACTATTTTCCAACTATTTTACAATTACTTAACTATTTTATAGCTATTTTACAACCAAATAATTATTTTCAATGACTTATATATTTCAGGTAAATAGGCACAAGGAAGAAGTTGCAAAAAAAAATTAGTCTCAAGGACAACAAATTTGCTTTTTAGTCTGAAGGACACTTTTTAGTATAAACTGAAAATGATAGTTACAACTATCATTCTGTAATTTACACTAAAAGTGTCCTTCGGCCTAAAAAACAAACTTCTTGTCCCTGAGACTAAAATTTTTTGCAACTTTTTCCTCGTGTCTAAAAACCCCTATATATTTTTAAACTTTTCAAATTATTTTCTAAATTTAAGCTGGACAGAGTTCAAACTGTTTATGATTGAATATCCATTTGAGATAAGGATTAAAGTAATAATCCTATTGAATTGAAATAATTGTGATTATGTGGATAGAAATTAAAGGAAATGTGAATAGAAAAAGAAATTGATTTAGTTGATAATCAATGAAGATAAATATGTCGGATGTATGTATATTATTCTGTTCATATAGTGATTTGATCCAGATTCGAGCACAGAATTTCGAGATAGTTATATCGATCCGAGTTGGGATTTTCACTCGATTTTCGAAGGTGAACCTGGATATGGACTGTTGATTGGATCTGGATATTCTCTATCATAGTTATGGCTATGCAAGGAGAATGACGATTTCTGATCAAGAAACCAGATCTGTGTCCGCACTAGGAAGTCGGGTGGACGATACTAGTTCGGAAGTGAAATTGTGTGATCGAGTGAGCGATCAGATTGGTATAGCGTACAGATGATATGTGTACATCGTACGGGTTTGAATGAAATTGATACTGGAAATTTTTGAATAAGAAATATGAAATGGTTTTTGAATTGGAAAGTATATTTTGTGAAATATACAATGAATAAAAGTGGAAATTTGATATTTCTATGGTAAAATTTACTCTATTGAAGTAAGTAATTTGGTAAATGACTTTATAAAAAAGTAATTAAATTTGAATATTTGATTTGAAAAAAATAAAGTTATACATCTTTGTTATTTAAGATAAATCTCCCCTTGTTGAATCTATTGCCGGAAGAAAAGGGTTTTGAAATATTTGAAGTATAAAAGGAGTTTTATACAAGTTTGAAATGATCCAAAGTTTTTAAAAAACTATATATATATATATATATATATATATATATATATAAAGGATCTTATGAGGATTCTGGAGAAAAGTTTTTGGAACCTTTGGATTTGAAAAGGCTTTTAGATTTTTGGATAAAATCAATATTGGATTTGGAAAGCCTAATTTGAGAATTATCGATTTTGGGTTAATCGATTTTGAGAAAGAAGATTTATATGAGATTCATACTAGGTGTATGATTTGGAAGATACTATATGTGTATAGTATAAAGTGTTTTGAAAATGGCTCTGGAGAAAAAGGCGCTCCCTTGATGAACTTCTCAGGAGTACCATAGGTTGGTACTGCCTTGAGCCTCTAAGGGGGAGGTTCTAAAATTGATCCTGTGAGGAGTAAGGACAAAACTAGTTCCTGAGAATTATTGGGTAGCGAAAGTCGAATGCGCTGATGCCTACGGAGGCATTTGGGTTGTACTGTGACGACAATGTAACTCGATGTCGCTGCGATCTACTGTGTGGACCATAGCGGAAATCGGATGGAGGTGAGTATCAACGGTCTACGCTTGATTTTTCCGGGAAGGAAACATAACATCGGTAGACTGCGATCTATGGTCGAGTGAAGTGGAGAAGTTTCATTCTTTTAGCAGTGAAATTCGAGAACGCTGATGCCTATAGTTATATGGGTTTTTGCTGCGATCTGTAGCGGGTTCCATGGTGTCATCGAGGGGCGCGGAGGCGTACAGTTATCTATGGATTTTGTCGGGATGGCAACGTAACCATCGGGTCAACTGCGACCATGGATGGGGGGTGATGATTTCCAGAGCATTCTCACCAAAGATATTTCCTCTATTTTCAAAAACTATTTTCTATGTTTTCAATAAAATTATTTTCCCAAGTATTTTCACTGGGTGTTGAAACAGGTCTGCCAAGCGCTTATAGATTTTCAGTCGTACGCCTGATCAAAGTATGACCGAATTTTTGTGAGAACAAGGATGGACTTGTTGAAACATCGAGTTATAAAAGTATTTGCACAAAAATAATTTTAGTAATAATATCTAAAAAAATTTTAAGTAGTTTAAAAATGATCAAAGAAAGTTTATATGATTTTAAGCATTTTAATAAATTTTGTCTTCGTTCCTTTTCGAGGACGAAAAGATTCTAAGGGGGGAGGAATGTAATAATCCGGATTTTTGGACATCCGGTAACTGGATAATTAACTAGCTTATTCAATTGAACAGATTAAAAAAATTATGGTATGAAAGATATCAGGTAATGTAAGTTAATTTGAAAATAATAATGTTTCTATTTAAAATCTCCTTATATATATAAATATAAACAACCATTATTTGTTGTTTCAAAGGATAATTTGACAAATTTTAAGAAATATTTTTATTTAATTGAAACCAAACTTCTTATTTATGATATATATACATATGTATATTTATATGAATATATTATGATTTAGAAGATTATGGTTGAATTTATATAAAACTTTTCAAAAGCTATTTAAAAAAAATTCTTATATTTTAACACATTTAAAGAAAATATTTATTTTGTTTAAAAGTATGATAGCTTAAGATAGTATATTATAATAATATGTTTTCTTTTAAAATTTGTACTTGAAATAAATTTAGTTTATATATATAATATTAATTTAAGTATAATAACTTAATTTTATAATTTAAGATAAGATTTAATTTTTAATTTTCTCTCTTTTAAATTTTGTATGGGAAAATATTTTTTTTAATATAACATAAATTGATTTAAATATAAATATATTAGTATATGTAATATAAGGAATAAATAAAATAATGATTTTTTTTAAAAACACTTATAACTTAAGTAGTTAATATAATAAAGAAATTAGACATGTGTAAAACCATTATAATATGTAATTCACATTTGTAATCTTAAGAGCATTTCAAGTTAACAAGTGGCAAATTTATACTTAATTAAAATTTAGATTATATTAAATATAATACTAGAGGAAATAATTAGTGATTCTTTCAGCTAGAATTTATCTCATCTCCTAACTTTAAACTGAAAACAAAATTCAAACAAAATATATATATATATATATATATATATATATAATAAAGATTTCAGCCTATTGAAATCAACAACAATCCATGACTAAAGCTTCAAACCAGAGATGTTGCAAATCAAGATGAAGATTAACAGCAATTTTCAAATACAATCTGAAACAATTCAGTTTAAAACATGATTTGATCATCACTGGAAGAAAACAAGTTCAGGGATCATCAAGTCCAGATTACAGACTTTCAAACTGCTCTGTTCCAAACAAAAGAGGGATTCTCTGTTCAAACTAAAAACGGTGAGTAAACCTTTGTTTTAAAAATTTAAATCTGGTGATAAATGAATGATTAGACCTTGATGCATGCAACAGTGATATAATATACATAGTTTACAGGAATATTTGGGTGAGAATGCAATAATACATGTATTAGACATGTCTGTGTATATATACTCACTTATGTAGTCTCTGTTCTTAGTTTGCATGCCAAAATTCAATTCCAAAAAAATCAATCTTCTTTGTTTCAATGACTTTCAGTTCATGATCATTTAACGAAAACTGATTTTATTGACCCAATGTTGTTTTTTAAAAATATTTATAAGTATAACTGAAGGTAATTAACTAGTAAATGAAAATTTACAGTAGAAAACAAATCCAAGTAAAATTTGGATTGATGAATTTCCTATCTTTGATTGTAAATTTGGATTCGTACCTAGAATCCATGATTTTTAGTATAGAAATTAGGATTTTTAAATCCATGGTTAACGAGGATTCTCGAGTTAAACGATATTTGGGGAAACATCGATTTTTGTCGACGGGGAAGTTTTGATCATCGAAATTTGGTCTGAAGCAAGCCAAGACGTAGAAGCTCTTGGGAAAAATGGAATTGGAATTTTCTGATCTCCGAGGAAGTCGAATTGCATCGATTTAGGGTTTTAGGCTCAAAGTTGGATGGGGTTGTGTGCTAAATTTTCGTGGCGTTGTGACAGCATCGGGGTGGTCCAAAATTAGCAGAAAAGAATGATGGAGGTCAGGCGAAGGTTCGAGCATGGGGAAGGCATTTCTGGTGGTCGGAGATGGCGATGAGAGATGAACTTAGACGACAGGTTCTGGAGCCAAGGGTGGTTCGTTCATTCAAATTTTTATTGTCGATATGGTTCATCGATCTGTGTTGCGAGGCGACTCGGTGGAGGATAGTTGACGTGTCGATGATCGAAGCAAAAATCATATAAGCGCATATTCAACAATCTCCCCCTTTTGATGATAACAAACATATATTTAAGATTTTGAATATGTTAAATGTATTTGATCATTGATATATCCTAATTGCTCCCCCTATTTAATTGCTTCCTCTCTACACAAAACTCCCCCTACATATATGCATACAAATAAAATATGCAAAAGAGTCTAGATGCAAAATGGAAAATTATTTGACCTTTGCTAGATTTTATTTGACAAAATCTTAACTTTTCTCTCCCCCTTTTGTTATCAGCAAAAGAATAATAGTGTTAGAGAAAATAGAGATAAAGTAATCGATATCAATTCAACATTAAAACTCAATTTAATATAAATATCAAATTTCAATAAAAAAATCAAACAAAAATCATAAAAAATTTGTTAGGCGCATATTCCACTTTTAGAATGATGGAGATGATGTCATCATATAAAACCATACAATTGTGTCTATTTGTGGTATTTTTATGTCAGGAATTTGAATATCTACTAATCATGCATAACCGTTAGGACTTTTAAATGAGATTAGTAGTATTCCAAATTTATTTTAGAAAAATGAATTCAAGTATCTTCTAACCACGCATAACCGTGAGGACTTTTAAATGGGATTAGAATCAACTTGTTTATTATTTTTATTTTTATTTTTTTAAAAATCAACTTTTGATATGTGTTCCATACATGCATAACCGTGAGGACTTTTAAATGAGCATGGAAGCACATAACAAATTCCAAGTAATTCACCCATGCATAACCGTGAGGACTTTTAAATGAGAGTGAACACTTTGGTATTTATTTATTGTTATTAATTTTTTATTTTTTATTTTTTATTTTTTATTTTTTTTTATTTTTTTTTATTTAAAAAAAAATGAAAAACGAACGATTCCTGTTTAAAGTACCACATATCGACAAACTATATAGAATTTTGATGAATGATGGTTGGTAGAAATATGATAGGTATAGAGATGGTCATGGAATTTTTACCAACAAAAAGTTTTATAACTCTTGTTTACATTTCTAAAGAAATTTTCTAATTATACTTTCTCGAGTTATAATATATAATCAATATCAACACTCATCACTTTTTCAATCACTATTTTTCTTTTCGATGATTTGTAGGGAGAAAAAAAATGTTAAATATTCAGCAAATTTCTAAAACACCTAGACTGAGTCGTAGTTTACAAAAACTATTTTCTGATAGGGGTTTTGTAAAGATGTCTGCCAATTGAGAATCAGTTGAAATAAAATTTATGCAGATATTTTCTTTGGAAATATGATCTCTAATAAAATGATGTCTTACATCTATATGTTTTGTTCGCGAATGATGTACAGGATTATTTGTGAGATCAATTGCGCTTTTGCTATCACACATTAGTGGTACACGTTTAAAATTTAGACCATAGTCATGCAAAGTTTGTATCATCCATAAGATTTGAGCAGAGCAACCGCTCAAAGCAATATACTCTGCCTCTGTTGTGGATAATGCAATACAATTTTGTTTTCTACTCGACCATGCAACTAATGAATGTCCTAGCATAAAACATGCTCCACTAGTACTTTTTCTATCAACCAAGTTTCCGGCATAATCAGCATATGAAAAACCTTTCAATTCAAAATTATCATTTGATGGATACCAAAGACCAAATCGTGGGGTGTGCAATAAATATCTTATAATTCTTTTAACAGCTTTTAAATGAGATTCTTTTGGGTTAGATTGAAAACGTGCACATAAGCGGACAGAAAACATGAAGTCAGGTCTAGAGGCGGTAAGATAAAGGAGTGATCCAATCATACCTCTGTACTGCTTTTGATCAACTGTCTTACCCTTTTCATCTTTGTCAAGTTTAAGTGTTGTACTCATGGGAGTTCTTGCTGGTTTAGCATCTTTCAATCCAAATTTGTTGACAAGTTCCCTAATATATTTTGTTTGAGAAATAAATGTGCCTTTATTGCTTTGTTGGATTTGAAATCCTAAAAAGAATTTTAACTCTCCAACCAAGCTCATTTCAAATTTTTCCTGCATGACTTTTTCAAATTTCTCATACAATAACTTGTTAGTAGCACCATAAATGATGTCATCAACATATATTTGAACAATCAAAATATCATTGTTTTCATGCAACAGAAATAGTGTGGTATCTACACATCCCTTTTTGAACCCATTTTCAAGGAGATAAGAAGTAAGACATTCATACCAAGCTCTGGGAGCTTGTTTTAATCCATATAATGCCTTCCTTAGTTTGTATACATGGTTTGGATATTCATGACTTTCAAAACCTTCTGGTTGTTCAACAAACACATCTTCTTTTAAAACTCCGTTAAGAAAAGCACTCTTAATGTCCATTTGTCTTAGTTTAAATCCTTTGTAACAAGCAAAAGCTAACAATATTCTAATTGATTCTAGTCTAGCTACAGGCGCAAAAGTTTCATCAAAGTCAACTCCTTCAATTTGATTGTATCCTTTAGCAACTAGTCTAGCTTTATTTCTAATTATATTTCCAGATTCATCATATTTATTTTTAAAAATCCATTTTGTTCCTATAACTGGATAATCCTTAGGTCTAGGTGCTAGACTCCAAACATTATTTCGTTCAAACTGATTTAGCTCTTCTTGCATGGCCATGAACCAGTTTTCATCATTAAGGGCTGAATCTATGTTATTTGGTTCTATTTCTGAAATAAATCCACTATATAAGCACAGATCACATAGATTTTTAAAAGATGAACGAGTTTGTATACCTGCTATAGGGTTTCCAATTACCAATTCTGGTGGATGGTCTGTTTTGTATTTCAGCTTTTCTGGATCCAGATTTCTTCGGACTTCTTGAGTTGTGGTAGTTTCTCTAGCATCAGCAGTTTCTTTTGGTTTTTCAAATTCATCTTTTTCTTTCTCCTCTTCAACGTTGCTTTTGGATGTATCCTGTTCGTCAATGCCTTCATCAAATTTCACATTGATTGACTCTACGATTGTTTTAGTCTTTTTGTTGTAGACTCTATAAGCTTTGCTTCTCGAAGAGTAACCTATGAAGATGCCATCATCAGCCTTTGCTTCAAATTTTCCTAACTGATCACCTGTATTAAGAATATAGCAAGGACATCCAAACACTTTGAAGTAAGCGATGTTTGGTTTTTTGTTGAACCATAGCTCATAGGGGGTTTTGTTAAGAATCGGTCTGATGATAACTCTATTCATTACATAACATGCTGTATTTACAGCTTCTGCCCAGAGATGCAGAGGTAGTTCATATTCATTTAACATAGACCTAGCCAATTCTTGTAAAGTTCGATTTTTTCTCTCAACTACCCCATTTTGTTGTGGAGTACGTGGTGCAGAGAACTCATATTTGATTCCGTTTTCATCACAGAAAGTTTCAAATTCATAATTTTCAAATTCTCCACCATGATCACTTCTTAACGAAACAATAGAGACTTCTTTTTCATTTTGCACAAATTTTGCGAATCTTGTGAAGTATGAAAAAGTTTCTGATTTTTTAGCTAAGAAGTATACCCATGTATATCTTGAGTAATCATCAACTAACACAAAGCAATATTTCTTACCTCCTAAGCTAGCAATGTCATTAGGTCCAAATAGATCCATATGAATAAGTTCAAGAACTCTAGAAGTGCTTACATTGTTTTTGGCATGAAACGATGATTTTCTAAGTTTTCCCAAAGTACATGCTTTACAGATGTTTTCAGATTCAAACTCATGTGATGGCAACCCTCTTACCAAACTTTTTCTTTTTAATTTGTTTAATAAGTTCATACTAGCATGCCCTAAACGTCTATGCCATAAATTCACTTCTATATCCTTAGCTACCAAACATTTGGAGAGGATGAGATCATCAAAAGATAGAGAATATATATTACCTTTCCTTTTTCCTGAAAATAAGATTTCTTTTGATGATTTGTCAACAATTTTGCACATGTCAGAATCAAAGATAACATTCATACCTTTATCACATAACTGGCTTATTGATATCAAATTGTGGTGCAGATTTTCAACATATAGAACGTCATTCAAGGTAAATGTATTGTTACCTACTTTACCTTTACCGACAATTTTACACTTGTCATTGTTCCCTATTGTGACTCTGCCACCTTTGTACTTTTCTAGGCTAAGGAACTTCGATTTATCGCTTGTCATGTGCCTGGAACAGCCAGAATCCAAGTACCATTGCTGTTGTTCCTTAGCCTGCCAGCATACCTACACGAGAAGAGAGTTTAGTGACCTATTTGTTTTTATAGGTCCATGGTTGTTAGTGGCAGAAAATTTTGAAAAATAATTTTGTGTAGACCTAAAACTATTTATAATTGTTCCCTTTGGCACCCAAATTTGTTTAACTTTGAGAGATTTTATATTTGTGCCTTTTGAAACCCAAATCGGTATAGTTTTCACATGTTTGGGTCTATACCAACAATTATTGTGACCGTGTCCAAATTTTCGACAAATTGTGCACATAGAATTAACTTGATTAATCTTGTTTTCAACAATTTTCGAATTATTATATCCAAGTCCTTGTCTAACCGTATTAACAGTTTGCTTTCCTAATAGCATATTCAACGATTTTTCACTTTTTGAAAATTTATCTAAAGTCGTTGATAATTGTTGGACTTGTGATTTGAGAGATTCATTTTCGTTTAACAACTGTGTGCACTTTTTAATAGAATTCTCTCTCCTAGTATTTTCATTCTCTTTTAAAATCAGAATTTCATTTTCAAGTGATTTTATATTGATTTTCGATTTTTTAATTTCTTCTTCGAATGTTGGACACTTATCACACTTAGGAATTCTACATTGATAGTTCTTAACTAATTGATCAAGTTGTTTATTGCATTCTATCAAAGTATCCTTTTGAGATTCAAGTTTAGCATATTTTTCCCTAAGTCGTTCATAACAGCCATTTACTTCATGGAAATAAATTAGTAATTCAGGATGAGTGAGTTTTGATACCTCGCTTGGCTCGTCGTCATCACTGTCTGTAACTTCACCATGAAGACACATATTTGCTTTTTCACTCTCACTCTCGGTGTTATCACTTTCATCTTCGTCGGTTTCATCCCAAGTAGCCGCAAAGCTTTTCTTCTTTAGTTTCTTTCCTTGATTTGATCGTTTTTGAGGACATTGTGGCTTGATATGGCCGGGTTTGTTGCATTTGTAACAGATGATTTTCTGATCTTCTGGGTTGTCTAGTGCTTTGCCTATTCTGTTTTTCAATTCATGATTTCGAGCTGGATTTCCGTATTTGCGATTCACTTTTTGAATTTCTTTATTAGTAGCGCTAGCTCTGCTGCTCCATCATCATCATCATCATTCTCATCATCACTTTCAGTCGTTCCTTTGAGAGCTATTGATTTCTTTCGAGTATCTCCACCTTCACGCTCTTCCTTGAATTTCATTTCTAGCTCATAAGTGGTGAGATTTCCGATGAGTTCTTCGACTTTGAGTTGTTTTAAATCTTTCGATTCTTGAATGGAAGTTACTTTTGCTTCAAAGCTTCGTGGAAGGACTCTGAGGATTTTACGGACTATTTCCAATTCGGTGTATGTTTTTCCGAGAGCTTTTGATTTGTATATGATGTTGGAAAGTCGTCCGTACATCTCTTTGACATTTTCTTCTTTCGCCATTGTAAAGTTCTCGTATTCGCTGCTTAGCATGGCAAGGCGAGATTCTTTGACTTGAGATGTTCCTTCGTGAGTTACTTCTAATATGTGCCATATTTCCTGCGCAGTTAGACAATGTGAGACACGATTAAATTCAAATTGATCTAATGAACAGATAATAGAATTCATAGCTTTGGCATTAGTATTCTGTAATTTATTTTCTAGTTCTGTCCATTGTTCTTTTGGTTTCTCTATTTCCTGATCATCTACAGTTATAGTTGGTATTCTATAACCTGTCTCAACAATATCCCAAGCGTCAATGGTTTTCAAAAAAAATTTCATCCTATTTTTCCAAAAAGCATATTCACCATTGAACATTGGTGGTCTAACTATGGATTGACCTTCTGCAAAAGCATTATTAAAAGAAGCCATTTTAAAAAATTAAAATTTTTAAAACAAAAACCGATTTTTGAAACACGAATTTTTAAAACAAAAATTGATTTTTGAAACACGAATTTTTAAAACAAAAATTGATTTTTGAAACACGAATTTTTAAATTAAAAATTGGTTTTTGTATAATCAAACTTTTAAAACAAAAATGGCTTTTGTTCCTAGCTCTGATACCACTTGTAGGATCGATTTCACCCTAGAGGGGGGGTGAATAGGGTGATAGTGTTAATTATAAAAATTAATTGCGGAAGCTTATAAACTAATATTAACACAGATCACAGAATACTACCAGCACAGAAATAAATAGCAGAATAATAAAATGCAGAACAGAACAACACAGAATTTACCCAGCTTCGGCAAAACCCTGCCTACGTGCTGCCCCCAAGGTTTCTACTAGAAATTAGATAGTCCCTCGCTTACACACGTAAACTCGCTATACCCGCTATTGACTAATCTAACTCTACGCTCAAAACCTTGACCACAACTCAACCACTGAGTTGCAAATTCCCAAACTACACACCGTAGTTTGCACCCTAGTCACACGACTAGAAAATTAAAACGGTTTAAAAAGAAAATACAATTAAAAACGATTATAAAACAAAATAACCCTAATTAAAAACCCTTATATAAAAAAAAAGAATTCTCCCTTTTAAAAACAATAGGCCGGCCTCTTTTATATTCTAGCCCGTCTCTTTTCTTTATGTTAATGGCGGCTTTTCTTTCTCTCGTTCCTCCTGATTAACAACTAGGGCTTCTGTGAATTTTGGGGCTTTTGCTCCTTGATCCAATTTAGGGTTATTCTAAAAGCCGACGTTATGTTGATCGATTCAGTGAGTATTTGCGTTTAGCCTTGATCGATCGTATCCCTTGTTGCTCACTTCGGCTGCTTCATTGATCAAGTTCGTCCCTTCTTCGGTATGTAATTTTATGCTTTTGTTTTTGCTGGTTTTATGCTTGGTTGAACTCGATGAATAAAATTGCCGATGATGATTTCTTTATATAGGGTTTGTAACCCTAGATTTGCGTTCGTTCGAATATATATGAATTTGTCAAATTGTTTGCTCTGGCCATTCGATTACACTTGGATGCTCGTGATTTTTCCTTGACTAAATCAATTGTGTAAATACTCGATTGCTTGATTGACACGGCTTTAAAAATTGTGATGAGCACGGCTTTAATTTGACTTTGTCATATTCGTATATTTCATGTTGATTTCTTGGTATTTTTACTTTGACTTGTTCAACATTGACATGGCGATTTCTGTTGGTTCTTCTCAAAAATTGTCGTGCCACTTTTCATGATTTCGACTTCTCTGTGAACTTTTGCTTGTTGCCTGTTGAACTTGTTTTGTATCACTGCAAAATTTATTGAGTTTTCATTTGGGTTTGTAAGTTGTATCATAGTGATGCCTGGTGCTATGTTGCATTGAACTCGACATATGCATCATGTGTTCCAGTGCATTGTTGTACATGGTGTTGCTTTCGACTTCGAATCTGCACTCATCTTTACTTATATCACTGGTCCTCTCGGCCCATCACCATTGCTTTGATATTGTTGCTCTGACTTGTATCACTGCATCCATGTAGAGACTTTGCTTGCATATAGTCTTGTTGCCTCTGTTTCATATTGTATGGTCTGATTCATCATGCATCATTTTGTACATGCTCGGTGTCAAGCATTGTCTTTGTTGATGCCTCTGATTGACTTTACTGCATAGCATATTTGTGTAGTTGGTTCAGTTGCATTTGTCCATTTCCTTACTGTTGTTGTGCACTTCTGTTTTCACTGTCCATATATGTACATTTGTTGTAGCCGTGGTCTTTGCATTGCATATAAACTTGGTTAGCTCGTATAACTGAGCTGCTATTGATCTGGTTCACTTTGATCTTCTTATCTTGATGCTGCAGCTTGGTCTTTGTTGCATTCATGTTGCTCCCCTGACCTTGTATCACTTGATGTCTTGAGCTTGCATGCTTCATTCATTTGTATAGTTCTTGACCATTATCACTGTTGACTGCTGACTTCATTTAGTTGTTGCATTTATGAATTTCATTTTATAATCTGTAGCATGGCACTGTGACTCGAGTTTTCACTGTCATGTTGTTTGCAGCTGTGCTTCATTTGGCACTGTTTACTTGATGCTGCATCACTTATAGCTTTGATCGTGTTTCTGTCATGTTTGAACATAGTTGCATTATGTTGGCCGAGCTTTGATTCTTTGTTGGCACTTGAGTTGAACCTGATTTTTCATTTGGGTTTGACCTGTGCTCACCTGTCCCTGTAAAACAATCAAGTGTATATATCGGCGTGCACGGCCTTGTGGCATATACAGTAATACACTGTGTATGTCACAAGTTGTTCGTGTATGATGAATTCAAATTTAAATGATGACGAACAACCCAAATAACTGAGGCAAATATTATTTTCAAAAATCATATCTTATTTTATTTTGCAAAAATATTTCTTTTTCAATTTTACTGCGTTAGTGAATATTTTTGCAGATTCCTCAGATGCTGGATTCAAACTGGAATGAAGTTGAAGATAAATACGAGTGTGAGTGATATGTAGTGAGGTGAATTGTAAATGTGAAATGTGATGTAATTGTAATCAAAGTTGTATAGTTATAGTGAGAGCTTGAAATTGTACTATTCAAAGATGTAATAAATATTTGTTTGAATAAAATATTTGTTTGAATTCAAATTTCGTGTTATTTATTTTATTCTGCAAATATTTATTTAATCTGTGAAAAAAAAATAGTATATTATCAAATACATTTAAACAAATGAATATATGTTTATTATCATCAAACAAAAATCATATAAGCGCATATTCAACAATATATATATATTATATGCTTATATATGTATAAATCATTTTAAAATAAGAAGATTATATATATAAGCTAATATATACGTAAGAGAGGAGAGATCTTAACAAAATTGACTTAAGACTCAGAAAATAAATTGATGCACAGATTTTGATGTCTTGTCTCCATGAAGTATATATTCTCTTTTTGTCATAGCAGTCGGTGAATTTGTATGTTGCAGTGATAGCTTCGTGTCATGAATCAAAACCAAGTCTCAACATCTTTAACATGTGGCATGATCTTGACTTTATATTTAAATGGTTGTTTGGATTGTGTGTTGAATTGAAATATGTTTAAAGGTGTTTAAAGCAAGAATAGTTGCTATAATTTCACTCTAATATCCCTTAACTTTACCATGTATAAATGGAAGTGTTATGAACTTAACTTGGGATAATTTGATTTGGTTGTTCTCTACACATATTTTGGTGTGTTAGGTAGTAAATACATGGTTTGGAAATTCATAGATATTATGAACCAAAGTTTGGGCATTGATGGTACTTGGTTCTACGTGGTATATCTACCCCATATCTAGAGTATGCTTATCGATGTTGTGCATGGGAGTTGATGGTACTTGGTTCACGTGGTTTGGGTTCTCTCATTCAGGCATGGGCCGGTCGTGTTTACCTTATGTTATATTTTATCTAGAGATATATGGTGCTCAGAAGGTGTTTTCTGATCCTTGTCATAGAGATTAGATTTTGACTTAATCGAAGGCATCACTGTGGAAAATCCAATATGTGAACGTTCCTTGTTGGTTTTGTTGTACCCACTAATATGTTATTGAATGGAAACAATGCAACCATTTTGGCTATGTTATATATTTATATTCTACACCTTAGACATTATTTGTTCTATCACCTTATATGTAGGATCGATTTCACCCTAGAGAGGGGTGAATAGGGTGATGCTATTAATTATAAAAATTATTGCGGAAGCTTATAAAAATATTTCAACACAGATATATCAAAATAATAGCAGCATAGATAATAGCAGAATAATAAATGCAGAAATAGAACGACATAGAATTTACCCAGCTTCAGCAAAACCATGCCTACGTGCTGCCCCCAACATTTCTAATAGAAATTAAGTAGTCACACACTTAAACACGTAAACTCGCGACACCCGCTACTGACTAACCTAACTCTATGCTCAAAACCCTGCCACAACTCAGCCACTGAGTTGCGAATTCTCAAACTACGCCATGTGGTTTGTCCCTAGTCACATGACATGTAACTACAATGGTTTAAAGGAGAAAATACAAAAACAACAGTTGAAAAAACAATTAAACCCTAATATTAAAGCCCTATTAAAAATGGTTGGCCCAAAATAATTTATCACTAATAAAACGTGGCCTCCTTTATTTCTTTTATCTATGTCGCCCCGTTATCTCCTTTATCAATTTTGCTCTGTAAAAAGAATGACGCCCAGGTTCCTTCTTTCGTTCGTTCCTCTTATCTCTGAAATTAGGGCTTTGTGAAGTCGCCGCTTAAATTGATGGTTGTTGCTTCGATTGCTCACTTCAATTGATTCGTTCGCGGCTCCTCCTCCTATATCGAGTTCGACTTTGATTTGGTATGTAAAATTTTCTTTTGCTTCTTCTGATTTTTTTGCTAGATCTGATCCGAAAGCCGATGATGTTACTTGTTTATATAGAATTCGCGGTCCTTGATTTTCGTTTGTATACATTTATTTGAATTCGTCACTTGATTTATTTCGTCCATTCGATTTTGTTTTAATGCTGATGATAATTTTTGACTTGTTCATATCGAATAATTTCATTTACTTGATTAACACTGTTTTGATTTCAAACTCGCTTGATTCCTTGATTGATACGGCTTCGATTCAGAACCGTTTGATCTTTCCTTGGTCGTTACGGTAGTGAATTTCCTACTTGACTTTGGCTTTGATTTTTGACCCACGGCTTTGACTTTATTTTGACGATGTTGAATTCGCTCGACTTTGGCCATACTGTTCACTGCCTTTGGTCATTTGATTTGATTATGTTGATTTTGGGATTTCCTTTGCACTTACTTTGGCCATTATGTCTTTGACTGTTGTATCACTTTGTTGATGATGCTTTGACTGTTGAACTTGGTGGTCTTGTGTCGTAGTTTTGGTTCATCTAATTACAGTTCCATGCATATTGTATTTCATGGTTGTTGTGTTGCCATATAGTCCCTCCGGCCATTTGGGTTCATCCGTGATAGCACTTTCGACCTTGTTCGATTTTACTTGCCATTTCATGACTCCGGCCACTTGAACTATTTTGATTTTGGTACTGTTTCATTTGATATAGATATGTTTGTGTATACATACATACATACATACATACATATATATATATATATATGCATACATGTATATTTGTATTTGCTCGGCTTTGGATTTGTTCGAACTTGCCACCATGGTTTGTTCATCTCTGCTTGATTTTCTGTTGTACTGACTTGAGCTCGAGTTGCTTCAATGTGATGTTTACACTGCTGCACTATGTACGTACATTATCACTACATAAATCTTTGCATATCAACTTGTTGGAGTCACTTTGATGCAGTTTCATGTTGTCTTCAAGTTTGAAATGCTTGGAGTCTTTGTACATTTACTTGTACATTTGATGGCATTCATGTGTACATTAGTCTGAAGCTTATGTTCATCTTTGTTGCATACTTGCCTTTGAATTTTGCTCGGAGTTCAGTAGCTTGTATACTTCATGTAGAGGCTGCACTTGTTCTGTCCACTATTTCTAGTTGAGCTTGCACTGTCTGGTTTCATGTTGCATTTGTACATTATGATTTTGGTCGAGGCTAGTTAACATTACTGGTGCAGTGACTTGAGTTGCTTTGAGTATTTGTGTAATGCTCTTGTTTGGTGCACATGCTTGCTTCCCCGACCCGTTGCAGTGTAATCTTCATGTGAACTTCTTGTTAGCATATTTAGCTTGGTTGTCACTTTTGATCAGTTGCACTATATTGTACTTGTTTTGCTGCCTTCTTCTGTTGCAAGTGTTCTTGTACAGTTGCATTCCTGTATATGTACTTGAGTTTGATACTTTTTGAAGCTTGCACTTGTTGTTTGTCAATTTTTCTTGGGAATAGGCTTCTGCCTGACTTTGTTATTCATATTTCTAGTTGTGGTGTTGTTGTGAGCATGCCTATTGCATTGTTGAGGCTGTGTTGCTTTGATCGAGCATTTTCACTTGTACTTGACAATTTTATATTGCACCTGAGTTGAAACGAGCTTAAAGCTCGGGTTTGACCTTGTACTGATATTGTGACATTATTTTTATTGCACTTGAGTTGAACCCGGCATTTTGGGTTTGACATGTGCTCACCTGTCCCTGTAATTTTATCAAGTGTATATATCGGTGTGCACGGTCTTATGACATGTATAGCGATACACTGTGCATGTCATAGGTTGTTCGTGTATGATGAATTCGAATTTAAATGATGACGAACAACCTAAATAACCGAGGCAAATATTATTTTCAAAATTCATATTTTATTTTGTACTGCAGAAATATTTCCTTTTCAATTTTACTGCGTCAGTATATATTTTTGCAGATTGCTCGGATGCTAGATTCACATTGGAATTAAGTTGAAGATAAATACGAGTGTGAGTGATATGTAATGAGATGCAAATGTAATTGTGAATTGTAATGTAATCAAATTTGTATTGTAATTGAAATTGTATATATATGGTGAGAGCTTGAAATTTGTACTATTCAAAAATTGTAATAAATATTTGTTTGAATAAAATATCCATTTGAATTCAAATTCTGTATTATTTATTTTATTCATCAAATATTTATTTAATCTGTGAAAATAAAATAGTATATTAACAAATACATTTAAATGAATATATATATATATATGTTTATATCATCAAACAAAAATCATATACTCGCATATTCAACAATCTCCCCCTTTTGATGATAACAAACATATATTTAAGATTTTGAATATGTTAAATATATTTGATCACTAATATACTCTAATTGCTCACTCTATTTAAATGCTTCCTCTCTACACAAAGCCCCCCATTCATATATGCATACAACTAAAAATATGAAAATGAGCCTAGATGCAAATAGAAAATATTTGACCTTTGCTTGATTTTATTTGACAAAATCTTAACTCTTCTCTCCTCCTTTTGTTATCAGCAAAAGAGTAATAGTGATAGAAAAATAGAGATAAAGTGATAGATATTAATACAACATTAAAACTCAATCGAATATAAATATTAAATTTCAATAAAAAATCAAACAAAAATTATAAATACTCTGTTAGGCGCCTATTCCACTTTTAGAATGATGGAAATTATATCATCATATAAAACCATACGGTTGTGTCTATTTGTGGTATATTTATATCAAGAATTTGAATATCTACTAACCATGCATAACCGTTAGGACTTTTAAATGAGATTAGTAGTATTCCAATTTTATTTTAAAAAAAAATGAATTCAAGTATCGTCTAACCACGCATAACCGTGAGGACTTTTAAATGGGATTAGAATCAACTTGTTTATTTAAAAAAATATGTTTTGATATGCGTTCCATACATGCATAAGCGTAAGGACTTTTAAATGAGCATGGAAGCACATAACAAATTCTAAGTAATTCACCCATGCATAACCGTGAGGACTTTTAAATGAGAGTGAATACTTTGGATTTTATTTTATTTTATTATTGTTATTATTATTTTTATTTTTATTAAAAACAATGTAAAATGAAAAATGAATGATTCCTGTTTAAAGTACCACATATTGACAAACTATATTGAATTTTGATAAGTGATGGTCATTAGAAATATGATAGAAATAGAGATGGTCATGGAATATTTACCAACAAAAAAGTTTTATAACTCTTGTTAAAATTTCAAGAGAAATTTACTAATTATACCGTCTCGGGTTATAATATATGATAAATATCAACACTCGTCACTTTTTTCAATCGATATTTATCTTTTTCATAATTAATAGGGAGTCAGGTTAGTCATTGTTATAATTTAAAAATTAAATTCAAAAATAATTATAAAATCAATTTTTCTAAAAATGACCAATATGAAAACAAGGTCAAAGATGATTTTCTAGAAGGGGTTTTATGAGAAAAAATCCTGTTATTTGAAAAATTATGAAATGAAAAATATGTAGATATTTTCTTTGAAAAAACGATGCAATTACTAAATGTCTCACCAAAAATCACGTTCCACTAGTAATTTTTCTATCAACTAGATTACCAGTATAATCTGCATCTGAATTTCTCTTTCACTCAAAATTATCATTTATTGAATTTGATAGATAAGACCATGAAGTGTGCAACAAAATATCTGAAAATCAATTTTAACAGCTTTTTAAATGACATTCTCTTGAATTTGAATTGAAGCCCTGTAAATAATCAAAAACCGTGAATATAGAGTTAGCCGTAAAATAATCAAATGTATCATCCAATAAAACACTATTATTAACACAAACTAATATATATGAAGTAATTCAAAGACTCTACAGATTTTTATAGTGTTCTTGGCATAAGAATATAATTGGCTAACAATTTTGAATAAGTCAGAATCAAAATCATCATTTATTATATCATCACATTATTGGCTGATTTAATTCAGACTACAGTGCAGATTATCACATTTAATATATCGTTCAAAATGTACCATTACCTGTTTTACCTTTACGATAATTTTTCGTTATTGTCCATTGTGATTCTGTCACCTTTGTACTAAGCTAAGGAACTTTGCTTTATCCCCCGTTGTGTTTCTGGAACAGGTAGAATCCAGATAACACTGTTGTTGTTCCTTAGCCTGCCACCACACCTACACGATGAATGATTTTTGTGACCTATATGTTTTTATAGGTCCATGATTGTTAGTGGCAGAATATTTTGAAAAATAATTTTATGAAGACCTAAAACTATTTATATATGATCCTTTTGGCACCCAGATTTGTTTAACTTTGAGAGATTTTATATTTGTGCCTTTTGGAACCCAAATTGGAATAGTTTTCACGTGTTTGGGTCTATACCAACAATTGTTTTGATCATGTCCAAATTTTCTACAAATTGTGCACATTGAATTGTCTTGGTTAATTTCATTTCTAACATTTTTAGATTGATTATATCCAAGTCCTTGTCTATCAATATTTACTGTTTGTTTTCCTATTAGCATATTCAACAATTTTTCACTTTCGGAGAATTTTCCTAAAGTCGTTGACAATTGTTGGACTTGTGTTTTGAGAGATTCGTTTTCATTCAATAATTGTGTGCACTTTTTAATAGAATTCTCTCTCCTAGTGTTTTCACTTTCTTTTAAAAATAGAATTTCATTTTCAAGTTATATTAATTTCTGATTTTTTAATTTCTTCTTCAAACGATGGGCACTTGTCATACTTAGGGCACTTATTTTGATAGTTTTTAACTAATTGTTCAAGTTGATCATTTAAATCTATAAAGTATCTTTTTGTGATTCATGTTTGGTACACTTCTCCCTAAGTCGTTCAAAACAGCCATTTACTTCTTGGAAATATATAAGTAATTCTGAACTGTGCAGTTAAAGCGCTAGGTGGATTCAATGCGGCAGAGGTGTGAAAAGTCATAGCGAGGATAGAGCGAGGATATAACGGGATATAGCGGATGACTCTAAAGTAGCATATAAAAATTGTACTTAATTTTTTTACAAATATATAAATGGTAATTAAATGAAAAAAAATTAACATTCAATTGAATTATAATTAATACATAAATAATTTTAAACGCAAAAACATGTGCGAATATACTATAAATAAACGTAAAACTGTTATATAACATAATTGAATTTAGTAGAATATTAGATTATTTTCATTTCAGAATATATATTGAAAATTCAATTAAATAATTAATTTTATAACTTTTATAATGTATGAATATCAATTTTCATTTCATTTCTTTTGAATAAGATATAGCGGAAATAGCGGATTATAGCGGGAATGACTGGATATAGCGGAAATAGCGGGGCTTAAAGCGGAAAGGCTATATTTGGGGTTGTATGGAAAAATCGTAGCGGCAGAAACCCGCTATGAGATATAGCAGGGTTGTAGCGGGGTAATAGTGTGGCATTAACTGCATAGATTCTGAATGAGTAAGTTTTGATACCTCTCTTGGCTCATCATCGTCGCTATCAGTTATATTACCTCGAAGGCACATATCTGCTTTCTCACTCTCACTGCTAGTACTTTGATTGTCTTCATCACTTGTATTCCACGTGGCCGCAAAACTTCTCTTTTTGATTTCTTTTCAAAGTCGCGTCAATTTTGAGGACAATTGGGCTTGATGTGTTCGGGTTGGTTGCACTTATGATAGATGATCTTCTATTCGTTTGAGTTTTCTGGTGCTTTGACTATTCTGCTTTTCAATTTTCGATTTAGAGCTGGATTTCCGTATTTGTAATTCCACCTTTTGAATTTCTTTATTATTAGCTCCAATTCTGCTAGTCCATGATCATCATCATCACCATCACTTTCTGTTGTTCCTTTAAGAGCTATTGATTTCTTTTGAGTGTCACCTCCTTCACGCTCTTCCTCGAATTTCATTTCTAGCTCATAAGTGGTGAGATTTCCGATGAGTTCTTCAACTTTGATTTGTTTTAAGTCTTTTAATTCTTGAATGGCAGTCACTTTTGCTTCAAAACTTCGTGGAAGGACTCTGAGGATTTTTCGGACTATCTCCAACTCTGTGTATGATTTTCCGAGAGCTTTTGATTTGTATATGGTCCATACATCTCTTTGACATTTTCTTCCTTGGCCATTGTCAAATTCTCGTATTCTCTGCTTAGCATGGCAAGGTGAAATTCTTTGACTTGAGACGTTCCTTCGTGAGTCACTTCGAGTGTGTGCCATATTTCCTGCGCAGTTAGACAATGTGAGACACGATTAAATTCAAATTGATCCAATGAACAAATAATAGAATTCATAGCTTTAGCATTAGCATTTTGTAATTTATTTTCTATTTCTATCCATTGATCCTTTGGTTTATTTATTTCCTTATTACTTTATATTATAGTTGGTGCTCTATAACATGTCTCGACAATATTCCACGCGTCAATGGTTTTCAGAAAAAATTTCATTCTATTTTTCAAGTAGGCATATTCACTATTGAACATTGGTCGTCTAACTATGGACTGACCCTCAGCAAAAGCATTATTAAAAAAGCCATTTTAAAAATTCAACTTTTTAAAACAAAATTTGATTTTTGAAAAACGAATTTTTTTTAAAATCAAAAGTTGACTTCTATTCCTAGCTTTGATACCACTTGTAGGATCGATTTCACCCTAGACGGAGGGTGAATAGGGTGATGCTATTAATTATAAAAATTATTGTGGAAGATTATAAAAATATTTCAACATAGATATATCAAAATTATAGCAGCACAGATAATAGCAGAATAATAAATGTAGAAATAGAACGACACAGAGTTTACCCAGCTTCGGCAAAACCCAGCCTACGTGCTGCCCCCAAGGTTTCTACTAGAAATTAAGTAGTCACACGCTTACACACGTAAACTCGTGACACCCGCTACTTACTAACCTAGCTCTACGCTCAAAACCCTGCCATAACTCCGCCACTGAGTTGCGAATTCTCAAACTACACCACGTAGTTTGTCCCCTAGTCACACGACTAGTAATTACAATGGTTTAAAGAAGAAAATACAAAAACAACAGTTTAAAAACAATTAAACCCTAATATTAAAGCCCTATTAAAAAAGGTTCGCCCAAAATAATTTATCACTAATAAAATGGGCCTCCTTTATTTCTTTGATCTATGTCGGCCCGTTATCTCCTTTATCAATTTTGCTCTATAAAAAGAATGTCGGTCTGGTTCTTTCGTTCGTTCCTCTTATCTCTGAAATTAGGGCTTTGTGAAGTCGCTGCTTAAATTGATGGTTGTTGCTTCGATTGCTTACATCAATTGATTCGTTCGCGGCTCCTCCTCGTTGATCGAGTTCGACTTGATTTGGTATGTAAATTTTTCTTTTGCTTCTTTTGATTTGCTTGCTTGAACTCGATCTGATTCGAAAGCCGATGATGTTACTTGTTTATATAGGATTCGAGATCCTTGATTTTCATTTGTATACATTTATTTGAATTCGTCACTTGATTTATTTTGACCATTCGATTTTGTTTTAATGTTGATGATGATTTATGACTTGTTCATATCGAATAATTTCGTTTACTTGATTAACACGGTTTTGATTTCGAACTCGCTTGATTCCTTGATTGATACGGCTTCGATTCAGAACCGTTCGATCTTTCCTTGGACGTTACGGTAGTGAATTTCCTACTTGACTTTGGCTTTGATTTTTGACCCACGGCTTTGACTTGATTTTGACGATGTTGATTTAGTTCGAATTTGGCCATACTATTCACTACCTCTGGTCATTTGATTTGATTATGTTGATTTTGGCATTTCCTTTGTACTTACTTCGGCCATTATGTCTTTGACTGTTGTATCACTTTGTTGATGATGCTTTGACTATTGAACTTGGTGGTCTTGTGTTATAGTTTTGGTTCATCTAATTGCAGTTCTGTGCACATTGTATTTCATGGTTGCAGTGTTGCCATATTAATCCCTCTGGCCATTTGTGTTCATCCCAGATAGCATTTTCGACCTTGTTCGATTTTACTTGCCGTTTCAAGACTCCGGCCACTTGAACTATTTTGATTTTGGTATTGTTTCATTTGATATAGATATGTATGTGTATACATACATACATACATACATATATATATATATATGTGTGTATATATGCATACATGTATATTTGTATTTGCTCGGCTTTGGATTTGTTCGAACTTGCCACCATGGTTGTTCATCTCTGCTTGATTTTCTGTTATACTGACTTGAGCTCGAGTTGCTTCAATGTGATGTTTACACTGCTGCATAGTGTATGTACATTGTCACTGCATACATGTTTGCATATAAACTTGTTGAAGTCACTTTGATGCAGTTTCATGTTGTCTTAAAGTTTTAAATGCTTGGAGTCTTTGTACATTTACTTGTACATTTGATGGCATTCATATGTACATTAGTCTGAAGCTTGTGTTCATCTTTGTTGCATACTTGCCTTTGAATTTTGCTTGGAGTTCAGTAGCTTGTATACTTCATGTAGAGGCTGCACTTGTTCTGTCCACTGTTTCTAGTTGAGCTTGCACTATCCAGTTTCATGTTGCATTTGTACATTTTGATTTTGGTCGAGGCTTGTTAACGTTATTGGTGCACTAACTTGAGTTGCTTTGAGTATTTGTGTTATGCTCTTGTTTGGTGCACATGCTTGCTTCCCCGACAAGTTGCAGTGTAATCTTCATGTGAACTTCTTGTTAGCATATTTAGCTTGGTTGTCACTTTTGATCAGTTGCACTATATTGTACTTGTTTTGCTCCCTTCTTCTGTTGCAAGTGCTCATGTACGGTTGCATTCCTGTATATGTACTTGAGTCTGATACTTTTTGAAGCTTGCACTTGTTGTTTGTCAATTTTTCTCCGGGATAGGCTTCTGCCTGACTTTGTTATTCATATTTCTAGTTGTGGTGTTGTTGTGAACATGCCTATTGCATTGTTGAGGCTATGTTGCTTTGATCGAGCATTTTCACTTGTACTTGACAATTTTATATTGCAACTGAGTTGAATCTAGCTTAAAGCTCGGGTTTGACCTTGTGCTGATATTGTGACATTATTTTTATCGCACTTGAGTTGAACCCGGCATTTTGGGTTTGACCTGTGCTCACCTGTCCCTGTAATTTTATCAAGTGTATATATCGATGTGCGCGGCCTTGTGGCATATACAGTGATACGCTGTGCATGTCACAGGCTGTTCGTGTATGATGAATTCAAATTTAAATGATGACGAACAACCCAAATAACTGAGGCAAATATTATTTTCAAAATTCATATTTTATTTTATGCTGCAAACTATATATTTTTGCAGATTGCTCAGATGTTGAATTCACATTGGAATGAAGTTGAACATAAATATGAGCGTGAGTGATATGTAGTGAGGTGCAAATGTAAATGTGAATTGTAATGTAATCAAATTTGTATTGTAATTGAAATTGTATATATATAGTGAGAGCTTGAAATTTATACTATTCAAAAATTGTAATAAATATTTGTTTGGATAAAATATCCGTTTGAATTCAAATTCTGTGTTATTTATTTTATTCATCAAATATTTATTTAATCTGTGAAAATAAAATAGTATATTAACAAATACATTTAAATGAATATATATACACATATATGTATGTTTAGTATCATCTGTAGGATCGATTTCACCCTAGAGGGGGGGTGAATAGGGTGATAGTGTAAATTATAAAAATTAATCGCGGAAGCTTATAAATTAATTTCAATTCAGATCACAGAATAGCAGCACAGATATCGCAGAATATAAATAACAGAATAAAACAGAACAACACAGAATTTACCCAGCTTCGGCAAAACCCTGCCTACGTGCTGCCCCCAAGGTTTCTACTAGAAATTAGATAGTCCCTCGCTTACACACGTAAACTCGCTATACACCGCTATTGACTAATCTAACTCTACGCTCAAAACCTTGACCACAACTCAACTACCGAGTTGCAAATTCCCAAACTACACACCGTAGTTTGCACCCTAGTCACACGACTAGAAAAATTAAAACGGTTTAAAAAAGGAAAATTACAAATTAAAAAGCAAATTAAAATTAAACCCTAATTAAAAACCCCTAAAAAATATTTCTCCCTTTTAAAACAATAGGCCGGCCCTTTCTTCAATTCGACCCGTCTCTTTATTTTCTTTGCTTTGTTTTTTTTTGTGTATACAATGGTGGCCGTTCCTCTTTCAATTTTAGGGCTTTCGTTCGTGATTCAAATTAGGGCTTTGAAGAACCGTTACTACTTTGATCGAATCAGTGATTGTTCAAGATTTGCCTTGCTCGATCGATTTCTGGTTGTTGCTCACTTCGGCTCTTTGATGATTGAGTTCGATTTCTCCGGTATGTAATTTGTGCCTTTTTCTTCTTTTGATTTTTCGTGCTTGAACTCAATGAATCATTGCCGATGATGATGTAGGGTTTTATATAGGAATCCAATTCCTATTTTTGCGTTCGTATAGATTGATTTGAATTTGTCAATTAATTTGTTCGGCCGTTGATTTTAGCTTGGATGTTTGAGATGATTGCTGACTTCTTCAATTCACGTATATATTTTGGTTGCTTAACATTCACAGTATTGAATCATTACGTGATGACCACGGCTTGGAATTCTTGACTTGGTTTGAATTTTCTCGGCTTTGAATTTTAACTTGGTCAATGATTTTTGCGTTGCCTTTCTTGTTCATCCACTGTTGCTTTCGACTTTACATGGCATTGATTCTATGGCACGTCTGCATCCTTATTTGCGTTCATCTCTGCACTTTTCCTTTTTTTTTTTTACTGTAACAGATGCTACACTTGTTTATGTATTCGACATTGTTTGCTTTGACACAAATGCTTTGACACATTGCCATGCTATTCACTGTTGCATTTTGCATTTGGTCTGCACTTTCACCGATGCACTCGAGTTTTGTTCATCCAATTCGTTGATCCTTGCAGCCAGTGTTGCATTTAATCAGTGTATTTGTATACATCAGTTGCTCGGCCATCACTGTGTTCATGTACCACCTGAGTTTGCATTTGGTATGTTCATTTGAGTCTTCAGAAACTTCACAGATGCTTCACTTGGTCTTTGTTCTCTTGCATACTGATGCTGTCCACTGCAGCTGTGTTGGTTTATTTGGTATGTTCATTCCAGTGACTTGTCTTGTTGACTTTGGTCGAACTTGAAATTCAATTGTACAACATGATGTTGATTTTGATTAGTTTGGGATTGTTTGGCCTGTAGCTTGCCACTGCTTGCATTTGATTTGTAGTTGATGTTGTACACTGTTTGACCTGGCACTGGTTCACTTTGTATCATGCTTTCATATATGCACAGTTGGTTCATTGGTTTATCTTGATGGTCATGTACCACTGCATCTTGTCTTGTAACACTTGTGTCACCTATGTTGCAACTGCACTGTTGCCTTGTTGTATTGTAACTGGACATTTGAGTTTGTTGCATTTGTTGGTTCATCACTTCGTTCCAGTTTGATAATGTGTAGCCTGGTCTCTGTTGCATGTGTTGCCTCTGGTGTAGTCTTGTCTGGTGCATTGTCTTTTGTATCACTGAGTTGAGTAACAGCTGTGGTCCATGTTGCTGCTGGTCGATAAGTATACATGCATACTTTGATCATTGCATTCATGTGTGCATTTGCAGTTGCACCTGTGTTGAATCCAGTTTCAAACACTCGGGTTTGACCTTGTGCTGAGAATTGTGACATTTATATTATTGCACGTGAGTTGAACCCGACTTTTTTATTTGGGTTTGACCTGTGCTCACCTGTCCCTGTAAATCAATCAAGTGTATATATCGGTGTGCACGGCCTTGTGGCATATACAGTAATATACTGTGTATGTCACAAGTTGTTCGTGTATGATGAATTCAAATTTAAATTATGAAGAACGACCCAAATAACTGAGGCAAACAATGTTTTCAAAATCATCTTTTATTTTGAATTGCAAAAATATTTTATTTTCAATTTTACTGCGTTAGTGAATATTTTTGCAGATTTCTCAGATGCTGGATTCAAATTGGAATGCAGTTGAAGATAAATACGAGTGTGAGTGATATGTAGTGAGGTGAATTGTAAATGTGAAATGTGATGTAATTGTAATCAAAGTTGTATACTTATAGTGAGAGCTTGAAATTGTACTATTCAAATATGTAATAAATATTTGTTTGAATAAAATATTCGTTTGAATTCAAATTTCGTGTTATTTATTTTATTCTGCAAATATTTATTTAATCTGTGAAAAAAAATAAAATAGTATATTATCAAATACATTTAAACGAATGTATATATGTTTATTATCATCAAACAAAAATCATATAAGCGCATATTCAACAATCTCCCCCTTTTGATGATAACAAACACATATTTAAGATTTTGAATATATTAAATGTATTTGATCATAGTTATATCCTAATTGCTCCCCCTATTTAAATGCTCCTCTCTACACAATACTCCCCCTACATATATGCATACAAATAAGAATGAGCCTAGATGCAAATGGAAAATTGTTTGACCTTTGATTGATTCTATTTGACAAAATCTGACAAAATCTTAACTTTTCTCTCCCCCTTTTGTTATCAGCAAAAGAATAATAGAAATAGAGAAAAATAGAGATAAAGTAATCGATATTAATCCAACATTAAAACCCAATTGAATATAAATATTAAATTTCAATAGAAAATCAAACAAAAATCATAAAAATATTGTTAGGCGCATATTCCACTTTTAGAATGATGGAGATGATGTCATCATATAAAACCATACAATTGTGTCTATTTGTGGTATTTTTATATCAGGAATTTGAATATCTACTAATCATGCATAACCGTTAGGACTTTTAAATGAGATTAGTAGTATTCCAATTTTATTTTTAAAAAAAATAAATTCAAGTATCTTCTAACCACGCATAACCGTGAGGACTTTTAAATGGGATTAGAATCAACTTGTTTATTTTAAAAGAAAGAAAAAAAATCAACTTTTGATATGCGTTCCATACATGCATAACCGTGAGGACTTTTAAATGAGCATGGAAGCACATAACAAATTCCAAGTAATTCACCCATGCATAACCGTGAGGACTTTTAAATGAGAGTGAATACTTTGGTATTTATTTATTTTTATTTTTATTTTTTTTATTATTTTATTATTATTTTTTTTTTATTTTTTTTTTTAAAATGTGAAAATGAAAAACGAACGATTCCTGTTTAAAGTACCACATATCGACAAACTATATAGAATTTTGATGAATGATAGTTGTTAGAAATATGATAGATATAGAGATGGTCATGGAATTTTTACCAACAAAAAGTTTTATAACTCTTGTTTAAATTTCTAAAGAAATTTTCTAATTATACTTTCTCGAGTTATAATATATGATAAATATCAACACTCATCACTTTTTCTATTACTATTTTTCTTTTCGATAAACATTAGGGAGTCAGATTAGTCAATATAGTCATTTAAAATCAAATTCAAAAATAATTATGAAACCAATTTTTCAAAATGACTAATCTGAAAATATGGTCAAAAATGATTTTCTCCAGGGGGTTTTAGAAGAAAATTTTCTGCTATTTGAAAATTATTTGAAATGAAAAATATGCAGATATTTTCTTTGAAAAACGATGCAGTTAATGAATGTGTCAAAAATTAATCATGTTCCACTAGTAATTTTTCTATCAACCATATTACCAGTGTAATCTGCATCTGAATTTAAATTTCACTCAAAATTCATTCGTTGAATGTCAAAGACCAGATTAAGAAATTTCTCATGATTATTATCAACAAATTTTAAATGAAATTCTCTTGGATTTGAAATGAAAACCGTGTCAACGATCAATCATATATTAAAGAGTCAATTTTAGAAGCCATCAAACGTTATTTTTATTTCAAAGCAATTTCTTAATAGTTTCAACAATTTCAAAAAAAATTTAACATCCTTTTCACAATTTTTAAAATAGAATTCATTAGGATTTTAAATCGAGGCCGTGTCAAAACATGAATATAGATTTAGCCAAAAATATTATAACAACAATATTATTATCCAATCAAAACACTATTTTTCTCTCAAACTTATATATCAAGTAATTCTAGAGAATTTTAGTGTTTTTGGCATAAGAATATAAATGGCTAATCAATTTTGAATAAAGTCAGAATCAAAATCATAATTAAATCATCATCATATCATAATTGGCTGATTTTATTCAGAAAATGGTACAGATTATCACATTTAATATATCGTACAAATAAATATACTTTTACCTGTCTTTACCTTTACGATATTTCTCGTCGTTGTTCATTGTGATTCTGTCACCCTTATACTAGGCTAAGGAACTTAGCTTTGTCGTCCGTTGTGTTTCTGGAACAGCCAAAAATCCAGGTAACACTATTGTTGTTCCTTAGCCCGCCACCACACCTACACGATGAAAATTTTATGTGACCTATTTGTTTTTATAGGTCCATGGTTGTTAATGGCAGAAAATTTTGAAAAATAATTTTGTGTAGACCTAAAACTATTTATAATTGTTCCCTTTGGCACCCAAATTTGTTTAACTTTGAGAGATTTTATATTTGTGCCTTTAGGAACCCAAATCGATATAGTTTTCACATGTTTGGGTCTATACCAACAATTATTGTGATTGTGTCCATATTTTCTACAAATTGTGCACATAGAATTAACTTGATTAATATTGCTTTCAACAATCTTCGAATTATTATATCCAAGTCCTTGTCTAACCGTATTAACAGTTTGCTTTCCTAATAGCATATTCAACGATTTTTCACTTTTTGAAAATTTATCTAAAGTTGTTGACAATTGTTGGACTTGTGTTTTGAGAGATTCATTTTCGTTTAACAACTGTGTGCACTTTTTAATAGAATTCTCTCTCCTAGTATTTTCATTCTCCTTTAAAATCAGAATTTCATTTTCAAGCGATTTGATTTTAATTTCTGATTTTTTAATTTCCTCATCAAATGTTGGACACTTATCACACTTAGGGATCCTACTTTGATAGGTTTTAACTAATTGATCAAGTTGTTTATTACATTCTATCAAAGTATCTTTTTGAGATTCAAGTTTGGCGTATTTTTCCCTAAGTCGTTCAAAACAACCGTTTACTTCATGAAAATATATAAGCAACTCAGAATGGGTAAGTTTTGATACCTCACTTGGCTCGTCATCGTCACTGTCAGTTGTATCACCTCGAAGACACAATTCTGCCTTTTCGCTTTCACTGCCAGTGCTTTGATCATTCTCGTCTATTTCATCCCAAGTGGCTGCAAAACTTTTCTTTTTCTGTTTCTTTCCGTGGCTGGATTTAATTTGTGGACAATCGGGCTTGATATGGCCGGGTTTGTTGCAATTATAACAAATAAACTTTTGTTCTTCTGAGTAGTCTAGTGCTTTGGCTATTCTGCTTTTTGCTTTTTGAATTCGAGCTGAATTTCCATGTTTTTGATTCCATTTTTTGAATTTCCTTATTAACAACTCCAATTTTGCTGCTCCATCATCTTCATCGTTATCATCCTCACTTTCGGTTGTTCCTTTGAGAGCTATTGATTTCTTTTGAGTGTCACCTCCTTCACTCTCTTCTTTGAATTTCATTTCAAGCTCATAAGTGGTGAGATTTCCGATGAGTTCCTCAACTTTAAGTTGTTTTAAATCTTTCGATTCTTGTATGGCAGTTACTTTTGCTTCAAAGCTTCGTGGAAGGACTCTGAGGATTTTCCGGACTATTTCTAATTCGGTGTATGTTTTTCCGAGAGCTTTTGATTTGTATACGATATTGGAGAGTCGTCCGTACATCTCTTTGACATTTTCTTCCTTCGCCATTTTGAAGTTCTCGTATTCGCTGCTTAGCATTGCAAGGCGAGATTCTTTGACTTGAGATGTTCCTTCGTGAGTCACTTCTAGTATGTGCCATATTTCCTGCGCAGTTAGACAATGTGAGACACGATTAAATTCAAATTGATCCAATGAACAGATAATAGAATTCATAGCTTTGGCATTAGTATTCTGTAATTTATTTTCTAGTTCTGTCCATTGTTCCTTTGGTTTCTCTATTTCCTGATTATCTACAGTTATAGTTGGTATACTATAACCTGTCTCAACAATATTCCAAGCGTCAATGGTTTTCAGAAAAATTTGCATTCTATTTTTCCGGTAAGCATATTCACCATTGAACATTGGTGGTCTAACTATGGATTGTCCTTCTGCAAAAGCATTATTAAAAGAAGCCATTTTTAAAAAAAAATTCTAATTTTTAAAACAAAAACCGATTTTTGAAACAAGAATTTTTAAAACAAAAATTGATTTTTTGAAACACGAATTTTTAAACAAAAATTGATTTTTGAAACACGAATTTTTAAATTAAAAATTGGTTTTTGTAAAATCAAAATTTTAAAACGAAAATGGCTTTTGTTCCTAGCTCTGATACCACTTGTAGGATCGATTTCACCCTAGAGGGGGGGTGAATAGGGTGATAGTGTAAATTATAAAAATTAATCGTGGAAGCTTATAAATTAATTTCAATTCAGATCACAGAATAGCAGCACAGATATCGCAGAATATAAATAACAGAATAAAACAGAACAACACAGAATTTACCCAGCTTCGGCAAAACCCTGCCTACGTGCTGCCCCCAAGGTTTCTACTAGAAATTAGATAGTCCCTCGCTTACACACGTAAACTCGCTATACACCGCTATTGACTAATCTAACTCTACGCTCAAAACCTTGACCACAACTCAACTACCGAGTTGCAAATTCCCAAACTACACACCGTAGTTTGCACCCTAGTCACACGACTAGAAAAATTAAAACGGTTTAAAAAAGGAAAATTACAAATTAAAAAGCAAATTAAAATTAAACCCTAATTAAAAACCCCTAAAAAATATTTCTCCCTTTTAAAACAATAGGCCGGCCCTTTCTTCAATTCGACCCGTCTCTTTATTTTCTTTGCTTTGTTTTTTTTTGTGTATACAATGGTGGCCGTTCCTCTTTCAATTTTAGGGCTTTCGTTCGTGATTCAAATTAGGGCTTTGAAGAACCGTTACTACTTCGATCGAATCAGTGATTGTTCAAGATTTGCCTTGCTCGATCGATTTCTGGTTGTTGCTCACTTCGGCTCTTTGATGATTGAGTTCGATTTCTCCGGTATGTAATTTGTGCCTTTTTCTTCTTTTGATTTTTCGTGCTTGAACTCAATGAATCATTGCCGATGATGATGTAGGGTTTTATATAGGAATCCAATTCCTATTTTTGCGTTCGTATAGATTGATTTGAATTTGTCAATTAATTTGTTCGGCCGTTGATTTTAGCTTGGATGTTTGAGATGATTGCTGACTTCTTCAATTCACGTATATATTTTGGTTGCTTAACATTCACGGTGTTGAATCATTACGTGATGACCACGGCTTGGAATTCTTGACTTGGTTTGAATTTTCTCGGCTTTGAATTTTAACTTGGTCAATGATTTTTGCGTTGCCTTTCTTGTTCATCCACTGTTGCTTTCGACTTTACATGGCATTGATTCTATGGCACGTCTGCATCCTTATTTGCGTTCATCTCTGCACTTTTCCTTTTTTTTTTTTTTACTGTAACAGATGCTACACTTGTTTATGTATTCGACATTGTTTGCTTTGACACAAATGCTTTGACACATTGCCATGCTATTCACTGTTGCATTTTGCATTTGGTCTGCACTTTCACCGATGCACTCGAGTTTTGTTCATCCAATTCGTTGATCCTTGCAGCCAGTGTTGCATTTAATCGGTGTATTTGTATACATCAGTTGCTCGGCCATCACTGTGTTCATGTACCACCTGAGTTTGCATTTGGTATGTTCATTTGAGTCTTCAGAAACTTCACAGATGCTTCACTTGGTCTTTGTTCTCTTGCATACTGATGCTGTCCACTGCAGCTGTGTTGGTTTATTTGGTATGTTCATTCCAGTGACTTGTCTTGTTGACTTTGGTCGAACTTGAAATTCAATTGTACAACATGATGTTGATTTTGATTAGTTTGGGATTGTTTGGCCTGTAGCTTGCCACTGCTTGCATTTGATTTGTAGTTGATGTTGTACACTGTTTGACCTGGCACTGGTTCACTTTGTATCATGCTTTCATATATGCACAGTTGGTTCATTGGTTTATCTTGATGGTCATGTACCACTGCATCTTGTCTTGTAACACTTGTGTCACCTATGTTGCAACTGCACTGTTGCCTTGTTGTATTGTAACTGGACATTTGAGTTTGTTGCATTTGTTGGTTCATCACTTCGTTCCAGTTTGATAATGTGTAGCCTGGTCTCTGTTGCATGTGTTGCCTCTGGTGTAGTCTTGTCTGGTGCATTGTCTTTTGTATCACTGAGTTGAGTAACAGCTGTGGTCCATGTTGCTGCTGGTCGATAAGTATACATGCATACTTTGATCATTGCATTCATGTGTGCATTTGCAGTTGCACCTGTGTTGAATCCAGTTTCAAACACTCGGGTTTGACCTTGTGCTGAGAATTGTGACATTTATATTATTGCACGTGAGTTGAACCCGACTTTTTTATTTGGGTTTGACCTGTGCTCACCTGTCCCTGTAAATCAATCAAGTGTATATATCGGTGTGCACGGCCTTGTGGCATATACAGTAATATACTGTGTATGTCACAAGTTGTTCGTGTATGATGAATTCAAATTTAAATTATGAAGAACGACCCAAATAACTGAGGCAAACAATGTTTTCAAAATCATCTTTTATTTTGAATTGCAAAAATATTTTATTTTCAATTTTACTGCGTTAGTGAATATTTTTGCAGATTTCTCAGATGCTGGATTCAAATTGGAATGCAGTTGAAGATAAATACGAGTGTGAGTGATATGTAGTGAGGTGAATTGTAAATGTGAAATGTGATGTAATTGTAATCAAAGTTGTATAGTTATAGTGAGAGCTTGAAATTGTACTATTCAAAGATGTAATAAATATTTGTTTGAATAAAATATTCGTTTGAATTCAAATTTCGTGTTATTTATTTTATTCTGCAAATATTTATTTAATCTGTGAAAAAAAATAAAATAGTATATTATCAAATACATTTAAACGAATGTATATATGTTTATTATCATCAAACAAAAATCATATAAGCGCATATTCAACATCATCAAACGAAAATCATATACTCGCATATTCAACATTATATACTTATTAGATGGTGGTTCTTTTAAGGGGATGACCGTTATGACATTCCATGTGGTCTCAAAAGCACTTTTATTTCTTGATCGCATATTATACCAGACTTATGTCTGACACTTGGTTCTTGTTTTCCTTAAATTCCTCGCATACTCTTTCGAGTAGTTTGAAAAATGCATATTTTCATTAATGTACAGTAGAGCTCGAGAAGATGAGCTAGATGTTTCACCTGCCATATTATTCTTATTTCTACTACATTACTATGTTATACATATCAGCATTTGTTAGGATATGTAGCTGTAAGTAACCAAGCTAATGGTAGCACTTAAGTTTTGTAACTGAAATTTTTGTATCGAAGTAATCATTTGTACTATTCTTTATATATTATATGTCACCGTTTTGCTAGTGAGATTCTATAGTTGTGTTCTCTTCTTTCTTATTCTATTTTGTTTTCATTTTATCTTACCCTAACAATTCGTCTTTCCAACACATAGATGCTCGGCACGTTAATACCGTGAATTATTAGTTTCGACATTCGAGGGTCGAAAAGGCAAGTCATTACATTAGGTGTGGTAGGCCTTAATAAATTCCCAATCCATTCGTCATTTGTTCCATTTAAATCAAATTTAAATGTTCTACCCACATTGTATATCGCTACACGCATTTATCACTTTTATATACGCACCTTATTAAGTACTAATGATATTCAAATAAATCAAATGAACATTTAATAATTAATATTTCACAAGTATTTACCAATGTAATTAATTTACAATAATTAATTAGTTAAATCGTGAGGTTATTCGAAGTATTAAATAATTTTTTTGTGCGACTCAAATGTGTAAATTCAGACAGCTATTAGTGCTGAATAATACGAATATCAAAGTTCACACATTACCTTAGCTAGTGTTGTGACATTTTATGCAATGACCGCCTTTTTGGCCCGTCGAATGTTGACACCATTACATCCACGGTATTCACGTGCCGAGCATCTAAGTGCTGAAAAGGCAGAACGTTAGGGTAAAGAAAACGAAGAAAAGAAAAGGAACAGGAAAGAGGAGAATAAAAACATCAGAGTCTCACATGAAATGATACATATAATATCAAAAGATAATGTACAGTGTTTGTAATATCTCGGAATTTCCAGGAATTTGAAATGTGATAATCTCTCAATTTAAATTATTTGAACTGATAAAATCGTTATTTTCAAAAATAAATAACCAAGTAATAATAATATAATGTCTTTATTATGGTTATAGATTAGTATTAAAATAATAATTATTTTGTTTGTGTAAATAAATTCTAAATATACTTATTGCTTTCAAAATTAATAAGTGTGTTTAAAAATATTTATATTTGTGTATTTAAATTGATTTTAAAATAGGATAAATTATTTATAAATAATAATGAGCTTATTTAAAAATTGATATTTATACTTATTTAAATTGATTTTAGATTTGGATTTTTAAATTTGAATTAAATTTAAATTATTGTTTGAATGGTTAAATTGATTGTTGTGCTATGGTATGGTATATTTTGGAATTGGTATTTTATGTTGTGCTAACGCCTTGTGTTGCAGGGGAGCGGGCGTACTCCTCGGTACTGTGATCTAGGCCACGTACTATGACAGGTGGTACCCCAGTGCTTAGTCATTAGTTGGAAATCCATTCACCTACGAGCCTTGTACGAGTTTTGCTTGTATTACCCACTCTGTGGCTAGTAGCTGGAATTTAATAGATGTAACAATTTCGGCTATTTTATAAGTATTTGTATATAGACCCTATTATAGTATCAGAGGATTTCAATAAAAAGTGTTTTAGCTATCGTAAGGTAAAAACCCGACATGTTTATTTGTGGCGTGGTCTTACGAGATGCTCTTGTTTTCAAAGGATTTTTTGAAACTTTAATAATAAATTGAGTGAGGTTACGACCCGACTTCCTATCTTCAGGAGCTGCGTCACTAATTAAGAAAGAAAGGGATAGAAGAACAAAAAGAAAGAGAAAGAACAAACACAACAACAATAGATAACTCACAGCGGAACGAATGAAATATAATATATCACATAAAATATTACATAGTATCATATTACATCAGAGTACACAACTTATACAACATATATTAGACAGTTATAAACATCTGTCTAACTATACAACTCAAGTTATCACAAGATGCAGATACAACAAACACAGCGGAATCATGACATATCTATACGTGGAAGCCTCCTGCTCCATATCTCCTCTAGAATTCGTCAAGCTAACCTGAATCACTTGACTGCTCATACATTATATGAGTACCCAAGAGTTTAATAAAACAGAAAATAAACACTCGGGTCAGACAGGGTTCTGGTGTCGGTAAACGGTTTAAAATTGCTTAACTTTAGAAAACCTTTGGAAATAAAAGGTATCACGTTCCAGCTACTAGTCACAAAAGTGGGCAATACAAACAAAACCGTAGGGTCTCATAGGAAGAATGGAGTTTCCATCAATGGCAGGGCTACTGGGGTACCGCCCGTCACAGTACGAGGCCTAGATCACCGTACCGAGAAGTACGCCCGCTCCCCTGCAACATAAGGCTGGGACCATCCCTTACTGGATAGTCCCGAACAAGAAAACCCCGCAGTTGGCGTACGATTCCAACTGCCCACACAGCCGAAATAAAAGGGACTTCTAGACAGGGGAAAATCTTGTCCTGAAATGGGCGCTACCCATCTAGCCTTGCTGCACCTCCCCTGTTTTATCCATTTCCGGGTTGATGAGGCTTGAGGCTGCGATTACCTTTATAGAACACATCTATCTTAGAATGCTCATCGTCCGCCTGACGATGATCTAAAAGCATTCAATCCATACAAATTCGTTCTGGGTTTGAACGAAACCGAAGGCACCGTCTCGTTGCACTCATGTTGGAATCACCCTCAGAGTCAACGACCATAGCCCTTCAGCTCTAAAACACCATCTCGAACCTATAAGTACTATTCCGTCAAACTCATTACGGAAGTTATACTGACGAATAGTTCTTACACCTCGAGTCTTCACTTGCACTCCACTTGGATTCACGACCTAACGTTTAATTAGAATCGATGTGGTTTTCGGATATCCAAATATGGAAACCCGATCCCGGTCTCACCGAAACCAAACGCCATTTTAATATCCATGTTGTACTTAAGGGTTTAAACAATTAAAACTTATGTTCGGGATGATATAAACAGATAGATGAATCACAATATCACAATAGATAATTCATAATAAACATTCATCTCACAAAGCAACATATCACATAACAGAGATATCCCGATCACCCAATATCAATCAATCATCCAATATCGATCAAACATCCATAAACAGAATTGATTAACTCTTAATCAATTGGATTAACCTTAAATCCTTCTTCATTTATTTATTCCAAATACATAAATTAATCATCACTTAATGATCTTCTTTAATTAATCTCCCACGATTAATTATCTTTTAATTACATTCAAGTAATTAACCTTCGATTCCTTAATTAATTCCACAAATTAATTACTCTTAACCATATACAGTAATTAACCTTTAATTATTATCATTAATTACAATAATTAATGATCCTTCATTTACTTCCATTAATTAATCAACTATAATTAATTACATTAAACCTTAATTAATTACAATTAATTAATCACACTTTAATTAATTACTTTTATTAATCAACCTTGATTAATATCATTATATTAATTAATGATCCTAATGAATTAATAATTACTCTAATAATTAAATAATTAACTTGTATATAACCATCTTAATTAATCATAAACGGTAATTAACAACTTGTAATCACTTATCTTAATTAATTATATTAGCCCTTGATTAATTAATCTAATTAATTAATCTTTAATTACTTCATTAAGTAATTATTATTCAATTACATTAATTAATAATCCTTAATTAATTGCTTTATTAATTAATTGCATTTTAATTAATCACCCTTGGTAATTAATCTTAAATTAATCTCATTCATTAATTAATGAATCACATTAATTAATTAACTAAATTAATCAAGTAATTAACCCTTCATTACTTACATAAGTAATTATCTTTTAATTACTTCCATTAATAAATCTTGATAACTCTTTTAATTAATTACTTAACAAATAATTAATCCCATCATTAAATAATCCTTAATCCTTAAATTAATTAATTACTTCATAATTAATTAACTTCAACAATTATATTAATCAATTCTTAAATTAATAACATCAAGTGATTATCCATTAACCATTACCACTTTAATTACTCCCATGAGTAATTTTCCATTAATTACTTCCATAAGTAATTACTTCCATTAATTACATTCAGAAATTCATCAATAATTACTTCATTAAGTAATTACACTTAATTAACTCATAATTAAGTGATTATTAAAATTAAATAAACAATTAATTAATTATTTAAAATTAATTAAATAATTAATTAACATCTTATATTAAAAAAATCCTTAATTAATTAAGAAAAACAATAGACTTGATTAATTCTTTACTTATTAATAAATCATATTTTAATTAATTATTTTTAAGTTCATATCAAAACAAACTAATCATAATTATCTGCATAAATAAATTATTGAAATTAATCCAAATTTTAATAACTTGAAAAAAATAAACCATTTTATTGGTTTACAAAATTTTATCAATAACTTAATTGGAAAAATAACATTTGGAAATAAAAATTAAAACTTAAACAAACACTATGATTATCTAATTTAAACTTTTCATTTCAATATAAATTTAAAACTAAAGTTTTTAAACATTACTTTAAAATTTATCTTAAAACTTTGATTTAATATTTTAAATTCAATCACTAATTTAAATTGGAATTCAAAATTTACTTAGGTAATTACTTTCAAACAAACTTCTTGGCCATTTAAATTTAAAATAAATTCAATTAATACTTTAAAAGTTTGATTTACATTTTATTTCAAAACAAAAACTTTAACTTAGGATTTTATTTCTTTATAAAAATTGTTTACAATTTTAATGCTTGATCTCATTTATTCAGACTCGGGTTTACTTTGCATCTTTATTTCATTAACGGGTTTTAAAACAGCAACCTTATAACATTTAATTTTTTTACAATACTAACATAATACAATAAAAACCAGAAAGCAGAACGCCTAAACTCGAGACTAGCTCGGCAAACACACGAGTCTTTCCCGAGAAACCCCCAGCCCCTACCATCTTCGAGTCGAACCAGAGAAAACATGAGAGTATACACGAGTAAAACCTCGTCTTCCCCAAACATCATTTTCCAATGCACAAAAATATGCACGGTGCACCTAGCACATCACCCCCGGCCGCCGTTGTTGGTATCGCCGACGATCACTCTAATGCACTCGAACCCCAAACCAAACCCAAATCCAAGAATACTTCATCGAATCAAAATTTCGACCTCAAGCTCGAACAACTACAGCTACTCGAACCCTAAAATCACCCACGGCCGATCACCACGTCATTGTTAAACCTCGCCGACCCTACCACAGAACTGCCATGTCACAAACTCCATTATCCCCCATATGCGAACACCTTCGATCCTCCATCCAAGTCGCGAAAGTCATTACTGTTCAGCCGAGCAAAAACCATAATAAAACCCTAGTTCGATCCAATACGATCAATTCACTCACTTGGAAATTTCCATAGCATTTTTCCCATAATCTACAACTCACAAACAAGCATCGAACAAGATTTCAAACCAAATTATTGAGTGGATAAACGGCAATTCATCAATTTGCTAAAAACGTCCATTCCCAAATTCCCATTTGAATATCAATTTAAAAATTATAAAATGCATGTTAATATTCATCATTTTTAACTATAAATCCATTTATATAATCCAAAGCATGAATTGAAGATATTGATTTTTTTACATGAATCAAGAATTTATTGTCATTTCTAAATTTTAACTTATTTATTGAAATAAAAATACTGAAATGATTTTAAACACTATCATGATTCATTAACAACAATTTTCATTAAATTATCAAAGCTAAACATTGATTGATTTTAGGAGATTTGAAAAAAAATTTATAAAAGTTGAATCTAGACTAGGAAGAATAGATAACAGAGTAACCATCTATACACAGACCAATACACATATATATGCAATTCTATCAATCCAAAAATATAAATACTGCAGAATTTTCATGAAACATCAAGATTAATTCACAAATTTAACACATGCATTTATGTTAAACAAAATTTATCTGTTTTTAAAAATATTTACTCACCTGTTCGTTATATGCAGAGCACAGCAGTTTCAATTTATTCCAGGCTATTGAAATCTTTAAATCTGAATAATGCTTGCATGCATGCTTTAAATTGAAGTTGAACTGCAGATAACTTGCTATTGATCTTGAACTTTGGAATGCAGGTTTTTGAAGTTGCAGATTTTCAATTTTGCAATTTTGAAGTTGTAGATCTGCTTTTTCCTTTTGGTTTAAATTCAGATTTGAGAAAAGTTTCAGATTTGTTTTTGGGTTTAATTTCAGGTTTAAAGAAAATTTCTGTTTTGAGCTTAGAAGTGAAAACAAAGGGAAAAGTGTTTGTGAAAGAAAACTAATTTTCTTCTTACAATATTTATTAAAAATTAAAATAAGAATAGTGCCACTTGTTTCCAATTTGAACAAATGTCATTAGCATGTTTTAAAAAAATACAAGTGTTAAAGATCTTTGCAAAATTGTTTTTAAAACCTTATAAAAATAATAATTATATTTTATATCTATGTAATATGGATATTTGTATTTATGAAATGTTTTTATGTTAATAAACTTTGAATTTTTACATAAATATACAAGTATGAAATCTTTTAAAGAAAATATTATAGAGCTAGTTATAATACAAATAAATCCTTGTGTGTGTAATTTTAAAAATCTAAAAAATTTATTTTTATAACCATTTAAAATTAAACACTTTAAAGAAAACAAACAAAACTTTATTTAGACTATCATATTTAAAAATAAACAATTATCTTATAATTTGAAAACAAATGAATTAATCTTTAAATCAACTTTTGAAAAATATTAAGTTTTAAAACAAAGTTTTAAATTACAATTCATTCATATATCAATTATTAATAGATTTAAATTAAATGTCAAAACAATATCAAATTATAACATATACAAACATATATATTACAATTTGAAAATTCATCTTTATTTAAAACAAAAGATATTCGATTCACAATATATATCAAATATATATATTATAAACAGAATAAAATTTATTAGGTTTGAAAAGTAATTCTTATCAAATTTTAAATTGTTCATTGATCAAAATTACCAGATTGAAAATTTATTAACCTTTAAAAGATTAAATTTACCAAATTAAATTAAAATTATAAAGAAAAATTATCAAATCAATTTAATTATTAATACAGATTATCAAATTGATATTGCCTAAAATTCCGGGTCGTTACAATCGTCCCCCTTAAAAGAATTTCGTCCCCGAAATTTAAAAAGCAAAGGTAATTCAATAACCCAGTAAAGATTTTAATTTCAAACAGCAAAGCATTCCTATTAACCAGTTACTAACAACCAAAGCAATCAATCAAACAAACAAACCCAACCAATTATTCTGACACAAATCAGAATAAATCATACTAACACTATCTCGAGTTTCCCAAGTATAAATCACCGGGAGACTCGCTCTACTGAAACTAAACAAACAACAGCATCAAAATCCAGAGCTCCCTCATCTCTAGATCCATCAATCTGAACAGAACATCAGACTATACTCAAGTCTAGCTCAACTTCCAAATCCAACCGAACTACAGATTCAACAACCAACGATGAATCATACACGTACTCCCTCAGAGATACGTGATATACAATGAATTCCAGCTACCCAAACTGGCAAATCAATCTTATCCTATCAAACACAGATAAGTAATCTCAGATGCCTTAGAACTAGCCATCCAATCTTATCCAATCACTGCTCTCTTAACCAGAGAAATCTGAACAACAACGAAGTCATCAACTTCGAATTCCAAACTCATTATCTCATATCCGTAACCCAACAGACAATCTCGGACTGCCAATCTCCTTCCTGATCAGCTCAACATATGCTTAATGCTTCCAGAAACAACTAGACCAAAATAAATCAGTTTCTGCATCCTATCCAACAGAAAAGTCTTCCAAAATCCATCAAAATCCAGAACACAAGCTCTACTTCCCCAGCAATAGCAAACTGAACTTGCTTCCTTCCTTGTACAGCTGCTACCATGCTCGCGCTGCACAACTCTGATTCTGAAATAGATAAGAATACTATTGATGAACACGAATACAAACTTATCCAATATATCCGGAAAATTTGTTCATCAAATCCATAATATCTGAGTGGCTCATCTGACTCAGTCACACATCCTTATAGCAGAATCCAACTCAAAAACTAGATCTGACCAATCCCAATTCCAAAAATATTCGTGAGCTGCTACACCAACTCTACTACTAGGCTAACTACAAGATCGCTTCTGGAACCAAAACAATATGGAACTCAACTCCAGATGCAGACAAACTTCTGGTTGCACTAGTAGCTCCTACTTCCATATGAGAATCCTCAGTCTTAAACAAAAGATTTGCTTAAGAAAAATTCCCAAATTAATCGCAAGTCACTTTTGCGATCCTACCTGATTCGGATTCTAAAGAAACTGTCCTCTCTTTACCAATTAGAATAGCTCTAAGCTTTTTCAAACAAGGTTAACTCTTCAAGAAAACTTCCCCCAACTGCCCGGACTGCTAAAAGAAGAACCACCAAGATTTCTGAACTATCGGAGAAACGAGTCACACTGTTGCTTCCAAACTCTACCTCGAAGATACTGCAAAGGCAAAAGACCTTCTCCTCAGCACACCGAACACTTCGAGTTGAAACTGCTTCCACGGCTAACCAAAGACTTCTAATCCAAAGGCTTCTCGAAAACCAAAACTACCAACAAATCTTACAACGGACCTTCGAGATGGCAGACAACCCCTCAAGAAATTTGGCCCCAAACCAAGCATCAACATCTCTCCCTGCTTAAGGGATGACAAAAGAGACCATGCCGAAACGAAGCAACTTATAGACCTTAGTCTCATATTCCAGAACAGCCAACCTCCTTGCTAAAGATCCAGACAACTTCTACACAGACGAATCTTCCCTGCGGCAGGTAAAAACTGCTCCTCAACTACTTCTAAAACTGCTTCAACAGAAAACATCTTCGGAAATATCCATGGATACTGCATCTTATCACGTAGTTACCATGTTATCATTACTTACTTCTGCACTTCCAACAGATCCAAACTTACATTTCCAAGATAAACTCCGAATCTTTTAAAAAAAATTCCTTCGGATATCAGAGAAATCCTTACTCCAAACTACAAATCTTACTCGAGACGATATTAGGTCTACAGTCTCGACAAATACTTCCAACCTCAAACATATGGACCTCTTCCATTAGTGGTAGTCGTGTTACACACACACCACTACTCCATCTACCTCTAAAAGTTATGTTGGAAAATCCGAAGAGATAACCCAACAGATTAGGTAGATATAGATATATATAAATATATAGTTATATATAAAAAATTACAAGTACACTCTCTCAAGAAAGACACCACTCCAGAGCCTAGCTATTCACTCAACCTAATGCACTGATACCACCTATGACGACCCGACTTCCTATCTCCAGGAAGCCGCGTCACTAATTAAGAAAGAAAGGGATAGAAGAAGAAAAAGAAAGAGAAAGAAGAAACGCAACAACAACAGATAACTCACAGCGGAACGAATGAAATATAATATATCACATAAAATATTACATAGTATCATATTACATCAGAGTACACAACTTATACAACACATATTAGACAGTTATAAACATCTGTCAAACTATACAACTCAAGTTATCACAAGATACAGATACAACAAACACAGCGGAATCATGATATATCTACACGTGGAAGCCTCCTGCTCCATATCTCCTCCAGAATTCGTCAAGCTAACCTGAATCACTTGACTACTCATACATTGTAAGAGTACCCAAGAGTTTAATAAAACAGAAAATAAACATTCGGGTCAGACAAGGGTCTGGTGTGAGTAAACGGTTTAAAATTGCTTAACTTTAGAAAACCTTTGTAAAGAAAAGGTATCGCGTAAGACTTCCCACGCATAAACATGGAAATTTTTTTACCTTACGCTAACCAAAACATTTGATAGGAAATCCGGTGATATTATAATAGTGTCTAGGGTTTTCAAGTAAATATGAAATAGCCGAAATTGTTACATTATTAAATTCCAGCTACTAGCCACAAAAGTGGGTAATACAAACAAAACCGTAGGGTCTCGTAGGAAGAATGGGTTTCCATCAATGGTAGGGCTACTGGGGTACCGCCCGTCATAGTACGTGGCCTAGATCACCGTACCGAGGAGTACGCCTGCTCCCCTGCAACACAAGGATGGGACCATCCCTTACTGGACAGTCCCGAACAAGACGACCCCGCAGTCGGCGCGCGATTCCAACTGCCCACACAGCCGAAATAAAAGGGACTTCTAGACAGGGGAAAATCTTATCCTGAAATGGGCGCTACCCACCTAGCCTTGCTGCACCTCCCCTATTTTAGCCATTTCCGGGTTGATGAGGCTTGAGGCTGCGATTACCTTTATAGAACATGTCTATCTTAGAATGCCCATCGCCCGCCTGACGATGTTCTGAAAGCATTCAATCCATACAAGTTCGTTCTGGGTTCGAACGAAACCGAAGGCACTATCTCGTTACACTCATTTTGGAATCACCCTCAGAGTCAACGACCATAGCCCTTGCACTCTAAAACACTATCTCGAACCTATAAGTACTATTCCGTCAAACTCATTACGTGATCACTCACAGAGTTATACTGACGAATAGTTCTTAAACCTCGAGTCTTCACTTGCACTCCACTTGGATTCACGACCGAACATTTAATTGGAATCGATGTGGTTTTCGGATATCCAAATATGGAAACCCGATCCCGATCTCACCGAAACCAAACGCCATTTTAATGTCCAAGTTGTACTTAAGGGTTTAAACAATTAAAACTTATGTTCAGGATGATATAAACAGATAGATGAATCACATTATCACAATAGATAATTCATAATAAACATTCATCTCACAAAGCAGCATATCACATAACAGAGATATCTAAATCATCCAGTATCAACCAATCATCCAATATCAATCAATCATCCAATATCGATCAATCATCCAATATCGATCAATCATCCATAAACAAAATTGATTAACTCTTAATCAATTGGATTAACCTTAAATCCTTCTTCATTTATTTATTCCAAATAAATAAATTAATCATCACTTAAGGATCTTCTTTAATTAATCTGCCACGATTAATTATCTTTTAATTACATTCAAGTAATTAAGCTTCGATTCCTTAATTAATTCCACAAATTAATTACTCTTAACCATATACAGTAATGAACCTTTAATTACTATCATTAATTACATTAATTAATGATCCTTCATTTACTTCCACTAATTAATCAACTATAATTAATTACATTAAACCTTAATTAATTACGTTTATTAATCAACCTGGATTAATATCATTATATTAATTTATGATCCTAATGAATTAATAATTACTTTAATAATTAAATAATTACCTTGTAATTAACCATCTTAATTAAACATAAACAGTAATTAACAACTTGTAATTACTTATCTTAATTAATTATCTTCTTAATTAATTATATTAGCCCTTGATTAATTAATCTAATTAATTAATCTTTAATTACTTCATTAAGTAATTATTATTCAATTACATTAATTAATAATCCTTAATTAATTGCTTTATTAATTAATTGCATTTTAATTAATTACCCTCGGTAATTAATCTTAAATTAATCTCATTCATTAATTAATTAATCACATTAATTAATTAACTAAATTAATTAAGTAATTAACCCTTAATTACTTACATAAGTAATTATCTTTTAATTACTTCCATTAATAAATCTTGATTACTCTTTTAATTAATTACTTAACAAATAATTAATCCCATCATTAAATAATCCTTAATCCTTAAATTAATAATTACTTCATAATTAATTAACTTCAACAATTATATTAATCAATTCTTAAATTAATAACATCAAGTGATTATCCATTAACCACTTCCACTTTAATTACTCCCATGAGTAATTTTCCATTAATTACTTCCATAAGCAATTACTTATATTAATTACATTCAGAAATTCATCGTTAATTACTTCATCAAGTAATTACACTTAATTAATTCATAATTAAGTGATTATTAAAATTAAATAAACAATTAGCTAATAATTTAAAATTAATTAAATAATTAATTAGCATCTTATATTTAAAAAAAATCCTTAATTAATTAAGAAAAACATTAAACTTAATTAATTCTTTACTTATTAATAAATCACATTTTAATTAATTATTTTTAAGTTCATATCAAAATAAATTAATCATAATTATCTACATAAATAAATTATTGAAATTAATCCAAATTTTAATAACTTAAAAAAATAAACCATTTTATTGGTTAACAAAATTTTATCAATAACTTTATTGGAAAAATAACATTTGGAAATAAAATTTAAAACTTAAACACTCCGATTATCTAATTTAAACTTTTCATTTCAATATAAATTTAAAACTAAAGTTTTTAAACATTACTTTAAAATTTATCTTAAAACTTTAATTTAATATTTTAAATTCAATCACTAATTTAAATTGGAATTCAAAATTTACTTAGGTAATTACTTTCAAACAAACTTCTTAGCCATTTCAATTTAAAATAAATTCAATTAATACTTTAAAAGTAGTATTTACATTTTATTTCAAAACAACAACTTTAACTTAGGATTTTGTTTCTTTATAAAACTTGTTTACAATTTTAATGCTTGATCTTATTTATTCAGACTCGGGTTTACTTTGCATCTTTATTTCATTAACGGGTTTTAAAACAGCAACCTTATAACATTTAATTATTATTTTTTACAATAATAACATAATACAATAAAAACCAGAAAGCATAACGCCTAAACCCGAAACTAGCTCGGCAAACACACGAGTCTTTCCCGAGAAACCCCCAGCCCCTACAATCTTTGAGTCAAGCCAGAGAAAGCACGTGAGTATATACGAGTAAAACCTCGTCTTCCCCAAACATCATTTTCCAGTGTACAAAAATGTGCACGGTGCACCTAGCACATCACCTCCGGCTGCCGTTGTTGGTCGCGCCTGTCGCCGACGATCACTCTAATGCACTCGAAGCCCAAACCAAACCCAGATCCAAGAATACTCATCGAATCAAAAATTCGACCTCAAGCTCGAACAACTGCGGCTACTCGAACCCCAAAGCCACCCACGGCCGATCACCACATCGCCGTTAAACCTCATCGTCCCTTCCACAAAACTGCCACGTCACAAACTCCATTATCCCCTATATGCGAACACCTCTGATCCTCCATCCAAGTCACGAAAGTCATGACTGTTCAGCCGAGCAAAAACCATAATAAAACCCTAGTTCGATCCAATACGATCAATTCACTCACCTGAAAAATTCCATGGCATTTTTCCCATAATCTACAACTCACAAACAAGCATCGAACAAGATTTCAAACCAAATTATTGAGTGGATAATCGGCAATTCGTCAATTTGCCGAAAACGTCCATTCCCAAATTCCCATTTGAATATCAATTTAAAAATTATAAAATGCATGTTAAAATTCATCATTTTTAACTATAAATCCATTTATAAAATCCAAAGAATGAATCGAAGATATTGATATTTTTACATGAATCAAGAATTCACTGTCATTTCTAAATTTTAACTTATTTATTGAAATAAAAATACTGAATTGATTTTAAACACTATCATGATCCATTAACAACAGTTTTCATTAAATTATCAAAGCTAAACATTGATTGTTTTTAGGAGATTTGAATTTTTTTTTATAAAGTTGAATCTGAAATAGGAAGATAAGATAACAGAGTAACCATCTATACACAGACCAATACACATACATATGCAATTTTGTCAATCCAAAAATATAAATACTGCCGAATTTTCATGCAACATCAAGATTAATTCACAAATTTAACACATGCATTTAAGTTAAACAAAATTTATCTGTTTTTAAAAATATTTACTCACTTGTTCATTATATGCAGAGCACAGCAGTTTCAATTTATTCCAAGCTGTTGAAATCTTTAAATCTGAATAATGCTTTTGATTGCTGAAGAAATTGAATGCATGCATGCTTTAAATTGAAGTTGAACTGCAGATAACTTGCTGTTGATCTTGAACTTTGAAATGCAGGTTGTTGAAGTTGCAGATTTTCAATTTTGCAGTTTTGAAGTTGTAGATCTGCTTTTGCTTTTTGGTTTAAATTCAGATTTGAGAAAAGTTTTAGATTTGTTTTTGGGTTTAATTTTAGGTTTAAAGAAAATTTTTGTTTTGAGCTTAGAAGTGAAAACAAAGGGAAAAGTGTTTGTGAAGGAAAACTAATTTTCTTCTTACAATATTTATTAAAAATTAAAATAAGAATAGTGCCACTTGTTTCCAATTTGAACAAATGTCATTAGCATGTTTTTTAAATAATACAAGTGTTAAAGATCTTTGCAAAATTGTTTCTAAAACCTTATAAAAATAATAATTATATTTTATATCTATGTAATACGGATATTTGTATTTATGAAATGTTTTTATGTTAATAAAATTTGAATTTTTACATAAATATACAAGTACGAAATCTTTTAAAGAAAATATTATAGAGCTAGTTATAATACAAATAAATCCTTCTGTGTGTAATTTTAAAAATCTAAAACATTTATTTTTATAACCATTTAAAATTAAACGCTTTAACGAAAACAAACGAAACTTTATTTAGACTATCATATTTAAAAATAAACAATTATCTTATAATTTGAAAACAAATGAATTAATTTTTAAATCAACTTTTGAAAAATATAAAGTTTTAAAACAAAGTTTTAAATTACAATTCATTTATATATAAATTATTAATAGATTTAAATTAAATTTCAAAACAATATCAAATTATAACATATACGTACATGTATATTATAATTTGAAAATTCATCTTTATTTAAAACAAAAGATATTCTATTCACAACATATATTATAAACAGAATAAAATTTATTGGCATTGAAAAGTAATTCTTATCAAATTTTAAATTGTTAAAAAGACATTGATCAAAATTACCACATTGAAAATTTATTAACCTTTAAAAGATTAAATTTACCAAATTAAATTAAAATTATAAAGAAAAATTATCAAATCAATTTAATTATTAATACAGATTATTAAATTGATATTGCCTAAAATTTCGGGTCGTTACAATAATCCCCCCTTAAAAGAGGATAAATTATTTATAAATAATAAAATGTAATATCCCAGAATTTTCAAGAATTTAAAATGTGATAATCTCTCAATTTAAATTATTTGAACTGATAAAATCGTTATTTCAAAAATAAATAACTACGTAATAATAACATAATGTCTTAATTATGGTTATTGTAACGACCCAGAATTTATGATAATTTAAATTTGAATATTTAATTGAATTTAAATATTAATAAGTGAAATTTTGAATTCGAATAATTTTATTTCGAATAATTGGATTTAATTGAATAATTAAATCGATAATTTAATAGTTGAAAATTCCAGAAACAATTGAAAATTGAGTTAAATATGATTGAAAATGATTTGTAAAATTTTATTTTATCATATTGGAGTTAGAACGATGTTTTAGAACTTTTAAACTCGAATTAAAAGTTAATTTGTGAAAATTGAATATTTTAATATTTAATTATCGATTGTAAAATAGCCAATTTTTGAACAGTCTCAGAATTGGACGAAACTAGTTCCATTGGATCCGTAATAGTTTGTTATTACGGATTTCAATTTTCGTAGCAATCGGAGTTTTCGTTTGATCGTGGCAGCTCGAAACGCATCGAAATTGTTTTAATATTAATTTGGCGAGTTAAAATAGCCATTTTTCAAACAGTCTCGGATTTCGACGAAACCAGTTTCATTGGATCCGTAATGTGATATTATTGTATGGTTTCAAATTTCATGTCAATCGGATTTACCGTTTGTCCGGTGCAAGCTAAAACGCCTAGAAAATCGTTTAATCGGTTTAATTTTAAATTGAACGTTTATTGCCATAACTCGCACAGATGACCGAATTAGCTCCCAAAACACGTTCCATTATGTTCAGAACACGGGGTAAACCTTAGGAACGCCAACCGGCACGCTTCGTTTGGAGTTCGGAAAATCCGGGATGAATAGTGTACGTCGATTTTTCTATAAAAGCCCCCTCTCTTCATAAATTTGCAAAAATTAAAACCCTAACCCTAATTTCAATTGCCCAGCCGCCATTAATAAACCAAAGGCCAGAAATTCATCATTTTATTCTCTTAATCTCTCTCAATCTATATACAATTAGCCAATATGCTCAACTACAAAGTCGAAGAGCTCGATGAGAGCTTTGATTCTATACGGTGATGATCGGAATTTGAGCGACGAGGAGGGGGCTACGTGCCCGCATTCACCATCAGGTCAGCCTTGTTTTGTGTGAAAAATAGGGGGCCGAGCTCCACCCCATGGCAGCCGAGAGTAGAGGGAGGTTGTAGCTTTCCAATGGAGGTCTCTGATCTATTTTTCGTCGATGTTGGTGGTCGCAGCATTAAACCCTAATTTGGATGGAAGTGGGTTCATGTTCGGCTTTCCTACACATGAACTTGAGAGAGGAGATGAAGTGAGGTGCGGCCCTGATGAAATCTAGCCAGATCCAACGGCCCAGAGGAGATATGGGTTAAAAAAATTGAAAATATGTTGTAAAATTGATATATATAAATTCGTGAATCTTTAAAAATTCATAACTTTTTCATACGAGATCGAAAACACACGAAACCAGTTGCGTTGGAATCGTATGGACGAGAAATACTCTATGGAATTAGATTGGAGTCGTTTGGAGTTAGTGAGAATTTCGGGTAAAATTAAACGCACGTTTAATTTTATTCGAAATAAATCGCTAAAACGAAATTGAAATCAAGGTGAGAACTTCTCACTCAATCGAATAGTTTCGATTTAAATTTTAAATAGTTATATTTAAAAATTTTGAATGTATGTTTGAATGATGATTGTTATCTATTGATTGTTAAAATAGACATTATGCGCCGTTAGTAAGCGGAGGTTATTTATTAAAAACATTTACCGCGAATATTTCACAGTATAGTGAAATTGGTATTATTTATGTACTTGGAGTTGATTTTCCCGCATTATATAGCGGATGAGACCCTATTGCGTCGTCTATTAAGCGGATAATATTTTATAAATCCCATATACCACGATAATTCCGTACTGGAGCGGAATTGGTATTGTGCTAACATCTTTGCATGCAGGGAAACAGGTTGGAGGGATCCAACTGGATTCCTCAACTGTATTGATTTATTTACAGATATTGTGATATTTGTTGATTATCATATCGATATATGATATTTGGATGTCGTGATTGACTATTTGGTGCTGCTGCATCATCGGATCCATTTTTGAAGTTTTAAAATAATGATTTTGGTTTTTAAAAGAATTTTTAAAGTGATTTTTGAAAGTATACATTTTATTTAATTTTGAATTGTTAATTTTATGGTTATAAAAGTTATATTTTTGGGAAAATAATACTTAAGTGTAATTTTGGAGTTAAATAAGTTTTAAATAACATTTTGTAAATTAATAAAGAGATTGGTTTATTTAAATTGAGATTTTTGAATTATTATAAACGGTTTATATAAAAGATTTATAAAATTTATATTTATAAGTTAAAGATATTGGAATTATAAAACGAGCTTTTATAAGTATTAAAATAAAGTTGTCTCTAGTTTTATAAGTAAATAAGAATTTTAGATTTATGAATAAATGATGATATAAAAGAATGTATATGTGAATAAATGGATTATAAGTAATTTACTTATAAGCTGGATTCGACATGTAAATGAGATATAAATGGAATTTGTTAATAATGAGATTTATAAATCGAAGCTTATAAATAGAAATGTAATTTATAAACATTGTTTATAAAATCGAAATCAATCTAAACTGACAAATTGAATATTGAAGTTTATTAAAGGAAATATATTCACGATTTTGGACAGTGAATACATTATTGAATGAAATAGTCATGTTTGGCAAAAGGAATATTATAGAATGAAGTTAATTATTTTAAAGATGTTTTAAAATGTATTATGAATCGAAACCATAGATTTCAACATTTATTGTTGAAATAGACATTTTCGAGAAAGAAGGAAATGGTGGACTATAACACTGTTGTTATAGTAAATGGTTTCTGAAAAGAAATGTTTTATATAGTATTGGGATTTATATATCTATTTAAACTTTGAATCCCTATACTAGTGATTTTGGGTCGTCGTAACGATGTTTTACGCAACATTCGTTTTGACTCAAATAAATGTGTTAAGAGAATGATTTCCTTAAAGGAATGAAATATATACTTAATTTCGATTTAAGAATATTGAATATTTTCCAAGTGTTGAAAATGAATGGATTTGTAAATTACTTATTATTTAATAAGTATGAAAATGTTTTCCAATATGAACTGGATATTTTGGGACTTTATCTGATAAAGATAAATTGAAAATGAATATTAGAAATCGATTTGAAAATCGTATATTCGTAGATGTTTTGGAATTATAAATTCATTATGGAATTTATAAATGAAAAGGGGAATTTGTTTAAAAATAAACGTTGATTTATTTTTGAAGTGTGGAAATTATATATCTTGTAAAGATATTTTGGAAAATAAATAATTTGAAAAATTATTTGGAATCTGGTGATGTTGAGCATGCCTATTGATAGTTAAATAATCCGACTATCAATATTTACCTTTAAATAGGTATTTGTTGTGAATTGCTTGAATTTGAATGCCACACTTATTTTTGAATAAGCGCTCGCTATTCGGGTTAGCCGGGAAAGGACTTTGGGGTCGTATAACCCATTCCGAATATGTGATACATCGTAATGGATTGCATTTGATGACCGGTGTTGAAGACCGGATATTTTTGAAAACGGAAGGATTACCGTTGAGTTACTCTGCATCGGCTGATCTCCGATATAGAGGTTTTATCACCCTTAGTGACGGGAAGTCCGGACGTGATTAGAAATTATCTGGAATGCAAGGACTTCTTTGTAAGTGCCTTCGTTTCTGTTCGAGCCCGGAACAGACTTGTATGGATTGTATGTCTGACATTACAAGTTGAGATATAAAGCTGATTTCTTTCAAATATATTTCTGTTGGTGGCGGAGAATTTATTCTCTTAGCTTAACACCCTTCTCTGAGACATACGAGCTCAGAGGTTATATAGTTGAAGGTTATTAGTGATATACTCCCAATTTGGTAGTGTGACATGCTGAGTGTTGCTGTGAAATGATCATTGTTTGATCATTTGTGATAGGATCATTTATTTGATCATTTATCTTGGTGATCATTTCTATGATCATTTGTTGACCCAAAGCACAGTTTTTGTATAAAGCGTGGCTTTGTGGACGAGACTTCGTCGGACCTCACACCCCGGAAATGGTCAAAACAGGAAGGATGCGGCAAGGTTATTAGGGGTAGCACCCCTTTAGTGTATGTCATTCCTTCTGGATAGAGGTGGTATCATGGTATGGAACCCAGATATTTAACTTATGTTGTTGCTACAAATTTTGTGATTGTTGGAAATCGAGGATCCTCGGATAGATCGGTTACGATCGGGGGATGACATATTTGTGTCAGTAGTTACCCAGTTAGGGTTAACCCGGCCTTGTGTTGGCAGAGATCCGGTTTGGTTTTCGGGTCGTCTTTCCAGAGGCGTACCTATGTGGCAATGGGAAGTTCCTTGGCCTGACCATTTGTTGGAAATCCAAAGAAATAATACGATCTTGTACGGTTTTAGTTGTAGAACCTATCATTCACTTATGGTGGCGCCCCACTGTTTGGATCGTAGCTATATTAGGCATAAGTGCGGAATGCCTATGCTGGCTAAGATTTATATTCTACTTTCGAAATTGTTTTCTACACTATGCACTAGTAATAATATCAAATGTTTCTTTTAAATGCGTATCAAGCATCTTTGACTATCATAAGGAGAAATCTCCTCCGATTCTGCGTTTGCATTGTGTGTGTGTGCCAGAGGCCTTATGGTAGTCTCATTTTTAAAAGCATTGCGAATTGACTTCAAAAATATTCCTCTATGTTGATTTTAAAGAAAAATAAACTGTTTTAGTTCTCACACCAGTCACATGACTGACTCGGAGTTTATTGTTTTCCTTCCTAAACTCTGGGTGCCCACCAATTTCCACACGGGCAGTCAAGAGTTAAGGTTTATCAGGATATTCAGGAATTCAGGAGTTGCAAGAGGCAAGCTGGATGGCATGGCGTATTCACTTGTATATAGTATTTCTTTTCCGCTGTTGATGTTGTTTGTTGTTGTACACTCTGATGTAATGAAATGAAATGTAATGTAATATGATGCAATGTAATAACTGATATAGTTCTTGTTTAAAGATTATTCATTTATCTATTATATGTTGTTCCGCTGCGAATTGTGAGATTCTGATGTTGTTCTGTTATTTCTTTCTGTTCTGTTCTATCTTTTTCTATCTTCTTCTACTTTTTCTTCTTCTTTAACCCTAACCTTTCGGTTTTTCGGCAACGAAAAATCGAAAACGTTACAGTTATAGATTAATTTTAAAATAATTATTATTTTGTTTATGTAAATAAATTTTAAATAAACTTATTGTTTTCAAAATTAATAAGTGTGTTTAAAAATATTTATATCTGTGTATTTAAATTGATTTGAAAATAGGATGAATTATTTATAAATAATAATGAGCTTATTTAAAAATTGATATTTATACTTATATAAATTTATTTTAGATTTGGATTTTTAAATTTGACTTTGAATTGAATTTAAATTTAAATTCAAGGGAATATACATACATATTAAAATAAATAATAATATTGGTTTTAAAATATATAGATAATGTTTTTAGTTAAAAATAAGATTTGCTTTATATTTTTTCTTTTTATAGAAATTTATTTATAGAAATTTGAAATTGTATTTGTTTAATAAAAATAAATACAAAGGACTTTCGAAATAGAACTTTAAAATGAGTTTGCAATATTACATATAATTTTATTTAAATTATAATTGGTTTATTTTATTTTATTTTAAAGATTGTATTTTATATAAATTTAGCAAACAATTATAAATGTATAAATGTATTTGTTAATTAAGAGTTTAAATAGAAAAGTATTTATGAATTAAGAAAACATATTAGTTAATTAGGAAATTAATTTAAAAAGTTTTTAAAATTATTTTAGGATAACAATAAATAATTTTGACAAGTGTTAAGTTAGAAATCATTTAGATAACAAGTGTTAACACATTTGTGTAAGCTAAAGACAAGTGTCCATTTTTTTTAAGTTTTCTTTCAATTTAATAAAACTGAAAATTTGCCTATATAAACACTATATTCTCTTCACTTTCTTTTTCTTTGAAATTTATGTTCATTCCTAAAAGAAAACAAGAAATATCCATGCAACTTTCACTCTTCAAATACCAGAAAATCCTCTAATCAAATCTGGAATTCTCCTCAAACAAAAATCTGAAAACCCATGATCAGTTTAAATTCATATCAAAACAAATCAGTAAGTGAATCACTTCCTCTTCTATCAAAATTTGCAATCTTTACTCTTCTTAAACCAGAAAATCCTCAAACCAATGCGCAAATCAAATCTGAAAATTTGTTTCCCTGTAAAACCTCTTAAGTTCAAATCTGGAAAATTTATTTTCCCTGAAATTTTTTTTCCCAAACCTGCCATCTACTCCTCAAATTCAAGCACCATCCAGAAATAAATTTGACTGTAACCCATTTTCCAACCAAATACCATAACCTGAAATCTTGTGCAAATCAAAACTGCATGTCTGTAGTATGTTTTAAAAACAATTCAAGTATTTGCATATTTTCGAGTGCATGCAAGTGAATAATCTGGGTTAAGGCAACCTGAAGCATTTCCGTTGAAAACATTTCAATTTAAAGGCTTTTCTGTTTCAAAAGAGGCTTCAGCTTCAAGTTCAAAATATTTTGCAACTACTCCGGTTTTAAATTTTCAAGTTCAAGTGTTTGCAAGTTTTCAAAATACAAAATCTGGAAAGCAGATTCAGTTTGAAGGCTTCCAGTTCTTTTTCAAACCTCTACACTTCATTTTAAAAGATGTGAGTAAACATTTTACAAAAATTTAAGTAGTAATTTTCTGTTGCATATGAGTTTGTGATGATCTTTATTTTATATAAGTTTGCTTCTGTTCTCTGTGTAAATAAATAGGCAATATGTGTTGTATGCTTTGAATCTGTGCATGCTTGATCTTCTTTGTTTATTTTTCCTTACTGCAAAATTTAAGAAATAGTCAGAACTAAAAGCTGTCTCAATTTTAAACAAATGTTAAGCCTTAGATTTAAAAAAAAATAAGTTAGTTTAATTATAAACTAAGAACTAGGAATAGAACTAAGTATCTTGTGTTTGAAATTTTCTGGAAAATAAACAAAGCAGTGACACTTAATCACCAATGTTTGAAATCAAATGTTGAAATTGGATGAAATAATTTATGTAATCTGGATTGTCACTGGGAAATATGAATTTTAAAAGGAAAATATCAATTTTTAATAATGTATCGAGTGATGATTTGGGTATTAACTGGAATTTGGGTTTATGTCAAAATCTGTTGATCAATGTATTTTGGGGTGTTCGGTATTTTGGGTAGACGTAGCGGAAGCATCTGGTGGTACGGAAAAAATAAGGGGATGGTTGTTTGATGATCGTGGCGTCGACAGCAAGGAGGATTAGATTCTAAACCTAATTTTGGGTCTAGCTGTAAATTGAATCATTGCTTTGCTTATGGTGATTCAAGTTGCATATAATTTTGGGAGAAGGAAGAGCGGTGGGTCGGCAAACCCTAGCTGGAGTTGTAGGGGTTATCGTGACCGGAAGCGTGAGTTCCGGGGAATTTCCTGATGATGGTTTGGGTTTCAGTTCATCCTGGGTACTCGATTTCAAATCGAGGCATGAGATGATGTTCTGTTGATCGTAGGTGCTTGTAGGGTGGTTGGGTGACTTGGCGATGGAGTAGTCGTTGACCGGAGGTGATTCCGGCACTGGTGCAGGTGCACGTGACGTTTTGGGTGTCAGTGGGTTGTGTTTTCTTTGGGTTGTTGTTTATCTCGAGTAGGTCTCGGGTATAAGGTAGATGACTCGAGGGGGAAACTCGCGTAATTCAGGGTTGTGGCTCGAGTGTTTCTGTGTTTTTGCAAGCCTGATTTAAACTGTTAAGTTTAACAGTTTTTAAATTTTAACTAAAACGTTTTTTTTTTAATTTTCAAGTCAAATTGTTTTTAAAAAAGAAAAGATAGTGCACTTTTTTCTTGGTTCAAGTATACATGGGTTGGACCCAAATTGAAATGTTCAACCAGATTTTTAATTTAAAATAAAGTAAGTTTGAAACTTTAAATAATTCAAGCTAAATTAAATTCTTGAAAATTTATTTCTTTGAATTGATTTGTTTATATGAATGAATTTGTATGAATGGTTTAAAATGTTTGAAGTTAAAACCTTAAATGTTATTTTCCAACTTATTTTGTAATATAAAGGAAATTCATAAGGAAATGTTTTATTAAATTAGTTGATGAACAATAATTTATAATTAACAATTAAAGATTTAAGTAATTTATTAATTGAAACTAATGATTGTTAATTAATAATTAAAGGCAGGTAATTAATGATTTCTTTATATTTCAAATTAATTAATGAATTAAGTTAAGTAAGTTTTCAAGGTTAATTAAAGATAATGTTTATCTTAAGAATAATTAAGTTTTAATGAATTGTAAGTAATAAGGTTAATTAAGAAATTTTAAGTTTAATTAATTAATTTAATTAATTATTTAAAGGGTTAATTAAGTAATTAATTAAGTATAATTATTAATTTAATTAACTAATAATTATGATGATTTAATTAATGACTAATGTTTAATTAAATTATAATCATTAGTTAATTAAGTAATTAAACTAGTAATTAAGTTTTAATTGGGTTTTCTTAATTAATAATTAAAGGGTTATTAATCTATAATGCAAGTTAATTAAGAATTAATTAACTATTATTAAAGGTTAATTAATTGTAAGTAATGATTGATTAATTATAATTATGGATTAATTTATTTGTAATTAAGGTTGTTAATTAATAATTAACTTTTATTAATTAATGATTAAGGATAATTAATTAGTTAATTAAGGTTAATTAATTATAAAAGTAATTAGGGATTGTTTACTTTGTATTAAAGGACTGATTAATAATTAAGGTTTATTAATTAATAGTTGAAGATTAATTTGGTTAAAGAGTAATTAAGGGATAAATTACTCGATTATGATTTATGGGGTGTTTGTGATCAAGCTGAGTTAATTAATTTGTTAATTAATTAAAGATAGTCACTTGATAAATGATTAAGTATGATTACTTAATAAGTTTTGATAAGAGTAATTACTTAAGATAAGTAATTGATGAATAAATTACGGGGGTAATTGAGATAAGTGAAATTACTTATTTGGAAGTAATTTTAAATGGATAATTACTTGGTAAAGTAATTAAGGGTTTATTACTTGGTGTAATAAATCAAAGAATCCATAAAAGTAATTAAAAGAAATTAAGAAGCAATTAAGAATAATTAATTACTGTTTATATTCATTAAAGTTGATTAATTGAAAATAATTAATTTAAGCATTGTTAATTAATATAATTAATTAAGAAATAATGTAATTAATTATAGTTAATTAATTAATGGAAGTAATTAATTAAGGTTCATTAATTAATATGATTAATGAGAATAATTAAGGATTAACTACTTGATTAAGAGTTAATTAACCAAGGTTGATTAATTAAGATAATGATTAATTGGTTTAATTAATGGATAAGAATGCAAGATTTATTGTGATGAAGGTAATTAATTTAATAAATTCTAAATTAATCAAGAGATGAAGTAATTAATTTAATTCACTTTAAATTAATTAGAGATAGAGATAGTTAATTTAATCCATTTTAAATTAATTATGTTGTGGTTATGTAAATCATTTCTTATGTATGAATGGATGACATTGATTGTCTTGAATGGATGTAATCTCAGAAATGAGATAAGTAATGTTGTGTGGTATGAATGCTTGGTTGCATTGTGATGGTAATATAGATTGTCTATTGTGATGATGATATGGATTACCTATTTTGTTATGGATCATCTGTTTATTTTGATAATGTGATTATCAATTGTGACTTGTGAGTTATCTATCTGTGTGTATATAGATAATTAAATTGAATTGTTTAACCTTAAACAACTTGGACCTAAAATATACGGTTTGGATTTCGATGAGACCGAGATCGGGTTTCCATATTTGGATATCCGAAAACCACATCGATCCAAATTAACGATAGGTCGTGAATCTTATGTGAAGAGTGAAGACTCGAGGTGTAAGGACTATTTGTCAGTATAACTCTGAGGGTGATTCCGAGATGAGTTTGATGGGTAGTACTTTTAGATTCAAGATAAAGACTCAAAGTGCAAGGGTTATTGTCGTTAACTCTGAGCGTGATTCCAAAATGAGTGTAACGAGATAATGCCTTCGGTTTCGTTCGAACCTGGAACGAACTTGTATGGATTGAATGCTTTCAGAACATCGTCAGGTAGACGATGAGCGTTCTAAGGGATGTGTCCTATAAAGGTAATCGTAGCTTCAAGCCTCATCAACCGGGAATGGCTAAAACAGGGGAGGTGCAGCAAGGCTAAGTGGGTCATGCCCAAGTAGGATGAGATTAATCCCTGTCTAGAGTCCCTTTTATTTCGGCTGTGTGGGCGGTTGAATAGCTACAACCGCCGGGGTTGTCTTATTCGGAACTGTTCAGTAAGGAATGGTTCCGGCCTTGTGTTGCAGGGGAGCGGGCGTACTCCTCGGTACGGTGATCTAGGCCATGTACTGTGACAGGCGGTACCCCACTAGCCCTGCCATTGTATGGAATCCAAAATCCAATAAGTGCCATCGGATTTGATTGTGTTACCCACTTTTGTGGCTAGTAGCTGGATTTTAATAAATGTAACAATTTCGGCTATTTCATATTTATTTGAAAAACCTGGAACTGTTATAATATCACTGAATTTCCTAGCAAATTTTGTGGTTAGCGTAAGGTAAAAACTTTTCCATGTTTATGTGTGGGAAGTCTTACGTGATACCTTTTCTTTCAAAAGGTTTTTAAAAATTAAGCAACTTTAACCGTTTACTCATACCAGACCCATGTCTGACCTGGAGTTTATTCTGTTTTTCTTAAACTCTTGGGTACTCAAATTTTTACGAGTTGCCGGGGGATTCAGGTTGGCTTGACGAATTCTGGAGGAGCAATGGAGTAGGAGGCTTTTGCGTATAGATATATAGTATTCCGCTGTGTGTTCTCTGAGTCTTTTGTTTGTGTTGTATTTTGAGTTGTATAACTAGACAGGTGTTTATAACTGTCTTGTATGTGTTGTTTAGTTGTGTATCTCCGATGTATATGATACTATGTAATGTATGTGATTAACATAATTTATTCGTTCCGCTGTTTAGATTTTGATGTTGTTTCTTTCTTCTTCTCTGTCTTTTCTCTTTTCTATCCCTTTCTTTCTTAAAAATGATGCAATTTTCTGTGGTGAAAAAGTCGGGTCATTTCAGTGTTACTCTATATACATAGCATTTTAAGAGTTTCTTATCTAAGTACTATCATCGGCCTGGACAATTATAATAGAATGTCCTTATAGCTGCTAATATACACACATAAAGTAATGCAGTGGAAATATGAATACTATGGTAGGTAAACATCCAGCTCCTCTCTAAGAGCCCGAAGCGTCCACAACTAAACCTAGATATATACTCAGGGTTGACCTGAGCATTATAAGAAAATAACATTCCAGATGAGTCTGGTAAACCAGCATGATAAATTCAATCATATTAAAAAATTTAATATTTATAAAATCCTTCAAAAATAAAGGTATCTAGTAAGACCAAGCCGTGAATAAACACGGACAGGTTTTTTCCTTATGATAACCAAACCATTTCTTAATAAAATCTAGTGATATTATAATAATGTATAGAGTGATTAATATAAGTAAGAAAATAGCTATGCTGCGTAAAGTGTACACCGTAACAATAATAGTTATAAAATCAAAATCACTAAGGTGCATTCGCTAAATTATGTAGGGTTTCCACGGAGACGCCCTTGTTTCAATGAGGTAGATTTTCTGCACAAGATCAAAGATATCCTCTTGAGCAGCGTACGTCTCTAGTAAATGTACCAAGGTAAACACAACTAGCCCCAACATCTGAACACTTTCATGAACTATACAGAACCAAGTATTAACAACTCCAGGGCCCAACAATCGAAAGCATCTCTAGATATGGAATTATATACTCCCAAAAGTTAGCTAAATCAGGGATTGTGCATTCTTACTTTGGGTCATTACCGATGTCAAGGCTACGTTCGACATCTCTCACATGATTCTTCACCACTCAAATAGAACACGAATACCTAAGTGGATTCTAGCATCACGAACCTTTTCCAAAGCATAGATCACGTATATGGTTTTGAAGTGGTTATTGTTCCAAGTCATCTCATATAAGTACACTCTCCTTGCTTACCGGACGCTCAAAAACCAATTGGTAGATTTTTGATCAACTCAACCCCGGTTCTTTCAGAAAGAAACAAACAATACATCAAGGTGGAGATCCTCTTCAATCTAGATGGATTTCCTTATCATGCATCCTAGAAGGCAAGACGAGTTTGTACGTAGAGGATAGCATCATCTTGGTTTGCTTTTATATATTTCCTTAGTTAATATTTGGTAACTTTTAATAACAATGAGAATGCTCGCATATGGAAACTAAGTCCCATATACTTTCCCTAAGCAAGTAAACCACAATCAAATATCAATTCACATAAAGCATGATCAAATCACCTAAATGATTTTTAATCCCATTTTAATCAATTTGTCCTTTATTAATTAAAAACAAACTCCAACTATTCTTTCATTAATTAAAACTTCCTTATTTAATTAAACTCCCTTTACTTAATTAAACTTCCTTTTAATTCAAACTTAACTTGTTAAATTTGTATATAGATTTACTTTTCCTTTATAAAAGATATATATTGTATTTTTACTATTTACGTATTACTATTCACGTATTTACTATATACGTATTTACTATACATGTATTTACTAGGTACATATTACTATACACGTATTTTACTATGCATTTGTACTCTTTTCTATACCTCAAAAGTATTCATATACTTATCTCAAATGGTAAAGTATATTCACAAATCAATAACAATATTTGCTTACTTTAAAATATAATCATAAATGTTAAAAACAATTGTTACTAAAACATTGTTACTATAAACCCCTTTTCTTTTATAAATTGCATATATAACCTTCTTTATTTTTTTTCCAAAAGATTCTATACTTTTTATTATCTTTAAAATTCTCTTATAAAGATGTAATTACTTTTATAAGGGTTCAAGGCAAGTTGTAACAACTCGCATTTTTGATAACTAAAATTTTCAACTAAATAAGATTTTTGGAATTTAATATTGGGAGAAATTAAAATTTGTGATTTATAAATGGAAAAGATTATTAGAATGTAATTTAATAATGTTGATTTAATGTGATTGACAACTATTTTAATGTAATTTCAATCAATTGATATAATTGTAAAGATTAATTTGGTTATAATTATAAATAAGGAATAAAATCAGTGTTGTATTTAATGGTGAAATTATATGTAATTAATTGAAATTGGTAGTACAGAATATGTAATTAGTTTTGGTAAGTAATCTATAATCTTTGTTTGTAAAAAATAAGTTGTGACAATTGATTTATTATCATCTCATTAATTAAATAAGTTGAAATTAATTGGAAATTAATGTTATTAAATATTGCAGTTAATATGAGTTAAAATGTTAACTGTAGAATAATGAATGTAATAAGATGGAAACTTATGTTAAATGAATTCATAAGGTATTGGTTGATTTAATAAAAGGAGTGTAAATCAAAATAAAAGAATTTATTGGAATTTAAAATATAATTAGCTGGAATTTTATTGCAGTTGTAATTGATCGTTGATTTAATGTAATATTTAAATATTGGGTTTAACACGGAAAACTGTATTGTAAAAGATTATCAATTCCTATGTAATCAAGAATTATGAAATTTTTTAACTTTTAATTTGGAATTTAAAAGTGATTAAATTGATTTTAAATTAATAATTCATTTAATTAATGTGTAAAATTTGCCTTTTTGGGTACTGTCTCCGGTTTCGACGGAACCAGTTCCATTGGATCTATAACAGTGAACTATTATAGGATTTCAAGTTTCGCAAGGATCGGACATATCTTTTGACCATGCGAGCTCGAAACGCGTAGAAATCGGTTAATGGAATTTAATGAATATAATTTGATTTTGAAAGCTAACTTCTGCATACAATGAAATTGGGGTTTGAAACTAGTTCCATTGAGTTTAAAAATATTTAAAACATATATTGTTATATATTGGATGACTCATTTTTGTTTCGGGAACAAAACGGGCTTTTCGGGTCGTTGTTATCCTTTCGACCCAAATCGATCTGTCCATCCATTCTTATCCATCTCTGTGTATATAAAAAGATTTTTTTATCTAACCCTAGCAGTCAATTTTTGCATGTACTTGTATTCTCATATGCTCCTTCCTTCCTTCCCAATATCAGACATATCAAAACCCTAAATTACCAATTCCAAACCAATCGAAAAATTCAAACTCCTCAAAACTTGTCGAAATATATATCATTGGGAAGCTCTCGATGAACATGATCTGCAGCTGCTATATGTATTTCGATCGTAGGTTCCGTTTTAGTCAAAAATCATTGAAACGGTTTTGGTCGTCTATCCTAGGGTTTCACGATCAATGGTGGATCATCGACTGTACGACGATCGAAGGATACTGGAGTGTAGAGGGCGATGAACGGAGTCGATCCATGGCCTCCTTCACATCCAACATGCTCAGGTTAACCAGAAAATGATGATTTGTGGCCGAAAATCAAGCTCGGTGCGGAGGCTGGCATCATCACCTTGGGCGATCGGTCAGAGGGAGTAGGGGCGGTCTGTGGCGGGGGTTGCGATGGTCTGGTTTTATCGAGGCGAAGGGACCTCCAGGCGCATGCGACAGTAGGGTTTGGTGGCGGCTATGGTAAGTTCCTACATTCTGAACGAGTTGAGGAAGGTTAGCATAATTACAAAAATGCCCTTGTCTTATTTTAATTTAAATTTCAAACTTTCTAATATCCATAACTTTTGCATACAGCTTTGATTCGCGCGCGGTTTCTTCCATTGGGTTTGTATTAAAATTTCATACAATCTGAAGTTGATTTGTTTGGATTTGGAGACTGTTCAAATTTGGGCATCTTTTGGATTTTAATTCGACTAACATTAAAGGTGAGTGTTCAAACCACTCATGAAATACTAAAATATTATGATGTTCGTTATGTTAAAATCATGAAGTGGTTTAAATTTATTAATTGTTATTTGTTAGTTTAAAATTGACATTCATATTGAATTGGATCGATAATGTAATTTAATTTGAAAGTTAAATTGAAACTGGAATTTAATTTGCTAGTTAAACACCCGAGATTTTTAACTAGAAATTTGTTATGATATGTGACTGTCTTGGAAGTTGATTATGATGGATGTGCCTAATGTTTGATATGTTAGATGTTTGGACGTTTTTTTACGCTGATTTATTCCTGTTATTCACCTTAGATGTTTTATGCTGATTTATACTTGTTATTCACCCTAGATGTTACGGGCATCAAATAAATTTAAAATTAAATAAATTAGGAAATAGGTTGAAATAATATATATACCTATGACACCTGATTTGGATTGAAATGATATATATTCATCCCTGAAATAAAAATTAAATTTAACCAATACTTAGCTATAGGATAGAAAATTATATACGGATACCGTTGGTCGATTTTAAATTATTTTTTAAAATTATGAAGTATGTTTTGATTTAATAAAATTTATTTTTTCAAATTTAATTTAAAGATTTTATTTAAAATTTATATTTTATTTAATATAAGTTTTAAAAATCTAAATTTTAAGATTGTATTTTATAATTTTATTTAGTTTTAATATATATATATATATAATTTAAATAATTAACAAAATAAAAATATTTTAAAATTTAATTTAATAAAATATTTAATATATTTTTAAAATATTTATTAAAAAATTTAATTTAAGATAATAAATATAGACTTTTAGAATAAATTTAATAGATGAAAGATTTTTGTAAAAGGTTTTGTAAGGAATTTATAACAAATTTGTAAGAGATTTTGTAATGGATTTTATAAAAGGATTTTATAAAAGCTTTTTATAAAGGATTTTATAAAAGCTTTTTATAAAGGATTTTATAATGGTTTTATAAAGGAGTTTATAAAGTTTTTAAAGGATTATAAAAAGGGTTTTATAAAAGAACTTGTATAAAAGGATTTGATAGCGTTTTAAAGGAATTTGCATAAAAGTTTATGAAAAGTGGAAGAGTTGCAAAGTGTTTTGGAATTTATAAATAGCTTCATAAATAGTTCTAAAGCATATAAATAGTTTATAAATGGTTTAAGAGAGATTTATAAATTATTTCAAAATTGATTGAAAGAAAATCTTCCTCAATATTTATGAATATATTTATACTTTTGGAATAAGTATATGGATATCTTGATATGAGTGTATAAACTGTTTTACGGATATATTTTTACTACGGTGTTAAATAAGCAGTTGGTTGTTAAGGAGACTGGGGTCAGATATATTATACTCTCTGCTAATTTCGAACGACTTGAACAACTGTGCATGTGGTGGAGAGTCTAGAACGAAGTAGGATGATTTGGCGAATGCTACCGGTATGAGATAAGAACGCAGCCCTGACCTTCGGGTCAGCTTGATATGACAAAACAGGAGCAATACCTGGCCATGTGAGGTCGCTCCTCCTATCGGACATGCTTCTTCGATACTATATCTGTCACTTTGTGATTGATTGGTGGCCACCCTCGATTTGATTATAGGAGTGTGTCTCGAGGTGGGTTGTAGTAGCTGCTATGCGTTACCACCAGTACGGGAGTGAAAAAAGGTAGAATCCTACCCTGGGTATTACCTCGCATGCCTTGTCATATGCCTTATCGAGCCCACTATGATTTTGATTTATGTCGTACCTAAAGAGTGCCCCTGATAGCCCACTAGTTATGGTGTAGTTTACAATACTGTATAGACTACGCTGCCTATAAAATGTATTAAGAGGGACATAGGTAACGCCTTAACACTATTTTCAATATTATACTTTACTGATAGACGCTACATATATAGCATATACTATTACATATAGATAGTTTGACGGATCCTTAAGAGATGGAAAAATCCTGTAACATCTCTTAAGTTATTGCACTCACGTTATACACCGGATATGAGATGAAAATCTCGTAACATCTTTAACGCCATTACACACATTTTTCACATGATATTGATTTGATTTACATGAGAATATTTTAGTTCCGACCCGAATGTTTTGTCTTTCATTACACTCGGGTCCGCCTAACCATTTCAGTATTAAAGACTTTATTTCTGGAAGATGAAGACAGAGTTTGGTATATTATATTATTAGAAGTTTTTTCCCCGCATCATTATTGGTATGTCGTTGTCGTACTCTGATTATGTTGTAAGAATTGTGTAATCAAATGTATATTGTAAAATAGCTTCGTGAACTGTTTATATGATCATTATATTTTGTCATTTTTGCTACGAGATATTGTGTTTTGTTTTCTCTCTTTCCTTTTGTTTTCTTATTGAACCCCATTAATAATCTACCCTTTTGAATGGTTTGAGTTAGATATGTGTGGTTTATTGTTAATTTTAACCCTCCAAAAAGACGGGTCGTCACAGTTGGTATCAGAGTTTGGTTTATAGATACCTTAGCCTGTTTAGAGTTTTATTTATTAGAGATCGGGTTAGTAATACCTTAAAATGAGTCTGAGTGTATATATGAGAGATCGTATTTGTTAGTGCTATAAAAATGTTTATTTATTGTGTTAATTTGTTCTATTTAGTATTTATAAAATCTGGTCGGAACATGGGACGTCATGGCATCGATAGGTATTTCCAAACACTTAATAGGGAAGACCGACACAATTGTTTTTAAAAATAGGTAAATAAAATAATTTTACCGAGAATTATATTGTGTATATACAAAAAATATGTATATGTTTTCCATAAATTGATATTTTTATTGTGGTGTGTTGTTTGTTAGGAAATTATAATGTTTGATTATTATAATTTGTTGCTTGATTAGTCCAAGTTCTTAAAACTATTGACTATTGAATGTTATAGAAAATGTAATTTTATGAATATAGTATTAATTATTATTTACAAATAATTAAATTTAAATGGAAATTTGAGAACCTAAATGCTGGTGTTTTGAAATTGGTTTTCCAAAGATTTTGAAAGAAAAAATATAACATTAGTGTTATTTGAAAGTATTTTCGGATATAGATATTTCCAACGTGATTTAAAAGAAATTTCTAAAAGAAATTTAAAAAGGAAATAAATTATATACTCCCCTCTTTTGTCGTTGAAAAATAATTTTGGTGATGATCGCGACATCATCGACTTTCATTTTCGAGTTTCAAAGTGGGAAGACCACTGTAGTAGCTTTACTACACATTTGTTTTGACAAAAAAATTATTTTTATTTTCTTAAGTATGATTTGATATATATATATATATATAAAAGATATGAATTTATAAATTATTTCAAAATGATTTGAAATGAACCAGGTATTTAGTCCTTAAGTTCCTGTTAAATTAATGATTTTCATTTGTGGAAATAAAGTGAAATTTTAATATTTGGAACTTCTAAATGAGAAATAATATATTAGAAGCTTTTAATGAAACTATAAAGAATTGGAGATTTGTCACTTGAAAATTAAAGGATAATGAAAAATTAAGAAGATGTAATATATTAAACATTTTTGTTAACTAAACGAATAAGATAAATTTATGTAACATTCAATTTCATATATAAAACTTATCGGAAATATTTAGAAAGTTGAAATGTTATTATGAATATGTAATAGAATATTATACAAGTAAAATCTTAATAATAAAAAATGTGTCAAAATGAACATATGTTTATAAATGAAAGTTTAAGATGTACAAGAAATGCTATAAACTTAGGTTAATGTTTGAAATGCTTAATAAATTAAATTAAATAGAAAAAAGTGAATACTATTTGAGTAAATGATTATAAACTTAAGAAAATGACTGAAATGATTCATAAATAAGTTTATATTAAATGATATTGTATATAAAGAAATGAATGTAAATTAAAAAGAAAAAAAAAACTTATGTATGAAATGGTTCATTTATGAATATTAATATTTAAATGGAAATCAAATATATGAGCAAATAGTAAATGTAATTAAACTGCAATAAAATGTATATAATAACTTTAATAATGGATTCATTGATGGTTTCAAATATTGAATAGGAAATAAATTGTGTAAGTAATGAAGGTAAATTAATAAAAGATAATCATTGTACGAATGAATGAAAATAATTGAAAAGTAAATGATGAAAAAAATCAATCGAATAAACTTAAATAATATTTAAAATTCTATGTTTTTGGCTTATGGGATGTGTAACGGCCTACAAATTTTGATAAATAAAAGTATTAAATTAATATTGAATGAAATTAAAATTTATGATATATTAATGGGAAAAATAACTAGAATGCAATTTAATAATATTAATTTAATTTAATTTATAACTATTTTAATGTAATTTCAATCAATTGAATTTATTGTAACATTAAATTGGTTATAATTGTAAATAAGGAATAAATTAAATGTTGGATTTAATATTGAAATTATATGTTATAAATTAGAATAGGTTTATCAAGGAATATGAAATCAATAATTAGTATATGAATTTATTAGCTTTGTTTGTAAAAAATAAACATAGAAATGTGTTTTAATTATTAGTGAGTAATAATTGTTTAATTATCACTTGATTATTTAATCCATTGAAATTGATTTGGAAATCAATGTGAATTAATATAATTAAATATTGCAGTTAATATAAGTTAAGATGAAACTGTAGAATATGAATGTAATAAAGTGTACATTAATTTCAATTATATTTATACGATATTTTATGATGAATAATAAGAGTGAAATTCAAAATAAAAGAATTTGATTGAATTTAGATTATAACTAACCGTGTTTTTATTACAGTTGAAATTGAACACTATAATTGATGCAATATTTAATCTTGAATTTGACATGGAAATTTTATTTTTATGGATTATAAATTTATATGTAATCAAGAATGATGAAAATGGTTTAATTGAAATTTAAAGCAATTAAACCAATTTATTACTGTTTAATTAATTTACGTAAAAATTAGCCATTTTGGCCACTGTCTTGGATTTTGACAAAACCAGTTTCATCAGATTCGTAACAGTGAATTATTGTAAGATTTCAAGTTTCGTAGCCATCGGACTTGTCGTTTGATCGTGCGGGTTCAAAACACATAGAAATAAATTATAAGAAATTAAATGAATATAATCTGATTTTAAAAGCTAACTTCTACATACAATGGAATTTGAGTTTGAAACTAGTTCCATTGAGTTTAGAAATATCAAAAACATATATTTCGATATATAGGATGAGCTACTTTCATTTCGGAAACGATATGGGCTTTTCGGGTCGCCATTATGTTTTGACCCAATTCGATTTGTCTATTCTTTCTTATCTACCTCAGCCTATATATATGCTGTTATAAACCCTACTTGTTTCTCAATTCTGATTTCTGTATATACTGCTTATCTCCATCTCCTCCTTCATTCCTTCCCAATGTTAGAAACCCAAAATCAAATTTCAAATCAAAATCAATTTTAAATTTCAAACTCCTTAAACTATGTCATATAATATATCATTGGAAAGCACTTGACGGCGCACTCTATTATAGCAATTTGCTTTTTGATTTGAATCATCATTTGGCCAAAAATCAATGATCTTTCTCAACCACCCATTTCTAGGGTTTCCAATCCAACGGTGGATTATCGACCGTTTGACGATTGGGAAGCGGCGTATGGAGAAGTGAGTCGAGCAGGTCACAGATCTGGTGTCCATTCGTCTCGGCGGTGCTCTTTTTCGCCAAAAATCGATGTTGAATAGGAGCAGCGGTGGATGACTTTGGCTGAGCCGTGGGCGGTCGCGAGTACTAGGTGGGGGCGGCATGGACTGGGGAAGGCAACGGCGTTGTCGGATCATGGGTCAGGCAGGTGTAGGAGGCATGATAATTCGATGAATGCTGGCAGCTGATGCTAAGGTTCGAGTTGTGTACGTATTCACGTGCTAGGGTTTCGCTGTAGAAGGCAGGTGACATGGTCTTTCTTTCCAATTAATTATTTAAAATTTTAATTTCAATCGTTCTAAAATATACAACTTTTTCATACGAGCTCGGATTCACGCGCAGTTTTCTCTGTTGCGATCGTATTAATATTCTGGACATTATAGAACTGGTTTAGCTGCATTTTGAGACTATTAAATTTTTGGGCCTAATTTGAATTTAAACTCGATTTGAAATCAAATGTGAGTGTCTTAACCCACTCACAACTGCTAAACCTTCTTATGTTGGTTAAATTAAATTTATGATGTGATTAGAAATTTATTGATTGTTGTTTGGTATATTTAAATTGTCATTCGAGTTTAATTTGAATTTAATTGCCATTTAAATTAATATTCACTACAAGAAAATATATTATTAATAATGTCATTTAATAACGCTTTATTCTAAAGCGTTATTGTTTATATACTTAGTCATTTGTTTTTTAACTCATTTTTTTATATCATGCTGCATAACGCTCGCGCTCCAAAATTTTCGTCTGCCCTCCAGAAAAACAATTAACCAGTTTCGTCACCCTCCTAAAAATACTTAACCATTTTCATATCCCTCCCAAAATAAAACTGTCAATTTTCGTCTCCAACCAAAAAACCCTTATCGAAACTATTCGCACCATCTCGGATATTTGTAGCCGTTCTCCTCCACTTCAATAGTTTGCTCCTCAGTAGTCAACTCAACGTCGTCTGGAGCCCTAATATCCGACCTTTGATTTCTCCGTTCATCAATATTTCCAAATTCAAAATCCATTTGAGGTAAAATCCTTTTTCTTCGTATTTATTCTATTGTGCAAGTTTCTGTGATGAGTATGTCTTTTTATGGGTTTTGAGATGAATTTCGTAGCTTGTTACTGAATCATGTATTTACAACTGTTCTTTGGGAGAAAAGATGGGTACTAATTTTGTGTTTTGTAATTTTCTTATATGTCTGTCAAATTTTGATTTTTAAGCACGAATCATACATTTCAGTTTATGCTAAGTTCGAAATTTGTCATTGTTACCATTTGTGATCTTTAATAGTTGTTTGTAATTTTCATGATGATGATAGGTAAGTTGTTCTGCTCATATACAATACTCAAAAATGAGTGCTCTTATAATATCAGCAAACATTTACTTGATATAAAATGTTCATGTGTAGGAGTTTGGATCATTCTTTTACCTTCTTCTACTAATTTGAATTGGTCTTTCCTGAACTATAATTCAGCAATAACTCCATTATCACACCCTTGTTTGAAAAGATGTTGAGTGCTAGTGATGTTGGTTGATCGGATGATTAGTCTTATCAAAAAAATATGCCGATGTAAGATCACAATTTCCATTTTTCAAAAAAAAAATTATATATTTTTATCAATATATAATGCTTCTAAAAGAAGGTTAGGGAAATAATTTTATTGCATTTTTATTAGGGGAAACGTTTTTTCTTTTCCCTTGGTATTTTCCTGATATTTTCTATTTTTAAAAAAATCACTCTCCTTGCTCATATTAGTTCTTTCTTTAATAATGGTTCTTCTAATCTAGAGTCATTCAATGTCAATTCTTGGTTGTAGTTAATAGTTTGCATCTTTTCAAAATAGGAGGATATGTTTTGATAATTGATGATATCCACTTACAGCTTTATTCTGATCATAGTTTGAATGTTTTTATTTCAAGCCGTTACCTCATATATATCTTTGTACCTAATGGATCATCTGGGTCACTATGTGTAGATGTTTAAATTTTGTTCATTCTTCATACCTTTCTTATTGGCAGCAGGTAACAAGTACGGCTTAAGGATTTGCACCGATTCACATAAGATGTTATCGTTGGATCTTATATACCATTACTGGATTTCTGAATTATATTTTGTCATATAAAATCTATGGTTATTCTTTTTTTGAATTTGCATACATCTAATTTTTGTTTGCTAGCATGAGGCTCCGGTGATTTGAAAGCCTTCCGTTTTCACGAAAGATCAATCTGGCATAATTCTACCTATAACATAAGTGCATAATCATGATATTTCTTGGTTCCTTTTCATTATGTCCATTTCGATATTCTATATCGAACATTTTTAGTTAATGCATGATTTTTTGCCTTAAAATGTCTTGAGGCCATATGAACTTTGAAGTTACAATTCTAATGAAGTTACAATTCTAATTTATGCATAAACATGTTTGTCATGTTGATGCAACTTTTGTATCTACTTTGTTTGTTTAATGAACAAGATGATAGTTTGGTTTTTCAGGTGAATAAGTGTCTTTTAATATTTTTCTCAACAATGATATAATGCATAATAATCGTGTATATGAGATATTTTATACGCTCTAGATGAGAGAGAAAATGGTGACCACATCGTACTAAATGTGACATTGCGGTTTCGAACCCACTAAACCCAATTTTGTTGAATTCGTGAACTAGGATTACTTTAGAAAATGATATTATAAGGTACAAACAATTAGCCAGTCTTTGTTTCAATATAAAATTCTAGTGAAAGTCAATTAATTCGAATTCGATTAAGGGATTCTCGCATTCGTGCTGGTCGCTAGTTTTGGGTTGCTGAGATGATTCGGCTGTTATTGGGGGTCGAGGCGATTTCAAGGAAGAAAGAAAGTAGATTTACTGATGAATGGGCAGTGGAACAGAGATGGAAGAAGCAAGGCAGTGGTGGTTGAAAGCAGGGAGGATGGTGACTTGTAGGGTTGTTGTAGGTGTTGGTGAATGGCAAAGTTTTCTGGAGTTAAGGGGTGATGGAGGTTTTACGTTGAGGCAGTGCTGCTTGTAAGGTATGTATGCATCGTAGTATTTGAATATGACAGAGGCGTATGTTGGTGCAATGGATTGCTGGCAGAAGTATATGTTGCAGTGGTCGGCAGAGGTGAGCAGCACTGTATGTCTGATTCCTGGTTGTTGAACTTGCAATGATAAATTTGCAATTCGAGGAGATGGTTCAGGTGGAAGTGGTAAGGAGCTGTTGGCTTGGTGGTTGGAAGTGCATAGGGAAGTGATGAAGTAGTCAGGTGATGGTGAAGGTAGTAATTGGTGATTGACTGGTGATGGTGTATGTTTTTGTAATGGTGAAGTTTGCAGTAGTGCGTGAAGCATGGAAGTAAGTATGCAGTTTTGAGGTAGTGATGGGTTTTGTAGCAAGTATACGTGGATGTAGCAGCGTAGTGAATAAGGTGAAATGGTGGAGTTGTAGTTTAGCAAGGAGGAGCTGTTGATGTGGATTGATGGCAGGCAAATGATGGAAGTTAATGATGACTGAGTGGATGAAATTGAACTTGTATGATTGTTTGACAGAGGAAGAAGTGTGGTAGTGAATGTTTGTAGTGGAGATGGGTGGTTTCGTGATTTTTGGTGGTTCCGTGATATAATGGATCTGGCTGACAGTTGACAGAGGGAGAAGTGTATGGGTATTGGGAATGTTTGTTGAAACGGTTGCAGTAGTTGCAAAAGGCAGGTCGAGGCAAGGAGTGTAATGTATGTAGAAGTGGAGTGTTGACGTGGTGAACTGGGGTATATGTTATGTTTATGTAAGCAAGTTGTATCAAAAATGAAGTGGTGTTGTCGAGGTCGAGGAGAATGCCACTGTTTTGTATGTAGAAGCAGGTTGATTTTCTTTGTTTTTGGTCAGCAGCTTTTTTTTTTCATTTTCTTTGTGAAGAGGCTGTCGTAGCTTGGTAAGCTTTGAGGCAATGCTACTAGAAGTATGTTGTATTGATGTCGTGGTATGTCCGGGAGTTGTATGGGAAGACATGAAAAAAATTGTATGTAGTGTTGTAGGCAGGAGGAAGTGTAGTGTATGCTAAGGTCAGACTGTGAAGTTTGGTTATTAAGAATGAGGTTCTGCTGAGCAGTAGTATTGTGGATAATATGTGATGAATGGCGACGGGGAGTATGTGACAATTTGTATTTCGGTGGAGATGTTGAGTTGATCAAAGAGAGGTGGAGTTTGTTGAAGGCACTCTCTGTAATGTTAATGCTAGCAGCAGACCGGAGCAGATAGAGTATGGTCACGCAAGTAAGTTGTTGCACTGTCGCAGTGAACCAGAAGGCAAAGATTCAGGCAGAAATGGGGTGGGTAGAGTTTTGAATGTAATGATGTGGTGATTTGCTCTGGTGATAGTAGTTGCTCTGGTGGATGAATGGAAACTCAAAAGCAAGTATTGACAATGGAAAGTGAAGGGTTTGTTGTGGATCTTTGTTAGGTGGGTTTGAATAACTGTGCAAGTTGATGGTGAATGTTGTGTGGAAGGTAGAAGTAATGGTTTGGAGGAACTGCAGTTGAGTGGAGTGTGAGGAATGGCAGTAGTGGGTAGTGGCTGAGAAAATGCAAGGAGTTGTGGTCAGTAGATGAGCAATGAAACAAATTAAAACAGTCAACTCTTCTTGGTGTAATAGTTACCCTAATTAAAAGATCTTTTAAATGAAACAAATTTGAGTAAAATATATATTGAATCGTTATGATTAGTAATATATCCATTTATAGGTGAACAAATGATAAATTGATAAAAATTCAAAATAAATACTGAATATAAGTTACACAAATACTGCCTGTAGCAGAAAATAGATAACAGAAAATGTTGGTATGTATGGAGCACACGGTGGAAGGATATGTTGTATTTTCATGGGTGCATTGAAGAAATAGCAGTTAGAAATGTATGGCAAAATGTTGGAGTGTTAGAAATGCTTTAACAGATGGTTCCTGCAACTGAGAAAAGTGAGGTTAACATTGCTTTAATCTATTTTCCATATTGGGAAAATAGATCAGTAGAAATAATCAATTGTGGTTTCTAGTTCATGCAGTTCATGCACTTGCTTTAATGTTTGTACAATGTAATGAAAAATATGTATCACATTTCTATCTGAGCATGCACTTGTTTTGACATTTTCTGTTTCTTTGTGTTAACTTCGCAAGCTTATTTGGAAGGAAGCAAGGTCCTTAGTACGCAACTAGATCAGATCTTGCAATGTTGGAACTCTGTAATGTTTGTACTCTGTAATATTTGGAATGATTGCTTTAATGTTTGTACTCTGTAATGTTTGTACACTTATTAAATTGACATTATTTTCTGTTTCTCTGTGTTAACTTGGCTGTAGGCTTATGTTTTATTCAATGGTTATGCACTTGCTTTAATGTTTGTACACTATAATGAAAAATATATCACATTTCTTTCTGAGCATGCTCTTGTGTTATATTTGTTGATTATAATCTTTATTCGTTTATGAAGATTTAGTTTGATTTCTATTATTAAAATGTAATATATAGGCATAGCTCTTGAAAAGTGTATCTACGATTTTTATAGCGGCACATATGAGCTGTAAAAGAATTTATCAATACTATAACATGTTGATTTAATAGCGTGAAATGACCGCTATTGAATAAATATTTTATAGCGGCAAAATGGTGTTATAAAGATTTCCAATTCCGTTGAGATTTAGTTGTATTATAGCGGCAACAATGAGCTAATGAATAAATATTTTATAGCGGCAAAATGGTGTTATAAAGATTTCCAGTTATGTTGAGATTTAGCTGTATTATAGCGGTTATAATGAGCTATTGAATTAACGTACCATAGCGGCGAATTTGCGTTATAAAACTAAGCTCAACCATAGCGGCATATTTTGTGTTATAAATATTCAACAGTTTTTTATAACATGTCGATATACAACGCTTATCAAACCGCTATGGTTGTGATTAATAGTGGCTATATGCCGCTATAAAAGACACTTTTTGTTGTAGTGATTGAAATTTAGTTGCCAGTTAAATGCCCAAAAATGATAACCGATTAATTATTGTGATTTATTGCCTGATTTGAATGATTATTAGGATGGACGTTAATTATTGATATTTGGATGATTGGATATTCTATTTATTTTATATATTGTTATCACACTGCAAGTTCCCTTAGTAATTGTTAGGAAAATCATTATGGGTTGAAATGATACATATCCGAATGGGCTTATAGATTAAGGAAAAATCATTATGGGTTGAAATGATAAACTCGGGCGATTTTATGGATTTTGAATTTTACTCGAGATTGCGGGTTGAAATGATTTATACCCGTAAATTTAAATTATTGCGGGTTGAAATGATATATATATATATATATATATATCTGTATCACTTGGCCATAGGGTACAAAATTATAAACGAACACCGGATTGGTTGAATTAAATGATTTTTAATCCTTAAATTTTGAATCTAGTTAAATGATATTATGAAATAAAAATTTGATTTATACGAACTGAATTATTTTCAAAATCAAAGCTTTAAAATGTTGAAATTGAAATTGGTTTAAATGAATTGTTTAAAGAATTTAAATTGAGATCTTAAAGTTGAATTTTGAAATATAAATGAAATTTATCAAAATTTTGTTATTGTAAACATATGAATATTTAAACTTTGAAATCTATTGAATTTTGAAGTGGTTTAAAATTGTAGTCCAAACATGGTTTTGAAATTGATGTAAATTGGAATGGTTTTTAATGAGAATTTGAATTGGAACCTGTAGCCTTTAGAAATTGAAATTGTTGAACTGTGATTAATTTAAATTGAATTCTAGAAGTAAAGTTGATTTGAAATGATTTGTGAAATTGGAAGAAACAATTATTATTTGAAACTATTTTCGATATAAACTCTTTTAATATACAAACTCTTTCAACATATAAACTATTTTCTCATATAAACCATTTTAATATATTAATAATTTTTAATACATTAACTACTTTTAATATATAAACTATTTTAATCTATAACCTATTTTTAAATTTTAAACTAATTTAGTACATATTATTTTTAATTTATAAACAACTTTTATTTTAATTTATAACCTATTTTAATATATAAACTATTTCTAATATATAAAATATTTCAATCTATAACCTATTTTTAAAATATAAACTAATTTTAATGTATAACTATTCCAATATATAAACTACTTTCAATATTCAAACTATTTAAAGTTGGAACTATTATGATTTAAATTTAATTAATTTAAATGCAAATATTTTGATATGATGGTTGTAATGCCACACCCTGAGACTCACATTAATAAAGAGTATTACTGGGTAATACTGTCTGCTCATGCAGAGAATAGCGTTGGATTGGAGCAACCATCTATAACCATGTCTTTAATATCTATTGAATACGTCGACAATGCCATAATTATTATTTTGAATCGACATATCCCATAAATATTTAATACAAAGCCATAGGTGGCTATAGGATATATCAAAACAAAATATAACAACTCAAATGCGAAACACATTACAGAATAGCAGATAATCCTATATATACACATATATACAGATACATCATAGAGTATACAAAATGATACATCACATATGTGGTATGACGACCACAATACAAATACGAGTCAAAAGAATATACATATCAGAGTAGCAAACCAAAAAGGACTACACAAAAAGCTATAACAAAAGGAGCTGGCAGAATAGTCCATGCAGAAGCAGAATAGGCTAAGTCCAAATGTACCTAACCTGAAATACCTCGGTCTGACCCGAGTATACAATACACGGGTCAGTCTAGCTAAACGAATCAGTAAAAGGTGATAGCAGAATAATGGAGTATAAGAGCATAGTGATATTCTTCTTAAACAAGAATAAACAATAAGAAAGCTAACCATAGACATATGGAGGATACGCGTCATATATGGCATATATGGTTACACTAGGTAATAGAAAACTATTGCTTCAATAAGCATAAAACACAAAGGAGATGAAAAATTTCATGAATCGCTAAAATGTAGCATGCCTCATATCATCGACAATCATAAATCAAATAGAATGGTTTAGGGAATAGTATAATGTAAACTCTTAAAAGAGTAATTTCCAAACCCGCCATATCGGCAACTCCAAGGAAAACATAAGCAAAAGCCATCTCGACATAAGCCATAAGGAAAATGTCAATAAAGTGATAAAAATCTCGTACAACGCCAAAAAGGAAATCCCATAAATAGTGCAAATAGCCAATTTCAATATATATATATATCGCCAAAAGGCAAATCTCAACACGTCAGTATAGGCAATGAAAATCTCAAAAGAACTCCCAAGAGTCCAAAAATCTCAAAGTAATCGCCACCGAATGGTTCAAAGGACTGATTCCAAAATGATGACACACAGAGGTAAAAATCATCTCAAAAAGGTTTTACACGTGCTATTTTTGCCGGGTACTGTTTCACAAACGTCAAAAGGCGAGTATGCCGCAATGGAAAATACGCCACAATGGAAAACGTCCAAAGACAAATACGCCGCAATGGAAAATGACCTGAAGGTCCAGTACTGGCACGCCAATAGGTAAATATGTCACAACCTCTCGGAAAGGAACCTGAAAAGTGTTAACGTGTGTCCCATACCACCCGTTCACACTAAAGGGTTTAGTAAACGCTAGTAAATTTTACACTCGAAGCAGTAAAAGATTCACCTCATCACATTGGTAAACTCGACCCGAAGGTCAAAACGATCAAACGGACAAGTCAGGAATTAACCGATAAGATAAACGCACGTGTCCCATACCACTTGTTTTACCAAACCGTTTAATTCATCTTCTCATTTGCTCGAGTAGTGCAAAAATACGTACTTTATAGAAAAAAATTTACCTTGAAAATAAGCTTTGGAAAAACCGATTTCAAAACCATTTGGAAACCATATTTTGAAAATTTCCCTTATTATAAAGGATAAATAGGTTTTATACTAGAAAATAATTTAAAATATTATATAATAATTATTTTTAAATCCCCTAAATTTTAAAAATCATTTCAAAAAGATTTGGAGAAAGCTGTGCTCGAAAACGACCGAAAACAAGCAAAATTCCACTCAAATCGAAATTCGAGTTTAAATTCAAATTAAATTCAAATAATTCAAAATTTGAATTCAAATTCATCAAAACTGGGATAACCTATTGATAGGCATCATAGCTCTTAAAATACTTCAGAAATATCACAAAAACCGAAGTCAAAGTCAAAAATCGGACGGAAAATAAACATAAACACTTAGGCAAAATAATACCTAGGTCTGTAATCTTTTCTGGGTTCAACTTTCGGACATAAAACAAGTGATCCAACGACCTTTGATTGAACCAAAAATTGGTGTGCACAAAGTAGAGAACTTCGGTTTTTAAAAAAAAGAATCGTTGAATTCCGACTGGAAATGAAAAAGTTACATTGTCTCAAACATGGACTCAGGCCATGTTTGCAACAGTTCAAAAATTAAAAATGCACAGGCCTGAAAACTATCTTAGGTTCAATTTCCAGGCATGAAATAGAAAGCCAAATGACCTCATATTGGGCTGAAATTTGGTGTGCTCATCGTAGAAAACTTCATCTTTCAAAAAAAAAAATCATGCAATTTAGATAAAATATGAGAAAGTTATGATGCCTCAAAGTTGAACTCAGACAGTTTTTTCAGTATAAAAATCTAGGCAAAAACATGCTCCAGACCAAAGTTCAGCAGCATATTTCTATAAGATTTATAGGTCAAAATTAGTTGAAATTTGGTATGCTTATAGTAAAAAAATTTATCTTTTAAAATAAAAAAAAAGAATCAAGCAATTTCAGTAAGAAATGAAAGAGTTATGCTATCTCAAACATGGACTCGGGCCATGTTTGCAGCAACTCAAAACACAATTTCTAAAGGCAGAAAAACTGTGTTTTGTTGGTTTTGCAGCAACAGTTTGAACACACAAATGACAATATTTTTCGACCAAATTTTTCAGAAACAAAGTTCAACATATAAAATTAACTCAGTAGAAGATCCGGCAGCATTTCGTTACCAGAGATGAAAGTTATGGACAGCCAAAGTTGGCACTTGAGGCCAGAAACGAAAACAAGAACAGCGATGAACAAAAACTTGTGCAACCAACAAATTTAGCTATTGGTTCAATATTTTTGGCCAGTAGATGTGAGATTTTAGTCTCACCTTAGCTACTTACCGAAATATCAAAGATTTTTCAAGCAAGGCGGCGACTTTAGCTCAATTTCGGGCTGGAAACACCTGCTAGAAGCAATAGACAAACATGCAAGAAGGAAAACAATAGCAAAAATGAGAAATAGTTCGCTGTAAAATGAAATTAGATGATGTAAAGATGAGACTTGGAGTTGATTACCTTCTCTTATCTTTATTCTTGTTAAAAGTTTGGTGTTTTTATTTGAGAAATTGATGAAGCTTTGAGAAAATGGCTTTAGAGGAAGCCATTGATAAGCTTTCTATTAGGTTTTGTAGAAGGTAGAGAAATGTTACGTACAGTAAAGTTTCTCAGCTATTCCTTCTCACCTAACCAGGATTTGGGCCCCAGTGAACAAATTAAAGAAGTTAAACCATTTTTTATTAAGTTAAATTTTGTTTAACACTTATGTACACATATATGTTCATGTATATTTACAAAATTCTATTTTCTACATACTTATGAACTAAGTAATTAGTGTAAGTTTATAAACTCCTTAAATTTACATTTTCTATCATTTAAAATGATAATTTACTTTTTTTTAAACATTTTTATTATTAATTTCCTTTGTTTTGAGTAAAATGCACTTTTTATTCATTTAATTGTAATATACCACGTTTGTTACTTTTAAAATTCAACAAATTACATTTTCTTACCTGTAAAAATGTTCCAATTCATTTACAAATATTATTTACACTCAAAACTTATTTTTAATCACATTTTCTCCTTTTTATTTCCATAATCACTTATTAAAAAGAGCTTACTTCTTTTAAAAATTATTAAAAGAAGTCACTAAGCAATAATTAACAAAATTATTGCATTTTCACTCAAAAAAATTATTCTCACATTTATTATCACCCAAACCATTAATATAAAGCTTTATGCTTTATCTTCAACAATTATTTCCCAAATTCATTGTTTATAATAAATAAATAATTTATTTTCACCAATTTTTTTATGCAATTTACAATATCAAATCATAATTATCATTATAATTTAATATTGAAAGGTAAACTCCAAAGTCGGGTTGTTACAATGGTTTAACCTATTTTGTGGTTATGATTTTTGAGGTGAATAAAGATTTTGAAAGTGAATATGATTTTGAAATGATTAAGATTTGGAAGTGAACATGATTTTGAAGTAAATAATGGTTTCAAAAGTGATATGAATATGATATTTTGATATGAAGTATGAACTGTTTGAAATGTGAAAGAACCAACCGGTGTGAAAAAAGTGTTTGGTTGTTAAAGAGACCGGGATCAGATATTGTCATACTCTCTGCCAATACCGAAAACCACTTTAACAGCCGTGCACGTGATAAAGAATCGATAATGAAGTATGATGGTTTGGCAAACGCTACTGTATGAGGTATGAACACAACCCTGATCCTCTCGGGTCAACTTGATATGACTAAAATAGGAGCTATGCTGGGCCAAGTAGGGTCGCTCCCTCTATTGGGCACATTCCTTTGATACCATATTTATAACTTTATGATTGATTTGGTGGCCACCCCTCAATTTTGATTATGGGAGTGTGTCTCGAGGTGGTCGGCAGTAGCTGTTATGCGTTACCAATAATCAAGATCCAAAAAATGGTTGTATCCTACCACGGGCATTACTTCGCGTGCCTTATCATATGCCTTATCGAGCCCAGTACGACTTTGGTTTGTATCGTACCTATGGAGCGCTCCTTGAGTATCGCACCGGTTTGGTGGGGCTTACAGTATCTGTATAGGCTACAGTATTTATATAAATGTTAAAGGGGATATGGGCAACGTCTTAACGCTATTTTAATACTTTACTGTAGACATATTATAATAGCATATTGTACTATATATGTAGATAGGTTAACGTATCCTTAGGAGATGGTATCCTCAACATCTCTTAAGTTATTCCACGCATGCTAGACACTGGATATGAGATGAAAAAATCCCATAATCATTTCTGAATCCGCTACACTCATGTTTATTAACTGTTGATTTAACTTACATAAGATCTTTTAGTTCTGACTCAAATGTTTTGTCTTTTCATTATGCTCGCATCAGCCTGAGCATTTTATTGTTGAAGACTATCTTTATAGAGGACGAAGATGAAGATTAGTACATTATTACTGTATATTATATTTATTCCACTGCATCATGTTGTTCCGTTGCATTATTTTTTTACTCCCGCTGTATGTATAACTCTGAATTATATTGCTTTAGTGAAATCAGATGTTATTTGTAAAAAAAACAGCTTCATGACCAGTTTATTTGATTATTATATTTTGTCATTCCGCTATGAGATTCTCTGTTTTCTTTTCTTTTCTCGTATTTCCTTATTTTACCCCATTAACAATCCTCCCTTTTGAATGGTTTGAGTTTACATGTGTGGTTTATTTTCGATTTAAACAGTCCAAAAGGTGGATCATTACAATTGGTACCAGAGCTTTGGTTTAGCGATAACCTTAGCTTCATGAGTTTAACTCATTAGAGATAGGGTAGTAATACCCTAGAATGGGTTTGTTTGAGTGTATATATATATGAGAGAGCGTACTTGTTAGTGTTATAAAATGTTTTTATATTTTGTTAATTTGTTATGTTTAGTATTTACAAATTCTAATCGGTACAAAGGACGCTATGGTATCGATAGGGATTTCTAAACACTTAATAGGGCAGACCGACTCAATATTGTTTTGAAATATAGGTAAATGAAATACTTTTACCTAGCATTATATTTTTTATACAAATGAATGATTTTTACAAATGGATACAATTGTATGTAATACGTTTGTTTGTTAGGAAATGAATTTTTACAAATATTGGTTTTAGAATAGGATTTACAAATGAAGTAAATATAAATTGGAAATTTGAGAACTTAAGTCCAGAGTTTTCTAATTTGTTTTCATAGATTTTGGAATGTAATATTAGAATTATTTGGAAGTATTTTTGGATATAAATATTTCATTGCAATTTAAAAGAAATGTTTCTAAATAAATTTTAAAGGAAATAAGTTCTGTACTCCCATCTTCTGTCGTTGGAAAATAATTTCGGTGACGAGTGCATGCATCATCAAGATTCATTTTCGAGTTTCAAAGTGGGAAAACCACTATAGTAGTTTTACTACATACTTGTTTTGATAATCGACTCTTAATTTTTAATTTCTAAATATGATTTGGATATATAAAAGATATGATTATATATGTAAATTATTTTAAAATGATTTGAAATTGATACCCGGTATTTAGTTCTTAAGTTTCTGTAATTTCAAATTTTAATTATTATAGTGAATGAAATCTTGACTATTTTAATAGTCAGAAACTTCTATAATGAAAAATAAGAAATTAGATGCGAAGTGATTAATGAAATATATAAGAAATTGGAAATTTGTAATTTGTAAATCAAAAGATATGAAAATTTAGAAGGTGTAATAATTGAACATTTTGTTAACTAAAATGAATAAGATAAACCTGTGTAACATTCAGTTACATTCTTAAAATATATATCTAACTTACCAGAAATTTTTAAAAAGTTGTAATATTAAATAGAAATATGTGATAGAATATTACACAAGTAAAAGCGTAATGGTAGAAATGCCTCAAAAATAAACATATGTTTATGAATAAAAGAATTAAGATGTTACTAAAATATTTTGAACTTAAGTAATGTTTTGAGGTGATTTATAATTAAACTAAATAGTTGAAAGTGAATACTATTTAAATAAATAATTATAAGCTTAAATAAAATGATGAAATGATTCACTAATAGTTTTATATTAAGTAGTACTAAATATGAAGAAATAAATTGGTATCCAAGAATGAAGAAACTTATGTATTAATTGGTTCACTAGTAAATATTAATATTAAATTGAAATCGAGTTATTTATATATAAATTAAACTGCAAGAAAAGTTATGTAATACTTTAAGAATTCATTCGTTGATGATTTTAAATATTGAATAGGAAATGAATTTTGTAAGTAAAGAAGTTAAATTAATGGAAAAATGACATCGTATGCATAAATGAAAATAAATAAAAGAGAAAAAAGGAAACCATTGAATAAACTTAAATAATGTGGAAAATTCTTTGTTGTTTGGCTGATGAGAAGTTTGGGAAAGGTACTTCTAATTGTTTAATGTTGTACGAATGATCTATTAAGTAATTGTCTAAGGTTGTTAAGCATAGAGTACACTTGATAGTTTGTTTATCACCTTATATAATTAAAAGCTTCTAAGCTTGAATGAATCATTAATTTGGTTGCTATGGATGTATGGTTGATTTTTTTGTTGCATATGATAGTCGTATTGTTTTGTTTACATATGCATTGTGTTGATTTGTTTTTGTTACTAATTGAAAACAAATAAATATTTCTCTTGTATATAATTCTCACTATTTTGGACTATATAAGTGAAATACAAGTTTATGGAAGCAGTAACTACTGCTTTTGGTTTCATAAGTAAAGTTAGTTTGCTTGATAAATAGGTACGTTTTTGGATTACGGTTTTATAGCGATATTGTATTGTTTTTCTCATGGTTTGGGATATTTTGAAATATGGTGTGTGTGTGTGTGTGTGTGTGTGTGTGTGTATATATATGTATTATAATTATTGATATTATTATTTTTCTAGACCTATACGTACAAAGGAGACTCTGCCGAAATTTTTTGTTAATTTAAGACTTAAATTTTTTTGAGAAAGTCAAAACATTTTTAAACTTTTATTAAACTTGAATATATAAGATTTGATTGTTTATAAATTGATATATTTAATTTAAAGTACTTAATTATGTAAGTTTAAAGTGTTATAAATTGATTATTTGAATAAAATATATTAGTTCCTTAATTCCTTCTTTCCTTTTCGAGGACGAAAAGTTTTGAGTGGGGGATAATGTAACGGCCCTTAAATTTTGATAGTTAAAATATTAAATTAAATAAGATTTTGGAAATTGATATTGAAAGAAATTAAAATTTGTGATTTATTAATGGGAAAAATAACTAGAATGTAATTTAATAATATTGATTTAATTTAATTGATAACTATTTTAATGTAATTTCAATCAATTAAAATAATTGTAAAGTAATTTTGCTATAATTGTAAATAATGAATAAATTAAATGTTGGATTTAATATTGAAATTATATGTTATATATTAGAATAGGTTTATTAAGGAATATGAAATCAATTAATTAGTATGTGAATTTATTAGCTTTATTGTAAACAATTAACATAGAAATGTGTTTTAATTAGTAATGAGTAATAATTGTTTAATTATCATTTCGTTACTTAATCCATTGAAATTAATTTGGAAACCAATGTGAATTAATATAATTAAATATTGCAATTAATATGAGTTAAGATGAAATTGTAGAGTATGAATGTAATAAAGTGTACGTTAATGTTAAGTATATTCATTTGATATTTTATTCCTGAATAATAAGAGTGAAATTTAAAATAAAAGAATTTGATTGAATTTAGATTATAACTAACTTGGTTTTAATTACAGTTGAAATTGAATGCTGTAATTAGTTCAATATTTAATCTTGAATTTGACATGGAAGTTTATTTTTAAGGATTATAAATTTATATATAATCAAGAATGATGAAAATGGTTAACTTTTGAATTTGAAATTTAAAAGTGATTAAACCAATTTATTAATAATTTAATCAATTAACATGGAAATTACCATTTTGGCCACTGTCTTTGATTTCACGAAACCAGTTTCATTGGATGTGTAAAAGTGAATTATTGTAAGATTTCAAGTTTTGTAGCGCTCAGACTTGTCGTTTGATCGTGCGGGCTCGAAAACGCGTAGAAATCAATTATAAGAAATTAAATGAATATAATCTAATTTTAAAAGCTAACTTCTATATACAGTGGAATTTGTGTAATAAATCGAAATTTAACCCATAATAATTAATTCGTTAATTAATTAAATAATAAAATAACTTTGTGAAATTATCAGAATTGAGCCATGAGAATTGCACAATTGTGTCCTGGTAATTTTCTGGTCAATTTCCATATATAAAACATCAGAATCCGAGCTAGTATGGAGGAGAAAAGGAATAAACAAAAAATATATAAAGGTGGGTCGACCTAGAGGTCGACCATCCCAAGGTCCGGGTTGATCGGCCGGTCGACCTGGCACAAAGGGGGGTCGACCTGAAGGTCGACCCACCTACGAGAATAAAGCGAAGGAGGAAATCCTTCGTGTTGTGCGATTTTGCAACGTTGTTTTGCATTCTTTTAATCAATCAGGTCCTTCCGTGCTTCCATCCAATGGCTCTTATTCAGCCTAAGACGTGGTTGCATCCTATTCCATCTCCAAATCCAACGGTCCGAGATCCACTACCTCTATAAATAAGAACCTAAGCCTAACACTTTTTCTCATTCTAGATTTTCTCCGCTTGGGTTCAACTTTTCAGGAAGGACCCTAAAAGGAATATTTTTTCAAGGAGAAGATCTTTTTAATTAAAATATTTCATACCCTACAAGTGGATCCGAGAAGGCAAAGGAAAAGAGCTAAGGACCACAGGGAGTGACTGTAATTATTTTAGATTTTAAGTAATTTAAAATAATAGGGTTTTCAATAGTTGTAGTTTTATTATGATTTTGGAATAACATTTTTAGCAGTTTATTTACAGTTTTAGAATTATTTTCAGTCTTTTTCTTTTTAGCTATTCTTTTCAGTTATTTGTAGTTTATTACTGTTAATTATAGTTTTTCCATCTATTTACAGTATTTAAATGTATTTACTGTTATTTATGCTTTATTTACAACTTTTCCTATGTTTTGGATTTTCTTATGTAATTGTTAGTTTTCTTCTTTTTTCTCTTTCTTCGCCTATGGACTAGAATAGAATTAACATGAAATTGGATTAAATTATAAGAAATCCAAAATAATTGAATATAAGATGCAAATTATCAAAACTGTATAAATAGAATTGGACTGAAATTATGCATAATTATGATATTAACTAGACTGAATTAAGAAGATTAGCCTAGTTATAACTTAGAATTATAACTAAAAAGAATAAAAGAGGAAAGAAGCTTATTTTCACACTTAGACCTTGGGTTAAGTAATAAGCATGATTATAACGTAAGTTATAAATTGATAAACTATGGAAACTATGGTGCTTATTTTAAGACTTAGGATAAATTAATAAGCAATAATAGTAATTGATATTTAAATAATTTATCTAAGTTAATCAGCAAAGATAAGAGTAGGACCTGTAGCAAATAGCATTCCCCTGATATTTCTATGGTTACAAAGTTTCACATAATCCTGAAGTGAGACGAGGGGAACGTTTATGCTAATAATAGTAGTAATTGGTCAAATTATAGGGATTTGGACAAGGGGTGCAACTAGATTTTGTTTGGCAATGACCGGTACCAATAGCATTTCTTTTTTTAGATAGACACAGGTGGTCTCATAATGGCACGGGTGAGGCAAGGACACACTTACAATGAATTAGTGGTAAATAAGAGGTCCATAGGGGAAGCAACAGATAGCGCAAGCCTAACGGTGATCGAGCATGCAACATCAATGCGGGGATATAATTGTTGAGTCACAAGTTTTATGAAGCTTTTGATTTCTGACAAATAACTAAAGGCGATCGACAAAACAAGGTCATTATGGCTATAAAGAGCTACATATGGTACTCTAGATTGTAGATTGATTATTTGATATTATATTAGTGATAAACTTGTTAAAATCTATCCTCAAATAATCATGCATTTTCAAGAAAATTAATATATATACGATTAGAATGTAGTTGCACATTCAGTGTGCAACTTTACAGGGACCGGTCGACCGGTCACAATATAGGCGGTCGACCGTTCCTGCATAATTTGCACACTAAACGTGCACACATGCACATAACGTATATATATTTAAATTCCTGTCTACTGGTCACTTTTTAACCTGTCGACCGTTTTTAAACAGAAAGCAATTTTTCCAAAAGACACTTCTCTTCTCCAAAGGTTGCATCTCTTACCTTTCACCAAAGATCATATCTCTTAATGGCAACTGCTCACAAAGAGTTACAATCATTCTTATCTATATAAACTCATCTAATTCGTTGATTAAAACAACATGATTATATATGCTTTTTAATCTAATCTCTGAACTTACTACATACTCCTGCATTCTAAAAGCTCTCGATTATTTATTGAATCATTGAAACTATTTCATATCTTTTGATTCAATAAGTAATATACTTTCCTTAATCTTTTCAAAACATCATTCGCATACTTTGAGGATAAGATTATAGGAAGGGTGTACTACTAGTGACAAATCCGTGTTTTCAAGAACACAAGTTGTTAACAACAATTGTATTTGTTCTTGTGTTGAAGTCCTCTGTGTTGTAAGAGGCAAGTGTTGAAGTCCTCAGTGTATTAGAGGCGTGAAATCCCGTTCGGTTGTTTGGGTGTTGTAAACCTGTTCCTCCGGGTGAAGCGAGGTAGTTAATAGTGAAAATCCAGATAGAAGTCTGGGACTGGACGTAGGACGGTGCTCCGAACCAGTATAAAAATCTCTGGTGTGATTTTTCTATTTTTTATTTACTATGCTATTATCATCTATTTCCGCATTTATATTGTAGTCCATATTACACGATCCGTGTGTACTATATTAGCACATATAATTGTATACACACCGTACTTTCATTTGGTATCGGAGCAAGGTCATCATATAACCGTAACATAGTTATTTGATATATTATAGTAATATGGCAAATAACGTAAGTATTAGCACTCAAAACACTACTTACACGGAGGGTCAATCGACACAAAGACCTCCATTTTTCAATGGTCTTAACTATAGTTATTGGGCAACACGTATGTCATTCTTTATGCAATCAAATAGCTATGATGCTTGGAATGCCACTCAAAGAGAAATAGTGAATCCAACAACTGATTATTCAGAATGGACTGCAGCTGAGAAAACGGCAGCAGCCGTAAATGCAAGAGCAATAAATACGTTGTTCTGTGTATTAGACCAAAATGAATATAACCGTGTTAGTATCTGCACTACTGCATATCAAATTTGGCAAACACTAAAAATCACTCATGAAGGTACTAACAAGGTTAAACAAGCCAAAATAGCCATGCTGAAAAGTCAATTTCAAAATTTCAAAATGAAACCAAATGAGACAATAAATGACATGTATTCACGGTTTTAAACTATTCACCATGCACTTATTGGCTTAGGACAAAAGTATTCTGATTTCGATGTTGTTTCAACAGTCCTACATTCTCTGACTAGTGAATGGGAAGGAAAAGTATTAGCAATTGAAGAAGCTAATGACCTTTCCATCATGAAGCCAGATGAATTGATAGGAAATTTAATGTCCTATGAAGCAAATTTGCAGGCTAGAAAGGAACAGAAAGAAGAAAAGAAAAATGTAGCATTTCATGTTGAGAAAGATGAAAATGAATCAGATTCTGAAGACGAAGATTTGGCATTCATTGCGAAAGGATTTAAAAAATTCCTAAAATATCGAAAAGCCAGTCGTTACAACAAAAGGAAACCTGGATCAAACACCATCTTCATCTGCTATAGAATGTTTCAACTGCCACAAAAAGGGACACATGCAGAAAGATTGTCCAGAACAAAAGAAGTCATAAAATGAAAAATTCAAATATAAGAAGGACAAATCTAAGAAACGAGCTTTCTCGGTAACATGGGATGATTCAGAGTCATCTTCATCAGAAAGTGAAAGTGATTCAGAGAATGAACAAGCTAATGTTTGTTTTATGGCAACAGAAGATGAGGTACAAATTCCTACATTTGATGAATTACTTGATATTAATGCTGAATTAATAGTCAAATATAAAGACATAAAACGTCAATTAAAAGTAGTCAAAGCAGATTTAAGTAGAGCAGAGTTTGAACGAGATATGTTAAAAGATGAGAAGAAAATATTAGAAGAGGAACTTGAAAATATTCAAGAATCATCATCTAATGTTGATTCTCAAATATCTCTTTTGAGTCAAGAAATAGAAGCTCAAAAAGAGAAAAATAATGCTCTCACTACTGAAAATCATGAGCTTAAAGCAAAAGTCAAAATTCTAGACCTAGAAAAAGCTAGCTTACAAACAAAGTTTGATGACATTACTCAAAATGTTTCTAACTTTAACAAAGGTCGAGAAAATTTGACAAAAATAATTGAAAGTTCACAATCTATTTCAGACAAACAAGGATTGAGATATAACAAATAAGAAACCAAGAAACATCTTGGAAATAAACGGAAGAAGAAAGTACAAAAAACTGAAGCTAAGAAAAATCTTAGTTTATTATATTCCAAACCAAAACCAGTTGTGAAATTTCAAAAGAAAAATGTCAAGACTATCAAAATATGGGTTCCTAAAACAAATAACAATTTGATTAGGAACAAATACATTCAGCAATTCATGAATACTGTGCATTTTAATAATAATTATATATATAAAGGGGATACCGGACCCAAATGGGTTTGGACTCCTAAGACCTAACTCTTAGGACCCTATAAAAAGTGGGTACCATGGACTTAATTCTATTTTTTGCAGGTCCCACTTAAGAAAAGAGGAAAGTGGATATTGGACAGTGGTTGCTCAAAGCACATGACAGGAGACAAGAGTCTATTAACAAATATTACATATTCAGATGGTGGCTCCGTCACTTTTGGAGACAATTCAAAAGGCTATATCATCGGCAAAGGCGATGTGAGCAATTGCGGTACATCTAACTTACCTCTTATTACTAATGTCATGCTAGTTAGAAATTTAAAACACAATTTGCTTAGTATTAGTCAGTTATGTGACAAGGGATTTATAATTTCATTTTCAAATAATAAGTGTAGTATTTTAGATAAAGACCATAATTTGGTTTTCGAAGGTTATAGAGACAGAAATATATATATTCTGAATATGAATATTAATCATAATTCAGATATGTGTCTTGTGGCTAATGACAATGATCCATGGCTATGGCATAAACGCTTCTGTCATATAAACTTCAGAACTATTGACAAGCTAGCCAAAAACAATCTAGTTAGAGGACTAGCCAAAATGAGTTTTAAAGTTAACAACATTTGTAATGCATGTTAATTAGGAAAATTGACCAAATCATCTTTTAAATCCAAGAAAGTCATATCAACATTACAACCACTTGAGTTACTACACATGGATTTATTTGGACCTACTAGGGTTCAATCAATAAATCACAGTCAATATGTGCTTGTAATTGTTGATGATTTCTCTCGTTATACATGGACAATTTTCTTAAAAAATAAAAGTGACACTTTCGATCATTTCAAATCTTTCGTCAAAAGAATTCAAAAATCAAAAGGGATTAAAGTTAAAAATATAAGAAGTGATCATGGCGGAGAGTTTGAAAATAATGAATTTGAACATTTTTGTACAAAGAAAGGTATATATCATAATTTTTTCGTTTCCCAGAACTCCACAACAGAACGGAGTTGTAGAACGGAAGAACCGAACTATACAAGAATGTGCAAGAACATTATTGAATGGAACCACCTTACCAAAACATTTTTGGGCGGAAGCTGTGGCAACTGCCTGTTATGTTTTAAATCGTGTATCCATAAGACCTCTTACCAAGAATACTCCTTATGAATTATTTAACAAAAGGAAGCCTAAAATCTCATACTTCAAAGTTTTTGGTTCCAAGTGCTTTATTTTAAATACGAAAGACCAGCTTGGCAAATTCGATCCAAAAGCCGATGAAGGAATATTTGTCGGTTATTCGGAACGAAGTAAGGCCTATCAGATATTTAATAAACGAACCAAAACTATTGAAGAATCACTTCATGTCTCTTTTGATGAAATCTATCAGCACCCTCACACTATATCAGATGATGACGAATCAATAGTCACTGACAATCAAATCATCACAAATATTGATTCTGACTCGGAAATAATTATTGAGAATATTCCTCAAACATGTGAGTTACAATCACCACCAAGAATATTAAGAGACCATCCGGCTCAAAATATAATCGGTGAAATAACATCACATGTCAGAACAAGAAGTCAACTCTCGCTTTTCTCTCAAATATCGAACCTAAGAATCCAAAAGAAGCTGCTACAGATGATTACTGGATCATTGCCATGCAGGAAGAACTAAATCAGTTTGAGCGCAATGACGTTTGGGAACTTGTTCCACGACCAACTGATCAGTCAGTAATTGGTACTAAATGGGTCTATAAAAATAAGGCCGACGAACAAGGAAATATCACCAAAAATAAAGCAAGATTAGTAGCACAAGGATATAATCAGGAAGAAGGTATCGATTATGAAGAAACTTTTGCACCAGTTGCTCGAATAGAAGCTATTAGAATCCTATTATCTTTTGCTTGTCACCATAATTTCAAACTTTATCAGATGGATGTCAAAAGTGCTTTTCTCAATGGATTTATCAAAGAGAATGTCTATATCGAACAACCTCCTTTGTTCGTACATGAAAAATATCCTGACCATGTGTTCAAACTTAAGAAAGCTTTGTATGGTTTAAAACAAGCACCTCGTGCTTGGTATGAACGACTACGTAGCTATCTTATTAACTCAGGATTTCAAATAGGCAAAGTCGATCAAACTTTGTTTATTAAACATTCTCGAAAAGATATTCTAGTTATCCAGATATATGTAGACGATATCATCTTCGGTTCAACAAACGATAAACTCTGCAAAGAATTTGCAAGTATTATGACCAAAGAATTCGAAATGTCTCATATGGGAGAACTATCTTATTTTCTTGGACTTCAAATAAAGCAACTTTCAAACAGTATTTTTATCAATCAAGAAAAATACTGTGAAAACCTTATCAAACGCTTCGGATTAGAAAATACATCTGGTAAACCAACTCCTATGAGTACAACTAAACATCTTGAAAAAGATGAAAGTGGTAAGAATATTAACCAGAAATTATATCGAAGCATGATTGGTTCTCTTCTTTATCTTACAGCTAGTCGTCCGGATATAATAATGAGTGTTTGTTTATGTGCTCGTTTTCAAGCCGATCCAAAGGAATCACATCTACGAGCAGTGAAACGTATAATTCGTTATCTTAATAATACCAAAGATTTCAGTCTTTTTTATCCAAAAGAATGTCCATTTGAATTAGTATCATATAGTGATGCTGATTTCGGTGGCTCACGAACAGATAGAAAAAGTACAAGTGGTACGTGCCATTTTATTGGAAAATCACTTGTCTCCTGGTTCAGTAAGAAACAGAATTGTGTTTCACTATCAACATGTGAAGCTGAATATATATCAGCAGCTCTCGCTTGTACTCAAGTACTATATATGCAACAAACACTTCAAGATTTTGATATTCATTTATCAAATTCTATTATATACTGTGATAACACCAGTGCTATAAATCTCTCTAAAAATCCAGTAAATCACTCTAGAACCAAACACATTGATATCCGTCATCATTTCCTTCGAGATAATATTGACAAAGGAAATATATGTCTTGAATATGTCTATACTGACAATCAATTAGCGGACATTTTTACTACACCTCTGCTCGAATCTAATTTTATTAGATTACGAAGAGAGCTTGGTTTAATTTCAAGGAAAAATCTTGACTAAGTAATTTCTAAAGAACGTCTTCTTTTTAGTTATTCTTTAACCATAACTTTTACATAAATTTTTTTTACATTAAATATAAGCCATTGCTTTATTTAATGGTTAATTCTCTTTACTCATTTTTTTTTCTTTTTTTTTAGTGATCGTCCTTTCCTTTCTTATTTTATAATTTCAGTTTTAAAAGGAGAGCTATTTTTAGAGTTAAAATAAAATTTCTGCTTATGTTTTCTTGGTCAAAATTTTTCATTAACTCACATCCATAGGTTTATACATAAGAAACTTGTATATAAGCTTGCAAAAATTTTTATTTTGTTCATCTTTTTTATCTAACCATAATATTCTATACAACATACACTATGGCTCACATTTGTGATAAATGTGCTCAAGAATCATACATTTCTATTACGAGTTCTGAGTCGGAGGAATATTATTCTCCTACTACACCAAAACAAAAACCAAGTTGTCATCATCAATGCTCTTGTATGTCTGATAAAACTCCAAATTCAAAACGAGTGAAGAGGACACTGTTCTATTCTCCTCGTACCAAAGCACAAATCGATGAAATACACCACTACCAGAAACATCAGATAGACCTTCAGAGACAGCTCCATAATGGGCAAAGTCAACTTTATCACAAGCAACAACGGACATCGGCACGATTACCCGTTTTAGAAAAGTTGGCAACATTTTTCTGCGGTTCCAACAAGCATGACGTGCATGAACCAATGCCGTCTAGGCCATCAACATCTAAAAGTCCTAACTCGTGGGATCGGAACTATGAGAAGAATGAAGGAGCTCAGAAACAATGGAGTCCATGGTCAAAACGTATTAAAGGAAACAACGATAATTCTAATGACGAACCTTCTCATTAGATTTATATATAGTTATTATATCTTTATCTATCACTTGTGTAATAACGGTTATATTTTGTATTAAGAATGAAATATAATATATATAGGTTGATATATAATAAAAAACTTGCAAAATAACATATTATTCTCAGCAGACCAGAACCGGTCGACCGCCCAATATATAGCCGGTCGACCGTTTGCTCCCTGGTTGAAAACGGTCGACCGGCCATATTTCATAGGTCGACTGGTTGACGTATTTTCAGTTTTTATATATACCTATGCGTCATTTTTTCTACCCTCTTTCTCTTTTGACTCAAGCTTTTCTTTTTCCCAAAATCACAAACCCTAGTTTCCTATTTTCAATTCCCAAATCTCAAATCTTCCAACAATGGCTCCTCCTCAAAAGAAATCTAAGAAAGGAACAACCTCTGAAACTTCATATCTAAGCATCTCCGCCAAAAAGTGGCTTCAAAGTCCTATTGCTGTAACAAGATGGAATCAGATGACAAATTACAAGTTTCATCCAGGCTCTTTTATCAAATTTGATGATTTCACGGCTTATGGCGTTCGAAGGTTAGCCAATAATGCCAACATTACTCCATTGATTGATTTTTCAGAAAATAATGTGGAGATAAATCATTTGATGATTAAATTGTTTTACGCCAACATGAATCTCGATGAATATCAACCTGATAATCCAAACGGAGTAATCTGATCTGTGGTCTGTGGTAAGCAAATTTTTCTTACTCATGCTAGAATTGCCTCTATACTTGGTATACCAAATCGAGGCGATGAGTTTTCATCTACCTTCTGCGAAGTCTTCACTCGAAATAGTACTAGTCATCAGTTCATAGAAGACAATAGTGATGGCACAAAGTCTATTGGACTTCGACCGACAGCTAGACTACTACATCGTGTTTTGATGCATTCTCTTTTTCCTAGACTTGGAAATTATGATGCAGTATATAAAGAAAACTTCAAAGCACTCTATGCTATTTATGGTGAAATCCAAATCAATTGGGTACACATGCTTTTTGATGAAATTCTCAAGGTAAATAACTCTACACGGCCTCATTTCTTCTACAATGAATATATCATGCGACTTTTGTTAGCTTGCGGAGTAAATCCTCCTGATTCTGCAACCTCAAAACCAAAATGCATTGATTCAATAACCATCAAACGAATGAAGCTTCCTCCACCTTATCTTGAGATTAAGTCTTTTGAAGAATGGCAACAAAGAGGACCAAGAAAACAAAGAGCAACTTCCTCTCGTCCTCGTTCCGATGAAGTGAAACTATTAAAATCAAAATCATCAACAAAAGAATCACTTGAAACAATTGAGCGTAACCAATTTTTGCTTGAATCACGTCTCAAGCGAATGGACTCTAAAATTGATAAGCGCTTCAATAAGGTCAAGTCATTCTTTGGTATGCTATGGGATGCTATATCATGTTCCACATCCACCTCTGTTCAAGCACAAGACCCAGGAAAACGTCCTGCTGCTCCTGTTTTCACCTGGACATCATCTGACGAGTCTACAGGTATGAGTGGTCATGGACAGGGAGAATCATCTAGAGGGAACAATGATGAGGAAGAAGAAGAAGATGATGATGATGACGATGATGATGATGATGAAGAGGAGATACGATCTGCTTCATCCTAGATTCTGTTATGGTTTAGCTCTTTAAAAAAACATTCATCGACACTTGTACTAAATAGTGTCGTTATTCTTGTTTTTCATTTGACATTATGATCTGTAGTATACTCTGTTATGTTTTGAATGTGTTAATGGTTTATTTTATGCATATCATATTCATTCTACTATTCGAGTATCTGTTACTCCTTTTTGTCGATGACAAAGGGGGAGAAAGGGCTAACAATTGCTTGCAGGAACATACATATATAAGAATTCAAAGAGAGAGAGATCACATACTCAGGGGGAGATTCAGATTTGCAGATATATATTGTCATCAATCAAAAAGGGGGAGAATGTTGAGTCACAAGTTTTATGAAGCTTTTGATTTCTGACAAATAACTAAAGGCGATCGACAAAACAAGGTCATTATGGCTATAAAGAGCTACATATGGTACTCTAGATTGTAGATTGATTATTTGATATTATATTAGTGATAAACTTGTTAAAATCTATCCTCAAATAATCATGCATTTTCAAGAAAATTAATATATATACAATTAGAATGTAGTTGCACATTCAGTGTGCAACTTTACAGGGACCGGTCGACCGGTCACAATATAGGCGGTCGACCGTTCCTGCATAATTTGCACACTAAACGTGCACACATGCACATAACGTATATATATTTAAATTCCTGTCTACTGGTCACTTTTTAACCTGTCGACCGTTTTTAAACAGAAAGCAATTTTTCCAAAAGACACTTCTCTTCTCCAAAGGTTGCATCTCTTACCTTTCACCAAAGATCATATCTCTTAATGGCAACTGCTCACAAAGAGTTACAATCATTCTTATCTATATAAACTCATCTAATTCGTTGATTAAAACAACATGATTATATATGCTTTTTAATCTAATCTCTGAACTTACTACATACTCCTGCATTCTAAAAGCTCTCGATTATTTATTGAATCAATGAAACTATTTCATATCTTTTGATTCAATAAGTAATATACTTTCCTTAATCTTTTCAAAACATCATTCGCATACTTTGAGGATAAGATTATAGGAAGGGTGTACTACTAGTGACAAATCCGTGTTTTCAAGAACACAAGTTGTCAACAACAATTGTATTTGTTCTTGTGTTGAAGTCCTCTGTGTTGTAAGAGGCAAGTGTTGAAGTCCTTAGTGTATTAGAGGCGTGAAATCCTGTTTGGTTGTTCGGGTGTTGTAAACCTGTTCCTCCGGGTGAAGCGAGGTAGTTAATAGTGAAAATCCAGATAGAAGTCTGGGACTGGACGTAGGATGGTGCTCCGAACCAGTATAAAAATCTCTGGTGTGATTTTTTTATTTTTTATTTACTATGCTATTATCATCTATTTCCGCATTTATATTGTAGTCTATATTACACGATCCGTGTGTACTATATTAGCACATATAATTGTATACACACCGTACTTTCAATAATTTGCTATTGAGTTCCAAAGCATGGAAAATAAGAGGTTCATAGGGGGAGCAACAGATAGCGCGGGCCTAACAGTGGTCGAGCATGCGACCTCGATGCGAGGATATAAATCGCTATTGAGTTCCAACGCGTGATAAAACAAGAGGTCCATGGGGTAAGCAACAGATAGCGCGAACCTAACGGTGGTCGAGTATGCGACCTCGGTGCTGGGGTATAATTCCCTATTGAGTTCCAAAGCGCTTAGTAGGTGTCTTCCATAGACATTGATGTCTTCTGTTTAGGGACCGTAGGGTCCGATCCGCATTAGACACATTAGTAGAAGCCCGATTAAAGGGTAGAATTAGGACTTCATCCTAACTAAAATAGGATTAGGAATTCAGTCTAATCAGAGAAGCTATCTAAAACAAGTGCAAACAATCAAAGTTAACCTATCTTATTAGTTGAGTACTAGTTAAATCGTATTTATTTCCAACTTTATGTCTTTCCTATTTCTTTTGTTTCTTTTTATACATACTAGAACTATTGAAGAGTCTATTACTTTTGCTTTGCTTAAAGATTCTAGTAGTTACTATCATTACCAAACTTTTAGTCTAACCTGCTCCTCTATTTTTCCCTCCCCCTTCCCCCCATAGACAATCAAGGGAAAGGGCAGTACATTGCAGTGCTCAGAGGTTTCTTGGAGAAGATTCTACTATGTATTCCCTACTTTTTCAGCTTTTGGTTCTTTCTTTGTACTGGCACTTAAGAGGGACATTTATACTCTGATTTTTGTTGAGACTATGAGTTTTTATTTCATGAGACATATTGGGTTTTTAGACATGTATGTTGTATTTGGAATTTGACTTATTCGGTTATGAAGCAATTATGAAGTTTTTGTTTCGAATAAGTTATTATTTTAGTCTCCACTATTTTTACCTATTTTTGTCTTCTAAATCTTATTCTTTGTTAGTTTCAGTTATACCCACAACGTACCACACCTTTTAATGTGTTCTTTTGGGTATATTAAGAGGTGTGGGGTATTTCAATTTAGGTTTGAAACTAGTTCCATTGAGTTTAAAAATATCGAAAACATATATTTCGATATATAGGACGACCTACCTCCGTTTCGGTAACGAAACGGGCTTTTCGGACCGTCGTTATAATTTCGATCTAATTCAATTTGTCCATTCTTTCTTATCTATCCCAACCTATATATACGCTGTTATAAATCCTAGTTGTTTCTCATTTTTGATTTCTGTACGTACTGCTTATTTCCATCTGCTCCTTTATTCCTTCCGAATGGCAGAAACCCAAATCAAATTTCAAATCAAAAATCAATTTCAAATTTCAGACTCCTCAAACTATGTTACATAATATATCATTGGAAAGCACTTGATGAGTGCAATCTACTACAGCAATTCGTTTATTGATTCGAATCATCGTTTGGCCAGAAATCGGTGATCTTTCTCAACCGTCCATTTCTAGGATTTTCAAACCAATGGTGGATCGTCGACCGTTTGATGATCGGGAAGCGGCGTTTGAAGGAGGGAGTCAAGCAGGTCACAGCCCTGGTGTTCGTTTGTCACGGCAGTGCTCTATTTCACAAAAAATCGAATTTAATAGGAGCGGCGGTGGTCAACTTTGGCTGAGCTATGGGTGGTCGCGAGTGCTAGGTGGGGGCGGCATGGACTGGGAAGGCAACCACGTTGTCGGATCATGGGTCAGGCAGGCGTAGGAGGCATGATAATTCGATGAATGCTGGCGGCTAAAGCTGAGGTTCGAGTTGCGTACGTATTCGTGTGTTAGGGTTTCGCGGAAGAAAGTAGGTGACGTGGTCTTTCTTTTCAATTAAGTAATTATTTAAAATTTTAATTTTCAATCGTTCTAATGTATATAACTTTTCCATACGAGCTCGGATTCATACGCGGTTTTTTCTATTGCGATCGTATTGAAATTTCGACATTATAGAACTGGTTTGGCTGCATTCTGAGACTGTTAATTTTTAGGCCTAATTTGGATTTTAAATCGATTTGAAATCAAAGATGAGTGCTTTAACCCACTCACAACTGCTAAACCATCTTATGTTGGTTAAATTAAATTTATGATGTGATTAGAAATTTATCGATTGTTGTTTGGAACATTTAAATTGTCATTCGAGTTTAATTTGAATTTATATTAAATTTAATTGTCATTTAAATTAATATTGGAATTTAATTGCCAGTAAAATGCCTGATAACGATAACCAATTAATTATTGTGATTTATTGGCTGATTTGAATAAATATAATGATGGATGTTTAATTATTGACATTTGGATGATTGTATATTATATTTATTTTATATATTGTTATCACACTGTAAATTCCCTTAGTTATTGTTAGGAAAACACCATGGATTGAAATGATACATACCTGAAAGGTCTTATACATTAGGGAAAAATCGTTATGGGTTGAAATGATAAACTCGACCGATTTTATGGATTTTGAATTTTAATCGGGATTGTGGGTTGAAATAATATATACCCGTAAATTTAAATTATTGCGGGTTGAAATGATATATATCCATATCACTTGACCATAAGGTAGGAAATTATATACGGAAATCGGATTGGTTAAATTAAATGATTTTAAAACCCTTAAATATTGAATCCAAAGAAGTGATATTATGAAATAAAAATTAGATTTATATGAACTGAATTATTTTCAAAATCTAAGCTTTAAAATGTTAAAATTGAAATTGGTTTAAATGAATTATTTAAAGAATTTAAATTGTAATCTTAAAGTTGAATTTTGAAATATAAATGAAATATATCAAAATTTTGTTATTGTAAACGTTTGAATATTTAAACTTTTAAATCTATTGAATTTGAAGTGGTTTAAAATTGTAGTTCAAACATGGATTCGAAATTGATGTAAAGTGAAAGGTTTTTAATAAGAATTTGAATTGGATCCTATAGCCTTTTGAAATTGAAATCGTTGAACCGTTATAAATTGAATTCTAGAACTAAAGCTGGTTTGAATTGATTTGTGAAAGTGGAAGAAACAATTATAATTTGAAATTATTTTCATAAACTCTTTTAATACACAAACTCTTTCAACATGTAAACTATTTTCTCATTTAAACCATTTTAATATATTAATAATTTTTAATACATTAACTACTTTTAATATATAAACTATTTTAATCTATACCCTATTTTCAAATTTTAAACTAATTTAGTACATATTATTTTAAATTTATAAACAACTTTTAATACTATATTTTATTGTATAACCTATTTTAATATATAAACTATTTCTAATATATAAACTGTTTTAATCTGTAACCTATTTTTAAAATATAAACTATTTTTAATGTATAACTATTCCGGTATATAAACTACTTTCAATATTCAAACTATTTAAAGTTGGAATTGTTATGGTTTAAATTTAAATATTTTAAATGTGAATATTTTGATATGATGGTTTAACCTATTTTGTGGTTATGATTTTTGAAGTGAATAATGATTTCGAAAGTGAATATGATTTTGAAATGATTATGATTTGGAAGTGAATATGATTTTGAAGTAAATATTGGTTTCAAAAGTGATATGATTATGATATTTTTATATGAAGTGCGAACTGTTTGAAATGTAAAAGAACCAACTGGTGTGAAATAAGCGTTTGGTTATTAAAGAGATCGGGATCGAATATTGTCATACTCTCTGCCAATACTGAAAACCACTTCAACAACCGTGCAGGTGGTGGAGAATCCAAAATGAAGTAGGATGGTTTGAAAAACGCTACTGTATGAGGTATGAACACAACCCTGACCCCCTCGGGTCAGCTTGATATGACTAAAATAGGAGCCATGCCAGGCCAAGTGGGGTCGCTCCCCTTATCGGACGCATTCCTTTGATACAATATTTATTACTTTGTGATTGATTTGTTGGCCACCTCTCAATTTTGATTATGGAAGTACGTCTCGAGGTTGGCGGTAGTAGCTGGCATGCATTACCACCAGTCCGGATCTACAAAACGGTAGTATCTGCCCTCGGCATTGTCTCGCGTGCCTTGTCATATGCCTTATCGAGCCCACTACGACTTTGGTTTGTATTGTACCTATGGAGTGCTCCCTAAGTATCCCACCGGTTTGGTGGGGCTTACAGTATCTGTATACACTATGGTATTTATATAAAAATGTAAGGGGCATATGGGTAACATCTTAACGCTATTTTAGTACTTTACTGTAGACATGTTATAATAGCGTATTGTACTATGTGTGTAGATAGTTTAATGGATCCTTAGAAGATGGAATCCCGAATGTCTCTTAAATTTTCGCACGCAAGTTAGACACTGTATAGTTGATGTAAAACCCCATAAACATTTCTGAAGTCGTTACACTCATATCTATTTATTGGTTATTTAACTTACATAAGTTCTTTTAGTTCTGACTCGAGTGTTTTGTCTTTTCATTACGCTCCGTTCATCCTGAGCATTTCAGTGTTGAAGACTATCTTTCTAGGGGACGAAGATGGAGTTTTACTATATTATTACTATTTATTTTATTTATTTCACTACATCATGTTGTTCCGCTACATTATTTGGTTACTCCTGCTGTATGTATAACTCTGATATGTATTGTAATAGTGAAATCAAATGTTATTTGTAAAAAAACAGCTTCATGAACTGTTTATTTAATTATTATATTTTGTCATTCCGCTGTGAGATTCTGTGTTTGTTTTTTTTTATTTTCTCCTGTTTCCTTATTTTACCCATTAAAAATCCTCCCTTTTGAATGGTTTGAGTTGACGTGTGTGGTTTATTTTTGATTTAAACCATCTAAAAAGGTGGGTCGTTACAAGATGTTTGGGGAATGATACGTTAAATTGTTTAAGGTTGTATGATTAATCTATTAAGTAATTACGAAAGGCTATTAAGCGTAAGATAGACTTGATAGTTTATTTATCCTCCATTTACGATGAAAAGTTTCTGAACCTAGACAAACCATTAGTTTTGTTTCTATGGATGTATGATTGATTCTTTTGTTGCATACAATGATTGTACTGCCTTTGGTTACATATGATTATTAAATATTGTGTGTGGCCTGTGCTATTGATTACAACAACTAATATATAACTCCCTTTACATAATTTTACCCTTTTGGATTATGTAAGTGAAATACAGGTTTAAGGAAGCAATAACTACTGCTTTTTGTTTCATAAATAAAGTTTGTTTGCCGACAAATAGGTACGTTTCCATATTACGGTTTTTGTAATGATAATTTATTGTTTTTCCACAGTTTGGGATAGGTTATTATTGAAATATGATATATATATATATATATATATATATATATATATATATATATATATATTGTAATTATTGATATTATTATTTTCCCGAACCTATCCGCGCAAAGGAGATTGCCGAAATTTTCCGTAAATTTAAACTTAGAAAATTTTATGAGAGCTGGGTTATTTTCCAAATTTTGTTAAACTTAAATATGGAAATTAATTGTTTATAAATTGATTATTTCAAATAAAATATGTCTAATTTCTTGATTCATTCTTGTTCCATTTTGGGGAAGAAAGTTTTAAGTGGGTGAGATGATAACGACCCGGATTTTTGATAATTAAAATATTCAATTAAATAAGGTTTTTGGAATTTAATATTGAGAGAAAATAAAATTTATGATCTATAAATGGAAAAGATTATTAGAATGTAATTTATTAATGTTTATTTAATGTAATTGACAACTATTTTAATGTAATTTCAATCAATTGAAATAATTTTAAAGATTAATTTGGTTATAATTGTAAATATGGAATTAAATCAATATTGTATTTAATGATGAAATTATATGTAATTAATTGAAATTGGTAATATAAAATATGAAATCAATTTCGGTAAGTAATATATAATCTTTGTTTGTAAACAATAACTTTAACAATTGATTATTATCATCTCATTAATTAAATAAGTTGTAATTAATTTGAAAATCAATGTGAAATTAATGTAGTTAAATATTGTAGTTAGTATGAGTTAAAAATGTGACCGTAGAATAATGAATGTAATAAGATGGAAACTTATGTTAAATGAATTCATGAGGTATTGGTTGATTTAATAAAAAGAGTGTAAATCAAAATAAAATAATTTATTGGAATTTGAAATATAATTAACTGGAATTTTGTTACAGTTGTAATTGAACGTTGAATTTAATGTAATATTTAAATATTGGATTTAACGTGAAAAAATGTATTGTAAAAGATTATCAATTCCTTTGCAATCAAGAATGATGAAAATTGTTAACTTTTAATAGAATTTAAAAGTGATAAAATTGATTTTAAATTAATAATTCATTTAATTGACGTGTAAAATTAGCCTTTTTTGGCACTATCTCGGATTTCGATGAAACTAGTTTCATCGGATTTTTAATAATGAATTATTATAGGATTTCAAGTTTCGTAGCGATCCGACCTATCGTTTGACCGTGGAAGCTCGAAATGTGTAGAAATCGGTTAATAGAATTTAATGAATATAATTTGATTTTGAAAGCTAACTTCTGCATATAATGGAATTGGGGTTTGAAACTAGTTTCATTAAGTTTGAAAGTATTGAAAACATATATTTTGATCTATTGGATGACCCATTTTCGTTTCGGGAACGAAACACACCTTTTGGGTCGTTGTCCTCGTTTCGACCCAAATCGATATGTTCATCCATTTTTATCCATCTTTATCTATATTAATAAAAAAAAATCTCTAAGCCTAGCAGTTGATTTTTGTACGTACTTGTATTCTTATTTGTTCCTTCCTTCCTTACCAATGTCAGACATATCAAAACCCTAAATTACCAATTCCAAATCAATAGAAAAATTCAAACTCCTCAAACCCTATCGTTTTGGTTTCGGAACCTTAAATGTAATCTGCTACTGATTTGTTTTTGATTGGAGGTTCAGTTTGGCCAGAAATCAGTGAAATAGTTTCGGCCGTCCATCCTAGGGTTTTGCGATCAATGGTGGATCGTCGACTGTACGACGATCGGAGGATACTGGAGTGTAGAGGGCGATGAACGGAGTTGATCCATGGTCTCCGTTCACATCCAACATGCTCGAGCTCACCAGAAAATGATGATTTGTGGCCGAAAATCAAGCTCGACATGGAGGCTGGCATCATCGCCTCGGGCGATCGGTCAGAGGAAGTAGGGGCGGCCTGTGGCGGCAGTCGCAATGGTCTGGTCTGATGGAGGTAAAGGGGACTCTAGATGCATGTGGCAGTAGGGTTTGGTGGTGGTTATGGTTAGTTCGTGCGTTCTAAACGAGGTGAGGAAGGTTAGCATAATTACGAAAATTCCCTTATCTTATTTTAGATTTAGTTTAAAATTCAAATGTTCTAATATCCATAACGTTTGCTTACGAGCTCGGATACGTGCGCAGTTTCTTCCGTTAGGTTCGTATCGAAATTTCGAACAGTGTGAAATTGGTTTGGTTGGATTTGGAGACTGTTCAAATTTGGCATCTTTTGGATTTTAATTCGACTAAAAATAAAAGATGAGTGTTCAAACCACTCACGAAATACTAAAATCTTTTGATGTTCGTTAAATTAAAATCATGCAATGATTTAAATTTATTGATTACTTTTGATGGTTTAAAATTGACATTTATATTAAATTGCGTCGAAAGTGTAATTTAATTTGACAGTTAAATTGAAATTTAAATTGACATTTAAATTGAAATTTGAATTTAATTCGCTAGTTAAACACCCGAGAATTTATAACTAGTAACCTGTTACGATATTTGACTATTTTGGATATTGATTGTGATGGATTCCTAATGATTGATATGTTTAATGTTTAGATGTTGTTTATGCTGATCTATTCCTGTATTCACCCTGGATGTTTTATGCTGATTTATTCATGTTATTCACCCTGGACGTATGGGCATTAAATAAATATGAAATTAAACAAACTAAGAAATAGATTGAAATGATATATATCTATGACACCTGATTTGGATTGAAATGATATATATCCATCCCTGATATTAAAATTAACTAATCACTTGGCCATACGATAGAAAATTATATAGGGACACCGTTGGTCGACTTTAAATTTTTTTCTAAAATTGTAAAGTATGTTTTAATTTAATATGTTTGATTTTTTTAATTTTTATTTAAAGATTTTATTAAAATTTATATTTTATTTAACATAAGTTTTTAAAATATAAATTTTAAGATTTTAGCTTATAATTTTATTTAGTTTTCATATATATATATATAATATAAATAATGTAATAAAATATAAACACTTTAAAATTTTAGTTTAATAAAATATTAAATATGGTTTTCAAAGAATTATTTAAAAATTTAATTTAAGATAATAAATATAGACTTTTGCAATAACTTTAATAGATAAAATATTTTTGTAAAAGATTTTAGAATTTTTTAAAAGGTTTTGTAAGGAATTTATAGACGTTTTGTAAGAGATTTTGTAATGGATTTTATGAAAGAATTTTATAAAATATTTTTATAAAGGATTTTAAAATGGTTTTATAAAGGAGTTTATAAAGGTTTTAAAGGAATTTATAATGGTTATATAAAAGAACTTGTGCAAATGGATTTGGAAGCGATTTGGAAGGAATTTGTGTAGAAGTTTATGAAAAGGTGAAGAGTTGTAAACTGTTTTGGAATTTATAAATAGCTTTATAAATGGTTCTAAAGCACAAAAATAGTTTATATATGGTTTAACAGAGATTTATAAATTATTTTTGAAATTGATTGAAAGAAAATCTTCCTCGATATTTGTGAATATATTTATACTTTTGGAATAAGTATATGCATACCTTGATATGAAGGTATAAACTGTATTATGGATTTTTTTGACCACAGTGTGAAATAAGCGGTAGGTTGTCAAAGAGACAGAGTCGGATATTGTCATACTCTTCGCCAATTCCGAAACCACTTTAATAACTATGCACGTGGTGGAGAATCAAAATGAAGTAGGATGGTTCGGCGAACGCTACTAGTATGAGGTAAGAATGCAGCTCTGACCTTCGGCCCAGCTTGATATGACTAAAACAAGAGCTATATCAAGCTAAGTTAGGTTGCTTCTCCTACCGGACACGCTTCTTCGCTACCATATTTGTTACTTTGTGATTGATTGATGGTCACCCTCGATTTGATTATGGGACTGTGTCTCAAGGTGGGTGGCAGTAGCTGTTATGCATTACCACCAGTCATGGAGTGCAAAACGGTAGAATCATACCCTGGGCATTGCCTCATGTGCCTTGTCATATGCCTTATTGAGCACACCAAGATTTTGATTTGTGTCGTACCTATGGAGTGCTCCGTGATAGTCCACCAGTTTACGGTGGAGTTTACAATATTGTATAGACTACAATGCCAATAAAATGTGTTAAGGGGGATATGGGTAACGCTTTAATGCTATTTTCAATATTATACTTTACTGATAGACGCTACATATATAGCGTATACTGCTACATATATATAGTTTGATGGATCCTTGAGAGATGGGAAAATCCTGTAACATCTCTTATGTTATTGTACTCATCTTATACACCGGATAGGAGATGAAAACCCCATAACATCTGAGAAGACATTACTCTCATTTTCCACTTGATATTGATTTGAATTACATGAGAATATTTTAGTTCTGACTTGAGTGTTTTGTCTTTCATTACGCTCGGTTCAGCCTGAGCTTTCAGTGTTGAAGACTTTATTTCTAGAGGACAAAGACAGAGTTTGGTATATTATATTATTAGAAAATTTTCTACTGCATCATTAATGGTATGTTGTTGTCGTACTCTGATTATCTTGTAAAAAATTATGTAATCAAATGTATATTGTAAAATAACTTCCTGAATTGTTTATTTGATTATTATATTTTGTCATTCCACTGTGAGATTCTGTGTTTTGTTTGCCCTCTTTTCTTTTATTTTCTTATGAAACGACATTGATAATCTAGCCTTTTGAATGGTTTGAGTTAGACATGTGTGGTTTATTGTCGATTTAAACCGTCCAAAAACGTGGGTCGTGACATAAGTGTTACTCAAACATTGTCATAACAACCCAAAACTATTCACTTGTAATTATCTACAAAATATTTGTTATTAAATATCTATTTATGTTCTTAAGTATAATTAATAATAAGGGTTAAAAAATGTTACTAAAACATTGTTTACTACAACCCAAAACTATTTACTGGTACTTATCATTAACTTTAGGATATTCATTTCAAAGATCAAAGTATATCCATACTTATTAAGTAAGGCGATACACTTCTAATTTAACTTCTCAAAATAATTTAATTTTGCTTTAAAATCCAAACTTCCTTTAATACCTTTATAAATACTTAACTTACTTTTTTAAACTTATATATATTTGCTAAAAACCCTTTTTAAAATGATGTATATATTTATATGCATATTACTTTATTTATAAGATAAAATATTTAATAATAAAAACATTTCAAAAATATATTATATTATATAAGCTTATATTTACCTTAATAAAATATTTAACAAATTTTCTAAAAATTATATAAAAAATATAGTTTAAAAATACTTATACTATGGTTTAAAATATTTATTTAAATAGTTCTTATATATACACTTGTTTTATTATTTATTTAAACATCATAAAAACGTATTTTATAACTTAAATTCCTTACTTTTAAGATTCAAAAATAATTATTAAAAATATATTTATAATTTTATAATTTTCCAATAAAAAATACACTTATGGTATTTATTAAAAAATACAAAGAAGCCCTAAGATGTCTTTTAAAGTTAACTTTAAAATTGCCGAACACAAAGCGATTTCAAAGTGCATCCATCGCGATCTTTTCACTTCCAATTTTCACAACTTCCTTTCAAAATATCTGTAACTTCCTAAACCAACCAATTATACATTTTCACAATATAATCACATTTTTAACCAATTTAACATATGTCAAATACAAGGGATTTCAAAAGTGCAATTATATGACTATTTCGCTTGAAACATTTACGACACACTACCAAACAGTAAGCAATAAGTCTTGGCCCCGCCATATATTTTAGTGGGTTATAAGAGAAATTATACTACTTATAATGTTGTCACATTCTTTCAAAAGCAAAAGAGGGGTCCAAAAGTAATAACTTACATTGTTATATATTTAATTTATATTTAACACAACAAGAAATTACATGCACAGCATATACAAATTAAATGGTGAGTTGACTAGCCCTAGCCAATCCAAGAGATAGAGGATCTCACTATGGGTGCAATGGCAAAGATGACGTCTAATTGGAACTAGTAAGCAAAAGTTATTGATTTTATAAAATTACGGATTGATACTTCAATTATTAATTTAATTAACTTTACGAATCACTATATTTACCATTAATCATTCTCCCTCCCTTTCCCCTTTTCCCTTTCCCTTTTCCCTATTCCGGTACATGCACCAAATCAGTGCACAACCAAACCCAAAACGCAACGCTTTCTCTCTCCCACTTTCTCTCTCTGTGCTCGACGAAATCAACCACAACCTTCTCTGATGAACTCCACTCCATCAATGCTTCAGAATGGACCACCTCATGCCAAGTTCCATCACCACCATCAAAAGCGATCTGTTGTTGTGCATCACTGCTTTGAATGTCGCATTTCACCATTGGCCACTATAACACCTCAAACCAATGCCGATCATCTTCTCTTCGCACATTAAGTTCAATGACACACTCAATTTCACCTCTAGCCACCTCTAGCTCGTCGCAACCAATCATAGCACTATATGACAAACAAAAGTTGCACCACCCAACCAAATGCCGCACCACCTTATACTACCTCCACTAACTGGACTTTTTCTAATAAGCATTCCCATTCCTTAATCGATGCTCCAAGCTCCGACTAACTATAACCAAAGCCACAACCACTCAAGTCGAGCACAACCAAACTCCGTCGCTCCCCAAATAACATATATGGATCAGAAGCCCTCAATCATACCAAGCAAATAGATCTTAAATCATCGTAATTCGAGGCTTGTGGCTCTAAAAACAATTGATTGTACAGTGGAAATAGAGGCGGTTGTTTTATAGAAGTGAAGAAGAGGAAGAGTGAGGAAAATGATTAAGTGTAAAGGGTTATTTGTAGTAAAGATTATATTATGTTTAATTCTCTTAATTAAATCATCGAACGTTTCAAGCTCGCATGATCACATGGGACATCCAATCACCATAAAACTTAATGGCGCACATCAACTAATTATTCTAGATCCAATGACACTAGTTTCGTCAAAATTCAGGATAGTGACCAGGATGGTAATTTCACGTGTTAATTAAAAACTATTATTAAAACAGTTTAAGCGCATTATTTATAAATTAAAATTTTACATTATCATTTATTATTTAAAAAGAGTTTAGTAATCTTTAAAAATCATTTTTATATCATTATATAAGGTTCGATTATTTAAATAATTCTGATATTTATATATAAAGCATTTGAAATTCTGGGTCGTTGCATTCTCCCACCTTCAGAATATTTAGTCCTTAAAATATTGACACGAGAAACAAAAGCAACAATCACACATCAGTACTAAACAATACTGCAATCGCTAGCGACCAAAGAAACAATCACATTCAAAACTTAACAGCATTACTATTTCCCTAGCAACCAAAGCTCACGGTTTGCATGGGTTTAAAGACTTATCATTGCACAAGGATGATAAACAAACTATTAAGCGCACCTTATGCTCAACAGCCTTAGGTTATTACTTAGTTGATTGCTCATGCTACTTTAAACAATTCTAGGAGTCATTTTTCAAACTTTCCATAAGCCAACAAACGTAGTATGCACATTTACTAAAGCCCGTACGATGTACGTGGACAATCCATACGCAATATCAAATTTGGTCACTTTCTCGATCACATGGATTTCACTTTTGAAACACCCCACACCCTTTAGTATACCCAAAACGGACACACAGAAGGATATGGTGTGTTATAGGTATAGCTAAAGTATCACAGAGACTTAAATTCACAAGAAAAATAAATAACAACATCGGAACCATCTAAATAATAACTTGATATTCAAAATTAATCTTCATAAAATAATGTCATAAAACAGAGTATGTCTCAAATAAAAAATACACATGTCTTATGAAAAATATAATCTCAGTCACATCATCAGAGTACATAATAAAAATTATCCTTCTCATAAAGTACCAGTACATCCAAAGTCAAATGAAAAGAAAACTGAAAGGAAGAAGAATACATGAAGAATGAGAATGCTCTATAAATGGGTCTCCAAGAAATCCAAATCTACTGTCTTGCCTCTGCTGGCCTAGGGAGGAAGGGGAAATACAGGAGTGGGTCAGACTATTAGTCTAGTGAATGAAAGTAATCACTAGCATTTCTAAGCAAGATAAAGATAATAGACTTAGCAACACTTTTAGTATAAAAAGGAAATAAAGAAAGGATAAAACTGGGATAAATACTGTTTAACTGTTTGCTTGGATTGTTTGCACTTGTCTTAAACTGCTTTGATTACTATTTTAATTAGGCTAAAATCCTAATTCTACCCGTTGATCGTCCTTCAATTTCTGTTGTGTCACCGTGAGCTAGTCCAATCATGTTGGTCCCACAGAAAAAGAAACCTGCTTAGTGCTTGGAATGCAGTAGCGACTTATATACCCTAATCAATGCTACACACTCGGTCATCGTCGCCCGTCGCCCCTCTTGTGACCTCTTACCTACCCTAATCAACATAAGCGTGCCCAACCTCACCTAATCTGTTGTGAGACCATCAATCCTAGTCTGAAAGAGTACTGCCCAGCCCTACCTAAGTGTTTTGTGAGACTATCAGTCCTAGTCTAAAAGGGAATGCTGTTGGTATGGGTCCTAACAAACAAAATCTAGTTGCGCTCCTTGCCCAAATCCATAGATTTGAGCCTTTACCTATTGGCCACTTATATACCCTATGTCCCAGCCTTACCCAACTATTATGAGGCCACCAGTCCTAGCCTAAAAGGGTCTTGTCCAGCGTCACCTAATCTGTTGTGAGACCATTAGTCCTAGTCTGAAAGGGAATGTTGTTGGTATGTGCCCTATTTATGTTCTTGCTTATTTAGTAAGTTCTTTTCAGTTGTCTCTGCTATATTTGCTTATTAACTTAATTATAAGTTTTAAAAAAAGCCTTTATTATTCTTTCTTCTTAATTATAAGTTGCGTTATAATTGTTACTCATAGTTCTATCTTTTTAGTGATAACCACTTGTTATAAACATGCTTGCAAATGTCTCAAATTTGCCTATTTCGGTCTATCTTCTTTTTATTACAATTCTTCTTATTTTACATCTAATTTTTGTAAATTTAGTATTTTCTATTTTAATCCGTATTTGCGAATTATTCTTTTTTATATTCTTTTATTTTATTCGCGCAAAAAGAAATAAAAAGAAACTAAAATTTAGAGGCTAAATTCTAACGTAAAACAGATGTAAATAAATGCAAATAACAACAAATAATTGTAAATAACTATAAACAACTTAATAAAAATAACTGAATAAAATAGACTGAAAAGAACTTTAAAAACTAGCTGTAAATAACTTATAAAGAAATTGTCTCAAAATACAGAAAAACTACAACTATTGAGAACCCTATTATTTTAAATTACTTAAAAATCTAAAATAATTACAAAATACTCACCTGCGGTCTTTAACTCTAGTCCTTGGCCTTCCCGGATCCACTTCTAGGGTATAAAATATTTTAATTAAAAGATCCCCTCCAAAGAAAAAATTTCATTTTAGGGTCTAGCCTCAGGCAATTAACCCAATTGGGAGAAAATCTGAATGAGAAAAATAGCTAGGTCAAGAGTCTTATTTGTAGTGTCACTTAGGGATGTCAAGCTATTGGATTTGAAGATTAAATCTGGTGCAACCACGTCATAGGCTCACTGGGAACTGAAAGATGGAAGCACGAATGCACAAGATTGAAGAAAAGTGGAAAAACACGTCATGCTTGAATCTGGACAAAACTATGTACAAGTTAAAAAAAAGCGGGAAAACAATGCTTCTTGAGGGTCGACATGCAGGTCGACCTAACTATGGTAAGGGTCGACCCTAGGGTCGACCTAGCCCAGTTTTGGGTCAACCTGACCCATTGTTTATTATTATTATTCATTTTATTCAATTCTTGTTTACTTCATATCTTCTTCATATTAACTCGGATTTTGAAAAACTATATATGAAAATTGACCAAAAAATAACCATGGACACAATGATGCAACTTCTGTGGCTCAATTCTAACAATTTCAAAAACTTATTTTATTATTTAATTAATTCTCTAATTAATTATTATAGTTTATTTTTTGGGTTGTTACAACTTTTAAACTTGTATTAATCACTTGACCTCTTTAGTGCGGACTCCTATCAAGTTCCTTGATTTGAAACGTCCGTTTTTCTTACAGTCATACATTATGATAGAAAACCTAGGGATCACATCAACAAGTTTTATCAAGTGTTCACCGCCGAGAATCTAGTTAAAAATCCTTGTACGGATCGGTGTAAATCACCTTGAAATCTTGTGCTCGAATCCTAGATTTAGAACTGTCGAGCAAATAAATAATCTACATATAACTTACGTACTTTATTCTTATAGGTTTCATAACTATACCAATTTATTTTTAATTCACATGTATTTTCACATATAATATTTCTCATTTAATTATCGAAACAATTTATGAATCATTTCATAAAACATTACTTAATTTTATAAACATTTTATAAAGACATATCTTTAGTTATAAAACATTTTATTAAAGCATAATTTCATTTTAAAATGTTTCAGGACTTAAATTCATTACTCGTGTAATACTCCACTACATCCTAAGAGTACATACTAAACATTCATATTAATTTTACTTAACAAGGATATTCTATGGATTTTAAACATGCTTTAACTTACAATCCATTCAAATTAAGAGTTATAAAAAATTCAAATTATATATATTCAAAAGCACTTAGCTTCAAATTTTCTTATATCAATTCGGAAGTTTTCGACTATCTAAAATTGCTGAAAATTCCATTTCATTTCAATAATTGAAAACTACCAAGCAACATATCTTAATAAGATGCACAACCAAACTACCATAGAACATACCATCCATAAAATAATTTAACAATAGAACTTTAGAACTACGCCAGATTTCTTTCAAATCATTTTGAAATAATAATATATACTATAACTTCTAGATATTAAATCATACTTTCAGGATTTTAAATCAAAAATCAATTTTTTCAAAACAACTTTATAGCAAAACTACTATAGTAGCATCCCCTACTTAAAACTTAAAAATGAACGTCGACGATGCTGCAGTCATCACTGGAATTGTTTTCTAGTGACAAAAGTGAGTTCAATACTTCCTATCTCCTTTAAAATTCTTTTTTAAAAATATTTCTATTCATAAATACTTTCAAATAATACTATTATTATTTTCTTCAAAAACCATGAATAAACAATTTTCAAACACTGGGCTTTAAGTTCTCAAGTTCTCTATTTAATTCTTTTTTATTTATAAACTATATTCTATAAACCATACTTTTAAAAGTCACTTTCTTATATAAAACCATTTCACAATCATTTATCTTTAAAATATCTTACCTTTCTTTTAAAACTGTAATAAATAACTTTTGTTAAAGTCAACTATTTAACCCAAAATTATCATCAAATACCTTACAGTCAAACTGTGAAACTTAATTCACAAGATGTTCGATTCAATGTTTCCACAAATTACTATCTTCCAATCCATGTATTGAAAAGGTAAAACTGCTCACAAGCTAGTCGAACATAATTTAAAAATAAATAACAATAATTGATGTTCATAAACTAGCCGAGCATAACTAATCAAACAATAAATGATAATAATTGAATGTTATCATTTCCTAACAAACAAACACATCATAAATAAATATACCAATTTTTGAAAATTATTCTTTTATATATGAAATATAATCCTAGGAAAATTATTTCATTTACCAATTTCAAAAAATTGTGTTGGTTTACCTTGTTCAAGAATTTAGAAATCTCTATCGATACCATGCATTCCATGTACCGACTAGAATTCATAAACCAATAAACAGACCAAATTAACACGATATAAATTTGTTATATATAACTAACAAATAAATGCTCTCGTATGTATAATACACTTGACCGATGCAGTTAAATCACAACAAAATTCTCGCTATAGCATATAGCGCTCTTTGACTACTATGCTTTTTCAATATAGTGCTATTAAACAATTGATCTGCTTTAAGCCCGCTATATTCCACTGCACCCTTTAACTCAAGGCTTTTAGCACCCGTTTTAGAAACATTAATATAAAAAGGTAGCTTTGACTACTTCTCTTTTAAACCAAATCAACAAAATTAGGTTAAAGACTTAATTTTAAGGCATAAGTGCTCAATATAAGTTATATCTATTGTAGTCACCAAATTTGGACTATACAGTTCAAGATATTTTTCGGTTTTGTTATATAAGATTAAACAATATTTATTTTTTCTATGCAAATGATGGAAGAATGGGAATAAATTAAATTTAAATATTTGGTTTTATAACTAATGAAGTTTTTTGAACCACCATTATTTCCGCTTATCCCCGCTTTATACCCGCCATAAGTTTTTGCTCCTCCGTCGCTATGAAACTACAAAGCGCTTTAACTGCACAGCACTCAACTCATAATAAGGCATTCCATTACCCTATCTCTTAATGAGTTATACCCCACCAAAACAAAGATTCTCGCTTAATCTTCAGCTATGATACCACGGTGTAACGACCGCCTTTTCGATCCTCGAATGTCGACACTAATACATTAACGGTGTTCACGTGTCAAGTAAGTGCTGGAAATACATAACATTAGGACAAAGAAAATAAAGAAAAGAAAAGGAACAGAAAAGATGAGAACAAAAACATCAGAATCTCATAGCGGAATGATAACATATAATGTCAAAAGATAATACACGGTGTTACTTTAATATAAATATCATTTCAAAGTTACTAATCTAAGTACTATCATTAGCCTAGATAGTTATAACAGCCTATCCATACAATCGCTGATATATACATAAAGTAATGCAATGGAAATTAGAATACTACAATAGGTAAACATTCAGATCCTTTCCAAGAGCCAAAAGTATCCATAATTAAATTTGGAAATATATTGTGGCTGACCTGAGCATTATAAGAAAATAATATCCATATTAGTCTAGTAAACCACCATAAGAAACTAAATCATATGGATTTTTTATTTATTTATAAAACCTTTCAAAAATAGAGGTATCTCGTAAGACCAAGCTGCAAATAAGCACGGAAGGGTTATTACCTTACGATAACCAAACCATTTCATTATAAAATCTAGTGATAATATAATAATGTCCAGGGTGATGAATATAAGTAAGAAAATAGCTATGGTGCCTGAAGTATACACTATAACAATAATGGTTATACATCAAAATCACTTAGGCACATTCTTTAAATTGTGTAGGTTTTCCATGAAGACGCCTTCATTTCAATGAGGCGATCTCCTACCCAAGGATTAGAATTATCCTTCTAAGCTGTGTACATCTCTAGTAAATGTACCGCAAGGTAAACACAATGGGTCCCAACATCCGAACACTTTTGTGAACTACACGGAACCAAGTTTCAACAACTCCAGGACTCAACAATCAAGAGCATCTCTAGATATGGAGTTGATATACTCCCATGAGTTAGCTAAACCTAGGATTATGCATCCTACTTTGGTTTCTGTCATGACCGATGTTGGGGCTACATTCGGCATCTCTCACACAAGTCTTCATTACTTGAATAAAAAACGAATCTCTAAATGGATTTCAACATCACGAACCTCTTCCAAAGCATAGATCATGTATATGGTTGTGAAGTGGTTACGGTCTCAAGTCATCTTATATAAGTGCATTCTCCTCGCTTATTGGATGCACTAAAACCAATCGATAGATTTTCGGTTAACTCAACCCCGGTTCTTTCAAAAAGAAATAAACAATACATAAGGGCGGAGATCCTCTTCTATCTGGACAGATTTCCTTATCATGTGTCCTAGAAGGCAAATGAGCTTATACGTAGACGATAACATCATCTTGTTTTCCTTCTAGATATTTCCTAAGTTAATTTTGGTCAATTTTACTAACAATGAGAATGCTTGCATACGGAAAATAAGTCCCATTACTTTCCCTAAGCATGTAAACACACAAGCACTACCAATTCATACATAGCACGACCAAGTCACCTAAACGACTTCTAATCCCTTTTTAATAAATTTATCCTTTACTAATTAAAAACTTTAATAAAACTTTTTCAATAATTAGAACTTTCTTTTCAGTTAAACTTCCTAATTTAATTAAACTTCCTTTGTTTAATTAAACTTCCTATATTTAACTAAAATTTAACTAATTTATTTAAACTTCCTTTTAATTAAAACTTAACTTGTTAAATTTGTATATGGATTCAATTTCCCTTTATAATTGATATATACTTGTATTTTTACTATTCACATACTTTACGAACATATTTACTATACACGTATTTTACTATTAATTTATACTCTTTTCTATACCTTAAAAGTGTTCATATATTTATCTCAAATGGTATAACTATATTCACAAATCATTAACAAGATTTACTTACTTTAAAATATAACCAAAGAGGTTAAAAACAAATGTTACTAAAACATCGTTACTCTAAACCCCTTTTATTTTATAAAATAAACATATAACTTTTTCTATCTTTGTTACAAAAGATTTTATACTTGTTATTATGATCCAATTATATTTATAATATTTTTGCGCTTTAAAACATAATTCAAGGGTTTAAAAACATTCTTATAAAAATATTGTTTACTACGAACACAAAACACTTTCCTCTTAGTTGGAACCTTTAAAATTCTCTTTTAAAGATCTAATTACTTTTATAAGGGTTCAAGACAAGTGTCACTCAAACATTGTCACAACAATACAAAACTGTTCACTTATAATTATCTTTAAAATATTCATTATTAAATATCTAATTATATTCTTAAGTATAATTAATAATAAGGGTTAAAAACAAATGTTACTAAACATTGTTTACTATAACCAAAAACTATTCAATTATACGTATTATTAACGTTAAGATATTCATTTTAAAGATCAAAGTATATCCGTACTTATTAGTTAAGGCGATACACTTTTAATTCAACCTCTCAAAATAGTTTAATTTAACTAAACTGTTAAAATCCAAACTTCCTTTACTACCTTTATAAATACTTAACTTACTTTTTTAAATTATATATATATATATATACACACTAAAATCCTTTTTAAAATGATGTATACATCAGTTTATTTATAAGATAAAATATTTAATAATCAAACAATTTAAAAGGATGTTATATTACATAAGATTATATTTACTTTAACAAAATAATTAATATATTTTCTAAAAACTATATAAAAATATACTTTAAAAACACTTAAACTATGGTTTAAAACATTTATTTAAAAATTACTTAAAAATTCGTATTTTATAATTTATTTAAAAACCTTAAAACATATTTTTATAACTTTAATTCCTTACTCTAAAAATTCAAAAATAATTCTTAAAAATATATGTAAACTTTGATATTTTTCCAATAATAAATACACTTATTGTATTTATTAAAAATACGAAGAAATCCTATGACGTCTTTCAAAGTTAACTTGCCGAACACAAAGTGATTTCAAATCCATCCATTGCAACCTTCTCACTTTCAATTTTCACAACTTCCATTCACAATATCTTTAGTTCCCAAACCAACCAATTATATATTTTTCACTATATAATCACATTTTTAACTAATTTAACATATGTCAAATACAAGGGATTTCAAAGTGCGTTTATAGAGACTATTTTGCTTCAAATATTTACAATACATTATCAAAAATATAAACAACAAGTCTCGACCACATCACATATTTTAGAAGGTTATAAGAGAAATTATACTATATATAATACTGTCATCTTCTTTCAAAAGCAAGGAGGAGTCCTAAAGTAATAACTTGCACTGTTATCTATTTAATTTATATTTAACACAATAACCAATTATACACAACATATAATTAAATAGTGATTCAACCCACCCAAGCCAATCCAAGACATAGAGGATCTCGCTACGAGTGGAACATCGAAGATGACGCCTCAATTGGACTTCGTAAGCAAAAGTTAATGATTTTATAAGATTACAGATTAAAACTTCAATTAATTAATTTAACTAACATTACTCATCACTATACTCACCACTTACCATTAATCCTTTTTCTCTCCCTTTCCCTTTTCTTATCCATGCACCAAATCAGTGCACAACCAAACCGAAAACACAACGCCTCCTCTCTCCTCCTTTCTCCCTCCATGCTTGACGAAATTAACCACAACCTTCTCCGATGAACTCCACTCCATCAGTCCTCCGCTATAAACCACATTGTGCCAAGTTCCATCGCTGCAATCAAAATCGACATATAGTTGTGCATCACTATCTCAAATATCGCACTCCACTATCGGTTATTACAGCACCTTCGACAAACATCAGTCATCTTCTCTTTGCATCCTGAGTTAAGCGACACACTCGATTTCACCTCCAGCCATCCCTAGCTCATCGCGACTAATCACAGCACTACACGATAATCAAAAGTCGCACCACCCAACCAGATGTTGCACCACCCATGCTACCTCCACCAATTCGTCTTTTCCTAACAAGCATAACGCCCCTCTGATTCCTCGATTGATGCTCCAAGCTTCGACTAGCTCCAACCAAAGGCAGAGCAACTCAAGTCAAGCACAACCAAACTCTGCCGCACTCCCAACAAGACATAATGATCAAAAGACCCTCACTCATACAAAGCCAATGGACCTAAAATCGTCGCAATCTGAGACTTATAGCGCTCAAAACAATTAGTTGAAGAGGAGAAATGGAGGTGGCTATTTTACTGAAGCGAAGAAGAGGAAGAGTGAGTAAAAGGGTTAAGTGTAAAGGGGTATCAATGGTGAAGACTATATTATATTTAATTCTCTTAATTAAATCGTTGAATGTTCCGAGCTCGCACGATCACACGGGACATCCGATCGCCAAGAAACTCATCATTGGACATCAACTCATTATTTCATCTCCGATACTAATTTCGTCAAAATCCGAGACAGTGCCCCGGGATAATAATCTCATGTGTTAATTAAAAATAATTATTATTAGAATAAGTTTAATCACATTATTTATGAATTAAAAATTTACCATTATCATTTATTATTTAAAAAGAGTTTAATAAGCTTTAAAAATCATTTTCATATCATTAAACCTAAGATTAGATTATTTAAATAATTTTTATATTTAAATACAAAGCGTTTAAAATTTTGGGTCATAAAATTTTGGATGAATTTATCGCTTGCACATCCTTCTATAAAATCCAATTTTACTTAATATAAGTGGCACCCGATAGTAACGATTATTGACACCAATTCTTTTCGTGGGCTTATATCACATTAAGACTTATGGAATATGGTTTTGGTAAAAGCTCCAATATTGTCCACATTCAACTTGGTTAATCCATAAATAATGTCGTTGGTTCAATAATAATTTTCGTTATTAATTCTAGCAAGAGATTTTGACTTTGAGTTGACTACAACTGACCATGATACTAATCATATATAACATAGGAGATGAATCTATTGTATAGTGTTTCACTTCTAATGCTTCAACTCAGACCAACTATTGCCATTCAATAGGCACAATGCCAGGATTTAACTATGATCAAAGCAGAGTGTCCACATTGAAGTTCCACGGTATTCTCAAGTCGAGAGAATTGTGTAACATCATCGCTTCAAGATTGTCTATTTTCTTGGTTATATTAAGAAATAGAAAACACTCGAGCAAGTCATTCCATAGCTATCCAATAACTACCAATACATAACTCCTTAGTAATTCCAACAGCCGCAAGTAATACGTTGTCCTACATTTAGACAGTGTTACATGCTCTAATCTCAAGGGATGTATTGGTATCTCCTCTCGAAACATCTTTAATAGTAATATTTAAAATAATAAGTTATTTTTAATGACCTAAATTTCTCATGATTACAACACATTGTAGTTATTATCACATTACATATAATTTAAGGATTTTCTATTTAAATACTTTAAATTAGTTACTTAATTAATTATGTCACAGTGTAATGAGTATATAATATAAAGAAAACACATAGGTTGTCTATCGAGTTAGTTATATGTAACTAATTACATAATTTCCCTTAGGGCATACCTTAACTCTATCAATTTCCCACTTGCAGTTGGATGAATTATGGAATCTTATTCTATCTTCTTCAATTGGTTTTCTGAAAAACTAATCGGGTCAGTCCTTTAGTGAAGGGTGTGCTATTTATTTATAATTATCTACTCTGTCAACGAACTCTCTCCAATGATGATAAACTGTCTTTATCACGTGAAACTTTTCAAAGTATGTTTGTCAACTTTTAGTGAGCTCTAGGCCCATTTACAAATTGTATCGCAATGTTGTTATTGTCTAACAATGTCATAGGATTTTCAACATTTGGAATCTCTCCTAGCTCGGTTATAAAGTTGTGCATTTATTTATACTTCTTTTATTGCAGTGCTTATTCAAGGCAATGTATTTAGCCTTTTGTTGAATCAACCACTACTTATTGTTTGGAGCATTTCCAACTTAAATTCTTAACTTAAGGTTGAATACGAACTTAGTATTGACATAGTATACTTGATATCACTTATGAAGTTTAAGTCTACGCACTCCTTCACAAGGAGTTCATTACTTCCATAAATAATTTTCTAGTATTTCACAAATACCGGAGAACACTCTACATTGTCATTTAGTGATCTTAATTTGAATTTGATACTTATTCTATGTATCAAATACATAGCCCAAGTGTGATATTGTAGACAATATAGCATATATGATAATTCCTATTGACAATGCATATGGAACCCATCTTACATGTTCCATATTACACAATTTAATATAATGCATGTGCATATCATTTTGGACATTGCCATTATCCTTTTATACTGATTCTAAAAGAGGTCATTTCAAATCCTATACCGAGAGTCAAACAACCATAGTGAATTGAATTTAACATGTACATCATTAGCAATCGTAAATTTATTGTTTACTTGTTGTTTTTAGAAATATTTTAGTACACTACACCAAAAAGGCTCTTTTGTAACACTTACTTTTTCCTAATTTGTAACGGTTATTAGCGTGATAAACTTCTAATAGATGTATCCGTTAGGAATTATTTACAACGGTTATTACCGTGATAACATCTGGTAATGTCATAAATAGATGGAATTAAAATGGATATGATTGTAATTTATCATTTATTTCACTTTATCTCACTCCTCACGCTTCATCATTACCCCGTTTCATTATTTCCTATCCTTTTTCAATCTAGGGTTACCGCCTCCTCATCTCGTCCTAGCACACCTCGGCATTATTCAGGTATTTTTTCCTTCTTTTATTATCATAAACAATTGATTTTCAGATTGCAGTTCAAACTTTGATTCGGGTAATTTTATTTACATGTATTTTATTTCATTTAGGTATTCTCTCATAGTGCTCTGAAATTGAACCCATCGATTTGTTACCCACTCTCATATTGTTCTCAACTGGGTTCTCTACAATATCACTAATAGTTTCAGAGAAATGCTCACTAATTATTCTAAGATAATAGGGATTATTCTCATTTTTGTCTTTTTTGCATGTTGAAATTGAATACTTAAAGCGTATGTTGGTAGCACTTTGCAAGTTGAAAGCAAGACTATAAATGATCTGAATCAAAATAGTTTGAAACAGTGAATTAAAAGGAATTTTTTTGTAAGAAGTAGTGGTTTTTTTAGCTTTATATTTTGAGACTATAACGTTTGCTTCATCTGCAAATCAATACATTGATTTGCATTGCTTTTCAGTAGGTTATTAGATTTAAAATAGTTTTGAGTAACCTTTTACCAGTTTAATGGTGGATTTTGAAATAAAGCAAAATAAACTAAATTTGAAACTGACACAAAAAAATAAAGTCGAATTGCTAGGTTTGATTGATTTTTCTCTTTATTTCCAGGCTATAATTATCTGATTCATTTGCAAATCAATGCATTGATTTGCATTGATTTTTAGGTTTGATTGTAACCATTCCAATGCATATTTTATTTTAGTTTAACCAGTTTAAGAATCTATGCATTATAACCAGTTTCAAATTGATTTTCATAGATATACAGTTAATGATGCAACCACGTATAATTAGCTTTTTTCTTCAGTTTCAAATTTGAATAACCAGTTAATGATTTGTAACCAATGCACATGAATGCATGGTTGAAATGATTGCAATTTCAAATCAAACTTGTTAGCTTTTTCTTCGGTTTCAAACTTGATATCAATGTATTTTCATGTTTGAATCTACTAACAGTTATCCATTTCAATATAATGATCTATGTATTAGTTTTGTCTACTAACAGTTAGCTTTTTCAATGTAATGATCTATGTATTAGCTATAGTATGATTATGTTATGTAACTTTACTTGCTATCAACTTTTTACACACTTCTAGAAAATGTGATCATGTATGTGTTCAAAAATAAAAAAAAATTCTTATCGGTGATCATGAAGTGGTCAGATGCAAAATATTTATGAAATATAATAGTAATGAAGTAACAATGGCTATAATTGATGAAAAATTTTTATTGTAGTTTAGGATGGCTATAGTGGTGGTTATAATTGATGCAAAATATAGCATATGCTAATTACTATTTGAAATTAGTAAAACCCCAACATGGAAAGTATTTAACAAAATGATATAAAAATGTTAAATTAATAACCAACGCTTTTCTTTTTTACATTAAATGACTAATTAATCTTCATTAATTTTCTGTATATTCATATAATTGCAACAAGTTGACTAAAGGTTGTTTTATCGAAATTGAAATTGTTGGTATTTAAAAATATACTACAGATACTAAAATTTCAATTGATTTTGCGTTTGAATATGCTTGGATGGCAATGTACATCAGTTTCTTTTAGATAACTTACTGGTTATAGCAATTTTAGGTACGATTCATAGAAATTACACAAGAGAATTATGGTTTAGGGTGCAAGTGCTGGTTATAGAAAAATAAAGCTAGCTACTATAATATTTACTATAGTTTAAGGTGTAAGTGAATATAATTGATGAAAAATATAGCATATTCTAATTACTATATGAAATTAGTAAAACCACAACATGACTAATTAAAACGATACAAAAATAGTAAATTGATGATCAACTCTTTTCTTTTTGCATTGGATGACTAATTAACTTTCATTAATTTTCTGTATATATTCATATAAGTGCAACAAATTGACTAGAGGCTGTTTATTTTATTGAAATTTAAATTACTGGTATTTCAAAAATATACTATGGATACCAGTGCCTGAAAATTTAAATTTGATTTTGAGTTTGAATCAGCTTGGATGGCAGTGTACATCAATTTCTTTAGACAACTTACTGGTTACATCAGTTTTGGGTACGATTCATCAAAATCAGCTTTGATGGCAATGTACATCAGCTTCTTTTAGAAAACTTACTGGTTACAACAATATTGGGCAAGATTCATAGAAGTTACAGTGGAGAATTATAGTTTAAGGTGCAAGTGCTAGTTACAGTAAAATAAAGCTAGCTACTGCATCATTTGCTATAGTTTAGAGTGCAAGTAAATTAAATGATGCAAAATATAGAATATGCTAATTACTATTTGAAATTATAAAACCACAACATGGAATGTATTTAATAAAATGATATAGGAATGGTAAACTAACCAGCTCTTTTCATTTTGCATTGAATGACTAATTTACCTTAATTGATTTTCTGTATATTCATATAGGTGTAACAAATTGACTAGAGGTTGTTTATTTTCTGTATATTCATATAGGTGTAACAAATTGACTAGAGGTTGTTTATTTTATTTAAATTAACACTGTTAGTATTTAAAAAATATACTATAGATATTAGTGCTTGAAATTTTCAATTTGATTTTGAGTTTGAGTTAGCTTGGATGGCAATGTACATCGGTTTCTTTTAAACAACTTACTGGTTACAGCAATTTCGGGTACGATTCATAGAAGTTACAAAAGAGAATTATAGTTTAGGGTGAAAGTGCTGGTTATAGTAAAATAAAGAGAGTTCCTTCAATATTTACTATATATAGCTTAGGGTCCAAGTGAATATAATTGATGTAAAATATAGCTTATGCTAATTACTATTTGAAACAAGTTAAATCACAACATGGAAAGTGTTTAACAAAATGATATAAAATTGGCAAATTAAAGACCAGCTCTTTTCTTTTTGCATTGAATGACTAATTAACCTTCATTAATTTTTTGTATATTCATATAAGTGCAACAAATTGACTAGAGATTGTTTATTATTGAAATTGAAATTATTGATTTTGGGTATAATTCAATAACCTTCATTAATTTTATTGAAATTGAAATTGAAATTATTGACTAGAGGTTGTATATTCATATAACTTTCACTAATTTTGGTTACGATTCATAGAAGTTACACTAGATAATTATATGGTCAATTACCGATATAACATAATTAGTGTAGTAAAACAATAATTTAAAGCATTGAAATATATTGACAGTTAGTGATTATTGGATAAATGTTCGATATTATCGACAAACTACACATCACTATGTAGCACTAAATATAATAGAAACATTAATTCAATGAAAGTCCATATATTTCTGACTATGTTATTCGCATGTGATTTTGCATGATTTTTTACATTAGTTCAACCAATATTAGTTTGATTTTGTCAATATATTTTTGATTGTATTTGGATTGCCAACTATGTTTACCATGATTGTATGTAGGTTATGCAAATATGCCTTGAGGATCATGGGATTGGTTCTCCGGTTCAAAGATACTAGTGTGCCATTTACTTACTTAAATGAGCAAGGCAATTGGAACTTGTGTAGCACTAGTGTGTAACCCGTACGTTGCACACGGTAATGTTGTTAAAAAAATAATATTTAAAATTTAATCATTGTTAATTGAATTTTTTTAAGCAGTATATGATAAATTCACCGAAATAAAGGAATGTATTATTTAAAATGACATGCAATGCTAAAATGTAAGGTAGAGGGTCGCTAACAACATATTTTTATTGGAATTATTGTCTACCACGGTAATAGCAAACAATATATATATATATATATATATATATATATATATAATTTGTTGTTGCTATATATGTAAATAGTTGATACGTGTGCTTTACATATATATGATTGAAAAAAAATGAATTTTTCATTTCTATTAATATGAATATTATATATATATATATATATATATATATATATATATATATATATATATATTTAAGGATTTATAATGAAATAACGAATATTACGTAATTGAATATATTTAAATATTTTAAATCAACTTAACTAATTAAATATGAATATTAGAAAGTAGGAAAAATAATGAGAGGAGCTTTGTATGTAATTGTAGTTAAGAAGAACATCTTACGATCAACTTATTTGCACATGAACTTTTATTCATTATCCGAGATTTCAATCAGTAAACCATTTTTTAGCTTTGTAGTTAATCATAAATTTCACATTATTGTAGAAGTGACATGTTTACAACTTCAATATTTGCAAAAAATAAAAAATAAAAAATTGTACCATTAATTTGAGTTATGTGTTAGGTAAGTTTTAATTCATGTTGCAAATAAGAATGTCTCTACATAACCAAATTTTTATTAGAGTAATCTGTGCTGCCACATCCCGATGTAAAATATAATTTTATCTTTTAAAAGTTGTAAAAAAAAACGAAATTTTGTAATGCAATGTATGCTAATTTTTGAAGATTAATGAATTATTAATTTAAAAAATTATTGTTTATGTTTACATTTTATGCTACGCGATTCATTTATCTTTATATATGAATGAAAATAATAATTTTATCATCTTCGCTTTTATATATATATAAGCGGTGTAACAAAAAAATTTATGTAATGTATGCTATTATTTTAAGAAAAATGAATTATAAATTAAAAAAATATTATTGTTCATGTTTACATTTTATGTTATGCGATTCATATAAGATTCATATCTCTACTACTATAAATTCATTGCACTACTTTACTTGGTGTCTTTTTGAAATTCCCAGAATACCCTCACATTCGCATGACGTTTGTGTACCTCCCATTTCCGTTCCAGACTCATAAAACCTAATAGGCGGCTTCTCCCCAATTCATCCACATTCCCAAACCCAGCTCCTTAGATCCCCAAATACATTCATCACCACCATCTGAATCACAAAACCTAAAAACTTACCTCCACAAACATCATTTTTCATTACTTCCGAATCTGAATCCGAACCAAAACTGGCAGCATCAATGGAGATATAAGCGATTGGATGAGCTGCAACAGATAGCTCAGGCGTGTTATCACCATTTTCTTTTTCTTCAAGGTATAACTCTACATACTATATATTTTTAAATTCAACTGTCTACAATTTTCGATTAGCATAAACATTTACATCGTTACTCCTTGTATGAATAAAAACAATAATTTTATCATCTTCACTCATACATATGAGTGTTGTATACATGCTTAATCGATATATTTTAAGATTTAGATGACATAATTAGTTAAATACATGGATGAGTAAAAAAAATATTAGGAAAGAGAACTGAGAAGGGTTTGTAAGTAACTATGGAAATTTAAAATATAGATGTCTAAAGTTTAAAATATAATTTTTCGCTGTAATGCATGACAACTTCATTGAGATAAACGAATTATAAATTAAATTTGTTATTATTGTTGGTGTATATAATTTATGCTATGTGATTTACATATCTTTATATACGAATTAAAATTTTATTTTACCTATTTATTGATCTACTATGTTATACTATTGAAATTGTTCATATTATAAAATTTATGTGACGTACCAAACATTAACTAACTGAGTTTATCAAATAGTTTAAATTTTGAATTACGTAATTAATTTAAGTGTATGTACTTACATGTAAAATATTAGAAGAGAACTAAGAAGGCATTTGCAAATAATTATAGAAAAAATTAAAAGTATGTGTTTGATTATAAATTGGAATTGGAAGTTTTTCAGAATAAAAGTGATAAATTATAAATATTTAAAATTGATATATGTAGAGAGAGAATTAAGGAAAGAGTAGAAAGCTCCTACGATCAATAAGAGAACTTGAATTTCTTCTGCTTTACTATTATTTAATAGATATGTTATGTTGTATTTGTAACCTGCACTCAGGTTAGTTGAATAATTTTTCAGTAACTACAATTTCAGTTGCTTTGTCGATTGTTTTTTGAAAACTTACACATAATGAATATGTATAGACTTTCTGTTAGATCATAATTTAGCTACAATACATGAAATTGTTGGTTTTCTAGTACTTCTTCTTCACATAAATTTTAACAAATTCACTTTGATACTCTCTCGAATACATATTATCTCTGTCAAGTAATGAGATATAATGAAGTTATGCACGCTTATGCATTTTAGTTTCAACAGTGCTAATGTTGTACACATTAAGGGTGTATTAATTTTAGTTTTAAGAATTTTAATACAGAACTTATCATTTCGGTTTGACCATAACATGTTCACTGGACATTTAGAATTTGATTGGCTCTATAAAATTTGGTTAAATAGCTCACTTATCTTGGCACTAACTAAAAAAGTTTTCAAGAGTTAATTTAATGGTTTGATTTTGGATAACTAAATTTAACTATATTATATTATTTTAAGACTTTATCATGGATGATCGATGGAATTGTGAAATATAACATAAAACATGAGACAATGTAAGACAACAATGATGCATTTGGCAAGATTTAAACTTAAATAACTATGGTTATTTAAGAATTGTGGGGAATATATAAAACTACCATGGTATAGTCATCTCTAATTCAGGTCAGTGTTGTACTAACAATACGAACAACAAAATTACCATTTTCTCTCATATTATATATATGAGTTTAAACAAAGAAACAGTGTAATCTAGTTTTTGCGTTAAAATATTATATAAGTATATAATTTGTACAACATTGTATATTCGAGTAGTAAATTATACGATAATTATAACAATGTTGGTGGAACTAAATTATTTTTATGTGTATAATTATGCTCTTTTTTATAATTTTTTCATCAGGTAATTAGGCACAAGGAAGAAGTTGCAAAAAAAATTAGTCTCGGGGACAACAAGTTTGCGTTTTAGTTTGAAGGACACATTTTAGTGTAAACTGAGAATGATAGTTACAACTATCATTCTGTGAATTACACTAAAAATTGTCCTTCAACCTAAAAATCAAACTTCTTGTCCCTGAGACTAAATTTTTCTCTAACTTTTTCCTTGAGCCTAAAAACCCCTTTTTTCATTAGATGTAGATTATATGTACCAAACATTTCTTAAGCCTACAGTTTTATTTTCTTTATTAAAATATTGAGGTTTTTATGCATATTTTATGTATAAAAAATGATAAAATCAATGTACTATTGAACAAATATTATTTTTAATTTTTGTCTTCATCCTCTCCTCCTTTTTTATCAGAAAAAATACTCAAATCTCCACTTTATATTTAAATTCGATCTTTCCAATCATGTCCTTAAACATGGTTATTGCCTTTAGCAGAATCAGCTAAAAATTCAAATCGAGCTGAGGTGGTTTTCTTTATTTAAAAGGTGTACTGCTAAAATCTCCTTATTTTTGCTTATTAATATCTTATTTAAAATATTAACAATAAGAGTTTTTCTTTTTTAAAATAATATGTCTATTTCATGTTATTTTACCAAATGAATTAAATTTCATTTAATAAAACTTTTTCAATGAAATCATTCACATTTGTTTGGTGGCATAATGTAAATGGATGGAAGTTTCATTGTTTTTATTACCTCAGTTCCAAATTTTGCATAGTAGTAAATATTTAAATTGTCCCATAATTAAATTGTATTTGTTTGTGCTACGGTCTCATTCGTTGCTATTATCTTCTAGTTTTCTGGAGTAAATTCTAATGTTGTGATGGTGATAGATTTAATTGTGCTCACTTGTTGTGGCAGTTTCTGTCTGTTAGTTACTTTCATTATTTGTGAGTGAGCTGATCGACCATTAACACATTCGTGATTACCCTTGATGTAAATAACTGTTTTCCTTAACTATTAAATATTATTAGGCTAACTATGTTAGTTTTTATGTACGTACTTGGTCTATTGAAGTATTTTAACACGTCATGAGTTCCTATATACATTGAAGTTTGAGGGGAATAGTGAGTTCATTCAAGTTTTTATGACAAAATGTTTGAGAATTTCGCAGGAGATGAAAATAATAGTGTTGCATATCCTGGTTCATTTCCTTTTATCAAATCTCATGTTGAATTACAATAGTTTAGTCAAATCTGTAAATATTATGCCCAGTAAATTTCAACTATATAAAAACTAAAGCAGTGTAGAATTAGCAAACGTTCACTAGGCTACATGAAATTTCTTGGCATTTGAGAACTTTCATATATTGGTTAAACACACGTTGCATCTATATTTTGACTGAAATTCAAACTATTTGATTTCTCTATCAAAATATTTGCTTAACTCTAATGCTTATCCAATAACACTTTCATTTCATTTTTTGGACCATATCCAATACTCATAAAATCAACTATTGCTCCCACTAATTCGAGACATTTTTGGTTTTTATGTACAAACGATCTATTCTAAATCATTATTTAGAATTATTGTTTCAACATATATGTACCAACACTCAAAGTCACAATGAGCGATAAAATTTATGAGTAAAATCCAAATTAACTAAAATAAGTTGAATGATGAATCGTTACATTAGTTTCAACAGTTGAAATTTACGATGTTATCCTTATCAACATGGCTTATATTTCAGCAGCATTGATCTTCTTCTTGAAGATAGTTCACGACCGATGGATCATATCCTTTCGAGTAGCAATATCAAAATTATATTTTGATAATGTACTTAGAATGCATTTCGGATTTTCACATCGTGGCACTTGGTAAGGTTAATAATCTTAACGGCTTATTAAGAATGAGGAAGTTATTTCTTGACATTAATAAAATTCATAATTTCTCTCTAGTGTGCAAGTTTAATTATTATGCACTCTAATGTGATGCCTATTTGGTTCGATCAATTTTGTTCCATCCTTCGTTATCAGTTTTATCTTTGGATTGCATCAAATCTGTTTGCGCCAAAATTGGCCACAAACCCCAAATACCGTGAAAGCACCAGTGTATGAATACAAATCAGCGATATTCAAACACAAATCACAGATCTCGGCAAATATCCCAAAAATGTTTGCACAAAAAATGGGCAAACACCTCCAAGTCGTATGATTTAGTTGATTTTATGTTGTTCGTAGTGATTTGGATGGTTTGTGCAAATATGTAAAAAAAGGGACTAAACTGTAAAAGACACACAGATTTATAGTGGTTCGGCCAGAATGTGCCTACGTCCACTTTATATGTTATTTTCCTTTTCCGATCCGATTACAAGTACAAAGCTTTGATTACAAGTATATCAAAGTTGTTTGAAAGTACCTTCTAGGCTTGAGCTCTCAAACTTGTCTGCCATTGTTGTACCCCTGCCCCTCTATTTATAGAGTGAGGCTGGAGACAGAGGTCTTGGATGTATATAGCTGCTGGTGGGCTTGGGCAGAAGCAATTTGGCCTGGCAGAGTTGGTCCGGTCGCGCCTTGGTTCGGCGGTGAGTAGAGTCTTGATATGCCTTGGTCCGGTAGCACGTTGGTTCGGTGATACCTAGGAGAAGGGTTGGTTCGGTGGTGCATAGGAAGTGGTGAGTAGGTTGATTCGGTGAAGGTGATTCGGTGGCGAGTTGATGGAGCCTGGTTCGGCTATGCTTTGGACCGGCCTTGTTTGGAGAGGGTTTGGATCGGTAGTAGTGTGGTCCGGTGGAGGCTGGTTCGGCTAGGAGTTTGTTCGGTAGTGAGAGGAATTGGATGGTTTGGTAGGCACAAGGAGAAGGCTGGTTCGGCTAGGAGTTGCTTTGGGTTTGGTTCGGTAGGAAGTGAAGCAGGGAATGGTTCGGCGGTAAGAGGAAGGTGGCTTCGAACAGTATGTCCTTCCTACCTTGCATCGATCATATCTCCTTCATACGAACTCTGATTAACCTGAAATTTGAAACATAGCCTCTCCTAATCCTCATCATCATCTCCAATCAATTTCGTCCTGATCGGAGCTTAACCCCGATATCCGACATTCCTTACCAATTTGTTGATATTCCAGTTTCGACCAAAAAATGGGATAACACTTTGCCCCCCAAAACATGCCTTGTGATAACAAGGCGTGTTTTGAATAGTTCCGAGTCCAATATCCAAAGTCCATAATCATATTGCCGGAGTATGTTATCTTTGACTGCTCCGAGTCGATGTCCAATTCCAAATCCAATAACCAAAGCTTGAGCCAATTCCATGTCCATCCGAACTCGGCAACCGAATCCCAAACCATCCTTATCCAATAGCCAATAACCGAATCCAGGACCTCTCCGGGTCGATATCCAAATCCATAATCTCTCCGGGCTCTTGCCAAGTGAAATCTACACCTGATGGTCGTGATGCAGTGTCCCTGGATGTTAAGCTAGCCTCATCGTGTTCTTGTCGAGCTTAATCCACACTTGATGATCTTGGTCCAGTGTCCCTGGACGTTGAGCTAACCTCTCCGGGTTCTTTCCAAGCGTAATCCACACTTGACGACCTTGATCCAGTGTCCCTGGACGTCGCACTAACCTCTACGGGTTCTTGCCAAGCGTAATCCACATTTGACGACCTTGGCCCAGTGTCCCTGGACGCTGTGCTAACCTCTCCGGGTTCTAGCCAAGCGTAATCCACACTTGACGACCTTGGCCCAGTGTCCCTGGGCGCTGTGCTAACCTCTCCGGGTTCTTGCCAAGCGTAATCCACACTTGACGACCTAGGTCCAGTGTCCCTGGACGCTGTAAAATGCCATGGCTTAAGTCCTAAGCCGAATCCTGGTCTCTCCGGACCCTTGCCGAGCATAGTCCATACTCAACGACCTAAAAATAACAACTGATAATACAGGGCCTAAGTCCTAGGCCGAATCCTGGTCAATCCGGACCCTTGCCGAGCATAGTCCATACTCGACGACCTGAATGAGTCAATTTACCACGTTCGGGCAAAGCGACTCACCCATTGCCAGGCATATTCCATACCCGACGACCGTTTATCAAAAATCAGATAAAAATCCAATCAAAATCTAATCCAAAACCCACATCCAAAATCCAAATCCAAAACCAGAAAACCAAAAATCCAAACCAGCATCCAAAACCAAAAACAATCATCCAAAGGAAAATCCAAATCAAAAAGCAAGAAAAACCAGGAGCTCAATCCAAGTTCCAAAACCGAAAACCAAAAAGAAAAGCAGTGTCCAGTCCAAGAGCAAAAGATAAATTTCACAAACCATAGCATTGCAGTTTATCATCATTCAGAGCATGCCTAGGGGCTATCTCCGTCCCGTACATGTGTAAATGACTTGATTGCTTGCCAATAGTTCGCTACTTATTTCATATTAACCTGGTCAATGGATGATCAACCGACCATCATTCCTGGGCCTCCCACCATCGTAGCTTGAGGTAGGCGGCGGTTGCTCCTGCCTCGCCGTTGCATTCCGAGGTCCAACATATTGTGGCAGCTGTCCATTCCTCACATGCTCCTCAATTATGTCCTTTAAGTGCCTGCAGCTGTTGGTGTCGTGTCCATCCAAATCATGGAAGAGACAGTGCCTTCCTGATGTCCTTTCCCGTTCTGTTGGTTCTCTCCTAGCTGGCCTCCGGTAGTGAAGGCGATTTCGAGTATCCAGGTATATCTGCTCCAGTGTCTCGTTCAATCCTGTGTATGTGGAAAACTTTGGATCCTTCCATTGCTTCCTAGCATTTCCAGAATCATCGTCCAACTTCCTTTTTCCTTTGTCTTTATCCGAACCTTTGCTGGATGGTCCTCCAACCTCAATTGCATTAACCTTTTTCAACTTTAAATCCGTACTCGCATCTTCTTGCCGAAGGAACCTTTCTGCCTCGTGAAAGAATTCGTCGAGATCCCTTGGGGGATCTCGTATCAGAGATACTTTGAAATCCGAGTTCTCCCAGACTCCTGATACTGCTTCCATTAAAACCATCGATGGATCGGGCCGATCCACCGAAGCAACTGCGGCACTGAATCGAGTTAGAAAAGCTCTAAGCGATTCATCCATCCTTTGCTTTACCGATGTCAATGTCATCACGTTCTTCGGTCTCTTGACATGAACCCGAAACTGTCCCAAAAACCTTTCCACCAATCCCCTCCAAGTCCTGATAGATCCTTCTTCCAGCTGCCTAAACCACATCGCAGCTAAGTCCGTCAAGTACAAAGGGAAGCATTGGGCCATCACTTCCTCCGATGCCCCCAGCACCTCCATGTGTCTGGTGTATCTCATCAAGTGATCCGTAGGGTCTGCCATGCCATCGTATACCTCCACGCTAGGTAGCTTGAACTTAGGTGGATTCTGAGCCATCCTTATTTCTCGAGCGAACGGACTCCTGTTCACTCCTTCCAAGTCTCCATTGGTCAAACCACCTCGCACGGTCTTCCTGATTATATCTACCAATCCAGCGTTGTCTGTCGGGGGTTGCCCCCGAGGGTATTCCGGTACATACTCTTCATGTGGCTCGCTAGCAGCAACGTCGGTTCTAGCCTGTTGAACTCCTTCCAAAGGTCCTCCTGTGTTGGATCCTGCGGGCCTGCCCCCAAGCCCTTGTCGATTGCCCTCTGGCTCTGTATCCTGTCCTCCATTGGGTTCCATAACCCTAGCTCCTCCATTGGGTTCCATAACCCTAGCTCCTTGTCCTGCATCCACAGCCGCTGTAGTTGTTCCTAAGTTCAGGGTCCCTGCAGCTCTCATTTGCTCCAAGAAAGTCTGCATCATCTCTTGTTGACTCTTCAACAACCTCTCTTGCAGTGAATTTGTAATGGCTTCCATTTCTTCCCGTGTTATGTAGATCGAAGCCGGTCCTTCCTCAGCTCCGGAGGATGCTTGTTGACTTCCTACCGGTTGGCTTCTCTCAGCCCTTTGCCTTCTACTATTTTGCCTAGTCATTGTCTTTCAAATCCAAACTTCTATCCGATGTAGCGGGTGCTGGTTCTTCCCAGTGAAAGCACCAAAGTGTTTGCACCGAAATTGGCCACAAACCCCAAATACCGTGAAAGCACCAGTGTATGAATACAAATCAGCGATATTCAAACACAAATCACATATCTCAGCAAATATCCCTAAAATGTTTGCACAAAAAATGGACAAACACCTCCAAGTCGTATGATTTAGTTGATTTTATGTTGTTCGTAGTGATTTGGATGGTTTATGCAAATATGTAAAAAACAGGGACTAAACTGTAAAAGACACACAGATTTATAGTGGTTCGGCCAGAATGTGCCTACGCCCACTTTATATGTTATTTTCCTTTTCCGATCCGATTACAAGTACAAAGCTTTGATTACAAGTATATTAAAGTTGTTTGAAAGTTCCTTCCAGGCTTGAGCTCTCAAACTTGTCTGCCATTGTTGTACCCCTGCCCCTCTATTTATAGAGTGAGGCTGGGGGCAGAGGTCTTGGATGTATATAGCTGCTGGTGGGCTTGGGCAGAAGCAATTTGGCCTGGCAGAGTTGGTCCGATCGCGCCTTGGTTCGGCGGTGAGTAGAGTCTTGATATGCCTTGGTCCGGTAGCATGTTGGTTCGGTGATACCTAGGAGAAGGGTTGGTTCGGTGGTGCATAGGAAGTGGTGAGTAGGTTGATTCGGTGAAGGTGATTCAGTGGCGAGTTGATGGAGCCTGGTTCGGCTATGCTTTGGATCGGCCTTGTTTGGAGAGGGTTTGGATCGGTAGCAGTGTGGTCCGGTGGAGGCTGGTTCGGCTAGGAGTTTGTTCGATAGTGAGGGGAATTGGATGGTTCGGTAGGCACAGGGAGAAGGCTGGTTCGGCTAGGAGTTGCTTTGGGTTTGGTTCGGTAGGAAGTGGAGCAGGGAATGGTTCGGCAGTGAGAGGAAGGTGGCTTCGAACAGTATGTCCTTCCTACCTTGCATCGATCATATCTCCTTCATACGAACTCTGATTAACCTGAAATTTGAAACATAGCCTCTCCTAATCCTCATCATCATCTCCAATCAATTTCGTCCTGATCGAAGCTTAACCCCGATATCCGACATTCCTTACCAATTTGTTGATATTCCAGTTTCGACCAAAAAATGGGATAACAAAATCCATTATACCACCAATAATTTGTGAAAAAAAATCCTTCGTTATGAAGTTGGTGTTTCTTTAAACAACAATTATTTTTCAGTGCAATGGAGTAGGTGTTCATAAACTTCTATGAATTGCCTATATATGTATAAATTTGATTCGGTTTTTAAGTTTACGAAACTTATGTTTACATCAAAAATTGATCAAGTAATATTGATTGGTCTCAAACTCATTGGGGTGGCCAATATAAGATCTCTTATGTATGAGTACTACATGTAGTCTCTCGACTTACACAACCAGTGAACTCCTTGACTTAGGATATGTAGGGGTTTCTTATAAACTTATATCTTGTATGATCTTGTAAACTACATCTTAGATGAAATTAACTATCCTTATGTACTTACATGCAAGTACATAACCTTTTAGAAAGAAGTTAACTCAACTTCATTCATCATTACACATACTTTGTCAAATAAAGTCCAATTACTCATTATTGTTACATCGTTATGCATCTAGGGAGGAGTATCTTTTGGGATTAAATGTTATTTATTTTAGGTGCATTAGGAGATCTTTCCAATATACTCAATTATTTGACGAAATCGAATTATTTTATTCCCTTCGCATGTTATGTTTTCTACTTTCATATTAAGTTCTATTAACGTATCTACTTGTGCCTTAAATACATATGCTCATTTCTATTATAATTCATCGGTGAATTTCAACAAAGTATGTGGAACATTTTGATGTTATTAGACTTTGAATTGCATCCATCTACATATACCTATTCGAAGAGTACACTAACATTTTTGTCACTCCTACTGAATGAGTGCTTCACCCTTAATCTTCCAAAATATAATTCATTATTGCCATATGATTCATAATCATATGATTTAAAGAATTATTCTTCAAAACTATGGATCATTCCATAATTCTAAAATAATTGATAAAATTTTAAATATTTCTGCGTTATGTAGCTAATTCAATTAATATCATTATTCTAATAGATTTATTTCACAACGAATACTAAACATTTCATAATAAAGCAAAACTATATTTATTTTCAGTCAATACTAAAAATGGTCATTATTTCATAAATAATATTTGGCATATTTACGAAAATAATTTTTCATATCTTAACAGATCCACTAATAAGTATTACATGACATGCTCCTACTATTTCCACCATTACTATAACAGCGTATGAAATATGAAGCTCCTCACAGCTACTTATTTGGGCTACTAATTTACTGTCTAAAGCTGTTGATCAAATATCGTAGACCCGTAGAAATGAAATTTATAGTAAGCAATTTTTTTACATTATAACACAATTGGAATACAAACTACATTTCTCATTTCATATTAAATATCATTAGTGTTCTATACAATTTTCATTTTCGATGCCCCTTTATGAAGCAGAGGTGACAATGCACTCCCTTTATTCCAACCGTGCCTAAGTTACATTCACTTTCGTACATTCGCTTTCCTTTTCAAAACAGTCTAACCATTCAAAGAAGATCTTTATTATAATAAGTCATATTGAATATATGACTTCGCATGATGGATTATTTGTTTAATTTTAATGAACAAATTTTACCGAATTTTCATACATTATGAACCACATTCATTCACCATATATCATTTACATGTGATTGAATACGGATCAAACATCCATATCCTTGTATTGATCCATATTCTTGTATTGTGGTAAGAGTTCAAAAGTCATAAAAAAACAATACATAATCTTGAACAAATAAGGAATTAAGTGGCAAACTTATAAACATATTAAATATTGTATAGTTAGGTCTGAAAATTACTGGTGCGGATCGTGCTATATGGAATTATAATATACTAGTGTGGAAATAAAACAAAGTTATTGTAGCAGAGTAAATAAGAAAAATAAAACAAGCACATCAGGAATTTTTATACTGGTTCGAACTTCCCGTTCTACGTCCAGTTCCAGACTCCTTCTGGAATTTCACTAACAACAAACCACACTTAACCCGGAGGAACAGGTTTACAACAACCCTTGAACAGCCGAACAAGGGATCTGAGCAGCAGAACAGGATTTCGCCACAATAACCGAAGAGGACTTCAACTTATATAAAAGTATATTTGACACAATGTGTTCTTAATAACACGAATTTGTCTCTTGATAGTACAAACTTCCTATAATCTTTCTCCTTTATGATATATGTATGAATGCGTGAAGATTAAGAAAGTAGAATTTGAATTTGAATGATATTTTTAGTACAAATGAGTTAGAATCAAGAATTTCAATAATAGAATAATAATCAATAGAATTGGTGAATTTAAAACTTGATTCTAATGTGTTTATATAGGTAATAAATGGTTGTAATTGTTCATGAAGAGTTACATCAAAAGCTGTTGAATTAAAGGTCGCAACTTTTCATGAATGAAAATGCCTTTTCAAAAAAATAGCCGTTGTAAATATTCAGACGTCTGAAATTAAAAATTCAGACTTCTGAAATGCAACGAGATTTGAAACAGAAAGCAAATAGGCAATTTTTAGTCACATTCAGACGTCTGAAACTGAACTTTCAGACGTCTGAATATTGTAGTATACAATATTCATACTTTCAGATTCAGACGTCTGAAATGGGGCACTCAGACGTCTGAATGTAACATAAAATTTGGTTTTATGTTACATTTGAAGCAAATAGGTGAGATGATAATGCAATATATATTATATAGGAGAGATTTTAACATATTATTACTTCTAGACACAGACTCGATACATACTAAGAGTTGAAGCTCATTTGAATCCAGTCTTTAATTGATTCCTGTAAAAACAAGTTAGTATATAATATAGTGACTTATATAGTTGATATAGTCAAAATATCGTAATTACGAAATATCGTAAATACGAAGTTCCAACATTCTCCCCCTTTTTGACGATGACAACTATATAAGTATATATATATAACATGAATTAAAGTTATATTTACTCCCCCTTACTATAAGCTCATTTTTAATATCAACTTACCCTGTAATTCTCCCCCTTTCTATAAACTCCCCTTCCATATAAACTTATCATGTAATTATCCCCCTTTGACATCGACAAAAAAATAGAAGATTTAAAATATGAATTAGGAGAAGGAAAATCAGAGAATCATCATAATCATCACTGGGTACAAAGAAGTAATAGCAAATGTTTTAAAGTTACACACCATAAGAAATAGTTGCAATTGTCTTAAAGATACACACCGAAATAGGAATAAACAAGTAGTTCAAAAGGATAGGATATGATATTTGAGAAGAAGCATTTATATCACCGTTACTTTAAAAAGAAGAACTAGGATTTTCTTCTTCATCATCGTCTTCATCATCGTTGTCGTCATCATCATTGTTATCATCAGAGCTAGAGGACCATTGAAATGGTAAAGGATTAAATACCTCAGTAGAAGTGGAAGAAGGGCAACCAATACGTTCCCAAATTTTATTTAGAAAGCCACGAATAGAATTAAACTTCTTGTTTGTTTCCTTTTCTAATCTCTCAATCTTGGTATTGAGTTTAGCCTGATTTTGAGAGAGTGTAACCAATGCTTGTTTGGGTGTTGACTCAAGAGAAAGTACTTCTATGTTATCATCATCATGCTCGGGAGCTTGTGGAGCAATTTGTTGATGAGGTTGATGAGGTTGGGGTATATTTTGATCCCGGTTTGATATCCATTCATGAAAAGAAATAAAATTAAGATTTTGAGGACGTTTAGGCAAGTTCATTAGCCCGAGGGTTTTGGAGCCTAGTTCCTTTATGGGTGAAAATTCCGAATCCGGAAAAGTTACCCCATAATTTCTAAGAATTTTCATAATATATGCTCCATAATGAAATGTTTTATAACGGCGACGTCGATTAACATCCATAAACTCCTCAAGAATAACTTGACCCCAATTTATAGATTGTTCCGAATATATGGCATACAAAGCTTGGAAGTTCCGTTTGTTTATAACTTCATAACTTCCGGTTCTTGGTAAGATGGAACGAATCAAAGCTCGATGAAGGATACGGGCTTGAGGCCTGAGGTTGACAGAGGTTAACCTATTGATATCATCGGAAAGAAATCTATGGGAAACTTCATATCTATGTTCCAAAGAGAGTGAAGCATCAATTTCATCTAAATCTGCTCCGGATGAAGGACATTGCAAAATATCTCCAAGACGGACTAAGGGAAGATAAATTTTTATACCACATACCCAAGTCCAAATACAATTCTCTCTATTATGTGGATGGTGATGATCTAAGTTCATATTGGCATAGAATAATTTAACTAAGAGATGATTTATCTTAACATTATTCGCAAAATAGGATAATAGAGATTCTAACCCACTTGAATTAGCAATTTGTTGAATCCTATAAGGTTGAAATTCATCATACTTGACAAAAGCTCTTGGGAAGAAACCAGATCTATCCATCTGAGAAAATCTTTTCTTAGAATCATCATTCCATAGCCATTGATCTATATTGGGTGTAGATGAAGAACTTGAAGCCCTTGGAGGCTTTGTTCTTGGAGGCATTGGAGATTTTTGGTAAATTTTTTGAAGAGTAGAGGTGTAAAAATGGAGTTTTGAAAGGTGGGAATGGTGCTGGTTCGGATGTTGTGGGAGATGAAGTAGTAGATGGAAGTAATAAAGAAGGTTGGTGGTAGGAAATTTTTTAAAAAACCCCTTGAATTTTAAGGCACCGGTTGAATTCAGACGTCTGAAAGTAAAATTTCAGACGTCTGAAATTGTGAAATTTCAAACGGAAGAAAAATAGTGTATTTTCGGCCACTTTCAGACGTCTTAATATATTGTTTCAAACGTCTGAAACTATAGAAAAATTTTATTTTTCTATAATATTCAGACGTCTGAAACAATAGTTTCAGACGTCTGAAACTTTAAAATTTCAGACATTTATCATATATGTAAAAAAAAATGAATGAGGATTAAAACAATATATTATTATTTGACAAATTTACAAGATATAAAATAAAATTAATTCAACCAATATACAAGAAATTAATTGTCCGAATCGTTTGGAGTTTTGCACTCTTCCGGTTCGATCTTTGTAATTTCTGTGTATGGTCGTAAAGGAGACCAGTATGATGGACGTTCCCAAGAGTTCGGAGAAACCGGAGGACGTTTTGGACTTGGCTCCCATGGATTCCATCTAGATGAAGTTATTTGATGAGATGTTGAGGGTTCGACTACATCTTTCTTCGAAGATGTACCACAGAATTTAAATACTAATTTTTCAATGAAGCTAAGTTGTTTAGCATTTATTTTCTGTTCATAATACATCTCTCGTTGCAAATCCAATTGTTCTCTTTGGTAATGATGAATCTCGGATATTTTCTCTTTGGTTGATGGAGAACCAAAGAAAAGAAATCGGCGAGATTTCTTATTTTATGGCGTATAACCAGAGTGTTCACGTGAAGGACGAGGTTTATCTTGTTCGCGTGGTGTTGGAGTTGCCAAAATCTCGATAGAAGACGTAGAATAACCTGAAGGAGAATTTTATGAATTTTCTGAGTTGGAGTTGGAGTTGAGAACCATTGAGACAAGGAGATAAAATATTTGGAAAACCATTGCAAAAACCTTTGAGTTAGATAAAAAGAAATGATTTGGTAAGTATAGAAACAAGTTTAAACGAATAAGAAGGGGCATAGTTTATATATAGAATTTGATGTTAAGAAACTAGTGGATGAAGGAAGTAAGTTAATAAAGTCCATCTGTTCTTTAAAAAAAATGGTGGGAAATAAAAGTTTAAATTAAGTATAAATATATTAGAAGTATAGTTATGAGCCTTTATTAAAAGAAATATGTTAGAAACTAGTGAATATCAGCTTGCAACATATTATATACTGAAGATGATGTTTATGAAATAATTAAAAGATAACTGTGAGCAAGAGATTATGAAGCAAAGTTACAAATCATAATATGTTACAAAAATTATATATTTTTAAGAGAGACAATACCTAGTTCTCGTCTTAGTTTGATAAAAACATTTTCTAAAAGAGGTTTTGTAAAAATATCAGCTAACTGATTTTCAGAAGATACAAAATCCAATTTTATTGTTCCTTTTTCAACATTGTCACGAATAAAATGATGACGTATGTCAATATGTTTTGTTCGTGAATGATTGATAGGATTTTTTGATAAGTTAATAGTACTTGAATTGTCACAATATATAGTTGAGTTTGATAAATTAATATTGAAATCTTTAAGTGTTTGTTGCATATAAATTACTTGAGTACATGCTAAAGCAGCAGAAATGTATTCTGCTTCACATGTAGAGAGAGAAACACAGTTTTGTTTCTTACTAAACCAAGATACAAGTGATTTTCCAATGAAATGACACGTGCCACTTGTACTTTTTCGATCTGTTCGAGAAACACCGAAGTCAGGATCACTATATGAGACTAATTCGAATGGACACTCTTTTGGATAAAACAAACCAAAATCTTTTGTGTTTGTAAGATAACGTAATATTCGTTTTACTGCTTTCAAATGTGATTCTTTTGGATTAGCTTGGAATCTAGCACACAAACAAACACTCATCATTATATCAGGACGACTTGTAGTTAAATATAGTAATGATCCAATCATACTTCGATATAGTTTTTGGTCAACACTTTTGCCATTGTCATATTTTTCAAGATGTGTAGTTGTACTCATTGGAGTTGGTTTTGCAGAAGTGTTTTCCATTCCGAAACGTTTGAGTAGATTATTACAATATTTTTCTTGATTAATAAAAATGCCATTTTGAAGTTGTTTTATTTGTAAACCAAGAAAATATGTTAATTCTCCCATATGAGACATTTCAAATTCTTTAGTCATTATTTCAGAGAAGTCCTGACACAGTTTGTCATTTGTAGAACCAAAAATGATATCATCAACATAAATTTGAACTATTAAAATATCACTTTTTGAATGTTTAATAAAAAGTGTTTGATCAACTTTCCAATTAGAAATCCTGAAGAAATTAGATAAGTCTTTAATCGATCATACCAAGCACGTGGTTCTTGTTTTAAACCGTAAAGAGCTTTCTTAAGTTTATAAACGTGATTAGGAAATTTCTCGTGAATAAATAAGAGAGGTTGTTCAACATATACTTTTTCTTTTATATAACCATTCAAAAAAGCACTTTTAACGCCCATTTGAAAAAGTTTGAAATTGTGAAAACATGCATAGGCCAATAGAATTCGTATTGCTTCTAGTCTTGCAACTGGAGCAAACGTTTCTTCATAGTCAATTCCTTCTTCTTGATTGTATCCTTGTGCAACAAGTCTTGCTTTATTTTTAGTGATGTTACCTTGTTCATCTGCTTTATTTTTGTAGATCCATTTCGTTCCAATAACAGTTTGATCACTTGGTCTAGAAACTAATTCTCAAACTTCATTGCGTTAAAGCTGGTTTAGCTCTTCTTGCATTGCAATTATCCAGTAGTCATCTGTGGAAGCTTCTTTGGGATTCTTTGGCTCGATATTAGAGAGGAATGCTACGTGGCTCATTTGATTTTGTTGACTTCTAGTTTGAATATTTGAATTAATTTCACCAATAATATTTTGGACAGGATGATCCCGTAATATTTTTGGTGAAGATCTTAATTCAACATTATTGTCAACAATGTTTTCAACATTTTCAAGATTTATAGTTTCTGTATTTGTAATGTCATCTGGAAAATCATCATCATCTTGTATACTTGGTTTTTGTAGCATATTTTCATCGAAAGATACGTGTAATGTTTCTTCAACGGTATTTGATCTTTTATTAAATACACGATAAGCTTTGCTTCGATCTGAATATCCTAGAAAGATTCCTTCGTCGGATTTCGCATCGAATTTTCCAAGCTGATCCTTTGTATTTAATATAAAACATTTTGAACCAAACACTTTAAAATAAGAAATCTTTAGTTTTATTCCAGTAAAAAGTTCATAAGAAGTATTTTTTTGTTAGAGGTCGAATAGAAACACGATTCAAAACATAACAAGCAATTGCAACAGCTTCTACCCGGAAATGTTTTGGAAGACTACTTCCATTTAACAAAGTTCGTGCGCATTCTTGTAAAGTTCTATTTTTACGTTCTAGAACCCCATTTTGTTGTGGAGTTCTAGGAAACGAAAAATTATGAAAAATTCCTTTCTTTTTACAAAAATGATTAAAAACTTCGTTTTCAAATTCTCCTCCATGATCACTTCTTATTTCTGTATTTTTAAACCTTTTAAATTTTGAATACGTTTGACAAAAAATTTAAACTGCTCAAATGTATCACTTTTGTTTTTCATAAAAATGGTCCAAGTATATCTAGAGAAATCATCTACTATCACAAACACATATCTATTATGGTTTATGGATTGAACTTGGGTTGGTCCAAATAGATCCATGCGTAGTAATTCAAGTGGTTGTAAAATAGAGATAACTTTCTTAGATTTAAAAGATGATTTAGTTAATTTTCCTAATTGACATGCATCACAAATATGATTGACTTTGAAGTTCATTTTTGGTAATCCTCTGACTAAATCATTTTTAGAAAGTTTATTTATAGTTTTGAAGTTTATATGACAGAATCTTTTGTGCCATAGTCAAGGATCATTTTCATTAGCTGTTAAAAACATATCTGAATTATGATTGATTTTCATATTCAGAACATAGATATTTCTGTCTCTATTTCCTTCAAATATAAGATTTTGATTTTTATCAAGGATGCTACACTTATCTTCAGAAAAAAAGATTTTAAAACCTTTGTCACATAACTGGCTGATACTTAAAAGATTGTGTTTTAAATTTTTAACTAATAAAACAATAGAAATAAGAGGTAAATCAGGTGTACCGACATTACTGACGTTGCCTTTTCCAATGATATATCCTTTGGAATTGTCTCCAAAGGTGACAGAGCCTCCATTTGAGTAAGTAATATTTGATAGCATATTTTTGTCTCCAGTCATATGTTTTGAGCAACCGCTGTCGAGTATCCATTTTCCTTTATTTATAAGTGGGTCCTGCAAATAATAAAAATAATATTGGTACCCACCTTTTTATAGGGTCCTAAGAGTTAGGTCTTAGGAAACCAAACCCAAGTAGGTTCAGTATTCCCCTTAAAAATATAATTCTGATTTTTATGAATAGTTTCCAAAAAGATATCTATATATTTATTTCTAATCAAACTATTGTTTGTTTTAGGAACCATATTTTTATGGTTTTAGAATTTTTCCTTTTTGGATAAATATTAATATAAGAATTATTTTTCCTAATTTCCTTTTTAGGTAGAGATTTCTTAGAATATCCTAGTCCCTTCTTATTGGAAGTGGATTGAGAATTTTCAATAATACTAGATAGATTTTCTCTACCTTTTTTAAAGTTAGAAATATTTCTAGTAATATTATCTAACTTGGTTTTTAGGCAAATATTTTCTAATTCTATCATTTTGATCTTAGTTTTTAGCTCATGATTTTCAGAGACAAGAGAATCATTCTTTTCTTTTTGAGTTTCAATCTCTTGACTCAATAAAGTAAGTTGAGAATTATTATCAGAGAAGTAATCTTGAAATTTTTCAAGTTCTTCTTCTAATATTTTCTTTTCATCGTTAAGCATATCTCTCTCGAATTCTGCTTTTCTATGATTTTCTAGAACTTCTTTATATTTTCTTTTCATGCTTTTTAAATTGTCAAGAAGTTCTTAATTTATTTCAACCATATCATCAAAAGTAAGATCATTTACCTCATTTCCTGAAGCCATAAAACAAACATTTGCCTGTTCTTTCTCACTATCACTGCTGCTTTCTGAAGAAGAAGAATCTGAGTCATCCCATGTTACTGAAAATGCTTTCTTTTTGACTTGTCCTTTCAATTCTTATTGTGATATATTTTCTTTTGTTCTGGACAATCCTTTTGCATGTGTCCTTTCTTATGACAGTTAAAGCATTCTAGTATGAATGAAGATAGCTTATTTGAATTGTTGTTGAAGTTTCTTTTCCCATTGTTTCGATTTCCTTTTCTATACTTCAAAAACTTTTTAAAGTTTTTAGCAATGAATGCTAAGTCTTCTTCATCAGAATCTGATTCTTCTTTTTCAGCATGGAATGCCATATTCTTTTTATCTTGTGCATGTACTCTTTTAGCTTGCAAATTCACTTCATAGGACATTAGATTTCCTATCAACTCTTCTGGTTTCATGGTAGAAAGATCATTAGCTTCTTCAATAGCTAAAACTTTTCTTTCCCATTCATCCGCTAAAGAATTAAGAATTTTTGAAACAATATAAAATCAGAATACTTTTCTCCAAGTCCTAGTAAAGAGTGATATATATCTTGAAATCTAGAGTACATATCATTTACAGTTTCATCCTGTTTCATTCTAAAATTTTGAAATTGACTTTTAAGCATGGATATTTTGCTTTGTTTAACCTTGTTAGTTCCTTCATGAGTAACTTTAAGTGTTCTCCATATTTCATAAGCAGTTATGCACATGCTAACACGGTTAAATTCATTTCTATCTAAAGCACAAAATAGCATATTCATAGCTTTGGCATTAGCAGTAGCATCTAGTTTTTGTGTGTTTGACCATGTAGAATATTCTGTTGTAGGAATGTTATATTCAGTTTGAGTGATATTCCATGAGTCAAAACCACTTGCTTGCATATAAATACGCATTCGAGTTGCCCAATAATTGTAATTCATACCATTAAAAAGTGGAGGTCGTGTAGTGGATTGACCTTCAATAAAACTAGTGTTAATGACAGTGTTAACAGTGCTGGTGTTGTTTTCCATCTTAGCAAAAATATCAAATAACTGTGTAACGGTTATAAGAAACCTAGCTCTGATACCAAATGAAAATTACTGGTGCGGATCGTGCTATATGGAATTATAATATACTAGTGTGGAAATAAAACAAAGTTATTGTAGCAGAGTAAATAAGAAAAATAAAACAAGCACACCAAGAATTTTTATACTAGTTCGAACTTCCCGTTCTACGTCCAGTCCCAGACTCCTTCTGGAATTTCATTAACAACAAACCTCACTTGAGCAGCAGAACAGGATTTCGCCTCAATAGCCGAAGAGGACTTCAACTTATATAAAAGTATATTTGACACAATGTGTTCTTAATAACACGAATTTGTCTCTTGATAGTACAAACTTCATATAATCTTTCTCCTTTATGATATATGTATGAATGCGTGAAGATTAAGAAAGTAGAATTTGAATTTGAACGATATTTTTAGCACAAATGAGTTAGAATCAAGAATTTCAATAATAGAATAATAATCAATAGAATTGGTGGATTTAAAACTTGATTCTAATGTGTTTATATAGCTAATAAATGGTTTTAATTGTTCATGAAGAGTTACCATCAAAAGTTGTTGAATTAAAGGTCGCAACTTTTCATGAATGAAAATGCCTTTTCAAAAAAATAGCCGTTGTAAATATTCAGACGTCTGAAATTAAAAATTCAAACTTCTGAAATGCAAGGAGATTTGAAACAGAAAGCAAATAGGCAATTTTTAGTCGTATTCAGACGTTTGAAATTGAACTTTCAGACGTTTGAATATTGTAGTATACAATATTCATACTTTCAGATTCAGACGTCTGAAATGGGGCACTCAGACGTCTGAATGTAACATAAAATTTGGTTTTTTACTCTTGAAGCAAATAGATGAGATGATAATGCAATATATATCATACAGGAGAATTTAACATATTATTACTTCTAGACACAGACTCGATACATACTAAGAGTTGAAGCTCATTTGAATCCGGTCTTTGATTGATTCCTGTAAAAACAAGTTAGTATATAATATAGTGACTTATATAGTTGATATAGTCAAAATATCGTAATTACGAAATATCGTAAATACGAAGTTCCAACAAGGTCTTGCATGGGTCTTGAAGCGACAACATGCAAAAAGATTTAAGGTAAGTGTATTTTATATCTCTTTATCAATTTTTAGTTTTGCTCGTTTGTATACCTTAACAAATAAATATTTAATCAATTTTTTAAGTTGCACACATTTATTGACGTGGATTTTTTTAACATTTTATAGCAAATGTTCTTATAATATTAGAAAGGTTGAATTTAACCATTTCATCTTTCTAATGAGGCTTCCACTAGACTTCTATGTTTATCAAAACCATAAGAAAAACATAGAAATCGAAGGAATTATTCACTCGCACCTTATTTTGTGATGGCCTTATATAATGGACGTACCTTAAAGAAGATCAACAAATATGTGCACAACTTACCATATCTAGTTAGTATACTAATAGTACTACACATAGCATCTCTAGCTTGAAAAAGATCAACTAAGAGTATCAAGTATTCTATAATAGATAAATTATAGAGGACAACTTTTATGTATGTGTGTATGTGTGTATACGAGTGCGAACCCATGCTACACACACGATATTCTAAAGTTACATGAACTCAAATAGTTAAAATATGATTGATAATTGTAATGATGATTCCAAAATACAAAACTGATTGGCTAATTATAATGCAAAGCGAGTTTCTCACTTTAAGGTTGTAATTTTAAATAAATATCTATACAGATATGGTCAAATAAACAAAATATTTTTTATACTAAAAAAATTCTGACAACAAATTACATAAAACATAAACGTATCTAGTCAAAATACATTAACAAAACCCATATTGCACCAGAATGAGAAGATTGAAATGTAGAATGGAGAAATTTTAGAATAATGTTAAAAAGGATAAAAAAATTAATTTTTAAGCGCAATACTATAAAGTTCAATGTAATATCATGGAAATACGATCCAATAGCAAAAGGTATTTGCAAAATATAATAACATAAAAATAACTCTTAGTATTTCATTTATTTTACTTCAAATTGCATAAAATACTTTCATGTCTGATTACCAACAAATGAGCTAGGAATAATCAAAGAACAAAAGATTCATAAACAAGCCTCCAAATTGCATAAAAAGTAAATTAGTATAATATAGTTACATTAATCTTTGATATATATATATATATATATATATATATATATATATATATAACAATAGACTATTGAGGTCATTTTTAGTGTTTTTGAAATAGCTGTTACACTTGAATTTATTAAAATTTAACAAATGAGTAATTTTATATTACAAAACTGCTCAATCAACAAAATTTGTAGCCTATTTATATTTACTTATTTCAATATTCAGATATAAGTTTGACATTATCGATAGTTTTTCAAGAGGTTTAACATAAAAAATTTAAATTTTAAACTTCTTTATTTTCACTGTATCTACCTACAATAGATTTGGCATATTCGAAGAACAAATGATTCATATATAAACCTGCAAATTACATACAAAAGCAAATTAGTTAATGTGGCTGACATTAATTTAATTTTTTTATAACCAACAAAACATTGAATTCACTTTCAGTATTTTAATTATGCATCAAACATGATCGAGACTTAATTTAAAAAGAATACCTTATACAAACCATTCTTACTTATTTATAGGAAATAAAAAGAAAAAAATAAACTATTAACATCTTATACTTTAGAATCTAAATATTGTACAAACTTTTCATTAAATGAAATTTTAATAAAAAGTGAATATTTGAGACAATTCAAAGAAAATTGTTTATATATATGGAACAAGAAGAATGAATTGTAAATAGTAATAAAAATTCTAGTTAATTGAGTGGGAAAGAGAGATAGATATCATTTGTGCACAAATCCAAATTACAATCAAATTATGTGACCGTTTATGAAGATTGAATTGTGTAATTAAAATTATGACATAGTTTTGATATCTTAAGGAGTCCAAGACAAAAGAGTAAATGAAATGAAAGAATGAAGCAAATGGGATAGAGATCCAACTTTAATATATATAGTAGAATTCGTGTGAATCTCAAGAGTAAGTAAAAATAAAGTGAAGGAATGGAAGAAAAAGATAATAATATTTATTTTAGAACAGAATAATAATATATTTTTCTAGGGAATGAAGTACATAAATATGTAATATTTCATAGAATAGAATGAATGCAAAATTGGTAAGAAAATTAAAAGGAATTGTTAAAAAGGAGTGATTTGGTTTAGGACTATAAAAGTCATGGAGAAATTTTCCATAAAAGTCAATAATTGAAAGAGGGAGGAACTTTTAATTTGCACTAAATTTTTAAACAAAATTATCACAAAAATTTCCACCATTACCCTTCATTTCATTTAGAATCATTTTTATTATTTTCTATTTGTGTCACTTCAATCTAAAAGCAAATAAAATACCGATATTAGTTTTGTTTGAACAAATAAAAAAAATCTTGATTAAATAGATAATTGCATACCTTATTTTGAACCTCCATCAAGATATGATCCAAAATCTCTTCCGAAGACATCATCAAAATATTGAATATAAGAGAGATAAAATACTTTTATCGTCTTTTGGGGTTGATTTTATAATGGAAGAATTAATTTTATAATGGAAGAATCGGTTGTTCATGTAACGAACCGGATTTTCAACCCTCCAGAATCGACACTAATACATCCACTGTGTTGACCCAAAAAATAGACCAACCCCCTGGTTAGAGTTTGAAAGCACCAGCCCTGTTCTGATAGAGCAATATCACAGATCACAAAATATAAATAGAACAATAAAAGAAAGAAGGCAGAGAATTTTATAGTGGTTCAGCTGTTAATGAAGTCTAGATCCACTTTATAGCTTTACTATAGAATGAATGCTATTACAAGAGTTATTTGATTACAAGGCTTTGATTGTTTCCTAGCTAGATTTGGATCTCCAAAGTAGGAATCCATTGGAGAATCGCAGTGTATTCCTTTGGAGATTGTTTTGAGGGAGGTAGAGAGTGAAGAATAATTCCAACAGAGCTTTCGCAACCAGTCTAGAGAAGCTCCTCTTTATGTTGTAGGTAGGTTGGTATTTATATGGACCGGTTAGCTTCTGGGCCAGGCCTCTTCATCGTCTGCCCGCTGGTAGGTAGGAAACGACCCAAAGTTTGCCTCGCAAATGAGATAGAGCAATGGGTAGCTGGCGACCCATGGCCTATAGGTTGTTGGCGACCCGTCGACTTGGCTCGTTTGTGAGCCAATGCCTTGGCCTTTTTTCGTAGTGTTCTTCATTTAACTCGTTTGAACGTTTGAGGAGAGGCATGGGTCATTGATGATCCAAGCACTTAGGATTTTCTGGAGTTTGGAATTGGAGATGCTTTGATAGTCTTTTATCATAGCTGTTTCCTTTCGATGGCAATTCACTAACTGTTTGTGCTCAGCTGCTGATTGGGCTAAAAGAATGTTAGTTCCTTGGTTTAGTCGATCCCAGTCGTTGCCTTAGTAACATTGGTTAGCTCTCGTTTACTCCTTGCCTTAGCCTTTTTGGTTGAGTTCTAAGTCATCTTGATATGTCAGGAGATTGTCCTGCTTTCTAGTGGGTCCTACTGGGTCAAAAACCCGGATAACATTTGCCTCCCAGAGTATGCCTTCATTGAAAACAAGACGTGCTCTGGAAGTAACTTCTTTTGAGTTTTCATTTTGTGAAATCAAGTTGATTATGTCGAGACTACTATGCAAATTTGGCTTTAACTATTCAGTCGTCTGTTGAATTTTCAATGTGGATCGTCGGAGTCCACCTCAAGATGTTGATCTCAACTGACCAACTTCTGATGGCAATTCATTTTTTTATTTCAACCTGAATTTCAGTTTCTGGTATTGGTGATGCAATCCTTGCTCCGTAGATTACGCAATGGTTAGGTCGGTAAGTGGGTGCACGATTTAGGTTTAGAGTTGTCCTATTTAATTTTAATTCGACTGGCGATGAAGCTATGGTTTGTCTTAATAGATTGTACGTCGTTCTGGAGTGAAGTCTTGGTCTTGGTCTTTAACTTCTTCCGTTCAAAAATTTGCTTATGATCCCATCAGTATTTTTGAATTCCAATGCGGCGATTTATTCCAAAATCAGATATAGTGGATGATTCAATTGTATCGCTCTTCCTATTTCTGTATTCCAATGATCCTGAAAAGAAAAGCTTGTCGCGTCGCTTCAAACAATGGCTCTGTTATCGATTGTTTATCGATAATGAGTAAGTGTCGAAGAGGTAATTTCAAAGGGCTTTATGGATTGTTTTTCAAATGTAAGCAAGCTATCTACACAAGATTGTTTGTTCGCGGTATCAAGGATATTGGACTCTTCTTATATAGATAACACACTACATCTGCCCCCGTCAACGCTCAGGACCCGATTGGTCAACATACGTCGACTTTCCTTGGATTTCGAGCGTTGGTTATACGAGGATATTATTTAAATTAAAACATACCTGACAGGGTTGAATGCCAGATTTTGTCGTTGAAAATGACTTTTCGGTCATCCAATCTTTTAGTCTGGCGGAGGTACTCCCATTCCTTCGGAATTTGGGTCCGTCACACTTAGGTTTTGCTATTTATTCCTATCATATTTGGATGATTGATTACAGTTAAATTACTAGGCACAGTTGCTCTTGTGGAGTTGTAGTTGAAGTTCGATCAGGCACATCTTCAGTCTTTGGGAACTAGTGCATGAGTTATTTGTTAGTCCGTGAGATGATGGTTTTGATGGCAACAACCTTAGAATAGATTATAAAATATAAATACTAACAGTATAAGTTTAGATATATATGTATATGCTGGATTTAACCATGCAGGTAACAAGAATGAAGACTGTACAGTATAGAGATTCAAGATATCAAGATTGAAGACTCATGAGTATCAAGATTATCAAGAGTTCAAGAATTCAAGTAATTTATTATTTTTTAATCATAAATTTTGTTAAAACTCATAGAAAAGCACTGGCATCTTAAAATCCAATTTATTCGTGGAATGGAATCCACTTCGAGCCTGTTAAAGGGATGGAACCCTAAGTAGGATGGAACCTACGAAAAACCTAGTGGAACATTGTTTTGTATCCGCTAACTTTTTATTAAAAATGATTTTTCAAAATTATATCTTGTTTTCAAAATGATTTCAAAACCTTCCTTTTAAAAGCATTAAAAAACATCTATTTTGATTTCAAATACTTTTAGCCTCAAAATAATCTTTAATTTCAAAATCAAATTATCCTTGTTTTTAAACTATCTTTTAAATATAATATATTTAACTTTTAAATATTCATACTTAGATTTTAAATATTAAATTATAGTAAAATTTTGTATATATCATTCTTTATATTTACTTATGCATTTTAAATATAGTCAAGTATATTTATAAAGTTTAAAATAGTTTTAATATAAAATAAAGGTTATTTTCAAAGAAAATCAAAACACCAAAAATCCCTTCGGGATGTCGACGTACCCAAGTACTCCATGTCGACATGGTGTCAGTTGAGTTCAAAATTTAAATTTCAAAAGAAGCGTCTATTCGTCATAACTCTTCACGAATGGACATGGCTGTTTTTCTTCTATAAATAGGGGTTAGTTTCAACGGATTTTAATTCAGTTTTTCTGGTTTTTCACTCCTCTTCTTCTTCCACATTTCTATATACAAATTCTTATCATTACTCTGCCGAAATCAACATTGAATCTAACTAGATTATCTCTGATTTAATTCTCTATCACTATCACAACAATATTCTCAGTTCTATTCAGAGTTATAGGCTTTTTGTAATCAATATAGCGAGAAAAGGTGTGATTGTAGCCTTGAAAATCAATCAAGCGAGATAAGGTGTGATTGTAGCCTTGGGAAATTAATTGGGTGAACTTGTTGCCCAGGAAATCAAGTATCTCTACCCAGAGGATTGTGATTCTGGAGGGTGTACCTCTAGCCTTGAAATCGAGGGTATAATTGTAAAGATTGTTTTTGAAATGAAATCCGTACTTGTGTGCAGGACTGGATGTAGGGTAACTCCGAACCAGTATAAAATCGGTATGTTCTTTCCTTTACTGCTTTTACTTTATATTTGCATTTGTGTTTGATTCGGTGATCATATCTGTGTATAAATATTGCATACATTTATGTTTAAATTAACCAAAACTCAAAAAGATTTAACAGTTCTCTAAAAAAACTATTCACCTCCCCCCTCTAGTGTTTATCCTTAGCCTTAAGATCCTTAATCCGCATTTCTCACAATTGGTATCAGAGCAAGGTTTTCAAAGTTTCATAATCTGATTTTGAAAAAGTTTTCAAAATGGCTACCAACACTGGTATTGTTACTAACACTAGTATCCCTGTCACTGGTTCATTTGTAGAAGGTCAGTCTACTGTCAGACCACCATTTTTTAATGGCAGTATCTATGCATATTGGGCATGTAGGATGAAAATATATTTACAATCTATAGGATTAGACACTTGGAATATCACACAAACTGAATATTCTGAACCCACAACTGATTTTGCACAGTGGACCGCTGAGCAAAAGACTGTTGCACAAAACAATTCTAAAGCAATGAATATTCTGGTTCACTTGATAGAAATGAATTTAATAGAGTATCGGTTTGTAAGTCTGCATATGAAATCTGAAAAACTTTGCAAGTAACTCACAAAGGAACAAGCAAAGTTAAACAGACCAAAATCTCCATGCTCACAAACCAGTTTCAATTATTTAAAATGAACCCTAATGAGTCTATTTTAGATATGTATAGCAGATTTTAGGATATTGTGCATTCGTTAGTATCCTTGGGAAAGGAATTTTCTGAAGAAGATCAAGTCAGAAAAATTTTAAATTCTCTTACTCCAGAATGGGATCAAAAGACACTTGCGATCGAAGAGGCAAATGACATCAGTACCTTAAAGATAGAAGAATTAATTGGAAATCTAATGTCATTTGAAGTCCAAATGATCGGGAGAAGAGAAAGCAAAGCATCTGAAAAGAAATCAATGGCATTCAATGCATTGACCGATGGACCAGACTCAAACGGTGATAATGATGAAGAGATAGCCTTTATGACCAAAAAATTTAGGAAATTCCTGAAATACAGAAAGATGAATAATATCAAGAGAAACAACTATAAGAACTCCAGAAATCAGAATGTAGTGCCAAATAATGTCAAATGTTTCAACTGTGATGAACCAGGCCACATCAAAAGAGACTGTCTGTATCCAGAAAGGCAGAATCCTCCAATGAACAATGATCCAGTAAAGAAACAAAAGCGTGCATTTGCTGCTACTCTAGATGATTCAAACTCGTCCTCAAGTGATGATGATCAAAAAACAGATAATTCAAATTTGTGTTTCACGGCAGTTCACGACTCCGACGAATTCAGAGAAACAGACTCAGAAAAAGATACACATTTACAATATAATTGGCAGAAATTGCTTGCTTAGAATTAGATTCTTAATTGCTTGATTGATTGATTTTGAATTGGTGTATTGTTTGAATTTCAAATTTTATTTTCTATTTTTTTTTAATAGTACAATAATACTTTCTGAAATATACTATAAGTCCAATAATATTTCAGAAATATATAGACATTAAAAATAATAAAGTATATATATATAAAGTGTGTGTGTATATATATATTTACTAGAGAACTTAGGAAAAATAAATCACAAAAATTCACTGGCACATGTCGACATGGTCCCCTACCATGATGTCGACATGGGTACCAGAATTTGAATTTCGAAATTTGAATTCAAATGTTTGAATTTCCCTCCACCTTTCCACTTCATTCAATTCTCTGAAAAGCTACCTTTTGACCAGAGAACAAGTCCTTTGAGAATCTATTTATTCACTATCTTTTATCATATCTTTTCACTTTCATTTTCAAATTCAAACTCTCTCTTCAAAACTTCAAGCTCTTTACTCTCTACTTTAATGGCTTCTTCAAGCAACCCCTCCACCATGATAATTTCCAGAAAGATAAAAGAGCAACTCTTCAATGATCCGGAGGCAATAAAAGCATACATCAATTATGCTAATTATGCCAAAGTCCATCCCGGAAAGTTTGCTATCTTTCAAGATTTTTCTTCTTATGAAATTGATTCTCTTTTTGCAAACAATCAAATTCTTAGTCTTGTTGATGCTTCTCAAAATGATTTTGTTTGCTATCCAAATCTTGTCAAAATTTTCTATGCAAATTTAAACCGTGGATTTTATAATGGAAATGAGATGAAATTTGGAGTACTGTCAAAGGCACTAGAATTGTTTTGAATTAGGATCTTTTGGGTACCATTCTCTATTGCAAGAGTACGGGAATGGATCTCTCTAATTTTAAAATCGATGAAAATGATCGTGAGACATTTCATCACATTTTCGAAGGGAATGATAATTTTGAATTCAAAATCGAAATTTTCGACCAAAAGCAAGAATTGTCAATCTTCTTTTGCAACATACTTTGACACCAAGATCGGGAAATTTTAACAATCCTACTTCAAAAATTTGCAAAGCACTTTTTGCTATTTTTGGAAATTATGACATAAATTGGGCACAAGTTATTTTGGATGAACTTCGTCCCAAAAATCTTGAAATATGTGAGAATACTTTGTATCATGAAATTACCTCACTCGGATTTTTAACTATTTTGGAGTGGATTTCAAAGGCGAAGAATTTGTTTCTAGAAAAGTTTTCAATCATTCCAACATTTCGCTTATGAAAATTCCATTTGTTTTTCAACCTTATGAGACTCTTGCAGAAAAGGAAGAGCGTTAGGCTCATGAGGAAATGGAAGAAGAGGAAGAGGAAGAAGAAGAAGAAGGGGATGAAATGGAAATTGAAGAAGAAGAAGAAGGTGAAACCTCATTGGAAAGCATCGACTATCCTCCTAATCCATTCAACAAAACCCTTCTCAAAAAGCAAATGACGATTGTTGAGAATCAACGGATTCTTAAACGATCCTTTATTAAGAAGTTGGACAAAATTTCATCCAAGATGAACAAGTTCATTTCTAAAGTCAGCAAGAAACTTGGACTTTCTTCATCATCATCATCCTCTAACTAGTTCTACCTTTTCGTATCTCGTTGTATTTGTTTTAGTTTATTTTGATTTGAATGTTCGTGTAGTTCTTTATGATTAATCGTTGTATCGTCTTAGTATGAAATGAAATGAAATGGAATTTCTTTCTGTTATCTAGCTTATCTTATCTCCAGAATAAATGTCAGTATATTATATAAATATATATACACACAATTATTCACAAAATCAAAATATATCATCAAATTTTAGTACACCATGTCTACATACCCCCTATGACCATATCGACATGTACTAGTCAGAAATGAAAATTCAATTTGAATTTGAAATTTGAATATTTACCATATGTCTATTCATTTCAAACGAATTTATACACCTATAAATACCTTTTACTTCCAGAATTCATCACTGAAAACTATTTCTTATCTACTCTATCTCTCATTCTTCTCACGAATCCAAATATGGCTAATCAAATTCATAACTTATCCAAAAATCTTGAAGAAACTCTTAATTCGTTCAAGAATATTCTCTCGTTCATTCTTCGTAACCAGCAACACTTAGAATTGAGTCAAATGCAGATGATCAAGGAGCAAGAAAGGCATTTCGATGCAATATGATGGATGATTTCCTCCTACACAAGGATGATAATGAAGCACATCCTCCAGTCTCTCTCACCAACGACAATGAACAATGGGATGCTATTAAGGCAGACCCTATCTTTGGAGAAGAATGATGGGTGGAAGTTCCACGTAACATTTAATTTTATTTGGTTGCTTTGTTTGAATTGTTTGCCCTGATTGATTTGATTCCATTTGCTTTGGCTTGGTTTGAATTTGATTAATGTTTAGTGTGGATTGATGTTTGTTGTACAAAACATGTATAATTATAAATTGACATGTATATAATCTTTGATTCATTATTGTGACTATCAATTCTATATTCCATTGTATAAGTTTATTAATGTGGGTATTTTAGTCCAAGAATGAGGAGGAGTTATATAGTTTGGTGTTATATAGTTTAGAGTTAGTTTTTTTGTATATGACAAAGGGGGAAAAGTATAAAATAGGGTAGTTAGGCATAGATTAAGGGGGAGTTATTAGGATAGAAGTAATATTTTATAAACAAATGTTGTCATCATCAAAAAGGGGGAGATTGTTAGTCTGTGAGATGATGGTTTTGATGACAACAACCTTAGAATATATTATAAAATATAAATACTAACAGTATAAGTCTAGATATATATGTATATGCAGGATTTAATCATGCAGATAACAAGAATGAAGACTATATAGTATAGAGATTCAAAATATCAAGATTGAAGACTCATGAGTATCAAGATTATCAAGAGTTCAAGAATTCAAGTAATTTATTATTTTTTAATTAGAAATTTTGTTAAAACTCGTAGAAACGCACCGGCATCTTAAAATCCAATTTATTCGTGGAATGGAATCCACTTCGAGCTTGTTAAAGGGATGGAACCCTAAGTAGGATGGAACCCTAAGTAGGATGGAACCTACGAAAAATCTAGTGGAACATTTTTTTGTATCCACTAACTTTTTAATCAAAATGATTTTTCAAAATTATATCTTGTTTTCAAAATGATTTCAAAACCTTCCTTTTAAAAGCATCAAAAAACATTTACCCTGATTTCAAATACTTTTAACCTCAAAATAATCTTTAATTTCAAAATCAAATTATCTTTGTTTTTAAACTATCTTTTAAATATAATATGTTTAACTTTTAAATATTCATACTTAGATTCTAAATATAAAATTATTGCCAAAATTTTGTATATATTATCCTTTATATTTACTTATGTATTTTAAATATAGTCAAGTATATTTATAAAGTTTAAAATAGTTTTAATATAAAATAAAGGTTATTTTTAAAGAAAATCAAAACACCAAAAATCCCTTTGGGATGTCGACATACTCAAGTACCCCATGTCGACATGGTGTCAGTTGAGTTCAAAATTTAAATTTCAAAAGAAGTGTTTATTGTCATAACTCTTCACGAATGGACATGGATGTTGTTCTTCTATAAATAGGGGTTAGTTTCAACGAATTTTAATTCAGTTTTTCTGATTTTTCACTCCTCTTCTTCTTCCACATTTCAATATACAAATTCTTATCATTACTCTGCCGAAATCAACATTGAATCTAACTAGATTATCTCTGATTTGATTCTCTATCACTATCTCAACAAGATTCTAAGTTCTATTCAGAGTTATAGGCTTTTTGTAATCAATATAGCGAGAAAAGGTGTGATTGTAGCCTTGAAAATCAATCAGCGAGATAAGGTGTGATTGTAGCCTTGGGAAATCAATTGGGTGAACTTGTTGCCCGAGAAATCGATTAGGTGAACTTGTACCTCGTATCCTTGAAATCGAGGGTGAAATTGTAAAGATTGTTTTTGAAAGGAAATCTGTACTTGTGTGCGGGACTGGATATAGTGTAACTCCGAACCAGTATAAAATCGGTGTGTTCTTTCCTTTACTGCTTTAACTTTATATTTGCATTTGTGTTTGATTCTGTGATCATATCTGTGTATAAATATTGCATAAATTTGTGTTTAAATTAACAAAAACTCAAAAAGATTTAACAGTCCTCTAAAACACTATTCACTCCCCCTCTAGTGTTTATCCTTAGCCTTATGATCCTTAATCCACATTTCTCACATTATTCGTTCGTGAATATCTTTCCTTTATGGTTTTTGGAATTCGATTTGCACGCTAGCTTCTATCTCAAGGGACTATTGGTTTAATTCCTCGGCTTTGAAATTGATTTTTATTGACCTATGAGGTAGCTTGGTCTAGCAAGTTCTATAGCAAATCCCTACTTATGCTCCATTGAGTTCATTCCAACAAAGTGTTGGTGTAAATGCCTAAGTCCGTAGGGCTAATTACTTTGACTACCGAACCAACATGTTTTGGGAGACTAGATGTCCTAAGCAATAGATTTGATTGCCCTAGTTTAATTGAAATGATAGCTCCAATCTTCGGGAATTAAGGACTTTGTTGCTTGATCCCAAGATTTGAGTTTTGTAATGATATCGGCATTGTAGGATCGATTTCACCCTAGAGGGGGGGTGAATAGGGTGATAGTGATAATTATAAGAATTAATTGCGGAAGCTTATAAACTAATATTAACACAGATCACAGAATACTACCAGCACAGAAATAAATAGCAGAATAATAAAATGCAGAACAGAACAACACAGAATTTACCCAGCTTCGGCAAAAACCTGCCTACGTGCTGCCCCCAAGGTTTCTACTAGAAATTAGATAGTCCCTCGCTTACACACGTAAACTCGCTATACCCGGTATTGACTAATCTAACTCTACGCTCAAAACCCTGCCACAACTCAACCACCGAGTTGCGAATTCTCAAACTACACACCGTAGTTTGCACCCTAGTCACACGACTAGAAAATTAAACGGTTTAAAAGTAAATACGAAGTTAAAAACAAATTAAAATAAATAACCCTAATATAATTAAAAGCCCTTAAAATATATAGGCCGGCCCCTTTTATTATTTTGACCCGTCTCCTTTTGCTTTACTCCGTTCGTTTGCGTGTATAATGGTGGCAGTTCCTCTTGCAAATTTAGGGCTTCATTCCTTTTCCAGATTTAGGGCTTTTGAAGTGCCGATAGTATGTAGATTGATTCTATGATCTCTTGCGTGTATCCTTGATTGATTGATGCTCACTTCGGCTACTTCTTTGATCGAATTCCTTCTTCGATTCGGTATGTAATTATTTGCTTGTGCTTTTCTGATTTTATGCTTTCTGGAATTCGATACTTAAATTTGCCGATGATGAATTGTTTAAATAGGAATCGAATTCCTATATTCTCGTTCGTATAAAATATGTTTGAATTTGTCAAAAATTCTTCTCGGCCACTTGATTTAAATTGAACGTTTGATGATTGATTCTGACTAGTTCATAATCGTATATTTCATTGCTTGATGGTTACGATTTTGATTTATTTCGTGATCATCACGTTGTTGACTACGGCTTCTTGATTGCTACAGCTTCGGCCTTGACTTGTTCATAATTGAATATATTTGTTGCTTGGTTGAGGTCTCTGACTTTGACTTCGACAACCACGGCTTTGACTTGTTGACACCCTGACCATTTCATACCTGTACATGGTCATTGCATTTGCTGTTGCACTTTTGTGCTTTGCCCCATTCACTGTTGCTGTTTGGTCATTTTGTACTTCTCTTATGTACACTTGCACCTGTACTTTGACACTTGCATGTTTCTGGTGCATTGTATATTTTCACTGATTTGCACATTTTAGTTTGTAACTTGGAGTCTGCAACTTGATGTTGTATTCACTGGTCAGTGGTGTTCATTGTGATGTTTCACTATGGTTTCATGCCTTGTAGTTGTATTTGAGTCAGTGCTTCACCATATCACTTTTTGATTGATGCTGCATCACTTGTAGCTTTATGTATTCATGTGCTTGTCTGCATTCACTCTGGCTTGTGTTATGATTGCTGTGAAGTTGCATTGATCTCTGTAGTACTTTATGTTCTTCACTATTTACATCATTGGACTTGTCTGGTCTGGTCTTGAGTGTGCTATTGACCTGGTTCGGTCTGATCTGCACTTGATCATCTTGGTCTGGTGCATCCTGTTGTTGTTGAGTTGATATAGTCTGACCTGTGTTCCCTGTTGCACACTGTTGTTGGTCTGATCATTCCTGTAGCTTGCCACTGACTTTGGTTCTTCGAATCTGTTGCACTTGGTCTGTCCACTGTCGAGTTCCTGTGATACTCATGTTGATTACATTGCTTGTTGACATGCTTTGTACTGTTTCTGGGCCTTGAGTGTGCTTCATATATGCACAGTTGGTTCATGTTGTTGCTTATGAATTTCATTTTATAATCTGTAGCATGGCACTGTGACTCGAGTTTTCACTGTCATGTTGTTTGCAGCTGTGCTTCATTGACATGTTGTGGCCTGTACTTGTATGCATCATATATGCACTGTGCACTAACTTGAGTCTGGTTCTTCACTTGGAATTGCACTTCCTGTTTGCTGTCATGTTCTTGTGCTCGAGCTCTTTGCATACTTCATGTGTGCATTTGAGTTGTTTGTGTCAGTTGCTTGTAGTCTTCGCCATGTTGCAGTTTGTAGTGTTTGGTCACTGATGCATTACTGTAGTTGCAATATCTCATGCTCAAGCTCTTTGCATACTTCATGACTGCCTTGTGTTGAACCCAGTTTTACAGCTCGGGTTTGACCTTGTGCTCGTGTCGTGATTTTAAATATATTGCACGTGAGTTGAACCCGGTTTTTCATTTGGGTTTGACCTGTGCTTGCCTGTCCCTGTAAATCAATCAAGTGTATATATCGGCGTGCACGGCCTTGTGGCATATACAGTAATATACTGTGTATGTCACAAGTTGTTCGTGTATGATGAATTCAAATTTAAATGATGACGAACAACCCAAATAACTGAGGCAAATATCATTTTCAAAATTCACGTTTTATTTTATATCGCAAAAATATTTTATTTTCAATTTTACTGCGTTAGTTTATATTTTTGCAGATTGCTCAGATGCTGGATTCAAACTTGAATGAAGTTGAAGATAAATACGAGTGTGAGTGATATGTAGTGAGGTGCTGATGTAAAATAGTGATGTAATTGAATTTGTATCAAAGTTGTATAGTGAATAGTGAGAGCTTGAATTTGTATACTATTCAAAATTGTAATAAATATTTGTTTGAATAAAATATTCGTTTGAATTCAAATTCTGTGTTATTTATTTTATTCAGCAAATATTTATTTAATCTGTGAAAAATAAAATAGAATAGTATATTAACAAATACATTTAAATGAATGTATATATGTTTATTATCATCAAACAAAAATCATATAAGCGCATATTTAACAATCTCCCCCTTTTGATGATAACAAACATATATTTAAGATTTTGAATATATTAAATGTATTTGATAATTTCAATTGCTCCCCCTATTTGAATACTTCCTCTCTATATGATACTCCCCCTACATATATGACTCCCCCTACATATATGCATACAAATAAAATGTGCAAATGAGCCTAGATGTATATTGAAAAATTGTTTGACCTTTTCTCTCCTTTTCTTTACAAAATCTTAACTTTTCTCTCCCCCTTTTGTTATCAGCAAAAGAATAATAGTGTTAGAGAAAATAGAGATAAAGTGATCGATATTAATCCAACATTAAAACCCAATTGAATATAAATATTAAATTTCAATAAAAAATCAAACAAAAATCATAAATATTTTATTAGGCGCATATTCCACTTTTAGAATGATGGAAATGATGTCATCATATAAAACCATACAATTATGTCTATTTGTGGTATACTTATATCAGGAATTTTAATATCTACTAACCATGCATAACCGTTAGGACTTTTAAATGAGATTAGTAGTATTCCAATTTTATTTTAAAAAAAAAATGAATTCAAGTATCTTCTAACCACGCATAACCGTGAGGACTTTTAAATGGGATTAGAATCAACTTGTTTATTTTAAAAATCAACTTTTGATATGCGTTCCATACATGCATAACCGTGAGGACTTTTAAATGAGCATGGAAGCACATAACAAATTCCAAGTAATTCACCCATGCATAACCGTGAGGACTTTTAAATGAGAGTGAATACTTTGGATATTTATTTTTATTGAAGAATTTAATAAATTGAAGCACAGATAATTTCCTTTATGAATCTGAAGATAAAACAAATTGAAGAACGAATAATTTGCTTTGTAAACTACCACAAATTTACATACTATATATGATTTTGATGAGTGATGGTCGATAGAAAGATGATAGAAATAGAAATGATCATGGAATTTTTGCCAACAAAAAGTTTTATAACTCTCGTTTAAATTTCTAAAGAAATTTACTAATTATACCGTCTCGAGTTATAATATTTGATCAATATCAACACTCATCTTATTTTCAATCACTATGTATCTTCTCGATAATTATTAGGGAGATCAGATTAGTTAATATAGTTATTTAAAATTGATTTCAAAAATTGTTTTAAAAAAACAAATTTACTTAAATAACTAATCTGATACAAGGTCAACAATGATTTTCTAAAGGGGTTTTATAAGAAAATTTTCTGCTATTAAAAAAATTATTTCAAGTGAAAAATATGCAGATATTTTCTTTGAAAAAACGATGCAGCAAATGAATGTGTCAAAAATTAATCACGTTCCACTAGTAATTTTTCTATCAACCATATTACCAGTGTAATCTGCATCTGAATTTAAATTTCACTCAAAATTCACTCGTTGAATGTCAAAGACCAGATTAAGAAATTTCAACAAATTTTAAATGAAATTCTCTTGGATTTGAAATGAAAACCGTGTCAACAATCAAACATATATTAAAGTGTCAATTTTAGAAGCCATCAAACATTATTTTTATTTCAAAGCAATTTCTTAAAAGTTTCAACAATTTCAAAAAAAATTAAAATCCTTTTTACAATTTTTAAAATAGAATTCATTAGGATTTTAAATCGAGGCCGTGTCAAAACATGAATATAGATTTAGCCAAAAATATTATAACAACAATATTATTATCCAATCAAAACACTATTTTTCTCTCAAACTTATATATCAAGTAATTCTAGAGAATTTTATAGTGTTTTTGGCATAAGAATATAAATGGCTAACACTTTTGAATAAAGTCAGAATCAAAATCATCATTAAATCATCATCATATCATCATCGCATAATTGGCTGATTTTAATCAGAAAATGGTACAGATTATCACATTTAATATATCGTACAAATAAATATACCTTTACCTGTCTTTACCTTTACGATATTTCTCGTCGTTGTCCATTGTGATTCTGTCACCCTTATACTAGGCTAAGGAACTTTGCTTTGTCGCCCATTGTGTTTCTGGAACAGCCAAAATCCAGAGAACGCTATTGTTGTTCCTTAGCCTGCCACCACACCTACACGGGAGAAGATTTATGTGACCTATTTGTTTTTATAGGTCCATGATTGTTAGTGGCAGAATAATTATAAGAATAATTTTGTGGAGACCCAAAACTATTTATAATTGTTCCCTTCGGCACCCAAATTCGTTTAACTTTAAGAGATTTTATATTTGTGCCTTTTGGAACCCAAATTGGAATTGTTTTCACGTGTTTGGGTCTATACCAACAATTATTTTGATTGTGTCCATATTTTCTACAAATTGTGCACATAGAATTGACTTGATTAATATTGCTTTCAACAATTTTCGATTTATTATATCCAAGTCCTTGTCTATCCGTATTACCAGTTTGCTTTCCTAATGGCATATTCAACGATTTTTCACTTTTTGAAAATTTATCTAAAGTCGTTGACAATTGTTGGACTTGTGTTTTGAGAAATTCATTTTCCTTTAACAATTGTGTGCATTTTTTAATAGAATTCTCTCTCCTAATATTTTCATTCTCTTTTAAAATCAGAATTTCATTTTCAAGTGATTTTATATTAGTTTCTGATTTTTTAATTTCCTCCTCGAATGTTGGACACTTATCACACTTAGGGATCCTACTCTGATAGGTTTTAACTAATTGGTCAAGTTGTTCATTACATTCTATCAAAGTATCTTTTTGTGATTCAAGTTTAGCATATTTTTCCCTAAGTCGTTCATAACAACCGTTTACTTCATGAAAATATATAAGCAACTCAGAATGGGTAAGTTTTGATACCTCACTTGGCTCGTCATCGTCACTGTCAGTTGTATCACCTTGAAGACACAATTCTGCCTTTTCGCTTTCACTGCCAGTGCTTTGATCATTCTCGTCTGTTTCATCCCAAGTGGCTGCAAAACTTTTCTTTTTCTGTTTCTTTCCATGGCTGAATTAATTCTGCGGGAAATTTGGCTTGATATGTCCAGGTTTGTTGCAATTATAACAAATGAACTTCTGTTCTTCTGTGTAGTCTAGTGCTTTGGCTATTCTGCTTTTTGCTTTTTGATTTCGAGATGAATTTCCATGTTTTTGATTCCATTTTTTGAATTTCCTTATTAACAGCTCCAATTCTGCTGCTCCATCATCTTCATCGTTATCATCATCACTTTCGGTTGTTCCTTTGAGAGCTATTGATTTCTTTTGAGTGTCACCTCCTTCACGCTCTTCTTTGAATTTCATTTCTAGCTCATAAGTGGGGAGATTTCCGATGAGTTCTTCAACTTTAAGTTGTTTTAAATCTTTCGATTCTTGTATGGCAGTAACTTTTGCTTCAAAGCTTCGTGGAAGGACTCTGAGGATTTTCCGGACTATTTCTAATTCGGTGTATGTTTTTCCAAGAGCTTTTGATTTGTATACGATATTGGAAAGTCGTCCGTACATCTCTTTGACATTTTCTTCCTTCGCCATTTTGAAGTTCTCGTATTTGCTGCTTAGCATTGCAAGGCGAGATTCTTTGACTTGAGATGTTCCTTCGTCAGTCACTTCTAGTGTGTGCCATATTTCCTGCGCAGTTAGACAATGTGAGACACGATTAAATTCAAATTGATCTAATGAACAGATAATAGAATTCATAGCTCTAGCATTGGTATTTTGTAATCTATTTTCTAGTTCTGTCCATTGATCCTTTGGTTTCTCTATTTCCTGATTATCTACAGTTATAGTTGGTATTCTATAACCTGTCTCAACAATATTCCATGCGTCAATGGTTTTCAGAAAAATTTCCATCCTATTTTTCCAGTAAGCATATTCACCATTGAACATTGGTGGTCTAACTATCGACTGACCCTCTGCAAAAGCGTTATTAAAAGAAGCCATTTTAAAAAATTCTTTATTTTTAAACAAAAACCGGTCAAATTTTTAAAACAAAAAACTGATTTTTGAAAAATTGAATTTTTAAAACAAAAACTGATTTTTGAAAAATCAAAATTTTAAAACAAAAACTGATTTCTGAAAAAAAATCGAATTTTTTCAAAATTGACTTCTAATCCTAGCTCCGATACCACTTGTAGGATCGATTTCACCCTAGAGGGGGGGTGAATAGGGTGATAGTGATAATTATAAGAATTAATTGCGGAAGCTTATAAACTAATATTAACACAAATCACAGAATACTACCAGCACAGAAATAAATAGCAGAATAATAAAATGCAGAACAGAACAACACAGAATTTACCCAGCTTCGGCAAAAACCTGCCTACGTGCTGCCCCCAAGGTTTCTACTAGAAATTAGATAGTCCCTCGCTTACACACGTAAACTCGATATACCCGCTATTGACTAATCTAACTCTACGCTCAAAACCCTGCCACAACTCAACCACCGAGTTGCGAATTCTCAAACTACACACCGTAGTTTGCACCCTAGTCACACGACTAGAAAATTAAACGGTTTAAAAGTAAATACGAAGTTAAAAACAAATTAAAATAAATAACCCTAATATAATTAAAAGCCCTTAAAATATATAGGCCGGCCCCTTTTATTATTTTGACCCGTCTCCTTTTGCTTTACTCCGTTCGTTTGCGTGTATAATGGTGGCCGTTCCTCTTGCAAATTTAGGGCTTCATTCCTTTTTCAGATTTAGGGCTTTTGAAGTGCCGATAGTATGTAGATTGATTCTATGATCTCTTGCGTGTATCCTTGATTGATTGATGCTCACTTCGGCTACTTCTTTGATCGAATTCCTTCTTCGATTCGGTATGTAATTATTTGCTTGTGCTTTTCTGAGTTTATGCTTTCTGGAATTCGATACTTAAATTTGCCGATGATGAATTGTTTAAATAGGAATCGAATTCCTATATTCTCGTTCGTATAAAATATGTTTGAATTTGTCAAAAATTCTTCTCGGCCACTTGATTTAAATTGAACGTTTGATGATTGATTCTGACTAGTTCATAATCGTATATTTCATTGCTTGATGGTTACGATTTTGATTTATTTCGTGATCATCACGTTGTTGACTACGGCTTCTTGATTGCTACAGCTTCGGCCTTGACTTGTTCATAATTGAATATATTTGTTGCTTGGTTGAGGTCTCTGACTTTGACTTCGACAACCACGACTTTGACTTGTTGACACCCTGACCATTTCATACCTGTACATGGTCATTGCATTTGCTGTTGCACTTTTGTGCTTTGCCCCATTCACTGTTGCTGTTTGGTCATTTTGTACTTCTCTTATGTACACTTGCACCTGTACTTTGACACTTGCATGTTTCTGGTGCATTGTATATTTTCACTGATTTGCACATTTTAGTTTGTAACTTGGAGTCTGCAACTTGATGTTGTATTCACTGGTCAGTGGTGTTCATTGTGATGTTTCACTATGGTTTCATGCCTTGTAGTTGTATTTGAGTCAGTGCTTCACCATATCACTTTTTGATTGATGCTGCATCACTTGTAGCTTTATGTATTCATGTGCTTGTCTGCATTCACTCTGGCTTGTGTTATGATTGCTGTGAAGTTGCATTGATCTCTGTAGTACTTTATGTTCTTCACTATTTACATCATTGGACTTGTCTGGTCTGGTCTTGAGTGTGCTATTGACCTGGTTCGGTCTGATCTGCACTTGATCATCTTGGTCTGGTGCATCCTGTTGTTGTTGAGTTGATATAGTCTGACCTGTGTTCCCTGTTGCACACTGTTGTTGGTCTGATCATTCCTGTAGCTTGCCACTGACTTTGGTTCTTCGAATCTGTTGCACTTGGTCTGTCCACTGTCGAGTTCCTGTGATACTCATGTTGATTACATTGCTTGTTGACATGCTTTGTACTGTTTCTGGGCCTTGAGTGTGCTTCATATATGCACAGTTGGTTCATGTTGTTGCTTATGAATTTCATTTTATAATCTGTAGCATGGCACTGTGACTCGAGTTTTCACTGTCATGTTGTTTGCAGCTGTGCTTCATTGACATGTTGTGGCCTGTACTTGTATGCATCATATATGCACTGTGCACTAACTTGAGTCTGGTTCTTCACTTGGAATTGCACTTCCTGTTTGCTGTCATGTTCTTGTGCTCGAGCTCTTTGCATACTTCATGTGTGCATTTGAGTTGTTTGTGTCAGTTGCTTGTAGTCTTCGCCATGTTGCAGTTTGTAGTGTTTGGTCACTGATGCATTACTGTAGTTGCAATATCTCATGCTCAAGCTCTTTGCATACTTCATGACTGCCTTGTGTTGAACCCAGTTTTACAGCTCGGGTTTGACCTTGTGCTCGTGTCGTGATTTTAAATATATTGCACGTGAGTTGAACCCGGTTTTTCATTTGGGTTTGACCTGTGCTTGCCTGTCCCTGTAAATCAATCAAGTGTATATATCGACGTGCACGGCCTTGTGGCATATACAGTAATATACTGTGTATGTCACAAGTTGTTCGTGTATGATGAATTCAAATTTAAATGATGACGAACAACCCAAATAACTGAGGCAAATATCATTTTCAAAATTCACGTTTTATTTTATATCGCAAAAATATTTTATTTTCAATTTTACTGCGTTAGTTTATATTTTTGCAGATTGCTCAGATGCTGGATTCAAACTTGAATGAAGTTGAAGATAAATACGAGTGTGAGTGATATGTAGTGAGGTGCTGATGTAAAATAGTGATGTAATTGAATTTGTATCAAAGTTGTATAGTGAATAGTGAGAGCTTGAATTTGTATACTATTCAAAATTGTAATAAATATTTGTTTGAATAAAATATTCGTTTGAATTCAAATTCTGTGTTATTTATTTTATTCAGCAAATATTTATTTAATCTGTGAAAAATAAAATAGAATAGTATATTAACAAATACATTTAAATGAATGTATATATGTTTATTATCATCAAACAAAAATCATATAAGCGCATATTTAACAGGCATGTATTAAAAAGATGTGTTTCTGACATCTTTTGCTAAACTAAATTCTTCAGAGCCCTACGTTGAGATCCTAATCATGTGTTCGTTTCTATCTTTGAAAACTCATACACGGATGACTCAACTGTGTGGACTTTTCCTTGCTATTGTGAATCTTCAAATAGCACGACCAAACTTCGGGTAATGACATTATCCTGCAAGTTGGAACCAAATGATCTAGTTGGACCGCAAGTAGGTCATCGATCCTTCTCGTCATCGCCAGAGTATGAGCGACAGTGGATTTCTGAACGTTAAATCCTTCATTTCCTTTATTGGTGATTTTATTGCTAGAATGCTTTATTTTGTAATACAAAACCATTATCTAACCAACCTCGTGGTTATTCGCGTTTGGACTTTTGAAACATTTCTTTCTCAAGTATCTGTGCTTTTATTCCTTCTTGAGGAACTAGCTATTTCGAATGTCCGTATTTGGGTGATTGTGAGGGATGGAAATCTGTAGGCCGAATTGCTTAATTGCCCCCAGTCTGGCTCCCAATCCCATTCTGGAATTGAGGACGTTTGAGGATTTTATTTTCGACCTTCCATGATTGCTCCCGCTTGTTCTTGGTCGTGCATGCTCTTCTTGGATGCTGATATTGTCATGGAAGTTTTGTGCATATGTCAACTTCTGTCTTTGAGAGTCATAATCGATAGTTTGGTTCCAACCAACATTTCCTCAAGGTTGCCTCTCTTTCGGCTATGTCTAAATTCTTTCTAAATTGAATTTATGAATTCGGTTATGCACCAGCTTTCATCCCTAGAAACTAGTACATGGGTAATTCAATCTTGGGGATTTCCTTTCGACGCTGCTTTATTCCTGTGTAGTGGCTAATTCCTGTGATGAAAGGTTGACCCATCTGGCTGACCTTTGAAAGGATATGTCTTCCAGTCGCCGTCTGTCATTGGGAAACAGTAGTTTTCTGAAGAGGAGGTAGAAACTCAGTTGAGGACCAACTTATTTCTATGGAAGCTAGTGCATCAATGGTTTGCTGTGATGAGTTTCCCATCAGCCCTGTAGATTAAAGTTTTCCTGGCATCGTCGGGGCAAGATGGGTACTTAGTGAGAAGGAGTATTCTGAATTCAAAGTCGGATATTTCCATGCCACGCCTATAAATAGCAGCTATATGCCTCTAGAAAAGGGACTTTTTGGCTCTCCTACACCATTACTCTACCGAATTCCATTGTAACTCGGATACTATCAATTGTTGCACTTGTAAATCACTAGAGAACCATCAATAAAATAGCGACTCTTCAAATTGGATGTAGGATACAACGCTGAACCACCATAAATCTTATGTTTTTACTGCTTTCCCTTTTAAATTTGAAGTGTTCTTCATATTTATATCCTCTACATATTTTCTATCCGTGACCTGTGATTGTGAGTTAGTGCTTTCATTTACAATTGGGTGTTTGTGACCAATTTTGGCACAAACAATAAATATATCTTTTGGGTCTAAGTGAATACAAGCGAAAGTACCCCTTTCGAAACCATTAATGTTCATATAAAAATTTTTGGGGAAAAACAGATGGCTTTGGAACCATCCTTTCGAAAGCATTAGTCTTTAAGTAAAATAATAAGAAGGATAGTGTTGAAACACCTTTCAACACCATTGCGTTCGAAACCTTTAGTGTAAGTGGCCAATGAAGCACTTTCGAAAACATTGGGAAGAAACTTGGTATTTTATAATACAAAACCTACCTTTCGAACTTGTTGATGTCTTCAATCCATTCGAAAGGTCTAAAGACGACATAGTGGTTTCGATTGGGTTCAAACTACCCTTTCAAAGGCTTTAGCAATAACTGTTTTGTTGCCTTTTTTGGAAAATGCTTTCCAACTAACTTTCCTATTTGTTGAAATATGATTGGTTGCCAAAAACTTTATCAAAATATTTTATAAAGACTGCCGAATTTATTCAAAAATTAATTAAAGATAATTATCAAAATGGCCCTTCCCTTTAACAAAACAATTAAGACATTTAACTCCTCCATCTTAAATAATTTAATTTATATTGTAAATTGCTTAGGAAAAATCCCCAAAAACCATCAAAATTCACTTTTAATATGCTATCTAACATATATAAATTTCGAAACCAAATCCTTTATTTAGTAGCCTAATAATAATTTAAACCTAATTATTCATATCTTTCTTTGAAAATTCATAATAAATTATCCATAGCTTGGATAATTACAAAAATTTAAACCCATTTTCAGAATAATGTTTTACGTGCCATATTTAATCTTCATGACATTCGAAACCCATTATAAATGATTTTAGCCTTAAAATCAAAATAAACATTTTTCAAACAAATTGATTTAATCAACATATCATTTAATCCAAGCATATCGTCATTAAAATCATCATATAAGATTTAAACTTAAACCTGAAATCAAATTTTCATTAAAAATTAACAATGAAATGGTCTTGATTATTATTTACCTTGACTTGGATAAGGAGTTGAGATTTGATCTTGCTTAATTTTCCTTACTTGATTCCTTAGCTTTTACTTGATTTTCTTCTCCTGGGTAATGGCTGGCTTGAGCTCTTCTTTGTTTATGTTTTAGAATGTTGGACTTATGAAATGAAAATATAATAAGGGTTTAGGGGTAAGCAATATATGACTCCACCTAAAGAAAAAGATAATTTATATTTATTTTTTTGGATAAGGTCTTCGTGAGTAGAAATTTCATGACCAATAAATGGTGAAAACAAATTGTGCAAAACTAACTAATTAGAAAGACGAAAATATATTTTGCTGAAAATTGGAAAATATGAAGATGCTTAGTGAAATACCCTTTCTTTGAAGCTACTATGCATCAACTTGAAGAAAGGACTATGTGGTTGTTCTTCCATTATAAACAAATACCAAGAGAGAAAAAATTGCTTTTGAGGTCAATAATAGCTATCTCAAAGGACAATTTTAATACGAAATCATGTTAGGTTAGTATAATATCATCGAACGTATTACTTTGAAAATGTCATGATATTGTCATAAAATGTTAACTAACACTAAACTTTTTTAATTCTATAGGTTATATATACTGTATTTTATAGTAACATCAATTCTCATGGAAGTGTAATTAAGAAACACTACTTAGTAAAGTCCTTGTTTTAATGACAGGTAGAAGAAATAATAACGTGCATATGCATAAAAATCCAAATTTCTCACATATTTCTTAATGATATTTGATTTCTTTGGTTCCATCTCGATTGATTGCATAATAATTATATAACCGCGATTACCTAAAAATATTATTAACGATCTTAATGTTTTAATTAACCATAATTAAAAATACAAGAACAGGGATAAGCATATTAATATTATTGACCCTTACAACAACTAATAATTATTATAACGGTAATATTTGTTATAGAAAATTTATTTAGTTACATTCCCAGTCTACCACATCCATTATCAGAAGAAGAAAAAAGTCCAAACACTGGATTACCTATTATGCTCGTCATGTACGAATCAGAAATATCTGAAAAATCAGCGCAACAATCTAGCTATAAGATTTGCCTGCTTGGAAAGGTTACATAATACATCCGATTAACTTTCTAAGGAGGAGAAAACACACAGTATATGTTAAAAACCAAAAGTGAACACGATATGTCTATTTTTAAAATTAGTAAATGATATGTTAATAATGCACATGTATGTATTAACATCAAAATGTTCATGCATTCAGCATCAATCACACTTCAGTTTTAAGAAACATACACGATTACCTTCTGTGTTAGATAAAATTATGTAATGTAGAAGATTTCACACTTCAATTAAGTTAAAAAGAAGAGCGTTATATAGAATCTAATGAATTAGCATAGTTATATTATATTAGGCAAATCTGGTACAGTTGTGCTGTAGAATGAGTGCTTGCGTGTGCATATAGCTTTAGATGCTTCAATAAATAACTAAACGATTATCTATCAAGGTCAGATCTAAATCAATCGCTCAAGTGCTCTTTAAAACCAACAAATTTACCCAAAAAAACAAATATAGTTAAATTAAAAGAATAAATATGCACGATGATACCTAATAAATTATATATGTGATACAGTTTGTAAACAATAAAATGTTGCCGTTAAAACCATCTAAAGTATAATTTGTAACTGCAAAAAATGATTACTCGATAAAATATATAGTAAGCAAAATTTAATTCAAAGACAAATGAGAATGTTGGTATATCTAATATGAGGTGAGGATTTATAAAAGAAAACAGCAAGGTTTACATCTAATAAGTGATAACTCGTTCGTCCAGCAAACAATTACTTAATTAGTTGAAATGGAACAAAAGAGAAAAAGAATTGACATATAATGCTCTCCAGTTAAAAACATCTATCATGTTTATGTATTTAAACAGGTGAAGAGGGGAAAACAAATTCAAGTATCCAATTCTATAGCAAGCATCATAAAAAGCAAGTTTGTTGGTACGTTGTATCAAATGGTACATAAAATGGATCCATTTCCTACATATAAAATCTTAAAGTTTCAAAAACATCACCACACACCTATCTATAAAAAAGAAGTTAAAATGAAATTAAGTATTAATGATATCATTGGTTAAATACGTCAATGGTGCATAGAGGAAAATATTGAATTTATAGCATCATTCCACCCATTCCAGATCCAATCAAAATGCCATAACCTGCACCACGAAGCTGATTCTTGATTCTACTATAATCAAATGCATAAAAAATTGAAATTAATTATGAAAAAAATGTAACAAATCACAAATCACTATAGGTGAAGTGAAAATCAAAGGAATAAATGAAGAAATTACCCACTGGATCTATAACGTACAGTGCAATTGTCATTCCCCAAATTTGAGCATAAAACCGAAATATAGAATGATTATTTTTTAGCAAAAGGAATGAGGTGCAGAGAGAGGAGCAAAAAAATTTAATCGTGGGAAGAAAGAAACTTGAAGAAAAAGGAGTTGCAGTGATCATGGGATAAGCAGTTAAAGACGGCTGTAAGCAAGCGGAAAGTTTAACACCGTTAGTGAATATTAACTCCAAGTGCTGGTGGGCAGCACACAGCCATCGGATGTCTTTGCTGCTATTAAATATGAACCTTCCTTTATCTCTTTGTTTGTCTTTCCGTTAAACCAAAGGAAATTTGTTATATGGTTATATATATAGGGCCGGCTATTTGAACACAAATTGATGACACAAATGGGAACACAAAAGATCGGGACCATCGGATCTTTTTGTCCTTACATGAAAGGTGGAATTTAGGGAGCAATCTAATGGTAGAGATTCCTTGTGTCGCCAATTGTATCGCCAAATTGTGTTCAAGTAGACTTTCCCATATATATATATATATATATATATATATATATATATATGCGCATAAGAAAGTGGATCCAAGGAAAATAACTGCCGCAGAGGATGACGAAGAACTACCTGCTAAAAATAGGATGATGCAACTGAAAATTGACAGAAAACCTATGCAGAGGCAGGGAGAAGGGGTAGCACAATTTCTGAACAATGGTCTAAATCTAGGCAAAATGGAAAACCGGATCTGCATTGGGACTGTATGCCAGAAATTCTTTAATGTTCAATCTTTCGTGATTAATGATGAACAATTCAAGTAATAGCCCAAGGATCACCAATACTGAATATTTCACAAACAAAGCTTAATATGATTATTATTTTTGTTTAAGATGACGTACCTTGATTAACAGCGGAAGATGTAATGGTTGTCATCTTCTTCTACTGACTTCTAATAATTACTCTTCTTCTCGGAATTCGGTTTCTCTCTCTAACCATATTTCTTTATATGTTTCTTGATGGAGAAGAATGCATCTATATGCCAGGAGAGAGAGGACCCAATCCTTTATATAACATTTAACTTTAAATCTGGTACGTCCATCATATACCAATTCAACGCTTAAGATTAATCACAGACCTAATGTTCTAATTATAGAACGGTCTATTTATGACTTAATTAATCGGGTCACATTAAAATTAGAAACTGCATAACGTTAAAGGTAAGTAAAACGTTCTATTTATGACCTAATTAATAGGGTCATATTAAGATTAGAAACTGCATAACGTTAAAAGTAAATGAAACGATTGCAGTTTTTAATAGCAATTTTCTAACATTCTCCCACTTGACCCAATTATTCATAATATCAAGTGTTGAACATCATACTATGATAAATTGCTGAGAGTTATGGCGGTTGTGCATTATTAATTCAATGCATTCCCTTCCATATACTACAATTGTAACGACCCAGAATTTTTGATAATTAAAATTTGAATATTTAATTGAATTTAAATATTAATAAGTGAAATTTATATGTCGAATAAATTTTATTTCGAATAATTAGATTTAATTGAATAGTTAAATCGATAATTTAATAGTTGGAAAATACGTAAATAATTGAAAATGGGTTAAATATGATTGAAAATGAATTGTAAAATTTTATTTTATCATATTGGAGTTAGAATGGTGTTATAAAACTTTTAAAATCGAATTAAAAGTTAATTTGTCAAAATTGAATATTTTAATATTTAATCGACTAGTGAAATTAGCCATTTTTCAAACAGTCTCGGATTTCGACGAAACCAGTTTCATCGGATCCGTAATGTGACATTATTATATGGTTTCAAATTTCGGGCCAATCGAATTTACCGTTTGTCCGGTGCAAGCTAAAGAAAATCGTTTAATCGGTTTAATTTTAAATCGAACGTTTATTGCCATAACTCGCACAGATGACCGAATTAGCTCCCGAAACACATTCCATTGTGTTCGGAACGCGGGGTAAACCTTAGGAACGCCAACCGGAACGCTTCATTTGGAGTTCGGAAAATCCGGGATGAATAGTGTTCGGTAAAATTTCTATAAAAGGACCTCCCTCTTCACAACATTGTAAACCCCAACCCAACATTGTTCAGCCGCCACTTCTCCATTCGTCGGAAATTAGTTTCAATCTTCCCTCATTATCTTCCAATCCATAAACATTTGGCCGAAGTCATCAACTAACAAATTGGAGAGCACGATGGGAGCTTCGAATCCATACGGAGATGATGAGTTATCGTGCGACGTGGAGGGAGATATGTGGCCGCGTTCGTGGGTGTATAGCACACGTTTTCTGATGTCAATGGGGGGCCGAGCTTCAGGCTATTGATGGTGAAGGTGGAGCTTCGAATGGTAGTTCGTATGGTGGCGGTTTGATGAACTCTCGATGCTCGTGGAGGCCGTGGTTCTAAACCCTAGTTCGGCCTTGGTGGGTTTCTTGGTTGCGTGTATTACCTGTAGAGAACGTGAGGAGAGAGGAGAAAGAGAGCGGCCAAGATTTGTTGCTGTGAGATCTACGGCCCAGATTGAAATTGGTTGGAAAATAAAAATAATGTTGTAAATTTAGTTTATATAAATCGTGTAACTTTAAAAATTCATATCTTTTTCATACGAGGTCGAAAACGCACGAAACCAGTTGCATTGGAATCGTATGGACGAGCACTGCGCTATGGAATTGGATTGGATTCGTTTGGAGTTAGCAAAAATTTTAGGTAAATTAAACGTCCGTTTAGTTTTATTCGAAATAAAAGCTGAAAACGAAATTGAAATCAAGGTGAGAACTTCTCACTCAATCGAATCGGTTTCGATTTATATTTTAAATAGTTATATTTAAAATTCTTGAATGCATGTTTGAATGATGATTGTTATATATTGATTGTTGAAATAGACATTATGCGCCGTTAGTAAGCAGATGTTATTTATTAAAAACATATACCGCGAATATTTTACAGTACAGTGAAATTGGTATTATTTATGTACTTGGAGTTGATTTTCCGCATTATATAGCGGATGAGACCCTATTGCGTCGTCTATTAATCGGATAATATTTTATAAATCCCATATACCGCGATAATTCCGTACTGGAACGGAATTGGTATTGTGCTAATGTTTGTGGATGCAGGGAAACAGGTTGGAGGGATCCAACTGGATTCCTCAACTATATTGATTTATTTACAGATATTGTGATATTTGTTGATTATCGTATCGATATATGATATTTGGATGTCGTGATTGACTATTTGGTGTTGTTGCATCATCAGATCTATTTTTAAAGTTTTAAAATAATGATTTTGGTTTTTAAAAGAATTTTTAAAGTAATTTTTGAAAGTATACGTTTTATTAAATTTTTGAATTGATTCATTTTAAATAATTAAAACGTTATAAATTTTTATGTTATAAAAATTAAGATTTTTGTGAAATATAACCAAAAGGTGATTTTTGAGATAAGTAGTTATAAATTTATAAAATAGTTAAATTGGGATTTTTGAATTATTTTAAAACGGGTTATATGAAAGATGTCTAAAATTGATATTTTAAAATTAAAAATATTGGAATTATAAAACGAGTTTTTATAAGTGTTAAAGTGAAGTATAAATGGATTCATAAGTGAATGAAAATTTATAGATTTATGAATTGTGAAGTTATAAAATGAATAGATGTTGTAAGACAAAAGATATTAAGGAATTAAATTATAAATCGGATTTTTGCATTTAAATTGAAATCTTTGATGAAGCAAAAATGGTTTATAGTTGAGATTTATAAAATATATATTTTATAAATCGAAATAATAGAATTTTAAAAGGAGTTCTATTAATGTTGAAAATATGGTTATAAATGAAATCTTATAAGTAATAAGATTTATAATTTGTGACATTTCAAAAGAACGATTTTGTAAATAAATGGATTATAAGCATTTAACTTATAATATGGACTTTTGGGATATAATCGAGTTATATAAATTAAGTTGGATTAATAAAGGAGATTTATAAATCGAAGCTTATAAATAGAAATGGAATTTATAGACATTGTTTATAAATTCGAAATCCATGGAATTTGATAAATTGAAAGTTGAAATTGGTTAAGGAAGTATATTCACGATTTTGGACAGTGAATATATTATCAAATAAAATGGATATGCTTGGGAAAATGAATATTATAAAATGAAGTTAATCGTTTTAATGATGTTTTAAAATGTATTTTAAATCGAATACAAAGATTTCAACATTCATTGTTGAAATAGACGTTTTCGAGGAATAAGGAAATGGTGGACTATAACACTGTTGTTATAGTAAATGGTTTCCGAAAGGAAATGTTTTATATAGTATTGGGATTTATATATCTATCTAAATTTCGAATCCCTATACTAGTGATTTTGGGTTGTCGTAACGATGTTTTACACAACATTCGTTTTGGCCCAAATAGATGTGTTCAAGTGAATGTTTTCCTTAAAGAATGAAATATATACTTAATTTCGATTTAAGTATATTGAATGTTTTCCAAGTGTTGAAAATAAATGGATTTGTGAATTACTTATTATTAAATAAGTATGGAAGTGTTTTCCAATATGAAGTGAATATTTTGAGATTTTATCTTTTAAAGATAATGGAAAATGAATATTAGAAATCAATTTGGAAATTGTATATTCATAGATATTTTGGAATTGTAAATTCACTATGGAATTTATAAATGAAAAGGGGAATTTTTTTAAAATAAACGTTGATTTATTTTCGAAGTATGGGAATTAATTTACGGATTTGGAACGTAAATATAAAGTAAATCGGTAAGGATTTATCTAAATTGGTTTAAATGAACCATGTTGAAATGAAAGTATTTCGCATAAGGAAAATGATTGAAATTTGTTTTCAAAAGTGGTAAAGGTGAAAAGTGATTTGAAAATTTGTTTTCAAATGTTGAAGTGTGAAAAATATATATATCTTGTAAAGATATTTTGGAAAGTAAATAATTTGGGAAATTATTTGAAATTTGATGATGTTGAACATGCCTATTGATAGTTAAATAATCCGACTATCAATATTTACCTTTAAATAGGTATTTGTTGTGATTGCTTGAATTTGAATGCCACACTTATTTTTGAATAAGCGCTCACTATTCTGGTTAGCCGGGAAAGGACCTTGGGGTCGTATAACTCATTCCGAATATGTGATACGTCGTAATGGATTTGCATTCGATGACCGGTGTTGAAGACCGGATATTTTTGAAAACGGAAGAATTACCGTTGAGTTACTCTGCATCGGCTGATCTCCGATATAGAGGTTTATCACCCTAAGTGACGGGAAGTCCGGACGTGATTAGAAATTATCCGGAATGCAAGGACTTCTTTGTATGTGCCTTCGGTTCTGTTCGAGCCCGGAACAGACTTGTATGGATTGTATGTCTGACATTACAAATTGAGATATAAAGCTGATTTCTTTCAAATATATTTCTGTTGGTGGCGGAGAATTTATTCTTTTAGCTTAACACCCTTCTCTGAGACGTACGAGCTCAGAGGTTATGTAGTTGAAGGTTATTAGTGATATACTCCCAATTTGGTAATGTGACATGCTGAGTGTTGCTGTGAAATGATCATTGTTTGATCATTTGTGATATGATCATTTGTTTGATCATTTATCTTGGTGATCATTACTTTGATCATTTGTTGATCCAAAGCACAGCTTTTGTATAAAGCGTGGCTTTGTGGACGAGACTTCGTCGGACCTCACACCCCGGAAATGGTCAAAACAGGAAGGATGCAGCAAGGTTATTAGAGGGTAGCGCCCCTTTAGTGTATGTCATTCCTTCTGGATAGAGGTGGTATCATGGTATGGAGCCCAGATATTTAACCTATGTTGTTGCTGCAAATTTTGTGGTTGTTGGAAATCGAGGATCCTCAGATAGATCGGTTATGATCGGGGGATGACATATTCGTGTCAGTAGTTACCTAGCTTGAAAGGTAACCCGGCCTTGTGTTGGCAGAGATCCGGTTAGGTTCTCGGGACGTCATTCCAGAGGCGTTTCCATGTGGCAATGGGAAGTTCCTTGGCCTGACCATTTGTTGGAAATCCAAAGAAACAATACGAGACTTGTACGGTTTTAGTTGTATAACCTACCATGGAATGTGGCGGTAACCTGCTATTGAACATGGTAGCTATAGTAGGCATAAGTGCGAAATGTCTATGCCGGCTAAGATTTATATCTTTATTTTCAAAATGATTTTTCCTACACTATGCACTATTAATAATATCAAATGTTTCTTTTTAATGTGTATCAAGCATCTTTGACTATGATAAGGAGAAATCTCCTCCGATTCTGCGTTTGCATTGTGTGTATGTGCGGGAGGCCTTATGGTAGTCTCATTTTCTAAAAGCATTGCGAATTGAATTTAAAAATATTCCTCTATTTTGATTTTTAAAGATAAATAAACTGTTTTAGTTCTCACACCAGTCACATGACTGACTCGGAGTTTATTGTTTTCCTTCTTAAACTCTGGGTGCCCACCAATTTCCACACGGGCAGTTAAGAGTAAGGTTTATCAGGATATTCTGGAATTCAGGAGTTGCTGGAGGCAAGTTGGATGGCATGGCGTATTACTAGTGTATAATATTTCTTTTCCGCTGTTTGTTTGTTGTTGTACACTCTGATGATGTAATGTAATGTAATGTAATGTGATGTAATAACTGATATAGTTCTTTGTTTAAAGATTATTCATTTATGTATTATATGTTGTTCCGCTGTGAATTGTGAGATTCTGATGTTGTTCTGTTGTTTTCTGTTCTGTTCCGTTCTATTTTCTATCTTTTTCTTCTTCTTTAACCATAACGGTACGGTTTTCCGGACTTCGATTGCTCGACAGTTGATACAGTGGACGTATTGATGTCGGCGTTCGTGGACGAAAAATCGCAAACGTCACAACAATACCAGCAATCCATCATTTTATACTCATAATTTATATAAAACAGCATAATGGTCCACATAATGTCTTATATCATAATGATTAAACATAATATCTTTATAAGACTCTTTCTTGTTTAAAATTACATAAAGTACGTACTACCACATTAAAACAAGAGACACATAATTGTATATCAGAAACACACAAAGGAGCTCAGAATGTCATACATCAATTATTATTAATACAACCAAGACTCATTCTTTGAACATGTTCCTTAAATTGTCATGGCTGTAACCCTTTCGTCAAAGGGTCTGCAATCATAAGTTCTGTCCTGATGTGCATGATTGACACTCTTTGTTTTTGAACCTCATCTTTCACAACAAGACACTTCAGTTCCATATGTTTGGCACCTTTAGAGTACTTATCATTTTTTTTTTGAGAAAAACACTGCTGCAGAGTTATCACAATAAATTTTCAACGGCTTGCTAATGGCGTCGACAACCACAAGTCCTGAATAAAGTTCCACAACCATAATGCATGAATTGTGGCTTTACAACGTGCCACAAATTCTGTCTCCATAGTAGATGAAGCAACGATAGTTTGTTTCGCACTTTTCCATGATATGGCTCCTTGAGCAAACATAAACAGGTAACCAAAAGTCAATTTTCTAGTATTGATGCATCCAGCAAAATCTGAATCGCTATATCCAATCACCTCCAATTCATTGGATCTACTATACATGAGCATGTAATCTTTCGTGCCTTGTAAGTACCTTAACACTTTCTTTGCAGCTTGCCAATGTTCCATTCCTAGATTATTTTGATACCTCCCTAACATACCGATCGCAAAACTGATATCCGGTCCAGTACAGGTTTGAGCATACATTAGGCTACCAACTACAAATGCATATGGAATTGATTCCATTTCCTTTCGTTCAACATCATTCTTAGGACATTGCATGAGATTGAATTTATCACCTTTCTGTACAGGAACTTTCCCAGGTGAACACTTACTCATTCCAAATCTCTCTAGAATCCTTTTGATATATCCTTTCTAAGACAATCCCAATATTCCTTGTGATCAATCACGAAATATTTCTATTCCAATCACATAAAATGCCTCTCCCATATCTTTCATTTCAAAGTTCATTGAGAGAAATTGCTTAGTCTCATGCAATATGCTTAAATTATTTGCAGCAAGCAAGATGTCATCAACATAAAGGACTAGATAAATAAAGTTGCTCCTACTGATCTTTTGGTATAAACAGTGGTCAACCGTATTTTCCTTAAAACCAAAAGATATAATAATGGTATTGAACTTTATATACCATTGTCGGGATGCTTGTTTAAGCCCATATATTGACTTCTTAAGTTTACACACCAATTGTTCTTTACCTTTATAGAAATACCCTCAGCTTGATCTATATAAACATCCTCATCAAGATCTCCATTCAGAAAGGCTGTTTTCACATCCATTTGATGCAATCCCAAATCATAATATGCTATTAATGCCATTATTATTCTTAGTTAGTCCTTTTTCGAAACAGGAGAAAATGTCTACTTGTAATCAACACCATCTTTCTGAGTGTAACCCTTAGCAACAAGTCTAGCTTTATACCGTTCGACATTACCACTAGAGTCGTGTTTGGTTTTAAAAACCCATTTGCATCCGACTCTTTTACAGCCATGTGGTAACTCAACGAGATCCCAAACTTCACTCTGTTGCATGGATTTTAGTTCTTCTTTCATGGCATTAATCCATTCCTTTGACTCTTTACTTTCTACAGCATGTGAAAACGAAACTGGGTCCTTATTGATTCCTATATCATAATCTCATTCTTGCATATAAACCATATAATCATTAGAAATAGCTGACCTACGATCTCTTTGAGATCTTCTTAATGCTACTTGTTGTAGTTCATGATATCAGCATTATGTAAGTCATTTCCTTCATGAAGTACTTCTTCATTTATATGTTGTTCATCATCATGCTGTTCTCCAACAGCTGGAACAACATTTGAAGTAATAGTGGATGGAGGAACTATTCTACGCAATGTAACATTTATCCGTGTTTCCTTTATTTCCACTATTTCTCTTCTAGTACTCCCACTGACTTCACCAATCTCAATGAATCTTGCATTACCAGTTTCTATAATTCTTGGATTATGATTAGGACAGTAAAACACACATCCTTTAGATTTTTCAGGGTAACCTAATAAATACCCACTAATCGTTCGAGAATCTAATTTCTTTTCATGTGAATTATAAATTCTCGCTTCCGTTGGACAACCCCAAACAAGCAGGTGTCTTAAGCTAGGTTTCCTGTTAGTCCATAATTCAAAATGAGTCTTTTGAACAACTTTACTAGGAATCCTATTCAACAAATAATTAGCGCTTTTGAGAGCATACGACCGCAAATTCTTAGGTAGTGTAGAATCTGACATCATACTCCTAATTATATCTATTAACGTCCTATTGTGCCTTTCTGCTACACTATTTTGCTATGGTGTACCTGACATTGTGCATTGCGCACATATGCCATGACTTTCGAGGAATTTTGCAAATGGACCTGGACACTGGCCTGACTCATTATATTTTCCATAATATTCACCACCTCTATCAAAGCTTATGATTTTCACCTTTTTATCTAATTGCCTCTCACCTACCTTTACAAACGTCTCAAGGACATTCATAGATTTAGATTTTTCATGAAGCAAATAGACATAACCATGGCGGGAAAAATCATCAATAAAAGTGATGAAATACTTTTCTTCATTAAAGGCTGGAGTGCCCATAGGTCTGCAAATATCATTGTGTATTATTTCAAGAAGCCGGCTGCTTCTAGTGGCTCCTTTCTTATTATGTTTGGTTTATTTACCTTTAATACAATCCACACACAATTCTAGATCACTAAAGTTCAAATTTGACGAAATTTCATTACTTACTAATCTCATCATTCTTTCTTTGGATATGTGACCTAGTCTTTTATGCCATAAGAAAGCAGAATTTTCATTTAACATGTTACGTTTGCATCCAACGTTATTTATTACATTCAGCAAGGAATTCGCATAAGTGTCATTCATTTCAATTTATATAAACCATCAATTAGAATACCAGAACCAACTTTATCAGTATTCTTATATAAATCAAAACAACCAGATTCAAACGTACATCTAAAACCAGAAATATCCAACTTACTTATAGAAATAAGGTTTCTAGATAATGATGGTACATAAAGGGTACTATATAAGTCTAATACATATCCACTTTCTAAAATTAGACGATAAGTCCCAATGCCTTCTATTGTGGATTTCATTCCGTTTTCCATAAAGAGAAAATGATCTTCATTTGAATTTATGGTTCGGATCATAAGAAATCCCTGCATATTATTGGAGACATGAATTGTAGCACCAGTATCAAGCAACCATGTATTAATATGAACTTCAACTAAATTTGATTCAAAACATACGAAAGACAGATGATTACCTTTCTTTTCGAACCAAGCTATCCTTTTCGGACAGTCATTTTGATAATGTCCTTTCCTTTTACAGAAATGACATCGAACATCCTTTAGTTCCTTCTTTTTTGTATCCTGCCCATTCTTAGCAGGTGCCTTTTTCTTCTTGAAATGACTTAATTTACCATTCTTTTCTTTACCAGCTTTATTACTCACAAAACTTACTGAGTGATTCACTTGATTTTTCAAACGTCCTTCTTTCTGAACAAGTCTACTGGCCAATTCATTAACATTCCACTTTTCCTTTATAGTGTTATAGTTAATTTGAAAAGGTCCATATTCAGAAGGTAGCGAGTTCAGGATAAACTGGACAAGAAAAGAATCCTCTACTGTAAGTCCAAGGGAGTTTAACCGTGCTGCAAGATTAGTCATCTCTATAATGTGCTCTTGCATAGTTCGTGACCCATCAAACTTCATGGTCGTGAGTTCTGCCATAAGAGTACCAGCGGGTGACTCATCAGCTGAACGAAAACGCTCTTCCACAAACTGCATATATTCCTTAGCACTTTCTGTTCGCGGAATTGTTGACTTGATGTTGTTAGCAACAGTCATCTTAATAAACATGAGGCTCAATCTGTTACTGCGTTCCCATGCTTTATGGTGTGATTTTTCTGTCTCAGTACTAGCTGTTGTAAGAGCAACAGGTTTATCCTCAAGGAGTGCCAAGTCAAGATCCTGAACACCTAAATGAAAATTGACTTGTTCTCTCTATTCAGAAAAATTAACACCAGTGAACAATGTAACAGATGAAGCATGTGTATTCATGGGAACTGCAAATTAAATAATAAAAAATTGAAATAACTATAAGCTCATAGCTAACCCGATTCAGATAGGTACATAATAGTATAATATAACACTCCTTTGAGTAGATACTATCTTATACTTAACATAATTAAATACCAAAACATAAGTAAGTAATAAATATATCCAATTAAATAAAACTGACATCTTTGAATGATCAATAATTATTTAATCAAGATATCTATTAAACCTCATCATGTCAACTACTTATAAAACAAGACTTTCCTTTGGGTTGGTTCTCAGGTTCTATCATTAGTGACGCCAGTTTTTTTTGGGTATTATTTTAACTGGCAATTTCTATCAATAATCATTATGTCACTTATGCACTAAATGATTATTCTGATTTTGACCACTTTGGTGATTAACAAAATCATAAATCTCATGTGCATAATTGACTTATAACACATACTTGATTAAACATCTGAGTAAAGCATATAACAGATCAATTGCAATCATCGGAAATATTCAGTTATTGATTGGTGGCTTTGATACCAAATGTTAAAAATTCTTTACTGATCGATCTTTCATGATTAATGATGAACAATTCAAGTAATAGCCCAAGGATCACCAATACCGAATATTTCACAAACAAAGCTTAATATGATTATTATTTTTGTTTAAGATGACGTATCTTGATTAACAGCGGAAGATGTAATGGCTGTCATCTTCTTCTGACTTCTAATAATTACACTTCTTCTCAGAATTCGGTTTCTCTCTCCAACCCTATTCCTTTTTATGTTTCTTGATGGAGAAGAATACATCTATATGCCAGGAGAGAGAGGACTCAATCCTTTATATAACATTTAACTCTAAATTTGTTACGCTCGTCATATACCAATTCAACGCTTAAGATTAATCACAGACCTAATGTTCTAATTATAAAACGGTCTATTTATGATTTAATCAATCGATCACATTAAGATTAGAAACTGCATAACGCTAAAGGTAAATAAAATATTCTATTTATGACCTAATTAATAGGATCATATTAAGATTAAAAACTGCATAACGTTAAAAACAGATGAAACGATTGCAGTTTCTAATAGCAGTTTTCCAGCACTGTAATGCTTCTCTAAAGTTCGTTAACTCTGCAGAAAGGCTGCATATTTTTACAACAGAGGGCGGCGATCAACATGGCAGAGACATGGACAAATACGTTTATGGTCTATGCAGTTGGATATAAAATGCCCTTCTATGGTATTAAAGGATTTCTTCAATCGCGTCTACAAACCCTTGGGTAATTACATCATTCACAATGCTCAAAATAATTTCTTCGCGGTGCAGTTTTCAAATAGCATGGATCATGTAAAGGTACTAAATCGCAGAACTTATTCTTATTTTTGTCAACTGAATATTGTTGAATCTTGGCACCTGGGTTTTGGGTGCAAAGAAATTAACTTGCATAAAATACAAATCAGGCCAAACTTTTATGGTTTAGACATGGAATTGTGGTCTAATGAAGCACTATCTATCATTGCAAGTTTTATAGGCAATCCGACTAGATACAATAATTACAGAGAAAAAAAATGACAAAAATTGCAAAGTGATGATTGAAATAACAGTCCATTCCAATTAGTTACAAAGATTCCAATATTATTACATAACGGAACAAAAAGGAAACTATTGTTTCCTACAACTATATCCCTCCTCGCTGCATTGCACATAACACTTCTGGCTATAGGAAAAGTGTTCAACTTGAACAAGCTAAATCCCGATCAGTACCAAAATGGGATGTCAACGTAGATGCGCCTCAAAGCTCTAAAACTCCAAATTCCTCTACTGCAGCCCAGGTGCAGTCTGGCAAAAACGATGTAAACTGCAATGCCTAAAATAGAAACAATGTATGGTGAGAAAGCTGATTATGTTCATGCAGAAAGTACTTCAATAACAAGTGATGAATGTGTCCCGCTTTGTTAACTCCTACGTCTGTTTGACAACTTGGAATCAAGCTTTGCTAAGCACGTTGTATGGTTAATATATAAACATTATATGTACTCTTTTTTCTTACAAGACATCCATCTAGGTTAGAAGGGTTGTAAGGCTTTAACGAGGCATATGATGGAATTATATGTTTATATTTTGTTTAATAAAGTAACTTCTTCAGAAAAAAGTCCCTTGCACGAGCGGCATAGTTTACCTTCTTATGACCCTTCTACTACAAAGGTTAAGTGTGCTCCAATAACCACTTTATTCCTAGGCTTTACATGATGTGATGTGATGATTAAGTAGGCATAATGGCCGCTTATACTCGGATTACTTACTTGTGGTGATGGCTCAGCGACAAGCAAATTCTTGAAAATCATTAAATCATTGGTCGTTTACTTACAGTTGGTAAAAATTAATTTATTTGTGCACATTTTATTTCACTAAATTACACACATTGAGATAATTTTGGTGGAGGAGAATAGTCATGGTAGGAAACTCTTCAACTTCCAATATTGATTCAATGCCCATTACGTCTCAAAATATCCTCCATAGATTGATTAATAAAGATCCGATCAAGAAGGGAGCATAAGAATTCCTCTATGGATCATGATAGCTTTAGGTTATTTTGTATGAAGAACTCATGAAAAATAACTCTTGTCTTGGGATCTCTAAGTTTGGTATTATCCACACCAAAATATACACTAACTTTTACCTAAATTTCAAATGAAAATAAGTTTCTGATTTTTTTTCACTTCGGTCAGTAATTTATTGTCGTCTGTAACGAAGAAAACTCATATTTCCTTGTAACAGATGGCAACAAGATGCCGACTACAATGAAGGGCAGTCGAAAACTTATTGTCGTTTGAAACTAGATAGAAAAACAGTATACTGGTATATGGATAGTCACTTTCATATCTAATCCAAAATCGTACCATTCTGCTTCTAACCGTTTGCAAGGTAATTCCAATACAATTATTTCATCTAATTTAGAATGTTTCTATCCGCACTAAAATTTCCTTTTACATTTACCCGACATTTCAAAGGGCAACAATCTTTATTGAAATCGCCATCATTTTCTTATCTATAATGAAGAAATTTTCTTAAATCACCTGAAATCATCATTATAGATGGCAGCAAGATGCCGATTGCAATAAAGAACAGTTGCATCGTATTACCATTTGAAATTTGGATAAAAGTATATGTATATTTGGGTACATATAGCAACACTCGAATTTAATGGGAACATCACCTAAATCATAGAGAGATGCTCCAGTGAGGTAAAAGGCATCAATATATTCTCCTTTGTGTTTCTTTTCTTTGCAAGAGCATAACAATACCAAATGTTCCAAGATAACTAATAAAGTGGATGAATATGTTAGGAAGAAGTAGGTTAATTCTATTATCATATATGGTATGAGCACTAAACCATGCATCATTTGACCTATATTTACGTAGGGTTTCTTATTACACCAAAAAATTTCCTAGATTTCACCATATGTATTTTACCATTGAAATTCAAAATAGCCCTTAAAATTACCTCGAATTTTACCACAGTATATTTTATTATTAATTTCCTTTTTCAAAAGATGCAGCAACTTCTCAACTGCCATTCAATGTCGTTCAAACTCCTCCAACAAGCTCTTAATCTTGCTCAACAATGCCGAAGAGGAAATCCAAAGGTAAACCTAAATCTTATCTTTTATTTCTGAACTTAAAGGATAATAGTTCGTGTTTCTTCATCCTTGTCTTTGAAAGAAGCCAATTTTTCAAATTTTGTTTTTTCCAGCTTTTATTTTATTTTAAGATTGGATTGTTTAGATATTTGACATTGATGATGAACGACAAGAACTGTATTTGTTGTATTGAGTTTAGTAATGAAATTAAGATTTCAAATTTTCTTGAGTTTGGTCCAACGAAAATGGTATAGAGTCAACAAAAATATACAGTCGTGAGTTGCTTGGTCAGATTAGATTTGAATTTTCAATGCTTTTTTTATATTTCTGAGGAACACACATTTATTTGAAAATGGTTATGTAATTCCATTCATATACTTTGAATAGTGAATGTAGGATTAATGAATTATTATTGTACAAATCAACATTTGTTTGTACTATATTAATGTCGGTAATCGATTTCCATCAAAATTTATTTTCGTTGAATACCGCACTTTTTATTTTTTTACATTATATCTTAACATATATTTCCTAGGTAAAAAATGATGGAAGCTTCTCTAAGATGTGAACAATCTTTCAAAGCATAAGCGGAAAATAACGCTAGAGAAAAACAAGCACATATATGTAAATCAAAGGGAAAGGAAGTTGAATAAGATGTCCCTGATAGTTTGTTTATTAAATCTAATTGTGATCCAAATGAGGATATGGGGGATATTGAGAAGAAAGGAGGCAACGGTAGTCAAGCAGGTATTCCTAATTCATCGGTTTTACCTATGTAGTCGATAATGGTAGTCCAAGAAACAATAGCTTGTTGGAAATTTTCAAAAATCAAATCGCTAACTCCATTTGGATAAACAATGCGGTAAAAATATAATTGTATCACCAGCTCTTCTATTTTTAATTTTAATATTAAATGTGTTATAAATTTTGTTATTGCAGTTGCATCATTTTTTAAAGTGTATTTCTCATTCTCACAAGGTGTATGAAGAAGTAAGGGTTGTAGATTTTGTTAAGAAAGCAGGATTTTATGATATCATCAAACATCATTTTAGATGGATTGGTTATGTGAAAATAAAATCTTTAGTAGAGAGGGGACATTCGGAGACAAAAAATTTCACATGTTTTTTGGTGAAATGATGATGACTCTACATGATGTTTTTTACATACTTCATGTACCAATTGTTGGTACTCGCATTTGTAAAATAGATGGCAGTAAAAATATTAAGCTGGATGATGCTGCTAAATTGTTAGTTAATATGTCACTTGTAGAATCATAAGTTAGAGAGGAACTTAATGGAACACAATCCATTAAGTTAGAGTGGTTAATCGAAAATTTTAGTGGTAAACTGAAAGAGGAGAACGGAAATGATGTTGTATATAGCAATGTTGCCCAAACTTATCTTCTTTGTCTACTTGGTTGTGTGGTGATGGCATCCTTACATTATCTAAGTGATTTACAAAATTTTGGATAGAGTGAATGAAGAAGCATGAGGATCGACCATCATTATGCATTTGTATAGGAAATTGGGATTAGCATCTATAAAGAAGTCAAAACAGATGAAGGGATGTTTGACTCGTTCGAAGAAGAAAAAAATCTTAATCATAGTGATTTTATTTTATTATGTGTAGTAATATTAGTATAATTTAAGTATGGATTTATGATCACTTCTCGAACATTATTTCCATCAGAGTTCCTAACCTGGAATATAACAATTACAGACCATGTACGTGTAGGTGGCAAACTACACAACATGGATCTGAAGGTCAAAATTCTATCACCTTTAGAAAGGAATGCTTGATGATTTCACCGATCTGGATGTAAGTATTTTATATGTTTTCAGAATATACAGTATTTTATAATGTTATTAATTCTAGTATCATCCTTCAATTTTAGGTTATCTGAGATCATTACAAGGATGGTAAAGTTAATTACCCACTTCTTGACTACATATTTTTACAATGGAATTATGATATGATGTTATATAGCAAAGCAATATTATCAACATGGCCGGCCCAGGGGCAAGCCCACTAAGCCCCTGGGCTGGGGCAACCCACCTAGGGGTGGGCAACAAATTTTTTTTTCTTACTAAGCCCACTAAGAAAAATTAAAAATCTAATATCACGTTAATCGTTCAACTGAAAGTGAGTTTTTGGAGAAACTAGATTGTGACAATTTGATTGAAGAATTCGCTACAAAAAATGCAAGACAAAATACATTTTTTTGAACAAGTTTTATATTTTGTATGGAACTTCGTATTTTTTCGCTTTATGTAGCGGTTTTTATATAAAAAAAATAATTTAACTTTATATAACTCCATTTATTTTAGTGGTTTTTGTTTGAAAAATTGTTACATTATATGTTGTATCATTTTTATTTGACGACATGCTTAATTTTAAATACAAAAAAAATAAAAAAATTCATTTAGGGGCAAAAAAAAATAATTTTGGACTAGGGCAACCCAATCTTAGGGCCGGCCCTGATTATTAAGATCATGTGCTATGTCAATTTAGTTATTCCAGAATATCCCTAAAGATCTCATGCATTTAAAATATATCATCGTGGTGCTAGAATATGATAATGGCCATTGGTATGGTCAGAATTGGCAAAATTAATTGTTACTAGTTGATTCAATATTAATGACAATGACGCATCCTTGAGATAACTAAGTACAAAAGTTGGTATTTGGAGAAATCTCATCCAACTGTACAAAATCCAAAGTTCAGGAAAAGCAATGCCGACAAGAAGGACTCTATTTATGAGATTATGGTATGATTTAATCACTTGTTCAGTTTTATATCAATACAAAATAAATTACAATATGCTAAATTATATTACTATTTGTAGATTGAAGCTTACAAGCAGGACCAGTGGGTCGACACCAGGATCCCAACTAACATCATCTGAAAAGACCTCTTTAGTCATCATAGTTTAGAGCAACATTGATCTCTAGGGACGCATTCCCTATTAGCACCACCTTATCCCCTACGTGCATCCCTTCTCATCAAAAATAGGAGTCTGCCTTGCAAAGGGAGCTAGGGTCATCGCAGACGTTCTCTCCTAGTCATCTTCAACCTCTTGAGCTCCTTCTCCAAGGTCATGTGCTTTAGATTGGAGGGTAATTCAATGAGCTTTTTTGGTACTTTAGGCACGATGGTCACAATAGCTTTGTTACTGGAGCTAGACTTATCAAAGGTGGCAAAATTATAACTTTCGGCCACTACATTAACAAAGAAGAACAAAAAGAGTTGGTTAAAATTTAAGTAAAAAGAAGATAAGTGCAAGTAGACTACCATTTATACTAGCCTAGCCCCAATTTATTATAAGGGGCTGTAATGATGAGCAGGGCCGGCCCAAGACATTTAATGTCCTAGACGAGCTTTATTTTTCATTTCCTTATTCTCTATTTTTTAAAAGAGACCGATAATTCTAAATGTAGAAATAAAATGAATTTTTTTAATGTAGAAACAATATGAAAACTCTTTCATATATAAAACGATAATTACAAAATATTGGTCTACTAAACCATTTAGAGTACGTATCAAAAACCAAAATGTTAACATAATATCATAGCATACTAATGCGATTAACGGAAACAACTCCTTCTCTGTTACAAAATAAAATAAGAACAAGTCATTAAAGAGAGAATATATTTTATTCACTTCAGATCGATCTCTTTACAATACAAATGAGCTATATATTTATAGACTCCAAATCTAAAGAAAATTACAATACTGTCCTTGGCCATTTAGCATATTCACACATGTTATAAATATATTATAACACTCCCCCTTGAATATGCGTTTGATAATAATAATAGTCTTATTAAAATCTTATGGAATTATAGGGGTTGATGCTTCTGGATCAATATAATGCCTCATTAAAACCTTACTAACAAAAACCCAGTGGGAAAAAATATTAGTGAAGGAAAAAGAGTACATTATAGCATATATTTGAATGCTCCCCCTGATTTACAACGCATTATTCAGTTAGTTTGTGAATGCATCCGACGCATACCAATTTTATACACCATCTTCTGAAACGTTGATTTTGGAAGTGATTTTGTGAATAGATCAGCCGGATTTTCTTGAGACTGGATTTGTTTCACCTCTATTTTATTGTCCTTCTGTAGTTCGTGTGTGAAGAAAAATTTAGGAGAAATGTGTTTCGTCCTATCACCATTAATGTAACCTGCTTGAATTTGAGTTACACAAGCTGCATTGTCTTCATAAATAATGGTTAACTCTTCTGTTATTGATGGGAGTTGACAGTTTTTTCGAATATGCTCAATTAGTGATCTCAGCCAAATACATTCTTTACTTGCTTCATGTAGTGCTAGTATTTCAGAGTGATTGGATGATGTTGCTACTAATGTTTGTTTTGTAGATCGCCATGAAATTGTTGCATTGCTGTTATTAAATACATATCCAGTTTGTAATCTTGCTTTATGTGGGTCAGAAAGATAACCTGCATCAGCATAGCCAACTAGATTTGGATTATTGCCCGTGTTAGAATAAAACAAACCCAAATTTGTCGTTCCACGAAGATATCTCATGATGTTTTATACCATTCCAGTGTCTTTTTGTTGATTCTGAACTGTACCTTGCTAGAAGATTTACTGAAAATGCAATATCTGGTCTTGTGCATTGGGCCAAATATAATAATGCACCAATGGCACTAAGATATGATACTTCTGCACCAAGCACATTTTCATCATCTTCTTTTGGACGGTAAAAGTCCTTTTTAATATCTAAAGACCTGACAACCATGGGCGTACTAAGTGGACATGCTTTATCCATTTGAAAGCGTTTCAGAATTTTCTCAATATAGTTTGACTGATGAATTAGTATGCCATTGGTATCATGCTCGATTTGTAGACCGAGACAATATTTAGTTTTGCCAAGATCTTTCATTTCAAATTCTTTCTTTAAGTAATTTATTGTTTCATTAATCTCTTCTGGAGTTCCAATCAAATTTATATCATCAACATAAACTGCTAAGATAGCAAATCCCTTTACCGATTTCTTTATAAAGACACATGGACAAATGAGATTGTTTTCGTATCCTTCTTTTACTAAATATTTACTAAGACGGTTATACCACATCCTTGCAGATTGTTTCAAGCCATATAGTGATCGTCTTAGTTTTAATGAGTACATGGACTTTGATTTTGCTTCAGGCAATTTATATCCATCTGAAATTTTCATGTAAATATTGGTATCTAATTCACCGTAAAGATAAGCTGTCACAACATCCGTTAATCTTATATCGAGTTTTTCAGAAACTACAAGGCTTATTAAATATCGAAATGTTATGACATCCATAACAGGGGAGTAAGTCTCCTCAAAATCAAAACCCGGTCTCTGCAGGAAACCTTGTGCGACAAGTCGTGCCTTGTATCTTACGACTTCATTTTTATCATTTCGTTTTCTAACGAATACCCATTTATAACCTACTGGTTTAACATTTTCTGATGTTTTCTCTATTGGTCCAAATACACCATGTTTTTGAAGTGAATCTAATTCCACTTGGATAGCATCTTTCCATTTTGGCCAATCGTGTCTTTTTTGACATTCATTTATGCTATTTGGTTCATTATCGTCACTCATTATAGTCATGACTTTCAATTATTTCAGTAGCTACTGCGAATGAGAATATATCACCAATTATTATTTTATTTCGATCCCATATTTCTCCACGGTTTGTATAAAATATTGAGATCTCATTATTATTAGGTACCGTTTTATCGTTGGAGGCTTCTTTTATCTCTTCTGGGATAATAGTTCCTTCCGCACTTCTAGGAGAATTGGAATTTTCATTTAAGTGATCCTTTTGATCATTTTTAACCTCTTCAGGAGGTTCCATAATTGATGATTTTTCATTAGACTTTCTTTTTCTAGGCGCCAAGTCTTTTGAACCAATTGGTGTTCCACGTTTTTGTCTCGCTTTAGATTCATTTACTGCTATATTTACTTTTGATCCTTCAGGGACATCAATTTTTGCTGGTGCATTTGCTGCTGGAATGTGAGATTTAGTTATTTTTGCAGTGTCACTAAATGCATCTGGCAGTTGATTTGCAATATTTTGAATATGCAAAATTCTTTGTACCTCATATTGGCATTGTTTGGTACGTGGATCCAAATAAGACATAGATGGATTATTCCATGATATTTCACGCCGTTCTACTGGAACAGTCTTTCCTCTCCCTAACGGCGGGAAGATTGTCTCATCAAATTTACAGTCTGAAAATCTTGCAGTGAAGACATCACCTCTAAGAGGTTCAAGGTAACGAATTATCGATGGGGAATCAAATCCCACATAAATTCCCAACCGTCGTTGAGGACCCATTTTAGTACGAAGTGGGGGATTAATAGGTATATGCACAGCACAACCAAATTTTCGTAAATGTGAAATATTTGGTTGAGATCCAGTTAAAAGCTGTGATGGTGAAAGCTGATGATAAGCTGTTGGTCTAATTTTTACCAATTTTGGTGCATGCAAAATTGCATGTCCCCAAGCTGAAACGGGTAGTTTTGACTGCATAAGCAATGGTCTTGCAATAAGTTGCAAGCGCGTAATTAATGACTCTGCTAGACCATTTTGAGTATGAACATGAGCTACTGGATGTTCAATTTCAATTCCCAATGATAGACAATAATCATCAAATACTTGAGAAGTAAATTCTCCAGCATTATCTAGTCGAATTGATTTAATTTGATGATCAGGGAAGTGTGCTCTCAATTTTATTATTTGAGCAAGCAGCTTGGCGAATGCCAAATTTCTTGTAGAAAGTAAACAGACATGTGACCAACGAGTTGATGCATCAATCAATACCATAAAATATTTAAATGGTCTACATTCAGGGTGGATTGGGCCACATATATCACCTTGAATTCTTCGTAGAAATGTTGGAGATTCCGAAGTGATTTTACTATATGAAGGTCGAGTGATTAATTTTCCTTGTGCACATGCGGCACATAAGTAATCACTTGGTAAATTCAATTGGTTTGATAAATCATGCCCATTTGAATTTCTAGCGATTTTACGCATCATGGTTGATCTAGGATGACCCAAGTGATCATGCCAAAGAATCAATGTCTTTGTATTTGTGAGCTTCTGGCTCATGTTTATAGAGTGAGATTCTACTATGCCAATTTTTGTAAAATATAAACCAGTTGAAATTGTATCAAATTTTTCTAGGATAAGCTTCCGGCTTTCAATTCTAGAAATAACACAAAGATATTCTTTGTTGTTTTCATTTATAGTTTCAATATGGTATCCATTCATTCTTATATCTTTGAAACTTAGCAGATTTCTTTTAGAATTGCTTGAGTATAATGCATTTTGAATGAAGATGTGCATACCATTTGGTAATACTATATGGGCTCTTCCAGACCCTTCAATTATATTGGCAGATCCAGCTATGGTGGAAACTTTAGCTGAAATCTTTTCAGATAATTCAGAGAAAAACTTCTGGTTTTTCAAAATCGTGTGAGTAGTTGCACTGTTTAGTAGGCATATATCATCATTCAAGTATTGATGGTCCATACCTTAAGAATTAGAGACAATACAGTTAGTCAATTATTGAAATAATTCTGAACTTAAATAAATAAATAAAGCAAACTATCAATCAAATCAATATCCACTGGTGCACATTATTTCAAATGGTTCCAGGAAAATAAAACGAACAAAAATCAAATTCAAATTAACTAAAATAAATTAAAAAAACTAAATAAAAAGCTTCAGGCTATTTCTAGTTGATCAGATCGGTCATATTAATCATCGCATTGAGATTTTCATCATTTATGAAATTTCCATCATCTTCGAAGAAATCATCTAATTTCAAGTTAGTGTTATCAAACAATCTTTCAGTGTTATTTGTTTCAATATTCTTCGAACGTTGATATTCTTCAACTGTTTTCTTTGATGATCTACATGTACGCGACCAATGACCAGAGCGTCCACATCTGTAACAGACTTCCTCATAATGCTTTTTATTTTCTGAAGTAAAATCATTAGTTTTTTCAGACACATTTTTCTTTTGTTTCTTTTTAAAGTTGGTAGTTTTGTTGCCTTTAAAACCACCATAACCGCCTCTGCTGGAGTTATTTCCACGTCCACGACCTCTACCTCGACCTCTGCCTCTACCGGAGTGGGCAAAATTAGCATTAACTTCTGATAATGCAGCTGAACCAGTTGGTCTTGAGGAGTGATTTTTAATAAGCAATTCATTGTTTTGCTCAGCAAATAATAAACATTCTATGAGTTCAGAATATTTTGTAAAATGACGCTCTCGATATTGCTGCTGCAGGAGTATGTTCGAGGCATGAAATGTTGAAAATGCCTTTTCAAGCATTTCTGCATCATCTACCTTTTCTCCACATAATTTCAGTTTAGAAATAATTCTAAACATAGCAGAATTATATTCTCTTACAGATTTGAAGTCTTGAAACCTCAGGTTCAACCATTCTTGCCTAGTATTTGGAAGTATGACCGTCTTTTGGTGGTCATAACGCTCCTTCAGGGAGTTCCACAAGTGTAGAGGATCCTTTTCCGTTAAATATTCTATTTTTAGATCATCGTGGATGTGACGTCTTAATAATATTAGAGCCTTTGCTTTGTCCTGCTGGGACATATTATTACCATTTTTAATTGCATTTTCTAAGCATTGAGATTGCAAGTGGATTTCAGCATCCAATATCCATGACAAATAGTTGTCTCCAGATACGTCCAACGCTTTGAATTCAAGTTTAGTGATGTTTGCCATGAATCAATCTACAAGCACAAAACATAAATGGTTACTCATTAGAAAAAAAATCAATTCTCAAAGTCAGCAGAAAATAAAATAAAGGTTAAAGGGACAAGGATATAAAAAATTTCATCAAAATGTTAACTGAGATAAACCGAAAGTTCATAATGTGGACCAGTTTTTGCATTGCTTAAAATCATGATTGTCATGTTACATTCGCCCCTCCCTAGCTTATTACGTCATACAGAAAGTGACCAATCTTTAGGTGCCTCTATTCCTATCCCTTCAATTTGTAAACTCCAATTCCCATGTCTCATTCGCAACATATATGTCAATTAACTTTTGAACATTTTCTCTTCTTGTTCATATTTATATCACAGAGCCCAAGGCTAAAAATTTAGAACCCAGACAAAAATACTAAAACCCACATTAAAACGCAGCAGCAACGTAACCTTGCAACGAGTACAAAATAATATGCAAAAGTGTTTACGCTGGGCAATAAAGATATATCCTGATTTATCTGATTCAGATTGCAAAAAAGTATGTTCAAATAAAACTAAAAGCATCATAATATCGGACTCACACACACACAAAACATAATCAAATGTAGAAGGTGCAACACTATGTCATTTTATGAAATGTACATAAAACAAATTGCATAAGATGAAAATATTTTAAATAGTGACGTGAAAAAGAAAAAAAAATAAAGACTTGTTGAAGGTAGGAAATTGGTAATCACAAGATATAAAATACAGAAACTAGCTGAAATATTGTTTATAGAAACAACGTAACATGAAACAAAATCCATCCAAAATGTTTAATACATGCAAACTATATTGAAAGCATGAATATCTGTATGGCCATCATTATCAAATGCATATCAACTAACAGATCAATATGAATCGTGTTTCAATTCCTTAATTCAGCAATTTTATTCTAATTTCAGTATGTAACATGTAAAATTGAATCATTACAAAATATATAAAATAAGATTACATACATATTAAGGTGTAGGTTAACTACTAAATAGACTGACATATTCATAATTTTCATAAATGATGGCACTCTATATCATTGATCCATACGTATCGTGTGCTACCAAATGTCCTTGGTATACTTACTAGCTAAGATTGAATCAATGATATAGTTTTAAAATAATAAATGGTTATAATAAAGGAGCATGAACAAAACAAGAAACATGCTAGTATATAAACTGACCAACGTTTTATGCTAGAGGCTATATACCAGTGAAGTAATTGATTAAAACCAATAGTTGTAGGGTAAGTGGTCTAATTTGCGAAGCTTAGCATTGCACATAATACAAAAGATCAGGACAATTTAATGAGTAAAGGTCTTAAAATGATAAAATAAAGGTATCACGGATCTCTCTATGCAGTTTTTAATGAAAAAGTACATAGATCTAATATAATAAGGTTTAAAAATTAGAAGAACTGATATCTTAGGTCTGCTATTCAAAGAAACAGAGTAGGTATGTTGCTATATGAGCAATCTGTATGTACTATATATATAGAAAATTTCATATTGAGAAGTGGAATAGCCAGAAGAATAGGTAATAACTAATTATTAGGTATTAATAATAGCTAGCAATTTGACTAGGCAAAAAAAAAATAAACGTGTACCTGTTATTTGTTGTCCTAGTGAAACTGAGTAAAAGCATGCGTTAAGGAAAAATATCACTTGTTTATTTTATTTTTTTCAAACTCTTCTCGAATTAAAAAAAAGGTAAATATCTGAACATGAACAAAGTTTGAAAACAAAAGTAAGATTTGTAGATCTTTCGTAACAAGAATAAAGTTCTAAGTATGTGAAATAAATGAATGAATTTCATACGTAAATGATATAAATATTTCACATAAAACAAAATTGGTAAAAGGAATAATAATCGAATGTGATAACATAGCATCTCGTGCTGATAACGTGTTACAAAATAAAATAAGAACAAGTCATTAAAGAGAGAAGATATTTTATTCACTTCAGATCCGATCTCTTTACAATACAAATGAGCTCTATATTTATAGACTCCAAATCTAAAGAAAATTACAATACTGTCCTTGGCTATTTAGCATATTCACACATGTTATAAATATATTATAACATTCTCGCATTTTTTGAAGCAAACTCGTCTATTATCCCTTCATAGTTAAGCATATTTAAGTACTCGTTTTCAATTGAAATCATAGATAAGCCGCTTAGCCTTTCTTGCGACATAGTAGTCCGAAGATATGTTTTAATCAATTTTAACTTTGAGAAACTTCTTTCCGCCGAAGCAACCGTTACCGGAATAGTCAACAAAATTCGATAAGCAACCCAAACATTCAAAAATCCACTTACATCTCGATAAGCCTCAAAATTTTTAAAATATCAATGGATTTAGTTACTTTCGATGGTAGAATTCTTTTTAATTGTCAAAGCTTGTAGAATAATTCTTTACCACAAATATCTTGCTCTTCATTATATTTCAAAAAACCTTCTAATTTCATGCAATGGTTTTTCAACTCACCATCCTCAATATTTTTAAACTTCAAGTTTAACAAGGAACCAAAAGTACCTTCATAAAGCTTAAATTGCTCAAACCGATCTCTAAGTGAAGTTAAAGCTTGATCTATTATATGAAGAAAATACGTAACTCGAAAATTATCTTCAGGAGATTGCATATCATTATTCTCTTCGATATCTTCATCAAATTGTTTTTTTCTACGCACAACTCTCTTTTCCAAAAAGATTGGATCAATACCGACTTCAATTGCAATTTCTTTAGCTTCATTCATCATGGTTTCAAATCCATCTTCTCTAAGTTTTTCAAAAAATGCTACAAGCTCCTTAATATTTGTAATTGCATCTTCGATATCCATTTCCTTTTGTTGAAGTATTTTACTTACTCGATTGATATTGTCTAATATTGTGAACCAAATACACAAACTAATAAAGAATTCAAAATTTTCCAAAACATTTTGGCATAATCCTTTAGCCTCCATCATCACAACATCATCTTTAGAATTATTTGCAATATCAATTAAAGCATCTCTTAGTTCCGATGTTTGCATTCTTATTGCTTTAACACTTTCAATGTGACTTTCCCGCCGGGTTGCCGATAATGGTTTTGGAGTCAAACCTTTCACATAGCTTCGAAGTATTTTCCATCGATGAGTTGAGCCGGAAAATAGAGTATAAACCTTTTGCACATATGCAAAAAAGTTTCTAGCTTTCATACATGATTTTGTCATATCGTATAAAGCAAGATTAAGACTATGACACCCACATGAAATGTAGAAGGCTCTAGGATTTATATCAAGTAGCCTTTTTTGCACACCTTAATGTTTACCTACATTACGTTCAATTAAGTATTTAATATTATTGTCAATAAAATAAACTCAAGTTTAAGAAAAAAATTTATTTACTATTGTTACCTTTCATGTTCGAACCATTGTCATACCCTTGTCCTCTCACATCATTAATATCAAGTTTAAGCTCAATCGAAACATTTACAAGCTCTTTAAAAAGACCAAGTCCGGATGTATCATCCACCGTAATGAATCCAAGAAAATATTCTTCTACCTTGATGTCATTTGCATCATCAACATTCACACATCTTATAATAATGGACATTTGCTCCTTATGGCTCAAACCAGAGTGCAATCAAGAATAATAGAGAAGTATTTTGCTTTCTTAATCTTTGTAAGCATTGCTAATTTGATCTTGTTAGCCAACAAACTTATCAATTCATTTTGAATTTTGTGACTTAAATAATGATTATTGATTTCATTATTTACCACCCGTCTAAGATGGTCTTCCATAATTGGATCAAACTCGGCTATAAATTCTATAAGTTGACAAAATAGCCCATTATTTTTTTCATAAATTTTCTCATTTAATCCACGAAATGGCAAATGATTTCTAGAAAGTGTTTTGACAACAACAATTATGCGTACAAGTACTTTTTTCCAACGTTGTTTCTCTTGATCAATTTGTGATTCCATTGCTTTATCGATTGTTGCTTTTTGTTGAAGCCCTCTACGCAAATCCATCCATTTAATTAGATTTTCATTGTGCAATGGATTACCTTCATGCTCTCTTAATTTGGTAGATAAATTATGCCAATCATTAATTCCTTCATCGGCTAACTTGGATGTTTTTTGTATGCTTAAATAGCTTACAACAAAAACAATAAACTTTATCATACTCATCCGAGTACACAAGCCATTTTCTTTCATGCTCTTCTCTCCGTGGATAGCCGCCGATGTAATGTTTAAATGAGAAGTATCTACCATCAATCTTATTTCTTGGGAACATATCATTTTCATTCACTATTTTGATGGGACCACGTTGAATTAGCATAATTCGTTTGGCGTCGGCAATTTTTCCCCATAATCCCGGATCGCAATTTATATCAACATCCTTTTCAATATCAAGTATAGCTACATCCCCAACATCTTCATCATCAACATCAACGTGTACATGTACATTATTGTCCTCGTTTACAACTTCTACAACATGTTGATCTTCAATTTCTATTTCAACATCCTCATTTTTAGGTACTTCATCTTCCTTTATCTCGATATTGACATCAATATCATCATGCTCAAAGTTAATTTCTTCAACTTGACTTGATTTTGAAGTTTGAGATTTCTTTTGTCTTGCTTCAAATAAATTTGAAATTGAGCCTATCATTGATTTTGCTTCTTCATTTTTGTGTTGTTTTTTCTTTCTATTTTGATACCCGGAATTTTGTTTCCGAATCCTATATCAAATTAAAATACGTTATTCACCGAAGCTGAAGAAGAAATTGCAATTTCAAGAAAGGAGATCAGCTACACGCGGTAGGGTACTAAATCCATTATGGGTGTTAAGTAACTTTCAAAAGAATATATTTGTTACTGGGAGTAAAAAGGTAAATTAATCACTAATGTATTTTTTTTAGTTTCATGTGGATTAATAATCAGTACGCTGGCTAAATAATGTAGTTGATAGAGTTTGGCCTATATTCAGAATCAGTATGCTGGCTAAATAATGTACTAAATCCATTATTCATAGTTGCCTATGTCTGTTCATTTTATTTTTCATAAAAAATATATTAAATTATGAACGGATATTTTTTTATGAATGAATTGGCTCAATCAACTTTCATAAAAAATACCATAGTTGCGAATGTCTATTTATGAATGAATTGAGTGAACTGGCTCAATTAACTTTCACAAAAAATGAACATTCTTTATGAATGAATCTTCATAAAAATTAAAATTGTCCACAACTTCATTGTCAAATTATGATGTACCTGAATTTTACAACTATGCAACTGTGTACAAAAATTCAAGCTCACAAAAAATCAACTGCAATCAAAACAACAATCAAATTTAGCTTTAAAAATAAAATTAATAGAAAATTTACATCACAAAAAATCAACAAAGCAAAGCACAGTAGGTCAGCAGCACAGGTAGGGCAGCAGTCGCAGAGCACCGAGCAAAACTGAAAATTGAAATTAGGGCAAAATTGGATTTGACGCTGTAATCGTTTGTCGCTTCCGTTCTGGTGGTGCGCGAGTGGATCTGGTGGTGCGCAGGAGGTTCTGACGATGATCGGCTGCCAGGATGGTGACGTGCGAAACTACGACTGTCGACGGCGAACGAGAATTCTATTTTTTTCTTTCTATTTTTTTGATGCCCCTTGAGTGCCCGTTGCCCTACACATAAGTCTTGTTTGCCTTGGGCTTGGGCCGAGCCTGATGATGAGTCCAACCGCCTACACTAGTCTGGTCCATTCCTACGTGAGGATCGCCCGGAGACATCCTTCTTATCTAGGATATAATGGGTTATATACAGAATATGCCCGAAGGAGGGACCCGTGTTCCTATCCAAGCTCGGCTCTAGAACCCCTCCTCCAACGCTGCTTTCCTTGGAGCTCATATCCCACTCCTCGAGAAGCGGCTCACGATGGGGGACCGAGACATCGACTGGTTGTTGTGTGTCAAATTCTTTCCATTGTGGAATCGGCACAACGTCACTTAGTTTATCGAGATCAAAGTGTTACTATACCTCTTTTTCCTTACCCGTACTACATCATCATGTCTTGGTTTGCAACCATGGTCGGCCCGACATCAGTCAAGAAATGGACTTTAGAGTGTCTTGCTTTACTTGAGTCAACTTCTTTTCTATGGCTGCCTTCTTTGCTGGCTCCCTCCTTGGCTGGGTCCACTACCTAACCACTATTTGGTTAAGCCACATCAATCCAACCCGGTGGAGGTTGGCATCAGTGCCTAAGTTCTCAGGTCCCAGTAGTTGGGGCGACCATCTTCAGCAAGTTCATGTGCTCATTCAATGTCGAGAATTCGACGTTGAGATAATCAAGTTCTTTCTCTATCAATAAATGAATTAAGCAAAGGAAGCAAAGAATAAAGAAAAGAAGAAAAGACTTACTAGGAATTGGAAGGTGACGTTCTAAAGCTAGGGTTGAACCCATGTGAAACAAAGAAATATCTTGTCATCTTACCCGAGGCAACTTTACCGGGAATGCACGAAAAGATCATAGGCTTAATTTTAGCCTAAAAGTGGTAATAAGTACTGGTTGAGTACCTAGACTCCTTTTGAATTCAGAGTACCACTTCAACAAGGTAAGCATTTGGCTTCGGAAGGTGGAACGCCATACAAGTAGCATAGATGTTGCACAACAACCGGTAGTTGTTGGGAGTCAGCTGACCAGAAGCATCTATATAGGGGTTGAGGATAACAATGAAGTAGGGTAGGAGTGGCAGCATAACCCCACCTTGAAATAGCCCGTATAGAAGGCGAAGTGGCCTAGAGGCGAATGATCAGGATGGTCTGTAGGAGTAGGAAAGTGTATCATCCCCACATTACATCCATGGCTGGCCAAAAGTTTGGTCAGGTCAACCTTTCCTTATTCTAGTTCGGAGGCCTCAAGGCTATCCCAATTGAAGTCAAACAGTCGGTGAAAATGGATCCAGAGGCTGCCATCTAAAATACAAATGACTCAATTATGAAATACCTTAATTTCCATGCCTAACAAAGCCCAGAGGCGAACCCTGGGAAAGAAATGGAAACTCGACGACCGTCTTCTAGATGTGCACATATCCGGCACCCTATGAAGGCCGGCTCACAACTCGACTTCTAAGTTACGTATTAGGCCTTACGGTCCCTACCCTATTCCTATTTTTTTTACTTAAACCCATACTTATGATATTGGGTGCAGTCCATGGCCCATTATCTAAATAAATACTAATATTTTTGCTTAATACTTGCAAGCCCACTACAGTCCATCAACGTCGATCGACCACCATTGACATGGCAATGATGGTCGATCAACGTTGAAAGATGATCAGAAAAGGCGAATTTCAACCACAAGCAAACTCACACAAACGAGGTTAAAGCATTACAACAAAACAACAGCAGTGTCAAAAGCAAAGAAAAAAACATTGAAAAATGGTGAAAAGCTTAAGGATCTTCAGGGACGATGACGCCTACGACGGTGAAGATGACAGCGAAGAAGGCACTCGCTTTTTTGTCGAAGGGAGCGGGGGTTTTGAGAGGATGCTGAAGTTTTATTAACGGCAACAAGAAATTTGTTTTTAGTAAAGAGTGAAGGAAAGAGACGAGACGACTTTTATAAACCTACCACATTAATCCCAGCCGTTGGATTTACGACCAGCTAGGTGTAACGAATGCAACAGTCACTTCATCCGCGTTTGAAACATGAACCTCCTATCATGTTTGAAAAAGCGAACCTCCATATCCGATAGCTCAATGCCAAGTGGAGAATGCATTAAATGCACGCAAAGGTATCAGATGACAGTATCTTTGTGAAATTACAAGCCAACTCTGCTCGCAAAGATGGGTTTGGAGGTAATTTTGCTCAATTTTCTTGTAACTAATCAGCAAACCAATTCAAGACGGGCTTGGAGGGAACATCCAACACATTCTAATTCTATTAGCAATATATTTTACGTTCTTGGATTAACTAACAATTTGCCGAGTATATAACTTCAGGAAGATAACTATGAAATTATCGTTCAAAAAGGCGCAGTGGCATTACACGCATTACACATCCTGTTTGATTGCAGAAGTTGTTAGTACAAGTAATCACATGTTTCCCTTGTACTTCAACAATCATATATTTCCTTGTTTTTCTGTCATGGTGTGGTTGTGCCATCTTCATTATGGGCATCTTAATTTTAATGGCTTAAGAATCCTTCACCATAAAATATGTTCATTGGTTTGCCAAAAATCGATTACCCCCCACAATTTTGTGAAGGTTGCGTATTCGCCAAGTATCATCGAACTATTTTTCCAAAAAAACAAGCCTGCAGAGCTGCATAAGTATTGGAACTGGTCCATTTGGATATTTGTGGACTACTTGATCTACCATCTAATGGTAATAAAAGGTATTTTTACATTTATAGACAATTATTCTCAAAAATAGGTATATATCTTGCAAGCAAAATTAGAGGCCTTGAGGGTTTTCCAACCTCTAAGGCTAAAGTTGGAAAGGAAACCGGCAATCATGTCAAAATTCTACAATCGGATCGTGTTGGAGAGTATACTTCCAATCAGTTTGCCTTAAAGACTACGGTTGAAGAAGATGTGCTAGAGCATATCCAAAGATGCCAAAACACCAAAAGAAGCTTGGGACACGTTTCCATGCTATTCTCAAAAAGGAATGACACGAGGCTTCAACTTCTAGAGTGAACATTTGTCGTTAACACAACATGACATGTCTATCGCTCAATACTTTCACAAGGTAAAGATGCTTTGCCGTGAAATTTCTGAGTTGGACCCGAAGGCTCCAATTGGAGAAACCAGAATGAAGAGAATAATCATTCATGGTTTGTGACTGGAATATATGGGCTTTGTTGCTGCTGTACAAGGATGACAAAATCAACCATCACTTGTTGAATTTGAGAATTTGCTTGCTGGACAAGAAGCACTAGCTAAGCAATTGGGAGGAGTCCATCTGAAAGGTGAGGAGGAAGCACTCTACACCAACAAAGGCAGAAGGAACTCTAAGCAACATGCATTTGACGGGTGTAAGAAGAATGAGGATAAGACAGTAGTTCATCAGGGAGAAGGAACTAGTCATGCAAGGGGAGCTTCGAAGACTCATGACATTAGTAGGATGTTTGCAGGTAAGTGCCACAATTGTGGGAAGAAGGGACACATGGAAAAAGCTTGTTGGTCGAAGAAGTCGGCAGAAAATAATGCAGCTACATTTAAAAGTGAGGAAGAATGGGATGTTGAAGCATCGTTTGCATCCGAAGAAGAAAGTTCTATTGTTGCAACAACTATGTCCGAATACGTCGATCATGAAAAAGATTGAATCGTTGATTTAGGATGTTCAAATCATATGACAGGTGATAAAGAAAAGTTACAAAATCTATCCAAGTATAAGGAAAATCGAATTGTAATGACAGCAAACAACTCAAAGTTGCCAATAGCTAACATTGAGACTACATCAGTTCCCTCTCAATATAATGTTGTTATGCTACAACTCCAAAATGTAAATCATGTCCCAGGTATGAAGAAAAATCTACCCTCTGTCTCTCAGCTAACATCCTCTGGACATTGTGTCTTGTTTGGCCCGCATGATGTCAAAGTATATCGCAACCTGGAGATAATGAAAGAACCGATGATGAAAGGGCGAAGAGTGGAATCGGTTTATGTAATGTCCGTAGAAAATGCATATGTGGACAAAACGAGGAAGAATGAAATGGCTGAGTTATGGCACATGCGATTAAGTCATGTTAGCTATTCCAAGCTGAACATGATGATAAAACGAATGACGTTGAAAGGACTTCCACAACTTGAGGTGAAGTTGGATACTGTATGCAGCGGTTGTCAGTATGATAAAGCACATCAATTGCCATATGAAGATTTCAAATTTAAAGCTAAGGAGCCAATAGAATTAATACACTCTGATGTATTTGGACCTGTCAAGCAGGCGTCCGTCGGGGGGATGAAGTACATGCTAACATTTATTGATGATTTCACAAGGTACGTTTGGGTCTACTTCATGAAACAAAAATCTGAAACTATTTTAAAGTTCAAAGAGTTCAAGAGGGCAGCAGAAGGAGAAATTAGTAAAAGGGTTCAATGTCTACGCACTGATAATGGAGGCAAGTACATGTCGGATGAGCTATGCAATTTTCTTCGAGACCACCATATACGCCGTCAATTTACATGGCCTTATACACCACAGCAAAATGGAGTAGCTAAGAGAAAGAGCCGACATCTAGCTGAAATATGTCGAAGTATGCTTCATGCGAAAAATGTTCCAGGCCAATTCTAGGCAGAATCAATGAGCACTACAGCTTATGTAATCAATAGGCTCCCGCAGCGAAGGTTATGTTTTCTATCTCCTTCTGAAAAATTATGGAATAAAAAGCCTACAGTTAGTTATTTTCGTGTTTTCAGATGTGTATGCGATGTTTTTGTGCCTGACCATTTACGAAGCAAAATGGACAAAAAGGCCATCAAATGTATTTTTGTAGGGTATGATAGTACAAGAAAAGGTTGGAGGTGTTGTGATCCTACGACCGGAAAGTGCTACACGTCTCGAAATGTAGTATTCGATGAAACATCTTCGTGGTGGTCTTCGGACAATAAGACACTACATGAGTCAGATGCTATAAAAGATGAGTTGCGAACTAGTAATTCAGCTGAATCTGGGAGAACCTGAAGATGAAAGTGACAGTCCAGATCATGAAGAGGCCAGAGCACGAAGTCCATGGCAAACCGGTATGCATGACAGGGACAAAGAAAGACATGATGGCGAAGAAGTGCCTGCAGTTTTTAGGAGATCAAGTAGAGCAAGAAAGCCAAATCCTAAGTATGTTAATGCTGCCATAGCAATAGAAAATGAACCAGACACATTTGAAGAAGCAGTTCAAATTCCAGAGTGGAAGAAAGCAATGACTGAGGAGGTTGCTTCATTAGAAAAAAAAATCAAACTTGAAAACTCGTACCCAAGCCTAGAGATGTTAAACCTATTTCTTGCAAATTGGTATATAAAATAAAACGCAATGCAGACAGAGCAATTGGGAGGTGTAAAGCTCGGTTGGTAGCTCGAGGATTTTCTTAATAATATGGGTGGACTATGATGAAACGTTTAGTCTTGTTGCGAAGCTTGCCACACTATGTGTCCTATTAGCACTTGCAGTCAACAAAGATTGGATGCTTTGGCAGATGGATGTAAAAAATGCGTTTCTACATGGAGAGTTGGATCGAGAGATATTTATGTGTCAACCCACAGGCTTTCAAAATAAGAACCGTCCTGAATATGTATGCAAATTGTGGAAGGCACTTTATGGGATAAAGCAAGCACCGAGAGCCTAGTATGGTAAAATTGCCGAGTTTTTAGTTCATGATGGTTATTTAGTGACTTCTGCGGATTCTAGTTTATTTGTTAAAAGCAATGGAAAAAGACTAGCCATTGTGTTAGTGTATGTGGACAATTTAATCATAACGGGTGATTATGAAGATGAGATTCTTCAAACAAAAGAAAATTTGCCAGTTCGCTTTCAAATGAAGGAACTTGGTGAACTTAAGTATTTTCTTGGCCTTGAGATTGAACACACCAATGAAGGCATATTTCTTAGTCAGCAAAAGTTTCTTCAAAGACTTGTTGAAGAAGTTTGGAATGCTGGAATGCAAACCAATTTCATCTCATATAGAACCGAATGCTAAAATGTGTGTGCATGAAGTTAGAGATGTAGAAGATGCAACGATGTATTGCAAATTGATTGGAAGTTTGATTTATTTAACTTTGACTAGGCCTGACATTTCATATGCCGTTGGCATATTGAGTCGATATATGAAAAATCCAAAGAAGCCTCACTTGGAAGCTATTCGGCGAACTTTACGATATGTGAAAAACACATTTAGGTATGGTATTTCATATGAAAGAGGCGGAATCTGCAAATTAGCTGGTTTTTGTGATGCGGATTATGCAGATGATCAGGATACTCGACGTTCAACCTCTGGGTATGTTTTCATGCTTGGGTATGCAACAGTCTCTTGGTGCAGTAAAAGACAGCCAACGGTATCTTTATCAACAACAGAGGCGGAATACCGAACTACAGCAGTAGCAGCTTAGGAAAGCACTTGGCTTGTACAACTATTAAGGGATTTGTGTCAACCTGCGAATTACGCAGTTCCTTTATATTGCAACAACTTGTCGGCAATACGTTTGGCAGAGAATCCTATCTTTCATGCAAGAACTAAACAGGTGTAGGTGCATTATCATTTTATCAGGGAAAAAGTTTTGCGGGTGGAGATAGTGTTAGAATATACTAACATGGAAAATCAAGTTGCAAATCTGTTCACAAAAGGCTTGAATGGTAGAAAAATTGATAGTTTTCGCAAGCAACTTGGACTAGTAGAAAAATAATCAAAACTGATGTTGAGGGGAGTGTTAAAATGCAACATCAGTTTCAGTTTGCTACATCACCGTGCCAGTTCCTTTTTTGGCATGTGGTCCTATTTCTAGCATGAGATCATGTTTTCTATGTGTTTGTTGCTGTGGTGTAGTTAGTTGAATAAGTTAATATAATAACGTGAGGCCATCACGTTCTTATATAGGCATGCAAAGTATTTAATGTTTTATATATCTCCTCTATGAAATAAAGAAAACAATTTGTTTTGTTTCTCCTCTACCAAATCGTACTGTGCTGCTATTTTATCTTTCTATTTTTTTAACTGCACTTCAGTTTTTCTACAATTTCTGGTCCTGAAAAACTAATTCCTATAGTTTCAGAACCAGATTAACGACCACAATGTTTAAGAAAACAACCAACTTTCATGATTATGTTGTAACCAACATTCCTCAATCTAATGGCTCGTGTGATAATCGTTCTCATTTTCCTTTAATAACAGACTGTGACCCTCTTTCATTTGATGAGAATTCGTTCAAAAATCTATGTTGTAGAAAGCAATGAATGATGAAATTAAAGCTATAGAAAAGAACAACATGTGCGAGTTAACTGATATTCGCATAAATCCATTGCAATTAAATGGATCTACAAAACAAAGTTGAATGCTGGAAAATATAAAGCTCGGTTGATTGTTAAAAAATATAAGCAACAATTCGGCATTGACTACACTAATGCATTTGCACCGGTAGCTAGACATGATACAATTCGCTTGGTTCCAGCTATGGCTACCCAACGTTCACTATCTGTGTTTTAATCTGATGTGGAACTAGTTTTTCTTCATGGAGATTTACAAGAAGAAGTGTATTGTAGAGCAACCTCCAGACTATGTGCATGCATGCAATGAAAAGAAGATTTATCGTTTAAAGAAAGCGTTGTATGGGTTTAAGCAAGCACCACATGCTTTGTATAGCCAAATCAACACATATTTTCTTAACTTCGGTCATTAGTGTCCGTACGAGCCCACTTTATTTCTAAAATATGGCACATATAATGATATATTAGTAGTTTCTCTTTATGTTGATGATTTAATACATGCCAACAGTAATAGTATTATGCTCACCACATTTAGAGCGATGATGCCTAAATTTGATATGTCGGATTGGAAAAGCTTCATTACTTTTGGCATCTTTGTATCTCAACATAAATATGCTTGTGAAACTCTAGCTCGCTTTAGTGTGCAGAATTGCAATGTTGTAAGCACTCAAGTAGAGTTTGACTTTAAACTAACTAAAGACCTCAAGGGCAAAGCGGTTGATGTCACACTGTACAAGATGGTTATTGGAAGTTTGATGTATATCACAATAACCAGACCTGACATCATGTATGGTGTCAATTTACTTAGCCGTTATATGGAGTATCCTATAGAAATGCATCTTCATGCTGCCAAAGTGATATTTCGATACTTGCAAGGTACAACTACTTATCGCCTCCTCTACACACTTAGCAGTCATTCAAGTTTTAAAGGTTTCATTGATAGTGATTATGTTGAAAATTTTGATGATTATAAAATTATCTCTGGGTATGTTTCCATGATTGGAACTGTCGCGGTTTCATGGTTGTCGAAGAAGCAACCAATTATGACATCATCTACTACTGAAGCAGAGCAGGTAGCACTGCACTTTGTGCTAGTCAAGCTCTGTGGTTGAAACGACTAGTTGATGATCGATCTTCGAATTCCTCAATCTGCATGTCTTCTCTATTTTATTATGATAATAGGTCTACCGTTAAGCTTTCAAAAAATCCCATTCTTCACGGCGCTCTTTATTATTTTGTACGTGGTCCTGTGAATGATGGAATTCTTGTGTTAAAGAGTATTACCCAAGTCAAGATAATCATGTTGATATCTTCACCAAGTCTCTCAAGTTACCAATTTTCTTACGTCTTTGCCAGCTTCTTGGAGTCTGCAATTTGTCATACTTAGCTTAGAAAATGCTTTATAAGCGTTTCTTCTTTATTCTGATGGATTCAGATTAAGGGAGGGTGTAAGAAACACACGTTTTCATGTCTAATGGTTGCATTGAATAAATTTAAGATAAAACTAGTATTATGCTACTCTGTAACAGTTGCTTGTTGCTTATTTTGTGTAGCCAGTGTAGGCAGTTCTTTATGAATACATTGTAATCATCTTAAAACTAAGCAGTAATAACAGTTTGTTTTTTGTGTTAAATACTGTTTTTTCTGATATTATCTGGAATACTTCTTGCAGCTCTTGTATTCAAATATGCTTTCTCAATTGGAGGTCGCATTGATACTTGCAACCTGCATCTTTTGCAAAATATTGCCCCTTCTTGCTGTCTAATATAGATCCGTTCTCATCCCATTAATCCTACTTATAAATGGATTGGATCAACCCATTTATGAATATCATTAAATGAGTTACCGGTTGGATTAACCTATTTTTAAACGAGTTATCGCTTATTAAAAACTTAAAATTTAAAAATATAAATTTTGAAAATAAGAATTTTGAACACATTGCTGGAGACTGGCAGTTGTACTTAGAAAATAACAGCCTATCGCATTCTCATATTTAAACCTCACCTAGTGCAGAAGCCGTTATTTTTTTTGTTCATACTGCAATAACTTCTTCACACTAACTCGGAATCAGACGCGACTTCGACCGACTAACTCCCACCTAAATTACGGACACTATGAAACACTCGGATATTTTATTTTGTGAACTCACATTATAATTCTCCATGAAAACTAACAGTTGTACTTAGAAAATAACAGGCTACCGCATCCCCATATTTGAACTCTGCCAAATATAGAAGTCGTTATTTTTTTGTTCAAAGTGCAATAACTTCTTCATACTAACTCGGAATCAGGCGAGAGTTCGACCAATAAACTCCTACCTAAATTATGGACAATATGGAACACTCGGATAATTTATTTTGTAAACGCACACTATAGTTCTTCATGGAGACTGACAGTTGTAATTATAAAATAACATGCTACCACATCCGCATATTTGAATTTTTATTAAAATAAGAATTTGTTGTGATATACATTAATAATAGAGATGAATATGCTAAATAAGAAAGGACATTATTGTAATCTGCACTACATAAGGAGTCTATAAATATGGAGCTTGATTGTATTGTAAGATATATCTCAATTCAATAAAATTGCTCTCTCTCTCTAATGGTCTCCATTCTCTTTATTCCGTAACACGTTATCAGCACGAACTTTCTGCATACTACATTCTCAATATTCTACATAGGAATACGAATCAATTATTGTTCTCAACCTGCTTACCTTCAAACTTTCCAACTTCTCAACAAGTAATTATATATTAATTACTCTGACTGTTCCACTTCTGACCATTCCAATTCTAAGACTGTTCATATTCAAAATCCTATTATATATTGGAGCAAACGAGTCTTTTATAATATATCTACATACGTTCTATTTCTTATTTCCTTTAAAACAGCAAGCAGGTAAAGCAATTGTTCTTGCATTTCTTTATAAACTCGTTATTTTTCCTCTCTACAAAAAGGTAATTGTCAATATCATATTTTTTTTTGATAAGGCTATCTAGTTTGGGGTTCGCTTCTATATTTTTCATGTCTTTTCTTGTATCACTCTAATTTTAATTCTTTGGCTTCTAAATTCAATATTTCTTTTTTTTCTATGCGGATCTGTTGCCAAATAAAATTCAAAAGTTTGCAATGGAATATACGCAAAAGCTAACTTTCCTTTCTTATATAATAAATAGATGAAAGTTGTAAAATCCAAATGTTTGGTTTTGTTGATACATTTTTTTGGGGTACAGTTGTTTGATACCATGAATGAAGGCTTTCCATTTTATTTTATTTTACTTTTTAGCTGGAAACAAACAAATAGTGAATGTTGTTGTGGCGAATATTTTCACCTTATGCAATTTATTTTATGAACAGTTCACAAAATGGCAAACATCGCCAAGCTTGAATTTAAAGCTTTGGACATATCTGGAGGCAACTACTTATCATGAATGCTGGATGCTGAGATTCATTTGCAATCTCAATGCTTAGAAAATGCCATTAAAAATGGCAATATTATGTCCCAGCAGGACAAGGCAAAGGCTCTAATATTTTTAAGACGTCATATTTATGACGATCTAAAAACAAAATATTTGACTGAAAAAGACCCTCTCCACTTATGGAACTCCCTGAAGGAGCGTTATGACCAGCAGAAGACGATCATACTCCAAACACTAGGCAAGAGTGGTTGAAGCTGAGGTTTCAGGACTTTAAGTCCGTAAGAGAATATAATTCTGCAATGTTTAGAATCACTTCTAAACTGATATTATGTGGAGAAAAGGTGGATGACGCACAAATGCTTGAAAAGGCTTTCTCAACATTTCATGCCTCGAATATACTCCTGCAGCAGCAATATCGAGAGCGTCATTTTACAAAATATTCTGAACTCATAGAATGCTTACTAATTGCTGAACAAAATAATGAATTGCTTATAAAAAATCACTCCTCAAGACCAACTGGTTCGACTGCATTACCTGAAGTTAATGCTAATTTTGCCCACTCTAAAAGAGGTAGGGGTCGAGGTCGAGGTAGAGGACATGATCGTGGACGTGGATATAACTCTAACAGAGGAGGTTATGGTAGTTTTAAAGGTAACAAAACCACCAACTTTAAAAAGCAACAAAAGAAAATTAAGCCTGTAAAAAAACAATGATTCAGCTTCAAAAAATAAAAGGCACTATGAGGAAGTTTGTTATAGATGTGGACGATCTGGTCACTGATCACGTGCATGTAGATCATCAAAGAAAACAGTTGAAGAATATCATCGCTCGAAGAATATTGAGGCAAATAATGCCGAAAAGTTACCTGAAAACATTAACCTGAAGTTATATGATTTCTTCGAAGATAACAATGGAAATTTCATTAATGATGAAAATCTAAGTGCAATGATCAATGATATGACCGAGTTGATCAATTAGAATTATCTTGAAGTTTGTTATGTAAATTTATTTCATTATCTTGCATCAATAAATCAGTTTGAAGTTTGTGTTCGTTTACTTGTATTTACCTTTGCAGTACTAGTTAAAAATAATGTGTAATGTGGATGTTGTTTTTAATTAGTGGCCTATTTTAATCATATTACTTTGTTTGTTTACATTACATTTATTTATGCATACAAATTTTTAATGATTGACTAATTATTGCCTTTAATTCTTAAGGTATGGTACGCCATTTGGGTGATGATATATGCTTACTAGATAGTGCAACTACTCGTACAATTTTAAAAACCAGAAGTTTTTCTCTAACTATCTAAAAATTTCTCAGCTAAAGTCTTCACTATAGCTGGATCTGCTAATATAATTGACGGGTCCGGAAAAGCCCATATAATATTACCAAATGGTACGCATATCTTTATTCAGAATGCATTATACTCAAGCAACTCTAAAAGAAATTTGCTGAACTTCAAAGATATAAGAATGAATGGATACCATATTGAAACTATAAATGAAAACAACAAAGAATATCTTTGTGTTATTTCTAGAATTAAAAGCCAGAAGCTTATCCTAGAAAGATTTGGTACAATTTCAACTGGTTTATATTTTAGAAAAATTGGCATAGTTGAATCTCACTCTATAAACATGAGCCAGAAGCTCACAAAACAAAGACATTGATTCTTTGGCATGATCGCTTGGGTCATTCTGGATCAACTATGATGCGTAAAATTGCCAAAAACTCAAATGGACAAGATTTATCAAACCAATTGAATTTACCAAGCGATTACTTATGTGCCCCATGTGCACAAGGAAAATTAATCGCTCGACCTTCATATAGTAAAATCACTTCAGAATCTCCAACATTTCTACAAATAATTCAAGGTGATATATGTGGCCCAATCCACCCTGAATGTGGACCATTTAAATATTTTATGGTATTGATTGATGCATCAACTCGTTGGTCACATGTCTGTTTACTTTCTACAAGAAATTTGGCATTCGCCAAGCTGCTTGCTCAAATAATAAAATTGAGAGCACACTTCCCTGATCATCAAATTAAATCAATTCGACTAGATAATGCTGGAGAATTTACTTCTCAAGTATTTGATGATTATTGTCTATCATTGGGAATTGAAATTAAACATCCAGTAGCTCATGTTCATACTCAAAATGGTCTAGCAGAGTCATTAATTACGCGCTTGCAACTTATTGCAAGACCATTGCTTATGCAGTCAAAACTACCCGTTTCAGCTTGGGGATATGCAATTTTGCATGCATCAAAATTGGTAAAAATTAGACCAACAGCTTATCATCAGCTTTCACCATCACAGCTTTTAACTGGATCTCAACCAAATATTTCACATTTACGAAAATTTGGTTGTGCTGTGCATATACCTATTAATCCCCCACTTCGTACTAAAATGGGTCCTCAACGACGGTTGGAAATTTATGTGGGATTTGATTCTCGATCGATAATTCGTTACATTGAACCCCTTACAGGTGATGTCTTCACTGCAAGTTTTTCAGACTATTAATTTGATGAGACAATCTTCTCGCCGTTAGGAGGAGGAAAGACCGTTCCAGTAGAACGGCGTGAAATATCATGAAATAATCCATCTATGTCTTATTTGGATCCACGTACCAAACAATGCCAATATGAGATACAAAGAATTTTGCATATTCAAAATATTGCAAATCAACTGCCAGATGCATTTAGTGACACTGCAAAAATAACTAAATTTCACATTCCAGCAGCAAATGCACCAGCAAAAATTGATGTCCCTGAAGGATCAAAAGTAAATATAGCAGCAAATGAATCTAAAGCAAGACAAAAACGTGGAAGTCCAATTGGTTCAAAAGACTTGGCGCCTAGAAAAAGAAAGTCTAATGAAAAATCATCAATTAAGGAACCTCCTGAAGAGGTTATAAATGATCAAAAGGATCACTCAAATGAAAATCCCAATTCTCCTAGAAGTATGCAAGGAAATATTATCCCAGAAGAGATAAAAGAAGATTCCAACGATAAAATAATACCTAATAATAATGAGATCTCAATATTTTATACGAACTATGGAGACATATGGGATCGAAGTAAAATAATAATTGATGATGTATTCTTATTCGCAGTTGACACTGAAATAATTCAAAGTCATGTCCATAATGAGAATGACGATAATGAACCAAATAGCATAAATGAATGTCGAAAATGACACGATTGGCCAAAATGGAAAGATGTTATCTAAGTGGAACTAAATTCAGTTCAAAAACATGGTTTATTTGGACCAATAGAGAAAACGCCAGAAAATGTTAAACCAGTAGGTTATAAATGGGCATTCGTTAGAAAACGAAATGATAAAAATGAAGTCGTGAGGTACAAAACACGACTTGTCGTACAAGGTTTCTTGCAGAGACCAGGTTTTGACTTTAAGGAAACTTACTCTCCTGTTATGGATGTTATAACATTCCGATATTTGATAAGTCTTGTAGTTTCTGAAAAAATCGATATAAGATTAACGGATGTTGTGACAGCTTATCTTTATGGTGAATTAGATACCAATATTTACATGAAAATCCCAGATGGATATAAATTACCTGAAGCAAAATCAAAGTCCATGTACTCATTAAAACTAAGAATTTTTTTATTTCATTTTTCCCATTCAATATTTTGCATTCTATTTCTTTTGCTCCTGTCATATTCTTCTTTCTCGGAGGAGAGGAGGTACTGTGGAAAAAAAATAAAGGATTAATTCGTTTTTTATAGTCATTTCTTTAATCAGTGAATAGGAGCATACTCGAGATCGGAACCGTGGAGAAGTTCGTGAACTCACCGAGACCGGAGGGTACCTCTGCCATTGGGGAACCCTATCTATAATAAAAAAATATCCCATAGAAAATGCTGAGTCGATAAACTGGTCACTTGGAACCGATTCGGATGTGCCTTAGTTTAGTTCCAGGTGTGTATTCTGAGGTTCTCTATGAATCGGTTCTAGAGTAGCACTCGACGAAAGTTCCCGCCTCGTTTACTCTGTGCTCTTAGGTCTCCCCTAAGTCTCCTTAGGTTACCAGTTGTTCCCGCCAATCAAGATGTGTTCTATCCACTATGTTCTCGCTTGGTCGTCTATTATTATTCAGAATAGAGGTGCGTAGCGGGATGAGCGTTGACCAGGCAGTTTAAACCGATTATTGTACAGTTGACCTCAGACCTATTCCCGATATCACTATATGGCTTGAAACAATCTGGAAGGATGTGGTATAACCGTCTTAGTAAATATTTGGTAAAAGAAGGATACGAAAACAATCTCATTTGTCCATGTGTCTTTATAAAGAATTCGGTAAAAGGATTTGCTATCTTAGCAGTTTATGTTGATGACATAAATTTGATTGGGACTCCAGAAGAGATTGATGAAACAATAAATTATTTAAAGAAGGAATTTGAAATAAAAGATCTTGGCAAATCTAAGCACTGTCTCGGTCTACAGATTGAGCATAGTAATAATGGCATACTAATCCATCAATCAAACTACATTGAGAAAATTCTAAAGCGTTTTCAAATGGATAAAGCATATCCACTTAGTACGCTGATGGTTAGATCTTTAGATATTAAAAAGGACCCTTACTGCCCAAAAGAAGAAGATGAGAATGTGTTTGGCCCGGAAGTGTCATATCTTAGTGTCATTGGTGCATTATTATATTTGGCCCAATGCACAAGACCGGATATTGCATTTTCAGTAAATCTTCTAGCAAGGTACAGTTCAGAACCAACAAAAAGACACTGGAATGGTATAAAACATATCAGGAGATATTTTCGTGGAACGACAAATTTGGGTTTGTTTTACTCTAACTCAGGCAATAATCCAAAACTAGTTGGCTATGCTGATGCAGGTTATCTTTCTGACCCACATAAAGCAAGATCACAAACTGAATATGTGTTTAATAACGGCAATGCAGCAATTCATGGCGATCTACAAAACAAACATTAGTAGCAACATCATCTAATCACTCTGAAATACTAGCACTACATGAAGTAAGTAAAGAATGTATTTGGCTGAGATCACTAATTGAGCATATTCGAAAAAGTTGCCAACTTCCATCAGTAACATAAGGGTCAACCATTATTTATGAAGACAATGCAGCTTGTGTAGCTCAAATTCAAGCGGGTTACATTAAGGGTGATAGGACGAAACACATTTCTCTTAAATTTTTCTTCACACATGAGCTACAAAAGGATAATAAGATAGAAGTGAAACAAATCCGATCCCAAGAAAATCCGGCGAACTTATTCACAAAGGCGCTTCCAAAATCAACATTTCAGAAGATGGTGTACAAAATTGGTATGTGTCGGCTGCATCAACAAACTAATTGAATAATGCGTTATAATTCAGGGGGAGTGTATGAAATACGCTATAATGTACTCTTTTTCCTTCACTAATATTTTTTCCCACTGGGTTTCTATTAGTAAGGTTTTAATGAGGCATTATCTTGATCCAGAAGTATCAACCCTCGTAGTAACATTATAAAATATATGTTACTTAAAGATGAAATCATGTTGTACTTTTTCCTTGTTTATGATTTTTTCCCACTGGGTTTTTCATAACAAGGTTTTTAATGAGACAATTACTTTTATCATCTTTACATACGCATATTCAATGGGGAGTGTTGTAATATACATTAATAATAGGGATGAACATGCTAAATAAGAAAGGACATTATTGTAATCTGCACTGCATAAGGAGTCTATAAATATGGAGCTTGATTGTATTGTAAGATCTATCTCAATTCAATAAAATTGTTCTCTCTCTCTAATGGTCTCCATTCTCTTTATTTCGTAACAGAATTAAAAATTTAAATTTTGATTTTTATCGAAATTCAAAACGTAAAAATTAGAATTGGAATTATTTATATCTATTTGATTTTATTATTCAAATCAAATTAAAAAAATTAAATTGGTTAGATGGGTAAGCCGTTTATTAAATGTATTTGATCATAAATGGGTAGGGTCATAAATGGATCAAAAAGAATGTGTCTTAAATGGAACTCGACCCAATCCATTTTGACCCAACCCAACTTAGGTATAGTCTAATATAAGATTTTCAACAGAGAAAAAAAGATTTGTAGTCCCAACTGTTCTTATCTACTTCATTTCCAGCTCGATAGATTTGCATTATGAAGTGACAATGGGGAAATATGTGTTATTCTCTGCACAAAACTATATGGAAAGTTATACTGACATAAATTTATATTAATTAAAATAATATTTTCCATGCGCGGAGATTTCATGAAATAATGCTATACTGAACAATAAAGCAAAATATCAGAAAGCAAAGGCAAAGCAAAGAATACCCGGTACTGTCGGTATTGACTGATTTAACAAGTACCATGTAATTTATTTCAAGGCACAAATTTTATTACCAAGGCTTGTTACTCAGAAGCAACTTGTTAAACCATGTAAATTAATTTCCGAGGCTTGTTACTCAGCACTGTCGGCGTTGAAAGTATGTAGAATTAACAAGTACCATAACATAAATTAGAAGCCACGTACTTTTGATCGATACTGACAGAAACAGGCTATCGACTTCCAAAGTCATCAACCAATCTTTAATTTGTTTAATCTTATTTTCAAATAGCAGTAATGAGATTTTTTTTTTAATAATCAGGTATCTCTTGATCACAGAATCACAGGTGCATCTCTACTCCTGTTTTCTCTATTATTATATATGTGGTTCTTCTTGTGACTTTATACTCGGAAACAAGGGTTTGAGGCTGTGTGAAACTGGGGACACAAGTATTAAGCTGGTTGTATATCCGGAATTGACAGCTGGTCTGTACGTGAGAATAAAACAAGAACTTTATTCAGCAAATGAGCTAAACTGAAACAGCAGATTAGTAAACACTCTAAACGTTAGCACTGCTAATTTAGCAATTACGTGTTGAAATTCAGTCCGCACATCTTTTCGTGAGACAACATACCAGTTTTGGTCTAACACCTTTTAACAAAAGGAATTACGTATTGTTACATGCGATCAAACTCATACATATACCACTCCACCTCCGTTATTTTTCAAGATGTAGAACTATTCTTCTTTTCAACATGCGTCAGTTGCCCACATACAATGCAAGACACTCCAACAGATCTCCACCTTGGCTTGTATCTATATATGCATCTTCCAATACGCCAACAACGATACCTGCACAATATCGAGACTCTGTTCCCGTATCATTCTACCAGATGCAATGTACCATGAGCTAGCTCCACCTTAAACCTGACTACTTAAGCCTACACTGCTAGTCACCACGATTTACATATCTCTTATACATTGTCCTTTGTCCCAAGCGTTACCATCGGCTCTGATACAATGTTGAGTTTCGACACTCCAACGCATCCTCATGAACGTGTGCTTCATTGATCCGTAACGGCGCCATTTTAATGAAACTTCCGATGTGTCAGCGACTCGATTGAACATCTCTTTCATCGCCTTCTGGAACGGTCACATACATGGACTTGGCGACACTTGCTTATAACAAAAGAAATTTCCAATGTAATGTGCCACCAATCTCACTTATATATCACGTTAATGCGCAATATTTTCGAGTTTGAATTTGAGCTCGACCTTGAGATTGGTCTTATGTCCACTCCTCATCAACCATGCTGTCATCGGAAACATCATTTTTACTTGTATGAAAATCTGATGATCTACTTTGTGTTTGGTACACTGATTTTGTCCTCTCAACATCATCATTAAGTGAAGAAGAAGACTCCACCTCCAAAATAGCATTTTTATCAAATGTAACATGCCTGCTAGTAACAATCTTCTGGGTAGTAGGACATCACAACCTATAACCCTTAACTCCTCTCCTATAGCCAAGAAAAATACACTTGGGCGGTATTGGATCCAACTTCCCTTTGCTCTCATGCACATAAACTGGACTACCAAATGTTGTGAGAAAGGAATATGAAACAGGCTCTCCCTTTCATACTTATTCAGGAATCTTCATATTTATGGTAGTAGAAGGTGTACGGTTGATGAGGAAAACCACCGTAGATAATGCTTCCGTCGAAAATCTCCTTTTAATCTAGTAGTCAGACGTAAGCAACGAGTTCTTTCTAACAAAGTCCGGTTCATACTCTCTGCAACTCCATTTAAACGAGGGTCCCTGGTGTGGTGTGGTGCCTTTTGATTCCCTCGACTCACAAATTTTGGTGAATTGTTGAGAAGTGAATTCATCACCATTATCTGAACGAAGAACCTTTACTTTCTTTCCAGACTGCTCCTCAACAAGAGATTTCCAACTTTGAAACCTAACAAAAGTTTCATCCATGGACTTCATAAAGTAAATCCATACCTTTCTAGAAAAATATCAACAAATAAAACAAAATATCCGACTCCTCTAAAAAATAGGCATGGAGAAAGCTAAACCGGTGGTTACTCAATTAGGCTTTCAATTTCAACTATCCAAAGATTTATGTCCCACACCGGATAAACACAAAAGGGATATGCTAATATTCCTTACTCTAGTGCAGTTGGAAGCCTTATGTATGCTATGATATGCACAAGGCTTGATTTAGCTCATGCGGTTGGTGTTGTTAGCAGTTACATGCATAACATAGGCAATGCATGTCTAACCCAGGCAAGACTCATTGGCAAGCAGTAAAGTGGATCCTATGAATTTGAGACGCACATTTGATATTGGCTTGTTGTTTGGAGGTAGCGACAAAACTCTAAGGGGTTATTGTGATTCAGATTATGTTGGGGATAGAGATGGTAGAAAATCGATTTTGGGCTATGTTTATATACTTGGCATAGGCCCGATTTCTAGGAGATTTAAGCTATAGTCCGTTGCAGCTTTATCAACCACTGAGGTAGAGTTTATTTCTATTGTGAAAGCGACCAAGGAAGGATCGTATTTGTTGCAGCTTTGGGAGGATTTATCAGTAATGCAGAAGACGATGGAGTTATTTTAGAATAGTTAGAGCATCATTCATCTTGTTGAGAATCAAGCCTACACTCATGGACAAAGCACATTGATGTTACTAGTTTCTTTATCATGCTTGAAGAAAGAGAGAAATAAGATAAAACTATCAAAGATACACACAAAATACAATCCAACCGATATGTTGACAAAGTCGGTTCCAAAGGACAAAATTTGATTAGTGTGGTACGAGATACTTAGCGCCATAGGGCGCTGACCCAACAACCAACTTCGTTCATTGATGATTATGTTTAAATCGAGATGGAGTATTAAATTTGCACGGTTTAATTGTACTCCAAATTTATTAAGGAGAAGATATTAACAAATCCGGTAATCAGTCAAATATGGAAAACAAATTTGAAAGAAAATCAATTAATATCATAATATATATCATTGATTTGAGGAATCAATCAGATAAAGATATATGTGGAAATAAACACAAATATGTTAGATTTGTGTTGAAATCAAATCAGGCGAATCTGGAAACATTTCATTCCTATCTCCAAGGCAATCTTCATTCTTGCTTCTATAAATATGAAGATTTTTGCTCATCTTTTATCATCACAAGACACCAAGAGAGTTCTTCATAAAATATCTTCAATAAGATCTCTATTTCTGTGTCTATTGTATGGTGAAAAATTTATATTGGGTGATTTGTTTTCTTCTCATATTGTGCTCTCTCTAAGTGAAGAAGTAACAAAGGTTGTTAGGTCCGAGGACGTAGGGATGACCGAACCTCGTTATATAGGTGTGTTCTTTCCTTTTCTGTCATCAATTTATAATTTGTGCACTTTGATTTTTCATTTTATTCTCTTTGTTAGATTGAAATTGTTGAGATTGTCGACAGACTAGATCATTAGGTGTTCTACTTTCGCTGCCCAAAACTTTGATTTTTCACTACATTATGTATTTGGAAATTCCACTATTTACAAAACAAATTAAGAAAAATATATCTCACTTGCCTGATTGACAAAATGAAAGGAAATCTCAATAGCTAGATTGATAAATGATTAAATAGCAGTGTAAGACTTGAATTAGTTAAGATTGTTATATATTTAATGATTTCTTAATACATACAATTAAAATAAATGCCCAAAAGAATCATGAAGTAGATAGATGCTTTATACACAAATTTCTAATGGCAAGGAGGTGCTCATAAGATCAGCTAGGCTGTTGTCTGTAAGCCTAAGAAGGAAGGTGGGATGAGGCTGAGAAAACTTTGTGAAATAAAGATATACACACACACACACGAGATATATGCAACAAAATACACTCTGGGAAAAATGGATACAGAGCAGATATATATTTATAATAGGAATTTTTCAACATTGCATATGACAAGAATGCATCAGATATATATTTATAATAGGAATTTTTCAACATTGCATATGACAAGAATGCATCGTAATATACTTGGAAGATAAAGCTAAAAGCCAAAAAACTTTGCTATGGTATAATTGAGAAAATTAGAACTATTAAAGGTGTTCAAACTAATATGTGGTTAGATCCTTGAATCGAGTGTGAAATGGATATCTATGTCAGTTGTAGGTGGTGAAAATTTTGATGTATCTGCTCAGAATATCAATTCTAACCGGAAACCCATACATCTTTACTTCCACCAAATATCTATAAGGACATCAGCAATATTGCTAATAATTATAAGGATGAGGAATGCTGGTAGTGGAGATCAAAAGTGAATGTACTTTTGGTTTCTAATCTACGGTATAGAAATAAAAGACTCAATCCAAAATAGACCTGTCAAACGGGTTGGGTTGGATCAAAATGGGTTGGGTTGAGTTTGACCCAACTTTATGACTCATTCTTTTTGAACCATTTATGACTTAACCCATTTAATAAGCAGATTATCCATTTAACCCATTTAGAGATTTAAATTTGATTTGACTAATAAAAAACAAATAGATATAAAATAATTCTAATTCTAATTTTTACATTTTGAATTTCGTTAAATATCAAAATTTGAAAATTTGAAATTTGAAAGTTTAATTCTAATTTTCATCAAAATTCAAATATGGGAACGCAGTTTGCTGTTTGCTAAGTACAATCGTTAATCACCATTGAGAACTACATTATGCATTGACAAGATAAAGTATTCGGGTGTTCCATTTTGTCCATATTTTAGGTTGTGTATTTATGTAGGAGTTCATCGATCGAAGTCTCTCCTGATTCAGAGTTAGTATGAACAAGTTACTACAGTGCGAAAAAAACCAACTTTTGCCTAGACGGAGTTCAAATATGGGAATGCGGTAGCTTGTTACTTTCTAAGTAAAACTGTTGGTCACTTTGGAGAAGTACAGTATGTGTTCACAGGATGAAGTATCCGAGTGTTTCATATTGTCCATAATTTGGATGGGAATTCATCAATCGAAGTCTCGCATGATTTCAAGGTAGTACAAAGAAGCTATTATAGTCCGAACAAAAAATAGCTGCTTCTACTTATGCAGAGTTCAAATATGGGATGCATCTTATTATTTCTAAGTAAAATTGTTAGACACCGAGGAGAACTACAGTATGCATTCATAAGATGAAGTATCCGGGTCTTACATATTGTCCATAATTTAGATTGGAGTTCATCGGTCGAAGTCTCACTTGATTCCGAATTAAGATGAAAATGTTACTACAATCTGAACTAAAATGTTTAGCGGCTTCTGCCTAGACGGAGTTGAAATATGAGGATATAGTAGCTTGATATTTTCTAAGTACAACTGTTAGTCAACATAAAGAAGTACGGTGTGTGTTCACAAAGATGAAGTGTCCGAGTGTTCCATATTATCCGTAATTTAGGCGGGAGTTCATCGGTCAAAGTCCTGCCTGATTCCGAGTTAGTATGAAGATCTTATTGCAGTCTGAACGAATAAAATAACGACTTCTACTTAGGTAGAGTTCAAATATGGGGATGTAGTCTATTATTTTCTAACTACAACTGTTAGTCGTCATGAAGAACTAAAACGTGTGTTTAAAATTCGTATTTTCAAATTTTCGGTTCTTAATAAATGGGTAAATAGGTTACCCATTTATAGCCCTTCTAAAAATTGGTTAACCAAACAAATAACTCATTTAATAAAATTCATAAATGGATTGATTCAACCCATTTATAAGTAGAGTAAATAAGTTGGTCATAATTTGATACTAATCCAAAATGACTATCATTATATATGGATTAATGTTTGTGTTTCTAAAATGCCGCCGTGTGCATATTTAAAAAATCGCATACAGTGAATAGAGTACACAAATGGAATGTATCTTCCTCTACCGTTTGCAAATTATGCAGTAAAGAGCATGAACATAAAAGTACCATTTACCTTTTTAGTGTGAATTTTTGGGGTGTTTTTGCAAATCCGTCTGATAACTCATCATGCTGAAAAGTGCACAATATGAAGACTTAGACCATATTGCAAGTGGTTTTGATCAGAATTGTTTTCATACTAATTTAATAGATATTGCTACCTCAACAACCATATGAAAATTTTGGGTTGAGGAAAAACTGAAGTGTAATTTAAGATTATTTCAGAACAAAAGCATACAAAAGGAAATCAAATTGGGGTATATTAAACAAGATTGCAAGATCTTAATTCAAAAATCCAAAAACAATGGCACAGCTGTAATACTACTAAGATATTATGGAGGAACTTTCAACTTACCTGATTTCATACCTCATCAACTTGTCAGCTTCAACCTGGTTCTCGTAGATTTCTGGTGCTGATTCATTCCTTATGGGGCCTTTTATGTCAAATTTGGTGTATGTTTATTTACTTGTGCTTTTTGCTTGTTCCTTGTATATCTCGCCGAGCTAAGCTAATTTATTTATTTGGTTTTTCAATGAAGATGAAGTTTTGCCTGTCAGTCATTGTGCTGATTTTCAGCTTACAAGATATTTCTTTGTCTTGCCATGTTCTGCTGGTGTATTCCTTTCCCTTGCACGATGGTTACGTGGTGCGCCACGCTACAAACTTGCAGTCGGTGACTGGTTGCTTCCTGAGATGTTGTGAATTAGAAGGTTTTACACAAAGATCTTTCTGAATTTGGGCTTTTTTCTTATTCTGAGTGTGTGTTAAAGGCGCAACGGGCCTTCGGGGCATTCGATTGATTGTAGGTTTGTCGTTGTCTATGTTTTGGTTGCGTTTATTCTGTTTTGCTTTCCGTTGTTCTATCTATATGAGTGTGTAGGGCATGGTCGGTTTACTTTGCATATGTATTTGGACTGGCAGGCTAATTCATAGTATCAAATTTTATAAACAAATCAACTTTTTTTTTTTTATACAAAAAGTCTAATAAGTAACTTTGGTGCCCTAGACCATCTCATTTTAATGAGAAATTATTGCACAAGTTAAGAAATAAATAAATAAAAAAGATTCCTTTCTAAATCATATGGTACTTGTAGATCGTGCCTTAAAATCAAAATGAACACTCGCTGTTTTAGCAGCAGTAATGAAAGAGTTAATTAACTTTTATGATTCTTATAGAAGTATGTAATTCAATGCATACCGATAGATGTTCTTTTGACATCATACGAGCCATGGGCTGGGGAAAAAAAACCTTACCTTATGCGTGTTTTGATATGAGATTGTCCATCCTACATTAAGAATGTATGACCTACTAAGCTCAAGGTAAGATTATTTCTGTAATATCATAGAAATTCCTATGGATACATATTCTATTATACCGAAGAACAAAAGATTTTTTAAAGGAATGTCACCTTCCTAGAGAAAGAATTTCCTTCAAGTGAAATGAGTGGCTGTACAATAAATTTGAACGAGTTCAAACCTCTAACTTGAAAAATAGGTCACATGGATGACACTGATCAGCTTGCATCCCAAAAGACATAAATTAGCAAAAGGTCTAATAACAAATCTCATGCGCTGAAAAGATACTACAGATTTCTCGTTAATAGTTAGAAAAAAGATTGTATTATTTATGACGACGATCCCCGTAGTTACCTATAAAACATCAAGATTAAAGGCTTTGCCTTATGGCTCAATGTTGCAAAGCACGAAATGGATTCTTGTACAAACAAAAAGCTTGGACTATGGAGAATGTAACTGAAGGGACAATGCATCTAAAGTGCTTGTGAGTCTTTATGAATAAGATTGGCGAGAAAATTAATGACTTACAAAGAATGGTTGATTATAAAAGATTTTATCAAAGTTGAAATTTTAACAATGATGAAATTTTTTCATCAATTGTCACGCTTACGTCCATTCGAATTTAACATCCATTCTCCACGTGCTAAGACTATAAAATATGACAAATGGATGTTGAAACAGTTTTTAGATGACAATTTAGCTTACACTATTTTTACATTGCAAACAAAAAGTTTTCGTAGTTGATGAAAGCGGTAGTAAAGCTCATAAAATCAAAATATCAATTTATGATCTTAAAACAGGCATTTAGAAGTTGGAATAAGTGTTTCGACAAGATGATCAAACAATTTGATTTCAATTAAAATATAAAGGAAGTGTGTGTGTAAGATGAAAAAGAAGGGTGTTATTGCATTTTTAATATTGTATGTAAACGACCCGCTATGCATGGTTGATGATATACTCTTATTATAATCATTCAAAGCATGGTTGACTGCTACCTTCTCGATAAAGAATTTAGGAAATACATCATGTCTACTGTGAATAAAGATCTCTAAAGATAGATTTGGATGGATATTAGGATTGTCTAAATTTTTGTGCATAAATACTGCTAAGAAGACTGAGTGTGAAAATTTTCATGAGGTGAAATGTTCATGTGTGACACGGAATTATTCCATCTATAATGAACTCTTCATTTAATAATGAAGAGAATGTACCATATAAGAGGAATCCCTTATATATCGGTTATTGAATCATTTATGTATGTTATGCCATACTAGACTAAGAATAGCTTACGCACTTGTTGCAATATATTGGATCCAGTGCATTAGGAAAGGGTTAAAAAGGGAAATTTGAACAAAAATATTTTTATTAATTTGTACTATATCATATTTTGTGTTTAAATGAATAATACATTTGAAGTAAACCATATTTAGTGATTATTAAGAAAGGAGTTTGGTGTTTAAACTATAATTTAATCAATTTATATCAAAACTTATATATTTATATATTATGATTTATCTATATCAAATATAATATATGTTTTTAATTTAATTTAATGCCTTAGTTTATGATATCTTCGCATTCACAATGCATACTTATAGATCTAATGAATACGATAAAATAACCTAGGGTATACATCAATGAATAGATGTTTTTTTTCATAATAAGCGTGGTACTTTATTCAAGTAGTGCATTAATTTTGATGTCTCGGTAGGTTTGAATCTTTGTTCTCTAGAACCTTAGTCAACAGTGTTATAACATTTGTCACTTGAGCTAGTGGTCCTTGACATTAATGAATAGAAGTGATAAGTGTACAGATAACCATTAGGATCAATAATTATTATATATGGTTAGTTTCATGGGATGATAACTTACATATCACATACATATATATTTATATACATAAACATCATTTCAACACTTAACCACTTTATTAATATGTATACGTATATATAATATATGTAATTCTATATATATATATATATATATATAAAGTTTCAATGTATATAAATAAGTAAGTGGTTGTGTGTGTATTTGATTATATAAACATACATATATACATACATATATATTACATATTTTGTATTTATTTTGAACCTGAATTTAAGATCTAGTTTTGACTAATTCAAACATTTAAAATTAAAAAGGAAAAAAGATTTGACTATAAAAGCAAAATCAATTACTATTTTAATTCGCTTATGAGAAGAAAAAAATAGTTTTTATCTTATAAAACCATATATATATGTATGTATATATATATATATGTGTGTGTGTGTGTATGTATATGTATATGAAATTTGTTTTTTCAAAAGTCATCAATAAAATATTATTTTTTTTTTTTACGAATATGATATCAGAAAGATTTTTTAACTAAAAACTGAAAACTAGTCGAGTATCATATATATATATAGTTTAAATTTCAAGTACACACAAACAGATATGTTAATTTCTAATTTTCAAAAATAAAATTCGAACTGAAATATGAGCAAATTGAACATATATATAGACTATTTTACTTAAAAGAAAACATGTACCTTTTATTTTGACCATGTTAGTTGATGTCACCAAGGTTGTGAGCAAATTGAGACTAGGGTTTCTATTGGATATAGAAAACATAGGGAGTAGGGTTATTTATAACCGATCAAATATCAAATATCCAAAACCTCTTGCTCCAGACCTAAAGACCAAGTCTTTTGCCTCCCCCCATCCTCCCTCTAATGCATGACCACAATAGCCTTACGATGCTTAGTGGACTTAGAGCCTAGTCAATTTATCACATAAATTAATTATCTAGGTCCATAGTTTAGTTAAACCAATATATAATAGAGAGAATTAGGGAAAAGGACAAACTTTGATAAAAAAAATTGTCTCAAGGATACCAAGATTCATTTTTTGGCTGAAGGACAAGATGTGGAAAAAATTGGGCTAAAGGACAATGCTAGTTCTAACTAGCATTATATTCAATTTTTATACTATACAAAATGCTAGTTCTAACTAGCATTTAATTCAGTTTTTACACTATACAAAATGCTAGTTCTAACTAGCATTTTCCTTCAGCCTAATTATTTTCAAAGTTTGTCCTTCAGCTGAAAATGAAACTTGTTGTCCTTCGGCCTAATTTTTTTCAAAGTTTGTCCTTATGCCTATTTTCCACTATATAATAATTATACATTGTTTTGATTAATTTTAGGGGCGCCTTGCCAAAAAAAATTAATTTTAGGGATTCAAATAAATAGTAGAATGCCATAAAAAATCCAATAAAATTGTTTATTATTAATTTTATTATTACTTAATAATAACTACAAATTATTTTTAAATTGGTTGAACTCATAAATTAGCTAGCAACATGGTTATGTTGACACTTTGGTCTGAATTCGGTCTTTTGTCAATATTTATTAAAAACTTGAATACTTAAGCCTGTGTTGACACTGCAGAAGTATAGTACCGGGCACAAGTTCAGTCTCTTATAGATCATCTAGGTGAAATAGAAATTTCTAATCTTTATTAAGCTATACCTTGTAACGATATTTTTATACATTTTCTTTTCATTATCACGGTATCACCAAGATATCTTGAGTTTAGTCAACGGTCAAAAGCTTTAGTAATACCTATAGTTAATTGCATAGACTACTTTAATGTCCTTGGTTCAATTTATTTTAGTCATTGGTTTTGACTTTAATTTGATTTCCAATTACACTTTTACTAACTTCTACAACAAACGAGATGAATCCTCTCTTGAGTAGTGTTTCACTTTAAGTTGTTCAATAAATACATAACAATGGTCATAGCATGATCAAGTTATGTGATTGATCATAATCAAAGTACAATCCAATTACTCAAGATCTATAGTACCTTCAAGTTTGAAGACTACCGCACATCGTTGCATGAGATATTCAAACATAGTTGCATTAACCTATACAAGACTCTTATTTGGTCGTTCTGTGATTGTTCCAAACAACCACAAGTAGGCAATCCCTTGAGCTCCCCAACCGTCTTGAGTAATTCACCATCTATCGCATGGAGAGCATTACATACACTAGTCTTACCAGATGTATCGATATCCTTTTCACGAAACAATTTGACTAGGAAAATTTATGGAATAAGTATTTAAATATCACTTCAAAATTCATGGTTACGATCACATTCGCACTGTAATCATAAAATACTTTTCCTAAGGATTTTCAACTTATATTTATTTATTTATTTATTTGTCTAACGTATATAAAACATTACCTATATCTAGTATAACAGTCCATATAATAAAAATTAAACGAGAAGCATAATTTATTTCAAGCGTGATTCTCTATAAGAGTCAATATGTATAACAAGATTACATAGTTGCCTGCAAGGTATATTTTTAACTCCATCTACCACTGCATTTAGGACCAATTATGGTGCCCCATGTCCATACCTTTTAATTACATATTTTGGTTCTATAGCCCACATAGTAAGCTGATGAGCTCCGACTAAAAGGGTAATAGTAGTAAATTAGAAGGATAAGTCTAGTACATAGTAAATAAAATTATATTCATGGTTAGCTCTGTTGGGACAGAACCAGCACATAGCAAGGTAAATTAGTCAATTTCGAAAAAATTATTCCATTTTGGATCTTATTAGGCCCACGAACTCTAAATTTATTTATATCTTATCTAAATTTATTTTATATAAAATTAATATTTTATTTTATTTTATTTATAAATAAGTATGATTTATTATTAGATTTGTATTAAATAATATAACATATATATATATATTTCATATACGCATATGTGTGTACATGCACGTGCAACAAAAACATTGTACATGCTTTGGCATGCCCATGTATAGCATTTATAACGCAACACACATGTTAGCCCATCTATATACATGTGTGATGTCAATACATATGCGTGTATGCGCGTGCGTGCGTGTATGTAATTTATATATTGTAAAACATTTCATGTAAAATGTAAAAGTTTATAAACAAATTATATATATATGTGTGTGTGTGTGTGTAGTTAATAAAATAATTGTAAATCTAATACAAAGAAGTATGAATTTCAGATTTAAATTTTAGATACAATTTTTAGATCTAGATCTGCAAAATGAAATATCTACTATAATCAAACTATTTTCAAATTCAGGCTAATATATTATTTTTTTGTCAGTACGTATATACATATATATAATTCGAAAATTATTTTTCTTCTTTTTTAATTATATATGCAGTATATATACTAAATAATATTTAGGAATAATATATATGTGTAATGTATACATATAAACATACTTTTCGTAAATTAATAATATACATATATATGTATAAATATACATACTTTTTAGCCATAAAAACCTTTTTTTCCGGCATCACCTTGATTTTATTGAAAAACTGAATTTTTTATTTAATTTTCATATAAAAATCTAAAAGTAATTTTTTTTAGTTCTAAAAAGAATATATGTATGTATTATATTAAATATTTATATAAAAATAATTTATAATGTGCATATTGTTGGAACTAGGCTAGCCCGTGGTAGAGTAATTTGGTAAATTTCAAAAAAAATTCCATTATTAGATGTTCGATAGGCCTATGTTGGCTAATTTATTTAGAACTTTTCTAGATATTCATTTATTAATATTTTATTTGAATTTTATAAATGAAATTTATTTTATATAATTTGTACTATATTTCATATACGTGTATCGTATATACATACATACATACATACATACATATATACATACATACATACATACATATATATATATATATATATATATATATATATATATATCTGTGTGTGTGTGTGCAAGTGTGCAAGTGTGCATGTGCAACCGAATAATGTGTACACTGTTTGACATACCCACGTATAGGTGTAGGGATTTGCACCATGACATATATGTTAGCCCCTCGTGTATGCTTATGTATTGTCTAAACATACATGAATGTGCATCAAATTATTTTTTGTGTGTATATCTATATACACACACACACACACACACACACACACACATATATATATATAATATATGTATATGTATATATATATATATATCTTTGTGTTTGTGTTTGTGTATGTATAAAGTTAATTATATATTTATTATAAAATATTAGTTAAATTATTTGTATAAATAATTTATGAGATATGTGTGTGTAACATAATTAAGTTTCAAAATTATTTTAAACATTAATTTGTAAAATAATTCAAAAACCTTTATCAAATATTATGTAAACAAAATGAGTTTTTTATATTGAATTATAATATATATAACCATATAGCTAGTTAATTAATATATAGATATATAATAATTTTTTTAATTTTAAATACATATAAGCCGCTGCTCACGACCAAGATTTTTCTAATTTATTTTTAGTTCAAATAGATAAAATATACTATTAAAAATTAAAACCGCATGGATAAAATAATATTTAAAAATATTTCTGGAATGAAAATATGTATTTTATGTGATATAAATTTTCAAGAAAATTATATTATGTTGAAAAGTACTATAAAATATTGTTTGTTTAGCTAATTTTAAATCAAATAAGTAATTGAAAATGTTTGTGAATAAAAAAATTATTTTTACTGCCAAAATGTTTTACGTACGTATAAATTTATTTTAAGAATTTGAAATACATATACCATGTGAATTAATATTTTATTATTAGTTTTAACTAATAAAATCATTTAATAATAAAAATATTTTAATAATAAAAATAGTTATTGTTTTATCATTAGGTCATGAGCTATAAGAATACTTCCAAAAAAACTATTCACACACATATATGTATATAAAATCATCGACTTGTGACAATACAATAATATACCGATTTGTGATAAGGTCTAGGTAGCTAACATATAAATAATTGATTAAATAAGCAATTAAAAATACAAATAAATCAGAACCCTATCTCTCACCAAGATCTAAAAATCTCACTTTGAAATGGTGAAATGACTCCTTGAATCAAATTCCAATTTCTAAAGTTGCTGGTTTCCGAACTGCTTTACCATGGACGATCAGATCAAAGAGTTTTGATGTGATTTGTGCTTGGATATTTTGATGTTTGGTATAAGGTCTTTAGGCCAAAAATTTTAGGTAGAAGGAGGGAAAAAATGTGTAAAAGTAGTGTAAATGTGGCATATAAATAGGAAGTCAGATGGAGAGAAAAGTGGATCACAACCTTATCACTCTTACTAATTCCACCCTTTTTAACCATTCAAAAGTCTCCCTCTTTAGACAACATTTGGCCAATCTAGCCAAGCTATTTCTGGCCGATATATGCATGTCCCATATGGGCCTCAAAACCAGTCCAAGCCTAAACGATGTCCATTGTATTTAAATCCAAATTTAAACATGTAACGATATCGTATATTGAACAATTTATTTATAACTATTATAAATACACTGTTTAACATTGTTCAATAAATCAAACACAAAACTTTTAATTAATATTTCGTAATATTAATTAATTAATAACAATGACAAATTAATTAAATTAGGTGATAAAAGGAGTATGCACCGTTTCGGCTGTGTGACTCTTAGGTGTAGATTTGGTCAATGATTAATAACGAACAATTCGAATATTAATGTTTACATGTCATTTAGCAGGCGATGTGATATCATGGCCAAGTCTATACCCAATTTAGATAAAATCAAATTTTATTTTATTAAGCATTATCCGGTAGTGGCAATTAATCAAACCAATTCCCTTCATCAAAACTATATCACTTTAAACTTATGAAATTTGGTAATGGTCAAAATTCCAATATCGTTCATATTCAACTAACTCTATAGTCCAAATATAAGGTCATTGGTTCAATTATAACAATTATTATTTACCCAATTACTCTGACCAGAGAGTTTGACATTAAGTTGACATCAATTGACTGTGATACAATTTTCATATAATTGAGGTGACGAATCTTCTCTTCAACAGTGTTTCACTTCCAACACTTCCACTCAACCCAACTATAGTCATTCAATGAACGTTGTGCCACAATTTGCCTATAATCAAAACTATAACAAAGTAATAATTCTCGTCATTTGATTATTAAATGTTTAATTAATTTTAAATCTTTGAATAATTAGATTTTAAAATTTAATAACTCATAATTCAAATATTGAAAATGTTTAAATATTTCAATTATGAATTAAATCTTAATTGAATGGATTTAATAATTTCATTTAACTCCTTTTTATAATAAATAATATTGGTGAATTCGATTTGTAAAAAAAATTTACAAATAAAATAGATCGAATAAATATCGATAATTAAATATGCAATGGTATTTAAATCTGTGAAATTGTTGTTCCGGGGCACAATCTCGGATTTCGACGAAACCAGTTTCATTACATCCATAATAGTGAATTATTTTATGTTATCGAATTTTATGGTGATTAGATGTATCGTTTGGTCGTGTGAGATCGAAACATGTGGAAATTAATATTAAAAATTTAATATATAATTAGGTTCGAAAAGCTATCGTCCGCATACGACCGAATTAGGGCTCGAGACAAGTTCCAATGTGTTCAGAATAGGGTATAACATATAAAACACTAGGTGACACATCTCATGAGTTCAGGATTTGGGGTATGTCATATTGGAATATTTTATTAAATAAAATAATATATGCACATATTTTCAACTCCATACCCACCTTTTCTTCCATACCATTAGCCTAGACCCCATCATTTCTTAGCCCGTGCTTCTCCCATACTTTTTTCCTCTATTTAAACTTGCCTGGAAATGAAATTGGAGCTTTCCCTTTTGAAATAAAACTTCAAAAACCAAAAACCAAAAACCAAAGTTCTACTCAATTAAAAATCCTAATTCTAAATTCATTGAACTCGTACGACGATTATCCTATACTCTATGCCCTTCATTGTGTGTTCGATCGTGGTTTGGAAGGAGGTCGTATGCTTGTTGCAACAAGGGTTGGAGATTGGAGGATGTCGATCATCGATTGTCGAATTGGAGCTTAGTTTTGGGTTAGTTGAGGCAAGAGGCAATTGTGGAAAAAGTTTCACGAAGGACGACCACCTTTGGAGATCGGACCACTGCAGTGACGAAGGAAAATGGAGCAAGTCGCGATTAGTGTGGTGGCCATTGGGCGTGATTTTTGGTTCGGACGTGTCGAGTTCGTTGAGAGAAGTTCGTCAACGAAGACGGAATTCGATTTCATCGAGGAACGAAGGCGATTGGGAGTGCGTGCACGTTCAGCCATGCTTTGAGTTATCCTATGCACGTTAACTTACAGATTAGGGAAGAAAGGTTGGGGTCATTTTTGTAATTTTTGTTAGATTGGTTATTTGTTGATTTAAATAATTCGATAACTTATAGTTTGTATATCTTTTGCATACGAGGTCGGATTCAAATGCCCTTTTTACATGGGACTCGTGTCGTGAGATCTTCGCGATGGAGTTGGTTAGATTTGGAGCAAGTGAAAATTTATGCAAAAATCAAATGGTCGTTCGGTTTTAGTCCAAAATCAAGATGCTTCGGCGAAAATCAATGTGAGCTTTACTCACATTAAGTTTTACTATATCATATCAATGATGTTATTAATGTTTATTGATTGCCTGGATGTTAGTTTTTATTGTTTGATTACTGGTTTGGTTGAATTTTCGTTTGTAAAATGGGTGACATATGAATTTGATCGTTATAAACCCATATGATTATCTATATACTATCCATAACCATTGTTTTGTAGGAAAAATCTATAGAGATACCCTGAGGGGTTTCTCGCCAATAAATTATTTATTCATATCTGGCTACTGTTATATTAATAGCCAATTCAAATAAAATCCTGATATTCCATTTACTTGTTAATTGTCGTTATAGCGATTTCGCTACATCGTCATTTATTAAATTCCATCCCCAAACTCTATCATATGAACTTGGACTTGTGTTTCCGTAAATTGAATATTAAAAATACATTAATCATTTTGATTATTGATAATTCAAATTCATTAACCATTTTAACTAATAATTTTGAAATTAATTAACCAATTTAATAGATAATGTTTTAAAATTAATTTATCTTTAAAATTTATTAATTATTTTAATAAATGATGTTTTATACTTAATTAATCGTTTTAACAACTGATTATTTGAGTTTAGTTAATTATTTTAATTAACAATAATGGAGATTAATTAATTATTATAACTAATGATTAACGATATTTAAAAGTGATTAATCATTTTAAATAATGATATTTGAATTTTATTATTATTTTAATTAATGATTGTGTTAAATTTAATTGATTGTTTTAACTAATGATATAGAATTTGGTTAAGTCATTTTAATTAATGATGTTTTATAGTTAAATAAATCATATTAACAAATTATGTTTTAATTAATCGTTTTAACTAATGAAGTTTGAACTTAATTAATCCAATTAATTTATGATTATTTGAACTTAACTAATTGTTTTAATTAATGGTAGTTTAAAATTTATTAATCATTTTAATTAATGATGTTTGAGATAATTATTCATTTAATTCATGATTATTTGAATTGAATAAATCTTTTAATAAATGTTATTTAAAATTTATTAGTTGATTTAAAAGTGATTTAAGTAAGTTAGAAAGGAATTGGAACTCGATTTTTGGCACGTTAAGTTGGATAATCTTCTAGGTGTCGACCTAATCTTGGTTTAGGCCTTCGGGGTCGAGCATATGGAAAAATTATTTTCTTAATGTTTTACAATCGTGAATTGATTCTAATGAGAAAGCAAAGGGGTTAAGCAATTAATCGAATGAGACTTAACAATTCTTTATGCATTTAGGATAATAAATATTGTTTTGAATTTATAAATAATGGGTTATAAATTTAATATTGTTTTAAATTTTTTAAATGGGCTTATATATTAATAGAGCTTAGTGTGAATTGTTTTTGGGTTTATAGTAAACAATGTTTTAACGACATTTTTTTACCCTTTTTTTAATACACTTAGTATTATAAAATTTGTCTTATAAGACAACAGTTTGAAAGAGTTATTCTAAAAGTGCTTTACCAATATGGAAATATGGAAATCAAGCACAAGTTCAGTTCGCTTTTAAAAGAAAACATTTGATTCGTTTATGGAAATGAATTATTTTTGTAAAGTGAATCACTTATATGAAAATGATTTATTTATATAATTAGCACTAAACATCGAAGAAGTAGACTTGTCGCTATTTCGAAAGTTAAGAATAATCGTGATACATGACTTTGAGGTAACACTACCTTGACTTGTCCAGTATATTGTTAACCCAGAAATAGTACAAGTTTGAATTCAGTGAGTGGTGATAAGTATACAAGATTTAATTTCCATATATGATTGTTTTATATTCTCGATAGTTGGCATCTCAGCCATCGATTACTTCAGCTACTTTATTACGTAATTCTAAGACGATTTATTGCTTCATTGAGCGTTGTTATCCATTGTCGAAAAATGACTAAACAAAAAGCTCGAGAGGGGGCCAAGCTATGTGGTGTTGCTCCCATTAGGGTGTTTTCACATCTCATCTAGTTTGAATATTGGTCGTGCACTTAGATGTGGAAATATTTGGATTCTCAGTAAGGTCCGGCGGGTTCGACTTGGAGGTTTCCGAGAAGTGTCATGAATTATATGAGCTTCTCAGGAGTACATTAGTAGAGGTATACTCCAAGGGGGGTGCAACTTCCTAGTCATTTATTGGAAAATTCCATTTCCTTATTTGATTTGAAAATCTTGAATCTGTTTATCTTTAAATTGCCATAAGTAAAGCCAACTCCTCATCATGACATTTACGTATTGATTTAGTCCATTCTATGGACTGTTATCTTATTTAGTCCATTCAATCTAATTTAGACTGTTCTCCTTGTTCTTTCCATTTTGTCAAGTTTGGATTTTACTCGGGTTATTTCGTTCTTTCAAGTTTGATTCTAACACTAATTATGCTCATTCATATTTGGATTTGTTTTCTGATATTTATTTCTATTCTTAGCTGTATGAATGCTATTCTTGTAAGAAAAAAAGCCTTTCCACGTCAGCGGCGTGCTCTCACAGAACTTTTATATGTTACCCATTATTTGAGTTATCCCACGCTGATATTTCCAAACTGATCTGGCGTTATTTTATTATAATATCCAATCAGACCGGGTATTTTCCTAGGTTGTCTTTGAAGTTATGGAGAGCATGGATGGGAGTTGGAGACTCACCTATCGTACTATTTTATTTTCCGCTGTATTATATAGAATCCATATCAGCATTTGTAAGGTTATGATTTTATAACTGTCCAGCTGATAAGGTTTGTTTTTTTAACTCTGATATACTCTATATTTTTGGAGTGACAGTTTCTACTGTCCTTGTTATATTATGTGTTGTGTATTTTACTGTGAGATTCCGTTACTATCTATTCTCTATTCTTTTCTTTTTATTTACCCTAATAATCTATCTTTTGTCGGTTGGATGCACGACATTGGAATACAGTGGTAGTGTTCGGTGTCGATTATCGATGGTCAAAAAGGCGGATCGTTAAAAAAATAAAGCTTTCATATTAAAGATCGATGGTATTCTCAAGAAAAGAGAACTATGTAAATTAATCACATCAATATTTTCTATTTGACCTATGTTATTTAAACCAATAGAAAACTATCGAGTGAGTCATTCCATAGTTATCTGATAACTATCAATACGTTACCCCTTGATGTCCCTAGCAGTCATGAGTAATACACTTCCCGACATTTGAAGAGCATTACGTACTCTAGTCTCAACTGATGCATCGATATCTAATCTCGATGCATCATGACTCGGAATATTTAAAACGACATTTTCACTATATTGTGATACAATACTCATTATTACTGCTATTTGTAATTAGTCTCACAAACACATCGCTTATGGATCTCAATTAAATATATTTTAATTAAATATTTAATTATTTATAATAGATTATAACAAATGTACAACAGAAAGAAAAATACCTTTATTTTGAACGAGAATTTATTGCAAAGTTAAATAATTTTATAGTAAATTTCAGAATAGCCCCGAGGGCATACCACCAAAATCTATCATTCTCCAACTTGCACATGGAGTTATGGAATCTCAATCTTATCCCTTCAATCATCTTGTCGAGAGTTGACCTGTAAGTCTATGCAGATCGAGTAATATGATTATAACTACTAAATAAAACTTGCACTATAAAGATTGTAATAAGTAAAGTGCACCAGTGATTTTTATACTGGTTCGAACTTTCCATTTTACATCGATTCCCAATCTCTTTCTAGAATTATCTACCAAACATCCTCCCTTAACCCGGAGGAACAAGTATTACAAACCGCTTGAGTTGCCAAACAGAATTTCAGGCTTGAAAAACTCCACTAGGACTTTGTCTACAAAATAAGTTGAATTGTTTGTGACTTTTTATGCTATTGTATAGCACGGATTAACGAATGAGTATAGCCTTCCTATAATATTCTTCTTTGCGGTATATTGAGTGTATTCGTAAAGAATATGGAAATAATACGATCACAAAGAAAATAGAATTGAATGCGCAAGTGATCAACTTGAAATAAATATAAGTATATGAAAGCGTAATTCAAAAGCAAGATAGAAGAATAAGATAAAAATGAATTTTATGATTGATTTCACTAATTTGATTTCTTTATATAAAAGATGTATGGTTGCAACCTTTAATGAAGATAAATGATTAATGGAAATGATTGCAGCCATTAACGAAGAGGAGTAACTCTCCATGGAGAAGGGTATCCTTTCAAAAATTTGAAAAATATAGCTATTACACAAATTCAATCGACTGAATGAATTTAGTCAGTCGCTTGAATTGGAGTGAAAAATTACATTTCAAACCAGAATGTAATTGGTTTAAAATAGCCCAGTTTCAGTCGACCAAAATTCTTGATTCTTTCGACTGAATTAGTGTTTAGTCGACTAAATCATTAATTTAGTTGACTGAAATTGTATCAATGTTTAAATAAAAATGTGTGCCGGTATTCAGTCCACTTATATACCCTATTCATTCGATTGAATGTTGTAATTTTCGTTTTTGATCTTTGAAATTGATTTGTGATCAAGTGTGTGTGTGTGTACACCACATCGAAGATATTTTAACAACTTTATAACTCCAGACTAAGATGCTAAGACTGATATTACATTGGTTATGTCATTCTGGTCTTCTTTTTATCGAGTACATCCTCTTGTTTGATTGATCTTTTCCTGTGCTAGTGGTTAGTATACAAAATATATTGTTGTATAGTTGTCACTATCAAAATATCGATGTGGTTCTAACATAATCCTCCTTTTTGGTGATGACAACCATACATTTTTAAAGTAATGGATATATAGATTGTTCTCCCTCTAAGTTTACACTCCCCCTATCGATATGGCATAGTTATTCTCCTCCTTTTTCATCGACAAAATGGAAATGGATATCAACAGGAGTGATACGAGAGACGTGTAAGGAAAGAGCAATCTGATATCAATGTCTTTTGTGAATAAATAGATATATACAATTGTATAAATATAGTAAATTGAACAAGTAACAGTCAATGTTAATATTTAGCTAAGTTTATGGCCCACAATTCTTTATTGATGTAGTTTTAGGATCTGTTAGTTTATATAAAAAACTTGTATAAGGTATAAATTGTATTAATTTACCGTAAATCTTTCTATAGACATGTATTTATTTATTTTTATTTTTAAATTTTTATTTTTGTATTTTAGTCTTTTATTATTCTGAAACAAAATATGTATAAATTATTTACTCCTTTATGACCAAGTGATTAAGAGCTTTGTTATGTAGAGTAATTGTTGTAACTCCTGTAGTGATACAATGCCTAGTTCACATCTTAGTTTAATAAATGAATTTTCATTTAGTGGTTTTATGAAAACGTCTGCGATTTGATTTTCGAAAGTAGTAAACTCAAATGATATTTTGTCTTTTTCTATGTTATCAGGTAGAAAGTGATGATGAATATTAATGTGTTTGGTACAAAAATGATTTATTGGATTCTTTGACAGATTAATAGCACTTGTATTATCATAGTAAATTGGAGATTTATTTACATATATCCTGAAATCACAAAGAGTTTGTTGCATGTACATCGCTTGTGCACATGCCAAAGCAGTAGATATATATTCTGCTTCACGCATTGGTAGTAAAATACAATTTTTCTTTCTACTAAACCATGATATTAGAGACTGTTCGATGAAGTGACAAGTACTACTCATACTCTTTCTGTTTGTTCGACATCCTCATAAATCGGTGTCATTGTATAACACAAGTTCGAAAGGACATTCTTTCATATGGAAGAGGCTGTAGTCTCTAATGTTGCATAAGTAACGTAGGATTTATTCACGGCTCGCAAATGTAATTCTTTGAAATTTGCTTGAAATTGTGCACACAGATAGACACTCATTATGACATCAGGGCGACTAGCGACTAAATATAGCGAAGATCAAATTATGCTTCGATATAATTTTTGATCCATATTCTTTCCATTTTCATCTTTATCAAGATAAACCACAGAATTCATAGGTAATCGGTTTACTAGCGTGTTTTCTGTTCCAAAACATTGTATTAAATTGGTATAATTTTTTACTTGATTAATAAAAAATACTTTTTCTTAGTTGTAATTTCCAAAACAAGCAAATGTGAGAGTTCTCGCATATGAGACATCTCAAATTCACTTGTCATTATTTTTGAAAACTCATTACCTAAATTTTCATTTGTAGACCTGAATATAATATCGTCTACTTAAATTTGTATAATTAATATATCTTTCTTATCTCATTTAATGAATGAAGTTTGGTCAAATTTTCCAATCTTAAATCCAGAATCTATAAGATAAAATTTCAGGCATTCATACCAAGCACGGGATGCTTGTTTCAAACCGTAAAGAACTGTCTTAAGTTTATAGAGGTGATCAGAAAATTTTCAAGTTTAAACAGAGATGGTTGTTCTACAAAACAGTTCTTTTATTAAACCATTTAAAAATGCACTTTTAACGTCATTTTGATAATGTTTAAAGTTATGATGATAAAAGAAAGCTAGTAAGATTTGTATTTCTTCAAATCTGGCAACAGGAGAAAAAGTTTCTTCATAGACTATCTCATCTTCTTGATTATATCCTTATGCAACTAATCCGGTCTTATTTCTAGTCTTGTTACCATTTTCATCAGCTTAATCTTATAAATCTGTTTCGTACCTATGACCGTTTAATCATTTAGTCTTGGAACCAATTCCCAAATAACATTATGTTCGAATTTATTTAACTTTTCTTGCATAGCTAAAATCCAATAGTCATCGGTTGAAGTTTTCTTCGGATTTTTAGATTCTATATTAGATGTAAACGCATCATGATCCATTTGATTTAATTGATGTCTAGTTTTGAAATTTGTATTTACTTCTCCAATTATACTTTTAACTGGATGATATTTTAAAATTCATGGTGGAGTTCTAAGTTCATTTTCAATAGGATTATTTGTGTTTGTTATTCATTTTGAGGTGTAATATTTTGAGATGGATGTTGTATAACCTGTTGTTCTATAACATCTTCTTCATCATTTTTATAATTTTTGAAATTTTCGTCAAATGATATGTATAATTTTCTTCTATGATTTCTGTGCATTTATTATATGTTCTATATGCTTTGCTTCATTTCGAATATCCAATAAATATTCCTTCCTTGGATTTCGAATTGAATTTTCCTAGTTGATCTTTTGTATTTACTATAAAACATTTTGATATGAATATTCTTAATTATGATATATATTGTGTTTTCTACCATTAAAAGGTTTATATGGTGTATGTTTAGTAAAGGGTCGAATAGTGACATGATTTAAGATGTAGCATGCAGTCGACACGACTTCTATCCAAAAATGTTTTGGTAGTCAAATACCATTGAGCAAAGTCCTAGCACAATCCTGTAATGTCCGATTCTTTCTTTCTACGACTCCATTTTTTTAAGAAGTTCTAGGAATTGATAATTTTGAAATACCCTTTTCATTACAAAAATTTTCAAAAAGTTTGTTTTCGAATTCACCACCATGGTCACTTCTTATATTTTTAATCTTTTAACTTTCTAAATTTTGAATTATTTTAGTAAAACATTTAGATGATTCAAATGTATCGCTTTTGTTTTTCAAAAATAATGTCCATGTATATCTAGAAATATCATATGTAATTACAAAAACATATTTATTATGATTTATAGAACGAACTTCAGTAGGATCGAATAGATCCAAGCGTAGTAGCTCAAGAGGCTTTAATATAGAAACGACTTTCTCATATATAAAGGATATTTTAATTAGTTTTACTAATTGGCACACATCACATATATTATTTTTCTTTGTAATTCATTTTTGGAAGACATTTTACTAAATTGTTTTCAGATAATTTACTAATAGCTTTAAAATTAATGTGACAAAATATTTTATGTCATAGCCATGGATCATTATCCTTGGTTAATAAACACATATCTATATTGTGATTGATTTTCTTATTTAAATTTAATTATTTCTTTCTCTAACTCCTTCAAAAATTAGATTTTTATTTTGGTCGAAAATTTTGCATTTAACTTTTAGGAATTATATACTAAAACCTATGTCGCATAATTGACTAATACTTAATAAATTATGTTTTAAATTTTTAACTAATAAAATATTAGTAATAAAGGTGAATTAGATATACCGTTATTGCTCACATCTCCTTTTCTAATGACATATCCTTTAGAGTTATCTCCAAAAGTAATGGATCTTCCATCTGAGTGGATAATATTTGTTAGCATGTCTTTGTTCCCTGTCATATGCTTGGAGCAAACACTATCAAGTATCCATTTTCCTCTCTGTTTACTAGGTACCTGCAAAAAATATTGAAATGATATTGGTACCCACTATCTCTGTTAGGATCCTAAGAGTTAGATCTTAGGAAGTCAAACGCAATAGAGTTTAGAGTTCCCTTTGAAAAGGAAACTTGAATTTTTATGAACATTAGCAATTAAATTATCTATGTACTTATTTCTTGTCGAATAATATTAGTCTACGGAACCAAAATTTCTATAATCTTAGACTTATTTATTTGTTTTCTTTGAGTATAATTTTTCCTTTTAAAATTAGCATACTGTGAACTATAGTTTTTAGTCCTATTTTTAAATCTTTTCCAGGTTTGTTATATCCTAATCCCCTTTTACTAGAAGCGGATTGTGAACTTTCTATAATTCTTAAAGGATTCTTTCTACCTTTATTAAAATTAGAAACATTTCTAGTGATGTTTTCTAACTTGGTTTTAAGACTATTTATTTCTAATTCTAATATTTTATTATGAGAATTTAAATTATGATTTTCTTTTGTTAATATATCATTTTTATTTTTCTTAGTTTCTATTTCATCACTTAACATAACAAACTATGCTGATATATTAGTACAAGAATTCTGAGATTTTACTAATTCTTCTTTTAATATTTTCTTTCCATCTTTAGGCATATCAATTTCTGATTCACTTCTATTTTATTTGGCTAATATATCTTTATGTTTTCTATTCAAATCTTTTAGATTATCTAATAACTAAGAATTTATCTCAATTAGATACCCAAATGAAAGTTCACTTACATCATCATCAATAGCCATGAAGTATACATTTGCTTATTTGGAATAATTGTCGCTATCTGATGACGAAGAAGAGTATGAATCATCCCAAGTTACTAAAAAAGCCAGTAATTTATAAAAAAATGTTCTTATTTTTGAAGCTGTTCTTTTGTTCTGGACAGTCCCTTTTTATGTGACATATCTTATCATATGCACAACATTTGAGTGAAGAAGTTAACGGATTATTGTTGTTGTTTCGGTTATTGCCGAATTTCTTATTCTTTTGAATTTTATAAATTTATTAAAAAATTTGATAACAGTGCAATGTCTTCATTTTCTTCATTTGAATCTTCATTTCTGCTTGGAATGCAATTTTCTTTCTATCATGAGCTTGTACTTACTTTGCCTATAAATTCACTTCATATTAAATGAGATTTTCTATTAACTCTTCTAGTTTAAGGGTTGAAATGTCATTAGCTTCTTTAATAGCTAAGACATTTCGTTTTGATCATTCATTGAAGAGTATAGGATTTTTGAAATAGTATCAAAGTCAGGGTATTTTTTTCCTAATGCTAGAAGTGGTGATATATTTATTGAAATCTAGCATTTATAGTTTCATCTTGCTTTATTCTAAAGTCTTGAAATTGATTTTTGAGCATTGAAATCTTGCTTTATATGTACCTTCATGAGTAGTTTTCAGAGTACGCCAAATTTCATATGTTGATGTGCACATGCTAACTCTATTACACTCTTTTTTATCTAAAGAACAAAACAACATATTCCTAGCTTTAGCATTAGCATCTAGTTTTTTTGTGTATTTGACCATTGTGCATAAGAAGTGATAGGTACAATGTATTCTTGTTGAGTGATATGCCAAGTTTCATGGCAACTAGCTTGCATGTATATCCCAAGCCTTATAGACCAATAATTGTTATTTAGTTCGTTAAATAGTTGTGGTTGCACAATAGACCGACCTTCAACAAAACTAGATGTAATATTCTTATCCATATTACTTAAATATCAAAAACCATGTTACAGTTTAAATGATAGCCTTGCTTTGATACCAAATATAAGTCTATGCAGGTCGAGTAATATGATTATATCTACTAAATAAAAATTATATAAAAATTGCAATATAAAAATTACAATATAGAATTGCAATAAGTAAAGTACACCAGAGATTTTTATACTTGTTCGAACTTCCCATTCTCCGTCCAGTCCCAAACTCGTTCTAGAATTAAATAAAAACATTCTCACTTAACCCAGAGGAACAGGTATTACAAATCGCCTGAGCTGCTGAACGAGACTTCATGTTGAAAAACACTAACATGACTTCATCTACAAAATAAGTAGAATTGTTTGTGACTTGTTATGCTATTGCATAGCATGGATTAGCCAATGAGTACAGCCTTCCTATAATCTTCTTCTTTATGGTATATTGAGTGTATTTGTAAAGAATATGGAATTAATACGATCACAAAGCAAATGGAACTAAACGTGCAAGGGGTTAATTTGAAAGCAATATATGTAACAAACCATTCCTTAATAGGCCTAAATTTTGAAAAAATTAAAAGCAATCCCATCAAAACACAGACCATTGAACTTGGTACCTGCAAATAAGCATGAACATCATCGGAGACGAATAGAAATCTAAGCTCACAGCGGAAATGGTAATCGTTTAAGAACACTGACTATGACTATTGCCTTCGAATTTATGGTATTCCTTAGACAACATATTGTCACATCAGCATCGAGCATAAGAGAGTCTTCCAACAACAAAGCACATCTAGCTCTAGTGACATGTTCCTCTAAATCTATCATATAAGATGTAATGAGGAGAGGGTCAGAACAACGTTCTAGTGATTGAAAAATCTATATACTATCCATAACATAAATATATACTGATTGGTTTCCTTTTAATTGTTATGTGCATTAAGGTTATCAACTCCAATCTTACCTTCCATTGCGCACACAATTACTTACTTATCCATCGCCAAGGTAGAAAATACCGATGAAGCCTTATCAACCACACAGTACTTTCAAACCTATTTGCCACTTAATACTTCTAAATATAAAGTGGGATTCTATAATTTTAAAAGAGAAAGAGGTACACTCTGCTATTTAAGACCTCAATCAAGGGAGACCCCGTCATTTAAGACCTATTCTCAAGGTGGTTTTCTAACAATGTTGCCAATGGTCGGTGGGACCTAGCTACAAAGACCTCTAACCACTATTTAAGGCTTCCGACGTTTAACGTTCAACTATTACCATGCCCATCACCAATAAAACTATATCCATATAAGATACGATACTCAAGCCACATTATACCTTTAAAGGAATAGGCAGACTTCCAACCATTTAATACCTATATTCTAGGCAGGTCCTACATCACTTAATATCTATCCTTAGGCGGAATCCTCACTAGTATTATCATTATTACGGCCTTAGCAATGTGAGAGCCTGTACCTAAGCCACTTAATACTTCATTAATAAGGACCAGGCAGACCTTTGACCATTTAACACATAATTATAGGTAGGCATTTGTCATTTAATACCCAACCCCAAGGCAGACTCCTCACCAGTACTATCTAGCTGACATCGCTTGGAATCTCATGAGGTTACTTAATACTTCTTTTAAGGAGAGAGGCAAACCCTTAGATCAGTCACTTAATAACTCAAAACCGAAGCAAACCTTCCCGTGATATCCATTATCACACTTAATTATAAATATGGAATCTCATTAGGCTACTTCTTTCAGTAGGGAAGCAGGCCCTAAAATAGCCACTTAATACCTGAACACTGAAGTAAACCCATTTAGAGACATCCTTATATATTTAGAATCACACAAAGTTACTTCATACTTCTTTTTAGGAAAGAGGTGGAACCTACAACCACTTAATACCACAACCCAGAAGCGAACCCCTATGGACGTATCCCCACTGCTCCAAATTCCAAATTTGGACCATTTAATACTTTCAATTAAGAAAGAAAGCCCAATCTCCCACATCGTTGTGGGTCTTAGAATTAGTGATATATCACATGTATCACATCATTAGTAAGTGCATCTAATAGTTGGTAGCCTCAAAGAGAAAGGCAGTCTTCCACAGAGCGACTCTACCGACCTTGCATCACTAACCTACTAAGTCCAATTAACCATCCTATATCTTTACTTATATTATCCTCGATCGACATTAGACTTAGCTTACTTATTCCTTTTTATTTAAGGAAATAAGATTTACCTTAAGTAGTTACCTACCCATATATTCCCTTTTTATGCTCATAAATGTCAGTTCATTCATAAACTCCAAATGGACATTTCCTTAGACATTTATGTATGATTACTAATCTCAAATTGGTAACCTTTTTAACTATTCCATAGTTGTTGATTTAACTTCTTCGTTTATCAGTCTCATTAGTCCATTTACCCTATTAAATTATTGCAACTCCCATATTTCTCACCATTTATTCCCATTTATTGGAGTTATGCCCATTCAAATTCTTTTCTCATTAATTAGTTATCTTAAATATGAATATTACATGTAAATGTCATTATTAGCTTTTTATTTAATTATTATAAGCGTAGTAAATTATGTACAGATATCTACTTTTATCAAATATATTCCACTTATATATCTTCATTAGAATATTCTATTCCATGTTCAATTATTGGAATCATAGCTAAAAAGATTATCCGCTATAATTTCTATAAATTTGTCCAAAATAAAAGAAATAACTTTAAAAAATAAAAGATTACATCATTTAAAATTATAAGCATTAATCATTTCATTTTATAATTGAAATTGACAGTGTAAATTTCAATGAATTCATACTACACTATAATCTTCATTCAATGAAATAGGTTGTACAACCAATATTCATACTACACTATAATTTTCATTCAACCAATTATTCAACTAATATTCATTGATTAGGGTAATAATTCAAATTCATAACGTTATTATACAACCTATTTCATATCTGGAATAAATTTCATTCAACCAATATTCTAAATTCATACTTTTGGGACTGATTTCTAGATCAGGCTGTGAACAATTCTAAATCAATTCATAAACAAGAATATGTAGGCGATATTTCTTATATTTAGATTGTATTTAATTGGTTGCTTACAACTCATGTATAATTATCCAGTTAGGCATAAATATCAAATAAACACCAACGGCATAAATTTCATATTATAACAATATCCACTCACCTTTTAAAAGCGATCAAAATCGCCAGATCAGAAGTCGAACCTTAAATTCATCTCCAAATCATTTTTAATCCAAAAAATATGTATAAAAGGGTATACACATACATTTGAATTACTCAAATATGCATATAGTTGATTCCCTACTCTTCTCCTTTTTATTAGATTTCCATTCTTCTCCATTTTGTATAAATATAGATATAAATATCTTATTTTTATAGTTTAGAAAGAAAGTAGAGAATATGAAATAGTAGAGCTTCACTACTTTTTCCAGAAAAATATGAGAATAGAAGGGAGGGTTATGCCTGAATTTATAGGCACTAGAATCAACCAGAACTGTTAGATCGAAATATATTAAATCTGATTCATTGGGTCTAGACTAACCCTAGTCGCCTAAAAGCGATCGATCGACCGCCCATGGAGCACCTACCGACCTTAGGGTTCTATCGGTCCCAATGACAGATTGGCCTGTAGGTCCGGATGATTAATTAGTAAACGTTAATTTTTCTAATTTATTTTTGTTTCGAAGTCGTTTTTTGTCTGTAGCTTCATCATTTGGACTCTGATTGCAAAGCTCCAAATGAAAGTTGCTCGGAATTTTTCCATGAAAGCAATGGTGCAAGTGTCATGGTCAAATTCCATCATTTGCATAAATTTGATTTTTGGAGCCTAATTAATTAACTAACTAATTAAATAACCAATTCCAAATTATGGGGTGTTACATTCTTCCCCCCATCAAAAAGAATTTCGTTCCCGAAATTCCACCAATGACAAAGTCATGGTTTTGGCTTCTAATTATCCTAAACTACTCAACCAATGAGTGTACAACCAGTTTTGCAACAAACATACACAAATGCATAGTGTATTATTGTATCACCACACAGAAATTATGTATGCAGAATGATTTTAAATCGGATCCTTCTATACGAATGCATTTCTTTGGAAAACAATTTTGAAAACATGATGCAAACAACCTACATATATACTGACAGTTTTATATGTATGTAACTTTTTGAAAAACATTTTCAACCAAAACCCCATACTCCTACGAGTAGAAATATGAAGCAACCAATTTTTGCATGCATTTCTTACCATCCAATAATCTAACGCATCAAAAAATCGCTTCCTAAACTTTACTCCTATGCCAGAAAAGGAATTTAGAAGGAGAACTAAACATTCTTACCACACTATAATCTTCCTATTTCCGTAGTACAATGGAAGTTTCCTCGCTGTCCAGGAATTACTCTAAAGTTTCCACATACAAAATGCATAAGAAAACTCATTTTCAAGCTCTAAAATGGAATTAAGTCAAAAAATAGATTCGTGTGCATCATCGTAAGGTATGGAAATAGAAATTCCAGGATTGAAACAACTTTTCCCTTGTTATCGCTTGCATTTGTCACATCATCGATCCTAACGCAACGCTTTCACAAATTCTAACTCTATTTGCCTTTCGTTTTCCTAACATATGGCCTCCAAAATCAACTATATCACAAGAATCTTTCTCGCTTTTCAAATTTGTACGTCGTTTGGAAAATAAAATCCTAAATTATTTAAACGCACATTTTCCCTTGAAATCAATCTTTTGAGCAAAAACTCTAAAAATAATTTAAGAGTCAAAAACAACTAAAGCGTACAAAATTCCTTTTTTCAAAAGAAAAATTTTCAAATCAAAGGAAAACTTCACAAAATATTTTTCTTCTCAAAAATTTTGATGGACCAAGCCATAATTTCAGCGTTGTCAAGGTCACTTATTCACTAAATGCATAAACCAAATTCCAAAATTTGGCAACTAACCTTTACCCATAAAAATTGACATTTTATATAAAGAAAAGTGTCGACACATTAATTATTCAAAAGTTTTAGCTTTTAAGGAACATGAGCAACGACTCGTGATACCAAAACAACCTTATCATGTCCTTCGTTAAAAATTGACAATTATTCTAAACTTCCAGTATTATAATGCATTTACTGTTCGTCGTGTGTCTTTATGAGATTCCAATATTTATACGACTTCTTTACTATGCGTATATAAGAGTGGTTTGCATGTCCAAAAACAATAACATAGAAAATAAATAGAAACTCATAATACAAGTGTGCCTTTTACAAGAGATAACTAATAGGTACAACCCAAACAATCTAAAAAAAAGAAAAAAATGCTAAAAGGCAAAAGACTACAGCACCATAACTCCTAAAATAATCCTATGGACTACGAGATGCCTTACACCGTGGCTGGAGCTCGATCCATTGGTACGACCCTTGAATGGTCGTAACATGACGGAAATGCACCCAATCTCATGCCCCTAATGCTATTAGTGTTGTTGACGATTTCGGAATTGCTATCTTCCTAAAGAAGGAGATAATGATAGTAGAAGGAACCTTCTACTAAACAGCCTCTCCATGGAGGTTCACTTGTAATGCTTAAAGACTAGAGTGGATAGATGAAATTATGGAAAGTTACTCTGTGGAGTGCTAATCCTTGTTAAACAAATTGAATCGAAAGGTTGCAAGTCCAAATGATGGCGATGTCGACAATACTAGCACAGGTGGTCTTCCGCACCAAAGGATAGATCTGGTCGTAACTTCCGCTCTTTGGGATGACGATATGCTGAATAATGCACATAACATGATATGCTGTCATATGTGGATTATCCGTCTTCTAAACACCGACATCTTTGGAAAAGATCTGTTGCAAAATCTTTGAGTTGGTCACTTCACAATTATCCAAGTCCACGTCCTTCGTGGTGGCTTCTAAAATCTAAGCAAGACCATCATTAGTCAGCTCAATCATGAAGCCCTTCACCTCCGAACAAATAAATTATTGCCTCCACCAAAATTTACGCCAATAGGACATCGAAGGCAGATACAGCATGGGTAACGTTCTCGCTCAAAAGTGCCAAAGCAACGGATTAGTGCAAATCCTATTGCGACGAATAGCTTTTTCAACCCAAAACAGCAAAACATTTTGCTCATTCTGGTCTAGCCAAGTGGCCCCTTGAGGGTTGAGATCATAAAGGTATGAGGAAAAACCGACAATACTGAAAGATATCTTGAGCTAAGAAGTGTTTGGAGGGAGGAAATATGATTTAAATCTGGAGTGTTGATGGAGGGAGATCTAACATGCAAAACCAGCACGAGGATAAGGCGAGGCTGCCGCTCCTAAGGAAAACCGACATTGCCTAGGGGAGGATCGGAAGAGAGAGGCTAATATTAGGACGGCGAGGAGGATGGAGATTTGGTTTGGCTTATCAAAGAAGGAGGAATGAAAGAATGCAACTGGGGAAATTTGTAAGCGACTTTTATTGTCCCGTTTCAGGTTCAAGTTATGCCAAAACTTATTAACTAGTAGACTACTCTAGGTTTACCGCTTGGTGGTAAACCGCTAGACAAGCTTTGAGCGCTAATTGAGCCTAGACCCAATTAGGATTGGATTATCATCGTTTTGCGCCGTCTTCTCCGATGCGAAACGATCCAAAAATTGCTTGTCCTCATCATGGCAGTGTGAAAGTCTACCGCCTACTCTCGAACTATGCTCCCGCAATTCATAGTAGTCCCAATGAAACTGCTACAACCACCACCAATTTTGAAAACTCAAAAATACTCATCTACTATTTTCTGCCTATTTCGCATAGAAAAATTCTTCCAATAGCTGGTGGGTACAACAAACTTCAAACTACATACCAAAAAATTGATTATCATTCCCATTTTTTATGTACCTTAAAGAAGCAAAATCTAAAAACATCCATTTTATAAACCGAAAAATCACTTAGCTAAATATATGCTCTTTTATACCTGTTTCAAATAATTGAAACCATTTCATACAAAAACTCCTCCTAAAAATCAAACACACACACACACACATATATATATGTCATGGTCTCCAAAAACCTTTTTCTAACACATAAATTTCCCAAATATAAAAACTATTTGCCAAAAATCAAAACCAAGCCCTGATATATACATATAAATATTAAGGATTTCAAAAATCTATCTTTTATAAATTAAAAGTTTCTTAACATTACCAACTTAGTGGTATATGTGTTTCTTTTAAATTTTCAAAACTTTCCCAAATTAGAATTTCCAAAATAAATCATTGGAAAAAGAAATCCTTTGAAAGCCTTTTTTCCAAACTCTGAGGTATTTCCAAAATATACTTTGTAAAAACTTTCATACAGGTTTTAGACTAATGAATTGAAATTAATTATATAAATAAAAATCTGATTTGCCATCAAAGAGGTGATCAACAAATGCACCCTAGCGAAAACTTGCCTTCGGACAATGGGACATGCAAACTCTAATTTCTCACTCATATGGAATAAATATGTGTCTCCGATTGGGACTCATCATGAAAATCGAAAATCATAAGGTAGCTAAACTCTCAACCATCAAGTCGAACATCTTAAGTCTTTGGGATTCAGCCATACGTCGAACTCGTGCTCTACATTAACAGCGCTTTATGCATCGCAATACACCATGGGGTACTTCGAAGTCGACGTGAAAATCTTGACTCTAAGTTATTTCCAACCCATAGTTGATTTTTCCATTCCTTCGGAGTGGAACTACAACTACTTCTATAGTCGAAACGCTTAGAATCTAGCGTAAAAATATAATACTACTAAATAGGAAAGCACAAATAGTTCTCTCAATTTATCCAAATTCCACTAAACTACTAACCTAGACACTGATACCAAATGTAATAACCCTTCCTTAATAGGCCTAAATTTCCACAAAATTCAAAATCCAAGTCCATCAAAGCACAAATCGTTGGATTTGGTAACTGCAAATAAGCACGAGCATCATCAGAGATTGATAAAAATCTAAACTCATAGTGGAAACAGTAATAGGATAAGAAAATTGACTATGACTTCAACAACCATGGAATTTATGGTATTCCTTAGATACAGATTGTCATCTTAGCATCGAGCATGAGAGGAAAGAAAACTTCTCCAACAACAATGCACATCCAGCTCCAGTGACCAGTTCTTCTAAAACTATCCAATAGGTTGTAATGAGGATGGAGTTAGAACAGCGTTCTAGCGATTCAAAAATCTATATATTGCCCACAACATAAATATAAACCGATGTTTCCCATTTAATTGTAATGTCCATTAAGGTTATCAAATATAACCTAACTTTGCATTGCGCACATGATTGCTTACTTATCCATTACCAAGGTATAAAATACCGATGAAGCCTCATCAACCATCCAATACTTCGAAACCCATTTTCCACTTAATACTTCTAAATATGAAGTGGGATTTTATAATTTTAAAAGAGTAAGAGGTAGACTATGCTATTTAAGACCTCAATCAAGGTAGACCCCGTCATTTAAGACCTATTCTCAAGGTGATTTTCTAATAATGTTGTCAATGGTCGGTGGGCCCTTGTCATAGAGGCCTCTAACCACTATTTAAGGCTTTCAACATTTAATGCCTAACTATTACCGTGTCCATCACCAATAAAATCATAGCCATATAAGAGACAGTAATCAAGCCACATAATACCTCAAAAAGGACTAGGCATGTAAGATCCCCTACTTGGAGGCCCAATGCTAATGGCTACGGATGCTACAGTCATCCATAGTTATTAATCCTCAGTGACCAAATATGACAACATTAGATACATAAAAACACAAGAATATGGAAAAAAATTAAACAGCTAACAAATTCCACATTCCATTTCAAAATATCCTAAATTGATTAGATAATGCCAATTCACAGACCATATTCAGATAACATATCATTATTACAAAATACGCCAAGAAGGACATATGAAGATGCCCCCTTGGTGGATAAGAGTATATAGATAGGCAAAAACAATTTTCCTTTACAAACAAAACACACAAAGTAAAAGACTCTAATAACAAGCTTGCCTCCTGCACGTCCTTGGAAGCTTTATTTTTCTAAAAGAACACCTGGAAACCTTAACTCTCAACCTACTCAAAATCAATTAAGTACTCGAGAGTTTAAGGGGAAAACAAAAACTTTGAGTCAGACCTAAAGCCCGGTATGAATAATAATTTACTATCTCAAAACATTTAGATCCCTAGTGAGATCACGCCGCTTAGTGGAATAGGTTTACCCATCACTAGTATCCTAAAACATTTATAAAACCATATGTTGTGCTCCTGCATCCACAATGGTTACAACATAGTATTTCAAAAACTTTATGATGATATGCAAAAAAAAAAAAAATCAATTTCGGATTACCGATCTCTATTCATTTTGACTATCTATCTCAATTATCGTTTCTAGGGTTACTATTAACCTGTTAAATTTTTATGAACTATTTGTGTAATATCATAGTTTTCATGGGACCACTAAGAACCTATTGGTAACTCCAATATCTTATTTCTTATCCTAGTTTTCATGGGCTAACTAGGAACTGATTGATTGACTGTTAGTACCATATTGTGGATAAATTTTTCATAGGCTAACTACAAACCTACTAGCCCTGGCCAGTACCAAATCATAGTTTTCATAGGATGACTATGAACCTATTAGCTCCTGCCAATATCATACAGTTTTCATGGGCTTACTTTAAACCTATTGGCCCCTATGAAAGGTCTTATTTTAAAGCTCTTATTTAGAAGCCAATATCATATAGTTTTCATGACTTTCAAAAGCTCTTATTTTAAAGAAAAAGGCACCTCTTCGAAAGCTAGTACTATAATGTGGCAACCTTCTTCGAAAGCTGTTTATAAAACCCTTTCGAAAGCATATGTTTGACTATGTCAAAAGTTATAAGTAAAACAAGGCAAGATTTTAACTTTTGAAAACAAAGCTTCGACCCCATCGGAAGTTTACCTTTCGACACCAAGGCTTCCGCCATCCTTCCAATCCACTGCGCACCACCAGGTGATGCCTTGTGTATTGATTTTGACTATGATGGTTTCAACTAAGTAGGTTTCGATTAGGATGGGGCAGAATCATTGGGGTCGAAAGGGTTACTAATTGAGGCGGAACACCTTTTTCTGAATTAAAGACTAAAGTGTTACTTCTTTTAGTAATTTCTTTATATTAACTTTCCTACTTGTAAACCATTGATTCGCCTCCACAAAACTTTTCATACACTTTACAATTAAAACTGCATCACCAGTATCAGATCTAAACCATAAAAACATAACGTTTAAGCCATTCCATATAGCAAAAGTAATATTTACAGAAAATCCCTCTTTTAAAATAATTTATTTTCTCTGGTAAAATTAATTGGGAAAAATCTTCAAAAATCACAAAAACTGAATTTCTTTATGTAGTCAAACATAATAAAATTTCAAGCCCAATTTCTACATGAAATTCTAAAAATAAATTTTTAAACCCAATTATATCATGTTTTTGCTTAAAAATTCATAATAAAAATTCCATAACTTGAAAAAAGTCTGAAAATTAAAACCCATCTCAAAAATCATGTTTTACTTAGCATAAAAAAATTCATGGCATTTTAAAATCAATAACCTTTTGTTTTTCCTTAAAACCAAGCAAATTCATATGTATAAGAATTAAAATAATTCGGTCATAACATAATTCAAGATATCATCATCCATATCATTATAAAAGCGAATTTAAACATAAATCCGAAAACATATCATTATAGAATAAATTAGAGATGGTATAAAATTATTATTCACCTTAGATTTGATAAGGAATTTGAGATTTGTTGTTGATTAATCCTTCCTAGCTTTGACCCTTAGCTTTTGATTGAATTTTCCTCTTTTCCTCTTTGTAACAGTCAGCTATATCTTTATTTTCTAATTTGTGTTTGTGAGGTGAGAAATGAAATGCGAATGGACAAAAATGAGAAATGCATAGTCTTGTAAAATAAAATGGCTATTTACTAATATGCCCATGTGTAATTAATTATCTTGTAAACCAATTTAAAGCCTATTAAATCTTTTTTATTAAGCATGGTCCATTATGTAATTTATTCAAATCTCAGTCCCCTTATCATCATTATTCTATTTAATCTATCTAATTAAATTTCCTGAATAGCGTTACCAAAAATTAGGGATGTTATAGGCTCCGTCCTTTAAAGAATTTCGTCCTCGAAATTCGGTAAGGACCAAATACTAGACATAGCAATCATCTTTAGCAACACCTAACAACCATACTAGTCTAACCGAATAGCAACTATTAATATAAATCTAATATAGACATACCCTCAAAACAGATCAGGATAAGTATCTCTAATCCTGTCCTCTGTCTTCCAAGTACAGTCCTTCTCGTTGTCGCTCCACTAAACTTTCACCAACCTGATTATCTTGTTCCTTAATCTTTTCTCATCCCTAGCTACAACCCAAACTGGTTGTCTAACAAAAGTCAAATTAGGATCTACCACTAAGTCATCAAACCCTGTCGTAGGAATAGTAGTTTCGGGATCACGCACATTTTTGCGAAGATGATACACATGAAATACATTATGGACACCTGAATTGCTCGACAACTCTATTCTGTATGCAAGCTTTCCAATCTTCTCTATAATCTAGAATGGACCAACATACCTCGGGGCCAACTTTCCCGACTTCCCAAACCGTAACACACCTTTTATGGGTGATACCTCAACGAAAACCTTATCTCCAACTGAGAATTCTAAGCCCTTACGCCTTTTATCTGCGTAACTCTTCTATCTGGACCGAGCTTCCTTTATTCTTCCTCGGATTAACTCGATCTTCTCTAACGCCTCTCCAACCAAATCTGGACCTAAGACTAATCTATCTCCAGTCTCCAACCAACATGCTGGTGATTTGCATGGTCTTATATACAAAGCTTCAAACGTAGCCATTCCTATACTAGACTGGTAACCATTATTATCGTAAAATTCAACCAAATGTAGGTGATCCTCCCAAGATCCCCCGAAGTCTAATACACAAGCTCTCAGTAGATCCTTAAGTACCTTGATGACTCTCTCTGTTTATCCATCTGTCTGAGGGTGATATGCAGTTCTCATATTAAGCTTAGTACCCATCACTTCTTGTAGACTCTTCCAGAATTCACTAGTGAACAAACCATCTCTGTCATATACTATACTACTAGGAACTTCATGGAATCTAACTATGTTCTTTAGGAACAACTTAGCTAAAACAGGTGCCATCCTGGTTGACTTAACAGGAATAAAATGGGCACTTTTGGTCAATCTGTCCACTATAACCCATATATTTTCGTTACCACTGTTTGACCTGGGCAGCCCGTTTATAAAATCCATAGTTATCGAATCCCATATCCAAACTGGAATATCTAAAGGCTGAAACAACCAACTTGGTTTCTAACATTTAGCTTTCACTTGTTGACAGTTTGCACACCACCTAACCCACAGGCCAACATCCCTCTTCATGCCTTCCTAATAGAAGCTCCTTTTCGTATACCAAAAAATCTTATTTCCTCCAGGACGAATTACAAACTTGGATCGACGACATTCTTTAAGAACTTCTTTCCTCAAGTCCTCCACATTCGGAACACACAATCATTCCTTCTTTCTTAGCCATCCTATCTGGTCAAGGTTAAAATTCTTTAAATCATCGATCTATGTTCCAACCTCTAGTCTTCTGATCCTTTCAGCTAATACTGGATCGTCCTTCTGCTTAGAAGCAATTTTCTCAATCAATACTAGTCGAACTTCTAAACAAGACAACCTAGTTGTACACTGACTAGAACCAGCTGTCGATCATAACTGCACATCGCAACCGACTAAAGCTCCTAAATCCTTCCATTCCACCGACATAGCTAACACCACATTTTGATATTTCATGCTAAGAGCAACAGCTACTTTATTACCTTTTCCTGGTGTATACTCTATACCAAAATCATAAGTGGCCAAAAACTCCAGCCACCTCTACTGTCTCATATTCAACTCCTTCTGAGGGAATAAATACCGTAAAGACTTATGATCAGTATATAACTCAATTCTCTCTGCTAAGAGGTAATGTCTCCAAATCTTCAATGTGAAGATCATAACTGCCAACTCCAAATCATGAGTAGGACATCTAACTTCATGCGGTCTAAGCTGCCTAGATTCGTAGGCAATGACTTTGCCATTCTGCATCAAAACCGCTCCTAATCCAGTTCTACATGCATCAGTATATACCACCATTCCTTGATTTCCATCTGGAACTACTAATACATGTGCGTTGGTCAACAAACGCTTTAACTTAAGGAATGCCTCCTCACATTTGTCGGACCAAACAAATCTCACTTCCTTCTTAGTTCGCTTAGTTAAGGGTGCTGCTATGCACAAAAGTCCTTTATGAATCTCCGGTAGCAAGCCAGCAAGCCCAAGAAAACTCGTCATCTCAGTTATCATCTCTGGCTTTTCCAATTATTCACGGCTTTGATCTTATCTAGATCGATAAACAATCCTTTCTCTGAAACCATATGACCTAGAAATTTTACCTCATTCTTCCAGAAATGACACTTGATAAACTTCACCTTTAGCCGATTCTGTCTCAGCGCCTCTAGTACCACTCTAAGAAGAACTTCATGCTCTCTCTCTCTTCCCTATAGTAGACTAGAATGTCATCTGTAAACACTAACACAAACCTATCTAAGTACTCTCGGAAGACTCGGTTCATTAAATCCATAATGAAGGTTGGTGAATTTGTTAATCCAAATGGCATCACCAACCTTTCATATGAACCATATCTAGTTTGAAATGCTATCAAAAGAATACTATCCTCCGCCACACTTAACTGATGGAAACTTATCGCCAAGGCCAACTGGAAAAACACTCTGGCTCCACCCAACTGATCAAACAGATCATCTATTCTTAGCAAAGGATACTTATTCGTAATTGTCCTTTCGTTAACCTATGATAGTCAATACACATTCTTAACGACCCATCTGGTCACCGCGACCACTCCCCAAGGAGAACTACTTGGTCTAATAAAACTCCTTCCTTCTAGATCCACTAGCTACACCTTCAATTCCTTCATCTCAGTTAATGTCATCTTACTAGGCGGTTTACTTACAGGTTCAGCTCATGGCACAAGACCTATTCTAAATTCAACAGCTCTTTTCAGGGGTAGTCCAGTGACTAGCTCAAAGACATCTGCAAACTCTATTGCTACCCGAATCTAACTTAACTTATTTCCTACCTCCATAGCATTAAGCATAGCACTAACGCTCCGGTCAGTATTCTCTACTGAGAATATCACTCATTTATGACTATTAAGGTGTCTTGGTGATACTTACCTATCCTAGCAAAATATTCTAGCCTCATACCTACTCAACAAATCCATATCCAAAATGATCCTGAAATCTACGAAATCAATAACATGCAAACTACATGCAAATTTATAACCTAATAAATCGAGTTTCAACTGGTCACATCTTAACCCTAGAGTTGCATACCCTCTTATTGGACTAGAAACTCATAAGGAAGTAACTAATATGTGGGTTCTAAGCATAATCTATCAACCAAACACTGAGATATAAATGAATGTGATGCATCGATATTAAAAACTACTCTAATTGGAATACTGCGAATCAAAAGCATACCTTCCATTATAGTCTTTCCTTATTAGTTGTGGTAGGACTAGCTGGTCCTATAGCAAAAAAAATTCCTTTATCCTCCCTAGCTGGCTCTGGACACTAATCATTGTAATGTCCAACTAGGTCATAGTTGAAGCATTTCACATTCTTCTTACTCGCAGCTTTCTTCCCATTTCCTGACCGGCATTCATTAGCAAAGTAATCCTTATTATCATAATTATAGCAAACTACCTCAGCCTTAGACTTCTTAGCAGTACCTCCATTCTGGGCTCCCTTCTTTTAAAGAACTTCCTCTTTTTCCCTTGAGAACCCTGGGTTTCTACTGACTTCTCTTTAGCAAGATCAGCAAGTAATTCCTTATGGAGAATGGCCATCTCCACCACTATATTACAAGGATCATGGACATGTATTATGGTCATTCTAGCAAGCTCAGGCCTCAATCTACGAATGAACTTCTCAATCCTTTTCATGTCATTATTTATAACAGCATATCCATATCGAGACAGCTCTTTAAACTTAGTAGCATATTCAACTACAGGCATCTCTCCTTGAACTAAATCCATAAACTTCCTCGTCGGCTTAGACTTAGCAAACTCAGATATAAACTTCTACTTAAATATCGTTCTAAAATCAGCCTAAGTTAACTGCTTTTCCGGCACTTCGACAGTGACACTATTCCACCAAAGTAGTGTTGACCCCTACAATCGTCTAGAGACCAACCTGCTCTTTTGTCCATCATTCAGAACCAAATCAGTAAATATATGCTCATAGTGCAACATCCAATTCTAAAATTCTACGAAACTCTCCGTTCCCAAGAATGGCTTTCCACCCAAACTGGTGTAATCTCTACTCAATAAGGCAATATTACCAACTTGAACTATAGGATTGGCTCCTCCTTCATTTCCAACAACACCAGCAATAGCACCAGCTTGCATCAAACCAGCAATGAACTGATACATCACCCTCATATCTATTGGTGGATTTTCAGCACCCATATTGGCTTCATCATTTTGATCATTAGCATTAGCCAGTCGATCCGGATTCCCCCGTAGTGGGTCAAGCATTTCCATTAGTTATGATGCTTCCTCCACCAAGATTTCCTCTTCCGTTTCCAGCTTCCATATCTCCTTTCTCGTAAATCTACATACAGGCCTTAGTTAGATATAGAAGAACAGTCAAAGAGAGCGGGGAATACGTACTTATATATACATAACTATATGTAGCAAATACAAGTATGTTACAATAATTTTCACCCAAACCCCAATCTTATCATCTGATTCATTGGATCATGATTAGAAGATCGTTTAGGTTTAAGTTTATTTTAAAGTTTCATAAACCTATGCTTTGACACCAACTCGTAATATCCTCCTACTTGGAGGTCTAAAACTAACGGCTATGGATACTGCAGTAATTCATAGTTATTAATCCTCGGCGACCAAATACGGCGACATACATTGATACAGAGAAACACAAGAATTTAGGAAAAAATTTGAAATGCTAACAAACTCCACATTCCATTTCAAAATATTCCAAATTGATTACATAATCCCAATTCACATATCACGTTCAAATAACATATAATTATTACAAAATACCCCAAAAGCGACATATGAAGATGCCCCCTTGGTAGATCAGAGTATATAGAGAGCAAGAAAACAATTTGCCTTTACAAATAAAGCACACAGTGGAAGTAAAATAAATATAATAAGAAGCTTGCCTCCCGCACGTCCTCGGAAGCTTTATTCGTCTAAATGAACACCGGGAGACCTTAATTCTCAACCAACTCAAAATCAATCGAGTACCCAAGAGTTTAAGGGGAAAAAAAATTCGAGTCAGACAAAAAGCCTGGTATGAATAATAATTTACCATCTCAAACCATTAAGATATCTAGTGAGACCATGGCGCATAGCGGATTGGGTTTTCCCCTCACTAGTATCCTAAAACATTTATAAAACCATATACTGTGCTCCTGCATCCACAATGATTGAAACATAGTATTTCAAAAACTTTATGATGATATGCAAAACAAATAAATCAATTTTGGATTACCAATCCCCATTCATTCTGAATATCTGTCTCAATTATAGTTTCTAGAGTTACTATTAACCCGTTAAATGTTTATGGACTATCTATCCAATGTCATAGTTTTCATGGGATCACCAAGAACTTATTGGTATCTTCAATATCTTATTTCTTATCCTAGTTTTCATGTGCTAACTAGAAATCTACTGATTGACTGTCAATATCTTAATCTAGATATAGTTTTCATGGGCTAACTAAGAACCTACCGGCCCCTGCCAGTATCAAATCATAGTTTTCATAGGCTGATTATAAATCTATTTGCCTCTGACAATGTCATACAGTTTTCATGGGCTTACTGTAAACCTATTGGCCCTGGCAATATCTTTAATTATGACTGGGTCAACCTAACTGGTTATTCTGCCCTTTCCCCGAAATACAGTTATGGATTAATAACAATGTGAATAATATTTCCAAAACCTTTGTTTATGCCATGGTTTTTCCTTTAAAAATGAGAATAGGTTATTTGTTTTGAATCTTTAAAACATCACTTTCAAAACCACTAGATGACCTCCTTCGAAAGCTTACAAAACCTTTTTTCAAAACTCTAAGTATATACCTTTCGAAACCAATGATACCTTTGGATGGTATTAAGAAAACAGTCTTTAAAGCATAGCTTCGAAACAAATAAAGTATCCATTTGAAAGAATTGGTTTTACTCTTTAGAGACATCATTTGGGTCAAAATGGTTAAATACGAAAGTATCTCTTTCGAAATCAACTAAAACTAATCTGGGGAAAAGTTGATGGTGTCGGAACAATCTAGTTCAAAAGCAAAGACCTTTAAAATTAAAACTTCGAAGGACAGTGTCGAAACCTCCTTCGACTCCAATACCTTCGAAACCCTCAACCCCTTTTGAAAGCAATTAGGAAGCGACTAAACCTATATAAAAGCAAGGATAACCTTTCGAAGGCATTGACGACTTCAATACTTTGGAAGGAAAGTGAGGTTAGGTTTTACAAGGTCAGAACAAACCCTTTTAAAAGCTCTTATTTTAAAGAAAAAGGCATCCCTTCGAAAGTTAGTACTGTAACATAATGTGGCAATCTTCTTCAAAAGCTATTTATAAAACCCTTTTGAAAGCATATGTTTTGACTATGTCGAAGGCTTTAAGTAAAACAAGGCAAGACTTGAACTTTTGAAATCAAAACAGGGTTTCGACCCCATCGGAAGCTTACCTTTCGACACCAAGACTTATGCCATCCTTCCAATCCACTGCCCTCCACCAGGTGATGCCTTGTGTATTGGTTTCGACTAAGTAGGATTCGACTAGGATGCGGCGGAATCATTGGGGTCGAAAGGGCTACTAATTGAGGCAGAAACACCTTTTTCTGAATTATAGGCTGAAATGTTGCTTCTTTTAGTAATTGCTTAATATTAACTTGCCTATTTGTAAACCATTGATTGACTACCACAAAACTTTTCAAATACTTTACAATTAAAACTGCCGCACCAATATCGGATCTAACCATAAAAATGTAACGTCTAAGACCTTCCATATAGCAAAAGTTAAATTTGCAAAAAAAGTCCCTCTTTTAAAATAATCTATTTCCTTGGTAAATTAATTGGGAAAAATCCTAAAAAATTACAAAAAATCAATTTCTTCATGAAACCAAACATAACAAAATTTCAGACCCAATTTCTACCTGAAATTTTCGAAATTAATTTTTATATACCATTTTTTTCGTTAAAAATTCATAATAAACTTTCCATAACACGAACAATTTTGAAAATTAAAACCCATCTCCAAAATCATGTTTTACTTAACATAAAAAATTTCTATTGCATTTTAAAATCAATAACCCTTGGTTTTCCCTTAAAACTGAGCAAATTCATATGTGTATGAATTATAATAATTCGATCATAACATAATTCAAGCGTATCATTGTCCATATCATTTTAAATACGAGTTTAAACATAAATCTGTAATCATATAACCAAAGAATAAAATAGAGATGGTATAAAATTATTATTCACCTTATATTTGATAAGGAACTTGAGATTTGTTGTCGATTAATCCTTTCTAGCTTTGATCCTCGGCTTTTGATTGAATTTTCCTCTTTTCCACTTTTTTAATGGCCGGCTATATTTTTATTTTCCGATTTGTGTTTGTGATGGTGAGAAATGAAATGCAAACGGATAAAAATGAGAAGTGTTTAGCCATGTAAAATAAAATGGCTATTTACTAATATGCCTATGTGTAATTTAATTATCTTATAAACCAATTTAAAGCCTATTACATATTTATTATTAAGCATAGCCCATTATGTAATTTATTCACATCTCAATCCCCTTATCATCATTATTCTATTTAATTTAACCAATTAAATTTCCTGAATAATGTTATTAAAAATTAGGGATGTTACAACGTCGAAATTCAATCATTTAATATATATATTCTGGGCAGGTCCTACGTCATTAATACCTATCTTCAGGCGGGTTCCCCGCTGGTACTATCGTTATTATGGCCTTAACAATGTGAGATACTATACCCCAGCCACTTAATACTTCATTAATAAGGATTAGGCAGACCACTAACCATTTAACACTATTTGTAGGTAAGCCTTTGCCACTGAATACCCAATCCCAAGATGGACTCCTCACTGGTGCTGTCTAACTAACATCGTTTGAAATCCAATTAGGTTACTTAATACTTCTTTTTAGGAGAGAGGCAAACCTTTTGATCAGTCACTTAATACCTCAAACCCAAATGAACCTTTCCTGAGATATCCACTATCACTCTTAATTATAAATATGGAATCTTATTAGGTTACTTCGTTCAGTAGGATGGTGGGCCCTAAAATAACCATTTAGTACCTCAACACAAAAGTACACTTTTAGAGACATCCTTATTTATTTAGATTCTCACTAGGTTACTTAATACTTCTTTTTAGGAGAGAGGCGGACCCTACAACCACTTAATACCTCAAATCAAAAATGAACTCTTAAGGAGATATCCATCACCGCTCCTAATTTCAAATTTGAACCACTTAATACTTTTCAGTTAAGAAAGCATATCCAATCTCTCATGGCGTTGTGGGTCCTCTGATTAGTGATATCTCACACACTAATAAATGCATCCAACTGTTGGTGGCCTCAAAGTGAAAGGCAGTCTTCCATCGAGTGACTCTACTGAACTCGCTTCACTAACCTATTAAGTCCACTTAACCATTCTAAGTCTTTACTTATATTATCTTAGGTAAACATTGGACTTAGCCCATTAATTCCATTTTTATTTAAGGTAATAAGTTTTACCTTAACTACTTATCTACCCATAAATCCCTTTTTTTATGCTCATAAATGTCAATTTATCAATAAAATCCTAATGGACATTTCTTAAGACATTTATGTATGATTACTAATATCAAATCAGTAATCTTTTTAACTCTTCCATAGTTATTAATTCAATTTCTTTATTTATCTATCCCATTAATCCATTTACCCTATAAAATTATAGAAACTTCCATATTTATTTTCCATTTATTGGTGTTACACCCTTTTAAATTCCTTTCTCATTAATTAGTTATCCTAAACACAAATATTACGTGTAAGCGTCGTTATTAGCTTTTAATTAATTATTATAAGTGTAGTAAATTATGTACATCATTTTGTTTTTATCAAATAAGATCTAGTTATATATCAACACTAGAATATTCTATTCCATGTTCAATTATTGGAATCATATCTAAAATGATTATCTACTATAATTTATATAAATTAGTCCTAAACAAAATATATAACTTCAAAATATGAAGGATTACATCGTTTGAAATTACATGCAATAATCATTTCATTTTATTACTGAAATAGACAGTATAAGCTATAATAAATTCATACTTTATACATCTCTTTCTCTTTTTATTTGCATCTATCCCTTGCTGGATCAGACGCTATATTTTTCCAGAAAGGGGAAGAAATCAAACTGATTTTCAGATATTAAACGGTTCTAAATTTCAACAATTCCAAGCATATAAAAGTTTATATTCCAACAAGATTTGGGTAATAATCCAAATTCATAACATTATTATACAAGCTATTTCAGATCTAGAATAAATTTCATTCAATCAATATTCTAAATCCATACCTTTGGGACTGATTTCCAGATCAGGTTGTAAACAATTCTCAATCAATTCATAAACTAGAATATGTAGGCGATATTTATTATATTCGGATTATATTCAGTTTGATGCCTACAACTCATATACAATTATCTAGTTAGGGATAAAAATCAAATAAAACCAACGGGATAATCTTCAAATTACAGTAATCTCTAGAATTTCTCACTTAACTTTTAAAAGTAATCCGAATCACCAAATCTGAAGTGGAATCTTAAATTTATCTCCAAACCTTTTTTTAATCCAAGAAATATGTATTAAAATGGTATATACATAAAGCAGAATTGCAAATCTGAGAAGAGATTTGGAATTGGGAGAGAAAATGGATACAAATACATAAATATATATAAATTACGTCCAACACGTGTATAGTTGATTCTCATCTCTTCTCCTTTCTATTAGATTTCCATTCTTCTCCAATCTGAATGAATATAGATAGAAAAAAGTGGTCATCCAAAACTGTTAGATCGAAATAGTACACAAATTACCTCCAACACTGAAGGTTAAGGTCTGAATTTATTGGCGGTAGAACAAACCAGAACCGTTAGATTCGATATTAAATCTAGGCCGTTGGGCCTACGCTAATCCTAGGTTCTTGAAGGAAACCGGTCGATCGTCCATGGAGCCCCAGTCGACCGCGAGGGGTCGACCGGTCCCCATAACAGGTCAGTTTGTGGGCCCGAGCGGTTAATTAATAAATAATAATTTTTATTATTTGTTTATTTATTTTCGTTTTGAATTTGTTTTTCATCTATAACTTCATTATTTGGACTCCGATCGCACAACTTCAAATATGAAGGTTTCTTAGAATTTAGCCATGAATGCAATGGTGTAGTTTCATGGTCAAATTCCATCGTTTGCACAAATTCCATTTTAGAACCTAATTAATTAACTAACTTACTAATTAAATAACTAGTCAAATTAGGGATGTTACAATATAAATATATGAAAGCACTTAAGAATTCAAAAGCAAGATGGAAGAACAAGATGAAAAGAATTTATGATTTATTCACTAATTTGATTGCTTTATATAGAAGATATATGGTTGCAACCTTTAATGAAGAGAAATGATCAATGGAAATGGTTGCAGCCATTAACGAAGAGGAGTACCTCATCATAAAAATGGGTATCCTTTCAGAAATTTGAAAAATATAGTTGTTACATAGATTCAATCAATTGAATGATGTTAGTCAATCGGTTGAATTGGATTGAAAAATTATGTTTCAAACCAGAATGTAGTTAGTTCAAAATAGCCTAGTTTTAGTTAACTAAAATTCTTGATTCTGTCAACTAAACTAGTGTTTAGTCGACTGAATTATTAATTTAGTTGATTGAAACTATATCAATGTTTAAATATAAATGTGTGCATGTATTCAGTCGACTTATATATTCTATTCAATCGACTGAATATTGTAATTTTTGTTTTTGATCTTTGAAATTGATTTGTGATCAAGTGTGTGTACAAATACCACATAAAAGAGATTTTAACAACTTTATAACTCTAGACTAAAATGCTGTGACTGATATTATATTGATTATATCATCCTGGTCTTCTTATCGTCGAGTGCATCTTCTTATTTGATTGATCTTTTCCTATGCAAGTGGTTAGTATACACGATATATTGTTGTATGGTTGTCACTATTAAAATATCGAAATGCGAGGTTCTAACACGGTCGAACCAAACCCTTAGTGAATGGGTCTGCTATGTTTTCCTTAGTACCTACCCTTAGCATCATAACCTTTTCTTCTCAACAGATTCTCTAATGAGATTGAACTTCCAAAGTATACGCCATGACTTCTTATGTACTATAAGTTCCTTTGCGATCTGAATCACCGCATTGTTATCGCGAAACATTGGTATAGGATTCTGGTAGCGGGAATTATTTCAAGCTCACCCAAAAACTTATGCATTCATACTGCCACTTTAGCTGCTTCATCGAGGGCAATGTACTTGGCCTTCATCGTTGAATCAGCTACTATCTCTTTTTTGGAACTTTTACAACTAATGGCTCTGCTGTTAAGTGTAAATGCAAAACAAGACACCGATTTACTATCATCAATGTCACTATGAAATCTCGAGTCTATATACCCATTCATAAGGCTGTATCCATTCCCACAAATAAGGAATAAGTCCCGAGTATTACTTAGATACTTCAGCATACTTTACGGCATAAACATAAAAACTAGTCGCCATACAAAATGCAATGATTAACACACTCTCCTTCGCTACTATCTGCTGGTGAAACCTCATCGCTAGATCTAACTAAAAGAAGACCTTTGCACCATGGAGCTAATTGAACAAGTCATCAATATACGGAAGTGGATACCTGTTCTTCCTCATCACCTTATTCAGCTCATGGTAATCTACACACAACCTCAAAGATCCATTTGCCTTCGTTGAAAATACTATAGGTGCACACCATGCAGATATACTCCTACGAATAAACCCTCGTTTCAATGGGTCGTTCACTTGCACCTCCAACTCCTTTTGCTTTCTGGATGTCATATGGCTTAAAGGCATAACTATCTATCTAGCATCCTTTGCAAAGTCTATGCAGAACTCAATCTCTCGATGCGGTGGTAATCGAATCACCTCCTCAAACACATCCGGATACTCTCCAGATAGGCAAATACGATAGCATCCTATGGAACCTTGAGTGAATATAAAACCTAACCATAATCCCATCCTTTGGAAGGTAGCCTGTCACCACCATCCGCCCCTCCATAGCTCCAATTATCACCAACAGCTTCTCGCAATCCTCCACTACTGCATACTTCCTCAGCCAATCCATCCCTAAGATAATATCAAACCTAATGAAATTAAAACAAAGCAATCACAAACAAAAAAGCATCCATGACTTAATATGACCAAACGACGAAAAACCATATACAGGCTAGTGTAGCCTCCAATAGGGTTCTTCGCAATCAAAGGTCGGTCAACTATTTTGGGTTACAATCCTAATCTATCTACTAGGTTATTGGATATGAAGGAATTGGAAGTCCCGGTATCTAAAAAAACAAGTATGAGAACATCGCAAATGGAAAGCATACCTTGAATAACGATGTTTTTCCCCTTTTCCTTCATTGAGCGAGCACTCGATGAAATTGAGACACCATCCAAAGCATATGCTTTCACAACCTGCTTTTGATAAGTTGGTTCTGGAAAAATCTTCTGCATATGTCCAAGCTTGCCATAATTGTATCACTTCGTCTTTCCATTAGCTTTGCAGTCTTTAATCAGATGACCCTTGTTTTCAAAATTGTGACAGACATAATGCCACTTAGCATTCTCTCCTTCAATCTGCTTGTTTTTACTATTCCATTTCTTCCTATCCCCACTTCCATATTGCGGTTTTGGCTCTTCCTTTTCTACAATTGTTGATTTGGATTTAGGGTAAACTCTCCTGGCATAGAGCTTTCTCGACAAGTCTTTCAAATGGCTCATCGATGTGACTCGCAAACTTCTTCTCCAGATAGTCATCTAAACCCATAAGAAATTTATCATTCTTCATTAATGGAGTGTCAATGAAGGATATCTCATATGTTAAAAATGCATCAAACTCAACGGCATACTAGAAGAAGACTAGTCTCCCTATTTTAAATCGAAAAACTTTCTTAATAGCACCAACTTCTAAGCAACCGGAATGAACATATTCTCGTATCAGGCTTTGAACCGGTCTCAGTTAAATTGATCCTCGGGTGTAGCAACTCTAATAGCGCTCCTCATGTTAATGGCTCTCTATTGAAGCTGATGGAAAGCTAACCTTCTCTTCATAGCATCATCCAATTCATGGTCATCAAAAGTCCTTTCATAGGCATCCAACCAATCCTGCATTTCCATAGCTAATTCCGTTCCTTGGAATGGTTTGCCACCAAGACTGGGAAAACCCTTATTCATCTTCACGAACTCAACTCCAGCTTCTTGCACTTGAGCACCACCATCAACAGCAACATTCGGAGCGGCTACTTGGGCATCTTGCAGCATGTTTGCCATCCTTGCATTAAAATTGCCTATAAATCAGGGTTAGCAACCCCTCAATCTACTCCTTCTTCAACTCTAGAGATGAAGTTCCTCACAATATTTTTATGTTGGCTCATTCTTGATTTGTAACACTATTGATCGTTCTCTAATATGAGAAAACCGAATCTATAGTACTTGTGTGTGCATGCGACATATATGCTGTATATACTACAATATAATTTTGAAAACCAAGATATATATAACAAGTACACACTCTTGATCCAGTCTAGGGTGATAACTCCTTCCCTGTCTCTACTGGACTATGGTATCAGCTCAGGTTAACCGTGCAACCTAAAGCTTTGATACCAAATGCAACGATCGCATTATACCATCGATGCCTAGTATTGCTAAATAGTGCGCTGCTACCATGCCTGGCTAATGTAGGATGATATTCAATGGTAAAAGAAATAAAACATCACAAAACCCGTTGTATATTTTACAATACATTGAACAAAATATAATAAACATCTCAGTGTAAAATAGGTGAAACAGTAATAACTAAGTGAACCAAAGATCATAGCACAGATCCACATACTTATACAACATAGTAATAGAGTTTATACAAAAAACAAAAATAAACTCACATAAACTATCTCACGAAAGCAAACATTTCCTAGACTCCATAGTGTTGCACAGTGGAATAAGCATAATATCCATATATAATACGAGAAAGCTCTATACTGCTCATCCTTTGTACTGCCACTACATACACCCAGACTTGCTATCTAGTTTACTTATTTAAGAGTACCAATGTAATAAGAAGTAAAGCATAAAACCTCAAGTCAGACAACAGTCTGGCATGAGGAATAAATGAATCTCAGAATATGATACAAGTCAATATAGTAAGGAACAAGGGTATTTAAATGAAACCTGACCTATCCCTGCAACCATAGAGTTAGCACATAATAATATAATATGCTACTCTAAAAACATCATAAAGGTGTGTAGAAAACTAAGTACAATGATGGGTGTTCAAATATACCTATTCATGATACCTATCATAGGTGACATCCTTAGATTGATAGACCATGAAAGAAACAATCAAAGCAACCATAGCATCCACCAAAAAAATCCTTACCATCACTTATTATGTCTCGAATATATGATAACTCGTATGACCATTCCTCTACCAGGGATTAATGGATGATTCCCGATTTTCAGTTTACTTATATTTATCCTTAAGTTGATACTAGACTCATTCCACTGGTTTAGGGTACATAGGTCCATTCAACTGATCTAGGGTAGCCAAACAAAGTACCCATAAGCGTCCCCACAACACCTTGCTTTCGAGTAAACCAGAATACACTCTGAGTTTTAACGATCCATTAGCATACGTACATAGCCCTTTGCTTGCTCCATCTAGTTTCCATTATCCTTAAGAAACCATTCCACATTCTTTCTTTCCACGATAGAACCGTTTAATCGTCTATCCACGCGTCACCCTTTCAAAAACCCGCCCTTTGTAGACAACCATTCACACAACTCATTTCAACATCGAGCTGCCATTATCAGAACTTAACTCCATTCACCATCAATTCATTACGCTATTATATAGCCATCGTACCCTAAGCGAACAAACAAAGACCTTCAGCATGACCTGCAGAGACTCTTCAACATCCCTAAGAAGTTGGCCCACTCTAGCTAAAGAAATTCAGGTCGGTACCAACCAGAAGTGGTCATTACAAACCATAAGCGGTCATTACAAACCAGAAGCGTCCAGTACCAACCTGACTATTTAGCCTATTTTAGCTAAGTGTCCACACCCCAATTTCTTCCATTCCTTTTCAAGTTTAAAGTCCCTTTTTTCGATGCTTAAAACTCCTAAGTCTTCAGCAATTTCCCAGAGCTCCAAAATGCAGTCGGGACTAACATGAATTGATTCGATAGAAATATGAATTTACACCTCAATCTCTTTACTACTTTCTTGCCATGGACTCCCTTCTCAGTGCAACACTCCTCAAATCTTCTGGCACTCCCTATTTGGCCTAAAAAGTGGTCAGTACCAATCGAAAAGTTGTTGGTACCAATCATACTTTTTATCCAAAATTCCAAATTTGGATTTTTTGACCTCTTCCCACCTTCAACCCGAAGTCTTCCCCAAAGTTTTGTAGCCTAAGTCCCCAAGCCTTTCCTTTTCGCCGCGTATATCTGCAAAATCCCCATCCGAAATCAATTCGTCACCGACCAGAATTCCTTTATCCAAACTTCATGTGACTTGAATCTTAGGCCCCTCACGTATTCCAAATCATATCCTCCAAGTTCCATTCAATTCCGGCCACTTTTTCCTGCAATTTGTCTGATTCGATGACCTTTTTCTTAACTACTTAAAGCACTAGCAAACCATATTAAAGCACAACACACCAAACTGAAATGTCATCCATATACGTCCATACACACATGTAATTCATCAAAATATGATAATCATACAAATCTTATCCTAGATCTAACTTTTATACTAGCATGTTAACATGATCAAAAGGGTTGGCAAAAACATTTTAAACCACTTACCTTTTCGATTTCGTCCATAAACATGTATAAAAGTGCAGTTAAATTTAAAAAATGTTTTAGGATCTAAATCATATTAAAAGCATTAATATTAACTATATAAACATGCATAGGATAGCGAGAAGTTAAGAATCGTTCACCAATTACCTAAAATACCGATTTAAACCCCTAGATCTAACGTGAGCATTAAAAAGAAGATAAATTCTTAAGCACCAAAGTGATATATCCACAGTCTCCTTCACTAATTACCCTTTTACTTATGATTTGGTTAAGATTAGTAAGAAAACAAGATGGGTTTTTGAATGGATTTGGGTTAATGGAAGCTTAGAACTTTTTTGAGGAAGATGGACATGACTTGGAATAGTCTGATGAGTCCCCCTTAAGGTCCAATCCCGAAATGGGTTAAAGAGCCTAAGTGTGGTTAACCTAGTCACCCAAAAATACTGGCTAGCAGCAGCTAAAATTTAAAGCAGTCATAACTTTTAAACGGTAAATACATTTTCTATTAAGACCACTATACCGAATGAGAAACCATTATCCTGAAGCAATAGAAGTGGTTTCGGATCCCAAATCGGTGCTATCAAAGTTATAGTCCATACAAGATTTTCAGTGTCAAAACGGTTGTATAGAAACTCAAAAAAAATCAAAGATGTGAAAAATATCCATAAGAGTGATTTTTCAAAATTTTAGAGTTATACAACCTGATATAAATTAAATAAATTAAAATATGATCCTTCGATACACAAAATATGGGTTGTTACAGCAACTATAGGGGTAGGCTTTAATGAGCGAGCCTTAATACTGCTAATTTAGACTTCATAAGCTATTTGGCTAACTAGACCAACATGTAGTGGAGCTAACGGATAAATTTCAGAAAAATTATTCTATTTTGGATCTTATTGGGCCTATGAAGTCTAAGTTATATAGATCTTATCTCAATTTATTTTAAATATAATCAATATTTTATTTTATTTATAAATAATGTTTTATTTATTTTTAAATTTCTATTATATAATATAATATGTATATCATATACACATATATGTGTATGTGCACGTGCAAAAAAATAGTATATATGATTTGACATGCCCGCGTATAGATGTTGGGATTTACAACATTATGGGCACATTAGCCCATTTGTATACATGTGTGTTGTCAATACATACGTATGTATAAATATGTATATATAATTTGTATTTTATAAAACATGGCTTGTAAAATATAAAAGTTTATAGCATAGTTATACATACATACATACATATATATAATTTATAGAGTGAATATAAATCTATCAAATAATTATGAATTTCATATTCAAAATTTAAATTCAAAAATTAAATTTTTACTGTTGGCGACCTTAGCAATCAGTGGTTTATCCAGTATTATTAATGTCGAGTAAATAAACGGCATTAATAAAGCTAGGTAAACCAAGGCAACGGTAATAAATATATTGTCGTTGTCAATTTATCCGACATTATTAATGTCGGATAAGGCAACGGTAATATATTTTTGACTGTTGTCTTCTAGTCCATAAATCTGTTTAAATTTTTTTTAAATTACAAACTTCTATCCCATTTCTTCTTCTTTCCTCTTAAATTACACAAACTGGTCTTAAGATTAGTCGTAAAAAATGTCAAATAATCAAAGAGGAAAAACATGATGCCTTCCTTATTTCAACATTTTCAAGAATATAATCAAAATTTTGGCAATAGTTCACCACCAAATCGATAGAGCAATCATAATTATCAGCATAATTCTCAATTTGCATCCCAATTTCATTCGCAACAGTAAAAGTAGCATACGAATGATGGCTATAATGATCAGTTTAGAAATCACTATTCGAATATAAGTCCACAATATCGTTCACAAAATTTAGAGGCGGTTTACGAGGTAATTTCACATATAACAGAAATTTAACTTATCATTTTGACGTAGCTGATGGTGGTTTCAATCAAAATCAAAATGAGTATGGAGACTTTTAAAGACCTTGTGGAAGATGAAATCTTATGGAATGGAAACAATGATCTCAGTAAATTATCCTAATGGACTCAAAGAAGGATGAATCCAAGAGGATTCAACGTAAACGAGTACCCCATTCCTGAAACAAATGAAATTCTATCAAAAAATTATACTTTTACTCAATGGAAATGATCAAAAAACGAACATGAGGAACTTGTTGTTTGTTGGTTACGGTGTTCTGTTGATTATAAGAAAGGTACGTTACAAACCAAGTTTACTTTTTAGGTGTCTATTTCAGACTATTTCCATGCTTGCCTACCCAATAGTGTTCCTAGAACCGTTGAATCTTTAAAAACTCAATAGAGATGTATGAATGCGGCTTGTCAAAATGGAATAAGATCTTGGCAGTTTTGAAGACGAGAAAACAAAGTTGGACTACAAATGTTAACTTGATAGATTTTTTCTATCAACCATCTTTGCAGTAAATTATTTATTATTACAATTCCTTAATGTATTATTTACATTTTTAGTTTGAAAAAGCTAACGAAGCCTATGTACAACAAAACAAGGGAGCTACTTTTTATCTTCTGCGCATTTACAATCTCCTTAAGGACGAAGATAAATGGAGTACAATAAAAAAGAAACACATTGGATTTCACTTTTCACTAAGAAGAATGAATTGTGATTCCAATATGGAAGGTTCCAACGTCCAGAGGCGGTTGAAGATTAAGAAACCTCTCCATTTTGTTGTAACAATTTAGGGACGACAATAGGAAAATGCAGATCGAAGAATAAAGTTGAGTATATCGTCCATTACAATAAAATAGTTGAATGTATGTCTTCAATATATAATGACATTAGGCTGTTAGAGGAAGAAAAGGAACATAAGTGAATGTAGAAACAGAATGAGCGCAAGACCAAAAAAGAAGAACCAAGAAGACTAAATCTTTGTCTGCAAGAAGAGTATGTGAAACTCAAAAGAGAAAATAAGGATGAAGAAAGGAAAGTCTATTTTGGCTCTGTTAAGTTGTGATCTCTCTAAGTTGAGCCTAAATAATGTTAGGGAATGTAGAGAAAAATTAGAGAATATCACGCTAGTCTTGGGGATCCATCCAATTATTAGTCATATGTTGTATGTTTATGAGTAAGTGTAATGCTATTTATGTTGTATAAGTTTATTTCAAATTTAATTTTGGATGTAACTTCTGTATGATGTAATGAGGATTAATTTCAATTCCAGTTAATAGCTAAGTTTATACTATTATGTCCTATATAATCATCCCATAACGTTGGTCAACATCAATTGCTAAGATCTCCCAATATAAATGAAATATAGATGCAAGAGACCCACTAGTTTTTCCTTCTATCGCCTATTGAGAATATTATTTTGGCCATTAACTTCATAAATTATAGTTGCTACTAATCAAGATCATTATGCTCAAATGTAAAATTTTACTTACATTGATGTCGATACGGGTAGAAACATGTGCTTGTTCATTGGGCAAAACATGAAAATTGATCAACTGCTTGTCCAGTCGTAAGTTTTGATCGATATTTAGAGACAAGATAAAGTATTCGAAAACAACCTCCATGCCCCTGCCTTCGAGATATCATTGTTCAATCACCCATATGCCTTCTCGAAGAACTAGAGTTAGGAGCTTCACCACCATCATCTCTGATGCCCCTAACATTTTGGGAAGATATACCGCCACTACGAACTGCACGCAAAGCATTTCTCATCTTTGGGTAAAAAATTTTACAAAATAGGGTAGAAAATGGGTTCGAAATGAATAGGGTTGGAGGAAATTTTGAACACAATTTTGAATTTGGCTAGAAGGAGGGGAAGAAAGAATAGTCAGCTAAGAAAGAAGCCGACTATTATATACTAGTTTATCCGACATTAATAGTACCACATAAATTAGCGGTTTTGATTTAATTTGAAAAACTACATAGATTGGAACGTGCTGTTCCAGTATTGGATTTTAAATTAGATGACATTTATAATAACTCGACATTTTGTCCGCAATTGGAGTTCACACAAGAGATCGGTTAGTGAAATTAGCAATGTAGCACCATTGCCGACCCTTAGTATTGGGATACTCTTAGAGCATTCCAACTGTGTTAGGTGGGAAGCGTCGAATCGAGAGGATTGAAGGAAAACCAAGCCCTAACTCGAAGAAGAAGAAGCACGGATGTGCTTCTCCTTAGCCAGCTAAATTATAGCTGGCTAAGGGTAAACATGTGGATTGCAATCCACAGCCAATGGATTGTAATCAATAAGAGCTATGGATTGCAATCCACTTCGTACACTTAGCCGGCATTAATTTAGCCTGCTAAGTGTATGTGGGATAACCAGATATAAATAAGTCGATTACTCCATTTCTTTCTCCAAACCAACAATTCACCTTTCCTCCTCCTCATTATTTTCACTATCCAAGAGTGCAGCAACAATTTAAAAAAAAAGGTTAAAAATGAGAAGAGAGAATCCGAGGAAACGGTAGTCGTAATGGTGGAAATGTTTCACCGGCCGTAGAAAACGTTCCTACCAAAGAAAGCATAGACGTATAGACGACGGGTACTGAAGGATGACGAAGCATGGTGGCGAGCCAAAGACGTGTGGGTTGAAATACAGAAAATACGGTTCTAGATCCCCACATCGACCAAAATTTAGAACCCGACAAGGATTTGGTCAATTTCCGTATACTTCCGGATGATGAAGTACACATCAGCACATATGTCGAAAATTCTATAAGTTATCTACCTTTAAATTATGTTTTTAGTTAAAATTGTAGAATAAAAATTGAATATGTGACCTGTTTAAATTAGAATCATCGTGAGTGCACCCGTGGCTCTTGGTTTAGTGTAATCTACCTATATAAAATGATCCGATCTTACGATGCTGACGACATTATTCATGGCTTTCTTTCAGATATAGGATTTGGAGATTTCTTGAGTATGTATTTACATAATCACTCTTTATTTATTTAATGTTTTTAGCGCTTTCAATAATCGTAAATTGCATTAATAAGTATCGATAATCTTTTAAATTCAGATGTTTAGTTATGCGGTGCTTTAGCTGCATGTTGGTGGAAGACCACTCATACATTCCACTTTAGTTTTGGAGAGTAAAGTTTTACCCTTTTAAACTTTACTATGCTTAATGGTTTAAGCATCGGAAGGAGGGAGACCTGACCATATGACGAGGAGCACCGTCACTTTGACCATTTATCTAGTGTGCTTCCACGTCTTAACGTAGAAGATGAACTGTCATCCGGACTGTAGATTAGATGTTATTATATTAGACAAGAAATCTATGAATTGATACATGGTCGTAGCACAGACAACCATTTGGAGATTGCCCGACTGTTTATTCTGTACATGATGGGAAACTTATTCTTGACAAATGCATCGAACACGTTGTCGGCCGACTATGTTGCAGCTGTTGTGGAGTTGTCGTTTGATAGTCCAATCGTATATGATTGGGGGATTACGATATTAGTGTATTTGTAATGCTCTTTGGATCATCAATGCATCGTTAGGGGTAGATCCACATCCATTATAGATTTTTGGGAGATATTACAGTATTGGTACTACGAATACTTTCTCAACATGACTTATCCAATGTTGGACTCCACATTACCCCTTTTCTTTCCTCGAGTTAGAGAATTGGCTCGAGATAACCATAGAATAGTGCCAGGAGGGGAGGCATGTAATATATTTGATGTTGCCCAAAATCAGATTGAGTTAAGGACCATACGAGAGAGTGTTATTTAGCATCCTTATGATGGTTCGCCTTTTATAACTGACCCTATCGTAGTGCATGCTACATTCCTATCTGTTAGACGTTTTCCATTGGTATCATCCCCATGCAGTTTAAGATGTTTTTGGTTCCTCGGTGATTGTAGTTGGAGATGGATGTTAGATGGTGATTTTTTTTCCTGATGATCCACATCCAGATATTCCTTTTTTGAAGGTGTATGACAGCGCCGCTTTACAAGAGTATGCAAGGGAGTGGTGGTCCACTAATTACTTCATCATCATGAATTTAGATTATGCATCATTTTGGCATCGGTTTTACACTCCACCACATACGGATACTTTTGTTCATGCTACATCTGTTGATTTAGTAGGGCCTTTAGGCATCTAGAGTGGTATTGTCCCCCCAGTTTTCTAAGACCTTACACGAGGTACTCAGGTATATTATGCTCCACGGCTATCTCAGATAAGAGATTATGGTTGGTCAATAGGTTTACCGACAACGTCGGGAATTGATAGATATGTTGATATTCCTTGGATTGAGATTTCACAATATCCAGATCCAGCTGCATTTTTATATGAGGATTTGTTTTAGATACAGATGGGACTCCGTCAGGTCATGCACGTCGAGCATCGGCGGAGCATAGATGAGTTGACTGCTCGTACTATTGAGCTTACTACTATTGATGAGCAGCGATATCATCCTACACGGATGATGACGACGGTAATGCAGTTGGTCTTTTTGATGATGAGTAGCGTTTGATGAGCCGTAGTGTTTGTATGCACTATCAGTATTTGTATGTCCTATGAGCATTTGTATCAGTGCATTATCAATGTTTTGTATTTACTAGCAGTGTTTGTATTGGTGTATTTTTAGTGGTTGGTATTTATTAGAAATGTTTGTATCGGTATATTATCAGTGTTTGTACCAGTGTATTATCCATGTTCGTATTTACTAGCAAAATTTGTATCGATATATCAGTTTTGGATTTCCTATTTTGTTTGAGTGTCTGTACTTAACGATGTGAAGGAACAAACATTGTTGTATTTGTTTATATTCAAGCTTATGGATGCTTGCCACGTGGTCGATCAGATGGCACGTGATTCACGAGACGCGGATTATGAACTTTAAATTTAAACAAATGTTTTGTAATGAAAATTCACGACAACTTCAATAATTCTCAACTTTTTCAATAATCTTCAACGTCAACTAAAAGCTGGACTCTCGATGATTATCTAGTACTAATCAAATCGTATATAGAAACCGACCGTAGACACATGGAAGAGGAGTTGTATCAAGATTTTTGGGTCACTCTAAACGAGGTTTTTAACTGTCATCCTAATTGAAGATTAATTCGAAGGCTTCTAGAAACTGAAGTACTTTTGTCACGTTTACTAGAGCTTGTCAAAGATATAGAATCATTATAAATACAGTGATGGAAGAAGATCTATTTCAGTTAACATGAGTTACTTTTGATTCCTATTATTTGTCGGAGTATCATGTTGATTTTGTTGGACATGCTGCATATAATCTCCGGGTTAGATATACTAGACAATTTTGAATGACGTTTGGATTAGATAAGTAAGTTTTTTAAGTTAATTACCTTCAGCAAGTTCTTCACACTTTCAATAAGTTAAGTGTACTTTCAAATTCAAGTAAAGTCTGTGTTTTCAAAATCTAGTATGCACTAAAGATAACAACAACATTTAACCTATGGAAACAAAACAAACAAGACTTAACTAACTAAGATAACAAATAATAGACAAAGATAACTTCGTAGAAAATAAAAAAGACAAGGTACAGCAAAATACAATAACATCATGGAAAATGAACAAGATAACAAATAAATAACCAATGATTAAAAAAACTGCCTTCGACCACCTGATAAGTTAATCGAACCCAACGTCCTTTGAAGCGTCTTCTTCAAGTTTGTTAGTATACACAACTGCTCGATGAGGAAGAGGATCCTCAATTCATTGCCGAAGTCCACAAGCATCAAGAGAATTACGACATCTATGGTGGCGCCGACCGATGTCGGTTCCTTTTCTTCCAAGAGCATACAAAACAGAAGCCCCACAGTTACTGTAGATCTCTATAGAATTAACCTCTTGATCAATGTGAGGTACTGAGTGTCGTATTTCATTCCTTCGTTTTCTTCTCCCATTATGGCTACCCAGCTCTTCTCTTTGACGTCTACCATTTTCCAGCTGCATGTGCTCTTGCACTTCCATCTCATGCTCCCTTACATAATCATTATGTCTTTCCTCCATTTCAGTATACTAGTCGGTTGGTGGTTGAGGGGAGGATGTATTTGTTGGGCTGTTGTGTTGTAATGGACCTTCGTATAAGTATGAGGAGGGCAAAGAAATATGATTGTAATTGACCATTTTTATATACTACTGCTATGATATGAATGAAGAGAAATATGGAAAGAAAAACGATATATATAGCATAATACATTGTTTGTGTAAAGTAGTGCAACATGGATATAGTGGCCGATTTGACCCAACACTTTATCATTCTCACTCCACATCCATTAGCTTTTTAATCCATGTAAAGCAATGCATAGTGGCTACATTGTCAGATGTGATCTGACATTGTGTCATTCTGACTCCACATGGAAAAGCTTTAATACGTGTAAAGCAGTGCAACGTGGCTAGAGTGTCAAACAAGACCTGACCCCTTGCCTTTCTGTCTCCACATGACAAATTTTTAATTGTGTAAAGTAGTGCATTGTGGCTATATTGTCTGATGTGACCCAACATCAGACCATTCGGCCTCTACCTTCAGTGCAACGTGGACAGTTGATTTATTAGTATGGCATTATATAGTATAATGAATTCTGCCTCCATGTGATTAATCAATATGGCTACAGTGTTTGATATAACTGGACGCTGTGTCTTTCTGTATCCATTAGACAACAAGTTCTTATAAATATAATTAACGATGTCGAAAAGCATACTCATTCAAAGTCCCAAACTCATTATCACCGTTCTTCTACCTATATTATATGACTTCTCTAATCAAATTGTGGGTGCTTCTCATCCTCATCTTCTTCATTGTCATCATCTTCGGATGATTTCGTTGAACCTTTTATTAATCAATAAAGAATATTTGCTGTTGAAACGAGAGATTTAAGGCCCATGAAATTACTGAAAGCTCTACTTCAACCCAAGGAGGTAGCATTGTTAGAAGGAAAGGCTTGCATTATGGACAAGGCCATGATGGCAGTCATAATCAATTGATCAAGGATTATTTTATGGCAAACCCTATATACGGGGATGTGGATTTTCGATAAAGAATTTGTATGTCGAAGAATATCTTTAATCGGGTACTCGACATATTAACCAAAACAAATATTTTTTCCACTTGTAGAAGAAATGGAATGAATGAAGTTGGAATTTCTCCACTGTAAAAGGTTACGGGTACACTCCGCATGATATCATATGGAACTTCTGGTAGTTTGCAAGATGACAAAGTGCGGATTGGAGACCCAAAGATAATATTATGTATGAAAGAATTTTGTAAAACCATTGTTTGTATGTTTGGCGAAGAATATCTTCGATCTCCAACCCCTAATGGCATTGACAGATTGTTAGCAATGGGATTGCAACGTGGATATCCAAGTATGTTAGCTAGCTTAGATTGTACGCATTAGAGGTGGAAAAACCGTCCAATTGCATTGTAGGGCCAATACATATGACATTGCAAAAAGACAACTCTGGTATTGGAAGTCGTTGCTTCGTTTGATTTGTATATATTGCATGCTTTTTTTGGACCACCAGGTTCACTGAATGATATTAATGTTCTACCACATTCATATTTATTTAATGACTTATGTAATGATATATCACCTCCGTGCAATTACAGAATAGGAGACAAAGATCATTTCATGGGTTATTATCTGGTAGATGTAATATACCCAAAATGGAAAACACTTGTGCAAGTATACAAAAGACCAAATAATGCAAAAGAAGGCAAGTTCACCAAACAACAATAGAGTTTGAGGAAAGATGTCGAACACTACACCAAATTGATGATTTTGCAACATTTTGTATTTGTAAATTTCTGACACTTACAAATGTTACAAACTACTAACAGTTAATAAGTGTTAGAATAGATGAAAAAGCGTTGGTAAAAATAAATAATTTTCTATATGAACTTTACAACACATTACTTATGATATATAACACAAATAAGTGTTACAATGATTGGTAAATTTGTAAATAATTCATGACCAAGTGCACTTGTTTGTAATTTAGCATGCGTTTCATTTCCCACACTTATCCATTCCCATACTCATTTTTGGCCGCACTTTTTTTATTTCCAATTTAGGTTTCTCCTTCTCGGCGACTCTTTACAAATCAACGTCGCTTGAGGCGACCTAACGCTCTTCTCCATGAATCAATGACGGCGAGGCTTCCGGCAGCTCATTTCTCGCAGCGTTCGCGACATCAATCAGCGATACATCGATCGATGGCTCTCGCGATTTGTCACATCGAATTTAGGGTCAAGATTTGCATCTATACACACAATTCGGTGAAGCATTGACGATTCTTGCAACATTAGGTTCTACGCATCACAAAAATATGAGGTTTGATTTTGATTTTGTATTTCAGATTACTGGATATGTAAAAGGTCAGTTTTTAGTCTCATAAAGAGATATAATGTTGGGCAATATTTGAAACTGTTAATTATGTCTTTGGAATTGTTAATTTATCATATTACATGTTATGTATGTAACAGATTGAAAGAAGAAGCTATGTTAAAATTATAATACTGAAGATGTGAATTAACCTCAGACTTGAAAGTATCTTCTAGGATAATTCGTGATTACTGTACAGTCAAAGAGGAAAATCAAGAACTTGGTGGTTGTGTGTATAAAATGTAAAGAATATTATGTACAAACTATGCCCACCATGGTAGTTTGCGTTGCAGAGTATAAAACTGAGGAAGTAAGAAGTCATGAAATCCTGTTGAAAAGACATTTACGGTAGAATGTAAGATTACATAACAAAGGAAAATTTATTTCATGCAATATATTCGATGAGGTTAGAGATGGTTAAAGAGCTGCTTAAGGAGTTACCTGCTGACTTTTTCAGAATTGCTTGGCTGAATGATATTTCCTTATTATTATTGTTATCATTATTACTACGTCTGCTATAATTATGCACAAGCAAGATTAAAAAAAGGTAAATTATAGTCTAAGTCAACTTATTATTACCGTAATATGTATTTAAAAATAAACTTATAGTTCATATCAGAGGACTACAAATGGCGTTAAACGATGGCACTCTACGTTCTTTCATAATTTATCAAGTTTCATGTATTGCTTCAATCAAGGGTAGTCTAAAGCTGGTTTCTGAATTTACCAACGAGGGTAAATTTAATCTGGATATAGAATTCAGCATTTCTAACTTGTGAAATAGAGTGAGCGAAAAGCTTACTGAATGAAAAGTGGTGACTGAAGAATAGTAATGGTTTAGGAAAGTAAAACCAATCGTGTAGTTTTGAAATCTAAATTGGGAGGATTAAACCGAATGTAAAGCAATTAGTTTTTGTTATAAATAAGATTAGATAATACGCTAAATATCGTAATGAACGTTAAACAAGTAAAATTGAAAGCAAGAAATGGCAAAATGTTATCTTGGGAGACTTCATTTCATAAGCAGGAAGATTGTGTACAAAAAAAAGAGGAACGAGGCCATATACAAGTGCTAGCTTGTAATTTTGTTTATGACCTAATTTAAACAAGAAAGTACAATATTCACGATAAATAGTATGATCTCACCTGATTAAATATGAACTTTTAAATGTTATTTGATGATGATGGTCGGTCATGTACCATATTCAGGATATTATCGAGAAGTTTTTTTCTTTTCTAGAGTTGACCTATCAATTTGCTACTGGAACTTTTGAGTAAGTGGAGGAAGGAAAGTTTATGTGAGATGAATTGTTCAGGTATTGAAAATAAATCCATTGTCTTGATGTGATGCGAACTATGTAATAGTCATCATGTATTCTAGTAATATGCACTAGTGGAATTAGTCATTAACCATTTTGTTCTAATTTTACCCGTATGATTTCATCGTAGGTGAATTTGAGGATATGCATCATTTTTTTTATCCAATGCATCGTATATTTGAATAATCTTAAGTATCAATAAACAATATTAAAGATCTCAGATCTTGGATATAAGTAAACAAAGAAAAATATTCAACTTTTTTAAACTAAAAAAAACCATCACATCCATACTGGTATTATTCAACTTTTGTCAAAGTAATCCACTACATCCCGACTGTAATCTTGGTTAAGAATCATTGTTAGTCCTTGTTTTTTTCAGTGATTAATAAATCGAGTTTTATTTTTATGTCTTGTACATAATTGATTTTTATATTGTTGTTACATAAATACGCAATGTAGTCAGAATTAGAACTTAAACTAAGGGGTCAAAAGCAACCGCTCACGTATTTTCTAATAAAATTAGGCTAAAAAACAAACAGGCTCTGCCCACAAATTTTCTAGTAACACCTGCTCCTACAGACAATGCATTAGTTCATTTGCAATTGAACTGGGCATAGTGCCCAATTGTTGCAATTGAGCACCGCTCAGTTTCAAATGTAACTGAACTGAGCACTACTCAGTTGCATTTGCAACTGGGCACAGTGCTTAGTTGGTGCAGCTGAACACTATTCTCAGTTGCATTTGCCACTGAACCGAGTAGTTTAGATGGAAATGCAATTGAACTAGGCACAGTGCTCAATTGTTGCAACTAAGCACTGCTCAATTATCGTCATATAGTTTGGAAAATAAACATGAAAATAACCCTGTTGATGGTTAAGGATATTTTCAGCAGTAGAGTTTGTAAACTGGTCTAAAGACCGTAAACAATGCCAACAAGTAGGCCAACCACCATAATCAAATCTTAAAGAGGAGCAAGAGTACTCATCGACAACTGGAATAATTAACAAATACCTGTCTCATAATAAAATATTGAATTATTTAAGTGGAGGATTATAAGGGGAATCACACTCCCAATACTGGTAAAAGATCAACTTTTGATTGATTTTAAATCCTTAAATAGTTTGTTAGTGAGCACTCTCAATTTTTATGTTACAGAAGTAAATAGCAAATGAAAAAACATATGCTTTAGGACTTCAACAATTGGATTGCTCTCCTTGTTAAATGTACTCCAAGATACATTGGATTATCTTATAAATAATATAAATACATTTATGTTACATGAGAAATAACAAATAATTAAGGCTCATGATACAGGCACTTACCATGTTGTATCTTATATCAGCTAAAATAATACTTAATGTAATTTATACATGGACACCCTTATACAGTCAAATTCATCAAGCTGTATATTTTTGTCTTGTTAGCGATAATTGTGAAAATCAAAATGGTTTGTTTTTTTTCAAATTAAATAAAATATTAATTGTTGTTCCATCTTTCTTCGAGGTATCAAAATGTGAATTTTTTATGAGTGCTGGTTATATAAGTGCAATATCTACAAAAAAAGTGGAAAAACATTATTTAATCATTGACGAATCACCGAAATTCAAATCGCAACAAAAGTATCTTTTGGCTCTTCTTTAAGTGCGATCAACCTTTCAAAAAGTTCTTAAAACACACTGTCAGTTGTGGTAAGTTGATCCATTCTAACATTGACCAAATATATATACTATTTTCTTGCTTCCATATGTAATAACATGTGACTATGCCCTATCTTAAAATGTATAGGCTGGCTCTGCCACTGAACATGGATCTTAACATATTCACCATATAAAAAAGAGTGGGTGGTTAGTTTAGTATATAATAGTTCAATTATTGTGTACGTCTTCTTTTAGGAGAGTTATATTATGCACATATCATACTTGTTTACATGTTTTATATTTTAACTGCACTATCCAAAAATATTGCACAATGTTAATTAAACATAGGAGGTGATCTGTGATATCCCGGAATTTTTGGCAATATCAATTTAATAATCTTTATTTAAAATTAAATTGATTTGATAATTTTGTAAATAAATTCGAATTGATTTAATAATCTTCTTTTATTTAATAATTACTTAGTGAATTTATCTTTTAATAAGCTATTAAATTGTTTTCTATTTATAATGTGTATATATATATATACACATTAAATGGATGAGTTTTGTTTTAAATTTAATAAACAAATAAATCTTATTTTCTAATTCTACTATTTTTGGTAAATTGGAAATTTGTTTTTATTTAACATAAGCTTTTCAAAGCTATTTAATAAAATAACTATATGATTTTAAATATATAAGATAAATGTTTTATTTGTTTAAAATATATTTTAACTTAAGTTTGAATATTAATTTAGACTAAATAAGGTTATAAAAATGTTTGTTTTATTTCTTTTTAAATATTGATTGATAAATATGATTTGTAAATTAGATATGAAAGTTTAAAATACAATTAATAAATGAAACATTTATTCATTTAAATAATAAGTAATTTAAAACCTCTTTTATAAATTTATTTAAAATTATCTAAAATGTTATTTTCAAATGATTGATATATGTATTGTTTTTATTTATAATTATAATGGTTTTATTTCCTTAAAATTATCTATACATATATGTAAGTATTTGTAAACTAATTAATTAAGCTTAATATTATATTAAACTTTAATTAAAAATACTAATTAATTAAAAGGACATGTGTAAACATCTTAGGACCAAATGTAACATGTGTTAAGTGATTAAACAAGCAAGTTAACAAGTGTTAACACTTAAGACAAGTGTCAAATTGTTTATTTTTATTTTTTTTCTTTGATTTTTAATTTATCATGAAAATAAGTTATATAAACTTGCTTTCTTTCTTTCCTTTCCTTTTTCTCATTTTCATTTCTAAACCAAGCAAATTTTCAGCTGAGAATAAGAAACATTCCACTCTAAAAAACAAATCTGAAACCCCAAAAATCAGTAACCATTATCAAAACCCATTGTTCATTTTCAAATAAAAATGTAAAACCTGCAAAATCATTCCCTGTTCTCATACAAATCTGAAAATCACTCTTCATAATTATACCCTGTAACTCATTTTCAACATGCAAAATAATCTGAAGCCTCTTCATCATTTTTATCCAACCTGAATTGTTCCCTGCAATCTTCAAAACTTGTAAAACATTTTCCAACATGCAAACAAAAGCAAACTGCATTCTCCAAAAATCTGTAGCCTGCATTCATTTTCCTCAAAATTTTAAGCCTGTTCATCATTCAATCTGTAAACACATTTCCAGATTGAAGCCTCTATATCATTTTTATTCAATCCGATGCAAGAAAACCTGCATTCTTCAAAATTTGGAGCTAACCTATATATTTCCAAAACTAAAGCATCTTCTTCTCAAATCTGGAACTCATCTCTACATGCAAGTTGAAAACATCAGCAAGCATTCAAGTTTAAAGTTTTTTAAGCATTCAAGCAAGTTTTCTAAAGATTTTCACAAGGGTTATTCAAAAACTGTGCTCTTCTCATCAAAAACAGGTGAGTAACTCAAATTTAAGTAGGCAAAAGTTGATTGCATGCTTTTAATTAGAAATGAAAATATATTATAAATCTGCTGTGAACATATATATATATATATATATATATATATATATGAATATATTTATGTGTGCATGCTTGTTATCTGATACATGTCTGTTTCCTCAATTTCAAGCTTCTGCTTGATTTTAAAATCCCTTTTATCTTGATTAAATCTTGGTTTAGATTTAAGGCTGAAACAAATTATGTTTATTTCATCATAAACTATGGATTGAAAATATTACTTAAGTTAAACAACTCTGCATCATCTCTGAAATTAATAAATAGATGATCAGACATTAAACTTGTGAAAATTCCAAGTACAATGATTTGAAGTTTCAGGGTTACAAATCAAATCTTCATATAAAATTATGATTTGTAAAAGCAAAATTTCAATTTTTAATGCCATATTTAAAGAGCAGTTCCCTATTCTCAGTATTATGTATTTTAAGGCATCAAGGCATCTCTGTTGCCACAAATGTTTGGAGGTGTCGAGTTTGCTTCTAGAGGTGGAGGAGTGATCAGGGATGAGGGGAAAATTATCAGATTATGGTGCAATTCATATTGGAGATAGTGATTGTGATTTGAAGCTTTGGAACCCTAGTTTTACTGGGATTGATAAAGTTGATCTTTCTGGCATTTATAGATGATCGAGTTGCTTGGGGACTTAGGTACTGGAAGATGGTGGGTTGACGAGGTCTTCACCAGAGTTCCAGAGGCAATGATCGGAGATGTTTGGAGGAGGCGTTGACAGGTTGGAATGTTGAGTCACTGTGTCTGTTCCAGGTTTGGGGAATTTTTGTCTCGATTTTGATTTCGAGCATTAATCGATGGAATTGGAGTATGGTTGGTCTGAGGTGTTGATTCTCGACTGTGGGGAGGTCGCGATGATGATGAAGGTTGGCCGGAGGCACTGTACATGTGCACAGAGGAATGTGGTGATGCTGGTGAATGTTGGGAGGTTATAGGTTTTAGTGGCCTCGCGTTGGTCTCGGGGGATTCGAGTTTTAACTCGAAGTAGGTTAGTTTTTACTCGAAGTAAAATTAAAGATTGCTCGGGTAAACTTTTGTTTCAGGTTTTAAACCAAAAACAGAAAACCTGTTATGTTTTTAAGTTTTAAAGCAAGTTTAAATGTAAACTGGAATTTAAACTAAGTTGAAACCTGAGTTTGAACCTGATTTCAAATTAGTTTGAATCTGAGTTTTTAAATAATTTAAGTTTGAAACTTAAATTTGGTTTTAAAAACTTTTAAGTAAAAAGTATATTGATTTTGAATTTAAACTGGAAGGTTAATTTGTAAAATAGAAATTTAAAATAAGTTTAAATCTCGTTTTAAAATCTGGAATTTGGTTTGAATTTCAGTTTTTAAAATAAAAAAAGTTTTAAATTTAAATTGTTTAATTACTTTAAAAAAAGTGGTTAAATGATTTGAATTTTAAAATGAAGATGTAAAATGGAAGTAAAGTTTTAAAGATTTAAGTTAAATATGGAATAAAGATAAAACCTGTATTTCAGATTTAAAATTAAAGGAAAATTTTAAATTGGATTTGTTTTTAAATAACTTGGAATGTTTAAAGTGTATTTTGAACTAATTTGAATTTAAAGATGAATTTGGTTTAAATTCTTTTAAACTTATTTTATAAAATGGATGTTTCTTTAACATATGAGATAAAAAGGTTTTGAATAGTTTTAAACCTTGTTTAGATAAATTTGTATTCATTTTAAAATCTTAAATTTTAAAATGAAGTTTAAAATGGAATTTAAAGAAAATTTGAAAACAAATTGTTTTTTAATACTTGATTAAGTAAGAAATGTTTTTTCTTAAATTAAATTAGAATTTAATGATTTGGATTATTTAAATTATTAAGTTAATTTTAATGGATAATTAATTATTTAATTAATTAATGATATGGATGATTAATTAAATAATTAAGAGCTTTTAAATTGATTAATTAAGGCTTAAGATTAATTAATTAAGGTTAATTAATCTTTAATTAAGGGTCATTAATTGGATTTTAATTAATGATTAAGGATAAATTAATCAAGTAATTAAGGATTAATTAAGTTACAGTTAACACTTAATTAATTAAATAATTAGAGATTAATTAATTTATAATTAATAATGGTTAATCTGAGTTAACTTCTTAAGTAAGAAATTAAAGAATAGTTAATGAAGGTCATTAACTAAGATTATTTAACAAGTAATTAATGTGATTAATTTTTAATTTTTAATTAGATTAATTAATTAATGATAATCATTTATGAAATTGTTTTATGTTTAATTACTTAATAAAAGTAATTAATGGATTAATTACTTAATGTAATTAATTGAGCCAATGTGATTAGTTTAAGTTAATTAATTAAGTTTAATTAATTTAAACACTTGATGATTTGATAGATAATTACTTAATGTAATTAATGGAATTGTAATTACATAGGGAAGTAATTAATTGATAATTACTGAATGTAATTAAAGAAGTTTTTAATAATGGAATTAATTTGGATTAAATTACTTCGTAATTAATCAAGGGATAATTGAGATAATTAATTGAGGGTAATTAATTTATGAAGTAATTAATGGTAGTTAATTACTGAATGAAATTATTCAAGGGATTAATTAGAGAATAAATTAAGGAGTAATTTATTTAATGATGTAATTAATAGTAGTTAATTGCTGGATGTTCTTAATCAAGGGTGATTAATATATGTGGATTAATTGAATATTAATTACATAATGTAATGAATTGAATAGAAAGATTAATTAAAAATGTAATTTAGAAATCATTAATTAATAAACTAATGATGTAAATTTGGAATTGATTAATTAAGGAATAAATGAAGTAATTAATTAATAACGGATTAATGTAATCAATTTTTAGTTAATTAATTGATTAAGTAATTAAAAGTTAATTATTGAAGAGATAAGTATAATTAATTTAAAGGCTAATTACTTATTGTAATTGGAAAATTGTTAATCAGGAATGATTAATTGAAATGAGTAATGAGATTGTGATTAATTAATTGATTTGTAATTAATTAATGGTTAAGTTAAGCAGGATTTTAATGATGAAGTAATTAATTTAATTTATTTTAAATTAATTAAGAATGATGGGATTGATTTAATTCACTTTAAATTAATTGGAGATAAAGTAATTAATTTAATTCACTTTAAATTAATTATAGATGGTGTGATCATTAGATCATTGCTTATGTTTGATGGATGGTACTGGTTGCCTTAAATGGTTTGTAATCTCAGTTATGAGATGAATAATGCTGTGTGATATGGATGTTTTGGTTGCATTGGGATGATAGTGTGGATTATCTGTTTATATTGATGATATGGATTATCTGTTGGTGGTGATAATGTTGATTATTTATTGTTGTGTTGTGAATTATCTATCTGTGTGTATATAGATAATGAATTGAAATTGTTTAAACTCTAAAACAACTTGGCCTTAAAAGACACGTTTTGGATTCGGTGAGACCGGGATCGGGATTCCATATTTGGATATCCGAAAACCACATCGATCCAAATTAACGATAGGTCGTGAATCTGAAGTGAAGATGAAGATTCAGAGTGCAAGGGTTATCATCGTTAACTCTGAGTGTGATTCCAAAATGAGTGTAATGAGATAATGCCTTCGGTTTCGTTCGAACCCGGAACGAACTTGTATGGATTGTATGCTTTCAGAACATCGTCAAGTGGGCGATGAGCATTCTAAGTGATGTGTTCTATAAAGGTAATCGTAGCCTCAAGCCTCATCAACCGGGAATGGCTAAAACAGGGGAGGTGCAGCAAAGCTAAGTGGGTCATGTCCAAGTAGGACGAGATTCACCCCTGTCTAGATGTCCCTTTTATTTCGGATGTGTGGCGTGGTTGCTGATCACAACTGCGGGGCGGTCTTGTTCGGAACTGTTCAGTAAGGAATGGTTCCGGCTTTGTGTTGCAGGGGATTGGGAGTGATCCTTGGTACGTTGATCTAGGCCACGTACTGTGACGGATGGTACCCCGGTAGCCCTGCCATTGTATGGAATCCAAAATCCAATAAGTGCCCTCGGTTTTGATTGTATTACCCACTTTTGTGGCTAGTAGCTGGAATTTAATGAATGTAACAATTTCGGCTATTTCTTATTTACTTGAAAACCCTAGACCTATTATAATATCACCGGATTTCCTATCAAATGTTTTGGTTAGCGTAAGGTAAAAACTTTTCCATGTTTATGTGTGGGAGGTCTTACGTGATACCTTTTCTTTTCAAAGGTTTTTCAAAAGTTAAGCAACTTTAACCTGTTACTCACACCAGACCCATGTCTGACCCGGAGTTTATTTCTGTTTTCTTAAACTCTTGGGTACTCAAATTTTTACGAGTAGACAAGGGATTTAGGTTAGCTTTGACGAATTGTGGAGGAGCAATGGAGCAGGAGGCTTCTGCGTGTAGATATATATAGTGTTCCACTGTGCTGGTATCTCTGAGTGGTTTCTTTGTATTGTATTGAGTTGTAATAACTAGACAGGTGTTTATAACTGTCTAGTATGTGATATATTGTCTGTGTAACTCTGATAATTGTTATATACTATGTAATACTTATGTTATTAATATAATTTATTTGTTCCGCTGTTAAGATTCTGATCTTTCTTCTTTCTTTTCTCTTTTCTATCCCTTTCTTTCTTTAAGATGGTGCGTCATTCTGTGGAGATGAATGGCGGGTCGTCTCATTTGGTACCAGAGCGCTAGGTTGAGCGAATACCTAGACTCTGGAGTGGTGTCTATCTTGAGAGAGCGTATTTGTATTTTTAATATATATAAATATATATTATTTCTACCTATATGTTGCTGTTCTGGTTTTTCCAATATAAGTTATAAAGGTAGATAAGGTGGTGGTGTGTGAACACGACTACTACATTGGTTGGAGTTTGAGTGATGAGGTTGGAAGTGTATTTGTCGAGATTGTAGACCTAATACAGACTCGAGTGAGCTTTGCAGTGATGAAGGATTTCATCAATCTCTGAAGGAAACCTGTTAAGGTTCGGAGTTTATCTTTGATGTTGGATGAGTAGAGTTTGGATCTGTCGGTTTTGCAGAAGCAAGTGAGTGATGGTATCTTGATACCTTAGGAATTAGTAGCTGGGTGATGAGATGCAGTGACTATGGATATTTCTGAAGATGTTTATTTGGAATAAGAGTAAGGAAGTGAGTCTGCTTGGTGTTGTGGCTGAGTCCAACAAGGTGTTTCTGTTTGCTTTGAGGTCTGAGTTTCTCGGAGAACTTTGGATTAGGAATTCTTTGGCATTGGTGTTAGCAGTGCAGCTTGGAGTGTTCTGTGTTGGCAGGAAATCTTCTGGCTGAGTAGTTTTTCTGAAGGTGGAGTTCAGAAGCAGCAGTGTGAATCCATTTCTTCGGTGAATTGGCTAGGCCAGCATAAGCTGTACTGTTTGGTAAAGAGAGAGCAGTTTCTTTGGAATTAGGCTGAGTTGATCGCAAAAATGACTTGCGATAGTTGAGTGTTCTCTTGGGTGGTTGGAGATTGTCTGGATGTCTTTAGGGAAGTCAGAGGTTTGTCCACATCTGGAAATCGAGTTTTCTTATCGATTTGTATTCCAGGATTGGTACCGGTGGTTCAGCTTAATAGAAGGATGGTTCCTAGAGATAGAGTTTGGAGAAGCAGCTCAGATTTTGGTGGAACTCCTGAGTTTTTCTTTATGGATCCGTTGAACCATATTTCTGGAATGTGTTGTCTAGTCTATGCTCATGTTCTTCATCTGCATTTTCTTCTACTTCGGATCAGAGTTGTGCAGCGGAAGCAGTTTGGGAGTGCATCTGTTTTTCTTTTCCGGATAAGGAGAAGTAAGTTCAGTCTTCTGCTATTTTTGGAGTAGAGTTGTGTTCTTGGTTTTGGATTGATCTTGAGGAGATCATTGGGTTGGATTTGTCCTGTCTATTTCTAGTGGAATCAGCAAGGGTTGAGCTGATCAAGAAGAATGTTGGTGGCCCAGGATTGTCCGAAGAATTTTATGGATAAGAGACGAAGGAATTTGGATTCTGGAGTCGGAGATTTAGTTATGGATAAGTTTTTCTCCGATCCAAGGAGCTATAAGTTTTGGTAAGTCTAGGAAGCTAGCTCCGAGGTGTTTTGGATCTCTTCTGTGTTCTGGTAAGATAAGTGTTTGGTTTTCAACAATTGAATTGCCAGTTTGGATAACTGGGATTCAGTGTGTTTCATGTATCTCTGAAGGAGTACGTGTTTGATATTTCTGGTTGTAGAACCAGCAGTTCAGGAAGGTTTGGTTGATGAGTCAGACTCGTCTGTAGTCTGATATCTGTTTAGAGTTGTAGATTTAGATGAGATAGGAGCTCTGTACCTTAGTAGTATTGATTGTTTGGATTCTATAGAGCGAGTATCCCGATATTTATACCGGGGAAACTCGTGGAAATTCTATCCAGAATTTTTCTGGATAGTTAGATTTGTTTTGATTGAGTGAATTGGTTGCTTTGGTTGTTAGCATATGATTAATATATGTTGTGTTTTAAAATTAAATCTTTAATAAGATTATTAAATTACCTTTGTTTCAAATTTCGGTGACGAAATTCTTTTAAGGGGGGAGGATTGTGATATCCTGGAATTTTTGGCAATATCAATTTAATAATCTGTGTTTAAAATTAAATTGATTTGATAATTTTTGTAAATAAATTTGAATTGATTTAATAATCTTCTTTTATTTAATAATTAATTAGTGAATTTATCTTTTAATAAGCTAATAAATTGTTTTCTATTTATAATGTATATATATATATATATATATTTTAAATGGATGAATTTTGTTTTAAATTTAATAAATAAATAAATCTTATTTTCTAATTCTACTATTTTTGGTAAATTGGAAATTTGTTATTATTTAACATAAGCTTTTCAAAGCTATTTAATAAAATAACTATATGATTTTAAATATATAAGGTAAATGTTTTATTTGTTTAAAATATATTTTAACTTAAGTTTGAATATTAATTTAGATTAAAATAAGGTTATAAAAATGTTTGTTTTATTTCTTTTTAAATATTGATTAATAAATATAATTTGTAAATTAGATATGAAAGTTTAAAATACAATTAATAAATGAAACATTTATTCATTTAAATAATAAGTAATTTAAAACCTCTTTTATAAATTTATTTAAAATTATCTAAATGTTATTTCTAATGATTGATATATGTATTGTTTTTATTTATAATTATAATGGTTTTATTTCCTTAAAATTATCTATACATATAAGTAAGTATTTGTAAACTAATTAATTACGCTTAATATTATATTGAACTTTAATTAAAAATACTAATTAATTAAAAGGACATGTGTAAACATCTTAGGACCTAATGTAACATGTGTTAAGTGATTAAACAAGAAAGTTAACAAGTGTTAACACTTAAGACAAGTGTCAAATTGTTTAATTTTATTTTTTTTCTTTGATTTTTAATTTATCATGAAAATAAGTTATATAAACTTGCTTTCTTTCCTTTCCTTTCCTTTTTCTCATTTTCATTTCTAAACCAAGAAAATTTTCAGCTGAGAATGAGAAACATTCCACTCTAAAAAACAAATCTGAAACCCCAAAAATCAGTAACCATTATCAAAACCCATAGTTCATTTTCAAATAAAAATGTAAAACCTGCAAAATCATTCCATGTTCTCATGCAAACCTGAAAATCACTCTTCATAATCATACCCCGTAACTCATTTTCAACATGCAAAACAATCTGAAGCCTCTTCATCATTTTTATCCAACCTGAATTGTTCCCTACATTCTTCAAAACTTGTAAAACATTTTCCATCATGCAAAACAAAAGCAAACTGCATTCTCCAAAAATCTGTAGCTTGCATTCATTTTCCTCAAAATTTTAAGCCTGTTCATCATTCAATCTGTAAACACATTTCCAGATTGAAGCCTCTATATCATTTTTATTCAATCGGATGCAAGAAAACCTGCATTTATCAAAATCTGGAGCTAACCTGTATATTTCCAAAACTAAAGCATCTTCTTTTCAAATCTGGAACTCATCTCTGCATGCAAGTTGTAAACATCAGCAAGCATTCAAGTTTAAAGTTTTTTAAGCATTCAAGCAAGTTTTCTAAAGATTTTCACAAGGGTTATTCAAAAACTGTGCTCTGCTCATCAAAAACAGGTGAGTAACTCCACTTTTAAATTTAAGTAGGTAAAAGTTGATTGCATGCTTTTAATTAGAAATAAAAATATATTATGAAACTGCTGTGAATATATATATATATATATATATGAATATATTTATGTGTGCACGCTTGTTATCTGATACATGTCTGTTTCCTCAATTTCAAGCTTCTCCTTGATTTTAAAATCCCTTTTATCTTGATTAAATCTTGGTTTAGATTTAAGGCTGAAACAAATTATGTTTATTTCATCATAAACTATGGATTGAAAATATTACTTAAGTTAAACAACTCTGTATCATCTCTGAAATTAATAAATAGATGATCATGCATTAAATTTGTGAAAATTACAAGTTCAATGATTTGAAGTTTCAGGGTTATAAATCAAATCTTCATACAAAATTATGATTTATAAAAGCAAAATTACAATTTTCAATGCTATATTCAAGGAGCAGTTCCCTATTCTTAGTATTATGTATTTTAAGGCATCTTTGTTGCCACAAATGTTTGGAGGTGCCGAGTTTGCTTCTAGAGGTGGAGAAGTGATCAGGGATGAGGGGAAAATTATCAAATTATGGTGTAATTCATATTGGAGATAGTGATTGTGATTTGAAGCTTTGGAACCCTAGTTTCACTGGGATTGATAAAGTTGATCTTTTCGGCATTTATAGATGATCGAGTTGCTTGGGGACTTGGGTACTGGAAGATGGTGGGTTGACGAGGTCTTCAACGGAGTTCCAGAGGCAACGGTGATCGGAGATGTTTGGGGGAGGCGTTGACAGGTTGGAATGTTGAGTTATTGTGTCTGTTCCAGGTTTGGGAAATTTTTGTCTCGATTTTGATTTCAAGCATTAATCGATGGAATTAGAGTAAGGTTGGTTTGAGGTGTTGATTGTCGACTGTGGGGAGGTCGCGATGATGATCAAGGTTGGTCGGAGGCACTGTATATGTGCACAGAGGAATGTGGTGATGCTGGTGAATGTTGGGTGGTTACAGGTTTTAGTGGCCTCGCGTTGGTCTCGGGGGATTCGAGTTTTAACTCGAAGTAGGTTAGTTTTTACTCGAAGTAAAATTACAGATTGCTTGGGTAAACTTTTGTTTCAGGTTTTAAACCAAAAACAGAAAACCTGTTATGTTTTTAAGTTTTAAAGCAAGTTTAAATGTAAAGTGGAATTTAGACTAAGTTAAAACTTGAGTTTGAACCTGATTTCAAATTAGTTTGAATCTGAGTTTTGAAATAATTTAAGTTTGAAATTTAAATTTGGTTTTAAAAACTTTTAAGTATAAAAGTATATTGATTTTGAATTTAAACTGGAAGTTTAATTTGTAAAATAGAAATTTAAAATAAGTTTAAATCTAGTTTTAAAATCTGGAATTTGGTTTAAATTTTAGTTTTTAAAATAAAATAAGTTTTAAATTTAAATTGTTTAATTACTTTAAAAAAAGGTTAAATGATTTGAATTTTAAAATGAAGATGTAAAAGATAAGTAAAGTTTTAAAGATTTAAGTTAAATCTGGAATAACGATTAAACCTGTATTTCAGATTTGAAATTAAAGGAAAATTTAAAATTGGATTTGTTTTTAAATAACTTGGAATGTTTAAAGTGTATTTTGAACTAATTTGAATTTAAAAATGAATTTGGTTTAAATTCTTTTAAGCTTATTTTATAAAATGGATGTTTCTTTAACATATGAGATAAAAAAGGTTTTGAATAGTTTTAAACCTTGTTTAGATAAATTTGTATTCATTTTAAAATCTTAAATTTTAAAATGAAGTTTAAAATGGAATTTAAAGAAAATTTGAAAACAAATTGTTTTTAAATACTTGATTAAGTAAGAAATGCTTTTTCTTAAATTAAATTAGAATTTAATGATTTGGATTATTTAAATTATTAAGTTAATTTTAATGGATAATTAATTATTTAATTAATTATGATATGGATGATTAATTAAATAATTAAGAGTTTTTAAATTGATTAATTAAGACTTAAGATTAATTAATTAAGGTTAATTAATTTTTAATTAAGGGTTATTAATTAGATTTTAATTAATGATTAAGGATAAATTAATCAAGTAATTAAGGATTAATTAAGTTACAGTTAACACTTAATTAATTAAATAATTAGAGATTAATTAATTTATAATTAAATATTAATTAATTAATAATTAATAATGGTTAATCTGAGTTAACTTCTTAAGTAAGAAACTAAAGAATAGTTGATGAAGGTCATTAACTAAGATTATTTAACAATTAATTAATGTGATTAATTTTTAATAACTAATTATATTAATTAATTAATGATAATCATTTATGAAATTGTTTTATGTTTAATTACTTAATAAAAGTAATTAATGGATTAATTACTTAATGTAATTAATTGAGTTAATGTGATTAGTTTAAGTTAATTAATTAAGTTTAATTAATTTAAACACTTGATGATTTGATAGATAATTACTTAATGTAATTAATGGAATTGTAATTACATAGGGAAGTAATTAATTGATAATTACTGAATGTAATTAAAGATGTTTTAATAATGGAAGTAATTTGGATTAAATTACTTTGTAATTAATCAAGGATTAATTGAGATAATTAATTAAGGGTAATTAATTTATGAAGTAACTAATGGTAGTTAATTACTGAATGAAATTAATCAAGGGATTAATTAGAGAATAAATAAAGGAGTAATTTATTTAATGAAGTAATTAATAGTAGTTAATTACTGGATGTTATTAGTCATGGGTGATTAATATATATGGATTAATTGAATATTAATTACCTAATGTAATTAATTTAATAAAGAGATTAATTAAAAATGTAATTTAGAAATCATTAATTAATAAATTAATGATGTAAATTTGGAATTGATTAATTAAGGAATAAATGAAGTAATTAATTAATAAAGGATTAATGTAATTAATTTTTAGTTAGTTAATTGATTAAGTAATTAAAAGTTAATTATTGAAGAGATGAGTATAATTAACTTGTGTAATTAATTTAAAGGCTAATTACTTATTGCAATTAGAAAATTGTTAATCAGGAATGATTAATTGAAATGAGTAATGAGATGGTGATTAATTAATTGATTTGTAATGTTAAGCAGGATTTTAATGATGAAGTAATTAATTTAATTTAAATTAATTAAGAATGATGGGATTGATTTAATTCACTTTAAATTAATTGGAGATAAAGTAATTAATTTAATTCACTTTAAATTAATTATAGATGGTGTGATCATTAGATCATTGCTTATGTTTGATGGATGGTACCAGTTGCCTTAAATGGTTTGTAATCTCAGAATGAGATGAATAATGCTGTGTGATATGGATGTTTTGGTTGCATTGGGATGATAGTGTGGATTATCTGTTTATACTGATGATATGGATTATCTGTTGGTGATGATAATGTTGATTATCTATTGTTGTGTTGTGAATTATCTATCTGTGTGTATATAGATAATGAATTGAAATTGTTTAAACTCTAAAACAACTTGGCCTTAAAAGACACGTTTTGGATTCGGTGAGACCGGGATCGGGATTCCATATTTGGATATCCGAAAACCACATCGATCCAAATTAACGATAGGTCGTGAATCTGAAGTGAAGATGAAGATTCAGAGTGCAAGGGTTATCATCGTTAACTCTGAGAGTGACTCCAAAATGAGTGTAACGAGATAATGCCTTCGGTTTCGTTCGAACCCGGAACGAACTTGTATGGATTGAATGCTTTCAGAACATCGTCAAGTGGACGATGAGCATTCTAAGTGATGTGTTCTACAAAGGTAATCGTAGCCTCAAGCCTCATCAACCGCGAATGGCTAAAACAGGGGAGGTGCAGCAAAGCTAAGTGGGTCATGCCCAAGTAGGACGAGATTCACCCCTGTCTAAATGTCCCTTTAATTTCGGCTGTGTGGTGCGGTTGCTGATCACAACTGCGGGGTGGTCTTGTTCGGAACTGTTCAGTAAGGAATGGTTCCGGCTTTGTGTTACAGGGGATTGGGAGTGATCCTTGGTACGTTGATCTAGGCCACGTACTGTGACGGACGGTACCCCAGTAGCCCTGCCATTGTATGGAATCCAAAATCCAATATGTGCCCTCGGTTTTGATTGTATTACCCACTTTTGTGGCTAGTAGCTGGAATTTAATGAATGTAACAATTTCGGCTATTTCTTATTTACTTGAAAACCCTAGACCTATTATAATATCACCGGATTTCCTATCAAATGTTTTGGTTAGCGTAAAGTAAAAACTTTTCCATGTTTATGTGTGGGAAGTCTTACGTGATACCTTTTCTTTTCAAAGGTTTTTCAAAAGTTAAGCAACTTTAACATGTTACTCACACCAGACCCATGTCTAACCCGGAGTTTATTTCTGTTTTCTTAAACTCTTAGGTACTCAAATTTTTATGAGTAGCCAAGGGATTCGGGTTAGCTTTGACGAATTGTGGAGGAGAAATGGAGCAGGAGGCTTCTGCGTGTAGATATATATAGTGTTCCGCTGTGTTGGTATCTCTGAGTGGTTTCTTTGTATTGTATTGAGTTGTAATAACTAGACAGATGTTTATAACTGTCTAGTATGTGATATATTGTCTGTGTAACTCTGATAATTGTTGTATACTATGTAATACTTGTGTTATTAATATAATTTATTCGTTCCGCTGTTAAGATTCTGATGTTGCTTCTTCTTTCTCTTCTTTCTTTTCTCTTTTCTATCCCTTTCTTTCTTCAAGACGATGCGTCATTCTGTGGAGATGAATGGCGGGTCGTCTCATGATCCCTCTTCATCAACTGAGAGCAATGAATCCTTCAAAGAACCAAGCGAATCCAGCAGAGAAATACATATAAATCGTGTCCATTGACAGCCTTGAATTCCGGTTCATGGGCTTTGTTACCTACGACAGTGTCGTGAAGAGTTTGCAACAAGCTTTGCAATATACTAGTATTACAACACACTCCACGTTAGCAAATCTTTACCATCATGTTTATTATTAACGATTGAACGCTGTTTCAGTATGCAACAGAGTTTGCAAACCAAGCATGCAACCAATTTGCAAATCTAAGCATGCAAACTTAGTTTGCAAAACTGAGCACACAAACTGAGCTTGCAAACTGAACACACAAACTGAGCATGTAGCAAAATCGATGCAAATTGGGTTTGCAAACTCAATTCGCAAATGCTAATTGAGTTTGATTAACATGTATTTTTCATACTAAGTTTGCGAATTCATAAATACAAAAAAAATAGAACCTGAGTTGTAACACGGTCTTTAACCTTTTGATTTTGAAGGTATAAGTTTTTATGCAGGAACTTGAAGAAGGGCGCTTTGGATTGTTGTATTGGACGTTGAAGTATATTCAAAACCATTAGAGTTTGGAGTGGATGATCAGGAATAGTTAGGTTAACCGTAAGTTAAATTTTAAGTGTATTTTGAATTTTTTTTGAATCTTATGTTGTAATAATATCTGAATATATGACATTGTGGTATTTTAGATATGTGAATAATTGTTTATGATATATTATACTACATTTGCAGAGCGTTTTTACTTTGCATTGAATATGTATGATGAATTATTTGTGACATGGAAACCATTATTTGCAGAGTGTTTATATTTAAACTTTGCGTTTAAGTTTTGGTGTGTATATATATATATATGTGTGTGTGTGTGTGTGTGTGTGTGTGTGTGTGTGTGTTACTAAATAATCATTTTACAATACTTATAAGCGTTACCGTATATTTCTGTACCAACACTTATAAGTGTTACCGTATATTTCGTTACCAACACTTATAAGCGTTACCGTATATTTCTGTACCGACACTTATAAGTGTTATCGTATATTTCGTTACCAACACTTATAAGCATTACCGTATATTTATGTACCAATACTTGTAAGTGTTAGTAATATGTATGTTTGTAACACTTATAAGTGTTACAAATTTGGCAGCTCCATTCCTCACAGTCCATTAGTAACACTTATAAAGCGTTACTGAAATTATTTGTAATACTTATAAATGTTAGAATTTAATTGTTTTGGTGTAGTGCGAATGAGCATTTGGAGTGCTTCAAGGTGGGTTTCATATATTAAGAAAAGAGATATACTACCACGTTCCGGCGGTATTATCTGACATCATGTATAGTTGTATTATTTTACATAATATGATTGTTGAAGAAGAACGTGGTGGGTATGAGCTTCAACCGAGAAATTATCCAGACGTTGCTGTGGCATTTCAAAAAAACTTTTAAGGACCTTAATACTTTTATTGAATACTTGCAAAGAGTATAAGACATTCGAGATCCACAAGCTCATCTTGATCCAAGAGAAGAACTAGTGGAACACTACTGGAAATATATAGGAAACCATTAATAGAAGTGATGTTTAGATAGTGTGTGTTTCACTTATGTATTTTAATAAGTTGTTGTTGACATTTTGTAATAGCGTCTGTGTTTGAATTTGTTATATCTATTGTACTAAGTTGTTGTTGACGTGTTAATAATAACAACAACAGTGAGAATGACAAAACAAGAATGACAACAAACTATAATAATAGCAATAACAAAAAAATGACAACAATAGCATTACCAATAACTGCAACTAAAACAGCAACAACCACGATAACAACAACACTAACAATGACACTACAACTTACACTTAGGAGAACAAATAATAGATGCAATGCTAAGATACATAGTAAAAACTTAATTTCGTACAAACCCTCATGACGTCTATGGTACTCCTCAAGTTGCTTATTCATATACAACATTTGCACTGGATTGAGTTTGTTTAGCTTGCAACTCAAAAGAGCAATATTATCGACTCTTTGTTGTCGAGCTAATTTTTATTTTCTTAACTCTAGCTCGTCAATTCTTAACTATTGTTTTTCATCATGACGTCGTTGTTTTTTCTTTTCCTTTTCATGTCTCTTTGTTCTTTTGTTTCCATGTATAGTTTATTTGCATATTCAGCGGCCGTCATTCGCTCACCAATATGTTCAAAATGTGCGCTGTAATCGGTGTCGGTTTTTTTTTTCCCCTTGAACTTCCCCGGAGGCCGTCCACCTGTGGTAGTTGTGAAGGGGTGTCTTCATATGGATCAAAACTACCAAGGATAGATCCATCTCCCATCTTTCTAGGAAGAAAGTGCATTATTGAGTATTTTTTGGCACTCGACTTCGTTTTTCTTTTTGCGAGTATGTCATAGAAATGGCGCATGTTGAACGATTAATTATTATCTTCAAACATATATATTGCATTTGCTTGTAAATGATGAAGTACCATAAGAAAAATAAAATATAGAACTTGATAATTTGAATTGCAAATTTAAAATCGCTGCCAGGTCTTTGTCGTTTGCCCCACTTTGTTGTCTTGAATGCAGTTTAGCCATTATTTCTTTCCAATGTTGGCAAACGACGTTTATTCTTTTCCAAGACCGCTTCAAAAAATCAACAGTTCTTGGAAGACTATTTGGACTTCGACGGTTAAACAAATTGCGTATAGAATTCCAAAAAGAAATTTAGGAGATGAAGATTGTTGAGATTTTTCTTTTGGATTTTTCGACATTAATGAAACTGTTCGAAAATAATTTGTTGATGAGAGTAAGAAATGTAAAATAGATGGTGTAAATTAAATTTTGTAATTGGTAAGTTATGTAGAGAGAGAAAAAGAGAGATAGAGAACAGCCATTTACATGACCGTTGCCACTTAGCCGTGGCAAGGGGCAACGGTTATGTAAATGGTCGTTCTCAAAATAAAAGCATAGTCGTACATAATAAAGCTGGTTAAGCTTGACGGGTTTTATTTTTGCCTGTTAAGCCTTCAACCCTTTGGGTTGCTTAGGCTTGTCAAAGCAGCTCAGAAGAGCACAATTGCTTCTCAGCAAACAGTCGGTTGAAAATGCTCCAGGGAAAATGTACTTATCCAACATTATCATCATTTCATTAACAGCTTAGACAGAACTTTATGAATTACCGTTTCTGTACATATTATAGAAAATAATGACATCTTTCCCTAGAATCATTAAAAACGATGAATAACTATAGAATATCTATGCAATTAAGCCGTACTTCTTTGTACTTGTACATCATAAACCCCAAAGGCGTAGGTTGTAGAAAGTAGGCAGGGGTTAATACCAAACTCAAAGTCTTGTCCACTACGTAACGTCTAATCGATTTTCTTTTTCATTTCATCCCGACAACACGAGAAAAATAAATTCTTGTTGCGGAAATAAAATGAAAAGAAACAGCCCTAAATCTACGGTATCTCTACTTTAGGGATGACATGAATGAGTCCATGCCTTTCTATGTACGATTCTATCTGCCTTCACATTTTGTTTAAAGTTCATTGATCTAGATGTCAGTTGTCATATTTGTCAAATGTATCCTTCGAACCAACTGTCCTCTTTTTAATAATGTACATCAGTCAAAGGAAGATGAATGGAGATGGCAAAATATTCATATGAAAAAAAAGGAGGGAGAAGTTCATTTATTGCGTTCTTTTTTATCATACTAAAATATGTTAATATCATTCTTTTTTATCTACTATAAAAGCCTTGCATTAGAAAAACTTTTAGTTTTAAAGAGCCGACTCAACCATGTTTAATCGGTCTTGGTTAACATTCGAACTTAATATCTTACAGCTTTACGCATGTGTGATCTAATAGTCTTACCACAAAACACATAAAAAAAAAACCTTGAAATCAACATCTTCTAAACATACGGTTCTTCAAATTTAAGAAACAAGTTGTCGTTTCATTTTTTTGTTTTTTCTTACCCACATAATCGATTTGTTAAATAATTTCATAACTTAACTATAAAAGTATTGGATTATCTTATTGACTTTAGACGATATGAAATGCTATCAAAGAAAATTTTATAAATTTATATGGGAATAGATCTTTTTTTAATTTTAAAAATTAGAAAAGTTACACTTATGCATTAAAAATAATTTGTTATAGAATTTTTAATTAACATTTATTATCAATTATTGATTTTAATAGTCAATGTATTAATTGTAATTAGCTAAATTTTTGGGTAAATTGAAATAAAATAACATTTATAAATCATAAAGTAAACTAATGTCGGGGTCTGAACAGACTAAACCACTGGAGCGACTGATCTTTCATCTGGTTTGGTCTTGGCAGTATCACAATAAAGTGAAAGTCAGTAAGCAGCCAATCATCCTAAAAGGCGACCGAAAGCTGGACGTCAGCTCCATTACAACTAGCTTCAACTCTTTATTGCTAGTATCATGCACATATTTGTTTATGCGTCCCAGCTCGGTCTGAATCAGGCATCCCTGACATGCCGTACTCCTTGGCTAACGTACTTGCATTCTCTCAATCTTGTTCTGTCCCTTGATGGCTTATATCCTTTATGCTGTGCGACAACTAATATGACTTTCCACCAATAGACTTCAATTATCATCCAGTTCTACAGAAAGATAACGATGCCAAACTTTGCCTACCAACCGTAACAACGCTAATGCTTTTCTACAGCTTACGGAACTTGATTACCAATTACGGTGAAGTACAACATTAAAGTCATGATTCAATTCGATAACATTTATCAATTAACTGTATTTCTTGAGCCAAAAATTATGAGTTTAACTTGATTACCAATTACGGTGATATTAACCTTCTATTCGAAGGAGACTATCCCCTCTTGAATAATGCTTCATTTCACGTTGTTCAGCTTACACCCAACCATGGCTTTAATCCAAAACCGCTGTTATGTGATTAACCACAGTTAAAGTATAGTTAAACACTTAAGGTTCACATTATTCTCAAGCCAAAATAATCACTGTACATCATCACATGAGATCTTCTTTTTGACTTTATAATTATTTAATTGAAGGTCCTCGGTGAGTCGTTTTATAACTGTTCCAAACTATCATATGTACGTAACTCGTTGGTGCCTTTAACGTTCATGAGTAATTGAATACCCGTCGTATGAGAAGTGTTGTGTACAATAATCCCAAAGAATGTGTCAATATCCTGTTCGATCTATCAATATAATGTTCGTGATACATTTTGACTAGGAACAATTAAGGTACATGTGTATATAACGATATAAAATCACCTAAGGTGAGGTGATGTGTGAATGTTACTTTTTGAATTGTTAAATATCAATCGCTAATTGAATTCACATCTGTGAGTCATACAACCTCATTTGTGAATTCTTAAAAAAAACCACACAATTTATTTAGTATATGAAGTATTATAAATTAACTAAACTTAAGGATGTTAATTATTAATATATTTGACGTTTGAGTTGTTTTTAGTAATGTGTAGCTTCAAGAAATTTTCTGTGTAATTAGTAATTGTTTGGATGTATATATGAATGTTATATGTGCACATATTCATATATGATATCGATATGTATATTTAAACAGACTTTAAATATAAATAACTACTTAAATGGGCTAAGATATTTTTGACCCACATTTGACATGGTATGGCCGATCATAGAGGGGTTTGGTCTTAGATCTAGCTTGAAATGGTACGGGAGAATGAGAAAAAGGTGATAGATATTTCTCCCTCTTTAATTACCAACCTAAACTAAGCTTATTTTGACTTGATGTTCACAACCTTGGTCGCCACCATCTTATTGTTGTATACCCCACTAAGACAAGCTGCCTTCAACCAAATACATTCAAATACAAACACAAACTTGGTAGCATTCAATTGTTGCAATCACGAAGGGTGAATTAGAGTTTATTCACAAATTAAGGTATGTCTCGAAGTTAGTGGAAGCGATAACATTATTCGTAGGTTTTGGATATGATCTAAAATCGAATACAACAGTGGCGTTTATCGGAGTTTAGCATGTAAATTGATAGAGATATCAAATAGTTTTATTTTCAGTCAAAATGCAATGGAAGCATGTGTCTATAAGAAGGAATATTAAAGGTTCTAAAATATTTCTAATCTTTAAATAAAAACATACTACTAATCGTTAACGATGTACACATGTTAAAATCGGTTTAGTATAGTTGTTTAATTATCAATATAGGATTTGATAGAGACATCTTTTATACTCGGTATTAAAGGATGTTGGATAGCCCTAATCTATATATACAAACACCATATTAAATTGTTTAATATAGAAAATATAATGTAGATCCATTATGCATCGAAAACTAAAATCATCACATATGTTATGTAGAGTGGTGTACTAGATGTCGCTTATACACTTGGTGTATTAAAGGGTATCAAGTTTAAGGTAAAATCATAGAATGGTAGTAAGGTGTATTCATGAGTATCTACGAAGTGTTAGAGAGTTTTTTATGGACTTGTGAAGGAATGTTCAGACTTATTCTTCAAACTGAAACTGAAACTGAATGTAGCATGCCAGTAATAAATTCAACCTTAATTAAAGAAATTTAAGCTGGAAATGTTCCAAGCAAGAAATTATGTCTAATTCAACCGATAGACTGAGTACACCATCTTGAACAACGTTGCAACGATAGCAATGTGTGTATGTATGTGCACAAATTTACGACTGAGCTAAAGGTCATTTCAAATGGTAAGAATCTCATGACATTGGTACGTGATAACAATGACACTATGCTGACCGCAAAAGAGCCTAGGGCTCATAGGAAGTCAAAAACACACTCCTCAAAGTTCTAGAAAACAAAGGAGATTAATCAACGACGAAGAGACGTTTATTGATAGAGTAAATAATAAAACAATATAGCGTGTCTGTTCATGAAGGAACTAGCCTAATCCGTTATGAGAAAATCGATTGAAGGAATGATTGAGCATCCTTAATTGGCCTCATGTATAAGTGGGAAACAGAGAGAGTTAGTCATATGCCATAGTGGCAATTATATTGTTTGTTACATATATCTAACTCTGTAATCAATCTTTTTCGTAATAAAGATGTTTGTTTTCTTTTATACATATTTTTTATATCGTGATATAATTAATTTAAAGTATATTAATAAGAATATCCGTAATAAAATATTATGCGATTGTAGTTGCAAGTAGTTGCGGTCATGTGTATTAATCACAATAAAAAATAACATGTAGTTTTAAATATTTTTGATAAGATGTTTTGAGAAAGGATATCTATGCATCCACTAAGATAAGAGTATACGTAATGCTCTCTAAACACTGGGCAATGTATTACTTTTGGTTATTAGGGGCACTAAGGAGTTACATATTTATAGTTATTGGGTAACTATAGAATGATTAGACCGAAGGTTTCCTATTCGCTGATAACAACTAGGTCAAACAGGGAATCTCATGTATGTAGTATGATTCTCTTGACTTAAAAATACTATGTAACTTTTTTTTATGGAACTCCACTTTAATTATAATTAAATCGTGGCATGACGACCATTGAGCAACTATAGTTGAGTCTGAGTAGAAGCATAAGAAGTGAAGCACTACTCAATAGAGAATTCGTCTCATCGGTTGTACGAGGTTAGTATCATGGTTAGTCGTAGTCAAATTAAAGTCAAATCTCTAGTTAGAGTAGAAAATTTAATAATAAATGTTATTATTAAACCAAGTGTTTATGGACAGAACTATTAAATATGGAAATATTGGAGCTTTGACCGGTACCAAACTCAATATACCCTAAACTTATATAGTGTTGATGAAGAGAACATGTGTAAATTATTGCCACTACTGGTACTGCATAAGGTGACGTAAAATATGATTTTACCAGAAAGATCTCTAAGCGATGAATTTGGCCAAACCGTCACATTACCAGCTAAGGCGACATATGAACTTTAATATTGAGTTGTTCAATATTTATTGATGATTGAATTCACGCATCCAAATCAAAAAAATTTATTTTTGAATTCTCCAAAATACTGTAGGATTAAATTGGTTCATAAAATATTATAAATTAATTAATATTTAAGAAATATTATATTAATGTATTTGATGTTTGGAGTGTTATTAGTTAGTGGGTAACTTCTATAAAGTTTCTCGGTCCTATTAATAATTATTTGGATGTATATTTTTTAAGAAAAATTAGTGACCCTCTCAACAAGGATAGCACCAACGTAATTTTATCCCACACTTAAAAGGGATACTAATAACAAGCCTAACAGGTTGCAAAAACCCTTCGTACCTAAATAAAAAGAAAAATCCTCTCAGTCTTATAGACTAGAGAACCAATGAGGCTAGTAAAAACGTAGGTAGGCCAACTCGAGGTGATGCCCACTAGGACTCAATACGATAGAGGTCGATGTGTTGTGTAAGTCATGGTTAGCTATATAAATAGAAGCCAAAGTCAGTCAGCATTAGAGATCTATCATAAAAGATGGTCAAGGCTAATCGTTCTAGATTTTAGACCTAGACTTAATTATAAGTTAATTAGGAGTTTGTAGGAGAGGAAGGTGGAAGGTCTTTTCATTTCTCAATAAATACCAAATCATCCACATTCATTTATGCAACAACCCGAATGCCAGTGGTCCGTATTTTTTGCAAAAATGCTAAAAACCAAGCCGACTGAAGCCCGAATTGGGTATCTGGTATCCTGTAAATAGGCAAAGACAAATATACCGAAGCTCGATAATTTATCTCAAAGCAAGATAGACTAAAATATAATAGTTAGTAAATACTCAACAATATAATAACACTCTTTAAACAAGTGTCTTACATTTGTGAAGTCTCTGCCATCTACTTAACCTGTATGGTGTTATAAGGAGGGGGTCAAAACTAAAGTTCTATTGAATGGATAAATTATACACTTCTAAGCTTAATTCTACACATACAATTTTATTTCCATTTACTATTATATTAGGTTTATAATACTCTCGCCTCCGTTCGTGAACCGCACTCATCTACTCCATAGTAGATTAAAACCTAATAACCAATGTATACATATATGTAGCTATATGCCCAATGACCATATTGGTCCGAGGTACCACCCATGGTACCTTCCGTATCATCCTCGAAAAAGGCTCCATCATCTTGCTCCGTAGCTATATCTATAAAGGACTGCTTCGTAAGGCCTACAATATATATACTCCATCATCTTGCTCCATGAGCATTCCGTAGCTACATCTGTGAAGGACTGCTTCATAAGGCCTGTAATACAGATGTTCCACTAGTTACTATGAAAACGTAAATCGCGTCCGCACTAGTCTATGCCAGTGCTCGGACATCCACAATGTACTACCCAGTGCGTACACTGAGGACTACGCAATCGTTCTATCCACCATCTGAATCCCGCCAACAAGGTCTAACTTGTACGGAATTCAGTCGAGGATTTTCTATATCTATAAATGACTGCTTCGTTAGGCCTACAATACAGATATTCTAGTTGGTCCATCTCTTTTCTCGTGGTGGCTATGACCTCACACACCATCCCTCAACTAAATTGAAATACCTCTAAAGAGTTAAGTGGTTGTGCCCTACTGCAAACAATCTAACATCCAATTGGCGGCGTCCCCCATCCAATGTCTCGATAGTGAAAAAATCATCGACTTATTGGTTTAACTCTAGTCTTTCCCGAAATCGCTTTTGGTCTTGATTGTGGCCGATATCTGCATGCGTTTATCCTTAAACTTACTTGCAACTACTGGACATACTAATACTCTACTTCGAATATCAAGCCTTTCTGACTGTCTACAAAAGTCTGCTTCGTTATGCCTACAATGCAAATGCAGTCAAGACATACTATCTTGATAGAACATCTACAGACCTACCTCCGGGGGGAGGGGGGACAACTTCGTTAGGCCTACCCAGAGGGTCATCCTAGAGTTTCCTCACATCCCATTGAAGTCTCATGCTTCTTTGAAGCCCAAAAATACTAAGTTGCACGTGCTTCTTCATTTCTGAAATCCGTGATGAACTACTTCATTAGGCGCTTCATCCTTTGGGCTACTCCAAACGCATCTCAATTCTTCTATTAGACCATAAGTCTAATCTTTTAATTTGCATTTAGTTTACTTTACTTATTCTTTTGGCTACTTATTTACCCTAATTAGCATGTTCTTGCCCTCATCTCGCTTCTGGCTATTGTGAGACAACCATTGATCTAATAGGGAATGCAAATTGGTATTGTCATTTCTTGCTTATTAACTTAATTTAAGTCTTAAGTTTATTAAATAAGCATCTTTTATTATACTTGCTTATTAATTTGATAGAAATCTAAAATAAGCTTTTACTACTTATCTTTGCTATCATTGCTTATTTATTCTAAGTTTTCAAATAAGCCTCTCTATTCTTTTACTTAATCATAACTTATGCTATAATTATACTAGTAATTGTTGCTATTATTTCATTTAAAATTTGTATACAATTACAAGTGTTTCTTTTCTGTTCTAGTCTGTCTTCTTTTATTATGATATGAAATTCTTTTTAATTCTCTTTTATTATATAATAAACTTATCATAATAACCATCTTTTTATATAGTCTACGTGGTAAATGCAGACCTAGATTCGTTTATTGTTCACAGCCTTAATTTCTTATCTAATAATTTATTTGATTCATTTCATACTCTACCTTATTCATTTATTTTTATCTAGGAAGTAATTCTACTTTATTTGGTTGGTTGTGAAAGCTATACTAAAATCTAATTCCATAATTTAATACTAAATAATACTATAGACAATAATTCGTAACTGCAAAATATTCTTTTTATTATTTTGGGCTTGTGTAAAATACAATGGTCTCTTTATTTCACACTAGTTTCCTTCTTCTTTCTTTTTATTATTGCAGTTACATTTATTGTTATCTTTTAATTATTCAATTATAGAAATGTGTTCTAATTTCTAAACTGACCAATTAATCTATTACTTACTCCCCAAATTAAATTATCGGATAATTTATTGTTTCCGTTCGGCGTAATTTATTGCAGAACTCCACTTTCTAATTTTATTCCAATTTTACAATTTCTTATTTTACGTCTACTACTATAAAGTCTAGTATTTTAATCCATAACCGCGAATTCTCTTTCTAACTATATTATTTGCGTAAAAAGGGAATAAAAGGAACCAGTATTAAGGCTAAATTATGACTTTTAAAATAGATGTAAATAGCTGTAAATTTCTTACTTTTAGGCCTACGCATTTTTTAACTTTCAAGCCTAATTAAATATAAATAAAATTTACAGTGTTTACATAACTAATAGAATTAATTACTGTAATAAATTATCTAACGAAAATTCGACGATAATATATATTATAAACGTAAAAGAATATAATTAAATCAACTTACATGTCGTCCATAACTTCAATCTCTATCCCTTTCAATTTTCTATGCTTTTCTCCTCTTTCCCCCCTTTAATTCGCTGTAATTCTCTGATTTGTTTGCGCAATTCTATGATTTTCTTGTATGTATATCCTCGTTTAATTTTATTTTTTGTTTGGAAAAAGATTTGACTAATAGAGGAGAAAGGTAAAGGGAGAAGAGAAGAGGAGTTTGTTGTAAATGACAGCAGCTGATTCAGAAAGAATAGTGTGGGCTAGGATTAAGTTACGTTCAATTTATAGGTGTAGTGAACAACTGTGAACCATCCGATTAACTAGGGATGGGCGCGGGTCGGTTTGGAGTCCAAACCGCTTCCGCACCGCATCAAACGGTTAATCAAAAATAAAAAACCATTATATCAATCCTTTAAACGGTTCGGTTTTGGTCCGGTTTGAATATAATACGGTTCGGTCCGGTTTGAACCATATTAATTATGAAATAAAAGAATTACTTCCATCAACAATCAATTTACAAAGGCAACCGTGTGAAACTTTTACATTTAAATGTTAAAACACACAATGTTGTACTGAAATGAAAGATTAGTTTTTAATTGTATGAATATTCAATTTGACATTTATTTACAAGTGAGATTTTTTGGTAGATTAACCGAGCATCACATTAATCAATGCATAATCATTAAGGAAAATGACTAGAATAAGATTATAATTAGTTTTATTCACAAAAAAATGAGATGAAAAATATTATCCTAAAATTATAACTTCTTCTTTTATGTCAGCGATTATTATTAATATAACAACAACATACGCTAAAAATAGATTGTACATCGTTAGAATCTAAAATAGATAGAAGTTGCTTATATTTTTATCATAAGATTACTAACATAAATTTTCGGTTCGGTCTGGTTTAATATGGTTGGTTCAATCATCCAAACCGCAACCGAACCGTATCGATGCGGGTCGGTCCGGTTTGGGTTATCAGCTTTGGTCAGAAGATTCGGTGCGGGTTTCTGCACCGCTTTTGCGGTCCGGTGTGGACGGTTTCCGTATAGCAGTGCGGTTTATGCCCACCCCTACGATTAACCCTAAAACAATCATCGTCATCATTTATTGATTTGTTTACGTTAGCTTATAACGTATAATTTTCTAATGTTATTCATTTATTCCTTTGTTATACGACCCTATTAATTTGTGTTTCCTTCTAAATAAGATTCTTCCATTAATTATCCAATTAATTAAATCATACACACACACACACACACACATCCAATATTAATTGATTCTTATACGTTATAATTTTTTACCTATTTGAACACGTCAATTAATACCTCTATTAATTGATTGTAAATAAAAGTTATACTTTTTAATTTATTCTCATTAACTTACCTTCGTCATAAACTTAATTACTCCATTTGATTTTTATGTGCATTCCAATTCTTTTTTTTAACTTGGAAACAAATAATCCTATAATTGGCGTTTTCTTATAGCTAATTAATTTATATTCTACATTGCAATTATGTTAACTTAATTGATTTTATTTAATTATATAAAAATAAGGGGATTACAATTTAGCTCTTCCTCATTTTTCCATTTAAACCGCCCACTCCTTACTCCCTTCCCTCATGAACGAACTCCATTTCACCCACGAAAACATAAATAAAATTAATTTAAAGTGGATCATTCGATGCTAGCAACATCGAGTGATGAATCAAGCAATTTAAGAGGCTATTCAAATATCTACAAATCATTGCAATTACAAATGAACAAAATTCAATTATATACATACATATATGCACACACAAACATTTCAAAATTGTTAATACCTCAATTACTGATTTTGATGACAACAACCATATAAAAACATATAAAATGTAGATGCTAATGTTTTGCCAAGTTATATAGTATGTAGTGCAGAATATTACATAGGTGTTGAATCGAAAACTATGCAGTATAAAGACTCAAGAGATAGACATGAAGGCTTATGTGCTCGAAGATCAAGATATGAAGATCTCAAGATTATAATTTAGTGTATAGAGTCATAGTATTTATATCGTTAAAGTCCTTGATAGCAATCTTTGATCTCTATCTCCGATTTTCTAATCTATTATATTTTTAACCAAAATAAATTTCAAAATATTTTATAAAAGTTTTCAAAGTTTAAAATATTTATATACTATGTTTAAACTATTTTATGAAGTATCAATTTATTTTACAAAGTATAGGATTTTCTAAACTATTTAAAAGAAAATAGTTTTTAAAATACACAAACATATATCGCAATACATGCCTCGGGTATGTTGACATACATGCCGCTAATTGGTTTTCCAAATTTTAAAAGCAAGTGTCTATTCCTCACAACTCTTTACGAACAAACACACCTATTAATTTACTATATAAATGGGAGTTTAAACAAATTTTTGTTAACTGCTTACTTTTTTCCCTCCACTTACTCTTTTGAAAATTCCATTGAGAAATATACTCTATTCTTTTCAAAATCATAGAATTAACTCATATTTCATTTTATTGATTCGGTACTACTTCCTTTCTATTTTGTAAACATCTCTCACTCAATTCAAAGACTAAAGTGCTATCTAAGAGGCTATAAAATCCACTGTATCAAATGTACAAGAATTTGTCTTCGAAAAAACTATTAACTCTATTTGTATTTGGTTGGATGTGCTTGTAGCTCGTTCAAATTAAGTGGGTGTGCTTATAGCCCGTTCAAATCAAGTAGGTGTGCTTATAGCCCATTTAAATCAAGTTGGTGCGCTTGTAGCCAGTTCAAATCATGTGAATCTATCCTGAACTATGGAATCAGGAAAGTATATCTCGTAGCCTTGAAATCAAGACTGTAATGGGTTTGCTTGTTACCTGTCTAAAGTAGGCATTTGAAAATAAATTTGCACAAGAAATTGTATGGAACTGGATGTAGGAGAAATCTGAACCAATATAAAATCCCTAGTGTCATCTCTGTAACTCTCTACTTTACTTTATTGCTTTTATTTTTATCTATGATTGCATCTTTGATTGATTGTTGGTATATTTCTTTGTTAATAATCTATGATTTAATATTAATCTTGAAAGAAATTTAGAAAGATTTACATAAGTTAGAAAACACTACCCACCTCTCATCTAGTATTTAATTAGCCTTAAGATCGATAATTCCGCAACCCATATTTGGTACCAAAGCATTGGGTTTCCAAAAACTTGTAATTTGATTTTTGAAAGTATAGTTACAAGTAATATTTGTTATTACTCTTTTTAACACTTTTATGGAAAATTTGTTTATGAATTCAGTATGTTATTTTCAGTTAGATTAGAAACTAATTATTTTGAAAAGTCACTTGATATTTTGAAAAGGTATAATGTTGAATTGACTGAACAATTATGTTATAGGGATGATGGTGAATGGACACTTAATAATTATACATCACAAATCAAGAAAAACAAATAGATTTTAGCGAGCGGATGTTCAAAAGTTATGATGGAAGATCATGAGAAAGGAAAACAACAATGTAGATATATATGCTTGAAGACAAACAGATGTGCACGTAAATGTGCATATAATTACATTCAAATTTTATTTATTTTTATTTAAAATAAATGTCATAATTGGGTATTTTAACACGTTTGAACCAAAATTCAATTATTTTTAAATCATCATATATTCAACTTCATACATGAGCAAAATGTTCATTTTATGCATGTGTTAATTTGAGAATTTTGAATTGGACATTTTTAATGATTTTTATAGAGAATTGGATTCAAACGAAAGAGGTTTTCATGGAATATATTCATGCACAAAAGAATACGAAGAAATAAAGATGAAAACAATTCAAAATCATGATCATGGAGGACCCCACCTACCCACTTACCTAAATCTACAATTAGAAGCTAATGGACAACTAAGTGGAGGTTCAAGCTTCATGCATATTTGATAATGGATTAATTAGAGGCTAATGGTTACTTGGTGGCCACCCTTTCTAAAGGGCATTTTTGCGAAGCTCCCTAAAAATTGAATTAGGCTTTTGTGCATGTATAAATAGTCCTCTTATGTACATGTAAATGATCTTTTTATCTCTTTTAATTAGCAAGTTGTAAACACAAAATCAAAGTGTCATGAAATAAAAATGTCTTCCTAAGCTTTCTCTTTTCTACATGCCTTTATTTACTTTTATGTTCGTGTTTATTTCAATGCTCTCTTGTTTTCATTGTTAGTTTATTAGATTTACATTCATGCAAGTAGTGTAGTTTTAGTTTTATGCAAGTTGTTTCGTAGTTAATCTCCTTTTCTTCCTTTGTTTAGTTTCTACTTCTTCTTTTTTTAATCTTGAAATCTTTATGTGTTGAAATGATAACACAAATGCGAGGCTAAATCCCTACAATTTAGGGGTAATGAAGCTTTCTCTTAATCATATAGATTGAACATAATTTTCTATTTTATCATCTCTTTTGTGTTTTATGAGAAAATGGATGTCTATATCATTTTGCGTTTTATATTGAATTTTCATACAAAAATAGGCTATGATTATCACATTATTCACAAATTGCATTTTCATACAAATATGATTACGGCAATAAAGCTAAATTATAATTAAAATTTGATGATCTATGTTACTAATTAATAATAAATAGATCATGCTTAAAATAGATTTTAGTTTCAATCTTTATGTCATTTTTCATGAGAGTTTAAAATAAAAGTAGGATTAAAGTGTATTATAGTTTGATGGTTTAAGTTGTGATAATTAGTAACACAAATAGACCATACTTATGATAAATACATCACTAATCTTATTTAAATAAAAAAAGATGTCATAATTTATTTTGTGTTGATTTTCATGACAATAGGAAAGTGTATTTGCCTCTAAATTGATGTTTAATCACATAGTTATTAATCTCAATTTTTGCTTAGTTTTAGCATTTTTAGTTTTTGAAACAATCTCATCGTTCGGTCTAATTTGATTGAGTAATTTTATATTTAATTCTTTCCCTATGGATCGATCCGTACTCGCCACGTACTAGAATTGTACACTATGCGCTTGCGGTTATTTTATTACAATTTTTCGGTTATTTTCTAGTTCGATATGAAATTGGCCATCAAACAAGTTTTTGACGCTGTTGCCGGGGATGATAATGTAATTTTAATTTTACTGTTTGGATTATTTTTAGCTTTGCTTTGTTTTTTGTTTAATGTTAGTTCTTTCGAAGAAGAAAAAACATCTCTGTGATTGTTACATTTCAGTATTGTTCATTGTTACATATACCATCCCCTTGCATCATTTCCTCTCTACCTTCACTTGATATCTGTTGTTATTTGGTTTTAATTTTTCTTTCCATTCAATTTGCAATATACTAAAAAAAATTAGTTGCAATTGTTTTCATTTTTGGCTACTGTCTGCTTTTCATTTGTGTTGTTCATCCTATTCATTGCATTTGCATTGTTCATTTTCTTTTCTCTGTTTCATTTCATATATATATATATATATATATATATATATATGTATGTATGTATGTATGTATGTATAATACTTTACCAGATCCTCATTTTTTAGTTTCTGCTACAAACTACCTTGTGCATACCATTTTTTTCCTTTTCTTTGCATATTAATTGTTGTTCTCATCTTTCTATTTTCATTCTTGCATTCTCTATTTTTTGTGTCATCATTGTATGTTGCATTTCATTCTCCATTTCTCTTAAAAAGAAGACAACAGAGATATTTTGATTAAAAATTTGCATTCCTCTCTACATTTCTCTGTTACACTTGTTGTTCCTCTATTGTTCATATCTGTACGTTCATTTTTTTGTTGTTGTTACAAATAGTTTACATCCCACAACCTTTCCACTGCCAATACAATCTACGATTTCAACTTGCCAGACTTCGCAGCCCATCACCGCAACTTATCTCCATCCCCTTCCTGTAATCTCCACCATCGCAAACACCTTCATTCATCACAAAATCACCCTCCTCCACCTCTGCAAAAATCCAACAATTGTTCACCATCCTTCGCTGCCTTCACCACAAACTGCCACCACATCATCAAACTTCAGCTACCTGAAGTCTGACTTCCAACCACAAAACCCACCAACTACTCAAGCATCAGCAATACCCTGAACTAGCCATTAAAACCAAACCCTCAGCATCAACGACCTCGCCTTCAGCTACAATCATCCACATTGTTGTGGATTTTGCGGTTCGAGACGGATTTGATGGCGATAGAGATAAAGAAAATGTTGTACTTCCGACTTCAAGGATATATGGAATATATTCTTTCAGACAATAGTTCAACCCACCAGGTACAAACGGGTTATCGAACTATCGACTTTCAGGATTCAATGAAGCCCTATAACAGCGTAATCGGATTCAAAGTTTGTACGACTTTGATCCGACGAAGAACACTTAAGAAACTGTATCTGATGATGCAATTTGTAGAGAACAGATTGAAGAGGAAGAAGAGAGAAATTCTGCAATGGTTTCTGATTTTGCAACACCTTGGAGGCGTCACGAAACAGAGCAATAGAGGCACAGCGTTTTGCAACACTTTCTAGCGTTGCAGAATCGCTCTGGGAAGAAGAAGAAGATATTGAACTGTCTGCAATTGTTTCTGGGCGTCGCTATTTATAGACGTGAGGAGGTGTCTATTCGCTAAGCGTCACGACCGTTTGCAACGGTACGTAACTGTTGCGAACAGATTCAAACTTAAACGCCGCGACCTTTCATTTGCAACGTTCAGAAAACGTTACTAATTCCCGCCTTTATTCAAATTTAGATTTTTCGGTTCTGGGTCCTTAACAGGCCGAAAATCTGGCCCGTTACTGTTCATATATGATCCAAAAATATTTTCGGATCCGAACCCGAAACCCGTACCCAGCTCGGCTCGGTTCGGTTCGGTCGGACGGACGGCGGCGGCGCGCATGTGGTGTTGCATGACTTCTCTCTTCACAACAAAGTAAACACATGGGAGCCCCAAGGCCCCAACATCCACTTGAGAAATCTTTATTTATACAAATATCTTGTATAAGTTTCTATGATGTGGGACTAATTCTGTTCTACCTCTTTACTTCTTCTCTTCTAAAAACAAAACCCAAACCCAAAGCATTTTGAAAATTTTACAACAATCTCCCCCAATTTTAAAAATAAAATAAATAAATAAATAGGACGGCTGAATCACTAGAGTGACTTCCTACATACCCAAGTGGGATCAAGCCTATGTAGTTCTATGATCAAGTTTTGCATCATCGTGAAAACCAACACATAAATAAAAGGTATCTTTTGGATTTGAACCTTTACTTAGTGCAAACCATTCAAAGCCTTATCGAGATTCTATGGTGAACGAATCTTGAACCAAGTATCTCTAATGATAAAACCGGAACAATCACACATGTTGATTTCCTTAGGTAAAGTGTTCTGTATTGCTCAGCACGTTAATGGCCATGTGCTTAAATCCTGGTTCATGAGTCTACTTAGAAAGCGGTCTTACTTTCCTAGGAAACGGCCTGATTTCCATACTCATATAGGTAAGTCTCTTAAGGTGTTTCTGCGATACACCTTTTAAGGTTTCTAGACTTATTAAGAAAGTATATCCATCCTTTGTTCTTGCAGAATCCAACACTAAATATTATGGGATTATCAATTTAGTGTTCCATAATCATTCGCTTAACTTGTTGGTACCCATTGAACATTGTCTATCCTTTTCAAGACATAAGTTGGGTTTCTGTTAAGGATGATCAACCTTCTTTCACAGACCTTAGTCTCATTTCTTGTGACTTTATAGAAACCATTGCCTTTGGAAGACCTTTTGTAAGTGGGTCAGCCAAGTTTTTCTTCGTTTCTATGTAGTCAACAGTTATAACTCCTCTTTTGAGTAACTGTCTCACCATTTGATGTCTTACACTCACATGTCTAGACTTTCCATTATATGTCTTATTAGACACATTGTATATTGTTGCTTGATTGTCACAGTTAATCAAGACTGCTGGAGATGGCTTCTTCCACAAAGGGATTTCCATTAATAAATTCCTAAGCCATTCCGCTTCTTTACATGCATCTGCTAATGCAATCAATTCTGATAATATTGTTGAGTCAGAAATACAGGTCTGCTTCTTGGAAGCCCAAGACACAGCAGCGCCTCCTAATGTAAAGATCCATCCAGTCGTAGACTTGGATTTGGATTCTACGTTATTCCAGGTTGCATCACTATATCCTTCTATTACAGAAGGATATCCTTTATAATATAAACCATATTCAATGGTTCCTTTCAAATAAGCTAAAACTCTGGAAATGGCTTTCCAATGTTCGAAACCTGGATTACTCGTAAATCGACACAATATACTTATAGCATGCGCGATATCTGGTCTAGTGCAATGCATAACATACATAAGACTCCCAATAACACTGGAATACTCTAGTTAAGAGATAGTACGTCCAGTGTTCTTTTCTAATTTAATACTAGGATCTAAAGGAGTTGGTGCTGGTTTGTCATCGTAATAACCATACTTTTGTAGGAATTTCTCTATGTAATGGGATTGAGTTAGTAATAACTCCCCCTCTTTCCTAACAATTTTAATTCCCAGAATTACATCAGCCTCTCCTAGATCTTTCATATCGAATTTAGAAGACGGAAACTTTTTAGTTTCATTCACACAGGATATATTGGAACCAAATATCAGCATGTCATCAACGTATAAACATATTATAACAATACCGTTGTTATCCGATTTGCTATAAATACATTTATCAGCATCATTAACAATGAATCCATATGACAGTGCAACTTTATCAAACTTCTCATGCCATTGAATGGGAGCTTTCTTCAGGCCATAAAGAGATTTTACTAATTTGCAAACTTTCTTTTCTTGGCCTGGGGTTTTGAAACCTTCAGGTTGTTCCATATATATCTCTTCTTCTAAATCTCCATTTAGAAAAGCAGTCTTTACATCCATTTGATGTATGACTAATTTATGAATTGATGTAAGTGCAATTATACAACGTATAGAAGATATGCGAGCAACTGCAGCATATGTATCAAAATAATCTACTCCATGTCTTTGCTTATATCCCTTAGCAACTAATCTGGCTTTAAACTTATCAATGGATCCATTTGTATTCAACTTTTTCTTGAATATCCATTTACATCCTATAGGTTTAACACCAGGAGGTAAATCAGTTAAAACCCAAGTTTGGTTTAACATTATGGAATTCATTTCATCATTGATAGCTTCTTTCCAGAAATTTGAATCTCTAGAACTCATAGCTTTAGAATAAGTTTTGGGATCATCATCAACGTTCATTACATATTTAGTCACATTAAGGACTTCGTCCTTACTGCCTTCTACAAGATATGTAATGAAGTCAGGACCATAGTCCTTCTCTATTCTCGCTCTTTTACTTCTCCGTTGTTCAGTACTATTATCTGGTACTGACACTTCCTTGCTGTTTTGAGCTGGAGCATAATCATCATCATTGATATCATTAGTCATACTACGTTCTGGACTAGATGATCTCAATGGGATCTCAACAGTTTGATTTTCAAAAAATTCTACACCTACAGATTCTATAACTTCTAGGGTGTCAAGAATAAGAAATCTATAAGTTATACTATTAAGTGAATATCCTATGAAAACACATTTAAATGCTCTATTTCCTAACTTTGGTCGTTTAGGGTCTGGTTTTCTAACATAAGCTAAGCAACCCCAAACTTTAAGTCTAGTTAGGCTAGGTTTCCTATTAAACTATAATTCATAAGGGGAAATATTATTCTTTTTAAGTGGTACTCTATTCAAAATATAACATGCAGATAACATAGCATCACCCCATAGGTTATAAGGTAAATTAGAACTTATGAGCATGGAATTAACCATTTCTACTAAAGTTCTATTCTTCCTTTCAGCAACACCATTTTGTTTTGGTGTATATGGGGCAGTACATTGGTGAATTATACCTTGTTGTTTACAAAACAAGGTGAATTCATTTGAGAAATATTCACCACCACGATCTGAATGTAATATTTTAATTTTAACTCCTAATTGTGTTTCGACCTCTGCTTTGTAAATTTTGAATTTATCAAAAGCCTCATCTTTAGTTTTCATTAGATATACATATGCATGTCTATTATAATCATCAATGAATGTTATATAGTATTGGTTATCACCATAGGTGATATGACTTTTTAAGTCACCTACATCACTATATACCAAATCAAGCAAACCAGTTTTCCTTTCTACGGATTTAAAGGATTTCTGGTGTATTTTTGCTTGAACGCGTATTTCACATTTAGAGATGGTATCGGAATCACAATCAGAAATTAATCCTAATTTATTCATATTCCTAATGGAATTATAATTAACATGTCCTATTCTACCATGCCATAAATTAATAGAATCAACAATATAAACAGAAGATTTCTTTATTAGATTCAACTTAATCATGTCGTTACAAGAGTATCCCTGTCCAATGAATTTACCATTCTTAGACAACACTAGCTTATCAGACTCATACACCATCTTGAATCCTCCTTTGTTAAGAAGGTATCCAGAGACCAAATTCTTACACATATCGGGTACATAGAATACATTGACTAATGTAAGAACTTTTCCAGAGGTGAGAAGAAGTTCTATATTGCCTTTTCCCAGAACTTTGCTTGGAACCTTATTTGCTCCAGTAACTTCGTCGGCTTCTCCTTTATTTTCTTCGTAACTTTTGAACAGATTACGGTCGTTGCAAATGTGAATGGTTGCTCTAGTATCGAACCACCAATCATTATCATTGCCACTAACGGAGTTTGCCTCTTGCACTACAGCCACAAGCGAGTCTTCGACCACATTCACTTTTTGTTGTTTCTTCCGCAGACGGCAGTCTCGGGCATAGTGGCTGGGCTTGTTACAAAAATAACAAGCACCTTTCTTTTTGTTGTTAATTTTGGAATGATTTTTCTTAAACTGTGTCTCATTCTTTGGCTTTAATTTATCAGTAATTTCAACATTATTTGCCTTAGAATGGGACTCAGTTTGTGGATTATCATCAAGATCGCGTTTGCGAGAGTCTTCTTCAATACGAAGATGACGCTGTAAACCGTCAAAATATAATCTATTTCCGCATGCTTCATCTTTTTCGTATAATCATTCCAACTATGCGGAAGTCTAGAAATTATAACTCCAACAACAAATGATTCAGGGAGATCAATTCCAACATCTTTAAGTTGATTCACCAACAGTAAGATTTCGCTTACTTGTCCAATTATGGACTTATTGGTGACCATTTTGAAATCCATAAAATTAGAAATAAGAAACTTTTTATTACTTGCCTCGGATATGCGGTACTTATTTTCCAAAGCAGTCCAGAGTGCCTTCGCTGTTTCCAAGGTCCTATGAGCATTATAGACTGGGGTAGATAGCGCATTTAGAATATGGCCTCTGCATAGGAAATCATCCTCTTTGCGCTTTGCACGTTTAGCCTTTAGAGCAGCATCGTCTTTATCAGTTTCCTCCGGGATTTCTTCCAAGTCATCTTCCAAAATGTAGAATAACTTGACGGTGACCAAGAAAAATTTCATCGTCTCTTGCCAACGAGTGAAATTGTCGCCATCAAAACGCTCCAATCGAGTTAGATGCTGATTCATAACTTGTAAAGCGCTCGAACCTTCCATGGTTGAAGAAATATTGTCTGAAAATTTGTTGTGGATTTTGCGGTTCGAGATGGATTTGATGACAATAGAGGTAAAGACAATGCTGTACTTCCAACTTCAAGGATCTATGGAATAGATTCTTTCAGACAATAGTTCAACCCACCAGGTACAAACGGGTTATCGAACTATCGACTTTCAGGATTCAATGAAGCCCTATAACAGCGTAATCGGATTCAAAGTTTGTACGACTTTGATCCGACGAAGAACACTTCAGAAACTATATCTGATGATGCAATTTGTGGAGAACAGATTGAAGAGGAAGAAGAGAGCAATTCTGCAATGGTTTCTGATTTTGCAACACCTTGGAGGCGTCACAAAACAGAGCAATAGAGGCACAACATTTTGCAACACTTTCTAGCATTGCAGAATCGCTCTGGGAAGAAGAAGAAGATATTGAACTGTCTGCAACTGTTTCTAGGCGTCGCTATTTATAGACGTGAGGAGGTGTCTATTCGCCAAGCGTCACGACCGTTTGCAACGGTTCGTAACTGTTGCGAATAGATTCAAACTTAAACGCCGCGACCTTTCATTTGCAACGTTCAGAAAACGTTACTATCCCGCCTTTATTCAAATTTAGATTTTCCGGTTCTGGGTCCTTAACGGGCCGAAAATCTGGCCCGTTACTGTTCATATATGATCCAAAAATATTTTCGGATCCGAACCCGAAACCCGTACCCGGCCCGGTTCGGTCGGACGGACGGCGGCGGCGCGCGTGTGGTGTTGCATGACTTCTCTCCTCACAACAAAGCAAACACGTGGGAGCCCCAAGGCCCCAACATCCACTTGAGAAATCTTTATTTATACAAATATCTTGTATAAGTTTCTATGATGTGGGACTAATTCTCTTCTACCTCTTTACTTCTTCTCTTCTAAAAACAAATCCCAAACCCAACGCATTTTGAAAATTTTACAACACACATCAACTTGACCTCATCGCGACCCGTCTCTTGCATCAAATATCCATCACCTGAGTGTAACAGCCCCATCGCCTGAAACCGCTTCACCAATCTCCAATTGCCAAACCCCCAACCACTTTACTCAAAAATCTTCCTCCACTTACGACCTCTGCACTCACACTAAAGAATACGTCTTCGAACGTAAGCTGCAATTCCTTTCACCTCAGCAATTCCCAATTCGACAATTCCTAATTCGCCAAACCCACCACCAGAAACTCAAAGCGACTTCAGGCTTCTTCTTCGCCTTCATCCTTTCGACAATCGAAACCCACAAGAACAAAACCGCGACAGTCGAAGTTGTGACTCTTTTGATTCGCGAATCCTTTTTTTCTTTTTCTTTTTTTTGTTTTGTTTCCGATCGTTTGTTTTAATCTTCTGTACATTTTGTTCAAGTAATTTTAACCAGAGGAGATAAATTTTTGCTGGTTTGGGCCAAGGATTGTTGAATGGGCTGAGTTTGGATTAGTTTTTTTATTTTGGTTTAAATCCTTTTCTTTTCTTTTGTTCAAGTATCATCTTATTAAAAAAATTAATCTGTTTTGTTTTCATTTGTGTGGTCTTCACTTGTTTTGTTTTGGTTTTATATTCGATATAATTTTTTTTGGTATGTATCTTTTTTGAAATTTCAGGTTGCCAAAGCAGAAAAATCGCAAGGAAAATAATTGCTTTTCTTGCTTATAAAAAAACACCGCTAAAAAAATTGCTAATAATTATGCATGCTCTAGTATCGTGCCATTTTCCCTTGTTTTATTTGAATCGCATTGTTGGTTGCTTGGATTTGCGTTTATATATAAAAAAATTCAAAAAAAAGAAAGAAAACAACAACAAACTTCATTTTAGTTGCATTGTTAATTCACATTTAATTTTTGTTTTGCATTGATCTCATCTTATTTTTATTTTTAGGGTCAATACCCCAAGTCACATAAGGTGAGAGATTTCATCACCCTTTTCTTGGCCCGAAAATTGCATTTCATCTTAGAAAATTGACTAACAACAAAGGTTAGACGTTGGACTTAAGAGTGTCGTAAGCTCACATACGGCTTAATTGTATTTTGACAATTTTCTTCTTTGAACAGTTTTATTTCTTGGTGTCTAGGCTACGGCAGAGCAATAACCAGCTATAAATATTACGGTGATTCATAAATATTATACTGGTTGTTACTATGAAGGTACTTAAACTTTCGGTTACATTGCTACGGTGATGCATGGTGCACCGATAACCCCTGCCTGTTATCTGGCTAAGAAATATTTTTATCGATTTAAGACAAAGTGTGATTATAATTTTGGGTTAGGAGCTACTAAGTACAGAAAATTTGTGATTAAATCCTTTGCATTCATTTAGTTGCATTAGTTCATGCATATATATAAAAAAAAATCCAAAAGGCAAAAGCAAAAAAAAATGTAAGTTTTACTTAAAAAAAATCCTTTTGGTAAATATTTGAAAATTTAAAAACATTTTTTTACAAAACATAAGCATATAATTTTTTTTGAAAATAAAAAAAAAAGAAACAAAAATCAAATTTCCCTTTTAAAAATAAATTCCTTTTCTTAAATATTTTCCGCTTAAAAAAAAAGAGGAAATCAACTACAATTTCTCACTTCATTTTCTAAATCTTGCCTCTTTCTCTTGAATTCGATTCTTACTTCGTTTTCTTCTCAACTTTCGCTAGTGCATGTGTACTTGGACTCGTGACACTTCTACGAATACTTGGATTCGAGACCCTTCTACAAATTGTTTAACTCGAACAAACAATCTTCCTGAAATGGCAAATGAGAACGCCCCTCGAACACTTATGGATATAATCTTCCCCAATCGAGTTTCTATCCCTTCTTGCATCACCTTGCCCACCCCGACGGGCAATCACTTTGAGGTTCATTCGAATCACATTAACACGCTTTCGAAATTCGACAATCTTGAACATGAGGATCCTTATATCTTTTTAACCAAATTTGAAAAAGTTTGTGCAATCCTTAAACCATAATAGCTATGTGACGATGGAATCAAACTTAGGTTAATTCCATTCACACTTATCGATTATGCTGAAAAATGATTGTGTAGTTTGCATTCGAATTTGATCAAAACTTGGGAAGATTTTACTACAACCTTCTTAAAGAAGTTTTATCCCTTGGAAAAAACAACAAAAGTTCGAAATGAAATTATAAATTTTCATCAATTCGGGGGTGAATCATTTGCAAAATACTTTGAAAGATTTAAGGAACTTTTAATCAAATGTCCACACCATAACATTGAAAAATGTACTCTTTGCCAACTTCTATACAATGGACTTGATAACAATTCTCGAGTAATGCTAGAATCGATGTGCCAAGGAAATTTTCTACCCCAACATCACGATGCCGCTTGGCAATTTCTTGAAAACTTGTCCGAAAAATCATCACAATGGGAACGATCTAACGAGAAGTCGATCTATTCCCGATCAAGCGCTCATTTAGTGGGATCCTCTTTGGCCTTAGAATCGAAAATCGGTGCAATGATAGCCATATTTGATAATATCATTTCCCCAAATCAAATGAACCTAGCTTCTCATGTCCTGTGTTACAAATGCAACGATCCTAATCACATCGCCGATCAGTGTCCATACTCGTTAGAACAAACCGATGCTTTTAATAAAGTTAGGAATGATCTGTTTTCTCTAATGTACAATCCTGCTTGGAAAAATCATCCTAACTTCGCTTGGAATCAAAACAATTCTAAAACGAGTTCGATTCGACCATCTTTTCTATCATTTCCGAACAGTGCTTCAAATTCGGATCCTCCTTTTCAACCGAAACAATTTCAACAAAATTTTGCGACTCCTTCTCAAAACCAAGCACAACAATCTTTTGTTCCTCAAGATGACAAACGAATGACCTTCCATGAAACGAGTATTGAAGCCTTGACTAACGCAACAAAGTAGTCACAAAATTTGTTAAATTCGTACATGCAAAATAAGATCCAATCGATATCTAGACTCGAAGTGCAAATGAGTCAATTAGCCAACCTCGTGAGTGAACGAGAAAGAGTCCCGAGCCAACCAATTACAAACCCTAGGAACCAAAACGCGAACTCGATCCAGGCTCATGTCGTTCAAGATAGTAATTTGAATCAAATGAATGCTATCACCACTTTTCTATCAGGAAAGATAATCAACAACCAAGTTGTCAATCCAAACGACTTACCAAATGTTCCATTCGACACTTCGAAAACCACAAACGATTCCAATCAAAACATCGAGTCAAATCCCGATCCAAATTCTGAGTCTAATTCTTTTCCAACTCAAGAAGACCATCCGACTGAGTTTTGAATCCTATTCCCAAATCGACTTCAACCTAAGAAACATTCGGAACAAATGGAAAAGATGTTAGAAATCTTTAAACAAGTCAAAGTGAACATTCACTCTTAGATATCATCTAACAAGTCCCGACCTATGCTAAATTTTTAAAGGACTTGTGTACTCAAAAATGACAACTCAAGTGCCAAAGAAAATCTTTTTAACCGCTAGTCTAAGTGAAGTCTTGTCTCAATCCATTCCTGTTAAATACAAAGATCCCGGTTGCCCTACGATCTCATGGACAATAGGTGACAAGAGAATCAACAAATGTTTGTTAGACTTAGGTGCTAGCGTAAACTTGCCTCCATATTCAGTTTACCAGCAACTAGGTCTAGGTGAGCTTAAACCTACTAAGGTCACCCTACAATTGGCCAATCGTTCTGTAAAGAAACCGATAGGAGAAATCGAGCACGTACTCATTAGAGCGGGGGGATTCATATTCCCCGTCGATTTCATTATCCTTAAAACTCAACATGTAAACAGTCTGACGAGCTAAATTCCTTTGATTCTAGGATGACCTTACTTTTCCACTTCAAATGCTTTAATTAATTGTCAAAAGGTTCAATGAAAATCTCTTTTGGTAACATGGCCATCGATCTTAACATTTTTAATTTAGAAAATCAACTGAATGAACCATTCGATGGCACGTTGGAAGTTAGTACCATTCAAGAAAATTCTAAAAACAAATCAATGAATTTTAATGATGAATGTGAGGCCGAGTACGATAAATTGTTTCAAGATGTTCCTCATAAGATCGAAAACATGCTTCCTTTCGAGCCTCTCACAGTTGAGTCCGAATCTCAACCGATTTCTTTGATTAAGCCACCTCCTAGGCTAGAGCTCAAACCTCTTCCTTTTCACCTTAAGTACGTGCACTTAAGCGAAAACAAAACTTCTCCTGTCATAATATCTAACAATCATTCCCTTGACCGAGAAGCTTCTCTTCTCTTTATTCTTTTGAAAAACAGAGAAGAAATTGGGTGGTCCATTACCGATATTAAGAGTATTAGTCCTGCCATTGTTCAACATCGCTTTCACTTAATTGACGAAGCTAAACCCACTCATGATGCGCAACCGAGTCTTAACCCAAAAATGAAAGATGTAGATCGTGACAAAATTCTTAAGCTCCTCAATAACGGTATCATATATCCCATCTTTGATAGCTCGTGGGTTAGTCCAATTCATGTCGTGCCTAAAATGTCAGGACTTACTATTTTCACGAATGACGCTAAAGAACTCATTCCAACTCGTACTCAAACGGGTTGGCGCATTTGCATTGATTATCGAAAATTAAATGTCGCAACTCGTAAAGATTACTTCCCTCTACCTTTCATCAACAAATGCTTGAACAATTAGCCAACCATGAATTCTACTGCTTTCTTGATGGTTATTCTGGTTATAACCAAATTGCAATCGCTTCCGAAGATGGAGAGAAAATGAATTTCATGTGTCCTTTCGGTACCTTTGCTTATCGGCGTATGCCATTCAGACTTTGTAACGCCCCTGCGACTTTTCAATGATGCGTGGTTGGGCATCTTTTCTGACATGATCGAACGTTTTCTATAAATTTTTATGGATGATTTTTCTATCTTTGGAGACTCGTTTTCTGAGTGCTTACATCATCTTGAGTTGGTTCCAAATCGATGTAAAGAGAAACATTTGACTTTGAATTGGGAAAAATGCCACTTTATGGTGAAATAAGGCTTAGTCCTTGGATACGTCATTTTAAATAAGGGCATTGAGGTAGACAAGGAAAAAGTTGACGTCATTTCAGAACTACCCATTCCCAAATCCGTTAAGGACATTCGATCATTTCTGGGACACGCAGGCTTTTATCGACGCTTCGTGAAAGATTTTAGCAAAATTGCTCGACGTTTAACTACTCTTTTGGAAAAGAAGTTCCTTCTATTTCAATTATGATTGTGTCTCTTCTTTTGAACATCTTAAAAACGAATTCATTTCTGCTCCAATCATTTTCTTGCCTAATTGGGATCTTCTATCTGAGATAATGTGTGACACTTCGAACATTGCAATTAGTGTTGTCTTAGGATAACGCATCAACAATATCCTTCATGTTATCCACTACGCTAGCATGACTCTGAACGATGCTCAACTTAACTACACAACCACTAAAGAAGAGCTTCTAGCGGTATTTTTTGCTCTTGATAAATTCCGACAATATTTGATAGGGTCACACATTACTGTGTACATGGACCATTCTATGCTTCGATATCTCTTCGCTAAAAAGGACGCTATGTCTCGCTCAATTCGTTGGATTCTTTTACTACAAGAATATGATCTTACAATCAAGGACAAAATGGGATTCGACAATGTCATAGCCGATTACTTGTCTTCCCAACGCACCATCACCTTTACCGATAAATGAAAATTTTCTCGATGAATAACTCCTTTCATCTTCTGTCGATCTGTGGTTTGCCGATATAATGAACTATTTTGTCAGTAAGAAAACTCCTTTTTTTTGGTCCAAACAAGATAAATACAAATTTCTTTCTTAAGTGAAATACTTCTATTGGGACGATCCATGCTTGTTCAAGTACTGTCCCGACCAAATCATTCAACGCTGCAAATGAAATAAGGAGTGTTCTTTCATTTTGCCACCATCAAGTGTCTGGTGGACATTTCGGTCCTCGAAAAACAATGAAATAGGTGCTTCGGTGTGATTTCTATTATCCTTTTCTTTTCAAAGATTCATTCGAATTTTGTAAAACTTGTGATCGATGTTAAATGCTTGGACGAATTTCTAGACGAAATATGATGCCTCTAAACTCCATTCTTACAATCGAAATCTTTGATGTTTGGGGCATCGACTTTATGGGACATTTTCCCAATTCCAATGGAAATTTATGTATACTTCTCGCTGTTAATTACATCTCATAATGGGTCGAAGCCGTTTCATGCAAAACCAACGACTATAGAATTGTTGTGAAATTCCTTAAAGAAATCATCCTTTCGAGGTTTGGCACACCTCGCATAATAATCAGTGATAACGACACCCATTTTTGCAATCGTTCTTTTGAAACTTTATCGAAGAAATACTCGACTACCCACAAGCATCCACTCCATATCATCCTCAAATTTGTGGCCAAGTTGAAGTTTCAAATCGGCAAATAAAACAAATCTTGGAAAAAACAGTTAACAAAAATCAAAAAGTTTGGTCTCATAAATTGGCCGACGCGCTTTGGGCTTACCATACTGCTTTTAAAACTAGCCTTGGGATGTCCACATTTCATTTACTTTATAGGAAAGCTTGTCATTTACCTGTTGAAATCGAACACAAAGCGTTGTGGGCAATAAAAAACTCAAACTTTGATCTCGAAAAAGCTGGCGAAAACCGAAAACTACAACTCAACAAACTAGAAGAACTTAGGAATGACACGTATGAAAACGAAAATTTTTACAAAGAAAGAATAAAAGTTTTTCGTGACAAGTCAATCTTAAGAAAAAAGTTTTCACCAAACCAGAAAGTTCTTTTATATGACTCAAGACTTCATTTATTCCCTGGGAAACTTAAATCGAGATGGACCGGACGATTAGTGACATGAAATGTTTTCCTACCTGGTGCCATAGAAATAGAAAACCCCAAGGATGGATCGATTTTCAAAGTCAACGGTCATCGTGTGAAACCTTTCTTGGAATTTCCAAGTAACCAAGAGGAGGAGTTCATGATTCTTCATGAGCCAAGCTACGTTTAGTAAGAATGTTAACCCTCTTTTGTAAATGTGTACATATTTTTCCCCATCACACCCATTATATCATGCATTGACTGTGGGGACACAGTCAAAATTAAGTGTGGGGGGAGTCTCATTTCCAATTTATTTTAAATTTTCATGGAATTTTTGAATTTCCATTTTCTTTAAACTCAAAAATTTCAAAAAAAAGGAAAAAAAATCTCAAAAATATTTTCTTTTCAGCATTTTGATTTATTTTTAAAGAAACACTATTGGATGAGTATATGTTTGATTATTAAATTGAAAATTTTAAAATTTATTTGTTTTAACCAAAATAAAAATAAAGTTTGATTACAAATAACAATTATTTAACTAGTATATAGGAAGATTCATGGGTGATAATTATGATGTATATCCTAATTGAAAAGCTTTGTTTAAAAGAGTGGTCGATTTAAAGTAAAGGCGATAATATTTTAAATCTTTTAAGTTAAGTGGTATTAAGATGATATTGCAAAACTCTCTCTTCTAAAACCAAAAATACATACAAACAAAAAAATATGTAAAAAAACATATTTGTATATATGTATAAATTTTTTTACTAACACCTAGAGTCATGTGCTCACACTCGTGTGTTCACTCGCTATGCTCTGTACCCTTCTCAGGATCGGTATATCCGGCCTCAGTTTATCTGAGTTAGGTGTATGTATATAAAAAAAATCTTTCATTAATAATGCCTACAGTCGATAAGTGTTCACATTTGTGTGTTCACTCGCCACGCTTTGTATTCCCCTCATATAAGCCCGAAAGGCAGTGCATGGGTAATATATCCGGCCTTAGTTTTCCGAGTTAGGCATATGTAAATATTGTTAATATCAACAAAAATTTCAAATAAAGAGAGAGTAAGTAAATGAAATCCAAGCACTATTTTTACTTATTCGATTTTACTTGTTATTCAAAATTAATGAAAATACCACTGTGATAAACTTCGAAAATAAACTGAGGATCCATTTCATAGTTACATTGTGTTATCAACCCAAATAACTAGCTAAACTATAGTCTATCTGTTATGATAACTTAATTTTTGTTAGAAATTTTAACAAGTAAAAGGATTTAAATTTCATGATAATGGCCAAAACATATATTTAACTTATTAGTGTTGATTTAAAAGTAAATCCTTGATTTGTAAATATTTTTAAACTTCCATCCATATCTTTGTAAATAAATCTTGCATTTAGGAAATTTCTCATTTCGTAGTTGGATTTTGTAGGTAGTATTGTAGGATCTAGATTAACCCTAGAGGGGGGGGGTGAATAGGGTTATAGCAAATTTTCTCGAATTAAACACAGAGATATAATAGCAGAAATAAATATGCTGAAAAGTAAATCACACACAAAATTTACCCAGCTTCGGCAACCCCTGCCTACTGCTGCATTCACAGATTTCTATTAGAATTAAACAGTATCACGCTTACAAACACTCTACTAGACTCGCAGACCCTTTTGCTCCCGCTCACAAACACTCTACTAGACTCGCACACCCTGCTCCCGCCTATAGAGTTTCGCTCACTCGCAAACACTGCTCCCGCCTATAGAGCTTTGCAAACTCGCACACCCTGCTCACTGAACTAATTCTAACTAGACAATCTGACACTACCTAAACCCTAGGTGGTGATTTACAAAGTTTTGATTCGGAAAATAAAAAAACGATAATTAAAAGACAATAGAAAATAACCCTTAACCTTAGTTAACAAAATAATAAAGCCTAATTTTAAAATAAAACTCAAATCCTCTTTTATAATACTATAACAAGGCCGGCCCCCCTTTTAACTTCTATTCAGCCCAATCCTTTTTTCTTGAGAAAAATGGCTGCTTTATTCTTCGTTCGTTCCTTTTTGAGATGGCGGCTTGTTCTTCTTTGTAAATTAGGGTTTCTGCAAATTGCTTTTGCTCCTTGCGATTCAAACTAGGGTTATGCAAAAATTGAAGCGCCGCTCGATCTCGTTCGATAGTAGGCTTCGATGCTTTTGATTTGCTTACGGCTCTTCAATTTTGGATCGAATTCGTTTTGCTTTTTCGGTATGTATTTTTCTCCTTTTCCTTTTCTGGTTGATGCTTGAACTCGATGATTAATTTGCCAGTGATGATTGGGTTATATATGCGTTCGAATTCCTTGAATTACGTTCGTCTAAATATATTTGAATTTGTCAATAGTCTTTCGATCTTGTATTGATGCTTGGGATTGATCTGACTTTGTCAATTTCGTATTTCTAGTAGCTTGATTCACACGGCTTTGAATTGCCTTGCTTATCACGGTTTTGATTTTGCTGGTTCGACTTGGCATTGACTGTTTCAATTTGTCTCACACTTGATTTCTGATTTGTGAATAATTTCACCTTGTTCATCACGGTGATGACATTTGCTTTGACCAGTTGATTTACTTTGGCCATTTTGTTGAAATAGTTCTTCACTGTGAACTTGTAGTCTTTTGTTTGTGTGCTCGAGTTTGCATTGTTGCATTTCACTGGACTGTTTCTGGTCATGTATATGTTTGTGCATGATCTCATATGCATTGAACTCTGGTTTGGATATCATGTGTTCTTCAAATCAGTGGTGCACTATGCCATTTGATCTGTTGCACTGTTGGTTGTGGCTTGGTATATGTGAACCCATTTGTGTTGCATTGCATTGATGTTTCTGTTTGCATTTGAGTTTGTAGCTTGGTGTCATGTTTGCTGGACTTGTTGTTGGCATGTGCATTGTGTTTATTTGTGTCCACTGATGTTTTGAGTCTGCAACTTGTAGCTGGACTTGATTTGTGCCTTGTCCATTCTCATGTGTTCATCCCTGTAGTATATGTTAGTGATACATTTTGGAGTTGGTTCATGTTGTATTGAGCTTTGACCCTTTGTTGTTCATCTGCATTGTTGCCTTGTTGACTGTGTTGTTGCATTGTATTCTGGTCAGTGGTGTTCATTGTAGTTGCACTGCACTTTGATGTTGTAGTCTCTGACTTTGCTGTATCCATGCTTTTATGCTTGTGACATTCCTCTGCCTTATTGAGTTCCTGTGTTTGGTCACTGATGCATTACTGTAGTTGCCATATCTTATGCTCGAGCTCTTTGCATACTTCATGACTGTACTGTTGCAGTCGAGTTGTTTGCATTCATTTCATTCATTTGTATCAGTTCTTTTGTGTCTGCACTTGTGAACATTGTGGTTGTACTTCATGTTTGTACTCTGTTCATATATTCTTGGTGACATTTCTTTGGTCTGCACTGCTTGTTGATGTTTGGTCTGTGTAGTTGCAGTATTCATTATGCATTGATGCAGTGCTGTCATGTTGTTTTCAGTAGTCTTGGCCATGTTGGTTCGAATTGCACTTGCTCTTTTGTACAACATCACCATGTCACTTGAGGCTCTGCTGTTGCTATGCAGTTGCTATGGTCTCTGTTGTTACTTACTTTGTGCATTGCCTTACTGTCACTACTGCTTCGAGTCAGTTTCATTGTTGCTGCTCCTTCGGTGCACTATGCTTTGTGTACATGTCTTGTTGAGTTTGTAGTTTGTTGTCACTGGTTCATTGGGCTGCATACATGTTGTAAGTGATACTTTGGACCTTTTGCCTTCAGTTGCTTGTCAAATTTGCATGTATCTGTATCACTTTGGTATACTGCAGCTTGTATTCTGCCTTGAGTTGAATCCCGTGTGTTATTTGGGTTTGACCTTGTGCTGAACTGTTAGCAGTGCTTTTGTTTGATTTGTGCACACGAGTTGGCGAGGCAGTGCACACGTGTACAAATGTATGTGTGTGTACTGCAGCCACTTATGTATACCTGTCCCTGTAATATCTATGTGCACGACTTTGTGATGAAATCAAGTGTGAATGATGACGAACAACCCAAATAACTGAGGCAAATCATATTTTCAAAAATCGTATTTCATTTTATATTGCAAAAATATTTCTTTTTCAATTTTACCGCGTTAGTGAATATTTTTGCAGATTTCTCAGATGCTGGATTCAAACTGGAATGCAGTTGAAGACAAAATACGAGTGTGAGTGATATGTAGTGAGGTTATCAATGTAAAAATATTTGTGATGTAATCGTGATGTAATCAGAAATGTATATGTATAGTGAGAGCATGAATTTGTACTATTCAAGATTGTAACAAATATTTGTTTGAATAAAATTTCTGTTTGAATTCAAAATCTGTGTAACTTATTCTGTTTGAATTCAAATTCAAATTCTGTGTAATTTATTTTATTCAACAAATATTTATTTAATCTATGAAAAACAAAATAGTACATTACCAAATACATTTAAATGAATATATATATATATATATATATATATATGTTTATTATCATCAAACAAAAACATATAAGCGCATATTCAACAATCTCCCCCTTTTGATGATAACAAACATATATTTAAGATTTTGACCATGTTAAATGTATTTGACCAATTATATACTTTAATTTCTCCCCCTATTTAAATGCTCCTCTCTACACAATACTCCCCCTACATATATACATACAAATAGAAATATATAAATGAGCCTATATGCAAAGTGAAAATTATTTGACCTTTGCTTGATTCTATTTGACAAAATCTTAACTTTTCTCTCCCCCTTTTGTTATCAGCAAAAGAATAACAGTGTTATAAAAATAGGGATGAAGTGATAGACATGAATCAAACATTTAACTCAATTAAACATAAATATTAAATTTCAATAAAACTCAAACAAAAATCATACTTACCCTTGTCAAGCGCATATTCCACTTTCAGAAGTGATGGGGATAAAATCATCAAAAATCATACACTTCTGTCTATTTGTGGTATATTTATTTCAGGAAATTTGAATATCTACTAACCATGCATAACCGTTAGGACTTTTAAATGAGATTAGCAGTATTCCAATTAATTTAAAAAATGAAATCAAGTATCTTATAACCACGCATGACCGTGAGGACTTTTAAATGGGATTAGAATCAACTTGTCTATTAAATCAATTATTTTTTATAGGCGTTCCATACATGCATAACCGTGAGGACTTTTAAATGAGCATGGAAGCACATAATCAAAAATCCAAGTAATTCACCCATGCATAACCGTGAGGACTTTTAAATGAGAGTGAATACTTTGGATATTTATTTTTATTGCTAAATATAATAAGTTGAAGCATAAATAATTTCCTTCACAAATTTAAAGATATTGAAGAAACGAATGATTTCCTTTGTAAACTACCACAAATTTACATACTAAATATGATCTTGATGAGTGATGGTCGATAGAAAGATGATAGAAATAGAAATGATCATGGAATTATTACCCAACAAAAAGTTTTTATAACTCTTGTTATGAAATTCTAAAGAAATTTTCTAATTATACTTTCTCGAGTTATAATATATGATAAATATCAACACTCATCACATTTTCAATCACTATTCATCTTTTCGATAATCAAAGGGAGTCGGATTAGTCAAAATAGTCATTTAAAATCAAATTCAAAAAAAAAATTATAAAATCAATTTTTCAAAAATGACCAATCTGTAAATATGGTCAAACATGATTTTCTCGAGGGGGTTTTATAAGAAAATTTTCTGCTATTTGAAAATTATTTCAAGTGAAAAATATGCAGATATTTTCTTTGGAAAAAAACGATGCAGCAAATGAATGTTTCAAAATAATTAATCACGTTACACTTCGTAGTTTTTCTATCAACCATATTACCAGTGTAATCTGCATCTGAATTTAAATTTCACTCAATATTCACTCGTTGAATTTGATTGACCAAAACATGAAGTGTGCACCAAGAATTTCAAACTTAACATCAATTTAAATGACATTCTTTTGAATTTGAATTGAAGCCGTGTTAACATCAAACACATATCATGGTGTTAATTTCAGAAACCATAGGATAAACAAGTTCATGAGTAAACAACAGTCAATCAACATCATAATTATTTCAAAAACAATTTCTTAAGGTTTCAACAATTTTTAAAATCCTTTTTCACATGAATTTGAAATCGTGCAAATTTACAAGCAGTGACCAAAAAATATCTACGTGTAGCATGAGTAATCAAATACCATCATTTGACCGTACAAATTTATATGGATTAGTTCAAAGTTGAAAATCTGATTGGTCATCGATTAAGCACAAATCAATGTCATAAATAAGAACAAGTCAAAAAATCATATCAATTAAGTCCGAATCAGTCAACCATCATAATTACTCCAAGTAATTCTATTTAAAGATGGTTGGTCAATATTTTGAAAAGGAATCATAGCATCAAAATCATCATCTTTTGTTAATCTCAATATTGGCTGATTTAATTCAGATTATGGTGCAGATTATCACATTTGATATATCGTTCAAAAATAAATTTACCTGTTTTACCTTTACGATAATTTTTCGTCATTGTCCATTGTGATTCTGTCACCTTTGAACTAGGCTAAGGAACTTTGCTTTGTCGCCCGTTGTGTTTCTGGAACAGCCGAAATCCAGAGAACACTGTTGTTGTTCCTTAGCTTGCCACCACACCTACACGATAAAAGATTTATGTGACCTATTTGTTTTTATAGGTCCATTGTTGTTAGTGGAAGAATATGAAAAATATGTTTTTGGAGACCCAAAACTATTTATATATGTTCCTTTTGGTATCCAAATTTGTTTGACTTTCAAAGATTTTATATTTGTGCCTTTTGGAACCCAAATTGGTATAGTTTTCACGTGTTTGGGCCTATACCAACAATTATTTCGATTATGTCCAAATTCTCTACAAAACGTGCTCATTAAATTGGCTTGATTAAATTTTGTGTTCTTATGACTATGATTTTCAACATGATTTCCAATAATTTCAGATCGAGCAAAAACACTTTTACTTTTTGCATTATCATCATTTTGTGATTTCCCAAAGCCTAGTCCTTTTCTATTGTTAGCAAAAATTTGATTTCCCAATAGCATGTTGAAAGATTTTTCGCCTCTTGAAAAGTTATTCAAAGATTTCTCAAGATTTTGGACTTTAGTTTTTAATGTTGAGTTTTCAGTGACAAGTGAGGTGCATCGATTAATAAAATCCTTTCTCCTAGTGTCGATGGTTTCCTTAAGATTCAAGTTTTCATTTTCAAGACTTTCAAAGTTATTCCTCAGTTTTGATAATTCTGAATCTAAAATCTTACATTTTTTACATTCTAGGTTTTGAATATTTTCAAGTTCAGTTTTTAACCTAAAATTTTCACGAGCAAATTCTCTCCTATCAGATTTCAGTTTTTCAATTTTAGATTCAAGAGTATCCACTACCTTAGTAAGATCAGAACACATAAAAACAAGTTCTTTATAAGAAAACTCACCTGCCTCACTAGATTCGTCGGAGGTTGCTTCTGATTCTGATTTTGCCATGCAACACAAGTTAGCTTCCTCTGAGCTGCTATCCGAAGCTTCTTCTCCTTCTTCATCATCCCAAGTCGCTGCAAATACCTTCTTCGCCTTTTTCTTTTCTTTGTTGTTTTTGAGAAGTGGGCATTTTGGTTTGATGTGGCCAGGCTTGTTGCAGTTATAACACGTCAGTTCATTATCGGAATTTTCGGAATCTTTTGACCTATTGCCTTTTGTTTTCTTCTTGCGTGGCTTGAATCTAGACCATCTTCTAAGATTATTGACAGCCATTGCAAGCTCTTCAATTGGATCTTCTTCATCGCTTTCTTCTTTGCTCTTTAAGGCAATCGTCTTCTTCTTTGGTTCGGAGTTGTTGCGTTCTTCCTTTGCTTTTAACTCAAGCTCATATGTCATCAAGTTGCCAATCAACTCCTCCATGCTTAGTTTGCTCAGATCTTTCGATTCTTGGATTGCTGTGACTTTTGCCTCAAAGTTCATTGGTAAAACTCGTAGTATCTTCCGCACAAGCTCTACCTCAGTGAATACCTTCCCAAGCACTCTAGCATTGTATACCAAGGTTGAAAAGCGTCCAAACATATCCTTTATGCTCTCGCCTTTGTCCATCAAAAAGTTTTCGTATTCATTGCTGAATAGGGCTAGCCGAGACTCCTTGACTTGAGAAGTTCCTTCGTGTGTCACCTCCAAAGTATGCCATATTTCCTGTGCTGTTGTACAATGAGAAATTCTATTAAATTCATTTTTATCAAGAGCACATATCAAAGCATTCATGGCTTTAGCATTTGTCGTTTTCAATTTCTTATCGTTAGCATCCCACCTATCCTTAGGTTTAGGAATCTCAGTACCACCAACGATTATAGTGGGAGGTTTATAGCCAGTTTCAATAATATCCCAAACATCATAATCAACGGAACTAAGATAAATACTCATCCTAACTTTCCAATAAGCATAATCGTTCCCGTTAAACATGGGTGGCCTAGCAATAGATTGCCCCTCAGAAAAAGCATTATTTTGTAGACTCATGACTCTAGAGTTAAATAAAAAATATACCGGGCTCCGATACCACTTGTAGGATCTAGATTAACCCTAGAGGGGGGGTGAATAGGGTTATAGCAAATTTTCTCGAATTAAACACAGAGATATAATAGCAGAAATAAATATGCTGAAAAGTAAATCACACACAAAATTTACCCAGCTTCGGCAACCCCTGCCTACTGCTGCATTCACAGATTTCTATTAGAATTAAACAGTATCACGCTTACAAACACTCTACTAGACTCGCAGACCCTTTTGCTCCCGCTCACAAACACTCTACTAGACTCGCACACCCTGCTCCCGCCTATAGAGTTTCGCTCACTCGCAAACACTGCTCCCGCCTATAGAGCTTTGCAAACTCGCACACCCTGCTCACTGAACTAATTCTAACTAGACAATATGACACTACCTAAACCCTAGGTGGTGATTTACAAAGTTTTGATTCGGAAAATAAAAAAACGATAATTAAAAGACAATAGAAAATAACCCTTAACCCTAGTTAACAAAATAATAAAGCCTAATTTTAAAATAAAACTCAAATCCTCTTTTATAATACTATAACAAGGCCGGCCCCCCTTTTAACTTCTATTCAGCCCAATCCTTTTTTCTTGAGAAAAATGGCTGCTTTATTCTTCGTTCGTTCCTTTTTGAGATGGCGGCTTGTTCTTCTTTGTAAATTAGGGTTTCTGCAAATTGCTTTTGCTCCTTGCGATTCAAACTAGGGTTATGCAAAAATTGAAGCGCCGCTCGATCTCGTTCGATAGTAGGCTTCGATGCTTTTGATTTGCTTACGGCTCTTCAATTTTGGATCGAATTCGTTTTGCTTTTTCGGTATGTATTTTTCTCCTTTTCCTTTTCTGGTTGATGCTTGAACTCGATGATTAATTTGCCAGTGATGATTGGGTTATATATGCGTTCGAATTCCTTGAATTACGTTCGTCTAAATATATTTGAATTTGTCAATAGTCTTTCGATCTTGTATTGATGCTTGGGATTGATCTGACTTTGTCAATTTCGTATTTCTAGTAGCTTGATTCACACGGCTTTGAATTGCCTTGCTTATCACGGTTTTGATTTTGCTGGTTCGACTTGGCATTGACTGTTTCAATTTGTCTCACACTTGATTTCTGATTTGTGAATAATTCCACCTTGTTCATCACGGTGATGACATTTGCTTTGACCAGTTGATTTACTTTGGCCATTTTGTTGAAATAGTTCTTCACTGTGAACTTGTAGTCTTTTGTTTGTGTGCTCGAGTTTGCATTATTGCATTTCACTGGACTGTTTCTGGTCATGTATATGTTTGTGCATGATCTCATATGCATTGAACTCTGGTTTGGATATCATGTGTTCTTCAAATCAGTGGTGCACTGTGCCATTTGATCTGTTGCACTGTTGGTTGTGGCTTGGTATATGTGAACCCATTTGTGTTGCATTGCATTGATGTTTCTGTTTGCATTTGAGTTTGTAGCTTGGTGTCATGTTTGCTGGACTTGTTGTTGGCATGTGCATTGTGTTTATTTGTGTCCACTGATGTTTTGAGTCTGCAACTTGTAGCTGGACTTGATTTGTGCCTTGTCCATTCTCATGTGTTCATCCCTGTAGTATATGTTAGTGATACATTTTGGAGTTGGTTCATGTTGTATTGAGCTTTGACCCTTTGTTGTTCATCTGCATTGTTGCCTTGTTGACTGTGTTGTTGCATTGTATTCTGGTCAGTGGTGTTCATTGTAGTTGCACTGCACTTTGATGTTGTAGTCTCTGACTTTGCTGTATCCATGCTTTTATGCTTGTGACATTCCTCTGCCTTGTTGAGTTCCTGTGTTTGGTCACTGATGCATTACTGTAGTTGCCATATCTTATGCTCGAGCTCTTTGCATACTTCATGACTGTACTATTGCAGTCGAGTTGTTTGCATTCATTTCATTCATTTGTATCAGTTCTTTTGTGTCTGCACTTGTGAACATTGTGGTTGTACTTCATGTTTGTACTCTGTTCATATATTCTTGGTGACATTTCTTTGGTCTGCACTGCTTGTTGATGTTTGGTCTGTGTAGTTGCAGTATTCATTATGCATTGATGCAGTGCTGTCATGTTGTTTTCAGTAGTCTTGGCCATGTTGGTTCGAATTGCACTTGCTCTTTTGTACAACATCACCATGTCACTTGAGGCTCTGCTGTTGCTATGCAGTTGCTATGGTCTCTGTTGTTACTTACTTTGTGCATTGCCTTACTGTCACTACTGCTTCGAGTCAGTTTCATTGTTGCTGCTCCTTCGGTGCACTATGCTTTGTGTACATGTCTTGTTGAGTTTGTAGTTTGTTGTCACTGGTTCATTGGGCTGCATACATGTTGTAAGTGATACTTTGGACCTTTTGCCTTCAGTTGCTTGTCAAATTTGCATGTATCTGTATCACTTTGGTATACTGCAGCTTGTATTCTGCCTTGAGTTGAATCCCATGTGTTATTTGGGTTTGACCTTGTGCTGAACTGTTAGCAGTGCTTTTGTTTGATTTGTGCACACGAGTTGGCGAGGCAGTGCACACGTGTACAAATGTATGTGTGTGTACTGCAGCCACTTATGTATACCTGTCCCTGTAATATCTATGTGCACGACTTTGTGATGAAATCAAGTGTGAATGATGACGAACAACCCAAATAACTGAGGCAAATCATATTTTCAAAAATCGTATTTCATTTTATATTGCAAAAATATTTCTTTTTCAATTTTACCGCGTTAGTGAATATTTTTGCAGATTTCTCAGATGCTGGATTCAAACTGGAATGCAGTTGAAGACAAAATACGAGTGTGAGTGATATGTAGTGAGGTTATCAATGTAAAAATATTTGTGATGTAATCGTGATGTAATCAGAAATGTATATGTATAGTGAGAGCATGAATTTGTACTATTCAAGATTGTAACAAATATTTGTTTGAATAAAATTTCTGTTTGAATTCAAAATCTGTGTAACTTATTCTGTTTGAATTCAAATTCAAATTCTGTGTAATTTATTTTATTCAACAAATATTTATTTAATCTATGAAAAACAAAATAGTACATTACCAAATACATTTAAATGAATATATATATATATATATGTTTATTATCATCAAACAAAAACATATAAGCGCATATTCAACAAGTATCCGCTGAAAACCCTCACGACACTCATCCTACCAGGGACACCTAGTGTTTAACAGCTTGTTGCATACGCTCAATGTAATCATGTTTCCTACAAAAACGAATTTATCTTAGTTTTTCTTTATTCGAGGACGAATAAAAAGATAAGTGTGAGGGTATTTAATGTGCACGTAAATGTGCATATATTTACATCCATGTTTTATCTATTTTTATTTAAAATAAATGTCATAATTGGGTATTTTAACATATTTAAACCAAAATTCAATAATTTTCAAATCATCATATATTCATCTTCATATAGGGGAAAAATGGTCATTTTTATGCATGTGTTAATTTGAGAATTTTTACTTGGACATTTTTTACGATTCTTATAGGAATTTGGATTCAAATGGAAGAGATTTTCATGGAATATATGCATGCACAATTGAATACATAGAAATGAAGATGAAAATAATTCAAACTCATGATCATGGAGGACCCCACCTACCCACTTAGCTAAATCAACAATGAAAAGCTAATAGAAAACTAAGTGAAGGTTAAAGCTTCATGGATACTTAATGATGCATTAATTAGAGGCTAATGATTGCTTAGTGGCCACACTTCCTAAATGGCATTTTAGGAAGCTCCCCAAAAATTGAACTTGGGTTTTATGCATGTATAAATAACCCTCTTATGTACATGTAAATGATCTTTTTATCTCTTTTAGTTAGCAAGTTGTAAACACAAAATCAAAGTATCATGAAATAAAAATGCCTTCCTAAGCCTTCTCTTTTCTACATGCTTTTATTTACTTTTATATTCATGTTTATTTTTATGCTCTCTTCTTTTCATTGTTAGTAGATTAGATTTACATTCATGCAAGTAGTTAATCTCCTTTTCTCCCTTTGTTTAGTTTCTACTTCTTTTGTTTTTTTTAATGTTGAAATCTCTATGTGTTGAAATGATAACACAAATGAGAGACTAAATCCCTACAATTTAGGGGCAATGAAGTTTTCTCTTAACTGTGTAGATTCAACATAATTTTCTATTTTATGATCACTTTTGCACTTTATGAGAAAATGAATGTTTATGTGATTTTGTGTTTTATGTTGAATTTGATAGCCTATTTTGTTCATAACAAATAGGCTACGCTTATCACATTATTCACAAATTTCCTTTTCATCTAAATATAATTATCGCAATGAAATGAAATTATAATCAAAATTTGGTGATCTATGTTACTAATTAATAGTAAATAGTTTCAATCTTTATGTCTTTTTTCATGAGAGTTTAAAAAAAGTAGGATTAAATTGTATTATAGTTTGACGGTTTAAGTTGTGTTAATTAATAATACAAATATACCATACTCATGATAAATACATCAGTAATCTTACTTAGATAAAAAAAGGAGATCATAATTTATTTTGTGGTGATTTTCATTAGAATAGGAAAGTGGATTTTCCTCTAAATTTACTTTCAACCACACAGTTTTTAATCTCAATTTTTGCTTAGTTTTAGCATTTTTAGTTTTTAAAACAATCTCATCGATTGGTTTAATTTGATTAAGTAATTTTAAATTTAATTTTTTCCACTACGGATTGATCCATACTCACCATGTACTAGAATTGTACACCATATGCTTGCGGTTATTTTATTACAATTTTTCGGCTATTTTCTAATTCGATAGAAATTGGCCGTTAAACACAAATGATGGATAGAGAAATAGTAATATTGGAATAAAGGACGTCGATAATGTCAATAATATATGAAACTTTATTTAGTTTTTATATATTATTTAATGAGTTCTTTAAGTAGAAAGACATTTTTGTTCTTCTTCTATGTTCCAAATAACCAAAATGGTTTAAACAAGTAGAAAACAAGTTTTCCCTCTAAAAATAGTAGCTAGTCCTCAAATTGAAAAGTCAATTTAATTTTTGAAAAGCCTTATGATTTTATCAATAGAATATTCTAAATTATCTATTAAAAAATTATATTTTAACTGTAATAAATTTTATGTATTAAAATTCCAAAAAAAAAATTCAAGGAAAAATATTAATTTTTAACTTATTAGAACTTTTACAAAACTGACTATGCAAGTAGTATGTTTTAGATCTTAGAAATTATAAATTAATAATTTTTAAATGAAAATTTTATATGATTATAAGACCGATTTACTTGACTCTGTTGGAGCCAAATTTCAAATTCTATCTATTTTAATACTTTTGAATAAACAAACACTTAATAAATTACAAAGGCTATATTTCAAGATTTCGGAGCCAAAATTTGAATTTTTATAGCCTTCATATTAAGTCATTTTTCAATCATAAAAATATATTCAAGAAAGAAATAATTATTTTTAACTATATAAAAAATCAAAAAGAATTTTAAATAATTTAACATTTTTTAGATTTTCATCCAAAATTGACCGCTCTCTTTGATTGTTGAACAGGCATGTTAAAAGCACTAATTTTTTAAAAAACCTCAGAAATTATAAAATGCATATTTTTATATGAAACTTTTTTATGATAACATATACTCTGAACTACTTATGTAAAAAAATTCATATGAAAATTTGAAACTTAACTATTTTATTATTTTCAAATAAACGGACACTTGGTGATTACAACAACCATATTTCTGATGAAAGCCATTGCAAACACAAAAAATTTTAACATAAAAATATATTTTTTAAAGTGTAATTAGTATATATAAGTACAACAAAAATTTCGAGCACTTTAAATTAATGTAACATTTTCTTTTATTTTGTTAAATTCAAATAGACATTTTAACTACCAACTTGTACTTTTCATTTTTCATTTTTAAACAGTCATGCCTCTTCGTGATTGGTCGTACTTCTTCATTAACAACTTTTATAAAGTGTTTCCTTTCTAATGACATCCAACTAATCATTTATCATGACTACACTAAATAGAAAATTACTACTTCTTCCATAATTTTGACTTTTCTAATTTTGATTTTACTTCTTTTTCTCTTATGTGTTACTAACTTTATGATGAGATATTAACTTTATGGCTTCATGAAATTAATTGAATGTACATAGAGTGTATGAATAAGGCCATATTTATAGAATTCTTTCTATTAACAAGCATGTGCCACATCATATGGCGCTTTTCATATAAACAAATAGTAACACATATGCAAAATAACATGTATCATTACACTTGTCCTTTAGGAAGATCATTATATACATGCATGATGCCAAGTGCCGTTACACATGTAATTCATTAATAACTTGTAATTTAAATAATGAATGAGACACAAAATATATTATGTTATATGTTAGAGTCACATTATCTCACACATAATAGTGTTATGAATAAATTTTAGAACTCTTCTTATGTTAAACCAAAATTTGAAAGCAAAAGATTTAGTAGGATATCTCATTTTTTAGTATGTTTTCATTGCATGTAATCATTCATGCTTTTTCAGGATTTAAACATCCATGTTCATAAACTCTTACAAATATTGGGTTTGATTTCTCAAAGACTAACTATATGGATCCATCATAGTATGGATACCAGTATAAATATATTCTATTCCTTCAGGTACTGCGTACAATAAGATGGGAAAGATGAAAAAATGACTATGGAGACCTTTTATATGATTAATCATATCATGATATTCTCCATTTTTTTTCCAAGATGGTAGTGACACTGAAACGTATGATCAACCATCATACTGCCATTCCCACGTTTTTTATTATTAAATTTATATGATGCATTTTTAATGATATTTTTAACTCTACATATCTCACTTATACTTTGCATATTATACATAAAAAAATTAATTATTATAAATTATCATGTCTATCTAGAAATAAACAATGTATAAAAATAAAATAATATTTACTTTAAAAATTTATTAAACATAAATTTGATCATTTATATTGTTATTTACACTTATCAAATATTGTGATTAGGCTATGATTAAATTCTATAATTATTATGGTTTGTTATATATGAATTTTATGTAATAATTTTAATGTATAAATTGCTTTGTCAAATTTGAATGTATAGGATTGTATAATAATATCATTTATGTCATACTGAATTGTTTTCCATACTCTCATCACTAAATTTTGATTTCATATATATCATCTAGTTTATATTGATTTTGATACACTAGGTATTGATTTTGATGTATATATCATCTTACTTAAGGAGTTTATTCCCATATTGGTATTGATTATTGTATCCCACATTCATATTTGGTATTAATTATCTAAATAGTTCCACAAATTTAGTCTCTCACAAAATAGTGTCACATTTAGGTTTATTTTTTCATCCATTTTTGTTGATGACAAAGGTGGAGAAAAATATGAAATATACACATGCAAATATTCAGAGGGAGTTATATCATATATTATATACATGAATATTTAATAGCTGTCATCATAAAAAATGAGAAGACTGTTAATACATTGGTTATTGATTTTGATGGCAACAACCATATATATAGACATAAAATATAAATACTAATGTTTTGTCAAGTTATATAGTATATAGAGGAGAATATAACAATGGTGTCGAATCAAAAACTGTACAGTATAAAGACTCAAGAGATAGACATTAAGACTCAGGAGTTCAAAGACCAAGATGTGAAGATCTCAAGATTATTAGTGTACAAAGTCATAATACACACACACACATAGTGTTAAAGTCCTTGATAGCAATCTTTGATCTCTATCTTCAATTTTCTAATCTTTTATACTTTTAACATAAATAAATTTCAAAATATTTTATAAAAGTTTTTCAAAATTCAAAATATTTATAAACTATTTTCATACTATTTTACAAAGTATCAAATTATTTTACAAAATATAGGATTTTCAAAACAATTTAAAGAAAATAGTTCTCAAAATACACAAGCATATGTCGACACATCTGTCTTGGATATGTTAACATACATGCTGCCAGTTGGTTTTTCAAATTTTTAAAGGAAGTGTCTATTCGTCACAACTCCTCACGAATGGACATGTCTGTTGATTTACTATATAAAGGGGAGTCCATACAAATTTTTGGACAACGACTTACTTTCTTCCCTATTCATACTCTCTTGAAATTCCATTAAAAAATATACTATGTTCTCTTCAAAATCACATAGAATCAATTCATACTTCACTGTATTAATTTAATACTATTTTCTTACTATTTTGCAAACATCTCTCACTCGGTTCAAAGATAAAAGTGCTAGCCAAGTGGCTATAAGATTCATTGTATCCAAAGTACAAGAATTTGTCTTTGGAAAAACTATCAACTCTATTTGTGTTTGCTTGGGTATTCTTGTAGCCTGTTTAAATCAGGTGGGTGTGCTTGTAGCCCATTCAAATCAGTTGTATGCACTTATAGCCCCATTCAAATCAAGCGAGTCTACCTTAGACTCCAAAATCAGGAGGGTGTATCTCGTAATCATGAAATTGAGATTGTAATGGGTTTGCTTGCTTCCTGTTTAAAATAGGAATTTGAAACGAATTATGTATAATAAATTGTACGAGGTTGGATGTAAGAGAAATACGAACCAGCTTAAATTCTGGGTGTCATCTCTCTAACTCTCTACTTTACTTTGTTGTTTTTATTTTTATCCATGATTGCATTTGTGATTGATTGTTGGGATATTTCTATGCTGCTAATCTATGATTTAATATTAATCCTGAAAGAAATTTAAAAAGATTTGCAAAAGTTAGAAAATACTATTCACCTTCCCTCTAGTTTTTAATTAGCTTTAAGATCCATAATTTTCAAACTCACAAAAATCAATTTAATTGTATTAGTTAATTTTATAAACGTTTTTTCAATATTTTAAATTGGTCTTTTGATTTAAAATTTGAATTTAAATCATCGTTGATTTAGATAATTTTAAGTATTAATTTCAATTCAATTTTACGTGTACTATTAAATTATGCAATATACATTTAATTTTATTTCTATAATATACACACTTATATATATAAACATATAAGTGGATATATATATATATATATATATATATGTATATATAAATATCTAATTATATTTTTATATGTGTGTATATACGCAAATCATATACGTATTATAATATATTAAAATTACATATATTTAGGCATTTATATTCCTGATATGCATATGTATTCATCATTTCTTTTTGAAAATAGGTTAATGGAATTATAACAGGCTGTGCGGCCCAATAGCATATACAAGTGCAGTATACATCATTATAACCATGATATTTCATCCTCCAATTCGACACTAACTCGACAGTAACACAAACTTTCCTAATTTAATTTAGGGTCCCCCAGCTTCGATATCTATGGCGGCTCCTCGGTGTTTTCTTGAGTTTCTAGCCTCACAACCTTCCACCTCCGGTTCTCCAATAGCCGTTTTTCTCTTGCCTCTAAGTTGGTAAGCCTCTTGATTCTACCAATATTGATTTTAACTTCTCTAGCAATGTCTTCCGATAGAGCTAACTCTTTTTTTTCTTTGTTCCTAGTGAAAGCTCGTACATTCCGTTCTCTCCAGATATGCCAGATAGTTGTCGTCAAAGCAATTTTCACGACCTCCTTCATAAGGTTCGTGAGATCTGTCCTGTCACTCAGGTATACAATCTCATCTTCTAAGCTCGATACCGCTTCTGTTTGCATGTTTTTAAGCTTTTGAATAGCCCAAACACGTTTACTGTATTTGCATTTGAAAAATAGATGTCAATGTGTTTCAATTTCCTTTCTGCATAGGTTGCATGTGTCTTCATCAAGTATTCCCCAACTTTTAAGTCTGTCTTTAGTGCTCAGTCTGCCTTTGATAGCCTTATACGTAGTGTGAGCCATTTTAGGGCAGTTTGATTTACTCCAAATAACCTTATGCCAATGGACAGTTTCATAATGTTGTCGATTGTTTTCCCAGACTTCCTTCATTTTGAATTGACCTTTATTATTGTTTTTCCAGACCCGTAGATCCTTTTCTCTATTTGTGAATATTGGGATTTCCTCAATTTCTTACTTCAGGCTTCTGGTTATCAACTGTTTTTCTGGTTCCCATTTTTTATTATGGATTATGCTGGCAACTTGAATTTTTGGTGTGTTATTAGTTGAGAAGCTTTGCCATCCCACTCTCTCTAGAATGCTTTTGTTATTAATCCAAGGGTCCTTCCATAGGTCAGTGTCTTGACCATTTGCTATTTGTCTTTCAACCGACACTTTTAGTATCTCTCTTTGTTTGAGAATATTTTTCCATATGACTAAAGCATTATTATCTACTTTCATAGTCCAGAAATTTTCTTTTAAGTATTTAGTCCTCATCCATTTGGCCCATAGATTCTCAGAATTAAGAATTTTCCACGCTAGTTTGAGTCCATAGATCTTTTTAAATTCAAACAGATTTTTAAGACCAACCCCTCCTTTACTTTTAGGTCTACATAGTTCATTATAGCTCACTTTGTGGATGCCTCCTTTCCATATGAAATTTGCACAAACTGTATTTATCTTAACAAGTGAACAGTCTGGTATTTGGAAAGTTTGCAACCAGAATCTAACCTTTGAAGTGATTACTGTATGTACCAATTCCACTCTTCCTACAAAAGATAATAATTTTGATCTCCAGCCTTGCAGCTTTTCTCTGATATTATCTATCAGCTTACCACATTCAGCATCTGTAATCTTATTATTCGACTCTGGAACTCCTTGATATTTTACTGGCAGTTAACCTTCTCCTACGCCAAGTTGTGCTAATATATCTGTTTTATTTTTACAATACTTGTTCATGTAGCACTTGGTTTTAAATTCATTGACTTTGAGACCGGCTAAAGCTTCTAATTGTTTAAAAATTTCCTTTATTGTATTTATCACCATGGTATTAGATTTGAACACAACCAATAAGTCATCTGCATAAATGAGGTGGTTGACTTCTGGGTTAATCTTATATATAGGTTTAATCAATGATTGGTAGCTGGCAAGTTCCATTTGAAGGGAAAACCATTCCATGGCTACAACAAAAGGATAAGGGGATAGAGGATCTCCTTATCTAATCCCTCTATTAGATTTTATATATCCTTTAGCGATCCCACTTATGATCACTGAGAATGTAGGGGTGCATATGCAATGAGTTATGAGTTTCAGTAGCTTAGCCGGCACTCCCATTTCATGCAACATGTGTAAAATGAACTGTCTACTCACTTTATCGTATGCTTTGTGAAGATCAATTTTCAAGCACACCCTATCTGCCCTTTTTTTTTATTAAATTCCCTTATTAGTTCAGGTGCCATTAGTGAATTTTCAGATACGAATCATCCCTTAACGAAAGCATTTTGACTTTGTGATATAAGTTGTGGTAATACTTTGTTGAGTCTCATGCAAATGATCTTGCTAAGTATTTTATAAGTGACATTACAGCAAGCAGTCGGCCTATAGTCTTCAATTCTTTCTGGCTTATTGACTTTGAGGATCAATGTAATGAATGTATGATTTATTTCCTGAATAAATTCACCTGAATGAATTCATCGTATGTATAGTATAATATAGATGCATATACAATAGATATAAATCACAATATATATATATATATATATATATATATATATATATATATATATAGGATCTGCAGCCCCCTTATTTAGCACCGTCGTGCGCCCCCGATATTAGCTACATATTTATATTTAAATAATCACATTTTCTCTCTCCTGTCATATGGGTTGATTCTTTAAATATAAATATGCAGTTGATATCGGGGTTTAGGTGGTGGTGCTAAATTAAGGGGGCTGCGGATCCTAGTTTATATGTGTGTCTATATATATGAAAATTGGTTCCTTTGTTAAACTTGAAAGAATATGTTTACAATGTGCACATATACATCACCATAATATTTATACAAGTTATAACAAATCCGGGCCACTAGTAAATTAAATTCGTAATCTAGCCCAACCTTCATGTTTCTTCTTCTTCTTCTTCATTCATTCATTTCCCTGAATCTAGCCTCCATCCTTTAGTTTAACTCCCCATATTTCACAGATTTCATGATTCCTTAACATCGTCTTGGTCATCTTCTTCAATGCTCCCGTCAGGATAATGATTTCAATTTGAATCAGCTTAGATCTGTGTATCTTCGTCAGCCACCTTCTATCAAATATACGTGCATTTCATTCTTGCCATATATGATGGATGGTGGTGACCAATCTCCTTGCTGCAATCTAGGTAATAAAGTCAACTTTGGTAAATTCTTGATCTAAATCTTTGATTTCATCAGATAATTTCTTTGTTCTCGTCGAATTGAGCTTTAGTTTTAATTACATTAGGGTCCGTATGTATGGGTTGTATGAACATTGAAAGAATAGATGATCTATACTTTCTTCCTCTGTGCCAATAGAACGTAATTTGTTGAGCATTCCATTCCCCATTCCGTTAATTTTTCAGTAGTGTTAATGCTATTTTGTAGCACCTTATATGCCATATAGGATATTTTACTACTGTTTATCGTGTTCCAAATAAATATATGTCCCTTCATATGTTCAGATGTATCCCTTACTACTTCCCAGGTGTTTGTGAAAGCAAAGTTAGTCATGACTTGCCATTTCAAAGTATCAAAAAGATATTGAGAGTGAATGGTGACTTGAGATACTTGTTCTTCAATTTCCTTTAGTAAAGGTAATATGTTTAAATCAATCATGCCATTGTGTATGATACAGCTGATTTTATGGTTGTCTGTATTTATAAATTATATCGTGTCACATCAAAGTAGATCCATTGGTAGCTTGCCATTAACCCAAGGTTCAAATAACAAACATGTATCTTCCCCATTTTAAGATAATTCTATGCAACAAATTTATCCCCGTATCTCTATGCCAGAAGATAGATTTCATAGTGCATGACATATTATTGTCAATAGTCATGACTTATAAATTATGGTGTGAACAATATTTATGCCTCATCCAAGTTGCCCATAATGTTTTAGTAGATAATATTTTCCATAGAAGTTTCAGAGCACAAACATCTATAAGATCTTCCAGCTGTTTTAAACCAATGCCCCCTCCCTTATTTGGTCTACACAGTGTATTCCAAGATATCTTGTGTTTCTTTCCTCCCAAAAGAAACTCAGGGTTTAACTTGTCAATTTTCTTTAATGTAGCTATAGTAATCCGGTCATTAGTAGCTAATATAAAACCATTTGGTAAATTACAACATTAATCATTTTGGCTTTCCAGCCATGGACAACTGTTTACTATCCCATCTATCCGTTTTATCAGTTGTTCTCTGCAAAAATGATGTATAGTCAGCATAGTGTAAGTAGTTATTCGAAAGAGGCACCCCTAAATACTTCATAGGAAAGTTGCCTTCAGTAAAATCGAAGATCTACAAAATAGATTCTCTATGTGCTGTATATGTACTGAAATATGTAGTAGATTTCAAATTATTTATTTGGAGACATGTGTTCTTGAACAGTTGATTCAATAGAGTCTTGATAGTAGTTGCACTTTTGATATCAGCTTTAGAAAAAATCATGAGGTCATCGGCATACATCAAGTGAGAAATTACGGGTGATGTTTTAGAGATTGGTATAATCTTTTGATGTCTACCTGGTCTTTCTATGAGCAAAGACAAGTATTCCATTACAACACGATGATAATAATAAGCTGGCGATGGGTCTCCCTACCTCAGTCCTCTATTTGAAGGTATGTGCCCCTTTGGAATGGCCTATAGTAATATGGAAAAGGTGGGTGTTGATATACAGTCGTGTATCAATGTAATGAGATGCGAAGGGAATCCCATTTTATCCAGCGTCAAACATATAAATTGTCTATTTAATTTATCATAAGCTTTCTGTAAATCAATTTTAATACGAAGCTTCTTAACTCCTTTCTTATCAAAATTCTTAATTAGCTCATGAGCTAATAAAATGTTATCTGATATGGATCTATTAGGTATAAAGGCCAATTGTGCTTCTGAATTCAGATGCTGTAAAAACCATTTTATCCTGTAACATATTACTTTGGATATGATTTTATGTAGAACATTACAGCATGATATAGGTCTATAATCAGTAATATGGTTGGGCTTATCTTTCTTAGGCACCAGAGTAATGAAAGTGTGAATAAGGCCTTTTGGAAGCTTTCCTAACTAGAATACTTGTTGTACCGCTGCAATGATAATGTCCTTATGCTCTGGCCAGTGATGTTTGAAATTTTTGATGTGCATCCATCAGGATCGAGAGACTTGTCATCTTTGATAGAGTAAACAACAATCTTCACTTCATACTCTGAAACTTGTTAAGATAAATATTTATTACCTTGCTTATTTATCCTCTTCCTATAGTTAATCTCTGGTTGTGATATTTGAATTTTGTATAATTCAATGTAGTAAGCTATAGCTTCCCTTTCAATCTCTTTATAATCAAGAATAGCTTCACCATCTTGGTTAATAAGTGATTGGATTTTGTTTTTATATCTCCTCATTAACATTTTGGCGAAAATGATATGTCCATGCAGTAGCCAATTCACTTTTATTCGTTGGTTATAATTAGAGTAGTAGATATCCATTAACTACTGCAGCTGTGAGTGAAACATCCCATAAAATGAACCACAAACAAATGAAATAAATTAAATGTGATAAGGTAAAAAATGGAAATTTCTATAAAAATAGAAATTTGACCACGAAAGCTACATTGTTGCATTCGTAGTGAAATTTTGATTAATTTCCATATATAATATGCTGAAAATGGAGCTCGAACGAAGAAGTATGAGAGCTTGAAGTTTACAGATTAAAGTAATTTGAATAGGATTCAAATAAATAATTAATTCCCTAATTTGAAATTAATTATGATTAGCTTCGGGGGTTGAGTTACGTCAAAAATTAGAAAATAATGTTAAAAGTTAATTAGGGTATAAAATCGATAAATAATCAAGCAACGGTAAAGCAAAATAAATACCTTCCTAAAATAAGGGAAGAAGTCGACTGTAGGGAGTCGACCGTTTCGAGCATGGGGTTCGACCACTTCTTGTTGTGGAGCCTATTTCAATGAGTTGTACGTTCCAGATTTATCCATTTTTAATCTATTCTCAGCCACTATAAATTAGTCCCTAGACCTTTCGCTTTTATCCACAAATATTGTGGAAACAATAGCGAAACTTTGTCCTTGTTATATCTCCATATTAGATTCAGAAACTCCATAGAGAATTCAGGTAAGAATCCAATCTATTTTCTATTTATTTCTTCTTCCTCCAACCTATTCTCATTCTATTCTCCTCTAACTATTATGAATCAAATAAATATATATACATCTTCCCTATCGTGTGTGTATATGTATCAAAAGAGAGATTCTGAAAGGGATTGTGAGGCATGTAAATCCAAGAAAGGCGAAGCTAAGGGTATTCTGCAAGCGAAAATCTTAGTATTTCTTTTCAGCAATTGTTTAGTGTATTTTCTTTTGGATTTGAACATGCCTTAGGGATTTTGGGATTTCTAAAATATGATAGATAATATCCCCCAAAATTCCTTTTCATATTGATATGTCAATTCTATGACGACATTCCCAATCATTGACATTAATTTGAAGGAATTTGTTTCGTTCATGCAATTTTTGTTAATTTCATAGTTTATTCCACTTCTTCTTCTTTCGGTCAAATTATGATTCTTCAATAAAATTAGGGGTTTATATTACGAACTCTACTCGTAGTTTACACCACTTATTCTTATCTATTTCTATGTAAAAGTGGAGTTGAATAAAATATGGGGATTAGATTGCAGTTCTTATTGTTCAAGATATTCCATTGAATTGGTGTAATAAATTGAATTTCTATTTTATTTGCAAGTCTGTTTTTGCAGTTTTGGTTATGAATATTTATTCTCCGCTTTGGATATTAGAATTTCATAAAATCTTAAGAATCTGAACAAAAAGGCTTGTAATAATAATTGGTCAAGAAATTGATATTTAACGTTTGTTTAATGCGTAAAATCCGTGTGTTTAGAACTTACTAGGCATGAATATTTATTTATCTCTATTTACGTAATTAACGTATAATTACTGCATATATGGCATAGTTAATTATACATTTATTTATATTTATTTCCCCCATTAGGTAGATAATTGATTGTGAGGCGAAAATAAGATTACACAGTTACTGCTTAAAATAATATTTATTTCCCCAATTATACATTTACTAAATGATTTTAATGGTTTTATGTTCGTAGATGTATTCTTATTTTGAAATATACTGCCCAAGTATTGAAAAGATAAGACTTGAGGTTTTTATTCACCAGACACTTATTGTTCTGACTCATTTCTCATTACAACACAGGTTAAGGATGGAGTGTTGTCGATGGTGATGTTTGGAGATGGAGAAGCTTTGCTTGTGGCAGTATTTGTTATTATTACTTGGTTTTATGTGTATTTATGTATTTAGATAATTGGTGTAATGGATATTATGTTACGGTTTTTATGGAATTTTGTGTTATGACATTTTTATGGTTTTGAAATTTATGGGTAAATTTTGCTATTATATTTTATTCCATCCGCCATGAGTTCTAAAAGTTTAGTTATGGCTCTGTACTTTTATTTCTTAGTTCTACCAACAACTTACTTGAGAAGGGATCTAAGTTTCAATAGGCCTTTTTTGGGTCGAAAATTAGGCCGGTTCTGGAGTGGATTGTTACATTTGGTATCAGTGCCTAGGTTACTCAATCAACGAGGAAAGTATACCATGCGTGTGAGTGATGTACTTGTTATTATTGAAAAAGGTTTTTCAAAAGTTCTTTCGAAAAGTCATACTATATATATACTTACTTTGAATTTACGCTTAACTCTATAAATTCCAACTATAGAAGTAACTGCTACCATGTTCTGAAACGGTGGACGAGGCAACTATGAGTTGGAAAATAAATAGAGTTAAATTTATACTTCTTTGTAGGACCTAGACTTTGTTATCATTATAGGCCCTATAAGTATTAATGTAAGAGGGATACAAATCGTAGATGGAAAGGTTGATAGGAAATAAATGACCTTAAGGAAACGTCCTTAGGCTAACAATTAATACAGATAAATTAACCTTTATGGAGGTAACAAATGAAGGTGTTCTGCATTAATAAAATATGAAAGTTAGCAAAGGAGTAAACTTCTAAAATAAGGAATAAATTTATCACCACAAGGAGGAAATTAGATTTCTAAAGGGTAAAGTACAAAAGTTTAAAAGAAAGAAAAAAATTTAAACCTACCTTTGGGATATAATTTAATAAAAAAGTTTCTTTGAAAACCCCTTGAAAATTTGAAATTAAAATCTTATAAATTAGGAATTTTTGATAAAAAATGATTTTAGATGACTTTTAAATTATATCACCATTCGTTTTGTAAAATATTTGAAAAGAGGTTGTAAATTTAAAAGGGGGTGAAACACTTTTGGTGGGTGATTTTAATTTAAAATTTGGTGACTTGAGAAGTAGATTTTTTTTTCCATTTATTAACTTCTCAATTTAAAATTTGAATGGGTTATAAAAGCTTTCAAATTCATTGTTTTTTTATTCTTCCGTTTTTCTATGTTATATTTTCTTGCAATAAATGTGGAAGTTCCTCCCTCCACTTCTTCTTAGAGGCTGTATAACTTGGAAAATTTTGAAAATATAAATATAGTTTTAGACAGCTTTGGAAATATACCACCATTAGTTTTAGAAAAATTTGAAAAGGCAATGCAATTTTTAAAAGCGATGAATTACTTTAAGACAAAACGATGGATGGTTTTAATTGTAAATCGGTGACTTGAAAAGTTTTTATTCGTTTACCTTTTTAATTTGAAAGAATTCAATTTTTTGTTCTTTGATCCTTCTATTTTACCTTGTTTATAAACCTAAAGTTCTTTCTTTAGAACTCTTTTTAAGGGTTTATAGATAGAAATAATACCTATTTTGGGATATAGAAAACAGGATCAAAGGAATGTCCGATGCTATAGGAAAGAGAGAATTCCTATATAAGTCGATGAAGAGAATAATGGCTGGAATTTAGGTAATGATAGAATTGTGAATTCTGGTAGATGAGATATTGAAAGGAGTAATAGAGGTTATTTTTGTCTACTCCATCTATTTTTCTATCGTATAAATTTATAAAAGATATCTTTGACGATTGGTTGAATTTAAATGATGATCGATGAATAAGTTAGAAGTTTTTGTATAAGGAGAAGCATTTACGTAAAGATGAGATTTTATATGTTTTTCCTAGTTTGAATACAAAAGTTATTTAATAACAATATTGGATTTGATAAAGAAAAGTGTTGCAAGAGATTTTAAGACTTTTTGGGCAAAGTTACGAGATATATTTCATCAAATAAAAGTATATTTTGAGCAATAAGGTAACCAATATTATTGTATTCTTTAAAAGGAAATAACTGTTATTTTGAAATGATGATTGTGAAAAATTTACTATTTTATAAACAATAATTTTTGTACCCTAAAAACTTTTTGAAACAAAAATGGCCTAACATATTACTTTGGCAAGATAATTAAGTTTTGAATCTTTTGTGTTAAAAATCATAATTTCAAAAAGAAGTAAATCCTTATTTTAGTTTGCTACTGAAAGGAATGTTTTTCACAAGTTCCTTTTTGAAAAACCAAGAAAATTTTGAATGCCATAAATTAGAAAGTCTAACTTTTAAGGGAAAAAGTTTTGATAAGGAAAGTTTTAAAAAAGGAGATTATTTTAACCCTATTTGGGAACGAAGGAATTTTGAATCTTTAATAAAGGTTCTTATTAAAGTTTAAATTTTCAAAGAAGGAGATATCGAATTTTATACTTCATGTTTTAAGTATTGCAAGATATGAAGTAATAATGCTTATTTTTACATTAGTTTATTTGTATGAAGATATTTTATTCTATGTGTGAAAGTTATGATTTTATAAAATTTTATGGAGTAAATATGGATCTTGACCTAGATATTATAGAATATTTTTTTAGGATATGAGTAATATAGAAATAGAATGTACAATCTGATCTGGAAATTTGAAGTCAGTCCCAAACCTCTATTTGAAGAAGTTGGTAAAGTGTAAAGATATTTCAGATCTGTAATTGGGTTGTGAATTAGGTTGCCCATAGGATATAAATTTCGATATTTTAATTTTGGATCAATTTCCACGTAATTTCCAATTCCCAAAAATTTGTAATCAAGTGTGTTGTTTGAAGTAACAAGGAATACACTACAAAGAAAAGATATATGTAAGAGATGGATATTCCTTTGCATAGTTTACACTATTTATTTCAATAATAAGAAAGAAATAATTCCTTATAATTTCAAAACAAAGCAAAAAAATCTTAATTGTGATTAAATTATGACGGTAATCTTTTTAGAAGGATAGCTTTGATAAATTAAAATATGAAAATGGGTATTCTAGCTGTAGAATTAGTAGTTAGATAAGATATCATAGAGCCATGCTAAATGACAGGAATATATACAGGTAGTATAGATTACAACTATTTGGGTATTAGTTAGTAATTGATGGATGGGGATTTATGGACGTTAATTACAAATTTAACGGGCTATAAATTTGTAATTAATGAGAGGAAATGTAATCTAATGGGATATGATTAAGGAAACTTGATACTGCATTTGAGGAAGAAAGAAATTTGAGTAATAAATGAATTTGGGAAACCTGAAGAAGGTTAAAAGGTTTAAGAAGGATTAATTGGAAATTGACCAATTCTAACAGTAGTGATCAACTTCTATGGATATTAATTGATACAATAGATGGATCATATTTATTTAAGACCAAAAAATAGAGAAATTAAGAAAATAGGGAGCAATGGATTGAAATATTAAAGATAGCCCATCTTAATTTAGATAAGAGTGGTAGGACCTCAATATCATTTATATTAACTGAAAATAGCAACTTCCTGTAAAATTTTCTTTTAGAGTTCTTGGGTTATATTCGCTAGTTGTCTTCCTTAGTTATTGGAAAAGTGGATGATATGGTATAGGTATTGTTATCCCGTCTTTTGGCAAGACCGTGACACCAAGGACTCAATTGGAAACAAAAGACATTCTGTCCCGAAGATCGATTATACAAAGGTCTACTATAGATATTTTCCTGTTTTGTCCGAGTCCGTATCGAGCTACAATCGATGTGGTACGACAAGCAAAGCTATGAAAGCCAGTGTTCCAAATTTCAAGTCGATCGGAGTTAGTATCCTCAAGATATGAATCGATCAAAATCAAGGAAGTCAATTTCATTCGGATCCATAGTGTTCGTATCCATCACAGACTAACCTCTTTCGAATCCTTCAGAGTTAGCTTCGTTCGTATCCATTAGTAGTCGTTATTTCGTATCGATCGATTTTTTACACACTTCATATTAATTATCTTATTTTAAGCAGTTCGTATCGATTGGCAAGTGATCGTTATGAAACGCACCACCCATGATTGATAAGAAATGTGTCACGTTACATCGATACGAAATCAACACCAATGATCGATACGAAAGGATCACATAAGCATCGATACAAAGGAGTCTTTTGATAATCGATACAAATTGGAATGGAGGTTATCGATGCGAAGCAACTACAAGGGAACGATACGAATGGAGTTACATTGGGTGGATACGAACAAAGAACGATTCAAATGGAAGAAACGGTCACCCGACATGAAAAGTGGATCGATCCTAGAATATAGCGCTACGTCATCTTTACCGATACGTATAGCATCGATACGAACAGTCATGGATACGAATCAATCGAAATGAATTCGGCAGCCTTTTGCAAATCCAAACATGGATCGATTGTTGTGGGTATTTTTGCCGACTACATGGTGAATATGAGGAGTCAAGGGAAAAATCGTCATTGTTCTATAAACGACTCAAGCTAATTTGGAGGTATTCTCGAGATTAGGATATGGACATATGTTTAAATCGCGTCTCAATCCGAGCTATGGATTAGGAGATATGATCATCTTAAATTTATCCACCACCGTCTCGTGGGGCCCATTCCGTGACGCTCTACAGCCATTCAAGGTCGACAGTCCAACATCAATCCAAGATCCCTGGTCAGATGACCGCACCAAAACTATGGTTCGGCGCTTGCTTGGAGTTGAGGCTTGAAAATCTCGAATCTGCTTGGAGTCTTCGCGATGACCGAACCAAGACTTTGGTTCGGCGCATGCTTGGAGTTGGGCCTTGAAAATCCGAAGTCTTCTTGGAGTCGGCTGGATTATCGGACCAAAACATTGGTTCGGTGCTTGCTTAGAGTCGGGGTTTGAAATCTAGAGTCTGCTTGGAGTCAGCTGGATTACCGAGCCAAATCTTTGGTTCGGCGCCTGCTTGAGTCGGGGCTTGAGAATCTCGATTCTACCTAGAGTTGGCCCGATGACTGAACCAAAACTTTGGTTCAGCACTTACTTGGAGTCAAGTCTTGAAAATCTGGAGTTTGCTTGGAGTCGGTTCGATTACCGAACCAAAACTTTGGTTCGACGCTTGCTTGGAGTTGGGGCTCGAAAATCACGAATCTGCTTGGAGTCGGCGAGATGACCGAACCAAAACTTTGGTTTGGCACTTGCTTGGAGTTGGGCCTTGAAAATCTGGAGTCTGCTTAGAGTTGGTTGGATTACCGAACCAAAACTTTGGTTCAGCGCTCGTTTGGAGTTGCGGCTTGAAAATCTCGAGTCTGCTTGGAGTCGGGGCGATGACCGAACCAAATCATTGGTTCAACGCTTGTTTGCAATCGAGCCTTGAAAATCTAGAGTCTGCTTGGAGTCGGTCCGATCACCAAACCAAAATTTTTTTTTGGCGGTTACTTGGAGTCGGACTTTGAAAATATGGATTCAGCTTCGAGTCTATCCGGTGACCGAACAAAATCTTTGGTTCGGTGGTTATTTGGAGTCAGGCATGAGAAATTTACGGGTTTACTTGGAGTCAGCTGGGAGTAATGCTGCTTGGGATCGGATGAAGGTTTGCTTGGAGCTTAACCTGGGTATAACTGATCTAAAAAAAGTTGAAAATTTTCATCATAGCACGATGATACTTTGAGGATTTCTTCATGACGCGTTTGCGGAGTTCTTGGAGGCGTATGGCGTTCGTCACTAGTGCAATAGCTTGACAATCATGTAAGGAAGGTTGAACCAAATCTTGGAGAAAAGAAGGTTGAACGAAATTCCAAATACAATATATTCAGCCATCTCTCCTCACTTCTTTATTCTATAAATACCAAGCACATGACATCATAAAAAAGGAGGATGCTGAAGAGCGAAACTTTCAGCAAAATGGAAGACAACTTCGAGAGGGAAAATTCTTAGTTCTAATAGCATGTTTACTCATATTCAAAGATTGCACTTGTATATAACAACAATAACAACAACCTCAGTCTAAGATAGCATAAAATTTTTGAAAGCTCTGCAACCATGGCTGCATTCACCAATCTCCTCGATAACCCAATCTTTAGCCTTGATCAGATTGAGGGGTCTTCTCCTTCTTCTCCATCTTTTCCTCCTTCTCGACCAGATCCAATTCTACATTCACAACCAATCACCTCAAAAATTAATCCTAAATTTGATGAAGATGGATTTCAGATTGTCTAGAATAGGAAAACCAGAATTGTGAATCAGAAGCATTGATCTGGAATCGGTTCAAACTAATTGAGCCCGAATAAGGGAAATGCAAATCATTCAAAACAATATTTCATAAATGCTAATCAAAGATTTCTCAATTCAGGAATCACAGAGAATTCAAGAAAATCAACAAAATGTTGAAAACCTCATTCTTTATGTTCCATATACAGACATGCAAGTCAGAAATTCAAGAAACTACTCAAGATACAATAAGTTTTCTGCTAAAAATGATTCTCAATTCAATATTAACCTGAACAAAGCCTCTTCATGGGTTGATATGATCAAGAAAGGGGTCAAATTCTAAGTTTGATCTCAAATATGCAGCTCCTCTCTCAATCAATGATAAGAGAATCGTGTTGTGAATGCAGAGGCCAGCAGAAGGGTAGAAAACAAGTGGTGTCATTCAGTTATTGCTAAGTTTTTGGCAATAAACCATCTTACCATCATTTCAAGACTGTTATTGCAAAATCGTGCACTCCCACTGGTAATTTTGAAATCTTTACTCGTAACAATGGATTTTTCATTATCAGATTTACAAATGCAACAGATTGTGAGAAAGCTATCAATGGGGTCCTCATTTTATAAATGGAAAACTCATTATTATGAAGAAATGGAATAATAAAATCAATCTTGATAGAGATTTGCTTTCTACTGTGCCAATATGGATTTGATCACCTAAATTGAATATTAGATTATAGGATAAAGAAATATTAATTGCTACAGCTAGTGGGTATTCCTCTTAAATTGGATGAACATACAGCCAACGAAACAAGACCCTCTTTTGCTTGAATTCTGGTGGAAATTAAAGCAAATGCTGATTTACCAAATGAAGCATTTATTTCAATGCGTGATGGAGAAAATTTAATGCAAAGCATAGGATATGAATGGATCCCCCTAGATGTAAACCATGTTGCCGTTTTGTAAATTACATAGACAATTGTATCTCCAAAATAGTTTGGAAAGAGAAACAAAACAATCAAGAAAAATATGATTGTTGATAGCAGTTTCTTAAAGGAGATGCATTGTCAAACAAAACATTAGAAGCAAACAATGGATCTAGCTATCTACATTTGAACGAAAAGAATAACAGTATCAATGAATCAATTATTGTTCAAGAGTCTACTCATGAATTGGAAATTCAAGAAGGCAATAAGACACAGAGTTTGGGTGGAAAAAATACTGAAACTTCAGAGAATATCTCAAACATTTATCTTGAAACTAATTCAAATAGGAATAATGTAGTAACTCAAGTCAGTGAAAATGTTTCTGAATCTGCAAGCATGAATATAGATGATGATTCATACATTAATGCTATTCTCAGTAAGGAACCATTGGAAAATCCCAATATTATTCATGTTGCAACTCATCTCTCCTCTCATACCACAAGTCAAAGTTTAGAAATCAATCTACAAAAGGCAATCAATTTAGTGACAAATTCCTCTTCAATATCAAGGAAAAACAACAAAGATAAAAAGGAAAAAAGAAGAGGCAAAATGAAAAGCATTAAAGACATAGTGTCCAAAGAAAGCACAGACGATATTGATGACAGTGATTTCAAAAGAAATTACATCACTAAAAACTCAAAATGGGAAGAGCAGCTTAAAGTAATTAGCAAAACAACATATAAGAAAAAGAAAAGAGGCCGGAGACTCTGGTGGAAGAGAGCAGCCATAGTGCATAGCTGCTTCTCCTTTGTATCCTTTTGTGTATCCTTTTTTGACAATATTATTTTATCATTATGTCGATGATTTCATGGAATGTTAGAGGTCTTAACTTTCCAGAAAGAAAATTAGACTTATCTAATCTTTTATGTCTTTAAACCCAGTATTGTAGGATTGCTTGAACACAAATTAGGAAATTTTAAAATTGCTGATTTACAAATAAAAAATTTACATAATTATAAGATCAATAATAATAACCAAATGGGGGGTAACGGTAGAATTATGGTTAGTTGAGATCCTGATATTTGGGATATCTTTCAATATTTTGTGAATTTTTAGTTTATACACTATAAGTGTACAAACAAAGGTGGTTTTCAATTAGAAATAAATTTTGTCTATGCTTCTAACGGTGAAACTGAAAGACTGTCTCTTTGGAATAGTCTTGAACAAATTAACTCTAATATGAGTCATCGAAGGATTGTAATTGGTGATTTTAATATTGTCATGCATGGTTTTGAAAAAAAGGGGTGGGAATCCTATTCATTTTAAAAAACTTGAAAAGTTAAATAATTTTCTTCTCAAAACTGGTCTATATGAACCAACTATTTTTGGAAATATTTATACTTGGAAGTCTGAAAAATTTAGAAATATCCATTGTAAATTGGACAGAATTCTAATAAATCATGTTTTTACAAATTATTTTAGAGATTCCAAATGCTTCACACTTCCCCAAGCTACTAGTGATCACACTCCAATTCAAATCTATCTTACTCAGAATAGTAATATTACGAAAAACATTCCTTTTAGATTTGTCAATGGTTGGGTGTATGAAGATAATTATAAAGACATTATCAAAAATTGCATTCCCATAAAGGTTTTGGGCAGTGCCCAATACAAATTCATAAACTTCTTCAAGTTACTAAAGCAAAATTGAAAATTTGGAATAAAAGCAGAGAAAATAATGAAATTAAAAACATCAGAGATGAAAGTGAGCTTAGACATAATGAGTTAGACAAGGATTGCTCAGACATTAATAAAGTCAACAATTTTTTTCTAGCCCAAAAAAAACTGTTCAAGTCACTCCATGTGCAGTCTATCAATTTAAGGCGGAAAGCTAAAATAGACTGGGTAATTCAAGGTGATGAAGCTAACAAATTTTTTTTATGCTAAAATGTACAGTAGGAAATACAGGAATGATATTGGGAAAATTATTGATGTTAAGGGTAATGTCATTAATGACTTGTCTTGTATTAGGAAGGAAGCCATCGATTATTTTACTAATTTATATAATACCAGTCTTTATTCTAATTCCTTCCCTAATATTGAGCCTAAATTTAAAGTTAATGAAAACAGTCCTGATATTCTTTTAGCCCCTATCAGACTTGAGGAGATTAAAAATATCATTTTTAATTCCAATACTGATAAAAGCCCTGGACCAGATAGCTTTGGTGCCAGGTTTTATAAAAGTCATTGGGAAGAAATCAAATTATTTTTTTTTTGATTCTATCTCTGAATTTTTTAGGACTGGTAAATTATTAAAAAAATTTAAGTCATACTTTTATAACTTTGGTCCCAAAAGTGCAAACTCCAAACAGTTTAGAAGAATATAGGCCAATTTCCTGTTGTAACTTCATTGACAAAATTATTTCTAATATTTATGTAATAGGATAAAAATATTTTTAAAATACCTTATTTCTTAAAACCAAAGTGCTTTCATTCCTGGTAGATTAATTGTTGAAAACACTTTGCTTGCACATGAATTAACAAGGAACTTTAATAATAATAACAAAAATCTCATGTGTGTCAAAATCGATTTACATAAAGCATTTGACAAAATAAATAGACATTTCATTATTTTTATGATGAAACAAATAGGCTTTCGCAATAAATTTTGTGCTCTTATCCTTGAATGTATTAACAATGTTTCTTATTCTATTTTGATACAAGGTTCTCCTAATGGGTTTATATAAAGCAATAAGGGAATTAGACAAGGAGATCCACTTTCTCCTTATTTATTCACTATTGTTATGGAATATTTCTCAACTCTTATGGAAATTGAGAATTTAAAAGGAAATATTAAACCAATTAATAGAATCAAACCATGTATTACTCATTTGTTCTATGCTGATGATTTGCTTATCTTTTTGAATGCAGACACACAAAGGGCAAAATCCATTGCAAACATTTTTGACAAGTTAGAAGAGCACGCTGGTTAAAAGTCAATGAATTCAAAAGAAAAATATATTTTAGTAAAGGCCGCTCCAGTAAAATAGACATTTTAAATATATTAAAGTTTAAGGAGGGTAATTTGCCTATTACGTACTTGGGTCTTCTTCTCAGTGTTAACCAAATTAATGAAAGAGAATGCACAAGGTTATTAGACATCATTCAAAATAGATTTGATGGGTGGGCTTGCAAATTTCTGTCATTAGCTGGTAGAATTGAGTTAACTCAAACTATCATTATTGTAATCATCATGTATTGGATCCAAGCCTACAATATCCTAGTAAAAGCAATTCACAAAATTGAAAAATTTTGTCCAAATTTCATTTGGAATGGAAAACAACACAAAATTGCTTGGGAAAAGGTCAGTTTATCAAAAGAATTTGGTGGTTTGGGTCTGAGAGACATCAATGAATTGAGAGAAGTGTGTAAACTCAAATTATTCTGGAAATTTGTAAATCGCAATTCATTATGGGCAAAGTGGATTAAAGAAAAGTATCTCAAAAATATGAATTTTTGGACTACTGCTATGGAAAATCATCACTCTTTTGTTTGGAAAAGCATTCTCAACATCAGAGACATTGGCAGTAAATTTTGGAAAGGAAATTTAAAAATCGAAATCAAACTAGCTTGTAGTTTGATCCTTGGATACATGGAAAAACATTAGTTAGTCTTGCGGGATGGAACAACTTATATTTGTTTGGTGAAGTCAAAGGAAAAGTCAATTCAAAATAGCAGGTAGAATACATTTTGTCATCCAGCTACTTCTATTTTCAATACAACAATCAATCAAATTACAATTGACCCTAATCTTCCAAAAGATAAGTGGGAATATAAACCATGTACGAAAGGATTTTTTCCTTCAAAAAAACTCTGGATTTTATAAAAGGACATGAAATTGAAGTGGATTGGCACAATGTTATATGGAATAAATCAAATTGTCCAAAAATATCCCATTGTGCCTTTTTTGCAATTATTAACAGGCTTCCTACTAGGGATAATTGCCTAAAATGGAATAAAAGGGGATACAATATGTTCGCTTTGCCAAAATGAAACTGACTGTATCAATCGCTTATTTTTTGACTGAACTTACTCAAAATATATATGGTTTATTGCCAAAACAAAGCTCAAAATTAACCAAAATCAGGCAGTTCAGAACATCAGAGAAAACATCAACTATATCCAACAAAACTTCAAAGAAAAATCCAACGAATTCAAAAAAGCTAGTATTATGTTTAATGCAACAATCTTTCATATTTGGAAAGAAAGAAGTCAAAGACTTCACTCTCAATCAGGAACAGAAAGCATTCAACTTTGGAAGAAAATTGAATTAGATAGACTGATTCCTCTCAGTAAACATAGGAATCAAAGCAAATATTCAGACAATTCAAATCATAACAACTAGCACATGGATAAATATGAAGAGAGTTTAGAATCTTTCTTATAAAGTGGGAAATTCACTTTTGATTCTCCCAATGCGAGGCATCTTCATCACAATGGCAGTCATTAGATGGAAAGGCCTTTGAATAGTGATAATTCCACTCCCAAATCAGTCAATACTGGCGGCAGCCACTTCTACCATCACAATAGGAATGGCTCCTGTAATATAAAGGGAAGAATGTTTAAAAATAATTTATTTTTATCTAATAATAAGCATTATTTGTGCTCTAATAAATGTTCTTTCATACCTGATAAGGGTAGAAGCTACCGCGCACACAGCATTCATGATCGAATGGGAATCATCTGAACATGGATAAAAATTGGCAACCGATAGTTAATATCAACCATGATTTTATTGCTCTACACTCCGAAGATAACAATACATTTATCAGCAGGCACTTATCTGAAGAGGGTTACAGAGATCGAACAAGCAACTACTCAAGTAGTTTCCTCCAGAACAATAACATGTCAACTGATTATTGCAAGGGAAGTATCAAGGCTCATTTTAATAATAAGGAGATTAGTTTAAATATTTCAAATTCTAAGACTACTCTATTTTTCCCTGACAATTCTAGAGGTTACTGCATGAATTGTAGTCTTCGAGAGCAAGATAAAAAGCTTCACGGGGCTATAAATGCTCAAAGATTAGGTTACAACCATTACAAGAGTAATACCAACAAGCAAATTTTTCACTTATCTAATCGGGAGAGGGGTGAAAGTAGCTGAATGTCCGAGCCAGCTTATTCAACCAATTTGAAGCGTAACAGCAACAAGCTCGAAACTTGTACGTCCAAAGCACCCAAAGATTTCTACAATCCATCAAGTTGTGCCAAGCTTATTTCAAATTTAAGGCGTAATAAAGATCCAAGTAAAAGCACAAATTCGTGAATTGAAGATGAAGAGAAAACCACCCAAAAGAATGGTTTTCACTCCATTTCAGAGTTACGTGGGTTGAATGAATCTGAGTCGAAGTATTGGAAGCCTCCTTAAGCATTTAAACTAGCTAAAGCAAGTTATTTTTGAATTTTGCTGCTAGATCTCTCGGAGTCCAGCCATTATTTTGCTTGATTTTTTTTTGTTAGAGGAGGCGTTATTTTGCCCTAACTCGATGGGTTTGGGATATGAGGCGGTAGAGTCTATGTGGTGTAGTTTTGGGTATTTCGTTTGTTATTCGATTACATTTCGTTCTTTTGTTACTTATTAGGCTCAGCCCATTTATCTATTTTCAAAAAAAGCTTGTACTTGTAATAAAAAATGAAAGGGATAATAAAATATGAATAGCGGACGTAGGCATATTCAAACCGAACCGCTATAAATTTTGTGTATTTTTACATTTAAGTACTTTGCATATTTTTTATTGCAAATTACTAATTTTTTACCTTAAACATCTGCAACTACTTTTCATCAGACAAAAGCTATATGATACAAGAAATATTTACAGCTCTACAACAATAATTTAAGTGTTTGTCCATTTTTTGTGCAAACATTTTGGTGCTTTCACTGAGAACCGAACTTTCCTTTTTCAAAAGGAAATTCTCTCTTTCTTACCTTTCGTTTTATTTTGAAACCTACTATTTCTAATCTTCTGACTTGAGATTGTCATTTCTTCTCTTAAGAAGCTCTCTCCCCTTTTCTAAGATCTAAAATCTATGTTTCTTTTCAGATCTACCATGACTATTTTACATTAAACAAAAAATCCTTCTTTTCTCCTCAGATCTGAACATCCATTTTACTACATAGAGAAATTCTCTTGTCCACTTTTTAGAACTTACTTTTACTATCCACGGACAGTGTTTATTAGCAAAAAATGTTATGTCTTAGATCTGGAATCATTAGATATTCCTTTAACTATTTCGGATCCACAAACTCATGTCCCTTAACCAAAAAGAAACATGTACTCTTTCTTTGGATCTAAAATCAAGCCACCTCTCTTTTCTCATTTGGAATCCAAAAAAATGGTTTCTTGGCATAAAAACCCCCTTTTCCCTCTGTTTAGATCTGGATCATTATTTTCTTTCAGAAAAGAAAACCTGTTTCTAGTCTTAAGATCTAAAATTTCATGTTTAATAGAATTTATAACTTTTTCTTTTCAGATCTAAAATCACTATCTCCTTGGAATGAGAGATTCTCTTTTTCTCACTTTCACAATTTGAGATCACTGTTTCCTGGATTAAAATACTCTATATCTCCTTGATCTAAATCCGTTACTTTAGAAAAATCTATTTCTCTTTTAAAATCTTCAATCACTATTCCTTGGAGATAAAAAAATATTCTTTCTTTTTTTTCTATTATTTTAGGCTTGTAAATGCTTTTCCTTAATCAATAAGAAACATGTATTCATTTCTTAGATCTGCAATCACCGTATCTCCTTTCAGATCCGCAAACATTGTTTCTTAAGAAAAAAGAAACATGTATATATTTCTTAGATCTGAAATCATTATATCTTCTTTTTCTCATTTCAGATCAAAAATCATTGTTTTTGACGAAAAGAAACACTTAGTCATTTTTTAGATATAAAATCATTATAGATCTTATTTTCTTTCCATCCGGAAGCATTGCTTCTTTAACATAAGAAAACTATCTTTCTCTTTTGTATAAGAGGAATCTATTCCTCTAGTAAAATATAAAATTACGGTTCTAAGTAAATCCTTTTCTCCCTCCAAAATCAAAATCCTTTCTTCTGATCTAAAGTCATTGTCTCTTTGAAATTAGAGTTTTTCTCTTTTTCTTTTTTCAAGTTGTTAATCACCATTCCTTGGATTGAGAAGCTGTACCTCCTATCTTAAGATTCTCGTTTTATTTCAAGAGCTGGACCATCAACCCTTCGAAGCTACAAACCCTCCCATCCTTTTTGAAAATTGAATTATCTCTCTCGAAAAGTACAAACTCTTGGGGAAGGGAAGGAGAACAACTTTTCGATATGCCGCTTAAAGTGAGAGAACTCCACTGCAAAGAATGCAACAACTATCCGGATGTGAAAAAGCCAGAAGATTAGTCTAATAACCTCCTGGTGCTGAAAATTATCGGACTTAAATTTGACATGGTTGTGATTGAAATAAGTAAACACTTCACTGCTTAACATAAAGCTTTTGTGGATAAACTCTTGACATGCTTAGGGTAGACAGAAGTATTCGACCTTAACATCATAATACAAGGGAAGTCCCAGTCTAGAGAATAAATGGGGCATTCTACATAACCAAATGAACCCCAAGCACAACCCTTTTTCCATCCAGCATTAAATCAAAGTACTACAATTGGGATCCCGCTAATGGATAGAAATATCACAACTTGAAGACCAAAGTCACGATGATTGAATACTCAAAGTCTAGGTATGACAAGCACGACATTCCATCACTCCTATCATGCACGAAGGTATCACTAATCCAACGTGTACCGGACATGATTCAAATAATGTCAATAGCTCTCTTTACCTAGGGATGTGTTAAATAAATATGAAAAGAGAAGGAGGTAGGATTAAGAGTTACTAGTCCACCCTTCAGGAAAACAAAAAACCTTTGAGTGCCCACTGCAAACCTTTATAAGAGGCTAAGATGGGCCCCTAGACACTTGCCAAGATCTCCACACTGGCTGATAAACGGAGGCACAAAGGTAGTACTATATAATTACTTTTCTTTCATTCTAATCAATCTTAAGCTATTGCAGGGCTCTACCATCTACTCTTGGATCTCCCTCCTTGAAAAAAGGTGATGGAAGGATTCATAAATCCATTGCATGTGTTGATCGACCCTATGGTGCTTACATGCTACACGATGTAAAGATAAAAAATCAAACTAGCCCCTACAACTATGTATGACCTTTCCTTTGGGTCAGTAAGGCACATAAAGACGAGAAAACATCATTACCAGGAGTTTAGATAGATGGTCACCAAGGGACGCTAGCACAACTTATGGTGCAAATGCTATAGCAAAATGGAAGGGATAAAACTCTATGCCTCCGAAGCTCTAATGATCAATGATCAGAGAGAAGCCATCCATTTAAGTATGCTGTTACCACAAAGGGTAAGGAAAAGGACGCGATGGAAATGAAATATGTCGAGGACTTGGATAACATAATAGTTTATACAGAAAGGCTTTGAAAGATAGAGCTCCAGCAATTCCAACATATTTAGCCCATAGCAGAAAGGTGAGAGATGTCCATAATAACACCATGACTCCTCATATCACAATTCAACACGAATCAGCAATATATGTAGTAAACCACTAGGAAATTACAGTCACCAATCAAGATACTAGCTTCTCCACTCCATCTTGATCCTATAATCAAAAAACACAATTCAAATTGATTAAGAACTAAGGATAGCAGGACGCACACTGGGGACATCCACTATAAGTCCACCAAACTAGCCGGAGTCAACTTGACAAAATAACTAGACCAATGACTGCTAAGTGGCAGCCCTAAAATGCCAAATAAGAATCTCGGCCCTGTACTTGCAGAAAATCTTTATGGGGAGCTCTCCGATCACACAATATGTTTACATAAACATGTCATACGCATGACAATAGATGGTCCTGCAAAGGAGGTGCCATAAAAAACCTCTTCTTTCGTTTTTATCTAACTCCATTGTTGTCATTTTATGACAATTCCATAGGCTCCTAGGTTCCACAGAGTCTTAAAAAAATACCAAGCGAGACTTCCTATCCAAGAGAATAACTTAAACCAGGCATACTACATAACCTGGTACTTTGTTCTTCTTTCGGAGTGGAAGGTTTGGTCTGAACTACTCTTTCCCTTTGACCGAGAGAAGAGACTAATGCATTCACTTATCATATATGTAGTAATATTTACTTAACACCTATGCTGTTATAACCACCACTTCTTTTGTGATTAGAAACCCAGATCATAAGCTTGGGTTGATAGTAGTGAAAATAAGATAGACATGACTAAGGGCACTAGCCTAGGCAGTTCACTGTCGACGACCACCCCTTTCCCGGGCAATGACATACCAGTCGGGCATTTCGGCACAAATCTAGCTTGTGTAACTAAAATAATAAATGCATTTGAACCCAAGCGCGGATTGACTCATGATAGGAGTTTCCCTAGGCCAATGGGCAGGTTGAAGCTGTCAACAAAGTCTTGCAAACACAAAATAAGGAAAAACTAGATAAATCCAAAGGACTGTGAGTTGATGAACTACCCACGACACTGAGGGCCTACCAAGCCTCCTAAAAAATAGAAACAGGACATATTCTATTTGCTCTAAGGATGCGAGGTGAGGCATGCTTCCAGCCGAAACAGTTGTCCCTTCACATCATAGGACACATTACAATCCAGAAGAAAACGAGGAGCTTCGCCACATGTCCTTAGACCTGAATGAAGAAAGAAGGAATAACACTGCACTCAATACCGCCGCACACAGACGGAAAGTGGAAAAACAATACAAATCTAAGGTGAAGCTCCAAGAGTTACAAGAGGGAGATATTGTTCCAAGCATCTTTCCCCATCCAAGCGCACTAGATCTAGTTTAGGACGGACCATTTGTTGTTCATAAGGATCTCTACAACGGAGCTTACATTCCGTTGACAGTTGATGGAAAAGGTGTTTAGGAAAGGAAGGAATCTCCAACATCTCCGCCATTACTTCTCTTAGCTTGTAAAAAGCATGTATCACTTGAAGCAATAAAAGAAAGACAGTGGCTGTAGGCATATTCTGGAAAAACCACTGTAACAATTGATGTTTTGCTCGATTATTTGTTTGATATTTTTCCTATTGCGATCAATCGCAAGCTCTCGCCGACAGCAGTGAAAGCAAGGTAACCATGATTAAGGGCACGAAAATAGCCTGGGTAGTTCACTGCTGACAATCGACACCCTAGCTAGCAATGATAAACCGACTATAAGCCACGGATTAGGCATGATTATAGCCCAGGCAGTTTACCATTGGCGTTTGGCTTGCCGGCAACTGCGAACCAATAATAAATCTCACGATTAAGGCATGGCTACAACCAGGGATTGTTCGTAGTTGACGATCGGCACCCACGTTGGTTGGGTTATGGTAAATCGAATAATACTCACGATACAGGCCATAATGGCCCGGGTAGTTACCGTGTGTGAATCCCGACTCTAAATCATAAGTACGGTAGTCGCAAAAGTTACACTCCCTTGGAACATAGGTTGGGCTGACAAATCATATGTCACCAAAATCCACAATCAGGGCAAGTAATTTACGTGCCGCGAATCTTAAGTTTAGAAGGACTATCTTGATGGAGAATATAGTTCGTTGTACTTAAACTAGAAGCTTCTAAAAATTTCATTTTGTATTGTGGCATTACATACATATAGTAGAAATATGAAATGCACTTTGCCAACAATAGCAGAATATTCATTCGCTTCCACTCCACTAGAGGAAACGGAGCATCGACTCAACTCCATCAGAGAGAGCGAAACATATATCCAACATTACCACAAGAATTAGAATACCCCTTCCAGCCAACTTCGCTCAAGAAACTGTAAGGATTCTCCCAAAGCTGAGAATGCTTATGGAACCTGAGAAAAACTAAGTGCAAAGATGTGACTAACTTTTGTAAGATAAGCTAAATTCGATAAAAAATACATGAGGCATAGCACCACCTCACCCCTTGATTATACACATGCACTACCACTCAGCTTGGTAATAGCATAATGGAATCATGACCTTAAGTTCACAAGTTTAAAACCTATTCATGATACAAGGCAGCAATTTGTGAGAAGCAACCAAATACACCATACTGGGCGCAAACCTAGACAAATAATGAGCGCTCCCAATAGACATTTGACAAAGTTGCTAGAGGGTGCTTTAGAGGATGTGATGAGTATTTGAAGACAGCCATGTCCTCAAAATTACTCTCTAAACCTTAGTAATAGGGAATCAATTCGAACGATAAGGACCTCTCTAAATAGAAGAGATTCGATCTCTAACCTTTTGAATGTAATTAATTCATATCAAAGTCTATTTTAACACAAATAGTTGTTACCTTTACCTAATAAATCAATCCTGAGGACATGCAAGATGACTCTAACACATAACTATGGTAAAATTCCAAATAAAAATGTATTAATAGTCTGCAACTAATTCTAAGGCAAGGATGAAAGTCCTTGACCACACTAGGCCCGAAAGGACCCTAAACTTGTAGGTAAAGTCCACAGAGTAGGACGATCCTCTAGTGCCAAACCCAACGAGACATTTGAATTAAAAGACTGATTCCACCTGATCAGTAGGAAATAATAAACCGATACTTATCAAGGTTTCCAATGTCTAAAGATTATTTCATCTAAACACCACATACTGGGGGCATCCAACATCGGCACTTGGCATAACTCAAATCAGCAATAATGAATCACTCTTACCCACAATCAGAGTATGCTTTCTAATCGAGATATCCATAACTCACATTTTTCCGCGACCATGACCTTGCACGAGAATAATTAAGTACTCCTAGTATGGACAATTCCTCGCAGACCCTAGATAGAAAAGCCAATGTTGCTCTCTCAAAGATTGGCTTAGTTATAGTCTTGTGTTAGTGCCAAACCAGAATTTTGACCCAGTCACAATCACTAGACACCAAAAACAAGCTTACGATGGGCACAGGTAGTGCAGCAAATCATTGTTTCAAACTTGGACCATGAAACCTATCAACACTTTTGTCCGACCCTGTTTTGCACCTCGACCAGACCTCTTTTCATGTACTAGGCCAAGTGGTTCGACTATCATTTTCCACTCTCGAACCAAATTGTTTTGGTCCAATAAACTCCACCAACTCTATTTCATGGTCCGACTATCCTTGCTCCTTCACCAAACTTCTCAATAATCCAACACTTATCCGTCAAAACTTACCGGCAATCTAGTCTGTATAAGTACAATGAGGATTATCAAACCAAGCTATTGAAGAAATTAGTAAAAATGATCATCACTTTACCTGACTGTATGCTATACAAACGAATTACACCTTATCAGGTATGAGGATTCCAACCTAAATTTATATAAAATATACATATCTTTGTACAAACATCCAGGCAAAAGATACAAAACATGAGCTAGGGTAGTTATAACCAACATTCACTCGATAACACTCTGCATCATCTCCTACATGCAAAGTCCCTACAATAGAGATTCTTAATCTATCAGATTCATCAATGATTGTCTTGTCTAAGCATGTACAAGAGTGGAGAAAGGATTAGTAGAGAAATGCACAAACTTGGCGATCACATGAGATGGTTAGGATAGCTTGACTCAACCACACAACAAACATAACTAGAGTACCAAATCACAGATCCAAAGTCGATAACGCAAAGTATACATCAGTTGGTCTACATACTGCATGAAGCCTCCATGTAGGAATCTAAAAGTCCAAGAAAAATGATAACCCGTCGGATGAAAACAAATCAAAGAAGACTTTAAAATTTTAGCAAGTCCTCCTCAGAATGAACAAATTCCCACATCAAACTAGCAAAAGGAGGCTCATCGAAAAATCAGAGGTGAAGATGAGATATAGATACTCGGATAATACAACTATTGTAAGACTAAGAAGTCAATCTTGGATTAAACAAACATACTTTTTATTCATAAAAGTATGCTTTGGGAGGCAAATGTTGTAGGCATTTTCGCCCACTACATGGTGAATATGAGGATTCAGGGTCAAAATCATCAATGTTTGGGAACAGACTCAAACTAGTTTGAAGGTATTCTCGAGATCAAGATGTGGACATAGGTCGAAATCGTGTCTCAATCCGAGCTACGGACTGAGAGATATGATCATCTTAATATTTGTCCACCACCATCTCGTGGGGCCGATACCGAGATGCACTACCATCATCCAAGGTCGACAGTCCAACAGCAAGCCAGGATCTTCGGTCCAATGACTGAACCAAAACTTTGGTTCAGTGCTTTCTTGGAATCGGGCCTTGAAAATCTCAAGTTTGCTTGGAGTTGGCGCGATGACTGAACCAAAACTTTGGTTCGGCGTTTGCTTGGAGTCAGGGATTGAAAATCTTGAATCTGCTTGGAGTCGGGCCTTGAAAATCTAAAGTCTGCTTGGAGTCGATTGGATTATCGAACTAAAACTTTGGTTCGGCGCTCGCTTGGAGTCACGGCTTGAAAGTCTCGAGTCTGCTTGGAGTCAGGCGATGATCAAACCAAAACATTGGTTCGACGCTTACTTTGAGTTGGGCCTTGAAAAACTGGAGTCTTTTTGGAGTCGGTCCAATGACCAAAATGAAACTTTAGTTCGGCGATTGCTTTGGGTCGGACTTTGAAAATATGTATTCAGCTTGGAGTCTATCCAGTAATCGAACTAAATCTTTGGTTCGATGGTTTCTTGGAGTCAGGCATGAGAAATTTAAGGGTTTACTTAGAGTCGGCTGGGAGTTATCCGGCTTGGAGTCAGATGAAGGTTTTCTGGGGGCTCAATTCGGGTATAACTGATCTAAAAAAGTTGAAAATTTTCATCATTACATGATGATACTTTGGGGATTTCTTTATGACGCGTTCTGGGGTTCTTGGAGGTGTATTGCGGTCGTCACAAGTGGAATATTTTAACAATCATGTGAGGAAGGTTGAACCAAATGTTGAAGGAAATAAGGTTGAACCAAATTCCAAATACTATATACTCAACTGCCTCTCCTCATATCTTTATTATATAAATACCAAGCACATGGCATCATAAAAAAGGAGGATGCTGAGGAGCAAAGCTTTCAGCAAAATGGCAGACAACTTCGAGAGAGAAAAATGTTAGTTCTAATAGCATGTTTACTCGTTTTCAAAGCTTGTACTTGTAATCAGAAATTAAAGGGATAATAAAATATGAACAGTGGATATAGGCACATTCAGGCCGAACCACTATGAATTCTGTGTCTTTTTACATTTAAGTTGCATATTCTTTATTGCAAATTACTGATTTTCTACCTTAAACATCTGCAATTAATTTTCATCAAACCATAGCTATATATTACAAACATTATTTACAGCTGTACAGCAATGATTAGAGTGTTTGCCTATTTTTTGTGCAAATTTCGAACATAACTCAAAATCTACAAGTCCAAATGCCACCTAATTTTCACATGAGCGTACTCACCACCACAAAATTGTCTGTGATCGATCTCATCCCGTAAGGACATCATCTTGATCGATTCAAAATGTACATGGATCAATCTAGGATCGATCCCAAATGACCACAGATTGATTAGGTGGGCCCACTTATGTGGGAGAAGAGGTACTTTGAGATCTAGGTCAGATTTTTCCAGCCTACGCCTATATATAGTAGTCCAATACCTCTAGAAAAGGGACCTTTTGATTCTTCTATGCCGATACTCTACCGAAGACTCATTGTAACTTGAGTGCTTGAGAGTGTATTGTTGTAATCAGATTATAAACTTCAATAAAACATCAAACTTTCCATAGTGGACATAGGCTACAATGCCGAACCACTCTAAATTCTTGTGTTCTTAAATTTCTGTTTGTCTGCTTTGGGGTGTTTGTTAGATTAACCTCCTTTTTCATTTATATTGTTCATTTTAATCTCTTCAAATACGCCCAAAGAGTGTTGTGCCCAATTTTGGTACAAACGCTTTGGTGCTTTCACTGAGAAAACCTAGCTTTTCTCTGCTCCATTAGATTTATTGCCATTGTTGGATTACATAAATCTAAGGAGAAGATCCAGATTTATCATTCAGGAGTTCATTCCATCGTATTCAGATTGCATCAAACCGAGGAAGGTACGGCATCAGCCATGGTTAAAACAGGGGCTGCTTCAACTCTGCTAACCCAGAAGGATGGATAGACAGAACCCCACTCAACTTCCTACTACTGGTTAGAATTCGACTGGAACCTCAGATCCATAAGGACCGATGACCAGAGAGGAGTTCCATATCCTTATGCTAGAACTTACCCAAAGCCGTCAGGAGCTCATGCAACAGATGCGTGCCAACACAGAGCTAGCCCACCAAGTGAACGTGGAGAGATGAAGGAGATCCTGAAGGGATCGTGCTTCCTATTCATCCACTGAAAGCTCAGCTTTTTCTGATTTCAACCGTAAATCTACGCGTCCATGGCTGGATGGAAGCTACGTGCAAGCCTCAGGGCATAGGCGTGTTCTGAATCTTGAGAAAGCTGGAGCTACTCCCTTTACGAGGCACGAGGCTGGGCCCTCTTCCCGAAGAGGGGCACTTCCTTATCACACTACTGATAGCCATGCAGCTGATGCCGTGGAAAATATGGAAGCTCAACTTCAAAATCAATCAAACCCAGCCTTCATCAATACAATCATGCCCATGAACCCCATGTGCCTGAAGATTTGGAGCCAAGGAGGCGAGGCACGGATCTCGACTGTGCCCGGACTATCCTCGCAATGTGGAACCCGACCATGCCTTGGCCCAGAATGTCCAAATGCTGGACATCCCAACCATGATCTGTCAAATGATTCGCAAAAGTCAAGGCCTCACCAATGACGATTGCGGAATCCCCCAGAGTCATATGCCATTCATCGATGATATCCTCTATGCTAAAACACCTCGCCAATTCTTGATGCCAACTTTACATGTTTATAAAGGGAGCTCGGATCCTAATTAGATAAAGTATGAATGGCTCATAAATGCCGCTCAAGCTAATGATGCAGTCAAGTGTAGATGCTTTCCTATTCCTTTAGGGGGCATCGCAACTGGTAGTTTACTCGTTTACCACTTGGATCCATTTCATGCTTCGATCAGTTGGATACCAAGTTCGTTGAACAGTTTCGTATGCACATCACGAGGCCGAAGGATGTTAACGCCTTATCCAGCGTCACTCAAGCTTCAGGAGAGACACTCAAACATTATCTGGAAAGGTTCCATGCCACTTGTGCAGAGATCAACAACCCTAATGACAATTCTATATTGATGGCATTGACTAAAGGGATCGATCCTGATTTTGAATTTGGCAATTGGTTGGTTGGAAAATCCCCTGTGTCATTGGATCGTTTCTATGCTAAAGCGGCCCAGTTCTTGAGGAGAGAAGACGTTAGACAATCTAGAAAGCATGATGATGTGGGGCCTAGTGTCGAAGGCATTCAAAGTAATGTTACTGCGAAACAAACCGGTGAGAGTTCTGGTAAAGTGCAGTTGAATATACAGAATAAGTAGAGTCAGTAGAAAGGCGACGAGGGTCAGGGTAAGAAGCAATATCAAAATGCGGACCGCGATGCAAGGCTCCCATGTTTGAACAATATACCGCATTGAATACATCCCTAGAGAATGTTTTTTTTGCATACCTGTAATACTGGACGGTACAAGAAACCAGCTTCGAAATAGTCATCTAAATTCAAACTGGAAAATTCTCTAGGTTCCACGGTTGCTATGGCCACTAATGAGTGTTGTCATTTTCAAGATATCATTGAGAAAGTAATACGAGAAAGGAAGTTGGAACAGTTTGTTAGGGGACCACAGGCTGGTGGTGCAGGTCCAACGAACCAGAATCAAGGTCAAAATCAGGCTAGACTGAAAGAATCCGTGCGTATTGGCGGGAGATTGGTTATTAATACAGTTAGTGGTGGTTCTCATCCAGTGGATCAAAGCTGGAGAGAAATGGAGTCGTTTGCTAGTTCGATTAGGCATGCAGACTTTGAGTGTTGTAGTAATGTTGATGATAGGGCTTCGGCGAAACAACAAAAGTCGATGCGGTCGACATCGTTTTCCAAAATATAGACCCTGATAGATTCGAGGCCCCCACTATCGATTCACTAGTCATATCTGCTCAAATAGATCTTTCTTGGATGAAGAGGATCTTGGTGGACAGTGGAAGCTCTATAAATATTCTTTTCAAACGAGCTTATGACCAGATGAAAATGGAAGCGAGCGACTTAAAGCTGTGTCAAACTCACATACATGGCTTTAATGGGAGTGCAATGATACCCTCCAAGATGGTTGAGTTACCGGTTGAGTTGGGAATTGGAGATCGCCAAAGAGTCTGGATGTTATAGTTCGTTGTGTTGGACATTAACTCTCCGTATAATGCTTTCTTGGACCGACCGGCCCTAGTCGAATTCAAGGCAGCTATTGCTCCATGGTGCTTAACTCTAAAGTTTCCCACAGATAACGGAGTTGTTCAAGAGGATTAGGCGGTTGGACGCGCCTGTTATGTTGCTGAGCTGCGTGAGGCGCAGCGGAAAGAGAAGGTAAAGGACATCCGAAAAGGAGTCATGGATGACCCCATTCAGAAACTATCTCGAACACAGAGCTTTGCCTAAGCACAAAAGTGAGAAAAGACAAGTTCTCCGAAAAGCTTCATGATTCAATATCCAGAATGAAGTTATGTACATAAGAGGTTACTCTGTTCCTTTACTCCGGTGTATAGCCCATGACGAGATCAAAGGAGTGTTACATGATGTGCACGAGGGAGAATGCGGCGATCACAATGAGGGGCAAGCTCTTGCTAAGAAAATACTACGATATATGTACTATTAGCCAACGGTGAATCGAGATGCATCAGATTACGCCAAGAAATGTAATAGATGCCAGAAAAATGCTCAAATTCCAAGAGCCCCTCCTACCGAAATTACTCCAATGGTCTGTCCATGGACGTTCGCCACATGGGGCATCGATATAATTAGATATTTACCTCTGGCTAAGGGTGGTGCGAAGTGCGCTATCGTTGTGGTTGCTACTTACCAAGTTGGCGAAAGCCGAGCCCCTTGCTACCATCACGACAAAGAAAGTAATAAACTTTGTTGTACGCAACATTATCTGTCGTTTTGGCCTCCCGCATATAGTTGTCGCTGGCAACAGAGGCCAACTCGATAATGTCGAGTTTAAGAATTTCTGTCAATGTTTTCACATCCAGAAGAAGCTCTCAGCAGTTGCTCACCCTCAAGTAAATGGACAGGTCAAAGCTGTTAATAAAATTATTAAGTCTATTCTGAAGGAACGATTGGAGAAGGCTGAATGCAGATAGGTCGATGAACTTCCCACGGCCCTATGGGCATATCGAACTACCTACAAGTCCTCGACCGGCCACACTCCATTTTCACTTTCCTACGGCTCTAAGGCCGTTATTCCAGTTGAATTGGAGGTACCTTCTCATCGCGTGACATATTATGATCCAAAGACGAACGCAATATTACTTGTTGAATCTTTGGATTTATTGGATGAGAAGCGTGAAGAGGCTGATTTGAGGGCAGCCGCACATCGAAGCCGAGTCGCCTGATTATACAGTGCTAAGGTCCGACCCAGAACCCCTGAACTTGGCGATCTCGTACTCAAGAGAATCTATTCGGTCCCTTCACATATGAAACCAACATGGGAAGGACCGTATGTCATCGAACGGAGACTTGGAGACGACATATTCAAGTTATCAACTGTTAATGGTCTCACTTTATCGATAGCTTGGAATAGCGAGAGTCTCCATCGCTACTACACATAACAGGCTTTGATTATTCGTTTAGTTTGCTTTTCATTTGAAATTGATTTATGCGTTTCAAAATTTGAACTTGTAATAAGGCAACTGAATTTGCCATACTTTCTTATTTCAGCAATAAAATGCAAACCCGTCAAGCTAGTGGCGATTCTTGAAATGCATCTTGCAACCATCAAAATCTACGAAGAGCTAAGTTCGATCCTACGGTCGGACTTATTCCAATAGGGAGTGACTATGATATGACTGGTCACTCGCTAAGTGAAACCCCAAGCTCGGGAGTAAGCAACTATACTGAAGCCAAAAAGGATTGATACACGACAATCCTCCAACAAACTCCGGTTCCTAGAGTGCGAACTAGAGTATAAACTTCAAATCCAAAATGTGGGCTCGAGGAGGGTGGATCCGTCCACCTACGACTTCGCCAATGTAAAATTTAAATTTGTGGAGGATGGACCTGTCCATCCATGACCTCATCTCCATATTTACATGCTCGAGGAGGATGGACCCGTCAATCTACGACTTCGCTTGCCTACTTTGGGTGGATGTGATCTGACCGTCCACGTTCTTGATTAACTTCTCATTCTCAGAATGTGAACAAGATCCCAATACTTAGGCAGATGTGACTGACAGTCTGCCAATCAACTCCAGATTCCCAGAGTGCAAACTGGAGTATAAACATTAAACGTGCGTGAATGACAACCCACCAACTAACTCTAAGTCCCCAGAGCGAGGGCTAGAGTATAAACGCAAACCGGGTGTGAACCGTCTGCCTATGAGACGAATCCAAGTCCCCAGAGTGCGGACTGGAGTACAAACATAATTTGGGTGTGACTGACCACCCATAAATCAACCTAAGCCCCAGAGTGCGGACGTAATTCTAAATATCAAATGGGTGTGACTAATCGCCCGTAAATTAACTTAAGTCCCCAGAGCGCGGACATATCTTTAAACATTAAGCAGGCGTGTCCGACCGCAGACACACAAGTGCAATCCCCAGAGTATGGATGCGATTAGAAATAAATAAGCAAGTGTGATCTGAGCACTCAAAGTCGTCTCGCTTCTACTTTGTTCCGACTAAGTTAAGCTCAATTTATTGAAGGCGGAACGCAACTGTCGACCGACCACTTCAATTCATCCCTAGGACTGGAGGCAAAACTCAAGTATCGGCTGTTGATCAAGACAGTATAACATTGGAACTCGACTTAACGTTTGGTTATAACCCAAAGCCATGATTTCAGGACTTGGCAACCGAACTTAAGTCCGATTCAGAGACTAAAGCCTCACAAGTACGGTGAATGGAAATCTAAGTGCTGAAACACTTAAGTAAATAAATGCAGAGTTATGATGAAAACAAAATGGAATTTCATTTCAATCATTCTTCAAAAGAAAAGGATGAGTACAAAATTTATTTCAAGAATTCCTATAGACGGGGGCCGAAGCCGCATCTATACTCGGCCTACGGAAAGCAAAAGGAAACACTTTATGAAATTCCTATCTATATACCAAAAGAAGGGATAAGAAGACACGTCTACACCCTCGGCTTCTTCTTCTTCCTTGGCATCGACCCACTAGAGCTACCACTTGGATGCTTCTTCGAGCTTTTCCCTTTCGCTGGTTGATCTCTCGTCGGGGGATCCTCCCCCGAACTCATGGAGATTGGGATACTTTTTGAATGCGAAGCCGGAAGAATCATGGTACTTTTAATGTTAGAGGACGAGGGAGGCATGCCAGTGTCAATGATTGTGACACCAGGAGAAATCATACGCATGGGGACCGGACCAGGACCCACCATGCCGCCTCCAATACTACTAGCCTGTGTGGCTCTTTCCATTTCAGGATTTATCTATGCCATTATCGCTTCCTCCCGAACTGCTTGGGCTTCCATACGAATGCTGCTAGTTGGGCCCAGAGAGCTGGCCGTAAACACACCTTTACCCATGACGAATGGTAAGTCGATAAGTGGATCACTTTGACGACCAAGGAGTTCTTCCATCATCTGTTCGTCAAAAGTGAAAGCACTCTTGTTCACTCTCTCAGTTGGTGCAGTGGCTGTTGTCGAGGTTGCCGCCATCATAAGGGCCTCCTGCTCATGATGCAGCTCTTGGGTTGGAGGAGGCTCGGCTGGTGCAGATTCTATAACTGAATAAAGATAAGAAAAAACATTAGTGACATCTTCTAATAGCACTCCCAACTTTGAACGGATGCAAGAAGTGTTCGGAGTACCTTCCCCAGATTGGCTCACATGTAGGGCCGGTGTGCCTTCGGAGCCATGCTCACATACTGGAGGCAAATGTGGCTGATCAGGATCATATGCAGGAACAGTTGGAGGGTTAATTGTAGATGTATGCTCAGGTTGAGTTGCTGGAGGCATTTCAGAGTTTGCTTCACGGTGTTCAACTCCAAAACCCTCTGCAACGTCCTGATACTGGCCAGCAAGTTTTTCCGTTTTAGAAGTGACAATGGCATCGTGGAGAACTTTCCTCTCATCTTCAGTTAATATCCGGTTCTCCAGCTTGAAATCGTCGATAGATGTAGTCTGATGTCCACCTTTTCATCCTCTATCAAGAAGCACCAGGCATTATATAGATGAAGCGGGTACTCATCAAGCCAGCTTAGGTTTCATGCAACCTTCCAACCTGTTCTCTGCCGCTCTAACCTCAGTCTCAATGTTGGCCTCGGTTTCTTGGAACTTTAGCTTGGCCGCATCTCGCTCATCCCTGAGTACCAAAATCTGCTCATATGCCTCTTGGGCAGACCTATTAGCATCGTCTTTTTCTTTGACGACTTCGGCAAATTTGACTTTTAGCTCCTCAAGCTCTTTTAGCGCCGCATCTCTTTCAGCCATGACTGTGGTGGTCCGATGCCCTATTTCCTCGACCAAGGCTAAATGTGTTTGCCTCATCTCCTCTATCTTTCTGGTTGCCTTATCGGCTTTTTAATTTGCCTCCGTTTTTGAATTTCTCGAAGACTTGTTTTCATCGTTGAGCACCTGAATTATGCGGTCCTCTGAGCGAGATCGGTTCCTAATTTCATGATTGTCTTCGCCCATGCAAAGGACACTACCTACACTTTCTCTATGGTCTTCGTCCATTCTCGATATTGACCACAAACATCGTATATGTAGTCATGCAACCTTTGTTCTGCCTCATTGGGAATTCGCTTTAAGTATGGACAAAATATGAAGCCGTCGAACCAGACATTTGGAAATCTATTTTCAACTTAGCGGTTCTAATCGCTCCTTCCCCAGTGGGTTCTCTAATGGCTTGTTTAGTGGTGACGAGGGTCTCAGTCTCGATCCTCTGACGTTGTTCGTCGAGCCTTGAGGTTTGAAAAGGTGGTACTTGACAAGTACCTTCTAAGTGTTGTTCCCCAGAACCATAAGGTTTGGAAGGAAAACTAGGTGGCGGAAAGCACGACCGTGAGCGGCACCTGTAATCCATTTCCCTATCTCTTTCCCTCTTGTAACGCTCCCTTTCTTGACTGGAGTAGCCGCGATCATGTTCTCTTTCGGCCTCATGCCTGCGAGACTTGAAATATGAGCTAGATGAATGGCACGCAGAACATAGACTATTGAGCATAGATTCCCACCTCGACATCATATCTGTAAAATGGAAAGAGAAACAGAGTTGGTAATCTTCAGAGATTAATAGCTTGTGATTAGAGATTGCATGGTGCCGTGAAGTGTGCGCAAGTATGTGCAAACCCCCAACCGACCGATTGTGACGGCTCCGCTTGCAGGAGTCGGCTCCCCTACATCTAAAGCACTCCAGCTTGCCTCGATTTCAAACCTGAAGTCTTGGAATGATGTCAGATCATATGGGATTGGGACATCCACTAATCCTTCTAACGAGCTCTCCATTTGTGGAGGAGGAATCTCTTGACTAGTAGCAGGCAAAGATACCACAACGGTTTTGCACCTTAGAGATTTGCGGACAACAGTCTTGCCTTTTCTTTTTCCCGATGCTTGAGGGTTCTGCAGAAGCACATCTACAGGTTCGTCTCCAGTAGGTGCATTTTCATCATTTCCCTATTCGGAAATAACAATTCAAAGAGCTCTCCTTCTAACTTGCCTCACCGGAGCTGTCCCGAAAACTCCTACAAGTCCGATGCTCTAGTCTCTATTAATCAACCCCACGGCAATTATGTCTGTGAGGACTTCATCGATTTCTTTTTGGTGCGACAGGGAATTTTTGAAGAACCCTTACTATTTCTTTAAATCGAGCTCCTTCAGTTTGGGGAATTGAAGCTATATAAGAAGCAAAGTGTTAGACTCCACATCAATTAATGTTGTCATGTTAATCAACAAGGAAGTTGAAGCACTTAAGTCTAACCAGCCACCTCCTGGCGAATCTCGGAGGACACCGGATGAAAAACCATTTGGTTTTGAAGTAAGCCAACTTGCTCCAAGCTTCAACCATGACTTGATAGTCTCTGTGAATCTTTACATTGAATAAGATTCAAATCTCTTCTACCGTCGGAGGATGGAGGAGGCACACCAGGCAGATGACAAACAAACTATTGAGCAAGGCATATCCATTCGGGTGCAGCTGAGATGGAGCAATCCTCAACAAAAGAAAAACTTCCCAGATGAACTGGTTGAAAGGAGGAAGTGTCCTGGCTACACATATAAATCTGTTGCAGGCTTTGTACCCTTTCGGGGGATTATGGGTTCTATCTTCTAGCCCCAATAGTATGACATTGTTCACCGTCAACCCATGCCTTAGGCAAATTCTGCCTAACATGTCTTCAGAAATATTAGAGCAGACACCATCTTATGGATTGGCGATGAATTATGCTCCTGGTAGCTCATCTATAGCAAGGCTAATGACTTTGGCTGCAATAGCCGGCATTTCAATTACAGAAAGAGGCTAGCTTTGAACGTCCTGCGATTGTGAACATCCGGGTTCCAGTGTGAAGTGCGTGAATTTGTTGTGCACTCTAGTGATACATAATACTTAAGAAATTCTATGAAATATGTGAGATGTTAAACAATAAGACTTCGAGATTCAACTGGAGTGACCGTCATCGCTAACTGTCAAAGCCGTGCCATCCAGACCTCGAAGAACGATCCAAGTTACAGTTCATAAATTTGTGGAGTTACAGTTCCATCGACGAGCTTCGAAGGGGAGTCAAATATGCAGTGAAATGATTAAGTCCAATTATCCAACAAAGAAGCTCGTCGGAGTCAAATGTTCGAGTGTGCATAGAATTTCATATCCATCGAAATTTGAACTTGGATTGATCGGCAAATAAACAATTCGTATTGATCATAAAAATAGTGTTTGTATCGATCAATAAATCTTAAATTCGTATCAATCGACAGTAATAACTTCGTATCGGTTGCCAGTTCCAAAATTCGTATGGATCACTAAATATCGATATGAATGCCATCGTTTGTCGATTGACACAAATGCCCACCCTTCATCGATATGAAGCAATTCCCTTCAATCGATACAAAGTTGCATTATATCCGGATTGATAAGAACTTCCTTCAGCCATCATCGATACAAATGCTCCTTTCGTATCCATCTACACTTCTTCTTCTCTAATGAGCCCGAGCTCCATCTCTTCCTTCCTCAACCATGCTCCGATCCATTTCAGGCCACAACATCACCAGAGTCGACCACGGTTGTGAACGGATTGACATTAGATCTCGAATCTCATCATTTAAGTGTGGATTTATAGGATAATTACCTAATTTAGGAAGTTAGATTGAGAGATTATTGGGTTGAACGATTCGAAAACAAAGGCAGTTCTTCTTTCTTTTTATTTCGAATCGATACGAAAGAACTGTGAAAAATTGAGACAGGTAAAAAATAATTCTAAGTCCTAAAAGTATTTGTATGGATACAAAACTAGAGGAAAAAAAACGATTCATCTCCTAGTGACGTTAACCGGTAGGAACGGTCTCCCCTTCAATCGATACAAAGAAGCTTATTCGTATCCATTTACCATCGATCTAAAACAACGACCATTCATAACCATCAACTTGAATCGATCCAGAGCATGGTCGTTCGTGTTCATCGATGACCCATCGATACGAAAGATACATAGAGGATTGTTCAAACTGTTCAGATCTCTCAATGATCCATTGATATGAAACAACAATTATGTATCATTCACTTTGGAGACCATAGGAGTTTGTATCCATCGACACGAAGAAATGTCAAAGAACAAACTATTTCTATCGATAACCATCGATATGAGATGCTTATCCCAACTTCTCAAATCGATCTAGGAGAGGATAGATACGAAGGGATACTCTAAAATGACCATCACGCGTTGTTACAACTCGAATTTCACATCGATCTAGGAGTGGATCGAGACGAAACTCGATTCAAAGAAAAAAACATGACAATGACTCGTGAACGTGCAAACGTTAACGGGAGTCAAGTTAACATACATGCATGTATGACGAACTAATGTTCAATTTTCAAAATTCAGAGGAGTTGAATGCTCACCTGGTGATAATTACAATAGTGGACAACAAATTTGTAGCACTCGACACTCAGTTACAACAATGCACTGCATAACCTTTGACTGTCAACAATTCAGCATTTATATTACTGGAATTCAATCAAACGTTACATCTTTTAACGAAAAGACGACGACTATTCAACCAATCAAGTATAACTACTCAGAACGAAGATTGCAGCTTTTCAAAGCACGTCATGTTCACATAAGACGTACTTTGGAGGGCAAATGTTATCCTGCCTTTTGGCAAGGCCGCGACACTAAGGACTCGACTAGAAACCAAAGATAGTCCATCTCGAAGATTGGTTATACACAGGTCTACTATAGATACCGTCCAATTTTGTCTGAGTTCGGATCGAGCTATAATATGTGATACGACAAGCAAAGCTATGAAAGCCAGCGTTGCAAATTTCAAGTCCATCGGAGTTCGTATGCTTAAGATATGGATCAATCAAAATCAAGGATGTCAATTTCATTCGGATCCATGTTGTTTATATCTATCACAAGCTAACCTCTTTCGTATCCATCAGAGTCTACTTCGTTCGTATCCATCAGCAGTCGTTATTTCGTATCGATCGAGTTTTTGCACACTTTGTATCGATCCTCATATTCATGCAGTTCGTATCGATCGGCAAGTGATCGTTACAAAAAATACCACCCATGATCGATATGAAATGTGTCATGTTACATTGATACGAAATTAACACCAACGATCGATACGAAATGATCCCATAAGCATCGAAATGTAAACATTTAAAGATGATAAGCTTCATCTGTGAAGCGGAAGCCTTCAAGGGGGAAGCCCGAATTTTCCTTTTACTTGATTCCATGCCATAATTGCCGGAGGCATGAATGACCTTTGAGGTAATGTCTTCTTGAGAAGCACATGGTAGATCAAGAAGATCAGAGTATTCATCAATATTGGCCAAAAAGCCTAAATTGTGACCACCTGACCCATTACCACCACTTCATGGTTCCTCAGGGCCCTTGTTACCATAACCCCATCCTTTCTAAAATCATCATCATCGTCATCTTCATCATCACCATCGTTGTCATCTTTATCGCCATTCCCTTCATCATCTTCATATCTGCCTTCATCAGACAAAAAGCATCAAAAGATAGTAATTCCTTAGGATTAATGGCTTTGCCTTTTAAAAATTTGTCTTGCAAAGACCCAGGAACTCTCCTCAGTTTAAGGAAAATTTCATCTTGAACTTGTCTTTAAATGTTGGCAATGAAGGAAAGTCCAACTCTGAAATATTTTCTATAGTATCGTAATATGCGAAAAAGAGGGCCTCCTCATACTTTTTTATCTGGGGGAGGACTTTTCCTATAAAAAAGGAGAATTTATCCTTGTCATTGTTGATAATATTATTTGGGTAAACTAGCGCAGTGCTCCTGCATTTTGGATTTGGAACTCGGCTTAAAGACGGTGTGTTCTATCCACTTTCTTTACATCCAATGACTGACCGGGGCATAAGGGATCAAGCAGAAGCTGCTAAATTCCAGCCAAGCAACGAACAAGGAACTACTACTCAAATGGTATACCCAAAGGCTGGAGAACCAAGATGACATGACACGAACTGGGATCAGTTATTGCATCAGGCTTCTAGGGTAGGTTACGACTACTCCCAACTGACCAGCTTCCAAATGCCTAACTTGCCAGCTATGATATGATGGCTTGTGTGACGACCGCCCAACGCCGTTTATTATGCCATCCCAAGGTATGCTTTGCATCATGAAAGTCGGATCTAAAGTAGTCACCCATTCAACTCTAAGCAAACCTAAGAAGTTCTAGGCCAAGGTCAAACTCGGATAAAACCAAGATTTTCTCCAAGCAAATAACAAAATTTCTTGGGGCGGACTTCAAGTAAATTATCACCAATCCGTCATATGTTGGACAATCATGCATAAAACATTCACAAGCATTACAACAGCCGTAACTTGAAAATGGACAGGACTAACGACAGCTCGAGCAGTTCCCCTAATTGAAGCCCATTCACTTAAGAAATTCAATATGCAGAATATCCCAAGAGATTCAATATGCCAACTATGCCCGCGTATTCTGGGAACATGGACCCCAAAGAGCATCTCATGGAAAATGAAGGGCATATGAATTTCGTAAAGCGACGAACGCAATTAAATGATGTTTCTTTCCCCTATTCTTTGGAGGAGTAACGATCGATCATGTGATTTATGCGATCATCGCCCAGGTTCATCTCCTCATTTAATCAATTAGTAAAGGCATTTCCCCAGCTTATCCCAAGTGCCAGGCGAGCCGCTTAAAGACTTTTGACAGAGATTTAACATCATTGTCACTAAAGTTAGCAAATATCATACTGAGGGTTTTGATAAGGGTAATCGACACCGAGAAACACTTTGGCGATTGGTTACCTGGAGAGCCTCATACGACCTTGGATCATTATGTTACAAAGTGAACCAAAACCTAAGCAAGAAGAAGGTAAAGCAGACTAGGAGAAAGAACGATGCAAGCCTGTTGGCTGAAGTAAGTCAAAACAAGGGCAACGTTAAGGCCTTAGATGAGAACTCAGATTCAAGGAGATGGCTCAAAATCTCAAATGACTTATATACACCTTTGAACGATTCAATCAAAAACATCAACTTGGAGACTCATGACTCGAAGCAGTAGTAGAAACTATCCTCAAGAGAGTCCACCAAACCCCAGAAGAAATCCGGAAAAAGTTGTATATTTCAAGATACACATGGTCATAACATTAGCGATTTCAAACACCTCCGAGACATGATCGGAATGCTGATCTAGAAGTAAAATTTTCAGCAATATATGCAAGCCCCACAGAATGGCGGACAGGGAACATCCAATGCCTATCAATAAAGAAATTGGATGATCAATTGGACCGTTGACGGTCGACATCCAGATGAAAGGAGGGCAGGGACAAAGTGGAATGGCGAGCGTTCGACTCTGGTTCACTTAGAGCTTTCTCAAGCAAAGGGGGTGGGATGAGGCGATTCAAGTTGGTCGACCCAAAACCCACCGCCAACGGTTTGGAAAAGCACAATGTGTGCTTTCCCTTAGCCGGATGAAATTTAGCCGGCTATGGGAACAGCCGTGGGTTGCAATCCACAGCGCTCACTTAGCCGGCTAAAATTTAGCTGGCTAAGTGAGAGAGATGGGAACTGGCTATATAATAGCCGATTACACATTTCACTCCGCCCAGCAACCAAGCTTCCGCCATTTTTCAACTTCCCAGCAACCTTCTGCCATTTTTTCCACCAGCAAGTAAAAAAAATGAGAAGTGCATTCTGAAGACTCTGAGGTGGCGGCAATCGCAACATAGGAAATATTCCGCCGGCCATGGAAAACACGCCTGTAGAAGACTACGCAGCCCCACCACCGATGGGTCACCGAAGAAGGACAAAGAACGGTCGTTAGGCCAAGATATGCAGGCAAAAATACAGCAAATATGGTTCTGGACCCCTCCATCAACCAAAATTTGGACCGAACAAAGATTTGATCAATTTTCGCACACTCCCAGATGACGAAGCCCACATTAGCATGTGCGTTGATAATTCTGTAAGTTATTTACCCTCAATTTATTTTATTAGCTAAAACTGTATAATAAAAAATGAACATGCAATCTGTTTTAGTAAACTCGTCGTGAGCACACTCGTGGATCTTGGGTTAGCGTAATACGCCTTTATGGAATGATCCAATCTTATGATGTCGACGGCGTTATTCATGCTTTGCTACGAGATATAGGATTTGGAGATTTTTTGAGTATGTATTTACATAATTATTGTTTATTTATTTAGTGATGTTTAGGGATTTCAATAATCGTAAACTGCTTTAATAGGTATCGATAATCTATTAAATTCGGATGTTTAGTTATGCAGTGCTTTAGCCACCTGTTGGTGGAAGACCACTCACGCCTTCCACTTTAGTTTTGGAGAATTGGGTTTAACCCATTAGAATTTACTATTCTTATCGGTTTAGGCATTAGAAGGAGGGAGACCTTACCATATGATGAGGAGTACAAGCACTTTCACTGCTTATCCAATGTACTCTCATATCTTATTTACATAACGGACGGTCATCGAAACTGTAGATTAGATGCTCTTACATCAAATAACCAATCATTGAAATGATACATGGTGGTAGTTCAGAGAAAAATTTGGAGATTGCTAGACCTTTTACTCTGTACACGATGGGAAACTTATTCCTTACAAATGCATCGAACACGTTGCCAGCCGGATATGTTGTAGCTGTAGCAGAGTTGTCGTTTGATAGTCCAGTCACATATGATTAGAGGACTCCAATATTAGCACATTTTTATCACTTTTTGGATCATCAGTGTGTCGTTAGGAGTAATTCCACGTCCATTATAGGTTTTTGGGAGCTCTTGTAGTATTGGTACTCTAAGTACTTTCGCAACATCACTTATCCGACGACGGACTCCACATAACCCATTTTCTTTCCTCGAGTTAGAGCCTGAGCCTGCGATAACCGCAGAATGGTGCAAGGAGGGGAGACTTGTCATATTTTTGCTGTGGCCTGAAATCAGATCGAGTTATGGACCATACGAGAGAGTGTTTTTTGGCATCCGTATGATGATTTGCCTTTTATGACCGACCCTATCATAGTGCACGTTGCATTCCTTTCTACGAGACATTTTCCATTGGTTTCATCCCCAACCAGCTTTAGATGCTATTGGTTCCTCGGTGAGCGCCGTTGGAGATAGACGTTAGATGGTGATTTTGTTCCCGATGATCCACATCCAGATACATCTTATTTAAGGTTTTATGATAGCACTGCATTACATGAATATGTAGGGGAGTGGTGGTCCACAAATTACTTCATCATCATGAATGTAGATTATGCTTCCTTTGGCGATGGTTTTACACTCCATCGTATACGACCACTTTTGTGCATGCTGCATCAGTTGATTTGGTAGGGCCCTCAAGCATACGGAGTGGTGTTGCCCCTATTTTGCAAGACCTTACACAGAGTACTTAGTTGTATCATGCTCCAGAGCCCTACCAGATAGGAGATTATGGTTGGACAGTCGATATTCCGACAATGCCTAGGGTTGATATTCCACGGCCTCAAAGTTTGCAGTATCCCGATCCAGCAGCATTTTCACATGAGGATTTGTTTCAGATGCAGATGGGCCTCCGCCAGGTCATGTACGTCAAGCATCGACGGAACATAGATGAGTTGACTACTCATATTCACGAGCTTACTGCAGTTGATGAGAAGTGATATCATCCTATGTGTAGAGTAGATGATGACAATGACGACGACGACGATAACGATGATGGTGATGCAGCCAATCTTTTTGATAATGAGTATTGGTTTGATGAGCCGTAGTGGTTGTGTATACCATTACTGTTTGTATGTCATATCCATTTGTATACCATTGTATTACCTTTGTTATGTATCTCTTAGCAGAGTTTGTATCACTGTGTTTTTAGTGTTTTGCGTGCACTAGAAGTGGTTGTATATATGTTTTCTCATTGTTCCGTATTTACTAGAATTGTTTGTACCAGTGTATTATCCGTATGCGTACTTACTAGTAGTGTTTGCATAACTGTATCTGCTTTGGATTTAATATTTTGCTTGACTATGTGTAAATCACTATATGTAGGAACAAACACAGTTGTGTTTGTTTATAGCCACGTTTGTGGATGCTTTCCACGTGGTTGATTATAAGGCACTTTATTCACGAGACGCGGATCATGAACTTTCTATTTAAACTAACTTTCTGTATTGAAAATTCACAACATCTTAATTTATTCTCAACGTCGTTAATAATCTTCAATGTCGAATGAAAATGGAATGCGGATGATTATTTAGTTCTAATCAAATCATACATAGAAACCGATCGTAGACACACGGAAGAGGAGACGGAGAAAGATTTTTGGGTCACTCTAAATGAGACTTTTAACAGTCATCCTGATTGTAGATCAATTCGAAGGATTTTGGAAATTCAAGGCACTTTTGTAAAGTTTACAAGGGCTTGTCGAAGATATAGACTCATTACAAAAACAGTTAAAGAAGAAGATCTATTTCAATTAACACGAGTCACGTTTGATTCCCGTTATTTGTGGGAGTATCATGTTATTTTGTTCGACATGCTCCAAACAATCTCTGGGTTAGATATATTAGACAATTTGAACGACGTATAGGTTGGTTAAGGATGTTTGTTAAGTTAACTACCTTCTGCTAGTTCTTTGCACTATCAGTAACTTATATGTACTTTCAAATTCAAGTGAACTTTGTGTTATCATAATCTACTAAGCACTTAACATAATAACATAATATAAACATTAGGAAATCTTTAACAAAAAAATTAACTTACAAAGACAACAATAACCGCTTTCATAGAAAACGAACAATACAACAAACTGTAAAGCACGGCAACATCATGGAAAAAGTAAACGATAACAAACAAAACATCCATTAATTAAAAAGCTGCCTTCGACTACCTGATAAGTTAATTGAACCCAATGTCCTTTGAAACATCTGAATTTGTTTTTCAAGTTCGTTAGAATAAACAACTGCATAGTGAGGAAGATCGTCAATCCATTGCCACAAGCAACAACCATCAGGGCAATTACAACATATGTAGTGCCGCCGACCGATGTCTATTCCGCTACTTACAACAGCATACATAATAGAAAGCCCACAGTTACAATAGATCTCACAAGAATTAAACTCTTGATCCGTGCGAGGTGCTTGGTGTCGTATTTCATTCCTATATTCTCTATTTTCGTTATGGCTACACCGCTCTTCACTTGACATCTTCCATTTTCTAGACACATGCGCTCCTGCACTTGCATCTCATGCTCTCTTACATCGATATTGTGTATTTCCTCCATTTCAATATACCATTCGGTCGGTAATTGAGGGGAGGACGTATTCGATGGGCTATTGTGCTGTAACAGACCTTCGTATGAGTATGAGGACGGCAACGAAATATAATTGTAATCGACCATTTTTATATACTACTTCTACGATAATAATAAAGAGAATCATAGCAAGCAAACCGATATTTATGTCGCATAATACATTGCCTATGTAAAGTAGTGCAACGTGGATGCAGTGCCAACCTCCTTACTAGTGGGTCCTTCGTCTATATCTCTATTTCAGTCAAGACCCGACCTCCTGACCACCATCAACTTTAATCAACATCAAACATCTTTAATTAATTTGACCAGTAGGTCCTTCGTCTTTAGCTCTGGTAAGACAAGACCCGACCTCCTGACCCCCCTCAGCTTTAATCATCATCAACCAACTGTAATCAATACGACCAGTGGGTCCTTCTGTTTTAGCTCTGTTTCAGACAAGTCCCTGCCTCTTGACCACTGTCAGCATTAATCAACATCAAACATCTTTAATCAATATGACCAGTGGGTCCTTCATCTTTATCTCTATTTCAGATAGGACCTGACCGACCACCGTCATCTTTAATCAACATCAAACATATTTAATCAATTTGACCAGTGAGTCCTTCGTCTTTGGCTCTGGTAAGACAAGACCCGACCTTCTGACCCCCTCAGCTTTAGTATCATCAACCAGCTTTGCTGCATAGTACGTTGTAGCAGATGTGACCCGACACGGTACCTATCTTTAATCCATATGACTGGATCCTGTGCCATTTCATTATCCTTTAAACATCAATAGCTTATAAATATAAGCGAGGATGTCGAATAACATACTTATTCAAAATTACAAACTAACAACAATTGTTCTTCTACCTATATTAAATGAGTTCTCTAAAAAGCTTGTGGTGCTTCTCATCCTTAAATTCATCATCGTCATCTTCTTCCGATGATTTTATTGAACATTGTATTACTCAACAAAGAATGTTTGCTACCGAAATGAGGGATTTAATGGCCTATGAAATTGCTGAAAGCTCTACGCCATCCCAAGGAGGTAGCATTGTGAGAAGAAAAGACTTGCGTTATGGATGTGACTATGCTAGCGGTTGTAATCAGTTGATCAGGGAACATTTTACGGTAAATCCCATGTACGAGGACGTGGATTTTATATGAAGATTCTGTATGTCAAAGAATATCTTTAATCTGGTTTTCGACAAATTAACTAAAACAAACGTTTTTTTCACCCACACAAGAAATGGAATCAACGAACTTGGAATTTCTCCACTGCAAAAGGTTAGGGCTGCACTTCACATGACATAATATGGAACTTCTAATGATTCACAAGATGACAGAGTGCGGAATGGAGACTTAATGGCAATATTATGTATGAAAGAATTTTGCAAAACCGTTGTTTATATGTTTGGTGAAGAATATATTTGATCCCCAACACCTCAAGGCATTGACGGATTGCTGGCAATGGGATCCCTGCGTGGACTGCTAGGTATGTTAGGTAGCTTATTTTGTATGCATTAGAGGTGGAAAAACTGTCCAATTGCATTGCAAGGCCAATATACAAGACATTGCAAAACAACAGCTCTGATCTTAGAAGCTGTTGCTGATTTGTATATATGGCATGCTTTTTTTAGAGCACCAGGTTCACTGAATGGTATTAAAGTTCTATGACAGTCATATTTATTTAATGAATTATATAATGACATATCACCTCCATGCAATTACAAAATTAAAGACAAAGATCATTCCATTGGTTATTATCTGGAAAACGAAATCTACCCAAAATGGAAAATACTTGTTCAAGCTTACAAAAGATCGAATAATGCAAAAGAAGCCAGGTTAACCAAACAACAAGAGACTTTGAGGAAAGATGTGGAACGCGCATTTGGAGTGCTTCAAGGTAGGTTACACATATTAAGAAAAGAGGTAACCAACACGATACGATGGTATTATCAGATATCATATACTGCTGTATAATTTTACATAATATGATTGTCAAAGAAGATCATAATGAGTACGAGCTTCAATTGAGAGACTATCCAGACATTGCTATAGCATTTCAAAAAAAGGCTTATAAGGCCTAAATACTTTTGCCGAATACTTGAAAAGAATACAAGACATTCGAGTTCCACAAGCCCATCTTGATCTAAGAGAAGAACTAGTGGAATACTACTAGAAACATATAGGAAACCATTAGTAGAAGTGATGTTAGATGGTGCTTATCTATTGTAATAAGTGGTTGTTGACATTTTGTACTAATATTTGTGTTTGAATTTGTTATATCTACTATACTAAGTTGTTGTTGACGTACAAAAACTATTAAAAGATAGCCATAGCGATAACAACAAAATTGACCATAATAGCATAACCATTAACTCCAACTAATACACCGACAATCACATTAACAACAACACTAACAATGACATTACAACCGACACTTATGACAACAAAAGATCAATGGAATGCTAAGATACATTGTAGGAACTTAGTTTCCAACATCCCCCTTGACGTCTATGTTACTCCTCAAGTTGCTTCTTCATATACATCCTCTGAATTGGATTGGGTTCATTTAAATTACAAGTTAAAAGAGCCATATCATCAGCTCCTTGCTGTAGAAATAATTCTTATTTTCTTAACTCTAGCTTATCATTTATTAACTTTTTCTTTTCATCGTTCCGTTGTTGTTTTTCCATTACCCTTTCAATTTCCTTTGTTTCTTTTGTTTCAAGGTATAATTTATTTGTATCTTCAGCGGTCGCCATTTGCTCACCAATATGTTCATAATGTGCACTGTAATCAGGGGCGGTTTTTTCCTTGCCCTTGAACCTTCTTGGTGGCCTACCACCTGAAATAGTTGTGAAGGGGATATCTTCATGTTGATTAGTACTACTAGGGATGGATTCATTGCTCATCTTTCGCAGAAGAAAGTGCATTACTGAATGTCGCACTCAACTCCATTTTTCCTCTTTTGCAAGTATGTCATGGCAATGGTGCAAGTTGAATGGTTGATTATTATGTTTAGACATATACACTACATTTGTTTTATTGAGCTGTAGATGATGAAGTACTACAAGAAGAATAAAGCATAAAACTTGCTAATTTGAAGTCCAAATTTAAAATCATTACCAGATCCATGTCATTTGCCCCGCTTTGTTGTCTTGAATGCAGGCTGGCCTTATTTCATTACAACGTTGAAAAGTGGCGTTGACAAGGTGTACTCAAATGAAAATCAATTTCCTTTAAAATATATCGAAGAAACGTAAATGTCATCCATCCTCAGATCTCCCCCAAACCCCTTTGTCTTCTCTTCTCCATATGCCACGTCATTTCCTCCTCGTCCCTTCCCTTTTCACCTCATCTCTTTTATATCATCTCAGATTTGAATTGCCAAAAATCGGAAACTCAAGCCTCGCCTTGCGGCTTTTCTGTTTCTACATCACTTATGAGATCTGTTCTTCATTTCTTGTCCACTGGTTTGCCTCCTACTCCAGCTGAATCGGACTCTGTCGTCCCTGATTCGACTTTAATTCCGCGCGATCCTTTGCCTTCCACTGCTGTTGATTTATGCTTGCTTAACCCGCATTCTTTGTTGAATATCGCTGCAGATATTGAATTTTGCTCGCTTATCTCGATTACACCTTGCATGGGGAATGGTTTGAGTTCTCAAATCGTTATTTCGGATCTCGCTTCTGAGTTTAATGGTACTTTGGCTGCAACTGAGCCTATTTTAGGTATTACCTCGGTTACAAGTACATCCCTGCTTTCAAATTTTGTTCATCCTGATGGCAATTGGGTTCGTACTGATCGAATTAACCTAAATGAGGTTTCTCAACCTACCGTGTTCAATGGAGAGTCCGATATGGTGCTGTTAGGCTCTGCATCGCTGCGATCCGATGATAGAAATTTAGAGAGGCATTGTAATAATGTTACTGATTACGCCAATGCTTCCAAGCAAGTTAATGGTTTTATCGCCCCTTCTCCTATAACAGATATAAGAAATGTTAATGATATGCAATATGTAGATGACAAATCCTGTAATAATCCTGGTAATGACTGTGTATATCCAGTTAACATCCCTATAGTCAATAAGAATGCGTGGTCTTTGTTGTTTAAGTCATTTGAAATGCTCATGCTTATACCCCACAGCAATTTAGCACTCAGATCATTTATGGGATTAATGTGCCCCCACTAGAAGTGATTAATGAGGCGGTGTGCCATTAGTCCGACCACTTGGTTGGTTTTTTCCTAGATGCCTCGTCTTCTTGTTTTGTTGTCTGTTAGCATAATAAGCATGCGTGGAAGCCTTAAGGTACTCTTCATGTTCAATTTATTAACTCATTTTCCTACTTTAAATTTGGTAACAACGAAGACAGACTTTTAGCTCTTGAGATTAGCCCTCTCATTATTGAAAAGAAATAATTTATTATGACTCCTTGGAGCATTGGAACAGACAGAGAAAGAGAGTAAATGTAAATTTCCCCAACTTTTCCGCTACCTCTATATTGAGAGTATGATTCATGGAAGGTCACGAAGTGGAGATAAATGTAAATTACAGCTGGAAACCCGATATTTGTACAAACAGTCAGTCATTGATTAAAAATATAGCTAGAATGCTCCTCTATCTCCTGCCGCAAAAAACCCCCTCCCTAGGACGGAAATGAAATGGGTTCCCAAGGTTAGAGCTCCACCTGTCTCTAATCTGTTGTTTCTGCTTCTCCTATCATGGAGATAGAAATTGATTCACTAGCAGTTAGAGATTCCGATGATGAGGTTGTAATATGGAAACCTGACGAGTGTTCTTGGATTCATGAGGAGATAAAAATGAGGTATGACTCGTAGAGGCATAATTACCACATGTTCTTAGGTGGTCCTGACGAGACTAATAGGTTAGCGTATCATGTTGTAGGTGATGGTCTTTCTCTGTCGGCTACTGGAATTGATGGTGCAAGGAATTGGTGGAAATTCTTAGATCCTACATGTGACTGGATATATCTCTACTCACCACTCTTGAGGTCTTATGATCTGAATCTTGCTATGTACTTTTCTGCTGTTCAGCATGTTATAGGTCCTGGTACTAAAGTTGATATCGGTAATGACAGGGGGGTTTGTGCCCTTCCAAGTAGTCCGCACTATTTATCTAGCTCCTGTGGTTTTCTTTTGATATTTTACTAAGTGGTCTGGCCACTATAAAACCAGATATTAGATGTTCTATGCATGTACAGAACACCCATTCTTTATTTATATTCATAGTGGCATGGCCCACTTTAAAGCTGGTTGGCTTTGCCAAAAAAGACTGCTTCAACAAATCTACCTTTCTTGGAGGACTATTTGGACTTCGTAGGTTGAACAAATTGCATACAGAAGTCCGAAAAGAAGTTTCACTTTGGCTCGTACCTTTCTTATTGTCTCTAGAACATTCAACCCAGCAAAATGTTGATTCAGCTTGCTCGTCTGGTGACCATTCAACCATTTTTGTGCCTTTTGGTTTCACGTTTGTAGATTATATAATGTTGATTCTCGTTGGTTAATTTCCCCAAGTTTGAGAAGACATATTAGAATTCCTATAAACATCTTCTTCTTCAGCTATTTCATTTCCATCGAATTCGGTTCGTTGATTTTCAAATCTGTTGTCTCCAAATTAATCATTCAGATTTCTCGATATATTTTGTGAACGATAAGGCAATACTGACCGCTGTTGTCTATTGGGAGATACGTTGTTTTGATCATAGTTAAAGTTTTGCTGAAACGAACTATTATGTGAATAATTCGCATTTTGAAAATTTTGGTGCTGGTTCGAATCTTGTTGAAAATGATAGATATTTTGATTTTGGTGTGGCTGACACAAATTTGGCACCTATTGAGAATGAAATTAATTCTTCTTGTGTTGAGAATTATACACATGCTGATTGAATTGAGCCAGATTGTAATTATTTGACCTTAGTTATTGAAATGGTGTAAATAAGATTTTCAAATTTGGAAGTTACAAAGAGAGGGATGGGAGGGATAGACAACGGTCGAGTGGGAAGACGGTGTAGCCTTTGGCAATTAGCTAGTTAAATAATAGCCGGCTAAGTGCCAATGGCTATTATATATTCGTTGGCTTAGCCGTCAAAAATAAAGCCGGCTAAGCATAACCGGCTTTATTTTCACCAGCTAAGAACCGACACTCTGTTGCTTTGGCAACCTTCAGGGTTGCTAAAGCAACCCAGAAGGCCTCAACCGACCCCTCGTTGGGGTTCGGTTTCTTCCCAACCGTGACGCGGTTGGGAATGATCTTATCAATAAGATTTTCTTCTTTTTCAATTATGTTATGCCCTATGACTAACTTGAACTAAACTACTTGCAAATGGTGCAGGTGACCAAATAATTAGATTTGGGTGCCAACCAACCTCCACGGATCATGATTAGACTTTTGGAGGATCATCAAAACTAGCGTGATTCAACCGCTTATCAGCTACCATACGCCCTTGATTTGGGAGCAAGGACTCTAAATGGAAAATGGATATGACTCGACCATCCACTTTATACTCTATGCTTCAATTCTGACAGAACATCTATGCCTTACTCAGAGCCCGACAAGTTCGGAATCTAATACAAAGTGGAAACAATTAACGATCCACTAATGAACCAACATACTTGACTTGGAAACCAAAGAAAGACTTGGAGTGGATGCAACCAGACCATCCAGTCCCCAGCTCATTCTTGAAGTTCACCAAAATACTTATGCCCCTCCCTTAGCTCAGCACCACCGAGGTACAACTAAAGTGGACACGATTTGACCGTCCATACATTAACTCATGCCCAGACATAGAAGGCATTTCGAAAGCTTGACTTAAAGTAGGCATGACTGACTGCCTACGCATCAACCGCCTCCCTCAACACATGGACATGATTGCTGCTTGAGGTGGATGTGACATGATTGTCCACCCAAAAACTCTATCCCTCGACTTGCCAGGAGGGGTACAAAGTAAAATGATGGATACGATTCAACCGTCCATTGACCAACGCTGGTCCCTAGAGCGTGTACCGAAACATCAAACGGGTGTGACTGACCACCCATGATAAAACTCTGGTCCCTAGAGTATGGATCGAAGTATGAATACAAAATGATGGGTGTGGTTCGATCATCCATTGATCAACTCAGGCTCCCAGAGTACGGATCGAAGTATAAAAACAAAAAGATGGATGTGGTTAGACCGTCCATTGATCAACTCTAGCTCCAAGAGCGCGGATCGGAGTATAAAAATCAAACGGGTGTAACTGACCACCCATCATACCCAAGGGTGTGGATCGGAGTATAAACAGGAAAGATGGATGTGGTTCGACCATCCATTGATCATCTCTAGTTCCCAGAGCGTGGGCCGGAGTATAAACATCAAACGGGTGTGATTGACACCTATCACAAAACTCTGCTCCCTAAAGTGCGGATTGGATTATAAACATAAAAAGATGGACACGGTTCGAACGTCAATCGACCAACTCTGGTTCCTAGAGCGCAGACCAGGGTATAAACATCAAAAGGGTGTGACTGACCACCCATCGTAAAACTCTAGCCGTAGAGTGCGGGCCGAAATATAAACACAAAAAGATGGACGCGGTTCGACCCTCCATCGATCAACTCTGGTTCCCAAAGAATGGACCGAAGTATAAACATCAAAAGTTGACTGACCACCCATTATAAAACTCTGGTCCCCGAAGCATGAACCGGGTATAAACACGAAAGGTGGGCAAGGTTCGACCATCTGCTCCTCAATTCTTTCCCTTTACTTGGGGGCAAACACACGACTCAAAATGGATGCGATTTGACAATCTCCTCCCCTGCTCGAGCTCAAATTTCTTCAAAACACTAATCTTACTCCCATGGCTCGGTAGAAACTAGATCCAAATGGAAGTGGACGTGATATGATCGTCCACGCATCAACTCGTGCCCTGGATGCATGGGGCAATTTGAGAGCCCAAGCCTAAATTGGACGTGGTTTAACCATACAATCCAAAGAGGATGTGATACATCCATCCATGACCTAGTCTGTGTCTAAGACATGACAAAATATCCAAGCCTTGCTCGGACATTGGCAAACCTAAAATCCAAACCAAAACGTGGACACGGTTCGACCGTCTAGCAAATAACTTTGGTCCCCCAGTGCGAATTGGGTATAAACAAAAATTAGGTGTGGTTCGACAACCCTCCAGCAAACTCTTATCCCTATACTGCAGATATGAGTATAAACAAATAGACGAGTGTAGTTCAACCACTCAATATTCCATAAACACCAACCTGAACTCAAAAGGAGGAATATAAACTCACAACGGATGGAATTCGACCATCCACGAACTAATTCTACTGTCACAAGAATGGAAGAAAGAGTACAAATTACTACAAGATGAATACGACAACTTACTATAGCTTCGAATGGGTGATCTTTACAACTTAAGGCAATGACTGCAAAAAGGCTTCAATACAAAACCAATCGAAATGACGTCCAAAGTTACGAGCGACCGACTATATTGTACCACCTCGTCGACAGGCAATATCGATCCAAGCTTTCCATATTGTCCCGTTGGGTCGATTGTTAATATCGATCCACATCAAACACAAATGGATGTGACCTAGATGTCTTTCGTAAAATTTCAATCACCAGAGTGCGGATAGGAGAACAAACATGAATGAGTGTGACTAGATCATTAATTTTCCAGCACCCTCCTTCGACCTAACAGGAGGAGTATGAAACCGGATGAGCATGACCCGATGACACCTGAGCTAACTCAATCCCTAGATCTAGCAGGAGAATATGAATGAAAATGGACGCGACTAACTGTCCAGCTCTGAATGAATGTGACGCAACCATTCATTCGTTGACTCTTACCATGATTATACTGGAAGTGCATACGAAACGGATGTGACAAGACCGTCTTACACTTATCCATGCTCTTGGTCCTACAGGGAGAGCATCAATCACTGAATGGACATAACTTGCCTTCCTACTTATCGACGTATGTCCCAGACTTGGGGGCACGAGCGAGAAACACAATGAATGTGAACCAACCATTCATTAATCAAGTCTGTGTCCTTTAGAGCTTAGGTGGGAGTATAAACACTAGTAGGACGAGACTTTACCATCCATGCAGTACATTTATCAACTTGAAACTGGGAGTAGAAGTGTGATCATCCAAAGGCTGAGTGCGATAGCTCAATACTGTGACTCATATCTGGTATTTATGATGAATCGAGGGTACGACCGAAAGGACTCTTGTAGAAAGAATTGTCAAATCGAAGCCAATGCTCATTGGCAACTGATCATCATTCCAACCCGAACGACGAGTAACAGATCATGAGTATATTGAATGGAAAGCACATTACTGAAATACACAAGACTAAACTCCACTTGGTGTTTGATTCAACACTCTTTTAAGCCTGATCTTTAACCAACGCAAATAATAGCTAAAAGTTTCTAAAACCCATCACTTTCAGACTCAATGGTTCGTGACAAGACTCTGGGATTTCACTAGAGTGACTATCAGCATTGACCGTCCCAACCAGATTTCATATTGATTGTTATGCGGAATAATCATGTAACATCTCTTACTTGGAGGCTCAAAACTAACGGCTACGGATGCTACAGTCATCCATAGTTATTAACCCTCGGCGACCAAATATGGTAATGTTATATAACAGAAACACAAGGATATGGAATTTTTTTAAAATTCTCATTCCATTTCAAAGCATTTCAAATTCATTACATAATCCCAAAAGGAGAATCACGTCCAGAGAAAATATAATTATTACAACATATACCAAGAGTGGCATACGAAGATGCCCCCTTGGATGATCAGAGTATATAACGAGGCAATTAAACAACTTTTCCTTTACAACAAAACATAGTGAAATCAAAATGGAAAAGAACTCTAAACAGCTATCATGCCTCCGAAAGCTTATTCGTCTAAAGAGGTACCTCAAAACCTCAACTCTCAAACTACTCATAATCAATTGAGCACCCAACATTTTAAGCGGAAAACATAAACTTTGAGTAGACATAAGGCTTGGTATGAATAATAATCTACCATCTCAAACCATTTAGATATCTAGTGAGACCACGCCACTTAGCAGAATGAGTTTTCCCCTCACTAATGTCTCTTTTAAAACTTTATAAACCATATACTATGCTCCTACATCCACAATGATTAAAACATAGTGATTCAAAATATTACGATGATATCAAAAACAAGTAAATCAATTCTGGATTTCCAATCCCATTCATTCTGACTATCTATTTTAGTTGTAGTTTCGAGCTATTAACCTATTAGTTTTCATGGGCCGATTAATAACATGTTTAATACTTATGGACTCCTTGTCCGATTTCATAGTTTTCATGGGATCACTTGGAACCTATTGGCCCCTGCCAAAAGTTTCATTGTTTCATGGATTCTCGCTGAACCAATTGGTATCTCCAATAATTCCCTCTTATCCCAGTTATCATGGGTTGATTAGGAACCTATTGACATCTGTCAATAATTTAATCCGATATGGTTTTCATGGGTTCACTATAAACCTATTGGCCTCTACCAATAACTCAATCTAATCATAGTTTTCATGGGCTTACTATGAACCTATTGCCTCTACCTATAACTTTTCCTAGACATTGTTTTCATGGGTTTATTATGAACCTGTCTACCTGACAACTTCTTTAATCAATATTCTGACATCCTACATTTTGGTCTATCTGACCTCTTGGTTTCAATTCTACTCATTCAGGAGTTAACTTAATTTATATTCACTACTAAGTCAATCTAGATGGTTATTCTGCCCTTTCCTAAAGTACAGTTATGGGTCCATTACAATACTTATATATATGTATGTACATATATAAAGAAGTAAACATAATAACATAATAATACCAACACCTGTGGTTTAATATCCTTGAAATCATTTTATATAAAACTTGGTTAATACCTTTAACCTATTAATCAAGGAAAATTTCTTCAAAAAATCCATACTTAGAATCATTCAGAACTCTTTTATTATGTCATGGTTTTCCTTTAAAATGATATTGGGTTATTTGTTTTGAAAACTAAGGCTTTCAAAACCTTAAAATTTTACTTTCGAAACCATTGGAAAACTTCCTTCCAAAATTATTAAAATCTTCTTTTCAAAACTCTAGGCACCTGCCTTTCGAAATACTTTAAAACCTTTCTTTCGAAACCTTTCGAATATATTAAACTGAAACCATTCAATTATAGAAGCATAACTTCGAAACCATAAGAAAGTACACCATTCGAAACCATTGGGTTTAATTTAAACATAACTTATTGGGTTTAAGCAAATAAGAATGAAGGTACCCCTTTCAAAACCATTTACCTTTAACTAAAAATGATTGGGGAAAAACTTGATAACTTCATAATCATCCTTTCAAAAACTTTAAAACATTATGTAAAATATTGAATGTTAGCATCAAAACCCCCTTTCGAAGCCATTGCCTTCTAAATCCTTGAACCCTTTCGAAAGCTTTTAGAAAGTGGCTTAGCTCAAATGTAAAACAAATACCACCTTTCGAAAGCATAGATGACTTCAATATATTTGAAAGGCATAAGATTGTCAATAAAGTCTCGGCTGGGTCAAAAACACCCTTTTCGAAAACATTTGATTTATAAACAAGGAGCGCATTTGAAAGCTCCACTTAGACAAAGAGGCGACACCAGATCCGGAAGAAAAGGTTTTGACTTGGTCGAAAGCATTCTTTGAAAACAAAGTAAGCGCTTATCTTTAGAAAGCGAAACAAAGGTTTTATCCCATCGAAAACAATAGTTTCGATACCATGTCTTTCGCCTGTTCCAATCCACTACGTACCATCATTGTGATACCTTGTTTATTGGTTTCGGCTTTGGTAGGTTTCGACTTGGTCGAAGTAGAAGTAATGGGTCGAAAGGTGCTTCTGAAAAGGCGAAACCCACTTTTCTGGGTAAAAACCGATTTAGTGCCAATTAAAGCAAACACTTTATGACTAACCTGCCTATTTGTAAACATTGATTGGTTGGCATAACTTTTCAAATTCTTTATAAAAATATCTTTCGCATAATTCAGATCTAAACGTGGATTAATCTAACAAATAAGCCCCTCCATTGAGCAAAACCAATAAAACAATTTTCTTCATCTAAAATAATTTTATTTCCATAGTGAATTACTTATAAAAATCCTCAAAAATTACAGAAATTCACTTTCAATATGTTATCAAACATATAAAAATTCCTGACCCAAATTCTTCATGAAATAATCGAAATTAATTTCAAAACCCAATTATACATATTTTCCTTAAAAATTCATATTAAACCTTTCATGACTTGCAAAATTATAAAAATTAAAACCCATCTCTAAAATCATGTTTTACATAACATAAAGCTTTTTCATGGCATACGAAAATCATTACAATAGGTTTTACCCAAAAAACCGTGTAAAATAATTACCAGATTATTTTGTTTGAACCCAACTTGTCCAAATCCAAGCATATCATCAACCATAAATCATCATAATAATGGATTTATTCATAAACCCAAAGAACAAATGATCATAATACAAAATATAGATGATCTAGATTACCATTCACTTTGGTTATGATAAGGACTTTGGGATTTGATTGAGATTAATCCCCTTGCTTTAATTCCTTAGCTTTTGATTGATTTTCTCCTCTTTTCTCCTAATGGCCGGCTTTTCTCTTCTTTTGTTTACGTTTTGTATTTTGTTAAATGAACATGAGAAAGAATGAAACGCGTGTTGTAAGGGTTTTGGTAACAAGGTGCAGCTATTTCCTAATAAGCCTTGTGTAAATTAATTAGCCTATAAGCCATTCTTAAGCCCATTTAAATAATTAAGCACGACTCTTAGTTTGTTTTCAAATCTCAATCCTCATATCACTCTAATTATTTACATTATTCTATTTAATTTACTTATTAAATCTCCTGAACAATGTTATCAAAAATTAGGGGTGTTACAGGCTCCTCTCCTTAACTTAAAGAATTTCGACCTTGAAATTCAGTAAGGATTTAATACTAAACAAAGCAATCATCTGTACTGAGTCCTAACTACCATACTAGCCTACCTGACTAGCAACTATCTATATAAAGCTAATATAGACATACCCTCAAAGCAGATCAAGGTAAGTATATCTAATCATGTCTTCTGTCTTCCAAGTACAGTCATTCTCATTGTCGCTCCACTGTACTTTCACCAACCTGATTGTCTTGTTATTCAACATTTTCTCATCTCTTTCTACAACCCAAACTGGTTGTCTAACAAAAGTCAAACTCGGCTCTACTGTCAACTCTTTCAATCCCGTCGGAGGAATAATAGTCTTTGGATCATGCACATACTTGCGAAGATGAGACGCATGAAATACATTATGGACACCTGCCATATTGCCTGGCAACTTTACTCTATATGTGAGCTTTTCAATCTTCTCTATAATCTGGGATGGACCAACATATCTCGGTGCCAGCTCTCTAGACTTCCTAAATCGTACCACCCCCTTCATCAATGATACCTTAATGAAAACTTATCTCCAACTGAAAACTCTAGGCCTTTACGCCACTTATCTACGTAACTCTTCTGTTTAGACTAAGCTTCCTTCATCCTTTCTCGGATTATATCAATCTCTCATTCGCCTCTCTAACCAGATCTGGACCTATGACTAATCGGTCTCTAGTCTCCAACATACATGCTGGTGATTTGCATAACCTTCCAAACAAAGCTTCAAAGGTTCCATTTCTACACTAGTCTGATAATTATTATTATAGGAAAACTCCACTAAATGTAGTTGATCTTCCAAGATCCACCAAAGTCCAATACATAAGCTCTCAACAAATCTTCAAGTACCTTATTAACTCTCTCTGTCTGCCCATCCGTCTAAGGGTGATATGTTGTACTCATCTTAAGTTGGTACCTAATACATCATGTAGACTCTTCCAGAATTCACTAGTAAAAGAAGCATCTCTGTCACTGACTGTATTACTAGGAATTCCATGTAATCTAATTATGTTTTTCATGAACAACTTAGCTAAAATAGGTGTCGTCCTGGTTGATTTAACTAGAATGAAATGGGAACTCTTGGTTAACCTGTCCACTTTGACCCATATACTTTCATTTTCTCTATTTGACCTTGACAACCAGTCTATAAAATATATGGATATCGAATCCCATTTCCAAACTAGAATCTATAAAGGTTGAAGCAATCCATCCGGCTTTTGATTTTCGGCTTTCACATGTTGACATTTTGCACACAGCCTAACCCACAAGTCGACATCCCTCTTCATACCTTCCCAAAAGAAGCTCCTCTTTATATCTTGATACATTTTGGTCCCTTCAGGATGAATCGTAAACTTAGATCGATGACTTTCTCCAAGAAATTCTTTCCTTAAGTTATTAACATTCGAAACATACAACCACCCCTTCTTTCTCAACCATCCTCTTTGGTCCAGACTAAAATCCTTTAGATCATCGATCTCAGTTGCAACCTCGAGCCTCTAATCTTCTCGGCTAATACTGGATCCTCTTTTTCCTTAGAAGCAATCATTTCGATCAACATTGGTCAAATTTCTAAATAGGACAACATGGCGGTACTCTAACTAGAACTAGCAGTCGATCTAACTGCACACTAGAAGTAGTCAAAGCTTCTAAATATTTCCACTCTGCCAACATAGCTTACACCACATTTTGATGTCTTCTACCAAAAGCATCCGCTATCTTATTTTCTTTCCTAGGATTATACTCTACCAAAGTCATAAGCAGCTAAAAACTCCAGACACCTCTGTTGTCTCATTTCAGCTCCTTTTAAGAGAATAAATACATTAAGGACTTATGATCTGTATTTAGCTCAAATCTCTCTCCTACGAGATACTGTCTCCAAATCTTCAATGCAAAGATCACTGCAACCAACTCCAAATCATGAGTATGATATCTCACTTCATGTGGTATAAGCTGTCGTGAAGCATATGCAACCACTTTACCCCTCTACATCAACACAGCTCCCAATCCAGTTCCGCATGCATCGGTGTGCACCACCTACCCTTGGTTTCCGTCTGAAAATACTAACATAGGTTCATTGGTCAACAAATGTTTTAACTTAAGGAATGCTTCCTCACATTTGTTGAACCAGACAAACTTCACATCCTTCCTAGTTAACTTAGACAAAGGCGCTACTATCCGCGAGAAATCCTTAATGAATCCTCGATAATAGCCAACAAGTCGGAGAAAACTTCTAATCTCAGTCACCATCTCTGGTCTCTTCCAATTATTAACAACCTTGATCTTATCTAGATCGACTGACAAGCCCTTCTCCGAAACCATATGACCAAAAAACTTAACCTCTTTCTTCCAAAAATGACACTTGGAAAACTTTTCTTTTAGCTGATGCTGCCTTAGTGTATCAAGGACTACTCTCAGAAGATCCTCGTGCTCTCTTTCATCCTTGGAGTACGCTAACATGTCATCTATAAATACCAAAACAAACCTATCCAAATACTCTCAGAAAACTCGGTTCATCAAATCAACGAAGGAAGCAGGTCCATTTATTAACCCGAATGGCATCACTAACCACTCATACGAACCATACCTAGTCCGCAATGATGTCAAAGGGATATTGTTCTCTACCATCCTTAACTAATGGAAACTTTTCGCCAAATCCAACTGGAAAAACACTTTGGCACTACACAACTAATCAAATAGATCATCAATTCTCGGCAAAGGATACTTATTCTTAATCGTCCTCTCGTTCAACTTACGATAATTGATGCATATCCTTAACGATCCATCTGATTTCTTCACGAACACCGCGGTCGCTCGTCATGGCGAACTGCTTGGTCTGATAAAATCCATTCCTTCTTGATCCACTAGTTGCACCTTCAATTCCTTCATCTCGATCGGTGTCATCCTGTTAGGTGGTCTACTAACAGGTTTAGCTCCTGGCATAATATCTATCCGAAACTCAATAGCTCATTTTGGTGGTAGTCCTGTAACCGGCTCAAAGACATCCGCAAAATCACTTGCTACTCAAACCTGACTTAATTATTCTCCCACTTCCATAGCACTTAATAAAGCACAACTACTTTGGTCAGAATTCTGCACCAAGAATATGATTCGGTTATGACTATCAGGGTGTCTTAGTGATATTTCCTGATCTGGGAAAAATATCCTAGCCTCATAAGTACTCAACCAATACATACCCAAAGTGATTCTGAAATCTGCAAAATCGAAAACATAAAAACTGCATGCAAACTTATGACTTATCAAGTCTAATTCTAGCTGGTCACATTTCATCCCTAGAGTTGCATACCCTCATATTGGATTCACAACCCTTAAGAAAGTAACAATGTATGTGGGTTCTAAGCATAACCTATTAACCTATTTATGAGATATAAATGAATGTGATGCACCGGTATTAAATAGCATCATAATTGGTATACTATGATCAAAAGCGTACCTTCCAACACAGTCTTTCCTTTTTCGGCTGTAGTTAGTCTAGCAGATGATAGTCCAATAGCAAAAACCTTTCCATTGTCCGCCCTCACTGGCTCTGGACACTGGTTCTTATAATGCCAACCTAGTCACAATTGAACCACTTCACACCTCTCTTTTCTGTAGCCTTCTTCCACTTGCCTAACTGGTACTCATGAGCATGATGACCTTTCTTGTCACATTTGAAGCAAACTAAATCAGCTTTTTCCTTCTTGGCGGCCTCCCCCTTCTAGGCTCCCTTCTTCTTAAAGATCTTTCTCTTCTTTCCCTGAGGGCCTTGGGTTTCACCCTGCTTTTCTCTAGCACAAATAGCAAGCATCCCCTCATCTCAGATTTCCATCTCTACAGCTAGATTACAAGGATCACAGATATGCGTCCGGGTTGCCCTAGCAATCACTAGCCTCAGTCCCCGAACGAACCTCACATTCCTTCTGATGGCGATGTCTAGAGTAGCATAACCATATCGAGACAACGCATCAAACTTAGTAGCGTACTCGATTAACAACATCTCTTCCTGCACCAAATCCATAAATTTTATCATCAACGCTGGCTTAGCAACTTTAGATAAAAACCTCTGTTCAAATCTCCTTCTAAAATCTACCCAAGTCAACTCCTCCTTCGGAACTTCGACAGTAACACTATTCAACCAATGAAGTATTGCACCTTGCAACTTCCTAGACGCCAACCTCCTCTTCTGCTCATCATCCAGACCCAAATCAGTGACGATTCTCTCATAATGCAACAAACAATTCTCAACTTCTATAGCATCCTCCGCCTCCTTAAATGGCTTTCCACCAATACTGGTGTAGCCTATGCTCAACTTAGCATAGTTATTCCTAAGTGCAGTCACAAGATTAGCTCCTCCAACATTTCCAACAATTGCAGCAGCAACCCCAGCTTGCATTTTTTGAGTAAAAACTGATGCATTGCCCCTATATCCACTGGTGGATTTCTAGCACCTATATTGGCATTTGCATTTTGGTTAGCATTAGCCTATCGACCTAGGTTCATCCTGGTGGGTCGAACATTTCCATTGGTTGTGGCGCTTCCCCCACCGAGATTTCCTCTCCCATTTCCTGCCTCCGTATCTTCTTTTCTTGTAAATCTGCATACGCGGCTTAGAAAGATACAGAAGAATGGTCTAAGAGAGAAGGGAATACAACACATATATATGTATATATCTATATATCAAATACAAGTAAGTTACTATAGTGTTAACCCAAACCTCGATCTTATTTTCTGATTCATTGGATTATGTTTGAAAATATTTTAGGTTTAAATTTCTTTTTTAAGTTCCATAAACCTATGCTCTGATACCAACTTGTAACATCCCCTACTTGGATGCCCAAAACTAATGGCTGCGGAAGCTATAATCATCCATAGTTATTAATCCTCGACGACGAAATGCGGTAATGTTAGATATATTGATATAACAGAAACAAAAGGATATGGAAATTTTTTACAATTCTCATTCCATTTTAAAGCATTTCAAATTCATTACATAGTCCCAATAGGAGAACCACGTTTAGAGAAAATATAATTATTACAACATATGCCAATAACGACATATGAAGATGCCCCCTTGGATGATCATAGTAAATAGATAGGCAATTAAGCAACTTTGTATTTACAACAAAACACAGCGGAATCAAAATAGAAAAGAACTCTAAATAGCTATCATGCCTCCTGCGAATCTCTGGAAGCTTATTTGTCTAAAAGGTACCTCAAAACCTCAACTCTCATACTACTCAAAATCAATTGAGCACCCGAGAGTTTAAGGGGAAAACATAAATTTTGAGTCAGACATAAAGCCTGGCATGAATAGTAATCTACCATCTCAAACTAGCTAAATATCTAGTGAGACCACGTCACTTAGCGGAACAGGTTTTTACCTCACTAATATCTCATTTAAAACTTTATAAAATCATATACTGTACTCCTGCATCCATAATGGTTAACACATAGCAATTCAAAATATTATGATGATATGCAATACAAGTAAATCAATTTTGGATATCTCCATTCATTCAGACTATCTATCTTAGTTGTAGTTTCTAGGGTCACTATTAACCTATTAGTTTTCATGGGCTGACTAATAACCTGTTTAATACTTATGGACACCCTGTCCGATTTCATAGTTTTCATGGGATTACTAGAAACCTATTGACCCTTGCTAATAACTTTATTATTTCATGAGTTCTCCCTGAAGCTATTGGCCCATGCCAATAACTTTTCCTAAACATATTTTTCATGGGCTTACTATGAACTAGTCTACCTAACAATTTCTTTAATCAACATTCTGGCATCCTACATTCTGGTCTATCTGACCCCTTGGATGCAATTCTACTCATTCAGGAGTTAACTTAATTTATATTCACTACTGGGTCAACCTATCTGGTTATTCCGACCTTCCCCAAAATACAATTTTGGGTCCATTACAATGTGAATATATATATGAAGAAGTAAACATAATAACGTAATAATACCAAAAACTGTGGTTTAATATCCTTGAAATCATTTTTTATATAAAACTTGGTTAATCCCTTTAACCTATTAATCAAGGAAAACTTTTTCAAAAACTCCATACTTAAAATCATTCCAAAACTCTTTTATTATGCCGTGGTTATCCTTTAAAATGAGATTGGGTTATTTGTTTTGAAAACTAAGGCTTTCAAAACCTTAAAAATTTACTTTTGAAACCATTAAAAAACTTCCTTTCAAAAGTACTAGGCACCTGCCTTTTGAAACACTTGAAAACCTTTCTTTTGAAACCTTTCGAATGTATTAAAGCGAAGACATTCAATTATAGAAGCATAGCTCCGAACCATACAAAATTACCCCTTTCGAAACCATTGGGTTTAATTTGAAACATAACTTATTGGGTTTAAGCAAATAAGAATGAAGGTACTCCTTTCAAAACCATTTACCTTTAACTAAAAATGATTGGGGAAAAACTTGATAGCTTCAGAACCATCCTTTTGAAAGCTTCAAAACATTAAGCAAAACATTGAAGGTTAGCATCAAAACCCCCTTTCGAATCTATTGCCTTCGTAACCCTTGAACCCTTTCGAAAGCTTTTAGAAAGTGGCTTATCTCAAGTGTAAAACAAGCACCACCTTTCAAAAGCATTGAAGACTTTAATATATTCGAAAGGCATAAGATTGGCAACAAGGTCTCGACTAGGCCGAAATCATCCTTTTCGAAAACATTTGATTTGTAAACAAGGAACTCATTCGAATGCTCCACATAGATAAAGCGACGGCATCGGATCTGAAAGCAAATGTTTTGACTTGGTCGAAAGCATTCTTTTGAAAACAAGGCAGAAGCTTATCTTTGGAAAGCAAAACAAAGGTTTTGTCCCCATTGAGAGCAATGGTTTGATACCATGTCTTCCACCTTTCCCCAATCCACTACGTACCATCACAATGATAACTTGTGTGTTGGTTTCGGCTTTGGTAGGTTTCAATTTGGTCGAAGCAGAAGTAATGGATCTAAAGGTGCTTCTGAAAGAGGCGGAACCCACTTTTCTGGGTAAAAACCGATTTAATGCCAATTAAAGCAAACACTTTATAACTAACCTGCCTACTTGTAAACATTTGATTGGTTGTCATAACTTTTCAAATTCTTTATAAAAAATAACTACCGCATAATTCAAATCTAAACATGAATTTAATAACAAATAAGCCCTTTCATTAAGCAAAACCAATAAAACAATTAAGCCCTTCATCTAAAATAATTTTATTTCCATAGTTAACTGCATAGGAAAAATCCCTAAAAATTACAGAAATTCACTTTCAATATGTTATCAAACATGTAAAAATTCCAGACTCAAATTCTTCATGAAATGAACGAAATTAATTTCTAAACCCAACTATACATATTTTCCTTTAAAATTCATATTAAATCTTCCATAACTTGAAAAATTAAAAAAATTAAAATCCATCTCTAAAATCATGTTTTACATAACACAAAATTTTATCATGGCATACGAAAATCATTACAATCGGTTTTACCCTTAAAACCGTGTAAAGTAATTACCAAATTATTTTGTTTGAATCCAACGTGTCCAAATCCAAGCGTATCATCAACCAAAAATTATCATAATAATGGATGTGATTTTAAACTTGAAAAACGAATGACCATAAAACAAAATAGAGATGAACTAGATTATTATTCACATTGGTTATAAGAAGGACTTTGAGATTTGATTGAGATTAATCCCCTTGCTTTAATTCCTTAGCTTTAGACTGATTTTCTCCTCTTTTCTCCTAATGGCTGGCTTTGCTCTACTTGTGTTTACCTTTTGTATTTGTCAAAAGAACGTGAGAAAGAAAGAAATGTGGGTTATAAGGGTTATGGTAATAACGTATGACTATTTCCTAATAAGCCCTTGTGTAAATTAATTAGCCTATAAGCCATTCTTAAGCCCATTTAAATAATTAAGCATAACCCTTAGTTTATTTTTAAATCTCAATCCCCTTATCACTCTAATTATTTACATTATTCTATTTAATTTATCTAATTAAATCTCCTCAATAATGTTTCAAAAATTAGAAGATTGGATGCCCGAGCGAACAAAATCATCAAAATTTAAAGGAATAGGTTGAGCCGGAGCATTATAAGACTGAGATTCGGAAGAAGGAGTCAGATCGAACTCCTAGTACCAGCATTGAAAAACTATTACAGATGAGGGATTCATAATGTCTATAATAGAACTTAGAGTGTAAGCAACTTCTGTTTGGACCTGAGGATCCCGGTCTAGAAAACTTAAGTCAACAAAACTGTAGTCTTGGTTAATTACGGTCGAAGCAACATTTAATTCCTCAGTAATAATAGCAAGTGATTGATCTTATTTAAGTTTATCCTTTTTAACTGGTGGATGAATTGGAACGCTTGGCAGATCGCCAAAATCTTTCTTTCACTTGTGACTCTCAATATCCTTAAGAGCATCAGTGAAAGAGTCAGCAATGGGGATCTTAGCAGTCATAGCCAAAGAGGAGGTAGAGGCTTTAGTTCCTTTCGATTTAGCAACCATGATGTTAATAGTTGAACTCAAGTCATAAAAAATATTATAAGATGACGATGTAAGAAATTTTATTAAAATCATAGTAAGAGATTACCAAAGAAATCGCGTTGAATGGAGGAATTCAAAGAGAAAGCATTTTGGTTGCCGATAGCCAAAGCCCGTCTTCCATGAGCATCCTTCTTGACTATTGGGGACTCCCAAACACTTTATGATTCTTCAGAATCAAGGAATATTTTCTAATGTTGGCCTTAGTCAAGATTTTATGCTTATCTTCTATAGTTTGGACTGCCAAGCTTAAGGTTCCAACTGTACTAGCAATGGAAGGACCTATCCCATTAGAAGCAGATTCTGAAAGGGAATAATTATTATAAGACAATGGTAAAATATAGTACAAGCAATAAAGGAAAAAGAAACAAGTCTTACTAGGGATTAATAAAAGACCCTCTAATTTTAGGGGTATGGCTCTTAATAAAAAAGAGATGGTTTTCCCAGTCCTTAGCTCTGTTGATCAAGTAAATGATCAGACTCTTTTGAGGAAGAAGATGATATGCAGTACCCATTGGTTGTTTCTCCAGTTTAACAGGATTCACCAATGAATGAAGAGTTTCAGCATTGAGTGAGAGAAGGTTAGCTTCCCTGGCCAGTATTTCGAGGCAGCTTAGATATGTATAAGAGTTGGGCAAAAATTGTATTGGAGCAATTCCTAAATGATCCAAGAATTGAACGAAGAATTAAGAGAGTGGGAGGTATCCCAAATGGTAAATGTGAATTGCAGTGATAGCAAAAAAGCCTTCCGAAGGATTATTTATCCTTTTGGATGGACCTGCTACTCTAACTTCAACATTGGAAATGCCAAACCGTCAAAGAATAGCATCCACCTCACCTTTAGTAGTTATCAAAGATTGAACAAGTCTATAATCCCCTTTTTCAGGAGAAAGAGAGGATTTAGATCCCTTATCATCTTTCTTGATAGCCATTTTACTTTCATGCAATATCATGCAAAGATCAAGGAAGTATCACGAGATCAGGGAAATATCATATATTTATGAAAATTTATAATACTTAAGAAAATTCTAAAGAAAAATTAATTTCAAGAATAGGCGACTGTATAACAAAATATCGAGTTCGAGACTAATTGACGATTCTCCAAATTTATATTTAATTTGCAACTAGTTATCGTGTTTATAATAAAATACCAAACTCAGAAATAGTCGGTGATCTCATAACTACTTGTAGATTCCTTAATTAGTTATCGAGTTCATAAGAAGCCTTTAATAAAGCAATTGTTGTCGAGCCTCTGTAAAAATAACTATCGTAGAACATCTAAAAACAATAAATAGTGTTGAGCTTCTACAAAGATAATGAATTCTGAAGGACTGAAAAACTATGACTCTAGCAAGGGGTTTTGAGCTTCTACAAGCAAGAGAAACCACAACTCAAAAGATGTAAAGGATGTCAAGTTTGTACAAGGAAGACTGCAATTTAGAAGTTAAGCAAGCAAGTGTTGTCGAATCTCGATAATGGGATGCCGAGATTACATCAAAGTAGCGCTATTAGAACCCATGGATCCTAAGCCATGATATGTGTCAAACATCCTGCTTGGTTGAACCACTACAAATAGACTCTCATTAACAACCAATTGGAGACCGTTAATTCTTTTCTCTTTCTCAAAATCTAGTTGTAAACCCTATATTGATTTAGGGATTTTAGAGCCGACTGTAATTTTTGGTCCTTTTGCATATAAGGGCTTGGATAGTTAACTTTGCATAGCATACTTCTATAAAATGAGAATGTTTGACTATTATTGAAATTTTGATGTGCATATGACTCTTATTGGAACTTGGGCTTGGACAATGGACATGTATATGACCGATCGTTGGACTTGGACTCAAACTCGAACTTACATATACTTCCAAGCTTGCATAAGGACACTTAAGCTCTTATCCAAACCAAACTTAACTTGCCTTGCATATTTTTCTTAGCGAAGAAATTTGCTAATAGCTCTTTTGACATGATAGTTTTACCATTTTATATTAATAACATGGAATAAATTAAGGTAACACTCAATCATTGCATTTGATGTTAAAGATAATTGCTATATGTACTTCTTTTTCTATATTTGGACCATATATAATAGTGCCCAAAAAAAATAAAAATTAAGAAGAAAAAAACAGATACAATCTTTAATAATACATCTTGTAAGAGTTTAAACTCCAATGGGGTTTCTAATTATTCACATTACGCGTATATGGTTTTGCTCATGTTGCAATGCTTCAACCTATGAAAAGTAAAGATTTTGATTTGAGAAATATAAATCTCATTCTACTACCTTCAGAAATATAAATCACCTAGTACAAATCCTCTTTCATAATTAGCATTTAAAATTGTGCATAAAAGAATATACAGAGGCTTCACCCTATAAATTTACCTATGAATTTGGATGATTGCGTGAATTTATTTGTTCATAAATCTTTACTGAAAGGAAATATAAGGTACCTTTTGGACAAAAATTTTGACCTCGAAATAAGTATGTAATCCCTAGCATGAGAACTTGTCTTAAGCTAAAGCATTTTTATGTGGATTATGTCTTTTATAGTGCAAATACACAGCCAGAGCACAAGCAAAGAATTATAAGTTACTTAGCGGCCATAACTAATTGTCCCCTTGATTAAACTTGACGACTTTTATACACTGCGTTTTCTAATTGACTGATTTTAAACTATTTAAACTTATCTTTGCCGGCCATAAACTATATCTTGTGACTTATTGTGTTTCAGGCTATTTTTACGAATTATTTCCTACCAATTATGTCTTGCTGTTTACAGTTATTAGCGCATGCTGCCAAAACCTGAATATTACAGTTTCAAAAAGTCACCTAAACCACAAATTCCAGGCTATCAACGTGTACAAATAATCATTTCAGCCTATTTCCACATCTTCCATCTACTAGTGTACTTCAAGGGACTGCTAATTGTATGGATTTCCAATGTAAGACATGTGTGATGTTTTACTATGACTCGAAATTCTGAAATTATTCTGTGGTTCATTGTACATTCAACCTTTAGAACCATATTGAGGAATACATAACACTCAATGGCTATTTACTGGAAGCTTGCCTTCTTATTTGTTATCAATCTGATTTGAGTAAGAAATAAAACAATTGGAAATCTTTATTAATAGTTGGTTTGGAAGCGTAATTTTCTGGTCCGACCGCGAAGTTTCAAAATTGCCCTTTATATATAATTCTTTAAAAAAATTATTTGACATACACGATTTTAAAAAAATTCAAAAAATACCTTTATTTTAAAAAAAATAGGATTTGTCTTGAAATTCATTTAAAAAATTCAAAAAAACCTTTATTTCAAAAAAATAAGATCTGTCCTAAAATTTAGATAGCCATAACTTCTAGATGCATGCGGAGAGAAGCCTTGAAAACTAGGATCTATCCTAAAAATAGGATCTGCCTAAAATAGTACTCATTCTAAATGCATGAGCTGGCAATTGATTGGGTCCATGAACCTAGAAATATTCAAACCTTCGCACCATATATTTAGCTTTCTAGAAAACCCTATTGACCCTTTTAAATATCACTCTCTATCCTTTCACATTCAATCGTTCTCTCTCACCACTCTCTGCTGTTCGCTTTTACTCACCATCCGCTGTTGGCCTCCGACATCATATAACTTTCAAAGTGTCAGGTTAGTCGTCATGCTTAGTTTTGTAAAGCTTTGTTGCATGAATATATATATATGTGTGTGTGTGTGTGTGTGTGTGTCTGCGCGCGCGCGCGCGTATTGCCTTCAGTATCGTAATGTTTATTATCAACCCATTTGAAATTCCTAACTACCCTTGATGACCCCCAGAGACCTCCAACGTCTAATAGGCTTTTTACATACATACGCGCAGCACACAGAAAATGAGTACAGAAAACTAGCATGTCAAACAACTGAAAGTAGATGAATGCAAACAGAAGCTTGCATAGCCTATATTAAACATTATGCTTGACACTGTCGATCATGATGCAATGGTCCCAAACTAAGCATCATGCTTGCCAGTGTTAGGCATTTACTTTTCCATGTTATTAAAACATTTTAATTCACCTTGCTATTAGAGATTTTTAATATAAAAAATGAATGATATTGTTAGCTGATGATGTGCAAATTATATAAGCCAATCACGTGCGAGTTGTAAATGTTCTCAGATAATATTAACGGAGTTTGCATATCTATAAACTACGAATGCAAAATACGTTAACATGTCTTTTTTGGACTCTAGGCTATGTGTTCTTTGATTCAAGTTAATATGCAGTTTCAGCTACTAGGTCCCGCTTTTGAAAATATATTAGTATATATATTGTTCAATGAAATTTATACTTTTTCAAAACAAAAACATTATCCATCAATTGTTGCATGAATATATATCTATATCTATATATATCTATATCTATATATATATATATATATATATATAGTCTTCAGTATCATATATCTTGCATTTCTATAACTATTATCCGCCATCTGTTATTAATTATTTTCATGATTAATTCCTAATTGCTGGTACTGGAACACTGATCATTTTGTCATAGTATTTATCTTTATCCTTATTTCCTTCAGTATAGCTAACAAGCATCATTAAAAGAGTTGTAAAGAAAGGACAATATTAATTTTACCATCGATTCGACATTTCGTTCTACTTTTCAAATGTTAATATTACTTTTGCGGTGATATTCAAAATTTTCTAATGATATTACATATTTACTGCTATATGATGGGCACATAAAGTACACCAGTTTTTAATATTTGCTTCAGGTAATTGATAAATCTTTATGACTTAAAATTTTGTTGACATTTTAGTTGGCAGGGAATTTGAAACTATTTTACCAAGCAATGTTTTATGCTGACAATACCAAGTTAAGTTGCTTGCAGAAATAAAATGGCTAAACTGTTTCTGAGCTACTTAGTATGTGATTTGGTCTGAGGTTTGTTGGTTGATTAATAGATGATTGCATGTACAGTGTGTTATTGCTCAGTTCATTGATCAGTACTTCAGTTGCATGTTGCAATGACTGTCATTGGGTTGCTTAACCAGTACTTCCCAAAATAAAAAATTAAACATAGCCCAAAATGAAAAACTAAACAAAATGGAAACTAAACATTGCATATAAGCTGCCATTGTTTAATTTGGAACGTCATCAATAAAAAATTAAACAAAATGACAATATCTTAGGTTTATACAGTCAAATGTCTTCTTTTTTTTGCACAGTATAGTCACTGTAGAAATATATCTATATGAATTCAATTGTATTTGGTTCCAGGTATAAAAGTTTCATATATATAAATTTAGAAAGTATGAAGTTTTGTACATATTTCAGGTTGCAAAAGTACAGGGTTGCAGGCTTAAAGAAAAAAACTCACGTGTCCATCAACTTATAACGACGTCTCTTCTTTATTAACTTTATATCTGTTTTGCCATGTCTGTACTTAATAGTTATTACTGTATAAAAGATATTACAAAAGTATGGTGCTAGAAACATATCTAATCTAGCTATGTAGCCATGCTAGAAAAGGGAACACAAAATAAGACCTGGGTGCAATGAAATATTCAACAATAGGACCTAGGTTGCCCCATCAATATATGTGTGTGTGCGTGTGTGTGTGTGTGTGTATTCTTGCATTTCTAAAACAAATGTCGTTTGTACTTTTTAAAAGCACCAGCCGCACCAATATGACTTAAATATAATAGCTTTGGTGTAATACTTTTTTATTACCAGCATGAACTTCCTCAAACGTTTTCCTATAGATATTACCAAATGTTAATATCATTTAAAAATAGAAATTTTTATTTTTATTTTCAATTTCAAAACGCTCTCTTACCTACATTACCAAATTTAATATCACTTAAAAATAGGATTCAAAAATTAAACTTCCTATACATTTTCGCTTTTTGTAAATTGATAACGAAAAAAAAATTCAACCTAACAAAATAAATAAATAATTGTTTCAACTTAGAAATAAAAATGTACTCATGATTTGAACGAAAAAAACATACTTAAATATTTATGAGAATCACTTGAATATGTCAGATATATATATATATATATATAATTTGTAAAAAAATCGATTTACCCGCATGAAGTGTGTACTATTGTCACGCGCGAAGCGCGTGCCGTAACACTTTATAAATAATCCATCCAATGGTGGGCAGGCACATCATTGTTGTTAAAACGGTTGGAAAAAATTGTTACATGTATGTAGGTAGTAACTAAAAACATGTACATATCTCCTGTAATATGAATTTAGAACAACCATACTTGATTTGGGCTAGTGTAAAAATGACCAAACTTTCAACATGACAAATTGATATAGACTATAGTTACCAGTCAAAAATCTAAAACAAACGAGTAGAGAGAAATTTTGTTCCATTTGAAACTATACGTCAAGCCTCTTTAAAATATAACAGCTGCACAGAAAACCCATTGCACATGTTTAGAAAACCAAATGATTCAAGAGTAGCTATTACTACATATAAAAGAGTAACAAAGCACATATATTTACATGGTTCACTATAGTAGTTAACAATTTTTAACAACAAAAATCTTGCTTCTAGAAATTACTCACTGAAGAAAAAAACCGAAACATGGCCACTTCTCATCATGCAAAAATAAAAATAATATAGGAAAAAAGGAAAAGGAACGAAAGGTAGAAAAAAGAAAGGAAAAACAACATTAGTAGGTTGATCAAGTTGGAAACATCCTTGTTAACATCCTAGCCCAACTCATTAAACTCCAAATAATGATAACAATTTGTATATAAATGAAAAAGGAACTTGTTAACCCAAAAAATGAATCAACACCCTAGTTTGAGTTTGAAAGCACCAGCCCTGTTCTAATAGAGCAATAACACAGATAATAGGTGTAGAAAAAGACATTAAAAGAAAGAAGACATGGAATTTTTATAGTGGTCAACTGTTAATGAAGCCTACGTCCACTTTTTAGTTTCACTATGACTAATTGTTGTTACAAGTAGTGTATGATTACAAAGCCTATGATCATCCTTAGCTAGATTGAATCCCCAGAGTTGAAATCCACTAGAGAATCACAGTGAATTCCTTTGGAGATTGTTGTGAGGGAGGTAGAGAGTGAAGAATATTTCCAGCAGATATTAGGCAGCCAGTCCGGAGAAGATCCTGTTTAAGTTGTAGGCAGGATGGTATTTATAGAGATCGGAGAGTTTTTAGGCCATGCCACTTCATCAATTGATCACAGATGGACATAGGACGACCAATAAGAGTTTAGTTCGCGATCTGAGCCAAAACCATGGATCGCTAGCGATCCATGGACTTAGCTCGCTCACGGGCTAATAACTTAGCTTCTTTCACATTGCTTTATTACGCTAGCTCGCTAGGATGCTCTGTTCAAGTATAAATCGCTGGCGATCCATGTGCTTAGCATATTTTTGCTTCCATCTTTTAGGCCTTCTTTGCTTTCTTCGTGCCATGGTGATCCATGATTTTGTATGGATCGCCGGCGATCCATCGAGTATGGATCGCTAGTGATCCATGCACTTAGACTATTTTTGGAGTTTGATGTCTAGAATGACTTCGTTGTCTCGTATTGACATTGTTTGTGTGGTGCTGTTGCACGTTGCTCTGTTTTGATGATGATTCGTTGGCTGGTTGTATTTGATTGCTGATTGGACAAACGGAAGCTGGTCTCTTGGGTTAGTCCAACTTAGTCATTGCTTTTATAACAGGACATTGCTCTCCTTAACTCATTACTTTACGCTTTTAATTGAGTTCCGAGCCATTCTGACTTCATCAAGTTGTTTCATCTTCTCTTGGATCCTGCTGCGTCAAAAACCTAGATAACATTTGCCCCTTAGAGTACATCTTCATTGGAGAAAAGGCATACTCTAGAAGTTATCGCTTTAAACATCTGCTTGTCAAATTCCAAGTGATCATACCAGAGGTTTGCAGGTAAGTGGTAGGTCACACTGCTGAGCGCTTTTCATAACGGATAAAATTTCTCTTCATAGCTTTTCGATATGCTTCAAAATGATGGGTGGATGTCATGGCACGAGTTTGAGAAAAATTTGCCTCCAAATTCATGGGTCGCTATCGATCCATGGACAATGGATCGCTAGCGACCTGATTGTTCAAAGTTGTCTTTAACTTTATGGGTGGCTAGGGATCCATGGATGATGGATCGCTAGCGACCTGAGTACTTTGAAGACTTTTTGCCCTTTTCTTATTTTCAGCCGCCTATATTGCCCATTTGAACCGAGCCCAACACTTATTCGAACTGAGCTAGTTCATCTCCTTCGCACCCGAGTGCTTTGCCTTCGTGCGATCCAACCCCAGGCGATTTGATCCTTCTCAATGCCTCGATCCAACCTTCTCCTGCCATGATTCCTTCCAGCAGCTTGCCGTGACTCTTCTTAGTGATTCTCATATCATTCTTCGCCAAAACCCTAGCTAGCTTGCGCCTTGAATCGCCTCTTACCTGTCATTAGATCGCTGCCGACCCGATTCCTTAGTTAGTCACCAGCCTATCTTTGGATTGCTGATTTAAGTCTTCGACTAATTTTGTGTTTAGAGTTTGATAAAAGGTGGGTTTGCTAATCATAGTGTTTGTTTGACGGTAAGTTTGTATTTGCGATGTTGATCGTGAGAAGTTTGAGTTGATTAGGGTCTAGTGAAGAAAGATTGTAAATCACGTCTGGAGTTTCTCCCAGAACGACATTCATGCCTTGGCCCGGTGCTCTACACATTTTGCTATCTTCGTCCATTAGGCCAGAATTGACTTGTGCCAAGTTCTGTAGCTGATACTGTATGACATATCGCTAATTGGTCCTGACTGTTCTAGAGGATTTGGACTCATCTTGCTTGCTTGTTGCGCACTCGGTGTCCTTGTAATGAGAAGAGTTTTCAGCGTGCTTTGGACAACGGATCCATTATCGATCGTTGATCGATAATGGGTAAGTGTGCATGAATTAAAAATAAATAGGAATGATGCGAGATATTCTTTTCCTTTTCCACTACTAGTGAACTATCTACACGGGATAGAGCATTTGTAGTGATATCAAGCTCACTCCCTATAGGCAGCATGCTGCAATTTTCTCGGTACAAACTTGAAGTCCGTTGCGTAGGTGTGATCGATATCTCTCCAGAATTCAAGTGTTGTAGGGGGAATTATCAAATTAGAATAAAATCACCTGACCGTTTTGAATGCAAGTTCCGTTGTTTTAGAATGAAGCACACATCTTCATACCGTAAATTGAGTGGAGGATGTCCGGCACTTTCAGCAGCCAAGTCATCATCTGTCGCACTTTCTCCTACCACTTCACAGGCAGAATATGGTCAATTGGTCCAGGTTGGATTGGTCGTGGATCGAACGCCTCCCAACTTTAGAGTTCTAATCAACCCGCCAAAGAGGGCTTTTTTGGTGGTCCCCGATAAAGTTCTGCACAATACCTGCGTACAGCATGGCATACCCAAAGAGGAAGTACGTTTATGGGAAAAAGACGAGTTTGCTCACATGCCTCCCCTATAATATACATCTTGCCATCAGTATATGTGCCTGAATAGAGTCGTGCCTCCTTTTAACAACTTTCTACGCGAGACACTTTCCAACTTAGGCATTATCCTGTGCCAGATTCATCCCAATGGCTATGCTATCTTGATTTGCTTGCATGTCCTTTTCTTGCAGATGTTCAACCGTGCTACAAAATTTGACGAGTTGCGGTACTTTCTATCGTTCAAAAGGAGGGATGAATGTCCATCATTGATCATAATTGAAGCCCAAAGGAATCGGAAAAACATGTTGCATCTGCTGAGCAACTTGTCCCAGTTCAAGACGTAGTATTTCTTCATTAGATTCCCCGAGGGGTTTAACCATCTTTGGATGGTAAGGGATAAGTTCCTTTTCATACTTATCGGTTTCTTACACGTTGCCATGGAGTTCCTAACAAGTTGCGTACTTCTTGTAGTTATCCTAAGGCCACATAGCGACGTGTCTCTTGATGAAGTTTTTTAGACCCTAAAGGCTATTAATGCTGAAAAAAGGTCCGTCAAAGTCTTGCTGACCAATGAGAACTTGCTCCGATATGGATTGTTGCATCCGGGAAGATCCACTGTTCAAGTTGAAGTCCCTTCCCCTGTTCAATCCATGGTTCGCACACGATCTACTTCTTCTTCTCGCAGTTCTGAAGAAGGCACTTCTTATGTGAGAGAGGGCTTGTCCAGAGAATCAACTGAAGAGGCCCGTGAAGGAAGAGATGCTACTGCAACTGGATTTAGCGGCTCGATCAAAATGCCTCTGAACTTAGAAGAGGAAGAAGAAGAGTTCCAAAAGAGGGAAGGCAATGCTGCAATGTGCTTAGATAAAGAAAAGGGGGAACTCGAGAGTAGTAACGACAAGTCCACTTCTAGTGATGACTTCTATGCAGAATCCTATGATAAGGAATCAGAATCTTACGATGGACTCTGGGCTCGAATTCCGTCCTTCCCAGCTTTCCTCCTCTAGATGCCAGCAATAAAAATATTCCACAGAGAATAGAGAACGTCAGGAATCCCCGAGTAGAGATGTCGGTGCAAAGTTCAAAGATTTGAGCGACGTCTATGTCGATTTAGATGTGCTTATGGGGGAAGATTTAAATTTGAAGAGGTGTCCCCCTATTCGAGTAATACTACGCCCGAAGTTAGTCCGGTTTTGCCCATGGAGGCCACCCGATCTAGTTCATGATGATGCTTTAGGCCTTTCCCCAAAATACACTACACATTTCATTAGGATTGCACTCACTATGCCACTTTCTTTCCGTGCCAATTTTCTGTTTCTTAAATATTTTATTTGTGCTTTATGCCCGGTATGACAAGAGGACGTGGCCTTTATGATGATTTCAAAGAATTCACTAACTCCTAGTGCTGGTCTAAGCGTCCTTTCAGTCATTATTATCCCCGAGAAATGGAGGATGAGTACAAAAGGAGGAAGGAACTAGAGGCCAAAGCCTGTCACCAAGACGAAAGAGATCGTAGTCGGTCATACAAAGGCCAGTATTAGAAAAGGAGACATTTGATGAATGGGAGGAGCCACCATAGAGATCAAAATTCGATCTTTGCTTTCTTCGGAATAATAGGTTTCCGCTCCGATGCGTTGTTCAATGAGAAATCCCTGTCACTTCTACTCCTGCTCTTGCTCCACCTTCAACTTACATCCCACCAACTTCCATTGTTACTACCCTGGTGCTTCACGTCCTCACCGAAGACCTGCCTATATTCTTCCTTTGGGTCCCCCTAACCTTGAGGCAATGCTCCCCAGTTGGTTCTTGAAGGGAGTTAAGTTTGATTGGGATCTGCATCCGGTTCGCAAAGATCCGTACATGCCACACCTTCAGGCTATTCAGAGTGACTTGGATTAGGCCGAAGGATGGGAGAGATTGTGTAAGCAACTAGCAGACACGAATCGTAATAATTATCAAGATATCCTCTCCTTTGAGTCTGAGAAGGACGACTTTGAGAAGGCATCAGCGGACCGTGATGCTAAGATTAAACAGTTGAAGGAAGAGAAAGCAGTGGCACTGCAAGAGGGCACAAGGAGCACCGACTTGCTAAAAGAAGTGAAAGAGATGCATGCCAGAATTGAGATCCTCTATGAAGATGAGATAAAAATGGCTCACGCCGTAGAGGCGAAATTAATAGAAGATGTGGTTGCCAGCAATGTGACCTTCAAGGCTGAAGGGAAAACCATTGTTGATCATGACCTCATCGTTGAGGGGCACAACCAGACAATTTATGACCAAGCCAAGACAATTTCCAGGTTACAGGCTCAGCTCGCCCAGCTAAGCACCGATAAGTCTGTTATTGATGTTACGAAGGCTGCCATTAGAGCAGATTACTTGGAACTTCAAAATGCTTTAGAAAGAAAGATGGAAAAACTGGACGCGATCATCCTGAATTTCTATGTTAACTCCCTATTGCACCAGAGGAGTCTCGAATATTTGGGTCCAAAATTCCCATGCACCCTCGCTTTGGTCTAGGAAGAAATCTTGTCCCGTTTTGCTGATAGCGGTGACATCTATATCGAGTAGGAGTTGGAGGATGCTTACCTTAATGAGGAATCAAAGAAAGCGTTGCTCGAGGAACGGGATATTTTATGAGTCGAAAGAGAGAAAGAAGCCATCGATGCTGCGTTGGCAGCCGCCACCGACGCGCTCACTAAGCCTTATATTTCTGGCACTGGTGAATCATCAGGGTAGCCCCACGACCTGCCAACAAGTTCAAAGCTTGAGACTCTTCCTCGGGTAGTGGATCCATTGAAAGAAGGCGACGGTGGTGAGTATAAAGTCGACATTCTAGACCATTCCTTCAGTGTAGGTAATGTTCTTGCTTCCTCTGAGTTTGGTAGCTTCCAACTTACGCCGCAAGAGCAGAATATTTTTAATGCTATCATTTTTGATCTTATAGGTTCGTCTACCTTTACTATTGACGTGCCAATTTCCTCAGCGCTCGGACCCGCTGCTATTTCTACAGCTTCCATGGTCGTCTATGTTCATGTTCCTATTTCTATGTCCATGTCTGTCTCACAACCGGGGTCAGAGTCCAAAAAGATAGTCGCGCTTAATGGCCTGGATGACCCTTCTGTGTCTTTGGAAGGCAACGTAATATCGGCAGACATTAAGGAGTAGGAAGTTCAGACGGAGAAGCCTCGTAAGAATCAGCATGAACTGGTTGCTATCAAGAAGGAAAAGGTTGAATCGATCAAACCCACGAAGAGCTCTCGCAATTCACGGAAGCACAAAGAAAAGGGAGAATCTTCTGAGAAGGCTGCGGAGTAAGTGGAGGACATTGCCTCTGAGCAGTTTGTGGATATTACCGGTAGTGACACCACTTTTGAGAAGAACCAGAGGCTGCCAACAAAGGGCAGAAAGGGGAGCGGTGGAAGGAAGCGTTGAGGAGATTATGTGAAGACCGATTTGATTTTGGTTCTTTTTGAGTCATTTTGTACAAATGCAGAGTCTGCACTTAATATTTCTATCGTGGAACCTGTCTTTTCTTTTTGTTTGTCGGTGTTGTATGTGTACGGCCTCCACATTTTGACTCTATGTAAAGAAAATTATAAGCAATACATTGGTATTTTACAGTATTCTTATCTTCCTGTTTGTATGTGTTCTATATACTTGTGCTTGTTTTGTTTACACTTATCCAATTTTACAATTGTTGCTAAAAAAATTTATTTGGAGCAACAATTCTCTATTTGTAGTAAAAGAACTTGTGAACTTTTTGTTTTCGGTTGTTCTTTGGAGTAACATAACTTGTAAATTATTGTTTTCGGTTGTTTTTTGGAGAAATAGAACTTGTGAATTTATTGTTTTCGGTTGTTTTTATTTGAGTACCAGTGTATGCCCCCAATTCATAGAGCCGCTACTTCAAATGGCTGGTAACTTATAGTGTAGACAAATTTCATATTAAACTCGAAATTTAGCTAAGTCGCAGCTTGATTTTCCTTTTTTCTAAAGTTTTGCAACTTTGGCACGTAATCCAAGTTTCTTGTAATATTCCGGTAGGTATGTAATATGTGCATGTTTTTGAGGAGCATATTGCATGGGTTGACTGAGGGTAGCTTTAATCATTAAGTGTCAGCTTTAATCATTAAGTGTCATCCGTTGAATCTTCGCTATTGGTTCATAGCACTCCAATTTTGTTGGAGTTGTGCCTATTATTCCCGCTCATAGAAGTGGTTGATGTGTTGGTTATAAGATGCACGGTGTTCAGGATCGATATGGCCTGTTGATTTAGTTCTGATGCTCCTCAGCGTTGCCTATCTTTAGGCAACATGAGGAGTTTACACTTTAGCAGCGTGATTTTTTGGCGATGTTCCTCAGTGTTGCCTATCTTCGGGCAACATGGAGAACTTGAATTTTTTTTAGAGTTAGTGCGCGACTTAACAAATGCACGGCTTTTGGTACTCCTCGCTAAAGGCTATCTTCGGAGGAGCATAGATTTTAGCGTGGCTTATGGAATGCGTGGCTTTTGGTGCTCCTCGACATTGTCTATCTTCGGGCAATGCGATGAGCGTATGTTTTGGCGTGGCTTATGGAATATGTGGCTTTTGGTGCTCTTTGGCATTGCCTATCTTCGGGCAACGTGAGGAGCGATGTTTTAGCGCGGCTTGTGGGATGCATGGCTTTTAGTGCTCCTTGCTGCTGCCTATCTTCGGGCAACACGAGGAGCGTATGTTTTAGCGCTGCTATTAGGATGCGTGGCTTTTAGTGCTTCTTGGCGTTGCCTATCTTCAGGCAACGCAAGGAGAGTATGTTTTGGCGTGGCTTATGGGATGCGTAGCTTTTGGTGCACCATGGCATTTCCAATCTTCGGGCAATGCGAGGAGCATATGTTTTGAAGTGGCTTATGGTTGCACAGCTTTTGATGTTCCTTGGCGTTGCCTATATTCGGGGAACACGATGAGCGTATGTTTTGGTGCGGCCTATGAGATGCGCTACTTTTGGTGCTCTTTGGCATTGCCTATCTTCGGACGACGCGAGGAGCATATATTTTAGCCCGGCTTATGAAATGCATGGCTTTTGGTGCTCTTTGGCGTTGCCTATCTTTGGATAACATGAGGAGCGTATGTTTTGGGCCTTCTCAATGTTGTCGGAGCAACACCGATTTTTAGATGGCAAGGATCAGGTTCCGTCGATCCAACTGTTGAGTCAATTTGCTTCCGCCGATCCGGTGGGTATTTATTATGAACACAGCTTTATCGGCTCCAAAGAGCGAATCAAATTTTATTAAGGAAAGTGTGGCAGATTTTTTGCCTATTTAGAATGTCCTCGGCATTCCGGGACAACTTATTTGCTGAAAAATAGAGAGTACATAAAGTAGTTTTCAAATGAAGTAACAACGTAGTGATTTGTTGTTCCAGGTCTTGGGGATTTGAATTCCATCGACGTTGCATCTCTTAGCTTTTGATTGATGACGTACGATCCTTCCCTGTTTGGTCTGAAGTCCCTCGAAACGGGTTGATTCGCTTGAGCACAAGATCTTCCACTTTGAAAGTTTGGTTGTGAACTTTGGAGATGCAGTGCCGTGCAATCCTTTCCTGGTGGGCGGCGGTTCTTAACTCGGCTTCTTTCCTTCTTTCATCGACCATATCGATTCGAGTAGTAGCTACTCGTTTTGCTTTTGATTGAATATTTTCCTTCGGTGTGAGGGGACTTCCAATTCAGCAAGGATCATTGCTTTTGAGCCGTATGCCAGGGCAAATGGAGTGTAGCCAATTGCCGCTTTTTGGGTGGTTTGGTAAGCCCATAATGTGAGTGGAAGTTCATCAACCCATTTTCCCTTGGCTTTAGTTAGTCTCTTTTTGATAGTGGATTTGATGAGCTTGTTTATTACTTCCACTTGCCCGTTGCTTACGGATGAGCTATTGCCAGATGCTTTTCTCAATCCGGAAGCGTTTGTTGAAGTCTTTGAACTCAGCTCTTTCGAATTGGGTTCCATAATCAGTGATAATTTCCTATGGCACACCAAACCTGCAAATGATATATAAGTAACAAAGTTAATGATTTCTTTGTTGTTATGGTGGCCAGCGGTTTCGCTTCGGCCTATTTTTGTGAAATAATTTATGGCAACATAGAATATTTGGCTCCTCCTTTTGATATCGGTAGGACGCCAATCAAGTCTATTCCCCACATGTGAATAGCCATGGGATGACCATCTGCATTAACTCTGTTGAAGGAGCCCTTTTAATTTTGCTTAATCTTTGGCAGCGATCGCATCTCCTAGAGCAAACTACAGTATCGCAGTTTACTGTTAGCCAGAAGTATTTGTATCGAAGGACTTTCTTCACCAGGGTTTGCCCCCAAATGTGGTCTCTACGTTTTCCTTCGTGCACTTATTTTAGGATTCGTCGAGCTTTGTCATCGGACATGCACCTTAGGAGGGGGTCGTGAATCCCCTTCGGTAGAGTACCCCATCTTGTATCATGAATTGCGGTGCCTTTTGAAGAAGCCTTTTCCGTTGATTTTGGTCAATTGGAAGAGTCCCTGTAAGCAAATACTCCTTTATCGGTGTCATCCACGTGTCTGGTTCGACGGTGATTTTAAGGATCCATTCGATGTCTATTTCATCTATGGTTGGGTAGGTTAGAGTTTCAACTGGAACTAGTCCTAATAGCTGAGCTTCTCCGAAACTTGCCAGTTTAGCCAAATAACATGCCTTGGTGTTTTTCTCTCGTGGAATGTGAGTTATAGTGTAGCATTCAATGTCGCTTAGCAGTTCTTGTACTTTGGATAGGTACGGGGCAAGATTATCCCCACGTGCCTGGTACTCCCCTTTCACTTGATAAACGACCATTTGGGAGTCGATATATGTGTGAATAGATTTTAACTTGGGCTCTTTCACAACTTTTAGTCTAGCAATCAGCGCTTAGTACACCGCTTCGTTATTTGTAGCAAGGAATTACAAGCGCAAAGCATGGCTAATGGCTTGCCTTCGAGGGTTTCAAGCACTACTCCTGCTCCCGAACAGAGGTTGTTAGATGTGTTGTCGACGAAGAGCTTCCACTGTGTGTCTACTTCCAACTAAACTTATTCTTTGTTATCTCATATAGTGAATATGGCGATGAAGTCGGCTAACGCTTGTCCATTGATGGCTTTCCTTGGGTGGTATGTGATATCATATTGACTCAACTCTACATTCCACTTGAGTAATCGTCTAGAAGTTTCTAGTTGGTATAACACTTACCTTATGGGTTGGTCAGCGAACACTTTAATTGAATGGGCCTACAAGTACGGACGTAACTTCCTAGATGCTATCAGGAGGCAATACGCTAGCTTTTCCAGTTTCGGGTAGTTTTTCTCTGCTCCAGTAAACCGTTTGCTAATGTAATACATGGGTCATTGGATTATTGCTTCTTCATGCACCAGAGCGGCACTCAGTGCATGGGGTGAGATCACTAAGTAAGTAAAGAATTCTTTCCATCCATGTGTTTTGATAGGATTTGCGGAGCCTCCATGTGCCGCAGCAGTTCTTCGAATGTTGTCTAACAAGCTTCACTCCATTCGATGTACTTCTTTCCTTTCTTCAGTGTATCGAAGAATGGTATATATTTGTCGGTAGAATTCATGATAAACTAACTTAGCACTGCAACTTTTTCATTTAAACTTTGCAAGTCCTTCTTATTCTTCGGAGCTTGGACTTCTCGTAGTGTTGTGATTTGTTTCGCATTTGCTTTAATGCCCTTGGCACTTACGATGAATCCTAAGAATTTCCCGGAGGCCACTTCGAAGTGACACTTGAGAGGATTGAGTTTCATCCTATACTTTCAGAGTATTTTGAACATTTCTACGAGGTTGTCCAGGTAGTTAACAGCTGCTCGCGACTTGACTAACACGTCGCCTACATAAACCTCCATCGTTTTCCCGATCTATCGCTTGAACATTGTATTTACCAACCTTTGATAAAATTCCCCTATGTTATTCAAACCAAATAGTGTTACTCTATAGCAGTATAAACCCTGATCGGTGATGAAGCTCATATTTTCTCGAACAGGTTCGTGCATCAGGATTTGATTGTACCCGGAGTATGCGTCCATGATTGATAGCAGCTTGTGTCCTGCCATTCAAGTTGGTCTATTCTAGAGGAGAGCAAAGCTGTCTTTTGGGCAAGCCTTGTTTAAGTCTGGGTAGTCGGTATAGGTTCCCCACTTCCTATTGGACTTTTTGACTAAGACCGGATTAGATACCCACTCTGGTAGGTCACATCACGGATAAAACCGTTGGCCTATAGCTTGTCCACTTCTTCTCTTAGCACCTTGGATAGTTTGGGACCTAGGCTGTGCCTTTTTTTGCTTTACTGGTGTGAACTTAGGGTCCATATTGAGTGCGTAGCATGCGATTTCTAGAGACACCCCACATATATCAGAATGCATCATTGCAAACACATCCAAGTTGGGACGGAGAAATTTAGTAAGCTTCGTACTCATCTTGTTTCCAAGATGCGATCCAAGTTTCAAACTTTAGCTAGGTTGTCCTTGTCGATAGGGATGGACATCGTCAATTCTTCCAGCGTAACCCTTTCCTCCCCGGAGCTCTTCTTTTTGAAGTCCAAAGCCTTGTTGAATCGGTTATGGTCCCCAAGCCAGGGAAGCTTTGTAGTTGCTATTCGAAGGGTTCACAGATGTGGAGAGTTCTCCCCATGTCCTTTCCCTTTTCCTTTCTTTTGGATTCACGTAATTCTACAACGCAACATTCTTTGGTAGCACAGTGATCTCTTTTCTCCACTCTGATTCCTTTGCAGTAGGGAATTTTATGGTTAGACACCATTGGGCCAGAGCTATTTTGAAATCTGCTAGGGCAGTTCGCCCTAAGAAGGCATTGTATGATGACATTTCTGAAAGTGTGTTGTGGATCATGTAATGTGGATCTACTATAATACAAAGTGTAGTTGTGATAGCTATATAGTAAATAATGCAGAATATAAAAGTAGTATAATAAAAATTACACCAGGAGATTTTTATACTTGTTCGAGGCTCCGTCCTACGTCTAGTCCAAGACTCCTTTTGAAATTTCACTAAAACAATAACGCTCACTTAACTTGGAGGAATAGGTCTATACAACCCTTGAGCAGTCGAACAAGGACCTGAGCAGCAGAACAAGGTTTCGCCTCAGCAGCCAAAGAAGACTTCACACGGCTGAGCAGCAGGATAGGACTTCAACAAATACAAAAGATTATTTTGAATTTGTGTGTTCTAGTAACACGGATTTGTCACTTGTAGTATACCCTTCCTATAATCTTCTTCTCGAGTATAAATATATATATTTGAAGTTAATGAAGAATAGAAAGGTATAATATTACTTTAATGCAGAATATTTGAAAGTATAGTTGCAAGTAGATTCTAGAAAGTTAGATAAGAAAGACAAGAAAAATTCAATGATTTGGAATCAAATTAGTGTATGTATTTATAGATGTTAGAAGCAGCGACTGTTGATGAAGAGTTCCGGTTGAAGTGTTGCGTCCAAATCTTTTCATAGAGGTTCGCAACTCTTCACAAATAGTCATGTCTTTTCAAAAAGTAGCTATTGTAGAAATTCAGTCAACTGAACCTCTAGGTCAGTCAACTGAATGTTCAAACAAATTTTTTAAAATATATATTTGTATATTTGTGCACCTATGCATGGTGCACAGAAATTTCTGGGTCAATCGACTGAGCCTCTGGGTCTGTCGACTGACCTGGTAATATCTGTGCAATTTGCACAGTTTACACAGGTATTATAATATATATATTATATAATGATTCTAACTTTAAAAACTTTTATCATATATATATTTTATATGCTTATATATATAAATCATTTGAAAAGTAGAAGATTAAATATATAAGCTAATATATATGTAAAGAGGAGAGATTTTAACAAAATTGACCTAAGACTCAAAACAAAATAATATAAAAGTTGATGCACCAATTTTGATGTTTTGTCTCCACGTAGTATATATTCTCTTTCTGTTGTAACAGTGGTCGAATCTATATGTTGCAGTGATAGCTTCGTGTCATGAATCAAAACCAAGTCTCAACATTCTATCCCTTTTCGATTGATGACAACCTGTAAACATATATAGATTTTGATTGTATGTAATATAATATGAATACTTACTCCCTCTAAATCTTTGGCGATATATATCCTGCATTCTTAATGCTAGTGGTAATTTTCTCCCCTTTTGTCATTGATAAAAAGGATAAAGAACGTAAACAATATAGAACAAAATAACTGCTATAATGTAAGGTATCAGAAAAAAATTAACATTTAAAGCGTGCGATACCCAAGGTTCTTATAATTTCCTAATTTTTAGGAAACCATACCAATTTAGGTGCGGTTGAACCTTTAAAAATGTAATTTTCATTATTAACAACCATATCAAAATAATCATCAATGTATTTTTCTCTATTTTCCCAATTAACAGGAACCCAAATACTTAGATAACTTTTATTTATATTTCCCGTCAATGATTTTGTACTTCTAAAGAAATTATAAACATTATTGGTCATAGTAGTTTTTGTATTTCTATAAAAATTGGATTTAGACTTTACTCGTAATCTCGTACTAGCACGAACATATTTACTATACATGAAAGCGTATCTAGCGCTATTTCTACTATCAGTTTTATTATATCCTAAACCACTTTTATCATGTAAAGGTCTAGAACTAGATAAAATCATGTTTAAATCGTTTTGACCTTTATTAAATTTTGTGACTTCAGTGTTAAGTTCATCAAATTGAGCTATAAAATTAAAACTATTATTTTCAAAAGAGGTATTTTTTTCTTTTCAAAATATCAATTTGCTTGTCTAATTCGGAATTCCTTTTTTAACTTATAGTTCTCATTTTCGAGAAGAAAAATTCGAGATTCTTAATTATCTAAGATGATTGTAATAAATCATTTTCTCTTTTCAAATCCATAATTTCTTTTGAAAAAATTTCTTTTTCAAACATAATATTTTGTTCGTCTAGAAAATCTTTAAGAGCCTCAAAATTATTTTTCAAAACACCCTGCTGATTTTCTAAATCTAATTTCTCATTTTTCAATTTCTCATTTTCAACTTCAACGGATTTCATCTTTTCTAAAATAATAAAATTAAGCTTTGAAATCTTATTGATTTTACTAAATATTCATTATTATCTTTAACTGAAGTCTGTAAATCAGAAAGTACCTTTTTTTAGTCCTCACTGGTGGCTTTGACATGGATTTTGCCTATTATATTTCGACTGGATCATTTTCTGACATTATTCTATGATGTTGTGACGATCGATAGAATTCCAGGCTCTGATACCAAATGAAAGTGTGCTATGGATCGTGTAATATGGATATACTATAATACAGAGCGTAGTGATGATAGCTATATAGCAAATAGTGCGGAATACAAAAGTAGTATAATAAAAATAACACCAGGAGATTTTTATACTGGTTCGGAGCTCCGTCCTACGTCCAATCTCAGACTCCTTCTAGAATTTCACTAAATCAATAACCCTCACTTATCCCGAAGGAACAGGTCTATACAACCCTTGAGCAGAAGAATAGGATTTTGCCTCAACAGCCAAAGAAGACTTCACACGCATGAGCAGCAGTACAGGACTTCAACAAATACAAAAGATTGTTTTGACTTTGTGTGTTCTAATAACACAGATTTGTCACTTGTAGTACACCCTTCTTATAATCTTCTCCTCAAGCATAAATATATATATTTGATGTTTATAAAGAATAGAGAGGTATAATATTGCTTTAATGCAAAATATTTGAAAGTATAGTTGCAAGTAGATTCCAGAAAGTTAGATGAGAAAGATAAGAAAATTTCGATGATTTGGAATCAAGCTAGAGTATGTATTTATAGATATTAGAAAGCAGCGACTGTTGACGAAGAGTTCCGGTTGAAGTGTTGCGTCCCAATCTTTTCATAAAGGTTCGTAACTCTTCATAAATAGTCATGTCTTTTCAAAAAGTAGCTGTTGTAGAAATTCAATCACCTGAACCTCTGGGTCAGTCGACCGAATATTCAAATGAATTTTTAAAAATATATATTTGTATATTTGTGCACTTGTGCATGGTGCACAAAATTTTTTAGGTCAGTCGACTGAGCCTCTGGGTAAGTCGACTGACTTGGTATTATCTGTGCAATTTGCATAGTTTACACAGGTATATAATATATATATATATATATATATATATTATATAATGATTCTAACTTTAAAAACTTTTACAATATATATATATTTTATATGCTTATATATGTATAAATCATTTGCAAATTAGAAGATTAAATATATAAGCTGATATATATGTAAACGAGGAGAGATTTTAACAAAATGGACCTAAGACTCAAAACAAAATAATATAAAAGTTGATGCACTGATTTTGATGTTTTGTCTCCATATAGTATATATTCTCTTTTTTTCGTAACAATGGTCGAATCTATACGTTGCAATGATAGCTTCGTGTCATGAATCAAAACCAAGTCTCAATAATTTCATCCACAATCAGCAAAGTTTGAATGAGGGCGACTCTTTGGTCGCCCTCTCCGGGCTCCAAAAGTAGGTCGATTATTCCCACAGGTTGCTTGGGCTTGCCAGTGAACCTTGGATCTTTGTTTGGCATGTAGAGATGCTTTTCATGTCGATTTTCATCTGGTCAAAAGTACGTTTGGAAAAGCATATTAACAGAACTCCCATTATCGATCAACACTCGTCGAACTATGACGAGTCTGATTCCAACTGTCACCACCATCGGATTGAGAGTTAGAGCTTCAATCCCTTCGGTGTCCCGATCTCGAAACACTATATCATCACTCAAAACCTTTTGCAGCTTGACCAAGCTTTCAACATCTATTGTGAGTCATTAGTCTTTCGTAGCATGTTTCAATGAACCCGTGTACCGTTCCATTTCTCTCCAACTCCTTTGCGTGGGTTATGGTCTCCTAGATATCGTTCCAAAAATGAGCCTTTGGTCATTTTGTTTCGAACCTTCATCACTAGTTCTAGCTTGATTTCTTTGTTCTCTAGGAGTCTGATGATCGCAGGTTGATTGGGGTTTTGTGGCTTTTTCACATGCCGCTATAGCTTATTATCTCGGATCAACTCTTCAATGATATTCTTTAGGCGGCGACATTCATTTGTATTATAGCCATGTTCTCATGGAAACAATAGAATTTCCCTGTGCGCTTTTGCTGCTCGGCTGCCTTTCTTCTTGGGAGTTTCTTGCATTCTTCGGTCTCCTATGTTGTAAGATAAATATTTTTCGGAGTTTCATTTAGAAGGGTATACTCTTCCTATCGGACTCATTAAATCTTTTAGTGCTGCCACTATTATTTCTTTTATTATAATTTTGATTTCTCCTCTTTTGATTCCCATCATTTCCCACGACTCCTTGTGCAGTTCCAAAATCACGCATGTTTTGATTCGTTGTCACATCACTCTGTCCGATGTTCATCTGTTGCACACTAGAAGACTTTCTTTCTAGCTCATGTGCTTCATCCAATCTTAAGTTATGGCTTGCTTTACGATTGAAGTCATTCCTGGTGGTAGGCTGCTTCATTTTGATCCATTTCCCAAACTTAGTCTCCTGACGAATGGCACGGACTTCCGCCATAAAAACCATGTCCTCATTGGGATTGCTTACTTCCGTCACCGCGGAATTGAACTGGTTCATGAAAGATTTCAACGACTCGTTGCGTCCCTGGAATAATCCAAATAAGGGCATGACATCCCTTGGTTGTGCGATATGAAGGCTGAACTAGACAAGTAATTTTATTGCAAGTTGATCAAAGGTAAAAATAAATCTCGAGGGAAGTCTGGTGAACCACATAGACGCAAATCCTTCTAGAAAGATAGGGAAACATCGGTAGCGAATAGCCTCTGGAGCATTGGCTCCGTCCATATACCGGCTATACTTATATAGATGGGAATTTGGGTCCTTCGTCCCATCGCAAGAGGGGATAGCTATCATAGTGAATTTGTTTGGATAACTTTCATTCAAGATTTCATCAGTAAAGGTAGTCCGACTTGGAGAAGATCCCCATTCATCATCTCTTCGTTTTTTACTCTTGTCCATCAATCGTTTGACCATGTCTGCTAGGTATGCCTCTGATGTCTGATTGTCCTGGGGATGGCAATCAGTCACTACACCAAGTGTTTAGCTTTGCAAACAATCTTGGCGCATAGGTTGAAGCCAAGGCTCTCCTTTTTTTAGGAGAGCCACTCCCACGGGGCTCTGTTGGCTTGCAGGTGGCCTGGTTGGGGCAGTTTGGATGTTTCTAGCATCATCGAACGCATTGGCGTTTTCTTGATTGTCCTGCTCTCCATATTTTAAATTGGAGAGATCCATAGCTATTTCTTCTTGCGGGTTCTTGGACCCCTGATTCAAGCTTAGAATTGGTTGCCTTGCGGTGGGTGGAGCATTCACATGCTCTTCCACATTATGTCCTGTTGTCACCCTTTTTTGTGGCCGTTTTCCATTTCTTCTATGAAGACCCGAAACAGATGAATTCTCCTGTTCTATAGCAGTAGCAGGTTTAGGAATAATCTTTGGAGCAGGGTTTGAATGTAGGGTTAAGAGAGCGTTAAGTTTATCTATTAGGGCCTTTTGACTATTTTCCATTTTCTTGTTGATCTCTTTAACCATCTTATTCAACTCATCCCTGGTTCGTCTTGGCAAGAGGATGCTGGCACCCGATTTCCTAAGTTAACACCATTTACTTCAGTTTGTTAGGCATACATCTTCTCCAGCGATTACTGCCCCTATAGATCTTCCAGTGGCAGTTCTTCTTCTTTCAGGAGCCATTGATTTCAAGTGGTACATTCTTCAGGCAAAGAATGGTGATCTAACTTATGGACATGTAGGATCCAAAGTAGATAGCTAGATCTGGATCCTGAGTTGGAGTTCTTAGTGAAAGGACTAAAATGTTAACCTAAAAAATGGACCAACGCCTTGCTTTGAGTTTAAAAGCACCGGCCCTGTTCTGACAAAGCAATAACACAGATAATAGGTACAGAAAAAGCAGTAAAAAAAGAAGACAAGAAATTTTTATAGTGGTTCGACGGTTAATGAAGCCTACGTCCACTTTATAGTTTTATTATGACTGATTGCTGTTACAAGTAGGTTTGATTACAAAGCCTTTGATTATCCACTGCTAGATTGAATCCTTAGAGTTGAAATCCACTGGAGAATCATAGTGAATTCCTTTAGAGATTGTTGTGAGGGATATAAAGAGTGAAGAAGGTTTCCAGCAGAGCTTCAGCAACCAGTCTAGAGAAAATCCTTTTTATGTTACGGGCAGGACGTTATTTATAGAGTTCGAAGAGCTTCTAGGACAAGCCACTTTATCAATTGATCACAGATGGACCTAGGATGACCTAGAGTAATTTAGCTCTTCACCCGAGCCAAAATCATGGATGCTAGCGATCCATGGTTTATGGATCGCTAGTGATCCATAGACTTAGCTCGCTCGTGGGCTAATGACTTAGCTTCTTTCCCCTTGCTTTACTGCGCTAGCTCGCCAAGATGCTGTGTTCAAGTATGGATCGCTGGTGATCCATGCGCTTAGCATATTTTTGCTTCCATCTTTTAGTTCCTTTCCTCATGCCATAGATATCGACGATTTTGTATGGATCGCTGGCGATCCATGCACTTAGACTATATTTGGAGTTCGATGTTTGGAATGACTTCATTGCATCGTATTGACATTGTTTGTGTGGTGTCGTTGCACATTGCTCTGTTTCGATGGCAATTCACTAACTGGTTGTATTTGAATGCCGATTGGACTGAACAGACGCTGGTCTCTTGGGTTAGTCCAACTCAGTCGTTTCCTTTGTAACAGGACTTGGCTCTCTTTAAGTCATTGCTTTAGCCCATTTAGTTGAGTTCCGAGTCATTCTGACTTCATCAAGTTGTTTCGTCTTCTCTAGGATCCTACTAGATCAAAAACCCAGATAACAGAACATATCAGTGATTTGACTCCATTCCCAACCAAACATCAAAAGCCTAAAATTTGCATATGCAATTAGAAATTGCAGGAGAGAAAAAATTGTTATTGTTATTCTTTAGGATAGATAATTTTTAAATGTACGTATTTTAATAATGATTTATTTTCCATATGTTCAATAAACATATTAAATTGCTTACTGTATTATATATGCACTAATATATCAAAAAATAGAATTAGCAAAATAAATTGGTCAAAAATCATGTTTTCAAAATATACTATTAAAATATTTAAATATGTCAATTACATTTGATATGCATGTAAACAAATAGTACAGCAAGCAACATGTTAGTTACTTCTATCAAATAATGCAACTTATAAACCAATTTAATAGAAGATGGTCATTCATGTGGTTCATAGACAATTCTTATCAAATAACATGTGTACAACTAAATCGAATGAATTTTCTCATGAATTTATATCCTATAGGATTTGTTCTTATTTATACAACTAGCTTACTCTAACATGTAACCCATAGTCGATGAATATAATAAATCCATTGTTTCTAAAACTAAGTATGAAAAAATTTGAGTATAAATATTTTTGTTTATATAAGCATATTTGATATTTTAATCTTCACTGTAGTTATGTTCTAAAAGTGTAGTTTGAATAAAATTGAAACTAGTGAAGACGAAATAACCTGCGATTGAAAATTATGCCAATTCATTGACGAACAAACCTAACGATATATAATTACCAAGCCATGAAGTCCTGAGAACCCATACAGATCGATAATAATGCATTTTTAGAGAACTATTCTATGATTAAGTTGAACAACGAAGTCTATAACTGAGAAAATATGTCAATTGAAAGGCGTATTCATTTAAGCGAAGAAAGTCAGGAATGAATTCACTACACATAATAACAAAGCAAACTGAGAGGCAAGAAGCATTTTGCAACATATTACAAACTCATCAAATAAATTACAGCACGACCATGAAATAACCATAGTCGGAATTACTTACATCATAGTTATAAGGAAAAGCAAAATATTTACAGCGCCAGAAGAATCGTCATGTTCGAAACTAACTTGTCGATGCTGCATTTTCAACAACAGTTCCTGATGGTCGGAGAAGAGGAACACCTACCGGCAATGGAAGGAGGAATAACAAAAGAGATGGCGTACTAAAGACAACTTCCACCGGATTGGCTGAAGATCAAGATTCAAAGGTTTGGCGATATTGGTTGGAGGAGAGGTCAACGTTGATGGTGGGTAAATGGCTAAAAGCGGGGGAATGTGAATACTAGGGTTTGGATGTAAAGGAAGGAAGCGGTGAGCCTTGTGCAAAAGAAAAGTCAAATACAGTGACATTTGACTTTAAAATACACGTGGCGAGTGAAGCGTAATTTCTTTAAGGGGTTGGAGGAGGCTTCTAAGCTATTGAAACCAAACTCACTTTAGTAGAATAGTATAAATAACAGATGAACCAAAGCATGCATAAACCATTGATAAGCCAAAATAATTTTCTCATCAAAAATTTACTTTGCATTTCATGCAAAGTGAATTTAGTGGGGGAGGTATGATATAATATTTTGCCATCCTCATAGATTATCTTAGGTCTACGAATAGCATGGAGAAGAGGTATTTATATTCATAGAATCATTAAGGCTGCGGTTGGATTACCATTTTTAATTTTGGGTTTTCGTCCATACAAAAATATGTTTGATGCATGTATATATTGAAAAAACCAAATTAGAAAATGAAGTTAACATATAAAATAGAAAATAACTTTTACTTTTATTTTTCATGTTTTGGAAAGTCACGGGAGTATGAAAAACAGCTTATCCTTCCATCTCCCTCTATCCCTTCTGTCGCCCACCATCTTCCTTCCACCACCTCCTTCGTCCCTCCACTCTTCTCATATTTGTAATTAATGTTGAAAACTTAAAACACAAAATACAAAATAAACTAAATGGACCCTAAGTTTTTAATATTTCTTTTTCATATTGATTGTAGAATGGTAAAATTACCTCCGATGTGAGCTAAGGTGGTGCAATGCATTTAAAAGTTGAAACAGTTTACCCATCAATTCATAACCTTAATAGCAAATGGTATGGGTATTGCGTATAATTTGTCTATACAAATTATTACATAGATACCAGAAGTATAAGGCACTACAAGCATAGATGGTTGTTCAGATCATTGCTCTTTGTATGGGTTTACATAAGAAAATCAGTCGGTTGGTCTGATTATGAAAATTGTTTAACCGAACTAAAACTAATAAAAATAATAACCAACCCAAACAAATTAAGGTTGGTTTCATTTGGTATATGAATTAATCAAACAAAAAATTATTCATATTTTATGTTTGGAGTATTCATTTTACTTAAATAATACATGAATATACAGTTAAAGTATTTTTCTTTAGTATTCTTCTTCTTTTTAATAGCAATTATGCCACATATACGATAAATAGGATTTATTTAGACTACTAAACTCAACTAAAAATGTTATTATAACATTAGTAATTATGGTAGTATATTAAAATTTTGGTTAATTTTAGTTAAATAGATAACCGAATTAATTATTTTTACGGAATGATTAGAAACTAATCTAGTTTCAAAACTAAACTGAACTGACTGAAATAAAATAGTTTGGTTAGTTCATGCGGCATTAATCCCTACCATCTAGGTTGCCACATGCCAGTACGAATGAAAGAGAAACATATAGTTTGAAGTATGTGACACGCCATTAGCCTGTAGCTACCCATTTAAAGAGTGGAACTATTTATATCCACCGAAACATCTTCTCACATCTATTTATCCTCCCACCTAACTAAATTCTTCACTCATTTGACCACTTGCACCTTTTTCTAAAAATTTTTCTCAATATCATAACTTGACATCCGCTCTTTCTTTCTTCAAATAATAAAACCATCATTTTTCCATATAACTTCTAAATAGACAATCTTTTTAACTTCATCTAATGCTTTGCCAATTTATATCAATCCAACTAATTTTGTTACGACCAAGTATTATAACTTTAAATTGTACGTATTTTTTTATTTAAATTATGCAACCCAACCTGCGAATAACATATTAAATAATAATTTGCAACTCAAATTTTGTGCTATGATAGAACATATTAAAGATCTTTCGTTGCTACTTCGATCAAAATATCTAATAATTGTTACTTTTGTTGTTGTTTCGATAAGAAAAGAAAAAGAATGAAAAGAAAATCATAATAGAAAATATTATTATATAGTCAAATATAATTAATTATCAATTTCCTTTTCCTAGAAATTTGTTTGGTTACAATAACATTTTTTTAAATGCATATTCTAAACATAACTAAATACCTTAACTCATGGCTACTAATCGAAAATTGATAAAATAGTTTTATTATCAAGGACCGTTAGTTCAAATGGCAAATGGTATGACGTTCTAGATACATAGGTTCTGAAGGTAATGAGTTCAAACGTGTGAGACATTAAATGAGTGCTTTACTTGAATAATTACCACTCTTATTATAAAAAATAAGTTTTACTTGCATTGTTCATCTCAATTTCTTTTGTCATTAATGGTTGGTACGATTGAAATAATTATGTTTCAATATTTGATTCATTTTATTTAGATGTTGCTTATTATGAATTCACATTTACATGCATATCATATTTTATGTTTAAGATGAATTTTTAAATTTAATTTTATCATTGAAAATTTATTAACTGTTCAAGTGGCATTAGTGACCTTTTATGTGGATGTAAATAGCATCATCATATTTAAGATGTTATGCATTAATGTAATGACCAAAAAAATTTAACATTTTGAATGGGGCTGATTGGTTTATGCAAAGGCACTGATTGAAGTTTCACCTGAAAAGCTGCTACCATCTTCGATTATAGTTCAGCTTGTTACTGGCCATGTTGCGAAAAGTTGTGTTAGACACGGTTGGGTGCTTGACATTCGTACCGCTTGTCATTCTTTTGGGCACCTTGCTAACTCTTGTAAGCTCCTGGTCTTGGCCTTGGAGGCTCCTCCTCTGCCCAAGACTCCGCTTTCTCATCCCCGTTTGTGAATGTGGATTCCTAAGGTTAGGAATTGCACTTTCATGTCTGTAGACCAGTCTATTAGCCCATCAGACGTTGCTTCTACTTCATAAGCTGCATCTATTCCACTTGTGACTGTGTCTAGTCCTTCCTTGCTTGATATTTACCTACTTCAGAAGCTTCTACCGAAGGTATTGTTTCCCATGAGATTCTTCCTTTTGTTTCTTCTGTTGTTTCTGAGCATTCTAGTGCCACCTAGGCTAATGTTATTGAGTGGAATCCTTCTGAGAAAGCATGGATACATGAGCCGAATAGGATGAGATATGACCCTTTTTGAAATGATTTCCATACGTTTGTTAGGGAAATTAAAGGCGAAACTAGCCTCTTCATTACCCAATTGATGGGGAAGGCCTTGTTCTTTCAATGGTTGGTGCCCGTGGTGCTAGGAATATGGAAATTCTTGATGATGTTAGTTGGGATAGGAAATTTATCTATTGCATGGATTACCTGGTCATATTCTGACTATTGTGACACTTTTCGTGGTCTTTCTTCATGTGATATACCCTAACTCATTAGGTGAAGGAAGTGAACCATCCTCTTTTGAGGAGGACTAGCTTTAGGTCATTTATAGTAGTTTAGGCACCTTTGCCTGACTCTTGTTTTGTATTTTTCCTTTATTAGCAATTGAGCCATGCTACCATGTTCTTGTTTTAATCATTGATTAGTTGGTTATAAAAGTGGATGGCCACTATAAAATCGTTTGGCCATGCCGAATTTTTTATATATTTAAATATCAAGATTTGATTAGAATATAATAAGTAAAAAGAAAATTAATTTTTATTATAATGACTCGATTTATATTGACGTATAGTTATTTCAATTTATAGAATTTTTTCATAATTTTTAATTTGAAAAATAATTAAGTTATCATTTGATGATTTTACGGCAAACAGTTGTATTTTTGTAATTTTACAGAATAAGCTAAGCACTGTATATTATTATTGTTTTGAGATCATATCACATTTTTGTACGTGAATGTATTTTTATTTAGTCGTTTGCGGATCGTATGCGAGCAAAATTCAGTATGGCGATGTATCAGAAATTTGTAAATAAACATAACCCAACAAAGATCGTTTTTCATTTTCAATTTGACTTTTCTTTTCCCTCTCATCATTTTTGCTTTCCCTTTATTTACAGTAAAAAACCCTAAATCCACCGCTTCAAAAATAAAATCGATCAAAATACTCCTCAAAAATTTAAAAAACAAGGATCCTTGAGTCCATGGCGAATAGATCTACAATTCTATAGGTGTTTGGTTAGGTGCGACATCATTTTGGATTGCAACAGTGAAGACATGAGCAAGCCAAGGCTATGATTTTGGTTAGGTGGAGTTATAGACGTCGGTTGGCGGATAAGAGTTTGCCATCGCGTTTCTCATGTAAAGTAGCATGTATAGCCGAGTTTTGGGTGGTGCAGCACCCTAGGGCAGTTGCGCCTCCTGTATAGCATGGCGGTGAGCTTTAGTTCACAACTTAGATTGCTCGATCGAGCTTGGCATAAATGGGTGGAACGGGAAGCTTTTGCGGAGAGGAGATGGTTGGTGAAGAAGGATTCTGAATACGTTGAGGAACATGGAAGAGAGGGGATGCATGGCTGGGGTTGGGTTCGAGTGTGCATGTTTGTATAGGGAGGGAATAATTTGAATTAGAGGAAGAATATGTTGATTGGGTAATTAACTTAACAAAAGAGATTAGTGTAATTTAATTAAACTGAAAACTCATAAAACAAATAACTTTCTCATACGAGGTCCCATCGAGACGACGTCTTTTGCATTACACTCATAATATATATAGGCTTGTGCTAGAACCAGCTTCATAGAGTTTGGGGAAAGTAAAATTTTAAGCTAAAATCGAACGTCGCTCAATTTTAGATCAAATAAGAATGACTGAGCATAAATTGGAATTTTGATAAGTTATCACACATCCGAATGAATATTATAATGATCTATAGTAGGTATAAATTATTGTTTTGAGTCTAAATAATTTTTTGGTTTGGCCAAATTTTCGCTTTTAAACCGAATGACATTTAAAATGGAATAAATTGAATTTTGTAGAGAAATCCAGATTTCTCTCCATTGTGATTTTAAATTCCAATTATATACTTGTTGCTTTTAATTCCATTTATCAATCTGTTATATAAATTAGTGAATGCGAAAAGTTGGAAGTTTGACCATGTTGGATATGACATTGATATGTTAAAGTTGAACCTTTTAGTGATAAATGTGGTAATGGCATATATTAAGTGCTATGGTAGTTATTGGCCTCATTAAAGTATTTCAAAATACCGTTAATTGCTGTTTAGATTTGGAAATGGTTTTGGATTCAGAAAATGGTTTTTATTCCTGGTTATTAAGATTTTTTATGATATTTTATTTAAAAATAGTCTTTGGACTTTTCTGTTTTAATTTAACCTTTATGATAACTTTTCTAATTTATTTGGACATGCCTTGAATTATTTAGGAATGTATTTATTTTTATAGAAAAGTTATTATAATAATGAATGTTTATTTTAAACGAAAATAAAAGGAGTTTTTCATTTATTTAAAGTGATTCTTTTCTAAAAAGAAGATGGAAATATTTAGGAATAAATATTTATGAAGTATTTTTATATCAAATGTTGTATAAAAAGATAGATTTATAATTATTATTTTATAAGTAAAGGATAGTTTTATAGAGGGTATTTTATAAATAAAAGAATGGATCTATAAATGATATTATATATAAAAGGGAAATAATATCATTTTGATAAATTGGAAATAAATCACATTGGTGGATTTATAGTGATATTTGAAGTAATCGTTTTAATGGAAAGTATGTGGTTCTATCTTGAAATCGAAGGTCTGTAATGAATATATGAAATTTTATATTTGGAGTTTTATAATTATATTAGGGGTTTGGTAATTATATTTGGAGTTTTATAAAAGGAATTTACAAATAATTTTAGAGATTTGTAAAAGGAGCAAATAGAGATGAATTTAGAAAAGCATTTTATAAATATGAAAAATATATTTAAAAAGGATTTTATAAATATAAAAATGGATTTATAAATTGGGAAATTTATAAAAGGATATTTAAAATTAGTATTTTATAAAAGGAGATTTATAAATAATTTTTTATAAAAGGAGAATATAAATGATATTTTATAAAGGAGATTTATGAATGAAGCTTTATAAAGGAATTTATAAATGGAGTTTGTAAATATACAAGAGACTTATAAAAAGGGAATTTTATAAACGAAAGCAGGTTTGATTGCTATTAGTTATCATTTCAAATTACGGTGGTGTGAAAAGCATTCATTTCATATTTCACACAAAATTCGAAAGTATGAAAACTCATCTCTGTCTTGAGAATTAGGAGTGTATGTCAAGGCAAGGATAGTACGCTGACTTGCCCGACTACATTGTTAATCAAGGAGTAGTCCTATTTGAAATCGAGAAGTGGAGGTAAGTATATGTGGTCTAATTTCTATATGATCTATTTACTTACACCAAAGGGAAAGTTTTTTGAGTTTATTGTTATTAATGTTTTTAAATGTCATTTATTTTAATCCAATTGAGTATGGTATGGAAAAAGATATCTTTCTTAAGATTTGTGAATATACTTATACCGTTGATATAAATATATGAGTACATTTGCTGAGTATTGGAAATGTAGTGTTCTGTGAATATACTTATGTTGTTGATATAAGTGTAAGGAAAAGTTGTATAAGTTTTAGAAGTGAAATGCTTTGTAAGAACACTTACACAGCGAAGATACGTATACCAATATTTACATGTATTAAAAATAGTCAAAGGGGTTGTGAATATATGTTGTTAAAAGTATTTTGATACAAGTATTTACCAAGTGGACTTAATTTGTGACGCCCCACCTCTATACCCACGCTAGCCAAGAACACTACGGTGTAGTGCTGTCAACTAGCATGAAGAATAAGGCTGTTGAGGAGCGACCATCCATGTAATTGCTTATCACACGGTGGCTATAAATAATCTTCGGAAACAAACATAGAAATAAGCATAACACAAATCAGTCACAGACATCCATATCACCAAGGCGGAAGAAGATATGAATATATAACCAACACATGAAAGTGTACATCAGAGTAGTGGTCAAAAAGATCCACAATAATACAAAAGAATAGCAACACGTGCTATACAAAAGAATACAACTATGAGTCTATATCTCAAGTGTATACAACAAAAATTGCTAATCTAAATAGTTAGCCAAAAGTCAGAGTAGCAAATCCCAGAAGGAAGTCAAGCAGAAGCACCTGTAACATCTCGGTCTGACTTGAGTATTATTTAAGAAAATAATAAACGGATCAGTCTAGCTATAAATATCAGATGACATGATATAAAAATAAAAGATATGGCATAAACATAAAATATCCATACTGACATACTACTATAAGTATGCAAATGATGATCAACAGAAGATCAATCAATATCACAAGAATCTTCTCAAAGATTCAAAGAGGGCATCATACCCTGAACTTGTACTCATAAAAAGTCAATGACATAAATTCCAGAAATCAACACAAGAAATCCAGAAATCACAGAAAAAGGGAAAGAGGCCTATCACATGACGGTCCGAAGACCATGGGGAGCTACCCCATATGGGTGAGTCGGAATCACCCAGATGAGGTCTAGGCTAACCAAAAAGCAAAAAGGTATGTGTGAGTGGAATCACACAAATGGTGTCTAGCCTAACCTCACAACAAAAGGGTATGTGTGAGTGGAATCACACAAATGGTGTCTAGACTAACCTTGCGGACAAAGAGATATGTGTGAGTCGGAATCACACCAATGAGGTCTAGTCTAACCTTGCAAACAAAGAGACATCGCACAATTGCTAGTCTAAATCATAAAATGATCGTCATGATGAACGAGAAGTGTCAATTACACTAAGTTAATAAATATAAAAGTTTAGTTTCATGTCCCATAACCACTAGCTTAACTTAAATATTTACGAACAAACTGTAAATCTTCACTAATAAAATTGTCACTAGAGGTTCAATCGAACAAGTCCAAGAATTAACCGACGAAGCAAACGCAAGCGTTTCATACCACTTGTTTTACCAAGCCGTTTAATTAGATTTCTCATCTGAGTGAGGTAAAGGTTTGTATATACTAATAGATTGGAAAACGGGTTAAAAAAAGAGCTTTGTTATTAAATGTAGAGTTGAAATCCTTTTATTGAAAGAGTTTTGATATTTACTACTAGTTTTGAAACCTTTATATTTTAAAGTGACAAATCACAGAAGCGATTGTAGAAACAATCAATCACAAAGATCACATTCAAAGATGTGATAAAAATCCAAGGAAATCAGCTCAACAAGTTCTGTTGAATGTTTTTCAGATAAGATCCCCTACGGAGGGGGGGTCCGGGGGGGTGAAAACCCCCCAGGGTGGGGGTGCGGGGGCAACGCCCCTGCTACGGGTTTCGACCTGCCCGGTCAGGTCGCGGGGGTCCAGGGGGCAACGCTCCCGGCGGGGTGTAGGGCAGCGCCCCGTCCAAAACGGTACGACCTAGTGAAGACAAGCGGCCTACGACCTAAAACAAAAATGAGGTCTAACGACCTAAGGGGGTGCGCGACCTAAGAAGGTACGCAAGCTAAGGATGAGCGACCTAACAAGGTTCACGACCTAAGAAAAACAAGGTCACGCGGCCTAACAGGAAACAAGGTCAAGCGACCTAAGGGGTTACGCGACCTAACGTAACACGGGTCAAACGACCTAAGGCATCACAGGTCGAACGACCTAACTGCTTAAGGGACAGAAGACCTAAAGAGGTTTGCGACCTAATGGGGTTCACGACCTAAAGGTATTCGCGACTTAACGGGTTATAGGTGTAACGACCTAACGACATAAAGGCCTAACGACCTAAAGGTGATGGGGTTACGCGACTTAGGGACAGAAGTAGGACCGAGCGACCTACGACCTAGGAGACTGACGACCTACGACCTAAGGCCCGCGCGACCTAGTGAAATAGCAGAGGCAATATTAGGTCGGAGACGACCTACGACTTAAGGCCAGCGCGACCTAAAGTTTTAACACGCGAGCGACTTAACGTTATAATGGCCAAACGACCTAAGGCTTAACTCGCGAACGACCTTCGGCTTAAGGCTTAACTCGCGAGCGACCTACGACCTAACGTCCAGGCGACTTTTCCACGCGCGCAAGCCACGAACCCGAGCGACCTAAGGGTCCAGAACAACCTAAGGCTGGAAATTCACCAAAAACACTAAAAAGTGGAGTTTTTCGCCAATCCAATTCAAACCAAATGCAAATGTGCATGTTAAAGTGATAGGGAACCATTCCCAACAGTCCAAGATAGTTATAAGCAAGAGTGTGAGATAAAAATCTCACCTTTTCACTAAATGGATGAAGATGAAGCTTGAAGCCAATGGAGAAGCAATCCAAAGCTTGAATCCAATATCTTCTACTTGAATTTGGAGTTGAATGTTGGATTAGTAATTAAATTTGAGCTTGGAGTTTTAATTTCCCATTCTCTTCACCATTAATGCAAATTTCAAGTTAGTTAGGAATTTATGAAGAGTGAGGAGAAGGGGGTTGGAACTTGGGCTTAATAGGCTAAACTAACCCAAAGTCCAAAGCGGGAAAAGTTAGTGAAATTTCACTAACTCCAAACCTATCGATGTTTATACTTAAAAAAGTTGTAAACGGCATTTCGAACTCAATGGAAGTGGTCTCGAGCCCTAATTTGACCGTTTGCAAAAAGTAGCTTTTCGGACCAAAATCCGATTAACGATATAATATTTAAATAAAATATTTAAATATAAACTCGATAAATATGGGGGTTGTAACATAATTATTGAAAGGATTAATCAAAGAGGCTTAGTGGTTGCTTTGTGCTTAACTATGCTTATTCCAATCCTTGTTTGAATTGCTTGTTTATTTGATAGTTAAATAAACGATTATCAAATGCTGGCTAGTTTTTAAAACTATCGTTGCCGGTTTGGGGAGACCGAGATTGGATAAACATGAGTTAACCGAAAACCAATTTGAATTGGTATAAGCGTTCAAATTGAAGGCATCTTGAAGATAATCGAAGACGGAGTTCTTTGAAGTGCATCCTTGAGCACTATTCCTATGGGTGATTCCAAAATGGATGTAGTAGAGGTAGTGCCCTTCGTTTATTTATATCTTGAACAACTTGTGTGGACGAATGATGGCATTGAATTATTTCCTAGAGGGAGTGCTTACATTCCATGTGAGATTTGTTAAAAAAGTATAAAGTAACCTCAAACCTCACAACCAAAAATGGCTAAAACAGGAGATATGCTTATGGGCTATAAGGATCGCACCCATGAGGGTATGTTATCACTCTTTTAGATTACTATTTATGGATTTGGTATGTGCATGAGTGCTCTCGAGGAAAGGGTTGCAAAACAAACAGGGTGATGCGGTACAATCTAGTAAGAGGTAGACCTATCCTGATTAATAGGGGTCGAAAGGTTTTCGACCTTGATAAACTTTCAAGAGGTTTATTATGGTAGGCGGTACCCTTGTAACCTTAGCACTGATGGAACCCATTCTCCAGTAAGTGCCTTTTGGACTTAGATGTATACCTAATATGCATGAATGTAGTTAATCTAACCATTTTGGCTATGATTCAATATTTATTTTAAACCCTAGACATTATTATAATATCAAAAGATTTACTATAAATGGTTTGGTTAACGTAAGGTAAAAACTCATTCGCGTTTATGTACGGTGTGGTCTTATGAGATACCATTATTTTGAAAGATTTTATAATATTATATTCCATATAATGTGCGTTTCTCACGCTAGTTTACCAGACTGATCCTAACGTTATTTTCTTACAATGATCGTGTCAGCCCAAGCATGTTTTCTAGATTTAATTTGGATGCTCTAGAGCATCAGGAGACATATTGGATATCTCCAAGTTGTATTTACGTATATTTTATTCTCGCTGCATGGATTGTTATATTTATTAGCATTTGTGAAGGCAGGTTGCTATAACTGTCTAGGCTGATGATAGATAGTTACTCTGATTGATGTATGAATAATACGGTTTTCTTTTGTAAATATTTGTTGTATATTATATATCACTTGTTACGATGTGATATTTTATTCTGTCTTTTCTTTCTTTTCCCCTAAAAAGCTGTCTTTCCGGCTGTTGGTTGCTCAGCACGTCAAACCATGAATGTATTAGTATCGGCTTTTAGGGGTTTAAAAAGCAGGTTGTTATAGGGGGTATTAGAGCTTAGGTTGAGCGAACACCTAGTCTTTAGTGGGGTAGACTCATTAGAGATAGGGTTACTAATATCCTACAATGAGTTTAAGTGGATATACAAATGAGTGCATATTTGTTAGTTCTATAAAAATGTTTTATATTGTCTTGACTTATCCGTTGAGTAACTTATGAATTCTGTTCGATACAGAAGGTACAACTATATCGATGGAGGTTTCTAACTCTTGAACAAGGCAAATCGACGTAGTATAGTTTTGAAATTAGGTATATAAAATAATTTTTCCTATATTATATTTCACATATAAAAAATTAATTTTCAAAATGCTGCTATTATTATTTATGAAGTGTTTGTTTGTTAGAAAATGGTAATATTCAGTTATTATTTTTTATTGTTTGATTAGTCATGCTCGTTCATTTTAGGAGCATTAACTATTGTTTGTTGATTGATTGTTTTTTCTCAGATATTATATGAGCATTTATTGTTTTGGCTGAATTAAATACGAACACCTTATGAATTAAGTTTTCCAGTTGACTATAAGGCGTTCGATGATAATGTTGGGTTAAAAATTAAATTTTAATAAAAGTTGTTTAACATAATCTAAACAAGGATATACAATTGTGAAATAATTTTATATAAGAAAGTGAAATGATATTAGTTTAGTTTATAAATGAAAAGGATTTAAAAACTGAGAATTTGATAACTTAAAACCTGGTGGTTTTGAAAACTATTTTTTAATGTTTTGGGATAATAATAGTATTATTTGAAAGAATTTATGAATAGAAATATTTTAAAAGGATTTTAAAGGAGATAGATAACACTGAACTCACTTCGGTCGTAGGAAAATAATTCTGGTGATGACTGCGGTATTGTCGGTGTTCATTTTCGAGTTTCTAAGTGGGGAAATGCTACCATAGTAATTTGTTATAGAGTTGATTTAGTAAAACAAATTTTGCTCTAAACTTCGATGGTATGGTTTGTTATATAAAAGGAGATATGTATAATATTAACATTATTATTTAAAAATGAACTGAAACAAAACCTGATGTTTAATTCTGAAGTTTTCAGTTAAACTTTTATCTGGACTCATGTTTCATATGCATTAGGATATTTTGGATTGTGCATCTTACTTTGGTATGTTGATTGGTTAATTTTCATTTGTTGAAATGAAATTGAATTTTTGATGATTTTGGACAGTCGAAAACTTTCGATTTAATTGAGTGCTGGAAGCTTCTGGAAATATAATAAAGTGAGTTTTTATAACTTATAAATTTGAGAAGATAGTAAGTAAAACAAGTTTTAAATTCGTGGAATATCCTGGTTAAGTAAACCAAATTTGATAATGTATATATACTCTTAGGATATAGAAGAGTATTATATGAATAAGAACTTAAGTTTTAAAGTGTTGATAGACATAAGTTTTGTTTTATAAGATGTTTATAAACTTAAGTAATAGCTTTATGAAATGGTCCATAAATGATTTTCATATTAAATGATATACTATTGGTATAAATGAATGTGAGTTAAAATGAAAAGTAATTGGTATGGTTAACAAACCAATGGAATAAATTCATAAATTGTACAAAGATCATTTTATTCGCATAAATGTTCTTGATCCAAGTTTGAGTACACGATTTTGAGGTGATTTACATTAGTCCGAGATAGGATTTTTGACTCGATTCTTGATGGCGAGCACTTGGTATGGATTCTTGATGTGATTCTAAAGTTTTCTATCATAGTATATGGCTATGCAAATAGAACGGGGGTTTCTAGTCACGGAACCTGATCGAAATCCATACTAGAGTGGTCGAGTGAGCGAAACTAGTTTGGAAGTAAATTTATGTGATCGAGCGAGTAATTAGATTTGGTATTACGTATGGATGACACATATACATTGTACGGGATTTATTGCAATTGTATTCTATTGACATTAGAAATGAATATTATATGGTTAGATGATATTTGTAAGTGAGATAAAGGTATATGGAAATAAATGCTTGCTTGCTATTTTTGGTTTCATGAGTAAAGTTAGATGGCTTGACTAATGGGTACACATTTATGTTGTTGTTGATGATTTTATGCCTCGGATATGGGAGATCACTTTTGGCTTTTGTTTTCTTTATTGATTTGAGCATGTTGTGGCGAGTTGTAGTTTTTTTGATCGAGCTGCGCAAAGGAGGTGCTGTCGAAATTTTCCATAACGTATGAGACTTTAAAAGTTTAATAACTCATTTTAGTAAACTGGTTTTAAAAGTTTTTAGGTTGGAGAAACTTTTCTTCCTTTGGAAATTTCAAAGATGAAATTCTTTTGAGGAGGAAGAATGTAACGATCCAAATTTTTAACATTTCGAATGGGAATATTTAATTTATTTAAATACACAGATTTGATTCGTACATAATAAACAACAAGAAAATTAAATTTTATTATAACAACTCGATTTATGTTGGCATATTTTTATTTCAATTGAAAGGTTTTTTCCATAATTTGTAATTTGAAAAATATTTAAGTTATCATTTGGCGATTTTATGGCAAACTGTGGTATTTTTGTAATTTTACAAATAAATTAACAAGTGTATATTATTATTGCTTTGGGATCATATCGCATTTTTGTATACGATTTTATTTTTATTTGGTCGTTCACAGATCGTACGCGGACGAAATTATGTGTGGTGATGTACCAGAAATTTGTAAAAACCTTAAACTAACAATGATTTTTCTTCATTTCCAATTTGGCTCTACTTTTCCCTCTTTTCATTTTAACTCTCCCTCCATTTACATCAAAGGAAATTAAATCCACCCCTTTAAAAATAAAAATTGAGCAAAATACTCCATGAAAAATTACAAAACAACGATCTTTGAGTCTGTGGTGAATAGATCTACAATTGTATAGGTGTTTGGTTAGGTGTAGCATTGTTTTGGGTTGATCAACAGTGAAGATGTGACCAAGGCAAGGCTAGGGTTTTGGTTAGGCCAGGTCATAGTCGTTAGTTGGCGAATTAGAGTTTTCCATTGCGTTTCACATGTGAAGTAGCAACTACAAGTAGTGTTTTGGGTGGTGTGGCACCCTAGGGCAGATCTTGTCACTTAGATGGCTCGATCAACCTTTGGGTAAATGGGTGGAATGGGAAGCTTTTGTGGAGAGGAGATGGTTGGTGAGGACAGATTTCAAATTCGTGGAGGAACGAGGAAAAAGGAGAAATGGATGCATGACTAGGGTTGGATTTCAGTGTGCATGTTTGTACAGGGAAGGAATAATTTGAATTCGAGGAAGATGTTGATTAGGTAATTAACTTAATTAAAGTGATTACTGCAATTTAATTATTTAATTAAATCGAAAAATTATAAAATGAATAACTTTCTCATACGAGGTCCAATCAAGAAGCGGTCTTTTGCATTGCGCTCGTAATAGTGATAGTTATGGGTTGGAACCTGTTTCATTGACTTGGAGCAAGTGGAATTTTGACTAAAATTGAATGTCTTTGGATCAAACCAAAACACCTAAGCATTAACTAGAATTTTGGCAGGTTATCTCGCATCTGAATGAATACTATAATGATCTACGGTAAATTATTGTTTTAACTTTGAATGATTTTTTGGTTTGGTTGAATTTTCGCTTTTATAAGTGAATGAAATTTAAAATGGAATACAGGGAATTTTGTATAGAAATCTAGATTTCTCATTATTGTGATTTTAAATTCCAGTTGCATACTTGTTGATTTTTGCATTTATATATCTTCTATAGAAATTGTTGAATGCTAAAAGTTGGTAGTTTGGCCGTATTGGATGTGACATTTGTATATGTTAAAAGTTGAACTTTTTTAGTGACAAAGGTAGTAATAGCATTTGTTAAGTGCTATAGTAGCTATTGACATCGTTATACTGTTTTGAAATACTATTAATTGTTGTTTTGATTTGGAAATGGTTTTAGTTTCGGAAATGATTTTTAGCCCTAACTTTTAAGATTTTCTATGATATTATATTTAAAAACAGTGTTTGAACTTCTCTATTTTACTTCAACCTTTTGATAATCTTTTCTAACTTATTTGGAAATGTTTTAAAAAAAATTTGGAAAGTATTTATTTTTAAAGAAAAGTTATTATAATAATGAATGTTTATTTTAAAAGAAATAAAAGGGTTTATCTTATATTTTAAAGTGACTTTGTTTTAAAAATAAGATAGAAATATTTTGGAATGAATATTTGTAAAAAGTTTTTGTATCAAATGTTGTATAAAAAGATAGATTTGTAAATATTATTTTATAAGTAAAGGATAGTTTTATAATGCGTATTTTATAAATAAAAGAATCTATTTAATAAATGATATTTTATATAAAAGGGAAATTAATATCATTTTGATAAATTGGAAATAAATAACGTTTGTGGATTTATAGTGATATATGGTGTAATCATTTTTATGGTAAGTATTTGATTCTATCTTGAAACCATAGATTTGTGATGAATATATAAGATTTTATTTTTGGACTTTTGTAATTATATTAGGAGTTTTATAATTATATTTGGAGTATTATAAAAGTAATTTACAAATAATTTTAGAGATTTTTTTAAGGAGCTTTAAAGATGAATTTATAGAAGGATTTTACACATATGAAAGAAACGTTTAAAAGGGATTTTATAAATATAAAAGGCGACACATAAATTTGGATATTTATGAAAGGAGATCTATGAATAGTATGTTATAAAAGAAGATCTATAAATAATATTATACAAAACGAGATCTATAAATGATATTTTATAAAGGAGATTTATAAATGAAGCTTTGTAAAAGAATTTATAAATGGAGTTTGTAAATATAAAAGAGATTTATAAAAAGGGAATTTTATAAAGGAATGGAGGTTTGATTGGTATAAATTATCATTCCAAATTACGGTGGTATGGAAAGTATTCATGCTTAACGTCGAATTTCGAGGTATGGAAACTCTTCTCTATCTTGAGAATTAGGATTGTATGTTAAGGCAGGGATAGTACGCTAACTTGTCCGACTACGTTGTTAATCAAGGGGTAGTTCTGTTTGAAATCAGTAAGTGGTGGTAAGTACATTCGGTCTAATTTCTATGCGATCTACTTACACCAAAGGGAAAGATTTTTTGGTTTATTGTTATTTTTTTTTAAATGACATCTGTTTTAACCCAATTGAATATAGTTTTGGAAAATTATATCTTCCTTAAGATTTGTGCATATACTTATGCCGTTGAGATAAGTATATGAGTACATTTCCTAAGTATCGGAAATGTAGTGCTCTGTAAATATACTTATGCTGCCGATACAAGTATATTGAAATTTTTTATAAGTGAAATGTTTTGTGAGAACACATATATAGTTAAGTATATCAATATTTTCAAGTATTGAAAAGAATAGAGGGGGTTTGTGAGTGTACCTATTTAAAAATATTTTGATACAAGTATTTACCAAGTGGATAGAATTAATTAAAGAGGCTTAGTGGTTACTTTGTTCTTAACTATTCTTGGTTAAATACTTATTTGAATTGTTTGTTCATTTGATAGTTAAATAACTGATTATCAAATGTTGGCCAGTTTTAAAATTGTTGTTGGTTTGGAGAGACCGGGATTGGATAAACGTGAGTTATCTTAAAACATCTTTGAATCGGCATAAGCGCTCGAATTGAAAATGACTTGAAGATGATCGAAGACAGAGTTCTTTGAAGTGTAAGGGCTACTTGCTACTTGTTATAAACTGAAAAATGAAGTATATTCAAAATGAAATTTAAAGTTGGTTACAAACAGTACAACCCCAAATACTTATGTACAGACTTGCCTACCTCTAATGGGCCAAGCCCACTAACCAAATACACGAGAAACTCAAATAAGAAAATGATGCACAGACAAACAAATGCACAGACATACAACACAATACAAAAGACATATATACATATTTACATATCAACAATTTTATCACTCATCACAACACTCCTCCTCAAGTTGGAGCATATATATCTACCATGCACAACTTGCTACACAGAAGCTTCATTCGACCACCATTAGGAGCTTTAGTCATTATATCTGCCACTTGTTCCTATGATCTTACATAACAAGTTTCCACTATCCCCTGCTGCACTTTTTCTCTTATAAAATGACAGTCAACCTCTATATGTTTAGTTCTCTCGTGAAACATTGGGTTAGAAGCTATATGCATAGCAGCTTGATTATCACACCATAATAACAGAGGTACTTCAATTGCAAGCTTCAGTTCAGTCATGAAATGCTTAACCCACATCAGTTCACATACTGCACCAGCCATAGCTCGATATTCTGACTCGGCACTTGATCTTGATACAACACTCTATTTCTTACTCTTCCATGACACCACATTTCCTCCAACAAACACACAAAAACCTAAAGTAGACCTCCTGTCCTCCTTTGATCCAGTCCAATCTGCATCTACAAAGCCTTCTACTCTTTTGTGTTCATTATTCTTGTATACAATTCCTTTACCCACTGTTCCCTTCAAGTAACATAGGATCTTCTTTAGTGCATTCCAATAATCAGTAGTTGGTGCACTCATATACTGACTTACAACACTCACTAAGTATGCATTGTCTAGCCTGGTCACTACTAAGTAATTAAGTCTACCAACCAATCTCCTATATTTATCTAGCTCATTGAACTTATCTCCATCTTTGCTTAAAGTATTATTCACCATCATAGGTACAGAAAATGGTTTTGCACCCAAATTTCCAGTTTCTTTTAGCAAGTCTAACACATACTTCCTCTGTGACAAATATATTCTTCCATTTTTTCTCATTACTTCAATCCCTAAGAAGTATCCCAACTCCCCTAGATCCTTTGTACAAAACTGTGTATGAATAAACTTCTTAAGAGCTTCAATTTCTAGCTCATCTTCTCTAGTAATCACAATGTCATCTACATAAACAACCAAAAATATTGACTTGTCTTATGAATTTCTGAAAAATACTGAATGATCAGATTTACTCTGCAACATCCCAAACTCTTCCATTGATTTACTAAACTTCCCAAACCATGCACGTGGACTCTGCTTTAAACCATACAAACTCTTCTTTAATTTGCATACCTTGCTGTTCTCCCCCTGAGTAACAAACCCAGGAGGTTGTTCCATATATATTTCTTCAACTAGATCACCATGTAAAAATATATTTTTTATATCAAGTTGATGTAATTTCCAGTTATGTTTTGCTGCCAATGATATAAACAATCTTATTGATGTCATTTTGGCCACTGGTGAGAATGTTTCCACATAATCTATTCCATATGTTTGAGCATACCCTTTAGCAACTAATCGAGCTTTAAACCTTGCAATTGATCCATCTGGATTTAAATTGACTGAATAAACCCATTGACATCCTATCACTTTTCTATCCTTTGGTAATTTAACTAGATCCCATGTATTATTCTTGTCTAAAGCATTAATTTCCTCTAGCATTGCATATTGCCACTCTGGTTTTGACATTGCTTCCTTGACAGTTTTAGGCAATGAAACTGAGTCAAGTGCAGAAACAAATAATATGATTCTGGTGACAAACAATCATATGAAACAAAAGATGAGATTGGATATGTACACTTTCTTCTTTCCTTTCTAAGAGCAATTGATAAATCCAAACTCGGGTCTGGTTGTGGAGCTGTTGCATGATCAATGATCAAATCAGTAGTTTCTGGTTCTTGATTTGATTCACAATTCATATGGTGATTAATATTTTCTGAATTTTCAACAGGATACAATAGAAAATTATCCTCTATACATTCTTTATTTGTTGATATAGATGGACAGAAAAATGCTTCATCTTCCACAAAACTAACATCTATAGATATCAAGTATTTTTGGAGACTGGGACAGAAACATTTATATCCCTTCTGTAGTCTGGAATAACCAACGAAGATGCATTTCAAAGATTTTGGATCTAGTTTGGTGAGTTGAGAATTTACATTTCTCACATAGCATGTGCAACCAAAAATTCTTGGCTTAATTGGATATAAATGTTATCTGGGAACAATACTTGAAATGGTACCTTGTATTCCAGTACAGTTGATGGCATCCTATTGATTAAAAAACATGCAGTAGAAACTGCATCTGCCCAGAATACTTTAGGAACTTTCATCTGAAACAGTAGTGCTCTTGTAGTCTTAAGTAAATGTCTATTTTTCCGCTCTGCTACTCCATTCCGTGAAGGAGTATCGACACATGAAGTCTCATGTAAAATTCCTTTTTGAGCCATATATGTATTGAACTGTTCAGATAAATATTCCTTGGCATTATCACTCCTTAGAATTCGAATATTAGTATTGAATTGTGTATTGATCTCAGAACAAAATGTACAGAAAATAGAAAATAACTCTGATCTATTTTTCATTAAGAATAACCATGTTGCTCGAGAATAGTCATCAACAAAAGTAACAAAGTATCAATAACCTTGTTTAGATACAACTGTAGCAGGTCCCCAAACATCTGAATGAATCAACTCAAATACAGACTTAGCTCTTTTATTTATTCTAGAATAAGAACTACTACGGTGATGTTTAGCAAATTGACATGACTCACAATTCAAAGTAAATAATGAATTAAACTGTGGACATAATTTCTTGAGCAGTGACAATGAAGGATGGCCCAACTGAAAATGAGTTTTAAGAGAAGAATTTACACTTGAACAAGCTATATGGTTAGGTGTCTTATCAGTCAGGATATATAAGCCACCAGACTCTTCACCTTTATCAATAATCTTATTCGTTGTAAGGTCCTGAAACACACAACGATCAGGGAAGAAGGATATGCAACAATTATGATCACGAGTAATCTGACTTACTAAAATCAAGTTGAAAGATAAATTTGGCAAATACAATACTGTTTTTAATGGAATTTGAGTATGTGAGTCCACATTTCCAGTTCCATACACTCTTGTTTGTGATCCATCAGCTAGAGTTACCACACGATTTGATTTATTTAGATAAGATTCTGAGATCAGATGGAGATTACCTGTCATATGATCTGTAGCTCCAGAGTCTATGACCCACTTTGATGATTGTTTCTCTGAATTAGCAACAGTAGTTACTGATGGTGACGGATTCTGATCAGATGCTTGTTTCTTTAGTGATTCTTGATACTGTGCATATTTATCATACTCCTCAACTATGATCAACACCGTCTTAGAAGAATTCTGTGAATTACTAGATATTGAATTCTTGTATTGCAATTTTCTACACTCGAATTTTGTATGGCCAGGTTTCTTGCAGTATGCACAAAATTTGTTCTGACTAGGTACACTTGATCTCTGGTTATTTCCTGATGGGTTGACATTTTGGCTCTGTGAATTTGATTTCTGATTGTTCCAAGACGAATTAATCCTACTATTACCAATCAAAGCACTTTCTGGCATTACATTAGGTGACTGAACAATTTCTGTATGAAGAATTCTACTTAAAACATCTTTAAGGGACAAGATATCAGATCTTGATAGAATCTATGATCTTGCTGATTCGAATTCAGATGGTAATCCAGCTAAAAAACTCATAATAGCCATTTGTTCTCTCTGTTGCTGTTGAACCTTCACATCTGGGCTAAATGGAAGGAGTAGATTAAGCTCCTCATAAGTTTTTTTTAAAATTCATCAAGTAGTTCATTAGATTTTGCTCTTATTTCTCTGTCCGATAAAATGATCTACAAACATCATACATTCTAGTTAAATTTCCTTTCCCTAAATACAAAAATTCCAAGTATTCCATGAGTTCCTTCACAAATTCACAGTGATTTACTAATCCAATAACCTCACTATCAATAGAATTCCTAATTTGAAGAAAAAATCGAGCATCATCTCTCAACCACAATAGATGCTTATCTTCTTTTGAATTCAGATCTGGTAGATCTTCAATAAGATGTCGATCTTTATCTATACTTCGAAGATAAAGACGAATAGTTTTACTCCAATTCAGATAATTCAAATTATTCAGTTTATGATCAGTGATTTTTGGCATCAACTGCATCGCATCCATTGTAACCTTATTTTCACTCATCATGATCTGAGATAATCGAACAATGGATTGGAAAGAATAATTCGAGATCGAATTAAAGTCTGAGATCTTGATGCTCTGATACCATGTTATAAACTGAAAAATGAAGTATATTCAAAATGAAATTGAAAGTTAGTTACAAACTATACAACCCCAAATAATTATGTACAGACTTGCTTACCTCTAATGGACCAAGCCCACTAACCAAATACATGAGGAACTCAAGTAAGAAAATGATGCACAGACAAACAAATGCACAAACAAACAATACAATACAAAAGACATATATACATATTTGCATATCAACAATTTTATCACTCATCACAACACTAATAATCCCGAGGGTGATTTAAAATGGATGTAGTAGAGGTAATGACTTCGGTTTTCTCATATCCTGAACAAATTGTATGGATGAATGTTGTCACTGCATTGTTGCCTAAAGGGCAGTGTTATTATTCCAAGTGGGATTTGCTAAAAATGTAAAACGTAACCTTAAGCCTCAAGACCGGGAACGACTGAAACATGGGGTATGCTTCAAGGCTATGTGGGTCACATCCATTAAGGTATGTCATCACACTTCTAGATCGCTATTTATGGATTTGGTATGTGCACGAGAGCTCTCAAGAAAAAGGTTGCAAAGCAACCGGAGTGATGACATATTCAGTACTATCTAGTAAGAGGTAAGTCGGTCCTAATTCGTGGGGGTTGAAAGGTTTTCGACCTCGATACATTTTCTAGTGGTGTACTGTGGCAGGAGGAACCCCAGTAGTTATCATTGATGAAATCCATTCTCCAATAAGTGCCTCTTAGACTTTGATGTATACCTAATATGCTGGAATGTAATTAATGTAATCATTTCAGCTATGATTTAATATTTATATTAAACCTTAGACATTATTATAATGTTGGAAGATTTCTTATAGTTGGTGTGGCTTTTGTAAGGTAAAAATCATCCATATTTACGTGCGGCATGGTTGTAACAACTGCATATTTAACGACAATATATTTAAATAGTTAATTTAAGTATTAAGTCGTTATTGAATTGGAAGTCTAGAATGTGACTTTTCACATACGGTCGAATTAGGACTTGAGATTACTTTCGTTGAGTCCGGATGACATGGCGAATTAAAATGATTAAAAGCATCAGAATATTTCGCTCGATGGATTTTTAGTTAGTAGTTTGCGCTCGATTCATAAATCGATTCAAAAGGCTAACTTTTGTATAGGATGGAATTAGCTCCCGAAACCTTTCCCATTGAGTCCAAAATGGCATGTAGAATTTGAATAATAAGTTTATAGTTTGATATGTTTGGAGTCGATTGATTTTTGAAATGAATAGTGCCGAATGAGATGAATTTGGGCTATGCCTATGCTCCTTTACATAGCGTATATGAGGCTAACCTCCTCAGAATTCTCATTCACTTTCATTTCACGTTACTTTCCTCTTCCTCTTCTCTAATATTTCATAACCACTCCATAATCCCTCTTTAATCCCCAAGCTCTAACCTCTCCAAATGAAATTCCTAAAATCAAAGAAAAATCATCAAAGTTCCTCTCTACTCATATTCTATAAAACATGTGAAGGAATTAGCTTGAATCGGAACGTAGATGTTGGTTTCAAAATTTAAAGTAAGCATGGAGATGGGTTTTAGTAATTAGAGCTTGTATTGGGTTTAATTAAGGTGGGTGGGATGATTCTCCTTAATAATTTATGTGTTATGCTTCATATATTTGATTATTGATGATTATAGAATTTTATGAAGTACCTTGGAGATTATTGAGTAGATTTGGGCTTATATTTGTGTTGTAGACTTCACTATATTAACTCATTAATTGTTTAAGCGCTGAAATGACTATTTTTGAAAATAGGTAGTAACCTAAGAATTTGATTCTAGGTTAAGTGAATGATATCGAGTTATTTAATAATGGATTAGAGGCCAATTGCATGTGATAATTGAGAGCATGCCATTAATTTATAAAAGGTAAACTAACTGAAATGGTTTTGAAATAAGTTAGGAAGCTAATTTAGTTAATATTAAATTCTACACTTATTACTAAAGTGATTAGAGGGTTAAGGAAGCTAAATTAGTATTTATAAACATTGGTTAAGTAGAAGAACGGTTTTCGTAAGCAAAGAAGTATTTTATGAAATAATGGGATGTTTTATAAAATAACAAATGAAGTTCAATTAGTATTTATAAAATGGTTGATTTGCTCACTTGAATGTACATGTGTGTATATGTGCACGAGCGGGTATACATGCACGTGTATTTGGAGCTAAGCGACAAATAAAATCAATATAGTATTGTAGTTATAATTTTTATGTGTTTGATTATTTTATATGTTTGCAATTGTTTGATTATATGGAAATATAATTGATTACAAGTTCGTTGCAGGCATTCCACGTAGCCATAGCGACCATCGTGTGTGCTAATTTGCATGAGAGTATACATGGCCGAGCAATCGTCCCGGTGAAGTCCGTAATGTTATTTTTGTCGCGATGTGTGTTTTCCGTAGGTGAGTGCAAAGGCATGCATAAATGAGTGTATCGACACACGTATAAGCTATACACAAGGCGAAGAGGCGGGTATACCATTTTGGCGTGTTAGAGGAAGTTGGGTCGCTGTAATTACCCATTGAACTCTACTCGTGCAAAGAGTGGATTTTGATATTGAAACTGATTTTATATACTTAAGAAGCCACTACCAAAACATCAACAAATGAGCCCCGATAGATGTTCGAGGGGATGAAGGCAGGCTCTAGTGACAAGGAGACTCATTGGGCGGAGCTTTGGAGGAAACAACGCTCGAATTGGCCATCGTTTAGCGGGATTTGCCCCTACCAGGTTCACTGCCTGGAACCTGTCTGTTTCAATCGACTGGTCGAGAGGAAAAATGTTCATATTGGCCCTGGTTCAGTCGATAAATGGCTCTTCAGCTGGTTGACCTGCTATGTATTGTGCAAACTTCAAAACGCGATAGCTTTCGCGTACGAAGTTAGACTGATGTAAGGTTTGGACCATCGTTCACCATTTTTCAAGGGCTACATCTACGTAATTTGGTAGGTTTTAGAGTACTTTAATTTCGGAGCCCAAGTGGAACCCACTCCGATACGTATTTGAAAACCATTGATTTTGAAGTAGACCAGGAGGGTATGTTGGAAGAGTATTATAACATTAATGTCATGCGTTCCGTTTGTAATGGAACTTGGGTTTGTATGTAGTTTTGTTAGAGTTTTCTGGTGGGTTATTAGGCCGTGGCGACATGAGCCATGCGTGGCGATTCCATACGTTATATACGAATTGAGTCTGTACTCTAAGATTTCGACCTTAGAGTAATATACAATTTGTTTGATGTTGATTTGTTGTGACACATTAATGGTATGGACTTATGTGACATATCCATGGGTACAGACTTATGTGACCTACCCAGATATCGATCTTGTTGTGGTGTACCTAGAGTGTTGTTGATGGTCATGACACACTCGACATAGTCTTTTGAGACCGTGAACAGCTTTATCTTTTTGTGATCGCTTTGACTTTTTTGGGTCCTACGTTCGTAATCTTACGAACATTTGGTCTTAGTAGTAGTGACCATACGCGTTGTGGCACACTTGTTCGATCTTAGCGGTAGTTCCGTGCAGTTGATGGCGCGCTATGATCCCGCTATATCTCATAGCGGACTTCTACCGCTACAATTTTTTCAAATAGCCCCAAATATAGCCTTTCCGCCTTAATCTCCGTTATTTTCGCTATATCCCGTTATTCTTGCTATATTCCGCCATTTCTGCTATAACTTCTTTAAAAGAAATGAACTGAAAAATGACATTTGTAATTCATAAAATTTATGAATTTAATTTATTTAATTGAATTTTTAATTTATTTTCAGAAATGAAAATACTCTAATATTCTACTAAATTCAGTTATGTTATACAATAGTTTTATGTTTATTTATAATATATTCACACATCTTTTTATTTAAAATTATTTATGTATTAATTACAATTCAATTGAATGTTAAATTTTCATTTAATTACCATTTATATATTTGTAAAATCATTAAGTACAAGTTTTATATGCTATTTTAGAGGCATGCACTATATCCTCGTTGTATCTCCGTATGACTTTTTGCACCTCTACGTCTTTGAATTCGTCGAGCGCTTTAACTGCAAAGTTGTAGTGACCATATGCGTTGTGGCGTATTTATTCGGTCTTAGCAGTAGTGACCTTACGTGTTGGAGCGTATCTTGTCGATCTTAGAAGTAGTGATCGTTGATTTGGGATCATGGTTTGATTACAGTATATTTGTACTATATATTAGTAAATTTTAGGCTAGTATAGTGCAACGGAAGATATTGTGCTAATTTGTTGTTACAGAAGAAGGGCAGATTATGGTATGATCCCTTACTTTGGAGATGGATTTACTATACTTATTTATATACAGTTCGGATTATCCTCAGCCACGTTTGTGAAGAGGGCCGACTGTAATTTAGTAGTTGTTATTTATTTGTATATAGTTTTAATATACAATATTTTGAGATAGTTCCCCTCACACCAGACTTTATATCTGACCCACGTTTTTTCTTTGTTTTTTTATGTGATGATAACTCTCGGATACTCGAGTGAGGTGCTTTTAGGGATACGCTAGCAAAATGCGCAGTTGGAGAATTTTGGAGGCGTGGCATTGATGTTTAGAGATATATACTTGTTATTTTATTTGTATATGACAGACCTAATATTTGTATATGAGATTGTTGTGTTAGATATTAGAAGTTGATGTATTCTGATTTCCTGTGCTGATATTTATTTCTTAGCTGCTTCCGCTAGTGCGGTCTCTGTATATTGTTATTCTATTCTGTTCATGTATATTCACTATATTATATATTTTCATTCGGTTGTGAGATCTTATGTATGTCTAGGTTTTTGTATTTTGTTCTAATTTTACCCGATGGTCTGTTCGTTGTGGTATTCGTAAGTCGTGCAATGATGTAAGGCGTTTATTTACGAGTATTATGAGGGGTGGGTTGTTACAGTGGTCTTACGAGATACATTTATTTTGAAAAAATTTATAATATTAAAATTCATATGATGTGTATTTCTCTTGTTGGTTTAGCAGACTGATTCGAGTGTTATTATCTTATGATGTTTGGATCAGCCCGGGCATGCCAGATTTAATTTGGATGCTTTGGAGCTTTAGGAAATGAGCTGGATACCTTCCAGACTTATTTACGTACATTTTATTTTCGTTGCATTGGTTGTTATGTTTATCAGCGTTTGTGAGAATAGATTGTTATAACGGTCCAAGTTGATGATGGATGGTTACTTTGATTGAAAAGTCATGTTATTATTACTGTTCAAGCTGATGATAGATAGCTACTCTAATTGATGTATGTATAATATAGTTTTCTTTTGCAAAGATCTGTTGTATGTTATATATTACTCCTAACAGTGTGAAAATTTGTTTTGTCTTTTTTTCTTTTCCTCCAACGATTTGTTTTTTCGACGGTTGGATGATCGACACGTGAATACCGTGAATGTGTTAGTGTCGACTTTTGAGGGTCGAAAATACGGGTTGTTACATTATGCGTCTCTCTCCGCTTTTTCTTCTTTGTATTTTAATTTTTCATTTTAAACCATACCCCTCCAAATTATAAAACTCGTAAGAAGAAATGCACTTAATTTTTTGAATCTCACACTTTTTTCCACCGCCTCTCCGCCCAGAGCTGAGGACTTAAAGACTTTCGGACTTGTGCGTCAGTGCATATAAAAACCAGCGTCAACCCTCCCTAGCTAAATTTAGCAAATCAAATACATGTAATTTTGTCCGATCTAATTTGAAACTGGAATTTGAAGACAATAAGATGCTCTTGAACCGCTAAAGTATCATTTATATTTACAAGCATTATTATCATTATCCTACATAATATAAACGCTGGTTATGGATTGTTAAAAAGACCACGTTTTGTTCAAAAGCTCCAATTTTCAAACACATATACAAGCTTGCGTAAATAAGAAGGAAGATGACCCGTTATGGTGACAAAGTCGGCCTTTAGAGAAGGACCACATTACCCAAGTCCAAAATCCAACCCCCATCATCATTATCAATTTAAGTTATCTACATCCATATTCATTGCATTAGAATCAAACACATAATTCTAGCTGCAGTTTTCAAAAATATTTGATTTATTCTGCGTTAAGATATCGGCTTCTCAAACACCGACAGAGGTAGAGTGGTCCTAAAATGTGGTCCGGGCTTGAACCCATCGAAAGGAAACCGCCAAATCTCCTGAACCGGGGCCCTATACTCTCGTTTTTGGATGCTTTAGCCTTTAGTCTAATAATGTTTTGAGCATAAGATTCGGCAAAAACCACAAGTATTCGTATTATGGAACAACCTAACTATACGGGCACAAGTAGTACTGAAAACACTGTATATATACAGACTTAATGGTTCACTGTATAAATATTGCTCTAGAGCGTTGTTAAAAGGCGGTGGAAATTTGTGGTTACTGTTATGGAAGCAAAATGATAGTTGAAAGGAACACAAGTAAAGGATGCCCTACACTGAAATGCATAAAACTTCGTGCAAGTGGAGAAAGCATTAATGAACAAATGTTAAAAAGGAGGAGGAGGAGGGTCCCTAAATGTAAGGTTCGTTTGATAGTTGGATTGATTGAGAATAGGCTTGTGTTGCAAGTGTTGTTGTTGGTGTCGGTGAAGCAATATGGGTTCGTTATGGAGGGATTATCTCTGTTTAGTGCGGTCCAATTGTACAACATTATGCTTTCGGGGTCCCTTTTTTTATACGGTGTATGTATACCTAAACATCTAGCCCTATCCAACTAACAGGGAGAATTCAAGTCCCGTTTTAAAGTAACGTTTATATAATGTACTGCTTGTCCACGGATGGATTCATTGTCCATTGAAAATGGTAGTTTGAAATAATATTTAATCCATTCAATCGTTTTTGTGGCATAGTCTCGTTTGAAATAATTTTTTATTAACTTTAATTTAGAAAAACTTCTTTCAATGTCGTCCTATTTCATAAAATTTTCATCCATGAACATTTTCATTGATATACACTTAACGATCTCCATGTCTCTCAACAACATTATCATTATCTTCATTAATATCTTTACTTGTTGCTCCAATTTGACTTAAATTAAGTGACTGTTGTGTTTTCGCATTGAATAATTCAAATAATGAACCATGTAATGATTCAGAAATCACATCTTGACGTTGTTTCATTCTTCTATTACATGCTTTAGAGTTTTGTTTTCTGAATCTCCCCTACCTTTTATTGTCTTCTTTTTTTCATCATAATATGTACTATATACCAACTTATTTAAAATACATTATTTTTCTACAAATTTGTTTTTAAATTATGTTGCAAGTAAACCTACAAATCTGTAAAGTGTAAATATTATTTTGCAAAATGGTTTCAAACCTAATCCATAAATGGTTTCAACAAAATTCCGACGGATCTGCAAAAACTTAAAGTGTAAACGGCAACCTATAAGTATATGTACATTTGTTTCTTAAATCTTCATCTCAATTACATTCACATACATTCAACAAACTGGCCCAAGCTTGTATGAATCCAACTTTGCATTAACAAGTAAAGATCCAATAAAGTACAATTGTGTACAAAATCAGTACTATCTACTAGAATAGTAGAATGAAAACATCAAAATAAAATACGCGATTCGCAGATGATAAAAGAGGAGAGACCGCAGAGGTTGACGACCGAGCTAGCTATGTTGAGTAGAAAGCGGTAGTGCCAAATCATTACAATGAAGGTATCATGTCTCCCTTTGGATATGATATGAGATGCGTCCCAATTTTGAGTTGTAATCGCTAGTTATCTTCCTTCAGATATTAAAAAAGCATACGATATGATATGAGATGCGTCCTATTTTATTACTGTGCTAATTTTCTGGATGAGCTTTAACCGCTATATGTATATCAGGAAACAATGTAAATGACCCTAATTTTGACGAACATTATTTAAAATATTTAGTTGAATAAATAAAATAAAATAATGTAGATAGTTAAGAGACTGAGATTTGTCAATTAAGAAGTCGTTGTGCCTTAATGAATGTTTTGCAAAAGAGAATTAAAAAATAGGTAAGTGGGAGAAATATGGTAAGGGTAAAATGGGAGTAGCCTTTGCTTCTGTACCCTAAACCATTCCATTCTTCATTCCTCATTCTTTTTTAAACTATCACAAGCAAAACCAAAATCCTAAAGAACTCGGCTGACCACCATTAAGGTTGGACGGATAGGCTTCCGAAGATGTGAGGGGGCAAAGCTACCCATGTAGGATTTATTTAGTAGTATTTTCGTTGTGATGTATTTATGACCGATATATTTATCTATTTAGTATTCTGATCATCCAAGGGATATCTTCTTATCTCACTCCTGTCATATTTTGTAATAATTATGTTTGATCAAAACCTGTTAATCGTTTAGAATTATGTAATTGAATATGAAATATTGATTTGAAATGTAATCTGAAAAGCTGTTTTTGAAATCTGTGTTAACTTTATTTCATATCCATGTGCTTCTAGTATTATGGATACCATTAACATTACCGTATTTTGTCATCGAAAGTTAATGCTAAAGAATACTACAACATCTATAGCGCATAGCTTTGGTCCGAAAAATAGGGGATGGTACAACTTGGTATCAGAGCATAGGTTTACGGAAACTCAAAAGAAATCCTAAACTTAAAATGATTTTGCAAACAAAATTTTAGGGAATTAGAGAACTGATTGGTGTATGGAACAATGCTATAGTAACGCACTTGCATTTGCTATATATACGCTTTACCTCTATTCTTTCATCTCTCTTAGGCTATTCTTCTGTATCTTACAAAGAATCAAATGAAGATTCTAAAGGAAGTAAGATATGGATGCTAGGAGTGAAAGGGTTAACCTTGGTGGAGGAAGCACCACTACTAATGGCCATACCAAACAATAGAAGAAATTCAAGTTGGGCACAAGCTGCTAATGTGGGTGCTGGTGCACCACAAGTCGATATGTGAGCTACGTATCAATTCTTCGTCAACATGATGCAAGTTGGAGCTACTGCTAGATTAGTTGAAGTAAATGTTGGAGGAGGAAATCAGGAAGCTCCGATGGTTAACAACTATGTTGTGCCGAGTAAGGATTATGCTAGGTTTGGAGAGAAGCCGTTTATTGGGACTAAGGATGCAATTGAGGTGGAAAACTGGTTGCTTCATTGCGAGAGAATTTTTCCTGATTTGGGATTTAACGATGAGTAGGAGAGGAAATTGGCATTTAAACAGTTACAAGAAGCAGCACTGTACTGGTGGAACTGTGTTATTGTAGGAGTAGCCGAAGAGGCTATGACTTGGGCAGAATTCGGAAGGAGGATTGAGGAAAAATTCGTGTTAAAGATTGGTAAGTCAACTCTGCTCAGAAGTGTGCTGAGTTGGTGCAGGGAGGCAGACACTGCTTGAGTATGATACCAAATTGGAGAAATTATTGAGATACATATATGCTAAGGTTGATACTGTTATAAAAAAGAATGAGAAGTTCATTCACGGATTAAGGCCCGAGCTTGCTAAAGCAACTTACCACATATTAGGGATCCGTGCGATGTAGTTTTTGAGATGGCTTTGAGGAATGAGGAGATTCCTGCTTTCTTTAATGGTAAACAAAGTAGTGGAAACTCAAGGTGAGCAGAACCAGAAGAGAAGGTTTTACTATAAGAAAGGAGATAATAAAGGAGGGGCGTTCAAGAAAGAGAAGGCTGATGTAGTTTGCTACAAGTGCGATAAGAAGGGGCATTTTTCTCATAATTGTCAGATGGGAGGAGCAAAGAAGGTTGCTGACAAGAAGGGAGTGAAATTCTTTGATCAGATTGGACATTATAAGAACTAGTGCGAGGAACCGTCCAAGGATGGGAAGGGAAAGTGTTTGCATTGGAACCGGCTACCTCAAGACCAACAATGGAGAAGAATGGAAAAGCTATGTTGGAAGGTACGCTTTTGATTCATGGTGTGTCAGTTGGAGTCCTATTTGATACCGGTGCATCACATTCATTTATATCTCATTATTTGGTAGATAAGCTTAACCTAGAAGCTTTACACCTAGTTACATACTTCAGGGTTGCGAATCTGACAGGATGGTATGTAGCGCTTCGGATGAGATGTGAAAAATTAGAGTTTGAATTGTTAGGTCATATATTTGCTTCTAGTTTGCATGTATTTTGACTTGGTAGGGTTCAGAATTATTTTGGATATGGATTGGTTAAGTAAGTACGATGCCAGGATATTTTGCGATGATAGAAAAATATCATTTAGACACCCTAGTTGTAGTGATCAAATTATATATTCTATAGACCCTAGTTTTGAAGTTAATGCTTTGTTGGGTGATATGAAGGCAGAAGAAAAGTTGAATCAAGTTTTCGTTGTTAGAGAATTCGCATATGTCTTTGAGCCTGTGATAGAACTACCACTAAAATGAGCCATTGAGTTTCAAATAGATTTAGTGCTAGGAGCTGAATTTGTGAGTAAACTACCAAGTAGAATGACACCTACCAAGATAAAGGAGCTAAAAATATAGCTAGTGGTTCTAGAAAGTAAGAATTTTAACAGACAAGCAGTTCGCATTGGGGAGCAGCTGTAGTATTTGTTACAAAACTGAACGGATCATTGAGATTGTGTATCGATTATGATAAGCTGAATGAGAAGATGATAAAGAACCGACACCCATTGCCTAGAATTGACCATGCGTTCGACCAGTTGAGTGGAGCCAAAGTATTCTCTCAATTGGATTTAGCAACGAGATTCCATCAACTTAGAATAGCAGAGGATAGTATTCCTTTGATGGTGTTTAGGACCACATATAGATCATACGAATGGTTAGTGCTGCCGTTTGGTCTGACTAAAGCGCCATCATTCTTCATGGACTTGATGAATAGAATCTTCCGGAAGCATCTGGACGAATTTGTATTAATATTCATAGATTACATTTTGATATATTCCAAGAATAAAAGAGACCATGAAGTTCATCTTAAGGTAGTTCTTGAGATGCTAAGGTAGCATCAGTTGAAAGCGAAGTTTTCAAAGTATCATTTCTAAAAGAAAGAAGTTAAGTTTCTTCGTCATGTAGTCTTAGAATGGGGATTATCAGTTGATCTAGCTAAGATCGAGGCAGTGAATAATTGGAAGAGATTCGGGACACTGACCGAGATAAAGAGTTTTTTGGGTTAGCTCGCTACTGCCAGAGGTTCATTAAGGATTTCCCGTGGATAGCAGCACCGATGACTAGGCTAACTCCGAAAGACGTGAAGTTTGTTTGGACTATTAAGTGTGAGGAGGCATTCCAGAAACTAAAACATTTATTGATTAATGCACGTATGTTAGTTGTTCCAGAGGGGAATCCGGACTTAGTGGTATACACGGATGCATGTGGAACATGATTAGAAGCTGTGTTAATGCAGAGAGGTAAAGTGATTGCCTATGCTTTTCGACGTCTCATACCATATGAAGTTAGATATCCAACTCATGATTTGGAATTAGCTACGGTAATTTTCGCATTGAAGGTGTGAAGACATTACTTTTTGGGAGAAAGATTCAAGCTATTTATGGATAATAACTCATAATGATATTTATTCTATCGAAAGCAGTTGAAAACGAGATAGCAGAGATGGGTGGAGTTCATAGCTGCATACGACTTTGATTTTGAGTACACACCAGGAAAAGAAAATAAGGTTGCAGATGCACTTAGCAGAAAACATCATAATGCAATATTGGCAATGATAGATGAGTGGAAAGATTTAGAAGCATGAGTAAAATGGAGATCTATGACTAGTTCTAATCAAGAAACTGCCATGTTATCATGTTTAGAAGTTCAACCGATGAATGATCGAAAGGATTACATCTAAGCAAAAAAGGTGACCTAGTGTTAGCCTATAAGATTAGAAGGTTAGAGGCCTGAATCAAGGTTGATGATCTGAATGATTTTAGTCTTGACCAGAGAGGGCGTTTGAAAAAAAGGGACGAATGTGTGTCCCGAATGTAGAAAACCCAAGGTAGGAGGTCCTTAGAGAATGTCATCGATCGAAATTTACGATTTATGCTGGAGGAACCAAGATGTATCAGGATATGAAGTGGAGTTTCTAATAGGAAGGTATGAAGAAAGATGTAGGCTTATGGTTAAGACAGTGTTTGAACTGTCAACAGGTAAAAGATGAACATCAGAAATCAAGTGGATTACTTCAGCCTTTTGATATTCCAGCCTATAAATAGGATTCTATCTCAATGGATTTCACAGAGAGGTTGCAAAGGTCGAATAGAGGAAATGAGAGTATCTGGGTTATAGTGGACATATTGACTAAGAGTACACACTTTATACTCGTTAAGTCGACGAGGACATCACCGAATTTAGCTATGTTATTCATGAAGAGTGTAGTTGACTTCATGGAATTCCTAGTAGTATAGTATGTGATAGAGATTCCTTATTCACTAGCGAGTTTTGAAAGAGTCACATGATACTTTAGGTACCAAGCTCAATATGAGTATCGCTTACCATATATAGACAGATGGGCAAACAGAGGGAGTTAACAAAGTTTTCGAGGACTTTTAAGAGTTTGTGCGCTAGATTTCAGTGGATCATGGGAGCATCATCTACACATAGTTGACTTTTCATATAACAACAGTTATCAGACTAATATAGGCATGGCACCGTTTGAAGCTTTGTATGGAAGGTCATGCAAATTTCATGTTTGTTGGTTAGAGACTAGGGATAGATTAATTCTTGGTCTAGATTTGGTTAATGAAATAGTAGAAAATATTGAGTTAGTTCAGGCTAGAATAAAGAAAGCTCAGTTTAGGCAGAAGAATTTCGCCGATAAGAGACGAAAAGACTTGGAGTTCTCAGCTGGAGATCACATTTCGTCAAAGTATCTCCAATAAAAGGAGTGATCATATTTGGCAAATCAAAAAAATTGGAACCAAGATTCATTGGACCATTTCCTATTATAGAAAGGATCGGGAAATTCGCGTATAGGTAGAGCTACCAAATAGTTTGGCAGGAGTCTACAATGCTTTTCATATTTCTCATCCGAGGAAGTGTATTGTAGATCCAGAGACAACTATTACACTGACTATGTTAGAGGATCTAGTAGTGGAACCAGATATGTCTATAGTTAGAAAACCAGTTTGTATAGTTGCGAGAGATGAGAAGAGACTACGGAACAAGACTGTCAGATTAGTCAAAGTCCAGTGGAGTGACGATGAGAGAGAATGCATCTGGGAAACAGAGAGAAGGATTAGAGATGCTTATCCTGACTTGTTTGATGATATGTTTTACCTTTATATTTGATTGTTGTGGGTACTTATCATAATTTCGAGTACGAAATTCTTTAAGGAGGGGGTCTGTAATGACACTAATTTTGACTATAATTTTTTAGAATATTTAGTTGGATAAATAAATTAAAATGATGTAGATAGTTAAGAGGTTGAGATTTGTCGCTTAAGAAGTGGTTGCACTTTAATGAATGTATTAGCAAAAGAGAATTGAAAAATAAGTAAGTAGGAGGAATATGGGAAGGGTAAAATGGGAATAACCTTTGTCCTATACCCTAAACCCTTTTATTCTTTATTCCTCGTTCTTTTTTAAACTATCACAAACAAAACAAAAAACCTAAAGAACTAGGCCAGCCACCATTAAGAGAATTCAAGAAGAAGAAAAGCTAAGATTCAAGTAGAAAGCTTAAGCAAATCAATATAAAGGCAAATCTCAACCTTCTTAACGTAAAGCCAAGGTGAATAATCAATTAACATCTCATTTTTATAATGATTTTTGTTTCAAATTACAAACGAACTACGTTTGCAAATAAATATGTCTTGTTATGTCTGTAAAAATGGATATATATATATATATGCTTGTTGATGATTTGTATGGTTTAATATAGATTTCACGATATGTTTAGATTAGAAAACCTATCCATTGACATCTGAATGAGTTGCATTTTCGATAAATGGTGAAAAACATTATTTTTGAAGCGGGTTTCAAGTTTCATAATTTCCAAGTGATTGTGGATTTATTGTGAATTTTCTATAAGAGAAAATAGTTAATTTTTGATTTAAATTATTTAATGCAACTAAATAATATTTTCGGGTCTGAAATTTATATACGTTAGAAAACATATTTAAAGCAAATTATTGTGATTTTGGGTATTTTCCCTAAGTGTTTTACTATGGTTATTAAATTATGTTCTGGCAAATTATGTAAGTTAGGTGAAAAAGAATTACTTTAAAAGGTATAAAATCAGTTTTGTTTCGAATTACAACTTCGCCACTTCCATTGCTTTCTTCCATCACCATACCCAGTAAACCTTTCGCACCCATTCGATACCAATACACATGGTAAAAAGCAATTGATACATAGTGTATTGCAAAAAGGTGGAAGGAAAGGACGGTGTTGAAAATATGCTTTCGAAAGGGGTGAAGCCACTTTTATTATCTTTCGAATCCATCAACTTTTCTTTGTTTTTAAAAGAAGCTTTTGAAAGGGTTTCCGCTTTTGAAACCCTTCGATACTCTAGCTACCGCATTTATACCTTTCATATTAGTTAGAAGCCGCTTTTCTTTGTAATCTTACAATAATGTATTCGAAAGGAAGGCTTTAATCTTCTTAATATTGAAGCCGCCTTCCTAATGCTTTTGAAAGGGGGTGTCTTAGCCACTTTTATTAATAATTTCGAAGATAATGGTTTCCGAAGGGTAGTTTTGAAGTTTCTTTCTTCCCCAATTATTTTACATGAGACTAATGCTTTTAAAAGTGATGCTTTTGCTTCTATTTTCTTTAACCCTATAGCTATATTAAATGTTGAACCCAACGATTGAAAGAAATACCTTTAAATAGTTTCAAAGCTATGTTTCCACAAATTCATCCTTGAACCCAGTGCTTTAGAAAGGTTTGTTTTAAGCATTTCAGAAGGTTTGTCTTAAGCTTTTTGAAAGGTTTGTTTTAAGTGCTTCGAAAGGTTTGTTTAAAATGTTTCGAAAGGTATGATTTTAATTGACTCTAAAGGAATGTTTCCAATGATTTCTAAAGATATGTTTAACGATTTCGAAAGAGGATGTCTAAGGTTTTAAGCAATGATTTCAAATAGGATGATTTCAATGACATAAAAAGTGATTATTTAAGGTTTTAAACAATGGTTTTGAAGGTGTTGTTTTGGCTTTATAGCCTAAAGCTTTCTAAGTTAAAAGGGGGCTTTAACTTATTTGAAGGGGTAGATAATCCCATTGATTCAGGTTTCATCAACATTGTTTTGTGTAAAGCATGTACCGTGGCATGGATATTATGAGTAAAGCAAAAACCATATTTTACTTGTTATAGTATGATTTAAAAAAAGCGGTTTAAATCAATTTGAAAGAAATTTTTTCAAAGAAAATTGAATAGGGTAGTTAACCCTAAGTGTACGACTCAGATATTACAGGACCATTGGGACTGGTGTAAGGTCGCATCTTATACTTTAGCTAGTAGCCCATAGAAAACATGAGTTCAAAATTCCAGTGTGTAGGGCTTTGTCACAAGTAAGACTAAAATAATATTACATACATAAAGGAGTATACAGAGTAAAGATTGGTCATTGGTGAGCCCATAAAACTATTAGGATTAGTTTAACCTTGGAGAAGTAAGCTAAGGACAGATCGTCCAGTATTGTACCTAACAGAAGTTAGGATATTTATTATGTTCGGTAGGCTCGAGTCAGCCAAAGGTTAATAGTCAGCCTGATAAAACTATTTTGTTCAGGCAGATGGTCCATTGATTACATGATTTGTATATGCATATATGTTATTTCTATTACTGCTATAATCAATTAGATTACAGGATCTTGATTTGAAAAAGATATGATTTTAAAAGGATATTAGTGTGGGAAATCCTGTTACACTAAGCGTCGTGGTCCCACTTAATATCAGTAAACCGAGATGTAATCGAATTATTCACACTAGGCTTTATGTCTGACTTGAAGTTTATGTTTTTCCCTTAAACTCCAGGATGCTAAAAATTTAAATTTGAGTAGATTGAGAGTTAAATATTTTTCAGGTTTAATTGGTTGGACGAATAGGCTTTCAAAGAGAGCATGGAGCAAAGCTAGCTATGTAGGAGGTATTTAGTTGTATTTCTGCTCTGATGTATTTATGACTGATATGTCTATCTATCTAGTACTCTGATCATCCAAAGGGGCATCTTCATATGTTGCTATTGGCGTATTTTGTAATAATTATGTTTGATCAAAACCTGGGAATCGTTTCGGGATTATGTAATTAAATATGGAATATTGATTTGAAATGTAATCAGAAAGCTATTTTTCAAATTCGTATCGATTTTATTTCATACCATTAATATTACCGTATTTTATCACCAGAATACTATAAATGACTGTAACATCTGTGGCGCTTAGTTTTGGACCTCAAAACAGAGGATGTTACAAAATCCTATAAGGACACATAACTAATGATAAATGTTATTAAAGCTGGAAGTTAACTACAAAATTAGGTTAGAAACCAGAAATAAAAATGCTTTAATCCTCAAAAACTTTAGAATTTTGGAAAAAAATAAATTGTTACAAGCGGAAGACGGGGAAGAGTTGTTATGAAATCACTGGTAACTATCCTTATGCCTTAAAAGCTAAAATTTAGAAATATGCTTGTAGGTAGTTTGTTGTTTTAGAATAAAATAAAAGGTTTCCTAAATCTAGTACCAACTTCATAATGTTGTAGTCAATCATATACATTAACTCATTGAATGAGTCCCGATTACGTTAAGATGTGGCTTGATTTGTTTTAAGGTTGGAAAGTTAAACATTTTGAAAAAATGTGTTCAAATGTTTAGAAAAATTGCTTTGAAAGGTTCTGTTCAAACGCTTTTGAAAAGTTGTGTTTAAATGCTTCAAATTGGTTGTATAGTTTAGATTCGTAGCGCGATATGTTACATGATTCAACCATTTGGTAATTTCGGAGACAAAATTTTTCTAAAGTAGGGAGAATGTAACACCCCATAAAATTAACGGTAATAAATAAATAATTATTATGAATTAGAAATGGAATTTTTGCCGGCATCTAATTTGGCCACGAAAGTTGCACCATTACATTTGTGGAGATTTTTTAGTCGACTTTTATATTTAGAGTTTTGCGATCGTAGTTCAAATGAAGAAGCTATCAACCTTTGAAGTTATCGAAATGAAAATGATTATAAATGGAAAAAGAAACTAAATAATATTAAATGCGAGACCCCACCGCTCGACCGTCGCCTTTGGTCGGTCGGCTGCTAGCGGCCGATCGGTCCTTATAGTGGCGGGTAGGATTGAACCTTGGACGAAATGACCCTGATTTAATTACTCTAATATAACGCATACGATTGATTTGAATGCCTATAAATACAGGCCTAACCCTTCACTTCTCTTCTCTATTTTATGATCACAGCAGTGAAGCTCTACCATGTTTCCTTCTCCACTATTTTTAGAAATTATAAAATATTTTATATATATATATATATATATATATATGTATATATACACACAAATTGGAGAAGGACAAAAAAAATAAAAGGGGTGAGTAGAAGAAGAGAATCAACGTTTGCGAAAGAAAAAAGTAAATTTCTTATTGTAAATCTATATTTTCTTAACCCTAAGTCACAAATTTGTAATTCTAGTAGTATATATATACTTTGCTGTACATATTCTTTTGGATTAGAATGGAAAATTAGTCAAGTTGAATAGATGGATCAAATTTGGGAGATTTGGTAAGCTAGAGAGGTGGATGGGAAAGTATATGATTTGTCTATAATATATAAATTTATGTCGTTAAGTTTTGTTTAATTATTATGCACATATTAGACCTATTGAGTTGTAGGCTTAAAACGAACATATATAGTTAGAACCCTGCTTACATACTCCGCATGTTAGGAAGCTGAAATATTATGTATAATCTATTCTTGAAATTTCAAATTAGTCCAAAATATTTATTTTAGTAGAATTTTTTTTGAAGTTGTAAAATTTATTCCCAGTTTATAATAGGGTTGTAAATTAGATTTCCTTAATTGACTTGGAATTTGAATTTTTACATTTTAATTTATTGGGAGTGGGGTACAATTCAGTTGTATCTATTTTCATGTAATCTTCATGAATTATTCAATTCCACAAAATTTATGAAAATTACACATTTTAATTAATAAGGAATATAATAAAAATGAAAGAAATGTGTAAAAGTACAGAGGTTCTTCTCAGTTATTTGCACCGTCTATTTCAATAAAAGTAAAGAGATAATTCCTTGTAATGTAAAATGGTTCCAGTCTTATTCTTGGATAATTTATGGAAAGTTATAATAGTAATCCTTTTTAGGAGGAGAGCCCTAATAAACTAAAATATAAGAATTTATTTTCTTCACTGAATGTTCATGCAAGTGTATGTTTTGCAATTCTTCAGTATGAGAATTATTGTGTTAGGAATAGGAATATGTATACACACACATGCATAACTATGTCTATCGATTAGAACATAAATATTTATGGCCTAATTAATAATATATGTCGGTATTTGTATTAGTTATAATTTGGACGACTAGTTACTAATAACGTAGTAACTATAAGAGTGAGAAGTTGAAAAAGGAAGCGATAGTAATTCCAAAATTTTATGGACAATGACTACAAATTTAATGGACAATAAATTTGTAGTTAATACGAAGTTAAAGAAATTAGTTGGGGGTTGATTATAAAATTTAATATGGAATTTATGGGGAAATTGAAGAGGCATAATATGTTGATTTTCAAACGAGTAAATAAATATTATTTGAGACCGTCTGATTTTGATGTTAATGAACATTCATTATAGACAATTGAAATTTATTAAATATAAAAAGGAAATGAGAAATATAGGGAATAAGCGTATAAATTAGGAATAATTACAAAGTGAACAAATAAATGTTAATACTAGTGAATAAATGTAGAAGGCAATATAATTTTCATATTAGGAAATTATAATGCCTTAATTATACATTTAGAATAAGCATGAATTAATAGGCCTAGCCAAATATATAGGCCTACGATAATTAGTTTGATTTAGTCAGTTGGGATGCGAGGTTAATAGATTTACACAACAGAAGTCTGCCATTCACCTAGAGTTATGTATACTTACTACTAATGCGGGACATCTCTAACCATAAGACATATGGGAAAGGGTATACATTTGCATATAGGTTTGGGAAAATATACCACGAGTTCGCCTTAGATTTGAAGTATTAAATTGCTCAATACCTTTAGGGTTGCCAATGGGTTTACTTCTAGGTTGACATATTAAATGGCCTTCTGGCTCCTCCCTACATAGAAGTCTTAAATAACCTATGATAATACCTAATAGGAAAATGGCGTCTGTTTCATTTTTAATAAGGGGTATTAAGTAATTACGATGAGTATTTTTTCCTTGACATACATTAGGTTAGTCTAAATGAGATTTCGGCCGCGGAAGGTCGACAGGCTATGTTAGTGTTGTTGTTGGACCGAATTTAGCAGTAAAGCTGGCATATAGTCTTTGACCACCAGCGGTCCTATACGGTCATTAGCACAGATTCATACCATGTCCTGATGGATTTCGCTTCCTACTAGCGTAGAATCCATATGGGATACACAAATACCTTAAAGTTTTATTAATTATTTGTTTGTTCTTTGTTTTGTGGAGATGAGCTAGTTAACACTTAGATGAGTCTTTGATATGCCTTAGTAGTACGAAAATTATATTAGAAAGCAATATCTAGGAGTCATCGGTCTCTGCAGCCAGAACCGATTGACTACCATTTACATTGTGAAGGGCTCGCTTCGGGGTTGAGGTGGGTCTACCACATCACCAATTAAGAAGTATTAAGCGGTTGGGGTTTTTGGATGGCATACGTTTAGAAATATAAGTATATAGAACCATATATATAGTTATAATTATGGTTATACCTCGAAGGAGGTTAGGCATATCGTATGCTCACATAGGATTGAATGGCCTAGCCATGAATAATGACATAGCACTTAAATGAAGATCAATCGATATAAATTAGTGTTATGAATAAAGCACGTAAATTTCTATAAGGTTGTTCTGACCACCTTCTCATTGCAACCCATGTGATAGTTTAGATGGACAGGTTACTGGAGAAAGTCGGGAACGGTAGATGGAGAAGTCTTCTTATACATGCTTGGCACTGACAAGGCAATTTGGTATCCAAGAAATACTATTGGTTCCAAGGCAGTAGCCTCAGTCAGTATTTATATTCTATTATATTTTTATATTTCGTTGTGAGGTTATATTAATCACTCTTAGATACACTTATGATTATTAAAGTTAATAAAACCAACGGTCCATGCCCTAATAAACTTGGGTTTTGATTTAGTCGAAATTCGGGTCTACTAAGGTGCGAGTTGTTACATCCATGGAAGTCGACTCAATGTGTCTCGGTGAAGATATGACTAAAATGGTAGTCCGTGTACATGAGGTACAAGATACATGATTTTTTAAATAGATTCTTTTATAAAGTTTAAAACATATGAAAAAGTAGATATTAAATTCAAGTAGATATAAAGAAACTATATATATATATATATGTGTGTGTGTGTGTGTTAAATTGATAATAAAATTAATAATATTTGATAAACTAGCCGATTGATAACACCTTGAACCACCAGCTTCACCTTTGAGATATCCTATCTCTAACTCAATGGTGTAGTTGCAAAGTCCACAATTAAGATGTTATTTATTTTATACGAAGAGAATGGATTTCTACATCTGAGAATGGATGAAATTAGCGCTTTTTATAGCACCGCTAATGGGCTATGTGTATATCTTACCCCAAATTCACCATTATGAGCATGACCCATTATAAATGAGTTCTTACCCCACTTAATTAATTAGACTCATTTAATTAATTTTCACCCACATACATTTAGTCCATCTTATTTTAAAATAATTTTAAAAATTTCGGCTACCAAAATTAATATACATACATGCATATGTTATCTATTATATTTATATGGGAAACGGTATTAATAAGTGTTGGGAAATAAGAGAACTAGATCCAAATCATTTGCTGAAAAGAAGGAAAAAGGACTCTGCAAATGATAGAAAGTAAAATAGGGACAAATATGACAATGACATGTGTAAATACGCTGTTAGGGATGTTTGAGTTTGTTTGAAATGGCATTGGGGTGATGGCTTTACATTATAAATATGAACTGTGCACATTACAAAAAGAGGTCATACTATGCCAAAACTCAGAAGAGTACACTTAATAAGAAAAGTGGAAAGTTAACTTTGTAGTAGGGTGGTACTATGCCAAGAAAAGTAGTAAACATAAGCTAATAAAAGATAAGAAGGTGGGACATTTGGAGAAGCCAGGTCAGCATGGGTATGTGATCCTACGCTAGAAATAAGGTTGAAAGGGTTACTGACGTCGATTGGGGACGCTCAATCGAATTCACTCCTAGAAAAGGTGAGGATAGACATTCAACTTTCAGGGACTATGGGGTAGTTCCAGAAGGTAAACAAATGCTAGAGTGGATGCACACCTTGGGAAGCTGAGGAGGGGCATTCGCGAATGCACACTGGGGAAGGTGAGGCATTTAACCGTGAGAGGCGCCATATTAAATTATAGAAGAAATATGAATAAGAACTGCGTGGGATGCAGCATTAAATTGTTAAAAGGAAATAAGTAAGAACTACGTGAGACACAATATTCAGTGTTTAAAGGAAGAACAAATGAGACATGCTCGGGACTCAGTATTAAACAGTTAAAGAAAATAAGTAAGACCTCCGTAGGGTGCAGTAATAAGTTGCTAAAAGAAGAATAAGTAAGATCCGTATGGGACAAGGTATTAAACAAATAAAGGAAAAGTATGACCTGCACGGGCATAGTATTATAGTAGATTAAATAATAATCTAATGTGAGAACCAAGTGGGGTCTGCATAAGGGGCGCGGTAGTAAAGCATTGTAATGAAATAAAAGAATGAACCAAGCTTGGGGATTTTTTAGGACTACGTTGGGTGCAGAAGTAAACAGGGGCCGCTTAGGGAAGCGTAAAATGCATATGTGAATAAGAACCAGCCGTGTTAGTATGTTAAATGTTTCGCTCTTGTTTATTGAATAGTGAAGGGAAAGCCAACCTATGCAGTTTAGTTTTTGGGGTAAGTTTTATTCACATCAGACATTATGTATGACTCGTGTTTTTATTATTGTTTCCCTCATAAACTCATGGATGCTTATTTGAGTAAGTCTATTTTATGGGTTAGACTGCTTTGAAATAAGGGCCGTGGTGACAAATCAAAGATGGAGCAGAAGGTTTGGTGGCTAATAAAGACTTTCTGTTTTCTACAGTATTAGGGAGTGTGGGCCGCATCATCATAGTTAACCTCACTCTTTCTATGTTATTTTTCTATTATATTTAACCCCTGTGTAGGTATCTTATTGAGTTTAATTATGCCTGAAGTATGTGTGAAGAACGCTAATGAAAACTTTTGATGTAATCAAAATATTTAGTTGCTCTGGATACTTTATCTGTGCTTAATTAATAAACTGAAGTCATTTTCGTTGTTGGGAAACAATTTCAGCAATGACTATAGTATCATTGGCGTTAATCTTCGAGTTTCAAGAGGGGAACATTACGTTTTGGTATCAGAGCATAGGTTAAGGACACTTAAGTAAAAACAGAGCGTAGGAGCAGTATATGGAATAATAAACACCAAGAGGAGGGGATGCGCTATTTTATATATGTATGTGTGTGTGTGTAACATATAGATATATAGAAAGTATATTTATCCTTCTATTGCTGTTCACTCCTTATATTTTCATTTTTGATGAAGACCTGCATAACAGAAAAGGCAGATGGATTTGAAAAGTGGACGAGTTATGAAAGGAGGAGCAAGTGTGAGAGGAGAGGCTGGAAGTACGTAGACTAATGATGGGAAAGAGGAAAAGTTCCAAGGGCTGTAGAGGAGGAAGCTACATAGCCAGCAAATGATGCAGGCATGGATGTGAATGTCTTATTTAAGCAGTTCATAGCTTAGATGATGAGGGAAGCTGCACCCGAGGCTATTCAGCCAAGATCTGTGGTGTGGGAGAGGATTTCCAAAAGATTAAGAATACAATAACCTGTTCCTGAAACATACCTAAATTCTGACCCAAAAAACGCCCAACGAAACTTCGAACCATTCCAAACAGGCATTTGGTTGGTAAAAAGAACAATACAAAGCTATTAATTACACATTTAGATCTGACAACAAAATGATAAAATATAATAACAACAACAATACCTATTTTATAATAAATTCATAATGCCATAAGAACCATAGCACAAAACTAATAATAACCCTTACATATCAGTGGTACATCATATTTAAAATACAATAGTTTCCAATGGGTACATATGAAAATAACATGAATAGGTAAATATATAAGTTGCCACAAGCTTTCTCCATGCCTTCGCCTTCAACCTCATCATCTTTCCTAACCTGTATTGCAACGCGGAGGTAGTCAAAACAACATATGTCCATTGAATAAAAATTTTGAGCCTTACTATGGCAGTACTTAGGCAGTATATTTTAAATAGCAATATATCTTTTTGCAATTTTTCTACATCCTAAGTCTTTCCAAATATAAGCCCAATGGCTTTCCAAATAAAAGTAAAAAGGCTATCCAAATATAAGCCCAAAGCCATCTCGCTTTCAAACCAATATCCCATATCTGTCATCAGTAATGTCCTATCAATGTAAGAGATCGTACCCCAGTCACTTAATACCTTTTAATAAGAACTACGAAGACTCTAATCATTTGATACCTCTTTAGAAACCGGTCCCAACCTTTAATATATATCCCAAGGTGGACTCCTCAATAGTAACTATCTAGCTGACATTGCACTAAATCTCTTCAGCCACTTAATACTTCATATCAAAGCAGACCCCTTCCTATGATATCCTCTACCATGCCTAACACACAACCCAGACCATTTACCACCTCCTACATAGGAAAGAGGCACAACTACTTAATACCTCCAATTCTTGAAGCAGGTCGTCCATCTTATGACTCGTACCCCACAGTGACATCTCACATTAGTCCGACTATTCATAGGTACTGGTAGCAAGATCAGTTGGGCAAATTTACCCTATAGAATTTGGGACTATTCTCGCATTATCAATAGTTACTTATTATAGGTGATGTCTCACATCAGTCCCAAAGTCACTCTACTAGTAGCCAGATTAGCTGGCTGACTTCCATGTGCTTTTGACTGACCTCGCATCCCTATAGCTTAGTTATAATCTATAACACTGTCAACATATATTGTCACACATCTCGCATCTATTATTAAGGTCTTATAAGAAATCCTTCTTATTTTGCCTTTACCGTTAATTAATTTCCTAAGAGAGTTTAATAATAACTAATAGCCTATTAATTACGCAATGAATACATAAAAATTATACGTCATTAACTCTAATATATGCATACACACACATATGTGTCTTAGGATTTCTAGGTGTGCGAAGTTTACGCCCTAAACTAACGTGCAAATGTCTACTATTTCAAAATTATACAAGTCACATTTCCATATTATCAATATACCATAAGTCCAATATCCAAAAATTCAATCAGTAGACTTATACACAAATAAAATTTGAACTCAACTTATTATATTGAAATGATGGAATAAATCATTATACTTACAATTTCAATCACTTATAACGCTCTATTCAACTTCTTTTTACATTAAATTAGAAAAGGGAATTTCTATTAAAATTTTGGAAATAAGTGGTCCAAACTACGAATAAAAATTCAAACCTTACACACCATTTCCTAATCAAAACCCTTAATCAAATTCTTAGAAAAATAATAAAAGGTATAATAGAAAGTAAAAACACTAAAATTGCAAATCTACACAATTCTTATTATTTTAATATATGCAATTTAAATTCCAATCTAGAATTGACATTTCGCTTTGGGGAACCAAAATACCCCTAGGCATATTTCAAATCTAAACTACGCTAATTAATTACTAAAATAGAAAGACTAAGATTTCAACTCAATGTAGGTCCTTGGATTTGCTTCCTTTGGATTTGACACGCCTCCAACAATATTTTTTAGATTTCTTCCTTTTGATATATACAACAAGGAATTTTTGTATATTTTAGATTTATAAAATTAGAGGTTTGGAGAAGAATAGGTTTAGAAAATAAACAAATAACAAAAATAAACATATATGATTTGTTACCTAAAACCCTAAGACCTTTTTCTAAATATTTGAAGAGAAGGAATAACAGAGTCTCGCTAGATTCCTAAAATAATTTATGAATAAAAGTGAAGGAGCTAGCACTATGCCACAAAGTGAATCAGATAACAGTAATCACACAACATAAGGTACATTTTTTGTTATCCCAATATTTAGCACTGTTTTACAAAACATATGGAAAAATAATCTATTGTTTGACATAGCCCCTAAAATCTCAATGTTCTTGCTTTTCATTCATACAACATTTATTTGTTGCTTGATTGAAGTTATAAAAAATTTAGTTTTGGCTCCACCTGTATTTTGGTTTTCCTCTCAATTATTTTGTGGTCATCGGTTCTTTTATTTATTTTCCTCTTCTATTTCTCTCATTCCATTTTTCCCTCTTTGAATTCAAATAAATGATTAAATCCCTTATCCCATTTTCTTCCCCCATACTCTCTCAATCTCAAAATCAAACCAAGTCTTCTGGAACTAAGGTTTTAATCGGAAGAGTCTTAATCTCATCTTGTCAATTGATCTGTTGCCTTCAATCGAAAGAACCCTAATCTCGCATTATCAATCGATCTTCTAGAATTAGGGTTTTAATTGGTTGAGTTCTTTTGGTCTGAGAATTGATATGTTTATTCTGATTTGCATTATGATTTGTGCCCCTTTTAGCTCGATAAATTATTGTCGTATATGATAATGGATATTTATAGGAATTTGACGTGTTCATCCTTCGATTCATAATATCTGACTCCGGTTAGTTTCCTTGACTTTGATTTGCTGTATTGGTTAATTTCCTTGACCCTGAGTGTTGGTTGACATTTTTTATTTGTTTAGTGATGAGAATCATATAAATGTTGCCTTGTTTTATGAAGTTAAGTTTGACTGGTTTTGATTGTGAATGATTTTTGTTTCCAATTGATTTTGTTTGAGTTTTCTATCTTTTCTGAAATGTATGCTCTGTCTTGTTCAATTTGTATACTTATATGTATGTATATATGTGTGAATACTTGCTATGATAATGCATACATGTATATACATATTTTGTGGCACTTTGATGACTCGAATCTTATGGCCGCGCATTGGTCTCAAACTTGAACTGCCTAAACTCGAACTGCTTGGACTTATAATTATGTGATGTTAGTCCATGTTGCTTTTGCACTTTGATTTCTTGTTATGCTATCTTGGTTCATCCATAATCATGTCTTTATATGTTTATATCTGCATATTTCTACATATGTATGTATATGTGAACTTCAATGTATATACATACTTACATATATGTGTGTGTGTGTGCGCACGCGTGTGTGTGTATGTGTGTGTGAATGTTCTTATATTTGCATATATATGTGTAAAGTGCCTTTTGTACATGAGTCTGATCTGGTTCATATTAAGTAATTCGAGACTTCCATGTATATACGTACATACCTATGTATGTATATATGTAAGAATGTTGCTTTTGCACTGTGATTTCTTGTTATGCCGTCTTGGTTCATCCATACTCATGTGTAAGTATGTTTATACATATTCATATTATTTGTTGACTTTCATGTATATACATACATACATACATACATATGTATGTACATATGTGTGGATGTTCTTATATCTACATATATATGTGTGAACCTCCTTTCATACATGAGTCTGATCTGGTTCATATCTAGTAATTTGAGACTTCCATATACATACATACATACATACATACATACATACGTATTTATGTATGTATGTGTGAATGTTGCTTGTAGCATCCCCTATCTTGAGGCTCGAGGCTAAGCCCTACAGATGCTACAGTCATCCATAGTATTAACTTCCGGTGAAAAAAATATGGCAATGTTAATGGTTTTCATAATATCATAAGCACATGAATATGAAATAAAATCATCACAGGTTAAAATCACTTTTTTGGTTACGTTTCAAAGAAATATTTAATATTCAATTTACACAATCCAATAATTAATTTCTAGGTTTTTGATCAAATATAATTATTACGAAATACGCTAAAAGCAATATATGAAGATGCCCCCTTGGATGATCAGAGTACTAAATAGACATATAAGTCTTAATACATCACAGCGGAAATAGAACTAATAGCAACTCCTAAAAAGCTAACTTTGTCTCCTACACATATTTGGAAGCTTTATTCATCCACCTACTAAACCTGTAAAACCTTAACTCTCAATCTACACAAATTAATTTTGAGTACCCAAGAGTTTATGCGGAAAACATAAACTTCGAGTCCGACAAAAAGCCTGGTGTGAATAATACTATTATATCTTGGTTTACTGATATTAAGTGTGACCACGCCATTTGGTGAAATGGGTTTCCCCTCACTAATATCCCTTTAAAACATTTCTTTTTGCAATCCAGAATCCTACAATCAAACTGATTATAACAATAATAGAAATATCATATATGCTTACAAACAGGTAACAAATGGACCATCTGTCCGAAAAATATAGTTTTGTTTGGCTAACTACTAACCATTGGCTGACTCGGGCCTACCAGACAAAATAAATAATCTAACATCTGTTAGATACGCTTTTGGACGGTCTATCCTTAACTTACTTCTCCCAAGGGTGTCTTGATCTTAATGGCTTTGCGGGCTCACCAATAACCTATCCTCCTTCTTTGTATATATTCCTTTCTGTATGTAATTATCTTTTAATCCTTACCTGTGACTAAGCCCTACACACTGGAATTTTGTACTAAATAAGCTAGAGGTCATAACAGATATATAGGACACGGCCTATATTAGCTAAATTAGCTAAATTTTGGACTAAATTAGCTAAACCGGTCCCATTTGGTATTCTAATATCCGAGTCATTTACTTAAGGTTAACTACCCTTTAAATTTTCCATGAAAACCTTTTCAAAATTATTTAACTCTTTAAATCATACTTATACAAGAAAAATATACTATTTTCTTTACTCAAATCTCTTTGCCATGTTATATATACATTACACAAAACATTATTGATGAACACATTCGAAACTCTTGTTTAAAAGCTTTAAACAACCCCTTTCGAAACCATTGAAACTATCCCTTTCGATAAAGTAAACTTCTTTACTTTATAACCTTAGGACAAAGGGCCAAAACATACCTTTCGAAACCATTTATATTAAACCTTTTGAAACATTGAAATCATCTCTTTAGAAAGCTTTATGAAGCCATAGACAACCTCCTTTCAAAACTCCTTAAACATGCCTTTCAAAACCTTTAGAAACCTTTCATTTAAAACCTTTCGAAAACATTGGAGAACCACCCCTTCGAAACCTTTAACTTAAACCATTCAAAAGCATAAAGTTCTTTACATAAATTTAATCTTTTAAAGGCATTTGGGTTCAAGTAAAACATATGGAACAACTTTCAAAACCATTTAAAACTATTCCTTTCGAAACCTTTGGGTTTAACTTTTAATAAATCAATGGGTCCTAAAACAACTAAGTTGAAAGTACTCTTTCGGAAGCAATTTCCTAAGTAAAAGAAGTGGATGGTATCGAAATCAATCCCTTCGAAAGCATTGGAGACGTGGTTTAGGTTTTAAAACAAAGAAACCATTTCGAAGACATTGCTTCGAAAGGTTAGATGCGGCTGCAAGGGGTTTCGACCCCTTCGAAAGCTTCTTTATACAACAAAAGGCGCAACCTCTTTCGAAACCATTCTTTAAAACCATTTGACTAAGTTGAAAGCTACCTAAGTTGGAAGGATTCTTTTTGAAAGCAAAGCAGGTGCATTTCCTTTTAAAAGCATAGCAAGGTTTCGTTTTCTATGGAACCCCTTGTTTTGACTATATACCCTTCGCCTATGTCCAATTCACTACGTACCAAGTTTTGGTACCATGTGCACTGGTTTCGATGGAGATGGAGGCTGAAGTACCTAGTCGAAAGGTTGGTGCCTAAAGTGTAAAAACATCAAAAGTATGGTAAAACTGAATTTTAACTTTAAAAGTAATTCTTTTCAACTAACCTGCTTTGTTTTCCAACATATGATTGGTTGCTAATTTCTTTTCTAAATTCTTTTCTAAAAGTTCCTTCAAAATTTCAGAAGTAATAATTTAAAATGTTTACAAAATGCCCCTTATCCTTTTATAAATGTATAAAACATTTAAGTCCCATACCTTAAATAATTTTATGTACTTATTAAATCACTTAGAAAAATTCTCCAAAAATTCTAATAAACCACTTTTTATATGTTTTTCCAACATATATCAATTTCTGATCCAAAACAACATAAATTAGCCGTATTTAGTTTTAAACCCAATTAACCATTTTCTTCACTAGAAATTTAATAATAAATCCACATTAATTAAGTAAATTACGAAAATTGAAACTCATCTCTAAAATATCATTTTGACCGTATATTTAAATCGCAAGGCATCTGGATGTCATCTAATAGAGTTTTCACATTAATTTTTTTTCATAAATCCATATAAAATAGCATAAATCATTAACAAGCATATATATCCATTTTAAGAATAAAAAACATGGCAATATACTTTGCAAAAACATTTGGATCTGACCTAGAAGCCAAAAACATCAAAAATATAAGATGTAACCTATTATTCATCTTTAGCTTGTGATTAAGGAGTTAAGGTTTGATCTTGGATTAAGTTACTTAAGCTTCTTCCGCTTATCTTCTTCTTGTTTTACCTTAATGGCGGCCAGCCTCTCTTTTTTTTGTTTTTTGTTTTTTGTTTTTGAATGTGAGAATGAATGTGGCTTAAGGGTTTAGGGTACAAGAATATACTTTTTCCTAATTTGCCCTTATCTAATTCCCTAGCCTATTTCATTTTAAATTCCCTTGGTTCATTAGCTTAAGTTGGCACAACTACCCTTCATTAACACAAATCTCAATCCCTTAACCATTTACATTATTTCATTAATTTAATTAATCAAATGTCCTAAATGATGTTAATCAAAATTAGGGTCGTTACATTGCTTTTGCACTGTGATTTCTTGTTATGATGTCTTGGTTCATCCACACTCATGTGTATGTATGTTTATATGTATCTGCATATTATTTGTGAACTTTCATATATATACATACGTATATACATATGTATGTATATGTGTAAATTTTCTTATATTTGCATACACACACACACACACACACATATATATATATATATCTGTGTGTGTAACCTACCTTTTGTACATGAGTTTGATATGGTTCAATTGCAAATCTTGTTCCAATTCAGTTCTTGTATATGCTTTCATGTGCTTGTATATACTTTTATGTACTTGTATATACTTATATGTTCATATGTATTTTCGGGTTGCTTTTGGCTTAAACTATTTTCAGGTTAGTTGAACTTGTTTTCAGTTCTGAACCATTTTAAGTTGAAATTGATTTCCGTACATAAATGATGTACGCATTGAGTTAGTTTCTTGATGTATATGCTATCGAGTTGTAGTTGTGTCCATCTCTTCTTGATCCACTGTGTCTGCTTATAACTAATTTCCATCTTCTTGCCTTATTCAATCCGAATCACAATTCATGCTTGCTATTGCATTAGTATTGACAAGATACACATGTACATGCATTTTTGTTCATGTTTGAATTCATATTCTGGCCTCAATCTGATTTCCATTTTGTTTTATTTTGGTTTACTAATTTGAGCTTACGCACTTATGTTCACTGCACCATATTCTGGTCTTCACTTCTGTTGAACTTTCCTTTTGGTGATGTTCGCTACACTTGTGTTCGTTGCACCATATATACATGCATACATATGCATGTATATATGTGTGACTATGTAATGCTGAATGGCTTATGTACACTGCTTGGTCTGACCTTGTGCAAACTTTTCCGTGAGATTAGATTGAGGCTCGGCCTTGTGATATTCACAGTGACACATTGTGCATATCATAAGTTGTCCGTGTACATAAATATTTTTCACTATCTAAAACATGAAGAAAAACAAACCCATAAACCGAGACAATATTAATATTCAAATTCAATTTTATTTTTGCAATTTATATTTATTTCTCTTTCCATTTCACCGTGTTGTTTATTTGACAGGTATAGGAGATAGCTAAACGCAAGCTGGAATAAGAAAACGAAGATCAACATAAAAAATAAACTCATATGAGTGTGAGTGAGTGTGAATAAAAGAGATGTTGTATACGAGAGTGCATAGAAATGTTGTATATATGAGAGTGATAGTGAAAGTTGTTGTTGAAAATGTAAGTATAGTGATAGTGAAAGTTGTATTATATTTGAATTTGATTTGAAATAAAATATTTTTTAAGTCAAATACTTGAATTTTATTTTGCAAACAATTATTCGTATCATTCAATTTTTATATGTAGTCTAATAAGAATTTCTAGAAACGATACTATGACATAAGACAACGATAGTGTTTTTTATCGTGCTAGTGTATATCGGACGATGGGGAATCTCTATGGTCTTATGTGCAATGAGATGGCATTGGTTTTAAATGATATATATATATATATATATATATATATATATATATATATGCAATTAGATAATAGAGCACATCCATCGTCTGATGCCTTTTTTCTCATGGTATAGGATTTTATTTATAGTGGTAGTAGTGCACGAACCATTGGATTTAATTAGGTTTAAAGTACTATAATTCGGTACGTTCACGATTGCAAGAACCCTAGCCGCCGCAACCTTAAACAATCAACCGCTGCTACCCACCGGTAGATCAGTATCATCGACTGGTCCTAGGGATAGGTCAACCGATCCTCTTATTCTAGGAACGATAATTTGTTGTCCTTTTTTTAAGTATTTATTCCTCAATTACTTTTTAAAGTTAACATTAATTTTAACAATTACCTAGCCCCCAAGTTTAGTTACTGTTAACTTTTAAATTTTCAAAATTTATTAATTATTTAATTACCTGAATTTTATTTCCATTTAAATTATTTTGAATTCAAAAACTTCAAACTTCCATGACTTTTCCATTCTAGCTCCATTTTCAACAAATTATACATAAAAATCGATTGGAATTTCACCACGAATACAACGATATAACTTTCGTGGTCAACTTCTAAATTTTGCAGAATTTATATTTTAATCTTGTCTTATTTAATTAATTTATCTAATTTATATATTTATTATTAATTTTTATGCGATGTTACATTCTCCCTCCTTAAAAAGATTTCGTCCCCGAAATCTTTCCAAGAGGCGAACATCGTAACGTGCAGTTAATATCCATGTTATACATCTAAGTTATCCACACTACCATCTACTCAACCAAAAGTGCCATGTGATTATTTGTGTAGACATATTATAGGTGTGCTCAATCCCATCTTGAGTGTATGATCGTGACATATAAGTATGCATGTAAAACACCCTAAACATGCATAAAATTTCTATATAAGTGCAAAGTGACAGTGAAAAGTGTAGCAACCATCTCTTACCATCAAATCTAGCAACCATGATGCAACAAAAACTAATCTTGGAGAGAAAAAGTTTGCCAAAGAAAAGCTTAGGATAAGAAGTCCTCATGATTTGCGTCGGATTTTCTTCCTATTGTACTTGAACCAACCTAATTTCTTTGTTGCGGAGCTTCCAATTCCATGCTCCACAATGCATGCGAACGACTTCGACTCCATATCCCTTAATTGATCAGACTCTACAATCATGGCTATGCTACGAAGGCATTTTCTCAAATGTGAATTGTGAGAAACATCATAGACTTCTACAAACTTATGTGGTGACTCCACACGATACGCAAATTTTCCTATTTTTCCCAAGATCCTAAAGTTTCTAGGATTGAAGCAATCTTTTATTTCGGGTTGCTAACTTAATTTCCTTATTAACATTCAATCTTACATATAGTCTACCGCTGGTTAAGTGTCCCTATAAAATTTTCTTATTTACGTTGCTTCTCAGTATGCATATATTCATTTAGCGGTTTAATCACATCCATAATGTCAACACAGTGATAAAATATCAGCATATCTTATCTTTTCCAATAACCGAGGAAGACAACTAGCAATTACAACCCAAAAATGCCGAAAGAAATTTTTATTAGAAGTTTTCATTTATCATTAACTGATGTAAATGCTGTTGAGGTCCTAACACTCCTTACTAAACTAAGATAGAATTCCTAATATGTCATTCCACTATCTCCCAGCTTAGTTAATTTTCCTTTTTGGTTTCTAATAAATGTGATCCATTCAATACTTCAGTTGATATACTCATAATAGTTGATCATTATTGTTAAAATTGGACCATCTCTAATCAATCCTCATCCAAATCTCTAATCTATTCACCAAATTTAAAATCCACCTATTATACCAATTCAATTTCCTCGCAAATGCCATATTACATTCCCTAATTGGTCCTCTTTTAGTCCCTTTTATCACTAGTTAATTACAAATTTATGTACCATTAAATTTGGAATCAATGTACATAAATCTTAATGTGGTAATTACTAACAAATGCGTATATATTCATAAATTATGCTATTTATATTTATTTTTATTTTTAGTCGTTAAGCATGGTCATATGTGTGTATATATATTTCTAACTATTTTAATTTCTAAACTAGAACATTTATTACATCATTTTAGTTTATCAAAACAATTCTTATAAAAAGGATTATCATTATAATTTTTCCATAAAAAGTTTTCCAAAGAAAAGCTTAGAATAAGAAGTTCTCATGCTTTCCGTCGGGTTTTCTCCCTATTGTACTTGTACCAACCTAATTTCTTTGTTGCGGAGCTTCCTAATTCCGTGCTCCACAAGGTATGCGATATGAATCTGTCTCCATATCGCTTAATTGATCAGGCTCTACAATCGTGGCTATGCTTTGAAGGCATTTCCTCAAATGTGAAATGTGAGAAACATCATGGCTTCTACAAACTTATACGGTGATTCCACATGATACGTAAATTTTCCTATTTTCCCCAAGATCCTAAAGTTTCTAGGATTGAAGCAATCTTTTATTTTGGGTTGCTAACTTAATTTCCTTATTAACATTCAATCTTACATATAGCTACCGCTGGTTAAGTGTCCCTATAAAATTTTATTATTTACATCGCTTCTCAGTATGCATATATTCATTTAGCGGTTTAATCCCATCCATAATGTCAACACAGTGATAAAATATGAACATATCTTATTTTTTTAATAACCGAGGGAGCCAACTAGCGATTACAAAAGCTGAAAGAAATTTTTATTAGAAGTTGTCATTTATCATTAACGGGTGTAAATGTTGTTGAGGTCCTAACACTCCTTACTAAACTAAGATGGACATTCCTAATATGTCATTCCACTATCTCCCAACTTAGTTAATTTTCCTTTTTGGTTTCTAATAAATGTGGTCCATCCAATACTTCAGTTGATATACCTGTAATAGTTGATCATTATTGTTCAAATTGGACCATCTCTAATCAATCCTTATCCAAATCTCTAATATATTTACCAATTTTAAAATCCACCTTTTATACCAATTCAATTTCCTCATAAATTCCATATTACATTCTCCAATCGGTCCTCTTTTACCCTTTTATCACTAGTTAATTACAAATTTATATCCCGTTAAATTTGGAATCAGTGCCCATTAATCTTAATGTGGTAATTACTAACAAATGTGTATATATTCATAAATTATGCTATTTTTTTTAGTCGTTAAGCATCGTCATATGTGTGTCTACATATTTCTAACTATTTTAATTTCTAAACTAGAACATTTGTTACATCATTTTAGTTTATCAAAACTATTCTCATAAAAAGGATTATCATTATAATTTTTCCATAGAGTAAACATAATGAGATTTTTGCATTGTTTGAGATTACAAGGAATAATTCCTTTTCTTTTATCGAAATAGATAGTAGAAACTATAAAAAAGAATGTACATAACTTACACATCCCTTTCCCTTTTTGGTACATTCTTTGTCATTTCAAACAATGTGCTTTTATACAAATTTAGAACTGGATAATTTATGAAAACTACACGAAAATCTCTCCAAATAAATTAAAATATAAAAATTTATGTTCCAAGTCATCTAGGGTAACCTAATTTACAATCCATTTATAGATCTGGAATATCTTTACTAATTTACCAATTTCTACAAATAAATGCTTGGGACTGATTTTGAATTTCCAAATCAGTTTGTACATATTATTCTAATTTTATTCATATCCTAAAACATTTATCCTGTCTTCTCTAAATAGTGATTCCTATTTCTCTATATTTTTGGTTTAGTTCTCACCATTCCTTATAAAACTGAAATTTCACAACCATGAAGTGCCAAATCCGAAATCTTTATTTTTGAAAATATAAACTTAGAAACATTTATCAAGAATTCAAATTTTCTTTGTTCCAAGAAGGAGTTAAATAATTTCCCTTCTTAAAAAAAATTTCTTTAAAGATTATTCCTTTAAAAGTTTGACTTTTAATTCATAATATTCAAAAATTGCTAGGTTTTAAAAAAGGAACTGTGATATTTTTTTGATGATAAAGACTTACTTCCTTTTAAAGTTGGTTTTTAACCCAAAACATTTGAAAACCCAATTATCATACCAAATAATCGTTCATAATTTTTTTTTCGAAATAATCTTGTATAACTTTTAAATAAAGGAAAATGGAGTAGACAATGATAAATCTCATCCTATTATTTCCTATCTCATTCCTTTTGCTTCTCTCCTATATTATTTTTAACTAGACTATTAATTCAACTACTAATAAATTCCTAATACCATTACTATCTATTTCGACTATTATTCTCTATATTTCAATATACGGGAATGTTCTTCCTACCTACCATATCGAGCATTCTTTTCCTTCTATTTTTTATTTTCCTATTTCAATCAAGTGTCATATCTATTTATACACCCATTAAAAAGGATTTTTAAAGAAAATAACTCTGACAACCTGGAATTTTCGGATATTTGAAATCAAAATATTTAATTGATTTTAAATATTAGAAGTTAATTTAACTTGAATTTCCAAATATCACCATTTATTTGGCAATTAAATTATTGAATTTAATTATTGGAAGTTGAGTAAAATATTGGATCTTCAGTTTTATGCTTGTTAAAAATATTTTAAAGGCTTATAAGATTTATATTAATAGTACTAAAGATAATGAACGCTTTAAAATTGAAATTAAAAGTGTTTTGTTCAGTTTCAAAAATATATCATTTAAATCGACATTTAAAATAGCCTTCCGAAGTATAGCCTTGAAATTCGATGAAACTAGTTCCATTAGATCCGTAATAGTGTATTATTATCGAATTTCAAATTTCGTAGTGTTTGGAGTTGACATGTGACCGTACGGGTTGTAAACATGCTGAATCTATATCGAAAATTTAATATAGTAAATGATTCCAAAAGCTATCTTCTCCATACGATCGAGTTAGGACTTGAAACCTTTTCTATTGCATTTGGAATAGGGATATAACATTACAAATGCCTAACAGCACGCTTCATTAGGAGTTCGAGATTTTAAGCTGCGGAATTCAAGGCGATTTAAATTTAAAATTTAAATGGTTTGACTGGTCAAAATGTTCACTTCAGCTGAAGTATTCACATCAAACCTTTTTCCTTTCAATTCACCATCACTATGGCAAACCAATTCCTTCACGCAACCTTCTTTTCACTTCAGTCCTTTAAAACACGCCACCTTTTTTTTCAAAACCACGATTCTACCTTTATAACATGTCTCCTCTTCATTTTGTAGGACTGAACACAGATTTAAGAGGAAAAAAATATAGCTTTCAGCGAATCCCTATTCCTTTTTCCCCCAAAATAAAAACCAAATCGCGCCCTTCTTTGTCAAATTCATGAAACCGAAATCCAATTGAACGAAATCACGATCTCTCTCCTTTCTTTCTCAAGTGACGCTCGATCGAAAAAGAACAAAAATTAGGGTGTTCGAGATCGCTTGGGGTATAAGCGTGGAAGCAGAGGTGACAAAGAGGTTGCGCTCGACATGACAATTCACGAATGGTGACTGGGTTGTGGATTGAGGAAGCTATTCGCGATTTAGGAAGCAATTTGATGCGGCGGCGTTTGAGGGAAGTATGGCGGTTGGGTCAGGTGCATCGCAAGTGACGGGCGCGTTCATCGATGGTTGTAGTCGAGATTGAGGTGGCTGCTTCGGAGGTAGGCAGTGAGGTTTTTTTTAGTTTCTTTTATTGATTATATATATACATATATTACAGGAAACAGGGAATATAAATATATATGGATAAGATTTTAATTTATAGTATGCAAAATAATATTCTAGTTTTGATTCTTTATATATATGTGTGTATATATATACAGTAAAGAAAATGTTATGTTTTGTTATCTACAGAGAATACAAAAGAAAAGTAATAAATATATATTTCAAATACACACACACACACACACACACACACACATATCTATTTTCACTTACTGTCTAATTTCAAAGTGTGCGTGTGTGTGTATACTCATACCTATATTAACTTAAACCTATATAGATAAAGAGAAGGATGTATTTATAGATAAGGTTTTGGAAAAAAATAAAAAATAAAAAATATATATAGAGATTCTAAATATTGAAGAGTTTATATCAAAATTAGATTTTTATATATATAAGTTAATTTTATAAGTGTATGTGTTTCAAAGAAAAATACGTATAAATGTAAATTATCTATATAAAATATACACACACACACACACACACACACACACACTCTTATTTTCACGTACTAGTTAATTTTAAAAGAGTGGAGTATGGAGATTAATTTGTCTAGCTAACCTATTTAATTGTCTTAGTCACTAAAAATAATTTATTAAAGGAAAATTAGTTTAAATTAAATCATTAAATGCTAATAGATTGTTTAGTTAGCCGAGATATTAATAAACCATGCAATGTTTGTTACAAGATCCAAAACCAAGAAGAAAATAGTCGAGATGGAAATGGGTTGCAAACAAAAGTTACAGGTGAGTTAATCTCACTCATTTGGATTACCATTTAAATTTAAAATAGTTAAATTTAAATTATTGGTTGAATGATTGAATTGACTGGATGTGATATTATTTATATTAGTATATACATATATATACATATTGGAGTGATTGATTCCCGCATTATATAGCGGATGAGACCCTATGCGCCCCACATAATAGTGGATGACCCCTTATACCGCGATATCCCCTTCTAAGTGGGGCTAGTATTTTATATTATGCTAACATCTATGGATGCAAGAAAACAGGTTAGAGGGACCCAACTGGATTCCCCAAAATGATTGAATTTATTTTATGTTCGGTAATGTCATTTATGTGATACTCTACGATGATTATATTGATTATATTGGGAATTGAAATTAGTGGATGCTTTGGTTTGACTTGATATATTTCGGGTATATTGGGATGTCAAAAACTTGAAGATTGGATTTTCAAAGGAAAATAAAAGAGTGAGTTCTAAGAAAAATAAATATAGTGAAATCGAATAAATTAAAGAATGAAATTGGGAAAGGATGAAAAGTTGATTTTTAAATTCTAATAAATAAATTCCCGAATATGGAAAGGAGGTTTTTGAATAAATGGGAATAAATGAGTTATTGAACTTAGGTGATATTATTTAAAGAAATAAAGGATTTATTTTTAAATTCACGGTTTAAAATAGTTTGGGAGAGATAAAGAAGAATTTTGGAAAAAATATATGAAATTGGTATTTTCAATTCAAATAAGATCTTAAATCATAATAAGGAAGTAAAATATGAAATTAATGAGTTTTGAAATAAAATTGAGTAAGTAAAGGAATTTGTTTTAAAATTAATTAAATTTTGGAAATCGATTTGGAAATTGATTTAGTGTTTGAAACGGTGTTTTAAAAGGAGAATAAGACTATGGAATTTATAAACTGGGTTTATAAAGTGAAAAAGATATCAGTGGATAATTGGAAGTATAAATTCATAGTGGGAATTTATAAAGGAATGAGTAATTTTCTTTAAAAATAAATAGTGGTTTTATTTTTAAAGGTGGAAAGGAAAATTTACGGGATTGAGACGTAAATTAAACTGGAAATAAGTCAAAAGGATTTATAAATGATTAGATGGTTATATAGGAATGGAAAGTGGAAATTTCTTGAAAGGCTATGTAAAGAAAGATTTTTAAGTATAAATTAGAAGTTTTAAAATGTTTTGAAGAAGAATGTTTTCTTTTGAGAAGTTTATTATTTAAATTGTCTAAGATTTTAAAGTAAATATATATTAATTTTGTTATAGTAGTAATTATTTTAAAGGTTAAATTAGCATTATAATTTAAGAGATAGTTACTAAATATTTATACTTTACATAAATGACTTTTATTTTAAAGGTAGTTTTGGCTAAGTTTTACTTGAAAATTATTATGGAATGTCATAAACATTATTTTGAATAAAGTCTTTTAAGTAGTTTTTATTTTAAAATGTTTTAAAGTATATATATTTTTGGATAAAGTGATTTAAATTATTTAAAATCTAATTATTAAGACATGGTGCTTTTTAGTAGAAATAAAACAATTTTTTGAATGATTGTTTAATTTGATAGTTAAATAATTGACTATCAATATTGACCAATGCGCTGATTATTTCGAAGAGACCAGGATCGAGATTAATTTTTCGAAAACCAGTTCAATCCAGTTTGAACATTTTCGTGAGGAAGACAAGATCTTGGAATCGAAGATGGAGCAGTGAAGTACAAGGGCTAATCCCTACTAATCTTGAGGGTGATTTCGAAATGGATGTAGTAGGAGTAGTGCCTTCGATTCCGTTCGGACCGAGAACAGACTTGTATGGATGAATGCTATCGGAACATCGTCAGGAGGACGATGAGCATTCTAAGTGAATGTGTGCTAAAAAGGTAACGCATAGCCTCGAGCCTCATCAACCGGCATTGGCTAAAACTGGGGAGGTGCAGCAAGGTTAAGTGGTTAGCAACCAATTAGGGTAAGGTCGTCCCTGTCTAGATGTCCCTATTATTCGGCTATGTGGGTGGTTGCTGATCCCAACTGCGGGGTGATCTTATTCGGACTATCCAGTAAGGAGTAGCTCCGGTCTTATGTTGCAGGGGATCAGGGTGGATCCTCGCTACGCTGATCTAGACTAGGTACTGTGACATGTGGTACCCCAATAGCCCTGCCATTGTATGAAATCCAATATCCAATAAGCGCCTGTATGGTTTTGATTGTGCCCAACTATTGCTGAAACATGAGATGCAAACATTTCAACTAGATTCTATTTTGCTTTCTATAGACACTATTATAATATTAGACGGATTTGATAAAAATGTTTTGGTTATCGTCAGGTAAAAACCTAGCATGCTTATTTGTGGCGTGGTCTTACTAGATACCTTTGATTTCGACGAATTTTGGAAACTTTTATAATCCAATTGAGTGTGTTTTCTCACGCTGGTTTTCCAAACCGACTCGGCTTTTATTTCACTATAATTCTCGGGTTAGACCGAGTATGATAGAGTGCAGATTATGGATGGACTACTATGGAGCTCGGGGGATGTGCTGGATGGCGAGACGTATCATACGTATTTGATGCATATTCCGTTGTGTATGGTTAACTGCATAGTCAGTTTTTGTGAGGACAGGTGACAACTGTCCAGTTGTGTGCTATGAATTGTGTTGTAATGATGTAATGTATATAATAAATACAGTTCTTTTTGTATAAAGATAAGTCATTTAAGTATTATATATTGTTCCGCTACGATTGTAAGATTCTGTTATTATTTTCTACTTGTTTTTCTCCTTCCACCCCTTCTTCTTATCCTTATGGTCTGATTTTCCGGCATTCAATTGTTCGGCATTTAATACAGTGGACGTATTGATGTCGATTTTCGGGCATCGAAAAATTGGGTCATGACATTTGGTATCGAAGCTGAAGGTTAAGCGAGAATCTTGGCTCTGGTGGGGATTACTCATTAAAAATAGAGTCTGTAGTACTCTAAGAATGAGTTTGAGTGTATTAATAGATATGAGCTCGTATTTGTTAGTGAATATAAATTATTTTATATTATGTCGACTTATCGATTGAGTGTTTATGAATTCTGGTCGATGCAGTCTGGACAACTGTATCGATAGGGATTTCTAAACTCTTAAACTAGGCGAACCGATACAGCACTATTTTTAAAAGTGGGTAAATGAAATAAATTTTCCCAAATTATTTTTGTACATAAAAGAAATAATTTTTGTAAATTATTATAGTATATGGTAGCTTGGTTGTTAGGAAGTGATAATATTAAAATATTACCATTGTTGTGTGGAAATTGAAAAAAAAATAACAATGTTATAACCAAAGTTAAGAAACAATTTCTATAATAGAATGAGATTTGTAAATGTGAATTATAAATATGATTTATAATTGAAATGAGATAAAATTCCAGGAGTAATGATTGAATGGATTAAAAGGGTTTTGAAATTTAAAAATTTGGGAAATTTAATTTCCTTTGGGTTGAAAATGATTTTCAAAAAGGTTTTGAAGAAAGAATAGTGATATTATTTTGGAAATGTTTTTGAATTGGATTTGAAATCTGGTGAGATTTGAAATTTAAAAATATTTGAAGGGGTTTTAAAGAGATAAAAGCATTGAACTCTTTTCGGTCGTTGGAAAATAACTTCGGTGATGACTGCAACATCATCGATGTTCATTTTCGAGTTTCCAAGGAAGGAATTGCTGCCCGAATGTTTTGAATTGGGATTGTTTGCGAAATTGAGTCTGATTTTTAAAAAGTTTAATTTTGGACATAATTGATTTCAAAAATGATCTTGAAATGTTGAGAAATTGTTTAAAAGACTCAGGAATCTTATTTAAAACGTTCATGGAATGGAAATAAGTTGGGAAACTTATAAAAGTTAAAATTTTGAATTAAATTGAAGTGTAACTGAATCAAGTATGATAAAAGTAAATTTAAGGAAAAAGTCTAAGTAAGCTTAATGAATGGTTATTGAAATAAAATTTACTAAGTGTGAAATAAATTTGTAAATGAACAAATGAATTTACATTTCTAGTAAATGAAATTGAAAACTGGACATTGGAGTTAAATTTGAATTGTGTGATATGGAAAGTTAGTCAATTTGGACTAAATAAGATAAAGGATTGAAATAAAATTAGTAAGTAAACTAATTGATTTGAATGAGTAAGCAAGTGAATTGAAAATGAATATTGGGAGGATATTTAATTTAAATTGTAAGTAAATGGAACTTAAACAAAATATTCGAATTCATTTTAAGTTGAGTTAAGTGAAATTGTAAAATTTATTCAAAGTAGTCTAAAAATAATTAAAGTTTGAAATGAAATCCGTTAAGATTTAAAATAAATTAGTAAGTGGAACTAATTAAAGAAATGATTAATTAAATATGGTTTGAGATGAGATGAACTGAATTCAATATTTAAAAACGAAAGGTAAATTGAATTCATGTGGAATTGGAGATCCAATTTGAATAGAAGTAGATATAAACTAAAGTGATAAGGTGAACAGAATTCAATATTAAGTTTGAGTTGGAAATAAATTAAGAATTAAAGATAAATTGAATTCAGAAAGCAATTGAAATTTTACGTCAAATGGAAATAGGTATATGAACCAAAGTGGTGAAGTGAAAATAAATATAAGAAAATAATTATATTGAACTTAAGAAATGAATGGTGAAATTCTTAAGTAAATTTGGTATTGGAAAAATACTAAGTTAGTATTTGAATAAGGATTTAATAAAAATGTGTGAAATGATAAGTGTGAATAAGCGTATGTAAATCAAAATAATTGTGAATTAAAAGAGAATTGATATAACTAATAATTAATTGGAATAAATACGTAGCATGTACGTATATTATTTTATTCGCATAACTATTTGATCCAGGTTTGAGCACAAAATTTCGAGATAGTTAAATCGATCCGAGTTGGATTTTTCACTCGATTTTTGATGGCAAATTCTGGATATGAATTTTTGATTGATTCTGGAAATTCTTTAACATAGTTATGGCTATGCAAGGAGAATGGCGATTTCTGATCAAGAAACCAGATCTGAGTCCGCACTAGGAAGTCGGATGGACGATACTAGTTCGGAAGTGAAATCGTGTGATCGAGTGAGCGATTGAATTTGGTATGCATACGATGATATATGTGCATCGTATGGGCTTGAATGAAATAGATATTTCAACTGTTGTAAAGAAATGTATAAAATGATTTTGAATGCTGTGATTGGATACTATTGCTAAGTAGGATAAGCGTTTTAAAAGAAAGAAAATTAGTGTTTTGAATTGAGAAGATAAATTGAATTGCTCGACAAAAAGGTATGTATTTAAATTTCTGTATGAAATTTGATAATTTTCTGGTCTAGCCACTTGGTTTTTTGTTTGCTTTTGAGATCTAGGTCCCGTAGAGGCATTTTATAGTTGTACCAAGCTTGCCGTGCGAAGGAGACGCTGACGAAATTTTTCGAAAATTTAAAGAGATAGAAAATTTTGATAATTTAAAATTTGGTTTTAAATTTAAATTTGAATTGTTGAGTAAATAATATTGTTTGGAAGTTATGGTTGAGTGTAGGAATTTAGCAAGAGTGTCTTTAATAAAAAGATTGTTTTTGGTGTTGCTAAAAACTGTTTGGTTTTGGGAAGTTATTATGAACTATTTAGATTGGGAAATAATTAACGGGTTATGGATCATTCTTCTTAACTAGTAATTTTGGGAAAGAAATTCTTTTAAGGGGGAGGAAAGCGACGACCCTGAATTTTTAGATATTTGAAATCGAAATATTTAATTGAATTTAAATATTCAGAAGTTAGTTTAACTTGAATTTTCAAATATCACTATTTATTTGGCAATTTAGTTATTGAATTAAATTATTGGAAGTTGGGTAAAATATTGGATCTTCAGTTTTATGCTTGTTAAAAGTATTTTAAAGGCTTATTATATTTATATTAATAGTACTGAAGATAATGAAGGCTTTAAAATTGAATTTAAAAGTGTTTTGTTCAGCTTTAAAAATATATCGTTTAGATCGACATTTAAAATAGCCTTTCGAGGCACAGTCTCGGACGACGAAACCAATTCCATTGGATCCGTAATATTGTATTATTATCATATTTCAAATTTCGTTGTGTTTGGAGTTGACATGTGACCATAAGGTTTGTAAACGCGCTGAATCTATATCGAAAATTTAATATAGTAACTAGATCCAAAATCTATCTTCTCCATACGATCGAGTTAGGACTCGAAACCTTTTCCATTGCATTCGGAATAGAGATATAACATTATAAACACCTAGTGGCATGCTTCGTTAAGAGCTCTTGATTTTAAGCTATGGAATTCGAGGCGATTTGAATTTAAATTTAAAATTTAAATGGTTTGACTGGTCAAAATGTTCGCATCAGCTGAAGTATTCACATCGAACCTTTTTCTTTTAAATTCACCATCACTGTAGCAGAGCAATTCCTTCACGCAACCTTCTTTTCACTTCAGTCCTTTAAAACACGCCATCTTTTTTTTTTCAAAACCACGAATCCACCTTTATAACATGTCTCCTCTTCATTTCAAAGGACCGAACACAGATTTAAGAAGAAAAAAATGTATGTAGCTTTCAGCAAATCCCTGTTCCTTTGAATGAATTCATGCCCTCCTTTGTCAAATTCATGAAACCAAAATCCAATTGAACGAAATCACAATCTCCCTCTTCTTTCTCTAGTGAAGTTCGATCGAAAAAGAACGAAAATTAGGGTGTTCGAGATTGCTTAGGGCACAAGCGTGGAAGCAGAGGTGACAAAGAGGTTGCGCTCGACCTGACAATTTACGAATGGGGACCGGGTTGTGGATCGAGGAAGCAGTTCGCGATTTAGGAAGCAACTTGATGGGGCGACGTTCGAGGGAAGTATGGAGGTTGGGTCAGGTACGTCGTGAGTGACGTGTGCGTTCGTCGATGGTTGTAGTCGAGATCGAGGCGGCTGCTTCGAAGGTAGGCAGTGAGGTTTTTTTAGTTTCTTTTATTGATTTTATATATATACATGCATTATAGGAAACAGGGAAAATATAAATATATATGGATAAGAGTTTAGTTTACAATATGTATAAGCATATTCTAGTTTTGATTCTGTATATATGTATATATATATAGTAAAGAAAAAGTTCTATTTTGTTATCTACAGAGAATACAAAAAAAGTAATAAATATATATATGCATACACATACATATCTATTTTCACTTACGGTCTAGTTTCAAAGTATAAATATATGTATACACACACACACACTCATACCTATTTTAACTTAAACGTATACAGATATAGAGAAGGATATATTTATAGATAAGGTTTTGGGAAAAAATTAAAAAAATTAAAAAATATATAGAGATTCTAAATGTTGATGAGTTTATATCAAAATTAGATTTTTGTATATATAAGTTAATTTTATAAGTGTATGGGTTTCAAAGAAAAATACGTATAAATGTAAATTATCTATATAATATATAGATACATACATACATACATACATACATACATATTTTCACGTACTAGTCAATTTTAAAAGAGTGGAGTATGGAGATTAATTTTTCTAACTAACCTATTTAATTATCTTAGTTATCAAAAATAATTTATTAAAGGAAAATTAGTTTAAATTAAATCGTTAAAAGCTAATATATTGTTCAATTAGCCGAGATATTAATAAACCATGCAATGTTTGTTACAAGTGAGTTAATCTCACTCATTTGGATTACCATTTAAGTTTAAAATATTTAAATTTAAATTATTGGTTGAATGATTGAATTGATTGGATGTTATATTATTAATAATAATACATACATACATACATATATATATATATATATATATTGGAGTGATTGATTCCCGCATTATATAGCGGATGAGACCTTGTGCGCCCCGCATAATAGCGGATGACCCCTTATACCGCGATATCCCCCTCGAAGTGGGATTGGTATTTAATATTGTGCTAACATCTATGGATGCAGGAAAACAGGTTGGAGAGATCCAACTGGATTCCTCAAAATGATTGAATTTATTTTATATCCAGTAATGTGATTTATGTGATAATCTGTGATGAGATTATTGATTATATTGGGAATTGAAATTATTGGATGCTTTGATTTGACTGGATATATTTTGGGTATATTGGGATATCAAAAATATGAAGATTGGATTTTTGAAGGAAAATAAAAGAGTGAGTTCTAAATAAAATAAATATTGTGAAATTGGATAAATTAAAGAATGAAATTGGAAAAGGATAAAAAGTTGATTTTTAAATTCTAATAAATAAATCCCGAGTATGGAAAGAATATTTTTAAATAATTGGGAATTAATGAATTATTAAACTTAGGTGATATTATTTTAAGAAATAAAGGATTTATTTTTAAACTCAAGGTCAAAATAGTCTGGGAGAGATAAAGAAGAATTTTGAAAAAAAATATAAAATTGGTATTTTCATTTTAATTAAGATTTTAAATCATAACAAAGAAGTAAAATTTGAAATTAATGAGTTTTGAAATAAAATTGAGTAAGGGAATTTATTTTAAAAATGAAGTAAATTTTGTAAATCGATTTGCAGATTTATTTTGTGTTTGAAACTGTGTTTTAAAAGGAGAATAAGACTATGGAATTTATAGGTTTATAAAGTGAAATAAGATATAAGTGGATATTTGAAAGTATAAATTCACGGTGGGAATTTATAAAGGAATGGGTAATTTGCTTTAAAAATAAATAGTGGTTTTATTTTTAAAGGTGGAAGGGAAAATTTACGGGATTGAGACGTAAATTAAACTGGAAATAAATCAAGAAGGATTTATAAATGATTGGATGGTTAAATTGGAATGGAAAGTGGGAATTTCTTGAAAAGCTAAGTGTATTTTTAAAGAAAGATTTTTAAATATAAATTAGAAGTTTTAAAATATTTCAAAGAAGAATGTTTTCTTCTGAGAAGTTTATTATTTAAATTGTCTAATATTTTAAAGTGAATATTTATTAATTTAGTTATAGTAGTAATTATTTTAAAGGTTAAATTAGCATTATGATTTAAGAGATAGTTACTAAGTATTTATACTTTATATAAATAACTTTTATTTTGATTTTGGCTAAGTTTTACTTGAAATTTATTATGGAAATTCATAACTATTATTTTGAATAAAGTCTTTCAAGTAGTTTTTATTTTAAAATGTTTTAAAGTATATTTTTTTTAGATAAGGTGATTTAAATTATTTAAAATCTAAGTTATTAAGACTTGGTGCTTTTCAGTAGAAATAAAACAATCGTTTGGTTGATTGTTTAATTTGATAGTTAAATAACAGACTATCAATAATGGCCAATGCGTTGATCGTTTCGAAGAGACTAGGATTCAGATTAATTTTCGAAAACCACTTCGATCCGGTTTGACCGTTTTCTTGAGGAAGACAAGAGCTTGAAGTCAAAGATGGAGCAGTGAAGTGCAAGGGCTAATCGCTACTAATCCTGTGGGTGATTCAAAAATGGATTTAGTAGGAGTAGTGCCTTCGGTTCCGTTCGGACCGGGAACAGACTTGTATGGTAGAATGCTATCAGAACATCGTCAAGAGGATGATGAGCATTCTAAGTGAATGTGTGCTATAAAGGTAACGCATAGCCTCGAGCCTCATCAACGGAGAATGGCTAAAACTGGGGAGGTGCAGCAAAGCTAAATGGTTAGCAACCAATTAGGGTTAGGTCATTCCTGTCTAGATGTCCCTTTTATTCGGCTGTTTGGACGGTTGCTGATCCCAGCCGTGGGGTGATCTTATTCGGACTCTCCAGTAAGGGGTAGCTCTGGTCTTGTGTTACATGGGATCAGGACGGACCCTCGGTACGCTGATCTAGACCAGGTACTATGACGGACGGTACCCCAGTAGCCCTACCATTATATGGAATCCAATCTTCAATAAGCGTATGTACGGTTTTGATTGTGCCCACCTATTGCTGAAATGTGAGTTGCAAGCATTTCAGCTAGATTTTATTTTACTTTCTATAGACGCTACTACAATATCAGATAAAAACCTGGCATGTTTATTTGGGGCGTGGTCCTACGAGATACCTTTGATTTCAAAGAATTTTGAAAACTTTAATAATCCAATTGAATGTGTTTTCTCACGTTGGTTTTACAGACTGACTCGGGTGTTATTTCACTATAATGCTCGGGTCAGACCGAGTATTATAGAGTGTAGATTCTGGACAGACTGCTATGAAGCTTAGGGGATGTGCTGGATGGCGAGACGCACCACACATATTTGATGCATATTCCGCTGCGTATGGTTGACTGCATAATCAGTTTTTGTGACGACAGGTTATGATAACTGTCCAGTTGTGTGCTATGAATTGTGTTATACTCTGATGATGTAATATATGTAACAGATACAATTCTTTTTGTATAAAGATTAGTCATTTAACTATTATATATTGTTCTGCTGCGATTGTAAGATTCTGATATTGTTGTCTACTTGTTTTTCTCCTTCTACCTCCTTCTTCCTTCCCTTACGGTCTGATTTTCCAGCATTCCATTGTTCGGCATTTAATACAATGGACGTATTGATGTCGATTTTCGGGCGTCAAAAAGTCGGGTCGTGACAAGAACTTTCAAATCTATAAAGTAGGAAAAATCATCGAGTCTAACCTACGTTCAACTTTACATTTATTTCAAAAATAAAAATTCTTTTATCAAAAATCTTTAGACCAAAAGATTTTTGACTTAATCTATTTTAAACTAAGAATTCCAAGAATATAAAATCCTTTTTAAGTTAAAACATTTTAACTCAACAATTCTAAAAAAACTATGAATTTCCAAATTTCCTTGCTCTTTCAAAATAAAAAAATTCTAATAAATCCTTTGAAAAACCCATTTAAAAAGTTCGAAGGAATTTACCGAAAATCTTTTATCAAATTCTTTAATATATTGTTGGATTTAGGAATTGACTTTGATTGTCCTTTCTATTAAACTTTTACCCAATCTTTATTAGAATATGTTTATCTTCTTGTGATGATTGATCTACATCTTCTTACAGATTCCACTCCTTCTTTACATCTTACTTTCGGATGTTTATAAATATATTACCCTATAATACTTTATTACTATCTAACTTGTTTATTCATTATTTTTATAAATGTCGCTTGTCCGTAATATATGACAACTATTTTAATCAAATGAATTTTTTAAAGACATTTATTTATTTGTTATAACTTTTCCTATTATGCCTTCCTTATTTATCCATAACTACCTAAATAATTTCTTCAATTAGTTACATCCTTATTAAATTCTTGTAACTCCTTATTTATTCCATATTTATTGTCTTATTAATTTTGGAGTTACAATTTTTTCCATCCACATTTCCTATACCTATTACTTATTAGACGATTTATATTAATGTTCTAATTGCATCAAATGTGAACATCGATGTGTATTATGCTTATAGAGTTCACAATTATAAATAAGCCTAGGTCAAATAAAGTAGTCAAGTATCATTCAACTTTTGGGGAGCTTCTATACACTGCGCTCATGCACTTCTTAGTCCAATCCTTACGGTACGACCTCCACCCCATAGGTGATCGGGATAGGAATATAAATTTAAATCTATTTATTTTTCCCAACTCATAGTCACTTCACCTATTCTTTTGGAATTTGGTCGCAACTACTTCTATATTGGAATTTATGGAGTTAGGTGTATGTTTAAAGTAAGAATTTACAGGGTAGGGTTTAGAAAAATACTTTCAAAAATAACAAGTACACCTCTCATAGGTATACATATCCTCGTTGATCGGGTAATATAAGATCTAATACCAAATATAACAACTCGTCCTGAAACAGACCTAAATTCCAACCTAGAAAATGCTTATCGAAACTCACACTTGTTCTGAAGCTGGGTGCTGATTGGTAAAAAGAAAAACTAGAGCTGTTTATCTATATATTCATATCTCACAGCGGAAGCACAAAATATATAATAATAACAATAGTACCCATTTCATTATAAATTTAAAATGTCATAAAAACTATAACACAAAACTAATAATAACCATTACATATCTGCGATACATCCTATTTAAAATACAAAAGTTTCCAATGGGTATATTTGAAAATAACATGGATTGATAAACCGCTATAAGCTTTCTTCATGCCTTTGCCTTCAACATCGTCATCTTTCCAAACATGTGTTGTAATGAGGAGGGAGTCTGAACAACATATTTCTTGGGAATAAAAATCTCGTACCTTATTATAGTAGTACTTGGGCAGTACAATTTGAATAGCAACATGACTTGCGCATTTTGCCTACATCCTACATTTTTTCAAATATAAGCCCAAAGGCATTCCAAATATAAGTCTAAATGGCTTTCCAAATATAAGGCCACAACCATCTTGTTTTTAACCCAGTGACACCTATCTATCATTAATAATATCTTGTCAATGTAAGATATTGTACCAAGTCACTTAACACCTTTTAATGGGAACTCGGTAGACTCTATCCATCTAATACCTCTTTTGAGGCAAGTCCCCGTCCTTTAATACCTATCCTAAGGTGGACTCCACACTATAACTATCAAGCTGACATTGCACGGAATCTCTTCTACCACTTAGTACTCCATATCGAAGTGGGCCCTTTCTTGAGATATCCTCTACCATGTCTAACTCATATCCCCGACCATTTACTACTTCCTACATATGAAAGGTGTAGGCCCTCACGCAGCCACTTAATACCTTTAATCCCCAAAGCAGGTCCTCCGTATTATGACTCTTACCCCACAGTGAAGTCTCACATTAGTCTGACTATTTGTAAGTATTGGTAGCCAAATTATCTAGGCAGATTTATCTTTCATAATTTGGACCTAACTTCATGTCATCCATAGTTTCTTATTATAGATAACACCTCACGTCGATTCGAAAGTCACACTACCGATATCCAGCATAGCTTAACAGACTTCTTTATGCTTTTAACTGACCTCACATCTCTATAACTTAATCAAAATCTATAAACTATCTACATATATTATCACACACGTCGTATTATTAAGGCTTTGTAAGAAATCTTTCTTATTTTGCCTTTACCATTTACTTTCCTATGGATCGTTTAATAATAATAAATAGCCTATTAAATGTGCAATTAATACGTTATAATTATACATCATTTATGCTTATATATATACACACATACATATACATACATATAAACACATATATACATACATTCACACATATAAATATGTGCTTAGGGATTTCTAAGCGTGCGAAGTTTACGCCCTAAAATAATTTTTAAACGTCAACTCTTTCAAAATTAAACAAGTCTTGTTTCTATATTTTCAATATACCATAAATCAAATCAATAGAGTTGTATACAAATAAATTTCGAACTCAACCTATTTTATTCAAATAATGGAATAAATTGGAAAACTTACAATTTCAATTACTTTTGACGCTCTATTCAATTTCTTTTTACATGAAATTGGACAAAGAGAATTTCTATTAAAATTTTGGAAATAAGAAGTGCAAACTATGAATAAGAATTCGTACCATACATACCATTTCCTAATTAAAACCCTTAATCAAATCCAAAGAAAAGGAATAAAGTGTAATAGAAGGTAAAAGCAGCAAAATTGCAAATCTTCACAAAATTTATTATTTTAATATAAACAGTTGAGATTCCAACCTAGAATTAACATTTCACCTTAGGGGGGTTTTAGGGAGTTTTAATGTAATATTCTCATAAACCAAAACTCCTCAATGCATATTTCAAATCCAAACTACACTAATCAATAACTAAAATAGAAAGACTACGATTTTCACTCATTGTAGGTCTGTAGCTTTGCTACCTTTTGGATTTTACATGCTTTTAATAATCTCTTTCAGATCTTTTCTTTTTGATGTATACAGTAAGGAATTTGAATATGCGTTAGATCCAAAAATTATGGGTTCGAAAGAGAATAGTTTTACAAAATAAACAATAAACAAAAATAATCACATATGATTCCTTAAATGAAATCCGAAAAAAGTTTTTCTGAATCTTTGAAGAGACAATCTGATAGAGCTTTTATAGGTTCCTTAAATAATTTGTGAATAAAAGTGAGGGGGCAAGGCTCTTATTTATAATGACTGAAATGCACTAGAACCATCGAATTTAAGTCGGTTTAAAATAATATAACTTGGTACAATCATGGTTGTAAAAGCCCTAGCCACCACAACCTTAATCGGTCGACAACCGCTACCCACCGATCAATCACTAGTGGTCAACTGTGAGTGGTGGACCTGTCCTCACATTTAGTGATATTTTGTTACCATTGTTTCAATTATTTTATTCCTTAATAACTTTTTAATGTTAACGTTAATTTTAATGATTACTTAGCCCCTAAGTTTAATTATGTGAACTTTCAAATTTCAAGTTTAAGAATTATTTAATTATTTGAGTTTTATTTCCATGTAAATTATTTTAAATCCGAAAACATCAAAAGTCCATAAATTTTCCGTTTGAGCCTCATTTTCAATATAATTTATACGGAAATTAATCAGAATTTCACCACAAACACTATGGCATAAGTTTCGTGGTCAATTTCTAGCTTTTGCAATATTTTCATTTTTAACCTTATCTTAATTAATTTATCAAATTTATTTATTTATTATTAATTTTTACTGGGTGTTGTAAACGAAGATTATAGAAATCTAGAAGGGAAGGCATTTGTATGGATGATGCCAATAGTAGAAGTGTTAGATTGGCCAAGAAGCTACAAGAACATATTTAAAGACTTAGGTCTGAATGTTGTGTAGAAGAAAGATTGGCATCGAGATAGTTAAAGGAAGATGCACTAGATTGGTGGGAGATAGTAGTTGCTGAGAACCTAGAGGAGGAGATCACTTAAGAGCAGTTCAAAGAGAGGTTTGAAGCGCAATTTATATCAGAATCCCAACATATTGTGCTATTGAGAAAATTTATTAATCTAAAGCAGGGTGACCTTACTACAAAGAGGTACATCGAAAATTTTATTGGCTAAGTACATTCGGGAAATCATTAATACACCGATGAAGAAGATTAAAAAATTTATCAAGGGATTGAAGCAAGGTTTAACTATAAGGTGATGAATCATTTAGCTTCCATTTGAGTTTTTTGTTGAAATGGCTAGAAGTTATGATGTGATGTACAGGAGTAAAGGAGTGTGGAAGTGAAACCCAACGCAGAGTAGAAAAAGAAATTTAATCCATACGGCAAAGGAAAGAAAGGAGCAAGGAAGGGAATGCAGTTGCTAACACAAAGGTTGTATGCTTCAACTATGGACCGAAGGGGAATTATGCTTCTAGATTCCCTCTGCCTAAGGAATCTTGGAATATGAAGTCTTTTAAGTGTGATAAAGCAGGACATTTGAAGAAGGATTATCCAGAGCTTAAAGCGTTGGTTTATGCTTTGAAGGGACCAAAGGAAGGACCATCCGTCGAGGAAAGAGGCAAGGGGAAAATCATGGAATGTATGACTTTGATTTTCGACATTTCAATTAGACTATTATTTGATACAGGTGCTACACATTCATTTTTAGTTGTAAACTTGGTTGATAGACTTAGGTTAGGAGACGCCTATTTAGTCACTTCCATACATGTAGCAAATATGATGGGGGTTATAGCACTCTCGGATTGAGATGCACAGACCTAGGAACTGGGTTAGGTGAGTGTAAGTTTTCTTATGATCCTTATGTGTTTTACTTTGTAAGCTTCGGGATTATTTAAGGATTGATGGTTAGAGAAGTATAATGCAAGGGTGCACTATGTTAAGAGGATGATTACTCTTAGCCACCTCGAACGTATAGGTAGAGTGCATGTCGTCTTGGAAGAATATGGAGAACTACACATGAGTGTTTTATTTTCTTAGCTTCGGAAGAATAAGGACTCGAAGTAGTACGGGTAGTGAAGGAGTTTCAAGATGTGTTTGAGCCAGCTTTTGGGTTACTGCCCCTGAAGGCAGTAGAATTTCAAGTACATTTACTACTATGGACTGAACCATTTAGTCGACCCCCAAATAGAATTCCATGAAAGAGATGGAGGAGTTAGGAAGCAATAGGCAAATTTTGCAGGAAAGAGCTTCATAAGGCTGAGAAGTTCACCTTAGTGGAAGCAGCAGTGTTTGTAAAGAAGTCCAATGGGCCATTATGATTATGCTCTGACTATCGGGAGGTGAATGAAAGGAAGGTGAAGAATAGGTATCCTTTGCCGAGAATTGATGATCTGTTTGATTGGTTAAGTGGATCTAAGTTTTTTTCACAGTTGGATTTGGCTACAGGGTTCCATCAACTAAGAGTGGTGGAGAAAAGCATTCAACTGTGTTCAAAATAAGATGTTGAGTGGTTGGTTATACCGTTTGGCTAACCAATGCACCTATATTTTTTGTAGACTTAATGAATAAGACCTTCCAAGATAAGCTGGATAGATATGTGTTGGTGTTCATAGTTGACATCTTAATTGTTGATGCCAAAAATAGATCAACGCCCGAGAATGAGTTATAAGGAACCTATGAGACCTAGATCAGGATGATAGTACTGAAAATAAAAGAAAATTAACAAGGAGACACAAGATCTTAATAGTGGTTCGGCAATTTTTGTCCTACGTCCACTTTATAGTTTTATTGATTATGAATCTGAGAGAGTTTGTATAAGATTACAGAGAATTAGAGTTACAAGTACAAAAGGTTGACAAGTTCTAAGGCTAAAATTATCGAGAGAAGCTGCCATGGTAACTATTGTGAGGGAGGAAGATGATGAAGGGCAATGGAGTCCCACATCCAAAGTGAACTTGAAAGAGCAGGGTTAAGATCCTATTTTGGTTGCACTATGGTTTGTATTTAGAGGGAAACAAAGATGCTGGGTTAGAATCCCACTTGCAGTAGAGTCCAGATGTTAGCCCAACACACGAGAGAGCTTGGAGACAATCAAGTTAAAATAATATCTCGGTACCGAGTTATTTGACTCTATGGCTTTCTTCAGTGGAAATTGCTCCAGCTCTTTTGCTCTGCTCTTATATATTCAAGTTAATGTGATCCACGTTATTTCGTCATCTTTTGGTTGATTCTAGTGATCTTCCATCAACACTTGAACTATTCTGCTTTCTTGACTTTCTTCTTATCAATCCTTCGAATTAGTCATCAAAAATCTTGGAGAACACTTGGTCACGATTCGATGGAGTAAGGCATGTAAAAAAATTGGAAGGTTATTGAAGGAAGGAAAATAACTCGGTACTGAGCCAAACATCTCAGCACTGAGTTGTTTCCTCAGCTCCATCATAGGTGAAACTTTTTCGAGTTGTTTCTCTGCCTCTTCTAATTATGCTTCCAAGTTTATAGGTCATTTCATCTTCGGCTTAACATTCAAACTTCTATTGACTACTTCTTGGTTAAAAACCCGATTAACATTTTCCCTCCAGAGGATGCTTTCGTTGAAAACAAAGCATGCTCTAGATTGAGATAAATCCTGGGCTACTATCCTGTAAATTCTTGTTAATTGTTTGAGTATTGTTTTGAGGCACTGCTTTAACCTGGTAAATTTTCCTTTAACTGTTTGTCTTGGTTATAGTTGAAATTCCCTTCTTTTGCATTAATGTTGTAATCTGCACTCCAGAGACCACTTCACGCTTTAGGTTGGCACATTAATCCTCTGCGATGTTTTCTCAATGACACGGGGGAAAGAAAACAACTCGGTACAGAGTTATTTAACTCGGTGCCGAGTCATTTGGTTTCCCCAAAGCCTGTATATTCCAACATTAAGAATTTTTTTAGTTTAATTTTCATTTATTATCTACTTTGCATCCGAGCCTTCCTGTCTTCTACACAGGCCTTCTTCTTCTCCATGACTCTAACCAATTCCTCCGATCTAACCAACCGTCGAGCTGTTTTAGCACTACCACCACCTTATGTCCACACCTCAAACTGCTCCTCGCTACTCAACAATGTCATCGCCACCAGATCCATCATCTGTAAAGCTCGGGCTCGATCAACTCAAAACCCTAGCACTGAACTGATTTGAATTTTAAGGTTGGTGGTGGTTGGAGTTATAATGATGGTGATGGTATTGGGGGTTTGGTCGATTGCACTTAAAGAGAGATGGGTGAATTTTGGGTTGTGTTTGATCAATGGTGATACTGAATTTTCCCCCAGTCGAATGCACATGGTTCTGGAGATAAGTCCTGCTCTCTGGATTCAACCATGCCTTTTCAATAATTTGCCAAGTCTCCTTGCCATTAGCATCCTAGTGCGATGAATTTATCCAAAATTGAATGTATCGAATGATCCCATCGCATTGCTTTTGACTTTTCTACCCTTCCAGTGATCTTGAATAGAACAGCTTTATGTGTTGTTCTGGATAATGGCTCCGTTATCGATTACTCATTGATAATATGTAAGTTCCAAAATAAAATTTCAGAGTATGATGCAACTTGTTTTTCTAGCATAAGTAAGTTATCTACATTTGATGGCCCGTTCAAGGTGTACGGGACACTCGGCTCACACTGCTTAGATCAACAAAACTGTACTTGCCTCGGTCAATATTCAAAATCCGATTAGTCAAAAATGTCAACATCTTTTGGATTCTGGGCATTACTCACATGGGTTTATTATTCAAAATAAAACATACCTGACAATGTTGAACGCCTAGTTTAATTGTTCAAAATGACTTGTTGGCCACCCTATCTTAAGTCTGGTGAAGGAATGTCCACTCTACTTTAAGTTAGGTCTTCTACAGTTCAGGCTTCGCCTTCCATTCCTACAAGCCTAAGCCATATTGAAAATCCTGAATCCCGAAGTCAAATAGTTCCAATCATGCCAATAGTGGGTCGACTACCTTCGAGATTGAGAATCATAAACAACCAATCAGAGAAGGTGCCTTTTATCCTATCTACCCGATCGCCTTAAAACATGTCTCCAACATGGCATCCCTGAGGATGATGCACATCTGCCAACAAGGGTTGAATTCACTAATAACTCACCTCCAAACATCACAACATGCAATCAGTATATGCGCTTGGGCAGTGCCGTCCCGCCATTTAATCCTTTTTTATGATGGCGATGCATGAACTTGGACTAGCTCCATTCAAAGTTCACCCAAACGTCTATTCTCTTCTAAGTTTGTTGTACGTCCTCTTCATGAATAGAATCAATCTGTCTTTGAAATTCAATAAGATGACTTATTTCCTACAATTCAGAAAAGGCGGGATTCCCCACCCTATCTAATATTAGAGGCACGAAAGGGATGTAAAGTGATTGAAAAACTCCATAACATTTGTTTTGCCTTCAAGAATGAATATTTCTTCATGCGATTCCGACACAATTTTAATCATCTTTGGCTTTGTGGATGTACATTTCTTTTCCCTTGCTCGTCCCATGGTAGAACTTTTAAGTTTCTAACTTTACGTGTGTTTCCTTATTGGCTTCCTAGCTCATGATGATAGTGAGGAGCATGAGAGAATACTCAATGCTATGAAGGTAGTTAGATTCAATCAACGCACCATCGCATTCCTCTTGACAAATGAAAATTTATGGGAGTGTCAACTGCTTTATCTTCAAAGATTTGTCGTCATTGAGTCCCTAGTGCAAAACAACTCTAGGGCTCATATTCGTTCTTTTGGCCCCACTCATAGCTCCAACGAGAATGTTCGAAGGTAAGTTATAGGTCCTTCGGGCATAGTACATGTAAAGGAGCCCATGATGAGAGAGCCTATGAGATCGTCCTACACCTCCAGCACCTAATATAGCTGTATAACATGCCACAAAGGTACTTGGCCGATGTAGGATGGCTTCCATGAATGTAAAGTAGAGAAAAACCCAAACGACAAACTTGTAGAACATCTCGTAGCGCACAAAAAATATATAATACGATAACATGGATGTAAAAAAGGTGAGATAGCAATATAATCAAATATCCACAAATAATAACATCAGAATGCATCACGTTCATAGACTATACAAAAACTGAAATAAAGAATTTATACATCCAAATCTCCAAAAATAAACTTTATAACCGTGTCTCAAAATACAGGCACTGATATAGCTCTACAGTACGGCATTGCAGAATATAAGTCATAGCAAGCTTTAAGTATAGATCTACGAAAGCGTAGCCTCCTGCTCATACTCCATATAGCTCTATGCGCTATCGATACTTGTTATCCATAATATACTGACCTATTCTTTTAACCAAAGAATCTGCAAATAACATTAGATATATGCTAATCTACCATCTAAACCATATAAGTGTAGAATAGTCAAAGTATAATGCCCAGTGTCTAAGGTATATAGTTGAAAATAACTACATCGTTTGGCACCCCAAAGTGACAACAATCATGGCAGCTGTAACATCCATCAAATAATCCTCACTATCACTCATGTGTATTGGATATATGACAACTCGTATGGTACAGTCGTAAACTATGGACCCATACGTAATCCAGACTTCATTGGTGTTCGAACCCATACCACTTCGAAAAGCTATGAACCAGGCTCATAATCGCAAAGCCTTAGTAATCGACTATTGCAATATTTGGACACAATGAAAACCCAGGTAGGCGTCCTCACATACCTCTTCTTCATGAGCATACTAAGAGCCTCTGAGTTATCAACGACCCCCTTGCACACGTCTCTATAATGGAAATCAATCACTATTCCGTCATGCTATCTCTACAGTAGGACATAATCATATACCTCATTCGTAAGCCTCTATCGTTACCTTGCCCTTATAGATCGTCGCCATGACTCCCATCGTTAAGTCATCATCTTTAGAATGTCTCTAAACACCATCGTAAGTCATAGAGCCATCGTACCAAGGTTTTATAGTCATCAAGTCAAATTTCCATGCTATTGCTGCCTTTGTTGTCCCATAGAATCCAAGGTCAACCCTTATCTAACACAAAGCAACTATGCCCTGACTCGAAGCTACCCCGACATGTCACAACACTACCTCGAGAACCCTTCTTTGTTTGGTGCTCAAACACAGCCCTATCGAACAATAAGGTCTTTTTGGTGTTCTAAGGGATCATCGAACAAAGATTGTTATTGGGTCCTTGATTCTACCACTGGACAGAAAATGATGTCCGGTCCCCTTCAATGTCAAACTAAGACATCATCGAATAGGAAATCCTGTCTGGTCCCTCCTTCCATCGAACCAAAATGCTCATCAGATAGAAACTCCTGTCCGGTCTTTCACCACTACCGAACAGATTTCAATGCTTGGCCATTGAACTAATCCCATTCCAAGTCAACCAATCACTATTATCCCACATCTTGGCAGGGCTACGATACCATGGATATGGCTAAATGGATTTCATTGCCATCAAGGTAGGAAGCCCGAAGAGAAGGTTATCGGGCTTGGAGATCGGGTATATTCAAAATTATGAATTGGCTATGTATGGAATTGGCACTAGGCAATAGATCGAGTCGAATCAATGGAATGGAGTACAAATCGGATCGGAGTAATATTGTTTGGATCGCTTGGATCGGTAGTTTAACTCAATGATGGTCGCTCAATAGCTCAATGGACATTGGGATAAACAAGTAAACAACTTTGGAAACATGGAATTGACAACAAGGAGGACCACCACCATCGATAGCCAGGCCCCACATAGCTCAGATGACCAATCGGGTCTGATCCACCATGGGTATGCGATCAGCACCATACTTCCTAGATTGTCCGCCTTGGTGAGGATATTCTTCTAGTGGATTTTCAATGTGATCCATTCAAGACTTCCCCTATAAATATGGCAAGCATGACTCACTACAAGGGATCTTCCTTCTGGCTCCCTTCATCTTCTACTTAGGCTATACTCCACCATTTTTATTCTTGGATTTCATAGATTTGTAAAGGTAATCATCAGTATAAACTAATAAAAAGGAAAATCTTTGGAGTGGACATAGACTGGAGTAGTCGAAAAATAATAAATTTGTGTCTCTATTGACTTTCTCTCTGTTTTAATTTTATTTCTTCATATTATATTCTCCACATCATTTTGTTTGGGATTTGTTATTAGATTATGGGTGCTTTCACATATAATTGGGTATTGGTGGCCATTTTTGCCATCTTCATTTTTTGTGCTTTCACTGAGAAAGGCTAGCACCCGTTGATCTAGAAAGGATTTGATGCTTGGATTTGGAACAATGGTGAGGAAATCTACATAGAGACCGGTAGCAGACAGGAATCACCATGAAGGAAGTCAGGAGAATTTCTTTGGAGCCGTAGCTAATCAAACCTTTATCTACATCACTAGAGATGAGATGGAGATGATGATGGATCCTATGCAGGAGAAGATAATGAAAAGGTAAGAAGAGATGATATAGATTTTTCTCAGGCGAACTAGACAAGTTGGAGCATAAAACCTAGGTAATAGAGTAGCTGGAATAGCTGGAAATATGGATCAAGGAGTTGAGTAGTAGGAGAAAATTGGAACCAGGAGCAGGGAAATGAAGCCACTGAGAAGGAGAAAAGAGTGGAGCAGCTAGGAGCAGTACCCGGCCAACACAGATCGATCGGCACCGACCCCTCTATAGGGATCGGCACCGATCGATTAGAACTTGGGGGCATACCCCCGGTCTGTCGGGACCGGTTTATGGTGGGCCAATGGATGGTGCCATGTAGGCTGGCATGGATCGGAATGCGAATGTATGTCCAAAGGAGCATATTCCAGGATTCCTTCATGGACTTGGGGGGTAGGTTAGAAATGATGATTGAAGGCTACCATCGGATGACATAGATAAGTTTGTGGAGATGATCAGACAAGTTATGAGAGGAGGATTGGTAAAATGGGACTGGAGGATATGTATATGAGTCCTTTCACTCCTAAAATCAGGCTTCCATTGGATTTTAAATTACCGACGCTGGGGCATATGATGGAAAATCGAATTCTGCCATTCATCTCATGAGATATATGAGGCATATGGAAGTGCTAAGAGCATCGGAGGAAGTGATGACACGATGTTTTCCTTATACTTGTTGGATATAGCTGTAATATAGTTTAAGGAATTGGAGAGGTTCAATTAGTACTTGGACAATGATGGTTGATAAATTCGTGAAGCAGTTTTAGGTCCACATCATGGGACCCAAGAGCGTAATAACATTGGCGTCACTAAAGCAAAGGATGGGAGAATCCCTAAGGAATTTCCTAACGTGGTTCAATGTGGCATTTTCTTTGGTGGATCGGCTGGATCCATTGATGATTTTAACGACAATGCTATCAGGATTTGCGAATGACATGGACTTTAAGATTCCATTAGAGCGGGATCCACCAATGGATCTCGTAGAATTCTTTCACAAAGATAAGAGATTTCTACGGCAGGATGATGCAATGGCTAGTAGAGAAGAGGTTAATGGTGTGAGGGATGAAGGATCGTTTGGAGAAGGTTCAAGAAAAGATATTGGAAAGAAAAAGGCGATTAATCGCTTTGATAGATGGAAGTAGCAAAGGAGGGAAACAAAATTCTCTTCTCATACTGACTTGAACGAGACTTTGGAAAGGATTTATCTGGATACTCGAGAATGTCTTCAGTACCGAACGCCGGCATGGAGGAAGCCTACCGAGCACGAGCGGGCAGCATGGAAATACTTCCTATTCTATGAGCTAAATGGGCACACTACCAATAGCAGTTCACGGTTGAAGGATATGATTAAAGAACACATCAGGGATGGAAAGCTTCCATAATATATAAGGACTCAGACTCCAGCGGTGGACCAGGAGCAGCCACCGTCCGCATAACATGGAAATTGCCTAGGATAGAGGTTATGGATCATCATCTCCTGATCATCATGGCGGGGAATAATATTAAACTCTATAATAAAATGTCTAAGTCACGTACATATATGTGTTGTCGAGGACGGTCCCAAGGCATGCTACGAGATGATGATAAATTGTAGTATTTGGTTTTTCCTTTTTTTGGTTTTTTGGTTATACAAACTTAATAGTTTGGTAAATGGATTTTGGAATGCTTTAATCTTTATTTAAAAAATAATAAATAAAATTGGTCGCGGTTGTCCCGACAAGGGAGACGGGGCAATAACCATAAGGTGCGAGTCACTCCATTAGAAAGCGACTTAGGATAGACCAGTATATGAAAGTCCTCGATTGGGGATCAAGGTTGGAAAACAATACACCATAGATCGCGTTCTGTTCTAACCGGAGAGATGGAACCAGAGAAGCAAGAAGTACGCCACTTCGTGGGAGAGCGACATGATTGGCCTTCTTATCATTATGCCCTTCTCGTCGGAGAATGAGCATGGTTCCAGCAAGGTTCTGAAGAGACCATGATCGGATTAGGAATGCCATGACATTGCTTAATGTTCAAGGATTCTGAACCAGAGCACAAGGAGTGATTGCTTCGTGGGAGAGTGACAAGATCAACTTACTTGTCGTTAAGTTTGGATTAAACTTAGCAAGAGCTCGAAGAGACTATGATTAGTCCGGAGAAACTATGTACCAAGCTATTGGTCTGATGAGACCTTTGATTTTGACAAAGATTCTGCAAGATCGTGGATTCGGTTATTGGATTTGGATGGATATAGATTTTTGGTGCTTTCACTAAGAAGGGCTAGAACCATTGAGTTGGAAAGGATACTGAGCTTGGATTTTGAACAATGATGAGGCAATCAGCAAGGAGACCGGTAGTAGATAGGAGTCACCATGAAGGAATTCAGGAGGCTTCGTTGAAACTAATCAAACCTTCATCTATATCACCAGGGATGAGATGGAGATGATTAAGGATGCTATGCAGGAGCGGATGATGAAAAGGCAAGAGGAGGCGATTTAGAATTTCCTCAGGCGAAGTGGACAAGCTGGAGCACAAAACATATGTAATGGAGTAGCTAGAAATATGGATCAAAAGGTTGAAGAGGCAGGAGCTGTAGAAAATCAGAACCAGGAGCTGTAGAAAATCAGAACTAGAGGCAGGGAAACGAAGCCACCATTATAATTTTTGGCGGTTAAAATCGTCCATAAAAATTCTAAAAATAGGAAATGTCACCAATAGGTATTTTCCGAAGTTATAAAGTCATACGACCTCATATGAATTTAAAAATAATATTTTATGATCCCTCGATACGTAAAATGTGTGTATTTACACTCTCTTCCACTTTACGTATTTCATCCCAGAAATCCCCAATACAACCAAAGTAAATCAAACGCAGCTACCCCGCATGCCTATCATGTATGAGCAAACATGTCAAACTTCATACATGCATACAAAAGCAATAAATGGTAGCTCCACCTACCCTAGCATGCAGGATATTAAACTACCCTATATGATATTGAACGTGAAAGTAAGTGCGATAAATAGAAATCTCACCAAGTAAGGAGCTCTGGGTAAGTAGTCCTTATGCTCTCCTCATTCTCCCAAGTACAATCGCTTTCGTTCTCACTTCACCGAACCTTTACTAGCTCTACCATTTTCCTCCTAAGCTACTTCGTATCAGTTTTGACGATATGAATAGGCCTATGAGGTCTCGATGCTTCTGGGTCAATCTTGATTTCATCAAGCTGATTTAGTCCAACCATCATGCCTTAGCTGTGCACAAACTTCTGCAAGTGAGATACATGGAATACATTTTTCATGCCTGCCATCTTCTGAGGATCATGGCTCTATATGCTAGAGTCATGATCCTCTCAAGTATCAAAAAAACCCATGAATCTTGATGCTAGCTTTCCCTTAGCGCCGAATCGAACAACAGTCCTTAACGGAGAGACCTTTACGAATACCATATCACTGATGGAGAACCCTAAATCACATCTCCTCCTATCAGCATAGCTCTTCTATCTATCTTGAGCAGTTTTCATTCGTTGCTAAATGAACTCGAGCTTCTCTGAAGTCTTTCTAATCATATTTGGCCTAAGTAACAGTTTATCGTCCGCCTCCCACCAACATGAAGGCGCATTGCATGATCGGAAAAATAACGCCTTAAATGGTGCTATACCAATGTTGGACCGATTATTATTATTGTATGCAAACTCTACTAAATGCAAATAATCGTCCCACGAGCCACCAAAATCTAGAATGCAAGACCGCAAGAGATCCTCTAAGATATGATTCACCCTCTCGGTCTGCCCATCAGTTTGTGGGTGATAAGCTATAAAAAGATGTGGATCCATCCCCAATGCCTGTTGTATGCTCTTCCAAAACCCGCTAGCGAACAAAGTGCCTCGATCTCTCACAATGCTTTTTGGCATACCATGGAATCACTCAACCTACTTCATATACAACTCGGCCAATTTGGATGTCGTTCTGCTTGACTTGAGGGGTATGAATCAGGCACTCTTCATCAATCCACCAACTATTACCCAGATGTTATCTTACCCTTGTCTAGTCCTTAGTAATCCATCGATGAAGTCCTATTTTGACTTGGGAATCTCGAGCGATTGCAGAAAACCACTCGGCTTCTTCCGCTCTTCCTTTACCAACCGATAGTTCATGCATTTCGAGATGAATGTCCTAACATCCTTCTTCATCCCTTCCCAATAAAATGTCCGCCTTATATCGAGGGACATTTTATTGCCACCCGGGTGTATGGTCAATCTCGAATGATGACACTCTCGTAGTACCTCATCCCTCAACCAATCGACATTAGGAACAAACAATCTCCCACCCTTACGGAACCATCCATTACGATCGAGCCGTACTTCTTTGTCTCCTTAGACTCTACTCCTCCCTCTATCTTTGCTATGATATCCGCTAGTCTAGCATCTCATCTTTGACTAGTACCGATCCTTTTAATTTAAGGTAGGTCTGATCGTTGTTATCCAACACTTTCAGCTCTAGCTCACATCGAAGTCTAAAATCATAGCTAGCAGTAAACTCCAACTACTTCCACTCTAGGAGCATCACTCCTAAGCTAGAATGTCTTCTACTTTATGCATCAGTGTCTACATTTCCATTACCAGGCATATAAGAGATGCCAAAATCATAGGAGGCCAGGAACTTTAACCATCGCAACTGACAAAGGTTAAGTTCCTTTTGGAAGAATGGATACTTCAACCACTTGCCGTTCGTATACAACTCAAACATTTGCCCAAGTAAATAACGCCTCCATATCTTTATTTTAAATAATATCGACGCTAACTATAAAGCATGAGTTGGATGCTTCCTCTCATTCACTTTTAGCTGTCAACTAGTGTAGGTGACAACCGTTCCCTTCTTCATCAACACTGCACCAATACCAATGCCATATGTGTCTGTGTATACTGTCGGATCCTTATTCACGCTAGGAATGACTAACACTCATGCACTCGTCAACCTCTCCTTTAGACTCACGAATGTGTGCTCGCACCTTGCGTCCCAAATAAAAGTCTAATTCTTCTTTATCAAGACGGTTAACGGTGCTGCTACCATAGAGAAGTCCTGGATAAAACATCTATAGTGTCTCATCAAGCTAAGAAAACTTCTCACATCTACAACGTTCTAGGGTCGATCCAAGTCCTCTATTGCTGACACCTTCGCAGGGTCTACAACAATACCCTACTTACAAAAAACAATATGACCCAAAAGTCGCACTTGCCTCCTCCAGAAGTGATACTTCGAAAGACTTCGCCTTCAATTGATGCTTTCTCAACACCACAAGCATAATCCTAAAAGCTCCTTGTGTATTTTCTCTATCCTTAATTAAACAAGGATATCATCCATGAATACAAGTGCAAACTTATTTAGCTGATCCTTGAAAACATAGTTTATAAGATCAACAAAGTATGTCGGTGTTTTGTGTTAGGGATGTGGATTAAGGATCTTAAGGCAGAAATAACACTAAAGGGGGGGTGAATAGTGTTTTAAAGAATATATGAACTATATGACTAAATTAAAACTATCAACACAAATCTAAACAGAATTATAACACAGAATGATCACAGAACATATAACAAATGCAAATAGTAAAGTAAAGCAATTAAAAGGAAAGAACACACCGGATTTTATACTGGTTCGGAATCCTCCTACATCCAGTCCTGCACCAAGGCAATATCCTTGTACAGATTTTTATAAGCCAATATCCAAATTACAACCCTCAATTTCTAAGGCCTTGAGGAACCCTCCTATCACCGAGTCTAGGGTAAACTCTCTTGATTTACGGGACACAAGATCACCCTAATACTTCTTAATAACAATCCTTTTGAATGGATAGACTCTGTGGACTTTTTGAATACAAATTAATCCTATAACTCTGAATAGCACTTTGATCTTTAGTAGGATGATGGAGAATCAAATAGAGAGAGTATCTAAATGATTTCCTATTGAGAATTTGGCAGAATGATGGCACGATCTTGAAAATATGAATTTTTATGGATATGGAATGGTGGAGAAGAAAGAGTGAAGAAATTAAGAAAGTAGTTGTTAAAAAAATTCGTTTTGGAAGCCTTTATATAGATGCACAACAGTCATAACCATTGGCGAAAGGTTTTCGAACGAATGGACACTTCTTTTGAAAATTGAATTTTGGATCCAACTGTCACCATGTCGACATGGGGTATCCCCTTATGTTGACATCCCTTAGTTCAAAATTATAGAGATGTTGTTTTGTAAAGAAAATTGAATTTAAAACAAGTTGAAACTTCTCTGAAGCAAAGTAAAGTGTTTAAACAATATTTTGAGATAGAGAATGGATATAAAACATTATTTTAAATATATATATATATAATTGATATAGACCGTCAATTATATAAATAATATTTAAAATCAGAATAAGTTTTGATGTTTTAAAAATAGAAGCTTTTAAAATCAGAGTAGAGGAATATTTCAAGGCTAAAACAAAGTTTGAAAATATTTTGGAAAACATGATTTTGAAAGCTAAAACATTTGAAAACAGATTTAAAAACATTTTGAAAAATCTATTCAAACTAAAATTGCAAGAACCTTCCTACAGAGCTCCTCCATAGGACTCGAGAACTTGTACAAAGTAGTTTGAATGATTTTGATTTTCGTGGGTTTGTAAGCCACTTGTCGTCGGTTTGTAAGCTACTTGTCGTGGGTTTGTAAGCCACTGGTTTCGATAGAAATTGGGTTCCATCCCAAAAGAAAATTGGAAGAAAGATGAGAGTACTACTATGAAGTTTTAACAAAATACTAGACACTTATCTTGAGATCTTGAAACCTTGATTCTCTAGAGTCTTGAATCTTGAATCTCTAATCTTCATCTTGATGCTTGAGTCTTTATACTGATCAGTCTTCGATGATACCTGCATATACTTCCTATATACATATATATATATATGGAAATGTTAGTATATATTTTATAAAGTAAAGTATAATAACTATATAAGGTTGTTGTCATCAAAACATCATCAACTCAGTTCCTAACAATCTCCCCCTTTTTGATGATGACAACCTTTATTTATAAAATATTCTTACCATACCATAACTCCCCCTTACTCTGTGATTTCTTCTTAAAACTACAACTTCCCCTAACTCCATGACTCCCTCTTACACCAAGCACATATATTTTTATAACTTTCTCCCCCTTTGTCATCAACAAAAACTATTAACTACTTAAGAATTCAAGAATGATTAGTATGAACAAATAATATGTATAGAACAAGCATGAAACAATGAGTATAAGTGAACACATTTTAGTTATTACAACATATATAAGAACATACATAAACACGAACAAACAAAACAATTTAAAACAAAGAATAAAATGAAAGTACGCTTTAATGGCGATCCTTAACTATAGGAGACTTATGAATCGAACAATTGGGGTAGTGGAGACAAAAGTTTCCACGTTGTTCAATTATGTTTCCATTAGTATCAACAAGGATCTCACCAACGCAAATAACGCTCTCGTCCGTATTCATAGGGACTTCGGGTTGAGGTAAAGGTTGATCTTCCTCTTGGTCTTCTTGTGGTTTTTCCATAGGTTCTTCTTCCTCGGATTCCATGGCTTGTGAAGAGTCTTCAATATTAATAGGATTTGTACGGTTATCCATAAGGAATTTTTGTACATTCCTAATAGTATTCCCTTGCCTTTGTTATTCTCTAGCCATCCTAAGTTGACTTACTTGAATTCCAGTCATCAATTGAAGGATATCTTTCATCTTCTCTTGCAATTTGATCACTCGAGCGTGCGTAGTTCGTTGAAATGGACCAGAATGAGGAGATGTGGGTGAAGTGGGTTCATTAGTAGAAGAGGAGGCCATTATTTTATAGTTTCAGAAGTTATTTACAGAGAATATAGTGAAGAAAGAGGAGAGAAAACGAAATAAATAGATAAATAACCAAATAACTAACTTTGGAGGGAAATTCAATTTTCAAATTTTTATTGGGTATGTCGACATCATGAGATGGGGCATGTCGACATGTTCTTCAAAAATAGTGTAATTTTTATTTTGAATTTTTATTGATTATTATATTATATTATTTTATATTTCAGATTTTGAACAAATACCTAATTCTCTTCTAAATTTAGTAAAATTCTGTTCGGTTAATGGTTTAGTTAATATATCAGCAATTTGTTTTTCAGTATTTATATAATCTAAAGTTATTATTTCTTTAGTTGTTTGCACAAAAAATGGACAAACACCTCCAAGTCTTATGAATTAGTTGATTTTATGTTGTTTCTAGTGGTTTGGGTGATTTATGCAAATATATAAAAAGCAGGGACTAAACTGTAAAAGACACACAGATTTATAGTGGTTCGGCCAGAACGTGCCTACGTCCACTTTATATGTTATTCTCCTTTTTCTTTCAGATTACAAAGCTTTGTATGCAAGTATATGAAAGTTGTTTGAAAGTTCCTTCCGTGCTTGAGCTCTCAAACATGTCTGCCATTGTTGTACCCCTGCCCCCTTATTTATAGAGTGAGGATGGGGGCAGAGGTCTTGGATGTATATAGCTGCTGGTGGGCCTGGGCTGAAGCAATCTGGCTTGACGACATTGGTTCGGCAATGCCCTGGTCCGGTAGTACTCTGGTCCGGTAGTACTCTTGTCCGGTAGCGCCTTGGTACGGTGGTAGATGATGTAGCTTGGTCTGGTAGAGGCTGGTCCAGTGGATTGGTTCGGTGTGGGTTGGTTCGGTGTGGTCTGGACCGGTGGTTGTTGGGGGTGAGGCTTGGTTTGGTTGGAGGTGGTCTGGACCGGTAGTTTGTTGGTGATGGGTGGTGAGATGGGACTTGGTTCGGCAGATAGGAGGAGGTAGGTTTTGGCTCGGTAGGCGTTGGAGAGGGTTTGGATCGGCAATAATGCCTTTCCTCTCTTTATTCGGTGGTATGTGGAAAACCTGCCTAACATTTGCCCCCCAAAGTAGGGCATATGCCTGTATATGGCGTGCTTTGTTTTAGCGTGGTTATTCCCATCCGGTCTCTAACTCCGAGCCATCTGGTCCGGTCGTTGATGGTTGCTTATAAATAGGGGCCACGTGCCCTCGTTATTCCTTACCAACTGAGCCAAACCTTTTGCCGAATCAAACTCTCATCTTTGCCGAATCAAAGTGTTAGCCGAACCAGGTGAGACCCTTTGCCGCCGAATGAACTTCTGTATTATACTACCGAATGAACTCAGGACCTTGTGTACCGAATGAAGGCTTATTATTTACTTTACCGGATGAACCGAATGAGCCTGAGGGTTGGAATGCCGAATGAGATATGGTGTTCGAATACCGAATGGAATTATCACCGGATGAGTTCGGGGAGTGTAGTGCCGAACGAACTCTCGCCTTGCTTTACCGAATGAACTTAAAGGCTTTCAATGCCGAATGGACTTTAATCTCAACCTTTGTGTTTTGAACTTGTTTGCTTGTATTTCCATATTCCTTGTTCTAATTTGCTCTTCCGGTGTTTGCAGATAATGTCTCGCAAAGCAGAAACTCGATCAGATAAACGGAAGTCTAGGGGCGAAGGAGAGTCCTCCTCCGTGCCCCTAGCCTAACCAAGACCGGAACGTCATGGACCTGCCCCGAGGTCGCTAGTAGATGGGTATGGCCCCCAGGAGCTTCTGAACTCTCCGCCCGACTGTTTTCCTAGCTCCCACAGGGAGGAGCAGCTTGATGTCATCTCTCGTCCCTTCGGGATTGACAGGGCTCGCATGCTGTTGCCGGGAGACGGAGTGATGCCGTACAATCCCCTTGAAGGATATTTTGCATACAGTAGGTACCATTGCATGTGTGGGGCCATTCCTCCGATCAATGCATGGACAGTCAGCTTCATTACCTATCTGAAGGTGGCCCCTCTCCAGCTCTAGCCCAATTCCTATGCTATCTTGGAGTGCTTATTCGTTATCTTCCAGAGGAGGTGTGGGCGCCCACCTTCTAACCGGGAAATCCGATACTTGTATTATCTGAGAGGCTACAAGAAGGGGTCTCCGTATGTTAGTTTAGAAGCGACCGTGCCCTTCAAACCGGTCTTGGACTTATACTCAAAGTTCACCATGTTTAAGAAAGAATGGTTTTTTATCAAGGACGATTCTGTCTCCTTCCGCCTCTTCACTTCTGGCTGTAAGTTGAACTTTATTTACAGTTTCCTTATTCCGACTGTAGTGCTTCTTCTGATATGCTTCTATTTCTTGCTAGCGACAGGTGGCTTTGCGGTCGTGAAGAGTGATTCCCTGGTTCAGATGGCTGTGGAAATAAAGGCCATTTCGGGACGGGACAAGTCGGCTTCTTTCCTGATCCGGAATGCTACTCTCTTGGAGTACAACTTGATCCTGCCGCACCAGTCCGTGGTTAAGCAGAGGGATACGGCTGAGGAGAAGGCTGCCAAAGCCAAGGAAGGGGCCACGGTGAAAAGTGGCAAGAGGGAACCTTTTACAAAGCCTCCCGTTGTCGGAGGTAAGAAACTTAAGAAGTCTGATGGTCCCTCCCCTAGCACTTGCCCAATTGCTCCGGGAGAGGAAGATGTGGAGGAAGATAGAGGTGAGGGTGAAGGAGGCGACGGACAGAGCGGTAGTGGCGTTGGTACCTTAACCTCCGGGCAAGCAGAAGAGATTCATGAGTGGACGGATGATGCTTTCGCCAAGCTTTTGGAGAGTCGGAGGGAGGATCGACTTTGGTTGACAAGGCAAAGGAGGTTGACAAGGCTGGGGCTGGCGCCGATCCATTCTTTAAGAGTTCCTCAGCTAAGGCGACTCCAGCGATTCAAGGTGAACTTTTGACTTCTGCAGACTCCATTTACGATAGGGACTTAGGAATATTTTATGGTTCGCTTCCGTCCTGGAATGAGATTCAGGACTTATTGCAGTATCCTACTCCTCCGCAAGGTTTGTATAATAGATGTGCCTTCTCACTCTTTTTAACTTAACATATTTCTTGAATTATGGATCGTTGTATATTCATATCACTTGCTCTTTATTCTAGGGGCAGGCGAGGTGGCCAAGACTTCAGACGTTCGACACCGCCTTGAACAATACAAGTTACTCAGAGCCTCTGCCAAGCCTAAGCCTCCTACTGACCGTCCTGGAGACGTAGTTGGTTATCGCCCCCTTCTCGGAGTTATTGAAGAATATATGCAAAAGAGGAAGAGGGGCCGATCTTCGTTTGAACCTTTACCTGACCCTCAGCCTCCAGTCCAGCCCATCCATGATATTACTAAGGAGGATGCTGAGTTTATGCCTTCCCCCCATCCGTCCGAAAATCCAACCGTCACTCCGATAGACCGTCCTGGTTTGGATCGCAACCCATTTGCCGGCCACCCGGATCTGGACCCGAGTTTTCAGGACATCTCTTTTGACGAGGTCATGGGTGAGCATCTTCTTCCCCGCAATCCCATGGTATGGGTGCTTGATGAGGCTAAGTCGTTAGACCTCGATTTGCTTACTACTCGGATTGTGACCATGGGGAATGAGGCTAAGGCAAGCATCGATCGGGTGGCTGAGTAAACCAAGAGGCTAATGGAGCATCACGCTCGACTGGCCAAGGCTGGAGAGGAAATCGGAAGTGCTAACATCCGATTGCGGCTACAGGTCTCTGATCAGGCCAAACAGCTTGCCGATCAGGCTATCCAGATATCTCAGCATGAGGCGGCCTCCCGACGACTAAAGAAAACCATGGAGGAGGCTAGCAAGGCTGAGTTGCCAAAGATGGAGGCCGCCTGCAAGGAGCGGATTGACATAGCCATTGCTACGGTGGACGAGGTTCGGAGGGCGGATCTCGAGCAGGTAGAGGAGTTATCTGGGAGGCTCGAGGCCGTAGAGCTTGCTCAGGCCAAGCTAAAGGAAGAGATGGAGGAAATGAGGAGGTCTCTCCAGGCTGACCGCTTGACATATCGATCAAAGAGGGATGTTGCCATCGCTAAGTTGCTGTCCTCCGAGGCCCGGGTGAGGGAGTTTGAGGAGAACGAGGGGATGATGGATGAGATGTTGCAGGATATGTACTTCCGTACTTGGAAGCAGGGTAATCTATCCTGGATGGATGACTATCCCCGGATCATGGCTAGGATATATCTCCGGGCTTTGGAGGAGGCCAAGGCCGATGCGGACAAGGAAGGTGAGCGGCATTCAGGATGGACGTGGTCACCGCCCAGTTTTCATAGGAGGAGAAGGTAGCGGTGAAGGAGGGGATGCGGCTACTTGCTGCGGAGGAAGCCGGTGTGCAGTTGGGGGATGAGAACCAAGGAGCGGGTGTTGGTGAGTTTTCCCTTTTTAGCTTTTCATAACTTGATCGTTCGTTGTCAGTTTAATGGACTCTTTTCCTGAATTGGACAGGTGGGGCCTCTGGTCATCATGCTGGGAGCTCCGATCCTGTAGTTAAGTAGATCCGGAGGGCTAGCGGGATGGAGGCGAAGCTTCGATTTTTTGACTTGACTTGCACATATTTTGGTTGCTGTCTATGTTAGTCCGAAACATTAATGGAACTTGTAATTATATTACTTGTAAAGAATGACTTTCTGTAATTTTATAACATAAACAGATTCTGCTATATTTGAATGCTTTTGTTATTCTGATGTGTTGCATAAGAAATATAGCTGTGTATTTGCTAGTGATTCAATTGTGTTTGATGCTAAGTTCTTGCTTAATATATAATTTCATATCTTGCAATGTTTGAATAAGTCCTAGCTACATGATTATGTACAAGAGAAAAGAGTACCGCCCTTCATGTTCTGGTTGCAGGGGGTAGCTTTGGACACCTTGGGCAATTGACCATGGATGCGGCTGGGTGCCTTGTCTCCCAGTTTGCGGGCTCAGATTCTCGTGAGTGAATGCCTCCCATTTAGTGTCCTGTACTTTGGTGACCGTTATGCAGGATACAAGAAAAGTATTTAAATGAATGGAAATATAGGGAAAGTAAAATTTCCAGTCACGGAAGGCCGTCGATATGCTTAAGTTCATGGCAAACGGGTTTTGTAGTCACTTTCCCTAGCTGTGGGTCTTGGAGACATTTGTCACCCATCTTACGCCTCCGCGGGGTGTTTATCTTTTTTACCACAGCCGCACTTAAGACATATCGGAGCCGAGATCGCGCACAGTAACTACCCGAGCCATTATGGCCCGTAATCGTGGGTATTATTCGATTTACTGTGGCCGGCTAGCGTGGGTGCCGATCGTCAACCGTGAACTACCCCTGGCTGGCCACACCTTATGTTGGGGCTTAAAGTAGGTTCACAGTTGCCGGCGAGCCGAACGCCGTAATGAGCTGCCATCGGCTACAGTCGGCCTTCTTGATGGCTTATAATCGGCTCATTACAGTTGGCTTTGAGGGCAGCCGCGAGCAATGAGTTAACCCGCAGCAGAGGGATGCTGGAGCAAAAGTTTCTCATTGGCGAGTGCATAGAATCGCATCGTACCTGTTGAGTCTTGTCCAGGTGAGGTTGCGCCGTGAAGTTCCAGTATGGAAATGTCGTCATACACGATTTTGTTCAACAAAAAAGGATAAAGCTTAACAAGCAGCCAAGATATAAAGGAACAAGTTAAAAAGAGACAAGATTTTTAAAGTGGTTCGGCACGAAAATGCCTACATCCACTGATTCTCTTTGTTACTTCACTTCATATGGGCGGTACAAGTTAAGAAAAGTATCGACGGAGGTGTTGGATGTTCCATGCCCTCTGGAACACCTCTCCGTCCACTGTTGACAAAATATAAGCTCCGTTGTGGAGATCTTTATGAATTACATACGGTCCGTCCCATATTGGATCTAGCGCTCCGGGGCGCGGGAAGATCCGCTTGAGGACGAGATCTCCTTCCTGTAAGCTGCGGTGCTTGACTTTGGAGTTGTATTGCGCTGCAACTTTTTGCTTGTGAGCTGCTGCTTTGAGTGCTGCATCGTTTTTTCTCTCCTCAATTAGATCCAAAGACATGAGGAGGAGTTCTTCGTTCTCTTCCGGGTTGTAGTGGATCCTGCGGTGAGAGGGCACTATAGTTTCAACTGGGAGTATGGCCTCCGATCCGTATGCCAAAGAGAAAAGAGTATGCCCTGTTGAAGTTCTGTAAGATGTGCGATAGACCCAAAGTGTCGTAGGAAGTTCGTCCACCCAAGCGCCTTTCGACCTTTCAAGTTTCTTCTTGATTAAGGTTTTGAGAATCTTGTTGACAGCTTTGACTTGTCCGTTTGCTTGAGGATAATCTATAGATGAGAAGCTTTTGTGAATTCCGTGCTCTTGGCACCAATCAGCGAATTCTTCGCTGTCAAATTGAAGTCCGTTGTCTGATATGATCTTGAGTGGGACTCCGTACCTGCACAGAATATTGTTGATCAAGAAGTTGATAACTTTTGCCGAAGATATTTTATTTAGAGGTTCTGTCTCCACCCATTTGGTGAAATAGTCAACCTCCACTATAGCATATTTGGCTCCGCCTCGGCCCGTTGGCAGTTCGCCAATCAAGTCAATTCCCCATACTGCAAAGGGCCAAGGGCTGGTCATTTGAGCAATCTCATTTGTAGGTAGTCGAGGAATCTTGGCAAATTTCTGACATCTGTCGCATCTCTTGACGAAGTCCAAGGCATCTTTGTTTAAAGTGGGCAAGCAATATCCATATCGGAGTATCTTCTTGGCCAGAGTCTGTCCTCCAGTGTGATCTCCGCAACTTCCTTGTTGGAATAAGACTTCCCTGGCTTCCCTTCCAGCGATACACCTTAATAAGGGATTAGAGAAGCCGCGCCGATAGAGGATGCCTTCTTGTAATGTATAGCGGGAAGCTTTCCTCAAGATTTTCTTGATTTCGTTACGCCTGTCGGGTAGTGTGCCATCTTGTAAATATTTCCGGATAGGAGTCATCCAAGTTTCTTCGTCGATTGCAGCTATCAGATTCACTTGCTCGAAACTTGGTGCCGGCTGTTTTGAGATGGTTAATGCTCCGAAGATAGTAATGTTCTTCATACTAGCTTGCTTTGCTAGTTCGTCGGCCTGTTGGTTCTCTTCTCGAGGAATGTGTTTGATTTGATAGCGATTCAATTGATTGAGCAGCAGCTTGGTATTTTTTAGATATGTTGTAAGTCGTTCTCCTCGAGTCTGGAAGTCTCCCAGTATTTGATTTACAATGAGTTGAGAATCACTATGGAGACATAAAGAACCGACTCCAATCTCCAAGGCCAGTTCTAATCCAGCTATCACCGCTTCGTATTCTGCGTCATTGTTGGTGGCAGCGAATTACAACCTTAGGGCGTAGTGCAGCTTCCTTCCCCTGGGGGTGATTATCACAACACCTGCCCCCGAGCCTTGTTCGTTTGACGCTCCATCTACGAAGAGATTCCACTTGATATCTTCTGCTGTTTCAGATTGCTTCTTACCTTCGTTAGTAGTGAATTCGACAATGAAATCAGCTATGGGTTGCCCCTTGATAGCGGTGCGAGGATGGTAGGTGATATCATATTGACTTAGTTTAATGCACCACTTAAGTAATCGCCCAGAAGTGTCGGGGCGATGGAGCACTTGCCTTAGCGGTTGATCGGTTAAAACTCTGATGGAATGAGACTGGAAATAGTGTCACAGTTTCCGTGACGTGATTAGCAGACAGTATGCTAGCTTCTTAAGTTTAGGGTACCTGGCTTCTGCCCCTGTAAATCTCTTGCTTACAAAGTATACGGGCCGCTGTGCGCGGTTGTCTTCTCTCACCAAAACGGCGCTTAAAGCATGGGACGATACAGTAAGGTATAGGTATAGTTCCTCACCTTCATTTGGAGTTGAGAGTACTGGTGGTCTCTGGAGGTGTCCGATTAAGTTAAGGAAGGCTGTCGAGCATTCGTCAGTCCATTCGAACTTTCCTTTGTCTTTCTTTAGAGCTTCGAAGAAAGGGATGCATTTGTCGGTTGCTTTAGAGATGAACCTACTTAGGGCGGCCACTTTCCCGTTTAGGCTTTGCATCTCCCTTCGAGTAGATGGTATCTTGATATCTTGTAAAGCTCGGACTTGCTCGGGGTTTGCTTCAATCCCTCTGGAATGAATGATGAATCCCAAGAACTTTCCCGACGATACTCCGAAGGAGCACTTTAGAGGGTTCAGCTTCATTCCATATTGGCGAAGTACTTGAAACATCTTGTCCAGGTGGTTTATATGGTCGTTGGCTTTCCTCAATTTTACCAGCATGTCATCCACATAAACTTCCATAGTTCGTCCTATTAGTTCCGCAAACATCTTGTTGACAAGGCGCTGATAAGTAGCTCCGGCGTTTTTAAGTCCAAATGGCATTACCTTGTAGCAGTACAATCCTCGGTCAGTGATGAAGCTAGTGTGGTCTTGATCGGGGGCGTGCATAGGGATCTGGTTATATCCTGAGTATGCGTCCATAAAGGATAAGAGTTCGTGTCCGGCTGTGCTGTCCAAAGATGTTTGCACAAAAAATGGACAAACACCTCCAAGTCGTATGAATTAGTTGATTTTATGTTGTTTCTAGTGGTTTGGGTGGTTTATGCAAATATATAAAAAGCAGGGACTAAACTGTAAAAGATACACAGATTTATAGTGGTTCGGCCAGAACGTGCCTACGTCCACTTTATATGTTATTCTCCTTTTTCTTTCAGATTACAAGTACAAAGCTTTGTATACAAGTATATGAAAGTTGTTTGAAAGTTCCTTCCGTGCTTGAGCTCTCAAACTTGTCTGCCATTATTGTACCCCTGCCCCTTATTTATAGAGTGAGGCTGGGGGCAGGGATCTTGGATGTATATAGCTGCTGGTGGGCCTGGGCTGAAGCAATCTGGCTTGATGACATTGGTTCGGCAATGCCCTGGTCCGGTAGTACTCTGGTCCGGTAGTGCCTTGGTCCGGTGGTAGATGATGTAGCTTGGTCCGGTAGAGGCTGGTCCGGTGGATTGGTTCGGTGTGGGTTGGTTCGGTGTGGTCTGGACCGGTGGTTGTTGGGGGTGAGGCTTGGTTCGGTTGGAGGTGGTATGGACCGGTAGTTTATTGGTGATGGGTGGTGAGATGGGACTTGGTTCGGCAGATATGAGGAGGTAGGTTTTGGCTCGGTAGGCGTTGGAGAGGGTTTGGATCGGCAATAATGCCTTTCCTCTCTTTATTCGGTGGTAGGTGGAAAACCTGCCTAACATTAGTTATATCATCTCCAAGAAAATGATGTCTTATATCAATATGTTTAGTTCTAGCATGATGAGTTGGATTTTTAGATAGATTTATTGCACTAGTATTATCACAATATATTGGTGATTTACTTATGTTAATTCCAAAATCTTTTAAAGTTTGTTGCATATATATGACTTATGAATAGGCCAGAGCAGCAGATATATACTCTGCTTCAGTTGTTGACAAGGAAACAGTATTTTGTTTCTTGCTGAACCAGGAAACCAGTGAATGTCGTAGAAAGTGACAAGTACCACTTGTACTCTTTCGGTCTGATTTACAACCTGCATAATCAGCATCACAATATGATATTAAATCAAAAGTATTATTTTTAGAATAAAATAAACCATAATCTAAAGTGTATTTTACATATCTTAAAATTCTTTTAACAGCTTTTAAGTGAGTTTTTTAGGTTGTGATTGGTATCTTGCACAGAGACAAACACTATGCATAATATCAGGACGACTCGCTGTTATATAGAGTAGCAAACCAATCATTCCCCTATATAAAGTTTGATCAATATCTTTTGATTTATCTTCTTTAGTTGAACCTACATTTGTTGACATTGGAGTTGGTTTCCCACTAGAGGTGCTTAAACCAAATTTATTGATTAAGTCTTTAGCATATTTTTCTTGACTTATGAAGATTCCATTTTCTAGTTGTTTAATTTGAAGCCCTAAGAAGAAACTTAATTCTCCCATATGACTCATTTCAAATTCTTTAGTCATTATATCTGAAAATTCTTTATTCATTATGTTATTAGCTGATCCAAAGATTATATCATCTACATATATTTGAACCAGTTGAATATCTTGATTATTTCTTTTAATAAAAAGTGTTGTATCTACTTTACCAATTCCAAACCAGGTTGAAGTAAATAAGATCTTTAGTCTTTCATACCAGGCTCTAGGAGCTTGCTTTAGACCATATAGAGCTTTCTTTAACTTGTATACATGGTTTGGAAATTTATTATCTTCAAAAAGTGGAGGTTGTTCAACATAAACATCTTCTTTTACAAAACCATTTAGAAAAGCACTTTTAACATCCATTTGATATAATTTGAAATTATTATAATTAGCGAAAGCAAGTAGAATTCTTATAGCTTCTAATCTTGCTACGGGGGCAAAGGTTTCATCATAGTCAATTCCTTCTTCTTGACAATAACCTTGCGCGACTAAACGAGCTTTATTTCTTACGACCTCACCGAGTTCATTCATTTTATTTTTATATACCCATTTAGTTCCAATTATACTTTTATCAGGTTTAGGAACAAGTTCCCATACATCATTTCTGGTAAATTGATTCAATTCTTCTTACATAGCAAGAATCCATGAATCATCAGACGATGCTTCCTTTGGATTTTTAGGTTCAATTGTTGATATAAAGCCTACATTACTCATACTACTTAATTGATTTCTAGTTCTTACTACAGATTCAATATTTCCTAAAACATTTTCTATAGGATGATCTTTTGATATTTTAAATCTCTTATTAGGTTGATTTATTTCACTAATAGTTTCATTAGATTGAATTAAATTTATAAAATCCTCTTCATCATCTATTTGTACAATATCTTTAAGATTTTCATCAAAAGATACATGCATAGTTTCTTCAATAGTATTACTTTTTAAATTAAAAACTCTAAATACTTTGCTTCTATTAGAATAACCAATAAAGAATCCTTTATCAGCTTTTGGTTCAAATTTATCTAAATTATCTTTTGTATTAAGTATAAAACATTTACTCCCAAAGACTTTAAAATAAGCAACTATAGGTTTCTTGTAATTCATATGGAGTTTTATTTGTTAATGGTCTAATTAAAATTCTATTTAATATATAACAAGCTGTAGCAACTGCTTCAGCCCAAAAATGTTTAGGAGCACCGTACGACCACACTCTTGAATCGTTCTATTCTTACGTTCTACTACTCCGTTTTGTCGTGGAGTTCTTGGAAATGAAAAGTTGTGAGTATTTCCCTTTTGAGTACAGAAATTCTCAAAATTTTCATTTTCAAATTCACCACCGTGATCACTTCGAATAGTTTTAATTTTGAAAGAATGTTGTTTTTGAATTCTTTTAGAAAAGTTTTTAAATATTTCAAAAGCATCACTTTTATGTTTTAAAAAGATTGTCCAAGTATATCTTGAATAATCATCTACTATAACAAAAACATATTTACTATGGTTAATTGATTGAACTTGAGATGGACCAAATAAATCTAAATGAAGTAATTCTATAGGACTAGAGGTAGAAATAGCATCTTTTAATTTAAATGAACTTTTCTTAAGTTTTCCTAATTGACAAGCATCACAAATACTATCTACTTTAAAGTTTAACTTGGGTAGACCTCTAACTAAGTCAATTTTTGATATCCTAGATAATAATTTGAAATTCAAATGGCTAAATCTTTTATGCCAAATCCAAGGGTCACTTGTATTAGCCAAAAGACATAGATTATCATTTGAAATTTTCATACTAAGGATATAAATATTTTTCTTCCTAATACCTTCAAAAATTATATTAGACTTATCATCTTCAATCTGACATTTATCTTTTCCAAATTTAATTATAAAACCTTTATCGCAAAGTTGACTTATACTAAGCAGATTATGTTTTAAGTTCCTAACTAATAAAACATCAGAAATAAGTAAAGTTTTAGAGTTACCGACATTGCCGACGCAAACCACATATCCTTTAGAGTTGTCACCAAAATTGACTAATCCACCATCTTGATAAGTAATGTCCTTGAGTATCTCAGGATTTCCAGTCATGTGCCTCGAACAGCCACTATCAAGTATCCATTTATCTTTCTCAATTTGCACAGTTTGTCCATTGGGTGTTGATTCGTCAAAAGCCATATAACATGTCTGTCCCTGCATAACACACCAATTCGGTAGATAACTTGATTTTTCAAAATAACTATATGCAGACTTATGATACTTTGATGAAATGCATAGATTCAAAACAGTTTTAACACAATTTTCCAAAAATGCCATTTTTATATTTTTCAAGTTTCGGATTATGAAAACAATGAAAACCAATGCTCTGATATCAATTGTTAGGGATGCGGATTAAGGATCTTAAGGCAGAAATAACACTAGAGGGGGGTGAATAGTGTTTTAAAGAATATATGAACTATATGACTAAATTAAAACTTTCAACACAAATCTAAACAGAATTATAACACAGAATGATCACAGAACATATAACAAATGCAAATAGTAAAGTAAAGCAAGTAAAAGGAAAGAACACACCGGATTTTATACTGGTTCGGAATCCTCCTACATCCAGTCCTGCACCAAGGCAATATCCTTGTACAGATTTTTATAAGCCAATATCCAAATTACAACCCTCAATTTCTAAGGCCTTGAGGAACCCTCCTATCTCCGAGTCTGGGGTAAACTCTCTTGATTTACCGGACACAAGATCACCCTAATACTTCTTAATAACAATCTTTTTAAATGGATAGACTCTATGGACTTTTTGAATACAAATTAATCCTATAACTCTGAATAGCACTTTGATCTTTAGTAGAATGATGGAGAATCAAATAGATAGAGTATCTAAATGATTTCCTATTGAGAATTTGGCAGAATGATGGCACGATCTTGAAAATATGAAGTTTTATGGATATGGAATGGTGGAGAAGAAAGAGTGAAGAAAATAAGAAAGTATTTGTTAAAAAAATTCGTTTTGAAAGCCTTTATATAGATGCACAACAGTCATAACCATTGGCGAAAGGTTTTCAAACGAATGGACACTTCTTTTGAAAATTGAATATTGAATCCAACTGTCACCATGTCGACATGGGGTATCCCCTTATGTCGACATCCCTTAGTTCAAAATTATAGAGATGTTGTTTTGTAAAGACAATTGAATTTAAAACAAGTTGAAACTTCTCTGAAGCAAAGTAAAGTGTTTAAACAATATTTTGAGATAGAGAATGAATATAAAACATTATTTTAAATATATATATAATTGATATAGACCGTCAATTATATAAGTAATATTTAAAATCAGAATAAGTTTTGATGTTTTAAAAATAGAAGTTTTTAAAATCAGAATAGAGGAATATTTCAAGGCTAAAACAAAGTCTGAAAATATTTTTGAAAACATGATTTTGAAAGCTAAAACATTTTGAAAACAGATTTAAAAACATTTTGAAAAATCTATTCAAACTGAAATTGCAAGAACCTTCCTACAGAGCTCCTCCATAGGACTCGAGAACTTGTACAAAGTAGTTTAAATGATTTTGATTTTCATGGGTTTGTAAGCCACTTGTCGTAGGTTTGTAAGCTACTTGTCGTGGGTTTGTAAGCCACTTGTTTCGATAGAAATTGGGTTCCATCCCAAAAGAAAATTGGAAGAAAGATGAGAGTGCTACTATGAAGTTTTAACAAAATACTCGACACTTATCTTGAGATCTTGAAATCTTGATTCTCTAGAGTCTTGAATCTTGAATCTCTAATCTTCATCTTGATGCTTGAGTCTTTATACTGATCAGTCTTCATTGATACTTGCATATACTTCCTATATACATACATATATATATATATATATATCCATCTATATGGAAATGTTAGTATATATTCTATAAAGTATAATAACTATATAAGGTTGTTGTCATCAAAACATTATCAACTCAGTTCCTAACATGTTGGTTAGCCCGAACGGCATAACCAACCACTCCTAGAACCTATACGTCATACTGAACACTGTAATCGGCTCTCTCCTTCACCACCATCACTTAATTAAACCCCATCACAAGGTCCAATCAAGAGAACACCTTCGCACCATGGAGCTAATCGAACAAGTCATCAATACATTGGAGTGGACTCTTCTTCATCACCCTATTCAGTTTACGGTAATCTACACACAACCTCAGAAAGCCATCCATCTTAGTGGCAAATATTATAGGTGTTCCCTACTCTGATACGATCCTATGAATGAACCCTCGCCTCAACATGTCATTAACTTGCATATCTAACTTCTTCTACTTTTTAGGTGCATAACTGTTGGTTTGGCATCCTTTACCAAATTTATACAGAACACTTTCTCCCTATGTGGTGGAAATCTGGTTAGCTCCTCTAATATGTCTGGGTACTCTCTCGCTATAGGCACAGATAACAAATTTTCATGTGGAAACATTAGGGAGCACGGAAAGCTAATCATTACCTCATCACTAGGTAGGCATCCTATCTCCAACTTACACCCATCATTCATCCCTATCGTCACTAATGGACACTCACAACCCACCACTAAACCGTAACTCTGTAGCCAGTCCATCCTTAATATATATTGAACCCCAAAAAACAAAAACAAAGTAATCACAAGCAAAAAAACCTACATGACACAATAAGGCAAAGTCTCGACAAACCATGCAAAGGCTGGTAGATCCTCAAATGGGTTCGTCACAACCAAAGGTCGGTCAGCTATCTTGGGTCTCAATCCCAATTTATCTACCGAATCACTATATATGAAGGAGTGGGAAGTCCCGGTATCGAATAAAACATGTACAAATGTATAAGAAATAGAAAGCATATCCCGTATACTGACGCTCTACCCCTTCTCCTTCATCGATGGAGTGCTGAATGAAGCTGGAACAGCGTTCAAAGCGTAAGTAGAAACAACTTGCTTATTCATTCACGGTTTTGGACAATCCTTCTTGAATGCGCCTGGCTTGTTGCAGTTATAGAACTTCTTTCCCACCGCCTTGCAATCTTTAACAAGATGGCCCTTCTTCCCAAAATTGTAGAAAGTAGGCTCCCATTGGCCCTTCTTCCGATCAATCTTTTGAAATTGCTTCTTCATCTTGTTGTCCCACTTCCTCTTACCTTCCTTGACATCTTGCGGCTTTGGATCATATTTAGGAGTAACAACCAACTTAGGTTTTGGATACAGACTCTCATGATGAAGAGTCTTATCCACTAGCCTCTCAATGGTCTCATTGATATGACTCATAAGCTACTCTCCAAGATAATCATCCAAGCCTGTGATAAACTTCCCATTCTTCATCAATAAAAGATAGATTGTACAGCGGCGATGTGCCAAACTCGGCCACGTACTCCGACATAGACATACCCCTCCTGTCTTAAGGTAGCGAACCTTTGGAAGAGTACTGACTTTTGAGCGGTAGGTATATACTTCTCTTTAAACCACACCTTGAACTGCTCCCCAGTAATCTGGTCCTCAAGAGTAGTAATCTTCATAGTGTTCCACCATCCCATAGATCGGAAGTTGTCTGGAGGTTACCTTCCTCTTTATCACATTGTCTAACTCCATATCCTTAAAGATGCATTCGCAGCAGCCAAACCAATCATTCACTGTGATGGATGATTCTATTCCAAGAAAACATTTGCCACCCAAAGTAGAGGATTTTCTCTCAATTTGGCGAAGTCAGCCCTTGGCGCCTGCATTGGAGCACCACAACCAATAGTTGCAATAGAAGCAACTTGGGCATTCTGAACCATGTTTTACACCATCTCAATAAATATATTTTGCAAGTCAAGGTTAGCAGCCTCCAACCCCATCCCTTCCTAAACTCCGAAGATGGAGTTCCTAGCAGCACTCCTTGTTTGCTGGCTCATTCTTATAAGCTGTAATAAGAATGATCAGTCTCTTTGGAAGGAATAAGTGATGTCCTTGAATGCAATGTGACTTATACACTATATAAACATAGTACTATATAGTTTTAAAAACCAAAGTATAACTAGTTCGCTCTGTTATATATCGCTAGGCCTATTGTAAGGCGATAGCTACTTCCTTATCTCCAATGGATTAGTATCAACTTTGGTCATCTACGTAACCTCGCTATGATACCAAATATGATGACTTTCTTACACCTTCTGTACCCAATATACTTATATAACGCGCTGCGGAGGTACCCGATAGATGCAGGATGGTAGCCAGAATGTAAAGTAGAGATAAACCCAAATACAAAACCTGCAGAACATCTCGTTACACACAGATAAAATATAATATAATAACATAGATGTAAAACATGTGAGATAGTGATATAATCAAATGAACCATAAATAAGAACATTAGAGTGCATCAAATTCACAAACTATACAAAAACCAAAATAAAGAGTTCATACATCCAAATCTCCAATAATAAACTCTATAAATGTCTCTCAAAATATAAGTACCGATATAGCCCTACAGTACTACACAATGTAATATATGCAATAGTAAAATCCAAGTATATATAAATATATGTATGTGTGTGTATATATATATATATAAAAGATCAACCTCATGCTCATACTCTGTTCAGTTTTATGAGCTATCCAGACCTTTTATCACTAATCTACTCATTTAGGAGTACCTGAGATAATAAGAAAGCAAAGCATAAAACCTTAGTTCAAATATTATGAGCGATACATCATCTCAAAGGTACCATAAAAATCATATGTAGTAAATATGGACATATGAATAACCATACTTGACCTATCCTTACAACTAAAAAGTTACCACATAACATTGATATATACTAATCTACTATCAATACCATATAAGTGTACCACAGTCAAAGAACTATGCCCAGTGTCTAGATATACAATCGAAAATACCTACATCATGTGACACCTTCGAGTGACAAAAACCATGGAAACCATAGCATCCATCAAATAATGCTCACTATTACTCATGTGCATTGGATATATGATAATTCATATGGCACAATCGCAAACTAGAGACCGGATTGTAATCCCAACTTCATTGGTTCTCAAATGTATGCCACTCCGAAAGGCTAGGAACCAGGTCCATAATCGCAAAGCTAAGGGTTATCTACTATCGCAAGATCCAAACACAATTGCAAGTCCAAATGGGCGTTCCCACATACCCATTAATTACAAGCAAACTAGAAGCCTATGAATTATCAATGACCCCTTTGCACATGTCTCCATAAGGGAATTCTATCGCTATTTCATCATGGCAATTTCCACAGTAGGACATAGTCGCAAACCCCACTCTCAAGCCCCTATCATTAGCTTGCCCTTGTGGATCGCTACCACGAATACCATCATTAAGTCATATATTTAGAATACCTCTACACACCATTATAAGTCGTGGAGCCATCATACCAAGGTCCTAAAGTCATCATGTCAAAGTTCCATGCCGTTGCTTCCGTTTTTGCCACACTGAATCCAAGGCCATCCTTTCTCCAGCCCAAGCAACCATGCCCCGACTCAAAGCCGTCCCGACATGCCAAAACATAACCCCTAACACCCATTTTTGTTTAGTGCTCGATAATTGCCCCATAGGATGAAAAGGTCCGTCCGGCCTTCTATGGGATCACCAAACAACGATTGTTGTTCGATCTTTTATCCCACCACTGGACAACAAATGTTGTCCAGTCGCCTTCAGTGCTGAACCAAGGCATCACTGGACAGGAAATCATGTCTCATCTCTCCTTCCACTGAACCAAGATGCCTACCGAACAGAAACTCCTATCCGGTCATCCACCACCATCGAACCAAATTCAACGCTCGACCATCGAACCGGTCCCACTCGAAGTCAACCAATTACCAAGCAAGCCTACTTTCGAACATTTACCACCGAACCAAACTCCTGTAGTATTCTCACTTCTTGATTTTGCTCCAAATTCATTGTAATGCAATGTTCTTTGACCCTTTTGCAATTCCTATGCGATGATACAACTCTTAAAAATTTCCAGTCAATCGATCAAAGCACGGTTTTATGGTTTCTAACTTCAAGTCGCTTCGATAAGCGTTTTTAACCATGCAAGCATACAAGAAAACATTATACATGCACCAACAACATTCAGATACTCATACATGCAACATATAAAAATTTATTGCAAATCATCCAATAATAAGCCTCTAACATAGCCTAACACAAATCAAGGCAACCATACATCAAATAAACATGATTAGATCACTTTAAAATAAATTAAATTCATTTTTACTTCAGGTTTCTCTTTAAAATAGTATCAAAACATTATTTTAACTTTAAAAATGGATTTAAAATATGTCAAAACATGCAAATACATATATAGTAAGGTAAGAGATGATAAATCATTCAGCAAAACCCACAAAATCCAAGTTTTACATGCAAATCGAGGTAGATCCAAAAATAAGCAGTGAAGGTGTAATTCATCTTCCTCTAAGATTTATATTTGAAGATCTCTAATGGATCGCCTTGCTAATATATCATTATTCTATAATATAGAGTTGTTTGGAGGAGAAAATAGAATGTTTTGGATAGAGAATAGGTTAATGGAGGCTTATGTGTATGGGAGAAGGTGTAAAAGTGATTTAGGGAAGATGATTCAGCGATATAAGTTCTCCAACCTTGAAATGGGTTAGTAGGCTTACCCCCAAACTCACTAAATACCCACTAAGCTGCTCTAAAAACTGCTAATCTTCAACCATATTTCCTAGCTAGAAATTTCAAATCGTAATTACGAGCAGTCTACGGAAAGGGAAACCATCATATCTTTCCAATGAAAATGGTCTTGAATGTTAATTTGGCTTTTATCAAGTTATAGCGATTCCAAGTTTTAAGGAGTAAAATCATCAGAAAAAATTATAAAGATAGGAAATGTCACTAATAGCATTTACCAAAATTATAGTCATACGATCTCATATGAATTTAAAAGCATTATTTTACGATCCTCCAATACGTAAAATGCGAGCCTATAGGCCTATCAAAGCCGATATTCCAAGTGGCCAAGATGAAAGTGTAAGGATGTCTTCGATCGTAGAAGAAGATGAGGGATTAATAAGGAGAGAAGGAAAAGAAGTGGTCCAGGAAGAAGAGGGTGCCAGCGATATCGATAGCGACTATCGTGCCAACGAAGAAGGGACAAATCGTTCGGTGAATCGAACTCGGGATGAGTCCTGATCCCCTAGCTCGTGCCATCAGGACCATATTGCCGTTGAAACTTCCAAAATGGCCGAAGATAATTCTACATTGCCATCAATAGAGATTTCGCCTTGATCCCACCCCTTTGGAGACATCATCATCTGTTTCAGTGGCATTGGTGAGACCAACTTCACCGTTAGCGACATTCTAGGAGATGCCTGGTCAGACTTTGCTCTTTCGAGGGGCGCTTTTTAAGAGAAGGTGGAGAGATGTCTATTTTAATTCCTTGCCAATACGACTGGTAGAGTACTTGAGGGTTCATTGGCGCCACACACTTCACTAGTAACATGGACACTCATTCTCACATTGAATTTTACTTCTAAATCCAATATTAATACTGTTCTCTTTCTTATTTCAGATTCCATGAGCCATGATTATTATGAGAATTTATCCTGCCTTGCTAGTGCACATAGAGGCCTAACTCTCAATCCCAGTTCTCTTAGTCTCTACAAGTCCGAGGAAGAGAGGCAAAGGAGGAAAGACCACAAGTACGACGAAGCTCGCAAGGCCGATAGGGAGATGGATAGTGAGAGGAAGATAAAGAAAGAGGGAAGCCGATATTGAGCTATCTTGCGACCCTTCTAAGCACCTAAGAGATTCCTTGGAGCCTCTTGGGCTTATTTCTTTTGTTGTTTCGCCTCATACACAGGCTCGTACCTCTTCAAGTCACCAAATTCTAGCCTCCCAAGCTATGATTACAACGGTCCCGCCTACTTCCAAAGGAGTCTCTACTCATTCATTCACTCATTGACCAATTCCTCTACGTTTGCAAACCACATTCTCATACCTCTTTTTAAATGGTATCAAGTTCGACCAAGAAATCTCGGATACACCAAAAGAGGTGGTGATGTAAAGTCTAAAGTATATCGAGTAGCGCATCGACTAAGGCTATAAGTGGAAGAAACTTTGCACTCCTATTTCCAAGTAAACTAAATCTAATGCACCAATATTCAATCCCTTGAATCCGAGAGGGCTACCTTTGAGAGGATGATGAAAAAGAGGGAGGATGATTTGATTAAAATTACTAGAGAGATAGACCTCATTTCGAAGCAGAAGGATAAACCTAATAAGATGATGGATGAGGTAAAGCTTTACAACAGCTGCGTCGAAATCATGATAAGGAATGAATTGAAAGCTGCTCATGTTGAAACTTTAGAGTTCTAAAAACAAGCTGAGGAGAGCGCATGGGTGCTTAGCCAAAAAGAAAAGATCATTAAATCCAAGGACCAGAATATATCATAGCAAGCTGCCAAACTTTCCAAGCTTTGCGTGGAGGTTCAACAACTCACCGAAGAGAAAGAGCAGCTATACACCGATAAAGATGCCTTCGACCTTGAATTTTCAATTTCCGAGTACGAGCTTGTTATCCGGCCTTTTGGCGCGGCTATGTTCAAAATAACTGGAAAAGTAAGACCGGATAATCATCAAGGAAGAAAAGCCTAAGGAGATGGTTACCGAGATTGGAGATTGATTATGCATGATAATCACATGAATTCATATGAATAGCATTCTGAAATTGGCTAAGTATGAATTTCACACTTCATCTGAAATTACGATTGGGTATTCTCATTTTTCACAATGGATCGGCTATGATCCTTTCCATAATGATTCATCACCATTATAGATCGGTTATGATCCATGTCCAAAATGGATTGGCTATGATCCTTGTCCAATATGGATCGACAGTGATCCATCTCTATTAAGTATCAGCAATAATCCATCTCCATTATGAATTGACTATGATCCATCTCCATTACGGATTAGAAGTGATCCATCTCCAAAACAGATCGTCTATGTTCCATCCCCAATATGGATTGGATATGGAACATCTTCATTATGGATCGATGTGAATTGGTATGGGCGTGGATCGCTTGGGTTGACCATACAAATTAACGATGATCGATCAATAACTCAAAATCCAAAAGTCAACTATGCATTAAACTTTGAAAATAGTAAGATATTACATGGTAGGACCAACTATATAGATCACACGTGAAAAGGAGCAAGAAAAAAGATTGCCACCCATTGTTATTTTGATGAAAGTGGGCCCGCGACCATCACTGTATTTCGCCGTCTTTCCCTATAAATACATATTTGATTATTCATTTTCAGGATCTTTACGCTACTTGTTTCTTTGCACTTTTTTTAACTAAGTGTTCTACTCGATCCATCCTTTTGTACTTAGCAATTCAGGTGATTAATAAAGTTATTTCTTCAAAGTGGATGTAGGCTTTCAACCCCGAACCACTATAAATCATTGTGTTCTTGTTACTGAATATTTTATACAATTTATTTTCTTGTTTCCTATGTTTTCATTGATTATTCTCTATTTATTTCTCTATAAAATCTCTACCGGGTGTTTGAGCCAATTTTTGGTGCAAACATTCCATGCTTTCGTTGGGAGGTTAAATCTTAGTTTGATTGGATCTCATCGTGTACTTGTGGATTCCCATATTCACGAGATAGATCCTGCTTTTACCGACTAGTCTCCTATTCTACTCAAATTTGAAAGAGATCTATAAGGCAACTACCTACAATGCCTCCTAGGAAGAAGTAGGCCTTTACTACCTCCTCATGACCTACTGATGAAGTAGTAGAGAACACGAAGATTGTAATAAACAATGGATCGGATCAGGTTAATAGATTGCTCGGATTGGAAATATAGACCTATGATGATCACTCCATAATTCGACAAAAACAAGGGTGATCAATGAAATGAATTCGAAAACACAAGGTAGAGGCATAGGGGGACCCACCCTATGGATCGTATATGCCACGTGACACATTCAATGGATCAGGTACGATCTATATAGAAGTATACGATCGATAGCTACCTCAACACCATCAACAATCGATCGTTCCAACAACGGCAACCGACTGTTTCAACAACCAACGATCGGTCTATCGATCGCATACATCTTCAATGATCGATCATTTCAACTACAACTGATTGACCTCTCAACCATGCGCTATGCTACCGACGTTCTAACCACTAACGATCTATTTAATCCTAAAATTTTATTAAGCATCCGTATGTATACAGATCTGGTATGATCCATTTTTAGTGGTTCTGTATCTATCCCTCTCAAAGCCAAGATGACTGACCCCTCTATAGCACGTATTGCAGCTTATTATTCAAGTTGATCGTTTTTCCAACTGATTGTTTTTCCAATCGATCATTCTTCCAGTTGATTGTCGCTCCAACACCTGCAACGAGACCGATGGTTTTTCCAAACGATCGTTTATCCATTCGATCGTTGCTCCAACATCTATACCGAGATTGATCATTTTTCCAATCGATTGTTATTGAGTATCCAAATGAAAAATGGATCGGGTACGATCCATTCTTAATGGATTTATAGCGATCCATAAAAAAAGACTCTAAATTGTTTTTTTCACCTGAACCCATAACGCAGCGCATTGCCCCCGCATTCTGGATTCGAAATACAACTTAAAGATGGTGCATTCTATCCACTTCCCTTACGTCCTGTGACTGACCGAGGCATAGGGGATCAAGCAGAAGCTGCTAAATTGCAGCCAAGGAATAGACAAGGAAATGCTACTCAAAGGATACTCCCAAAGGCTGGGGAACCAAGCTGGTATGATACGAACCAAGGTGATATCACTCAAAGCAGGCTCTATATGTTACGACCCGAAGTCGAACTCGGGTAATCACCCCTTCGACCAAAGCAAACCCAAGAATTTCTGGTCCAAGGTCAAACTCAGATAAAACCAAGATTTTCTCCAAGAAAACACCAATATGACTCTAAGCACCATTCATCGCCAACCCAGCCCTTCAAAGTGACTTCAAGCAAACCAGGGGCTGACTCCAAGCAAATAGCAAATTTTCTTGGGTCGAACTCCAAGTAAATGGTCACCAATCCATCAATACCGGTCTATCTTTCTTTGCTCATAACTCAAGCATATGAATTCCAAATGACTTAAAGAATGGTGTGCAACCGCAAGAAGCCTTACTTACCACTTATATGGATCTCACCCCATTTGGGTGAATGTTTGGGGGATCATCATCGATCAGTGACCCCATCCTAAATAATTCTCCATTTAATCAGCATTCTCAACCATTCTAATGTTGGACAACTATGCATACATCATTCATAAGTATTACAAGCAGCCGATGTGCCAACCATGCCAGCATATTTTGTGAACATAGACCCTCGACATCGTCTCGTGAAGTACGAGCGGCACATGGATCCTGCCAGAGTGATGGATTCCATTGAATGCACATGTTTCCCAATATTCCTCGAAAGAATAACGATCACGTGGTTTACGCAGTTACCATCCAGGTCTATCTCCACATCCGATCAACCGGATAAGAAGTTTGTCAAGCAATTCAGGATGCATGCGACTTACACCAAGTGGATGTCTCCTATCGAAGTATTGAATGCAATGATCAACAGGATAAGAAGCCATCCCACTAGCCAAGCTGGCTAGCTTTGAGGATGCGCAACAAATGGGCTTGGTCCCGGTTGAAGTATTGAACACAATGATTATTGACCAAATGGAGATTGATTTGGTTTTAGAGAGAGAGAGTAAGAAAGGGAGTCATGGATGACTCCTGTCAAAGGTTATCTGCAATAAGGGATCCTTCCTAGATGGAGGAATGAAAAACAACAGATCATCCGCAAAGCTTCACGCTACGTCATCCAAGAAAGAGACATGTGTACAAAGGGTTTCTCCATTCCCCTTCTTCAGCGCATCGCCCATGATGAAATGAAATGAGTCTTGAGAGAAGGCCATGAAGGATAATGCGGCGATTACATCGGGGGGAAAACTCTGACAAAGAAAACACACTGCTACTGGTATTAATGTCCAATTGTCAGTCAAGGTGCAGCTGATCAAGCTAGGCAATGCAACATGTGTTAGATGTTTGCAAAAAATCAGAGAGCCCCAGTGACGAAAATTACTCAAATGATCAGTTCATGGCCGTTTGCCACTGGGGTAGTGGCATCATCAGCTCCTTGCCGATTTCAAAAGGTTGTTCCAAATACGTCGGCGTAGTAGTTGATTACTTTACCAAATGGGTTGAAGCCGAACCTTTAGCCGTAATCATAATGAAAAAATTAATAAACCTTATTGTTCGAAACATCATTCAACGTTTTGTTCTTTCCCAAACAATCGTTACTGATAACGGGACCCAATTCGACAGTGCCGATTCAAAGATTTTTGATGCCGTGTCATATTGAGAAAAGATTTGTGGCATTTGCTCATCCTCAAGCTAAAGGACAAGTTGAAACTGTAAACAAAATCATAAAGTCCATTCTGAAGAAACGTTTGGAAAAGTCTAGAAGCAAGTGGGTAGATGAATTCTCAATAGCATTGTGGGCTTATAGAACCACCCATAAGCCCACGACTGACCGTACTCCTTTCGCCCTTGCTTACAGCTCCGAGGCCGTCGTCCCTATAGAACTTGAAGTACATTCCCATTGCATGACTTATTAAGACCCCTATTTCATTATAAAAATATAAACAAGGAATTGCAATCCCATTACAATTAAACTATAAGGAATTGATGATGACCCATGAGCGTACAAATGCATCCAGGAGCCAATGACAAGAATGCGTACGTAAACGTGCATGTGTATATTCTAAAAATTCGATTTCTTGAAACTGACAGAAGTTGAATTTTCACTTGGCATTATTAGAGAAAAGACTGGATCAGATAGCGAATGCTTACTAGCCCCTTAGAACCGAACATAGATATCAACTGATGGAAATGACCCTGAATTTAAACTATAGAAAATCGACCAAGCGTAATGACGATCAAAGAGAGATATGACACTTTGGGAAGATAATTCAATGGAAGGATAACGACTATTCATAAAATAGGATGGATTTATTTTCGGTGACTCTAACTTGCTTCGATTAAAAGCATGTCATGTACACAACAAGACATATTCTAGGGGGCAAATGTTATCCAGCCTTTTGGCTTGGGTACATTTAGATGGACTAGACAAGTTTGACCAAATAATCATCAAGGTTGAAAGTATAAAGAGATGGTTACCACGATTGGAGATCGATTATGGACAAGACTATGGACGGTAGTCAGACGGATTCATATGAATAGCATTTTGGAATTGGCTAAGTATAAATTTCACTCTTAAATTGAAATTATGATCGGGTACGATCGTTTTTCATAATGGATAGGCTATGATCCTTCTCCAATATGGATCAGCAATAATTCATCCCCATTATGGATTGGCTATGATCCATCTCAAAATGGATCGGCTATGATCTATCACCATTATGGATCGGCAATAATCCATCTCCATTGTAGATGAAATGATCCATCCCCAAAATGGATCGACTATGATCCATCCGCAATATGGATCGGCTATGATCCATCTGCAATATGGATTGGATATGGAACATCCTCATTATGGATTGGTGTGAATCGATATGGATGCAGATCGCTTGGATTGATAGTACAAATCAATGATGATTGATCAATAACTCAAAATCCAGAAGTCAACTACGCACGAAACTTTGTAAATAGTAAGATATTACATGGTGGGACTAACCATATCGATCCTACATGAAAAGGATCAATAAAAATGATCATTATTGGTTATTATTTTAATGGAAGCAGGGACCACGATCGATAAGGTGACATCATCTGGATCTAGATTCCATAGCCAAAATTTCAGGAAGATATTTCGTCGTCTTTCCCTATAAATATTGACTTGATTGTTCATTTTTAAGATCTTTATGCTACCTGTCACTTTGCACTTTTTTGTAGCTAAGGGTTCTACTCCAATCTATCCCTCTGTACTCAGCAATTCAAGTGATTATTAAAGTTATTTCTATAAAGTGGATAGGCATTCAACGCCGAACCACTATAAATCGTTGTGTACTTGTTATTGCTTATTTTTTATTATTTAATTACTTGTTTCCTCTATTTTCATTGATTTTTCTTCATTTATTTCTCTAATAAATCTACATTTGACGTTTGAGCCAATATTGGGTGCAAACAGATCTCAAAGAGCTTCAAGAGGGAAAGTCCAAGATTCTGATGAGCTTGATTCCAACATGCTATATATACACACCAATGCAGTTAGATTTAAGAATCTAATGAGCTTAGGAGGAAGTGCTACGCTGGACTACATAAGCTAGAGATAACCCTTCCAAAGAAGAACTAATAGCTACTTATGTTGATGCAAAAGATATCTAATCTCTTTCTATTGGAAAAGCTATCCTAGCCAAAGATGTTGTCAATATGACAACTGCTGATGCTGCCATGGCTCATGTTGGCCCAAGCTCTTCGGATCAGGGTAAAATGCTTGCTTTGAAATCTCAAGATCCCACAGCGATTATTCCTAAATCTTTGGGAGTTAGTACTGCAGCTACTTGCTTTCTTCTAGCTTCATTAATAGGTTCGCTCCGCGAACCACACATTACCCCTGTCGTGATCCAGCCCATGGAGCTTGGAACCGAAGAAGGCGAGTTCTTCGTATCCTCCGTGATCCTACTACAGGTATATCTCTTATTTCTCCAGTCTTCGAGAAGCTTTAATTCTCATGAAAATCCATCATTATACTTTATCACTCAGTTTTCCAACTTGTATTTCAACCTCAATTGCCTCCTCCACCTCCATTTATGCAAGGGTTAGGGACTGCTGCTATTTCCACCACATCCACTTCAGTCTCCATGGCACTTTGCTGCTCTGGTCTTGCCTTCTAGTTCCGAGCGTGGCTTTGAAGCTTAAAAGATTATTACTCTATAAGGGCTAGAGGAAATGTTCATGTCCCAGGAAGAAGATGTTCAAATTACTGACGCTTCGGACCTTATTAACCAAGTCTCCATGGCGGAGGACTCAAGGCTGAAGCTATAAAGCTCAAGGCTATGAAGAAGGAGTCCACTAACACCAAGCCTACATCTTCAAAACCAACAATTCCTCAATAGAAAGTTCCAACGTCAAAGATCCGACTGCCAAAGACTAAGCCCACTGAGACTTCAAAAGGCTAGTCTGCAAAGCTGCATACTGCTATAGATAGGGAATATACTCACTCGAAAGTTGAGATTCCTCCCAGCAAGGAGAAGAAAAGAGAGATAGGTTAAGAGTCATCCAGGTGACAAAAGTAAAGGCAACCATGGTGGCAAAAAGGGAAAGACTGGACGGTGTGCAATCCAGTGTTGTGTTTTCGTATTTCGTGGTTCAAACGGTCGAATCTGTGCTTTTTTTTCTTTTTTGCTTTAGACAGGTCGAGATTGTGCGAGTACGATGCCACTATATTTTTGTACATAAAAAGATTATTAGTAATGAAAGTTAGCTTTTCCTTTGTAATCTCTCTCCTATTTACTTTTTTGCATTTTATGTACCGTGCATGTTTATGTGTGTATATAATTTGACTGCGTCTACTACAATTTCCTGTATTATATACTTCTGTATCTATGCAATATGCTTATTTATAGCAACTTTGTGTGTGTAAAAAATATTTCTACAATTGCTTTAGTATATTTTATTGTTTAGCTCTATTTTGACTACTAGAATACTCTGTTTGGCATAACAGGTCTTGCAATTTTAACTAACTCCATGGCTATTTCTGTTCGGGCTCGGTCGAGTTCTTTTCAACTAAGTGTCAACAGATATGCCCCTATCTACAAGGTTGTATGTTAGATTTTAGGCTCAATGAGACACTAGATATCATGGGGACCTCATTCGATTGCCCCTAGTCTAGTTTGTACGGTAGTTCCTATCTCAGAGAACTAATGACTTTTTCTGTGTGATTCTAAGTATTATATTTTTAATGCCACTAATTCCAAGCTTGCATTTTGATTTCTTCTATGATGACATCATCATCCAATGTTATTCTAGACGTATGTACTGTAAAGATGCATCGTCGACGTCTTTCATCATAACAAATTCTTCCAAATTCAGTGTTATGATCCCGATGGTGCACCAGTCTTTATCTCTGGAAAAATATACATGAACGGCTCAACTTCATGAATTTTTCCTTGACGTTTCCTATCTCCAAGCCTATTTAATTCCTTTTGTCATCGCCTATCTCTAGACGATATCAAGTTTCGAGAGGTTTGAGTCGACTTTTCAATTGAATCAGCGGTTTGGAACTTGCTAAATTTGCTGGGGCAATGCCTATTCTCGGGATATAGGAGTCGCTTGGTAGTCTGCCGGGCGGTTTTAGCCTTCCCAATATTGCAGAAGCAACGTCGATTCTCAGACGGAATGGATCGATTTTCCCCGTCGATTCTTCGGTTTGAGGTGATTTTCCCCACCGACTTAGCGGTTTGGGGCTTTTGTGAGGACCCGCAAATCCGTACTCCTTGAATAGATACTAATCTCCATTGACTAACTCAAGATGAATGAAAATACGAATTCTCAGGGTTTTAAGAAAAAGAAAACGGTAGAAGATAGAAGAAAGAGGTAGAAGAAGAGAGAAAAGATAGAACAGAACAGAAAAAAACAGCAGAACAATATCAGAATCTCACAATCGCAGCGGAACAAAATATAATAGATAAATGAATAATCTTAAAACAAAGAACTATATCAGTTATTACATCACATCACATCATCAGAGTGTACAACAATCAAACAACAATAAACAGCGGAAAAGAAATACTATATACTAGTGAATACGCCATGCCATCCATCTTGCCTCCAGCAACTTCTGAATTCCAGAATATCCTGATAAACCCTAACTCTTGACTGCCCGTGTGGAAATTGGTGGGCACCCAGAGTTTAGGAAGGAAAACAATAAACTCCGAGTCAGTCATGTGACTGGTGTGAGAACTAAAACAGTTTATTTTTATCTTCAAAAACAAAAGTAGAGGAATATTTTTAAAGTCAATTTGCAATGCTTTTAAAAATGAGACTACCATAAGGCCTCCCGCACACACACACAATGCAAACGTAGAATCGGAGGAGATTTCTCCTTATGATAGTCAAAGATGCTTGATACGCATTAAAAAAAACATTTGATATTATTACTAGTGCATAGTGTAGGCAAAATTCATTTCAAAAGTAAAGATATAAATCTTAGCCAACATACGACCATTATCGTATGCCTACTATAGCTACCATGTTCAATAGCAGGTTATCGCCACATTCCATGGCAGGTTATGCAACTAAAACCGTACAAGATCGTATTGTTTCTCTGGATTTCCAACAAATGGTGAGGCCAAGGAACTTCCCATCGCCACATGGAAATGCCTCTTGAATGACGTCCCGAGAACCAAACCGGATCTCTGCCAACACAAGGCCGGGTTACCCCTAACTGGGTAACTACTGACACAAATATGTCATCCCCCGATCGTAACCGATCTACATCCGAGGATCCTCGATTTCCAACAACCACAAAGTAATAAGTTTGCAGCAACAACATAGGTTAAGTATCTGGGCTCCATACCATGATACCACCTCTATCCAGAAGGAATGACATACACTAAAGGGCGCTACCCCTAATAACCTTGCTTCATCCTTCCTGTTTTGACCATTTCCGGGGTGTGAGGTCCGACGAAGTCTCGTCCACAAAGCCACGCTTTGGTGCAAAGCCTTGCTTTGGGTCAACAAATGATCAAAGTAATGATCACAAAGATAAATGATCAAACAAATGATCACATCACAAATGATCAAACAATGATCATTTCACAGCGACACTCAGCATGTCACATTACCAAATTGGGAATATATCGCTGATAACCATCAACTACATAACCTCGGAGCTCGTACGTCTCAGAGAAGGGTGTTAAGCTAAGAGAATAAATTCTCCACCACCAACAGAAATATATTTGAAAGAAATCAGCTTTATATCTCGATTTGTAATGTCAGACATATTATCCATACAAGTCTGTTCCAGGATCGAACAGAAACGAAGGCACTTACAAAGAAGTCCTTGCAATCCGGATTTTCACTAATCACGACCGAACTTCCCATCACATATGGAGTCTCTATACCGGGGACCAGTCGATGCAAAGACATTCCACGAGTTGTCCTTTCGCTTTTGAAAATATCTGGTCTTCAACACCGGTCTTCAAATGCAATTCATAACGACGTATCACATATTCGCAATGGGTTATACAACCCCAAGGTCCTCGACCTCGTATGAAAAAGATACGATATTTATAAGTTTACACGAATTTTTAATATATAAATTTACAACATAATTTTATTTTTTATTATTTTACCCTAATGAATCCCAGCCGTGACTTCCTGCATCACGCAATCAGGGCCGTGATTCATGTGCTTCTCCCCTTCCAGTAAATGTCGCACGCAAGAACCCATATGGCCGCCGTATTAGGGTTAATTTTCGAGCCTTCCTCGACCACTTCCAGAACGATCAGGACCCATCATCTCGAAGGCCTTCGCGAGCTCCATCTTCACCGTGAGTGCGGTCAAACTCGGCCCCCTATTTTGCACGCACGTCGAGAACAAACGGCCGACCTCCTTGCTTCGATTCCTCCCTCCACGCTACACGAAACACGATCATCTCCGTATGAAATTGAAGCTCTTGCAATCCTCTACAACTTTACAGTTGAAAGTTTCTTGAAACAAGGTTTGGATTTGAAGAAATTGGAGGAGAAAGATTGAAAGTTTTCGGCCATAGATTATACACAAGCGGCGGCCCTGAAGATGAAACCCTAGGTTTTTTTAATTTTTGCAAAAATGAATTAGTTAGGGGCATATATAGAAAATTTCTCAAACACTATTCATCCCGGATTTTTCGAACTCCAAACGAAGCGTGCCGTTTGGCGTTCCTAAGGTTTACCCCGCGTTTCGAACACAATGGAACGTGTTTCGGGAGCTAATTCGATCATTTGTGCGAGTTATGACAATAAACGTTCGACTTTAAAATTAAATTGGTAAATCAAATTTCTAGGCGTTTTAGCTTGCCCCGGACAAACAGTAAATCCGATTGAAACGAAATTTGAAACCATACAATAATATCATATTACGGATCCGATGAAACTAGTTTCGTTGAAATCCAAGACTGTTTGAAAAATGGCTATTTTAACTCGCTAAATTAATATTAAAACAATTTCGATACGTTTCGAGCTAGCACGGTCAAACGAAAACTCCAATTGCTACGAAAATTAAAATCCGATAATAACAAACTATTACGGATCCAATGGAACTAGTTTCGTCCAATTCTGAGACTGTTCGAAAATTGGCTAATTTCACTAGTCGATTTAAATATTAAAATATTCAATTTTCACAAATCAACTCTTAATTCCATTTTAAAGTTCACAAACATCTTTCTAACTTCAATATGATAAAATAAAATTTTACGAATCATTTTCAATCATATTTAACCCGTTATTCAATTATTTCTGTAATTTCAACTATTAAATAATCGATTAAATTATTCAATTAAATCCAATTATTCGAAATAAAATTTATTTGACTTATAAATTTCACTTATTAATATTTAAAATTAATTAAATATACAAATTTTAATTAATAAAAATTCTGGTTCGTTACAAACTTCCCCCCTTAAAAGAATTTCGTCCTCGAAATTACCAAGTAAGAAAAGTTACAGAATTTATTAACTTTCCATAGTTAAACTTCTTACAATAACTTTACTAAGTTTCCAAATCATACTTAGTTATCTTTCAAATCAACTACAATCGTTTTACTTTCAACTCCAAATCAAATTATAGTTTTCACAAACTTTCCCAAAAATTCCTACATTTTTCTAACGCCTTAAATTTTCGGAAAAATTCGCCATAGTCTCCTTTGCGCGGCTCGATCCAAAAAAAAATGACAGCATATATATCACAAATATACATCTCATCAAGTGATGAGGCATCCCGCAGGGAAAAAAGTGTAAAAGTACGATATTTAATCCGAGATATGTACCTTATATTTTATTAGCGAGCATATACGGCTAATATAGCGTGAAAACGAGCTCCAAATGCGAAGCAAACGCGATCCGCACCTACTAAACACTCAACAAATAGATGAGAAATTGACAATAGTATCGATATACAACATATAGCAACATAGCAAATGCAGTAAATGCAATATATTCAACCATCGACCAACTATCATCCAACTAACATTCAACTAACATTCATTTTCAATTAGTTTATATTCACTAATTCATATTCAAGTTGGTTCACCTCTAAATCAAATTCAATTCTATTTAAGATTCACTTAACTTCCAATTGGATTTCAATTAATTTAGCTTTCAATTTCATTAATACTTAATGAATTATACACAATCAACTAACAATCATATAACAACCAATGTATATTAATTACAACCAAATTCCTTTGCTTATATTCATTCAATTTGGTTTTACTTAACTTAAATTCCAACTTATAAATCAATTCATATTCCCATTCTAAGTAAATTTTATTTAACTTTAAATTCATTTTTATTTACAACTCATATTCATAAATATATTCATATAGTTTCACTTCTTATATACATAAGTTTATTTCACAGTTGTAAATCACATTAATTATAATTCAATTCTTATAATTCTTTTTACTTATACAATTATTCTTTTATAACATGTTTTTATTTAACTTATTCAAACATCTATTAAATTTACTTATATATATTCTTACATTTTCAACAACCAAACAATCTACTTATATACACTTTAATAATTCTGAAAAATTATTCCTTTGTATATAAAATATACTCAAGGTAAAATTATTTCATTTACCCAATTTAAAACAATACTATGTATTTATCTTGTTTAAGATTTTAGAAACCCCTATCTATGATAGTTAGTTAGACTACACCGACCGGAATCTATAAACAATCAACCGATAAGTCAACACAATACAAAACAATTTTATATTCACTAACAAATACGCGCTCGTATCTATTATTACACTCAAACTCATTCTAGAGCACTACTGACTCTATCTCTAATGAGTAATACCCAACAGAGCTATGGTTGTCGCTTAACCATATGCTCTGATACCAGATGTGAGGACCCGCAAATCCATACTCCTTGAATAGATACTAATCTCCATTGACTAACTCAAGATGAACGGAAATACGAATTCTCAGGGTTTTAAGAAAAAGAAAAAGGTAGAAGATAGAAGAAAGAGGTAGAAGAAGAGACAAAAGATAGAACAGAACAAAAAAAATAGCAGAACAATATCAGAATCTCACAATCGCAGCGGAACAACATATAATAAATAAATGAATAATCTTTAAACAAAGAACTATATTAGTCATTACATTACATCACATCATCAGAGTGTACAACAATCAAACAACAATAAACAGCGGAAAAGAAATACTATATACTAGTGAATACGCCATGCCATCCATCTTGCCTCCAACAACTTCTGAATTCCAGAATATCATGATAAACCCTAAATCTTGACTGCCCGTGTGGAAATTGGTGGGCACCCAGAGTTTAGGAAGGAAAACAATAAACTCCGAGTCAGTCATGTGACTGGTGTGAGAACTAAAACAGTTTATTTTTATCTTCAAAAACAAAAATAGAGGAATATTTTTAAAGTCAATTCGCAATGCTTTTAAAAATGAGACTACCATAAGGCCTCCCGCACACACACACAATGCAAACGCAGAATCAGAGGAGATTTCTCCTTATGATAGTCAAAGATGCTTGATACGCATTAAAAAAAACATTTGATATTATTACTAGTGCATAGTGTAGGCAAAATTCATTTCAAAAGTAAAGATATAAATCTTAGCCAACATACGACCATTATCGTATGCCTACTATAGCTACCATGTTCAATAGCAGGTTGCCGCCACATTCCATGGCAGGTTATACAACTAAAACCGTACAAGATCGTATTGTTTCTTTGGATTTCCAACAAATGGTCAGTTCAAGGAACTTCCCATCGCCACATGGAAACGCCTCTGGAATGACGTCCCGAGAACCAAACTGGATCTCTGCCAACACAAGGCCGGGTTACCCCTAACTGGGTAACTACTGACACGAATATGCCATCCCCCGATCGTAACCGATCTACATCCGAGGATCCTCGATTTCCAACAACCACAAAGTAATAAGTTTGCAGCAACAACATAGGTTAAGTATCTGGGCTCCATACCATGATACCACCTCTATCCAGAAGGAATGACATAAACTAAAGGGCGCTACCCCTAATAACCTTGCTGCATCCTTCCTGTTTTGACCATTTCTGGGGTGTGAGGTCCGACGAAGTCTCGTCCACAAAGCCACGCTTTGGTACAAAGCCATGCTTTGGGTCAATAAATGATCAAAATAATGATCACAAAGATAAATGATCAAACAAATGATCACATCACAAATGATCAAACAATGATCATTTCACAGCAACACTTAGCATGTCACATTACCAAATTGGGAATATATCGCTGATAACCATCAACTACATAACCTCGAAGCTCGTACGTCTCAGAGAAGGGTGTTAAGCTAAGAGAATAAATTCTCCGCCACCAACAGAAATATATTTGAAAGAAATCAGCTTTATATCTCAATTTGTAATGTCAGACATACTATCCATACAAGTCTGCTCCGGGATCGAACAGAACCGAAGGCACTTACAAAGAAGTCCTTGCAATCCGGATATTCACTAATCACGACCGGACTTCCCATCACATATGGAGTCTCTATACCGGGGACCAGTCGATGCAAAGACATTCGACGAGTTGTCCTTTCGCTTTTGAAAATATCCGGTCTTCAACACCGGTCTTCAAATGCAATTCATAACGACGTATCACATATTCGCAATGGGTTATACAACCCCAAGTTCCTTTCCCGGCTAACCCGAATAGTGAGTGCTTATTTAAAAATAAGTGTGGCATTCAAATTCAAGCAAATCACAACAAATACCCATTCAAAGGTAAATATTGATAGTCGGTTATTGGACTATCAATGGATATGCACAACATCACCTGATTCCAAATAATTTTCCAAATTATTTATTTTCCAAAAATATCTTTACAAGATATATAATTTTCACACTTCTACCATTTGAAAACAATTTTCAAATCACTTTTCACATTTACCACTTTTGAAAACAATTTCAATCATTTTCCTTATGCGAAAATACTTTCATTTCAACATGGTTCTTTTAAACCCATTAAATAAATCCTTAACGATTTACTTCATATCTACGTTCCAAATCCGTAAATTTATTCCCACACTTCAAAAATAAATCAACGTTTATTTTTAAACAAATTCCCCTTTTCATTTATAAATTCCATAGTGAATTTACATTCCAAAAAAATATTTATGAATACACGATTTCAATTATTCATTTTCAATTTATCTTCAAGAAGATAAATTCTCAAAACGTTTCATTTCACATTGGAAAACATTTCCATTCTTATTTATAAATAAGTAATTCACAAATCCATTTATTTTCAACACTTGGAAAATATTCAATATACTTAAATTGAAATTAAGTATATATTTCATTCATTAAGGAAATCATTCTCTTAAACATATTTATTTGGGCCAAAACGAATGTTGCGTAAAACATCGTTACGACAACCCAAAATCACTAGTATAGGGATTCGAAATTAAAATAGATATATAAATCCCAATACTATACAAAACATTTCCTTTCGGAAATCATTTACTATAACAACAGTGTTATAGTCCACCATTTCCTTCTATTTCTCGAAAACGTCTATTTCAACAATGAATGTTGAAATCTATGGTTTCAAATCTTAACACATTTAAAAACATCGTTAGATCGTTTTAATTCTATTTAAAACATCACATCCAAAACATTTTCTTTAACATATTATTCACTATTCAAAAACGAGAATATACTTCGTTAACCAATTTCATCATTTCTATACATTTTATTTTAAAGGATTATACACTATCTAAAACGTGAATATAACTCCATTAATAAGTTATAACAATTTACTTATCAAAATAAGCCGTTTGCGGATTTATAACACAATGTTTATAAGTTCCATTTCTATTTATTTATAACAACTTCCTTTTATAAATCACCTTTATTAACCTATTTCAATTTATAACTCAATTATATACCAAAAGTTCACATCATAAGTTAAATACTTATAATTTATTTGTTTACAAAATCGTTCTTTTAAACTTCCCAAATTATAAATCTTATAACCTATAAGATTTATTTATTTACCCAAATCTATTCTTTTAATAACTTTACAAATTTTATAAACCTACTGCTTATAAAATTCCATTTATAACTTTACCGTTTATAATTCTATAAATTTCATTCATTTATGAAATTCATTTACGATTCATTCTAACACTTATAAAAACTCGTTTTATACTTCAAATATTTTAGTTTATAAGTATCAATTTATAAATCCTTTATATAAATCAATTTATACTATTATTTTAAAACGTCTTTGAACTCCTTTATAATTTCATCATTTTCTTTGATTTATAAAATAATCAAATTTCATAAATCCTATATTTTAACTTTCTATAATAAATTCAAAAATCCCAATTAAACTATTTTATAAAATCATTTCCCTCATATTTTCAAAAATCAACTTTTAACTATATTTCTCAAAAATCATAATTTTTATAACATTAACATTATAACATTTACTTATTTAAAATGAATCAGTTCCAAAAATATTTTATAAACGTATACTTTGAAAAATCACTTCAAAAATCTTTTTAAAAATCGATTTGATAATCAACGAATATCAAAATATCGATAATCAAATAAATACTGTTGAGGAATCCAGTTGGATCCCTCCAACCTGTTTTCCTGCATCCAAAGATGTTAGCACAATACCGATTCCGTTCCATTACGGAATTATCGCGGTATATGGGATTTAAAATATTATCCGCTTAATAGACGGCGCAATAGGGTCTTATCCGCTATATAATGCGGGAAATCAACTCCAAGTACATAAATAATACCAATTTCACTGTTTATGAAATATTCGCGGTATATGTTTTTAATAAATAACCTCTGCTTACTAACGGCGCATAATGTCTATTTTAACAATCAGTAGATAACAATCATTATTCAAACATACATTCAATAATTTTAAATCTAACTATTTAAAATTAAAATCGAAACCGATTCGATTGAGTGAGAAGTTCTCACCTTGATTTCAATTTCGTTTTCAGCTTTTATTTCGAATAAAATTAAACGGACGTTTAATTTTACCCGAAATTTTCGCTAGCTCCAAACGACTCTAATCCAATTCAATAGCGTAGTATTCGTCCAAACGATTCCAACGCAACTTGTTTCGCATGTTTTCGACCTCGTACGAAAAAGATACGATATTTATAAGTTTACACGAATTTTTAATATATAAATTTACAACATAATTTTATTTTTTATTATTTTACCCTAATGAATCTCAGTCGTGACTTCCTGCATCACGCAATCAGGGCCGTGATTCATGTTCTTCTCCCCTTCCAGTAAATGTCGCACGCAAGAACCCATAAGGCCGCCGTATTAGGGTTAATTTTCGAGCCTTCCTCGACCACTTCCAAAACGATCAGGACCCATCATCTCGAAAGCCTTCGCGAGCTCCATCTTCACCGTGAGTACGGTCAAACTCGGCCCCCTATTTTGCACGCACATCGAGAACAAACGGCCGACCTCCTTGCTTCGATTCCTCCCTTCACGCTACACGAAACACGATCATCTCCATATGAAATTGAAGCTCTTGCAATCCTCTACAACTTTACAGTTGAAAGTTTCTTGAAACAAGGCTTGGATTTGAAGAAATTGGAGGAGAAAAATTGAAAGTTTTCGGCCATAGATTATACACAAGCGGCGGCCCTGAAGATGAAACCCTAGGTTTTTTTTAATTTTTGCAAAAATGAATTAGTTAGAGGCTTATATAGAAAATTTCTCAAACACTATTCATCCAGGATTTTCCGAACTCCAAACGAAGCGTGCCGGTTGGCGTTCCTAAGGTTTACCTCACGTTCCGAACATAATGGAACGTGTTTCAGGAGCTAATTCGATCATCTGTGCGAGTTATGGCAATAAACGTTCGATTTTAAAATTAAATCGGTAAATCAAATTTCTAGGCGTTTTAGCTTGCCCCGGACAAACGGTAAATCCGATTGACATGAAATTTGAAACCATATCACATTATGGATGCGATGAAACTGGTTTCTTCGAAATCCAAGACTGTTTGAAAAATGGCTATTTTAACTCGCTAAATTAATATTAAAACAATTTTGATGCGTTTCGAGCTGCCACGGTCAAACGAAAACTCCAATTGCTACGAAAATTGAAATCTGATAATAAAAAACTATTACGAATCCAATGGAACTAGTTTCGTCCAATTCTAAGACTGTTCGAAAATTGGCTAATTTCACTAGTCGATTTAAATATTAAAATATTCAATTTTCACAAATTAACTCTTAATTCCATTTTAAAAGTTCACAAACGTCTTTCTAACTTCAATATGATAAAATAAAATTTTATGAATCATTTTCAATCATATTTAACCCGTTATTCAATTATTTCTGTAATTTCAACTATTAAATAATCGATTAAATTATTCAATTAAATCCAATTATTCGACATAAAATTTATTCCACTTATAAATTTCACTTATTAATATTTAAAATTAATTAAATATACAAATTTTAATTAATAAAAATTCTGGGTCGTTACAGCTTTCTACATTGCAGGAGCAAAATTGGTTCTCAGAAGGCAAGAATCTATTTTTTGGTGGATCCAGCTGTATGACTCGATTTTCCCCATCGACTCGATGCTTTTAGCTTTCTCGACATTACCGGAGTACCGTTGGTTCATAGAAGTTCGGGATCGATTTTCACCGTTGACCTGATGGTTTTTGTCGATTTTCCCCATCGACTTGACGGTTTTGACCTTCCCAACACTAACGGAGAAATGCCAGCTCTCAAATGGTTAGGGTCGATTTTCACCATCGATACGGCGATTTGAGTTGATTTTCATCATCGACTCGACGGTTTTACTTATAAGAACATGGTTCCATTGGTTTAAGAAGCTAACTTTATTGATAAAAAGAAGAGATGGCAAGTCCTACCTATTTATACTACCCTCAGCGTCCTTGGATGGCTTATTTGCGTAAATAAAATAAGAAAAACTAGATGTAGCAGTGCCAAAATTATTCATTATTCCTAGCACGCGTGATGGGAACTCCATCTACTATAACCAGCTTGAATGTTCCATCTCCAAACTTCTAGTCAATCATATAAGGTCCTTCCTAGTTTAGCGCTCTTGTACTCGGGAAGATTCATCAGGATGAGATCATCCACTTCAAAAGTATGATCGTAAATCTTGGCGTTGAAGTGGCGCACCACTCTTTTTTAGTAAGCAACGACCCTCAATTCAGCTTCTTTCCACTTCTCGTCGATTTGGTCGAGGGACTCTAGTAGTAGTTGTTCATTTTCTTACTGATTGAAGTGTCTCCTACGATGAGAGGGGAGTTCTAGTTCCATTGGGATCGTAGCTTCTGAACCATATGCCAAGGTGAATGGTGAGTTGCCCAGTCGCTAATTTATGTATTGTCCTCTAAGCCTATGGTGCTAGTGGAAGCTCGTTAACCCAATTCCTCTTAGCTCTAGTCGACCTCTTCTTTATAGAGGAATTGATGATTTTGTTCACCGCTTCCACTTGCCGATTGGCTTGTGGGTGTGCTACCGCAGACCCGATCCAGTAGCACTTGCAAATGTCCTTGAACTCGGAATTCTCAAACTAAATCCGTTGTATGTGATAATTTTCTACGGTATTCAGAACCTGCAAACAATACTTCTCATTACAAAATTGATTATTTTTTCGTAGTGATCATGGCAAGCGGTCTCTTTAGCCTATTTCGTAAAGTAATCAACTGCAATAATTACATATTTGGCTCCTTCTATTGCTATTGGTAATACACCAATTATATTAGTTTCCTAAATTGCAAATGGCCAAGGATTAACCATCTACATAAGTTTAAAAGATGGGTCTCTCAGAATCTTTGGGAGCTTTTGGCATGGATTGCGCCATCTATTGAGTCTAATGCATCTCAGTTCACTGCTGGCTAGAAATATCTGTAGCAAAGTATCTTCTTCGCCAATGTTTGTTCCCCAGTGAGGTCACCACAACTACGTTCATGATTTCCATGAGGATATTCCTATATTCATCTTTGGTTACACACCTAAGTAAGGGGGAGGAGAATCCTCTCCTTTATAGCACAACATCTTGTATTATGAATCATGGTGCCTTTCAAAGGAGCTTCTTTCGTTCGTTCATGTCTCCAGGCAGTACTTCCTTGAGCAAGTAGTCCTTTATTGGCGTCATCTATGATTCTACCTTTTCTGTAGTCTCTAGAAGCCAATCAACAACCATTTGATCTATTCTAGGAGCAGCTATTACTTCTACGAGAACCAATCCCATCAACTGCCTTTCTCCAAAACTGGTCAGCATAGCGAAGGAATCAGCCTTCATGTTATCCTATTTGGGAATGTGAGATATCGTGTAGTGTTCAATGTTATTGAGCAACTCTCCAACATTTGATAAGCAAGGGGCAAGTTTTTTGCCTTGAGCTTGATATTCCCTTCTAATCTTGTAGACGACTAGTGTAACATCCTAAAATTTTATCGTTTTGATATTGAATATTTAATTAATTTTAATTATTAAATGATTGATTTTTAAAGTTTAATAACTTGAGTTCAAATATGGTGATCATTTAAACATTTGAATTATGAATTAAATGCAGATTAAATAGATTTAATAGCTTTATTTAACTCCTTTTAATTAATAAATATAAAGGTGGACTCATACGGTAAATTTATTTACAGTGATAAAAAGCTTGAGTAAATATCTAGAAAATCAATTTTTATTAAAACGACTTGTTTTTAATGGTGTATTTTTAATTTAATTTATTGAGTTTTTCCATAATTTTAAATTTAAAAATTATTTGATTTTTCGCTTGATGTATATTATGGCAAGCGGTTGTATTTTTGAAATTTTACAGAGTAAATAATATATACATTTTATTGTTGATTCATGATTATGTCACATTTTGGTGCATGATCGTATTTTAATTTCGGTCATTCGCAGTTTGCATGTAGACGGAATATTGTATAGCGGAGTACCGCAGAACTCTATTTTTAAACATTTATGGAAAAATACAAAATTCAAAAAAAATTTGACGTCATTTTGACATGTCGCTTGCAAATTTTGGTTTGCTAAAAAAATTTGATTAACTTCTGTTAGTAGGAAGGAAAGTGACTTATGCATATACTTTAAGTAAATTCACTCAAACCATTTTCATATTCTCACTCACTTTCTCAATTTTTCAACTTCTTGTACTAAAAAGAAGAATGGCCGCTTCAATTTAAAACTCAAAATCAATTTTTTCGATCAACGAAAATTTTCAAAGTTTATTTCTTTAAACTCGTATGGGTATGACCTTCGATTTGGTATAGGGTTCGTTGGTTGTGGAATCACTAAATGGCATTCGACAGTTTAAGCTAGAAATAGGGTTTCGATTCTTCTTTGATTTAAGGCATATTGGGAAGAGGCGGCTTTGGATTCATCTTTTTCTTAGTGAAGCGAGTTAGTAGTGGGGTTTATAGAGGGTGCGATCGTCAATTCGAAATTGCGATTTTTGCTTGGACCTGGAGCGGAGGCGATGTCGCGTTTTGATAGAAGTGATCGTTCATGGTGGAGATGGCATCATCGAACTTGGTGCGTGTTGAGAAGTTAGGTGGTGGTGTCGGGAGTCAATTTCATGGGTTGTGGAGGTTGTGTTGTCAAGCATGTACAAGGGGGTGTGCACTGTCTTGAGCAATAACAAGCAGGTGTTTCTTTTATTTGGGAAAGATGAGTTTGATAAGGGTATTAGTTATTAATTAGTAATAATTCAAATTTAATTATTTAATTAAGTCGATAACTTATAAAAATTAATATCTTGCTCACACGAGGTCAGTTGCTTTGTACTTGTGAGGTATTTATCTTCGCATTAGAACTGGATTGACAAATCTTGAAGCAAGTTGAATTTTGAGGTAAAATCGAACGTCTTTCGATTCGAGCTTAAACCAAAATGCAAAAGCATCTACTGGAACTTTAGTGAGTCTACTCACTTCAGATAAACTATATAATATCCATGTTTCCATAGATTATTATAGAATTCTTAGAGGATAGATGATAATTTTAGTAAAGTATAGATTAACGATAAAATTATAGTGATTTAAGTTAAGTACACTCAAGGTAGTTAAATTAGTATACTTTAATAGGGATGCCTATTTAGAAGAATAAAACACTGTTTCACGATTATTAAATTTAATAGAATTATTTTGGACATCTATCGAGAAGAATAAATCACTGTTCTATCCTTGTAAAATAAATGGAATATTGTTTAATTGTTTGTTGGGATTTAAATTCTTGCTTGGTAGCGGATGACACAAATAACCATTTTGTTGCAGAGGAACAAAATGAAGAAGCTAGAGTATTTTCGTAGCAAATAGGTTGCTATGGAACACTTCGAAAATATACATACATATATGTGAAATTTACTTTCGTAGAGAGACCCTAAGGGGTTTCTCGCCATTATAAAACTGTTATATGCATATTGTTTATATTCTTATGTAACTTATATTAATGTTTAGCTGAAATATTTGTGGCATACTGTTTGATTTATGTAAATGTTGTTATAGAGATTATCGCTTTATCACCATTAATGAAATATCATCTCCTAAAACGCTGGTGTGTGTCGAACTTGTCCTTTTATTTTTTCCAAATGAATGTTTGGTTGCATTTCTGCACTTTGAAAGTTGTTTATACTATGGTTTCAAATATTTTGATAATGTTGAAAAATAAAGGTTAAGCTTTGATTTAAAATTCATAAAATAAATTATAAATTTGATTTATTATCTTTTGGAACAATTAATTTTGTTTTTAAAATTTATAAATGATTATAAATTTTATTTATTATCATTTAGGATAACTAATGTTGTTTTTAAATTTGTAAATGATTATAAATTTGATTTATTATCCTTTGGGATAATTAATGTTATTTGTAAATTTATAAATGATTATAAATTTGATTTGTTATCTTTTTAGGATAATTAGTATTGATTTTGAATAATATATAAAAAGATTATAATTTGATTTGTTTTCTTTTGGTATAATTAATGTGGTTTTAAAATGAAGGACCGATAGTTTATAAATATGGAAATTTAAAAAGGAATGTTTAAAAACAAAGTTAAGGGTAAATTGTTATGGTTTATAATAAACAATGTTTTTGATAACATTCGTTTTTGACCTTCCTTTTTATTACACTTAGAAATATAATGTGTCTATTAAAATAATATTTTTAAGAGTGTTTTAAAAGTATTTTACCAATATTTATGATATGAAAATCAAGCACAAGTAAGAACCAAGTCAATTTAAGAGCTTGATTCGTTATTGGTGATAATTATTGCGATCGAATTTCCATAAACAACCGTTCGTTTACTTTCATAGTTGATTTCTTAACTATGGATTTTGGATATCATTATTTGTGCTTCGTTAATCTAAAATGATTTATCACTCATTTTGAGCATTGTATTCAGCACGGTGGAAACTAAAACCAAAGAGCGAGTGGGAGCCAAGTCGTGTGGGTCGCACTCATTATGATATATTCACATTTATCTAGAAAGTGTTGGTAGCATGCATGCGTTGATGCGAGTATATTTGGATATTCTTGTGAGGCAGGTAGCTTGGAAATTCCCAAGAGTGAAAAGTGTTTAGCATAGGTTCTCAGGTATATTTTATCTAGAGTATACTTTTGGTGTAGGAGGCGCACCCTCCTAGTAATGTTGGATAAATTCATTTTCCTAGTTTCATTTCAAACATTGGAATCAATTTTTTTCTTTTGTGTTTCATCAATCCAAGATGATTTATTGCTCGTTTGAGCATTGATATTCTTTGTCGAAGTTGACTATAACCAAAAGGCAAGTGGAAGCCAAGCTCTGTGGAGTTGCTCACATTAGGGTATCTTCACATCTACTCTAGATTGTATTTGATGGTATGCATTGGGAGATGTGAAATTTTCAGATTCTTGGGAAGGTTGGTAGGGTCTGGCTTCGACGTGCACGAGAGTCATCGTAGTTCTCAAGTATATATCTAGAGGCATACTTTCACTAAGGGGATGCACCCTCCTAATCATTGTCGGAAATTCCCTATCTCTTATTTGATTTAAATCTTTAGAATGTTTTCTTAATTGCATCAATAAGTTTCTGAAGCTCTTCTCGATGTATAATTATTTGTGTCCATTCTTTAACTTTGGATTTTGATCTTATCTATGTTCATCCTTTCTTGTTTGGATTTTTGTTCGGCTTTATTTTCCATTTCTTCATGTGTGGAAGTTGTTCTTGTATGGTAAAAACCCGTTTCATGTTTAGTGGCATGGTCTCACCGAATTACTACATGCTCACCATATTACTTAAGTTCTCATGATGGTTTTCTAGACTAATCTAGGTGTGATTTTATTATAATACTCGGGTCAAATGGAGTATTTTTCTAGATTTTCGTTAGTGGGACATGGAGCTCATGGAGTAGAGCTGGATATTCACCTGTCATGATATTTTTATTTTCTGCTACATTATTATATATACCTATCAGCAATTATAAGATCAGAAATTTATAACTGTCCAGCTGATGAGGTTTGTTTTTAACTCCAATGTACTTTATATCTTGGAGTAACAGATTATATTGTCTTTATTGTATTACACGTTGTCGTTTCCACTTTGATTTTCTGTCTACCCTATTTGTTCTTCTATTTTACCTTAACAATCTGCATTTTCGATGATTGGGTGTTCGGCATTGGAATACTGTGGATGTATTTGGTGTGGACTTTCGATGGTCGAAAGGTGGAGCATTACAAATAGTTGGGAGTCATTGTAGATGCGCAAAGTTTTTATTCCTAGTAGCTTCGCAAACTTGAGTCCTACCATCGGTACTTCGTATTCTACTTTGTTTTTGGTGGTAGAAAATTCCAGCTTTAGAGCATAGCAAATTGATCGTCCTTCAGGAGTTTCAAGCATAATTCTTGCTCCTCAGCAGAATTCATTTGACGCACTATCCACAAACAATTTCCAATGGGATATCGTGACTGTTGTGTCCTCCTTCTCATTATCTCGAATAGTGAACTCAGTGATGAAGTCAGCCAATGCCTGTTTGTTATTCGCTCTTCGAGGATGGTAAGTCATGTCATACTAGCTCAACTCAATGTTCCACTTTAGAAGCTCTCCCAAAATCTCGAGTCAATAGAGTACCTCTTTTAAGGGTTAATCTATCAGCACATTTTGATTCGGTAAGCCTAGAAATACAATCACATATTCCTAGATGCTATTAACAAGCAGCATGCTAGTTTTTCCAGCTTTAGATAGTTTCATTCAGCTCTTGTAAATCTCTTTCTAACGTAGTAAACGGGTTGTTGAACCCTTGCTTCTTCCCACATAGGTGTCGCGCTTAATGCGTAGGCAGAAACCGCCATGTAAATAAGTAAGTCCTCACTATCCATCAGTTTAGACAAAACCGGTGGTGTCTTCATATGTCACAATAATTGTTCGAAAGCAGTTTGGCAATCCTGGTTCCATTCAAAGTTCTTCTTACCCTTCTTTAATGCATCAAAGAATAGTATACACTTATCTGTTGCTGTGGAGATGAATCGGCTCAATGCAGCCATCTTTCCATTTTGGCTTCGTAACTCCTTCGTCAAGGCTCTAATATTTCATAAGGCATCATTTTAATCATGGTTAGCCACAATGCCCATTACCTTGACAATACAACCAAGGAATTTCCCAGAAGAAACTCCAAACGAACATTCAAGTGGGTTTAATTTCATTCCGTACTTCCAAAAGGATTTCAAACATCTTCAAGAGATCATCTAAATGGTATCCATACACTCACGATTTCATTAGCAAGTCGTCTATGTAAATTTCCATCGTTCTATGATCTGGTCCTTGAACATTGTATTCATCAGTCTTCGGTAAGTAGTTCCTTCATTCTTCAGATCGAATATCATTACTAGATAGTAATATAGTCCCAAATCTGTGACGAAGCTGGTGTTCTGCAGATCTGTTTCATGCATCATAATATGATTGTATCCTAATTAGGCATCCATAAATGAGAGCGGTTCATGCCCCACGGTTCCATCAACAAGCTAGTCGACCTAGGGTAAAGAAAAGCTATCCTTCGGGAAGGCTTTATTCATATATGAGTAGTTAATACAAGTTCGCCACTTCCCGTTTGATTTTTGGACCAACATAAGGTTTGACACCTGCTTGCAACCAAATTGGTCACAAGCACCTAAGAATAGAATTATGTAGAGAAGTAAATGAAGAAAGTAAAATTAAAATAGAGGAATAGAATAAACTAATAAGCAAATCAAAGGAATAATCAAGAACACAAGAATTTATAGAGGTTCGCATTGTATGCCTACATCCACTTTGAAGATTATATTTATTGATTCACTAACAGTTTGATTACATGAGCAAATAATAAGAAGTAAGAAAAAACTTGATTACAATAAAAATTATTGTAACCAGCAGCGTAAAGATCCTCATAATGATCCTCTAGGCCAGTATTTATAGGTGAAGGTGGCCACTAATTTATCTAAAACTTCGCTATAGGACCTTCTTATCCATATAGGCCCACCATAGTGGTCTCTAGGCCCAAATCCCAATGAAGAGGGATCGGTACCAATCCATTCATTGGTCAATTCTTAGGCAGCGATCCCTATGGTGGCTTATTCATGCTTAGATATGTTGGCTCTTCAAATATCAAGTAATTTGGACTAGTGGATCTCATGCTTTTGATTGACCTTTGGCTCAACTTCCCTTGTAAGCTATTTCTTGCAGAACCCTTCAAGCAGCTATATGCCGATACCTCATAGTGGACTCCAGTATGCCGATCCATCTTGCCTTGACAATGCCGATACATCTTGTCTTGACCATGCTGATCCATCCGTTTCCAATCACGTCGATCCATATACTTCCATCTATGTCGATCCATACACTTCCATCTATGCCGAACCCTTCTTTGCTTCAGCCATGCCGATCCCTAGTATAACCAACCATGCCGATCCCTATGGTTCTACCAAGTCATGTCGATCCCTTGTTTATCCAGGCTAAAATCCAAATTTCAATCATCCTTTATCGTTTATTTACCAACTCCATCCAATTCTGGCTTTGTATAACCATCTGTACTTTGTTTCCAGGTCCTACAGCCATTGCTCCAGGATCATCGTTCTTAATAACAGTCGAATATATCTCGTGCAATCAGTCCAATATAGTCAAGTCAGGATACGGGGTAACATTTTCCCTCCAAAGTACGTCTTGTGAGTAACATGACGTGCCTTGAATTTTCCAAGGCATTGAATTTTTCATTGACTGCCATGACGCTTGGTCAATTCCTAATAATATAAATCCAAAGCCATAATCCATCAATAGATACAAATCTGGTCATGCGAGATTTATAAAAAAAATTATTATCTGGTTCAGCCTAGAACTTGAAGGTTTCAAGTTTGGTTTCAATTTATGTTGATTTCAAAAGGTCAAACATTTGAACCACTCTCATGCATATTCATATACATGTTTCTGCTGTTGGCTCTCGAACGTGTTCGAATGCTCATGGGTCATTGCCAATTTCTAGAACCCTTGGTATATTCACGATTACAACCAAACCTTTATGATCATGTTCCATTTCATTTCTTTTTTTTAACATCTATAGGGATCGGCATTCATTATGCCAATCCATCTTTGTAGCTATGCAAATAGGGATCGGTAAGTTTCTATGCTGATCCCTCTCCACTTATGATCGGTTCAATGTTCCTCAGCCGAACCCTCTTCCATTCATATAAATACAAGCCTTCCTATCTCCCTCCTTCACCCTTTCTATTTTCCTGTCTTTTCATCGAACTTCCCTGCCGAACCCAAGCTCTCCAAACTTCGACTTCAAATCCATCCACGATTCTAGCCATTCCACAAACTCACCCTTTCTTTGTTTACAATTCGATAATCCTCAGCCGTTCATCTCCATTTTGAAACTCCATGTTTTCATATAGGTACGAATTTGCAATAACTCTTTCAAATACATGATTAAGTCTCTTGATTCAAGTTGTTGATGTGAGCATAAGGTGGCGAATGATCTTGGAGTAGCTGATGATTACTGGAGAAAAGGTCTTGTAAGTTGAACTAGGCATAGGAAGAGGAGATGAGATAGAACAAGGTTTTGGCAAGGATTTCTGACGGAAGAAGAGAGACGAAGGTTTGGTGAAGGGTTTTGGTTGAGGAAAAATTAGGAGTAAAGAAATGTAGGGGTCGGTAAACGGCAACACGGTAGTAACAAGGATCGGCTAGGCAAGGGGTTGGTTGTTTTAGTTAAGGAAGGGATCGGTAATTTAGCTGAGGAGAGGGATCGGTAAGGAGGGTTTGGAGAGAGGGATTGATATGATAGGATCTGGTAGAGGAATTGGTAGTTAAGTCAGGAGTTGAGAGTGCGAGAAATGCGAATTATGAATCTTAAGGCTGAAATAACACTAGAAGGAGGTGAATCGTGTTTTATGGTTTTTTTAAAATCTTTTTCCAATTTATGTAATTTAATCACCAACAAATGCAATTCATAGACACAGATATAATCACATAATCAGACACCGATGCAAATACTAAATAAAACCGGTAAAGGAAAAAACACACTAGGATTTTATACTGGTTCGGAGTTACCCCACATCCAGTCTCGTACAATCATTCAAATTTCTTATCAAAATAATATCCCAGATTACACCCTATGTTTCAAGGCTACTAGGTACAGCCTCCTATATTCGAGTTCAACGCAACTCTCATCGGGCTACAAGTTCACCTAATTGATTTCCGGGGCTACAATCACACCCAATTGATTTCAAGGCTCAACCGCACCTTTTACTCAATAGTACGATTTACATAAGATCTTATAACTCTGAATAGCACTGAGATCTTATGGAAAGAGTGGCAGGGAATCAAACAAGAGATGCTCAAGTTTGATTCACTTGGTATTCTCAATGGAGTATAGTTTGGGATTCTTTAAAATAAATGTGGAAGATGAAGAGGAAAGAAAACAAGTGAAATCTGATCTAAAATTCGTTTAGAACTACTGGTATTTATAGAAGATCAACAACCATATCTATTTGTGAAAGGATACGACAAATAGACACTACTTTTGAAAATTAGAATTTTGAATTTAACGAGCACCATGTCGATATGGGGGTTTGAACAATGTCATAATGCTCTAGGAAAAATTGATGATTTTGATTTCTTATTAAAATTGGTTTCTATAATTTGTCAAAACAATTTCTAAACTTTGTAAATATAATTGAATATGGTTTAAAAATATAAAAGTAATTTTTAATAAAAATCTTAATCTATAAAGTGATTTAAAATCTAAGTATATAAATATTTTTAAAGCTAAATATTTAAAACAGGAGATGGGTTAAAACAAGGACAATTTTGAAATCAAAATATAAAAAATGATAAAAATAGTTTTGAGCCTAATATTTAAAACAAGAGAGATGACTTTTGAAAAAGAAAGTTTTGAAAACATTTTTTAAAAACAAGAGATATATTTTTGAAAAGCATTTTTATAAAATTAGTGGATATCAAAATAGGACCACTATATGTTCCACTAGATATTGTCGTAGGTTACATCCCACTAGGGTTCCATCCCTTTAACTGGTTCGAAGTGGATTCCACTCCACGAATAAATTTCGAATAAAGATGTAACTGCTATCAAGAAGTTTTAACATAATTCTAGACTCAATACTTACTTGTATTCTTGAAATCTTGAACTCTTGAAATCTTGATACTCATGAGTCTTCAATCTTGATATCTTCAATCTTCAATCTCTATACCGTATAGTCTTCATTCTTGGTACCTGCATGGTTATATCCTGCATATACATATATATCTAAACTATGATGTTAGTATTTATATTTTACAACAAGTCCTAAGGTTGTTGTCTTCAAAACCATCATCTTAAGGACTAACAATCTCTCCCTTTTTGATGATGACAATCTATGTTTATAAAATATACTTCACCTTCACTATAACTCACCTTAAAACTAATAACTCCCCCTTAATCTAAGCCTCACTACTCTTACTACTCTATTTTATATTTCTCCCCCTTAGTCATCAACAAAAAATAATCCAAAACTGGTATAACTCCCCCTTAGTCTTATATCGGAGCACCTTTTTCTAGATTCATATCTCCGAGATCAATGGAATCATGAATATCCGTAAAGCACATATTTGAATTTTCCATCTTCTGATCATCATCGCTTAAGGATGAGTCTGAGTCTAAGTCGTATAGTGTAGCGATAAACGCTCTTTTCCTTTTCTTGGTATAATCATTACTTGTAGGAAACTTTTGCTTATCAGGACGCGAACAGTCTTTTTTGAGATGGCCTGGTTCATCACAATTGAAAATTTGACGTGGTTTGGTACTTTATTATGATTTCGAGAATTCCTGTGATCATTCTTTTTGAAGTTGTTCATTTTCCTATATTTCAGAAACTTCCAAAAACACTTTGTCATGAAGGCTATTTCTTCATCATCGTCACTTCCCGAGTCTAATCCATCTGTTAATGCATTGAATGCAATTGACTTCTTTTCGAATGCCTCGCTATCTCTTCTCCCTTGCATTTGTACTTTGAACGACATTAGATTTCCAATCAATTCTTCAATCTTTACAGTACTAATATCATTTGCTTCTTCGATTGTAAGAGTTTTCTGATCCTATTCCGAAGTAAGAGAATTTAGAATTTTTCTTACCTGATCTTTTTCGAGAAAATTTTTCCCAATGATATTAGAGAATGCACAATATCATGAAATCTACTATACATATCAGAAATGGACTCAATAGAATTCATTTTGAATAATTGAAACTAATTTATGAGTATGGATATTTTGGTCTATTTGACTTTACTTGTTCCTTCATGAGCGACTTGCAAAGTTTTCCAGATATCATATGCAAACTTACGAATAAATACTCTATTGTATTCATTCCTATCAAGTGAACAAATAAAATATTCATGGCTTTGTAATTATTATGTACAATAGTCTTTTGCTCAGCAGTCCACTCTGCAAAACTAGTAATGGGTTCAGAATATTTAGTTTGTGTAATATTCCAAGTGTCTAATCCTATTGACTGTAAATATGTTTTCATTCTACATGCCCAATATGCATAGTCACTATTATTAAAAAGTGCTGGTCAAGCAGTAGACCGACCCTCTATAAATGAACTAGTGATAGTGTTAACAAAACCAGTGTTTGTAGCATTTTTAAAACTTTTCAAAATTCAGATTATGAAAACTCTGAAAACCTTGCTCTGATATCAAATGTAAGAAATGCGGATTATGGATCTTAAGGCTGAAATAACACTAGAGGGGGGTGAATATTGTTTTATGGATTTTCTAAATATTTTCCAAGTTTATGTAATTTAATCACCAACAAATGCAATTCACAGACACAGATATAATCTCATAATCAGACATAGATGAAAATACTAAATAAAAGCAGTAAAGGAAAGAACACAACAGGATTTTATACTTGTTCGGAGTTACCCTACATCCAATCCCGTACAATCGTACAGATTTCTTATAAAAATAATTTTCCAGATTACACCCTCGGTTTCAAGGCTAGGAGGTACACCCTCCTATATTCGAGATTAGGGCAACTCTCTTGATTTAACCAGGCTACAAGATTACCTAATTGATTTCCGAGGCTAAAGTCACAACCGATTGATTTCAAGGCTCAACCGCACCTTTTACTCAACAGTTTTATTTACAAAAGATTCTATAACTCTGAATAGCGCTGAGATCTTATAGAGAGAGTGGCAGAGAATCAAACAAAAAATAATCAAGTTTGATTTACTTTGTATTTCGGCAGAATATAGTTTGGGATTCTTTAGAATAAATGTGGAAGACGAAGAGGAAAGAAACAAGTGAAAACTGATCTAAAATTTGTTTAGAACTACTGGTAATTATAGAAAATCGTCAGCCATATCTATTCAAGAGAGGATACAACGAATAGACGCTTTTTTTGAAAATTTGAATTTTGAATTTAACGGGCACCATGTCGACATGGGGTTTAAAGGATGTCGATATGCTCTAGGTAAAATTGATGATTTTGATTTTCTTATTAAAATTAGTTTCTATAATTTGTCAAAACAGTTTCTAAACTTTGTAAATATATTTTAATATAGTTTAAAAATATAAAAGTAATTTTTAATATATAATCTTAATTTATAAAGTGATTTAAAATCTGAGTATATAAATATTTTTAAAGCTAAATATTTAAAACAAGAGATTGTTTAAAAACAAAGACAATTTTGAAATCAAAATATAAAAAAATGATAAAAATAGTTTTGAGGCTAAAATATTTAAAACAAGAGAGATATATTTTTAAAAATAAAGTTTTGAAAACATTTTTTAAAAACAAGAGATGTATTTTTGAAAAGCATTTTTATAAAATTAGTGGATATCAAAATAGGACCACTATATGTTCCACTAGATATTGTCGTGGGTTCCATCCCACTAGGGTCCCATCCCTTTAACAGGCTCGAAGTGGATTCCATTCCATGAATAAATTTTGAATAAAGATGTAAGTGCTTTTAAGAAGTTTTAACATAGTACCAGACTCAATACTTATCTTGTCTTCTTGAAATTTTGAACTCTTGATATCTTGATACTCATGAGTCTTCAATCTTGATGTCTTCAATCTTTAATCTCTATACTATACAGTCTTCATTCTCTGTACATGCATGGTTATATCCTGCATATACATATATGTCTAAACTATGATGTTAGTATTTATATTTTATAACAAGTCCTAAGGTTGTTTTCATCAAAACCATTATCTCAACGACTATCAGAGTGTAGAGACGGATAAGAAAAATGAGGGTTTAATATAGGATAGTGGTATAAGGATCGACATTTCCTACTCTGGGATAGAGTTCAATATAAAGGCTTTTGATGGAGGGATCGGTAGTTGTGGTTAAGTGGAGGATAGGTGGTTGTGGTTAAGCAGATGTTATTCCTCCTTTTGGTCAAGGCCAGGATATCAACAGGTTAGCTGGAAAGGATAGATATCAGGATTGAAGATCGATTGGAAATAAGGCTATGATCGATATTATCAAAATTTAGCCAAGCTCCAATCAAGTCGGGATCGACTAGGAATGATGAACAAGGCTAGGAGAGGCTATGTTTCAAATTTGAAGTCAATCTGAGTTCGTATGCCCAAGTTATGGATGGATTAAAGTTCATGGAAACTTGCTCGCATCGATCTGTTCGTATCGATCAAAGTGGATGTTGTTCGTATCCATCGAGATCGATACGAAGAAAGGAAGTTTGGATCGATTCGAGGAGTATAGCCAAAATGATGGATATGAAGAAGGCGGGTTTGATGGATATGAAGGCGTGTGCTTTTGGGGTGCTCAAGGATTGATACGAACAATGACATAGGATCGATACGAATAGGACAGCAGGTATATGTTGATCGATATGAAGGATGGTTGGCAGATGGATACGAGCAACTGGATGGATGCTAATGGGATAACACACATGGCTTTAGATCGGTGGCAATTCATATCTATAAGGAATGTATGATTTCGTACCGGTCGACATTTGGTATAGATTGGTAAGTATTCGTATCGATCGAAGCATGGGAGCGATACGAAGAGCATAATGCCGACCGATACGAAAGTTGTGGCGCTAGATGGATACATAATATAGATGGATACGAAGACTCTATACTTCGAACCGATGAATGCTAAGGAAGTTATCGACACAGAGCGAAGGATTTGGACCGAAGCATAAGAAGATCAGGTCGATACGAAGGCTATGGCTATGGATATGGGACCGATGGACACGTGGATGAGGGATACAAAGGTAATCGATACGAACAACTATCGATACGAAAGATTCGGCCTTCATACAAACAACACTTGCATCGATCATAAATCTCACTCTACAAGTCCAAATGGTACAAAATTTTCAAAGGAGCTACCCGACACACTCGAGAACCTCCATGATCGGTCTCAGCTCGATTGGACCACTTTTGGATCGATACGAATTGAACACACATCGATCCCAAATCACTCTGGATCGATCTGGTGGGCCCACTTGCTTAAGAGAAGAGGTATTCCAGGTTTTGGGGAGGACATTTTCGAATCTACACCTTTAAATAGGAGTCCTATGGCAACTAGAAAAAGGGGATTTTCTCCTTCTCGGACGTTGAAGCTCTGCCATTTTTGTAATTGATGCTAAAGGCTTGTAACTATAACTACAATGCAAAGGCAATAAAAAGGATAGATTAAAAGTGGACGTAGCCCAGATTGTTGAACCACTATAAATCTTGTGTTTTTCCTGCTTTCTTCCATTTTAACTTTACTGTTTCTTCATTTTCATTCTCTACATTATCTGGATTAGAATTCTGTGTTTGAATATTGTGGAATTGTGTATAAACGCTGGTGCTTTCACAGCTTTTAGGGTTTGTGACCAATTTTGGCGCAAACACTTTGGTTCTTTCACTGAGAAGTACTAGCATCTGCTATGCCAGATTCAGAGTTTAGATTTGAAAAGCTAAAGTACCAGATCTAAAAGGGACCATGGTTAGGCAATCGGCTAATAAGCAAAGGACTGAAAGGAGTCAACATGAAGGGAGTCAGGAGGCTTCCTCGGGGGCGAATCAGGTGTCTATCTTCATCACCAGAGATGAGATGGAAATGATGCTCAAGAGAAAAGAGGAGATGATGCAGAATCTACGTCGATAAGTTGGACAAGTTGGAGTGCAGAATCAAGCTAACACAACTATAGGAGATGCTGGAGGTAGGAATCGAGAGCTAGGAGCCACCAGAATTCAAAATGGAGCAGGACCGTCCAGCGCAGCACCAGAACTAGGGGGCACTCACCCAGAGCATGATCTAATCCTGGGCAGAGTACCAGGTGGAGCCGAGCAGCATGGCATTGATAGAGGAATGAATCCTCGTCCAGGAGAGCAGATTCCAAGATTCTCTCATGAACTCGGGTGGCAGATCAGATGCAATGGGTGAGGACTACAGCTTGGTGACAGCGATAGATTGGCAGAGATGGTTAGGCGAGCCATGAGAGACGAATTGGTAAATAGAGACTTGGAGGATGTGAATAGGAGTCCATTTGCCCCCATGATCAGGCAAGCTAGGAACCCACAAAATTTCAAATTGTCAACACTGGGGATGTATGACAAGAGAACGGATCTTACTGTTCACTTGACAAGGTACATGAGGCATATAGAAGTGCTGGGGGCATCGGAGGAGATCATGGCACGACGCTTCCCTTTGTATTTGACAGATATTGTAGCATTATGGTTCAGACAGCTGGAAAGCGGCTCTATTGGCACATGGACAGAGCTTATTGAAAAGTTTATGAGGCAGTTTCGGGTCCACATAGTTCGACATTAGAACGTGATGACTTTTACATCGATGAAACAATGGAAGGGAAAGTCATTGAGGGATTTCTTAACTAGATTCAATACGGCAGTGGCTTCGCGGATCAACCTGATCCATCGATGGTTTTAATGGCGGCAGTTTTGGAAATTATAGATAATTCAGATTTCAAGATATCATTGGAACGGGACCCATCGAGGATCTCGTGGAGTTCTACCATGAGGCAGAAAGATTTCTAAGGCAAGAAGATGCGCAGGCTGAGAGAGAAGGGAGAGAGACTGAAGCTTATGCAGTAAGGGGTGGATGTCCACCTATAGAGGACCCGATCAAAGATGATAAATGAAAATAAATGACAATGATAGCACTTTGAAAAAGCCACAGAGGGAGTCAAATTTTTCTTCTTACACGGATCTAGCTGAAACTCTAGAAAGGATTTACTTGGACACTCGAGGGCGTCTCCAGTATCGAAAGCCGACGAGAAGGAATCCTTTTGAATACGAGCGGGCATCGGGAAAGCATTGCATATTCCATGAGCTGACTGGGCATAACACGAATGACTGCAGCCATTTAAAGGAGCATATAAGGAATGGTCATCTGTAACAGTAGGTGAGGAATCGAGTTGTGGCAGTGGAACAGGAGCAGCCACCGCCCACCACGAACGAGGATGGCACTGGATCTAGGAATCGCTGGCTTGCCATCAACTAAATGGATTTACTTATAACTTTGAATAATTAATAGAACTCAAAATAATACGGGTAAGTCACTTACACATGTAGGGGATCGAGGACGGTCCCTAGGCATGCTATAAGACGATGATAGACCGTGTTGCTCAAGTCTATTAAATCTTGTTTTACATTTCATTTTTTCTGAAAAATTTGGTTTTTTTCCTAGACTTACGGACATTTATTTGTTTTTCATGGCTGTAAAAGCTCTTATTTTGAATGATTGACTTGGATCAATGTAATAGGTAATATAGGCCTCGCGATCACGGTCTCGACCGGAGGGACGGGGCAGTGATCGCAAATTCCAAGTCCCTTCGCCGGAGAGCGATGGAGTGTACTTAAATCTAATATAAAAGTACTTGGTCGGAGAGCCAAGGCCGAAGAGCCGAGGCTGGAGAATATAAAAAGTCCTTGTTCGGAGAATAAAGGCCGAAGAACATAAAAGTACCTAGCCGAAGATCCGAGGCTGGAGAATATTAAAGTCCTTGGCCGAAGAGCCGAGTCCGGAGAATATAAAAGTCCTTGATCGGAGATCCGAGGCCGTAGAATATAAAAGTCCTTGGCCGGAGAGTCGAGGCTGAAGAATATAAAAGTCCTTGGCTAGAGAGACGAGGCCGGAGAATATAAAAGTCCTTGGCTGAAGAGTCGAGGCCGAAGAACATAAATACCCTCGACTAGAAAGTCGGGGTTGGAGTGGGATAATGCGACCTAAAGAGGTCCTGGATTCAGATTTCGGCTTGGGATAAATGGACCCGACGAGGTCCTGGATATGGCAAAGGGCCCGGAGAGTTCTCGAATTTGGAAATCGGCCCGAGAGGATCTGGATTATGTTATTCGATATGGATGGATTAGAACTCGGTTGTCGGGTTCAAATGGATATGAAATTAGCTAAGGATTTGGTTACTGGATTCAGAATCAGACATTGACTGGGCTTATTCGTGGATTTGAATCAGGATATGGCCGTGGCGTTCAAATAGCTTGGTATGGCTATGGATGGAATACAAACTTCGGATGTCGGAATCAGAGCTTTGCAAAACACACCTTCTTACCACAAGGCATGTTTTAAGGGGAAAATGTTATCCCACCATTTGGTCAAGGCTGGGATATTAACAGATTGGCTTGAAAGGATGGATATCAGAATTGGAGATTGATTGGAAACAAGGCTATGATCGATGTCGTCAAAATTAGGCCGAGCTCCGATCAAGACGGGATCAATTGGGAAGGATGAACATGGCTACGAGAGGTTACATTTCAAATTTAGGTCAATCTGGAGTTCGTATACCCAAGTTATGAATGGATTAAAGTTCATGGAAACTGGCTCGCATGGATCTGTTCGTATCGATCAAGGTGGATGTTGTTCATATCCCTCCGGATCGACACGAAGAAAGGAAGTTTGGATCGATACGAGGAGTATAGCCAAAATGGTGGATAGAAGAAGGCAGGTTTGATGGATACGAAGGTGTGTGCTTTCGGGGTGCTCAAGGATCGATACGAACAATGGCATACGATCATACAAATAGGACAGCAGTATATGTTGATCGACACGAAGGATGGTTGGTCGATGGATACGAACAACTGGATAAATGCGAATATGGATAACACACATGGCTTTAGATATCAAGGATGTACTCGATGATTTCGTATCGATCGGCATTTGGTATGGATTGGTAAGTCTTTATATTGATGCATTTCATATCGATTGAAGCATATGATTGATACGAAGAGCATAGTGTCGATCGATATGAAAGCTACGTTGCTAGATGGATACGAAATATAGACGGGTACGAAAAATTTGTACTTTGAACTGATGAATGCTAAGGAAGCGATCGACATGGAGCGAAGGATGTGGATCGAAGCATGTGAAGTTTGAATCGATGCGAAGGCTACGACTATGGATACGAGTAAAAGTGCAACATACTTTCGAGTTTGTTTGGCTAGAGTTGTGTTTGGAGTTTGAAACGCATGTGATGTGTCTTCTGAATCACAGGAACCATTGTTGTTTGTTGGTGTGTTGTTAAGTGATGCTTGTTGGTTTTGTAACTTCTCATTCACTGCTATGCTCCTTTTTCATTTACGCTAAGCTTATCTACACACATATCATTTTTACTCTTAGTAGAGTATATCCTCACAAATTAAGATCATTTATATTTAGTAATTTTTAGAGGATTAAGTATATATGTATATTCTAGTTATATAACACAAATATGCATCCGGTTTACATATAGAAATTCGTTTTCCTCTAGTTTCTTTAGTTTTAAATAGCATGTGGTAAATAGAAGAAATAAGATATGATCCCTACTCAAGGCCATTCTGGTATTAGGGTGACACTTAAAATTCACCCGGACCGGTATTTACTATTATAAAACCATTATATGTTCCAACGATTTGGCTTGAAAGCTCAAAATTTATGGCATTTTGGTTCACCGTGTAGTAAACTAACGTGCATCAAACTGAAAATTTCTAAAAAGTAATAAACGGATGTCAAGCGTTGCAACCACATCACCTCCATGGATTTCATTTTCATGTCATATTCAGACTTTTAGACTCAAACTGTCGGATTTGTTGTTTTAAAATATTGTTTTTCCAGGATAATTGATTGGTAATTGAAGTTGGAGAAGACATTGAATCTGGAATAGTCGTGGACCAACCTGGAATCGCCTCTAACTCTTTTCGCAGTGAGGGAGATGTGAGAGTTAGGATTTCTGGTTTTTTTGAGAAGACAGGTGGCAGGGTGAAACAAAGGGTGGAACGGAGGATGGGTATTATAGGAAATTCAAAAAGACATGGATGAATTTGTATTCATTGAACTATTATTATTAATAGTTGAGATTGGACCGATGGACGTGTGGATGAGGGATACGAAGGCAATCGATACGAACAAGTATCGATATGAACGATTCAGCCTTTGTACAAATAATACTTGCATCGATCATAACTCTCACTCTACAAGTCTATACGCTACAAAATTTTCAAAGGAGCTTCCTGACACACTCGAGAACCTCCATGATCGATTTCAGCTCGATTTGACCACTTTTGGATCGATACGAATTGAACATGCATCGATCCCAAATCGCTCTGGATCGATCTGGTGGTCCCACTTGTGCAAGAGAAGAGGTATTCCAGGTTTTGGAGTGGATATTTTTGGATCTACACCTATAAATAGGGGTCCTATGGCAACTAAAAAAGGGGATTTTCTCCTTCTCAGACGTTGAAGCTCTGCCATTTTTGTAATTGATGCTAAAGGCTTGTAATTGTAACTACAATACAAAGGTAATAAAAAGGATTGATTCAAGTAGACGTAGGCCAGATTGTCGAACCACTATAAGCCTTGTGTTCTTTCTGCTTTCTTCCATTTTAACTTTACCGTTTCTTTATGTTCATTCTCTACATTATCTAGATCTGAGATCTGTGTTTGAATATTGTGGATCTGTGTATAAACACTGGTGCTTTCGCGGCTTTTGGGGTTTGTGACCAATTTTGGCGCAAACAGCCGAGGGATCGACATAGGAGTTCTTGGGAAAGCGATCGATATTCGAATCCTAAGGATATCGTGCACCTTATAAACCAATTCCAATTTAACTTGTTCGAACAATCACCACTAGTTTGCCTTGCTGACCTTAAACATATGATGCCAATAGACAACCTAACATGCATAATTAAACTGTCGAACTTGAGAATGAACAATCAAATTTATGAAACCTTCAATATGAACTAGGTGACAAACTTGAAAATGAACTTTAGTAACAAACATCATACTTTGATATGCCGATAGTTGATACCAAAGCTTTCGTAGCCGATCAATCTTTTTTCCAGTTGAGACGGTCAGCGATGTCGGCCTCTCTGGACAAAACTCCCAAGTCTCATCGTCTTATTACGTTTTTCTAATTTCAACCTGTTTGTATCTATTATTTATTGCACCGCACTCCGCTAGTTCACACTTAGCACTTGGGGAACATGTAAATTTTTAATCCCGATTATCTACTGAGTAAAGCTGATATAGATTCCAAATGCTTGAAACGTTCAGCTGACATGTCTTCTGATTCGATGATGAGACATATTGGTTTTGAAGCGAAGTCATGTTCCATAACTATATCTGGAAGGCCTTCTCCAAGCCATTGTATGGAACAAATAGAAGTTTCTAACCACAAGCCGATCTTTTCTCAAATATTCTAATGCTTCCAGCGGAAAACAGTATCCATGCTCCTGCTACTGTAGAGGAAGTTATTCTTCTAAATAACTAGCAAATTCACAGGCTTCTCCAATTGACGAGGCCGCTCTCCGCCGGCTATGCTCCATTCACGGAATCTTGTTTGTGGACATCTTAGTTCCTTCAAGATAGGCTAGGCCTCACTTGCCTCCAACATGGTGTACAACATGCAACAAGTTTATGTGTTGGGCTGGATGCATATCGCCTTTCAATTCGTTTCTCCGAGAAATGCTGAAATATCTTGGGATAGCTCCTACACAACTTCATCCCAGTAGTTATGCTTTTATACATGGAACTTTCCTGTTGTTTATGAATGTCCTATTTCATCCGCCTACTCCCAAAGATATAAGATTTATCTACAATTTCAAACGACGGTTCGGAAGCCTTTCTTATGTCATTCTCGAGCCTTCGCCAAATTTCCAAGTTTTGACGGGTGCTTGGAACAAACTCTCACTATTTAAGCAAGAATGGTTCTAGATGCGTTGCACTCCTGGATTTGCAAGACAATGGTTAGAAGGATGTAAGTATAACCTTCACTTCTCTCTCAAGTTCACCAATTCAAGTCATAACTTTTCCTTTGAATCCATTAACATCCAGAGTTCTTTCAAGTGTTCGCCTACATCCTGAAAGCGCTGAATTTTCAAGAGTTGTCGCTGCCATCCACGCTACCCCTATTGAGGATAGGGACATCAAACTCCTTATAACTGATGAGCTACTGTCCTTGTTCGAGCTGTTAGAAGATGGCTGTGGTATCAGACTTCATGGAAGAGGGACATTATTAAGGAATGTTGCATAACAAAAGAGGGATACTGTCAACATCATCGTGCCTCCTATCGAGGGGACTCGAGATGATATCGAGGAGGGTAACTCAAGCCTAGAAACTGGAAGATGTCGATGTAGGCCTCGAAAAAGAGCTAATGGTTGAACCATCGCAAGTCGGACAATCCCAAACATCTACAAAGAGAAAGAAGAGTTTGGCATACAGGCTTCGAAGAAGAATAACTGCCTCGGACCCAGAGTTTGTTATTACTCCAGTTGAAGAGGAATCGTCCTCTCAGCACTTAGAAAGCTCGTTACAAGGATTTTCTGATCTTCAAATTCCAACATGTCCTATTACTTTCCAAACATTAACATTGAAGGACTCAACTCTCCTATCAGAAGTGGCGAAGGCAACCGACCTTCTGATAAAGGAGAGAGAATACCGATGAGAAAGGCTATAGTTAGCAGTCTATCTGGAGGAACACAAGGACACTCACGTCCACATGCACGATGCACTTTTCGTTAATCTTTTATGCAACAATTACTAATATTCTCTCATTTGGTCTTTATAGGTGCAATGTCTCGATCAAGAGCCTTCGATCGCCTCAGAAGTTTTCTGCATACCATCAATCAAACCGGGATTCAGAGTCTACTTGGCGTAGGGAGAAGGATGAAGGATGGGATAAGAATTATCATTCAAGGGAATCTTCTTCCTTTTCCTACCAATCCCAAACATCTTGACAAGGCGAATAAACTGACTTTCATGCTTAAAGCAGAGACCAACCTTCCTATCCTGGTCCTCATATCATTGCATCTCACGAGCAACATTACGGCTCTTCAAGCTGCAGGCAATCTCTGAGCGTAGTTCAGGCAAACAACTACTTACTACCTCCGATCCGCCTTTGCTGGCCACTGCTCTCGACATTTCCATAGTAGAGAAGTTGGCCAAACTCAAGGCCACTTTCCCAAAGATTTTCTTTGATGGTCTCAAATTCCTTCCTTCCATTTACATAGTTCCTGGGCATGCCAAAGAAAGTTCTCGTGCATGCGTGAACCACATATTTGTGCAGCACAAACCATTTATACACTTAGTGGAAAAAGTCTCTAAAGTTTCTACTAAGCGTCAACATGAGATAGACCGTCCCAAGTTGGAAGCTATGTATGAAAAAGATACAATTAAGCATCAGGATGCTGAATTGCTAAGATTTAAAACCCAATTGGTTGAAGCAGAGAAGAACAACAAGGAAACGACAGAGGTAGTAAGCCGTTTGGAAGCTACTTATAAAAGGAACTTGACAAGGCACTTCATCGTAGCGGGGCATTCACTTTAGAAAAGGATCCCTTGCATAAGGAGAAGGATGCTCTTGCTCGTCGTGTCGACGAACTTAAAGAAATTTTAAAGAAGGAAAGGGAAGAAAAAAATCAAAGCTCAAGAGGAATCGTAGAAATATTACGAGGAAGTTGTTGAGGCTAGAAGATTAAAGGCTAAACTCGACTAGCAGTTCACCAGCATCGAAGCTCTTAAAGAAGAAGCTTGAGAAGAAGAATGAAGAGAGACAACCAAACAAGTTAACTCTATAGTGGAAGCTGCCATAGAGTCTAGTAGGAATGAGATTAAGTACTTATTCGATCCGTTGATTATTGAATACAAGCCAAAGCCCCGATCCATCGTGACTTATGCTTTCTCGGTGAGGGTTACCTCAAATCGCCCGCTGAAGCTTTGGAGCACATTGTCCAGATGAAGAAGAAAGAGCTGGGTGAAGCCGAACTCAACGAGGAAAAATTAGCGAGGGAAATTCTTCGTGGGAATGAGCCTTCAGAACTAGCTGCCGCAAACTTCAATTTTTAAATGCTTCTACACCTATTGAAGGAGGAGAGAATTTTGTCGAGGGTTCATGGACTGACCCTAAAGGTCCTTCTCCATCCCAAGTAGCCGCAACATAAATTTCTCTTGATACGGAGTAGGATCTTAGCTATAATCTAGATAGGCCCGGCTTCAAATCCAATATGTTATCCCCCATTTTAGAAGGAGGCACCCTGACAACGACGGAAAGTCAACCAGATGCTAGTATTTCGCATTACTCCTTAGTATATGAAAAGTTTTTTCTTCATGTGCAATGGCTTTGTGCTAATCTCCCTGTTTTATGGAATTTTGCAGGCTTCCCAGGCCCCAGTCAAACTCCAAAAAGTGGTGTTGTTGCAGAACAACATGAGGAGATAACTGAAGATATGGCTGTTGCTAATGTTCCGAGACCCAATATTGAAGTAATCGGTGCCCTTAATGAAAATAAGACCGAGGATCTACTCCCAGCCGACGAATCTAATGATGTAATAATTATCGGTGCTTCGTAACACACTGATAAGATTAGCATGAAAGAGCAAATCAAAAAGGAGAAACTGTTGAAAAGAAAGTTAAAACTGAACCCATCGAAGTGGACGTCGATGATCTTCGTCTTGTGCCATTGCAAATTATTCCATTGTGTGGGTTGATCCCTGATGAACTTCCTCTTGCCTCTTCAAGCTCTCTAGCCAAAGGTAGCAAAGGTCCTAAAAGAGAAGCACGAGTGGTTCTACCCCTGATAAATCCAAAAGAGAGAGGAAGTCAAAGAAGTAGTTGTTGCTTCAGCTCAATGTATATAGTTTGTGTAATCTTTTCTTTCACTAGTCGTAGTTGTACAGGTGTAAAACCCAATCTTTTGAAATAACTTTTACTGAAATTTCGACACCTGTTATGTAAATAAGAGTTTTTGTTTTCTATTATGCTCCGCATGAATTGTTATTTAAATACTCATGGCTTTGATCTCGAGGCCTCCAAGTGGTCGTGGACTCGAGTTGTATCAAACACTAGGCTCGGGCCTCCGTGTTATGCTGTCGGACTCAGTGGTTTTTTGAATGAATATGCTTCTGCCCCATTAATTTGGCGGGACCAGAAGTTGGAGGGTCGAATTCCATCCTTAGCGAGTTTATACTCCTCCTATCGGTTTCAGGCCAGAGTTTATGGAATAGAAAATGATCAAAATCCACTCACCTATTCTTTATGATTATATCCATGCTCTGGGGATAAGGTTTAGTTGATGGGTGGTCGGTTCACACCTAGTTTATGTTTACACTCTAGTCCGCACCCTGGGGACTCCGAGTTATCTCGTGGGTAGTCGGTCTTCACCCGATTTATATTTGTACTCAAGTCTGCACTCTGGGGACTTAGAGTGTTTTCGTGGGCAGTCGGTCCTCGCCCGATTTACTTTTATAATCCGGTCCACACTCTGGGGACTTAGAGTTTTTTCGTGGGTAGTCGGTCTCCACCCAATTTATGTTTATACTCCAGTCCACGCTCTTGGAACTTAGAGTTGTTTTGGAGAGCAGTTAGGTCGCACTCTTTTTTGGTTGATCAATTTGCCCCCCCCCCCCCCGGGGGGAATTTGGGGTTTTGATTTAGCAAGCGTTCGGTATGGCCGCTTTGATTTTTGTTTCAGGCCCACGTTCTAGGTAGGAATTTTTCTATCTCTTGATTGTCGGCCACATTCGCTCCTTCCTACGTATCCCCTTTTTTGGATTATGAATGGCAATTATTAGACCAACAAGTTGATTGACCTCATCTTGATTGATCCCAAACATAAATATAGAGGAAGCCTAAAATTTTATTCATTGAATGGAAAGGAACAACATAGATTGTCTTATTACATATTCTAAAAATCAAATGCTAAAGCAAATTCTAAAAATAAATACAACTGAAGTATAAAGGAAATAAGATAAGTAAAATAGCATCGTAAATATAAGCTATTCCATGCTCTTGGAAGTGTAATGCCATTGACAGTCGCTAGTCTGAAAGTTCCTTCTCCAAGCAATTATTCAATGACATATGGTCCTTCTCAAATCGGAATCATGTGTGACGAGGTAGGAAAAACCCGTTTCAGGAAGAGATCGCCAATTTCGATGGTTCTCGTTCGAACTTTAGTGTTGCAATACTGGCCAACTCGATGTTTGTGTGCGGCTACCCTCAGATCAGCTTCCTCGTGCTTCTCGTCTATAATGTCTAGAGATTCCTAAAAGAGATCTTGATTTGTTTTGGGATCATGGTAAGTTACTCGATGAGAAGAGACTTGGAGCTCAACAGGAATAATGGCTTCAGAACCCTAAGCAAGGGCGAATCGAGTATGGCCAGTCGTGGACTTATGAGTGGTTATATGGGTCCAAAGTGCCGTAGGGATTTCATCCACTCACTTTCCTCTAGCCTTCTCCAAAGGCTTCTTCATAATAAACATGATGATTTTATTTATAGCTTTAACATGTCCATTTGCCTAAGGGTGAGCGACCGCTGCAAATCTCTTTTCAATATGGTATCTTCGACAGAAGTCTTTAAACTCTGTAATATTATATTGAGTCATGTTATCTGTTACAATAGTCCGTGGAAGACCAAAGCGGCATATGATGTTTTAGACAATGAAGTTGATTACTTTCTTGGTTGTAATCGTAGCTAAAGGTTCCACCTAGGCCCGTTTCGTGAAGTAATCAACTGCCATAATAACCTACTTCAAGGCACGTATAGAGATTGGTAATGAACTGATAATGTCAATACCCCACATGGCGAACGGCGTCGGCTGACCATTTGCATGATTTCTATAGGCGGAGCTCTTGGGACTTGCATAAATATAGCATTTATCACATCGTTTGACATTATTTGCGACATCTCGATTTACAGTTGGCCAATAATACCCATAACGGAGTGTTTTCTTTGCCAGAGTTTGCCCAATAGTGTGATCGCCACATTCTTCCTCATGAACTTTTTTTAGAAAACGCTTTATCTCATCACGAGCGATATATTGTAGTAGAGGGACTAGGAAACCTTTTCTGTACATAACTCCTTCTTGCATAATATAGCGTGAAGCTTTGCAAAGGACTTGTCGCTTTTCATTTCTTTTATCAGGCAAGACTCCATGTAGTAAATAACCTTTAATTGGGGTCATCCACGATTCTCGTTCAAATTCTGCCTCTAGTATTTAATTGATTTCCATATGTTTATACTTGGGGTATATAATACCTCGATCGGTACCAAACCCATCTGTTGTTCGTCGCCGGTACTAGTGAACATTGCCAGTTTCTCTGTTTTAATCGCATGGGTTATGTTAACTGCATAATATTTAAATTCTGTAAACAACTCCTGAACTTTGGTAAGATATGGGGCAAGACGTTGTCCCTTAGTCCGATGGCCTCCTCTAATTTGATACACCACTAATTGTGAATCACAAAAGATTCTAAGAGACTTTAGTCCAAGTTCTTTAGCCAGTTTAAGTCCAGCAATCAAAGCTTCATATTCAGCTTCATTGTTTATTGCTAGAAAATCAAGCTTCAAAGCATCACAAATCGACCTACTTTTAGGAGTTACAAGCATAATCACAGCTCCAAAACAATAATCATTAGATGCTCCATTAGTATATAACTTCCATCGTACAGTAAGGATTTCACTTCCTTCTGAAAGAGAAACCTGCATACTAAACTCTACTATAAAGTCCGCCAAATCCTGTCTCTGGATAGCTCTTCAAGGGAGATAAGTGATGTCGAATTGGCTAGGCTCAATGTTCAATTTGAATAACCTTCCAAAAGTCTCAGGTTGTTGTAGGATCTGTCGTAATGGCTAGTCGGTGTAAACATTGATCGGATGTGCCTATTGATTGAAGCTTCTGTGATGCAATTAGCAAGCAGTACACCAATTTTTCTATTTTCGGATAATTCATTTCTTCTCCTATCAATCATTTACTGACGTAATCCACCAGCCTCTGGATCTAATTCTCCATGCAAACCAAGGCGGCACTTAAAGCATGTGCTGATACAAATAAACGTACAACTCTTCATGATCTATTGGCTTTGACAAGATAGAGGGCCTCTCCAAAAGATTCATTAGAGCTTGAAATGCATCTTTACAGTCCTACATCCATTCGAAGTTCTTTTTTCCATTCCTAATCAAATCAAAGAATGGAATGCGTTTATCGGTAGCTTTGGAGATAAATCAACTTAAAGCGACAACCATTCCATTCAGACTCTACACTTGTTTAATGGTTCTGGGCACTTAGATATCACGGATAGCCTGAATCTTCTCTGGATTAGCTTATATTCCACAAGCATTGACAATAAAGCCCATGAACTTTCCTAATGGAACACTAAATGAATACTTCGAAGGATTGATTTTCATATTGTAATACCGGAGGATGTCGAAGATTTCTGCCAAGTCTCTGATGTGGTTGCTTGCTTGTCGTGACTTCACGAGCATATCATCCACATACACTTCCATTGTTTTTCCAATCTGATCTTTAAATATCCTATTAACCAAGCGTTGATAAGTTGCTCCAGCTTTCTTCAATCCAAACGATATTACTACATAACAATACAGACCAACATCTGCAATAAAACTGGTGTGCTTCTGATCAGGGATATGCGTCGAGATTTGGTTATATCCCGAATATGCATCTATAAAAGATAGAAATTCGTGTCTTGTAGTTGAATCAACCATCTGATCAATCCTTGGAAGAGGAAAGCTGTCTATTGGACACGCTTTGTTCAAATCCGAGTAATCAATGCACGTTCTCAATTTTTCATTCGCCTTCTTCATAAGTACGAGATTAGATATCCATTCAGGATAAAGGGCATGGTAGATAAATCCGTTGACTTTTAGTTTATCCACCTCCTCTTTAAGAGCAGAAGATCTCTCCAGATCGATGCCTTGTCTTTTTTGCTTCACCGAAACATACTTCGAATCAATATTTAATGCATGGCCTGCAACGACAGGCGAGATCCCACACATGTCAAAGTGAGTCTGAGCGAATGCATTTAGGTTTGCTTAGAGTAAACCAGCAAGCTCTTTCATCATCGGCTGGCTGAGTTGTGACCCAATCTTTAAGACTCATGATGGGTCATCGTGGCTGACCAAGATATCTATCGTTAGCTCAACCGGTGTATCCTTGGTCTTATTAGGCTCCTCTTCATCATCTCTCAAATCTGCATCTCTATAGAACCGACTGTGACACCCAAGCAAAGTCTTAGGCGCTGGTTGTCAACCTTCCGTGGCTTGGATGCAGACAGCTTTGTCCATACCCTTTCCCTTCTCCTTGCGTTGAGCTTCCCTCAACTTAGCTACATAATAGGAACGTCCAGTTGCCTGAATGCCATGAACAACTTCTACACCATTATCTGTCGAAAACTTCAATGTTAAACACCATGGAGGCAAGAGCTGTCCGAAATTCAATCAGGGATAATCGGCTTAGAAAAACATTGTACGGAGAGTGGACATCCAAAACAATAAACAGTAAAATTCGAACTCTCCTTCATTCACCTTCTCCCAATTCAACAGGTAATTCTATGTATCCAACAGCCTTAGTTTCAATGCCATTAAAACCATGAATATGAGAATTAGATGGTTTTAAGTCCTTGGCTTCCGTTCCCATATAATCATATGCCTTTTTGAAGATTATATTCATTGAACTTACACAATTAATCGAAATCCTACTCACCAACATAGGACCAATCATAGCTGAAATGACCATTGGGTTAATTGTTGGAGCCTTTACCTTGTCTGCATCCCTGTTTCTAAACATAATATCATCTTCCATGATGCGCTGCTATTTTTTCAAAGTTCCATCTTCCGTGTTCGAACAGCATTCAAAATCTACATGCCTTATCGCACTATCATAGCGCTCTATCTCTTTCCAACTCCTGTCTGTGGTGTGCGGGCCCCCAACTATCATATTTATCACCAGTCTTCCACCGGTCCGTGCAAGCTCCTTAGCCCTACGTAGAGCTTGTCCTCGATTGGGCTCAGGTGTCCATTATCTGCCACCCTGTGAAGTTTCACAAATTGTTGCGGCTTCTTTTCTGAATGAATTTTCCTATAACATCCTTGAGATGCCTACATTCATTTGTATTGTGCCCATAACATTCGTGATACCGATAATATTTCTCGGTCTGCTTTTGTCTCTCAGACGACTCTTTTGGAGGTGGCTTCTTGTGCTGCATGGTATTGCAAGTGCATAGAGAAATGTTCTCCAAGGATATGTTTAGTAGCGTGTAATTGTCATACATTAATCCTAGGCTTTTGTCTCCTTAAATCCCTCTTCCACTCTTGATTCCTATCTCCGTCTTTCTTTTGTTGATTCAGCTTATTTTGAACGTTCACATGAACTTTCCCATAACTATCATCAGACTATTTTATTGCAATATTATTCTATATTGCTTCTCCACTTGGTCCTGCAACGTTCATTTTCCTAGAGGACCTAGCTTCCTCCTTCCTCAAAAACTGAGCTACCTTTGAATAAAAGCTCTCGAACGTGGCAGGTGGTTTTCTAGCCAGCCAGTTGCCAAACAGAGATTCCGGATCAATCCCTCTCATCACAGCCATAAGTTTAGCATAAACATTTGGGTTACTGACCTCCATGGTAGTGGTATGAAATCTCTCCAATTAATCCTTCAATGATTCCTCTAGAGCCTGAATTATGCTGGAGAGGGACATCACGTCTTTAGGACGAGTTGCATGCATTCAGAAATGTTCTACAAACTTGGTTGCCAACTCATTGAATCTCGAAATTGACCGTGGAGGTAGTCTCATGAACCGCATCGTTGCTATCCGAGAAAGGGTTATAGGAAAGCATCTGCACTTGGTTGCATCGTTAGCTCTCGCATAATCCATTAGCCATTTATATCTCATGACATGCTGCCTGAGGTCGGTTTTTTCCTCGTAGGTAAGCATTGATGGCATGTTGAACCTTCTCAGGTATTCCACGTGTAGAAATTGTCAATAAATGGTGTATGCTTCTTAAGATTCCCCAATCATCATTGCCAATCTTTGGTTCTCTCTCACCAACTGTCTGACCATTGTTAACAAGTCCGACGTCTGGATAGGTGGTGCCAAGCAAGGGTCGTGCTCCACCTCACATGAATGGTCTAATCGATGTCTACGGGCTACTTCAGGCCTTCTTGATATGCACCTTAGACATTTATCTTGTTGTTATTCGGATGGGGTACCTAATCATCATTCGATCAATCTCTAACATCGAAGCTTCCAGGAAGAACTCCAACGCGATCCCCTAAGTGTAGTGAGGGAATCCCTCCTCTGGAGAAGCAATCGGTATCGATCCCTAGGGAGGGATCGACACTAATCGGGCTTGGCAGACTGGTGCTCCGATATTTCTACGTGATCTCCTTTGACCGTGCGACCCTATGCCTATGGTATTCATCCGATGAGCTTAAAATTTTTGATGCTGAGTAAGGAGTGAGATCCCTTCTGGCCTTCCCACGTTGTTCAAGTAATATGGTTCATCAGGTTAATATTAGCCGAAATTTTCTCATTTATTGTTGATGGCTTTTCATCAACTCTCTAATTAGATAATGAAATTCAGCATTGGTAATAGAATTAGTAGATTTTTGAAATCCAACCGAATCAGCATTCAAATTTTCAAGTTGGTTGCTTGGGCCTCCTTGTTGAATGTTAGCAGTCTCATTTCCATCCACATTCTGAGAAGTAGATCTAGTATGTCTCACCATTATCAATCTCCTTTCTTGGATTTAAGAAAATTAGAGTAGTGTAATTAAGTTTAAGAAGATAACTACGGATCTTCTTTAGGAGATTTGCTCAATCCAGTAGCAACAAAGGAGATCTTAATAGGCTGAGAATCAGGTTCATAGTGAAGCACAAAAATGTTTGCAACCAAATTGGTCACAATCACCCAAGAACAGATTTTATAGAAAAGTAAAATTAAAACAGTGTAATAGAATAAATTAACAAGAAAATCAAAGCAATAATCAAGAACACAAGAATTTACAGTGGTTAGGCATTGTATGCCAACATCCACTTTGAAGATCATCGTTATTGATTCACTAACAGCTTGATTACTACAGCAAACAGCAAGAAGTGAGAAAAAACATGATTATAATAAAGACTATTGGAACTAGCAGTGTAAAGATCCTCTAAATGACCCCCTAGGCCAGTATTTATAGGTGAAGGTGACCACCAATCTCTCCGAAATTTTGGCCGTAGGACGTTCTTATCCATATAGGCCTACCACAGGGATACCTAGGCCCAAATCCTAATGAAGAGGGCTCGGTAACGATCCATCCATTGGTCGTTTCTTGGGCAGTGATCCCTATATTGGCTTCTTCATGCCTAGATATGTTGGCTCTTCAAATATCAAGTCATTTGGACTAGTGGAGCTCATGTTTTTGAGTGATCTTTGGCTCATCTTCCCTTGTTAATTATTTTCTGTTGTCGATCCCTCATAGCAGACTCCAGTATGCTAATCCATTTTGCCTTAACAATGTTGTCCATCTTGTCTTGACCATGTCGATCCATCCACTTCCAATCATGTTGATCCATACACTTCCAATCATGCCGATCCATACACTTCCATCTACGCCAAACCCTCCTTAGCTCCGACCATCTCGATCCCTCGTATAACCAATCATGCGGATCCCTGGGGTTTTACCAAGTCATGACGATCCATTGTTTGTCCAGGCTAACATTTATATTTCAAGCATCCTGTGTTGTTTATTTACCAACTCCGTCCAATTCAGGCTTCGTATAACTGTATGTAATTTGCTTATAGGTCCCACAGCCATTGCTTTATGGGTCGTTCTTGATAGCAGTCGAATCTATCTTGTGCAATTAGTCCAATACAGCCAGGTCAAGATACCGGGTAACAATACCTACTAAGGATATGTGGCATCGCAGATAAAGCCATTGGCCAATATATTATCCACTTCTACCTTTGGTGTAGGGGATCGCTCCGAACCCAGGCTGTGCCTATGCTGCCTCACTAATATGAACTTGGGATCGACGTTCAGTGCGTGACATGCTATCTTCAAAAATATCTCATACATATCAAAATGTGTCCAAGCAAACATATCCATATTAGCATAAAGAAAGTTTATCAATTCCTTTTGCATCTTGATTCCTAGCTGTGAACCTACTTTCAGGACCTGAGTTGGGTCGTTCATGTCAATAGGAATAGCCACCGTAATATCTGTAGGTGCTACCCAAATTTCCCCTGAACTCTTCTCCCTAGACTGAATAGACTTGTCGAAGCGACTATGTCCCTAAGTTAGTGGCAGATATGTAATTCCTATGCTTGTAGCTCCTGAATTTAGAGAATCTTCCCTACATTCTTTCCCTTTTCATGGCTTCAGCTTCACGTAACTTAGCAACATAGCATTCCCTTACAGTACTTTGGCTCCTCTAACTACTTTTACCCTATTCTCTGTTGAGAAATTCATCATGAGACACCATGGAGGAAAAACAATCCATAGTCGGCAAGGGCTAATTGGCCCAAGAAAGCATTATAAGAAGAATACTCATCAATAATCAAGAAGGTTTGGATAAGAACCACCCGCCATTCTCCTTCTCCTAGTTCTACAGGTACGTCGATCGCCCCAACCGGCTATTGAGGTACACTTATAGATCCCTGAATCTTTGTCTTGCAAGCGGTCACAATTTTCATGCCAATCTTCGTTTGTCAAATGTTTATCGAAATATGATATTGATCGAACCTCCATTGTCAACCAACACTTGATGTATAATTGTCGGCATAATGCCGACCGTTATCACTATTGGATCGAGAATTGGTGCTTCTACGCCTTTAGTGTCCCGATTCCCAAACACATTATCATCTATAATCATCCTTTGTTGCTTGGTCGAAGCTCCATCTTTGACGCTATAGCAACTCTCCTATGTTGCATGCTTCAAAGAACTAGAATAACATTCCATCTCGGCCCAACTCTTCTGCATTGGATGAAGTCCTCCAACAATAGTGTTTATAAAGCATTTTTGGATTTCTTCGCATATTATTGGAGCCTGTTGTTTCTTATCAATTCTTCAACTAAGTCCTTCAGATGTTGAAATTCATTATTGTTATGCCCATGAGTTTCATGGAAGTGAAAATATTTGCCAGACCATTTATGTTGCTTGGTCGCTTCCCTCTTGGTTAGTATATTATATTGCCCGGTTCCCTGAATAGTAAGATAGATGTTTTCAAATTGTCGTTCAATGACGTATAGTCCTTGGGTCTTAGATCCTTAAACGTTTCTTATCCTCGTCATGCCTACCGGAATTTTGATTCCCCTTTTTCTTGTTTGTAGCTTTCCCTGCATTTCCTATAGTAATTCCAAAACTGTTTCCATCCCGTTTGACCACTTTATTACTTTGAAGCACTTCTTTCCATTGCTTATCGATAAGCCTTCCTTCAAACATTTTTGCTTTTTTCTAGCCTCGGAAACTAATTTGCCTTTTAGTAAATTTACTCCATGGTAGTTGGTTGCTTCATTTTAACCATCTACCAAAATATGTGTCCGAGTGAATGCCCTAGACAAGTGCCATGAAGTCAAGATCCTCCTTCGGATTGCTAATCTCCGTGACAGCGATGTTGAATCAGTTCAAGAAACCCTTTAGTGATTCGTTGGGCCCTTGTAACAAGTCAGACTATGACATGACGTCCTTTGGTTGTGCTATGTTGCTTCAGAAATTTCTTAGCCAATTCATCAAACGTCAATATGGATTTAGGCACGAGCGAAGTGAGTTAGATAAAAGCAACTTCTTCCAAGAAGATAAGGAAACACCTACAACGGACAATGTCTGTAGCTCTAGTTCTATCCATATGCCATTCGTATTTGAGTAAGTGTTGTCTGTGATCAGTAGTTCCATTGTAGGATGGCATTTTCAGCATGGTGAACCTTTTAGGATATTCTTCTCTTTGAACATTTTCAGTAAATGGAGTTCTGAATGGTGTGGAACCCCAGTCTTCATCTTTCATGCACCTGCTCCCCTCTAGCAACTGTTTGACCATGTCAGTGATGTACTTCTCATTGGGGTGATAATCTATAGGTTGACTTTCAAAGGTTGCATCAAGTGTTTCGATCTACAAATGATCTTGACTTGCTGACTGAAGTCTAGGTTCTCTACTGTCCAGGAGAATCGCTCTTGTAGAGTTCCGTTGGCATCCGGTTAGTATTGCCGTAGCAATTTAACTCTAGTTCCAACATTTTATCTGCTAACACTAATATTCAACTCAACATCATCATCATCCATTTGCAAGTCATCGTAAGAGTCAGAAGCCAACAATGCATCTCCCTCCTAAGCATCATAGAGTGGAATGTTCAGGACGGTACCGAGTTGGCTTGCCTCGGTACCGAGTTGTTTTCTTATGAGAGAGCATTCCTACTTCCTCCCACAACAACTCCTACAAATCCCACGGTTACTTCCTTTTACTTCTACTTCCCTATCTCCTATTAGGGTAGAAACCAAAGAGTTCTCTTGTTCTATTGCAGAAGAAGTTCTCTTCTAACTCTTGTTGTTGGTGGCCGCAAGGTTAGCAACACGTCCATCTTATCCATTAGAGCTTTATGGCTATCTACCATCTTCTGGTTAAGTTCAAGAATCATCCTATTAAGCTCTTCATTAGTAACAACTTCCTATTGATTAGAAGATTCTAGTATTTCCATTATTGACTTCCGTTTGGTGAGTGATTTTCTTCATCACCATTAGGCACCGCTCCAGTGGATCCTTCGAAAGAAGATCTTTCTTTTCAAGGCGCCATTGATCTTTAATAAAAAGTTCTCAAACTTCTTGGAGCAATTTTTTGGATCTAACCACTTGATCTTTCCAAATCCATAATATCAAGCTAGATCTAAGCCTGGATTTAGTTTTCTTAATGAAAACATCAAATGTTAATGCCAAAAATTGATCAACATCCAAGAAAGATTTGTAGGGAACCCGTGGGACCTAGATCTAACTGATAGTATTGAAAATAAAAGAGAAATAACAAGGAGACAAATAGTGGTTCGACAATTTTTGGCCTACGTCCACTTTATAGTTTTATTGATTATGGATCTAAGAGAACTTGTATGAGATTGTAGAGAATTAGAGTGATTAGTATAAGGGATTGAAAATTCTAAAGCCTAGAACCGCCAAGAGAAACTGCCTTGGTGACTATTGTAATGGAAGGAGATGATAAGGAGCAATGGAGCCAAGATCCAGAGTTAATAAGAAAGAGCACGGAGAAGATCCTATTTTGGTTGCACTATGGTTTGTACTTATAGGAAAACATGTGTGTAGGATCAACAGCCTACTTGTATTAGAGCCCATACGCTATCCCAACATCACATGAGAGAGCTAGGAGGCAATCGAGTTAAAATAATAGCTAGGCATTGAGTCATTTTGACTCGGTGCCATGTTATTTCCCTTAATGGAAGTTGCTCCAACACTTTTCCTCATCTCTTCTATCTTCAAGTTGATGTGATCCATTCTCTTTTCATCGTCTTTTGGTTGATTCTAGCGACCTTCCATTAACGTTTGAACTATTTCACTTTCATGACTTTCCTCTCATCAATCCTTGGAATTGGTGGTCCAAACTTTGAGAAAACACTTGGTCATAATTAGAGGGAGTAAGGCATGATATGTTTGAAAATTGGAAGGTGTTTGAGGGGAAGGAGAACAACTCGGTACTTAGCCAAATAACTCGGCACTGAGTTGTTTCCTTAGCTATGTTTTGGGTGAAACTTTTTTGGGTTGTTCTTTACTTCTTCTAAGTGCGCTTGCGCGTTTTCAGGTCATTTCATCATTGGTTTGATGTTGTAATTTTCATTGACTTTTGCTTGATTAAAAACCTAGTAAACACTAGTGTACTCTAAGGATGAGGAGGTATATGCAGTTCACCCAAGGCTTCTGCAAGAGATATTGAGACAATATAAGTTAATGGCGAACTTCTAAGTGTCGTTTTTGGAATAGGGAAGTGAAGTTTCTAAGCCATGTTATTTCGGAGGGAGGGTTAGCTATAGATCCTTCGAACGTGGAGATAGTAAATGGGTGGAAGAGACCTAAGACTGTAACCGAGGTACGGAGTTTCATAGGCTTTGTTGGTTATTATAAGAGATTCATCAAAGACTTCTCCCGTATAGCAGCACTGATGATGAAGCTAACAAGGAAGGGTGAGTAATTTTTTTGGGCGTAGAAGTATGAGTAGGTATTCCAGGAAACTGAAGTGTTGTTTGATAATTGCGCCTTTGTTGGTAATACATAGAGAGAATGATGGTATGACCATGTACATTGATGCGTCAAGGTTAGAGTTTGGCATAGTATTGATGTAGAAGAGTGGAGTAATTGCTTATGCATCTAGGCAGTTGTGACCCCATGAAGTTCGGTATGTAATGCATGATCTAGAGTTGGCAGTAGTAGTTTGTCTTTGAAGATTTGGATACATTATCTCTTAGTGGAAAAGTTTGAGCTATATACTGACCACAAGTCTTTGAGATATTTGTTCTTCCAAAAGGAGCTGAATATAAGGCAATGGAGGTGGTTAGAATTTCTATGATCTTATGATTTGGGATAGAGTATACCCCGGAAAAGGTAATAAATTAGCAAATGCCTTAAGCAAAAAATAGCTAAGTTGGATTTTGGTTATGATAGAGGAATGGACTCTGTTAGAAACATTATCTACATGTAATGTGTATTTTTAGTCTAGTGCAGGTTCGAGTAGTGCATACAGACTGCTGTTATGCTTAGAAGTTCGGCCTGTGTTGGTAGAAAGAACAGTTGAACTGCAGAGGGGTGACAAGTTCTACATAGATATAGTAAGGAATTTGGACTTAGGAGTCGAAGCAATAGAATTGAAGGGATTCAGTGTTGATAGAGAAGGCAGACCATGGAAGAATGGTAGGTTGTACATTCTAAGTGCAGAAGGATTACAGAAGGAAGTATTGGATGAATGTCATTGTTCAAAGTTTATTATACATTCTGGAGGCACAAGATGTATTGAGATATGAAGAGGTATTTCTTCTAGATAAGAATGAAGAAAGATGTGGAAGAGTACGCGAGAAGAAGTCTTACATGCCAGCAAGTGAAGGTAGAATATCAAAAGCCAAGTGGGCTCCTGCAGCCTTTAGTGGTTCCAGTATCGAAATGGGATTCGGTATCTATGGACTTCGTAAATGGGTTTCCAAGGACCAAGGTAGGGAAAAAAGGAATATGGGATATAATTGGTAGACTAATTAAAATGCCAATTTCATTCTAGTGAAGGCTAAGAGGACTGTGCCAAAGTTAGCAGAGATGTATGTGAAGGTAATAGTGCGACAGCACGAGGTGCCTAGCTCTATTATTAGTGGTCAGTATTCATTTTTCACAAGCGTATTTTGGTGAAGTTTGGAGAAGGTACTGGGTATAGAGTTATGCATGAGTAATGCATACCATCCAATACAGATGAATAGACTGAGAGGATTAACAAGGTCTTGGAAGACTTGTTGAGGTATGCATTTTGGACTTCGATGGATCTTGGGAAGATTACTTGCATCTGGTAGAGTTCTCATATAACAATAGCTATCAGAGCAGTATGTGGGATGGCTCCGTTTGATCAATGTATGGAAGGTCATGTAAGTCTCCTATATGTTTGTTGGAGGTAGGGGACATGATTATGTTAGGACCAAATGTGGTGAAAGATGCTACTGAGAAGGTAGAACCGATCCGAGCTAAAATGCGGGCAGCACTAGGTAGAAGAATTATGTCGACATAAGGAGAATGGAACTGGAATTCGCATTATACAATTAAGTGTTCATGAAGATTACTTGGATGAGGGGTGTAATGTGCTTTGGAAAAGCTGGGAAGCTAGCACCCTAATATGTCGGACCTATACTGATCATAGATAGGATTGGAAAGGTGGTGTATAAGGTGGAGTTGCCTAGTGCTTTTGCAGGGATTCATAACATGATTCACATATTATATTTATGGAAATGCATTAGATACTTGGGCACAGTAGTTAATCAGAGTGTAATAGAAGACTTGGTCATAAAACTAGATATAACGTATATGCTCAGACCGGTTCGAATAGTGGATTGGGACAAGAATCAATTTGGAACAAGGAAATAAAGCTAGTATGTATCCACTGGCATGTAGATCGGGAGGACGACCCATAGGAAACAGAGGATAAGGTTAAGAAGACCTGTCTAGAGTTATTCGTTTCAAATTAGCACATGAGCTATATATTATGTTGTAGTGTTGTAGACCATTTATATAGATATTTATATGTATGCATGTATGTATGAATATTACGGCTGATAATCATATTAGTAGATAGCACCAGTACATTTTACATGCATGGATTAGGAATTCATGGGTATGCTTAGGGTAAGCATGGAATAGAGGACAATTCTCTACCGAACCTTAATTGGATTTTAGGAAAGGCTAGGCTGGTCCAAATAAGAGAAGTATGGGGAAATGAAATAATAAAAAAGCGGTAGGAGGGACCAAACCCAAATTATCTTGGGACAATAAACATCAATCTTTTCTATTCACTCATTTCATCCTACCAAAATAAAATAAAAGCTAGATAAACTTTAATGGCATGGCTTAAAAAGGGCAAGTAGAAAGAAGATAAGGAAAACGCAAGCCAAAGGCATTAAGAAGACCGATGCTAGACATCTTTAAGATATAGATGAGCAATACTTAACCTACCTACGCTGATATCTAATATATGGTTTCGGTTTAGATTTATATGTCTTAATTTATGTTGGGATCATATGTGTTTCTATTAACAAATATAAAATGGTTTAATGAATCTTTTGGCAAAGAATGGATAAACATAGGATGTTTAGATATGTTTCCCCTATTTTAATGATATCGAACTGTAGTGAAAATTTTGTATGATATGTTAATCATGATTTTAGAGAGTACCTTTAATTTGTGAGATTCCTTAAGTTCATGTGATTTTATATGACTTATTGAAGATATGAACTAGAAGACAAGTAGGGAAATTACCCTTAAAATTCCAAACGAAAATTTAATGTGTTAGAACAAGTGTTTACTAATTTTCTAGTGATTTCTTGGAATTTTCTGTGAGGAAAATGAACCTGAATGGCTAAGTACTATGCTGCGGCAGGTGGAGAACTGCTGGGGCTCATGAAAATAAATTTATATGGAAAAATTTATTAATAAGTGTTGGGAAATAAGGTAACCATATCCAAACCATTTGCTAAGAAGAAAAGAAAACGGACTCTCTGCACAATAGAAAGTAAAATACGGATGAATAAGAAAATGACACGTGTAAAGACTATGTCAGGTATGTCAAAGTTTATCTGAATTGGCGTTAGGGCGACGAGTATACTTATAAATATGGACCGAGCACTTTATAAAGGGGCCATATTGTGCCTAAACTTTGAACATTACATTTAATAAGAAAATGGAAAGCGCTCAGCATTGGGGCACAGTGTTACTATGCTAAGAAAAATAGCAAACAAAACTAATAAACGGTAAGTAAGTGGTTTTAGAGGAGAGGTTAGGCAGCACGGGGATGGGATCCGACGCTAGAAATAAGGTTGGAAGTGCTACTGACATTGGGTGGGGACGCTCACTTGAATGCACATCTTGGGAAGGTGAGGGTGGGCATTCAACTTCCAAGGACCACGGGGCAGTTCTATAAGCTAAACGAATATTTAGAGTGGATGCACATCTTAGGAAGGTGAGGAGAGACCTTCATGAATGCACACCGGGAGAAAATGAGGCATTCAAATGCACATGGTGCAATATTAAATTATAAGAGAAATATGAATAAGAACTACTTGGGGCACAATGTTAAATTGTTAAAGGGTAATAAGTAAGAACTGCACGGGGCACAATATTAAGTGCTTAAAAAACAAATGAGACATGCATGTAGCACAATATTAAACAGTTAAGGAAAATAAGTAAGGCATGCGCAGGGGCGTAGTAATAAGTCGCTAAAAGAAGGATAACTAAGATCTTTGTCGAGCATAGTATTAAACAAATAAAGGATATGTATGACCTATCCAGGGCGTAGTATTGTAGTAGATTAAATAATAATCTAAGGTGGGAACCAAGTGGGGTCTGCACTGGGAGCGAGGTAGTAAAGCATTGTAATGAAATAAAAGAATGAACCAAACTTAGTTATTTAGCGGGACTCCACCTGAGAAGTAGAAGTAAATGGGGACTACTAAGGAAGTGTAAAATTCAGACACGGATAAGAACCAACTGTGTCAGTAAGTTGAATGTTTCACTCTTGTTATATGAATAGTGAGGGTGAAGCCCAATCTCTGCAGTACAATTTAGTCTCACTATATAATAATTTTGGGGTAAGTATTTTCCACACCAGACTTTATGTATGGCGTTGCTTTTATTATTATTTCGCTCATAAACTTACAGATGCTCATTTGAGTAGGTTGAGTTTATGGGATTATACAGATTTGAAATAAGGATCGCAGTAGCAGATTGAAGATGGAGCAGGAGGTTTGGTAGCTAATAAAGTCCTTTTTTTTTCAGCTGTATTGGAAAGTACGGTCCACATCATCATATGTTGACCCGACTCTTTCTATGTTATTTTTCTATTATATTTGACCCCAGTGTAGTCAACATATTAGGTTTAATTATGACTGAAGTATTTGCAAAGAATGCTAAGGAAAACTTTCGATGTAATGAAAATATTTAGCTGCACTATTTACTTTACCTATCCTTAATTAATAAACTAAACTTGCTTTCATCGCTGGAAGATAATTTAGTGATGATTGTTGTATCATAAGTGTTCATCTTCGAGTTTCAAGTGAGGGACAATATATTAAGTAGAGTAGCTAATTAATTTTCATTACATAAACTGTCATTGCATTTTTATTTTTCAATTTGAACCCACACACAGGTAAATATAATAATAGTAAATCGTAGTGACATGCTTGATATATAAAGATGCCGGCATGTTCACTTAACTAGTTACATAACTTTGTTTTATAGTAGAATTAAAAATAAACTTTTATTAGCGACTAGCCACGTACTTTTTTTAGAAATTTTATTTGTCTTTAAGAAAACCTAACTAAGCCTATAAACTCAGCGCATGTGAATAAGTATCCGTGAGTTTATGAAAAACAATAAAAACATTGGTCAGACATAAAAGTTGTACGATTAATACATTTCTCTAAACATAAAATATAGTGAGGCTACATCTCTTAACGGAATGGGTTTTCCCATCAGTAGATAATCAACAACAATTACATCCTATCATGTAACATCAAAACAACATATCATGAGCATAAACATGTAAGCATCATTTCAAACGTAAATATAACCTATACATAAAATCCATGAACCCTATCATACATTCATTAATTATTGCATAAATATAACCTAAACTTATCATTTAGTGAATCATGGACATAGTGAACATTCACATTCATAAGTATAACATAGACTCTTATTTAGGTGTCAATTCATATGTTTTTCCTAAATTTATTTATTGACTACCTCCCTAGGTTTATCTATCATGAATTCTAATGGTCACTCATCCACCCTAGAAGCCACCTTAACTCTCCTAGAAGGTTGAATAAAAGTACCTTGAATGCATTCTAAGAAGCATCTGTACTAAGCGCTAATAGCCCTTCCTAGTCCCAGAACCAATCTCGTTTCATATTGTTGATTCATTCATTGGTTACATCCATTTTGATGTTTACTCACAAGAGTTAGCATTTTCTTAATTGGACCTGATAGTCTTTTAAGTCTTGGTACCTAACCATATGCAAAGTGATTTTAGATTTCACTAAGTCTTAGAACTCTGTCATTTAATATCTCCATGAGTGGGCGTAATATAAGATCTTGGGTTCAATCCATTTCATTTAAATAAAACATTTTCATTTTTCTTATTAAAGTGATACAACTTATAGTTTCTTAGCTTACCCTAAGCTTAGGCATTTCTGTCTTTACATAAGTTATTACACTTTAACTTATCATTTCTCTTTTATCACGTGATATGAAATTCAAATTAAACACCATGGAAACTGGGTTCCAATGTGCTAACGATAATTCATATATTTTAATTAATAGAATTATTACCATTTGTTATCGCATATATGACTATCGAGCTTCTAAGGCAATGTTATTGAGCTTCTAGTTACCGCATATCTAGGTGCTATCAAGCCTCAAGCTATCGCATGTCTAGCTATCGAGCTTCTCAGGTTACTATATCGAGCTTCTAAGACATAGCTGTCAAGCTTCCAAGATATATTTCGAGTATCTAGCTACCAATTTTCAACATCTGACTATTAAACATCTAGCTATCGAGCTTCTAAGATACAAAAATTCAATATCTAACTATAGACCTTCTAAGATTAGGCTATTGAAGATGTGAGATATTGAGCTTCTAGTTAATTCTATCGAAAATGTAAACCATCAATGATGCAAGCTATCGAGCTTCTAGTTAATGCTTTGAAGATGTAAGCTATCGGCTTTCTATAATTAGGCTATCGAAGATGTAAGCCATCAAGCATTAACTTTTAGTTAATGCTATCATGGTATAAGCTATCGAGCTTCTAAAATCTGGCTATTGAAGATATAAGATATCGAACTTCCAGTTAATGCTATCAAAGATGTAGGCTATCATGCTTTTAAAATTAGGCTATCAAAGATGTAAGATATTAGTCTTTAATTTGGTTTAACACATTGAAATAACAGATATCCAAAGATAAATTGTAAAATGGAGAGAATAAAAGAAACTTAAGAAGAGAAGTCAAAATATTTTTATAATGATTAAGCAAGTCGACAGCCTACTTCCACTTTATCAATTATATTGATCTACCTATGCTAGTATTACCAATTTTACAATGGATTCTCGAAGTTTTGTCTTAAGGTATAAAAATGTTAGAGTTTCCCCAGGTTAGAGTAAGCAAACATCAAAAATCCTTTTCTTATTAGAGATAGTCTCCTATTTATAGCTAATTTACTTGTTTAAAGGCTGTAGATTTTTCAGTTCTCATCTGAATTCCTCATTCAATCAGATTCAGTAGAATAGGATAGAGATTGGGTCAAATATAGACAAAATCTCAAGGCTAGACAGATCGGTATCGATTCATCTATGGATTAGTGTAGATCCATGGACTTAGCCTAAAACTTGTACTTTTGATCCTACATGTGTTATCCCTCATCGCCTTCTAGTTTGATGCGGAAAATCGTCTTTTGAATGGATAAGTACTGATCCAACACCTTTCCCCAAAAGCTTGTCTTTATGTTCACTTCGACTAAGGATCTGTCGCACTTGAGTATTAGAGGCAATTGGACATTTTGATGATCAGCACCGATCTATGCATTTAGCCAATTTTACCCCATTTCTTCCTTTACTATTGTAGGAGATTGTCTTCAAGTCTAGAATCCATTCTTTCATCATTTCATTGTTCAGTTTAGTTTAAATGCCGCTTGCATAAAATATCAGTGAACACTTACCCCCTGAAGTATTCTTCCATGAACACAAAGTACTCTTTGAATCGAGACAGGCAACTAATCCCAAATCTATGTAGATACATCCCTTATTCGATCCGTCTCTATGGAACGTCATATTCACTGAGAATTCAGACACTTTGTTTCCAAATTGTAATCAATTCATGACTTCTTTACAAATATAAATACTGTAATTTGATATCTAGAGGCTCCATTCATTCCGTTCATCACTGAGAACTATCTAAGAGTTACTTTAATCAATGTACAAGCAAATATTTTTATCTTCTACATCTGTTTTCCATTTTTTAGAATAAAATGCTTAACGGATCTTCATGCGACACATTGATAATATTTCACCTAACATTAAGCTAGAAGGGGTCATGTTCTTGGACAATCTGCTAGACTCTTCACTTCTTACCTTCCGCCATTGAGCTTCAATGAATCTGCACTAGATAGATCATTCCACTGGATGAAGTTAGGTTAGCATTGCCATACGAGAAAACCCACAATCCTCCAATCAGTTATGCTTCCTATAACTGGTACATGTGCCTTTATGGGGTGGTGCCTCCTTTCAACCCATTTCCTTGCCACATTCTTCATTTGATGAGACTTGCTCCATCGCAACTGCACCCAAACTCTTATGCATTATTTTTGGGTCTCTGCATGATCTCCATTCGCTGGTTGGGCACAAAGCCATGCTTAGCTAAAATCAAATATTTATATAACTTTAAGCATTGCTCGTCGAACCCTTGGCTGGCCTTCTATGAAACATTCTATGAATGCAAAATGGTGAACGACTTACACAATTAATGTAATCACTTCAAAGAGTAATTGATACCCTACCCGCTTAGCTAAGAAGTGGTTGTTTGGATGTACGTTTTACATTGCTAACTCCAATTCTTACCTTATATTGTTTCGCTTAGGACAAATAGCACAACTTAAGTTTATTTCGTCATAGTTATTACTCCTAAGATAGATAACAATTTGAAAGAGTTAGGATATGCCCTAGAAGCAACTCATAATTTACTGTAAATTATTAATCTCGTTATAACATCTGGTTGGTGATGTCTCTTTCTATTATATATTTATTATATTGTGATTATTAATTAAATAATTAATTTAAATATATGTAATAAAAAATCCTTAAATGATATATGGTGTGATAATAATTATAAGGAGTTGTAATCATTAAAATAATTAACCCAATTAAGTAACATATTATTTTAAATATTCTTAGTCGAGACATTTCGAGAAAGGATATCACTACATCGGTTGAGACCAGAGTACAAAATGCCCTCAAAATATTGGGTAGTGCATTACTAAAGGTTATTAGGCACATCAAGAGGTTACATACTAATGGTTATCGGATAACTACGGAATGTCTTGTCTGAGAGTTTCATGTTGGTTCATAACAAGTCAAACGGAAAAAATCATAGTGATGATATTACGCAATTTTCTCGACTTGAGAATACTGTTAAACTTCACTGGGAAAACTCCACTTCGATTATGGTTAAATCGAGGCATAACATCCATCAAATGACTATAGTTGGATTTGAGTTGAATCATTGGAAGTGCAGCATTATTCAATAGAAAATCAATCTCATTGGTTGTATGAGGTTTGTATCACGATCAACTATAGTCAACTCAAAGTCAAAAAAATTGGCCAAAGTAGTATGGTTAATAATAAATACTATTGTTACCACGCTTTTTTGTCAAGACTGGGATATCAACAAATTGGCTGGAAATGATGGATATCAGGATTGGAGATCGATTGGAAACAAGGCCATGATTGATACTGTCAAGATTTGACCGAGCTCCAATCAAGAGGGGATCGATTGAGAATGATGAGCAAGGCTAGGAAAGGCTACATTTCAAACTTCATGTCAAACGAAATTCGTGTGATCGAGTTATTGGTGGATCAATATAGATAAGAAGAGGTTGTGTATCGATCTCTTCGTATCGATCATGGTGGTAGTTAGTTTAGATCGATCGGTCTTGGGATCGATGGCTTTTATATCGATGCAATATGCATCGATTTGGTTGAACACGACATTGGTATGGAAGCGTACTTCGTATCGATTAAGGCTGGGATCGATACGAAGAATGAAGCAGCGATCACAGGAGTTTGGACGAGCATTTCGTGTCGATTAGGTATTGGATCGATACGAAAGACACAAACAGAGGAGCGATCGATGGATACGAAGTCGTATGACTTAAACAGGACATTTTGTATCGATACAAAAGTAAGAATAGAGCATGGACAAGAGGAGACAGTTGAAGGAGCTTGGGGAGGCATTTCATATCGATCCATCATTGATCGATACAAATTGATGAGGACAAATTGATGGATATGAACAAAGGCATAGGTGCTGGATACGAAAGGCAAGCATTCAAGAATCGATACGAACAGAGGCATGGATACGAATTGATGGAGGCGAAAGCGATGGATACGCATTGTTCGATGGATATAAGGTTCTGGCCTACTCGAAAATGCAAACTTGGATGAGTCATAACTCTCATTCTACAAGTCCAAATGCTGTGAAATTTTCACAGGACCTTTCTTGTTCACTCGAGGACGTACATGATCGATCTTGGCTTGTTTGGACCATTTTTGGATCGATGCGAATTATACTTGCATCGATCCAAAATCACTCTAGATCGATCTGGCGAGCCCACTTGCATAAGAGAAAAGTTATTCTAGGATTTGAGGCGGATATGTTCGGATCTACACCTATAAATAGCACCTCCATTGCAACTAAAAAGGGGATCTTCTTCAGCTCTTTGCGCCAAAGCTTTGCTATTTTGTTTGTTGTTCGAAGGCTTGTAATTGTAATCTCAATACAAATGGAATAAAAGGATTGATTCAAAGTGGACGTAGGCCGAAGATAGCCAAACCACTATAAATCTTGTGTTCTTTCTTGCTTTTTTACATTTTAATTTTTCTACTTCTATTTTTTGTTCTCTACTTAATCGGGACCTGAGATCTGTGTTTCTATATTGAGAATATATGTATATACGCTGGTGCTTTCGCTACTTCTGGGGTTTGTGACCAATTTTGGCGTAAATACGTTGGTGCTTTCACTGAGAAGACTAGCACCCACTACATCAAATTTGGAAAGCTAAAGGATCGGATCTGTGAGGAACCATGGTTAGGCAATTAACTAGAAAGATATTACCAGAAAGGAGCCATCTAGAGGGGAGTCAAGAGGTTTCCTCCAGAGCTGGAGTAGATCAAGCATCCATCTACATCATGAGCGACGAGATGCAGACTATGATGGATTCCATGCAGGATCAGTTAATGAAGTGGAAAGAGGAGATGATAAAGAACTTTCTCAGACAGTTTGGATAGGCAAGAGCAGCAGGTGTTGTTGGAGCATAGATCCATGAAGCTGGATCAGAGGGACTCAATAGGCAAACAAATAGAGTAGTTCAGCAAAGAGCAGCCCCCAATCAACACACAGCTGTCAATCTGAATGGATCTAGACTCGGAGACACACCCTCATGTAATGTTGGACCAATTCATGGAAGAATGCCAGGAGTCACTGCACAACCCGACGTCAAGAAGAATATAGGAGTGCGTAATGAGAAGTATGTATTAGAATTCCCTCATGGACTTAGGAGGCAGTCAAGAAATGAAGACGCAGTGCAACCCTTAGTGGAAAACACTGGATTGGCTGAAATTATCAGGCGAACAATGTGTGGAGTTCTGACAAACAAAGATCTGGAGGGAGTAAACAGGAGCCCATTTACCCGTACATCAGGATGGCTAGGAATCCACCAGAGTTCAAGCTGCCTACTATGGAAGTATATAACGGTAGGACGGCTCCTACCGATCATTTGATGAGGTATACAAGACTCATGGAAGTACTAGGGGAATCGAAGAAAGTTATGGCTCATTGTTTCCCTCTATGCTTGATGGACATAGTTGCTATGTGGTTCATGTAGCTAGAAGATGAATCTATTAGGACATGGACAGAATTGGAGGACATGTTTTTGAAACATTTTCAGGTTCATATCAAAAGGCCAAGGAATGTGATAACGCTGACATCGGTAAAAAAAGGACAGGTGAATCACTCAGGACTTACTTAACTCGGTTCAATGCAGCGGTTTCTTCGGTGGACCGGCCGGATCCATCGATAGTTTCAATGGCGGTAGTGTCAGGAGTCAGGGATAACTCAGATTTCAAGGAATTATTGATACGAGATCCACCAATGGAACTCAAGTTCTTTCATGAGGCTGAAAGATTTCTTCGATGGGAGAATGCATGCTCGGATATGAAGTTAAAGGAAGTAAACGTGGTTAAGGTTGGAGAACCATCCGATGAAAGCTTGGATAAGGATAAGGATGAAGGGAAGAGGAATTTGGATGACATCTCTGGCAGGGCAAGGAAACACTAGGGAGAGCCAAAAGTCTCCACTTACATAGGATTGAATGAAACAATAGAGCGGATATACATGGAAATTAGGGATTGCCATCCCTACCGAAGGCCGGCAAGGAGGGAACCTCAGAACGCGAGAGGGAATCGTGAAGGCACTGTTTCTTTCATGACCTGGACGGGGATGATACCTATAGTTGCAGGCATCTAAAAGTTATAATCGAGGAGCATGTAAGGAGTGGTCGGTTGTGGAAATATGTCGGAACTTGAAATGCAGCGGTGGAATAGGAGCAGCCACCGTCTACCTCAAATGAAGATGGCGTGGGGCCCAGGAATGATGATCGATTTGTTATCGACTTACAGGGATGGTACGAAATAAGTAGAAAACTCCGAGTAAAAAGCCAAGTCACTTATTCAAGTACGGGTACAGAGATAGCCCCTAGACATGCTCTGAGATGATGGTAATTCATGATGCTCTAGTTTGTAAAATCTGCATTTTCTTTTTGAGTTTGGACATTTTCTCTTTTCTGGTTTAGTTTTGGAGTTTGGTTTGAACTCCTGGTTTTTTTTGTTTTCTAGTAGAACTTTGGTTTGAATGCTTGTTTTCCAGTTTGGATTTCTGGTATGGATTTCTGGTTTATTCTAGATTTAGGATTGGATTTTGATTGGACTATTATCTAGTTTTTGGTAAATGATCATCGAGTATGGATTACGCCTGGCAAGGGGTAAGACACTTCGTTTGAACATGGCAAATCGACATATTCAGCTCGTCGAGTATGGATTATGTTCGGCAAGGGTCGTAGTGATCAAGATTCGGCCTAGGGCTTAGGCCCCATATTATGCATCAATTACTATTTTAAGTCGTCAGGTATAGACTATACTCGGCAAGGGTCCGAAGCGACCAAGATTCAGCTTAGGACTTAAGCCATGGCATTACTCAGCGTTCAAGGACACTGAACCAAGAACACTTAGGCATTGCATAATATAGGTCGTCGAGTGTGGGTTGCACTTGGCAAGAACCTAGAGAGGTTATGATTCAATTATCGACTATGAACAGCTAAGGATTTGGGTATGAACCCGGAGTGGTCCCGGATTCGGCAAAGGGCCCGGAGTGGTCCTGGATTTGGATATCGACCCATAGAGGTCATGGATTCGGTTATTGGTTATTGGATATGGATGGATTAGAACTCAGTTGTCGGGTTCGGATGTATGTTAAATTGGCTAAGGATTTGATTACTAGATTCAGAATCAAATATCGGCTTGGAGTGGTCATGGATTCAGATAAGGATACGGCTACGACACTTTATAGGATGGCTTGGTAATAGATTGGATTATGGATCGGATGGTATGGCTACGGATGGAATATGGACTTTGGATGTCGGATTCGGAGCTATTCAAAACACGCCTTCTTACCACAAGGCATTTTTTAAGGGGTAAATGTTACCCTGCATTCTGGTCAAGGCCGTGATATCAACAAATTGGCTGAAAAAGATGGATATCTGGATTGGAGATCAATTGGAAACAAGGCTATGATCAATACCGTCAAAATTCGACTGAGCTCCAATCAAGACGGGATCGATTGTGAATGTTGAAAAAGGCAAGGAAAGGCAACATTTCAAATATCAGGTCAAACGAAGTTCGTGTGATCGAGTTATGGATGGATCAATATTGATAAGAAGTGGCTGTGTATCGATATCTTCGTATCGATCATGGTGGTAGTTAGTTTGGATCAATCGGTCTAGGGATCGATGGCTTTCATATCAATGCATTGTGCATCGATTTGGTTGGATATGACATCGGTTTGGAAGAGTACTACGTATCGATCAAGGCTGGGATTGTTACGAAGAATGAAGCCGTGATCACATGAGTTTGGAAGTGCATTTCATATCGATAAGGTATTGGATTGATACGAAAGACATAAACAGAGAAGCGACCGATGGATACGAAGTCATATGACTTCAACACGACATTCGGAATCTATGCAAAAGTAGGAATAGAGCATGGACACGAGGCGACAGTTGAAGGAGCTTGGGGAGGCATTTCGTATCGATCAATCCATCTTTGATCGCCACGAATTGATGGAGCCAAATTGATTGATATGAACAAATGTACACGTGATGGATACGAAAGGCAAAGCACTCAGGGATCAATACGAATAGAGGCATGGATACGAATTGATGGAGGCGAAAGCGATGGATACACACTGTTCGATGGAAACAAAGGTTCCAGCCTACTCGGAAACACAAACTTGGATCGATCATAACTCTCATTCTACAAGTCCAAATGCTATAAAATTTTCACATGAACTTTGTTGTTCCACTCAAGGATGTACATGATCAATCTTGGCTTGTTTGGACCATTTTTGGATCGATACGAATTGTACTTGGATCGATCCAAAATCACTCTGGATCGATCTGGTGGGCCCACCCGTGCAAGAGAAAAGGTATTCCAAGTTTTAAGGCATATATTTCGGATCTACACCTATAAATAGCAGTCCTATGGCAACTAAAAAGGGGATCTTCTTCGGCTCTTTGCGCCAAAGCTCTGCTATTTGGTTTGTTGTTCAAAGGCTTGTAATTGTAATCTTAATACAAAAGAAATAAACGAACTAATTCAAAGTGGATGTAGGCCAGAGATAGATGAACCACTATAAATCTTGTGTTCTTTCTTGATTTCTTACATTTTAATTTTGCTATTTCTTCATTTTTGTTCTCTACTTAATCAAGATCTGAGATCGGTGTTTGGATATTGAGAATCTGCGTATATACACTTGTGCTTTTGCTACTTCTGGGGTTTGTGACCAATGTTGGCGCAAACTATTATTACTAAACCAATGACTTGATTTATAAACTAAATGAGTTGAATGTTGATGATATAGGAATTTTGACCAGAACCAAAATGATTATAGTATTGATGAAGAGAATGTGTGTAAATAATCGTTACTAATAGATGCAGCTGTAATTTGTAAAATTGGATTTTACCGATGAGTTATATAAGCGATGAACTAAGTCAAACTGTCACACCAATAACTAAGCTAAAGTGTGAAATTTTTTGTTTGAATTGTTTGAATATTAGCCGCTAGCTAAATTCACACTTGTATATCGCATAACTGTATCTGTTCAATCTCTAAAACACCACTTGATTTAATAGATTTATAATAGTTATAAATTTATTATATTAAAGAAATATTAATTATTATTATATGTGATATGTTTAGTAAAATGGAGTTTTCTCCAAAACAGTTTACGGTGCTATTAGTAATTGGGTGCGTATATAAAAGTTATATAAACGCGTATTGATATATGATATCGATATGGATTTTAATTGGATTTTAATTAAATAAATTATTAACGAGTATAGTGTATATTTTGGTATATCACAGAACCTATTTAATGCAGAATGAGATGAGGGGCAAGAGTGGGCTCATTTTATGAATTGGTAAGAGTGGATTATTCAAGATATTTCTCTCTAGACCTTATGTATATTTAGAGTTTGGCCTTCATTTTCTGAATAATTTTTTGCATCCTTCTTTCTTCACTTTCAACCGCAAGCTCCCCCTTCCCACTCCATTTTTCCTAGCTTAATCACATCCAAAAAATTATATACTAGTAGATCTAATGATTGCATGCTCCAATTTGCAACAGAAGGTGTAGTTCTCACAAATGAAAGAGAAAAATAGATCGAAGTTTGTTTCTATGACCTTGCCTCGAGGTATGATTTCAATTTTTATTATATAATGTTATCTGCGTATTGCATATGTATATCACCCTTATCATATGCGTTATTGCCAGCTGTTTTATATCTATTTAATTTAAGTAACATCTAATCTATGTGATTCATGTCATTGTTGTAATTAGGAAATGATATTAATTTTTTTATTATTTATCTATAAATATGTTTTTGACCATAATTAAGAAAATCTATTTTAAAATATTTTAACACACACACACATGTATATACATAAACACATAATATTATTCGTTTAATTTAGAATATTGTTCAGTAATTTTAATGTTTTATTTGTAAATTGAGTTAAAGAAAAATATTATATAAATATTTTATTAAAAACTATTTTCAGAAATTTAAACTTTAAAATAATATTTTTGGCTGAATTGATTTTAAATTAAAATAAATATATATTATGTAAATAAATAAATTCGATTCACTTACAAGTTCTATAAATAATAAATATTTACTTTTAGTTTAAAAATCATATTTTTTTTTATCAAAAATGTACATATTTTATAAATTAAATATATCAATGTATATAATGGAAAAGCATCGACTCCCTCTCACTTTTGCTATACCTTAAATCCTCCTTGATTTATACCACATGTTTTATATTAAATATAGAGTTTTCCTCTCCTGAAGTGATAAGAGAGAGAACCATATTATTTAAGTCTGAACATATGGTCGAAATCAAGGGGTTTTGAGATATTGCAAGAGTGAGGATGAGTCGATCCTTACCCATGTATAATTATATATGTGTGTATTAAATATCTACCTATGTAAATACATATCAATTTAACTAATATAAACATTTATATAAGTATATTAAAATAAATTTATTTTCTTATTTGAAATTTATATTATACGCATATGTTTACTATTTTAAAATGTTGCAAAGTCAAGATTATGATATTTGAAAAATTTTAATTATATATTTTTGACCTAGCTTTAAGTTTGAATCTTGTTTGCTAAGTCAAATTAGTACTTAAAATTTTAAATAAAGACTTTGTCAAATTTTGTTTTATTATCTATTTATGAATAATTTTAATTAAATTTTTCAAAGATTAATATATATATATATAATATTTATTTATTTACTTATATATACATATTTTATTATGAAATATTTTATTCAAGCCATTACCATATATGTAAAATCCAAGTACATGCATAATAGATGTAAATCTGAACATCCGTCTATGTATATAATTAATCATATACACCTTTTGTTATGTTGCACATGAACGTTAAATACTAGTAGGCTATAAAAAAAATATCTTCAGTCAAATTTGTTAATTAAATGAATTAGAAAACTTGATTTTATTTAAATTAATTAGATTGGATTTAATACAACCATTTAAGGTTAATATGCCAAATATGATACAAAAGAGGGGGAAAATTAAAATCTACCTATTTTACCTGCTTTCGACTGGCCATGATCCAACACGACGGCCTATGGTTGAGGGTTGTTGTACTTTAAACCATCCCTATGTAGGAACGTAGTATGACTCATCTGATCACCTACTCATGCTTTGGTCACTTTTTTCTTCTACACCATGGTTGTTGAGTCTTCTACAAACCCATTACACCTCAAGCCAAGATTTTACCCTAACTTTGACTAATCAGGGTAGGGGGAGTAACCAAATATGACAATGAAGAAGACTTTGTTGTGATTGAATCCAAAGAATAAGAACAAGATGAAGAGGAGGATCGATATAAAGAAGAACAATTCAATGTTCAATACACCGAGGAGAATGCCAGAGGGAAGGCACTTCCAATTTTACTCCCCAGTTCAAACTCCTAAGGAGGGAACTTCCTGAGCCATCCCTCAGTTAGACCCTCAGTCGGACAAGGAATCAACCCTCATCCACTGAGATGATAAAGTAGTAAGTCCAACTTTCAATCCTTAACCCGAAGATCTTCAAACTCAATACTTTAATGACCCAGTGATCTATGTTATATTGCATGGACTAGACACCATCACCCTCCAGCCTTTTGAAAGCATCGCTACTACCGCATCCTTACCGATCGAGCATGTTCCTTAGGATAATAGGATTGAACTACACTCATAACATATGGAATCACACTCACATGCACTTCATATGTCTTTCATTTCCACTTTCTTATTTCCAGTAGTAACTACCGCTTTCTTTCCATTTTAGACATTATGTGTTAATTCAACAATTTTGGCAACCTCATCTAGAAGTCTTCAAGGTTTGTTTCCAAGTCCTATAAGCATCATGACCACCACCATTCTAGCAACTTCCATTACTAGAGAGACGATTTGGAGCATCTATATGAAGTTGACTACTAGGATCATGATTGAGAGTACATGAGTGTCCATGTTTACTTTACGATCATGACTCTAGCTCACATTTGTCTAGGCATCCATCTTCTTCTCATCATTCTAAGAGATATTACTCCAATAGAAGCCATTCTCCTTCAAGGTGAAATCCTCTACCCTAGATTACTTCTTCTGGTACTCTACATACAAATTCTTCCCATACCGCCTCTATCTCACTTGTCCTTACTCAAAAAGGAAAACATACTACTCATGCCATGATGTTCCCCTGCTATCAACAACCGAGGACTTCTCTTACCCCTTGGCTACATTTTATATTAAACACCAAAAAAGGCCATGCAAAGAGACTACAACTTCCATTGTTTCCATATCTTCCACTTCAACTCCTTCATCCCTATAACTAAAGTATCCGACCATCGACCTTACATGGGATTGAATTTGACTATAACTTGGATGATGTTCCAATAGATGATGTATGTCACACTCGTACCACCTACGATATGGTGGTAGAGAGCTATATGGATTTAATGAAGGTGGCTAAGAAGCTTAGCGATATTGATGCCAAGAATCGCCTCCTCCTTACTAAAAGTGAGGAAATTATGCAGATGATCAAAAGATAACTGATGTGTTTAAATAGTGAAGCAATCACCATCAAAGAAGAAATGAAATATAAGAAAAAATCCACTAACCAAGAGAAGGAAAGACATAAAAAAGAAATTCAGGCCCTTTGGCCAAGGTAAAGCTATGGGTGAGAAGGTTAAGCGAGCCTATATTCGTAATGGCAATGTAGAAAAAAATTGCACCAATTCTAGTGCTCAGCTCATTTCCGCCAAAGCTAAAATTGCACTGATCATGGAAAAATAAATAAACTTAAAGCCGAAGCTTGAAGAATCTTATGATTGAATCTAAAAATGAATCTAAAGGCCGTCGTAGCTGAGCTGGTCATAGTTTTTTCTCAAAAAGGAGTCCATGGAGGAGAGGGTCAACAAAACCATCTTCAAATTCTATATTAACATATTCAAAATCAAAGGTTTGAAGAGGTTAATGACCCTTATCTGTATATCTAAATGGACATCCATAATCACATTATGAAAGAGAGGAGAAAGAGAAGACAGGGAATAAGGGTGCCACTTTCACTTTCAATGAGGTGGACATCTTGGTCAGATATTTCGATGAAGATGAAGTAGCAATATTGGATGAGGAAAAATTGTCTCATGTTGTTGAAGAGGATTTGCAGACCTCTATCAAGGCCTCCATTAAACTCCCTAACAAAGAGATTGTTGAAGTTGCACTTTCGTGATCTTATGTTTAGTGATAAAGTCTTTATGGAAAATAACATATAAAACAATTGAATAAGTAGAGTTTTCTTTATTGAAATACTAAAGAAGAAAACTAAAAAACTTTATGGTTAAAATAAAAAAATTGTGCGTTAGGATTTCTAATATGTTCTAGATATTGTCATTCACCAATACAAAACCAAATATTGAGAATGTGAAGATATTTATTTTTAAGTACATTTCTCTAACATATACAACAATGATTGATATTCTTAAAAATATCGAAAATTTTACACTAAATATTTAAGCGGTATATCAGCAAATATCGGACGATATATCAGTGATGATATTTTGCAAAAGTATCGGCTTAGGAGCGGTATGAGATATATCGGTGATATATCAGTAATATTATCCAGTATGAACTACACTAACTACTCTTGAAGGGCAGAAGAAGAAACTTGTCCAAGTGAAAGAAGAAAAGATCGACTCTTCATCTTCCACTAAAGGTCTTACTCATACTCCCATGATTCCTTTTTTTCAATACTTGATCCTAATGATTCCAAGGTGTTTCCATCCTTTAAATACAAGCAGCACATTATATAGGTTGAGGAGTGGTCGCTTACTGAAGGGGACAACCCTCCAGAGGGCAACATGCCATAGAAAAGGAAAAAGAAGTGGGTGGCCTGTTAGGATGGTAAAGAACAACTTTTATTTCATAGTTTTTGGAGTTTTTTTTTTCTTTTGCATGTAAATATTGAGTTGTACATGCCGATCGTCAAACTTTTTTCCAAAAAAGTGAAGCAATGAAAGAAATTCTTTTTGTTAACTTTGTCTCACTTACTTTATCGCACTTTTATTTTCTGCAGCTGTGTACTATTCAAGCAAAAGAGTGTGTGTGTATAGATATATAGATAACAAAAATGTTTTACTTATACATAGGTGCCTATGTATGCTGCCTGTGTACTGTATTTATTTACAGTAAATCTGTACATATATATAAATTCCCGCTATAGCATATTATTATCATCTTTACCTACTTTATTTATTTCCAATTAAACCAATCATGTTTAAACATAAATATAACCATAACATCTTCATTGGTTTTACATATCTTTCCTCTCGTGTCCATACGAGCACCATTGTAATTTTGCATGAACTATGCCTGCATAAACTCAATTGTACACTGACACTTATCTCCAAGCATCAATATCCATGATACTAATCTTTAGGCATCAATCCTAGACATTGCTTATCTTTAGGAATTCGCCAAAGTTTAGATGTGTAAGGGAGAATTTTCTAATATGCCTTTAGTCTGACTATACTCCAAGAGCCGATTATGTTTCGAAGTAGTCCATCTGTATGTATCTTTGGGTATTGTTAACTGGGTTTTTATCCAGGATGAAATCATAAGGTACTAGAATGTTGAAATGAGAATATTATGACCTGAAATTTGGTAGAGATACTTAAAAGGACAAGAGGAAAGGCCAGAGCCAACCCCCTTCACTTGGTACCGAGTCTAAATGCTAATTCATGACATTCACTTATTTTTAGCAAGTGATCCCTGAGTCTTCTTCAGCATGTTCAAGAAGTATTGTAGAGTTCTAGTGAGCCAATTGTGAGAAATGAAGGTGTGATGGTCCAAACTGTCGGATAATCCTATTCATTAAAGAACGATAATCAAACTCATCGATAACCTACCAAATTACATGGAGGGCATCTAGACTAGCCAAAAAATTCAAAACAAAAGGATTCGGCTAAAGCTTGGTCAAGGATTAAACTCGGCACTGAGTCATGGCCTTGACTTGGCATCGAGTTTAGCTATTGACTTGGGTCGCCATGTTATCTCTTGTGCTATCTTAGGCCATTCCCTGGACTTTTCTTATAGTGGGCTACTGATCTGATATGACTACTACTTCTATAAATACAAACATCGAGCAACCAAGAAAGGATCTGGTTTCTTCCATCACTACATGGAAGCTTTGACTTTTCTTCAACTCTTTCCTCTACACCATAGTTGTTAACCAACTTTTTAGCAAAGCAGATTTCAACTCGACTTAAAAGATTCAAACGAAGATGAAATGACTTAAAACTTGGTGTGTACACTTAGAAAAACACAAGGACACAAAAAAGGTTTGAAGTGGTTTGTCCTTACCAATTAAACTCAACTCGGAGTTAAGGCCTTAAGTCAAACTTGAGTTAAGGATCTTAACTCGACACGAGTTTGGTATAAGATTGAAATGGAACCAGAATGACTTAAAATTTGGACAAAAGCACTTAGAAAAGGAAAAAAGGACTTGGGAAAGTTTCACCATGATTGGGTTAAGCACCTAAACTCAACCCCATATTAAGGACCTTAACTCATCTCGAGTTAAGAAAATCATCGAGACAAAATTGAAATAACTTGAAATTTGACAAGAGCACTTAGAAAAGGCAAAACAGGACCCGGAAAAATTTCACCATGAATGGGCCAAGCACCTAAAGTCAACCCCAAGTTAAGGACCTTAACTTGGCATAAGTTTGGGATTTGACTCGGCAGCCTGGGTCTTCTGGCATGACTTTGCGTTATCTTATAGACTTCATTGCTATTGGGTTTCTGACTCTATGCTACCCAATTTCTCTATAAATACCAATCAACCTACTACCAAAAAAGGATCTTCTTTTGGCTAGATCTCCTTCAAGCCTCTTAGACTTCGAGCTTGCATTACACTTTCTTCACTTATATTCTCCTCAAATAACATTCTTAATTCCATCATAAACCTGGGATTCGTTGGATTATGGAAAGATCGAATCTAAATAATTATGATCAAGAGAAAGATCAACTAATAAAAAAATTAAAGTGGATGTAGGCCAGAGGTTACGTCGAACCACTATAAAAACTTCTGTATGTTCTTGCTTATTTCCTACATTTTCTTTTACTTTAATTAGAACTGGTGCTTTCATTCGATTTTTGGGTGTTGATCTATTTCTTAGGTTAACATTTTGGCGCTTTTACTAAGAACAAAGCTAGATCTAAATACTTGAAGCTTGAGTATGTGATTTGGAGAAGGTGAAGAGGCCGAATACCAAATCTATGGCTAGAGGAAGTCTATCACAGCCTAGGGGTAGCCCAAAGGTTACTTCAAATTCTACTCAATAATCTATGCCACTAAATGGGAGAAAGAGAAAATGATGAAAGAGATGCAGGATGGATTAATGGCTAGATAACAAGAACTACTACATTGATTTTTCTAAAGGATTGGACAACAAGGGGCAGCTAGAGCGGTTGGAACTTAGAACAAAAAACTAGGAACTAATGTAGGAGCATATGGAGTTAGAGCAAAACAAACTTGAACAATTCCCCATGACTCGGATGCACAATCAATTTGGATCTTGGATGAGCTTTAATGCCAGCAATAGGCGATGCAGGAGCCAGGCAGCCAAATCAGAATACAAATACATCACAGTAAGAGCTGGAACCTGACATCGGAACGTGTGGCAGAATGAAGTTATGGATCAGAGGCTTCCACTGGAAGACAACCACATTATCAGGATGGATTAGGGTCAGATTCGATTCCTTTACCCTAACTTTGAATAGTTGATGCAATATGCATACACGTGTATGGGATCATGTATGGTCCCTAGGCACGCTCTGAGTCGGATGCCTGGAATGACTATTTAGGACAATAATAACCCTGGACCACTTAGACATGCATAAAAAATAGATTTGTCCCTAGTCGCGTTCTAAGTCGAATGTCTGAGGTGATTGCTTAGGATAACAGTAATCTCATACCACTTACACGTGTAAGAGACCTGGATTGGTCTCTATGCACGCTTTGAGTCGGATGTCAGAGATGAACGCTTAGGATTTCTGCTTGTTTGCTTTGCTTCGATTTAAATTTAGAAAAATCCATGGGACGCGACGGCTAATATTTATCGCTTTATGTCTTGTTCGAAGAGATGAGACTGGAGTTCAAGGTGCAAGTCACCTTGCCAAAGAGAAAGCGGATGGACTTGTATGGATTTGGATTGCCTTAGAGGCTTTGTCCGGAGAGAGCGGTCATAGTGCAAGGTGTTAGGAACTGAGTTGATGATGTTTTGATGACAACAACCTTATATAGTTATTATACTTTACTTTATAAAATATATACTAACATTTCCAAATAGATATATATATATATATGTATGTATATAGGAAGTATATGCATGTATCATCGAAGACTGATCAGTATAAAGACTCAAGCATCAAGATGAAGATTAGAGATTCAAGATTCAAGACTCTAGAGAATCAAGATTTCAAGATCTCAAAATAAGTGTCTAGTATTTTGTTAAAACTTCATAATAGCACTCTCATCTTTCTTCCAATTTTCTTTTGGGATGGAACCCAATTTCTATCAAAACCGGTGGCTTACAAACCCACGACAAGTAGCTTACAAACCTATGACAAGTGGCTTACAAACCCATGAAAATCAAAATCATTTAAACTACTTTGTACAAGTTCTCGAGTCCTATGGAGGAGCTCTGTAGGAAGGTTCTTGCAATTTCAGTTTGAATAGATTTTTCAAAATGTTTTTAGATCTGTTTTCAAAATATTTTAGCTTTCAAAATCATGTTTTCAAAAAGATTTTCAAACTTTGTTTTAGCCTTGAAATATTCCTCTATTCTGATTTTAAAAACTTCTATTTTTAAAAACATCAAAACTTATTCTGATTTTAAATATTACTTATATAATTGACTGTCTATATCAATTATATATATATTTAAAATATTGTTTTATACTCATTCTCTATCTCAAAATATTGTTTAAACACTTTACTTTGCTTCAGAGAAGTTTCAACTTGTTTTAAAATCAACTGTCTTTACAAAACAACATTTCTATATTTTTGAACTAAGGGAAGTCGACATATGGGGATACCCCATGTCGACATGGTGACATTTGGATTCAAAATTCAATTTTCAAAAGAAGTGTCCATTCGTTCAAAAACCTTTCGCCAATGGTTATGACTGTTGTGCATCTATATAAAGGCTTCCAAAACAAATTTTTTTAATAACTACTTTCTTGTTTTCTTCACTCTTTCTTCTCCACCATTCCATATCCATAAAACTTCATATTTTCAAGATCGTGCCATCATTCTGCCAAATTCTCAATAGGAAATCATTTAGATACTCTCTCTATTTGATTCTCCATCATTTTACTAAAGATCAAAGTGTTATTCAGAGTTATAGGATTAATTTGTATTCAAAAAGTCCATAGAGTCTATCCATTCAAAAGGATTGTTATTAAGAAGTATTAGGGTGATCTTGTGTCCCGTAAATCAAGAGAGTTTACCCCAGACTCGGAGATAGGAGGGTTCCCCAAGGCCTTAGAAATTGAGGGTTGTAATTTGGATATTGGCTTATAAAAATCTGTACAAGGATATTGCCTTGGTGCAGAACTGGATGTAGGAGGATTCCGAACCAGTATAAAATCCGGTGTGTTCTTTCCTTTTACTTGCTTTACTTTACTGTTTGCATTTGTTTTATGTTCTGTGATTATTCTGTGTTGGAATTCTTTTTAGATTTGTGTTAAAAGTTTTAATTTAGTCATATAGTTCATATATTCTTTAAAACACCATTCACCCCCCCTCTAGTGTTATTTCTGCCTTAAGATCCTTAATCCGCATCCCCAACAATTGGTATCAGAGCATTGGTTTTCATTATTTTCATAATCTGAAATTTTGAAAAGTTTTAATGGCACAACACACTAATAATGTCACTCCTGTCATCACTACTTCTGTCAACACAAGTACTAACACTAGTTCATTTGTAGAAGGTCCGTCTACTGTCAGACCACCACTTTTTAATGCAGTAATTATGCATATTGGGCATGTAGGATGAAAATTTATTTACAATCCATAAGTTCAGATACTTGGAATATGACACAAACTGAATATGTTAAACCAACTACTAATTTTGCCCAGTGGACTACTGAGCAAAAGACGGTTGCACAAAACAATTCTAAGGCTATGAATATACTATTTTGTCCACTAGATAGGAATGAGTTTAATAGAGTCTCTGTTTGTAAGTCTGCATTTGAAATCTGGAAAACTTTGCAAATAACTCATGAAGGAACAAGCAAAGTTAAACAGACTAAAATTTCCATATTAACTAACCGGTTTCAATTGTTTAAAATGCATGAAAATGAGTCCATTTCCGACATGTATTGTCGATTTCAAGATATTGCACATTCATTGATTGCTTTAGGAAAGGGTTTCTCAGAAGAAGATCAAGTCAGAAAGATACTCAATTCACTCACTCCAGAATAGGATCAAAAGACACTTACTATTGAAGAGGCAAATGATGTTAGTCAAATGAAGATTGAAGAGTTAATCGGTAATCTAATGTCTTATGAAGTTCAACGACAAGGGAGAAAAGAATCTAAGGCAACGGAAAAGAAATCGATTGCATTTAAAGCAACAACTGGAGATTCAGAACAAGATAGTGGTGAAGAAATTGCTTTCATGGCCAGAAATTTCAGAAAGTTTCTGAAGTATAGAAAGATGAATAACTTTAAAAGAAATGATCAAAGGAATTCCAGAAATACTTCGGAGAACAACAACAACAACAACAATGGTGATAGATGCTACAACTGCAACAAAACAGGGCACTACAAGATAGATTGTCCATATCCAGACAAATAGACATTTCAACCAAACAACGAGCAACTAAGGAAAAGAAAGAAGGCATATGCAGCAACTCTTGACGATTCAGATTCATCGAGTGATGATGAGAAGAAAACTGATAATTCAAATCTGTGCTTCACTGCTATTCTCGAATCGGAAGACGATCGGAGTTTGGATCTAAAAATAGGTGCACATTTATTTTAATTTTATTGGATGCTTGTTTGTTTTGATTTTGTTTGCAATTTCTTTAATTTTTAAATTCAAAACCACCCTTTGAAATTTGAATTTTTAAATTCAAAATAATATTATTTTAATAATATTTTAAATATTAAAATATTTTAATATTATTATATTTAATATTATTACTGGAATTATATATAGATATAGAATATAGATTAGTTTTCTTAAGATTTTAGGAATTTCTTAGATTTTAGGAATAGACACCACTTTTCAAATTCAATAGGCACATGTCGACATGCCAGGATACCCCATGTCGACATGTCTCTCAGAAATTTGATTTCAAAATTTGAATTCAAACTTTTGAATTTCCCTCCACCTTTTCACTTACTTCAAAGTTCTGAAAAGATACCTCTTGACCAGAGAACATGACTTTAGAGAATCTATTTAATATACTTCTCTTCTCATCTCTTTTCACTTTATTCTCATAATTCAAACTTTCTTCATTATCTTCTACTTCTCTCAAACACTCATCAATGGCTTCCTCAAGTACCCCATCAACTATGAGGCTGACCAAATCCATCAAAAATGATCTTTTTAATGACCCGGAGGCTATCAAAGCTTACATAAGTTATGTAAACTATGGTAAAGTCAAGACGGAAAAATTTGCTATTTTTGATGATTTTCCTTCTTATGAAATCGATCAACTTTTTGAAGAAAACTCCATTCTTAGCTTGATTGATAACAAGCAAAATGATTTCGTTTGTTATCCAAACCTTGTCAAAATGTTTTATGCAAACCTAAACCGTGAATTTTATAATGGAAATGAAGATCAAATTTGGAGTAGTGTTAAAGGAACACTTATTGTTTTGGATTCCGATATTTTGGGTACTATTTTGGGTTGCAAATCTACCGGTATGAATCTCTCGCAATTTCAAATAATGAAACTGGTCGAGAGACTTTTCATCACATTTTTGAAAGCGATGACCGCATGGATTTTAAGAATCGCTTTTTCCGCCCAAAAGCAAGAATTGGCAACCTTCTTATTCAACACACCATTATTCCTAGGTCGGGAAACTACAATAATCCCACCTCAAAAGTGTGTAAAGCTCTTTTTGCTATATTTGTAAAATATGATATTAATTGGGCACAAACTATTTTGGATGAGTTAAGACCCAAAAATTTACTATGGTAGAAAACACTCTTTATCATGGAATTTATCTTACTCAGATTTTCAATTATTTTGGTGTGGATGTTAAAAAGGAAGAGTTTGTAAGTAGGAAAGTGTTCAATCATGGGAACATTTCTCTTATGAAAATCCCACTTATGTTTCAACCGTATGAAACACTTATCGAAAAGGAAGAGAGACTTGCTCATGAAGAGATGGAAGAAGAGGGAGAAGAAGAGGAAGAAGAAGGGGAAGGAATGGAAATTGAAGAAGAAGAGGAAGATGAAGAAACCTCTTTGGAAAGTATAGAGTATCCACATACACCCGCCAATCCGTCCAACAAAACCATACTCAAGAACCAAAAGATACTTGCTCAAAACCAAAAGGTTCTTAAGAGATCTTTTAGCAAGAAAATGGATAAAATCTCTACCAAGATCGACAAGTTCTATTGGAAGATAGGCATGAAACTTGGCTTGTACTCATCATCATCTTCATCAAACTAATCCTAGCCATTATCTCTCTAATTATCGTTTATCTATCTTTTTATTTTCTATTTTTTTGGTTAATATTATGTAATGTTAACTAATATAAGTAATGCTATCTTATTCTCTGTTTTCCATCTTTATATATCTCTGATAGTTATTTATTTTAAGTTTATATAGGTCCACTAGTATAAAAATAAACTTAGAAATCAAAAATAACTCAACTTGGTCATTCTGTCAAGACTATGTTGACATGCCCCATCCCCCCATGTCGACATATAACAGTGAAAAAGTAGTTACAATTTCTAACTTCAAATTCTTGTAACTACCAAGTGACAATTCATTTTGAACGGCCAATAACTCCTATAAATACCTATTTCTTCCAGAAAAACTTCTCTGCCTCCATTTCTATTCATCTCCTCTCATACTTCAACTTATTTCTTAAATTATGGCTTCTCCAATTAAGAATTTAAGTAAAAATCTTGAAGAAACTCTTACTTCTTTCAAGAATATTCTCTCTTTTATAATTATAAATCAAAGGCACTTAGAATTAAGCCAAATGCAGATGATCAAAGAGAAAGAGAAACACTTCGACGCACTTCGTTGGATGATCTCAAGCCTTAGCAAAGACGAACCTAAAGCAAATCCACCAGTCACTCTCGACAAAGATAATTGGGATGTTATCAAAACTGATCCTATCTTTGGACAAGATGGATGGGTGGAAGTCCCAAGGAATGTCTGATCATTATGTATGTTTGTTTGTTTGTTTGATTTGATTTAGATTTGATTAGGATTTGATTGAATTGCTTACTTAAGTTTGATTTGGATTTGGTTTGTATATAACTTCATATACTATACATGATTGGTTTGCTATGTATGATATTGATTTGATTGTCAAGTTACACTTATATATATGCTAATACACTTGATCACTTACATGTTCACTTTACACTTTTATTCTATATATACTTGATTATCTTAGAACAGGTAAATCTTTTATTCTTTTTGTTGATGACAAAGGGGGAGAAAGTTATAAAAATATATGTGCTTGGTGTAAGAGGGAGTCATGGAGTAAGGGGGAGTTGTAGTTTTAAGAAGAAGTCACGGATTAAGGGGAGGTATGGTATGGTAAGAATATTTTATAAATAAAGGCTGTCATCATCAAAAAGGGGGAGATTGTTAGTAACTGAGTTGATGATGTTTTGACGACAACAACCTTATATAGTTATTATACTTTACTTTATAAAATATATACTAACATTTCCAAATAGATATATATATATATATAGGAAGTATATGCAGGTATCATCGAAGACTGATCAGTATAAAGACTCAAGCATCAAGATGAAGATTAGAGATTCAAGACTCTAGAGAATCAAGATTTCAAGATCTCAAGATAAGTGTCTAGTATTTTGTTAAAACTTCATAATAGCACTCTCATCTTTCTTTCAATTTTCTTTTGGGATGGAACCCAATTTCTATCAAAACCAGTGGCTTACAAACCCACGACAAGTAGCTTACAAACCTACGACAAGTGGCTTACAAACCCACGAAAATCAAAATCATTTAAACTACTTTGTACAAGTTCTCGAGTCCTATGGAGGAGCTCTGTAGGAAGGTTCTTGCAATTTCAGTTTGAATAGATTTTTCAAAATGTTTTTAAATCTGTTTTCAAAATATTTTAGCTTTCAAAATCATGTTTTCAAAAAGATTTTCAAACTTTGTTTTAGCCTTGAAATATTCCTCTATTCTGATTTTAAAAACTTCTATTTTTAATAACATCAAAACTTATTTTGATTTTAAATATTACTTATATAATTGACGGTCTATATCAATTATATATATATTTAAAATAATGTTTTATATTCATTCTCTATCTCAAAATATTGTTTAAACAATTTACTTTGCTTCAGAGAATTTTCAACTTGTTTTAAAATCAATTGTCTTTACAAAACAACATTTCTATATTTTTGAACTAAGGGATGTCGACATATGGGGATACCCCATGTCGACATGGTGACAGTTGGATTCAAAATTCAATTTTCAAAAGAAGTGTCCATTCATTCAAAAACCTTTCGCCAATGGTTATGACTGTTGTGCATCTATATAAAGGCTTCCAAAACGAATTTTTTTAATAACTACTTTCTTATTTTCTTCACTCTTTCTTCTCCACCATTCCATATCCATAAAACTTCATATTTTCAAGATCGTGCCATCATTCTGCCAAATTCTCAATAGGAAATCATTTAGATACTCTCTCTATTTGATTCTCCATCATTCTACTAAAGATCAAAGTATTATTCAGAGTTATAGGATTAATTTGTATTCAAAAAGTCCATAGATTCTATCCATTCAAAAGGATTGTTATTAAGAAGTATTAGGGTGATCTAGTGTCCCGTAAATCAAGAGAGTTTACCCCAGACTCGGAAATAGGAGGGTTCCTCAAGGCCTTAGAAATTGAGGGTTGTAATTTCGATATTGGCTTATAAAAATCTATACAAGAATATTGCCTTGGTGCAGGACTGGATGTAGGAGGATTCTGAACCAGTATAAAATCCAGTGTGTTCTTTCCTTTTACTTGCTTTACTTTACTATTTGCATTTGTTATATGTTCTGTGATCATTCTGTGTTGGAATTCTGTTTAGATTTGTGTTGAAAGTTTTAATTTAGTCATATAGTTCATATATTCTTTAAAAACCTATTCACCCCCCCCCCCCTCTCTAGTGTTATTTCTGCCTTAAGATCCTTAATCTGCATCGCCAACACAAGGATGTCGCCAACACAAGGATGGAACCACATCATCGAAGAGTGAAAAGGTTGGGCTTCTTTGGTCGCTATAGAGAAATTGGCTGAAGTGGTGGGCCGTAGTGCAAGAAGTAAGTCCCCTCACTGAAGAGTGAGTGGATGGGCTTACTTGGTCATTGAGTCCCTTTGTCGAAGAGCGGACGGACTCGGTAAGGTTCCAAAGAGATTGAAATCCTCTAGTGGAACACTAAATGATCCTAAAGATCGCCCCCCTTAAATTAAACATTAGACGATCCAAAGAGATCATTCTCTTAACTTAAGTGATAAACGATCCGGACAGATCGCATGGAAGATGATCTAGAGAGATCAAACCATATAATGAAACAAACTTAATAAAAGTATTTGAACACCTTGTAATTAGAATGCAACTGGTAAATATTGGACGAACACGAGACGATTTTGAAAACGAGATGTAAGAGATATGTGATATAAAAACTCCAAATGAAATCAGATTAATTTTGACATACAATCTACATTAAGGCAAAGAATAAAGTCTTAGGCTATAACATGTTTAGAACGACCCGTGAATGACAAGAGAATTCGAAGAAACTGGACGATTTACCAAGATTGAAATAGCTAGAGAGCTCAACTATCGAAGACCGATCACTAGAACTTATTCTTGAGCAAAACACATATTACATTCAAAATATGTACTTTGGGGGGACAAGTGTTAACCTGCTTTTTAGCATAGTAGATTTTAACTGGATATAGAAGATTCAAACATGGACAAAACGAATTGAAGCAGACATTATAAAAATACAATAAAGTACTTGGAAAAGGTTTAGAGAGGTTTGGCCCTACCAATTAAACTCAAACTCGAGTTAAGGCCTTAAGTCAACCGCTAGTTAAAGACCTTAACTAAGCATGTTTATAATAAGATTGAAACATAATCGGAATGACTTGAAATTTTGCAAGAGCGCTTAGAAAAATCAAAAATGGACTTGGGAAAGTTTCATCGTGATTGGACCAAGCACCAAAACTCAACCCCTAATTAAGAACCATAACTCATGCCAAGTTAAGGAGAACATCGAGATGGAATAGAAATGACCTGAAATTTGACAAGAGCACTTAGAAAAGGCAAAAGAAGGACTTAGGAAAATTTCACCAAGATTGGGCCAAGCATCTAAACTCAACCCCGATTTAAGGACCCTAAATCGGTATGAGTTTAGGAATCGACTCCAGTCGACCTGGGTCTTCTGGCATGACTTTGCGCTCTTGGACTTTATTGCTATTGGGCCTCTGACTTTGTGCTGCCCAATTCCTCTATAAGTACCAATCTATCTGCTATAAAAAAAGGATCCTCTTCCGGTTGGAACTCCTTCAACACTCTTGGGCTTGGAGCTTCCATTACATTTTCTTCAGTTCTATTCTCCTTAAATAACATTCTTATCTCTAATGTAAATCTAGGATCTACTAGATTATGGCCGGACCAGATCTAACTAGTTGTAATCTAAAGAGAGATCAACTAATAAAAATAAATAAAGTAGACCTAGGCTGAAGAATACACCTGACCACTATAAAAATATATAAATGTTCCTGTCTATTTTTGACTTTTTTTACTTAACCTGAACTGGTGCTTGCATTTGATTTTTGGGCATTGATCAATTGTTTGAGTTAACAATAGTGACCAAGGAAGCTACTCTAGGCAATTCTAGGACTTAGAATCATCCTATCCCATGTACTTGTGACTAATTCTATTTTTCTCCACCCCCTTATAATCTCATAAAAATAAGATCAAATCTATAAGTAAAGTCATAAAGTGGACGTAGGCTTCGTTAACAACTGAATAACTATAAAAATCTCTATGTCTCTCTCTTATTTCTTTACTTCAGTACTATTTTCTATTATGTGTTATCTTTTCCATATCCTAACAAAGCTTGTGCTTTCACATAATACTCTTGGGTGTTGATCCATTTTTTGGGTTAACATTTCGGTGCTTTCACTGAGAGCAAAGAACCTAGGCTTGGATATAGCTATTTACTTCGAATTGGATAGATTTAGAGGTTAGATCAGGAAAGTTTGCTTCAAGAAGGTTAGAGATTTGCTATTCTAATGGCTCCTAAGAGGAAGACAACATCCAGCAGATCTGTTGGGACAAAATTTGGTGTTTATTAAACTAATCCCAGCAAACAGATCTACAACGCTAACCGTCATTGAATAGAGGTTAATGCTGGAAACCTAGCATCAAGCGCTTCCTCTTGACATGAGGTTGTAATCAGAGGAGAGCTTAACCAGGTGGCTAATCAACTTAACCGGAAGTTGGCTAATAATCAGAAGGCTTTTATGGACAAGGTTGATGCTTTGCCGGTACCACAACCAACAACTTCCCCCAAGGGCTAAACCGAAAATTATAGAGGCTGTGGAATAGGAGAATTCCTCCATCTCAGGCTTGAATAGGAGGGATGGCAAGAAAAAGCAAAAGGAGATAGCAGAGTGACTGGAATTATTATTGAAGGTAATTGAAGTACCCCTCCTATTGGAGGACAACCTGCCGCAAACCCTAACCTTGGAGTGAAGGCTCCATAAGAGAACATTGAAATGCTTCTCTCTGAATTGAAAGATGACATGCAACTTAATGCTAAAGGACTGGAATTTAATGCTGATCTAAGCAGGTAAAATGCCGAAACGGAAGTTCAAACTGCCACTATAAAGTCAATCACGCACCAACAGAATTCTATAGGAGTGGTTCTTTTGGAGAATGGAGAACCTATACTTCAGTTAGCAAACCAAGGCCATTTGTAGAGTCAACGCTTGGCGCAGCCTTTCACAATCGACATATGGACTACAGGACTAGTGAGGCATTCGCTGCGGACATGGTTAAATGCTTAATGGAAGAAAGCAAGGGTAGGAAGGCTTATGATTGGAGTTCTACACCAACCTGAACTCAGTTCACTGAAAACATTATAAAGGTAGAGTACCCCCAAATGTTTACAATGCCCACTATCCTATCTTACAACGGGAAGACAGACCCCAAATAGCACTTGTACAAATATAGTTAGCACATGGACAAAGATAGATTAATGGATGATGTCTTTCGTAGATATTTCTGTATCTATCTAGAAGGCGTTGCTTCGACGTGGTTTACCAGACTCCCACCAAGATCCATTTCCACCTTTGACGAGTTGGCAAGGAAATTCTTGGAACGGTTAAGACTTTACAAGGCACATCTAAAAGATGTGATCCCTATCTGGCCTTTTCTAAGGACCAAATGAGTCGCTAAAAACCTTTATGAACCAGTTTGACGCCGCGATTACTGAAGTGAGCAAATATCAACAAAGATATGGTATTCATGGCTTTAGTCAAAGCTATCCATCCGGACATGGATTTTGAAAGATGGATTAAGGCTAAATAAGCAACCACCATGAAGGAGTTTAACTGAAAGGCGAGTCAGTATATGAGATTGGAAGATGCAGACGCGCTAGAGGGCAAGACCGCCAATGTGCAACCAAAGTTGATAGTTTAAAGTAATGTAGTGGTCAATAAGGATGCAAAAATTCCTGAGCTACGCTAAGAAATGCAGGGAAAAATGGAATCAGAAAAGGAAAAACTAGAACACTAGTTGGTGTGACAAGAATGGAAAGAGGATCAGCATCGTGAGACTCGAGTAATATACGCCATAGAATGATAGCTTGGAGAACATCTACCTTGCAACTTAGAGAACTAAGCGATACAACAAGCCGCCCAAGAAGGAAGAATTTGAATGACAAAAGCAATCAGGGAAGCTATGCCGCTTCCACGAGACTCAGAGGCATAACAAAAATGGATGTCGAAATTTGACGGATTTAATCGAGGAACTAACAAGGAACAATAGGCTCAAACAGTACATGAAGAAACCACAAAAAATTGACCAACTATATGACGACCCAGAATTTCTAACAACTCAAATTGGAATAATTAATTGATTTTAAATATTTAAAGGGTAATTTTAACTTGAATTTCAAATATAAATATTTACTTGATAATTAAATTATTGAATTATATAATTTCAAATTGGGTAAAATATTGAATATGAAATCTCTAAACCTATTAAAAATAATTTGAAGGCTTATAAAATTTATGATGATGATACTGAAGATAATAGAATGGTTGAAATTTAAATTAAAGGGTGATTCGTTCAGTTTTGAAAATATATCGTTTAAATCGATATTTAAAAATAGCCTTCCGAGGCACAGTCTCGGGATTAGACGAAACCAGTTCCATTGGATCCGTAATAGTTAGCTATTATCGGATTTCAAATTTCATAGCGTTTGGATTTATCGTTTGCTCGTACGAGTGAGAAACGCGTTGAAATTAAAATTGATAAATTAATATTCTAAGTCGATTTATAAAGCTAACTTCCACATATGATCGAATTAGGCTTCGAAACAAGTTCCATCGTGTTCGGAACACGGGTAAAACCATATAATTGCCTAGCGGCATTCCTTAAGAGGAGTTCGAAATTTTAAAGGGAAATTAACGAGACGTTTTGAAATTTTATAATATAATAAATTTGTGGTCAAACAGTCAAAAGATATTTTCATTTACACGCTTACTCGAGAAGTTTCCCCAAATCTCTATTTTATCCCGCCTTCCTCTCTAAGCTTAAACAGAAATCGAACTCATTTAAAAAGAAAAAGAAATCAAATCAGAGAGAACGAAAAATGGCCGAAGCCCTTCGTTCTAGGTTCCTTGTCTCTGCTAAATCACGTCCTCTTCCCAGTATTTCTTCCAAATCGAATTCGTATACTCCCCACCATTTAATAATCGAAGCTACTCTCTAAATTAAGAAACGATTCAGTCAATCATCGAACTTGATTCGAAACAAGGCCGTGCTTTCCTCGTCTCCAATTTCAACCGAGTTCATGTCGAGAAGCCGCGACGATGATGGAAGCTGACGCGAGAGCTAGGGTTTCGGTGTGCCGACATGGGAAGCTGTGCGGTAGCGATTCAGGGCTGCAACTTCGAGTTCGACTCGAGTACGTTGGATTTTAGGGCTTGCAATTTTGGAAGTTTCGACTCCGATTTGGGTATTGTCTCGCGCATGCGGCCATATGGAAAGCAGGTTGTGGGGACTGTTCGAGTTTGTGTTGATTGGTATTTGATTTGGGGTATTTTTTTCCTTTTTATTCTTTCTTTCATTATCATACAAATTGTATAAGAGAAATAATTTTACAGGAAGTAAAAGAGAAAATTATATATATATATATATATCTGTGTGTGTGTGTGTGTGTGTATTTATGTTTACAAGTAAAGCAGTTTTGTTTCTACATATATACAAGAATGGATTTATAGATATTACTATATTTAGAAAGATATATATATATATATATACACACACATATGTGTTTTCAAAGAAAATATATATATACATTTCAGTTTCAGTTTAAATTTACAGTGAATAAATTTTGGTTTAAAGATGTGTGTATATGTTTTCGTTTAAAAATATAAACAGGAATATATTTTCATTCAAAAGAATATTGATCATTTTTGTAAACAGTTGAAAATGTAGAATAAAGTAAATATACCTATTTACGTTTTATGTACACATAGTGAAGATTTATTTTTTTAATTAAATATAAATTAGTCTAGTTACCAAGGAAGTTATTTAAAAGGAAAACTGGTTTAAAATTTAATTCCTTCGTTCAAATTGGATCGTTAGTCTAAAATTTAAATTATTAGTTGATTGGGTTTTATATAAAAAGAAAAAGGGGGAAGATGATTAGTTGAATAAATTTTAATCAATTAAATAATTTAATAAATTTTATAAATTGTTATTCAAGGTCAATAATTGGGAAAACCAAGGCAATATTGAGGTGGATTGCAAATGAAAGAAAAGGTGAGTAAATCCCACTCTGATGGATTTTTATTTAAATTTAAATAATTGGTTGAGTACTTAAATTGATTGGATGTGCACTAATGATGATATGACTTTGGTTTTGATTGATTCTCGAGTTAGTTATGGTTTGACTCGAATATTGGGGTTTAAGTTGTTTTTAACCTAACTCATAATTAAGAAACTGTTTTATTTTTAAGTTAATAAGCGCTTAATGAATTTTGATTCATTTAAATAGTAAGGTAATTAAACAAATAATTAATTAATTCAATTAATTACTAATTTAGGTTAATGAATTTAGTAATTATGGGTTGGACTTAATTAATAAATTAAGTTTAAGTTAATTAATTAAGTGTAAGTAATTCGGAATAATCATTGGATGGTTTGATAAATAATTACCTAATGAAATTAATAAAATATAATTACTTTGTAAGAAGAAAAAAATAAAAAAATCAGGATATTAATTAAGATGATTAATTAAGGAGAAATTGATTGATGAATGAAGTAAATAAAAAGGATAGTTAATAACGGGTTGAGTTAAATCAAGAATGATTAATATTTTGGTTTAATTAATGAAATTAATTTAGATTAAGATAAATTGAATATAATGGGAAATCCTTAACCTATATAATTAATGATGTAATTAAAGATTGATTAAATTAAGATTAATTAAATAGTAATAAGTGACTTATGGTAAGTTAATTAATATAAGAAATTAAGAATTAATATAATTAAAGTAGAAAATTAATTCATGAAGTGATTAAGATTTCTTATTGATTTTGGTTAAGAAGAATTAATATCATGAAATTAATTAAAGTTAATTACTTGAATTAATTAATGTTAAATGAAGGAATCTAAGTGATTGAGATTAGGAATTCAATCAGATTTCATTAAATTAATTTGGAAGGGATCAAGTTTGTGTATGGATGATTGGATGGTTTTGGATGCCTTGAATGAGACTCGAAGAGATCGGGATCGGGTATTGGGAATACCCGAAACCACTTCAATTTTTTTTATAGATTGATATGTGAAACCCATAGGCCTGAATGAAATGATTTAAGCGAACTGGAAATTTAAATATAAAGTTTGGTACTTAGAAAATCGATGTGTGAAATAAGTGATGTCTATAACAAATTGTGAATGTGAAAATTGCTATGAGTTACCCGGGTTAATTGATTTGTATGCTTTGGTATTACATGTTAGATGGGCTTACTCATGCTGGTTTCCAGCCTGACCCAGGTGTTACATTGGTGTAATGCTCGGGTCAGACCGAGTATTACAGATTTTCAGGTAGGTACGTTCTGGAGCTCAGGAGGCGAGCTGGATGGCTACAGCGTATAGAGTATTTCCGTTGTATTTATATTATTATTAATCTGAGACATGATAATTGTATATATTCAGTGACTGAATGTATGTGAAACTCTTATGTATATTAAATGTAATCGACAGATATAGTATTCTTTTGTAAACTGTTATTATTTATTATTATATTTTATCCGCTGCGAATGTGAGATGTTTGGTGTTTCTGTTCTTCTTCTTCTATCTCTTTCTTCTTTTTCATAACTATCTGGAATTTTCGGGTTCGAAAATTTCGGGTCGTTACAAACTAGCTAGATCCCAAGTTTTGAGCAATCAAGGAAAATAGACCAGGCGTAGCGGAGAAGGAACTAATCACTGATCAAAGACTCATCATAAGTACCATTTCTAGAGGACCTCATCCAGCATAGAAGATCTGGGGGGAGATGGAGTGATACACGAGTGTTAACCAAAAAAGGATCAACATCCCGGTTTGAGTATGAAAGCACTACCCCTGTTCTCATAGAGCAACAATACAGATAATGGGTATATAAAAGAACAGTAAAAGAAAGAAGACAAGAATAATTTTATAGTGGTTCGGCTATTAACAAATCCTACGTCCACTTTATAGTTTTTATTACAGACTGATTGCTGTTACAAGTAGTGTTTGATTACAAGGCTTTTTATTGTCCTTAGCTAGATTGAATCCCTAGAATTGGAATTCACTGGAGAATCATCGTGAATCCTTTTAAAGATTGTTGTAAGGGAGATGAAGAGTGAAGAAAGTTTCTAGCAGAGCTTTAGCAACCAGTCCAGAGAAGATCCCATTTATGTTGCAGGTAGGATGGTAATTTATAGAGATCGGAGAGTTCTCGGCCAGGACTGTTCACTAACTGCTTACAGATGACCATAGGAAGATGCCACGAAGCTTAGCATGCGATCCAAGCCAAAACAATGGATTGCTAGCGATCCATGGTCTATGTATCTCTAGCTATCCATAGACTTAGCTTGGATGCGAGCCAACCACTTAGCTTCTTTTTCCCTTTGCTTCGCTTTGCTGGATCACACTTACTCCATGGTTAAGTATGGATCGTTGGCAATCCATACGCTCAGCTTATTTTTGCATTTTGTCTTGTAGGCTTCTTTGCTCCCCACATGCCATAGCTACTTAGCGACCCGATGATGAAGCATGGATAGTTGGCGATCCACGGTGTATGGGTCGTTAGCGATCCATACACCTAGTCTATTTATGTACTTTGATGTCTGGAATTCTCTCGTTGCCTTTTATCGACATTCTTCACGTAGTCCCATTGCACGTTTTGTCTTGATGACGATTTACTTGATAGCTGCATTTGGCTACTGATCAGACTAGATGAATGTTCGTCTCTTTGTCTAGTCAAACTCAGTTGTTGCTTTTGTACTAGGACTTGGCTCTCTTTAACTTGTTGCTTTACCCCTTAGGGTTGAGTTCTGAACCATTTTACCTTCATCAAGTCGTCCCGTCTTCTCTTGGATCCCGATGAGTTAAAAACCTAGATAACATTTGCACCCTAGAGTACGTCTTCACTGGAAACATGGCGTGCTCTAGAAGTTATCACTTTTAGTATCTATTTGTCGAATTCCAGGTAATCATATTAGAGTTTTGCGGTTACATAGCAGGTTACGTAGCTGATAACTTAGTTTTGGTCTCGACCACTACTGCTTGTTGTAACAGATTATATTTCTCTCCATAGCTTCTCGGTATATCTTGAAATAGTAGGCCGATGTCATAGCGCAAGTTCGGTGTCGGAGATGGGAAATTCTATGGATCTCTGGTGATCCGAGTACTTAGAATATTATTTGTGCTTTTTTCTTCCTACTTAAAAAGTCGAGCCGAGCCATTCGCTCACTTTCATACGACCCCAGACTTTTCTTCCATGCGATCCGAGCATTGTTGTAGGGATTCTATCCAACTCGTTTGATTTGATCCGTTGTTTTCCAGAGATTTAACCTAGTTCTCCATCGCGATTTCTTCCGCGTTGTTGATGTTGGAGCATCGCCACTGCCTGTCCTCTAGCTACCTCTGACCAGAAACCCTAGCTTTTCCTTTGCTTTGGATTGTTGCCGATCTATCCTTGGCTCGCCACCAGCCAGTCCTTGGTTCATTGAATTAATTCCTTGACCAATTTTTTTTTTTAGAGTTCAATCTGACGTAGGTTTGCTAATCATGGTGTTAGTTAATGATTTTGATGGACATGTTGCATTTTGCGATGTTGGTCGTGAAAAGTTTGAGTTGATTACGGCTTAATAGAGTAAGATAGTAAATCTAGTCATGGGTTTCTCCCAGAACGGCATTCGGGCTTTGCCCCGGTGCTTGACATGTTTTGCTATCTTCGTCCATTAAGCCGGAATTGACTTGTGTCAAGTTCCATAGCTGATATGACACATCGTAAATTGGTCCTAGCTCTCCTGAATAATTTGGACTTATCTTGCTCATTTTTTGAAAGCTTAGTGTCCCTGTAATGAGAAGAATTTTCCACATCGCTTTGGGTAGAAGATCTGTTATCGATTATTGATCGATAATGGGTAAGTGTAGAAAAAGTAAAAAATGGAAACGATACATGAAATCCTTTTCCACTGCGAGCGAACTATCTACATGGGATATAGTGTTTGTAGTATTTTGAACACCGAACTCACCTCCTATAGACTGCACATTACACTTGCCCTAGTGCATACTTGAAATCCGTTGTGTTGACACGAATCAATATCTCTCTGGAATTCAAGTGTTATAGGGGAAATTCTTAGTTTAGACTAGAATCGCCTGATTGAATGCAAGTTCTGTTTCTTTAGAATAAAGTATCCATCTTTGCGACGTAAGTTACGCGGGGGAAGCCCGACACTTTCGAAAGCCGAGTCGTCATCCGTTGCCCTTTCACCTTCCACCTAGAAGGCTGAATATGGCCATTTAGTCCCAGTAGGCCCAGTCTTGGATCGAACTCCTCCTAATTTTAGGGTTCTTCTCAACCCTTATAAAGAGCTTCTTTCATGGTTTTTGCTAAGGTTCTACATAATATCTACGTGCAACACGGCATACCAAAGGAAGATGTACGCCTCCCAAAAAAGAATGAGTTCGCTTACATGCCACCACCGGGATATACCGCCTGCTATAGGTATATGTGTCTAAATGGAGTTGTGCCCCTTATAATGAATTTTTGCATGATACTCTCTCAAATCTAAGCATTTCTCCGTTCTAGATTCTTTCCAATGACTATGCCATCTTAACTTGTTTGCATGTCCTTTTCATGTGCATATTCAATCGTTCTTCGAGCTTCGACAAGTTATTGTATTTCTTTCATTAAGAGAAGGGATGAGTGTCCATCTTTGGTCGTAATCGATGCCCAAAGGAATCATAAAACCATATTACGACTGTAGAGCAACCTATCCCAGTATAAGACCTAATATTTCCCCATCAGTTGCCCCGAGGGTTTTAACCGTCTATGGACGACGGGGAGTAAGTTCTTTCCCTAATTATTGAGTTTCGATGTGCCGCCATGGAGTTTCTAACAAGTTAGAAACTTCTTGCAGATATCCCATGGCCAAACAGTGACTTGTCTATCAATGAAGTTTTTCGAACCCTGAAGGCTATCGACGTGGTCCGTTATAGTCATGCTTACTGATGACAACTTGCTTCGATATAGATTATTGTATCCGGGAGGTATGCCGTTCTAGATGAAGTGCCCTCTCCTTCCCGATCCAGAGTTCGCATGTGATCTACTTCCTCTTCCCATAGTTCCCAAGAAGGAGCTTCTTGAGAGAGAGAGAGAGAGAGGGCTTGTCCGGAGAGTCAGCCGAAGAGGCTCGCAATGGAAGAGATGTTGTTGTGATTGGAGTTTGTCGCCCTGCGAGAATGCCTTTGATTTCAAAAGAAAACTTACACCCACCTAATTCAATATCTAGATCAGAGCATCTCGATTCGAGATGTCATATTCTCCTATTAGATTTGCTACATGTATGGAAATGGCTAAATAGGTAACTCCTAACCCAAGTCTATCAAGCAATTCTTTGACTATAAATAAGTGTGTGTCACCAGTATCAAATAGTACTCTAATTGAAATACCAAAAATCAAAGCCATACCTTCTAAGATTCTACCCTTACCAATTTCCTTGGCAAGGGTCCTTCCCTTCGTCCCTTCAAAGGACAAACATGCCTTAAGCTTTGGGCAGTCCTTCTTCAAGTATCTTGCTTTATCACACTTGAAGCAATTCATCTTTCTCGATTCCTTGGGCATTAGGCACCTCAAAGCATAACTCCCCTTCTATCCGCCTATTATTTCTGTGTTAGTAACTTCACTCCCTTTCCCTTCTATACTGCTTTCTTAATTCTATATATAGGGTAAACTTCTCCTTCTGCTCTGCCTTGGGTCTCGTCTCTACCCTTCTTTGCTCTTAGTGCATCCCATCATACCTTCTTACCATGTCAACCAGAAACTGAAAAGGAGATGCAAGATGAGCCATGATCTTATGATCAAGACCTTGCTTTAAGCCCCCGATAAAATTCTAGTTCATCTTCATCGAGGTATTGACAATCTCCCTGTCATACTTAGCCAAATAATCAAACTTCTATATGCACCCCCCTATAGCAAGGTCACCCTACTTTAGATTAATAGATCTCTTAGCAGCACACTCTATTGAGACTTGGATATAAACTGCGCTTCAAACCTATCTTTAAACCGCTCCCATATAATCTCCTCCTCTGGTGTCTCAGCAACTACTGCCTTCCACCAGTCCATTGTGTCTTCCTACAACTGTCTTGATTCCAATCTTCTCTTCTACGCATCATTCACTCCTAAGTCTCCAAATACGCTCTCACAACTTTTTAGCCAATTTAGTACTTCTAATGTAGGCTTTTTTCTTGTAAATGTTAGTCCTTAAGATGATGGTTTTGATGACAACAACCTTAGAATAAGATTATAAAATATAAATACTAGCATTATAGTTTGGATATATATGTATATGCGGGATTTAACCATGCAGGTACCAAGAATGAAGACTGTACAGTATAGAGATTCAAGATATCAAGATTGAAGACTCATGAGTATCAAGATTATCAAGAGTTCAAAATTTCAATAATAAGTAATTTAATTAGGAATTTTTTTAAACCCCTAGAAAAGCACTGGCATCTTAAAATCCAATTTATTCGTGGAATGGAATCCACTTCGAGCCTGTTAAAGGGATAGAACCCTAAGTAGGATGGAACCTACAAAAAATTTAGTGGAACATCATTTTGTATCTATTAACTTTTTTTAAATGTTTTTTACAAAATTATATCTTGTTTTTAAAATGATTTCAAAACCTTCCGTTTAGAAGAATCAAAAACATCTATCATGGTTTTAAATATTTTTAGCCTCAAAATAATCTGTATTTTCAAAATCAAATTATCCTTGTTTTTAAACTATTTTTTAATAATAATATATTTAAATTTTAATATTTTACTTAGATTTAAATATAAAATTATAGTAAAATTCTATATATATATATATATATATATATCAAAATATTATTCTTTATATTTACTCATGTATTTTAACTATAGTTAAGTACATTTATAAAGTTTAAAATAGTTTTAATACAAGATAGAAATTATTTTCAAAGGAAAACAAATTACCAAAAATACCTTAGGCATGCCGACATCCTCAAATACCCCTTGTTGACATGGTAGCAGTTTATTTCAAAAAATTGAATTTCAAAGAAAGTGTATATTCGTCATATCCTTTCATGAATGGACATGGCTGTTGTTCTACTATAAATATGGGTAGTTTTGAACGAATTTGTATTCATATTTTCTCTGATTTCACTCCTCTTCTTCTTCCACATTACTTTATACATATTTTTACCATTACTCTGCCGAAATCAACATTGAATCTAACTAGATCATTTCTGGTTTGATTCTCTATCACTGTCTCAACAAGATCTCAGTGTTATTAAGAGTCATAGGCTTTTTTATAATAAACTAAGCGAGAAAAGGTGTGATTGTAGCCTGTGAAATCAATCAAGTGAGTAAAGGTGTGATTGTAGCCTTGGAAATCAATTGGGTGAACTTGTTGCCCGTGAAATCAAGTATCTCTACCCAGAGGATTGTGAATCTGGAGTGGTGTACCTCATGGCCTTGAAATCAAGGGTGTAATTGTACAATTGCTTTTGAAAGGAAATCTGTACTTGTGTGCGGGATTGGATGTAGGGTAACTCCGAACCAGTATAAAATCCGGTGTGTTCTTTCCTTTATTGCTTCTACTTTATTTCTACATCTGTGTTTGTTTCTTGGTCATATCTATGTCTGAATATTGCATACATTAGTGTTCAAATTAACAAAAACTCAAAAAGATTTAGTAATTCCTTAAAACACTATTCACCTCCCTTTAGTGTTAATCCTAGCCTTAAGATCTGTATTCCGCATTTCTCACATTTGGAATCAGAGCAAGGTTATCAAAGTTTCATAATATGATTTTTGAAAAAGTTTTTAAAATGGCTATGTTTAAAAAACTTATTAATACCAGTTTAAAAATATTCAAATCATCATTGTCTCTTGAGTCTGCATATAATAAATATTCAAATTCAAGTTGTCTACCAAAATCGTATGATGTGTAGGAAACATGCTTTATGGGTGTTGAGGAATCAATCCACAATGGAAAAATTGTGCAGATCAAAAAGAATAAATGGATACTCGATAGTGGATGCTCTAGACACATGACTGGCAATCCAAATATGCTGAATGGTATAATATACAAAGACGGAGGACTGGTTAACTTTGAAGACAATTCAAAAGGATATGTGAATGGCATCGGCAAAGTCGGTAACTCTGAAACTCCTATTATTACTAATGTTTTGCTAGTTAAGAATCTGAAAATAATCTGCTAAGTATTAGTCAACTTTGCGATAAAGGATATAAAATTAAATTTGAAAAATAAAAGTGCCACATTGAAGATAATAATTCAACCATAATATTTGAGAGAATTAAGAAAATATATATTTATATTCTTAGTATGAAAGTTTCAAATGATAACCTGTGCCTTTTGGCAAATACGAGTGACCCTTGGATTAGGTATAAGAGATTTGGACATTTGAATTTCATACTCTTATCTAGACTGTCAAAACATGATCTAGTAAGAGGTCTCCCTAAAATGAATTTTAAAGTAGATAGTTTATGTGATGCATGTCAATTAGGAAAATTAGAAAAAGTTCCTTTAAATTAAAAGATATGATTTGAACCTCAAAACCTCTTGAATTACTTCATCTTGATTTATTTGGTCCATCCCAAATTCTGTCAATAAATCATAGTAAATATGTTTTTGTAATTGTAGATGATTATTCTAGATTTACGTGGAAAATATTTTTGAAACCTAAAAGTGATACTTTTGAATGTTTTAAGAACTTTACAAAAAGGAATCAAAATCAACTTTCTTTAAAAATTATAACCATCCATAGCGATCACGGTGATGAATTTGAAAATGAAAAGTTTGAGGAATTCTGCAATAAAAAGGGAATAACTCACAACTTTTCATTTCCAAGAAATCCACAACAAAACGGGGTAGTATAACGTAAAAATAGGACGATTCAAGAGTGTGCGAGAACTATGCTTTCAGATAGTAAATTACCAAAGTATTTTTGGGCAGAAGCAGTTGCTACCACCTGTTATATTTTAAATAGAATTTTAATTAGACCTTTAACTGATAAGACATCTTATGAACTTCTTCACAGAAAGAAACCTAAGTTATCTTATTTTAGAATTTTTGAAAGTAAATGTTTATTTTAAATACAAAAGATAACTTAGATAAATTTGATCCTAAATCTGACAAAGGTATCTTTATCGGATATTCTAATAAAAGTAAAGCATACGGAGTGTTTAATTTAAGAACTAACACCATCGAAGAAACAATGCATGTTTCGTTCGATGATAATCTCAAAATTTTTGAAGATACAGACGATGAAGAGGATTTAACAACTCAAAATCAAGAGTCAACTGAAACTAATAATGAAATTAATCATCCTAATAAAAGAATTAAACTTTTAAAAGATCATCTTATAGAAAATATGCTAGGAGGTATGCAATCTGTTGTTACAACTAGAAATCAATTAAGTAAAATGAGCAATGTAGCCTTTATATCAACTATTGAACCCAAAAATCCTAAACAAGCATCAACTGATGATTCGTGGATTTTCGCTATGCAAGAAGAACTAAATAATTTACTAGAAATGATGCTTGGGAATTTGTTCCTAGACCTGAAAATAAAACTATAATTGGAACTAAATGGGTTTATAAAAATAAAATTAATGAACAAGGAGAGGTTGTTAGAAATAAATCCCGGTTAGTCGCTCAAGGTTATTGTCAAGAAAAAGAAATAGATTTTGATGAAACCTTTGCTCCCGTAGCAAGATTAGAAGCCATTAGGATTCTACTTGCTTTCGCAAATCATACTAATTTCAAATTATATCAAATGGATGTTAAAAGTGCCTTTTTAAATGTATTTGTAAAAGAGGAAGTATATGTTGAACAACCACCACTTTTTGAAAATGAAAAATTATCAAATCATGTTTACAAACTTAAGAAAGCTCTATATGGTCTAAAACAAGCTCCTAGAGCCTGGTATGATAGACTAAGATCTTACTTACTACAATCAAACTTCTAAATTGGTAAAGTAGATAATACTCTTTTTATTAAAAGAAATAAAAATGACATTCAACTAGTACAAGTCTACGTAGATGATATCATTTTCGGATCAACTAATTTTGAAATAAATAAAGAATTTTTTGAAATAATGACAAAAGAGTTTGAGATGAGTCATATGGTTGAATTAAACTTCTTTCTAGGATTACAATTAAAACAATTAGATAATGGTATCTTTATTAGTCAATAAAAATATGCTAAAAAAATTTGGTTTGACTACTGCAAGTGGAAATCCCACTTTCATGGCAACTAATGAGTACCTAAGTAAAGAAGATCTCTTGAAATATGTAAATCAAAAATTATATAGAGGAATGATTGGATCACTACTCTATATCACTGCTAGTAGACCTGATATCATGCATAGTGTTTGTCTCTGTGCAAGATATCAATCCCAACCTAAAGAGACCCACTTAAAAGCAGTAAAACGTATCATAAGATATGTTAAACACACCTTTGAGTATGGCTTAATTTATCCTAAAAGTGATTCTTTTGACTTAATATCTTACTGTGATGCTGATTATGCTGGTTGTAAGTACATGTGGAACTTGTTACTTTTTGGGGCATTCTTCGATTTCCTGATTTGGTAAAAAGCAAATCACAGTTTCTTTATCAACAACTGAAGCAGAGTAAATTTCCGCTGCTTTGGCTTGTTCTCAAGTAATATATATGCAACAAACTTTAAAAAAAATTGGTTTAAATATCTCAAAATCACCAATTTATTGTGACAATACTAGTGCAATAAATTTATCCAAAAATACTACTCATCATGCTCGAACTAAACATATTGATATCAGACATCATTTTCTCACAAATAATATTTGTAAATAAGTAATTACTCTCGATTATACCAATTCTGAGAATCAAATTGTTGATATCTTAACAAAACCCTTAAATGAATCTATATTTAAAATTAAGAAGAGAATTAGGTATTTGTTCAATAACTGAAATATAAAATATAAATAACAAAGTATAATTAAAAATTAAATCAAAATAAATCAAATAGTAAAAATATCAAGCATCATGTCGACAACCCCCTCCTACCCATGTCGACATATAACGATTTTTTTATTTTTGAATTTTTCCCAACAAAATTCAAATAAGTGGTTATATATTCTTCTTATTTCAAAATTTTGATCATTCTTTATATTCTCACTCTGTTCTAACTTCTGAAAACAATAAAACAATGGCCTCCTCTTCCAAATCAAACAAAAATTCAACCTTTTCGTTCCCTTCTCCTTCTTCTGGACCATTTTAACGAACTACGCTCGCACGAGTGATGAAAATGGAGGATTCCTTGAAGGATGCACTACAACTAATGACTGAAATTCAAGTGGTGCAACTTAGAATGGCCAAAGAACAAGAACGGTAAGGCAAAATCCTTAGAAATTTGCAAGTCTCTAATTGACAATCACGCTAATCCAATCTTGATTAATGAAAAGTCTTTGGGAGATCAAGTGAAAGAGGACAGTGAGGAGGAAGAAGAAGCCTTCATGGAAGAAGAGCACGCTGAAGATGATGACAAAGTCGTTTGCGTTGGCGAAGTGTGCTTCGACAGGGATGGAAATCAGTCGAACAACGTGGAAATTTCTGTTTCCACTACCCAAATTGTTCGTTTCATAGATCTCCCATTTTCAAAGACACGCATTAGTTTATTTTCTCTCTTTCCTATTGTTGTATGTTCTTTCTTATGTTCTCTATGAAAATGTAAATAAAACAATATATAATTAATAAATAATTTGTGTTCTTATATTTGATTTCTCACTATTATAAGTATTATCGTATATGGAATCTTAGTTAGGATAGTTAGTAATTGAGGATTAAGTTTTAGATTCAGAATCAAGTGTTGATTATTTATGATAACCCTATCATTATAATCACATGTCATAGAGTATTATATTAAGGGGGAGTTATATAGTTTGGAGTTAGTTTTTGTTGATGACAAAGGGGGAGAAGTATAAAATAGGATGGCATAGATTAAGGGGGATTTATTAGGATAGAAGTATTATTTTATAAACAAAGGTTGTCATCATCAAAAAGGGGGAGATTGTTAGTCCTTGAGATGATGGTTTTGATGACAACAACCTTAGAATAAGATTATAAAATATAAATACTAACATTATAGTTTAGATATATATATATATATGTATATGCAGGATATAACCATGCAGGTACCAAGAATGAAGATTGTACAGTATAGAGATTCAAGATATCAAGAGTTCAAGATTTCAATAATAAGTAATTTAATTAGGAATTTTGTTAAAACTCCTAGAAAAGCACTGGCATCTTAAAATCCAATTTATTCGTGGAATGGAACCCACTTCGAGCATGTTAAAGAGATGGAACCCTAAGTAGGATGGAACCTATGAAAAGTCTAGTGGAACATTGTTTTGTATCCACTAACTTTTATTCAAATGTTTTTTACAAAATTATATCTTGTTTTCAAAATGATTTCAAAACCTTCCTGTTAAAAGAATAAAAAACATCTATCCTAGTTTTAAATATTTTTAGCCTCAAAATAATCTTTATTTTCAAAATCAAATTATCCTTGGTTTTAAACTATCTTTTAATAATAATATATTTAACTTTTAATATTTTTATTTAGATTTAAATATAAAATTATAGTAAAATTATATATATATGTATCAAAATATTATTCTCTATATTTACTTATGTATTTTAACTATAGTTAAGTATATTTATAAAGTTTAAAATAGTTTTAATACAAGATAGAAGTTATTTTCAAAGAAAAGCAAATTACCAAAAATACCTTAGGCATGTCGACATCCTCAAATACCCCTTGTCGACATGGTAGCAGTTTATTTCAAAAAATTGAATTTCAAAGGAAGTGTCTATTCGTCATATCCTTTCACGAATGGACATGGCTGTTGTTCTACTATAAATAGGGGTAGTTTTGAACGAATTTGTATTCATATTTTATCCGATTTCACTCCTCTTCTTCTTCCACATTTCTTTATACATATTTTTACCATTACTCCGCCGAAATCAACATTGAATCTAACTAGATCATCTCTGGTTTGATTCTCTATCACTATCTCAGCAAGATCTTAGTGCTATTCATAGTTATAGGCTTCTTTGTAATAAACTAAGCGAGAAAAGGTGTGATTGTAGCCTGTGAAATCAATCAAGTGAGAAAAGATGTGATTGTAGCCTTGGAAATCAATTGGGTGAACTTGTTGCCCGTGAAATCAAGTATCTCTACCCAGAGGATTGTGAATCTGGAGTGGTGTACCTCGTGGCCTTGAAACGGAGGGTGTAATTGTACAATTGCCTTTGAAAGGAAATCCGTACTTGTGTACGGGACTGTATGTAGGGTAACTCCGAACCAGTATAAAATCCGGTATATTCTTTCCTTTATTGCTTTTACTTTATTTCTGCATCTGTGTTTGTTTCTATGATCATATCTGTGTTTGAATATTGCATTCATTTGTGTTCAAATTAACAAAAACTGAAAAAGATTTAGTAGTTCCTTAAAAAAACTATTCACCCTCCCCCCACTAGTGTTAATCCTAGCCTTAAGATCCATATTCCGCATTTCTCACAGTAAATACTTTCCCTCTCAGATTCTATAATCTTTTTTCACTGTGGGAAATCCTCTCTCACCACCATAGGTCTTGGATGAACTGCATCTGGTGCAGCTTCCCTTATCATATGAACTATGAACTATCTAACTAAGGCATTTACATCCATGCCTGCCTCATTTGCTGGCTGTGCAGCTTCCTGTCCAACCGCTCTTGGAATTTTTCCTTATGCCCTATATTATTTTATGTACTTTCAACCTCCCTTCTTACACTTGCCCTTCCTATCATAATTTTCCCACTCCTCAAATCCATCTTACTTCTTCTGTTGAGCAAGTCTTCATTAGAAATGAAAAAAAGGGAATGCACAACAATCGAAGGATAAATATACCTTCTTATATGTCTATATAGCAACATTGAAGTATGTTATATATACAGAAGTACATCCCCTCTCCTGGGTGTTCATTTTATTCTAAATAATGCTCTTATTTTTTTAGCTTTATTTTACCTAAGTGTTCCTAACCTATGCTCTGATACCAAACTGTAACGTCCTCCACTTGAGACTCGAAGATGAACGCCAATGATATGTAGTCATCATTAGTATTATCTTCCAGCAATGAAAGTGAGTTTGGTTTATTAATTAAACATATATAAAGTAAACTGAGCAGCTAAATATTTTTTATTACATCAATATTTGCCTTAGCGTTCTTTGTACATATTTCTTTCAAGATTAATCCAAAAAATATGCCCATGCAGGAGTCAAATAAAATAAAAAATAACATAGTAAAGAGTCGGCACAACATATGATGATGCGGCTCGCACTCTTTATTATAGCAGAAAAAAAATCTTTATTAGCTACAAGCCTCTTGCTACGTCTTTGATCTTCATTTTGCAGCCCTTATTTCATAATTGTGTAAACTCATAAACTCAGCTACTCAAATGAGAACCTATAAGTTTATAGGTAAAACATTAATAAAAACACGGGTCAGACGTAAAATTTGATGTGAATAATACTTACCCAAAATAATCATATAGTGAGACCAAACTATACCGCACATATTAGGTTTATCCCTTTCTATCAAACATCATGAGTCATTCAAATTACTAACATAATTGGCTCTCATTTACATCTGCATCTTACGTTTTGCCAAAGCAATCCCCAATGATAGTTGTAACTCCGGCATAGTTCCCCCCTCAATTCACATTTAGATTATTATTTAATCCATTATAGTGCTTTACTACTACGACCTTACACAGTCCCTTCTTGGTTCCCACCTTAGATTATTATTTAATCTATTATAGTACTACGCTCCTTCTTACTTCTCCTTTAACTGTTTATTACTACACCCCATGCATGTATTACTTATCCATTAACTGTTTAATATTGTGCCTAGCACATGTCTTACTTAATCTTTTCTAGCTACTTAATTCTATGCCCTACACATGTCTGATTGTTCTTCTTAAAATACTTAGTACTATGCCACATGAATTTCTTATTAATTATTAGTATTTCCTTTGAGGTGTTTAATACTACACTTTGTGCAGTTACTATTCATTTATCTTTAACGATTTAGTACTGCTCCCTCCATAGTTGAGTTCCTTTCTTCACATTTCCCATGTATGCATTCATGAATGCCTCTCCTTACCTTCCTAAGGTGTGCATCCACTTAAACATTTGTTTAATTCATGGAACTACCCCCACAGTCCTTGGATATTGAGTGCCTTTCCTCACCTTCCCAAGGTGTGCATTCGACTGAGCATCCCCAACAGCCATCAATAGCCCTACCAACCTTATTTCTAGTCCAGGATCCCTTCCCGTACTGACCTGGCCTCTCCTCTAGTCTCACCACTTATCTTTTATTAGGTTTTATTACTACTTTTATTGGCATAGTACCACCTTGCCCTAACTCTGAGTGCTCTCTTCTTTTCTTGTTAAGTGTTCCCTTCCTAACTATGGTGCAACATGACCCCTTTCTGCTGTATGTAGTTCTTACTTATAATGTAGGGCCAATGCCCAATTGCCATTTCAGAAAAACTCTAACATCCCCGACAATGTCTTTACACATCTTGTTCACACATTCTCCTTATCTTACCTTTTGTTATTTGTAGTATCCTTTTTTCTTTTCAGTAAATGATTTGGATCCAGTTCAGTATTTCCCAATACATATTAATATATTTTTCCCCTATAATTTTTTTCCATGTGTCTTCATAGTACCTCCTACCCTAATGCGGTTCTTTGCCAGTTTTCGTTCATTTTCCTTACATCTTTTCAAATCTAAATTCTCTATTACCAGCATTTAGATTAGAGAAGATAAGATAATAGGGAAATGATCCGAATAAATAATCGAAAGCCCTACCACATTACAAGTGGGAAATTTGTCTTGTATTTCATCACTTATGAAAAATCTATCTAACAATGCCATCGATGGAATTTCTCTACTATTAGACCACGTAATTTTTCGGTTACTTAATTTTATCACAATTAAGTTGCATTTTTTAATAAACTGGTCAAATTCTTCTATAGCAGTGAAATCCCCTTCTCTAGGGGATCTTTCACCCAAAAATCCAATAACATTAAAATCACCCCTTAAATCCATGGTTTTGGAGCGAGTAATCTAAATTCTAAATACTTATTCCATAAAACCCTACTATTTAACTTTGAATTTAGTCCATAAACATTTGTAATATTTATAATAGCATTATTGCTAATGTTAGAAAATATCAAATGCATCAAATGAACTTTAATAATAGGTTGTAAAAGTCTAGTACAATGATATTTCCAACCTATCATTAGTTGGAAGGTAAGACGAATGGTTAGTGTAAAGACCCCCAAGTTTCCTATATATACGATAATTAGGATTTTCTATTTTAGTTTCTTGTAATAAAACTACATCAATATTATTATTTAAAAAAAGATTTAATTTTACTACACTTATTTATATCATGTGTGCCTCTTACATTCGAACTAATAAGTCTTATGATCCAAGCATATTGACCCTTACCATTTCCTTACTCTTAATATAATCAGAATCTAACTTCACAAATTCTTTAATGGTACCTTTTACTAATAATTATTTACACCAACTCTCTTCATCAATGCTATATCATATCAGGACTCATGAAATTTGGTTTTGGTTAAAATTTCAATATCTTCCACATTCAACTTGGCTAGTCCATAAACAAAGTCATTGGTTCAGTAATAACATTTATTATCAATCATATTATTATGACTAGAGATTTTGACTTTGAGTTGACTATAGTTAACTGTAAGACTAATGTCATACAACTAAGGAGATATATTCTTTATTGAATAGTGTTTCACTTTCAATGCTTCAACTTAGATCCAATTACAGTAGTTCGATGGACCCATGCCATGATTTAATTATAATCAAAGTGGAGTTTTCATATCGAAGTTCAACGGTATTCTCAAGTTGAGAAAACCATGTAATATCATCGCTTTGAGATCTCCCATCTGACCTAGTTATTATTAATCAATGGGAAACTCTTGGACGAGTCATTCCATAGTTATCCAATAACTGTCAGTACGTAACCCTTTGGTTCTCCAATGGTCATGACTAATACCCTACCAACATTTTGGAGAGTGTTATGTACTTTGGTCTCAGTGGATTTATCAATATCTTTTCTTGAAACATCTTGACCGTTAACATTTAAAATAGAATGTTATTTCATTTTGTAACTACCCATAATTGCAACCATTTACAACTACAATCAATTACCCTTTAAGGATATTCCTATTTATACTTTAAATTAATTACTTAATTTATTATATCATTACATAATAAAATTCATAATATAAATCAAATACCTTTATTATAAATAAGATCAGTCATAGAGTCGGATATGTGATAAATTACATAATTGCCCTATAACATATCCCTAACAGTATCAGGTATTTGACGAATTGTTACACGGGCTGACAACCTAGAAACCCAATAACAGCCTGCTTTAGCTATATATAAAGGGATACACTCAATAGAAAAAGGACATTTGATATCTGGACTTTTCTATTTCTTATCTTAAGGGAAGTACTGCCAAAGCATACCTTTGATCTAATTTTAAGATTCTAATTATATTATCTTATAGATCTAATAAATAATAGTAACAATAATCACTAAAGCGGATGTAGACATAGCCGAACTACTATATATCTTGTATCTCTTGCTTTTCCTATTTTGTCCTCTATATTTTCCTATTTTTGTATTGAATTACTGTTATCTGATCTGATCAAACGATTAGATTCATTATTTCCAAAAACGTGGTATATTAAGGTTATTAGACAAATTTTTGGATAATAATATGCTAAGCAATAGAAAGCCCAAAAAAAGATGTTTAAAGAGCATTCAAAGTTTTGATATCTGCATTTGCTGTGATAAGTCACCCTTGTAGATTATGGGATACATATAAACTGACAAGAATCATATTTACTTGTATAATTCTACACAATACGATCATTGAGAATGAAAAAGATCTAGAGGAATTACATAGGATTTATGATCATTCACAACAAACATCGAAAGTGCTTCAAGAAGATAGACTTGTTATCAGTGCAAATTTCAGGGTTCACATAATTCAATAACCAATATACCGCAATGAACCGCTTCATATACAGTTGCCATAAAACCTCATGGATCATATATGAAATTTCTATAGGGAAAATTAGTGTTTTAGACTTACCAAGAATATCATGTATCTATTTGAATTAAAGGTCTTCGACAATTTACAATTGTTCATGTTTTGTTCAACTTAACATAATAATACATTTAAAGGACATTATGCAAAAGTATAAGAATTGATAAGTAGTAATACAAATAAATCATTATTTAATTTAAAATACGAAAATAAAAGATACAATATATTACACATCAAACACATAGAAATGACTGATTATATTCTTTATTACTTGACCTTTCAGACCCTCCAAATATGTTGTATATCTTCAACCAAGATATTAATATATATTCCCTTAATCTCCAATTATTGTTTTCTCTGCTTAAGCTTTATCTTTTGTTGTTCAATGTTTGTAAACCAGGCCATAATTTTGTCCGCTTCCCAGAAGTTATCCTTCTTTCTTTATTTTCCTTCCTGTAACGTCCCGCCTTTTCGCACGCTTTAAATCGACACACGCGCTAATTCAAACCATACGGAAGGGCGGATTGATATGGGGTAAATAAGAAAAATAGAAAAGAGAAAAAAACTAAACAGAATCTCATTGCGGAATGATAAAATATAATAATAAATATACAGTTCATAAAACTGTTTACAAAACATTTGATTCTTCTTCATACAATAAATAGAGTTCACATACCAATAAATACCAATGCAGCGGAATTAAATAGTGTAGTGGAATAATATAGTAGACAGTAATACTACAAATCTTCGTCTTCGTCCTCCAGAATAAAATCTTCAAATCCTGAAACGCTCGGACTGACCCGAGCGAATTGAAAAGATAATACACTCGAGTCAAAACTAAAAGATCTTATGTAAGTTAAATCAACAGGGATAAATATGAGTGTAGTAACTTAAAAGATGCTCGGGATTCACATCTCTTAAGGATCCGTTAAACTATTTACTATGTAGTATATTTCGCTATTATAATAGTGTCTAATTGTAAAATAAACTTACTTTTAAATAGCGTTAAGGAGTTACCCAATCTCCCCCTTAACACAATAATAGTCCCAGTAGTCCATCCAATATCATAGTCCCTCCTGATCGGGAAGCCACCAGAGGATACCCCACGGGCGACGGGAGAAATGCAAACTCGTACAAGGCGCGATAGGGTAGGTGACACGGCACAACTAGGTAATGCCAAGGTAGATATACCAATTACGCTTCCGGGTCGGTGGTAACGCGTAGCACGCAGCTACCGCCCACCTCGAACAAACTCCCCCAAATCAAAGAAATCAAAAGTAAAGGTGGCCACCGAATCAATCCAAAGTCAGAGTATAGTATCGAAGGGAAGTGTCCGATCAAAGGTGCTACCTTATTAACCCGTCAATCGTTTCTGTTTTAGCCACCTTATGCCAACTCACGGGAGTTGGGTCCACGTATTTACCTTACAGGAAACGCCGCCACCAACCTACTTCATTCTGGAATCTCAACCGCGCACACGGTTGTTAAAGTGGTTTTCGGAGTTGGCAGAGAGTATGACAACTTCCGATCCCGGTCTCTTTAACAACCAACCGTTATTATAACACCGCGGTCTTTAAAAATAGTTTGTACTTTAAAAACCAGAATAAAATTTACCATTTCAAACCCATAAATACGATATCATTTCCATTTCCAAAACAAATTCATATTGATATTATTCTTATAAAACCAAAATCAATGATATCATTTATTTCAAATATATTTCTCTTCCAAAATCATACTGCTTTAAAAAATTTAATATCTAGAAACCAAACATTTGAATTATAGCTTTCTAAAACATAATACTGCGAAATTCATAGCTTTAAAACCATAACTTCTGAAACTTGAATGGTTTGGATATTCAACAGTATATGGAATAAAATAGTTGATTTTATATTACTTTATAAAATAATTTTTACAACTTCACAATTTATCCATTTAAAATGCTAGGTCTAAACCCCATAAATTTAGATTCACCTTTAGTTTCAATAAAACACTTCGATTTCAATATATTCAAACTTCGAGTATTTAATAATTTCAAAACTAAGGTTGGAATTTATATTCAACAATTTATCATCCTATTATTTAGTTTTGAACAGTCACAAAATAAATCCATAAAATAAAACTCAAATTTCTAACAATTTAATATTTCCTTCAATTTAATTATATCAGAAATATTCATTTAATTTATCTTGAATAAAAATCCGGTTATAAATATCATAGCTTTAAAATTTCCAAGATTAATAACTTTACACCAACTTGTGGAGTTTAATTTTTAAATAAGCCCAATTCCTAATAAATTTCCAAATTAATTTCCAATCTTAATAGATTTGAACTATTTAAAACTCTATATATATATATACATACAATATCTTAAACCTGTACTTAATCATAAATATAAATTATCAAACTCCATTTTTCAACTTATTTATTTCCATTTAATAAATTCGTACATAGCTTAAATTCAATAATTTAACTATATATGTATATATAAAATAAGATTTTATATAAGATCAAAATTAATATTTATTAAACCGCATCCTATCCAAACCATAGAAATCATTTCAAAAATAATTATATATATATATATATACCGCGGTGCCTGTATAAAATTTTCTATCCTATGGTCAAGTGATACAGATATTTATCATTTCAATCCGCAAATTTAAAAATAAACAAAATGCGGTTGTATATCATTTCAAATCGCAATCCCGAATGAAATGAGAATGCATAATACCTTGCAGTTTATATAATATAGAACACACCATCCATTCACCCAATATCAATCATCAACCAATTTTATTTCAATAATCATCAATTTAAACAAACATCAATAGAGTATATAAAATATAACAGGTATCAACGAATAGTTTATATTCAAAATAAATAAATAAATAAATAACTGTTTAAATAGCAGTTTATATGCAAAATAAATAAATTTTAACTGTCAATTTATATGCAATAATAAAATTATTTAACAGTTAAATTAAATAAATGCGGTTTAACTAAGATGATGAAAAAAATATGCAAAACAGTCATAAATAAATTTCTACTCATATCTTAAATCAAATTAATAGACATAGGAAATTTTAGAAGTTGTGAGTGGGTTAAAACACTCACCTTTTGAATTTAAATTGAATTTAAATCCAATTTAAACTAAAAAATTGGACAGTCTCCAAATCCGTCTAAACTACCGCCAAAACGTCAAAAATTTCAATACGATCCTAACAAAAAAAATCTTGCATGAAACGGAGTTCGTAGGAGAAAGTTATACGCAATAATGATGATTGAAATTTCAAAAAAAAAAAATAGAAATAAAAGAACACCTTCAAGCGCCACGTCATCCCCCTTTCTTTCCCTCTCTCCCTCATGCGTTTTGCTTCCAGATTTTTCTAAGGAGTTTGAATTTTAGCTTTTGATTTGGTTTGGAATTTTTATTTGGATCTAAGATTTGTTTGTCTGCCATCGAGGAGGAGAGAGTTGAGATGTACGTACAGAACAAATGAGAATTAGGGAGGCTAGGGTTTATAGCAGGATATTTATAGAGAAAGTTGAAAAGAAAGAAGAAAGTTTGAACTAGAAAAAAATTTGAAGAAGAAGAATATTTTAAGAGGAAGGAAAAAATTAAAATGAGAGATAATAAGGATATTTGAAGAATAAATTAAGGCTGCAGGAATGAAGATAGAAATAAATGAAAAGCTAACAAAGTATATATAAACCAAGAATTGAAATATAAGTAAAAATATGAACAGCCTTAGAAAACGGTAGTGTTGAAAGAGGTAAAATAAAGGAATAAGTATATAAATGAAGATAAAAATAAATTTTCCGTTTTCAAATATGAAGCTTCAGGAGAATGAATTGCCAATAAAAGAAAGCTACAAGAACTTATAATGTGTAAACAAAATGAAGTTTAGAAATAAAGAATATTAAATGCTAATGACGTGGCATGAATAGTAATTTGGATGTCATTAAAAAAAACTTCAGGAAAACTACCTGTAATGGAGCAAACAAAAAAGAAACAAATGAAAAGAATGAGGCAGTTATTAATTAGAAATCAATCATACGAGGTTACTATAAATTAATAAGAATGAGTAGTTTAACAAATGGATGCTCAAGTGGAACCTATAAGGATGACTTGGAACGAAAGAAAAAAAGAAAGAAAAAGAATGCGGATATGATAATAAATATTAAGCAAATGAAGGGCCACTTATATACTATAAACAAACCTTTGGGGTCCAAATTTTGAATCTTACTTCGGTTAATTCATTCCCATAAATCCAAATATGCACATATTTATATCATTAAATTCTTTATTAACACATTCATTTTATGGTAATATATGCATCCTCCATTAACGCAATCAATTAAACAATCAATTTAACAAATCAATTAATGATATTACTCAATCGATAAAAAAATCAATCAATTATACAATCAATCAATCAATTAACAAACCAATCTACCTATATATTTATTTATATTACTCAAACCAATTTTATTAATGTACAACTTTTAATACAAGGTAATTTCTAATTGATTCCAAAACATTTACACAACCATGAACCCTATGATATATTTTAAAATATGAATACTAATAAGTGCGTTTGTATACACTATTCGAAAATTCAGTTTTTCCGTTATATAAAATTATACTTATTCAAAATGAAAATTTTTCTTTATACATCTCAAAATAGGTAATTATTTTAATTGAAATGTTCATTCCATTTTGACAAAAAAATGCAAGTTCTTATATTAACTCATTGATTACAATTTAATTTATGTTTCCTTCAAATTGAAACATTTAAATTAATCTAATTCCAGCTCATTTCATTACTAATTTCAATGAATTCTAATTATATAACACTGTTTATTTTCATTTATAACAATTCAAACATATTTTATAGAATTTCATATACAATAAAATTTATACAATATTTATAATGTAAATGTTTTATCTCATTGAAAATAAATTTCTCCAAGATACATTTCAAATAACAACTTATGTTATTCTTTCATTAAAACTTTCATTTAATTCGTTTTTTTAACTTCAACATTTGTTGTTCGATTAGAGATAAACATTCATTTTATTCTTTTTCAAATGTTCAATCGGTTATTGATAAACTTTTAAATTGTTTTTCTTTGAAATCATATTTTCCATGTTAAACCCAATATCTATATGCTAAAATAATTCCAACATTTAATTACAATTGTAATAAAACCCATTCATTATATATTTAAATTTCAAACAAATCCTTTATTTATTGACTATCATATTTCCATCTCAAATTTTAAATGTAAATTATTTCACCAATTATAGTATTTATTTCAATTTCTTAAAATAATCCTTTTCTTACACTTTGAATCCAATTTATTTTAATAAGTTTCCAATTAAACGGATTAGATTCAATTTCAACTTTACACATAAGTTTAGATTATAATCAATTTAGTATTCCTTTCTTAGTTATTACTTTACATACTTCTCGTATTAATTTCACAATTAATCATAATTATTAAAGTAACGCTTATAATAAATACGACCCTATAATTACTCAACATTTAAACGAACGTTGTTTCATTTTCCATTAGTGTAACATTTATTTATTTTATTATCACTCATTACAAATTCTAATTCCATTAACAAATAAGCAGGTAATTTATAATATATGTTACAAATGTTCAATTAATCACTATTCATTATCATTGACTTTAATTTAGCATTACTTACCTTGCATTAACATTGTTACTTAAAATCCCTATCCAATTGCAATTAATATTCTAATGAATACATTACTCCTTTCCGTTATGTTATTAATTATCATCAAGGCACATCTAATTATCTTTATTGGTAAATGAGTGAATTTACTAGTAACCCACTATTATAACCTTTAATATACCTGTATATTTATTCTTCACAACAACTACTACCTATCAATATTATTTCGCCCCTAAATACAAAATTTGCAATTGTTCTTATTATCATATTCCATTTACTAAGTCATAAAATTTGAATTAATTTATTAAATTGAAACGTTCATTCAAGTTTATAAATTATTAACTTGAAATAACGTATCCCCAATTAAAAATCAATTACTGTAACAATGTGTTCTTACACTTACAAATTTAATGCCTACCCTATATTTTCCATATTCACATTATATCCATGTACAATACTTACACCATTTTATTTATTGAAATTTTGTTCATATTACAAATAAATAGGCTTTAATTACCATTCATATATTTTATTTTAGCCTTCATTCCAATATTAATTTACCCCTTTTATTATTTCTATTAAAAATTAATTACAAAATCCTATTAAATTAACAAATTAAATTGTCGAAATTTACGGGTCGTTACACTCTCCCCCACTCAAAATTTTTCGTCCCCGAAAAGGAAAAGAAGGGAAACGAAGGACTAAGAAATCAATATACCTTATTCAAATATTAACTTTATAAACAATTAAATTTAGAAAATTAGTTAATTTAGATAAAATATCTCAATTTATAACCATTAAATCTTTTTATACTTAAATTACTAAAGTTTGGTAAGCATTTTCAAAATATTTCTAAGTTCAAAATTTACGGAAAATTTTGGCCGAGTCTCCTTTGTACGGAGAGGCTCGGAAGAAAATATAATATTAAATATAACAATTATATTACATATATTATCCAAAATATTATATCCCAACCCGGGAAAATATATAAAATAGCGCTATAAACCATAATCCGAAACGTACCTATTTGTCGGGCAATTTACGCTTAATTTATGGAACCAAAAGCAGTAGCAATTGCTTCCATAACCTGCATTTCACTTATAAAATCTAAAAGGGTGACAATTTATATAAAGTGAAATATTTAAGTGGCTTCAATCACTAACAGCAAATCAATACAACAACCATCAATTTCACACCCTGCATGCATAACAAATACAAAACAACCATTCAATCAAACAAACAAATAGTTGTTCGGGTTCAAAACTTTTACATTGTACGGAATGAAGAATAAACTACTAGCACATCATTTACTCAACAGTCTTAGATAAAACTAAATAGATTATTCATTCACCCAAACCCAAATTTCAAAGTATCTTACCCAAACAACTATAACCAATCAACAATACAAATCAAATTTACTTATTATTAATTTTATTTCATACATTAGTTGTTTGTTTTCCTTTCTTTCATTCATTTAGTGATTACTTAAATTTTTTTCATTTATTACTTACAATATTCAAATTTTTTCATTTTAATGTCATGTAAGTTTCTTCTTTTTATTCATTTATTTATTTCATTCCTATTCAATCGAATTCTTAGTAGGTAAATTCATTAACCTAAGTTTATAGTCAAAAATTTTCTTATTTTATTCAGAATTAACCTCAACCTATTCACTTAAGTTTATAATTGCTTACTTACAATACCTACTTTCCATTATATTCAATTAGTATCGTTCAATTATACTTAATTTTATACAACTACACATCAATTCTGATTTATTAAGGAATTTCATTAATTATTTTCATTACCTCAAGTTAATTACTTTTATAATATCTATCACATTTTCTTATTAACATTTTCAACTTTTTATATCTTTTGGTAAGTTATATATATGCCTTTAAGAATGTAACTGAAAGTTATACAAGTTTTCCATTTCCTTTAATTAATTCATTGTTCAATAATACTATCCGTTGCTTATATAAGTTACAATTTTAAATTCCTTTTTATTTCCTTTATAACTTAGCCTTAAATCTCTTACCTAAATTAGAGGTTTCAATTATTAATCACTTACCTTTCATTTCACTACAATAATTGAAACAATTAATTAATGGAAATTTAAGAATTTAATACCGGGTTAAATTTCAATTTATTTTAAAATAATAGATAAATATATTCTTACACTTATATATCTCTAATTATATTTAAAACAATTCAAAATTTATATATTTTTTTCAAAAATGAATCTGCAGTAAGACTACTACAGTGGCCTTCCCCCTTCGAAACTCGAAAATGAAAGTCGATGATGCGGCCGCCATCACCGAAATTATTTTCCAGCGACAAAGAGGAAAGTACAAAACTTATTTTCTCCAAAATCATCTTTAAAACAATTCTTCTGAATTATAATAAATATTTATATCATAAAGTACTTATAAAAAATATTATTATGTTTAAAAAAATTTCGAAAAATTTCAAAACCCCCGGATCTTAAGTTCTAAATTTCCAAATTTCATTTATTTTATTTTTCAATCTTATTTCTATTATTATTTATACACTTTATTACCTAACAACCAATCTATTACAGCCAAATACAGATATCATTTGAATTTTTTTATTTTATATAGAAAATATAATAGGCAAAATTATTTCATTCACCTATATTAAAAACAAATATTATGTCGGTCTGTCCTATTAAGTGTTTAGAAATCCCTATTGATGTCATAGCGTCCCATGCACCAACCAGAATTTATAAATACAAAACGGAACTGATTAACACAATATTAAAACCTTTTTATAACACTAACAAATACGCTCTCTCATATATATACACTCAGCGACTCCCATAGGGTATTACTACCCTATTAGTAAAGAGTCAAACCCCACAAAACTAAGGTTTATCACTAAACTAAAGCTCTGATACCAGCTGTAACGTCCCGCCATTTCGCACGCTTTAAATCGACACAAGTGCCAATTCAAACATACGGGAGGGTGGATTGATATGGGGTAAATAAGAAAAATAGAAAAGAGAAAAAAACTAAACAGAATCTCACAGCGGAAGGATAAAATATAATAATAAATATATAGTTCATAAAACTGTTTACAAAACATTTGATTCTTCTTTATACAATAAATATCAGAGTTCACATACCAATAAATACCAATGCAGCGGAATTAAATAGTGTAGTGGAATAATATAGTAGATAGTAATAATACAAATCTTCGTCTTCGTCCTCCAGAATAAAATCTTCAAATCCTGAAACGCTCGGACTGACCCGAGCGAATTGAAAAGACAAAACAATCGAGTCAGAACTAAAAGATCTTATGTAAGTTAAATCAACAGGGATAAATATAAGTGCAGTAACTTAAAAGATGCTCGGGATTCACATCTCTTAAGGATCCGTTAAACTATTTACTATGTAGTATATTTCGCTATTATAATAGTGTCTAATTGTAAAATAAACTTACTTTTAAATAGCTTAAGGAGTTACCCAATCTCCCCCTTAACACAATAATAGTCCCAGTAGTCCATCCAATATCATAGTCCCTCCTGATCGGGAAGCCACCAGAGGATACCACACAGGCTATGGGAGAAATCCAAACTCGTACAAGGCGTGAAAGGGTAGGTGACACGGCACAACTAGGCAATGCCAGGGTAGATATACCAATTACGCTTCCGGGTCGGTGGTAACGCGTAGCGCGCAGCTAGCGCCCACCTCGAACAAACTCCCCCAAATCAAAGAAATCAAAAGTAAAGCTGACCACCGAATCAATCCAAAGTTAGAGTATAGTATCGAAGGGAAGTGTCCGATCAAAGGTGCTACCTTATTAACCCGTCAATCGCTTCTGTTTTAGCCACCTTATGCCAACTCACGGGAGTTGGGTCCACGTATTTACCTTACAGGAAACGCCGCCACCAACCTACTTCATTCTGGAATCTCCACCGCGTACACGGTTGTTAAAGTGGTTTTCGGAGTTGGTAGAGAGTATGACAACTTCCGATCCCGGTCTCTTTAACAACCAACCGTTATTATAACACCGCGGTCTTTAAAAATAGTTTATACTTTAAAAACCAGAATAAAATTTACCATTTCAAACCCATAAATATGATATCATTTCCATTTCCAAAACAAATTCATATTGATATTATTCTTATAAAACCCAAATCAATGATATCATTTATTTCAAATATATTTCTCTTCCAAAATCATACTGCTTTAAAAATTTTAATATCTGGAAACCAAACATTTGAATTATAGCTTTCCAAAACATAATACTGCGAAATTCATAGCTTTAAAACCATAACTTCTGAAACTTGAATGGTTTGGATATTCAACAGTATATAGAATAAAATAGTTGATTTTCTATTACTTTATAAAATAATTTCTGCAACTTCACAATTTATCTATTTAAAATTTTAGGTCTAAACCCCATAAATTTAGATTCATCTTTAGTTTCAATAAAACACGTCGATTTCAATATATTCAAACTTCGAGTATTTAATAATTGCAAAACTAAGGTTGGAATTTATATTCAACAATTTATTATCCTATTATTTAGTTTTGGACAGTCACAAAATAAATCCATAAAATAAAACTCAAATTTCTAACAATTTAATATTTCCTTCAATTTAATTATATCAGAAATATTCATTTAATTTATCTTGAATAAAAATCCAGTTATAAATACCATACCTTTAAAATTTCCAAGATTAATAACTTTACACCAACTTGTGAAGTTTAATTTTTAAATAATCCCAATTCCAAATAAATTTCCAATTTAATTTCCAATCTTAATTGATTTGAACTATTTAAAACTATATACACACACACACACACAAAATATCTTAAACCTGTACTTAATCATAAATATAAATTATCAAACTCCATTTTTCAACTTATTTATTTCCATTTAATAAATTCGTACATAGCTTAAATTCAATAATTTAACTATATATGTATATATAAAATAAGATTTTATATAAGATCAAAATTAATATTTATTAAACCGCATCCTATCCAAACCATAGAAATCATTTCAAAAATAATTTTATATACATACCGCGTTGCCTGTATAAAATTTTCTATCCTATGGTCAAGTGCTACGGATATTTATCATTTCAATCCGCAAATTTAAAAAAAAAAACAAAATGCGGTTGTATATCATTTCAAATCGCAATCCCGAATGAAATGAGAATGCATAATACCTTGCAGTTTATATAATATAGAACACACCATCCATTCACCCAATATCAATCATCAACCAATTTTATTTCAATCATCATCAATTTAAACAAACATCAATAGAGCATATAAAATATAACAGGTATCAACGAACAGTTTATATTCAAAATAAATAAATAAATAACTGTTTAACTAGCAGTTTATATGAAAAATAAATAAATTTTAACTGTCAATATATATGCAATAATAAAATTAATCAACAGTTAAATTAAATAAATGCTATTTAACCGAGATGATGAAAAAAATATGCAAAACAGTCATAAATAAATTTCTACTCATATCTTAAATCAAATTAACAGACATAGGAAATTTTAGAAGTTGTGAGTGGGTTAAAACACTCACCTTTTGAATTTAAATTGAATTTAAATCCAATTTAAACTCAAAAATTGGACAGTCTCCAAATCCGTCCAAACTACGGCCAAAACGTCAGAAATTTCAATACGATCCTAACAAAAAAAATCTCGCGTGAAACGGAGTTCGTAAGAGAAAGCTATATGCATTAATGGTGATTGAAATTTCAAAAAAAAAAGAATAGAAATAAAAGAACGCCTTCAAGCGCCACGTCATCCCCCTTTCTTTCCCTCTCTCCCTCACGCGTTTTGCTTCCAGATTTTTCTGAGGAGTTTGAATTTTAGCTTTTGATTTGGTTTGGAATTTTTATTTGGATCTTAGATTTATTTGTATGCCATTGATGAGGAGAGAGTTGAGATGTACGTACAGAACAAATGAGAATTAGGGAGGCTAGGGTTTATAGCAGGATATTTATAGAGAAAGTTGAAAAGAAAGAAGAAAGTTTGAACTAGAATAAAATTTGAAGAAGAAGAATATTTTAAGAGGAAGGAAAAATTAAAATGAGATATGATAAGGAGATTTGAAGAATAAATTAAGGCTGCAGGAATGAAGATAGAAATAAATGAAAAGCTAACAAAGTATATATAAACCAAGTAAGAATTGAATTATAAATAAAAATATAAACAGCCTTAGAAAACGGTACTGTTGAAAGAGGTAAAGTAAAGGAATAAGTATATAAATGAAGATAAAAATAAATCTTCCGTTTTCAAATATGAAGCTTCAGGAGAATGAATTGCCAATAAAAGAAAGCTATAAGAACTTATAATGTGTAAACAAAATGAATTTAGAAATAAAGAATATTAAATGTTAATGACATGGCATGAATAGTAATTTGGATGTCATTGAAAAAAACTTCAGGAAAACTACTTGTAATGGAGCAAACGAAAAAGAAACAAATGAAAAGAACGAGGCAGTTATTAATTAGAAATCAATCATATGAGGTTACTCTAAATTAATAAGAATGAGTAGTTTAACAAATGGATGCTCAAGTGGAACCTACATGGATGACTTGGAACGAAAGAAAAAAAGAAAGAAAAAGAATGCGGATATGATAATAAATATTAAGCAAATGAAGGGCCACTTATATACTATAAACAAACCTTTGGGGTCCAAATTTTGAATCTTACTTTGGTTAATTCATTCCCATAAATCCAAATATGCACATATTTATATCATTAGATTCTTTATTAACACATTCATTTTATGGTAATATATGCATCCTCCATTAACGCAATCAATTAAACAATCAATTTAACAAATCAATTAATGATATTACTCAATCGATAAAAAAATCAATCAATTATACAATCAACCAATCAATTACCAAACCAATCTACCTATATATTTATTTATATTACTCTAACCAATTTTATTAATGTACAACTTTTAATACAAGGTAATTTCTAATTGATTTCAAAACATTTACACAACCATGAACCGTATGATATATTTTAAAATATGAATACTAATAAGCGCGTTTGTATACATTATTCGAAAATTCAATTTTTCCGTTATATAAAATTATACTTATTCAAAATGAAATTTTTTCTTTATACATCTCAAAATAGGTAATTATTTTAATTGAAATGTTCATTCCATTTTGACAAAAAAAAAATGCAAGTTCTTATATTACCTCATTGATTACAATTTAATTTATGTTTCCTTCAGATTGAAACATTTAAATTAATCTAATTCCAGTTCATTTCATTACTAATTTCAACGAATTCTAATTATATAACACTCTTTTCTTTTCATTTGTAACAATTCAAACATATTTTATAGAATTTCATATACAACAAAATTTATACAATATTTACAATGTAAATGTTTTATCTTATTGAAAATCAACTTCTCCAAGATACATTTCAAATAACAACTTATGTTATTCTTTCATTAAAACTTTCATTTAATTCGTTTTTTTAACTTCAACATTTGTTGTTCGATTAGAGATAAACATTCATTTTATTCTTTTTCAAATGTTCAATCGATTAGTGATAAACTTTTAAATTATTTTTCTTTGAAATCATATTTTCCATGTTAAACCCAATATCTATATGCTAAAATAATTCCCACATTTAATTGCAATTGTAAAAAAACCCATTCATTATATATTTAAATTTCAAACAAATCCTTTATTTATTGACTATCATATTTCCATCTCAAATTTTAAATGTAAATTATTTCACCAATTATAGTATTTACTTCAATTTCTTAAAATAATCCCTTTATTACACTTTGAATCCAATTTATTTTAGTAAGTTTCCAATTAAACGGATTAGATTCAATTTCAACCTTACACATAAGTTTAGATTATAATCAATTTATAACGTATTCCTTTCTTAGTTATTACTTTACATACTTCTCGTATTAATTTCACAATTAATCATAATTATTAAGTAACGCTTATAATAAATACGACCCTATAATTACTCAACATTTAAACGAATGTTATTTCATTTTCCATTAGTGTAACATTTATTTATTTTATTATCATTTATTACAAATTCTAATTCCATTAACAAATAAGCAGGTAATTTATAATATATGTTACAAATTTTCAATTAATCACTATTCATTATCATTGACTTTAATTTAGCATTACTTACCTTGCATTAACATTGTTACTTAAAATCCCTATCCAATTGCAATTAATATTCTAATAAATACATTTACTCCTTTCCGTTATGTTATTAATTATCATCAAGGCACATCTAATTATCTTTATTGGTAAATGAGTGAATTTACTAGTAACCCACTATTATAACCTTTAATATACTTGTATATTTATTCTTCACAACAACTACTACCTATCAATATTATTTCACCCCTAAATACAAAATTTGCAATTGTTCTTATTATTATATTCCATTTACTAAGTCATAAAATTTGAATTAATTTATTAAATTGAAATGTTCATTCAAGTTTATAAATTATTAACTTGAAATAAGTATCCCTAATTAAAAATCAATTACTGTAACAATGTGTCCTTACACTTACAAATTTAATGCCTACCCTGTACTTTCCATATTCACATTATATCCATGTACAATGCTTACACTATTTTATTTATTGAAAATTTTCATATTACAAATAAATAGGCTTTAATTACCATTCATATATTTTATTTTAGCCTTCATTCCAATATTAATTTACCCCTTTTATTATTTCTACTAAAAATTAATTACAAAATCCTATTAAATTAACAAATTAAATTGTCGAAATTTACTGGTCCTTACACTTCCCAAGCCAAGATTGTGAAGTGGAAAAAGAGCATCCAATGCTACCATAATTAAGCTCTTCTTCGATATGCTTTTCACACTGGGCAACCTAGCTTGCTTATGACTAGGCCCTGCATCATCTTCAATGTCATAATCATCCCCAAATCCTATAAAATGCTACAATCTGACTCGTAAAGACTGAAACTATATCCTGATTATTGGGCTTTCTCATGCTTCTCATTGCTTTTGATTGGATGGACTGTTCCATCTTAGGGTTCGCAGAGCTTCATCTTGGACGCTAAGTGCGCAAATCATACAATTTTGAGAAATTGGTAGTGATGAGAAAGATGATGATTCTCATGCGGGAATAGCTTAAAGAATTAAGTATTTGCTCTAATCTTCTGCATACACATGAATACCAACTCAATAATATTAAATGTTAAAGATACTTAAATTATATAAGAAACATACCAAGTTCATCTCACCTCAAGTCCCACTTAGATCAGTACACAATGTAAAAGTCTTCATTGTTGAGTTAGAATGCGGTGGTGTGGCGCTCAATGGGTAATGAATTCTTCTCTGATAAACTATAGTTGAATTCAAAATCATTAAGGTTCTAAGATTATATTTGGTAGTGGTAAGGTGAAAACATTATTGTAGTTAGGAAGTGGTGTTAAATTTGAACGATGTAAATCTATTCCAAATATTAAAAGAGAGAAGAAATTAATTGATTCTCACAATCAATTAAATATAGGAAACAAATAGAAAAATAATCAATTAATGTCATAAGATATATTAATTGATATGAGAAATCAATCAAATAAGGATATACGTGGAAACAAATACCAATATGCTAAATTTGTGTTGAAATCAAATCAAGTAAATTTGAAAAGTTTTCATCCTACTTCCAGGGCAATCGTCGTCCTTCCACCTATATATATGAAGACATTTGTTCATCTTTTCCACACAAGATGATAAGAGAGTTCTCCACAAAATATCTTCAATAAGATCCTTAATTCTATATCTATTATAGGGTGAGAAATTTATATTGAGTGATTTATGTTCTTCTCAATTGTACTCCCTCTTGAAGTGAAGAAGAATAAAGGCTGTTGGGTCCGAGGATATAGGCATAGCCAAACCTTGTTATATCGATGTGCTCTTTCCTTTTTGTCTTTTACCTATAATTTAAGCTCTTGAATTTTCTTTTTATTCTCTTTGTTGGATTGAACTTGTTGAGATTGTCCATAGACTAGATTATTGGGTGTTCTGCTTCCGCTGCACTACGGTTTGGTATTAGAGCTTGTTCCGTTTGAAGACTATTTCAGCCATGTCTAATTCTACAAAGAATAGCACCGTAGTAGCTCTACAAATTATGGAGTCACTAAATTTAATGGAAAGGGAGATTTTGGCACATGGAAGATGAAGATGGAAGCGATATTGAAGACAGAGAGGACTTTTAAGGTTGTCTCAGATTTAGAGAAACTGAAGAAATTAGTACCCGAAGAAATTAAGGAATTGAAGAGGATGTTCTTATAATCATCTATCTTAGCCTTTCTGATGAAGTACTTAAAGAGTTTTCTTACGTGAAAACTACTAAGAATTATGAGATGCTCTTTAGAAAAAGTTCTACGACAAGTCTCTTACCAACCGCATCATTCTACATTAAAAACTTTACTCATTCAAGATGAAGCCTGGAACCGATGTATTAGCTCACGTGGATTCTCTAAACACACTTGTTATGAATCTTTGAGCAGATGAAGTAAAAACTAAGGATGAAGAATAAGCTGTCATTCATTTATGTTCTTTGCCTGCATAGTATAGCATCTTTGTTAACTTTGTGATCTATGAGCGCTCTTTTTTTGCTTGGAGGATGTGAAGACAAATTTCCATAATGAGATGTTGAGGAAAAAGTTAGAAAACATGAGCATGGAGAATAATTCCAAAGACCTTATTACGCAAAGGAGAAGAAGTAAGAGTATACCTAAATATGGTGGAGATAGAGCCAAGTCAAGATCTCAATCAAGAGGAGCTCCGAAAGGAGTTTGCTATTAATATAGAAAGTCTGGACATTATATCTGCAAGTTGCCCCAAGTTGGAGAATAAAAACAAAGCCATTACCCAAAAGATTTTAGCTTTTGTACTGGAGACATCAGATTCGAAGAGCGATTCTAGCATTTTTATAGCTTCTGCCTCTTTTATGAAGAGTACTATGTTGATTATTGACTCTGAAGCATTCTATCATATGACACCTGATAGACGCCTTTTTTCCATTTATACTCAGTTTGATGGAGGAGGGATTTTCGTGGGAAATAATGTTACTTGTTGCATGAGTGGTATTGGAACAGTGAAGATCATGATGTTGGATAGTGTTGTTCGTACTTTATGTGATATCAGGCATGTGCCTGATTTGAGGCATAGTTTGATCTTTGGAGCATTGTGCAATCTTGGCTTTAAGTGTGTAATAGAAAAAGATTCAATGAAAATTACAAATGGCTCATTGATAGTGATGAAAGGGGTAAAAGTTGGAAATCTATATTAGCTGAAGGGTACAACTATTGTTGCGGAGTCTTCTTCGGTTGTTGACTATATTGATTCTGATTCTACCAGATTGTGGCATTTTCGTATGGGACATATTGGAGAGCGCAGTTTGAAAGTGTTGAGAAAGCGAGGTTTGATTGATGATGTACATCATTCAAAACTTGGCTTTTGTAAGAGATGCATACTTGGAAAGCAGACAAAGTTTTCTTTCGATATTATAGAGCATAAGTCTAAAGATGTTTTGGAGTATGTTCACACTGATGTTTGGGGCCCCGCACCATGCCTATCTTTTGGAGGAGCCGGATATTTTGTCTCATTTGTTGATGATTTTTCTAGAAAGGCATGTCTTTACTTTATGAAGTCTAAGGACAAAACTTTTGACAAGTTTCACGGTTGGAAATCTCTTGTTGAGAAACAATTGGGAAAGAAAGCGAAGGTTCTTCATTCAGATAATGGTGGTTAATTCACTTCTCAAAAATTCATCAAATTTTGTGAGTCCGAATGAATCAAAAGGCACTACACTACACTAGGGGATCCTTAGTCAAATGGGGTTGTAGAGAGAATGAATCAGATTTTATTAGAAAGAACTCGTTGCTTACGTATGACTGCTGGATTAAAGAAGAGATTTTGGGCAGAAGCATTATATACAATGGTTTTCCTCATCAACCTTACACCTTCTACCGTCATAGATATAAAGATTCCTGAAGGATGGAAGGGAGAGCCTATTTCATATTCATTTTTCAAAGTGTTTGGCTATCTAGCTTATGTGCATAAGAGCAAAGGGAAGTTGGATCCAAGATCTCGCAAGCACTACAACAAAACAGTCTTTTTACAACGGGCAATGCCCGTTGTAATATGGTTTTCGCAACGGGCATGTGCCCGTTGTAATAGGCCTCGTTGTAATAGATCCACCACATTTTACAACGGGCAAAGCACGTTGTAAAAACCGTTGCAGTATACCTTTTACAACGGGTTATGACCGTTGTAATAGACTCTAATACAACGGCCATAACCCGTTACAATAGACTAACCATACTAGTTGCATTGCCTGTTTCACAACATGCATTGACCGTTGTAAAAAGCATATTTAACAACGTGTTGTGACCGTTGTAAGAAGCTCATATAACAACACACAATGCCCATTGCAAAATAAATGCAAATTAAAAAAAAAATACAGCAGCATCCATGCAATACATCCATACTAATACTAAACATTTCATACAAACCATAACAGTACAAACATCTATAAACTGCAAATCGATTACAAAGCTGATACATTGAATATTGTGGATTCAAAGTTCAACTATACCATAATATTATAGCGAAGGATTAAGAGTATTCGCTATGATTTGATAATAACATTAAAGGTTAAAATAAATTTAAACAGAGGATTTTAAGCTAAAGACCGTGCTGCAGTGATAATGATTACTGCTTGTGTTTCACAATACATACAAGTTATGCTGACCAAGCATTACAACAATTTAATACAACAATAAGCATCTACAAAGCTAACAATTACTGGCTTTTTGATGAAGTCCTCTTGGTCAGTTTATAACTTACCATTCTGAGTATTTTGTAAAACCAAAATGCATTGACCAACTGCAATCCCATTGCCATCATCTGTTAATTCATATCAAAGGAAAATAATGATGTATGACCCGATAAAATTATGCAAAGGATAATGCAAATGTCGCTTAGTTATTACCTTTGTAAATGTTGCATATTTTGTCCCTTTCTTCTTGTAATATATTTGGGTGTTCCTGTTAATAAAATATACACCTGATTAGTAGAATTTTACAATATAAATTTTGACTTTGTGTAAAAAAAGCAGAATTCGTTAGTTAAAGAACATAGCAAATTAATAGAAAATCACAGCATGAGCAAACTACTTTCATTTGATGCCTTTTATATACTTAAGGACCCTTGTAACCTCCTATAGAACTTTTTAATCTTTAAATATACAAATTAAGGGTTGTAAAATGAAAGTGCACAAGTAAACAAGCTAACAAATCCCTAACCACTAATCTTTCTTTTAAAAAACTCTATTGACGGGTATTGATAGGTCATAATCTGTTACAATTATATACATGTGTTACTTATTGTTAAAACAAATTAATCTGGAAGATGAATTTAATAGCATACCAAATGTTGATAGATTTAGTACTAGACAAGGATCAAACATGTGTGCATATAAACAAGCTACATTAAAATTGGAAAATGGATCAAACTATAGAATTGACAGCTTATGTTAACTAACTCATTTTATTACCTCTTAAATGCACGCACCCAAGTCACAACAACAATTACTTGTCTATGATGCATCTATATTGATATTAAAACACATTATTGTTAAGAAAATACTTATGTTGATTTTGGTCAAGCACAAGTTGTAAATAGAAAGGTGCAAAACTGCACAAAATACACTGTTTGAAATACCCAAAAATGGGTTAACATCAGAAAATAAAATAAATTTTTACACAGACACTTCAAAATTTCATTTGCGGATAGACCTATCCATGCTAGTAAGATGTACCAAAACCTAGCATGCACGTCATATAAACAGAAGGTATAGTAAAAACTAACAAGCAATAATAACATATATCGATATCACCTTCAAGCAGATGTACAGTCGGAGATGGGCCATCCATGATCAGCCATGGAGAAAGGCCATGCACCCTTAGATATATGGCGGTGCCAGTAACTAAGATCACCAGGGCAGTCTTCTAGAACCTATTAAAAAGGAGAATTTGGTTGAGACACCCAGCTTTGGGAATACAGAAGATCGTAAAAATAGAAATCCTACGTCTAAGCAAAAACAAACCTGGGAGTCCTTGACATATTTATGTGCCTTCTTGAGTGTGGTCCCAAATTCTTTGGAAAACCCGGTTGCAAGTATTGCTTGAGTAGCAAAAGCAGTGTCCCACAACTGGCTTTCATTGTAACCCTTTAGCGAAACCAAAAAAAGTGGTCAAATAATCAACTGGGGATGAGGACCAACATATTTAGAGTAGAAAACTTTATCAGTGTGCCTGCATTTTCATGCCATCTTCGGCAATCCAAATATAATCATTGATCCTAGGTAGGTGCAATTTGAAAGCCTCTGAATTTTGATCTTCCACCTAACAGCAAAGCATATTTAGAACCTGTCCATAATATCAAAATTGGTAGAACAATGTAAGCAGTTAGACTACATGAAAAAAGCATGTCTCAATTGTTGGTTTTCATTTGTAGAGATAAAATGAGCCACGCATATGTCTACAGAAATGATGGATTATGTGGATCAAAGAGGCCTAGCTGAAATAAGAATGATATTTTGACAAATATATCAGCATATCTGTATAATTCAGAGTATTTATTTTAGAGCTAAGTTGACTAGTATCAACAGAAATTGCTTCTTAGTTAATTAATTGTCTTTTTGCATCAACAGCTCAAAGTTCTCAAAGCTTCACAAATTCAAGGGTAAACTTATACAATGAACACCAGCTCTCTATATTTGTTTGCCAAAATTAGTTTAGAATATATATTTTTTCAATTTACCTTATTAACGGGGCCAATACAAGTATATCGAGTATTTCCATCTTCATAATGAACATGCTCCATAACAGTTTTTAGAGCTTTCTCCCTTAACTTGCTACCAGGCCAGCGCATTAAAATAGGTTCCACACCTTTATGTAGAGTTGGCCAAAGAATATCTTGTATTAAAGGATGGGGATAGTACAAATCTTCCTGCATCAAATCAATCCAAGGCCTGATAAAATTGTTTGATAAGTGATTGTAAGTGCTAATCCAAGACAGCAACTTCAACTCCTAAAATGATACAAGCCTGCAAATAGTGATAGTGACTTTTCTACCCAGTCATATAGATTTTGTGAACATGTCATGTGAAATGTCATGTGATATTATGTGAACATGACATTTTAAAGGAGTTTCTTAATGGCATGGAATGGAATAGTATAAGTCATTATCCAAATCTTCACTATCGTACCCACTGTAACTACAAGTAATTTTTTTCCCTTTGTTATCAAATAATGATTGATTATTAATCAATAAGGTAAGACAATTAGATTATTCAAAGACCATTTTTATAATCTATAGTATTTATCCCCTCCCTTTTCCTACAAAACTAGCATTTATTCGACAACCTAACAAATTAGAATAGATAATTGCTTGTGGGAAAAACAGAAATCCAAAAATGAAGAAACTTGCATGTATAAATGTATAGAAAACAGTTATTTTCAGGAAACAAGGGAATCACATGTAATGTTATAGTTTAATGGATAAAAATCAATGAAATCACATTGACACAAATGTCTTCATATAAGAACATATGAGACAAAGGTCAGTTAATCACCTTTGCACACTGGTTACGTGCCACATTCGGATAGTGGTAATACGTTTATACAAATTGTAGCATACTACAAATTTATGAGATATCTACTGATACAATGTTAAAATAAATGATCTTAAAAGCTTGTCCCATCACATTGTGGTAAATTAATATAAGCATGCCACTCGGCCAAAAAATTTCTAGAAAAACATTTAAATTTCATTGAATTTATTTGATATGTATCTTATGTTGGACATAAAGCTGCACTCATAATACATGCTTACAAGGTCATACTTTTAGTAATGGAAAATCTGGTATTGGAGTTTAAATGCATTCAGTATCATCCAGAATTAGTATATATAAATCAGTTTTCAAATAATCTTACCAAAGCTGCAAGATCAGCGCTAGAAAGATCAAAGCAATCATGGCTACGCGCAATAGCATCCAAATCAACATCAGTAGCGATAGGCTTACAGCAAGCAAGCGCCTTAAGAATCAGACTCCCTTCACCTGCATTGGGGAATCCAACAAAAATTCTTTTACCAAATCTACCTGACCATAGCCAAGCATTGTCTATGGACTCCGGCCTGTCATATGTACATTATTAAAATAGCTTATTCAAATATATATACTCAAATGACATTGACTAGACACCTTGCCTCAGATAGCAGTAATATGTTCATGAAGGCAGACATAGTAATAATATGATATAAGGACCATCACCTGTTTGTGGCTCACAAAGACAGAGATACGCCGATTGTTATCACCATCTTCAAGCTCTATAAGTAGCTGGAATTATGAGGAAAGCCTGCCAAATCAGTAATCGGTGTAAAATGAATACGATAGTAGCATACTTAACAAAGCTCCCTCACCCCCACCCCAAAAACATGTTCTCGCTGAGCTACCAATGTATCTGCCTGCATTTTTTTACAAACAACATATGTAGGATTAGCATTAACAATGCAGTTATTATCTACCCATAAAGCATCGGGTTATATTAAGAGTTGAATTACATATTCTTCATTGTTTAAACATAATCGGTGCATATTTTGATGATATAAAATTTTGCATATTGAACGAGTGTACAATTTTGAAAGTACACAAAAAATACTTTATTATTTCACTGAGGTAAAAAGATGACACTGTTCAAAGGCAACTTATAGATAATTTATCGATATATACCTCATCAAAGAAGAGTATGCAGGGTGAGCATGTTCTCGCACGAGTAAATAGCGTTCTAATTGCTAGCCCATCTCTCCACCATATTTATTTAGAAGTTCAGAGCCCTGGTAATATAGAGCAATTTGATCAAATGTTCATATAGTTGGAAAAAGTTTGTAATTCGTAGCATATAAAGTAAGTGCAAAATTCTTTTAGGGAAAAAACCATGGAATGTTGTAGGAAAGGTGTGTCAATTTGGAGATGAATGATAAAGTGGATATGTACACAACAAGTGGTCTATTGAAAATTGAATTCAGGGTTTTATTAACATTTTAATCAGATTGTCAGAAGGCAAGGAATTATAGAAATATTCTATATGAAGAAATTTATGTTAGTTTATTCATAAACTTATGTTTATATCTATATTCGATATATCAGTGCATAAGGATTTGAATTATGAACTATAATACAAACAAATTATGTGCCACAAAAAAGAATTATGACGCAAAAAATATAATGTGACAAACTTTTTTTTTGTTGAATGTGAATCAAATGAATCATTCAAGTGGTGGGAGAATTTTTACCCTTTGTAGCCCAGAAATGTACCCCCTCTCATGAACAACAGCAATTTCGTCTACAGTAGCAGGTTGAAAATTTTGGATTTCCATCACCTCTGAGGCCCGATGCTGTAACAAAAAAATGGTCAAACTTTTGGAATATCCATAGTGATAAACTGGGTGCGAGATTTCACTAGAGATTTACAAGAGCGTTCAGTTTATTTAGGATTGCCGATTCTAGTGGTGGTTGTCGATTACATTATTCTCCATACAAAAAGGTAGATTAGATTGACAATCGAACAATTGACGAATTCAACTAAATTCAAAATAATCGACGAATTCAACTAAATTCAAACGAACGAACTCGACCTAATTGACAATCGAACAAAAAATCGAACGAACTAAATTCAAACGAACGAACGAACGAATTCAACAAAAAATCGCATACCGTTTTTGACAATCGAACTCGACCCAATTGAGGCTGCCGCAGGCAATCACTGATAGAGGAAAATATTCAAAGCATCGTCAACAAATTGAAGCGGCGCCACAAAACCCTAATTTATTGAAGAGGAACGAACGAAGAGCAGCTGCCATTTTTCTGATCAGGCCGAAGATAATATAAAAATTAACAGGAAATAATATTTAGTTAGGGCCGGCTCCTTTATATTATAAATTGGGCTGTTAGTTTTACATATTACAATGGACACCTTTTACAACGGGCATTTTATGACCGTTGTAAAGTTGGCATCTATTACAACGGACCTGAAGGGACCGTTGTAATAGCCTTCTTTTACAACGGGTAACCAATGCCCGTTGTAAAAAGGTTGTTGTATATGATATCTTTTACAACGGATCTGATTGGACCGTTGTAATAGCCTTCTATTACAACGGGCAACTAGTGCCCGTTGTAAAAGGGTATTTTTGTTGTAGTGAAGTGTATTTTTCTTAGCTATAGGAGAGGAGCTAAGGTTTATAGGTTGTGGTGTCCTACTATCTAGAAGATTGTTAATAGCAGACATGTTACATTTGATGAAAAGACTATGTTGAAGGTGAAGCCTTCTTCTTCTTCAATTAATGATGATGTTCCATTCCGAGCTATGTTTATACACTTGGCATAGGCCCCATGTTTTGGAGATCCAAGCTACAACCTATTATAGCTTTATCAACTATAGAGGCAGGGCTTATTTCTGTTGTGGAAGCAACCAATGAAGGATTGTATTTGTTACAGATTTTAGAGGATTTATCAATAATGCAGAAGACGACGGAGTTGTTTTCAGATAGTCAGAGCGCCATTCATCTTAATAAGGATAAAGCCTATAACTCACGGACAAAGCATATTGATGTTAGGAGTTTCTTTCTCATGCCTGAAGAAGAGAGAAATAAGATAAAGCTATCGAAGATACACACAAAGACAATCCAGCTGATATGTTAACAAAGTCGGTTCCAAAGGAAAAGTTTGAGCATTGCTCAAACTTGACTAGTGTGGTACGAGCTACTTAGCATCATGAGGGCGCTGACCCAACAACCAGTGTAGTTGATTGATTGATATATTTAAATCGAGATGAAGTGTTAAATTTGAACGATTTAAATCTGTTTCAAATATTAAAAGAGAGAAGATATTAACTGATTTTCACAATCAATCAAATATGAAAAACAAATAGAAAGATAATCAATTAATGTTAGAAGATATATTAATTGATTTGAGGAATCAATCAAACAAGGATATACATGAAAACAAATATCAATATGCTAAATTTACGTTGAAATAAAATTAAGTAAATCCGAAAAGATTTCATTCTTATCTCTGAGGCAAGCTTCATCCTTCAAGCTATATATACGAAGATATTTGTTCATCTTTTAACACAAGTCGACAAGAGAGTTATCCATAAAATATCTTAAATAAGGTCCATATTTCTGTATCTATTGTAGGATGAAAAATTTATATTGAGTAATTTATGTTCTTCTTATGTCGTACTTCCTCTTGAAGTTAAGAAGAATGAAGTTTATTAGATCCGAGGATGTAGGCATAGGCAGAGCTTGTTATATTGGTGTGTTCTTTTCTTTGCCTTTTATTTATAATTTGCGCTCTTTGATTATTTTTTTTTTATTCTTTTCGTTGGATTGGAATTGTTAAGATTGTCTACTCGCCGTCAAAAACTCTGATTTTTTACCGTAGAGGGGAGATGGATTTGGTTACAGTTGCTTTGGCAAACTTTTTACTGAGTTAATATTGTACAAATTTGACCCACTGCTCCATCACCGGAATCCAATTGCTTTCAACTTTTGGTAGACCACTAGTACTTCTTCGAATAGTTCACACAGTATATAAAGTTAGTTATTGTAGACATAATAATTTCATACTTTTATGTCATCGTATGAAGTGTAACACAATACGCGACCTTTTATACCTTTTTTCCACTATATATTCAACTGTAAATAATTTCAAAAATAAATTATACGCTGTAAGTTGAAAATTAATGAGCACACAAACAGTCTCTTTCCTATTTTTATATTAATTCACACATCTCTAGTATCAACAACAGCATCCGCAGCCTCGAAATGTCCAAACCAAACCCAATTTATTTATATCAATAATAATTATCGATAACCCCCTCTTCCTTTATAAATCCCCGCTTCCCTCCCTGCACCTAAAATCTCTCCTCTCTCAAATCATAGAACCGCAAACATTAAAAAAATGGAGTCTCCACAAACTTTCTTCTGCTCTGCTGCGCTCTGAACTTTGTCTGAACAGCAGGAAACTTATTTCCCCCCCTAGATTCTTGGGTTTTAAAGTGAATATATCTATTTAGAAGGCCTTTAGAGCGAAACGATGAACAGTGTACGAACGCCTTTCACAGCGTCGCAATGGCAAGAGCTGGAGCAGCAAGCTTTGATTTTTAAGCATTTAATGGCGGGAGTTCCGGTTCCTCACGAGCTTTTGATTCCGATTCGTAGGAGTTTCGAGGCTGCAATGGCTTCTAGATTTTATCATCACTCCGCATGTATTTTTTCTCAGTTTTACTGCTATACTTCTATTTTTAGTTAGTGTATATATTTGGGGCTTTTGCTTTCTGGTGCTTTTGCTTTCTGGTGCTTTTTTATTTCATATCAAATGAATAGTTTTAATGTTTTATACCTAGTCTAGTTGATTTTAGTTTTTTTTTTCGGGTAAAAAAATATTTTATCATTCTGAGAATGCTGCTTTGAGACGAGTATTTTAATGGGGTTTCACTGTTTACTATGTTATTGTTACCCATTGATTATTTATTATTTTTTAGTACTAGAAAATGTCAGTTCAAGTTCAAAGGTGTGTTTTTCTTGTTACATGGAATAATTATTTTATTTCATTATTATAACTTTTTTGTGCTTCTGGGTATTATGTTGCATACTGTTTTGCATAGATTTGTTTTAAATAACTGCCATACTTTTTTTTGTTCTTTGAAACTATGCACAGGTTTCTATAGATTTTCAAACTGATATTTTTCGGTTATTATACGATAAAAACACATCAAAAACAGAGATTTTTGAAACACTGTAAGGGCAGTGGGATATTAACTTTCATTTTATCAGAGTTACCCTAAATGTTTCAAATCTTATACCCAACTATATCAAATCTAAACTTTTGAAAAATATCCACGGTATATGTGGGAAATGAGGTGAATGTGATAAAAGATAACTTTAGGAGGTTAAATCTGTATCCCATTAACATTGGGGCTACATTAAAAAAATCCGTTCAACACGACGTATGTACATAATGACCACTCAACATAAATAGAGCTGTATGAAGCTGCAAGTCTGATTTAGTTTTTCCTTTTCTGATGTAAGTGTAATAATCTTTTGTGACTTGAAATAATTTGTATTTTGTTAATGTAAACAACAGTGGGTTACTGCTCTTTGTACGGCAAAAAACTAGATCCAGAACCGGGCAGATGCCGTAGGACAGATGGCAAGAAATGGCGTTGCTCGAAAGATGCGTATGCAGACTCGAAATATTGCGAGCGTCACATGAACAGAGGCCGCAATCGTTCAAGAAAGCCTGTGGAATCAGCCCAGAATTCTATTTCTCTGTCTTCGTCATCAGCCTCCTCTTCATCTTCCTCTACACTTAGTGCACTTACGTCAGCTAATTCAGGAAGTTTCCGGAACTTTCCACTTGTTTCTGCAGGGGTAGGCTCATCTCAGCTTTGTTTGGATAGTGGTGGTTATGGGATGGGTAATAGAGATCCCAGGTATATTCACTTGGCATTTTCAGTTATGATATTAAAACATATGTGAAATTAGGGAAAAAAGACAAACTTTGAAAGAAAGAAAATTAGACTAAAGGAAATGAAGTTTAATTTTAGACAAATACTCTTTATAAGTAGCATTATATTCAACTTTTACACTGTATAAAATGCTAGTTATATCTAACTTTCAGTTTTGCACTATGCAAAATGCTAATTATAACTAACATTGTCCTTCAGTTTAAAAAAAACTTGTTGTCAATCTAATTTTTTTTCTAAGTTTGTCTTTGTGCATATTTTCTTGTATAAAATATATTTCAATTGTGTAAGTTAATCTAAACACGTGTCATAGTGATCTTTTTTGAACAGAAATTTTCCTACAAACTGGAATGAATTTTGTAGCAAACTAAGGATTAAGGGCCAGCTTAGAAACAATTTTATTTTATTTAAACATCGAAAAGATTTTTAAGTTGTACTTTCGAGTAGGTTTAAGTGAATTACAAATAGTAGAAGTGGTTTTTGGGCGTTTAGGCTGGATATGTCAGGCAACTTTTGTTCCTTAAAATCTAAAATGAAATAGGAAACTATTTCTACTTGTTCCTTAAAAATTTATTGGCAATAAAATAGAAGTAAAAAAAAAAAAAAAAGCTGTCACCAAACGCATCAAGTTACATGAGTAATTTATAAGTTGATGATGCTAGACACCCTCTATATCTCTTCGAGAATGTACTATTCTAATCTACAAAAGGATTATCATCTATTTGTAATACACATATACTATTCAATCCTCAAGGTATACATTAAGAACCTATATAAATTATTTATATGTGTGTGTGCCCGTGCATGCTTGCTCCCATGTTACATAATTTTGCTTTAAATTATTAAAAAATTGTTAGATAACTAACTTTTATTTATTTGGCAATACGCAATTGAACTATTGAATGGTTTCACAAAGCAAGGTTTTGCTGAATGATCTTTTAATGCATACAGTACAATATGGTCGACTGAGCATGGTAATTTTAAATATAGAACTTAGTTGGTATTAATATTTTTAAGTATGGTATCAGGAAGAAAAATACGAGATGCTCTCGGCAAACAATAAATCAAAGTAAAGAAATCCATTACATAACTAGCTTTTTTTTTGTATCGAATACATTAATGTTTGGCAGCAGAACATGAAAAAGTCACTTCAGTAACAATAATTAGATGCTACATTTATTTGGTTGTTAAGTGGGCTGTAGATTTGCCACAAGGGCCCATCAAATCCAGGCATTTTTAATAAAATAGTATAGTCACCAAATTGGTATCTATGTAGATTTCATTACTCTCTTATACAAAAGGAAAAAAAAGAGAGAGAGAAACGGTAGCCTAAAATATAACATTTATTCAAATTGATAGATTCTTTTAACATTCATCTTTGTTATCGAATACAAACAAAGCTAATTGTCACATTGAAGACGCATAAATCGCTACTTAATTGAAAATGGTACTAAAATGTAAGGAAACACAGATGCAGACTGATGAAATATTAGTTACCCTTTTCATGTTAGACACCATTTTATATTATACTTCAAAGCAGTTCTGCTGCTCTGATCACTGCATCCTTTTTTCATGTAAAAAAATTAGTTTGCATGTACAGCTTATCCTTCTGAAAATGCTACCATAAACTAGCGCACTGACGAAGCTGAAAATTGTAGTATCAAATCATTGTAGTTGTATATTTTTCAAAATGTGTTCATTATTTAAATATATATACATGCTCTGAGCTTGCCTCAAATCTTCTTCTTCTACGTACCTGCTTTTGCAGGTCAGCAGTAATATATGTTTGATTATTGAAGTTCAGATACTAACACAACAGTAGAGATAACTGTTTTATATAATACTGTATCAGTTGACTGGTAATTTGTTGTTATCATCACACTAATAGGATCATCACACGACTTTTTAATGGTAGTTGAAGTTTAGTATACTATATTGTGGCATGTGGTTTCAGTTCTTTTTATGCAGTGATACTTTTGTATTGTAGAGTAACATGCATTGTGCGTGTTTACATGTCCTTAGCATTAAATTATTCAGGAGATATTTTTCTTTTCCCTAACTTATTACCACCTCAGTCTCTATATTTAATGGTGCAGTTTTTGATCTTTTGAACTTTGTTTACTTATTGGATGCGCACTTAATCATTTTAGAAGCGCCTTAGCTTTAATTTCTTGACCAGTTGTCATTAACCTGAATGTATTATCAAGTTAACCTGTGATCCCTTGACATATTCGACCTCTAAAAATACATAATTCAGGTACCCTTATGGAATCAAACCTGAAACAAACGAACGTAGTTTCATCTCAGAAGGTTCTGGAAGTGCAAGAGGCTTTATGGACTCGTCTTTCGAAAGCACATGGCGTTTAATGCCATCTCAAGCTACCTCATATCCGATGTCTAAAGAAAGCGGTTCTCTTCTGCAGAGCAACTACTCTCAGTATCAACCAATGCAAGATCTTGGTCAGGTAACCATAAGTTCGCTTCCTAAACCACAGCAGCTTTCATTTTTGGGAACAGATTTTGCTTCTTCTGACACTGGAAAGAATGAATGTCACTCTCTTCGACCTTTCTTTGATGAGTGGCCTAAAACAAGAGATGCTTGGTCTGATCTGGAAGATGATAGGTTGAATCCAACTTCATTTTCCACCACTCAACTTTCAATGTCAATTCCTATGGCTTCTTCTGATTTTTCAACCACTAGTTCCCACTCCCCTAATGGTAAATACTGTGTTTTACAATGATTTCAATCTTTTATTATGGATATATTTTCAATTTAACCTGTTTTTTTTTGGTTACCATCAGCAAAATATATCAGATGTTAAACTACTTGCAAATATACACCTTTTTTTTTGGGCAAGTATAATTATGTGGGCAATTTACTAAATTTAGTTGTCAAGGATGAACTAAACGTTCAAGTTTTTCCAATTTTTACAATGTACTAATTTAATTACTACTTTAAATCCGAAGGATTAAGTTGTTATCAAACACCTGAGAGTTAAGTTACTTATAGGCTAATATTTGTGTTAAGCTATTGCAAACAACTTTAGAATTGGTCTAGACAGAAATTTTTTCCTCCTCTTATTACTGTTAAACTATTTTCATTTTGTCTTTTTTTTTACAGATGATTGAAGGGAAAGGCTTTTATTTGAGGATCATTGAGTTACCTTATGTGCATGTAGAACTTGCGCTTCTTTTTAAGTAAAATTTAAAACTTGATTATGTTAATTATGATATTTGTAAGACAATGAAAACAGTTGCATGTACACTGCATGTATATGCAAAGTCTGAAACCTATCTAAAAAGAAAATCTTGTTGTTGAATATCTATGTTTGTTGAATAGTACAACAGCTAAGAAAGAGCTGGATACCACCATGAAAATGATAGTGTCCTACCATGTTGCTTTGTTTCTTACACAAGAAATTATTGAATGGTGTCTTTATTCTCTGAAATATATAGACGAGGAGTGTGAAACCCGAAGTGGCTATGTATTGACTACATATTATTTCTCCGGGACCCATTAATGTGTACGTATATATCTCATATGAATTGCTTTAATGCTGTCATGGTCTATAGATGCAATTTTTATTTTTATTTTTTTCCCTGAAATGAGACCTAGATTTGGTGTGTACTGTTTGGGGACACAATATTAGTTGTTGGAAAGTGACGGAATGTAGAGAGCATTGCTTGCCAGTTGAGCTATGTGCTCCCACTTTAATCTAAAAGCATGAATGTTTCACTTATGGGGAACTTATTTGTTTGTTGTACCGCGTTTTATTAAGGACAAATTTTGTTGCTGTTTTGGAGGGGTCGCATTAGAAAACAAACATAGATCTAGCATTATGAGCACTTCGTTCTGTATCTGCATGTTCGTACTAAATACTCAAAATTTTATTATGTTTAGAAGACTTTATATAATATGTTTTTAATTTACAGTCTTAACAGCAATATGTGGATACTCTATCTAACTTGACACAATAATCCTATTTTCTAAGGATTGCTTCCTTTATTTGTTTTGATGTTGAATATTGATAGCACCATACAAATTGTAGTGAAGATTGATGAAATGAAGAGAAAAATTAGAAGAACAAGTAATAGGGCATAATTTGTAAGAATTGGGAGTGAAAGTGGATGGAAAAGAAAATAGTGGAAATTAACATTCTGTTTCGTACAAGAAAAATCATTTTCAAGCGCGTTTTAAATTATACCTCTTTTTTCATTTTTGTTTTTTATTTTTCTTTTTGCTTTTCGAAAATTAAATCCAAACTGTAATCGCATGATTTTACGATCAATTTTTTTTTTTAAAATAGTAGTGTAAATATTATTAGTCTTTTTGACAAATATTTACAGTTCTAACTTCGCATACTTATAGATTTTTCTATAAGTTTGTTAAAAATAAAACGCATGAGTTCTTTTAGAACTTGTTTTAGAAGACATCTGTGTACTGTGAAACTTGAGGATATTTTAAAAATTCTCAAGAAAATAGCTGTGTTTTGATAGTTTTAAGCTATTTAAAGGGAGATACTATTTACAATCATCTAAAGCACCTTCTTACTTTCATTTATTTTCTTATCCAATTTACGGGTAGCAATTAGACCCGACCCCATAGACCCAGACCCGACTCGTGGGTCTCCGTTCTAGGCGGGTCGGATTTTGTCGAGTTCAAACTATACATTTCAAAAACCTTGATCCGACTCGATCCATCCTGACCCGATCTTTTGGGTAATAACACTAAAAATACATACATTCAATTGTTTTTTGGTCGGATCTTTTGGGTCGGGTTTCTTCGGGTCGGGTTTGATTAGGTCTTTATTGTATTTTTCACCATCCTGACCCGATCCAATGCCCATCGGATTCGGTTCGGTTCAGGTCTTTTCCAGTCGATTCGGTTCGGTTTTGCGGTTCTCTGTTCTAATTGCCAGCACTAATCCAATTAAATACTCCACTCATCTACCGGCACCAATCTTTTCGTATTTTTTTATTTTCTCAAAACCAAGACTAACTTCTTCTCTCTTCAAACAATGAATATAAAAATTTCCATCTTACTTTTCCTTAATCGATCTTTTTTTCTTCATTTAATGATTCATCAATACATATGAATCATACTAATTTGGTTGCTATTACGTTGTTGGCGACTTTGATTGATGTAAATTTTCCATATTTTTTTATAAATTGCGTGACCATGACTAAAAATACCAAAGCAAAAATTAATTTGCAATTCAAATTTGATGGCGGTAGAACATGAACCATCATTCATAAATATCTAATCATTATTATTCTGTTGTTCTTTCAATGAAAAACTAAAAACAATGACGTAACCAATTGTAAGAGCATCTACAACAAGGGTATACGTATTACATAATGTAACGTGTAACTTCAAACCTCTCTTCAATAAGACTGTAAATTTTGTAATCGATTTTGTAATCAGTTACAAATTCCAGTCATATGATTCAGCATTTGTAATCGATTTGGAAGCTTGTTTAACAAGTGCCCAAATTTCATGCTCTTGTTCAACAAGCATTAGGTAATAGGCGTTTGTTGAATAAGTGCTCGAAAATTTAGTTATTTGTTAAACAGTAGGTCAATAACGGGGCTAATATAGGCCTTTTGAGATGGACGTTTGTTAAAGAAGTGCATGAATATTAAGCGCTTGTTGAACAAGCTCTCATATTCATGCTTTTGTTAAATAAGCGCCTAAATCAAATAGCCGTTCGAAAATTTAAGGGGTTACCTTTTGTGACCCCTTAAAAATGTAATATGTAACCCATGAACCGTTGGAGATGCTTTATTTAGAATGGTACTACTATATACACTCACTAATACACTTTAGTAATATACTTCCTAATGCCACTCAAAATATATTACAAGATGATTAAAAAAATCATTCCAAACGCCTAGTTAGCGTAATAAATTTAAATTTCTAAAACTTTAGAGAGAACCACAATTTAATTTTATCTATCAACTTAAGTAATTGCATCTTGTCACGACTACATTGTCATTTCAAGAATTTCCATCATTTGAAAAAGAATTTTAAATGAAATCCTCTGAATTGTAGTATATTAAGGTTAAAAACTATAAAATCACTAAAAAAATTAATCAAATTTCAAATGATTGAAATTTGTAGAAAAAATAATTACAGCCTAAAATTTGAGCTCACAATTGTTGTAGAAAAAAAACATGAATGCTTCTTTTCTCAAAAAATTAAGAAAGGATGATAGGTGGATGCATAAGGCTGAGACAAATACTTTACAAAATATTGATGAGTAGGAAAAAAGGTGGGAGATAGAAGACGAAAAATAAATGTACATAGTAACACCCAATAAAAAACACAATGATATACTCAAATATTATAAAATATCGTAGAACTACAAAAATTGACAAAGCATTTTTACTTGCGTTATTCACATTATTTTCTTCTGCCATTATTGGTTCATAAAATTAAAAATAATCACATTTAAGGATTAAATTTCATTTAACTTTTACGTTGCTCAGTTACACATAATCAATCATGTGTACTTATAGATTCTCTTTTAAGTTCAAGATGAATATTTAAGTAAAATTTATGATTTAATTTTACTACTTAATCGACGTTAGTAAATGTTCAAAAAAGCATAATTTTGCCTTTTTACCGTATATTTCATTGTTGACGTTTAGGTTCATCACCTTTTTCCATACTTGTCAAAAAAAGCACAAAAATGCAGAGACAATGCCATACAAAACAAGGATTAATAAATTATGGTATACTGAGGTCACATATGATATTAGATGCAAGTTGGGCTATTTGAACAATGTTAAAAGATGGAGCAAACATTCCAACTTGAACAATTGGATTTCCCTTTCCATTTCTTTAATAAAAAAGTAAATGGCGGGGAATCACATTTTTATACGCGATTCAATTATTAGATAGCTTCTAATAAATCAAGCATCTCGGGCGATAGTTTGAATCATTTTGTGCTTTCATAATTTGGTTAAAGCATCAATTTTCTTTTACCAAACTATAAGAATACTGCTAACTCTGATGGGCATCTATCAATTGAGTCCTATTGTTAGAACATCTCCATGAGAGTTGTAATTTAGAGGAGGAGAGAAGAGGCAATAAAAGTTCCCAATTCAATTCACTTGCCGGAGGATTTTATTTCCTTATATTTTTATACATTATCTTCTTTAGATTTATTTTAATTGGTTAAAAAATACAGTACGAAATCGACACTAATACATCTTTGGTATTTACGTACAGTAGATCCAAGTGCCGGAGGTGTAGATTATCATGCAGTAAAAGAAAATAAAGATAGAACAAAATCTTATACGAATGAAATAACGTATATTATTTCAGCATATAATCTTTACTGCGAAAATTTTAAATACATTTATCAGAGTCTATCTTAACATCAATATGGAAAATTACAAATATATGTCCCTACAAATGCAGAATACAATAGTACATAAGCGTGGTGGAAATGGATAACAATCTTCAGAAGAATCTTCTAACTCCATGCTCCGAGCTCTTCCAAAGTTCTCTAAACAAAACCTAACTACTAGGTTGTTCGGAAAAATAGGGCATCCAAAGTTTGAGAGAAAAGAAAATAAACTCCAGGTTAGTTATGCGATTGGTGTGGGAAACTCAAAATACGGATACTTGAAAACAAAGGGTATCTCATAAGATCACGCAGTACATAAACACGTAACGAATTTTTACCTTATGATAACTAAAATATTTACTATGCAAAAAAAATCTGGGAATATTATTTTTAATGACTTTTATTGAAAACACTTTTGAAGTAAATATACATAATCTTAGCCGAAATTGTTGCATTATTAAATTCCATTATACTAGGTTCTACAATCAAGTCCTAAGACACTTATTGGAGAATGGAATTCCATATAGTGGCAGGTGAGGAACTACCTTCTGTAAAGTACATCTCTAGAGGGATGTACCGAGGATTGACAACTTTTGAAACCTAAGCACTAGGCAAGACCGAGCTACCCACATACCCAACTTGGTGGCGGATAGAATCGAATATGACATCACCCCAGTCGTAACTGACCTATCCGTAGCCACATCATACACAACATACTCGACATATAGAGAGTAATCTAGAAGGGTGAGGACCATATCCTTATGGGAGCAACCCACATAGCCTCATGGCGTTCCCTATCTAAGCCATTTTCAGGTGAAGAGGCCTGAGGTAACGATTACCTTTCACTAGTACATTCTACTTTGAATACCACACTGTCATTCCATGATCACACAACTGATTTCTACAAAAGTATAACTCTTGAGCTCGTATGTCTCAGGAAATGTTGTTAAGCTAAGAGAAGTTGCCTTCTCTGCCACCAAACAGATAATACGCTTATAGAGATCAATCTATGTGATTAGAAATGCATCGTTAGACATTCGTCCATATAAGTTGTCCAAGAACAGTGCAAACCGAAAGAACTCTCCTACCACATCCTTTCGGGAATCATCCCTAATGAGCAGCCCTTGCATCGAAGATCAAATGAAGATAATACTTCCACATATATATGATATGAGAAATTTCCTCCGAGGGTTAGTAAAAAGCAACCCTTCATTCAATCATTATCATTCCCTGTTTTCACCTCGAATACGTAAATTGGTTCGAAGTGGTTTCGGATAAGAATCACTCAAATCCGACCCTGGTTACTTCGAACTAATCATCGATAAAATGATGTTAGGTTCTTATCATTTGATTAATTACTTCCTTTTTATCAATATATCTTCTAGAGATATATCTTTAAACTATTACTTCTTAGTACATATAAAATCATTAAACCTCTCTTTAATTTTGGAAATACTAAACCAAAATCATTTCTCATAAATCATATTGCAAAACTTCATTGCGTAGAAAGGATTGATAGAAATTATATTAATTCTACTCAACATCAATTTCCATTCAATTTTTACTACCCGTCAAATAACGGTAAAATTACATTTTGAATTCACATGGATAGTGCGGGTTCCCTCCTCGGAATTTAATACTAAGTATAAGAAGATTATTTCTATACAATTCAAGTTGTATTAAATTTGGAAAAATTAAATCTTTTATATATGCCTTGTTTTCGACATTTCGAGCTTATCTATTTCTCGTCCAAGAAAAAGGACATGTGAGCCAGGGCACTGGTAGCTCCTGAACATCTAATTAGTTTAAGCACCTCATATTCATATCTCACAAATAGAAAAATCTAGTCTAGTGGTCAAGTTCTAGAGCCTAAATTAAATCACTTCACATTAACATCTTTTCTTTAGATGATTTATTTGAATTTATTTGAACCCCTTTAAATAAACAATAAAATCTCCAAATGATTATTAAAACACTTAATTAATCATTTGACAACATTTCTAAAAGATTTGAAAAGGAATACTTAGGTTTAAAGTCTTACTTCAAAGGTTATCAAAAGTGCTGCAAAAACTTCTGCGAATACTGCTTTTAAGGCTTATTTGATCAAACAAATTCTCGATCACTTAGAAATTCATTTTTATAACTCAAATCTCTTTTAAAATATTTTAAAATATTTGTAGAATTTATCTCATATTTTTAAAGAATTTAAAATATCATTTATAAAGAATTTGTCGCTTTGGTTTCTAAATCGCCAAACTACAACTATTTTGAAAATTTTACTTATATTTTAAAATCTACTAAACGAAATCTCGATCCTTTTCTTTTGTTCGAAAATTATGATTATAAGAATTTTAAAATTTTTTGTTCTAAAGAATTTCGACTCTGAATCCATTGTCCAAATTGTTTTAACTTTCTATAACGCCAAATTGCGAATTACCGTTATGCGATGCGCCTATTTTTTACTCTATTTTCATAACTTGTCTAAACTTCATCAAATTGGGCTTTATTATTTATAAAACATTTATAATATATTTTAAACCATTTTCAAGAGGTTTAACAAACTCATATACACCATTTTATTTATTAAAGGAAAACGATTTTCTTTGTGATATTCAACGTGTATTAAACGTGAATTGTTTACACATCCAAACAAACATATTATCATATCCAAAAATGGTTCACAATGATCACACCCAAGCATAACCAAACATATATATCATCATATTGTCAATAGAGTTTCTCACCTTCATTTTCACTCAAACTAATTTTAAAACAATTATAGTTCCGCTATCTCGAAATTAAACTCCATAGAATTGGGCTTTGGACCCTTGAAGTGGCTCGGCCTAGCCCTAGTGCTCACAGCCTTGGTTGGAGGAGGGGTATGGGCTTGGCATTGGTGAATGGAGGTGGTGGCCGTGGGTTATAGTGGAGGGAAGAAGTTGATTTGAAGTGGATTTAAGTGGATTTGCTAATACACACACATGTATGTATGTATGTATGTATGTATGTATGTATGTATAATTTAATTTCCTTTTGAAATAATTGTCCCATTATTTTGGCAAGAAGCCATGAAATAGCTAGAAAGTGGAAAAGAAAATGGAGAACAGGTGTTAGGAATTTATGAAGAAGGGGTGGGTATTTATAGGAAAACTTTGAAAATAAATATCCAAAAGTGCATGGACTAAAACACCCTTGACCACACAGTCCGATCCCCACCATGTGCTTGAGGTGGTATGGTGTAAGGTGAGTTAGTGGATGCTTTTGGGTTGCTCAAATGGTAAGAAAAGTAAAATATCTTATATTTGTTTGTTATATATATGTATAAATGTAAACGTGTGTGTGTATGTTTATGTGTTCATGTCGATGTTTTAAAGTGTGCATATGTGTGCTATATATGTGTACATGACATATAAATAAGGTTGCAACAATTTAGAATAACTTTCATTCGCTAAATCGTTGAAAATCGGAAAGTCGATTACCAGTCATATTCTCACTTATAAATTAATTTACATATAAATGTAAACAAAATTTGAAAACTTATTTTTTATCATTATTAATTAATTAAAATAATCATGTTTGATTTATAAAACCATATAAATAAATATTTAACAATTATGTACAAAAAGTTTATTATATCGGTACGAATTTTCTTATATTTTCAAATCAAGTGTGTATCTTTATAAACTATTATAAATGATCAATTATCACTTTATAACTAATGATAATGAATTATTATTATTTAAAAACAATTATTTTGGAAAATCATAATAATTATTAAATCATAAATCTGAATTTAAAATCATAAATCAATTATTAAATATAATATTGTTAACCAAAAAAATGGATCAACACCCTAATTTCAATATGAAAGCACCAGCTCTGTTTCTCAGGGCAAACAATATAGAAAATAAATGTAAAAAGAGCAGATATAGTTAAGAGATAAAAATATTTTTATAGTGGTTCAGCTGTTAACGAAGATTACGCACACTTTATAGCTTCTATTATTGATCAACTGCTATTACAAAGGAGTTTGGATTGCAATATTATTCTCCTTTCCTAGATTAGATCAAGCCATTACTGTTAGGGACAATAAGAGGATCTCAATTGTCCCTTAATGGTTGTCGTATGGGAGAAGAAAAGTGAAGAAATAATGTCAAATCATCGGCAGAGATCCAATCCCCTTTACTTTTGCAGATATGATGATATTTATAGGAGTTAGATAGCACTTGGGCCAGAACCACTTTACCAAAAGCTTGTAGTCATCATGCAGATGTTACTCAGGAAGTTTGGGTATGTTTGGAACTAACTTTTCGGATGGGTACCGATACGAATGGATTGGAGAGGTAATGATATGAAAATTGTTCAATCTTTGAGTCTTCTTAATTTGGTTGTCTTTCTGTCCCATAATTGAATGCCTTGTCCGAATATCAAGTCGTTCAGAGTTGGTTTGATCATCCATCTTCATAGGTCGTCCAATTCTGCCCCTTCATAGAAGATCCATGCATAACTCACTTAATACTTCACCAAATGACACAAAACTTAAAACGTGCAATGTACATGAGTAAGAGAGCCTCTAAATCGGATCTCAAGTAGATCTACGCTAAGTATTAGGATTGGCGGTGATTCAATTAATTCAGATCGGCGATGATCCAAACGTTTAGCTTATTTTTGAATCTTTTCTTCTACATCGTAGGAGATCCAGCAATAACTCACTCTATACCTAACCAAACAACGTGAAACTTCATACATGCAATGTGCATGAGTAGGAGAGCCTCCAATTAGGATCTCATGAGGTGGGGCCCATCCTAGGTGGGTCGGACCGGATTTGTCAAATCAGCTCAATTTGGAGGAGATCCATCCATAACTCGTTCAATACTAATCGAAATCAGACATAACTTTGCATAATAGATTATAGAGCATGTAGGTACATTCAACTCAGTTCGATTCCATAGGAGCTCTGTAGGTACATTTTAAGTTGCTTCGATCCAAAAAGGGTAGCTATTTGAATGAGTCTTCACTTCTTGAACTAGGTTGCTTGGAATGTTACCAAACTTGATAGGTAAGCTTAGTAGAGGCATAGGAGTGCAATGCAAGTGCTTAGAAGGAACCATAGGCCAATATTTCGTGTCGGTACTACCGATCCAATTGGATTGGATCATTATCGATTCGAAGAGTTAGTGTAACTCTAGGCCAAACTTCTTATGTTTCTTTGTCTTGTACTTTTAGGCCTTCGGGTCAACTTTCAAGTCATTTTGACTTAATATGAATGCTTTAACTTCTTTTGAGTTTCGTTGGGTTAAAAATCTAGTTAATACTTGCCACCCAAAGTATGCCTTTTGAATGAAAGGTGTGCTTTGCTCCAGAACAAGTTTCAATAACGAGTCTTTGATTGTTAAGCTTTTCTACGGCTTTAGCCTTAGCGAACCGTCCGGTTCCTTTGGATTCTTTCATCAATCACAAGTCATTCAAAATCTGTTATAACCTAGGACTCTATACTCTACCTAACTATAATCTATACATCATAATCATTCTGGTTTCATTCGAAGTTATTACAACACATGTCTCTAATTACATTACCTATCTCTAATCATTCCATGTTCATCTGGGATTTACATCATTGCCACTCAGATTTAATTTAGAGTTATAATATCATGTATCAAAATCACATCATATATCGAAATCATATCACATCATATATCAAAATCACATTATGTCACATTGTATATCAAAATTATCCTGTATTCATCAATTCAAATCCTTTGCGTAAAGTCAAATTTGTTTTAAAGTTCGATCTCTTCGGACCATTTAAGTTTAACGTGCGATCTCTTTAGATCATTTGATATTTAGTTTAGGTGACGATCTCGTTTGTTGTTTCAGTTCAGGGGGATGATCTCTTCGGATCATTTTCTTATTAAGTTAAGGGGTATTAATTAAGGTGGAAATTGGTGTGAAGGGCCTAATTATACGGCCTAATTTTTTCCAGGACACGGGTTTGGAATTATTATTTTGCAGGACAAATATCTAGGCGACATGCGTCTTCATCTTCTCAAACGACATTCATATCTTCTGAAATCTAGCGCTCGTGGAAATTAGGCAAAATTAGGCCGTCGTTTCTTGTGCAATCAAAGCGGTCGTTGATTTTTTTTGAAAAAATTAGGCATTAATTTCTTCTGAAATCAAATTCGACTTTAATTATGGGAAATCGTGAGGCGATTTTCTTCATTTGGATAGGCTAATCAATTTTCTCTACTGGATTGCTTGTTCTTTGGTGAGTCTTGATTTTATTTGGTGTTTTTCATTGTCAATTCGATGTTTTATGATGTTCATGATGTTATTTATATTTCTTATCAGGGAAGGCATTTTTGATCTATTGGAGGAAGGTTTTGTTTGATGTACTTGGAATAATGGCCTCTAAATGGTATTCTTTTATTCTGATAACACAAGCACTTTGTATTTAGCCTGTTTTCATCATTCAGTTTAGATTATAATTTTAGTATTTAGACTATCACTTCAGATTTGGTTTGAGCAATCAGAACAGTTATTTTCGTCAGTCAATTCTGTTTGTACTCACTTTGGGTATGAAATTGGATCTGAAATAATATTAGTTGACGTTATTTGTTCTTTAGTTCTTGGTGATTTGTGATCTGTAAAAGAAAATTGTTTTATCTTTTTTCGAAAAGTGGGATAGAAAATGATTTGTTACGTAGTATTTTATGCTATTAGTTTTTAATTAAGATCAGTTTCACATAGTTATTTTTTTATTTACATTTTATTTGCAGGTGTGATTCATCTGTTATAGTTGTGTTTGACTTCAATAACAATTGTTTTAGTGCCCGTTTTGGATTGGATGCTTTTATTTCTTCTGTTAGGAATAGGATTTGGGAGGAACGGAATAATTTTAATCCATTATGCTTTGATATTTTTTATATTCGAGAATCAAAAACTACCTTTGTTGAAACGGATAGTGATCTTCAAGCTATATTGTGTTTGTCTTGGTTTAAAAAGGAAGAATTTTTGGTATTTTTTCTACGGTTGAAGAATGATTCAATGGATAATTTTGTTGGTGAAAGTAGAAAGTCTGGTTCAGTAATTGGTATTGAGTCAAGTAATAATATGTTAGGTTATGATGATGATTTAGATTATGCTATTGGATTTCGTAGAACAGTTAGTGCTTTTTGTTTGAAGAATGGGTTTAAAGTACAATATATTAAGAATTGTAAAGAACGATTGACAGTTCGATGTGATATAGCTAGTTGTCCTTTTAGGATTCATGCTTCTTGCAAACTGAAGCAATTGGACCAACTGTTTGTTAAAAACATTCACTTTATTCATACTTGTGGTGGTGGATTTCGTTCGCTTGGTAGTCCAACTATTAATAATGATCTTGTGAAAAATTTAATCGTCAATCAAATTCGTGATGAGCCAAAAAGAAAAACAAAAGATAACATTGAAAGTTTTAGAAGAGATTATGATGTGGAGCTGAGCTATTACTTTGCTTATAAGGGTAAGAAATTGGCTATGAATGATATTTACAGTGATGAAAAGAAATCTTACAATGAATTAGTTTGGTATTTGAAGGCGTTGGAAAGAAATAACCCGAATAGTTATTCAAGTATGGATGTGGATTCTGACACTAATCAATTTGAGAGAGATTTTGTATGTTATGAGGCATGCATATTTGGATTCAGCTATTGTCGTCCTATGATGTTTTTAGATGCTACCTTTTTGAAAGGGCGAAGTGGTATTTTGATGGCTGCTACTGCAAAAAATGGGAATCAAGGTACCGATTTTGATCTTTTTTTTTGCCGTTGTATTTACTTTGTACTGTTTGCATTAGTTCCTTGTTATAAATTTATGTAATATAGTACTGTTTCTTTAAATGATTGTTCTAGTGAATTTTGTTGTGTACATACTGCATTTTATTCAAGTGATTAGTCTACTGTTATATAGTACTGTTTCAAATATAGTGCATTTGGTTGTTTCAAATGTAGTAATATCCAGTTCAATTCATTATAGTTTCTTCTGTGTTAGGGATTAGCATGTTAAATTATTGCAGAAATGAATTCAAACTCACAATTTAGTTCTACTGAAAATTCACGATGATTAATGTTGGTTGTTTTTTTCTTGATAGATACATAATTTAGATGTTTTATTTTTTCAGTTTAGCCACCAAATGTCATGATACCTACTGCTTATACTGGATTCACCAGAATTTGTTATATTTCAAACGATAAATGCATATATATTTTTATCTCTAACATCTTCAATCTAGTTGCACTAGTTACAAAGTAGGTACAATTGTTCAATGTACAACCATGCTCCTTCTTATTGTAAATTTGATCTAAAACAGACACTGTAAAATATTTAATGTTCTTTAATTTGATGTACAAAATGTTACTATATACAGGAGTTTAAAAAGATAAATGCATTTATCTTTTAAGATAAAGAATTAAATAACATATTAAGCCGTACTTATCTATCATAGATACTACTACATGTTAAACATATTTATCATTTTTCTCTTTATTTGAAGTTCTTATACAAGGTATACAAATGATTTAAACAGCATATTGAAAAGATAAAAGCATATATGTTTTAGAAGTTCGAATATAATTCTTTGTATTGTATGCATGAATTATGTATCATATCTTTTCAATTTCTACCCTTTCTGTGTGGACTACACATCAAGTAGCAATTTTTTTTAAAAAAAAAGAAAAAATGATGATTTGCCTTTGGAAATTTATTTTTCCTTTTTTATTTGGGATGAGGCCATAATGTTCATGTGATTGTCTACTATTAGATAATACTGTTTCAAATATAGTGCATTTTGTTGTTTCAAATGTAATACATAAACAGTGAATTATTATTTTTTGTTTTTTCAGGTTTTTTCCCATCAGCAATAGCTCTTGTTCCCAAAGAAAATGAAGAGTGTTGGAGTTGGTTTTTAAAACACCTAAAGAATGATCTCAGTTGTGATAGAATATTGACTTTTTTAAGTGATAGACACTGGGGTTTATTGTTAAGTATTCCAATTTTTTTCCAAATAGTCATCATTCTTATTGTTTGCATCATATGCAAAATAATATTGCTAGCGTTGTGAAAAGTGGAAGGGGTGTTTGGGTAGCTCATTTACTTGAGCGTTGTGCTATAGCTTCTAATCATCATGAGTTTGGAAAAGCCATGTCCAAGTACAAAGAAATTGGAGGTGCCAAAACTATAGAGTACTCGAATGATAAACTATATGATCATTGGGCCGATTTGTTTTTTTCGGGGAAGCGATATGGTGAAAATAAGTACAATGTAGCTGAGAGTTTTAATTCTTGGATTTTAGATGAAAAAAGTTTGGCTGTTACTGCTTGTCTTGACGGAATTAGGGTAAAACTTATGATGCAAATGTCTAATCATAGAGAAGAGGCATCAAAGTAGACTAGTGTGCTATGTCCAAAAATGGAAGCTCGTTTGTTGAAATTGAAGGTAGAAGGATTTGGGTGGAGTGTTTCTAAATCATCTAGATATGTATTTCTATTTTTTACATGATGTTCACAGTTTCTGAAAAATGATAAATGCATTTATCTTTTTTCAACTTGCTATGTAGCCTGTGTTATGATTTCATTTTGTTGGTGTCGCTTGCTACATATTTTCTCTTTGTCTGCATTGAGGCTTATGATAATATGAATAATGTAAGGACCAAGTAATATAAAGAAAGTATCATTGTAGTGTTTTATCTTTGAGATTTTGTTATGGTAAAAACCAATGTTGTGCATAGGAGTATGATGCATTAGTCTGTTTGCTTAAGGTTTATCTACATGCATGAGTGTTTTATTTTTAACAGTATTTATGGTTTTTGGTCTAACTGAAAGCTGTGATAAGATATTTTCAAGTTTTTAAATTTAAAGATTAACAGTAAATATATAATGGAAATATTGAGCAATGCTTACATGCAAAATTCATGAGCAAACATACATTATCTTTTTTTTTCTTCTCTTATAGCATAAATTTTGTGATCTTTAAGAATATGAACAGTATGACCATTGTTAATTGTTTTGGTTTATGAGTCTTATTTTTCACTATTAGTTCAATGCACATGAATTGGGTCTTATTTATTAGATAGATTAGAGAGAATATATATAGTGCTAATAATCCTTTTTTGGAAATGCAATCTGCTTATATATTTTAACTATTTTTAATTTTACATTTTGTAGGTATATTTTTGAAGTTCATTCTCCAACATCTCAAAAGGTTGATCTTAAAAATCGCATTTGCAGTTGCAATCAATGGAAAGTGACAGTTTTTTTTTACGCATGCTTTGAAGTGTATTTCTTTAAACAAAAATTCTGTTTATGAATATACCGAGAATTACTTTACTGTTGAGTATTATCGAGCTTCGTATTCACATTTGTTCAATCCTATTCCAACTTTTGATAGGGAAACAATTGAAGCTGAAGAATCATATATTGTTCTTCCTCCTAAGCCTGTTCGTGGAGCCGGTAGGCCTAAGATGAATAGGATTGAAGGGGCTCATTTTCATGCTAAGCAAAACAGATGTGGAAGGTGTAAAAAAACTAGGACATAATAGAAGGGGGTGTTCTTTGAATAATTGAGTTGATTGTTTTAGTCCAATGTATTTGATTGGTTGTTCTATGAATACTTTGAGTTGAATAATTGAGTTGAATAATTGAGTTGATTGTTTTGGTCCAATGTATTTGATTGGTTTTTCTATGAATACTTGGTTGTTCTATGAATACTTTAAGTTGAAATTTGGATAATTTCATATGTTGAATTGGTTATGATCTGATTTTGATTACTTTTATTTGTATGCAATTGTTTATGTTTAACTGTTATTTGGAATATAATGCTGTTAGTTCTGTTAAAAAAGATTAATTGATATATCTTTTTAATTCTCATGTATAGTCTTTTTTTGTTATTATATGTTACTGTAGTTGTTATGTCTATTCTTAAGATATAGTCTTTTCTATTCATCCACTCCAGCCCTGATGCTGGTCACTAGAACAAAATCAAAATGGTATCAAATAGGAGTAGTTTTAATAGCATAATCCAAATCTGCAATGAGATCTTCTATATTCTCAATGCCAACGGATATTCGAACCAAATCATCTGTTAATTCATGAGTTTCACGCACAACACTACGAATACAAATCAAACAGAACAACTGGAGATAAGTATGACTAGTATATTGCTACCCAAAACATACTATCAATAAAAGTGATGTTCTTATATACAGCCTTTTTAACAGAGCATATGCAGAATTGTCAATAAAAGTGATACAACATACTGTCAATAAAACATAAATGCTTTTATCTTTTTAACAGAGCATTACAAACATTAGCCATTACAAATTCATTATCAATTACCAAAATTTCATTATCAAATTTAAAATCAGTTGTGTAAGCACTTGCTAGTTAACAATACACAAAAGCAGCATAGATTGAAGTGATTATGCAGTTAATATTTCATTTGACAGATGCATTGGTTCTAGACAGTCTTGCCTTCTTGGTTCACAATATCATAACAGTCTGACAATCCTATGGTACTGGGCGCACTGGAGATTGATAGCCTCTACAATCGGGGTTGTAGCATTTCTGATAGTAGCCACCCCTTTGGAAATCAACAATGTACCTAACATGATTACTTTTATGTTCTCTTCCAATTCGTTCACAATATCGACTTCTGGACATGCTATAAATTATGTAGCCATGTGCAGAAAACCAGTGCCACCTTCTGATTTTACCCGAAACATTTCCATGAGAGGCAAAAGATGAAATTTTATCATCCAAAGCTAGAAAGGGAGATTTTCCTGAACAATAGGACTTGGTATATTGCTACCATAAACATGTAATGACTTATCTCCCTCGGTGTAGGTGCTATTATCATTGATCTCAGATTCAAAATGAAGAATTTTGCAACAGTCCAGATCCATTTTGCGTTCTAATAGCTTATCAAAATCAGCATCTATTATGCAAATAAGTGATTTGATAAACACTTGTTCCTCATTCAGATTCTTACATGCAAAGCGTCCGCTTGGCAGGAGTAAAGCATTCTTCCCTGCTTTTGATGAGAAAGGAAGACGAAAACAACGATTACAGGTATAAACTCCAGTATCGACGAAAAGACGCTCCGTATTGTCTGATGAGCTTGAATCTTTCTTGATGTACAATTTTTCAAACTGTGGATCACTTATTCTTAAATTTATTATACATGAGCATACCTCAGAGATGAATGCTCCAACATGCGAGTTGTCTTTGAAGGCAATATTTGGGATATAAATGATCACATGTTGAGAGAACTTTTATTCAGTAGATGAATCAAGCTCTGCAACCCAATCTTGATTTCCCTGTATTTTGTATTTGTCATTTAGCGCTTTGAAGGTGATAGATATCAGAATATCTACTATTTCATCGGCATTTTTCCAGTGTTAATCTTTTTATTTAACTCCAGATCATAATACAAGTGGCAAGGTAGTCCGACTTGAATAACCTCATAATGATGGCGTAACTTAGGATTCATGGTTTTGTACCTTCTCCAGAACTCATCATATGTAGAAACAAGGAACCTTCTTTGTACAATCAAATGATCTGGTAGCAAAAAACATAAGTGTTTGCATGTGTTTGCACAAATCTTAAAGCTTCTTCTTGTCTAGGAAAAGTAGCCCATACTGCATCCTTTTGTTGTGTAGAACAACAGAATTAGAAAACATAATAATAAATATAAAACTATAAATTATCAATAAAAGATAAAAGGATTTATCTTTCTTAAAAGAGTAGTAGAATCATATTTTTGATTACAAATTCATGATCCATATTTATCTGAATAACATCATCAAATCAACAATGCCATTAGAAATTCATTATCAAATTCATCATTAAATTTTCAATATCATTTACTACAAATTCATCATGTAATTCATTAGTAAATTCAAATACACTCCCTATAATCTATGATCAATTTAGTATCAGCCATTACAAATTCATCACCAAATTCATCATCTAATTTTTAATATCAGCCATTACAAATTCATCATCTCATTCATCAGTCATTACATTTTTATGGGCTGAAGAAGAGCTGCAAAACTTGTCAAGCCAGCAGTATGGTTTGTCAGAGAGTATTTGTGCAGTTATCTGTGCTCTAAATGCATTAACTTGTTCAAGACTAGTTTTTGATGTAGTATGCATTCCTTGTGCTATTTTTTGCATGAACATCATCACAAAAATTCCACAGTCGTACCTGTATTTCTGAAGTTTAGTACTTTGAATATAATGATAAAACAGATCATCTTTTCTTTATTTTGATAATGAATTGTAATTAGTATTATGTTTATCTAAGTAATTGTATGTGAGTAAATAATATTATCTAATCGGTAATATGTATGTAGGTTGTTATTGTGTATCGTGAATTTTTATATAAAATTCTGAACTATCTTCAGAATTACTCATTGCTTTGTTGAGCCCAGTCAATATGTTTAAGCACTGAATTTTTGCTGAGAATTGTTTGTGCCCTTCTTCTTGTAGCTCTTTGTTTAGATTGTTTACTGCTGATTTCTACAAACAGTGAAAGAAAATTAGAATAAATATAAACACATTTATCTTTTTTACTTTTTGTGTATTTTTACTTACCACATTAAAGGTAAATTTTGTTTGTCCACTTCTGCAGGATTTTGATCTCGTGGTCAAGTGCAGAGAGTCGTAGTGGTTCCAAGTGCATTCTCCAACAGCTAGTTCAAGCAGGCTCCAATGTTCTTTGCCATGTATTGGGAATAATATGTTGCAACATAATGGATCTAAAAGTGTTCTTTTCATAAAAGGATTGAACATTTGTTTCTTGATATTTTCCAAGATTCCATCCGTTGCGCTTTTCTGTAAAAAATTTGTTTTAAAAAATTTATGTTGTATAAAAAAATGTTAATTTGAGAATATAGTTCACTTACTGTCATAGTCGTGTTAACATAGATAATGCTTTTGCTTTCTTCTAGTTGCTTTGTTTTTCGAAACCAAAACTAATCAATGATCTACATTTGAAAAATAATACAGATAAAGTATATAAGTTATAATGAAGGAAAGTTTAGTTTGTTGTACTTACTTGACCACAAATACTTTATTGATAGAGGAGGTCTTCTATCGTGAATTTTGTTATGGTGATGAAGTTTTCATCATCTAAATGCTTCGTCGCTGAAAAATTGGTCGGTTATTAATGAAAGAAAGTAAGTTTAGTACGTACTATGTTGTTTGCATTTGGTAGTAAAATAAAATAGAAGCCTTTATGGAAGTACATATGAATAGTTAGAGATAAATTAATCTATCATTTTTAGTTTTGTTTAGCTTTTGTTTATGTTTGAGTAAGTGTGTGAGTGTACAGTAGTTGACAGATATACTGATAGTTGACCAAACTAAAACAGAACCAAAATAGAACCAAAACAGAACTAATAATTAATTTAACAGATAGTTGATATATACTTTGTATGAGTCAAAAGTAGTTTAATTACTTATTTTTTTCTCCCAAAACTTTGAAAAAAAGTTTTGCATTTTGTTGTTGTTCTTCAGTAAGATGCTTCATGAGTGGACACTTTTCAACATTCTTTTGCTTCTTTTTTTTGTTCTTTAGGACTGACATCTTCAACAACAATTGGTTTTTCTGCAGCAATGTCTTCACTATCTTGTTTGATATATTCAGATTTTAAACCGCCTTCGGTTTCTAGAATGAAATCTTTAGTTTGCATCAAATCAAAACATTGAAAGTTAGCAGAACTATTTATGTGCATCATACCAACTATCTTTCTTTTTTCTATACCTTTTCAGGTTCACTTTTTTTTTTGAAATCGTTTTTTATTCATATTACGCTCTTCAAAAATTTCCAGCTTTTGAAGTTTCATTTCAAGATTGTGGAGTCTTTATTCAGCCTTTTGTCTTAAATGTTGTTCCTCATTCAGTTGTTCTGCCATACTTTTCATCTCAGCAGATAAAAAGTTCACTTTCGTCTCTAACTCTATTATGCTACTAGGGCAGTTTGTAGCATATTTGTCATCTTCCAACCCAGTATATTTTTTTTGAAAGAAAGTCTTTTCCCTCCGTAGTTACATTTGAAGATTTCTTTAAAATCTGCGTGGAAGGTATTTAAAATTAAATTTGGACATGTAATATCATTGAATTACTATGAATTTAGAAATCGGAAATTATTAAAAATATACAGGTAAGAAAATTTCATACACTTGATAAATGGGTACTGTTATCCCGCCTTTTGGCAAGGCCGTGATACCAAAAGATTAAACAAAAACCAAAGATAGTTCCTCCTAGAGATTGGTTATACATTGCTTCGTTATGGATATCGATGGGTTTTGACCGAATCTGGATCGGGCTACAATTGACAAGACATGGCAAGCAAAGCTATAAAAGCCAGCATTCCAAATTTCAAGTCAATCCGAGTTCGTATGCTCAAGTTATGATCAATGCAAGTTGAAAGAAAAATCCACATTTTCGTATCCATCGATGAACCATAGTTCGAATCCATCCATGTCGCATCCATCGTTTCGCATCAATCATCTTCGCATCCATCAGCAGGCGGTGCATTTCGTATCGATTGTCCCATGCTAACTTCGTATCCATCGGGGAATATTAGTTCGTATCCAACACAGAGGGCTAGTTCGTATCCATTCTGGAGGGATTCCTTCGAACCCTTCAAAGTTCCTGCTTTCGTATCCATCATGCTCCTATTCGAACCCATCGAGCCCTCTTTTGTTCTTATCCACCAATCGGTACGAACAAGGGTCGGTTTAGTGGATGCGAAGAGAACTATCGATACGAACTTCACTACTTCCATCGACACGAGCTGGGAACAACCTTCGATTCGTAATGAGAAAACTTTAAATTGATACGAAGTGCACGTTGTTTATCGATGCAGGCCGTGTAATGGTCATCGATACAGACGGGGCGAAGTTCATGGATTCAACACGGTCAACTCGGAGCAAAAGGTGGATCAATGCGAGGAGTGCGCACCACGTCGTCATGTTGTCACATGCCCCATGGATTCGAAGAGCATCGATTCGAGACCATGGATTCGAACTAGACAGCATTCTGAAAATCATAATCTTGCATCGATAATATCTCACAAACCACAAGTCCAAATGCTACGAAATTTTCACAGGAGCTTACTTACAATCTAAAGTACAATCCTGCCAAGTTTCAGCTCGATTGGATCAGTTTTTGATCGATACAAAATTGGTTCGTATCGATCACAGATCGAGTTGAAACTTTCCAAAAACGGTCACGTGGGCCCACTCACGTGCCAGAAGAAGTTTCCCGAAGTTTGAGCATGATATCAGCCTTGTACGCCTATAAATAGCCCCCTGAAGCCTACAGAAAAGGGATCTTTCGGGCCATTCAACGTCCAGACTCTGCCAGAATCAATTCTACACTTTGCTACCATCGTTATATTCAAACTTCAGAGCTATTGTCAACCATTACCTGCTGTAATTGATTGAAATCATCAAGTGAATCAATAAAGTCATAAACTTTAAAGTGGACGTAGGCCAGATCGCCGAACCACTATAAATTCCGTATTGTTTACTGCTTTCCTTTAAATTTTCTGAGTGATCTTTATACTTGTTGTTTATCTGAAATCTGTGATTGTGAATTATCAACTATCGGGTGTTTGTGACCAATTTTAGCGCAAACATTTTGGTGCTTTCACTGAGAAGGCTAATTCAGGAGTTCTATCATTTTAAATTGAAAGTTTAGAGATTCACACCCGAAGAGTCATGACAAGACAATCAAGTAGAAGACAAAGGGTAGATAGGAGTCAGCATGAAGGGAGTCAACAGGCTTCTTCAGGCACAAATCAGGCATCGATCTTCTTCACCAAGGATGAGATGGAGGCAATGATGAGAAGACAAGAGGAAATGATTCAGAATTTGTTTCGACAGATTGGGCAACTTAAAGAACAGAATCGAGGAGCATATGGAGTTCAGAATGGAGCAGGACAATCCGACATAGCACCAGGACTAGGAGCACACACCTAGAGCATGCTGATCGTATCCAGGGAAGAGAATCAGGAAGAGCCGAGCAACCTGGCGACGATAAAGGGATGGATGCTCAGCCAGAGGGGCAGACTCTTGAAAGCTCTCATGGACTCGGGAGGCAGATCGAGGGCAATGAACGAGGACTACAGCTGGGAGACAATGATAGATTGGCAGAGATGGTCAGACAAGCCATGAGAGGCGGATTAGTAAATAGAGATCTTGAAGACGTGAATATGAGTCCTTTTTCTCCTGTGATTAGGATGGCTAGGAACCCGCCAGAATTCAAACTACCATTAGTGGAAATATACGATGGGAGGACAGACCCTGTGGTCCATCTGACAAAGTATATGAAGCACATGGAAGTGCCAGGGGCATCACAGGAATTCATGGCCCGGTGCTTTCTATTGTATCTGATAGATATCGCAGCACTATGGTTTAGGCAGCTGGAGAGCGACTCCATAGGAACGTGGGCTGATTTAGCCAAGAAATTCATGAGGAAATTTAGGGTTCACATTGCAAGACCCAAGAATGTGATGAGTTTGGCAACTTTAAAGCAAAAATCCGGGGAGTCTCTGAGGAGTTTTCTTACGCGATTCAATGCGGCAGCAGCGTCGGTGGACCCACCAGATCCATCCATAGTTATGATGGCGGCTGTACCCGGAATAGCTGATGGCACAGAGTTCAAAAATTAGTTAACTAAAGATCCGCCTATGGATTTGGGAGAATTCTATCATGAGGCCGGAAAGTTTTTACGATTGGAGGATGCTAGTGCAGAAAGAGAAGAGGGAATCAATGTTTATGCTGTCAAGGGTGGAAACCCATCTGGAAAAGGTGCAGAGATTGGTAAAGGGAAACGAAAGGCTGAGGATAATGATGAAAGGTCAAAGCGGCCGTGGAGGGAGCCGCGATTCACCACTTATTCAGAGCTGAATGAAAGTTTGGAGCGAATCTACCAAGACACCAGAGAGCAAGTTCCCTATCGTAGGCCAATGCGAAGGGATCCAACTGTTGACAAGAGGAAATGACACAAATATTGCTTATTCCATGAACTAAACGGTCATAACACAAAAGATTGTAGACATCTGAAGGATGAGGTGGAAGGGCATATCAGGAACGGTAGGCTACTTCACTATGTGAGGAGGCGAGCTCAAGCAGTGGAGCTAGAACGACCACAATCTACATCAGCTAAGGGTGACCCTGAACTGGGACACCGAATGGTTATCAATTGATTGAAATAACGATGAACAAGTTGTAATTTCTCACTAACGTGGTTAAACCATTTACACATGTACGTGATCACAAACGATCCACAGGCATGCTCTGAATGACTATTGACCGTATCTAGTAAGAATTTGCACATTGACATCGTTGTCTTGCTTCTGTTTAGTTTTGATTTGAACATTTGGATTTGGTTTGTTTGGACATTTCAGTTAGAGAATTCATATGAGCATTAATTTGATATTTGCAATTCTGTAAAAGAAGTTACTTGTATATCCGTTGGATCGCGAACGGTCCACAAGCACACCTTGTATGGCGACGAACCGCCAAAGTCGCTAATTTAGAAATTCACCCGAGCGTGATATCTAACTCCCGTAATGCTAGGCCCCCCTCAACAATCGATCACGAACGATCACATTTTGCCTCATGAGGCATCCGATCGCGAACGATCACACTCTGCCTCGTGCGGCACCCTACCGCGAATGGTCATAATTCATCTAGTATGACATCCGATCGCGAACGATCACCTTCTGCCTCATAAGGCATCCGATCGCGAACGATCACATTTTCTTTCGTGCGGCATCCGATCTCGAACGATCACAATTCGTCAAGAACAACGCCCGACCACAAACGGTCGCAAATCGTCTAGAACGACATCCAACCTCGAACAGCCGCCCTTCGTTTGAAGCGGCATTCGACCGCGAAAGGTCCCGTTTCACCTCAAATGGCATATGATCCCGAACGATCGTCATTTGAGGTCATATGAAACTATCAAGTTCTTTACAGGTCGTCGACAGAATATGAACATCCAGATTTTGGCATTACAAAACATACCTTCCCATCATAAGGCATGTTTTAGGGGGCAAGTGTTATCCCGCCATTTGGCAAGGTCGTCATACAAAAAGATTAAACAAAAACCAAAGACAGTTCCTCCTAGAGATTGGTTATACATTACTTCGTTATGGATATCGATGGGTTTTGTCCGAGACCTGATTGGGCTACAATTGACAAGACATGGCAAGCAAAGCTATAAAAAACAGCATTCCAAATTTCAAGTCAATCCGAGTTCGTATGCTCAAGTTATGATTGATGCAAGTTGAAGGAAAAATCCACATTTTCATATCCATCGATGAACCATGGTTCGAATCCATCCATGTCGCATCCATCGTTTCGCATCGGGCATCTTCGCATCCATCAGCAGGCGGTGCATTTCGTATCGATCAACCTATGCCAACTTCGTATCCATCGGGGAATACTGGTTCGTATCCAACACAGAGGACTAGTTCGTATCCATTACGGAGGGCTTCCTTCGAACCCTTCAAAGTTCCTGCTTTCGTATCCATCATGCTCCTATTCGAACCCATCGAGCCCTTTTTTGTTCGTATCCACCCATCGGCCTGAACAAGGGTCGGTTTAGTGGATGCGAACAGAACTATCGATACAAACTTCACTACTTCCATCGATACGAGCTGGGCCACACCTTCGATTCAAAATGAGAAAACTGTAAATCGATACGAAGTGCACGTTGTTGATCGATGCAGGCCGTGTAACGGTCATCAATACAGACGAGGCGAAGTTCATGGATGCGACATGCTCAACTCGGAGCAAAAGGCGGATCGATGCGAGGAGTGCGCGCCACGTCGCCACGTTGTCACGTGCTCCATCGATTCGAAGAGCATCGATTCGAGACATGGATTCGAACTGGACAGCATTCCGAAAATCATAATCTTGCATTGATCATATCTCACAAACCACAGGTCCAAATGCTACGAAATTTTCACAGGAGCTTACGTACAAGCTAAAGAATAATCCTGCCAAGTTTTAGCTCGATTGGATCAGTTTTTGATCAGTACGAAATTGGTTCGTATCGATCACAGATCGAGTCGAAACTTTCCGAGAACGGTCGCGTGGGCCCACTCACGTGCCAGAAGAAGTCTCCCAAAGTTTGAGCGCGATATCAGCCTCCTACGCCTATAAATAGCTCCATGAAGCCTACAGAAAAGGGATCTTTTGGGCCATTCAATGTCTAGACTCTGCCGGATTCAATTCTACACTTCGCTACCATCGTTATATTCAAACTTCAGAGCTATTGTCAACCATAACCTGCTGTAATTGATTGAAATCATCAAGTGAATCAATAAAGTCATAAAACTTCAAAGTGGACGTAGGCCAGATCGCCGAACCACTTTAAATTCTGTGTTGTTTACTGCTTTCCTTTGAATTTTCTGAGTGATCTTCATACTTGTTATTTATCTGAAATCTGTGTTTGTGAATTATCAACTATCGGGTGTTTGTGACCAATTTTGGCACAAACAGGTATAACATGTAAGCACATTCATATGGGAAGGAGAGAAGACCAGGAAAATCTTTAATGCACACACAATGGTCGTTACATATAAATATAGATATATAATTAACTAACCTACAAAATACATTAATTTAGAACACTATGCCTAAATAACTAGCATACTTTGTCATTGTCAACTTCAGTAAGGTCCAAATCTTTCAGTTTTGATAAATCCCATTTTCTCATTCTTGGGATTTTGGTTTGCAGATTTTCCTTCTCATCAATTATTTGTGTTCGTTCACAAAACTAGTACTGCAAAAAAAAAAGATAAATACATTTATATTTTTGTAATAAATATAAATTTGAATATATTTATATTTAGTTAAAGTTATGAAAGCATACCAGTAAGACCATAGTACAACCTGGTGTACTTCTAGGGTCAGCATGATACTTTTTAACATTTTTCAAAACATTTTCACATATTGCCCGTGGCAAGGAGATTGAATTTAATTTTTTTAAATTTAGCAGCTTTGGCAAGAAACCCCATTGCATATAGCTTTGATTGTTTGGAAAAAGGAAAGTTATAACTAGCAATAATAATAACAATTTCACTAAATCTTTATTTCCTTTTTCCTCTTCTAACAGTGTATTCAATCTTTTTGTTACTGTTTTTTGGCTGACTATGTCTTCTTCTTGAAAATTGGCACTTAAAAAATTGGAGAATCTTTCCATGGCTGATGCCTTGGTAGAAGCTGGTATAGGAAATAAGTCTTCTCCAGCTAATGGCATTCCAAATATGAAACTGGCTTCTTCAAGACTTATTTTAGGAAATTTGTTTCTAATTCTGAAAGCATTTTCTTTCGCATCAAAAGAAGTAATGATGTCATCTAAATTCAAAGCACTTTTCCTTTAATCTTGTCGTGCTATTCTTTAAGAAAAACATTGAAGAAGTTTCTGAATGGTGTTTTTTCTATAAAAGCTTTTGCTTCAGGTGAAAGAATGTTTTTCTCCTTTATAATTGACATCACTTTATAGATTGCATCCAAATTACATCTATATGTACCAGTGTACTGTTGCCTTTTCTGCTTCTTGGGTATTTTTTATTTTCATACTGGTCAACATCATCTGAATCAGTAGTTTCTTCAGTAAGTTATTTCGAAATTGTTTTTTTCTAAATCAGAGTTTTCTAATTGGTCCTTATCTGTGAACTCTTCTTTTCATCAACATGAGGTAATTCTTGAGTTGGTCCACTCTGATTCTACATTTATGAAAATCATGAAATCAATTGGTAGGTAAAAATAACAATTTGATCAAAAAAATATCATACTGAAAAAAATTTGAATAAAAAGATAATATGCTTTATCTTTTTAATTATTTTGTATTTTTTAGGATTAAGATATTTTTTAGTATATAAAGTCCCTCTTTTTTTAAAAAAAGAAAAAGCACTTTTAGTATATAAAGTACCTCTTTTATCAAAAAAAATACGAATTAAATCAAAGAGGTTTTTTTGTAAAAAACAAGTGTTTGAAAATTTTCTTTTGCACCAATTTCAATATGCACAATTTAAATTTTCTTATTATAGATGACATGCAGATATTAAAGTATCTTAAGTAGTTTATCAATGAATAATTGATCTTTCACAAGGTAAATATCAAACATCTTAACTAAATATTACAGTGTATATTATTAAGAAAGCTTTTTATAATAACGGCTATGCTAAGTTAGTTTGAAAGTTAAACTAAATAAGACTATAGGTGAAAATTAAAAAATAGAAAAGTGAACATTTACAACTGAAAATCAATAATCATTGTTTGATGAAATGAAAATTTATAATTAGAAGCAAGTGAAGAAAGTTTCAAAGTATAGAAAGATAATATGCTTTATCTTTTTTAGTTGTCTAAGTAATGATCAATTAGAAATATGAAAAATTAAAGAAAACAAAAAACAAAATAGAAAGTATTCATAATGAATAACATGTTTTTAAATAAATAAATATGTTTGTTAATATTCATAGTTTAGAACAGTTATCTTTCATAATCAAAAACATTTTTAGGGAGAAGCAATTTTGGTTGTGGTTTCAGTGGGTAGTTGTAATGTCTGGCTGTAGATAGTTGAAGTTTTGTTGTAGTATATCAACTTAATCCATTCTGGTAAGGTGTAATTGATGGTAAGAGATGGAAGTGGTATTGAACATGGTATCGAACATTATTGAAGTAGTTGAGGTATTGTTAAGGAGTTGTTGTTTTTATTTTAGGTTGTAGTTTAGATGGGGTATGAGAATGTCATATTTCAGGTAGAAGTTTGAGTTTAAATGTACTGGATGGTGATTGGTACAAAAGTTATTTGAGCAGTTGTAATGCCCCACCTCTATGCTCACAATAACAAAGAGTATTAAAAGAAATACTGTCCGTTATTACGAAGAATAAGTCTGGATAAGAGCGGCCATCTGTAGTTAGGCCTTACACTAGTATTGGTTATCTCGATAGGAGTGGTATATATTTTTAATTTTTCTTCTCTTATTTATTTACTTCCATCGACATACCCAATTCCAATATAAAACGAACTACGATGGTTCATAATAGCTTAGGACAATAAATATAATAATAACACAGATCATATAAATGCGGAACACAGATAAAACAAAATGTCTCATATATATAATAACTGATTTCAGTTACAATACATGTGATACAGTACATGTGATACAACTACAACTGTCGACTCAGGAAGTTACATATACAAGTACATTATCATAATTAATATACATGAATATACAACATCCTATACTAAGACAACGACCACTCCAAAAAGTAAGAAAAGACTTCATAGCTCTAGCAGCAACTCAAAGTAAGATATCAACAACCTGTAAATACTCGGTCTGACCCGAGTATTAAATTCAAAAGAAAATAATACACGGGTCAGTCTAATTCAAACTCAGTTATTAGTGCATAGAAGCAATAATAATTAAATAATGAATAGACGACAGTCACAATAAATCTCGTCTATCCGATCCTTAAATAAAGAAATCGGATAACGATAAATATAACACGTAATAGTGTTAAACAATAAATCAGCAAATTCAAATCATCAACAAAGATAAGTGAAAAGAATATCGATGAAGATAATTTAAAAACATCAGAATTGCCTAAACGGCAATTAACAACAAAATCATCAAATTAACCAATCAAAATACAACTCCAAAACAAAATGAAATATCAATTGAAATGCCAACTCGGGTAGGGCTGCAGTACACGCACGCATGTACTGCGTCGCCACTACAGCATATAGAAAATGCAAAAGATAAATAAATCAAAACAAAATAGAATATCCATAAAAGCCATACCGTGTGGCTGCAGTTCACGCTTGCGTGCACTGCTTTGCCACTACAGTGATGATGTACACAGTGAAAATTCACAAACGAGCACAAGGTCAAACCCAAGCATTTAAGCTGGATTCAACTCAAGTGCAATTAGAAAGACAAATCAAAATGCATCAATGCAATGCAAACCATCGAGGGTAAGACTGCGTGCAAAAGAAACTGCAGAGGTCAAGTCATGGCAAACATGACTCAACACAACTGCGAAACAACTCAACTCGAATGGCCACGTGCATAAGGCAGTGGTACAACATGAATACAACAAAATGATGGTGAAAGCACCAAAGATATGGCAAACAGAATAGTACAAGTGCAAGCTCAATTGAATCGAACATCCCATGTAACTAGACAAGGATTGTACAGGAATTAAATGACACCTGAACAATTCAAAATGCTCAACTCAATTAGAGTATAGATTAATGCAACTGTCTTTAACAAATAACCAAGTCAAGGCCGCACGTAATCAAGTGCCCAACGATGTCGAAGTCATGTGACTTCAACACAAAATACAAATCAAAGCAGTTATTGACAATTGATCAAACTGCAGTTCAATGCCATCGCAATGGTGATAACCAAAGATGGCAAGTCAGTAATAGTATACTTAGTCAGATGACCGAAGAAAATGCAAATGAGTACGAGGCATCAATGCAATGTATCAGACTCGAGAACAAAGGCAGTAGTACAACACAGTTGAATTACAAATGCACAGCAACAACATGTATTCAGGTACATGAAGACGACAAATACAAATACACGCGTGAACTACATGTCTCGAAGAACAGAGGACAGAACTCGAAGACAACATTAAACTGCATCAAAGTGACTGAAATGAAAACCTGGAGGCAGTTGACACAAGTGATAAACCAGTAATGTAAACAAGTGTATAAAGTCGAAGCCAAAAATCGAACAAATTCATGTCAACAGAGTTCAAGGTACGGTACAGAAGCACCAACACTAACCTATGTCAACTACAAAATTCCAGTGATTAACAACGATCCTAAAATCATCAAAACAAGAATCAAAATAGTGACAGTGCCGTAGTCAGCCAATTCGAAACCGTGATAACCAATGCCACCAGTGAAAATAATATATACATATGTACTCGAGGCAACATGGAAGCAGTGATAGTGCCAAAGTCACAGAGACCGAAATTAAACAAGTTACAGTTTCAAACGCAACAAACAGTGAACAGAATCAAGCAATTACTAGTAACGGTTTCAACGAAAATGAAGGAGATTTCAAAGCATTTAATAGTTGTAACAAATTCGAGCCGAAGTCATCAGAAATCCACAGAAAGCAAAGAACGAGATCAACAAATCAAAATCTCACGGTCGCAAAATTACAACTCCAAATTCTTATATTTATCAAGTCATGGAATCGTATACCTAATCTCAAGTTCGCAACCCATTCAAAACAATATCGCGGAGAAATGATCGAAGTCAGAGCAAGAAAACAGTAATTTCCAAACCAAACTCAAAGTCACGGAAATCTAGAAATGAAGAATCATATGACATCGAATTAGATGTGAGTGGGAAAGCACTCACCTTTGGATGAAGCGCACAAATCCAACAGCCGAAGCCATGGAAATCGCCAATTCACGAAACCCTAGCTTGACGAACGAACGAACACGAAAAATTGAAGCCGCCATTATTTATTCGGTTTTAGAATTAGGGCATGCGAACGAGTGAATAAGGGGAGAAAAAGGAATGACATTTGTTTCGATTTTTCACATAGCCCCACGCCAAAGAATCTTGGGCTAAAATTTAAATTTTAAAGCCCGAAATCCCTTAACAAATTTCAAAAGAATTTAAACCTGATTTAAAAAAACTCCCGCAGCAATTAGCTATCACCATAAATCGTTTAATGATGATAAATAAATTTTCATAAAACCCCGGGTTATTACAGACTCCCCTCCTTATAAAAATTGCGTCCCCGCAATTTTCATAATTAAGATCGTCAAAAACAATTAATTTTCTAACATAAACTGGTTAAGCTAAAAAAATAAGTCGGGAATACAAACGCCAAAGTAATCTTTTAATTTCAATAAAAGAAATTCACAAATTCGCAAAAAAATATAATTATCACATAGATAATCAGAAAACAACAAAACTGAATAAACGCAATTATCAGCAATATCTAATTATCGATACGATAATTAGAAAACAGCAAAATCTAATTATCAACAAAGATGATTAGAAAACCCAAATCGTAAAACCGCAAATATCTAGTTACCAAAACGGTAATCAGAAAACAACGAAGGTCTAATTATCAAAAACGATAATCAGAATTCTTAAATCAACAAATATTCAATTATAAAAAACGATAACTAAATCTCAAATCAACAAATATTCAATTGTCAAAACGATAATCAAAATTCTCAAATCAACAAATATTCAATTATCAAAAACGATAATTAAATCTCAAATCAACAAATATTCAATTATCAAAACGATAATCAAATCAACAAATATTCGATAATCAAATCAACAAATATTCGATTATCAAAAACGATAATCAAATCAACAAATATTCGATTATCAAAAACGATAATCAAATCAACAAATATTCGATTATCAAAAACGATAATCAAAATTCAAATCAACAAATATTCGATTATCAAAAACGATAATCAAATCCCAAATCAACAAATATTCGATTAGCAAAAACGATAATCAAATCCCAAATCAACAAATATTCGATTATCAAAAACGATAATCAAATCAACAAATATTCGATCATCAAAAACGATAATCAAATCAACAAATATTCGATTATCAAAAACGATAATCAAATCAACAAATATTCGATTATCAAAAACGATAATCAAATCAACAAATATTCGATTATCAAAAACGATAATCAAAATTCAAATCAACAAATATAAACGATAATCAAATCAACAAATATTCGATTATCAAAAACGATAATCAAAATTCAAATCAACAAATATTCGATTATCAAAAACGATAATCAAATCCCAAATCAACAAATATTCGATTATCAAAAACGATAATCAAATCCCAAATCAACAAATATTCGATTATCAAAAACGATAATCAAATCAACAAATATCTAATTATCACAAGCGATAATCAGAACTCATATCAACAAATATCCAATTACCTGCAGATAATTAGATGCAAGAAATATCTAGAATCAATTAAGATAACTAGAAAATCAACATAAAAGGTGGATCGATCCCAACAAATGGCGAGTTTTAGCTACGCCGCATGTGCATCAACAAATGGACGAAGCCTACCAAGTACCCAACATAATTTTGGCGCCCAACAAATGACCCGGAGGTCCAACAAATGACCCGAAGGTCTGGTACTGGTATTGACCCGAAGGTCCAACAAATGACCCGGAGGTCCAACATAGTGGCTCGAAAGCACACGAAAATCATCAAATATTTCAATTAACGAGTCCGGAATTAACCAAAATAGCAAACGCACATGTCCCATACCACGTGTTTTACTAAATCGTTTAATTCTCTTCATCGTTTCCTTGAATGTGCAAAATTGTGTATTTCAAAAATAACATTTCACATTCTCAAACGGACAAGTCCGGAATTAAGCGAATCAGTAAAAGAAAGTGGTCATAGTCCTCGATTTTGCCGAAACGTTTAAATCGCTTTCTCATTCTTTTGAAAACGCAAACTGCAAAACTTCTGAAAACAAATTCATTTATTTTATGAAAGTAATAATTTACATTCTCAACCGAACAAGTCCGGAATTAAGCGAATCAGTAAAAGAAAGGGGTCATAGTCCCCGATTTTGCTGAAACGTTTAAATCGCTTTCTCATTCTTTTGAAAACGTAAACTATAAAAAAATTGAATTTTTTTTTATTTTTAAAACGATTTGCAAATCCGTGATAAAACAGCAACAATAGTGACAATTTCGACAAGGAAATTGCACTTCTCAAAACACCGTAGAAACGGATCTCAAAATCAGCATTGCGGGATAACCGCTTGAAAATCCATTTTAAAATATGACGGATACTGAAGTCAAAGCGACAGTAATTTTTAAACGTCAAAATCTCATCAAAATAATTTGCATTAGAATATAATATCAGTGAATTTTCATTCATTAAAAAGGTCAACAAAACACCGTGCTTCAAAATTTAGCAACGGCCTAAAAATCCCGTTATAAAATAACGGCAACAAAATACGTTTAAAACCAAACATCGGTTTTACGCAAAATTTATGCAGTAACGTGCAACTCAAATGGGCACGTGTACCACAAAATGAACAAAGAAATCGTTCAAATATATCTTCAAGGAAGATAATTCAAAACAACAAAAATCTCATAACTGCAGTAGCTTCGAACCCTCAAATCGGATTCGAAATTTTCAAGTAGCAAATTAAACACAGCTATGTAAACAACAAATGAAATTCATTTAAATTTCATACTTTGATTTTCAAATCAAAAAGGTTGTCAGCCGTACTCAGCGAAGACAGTCACTGTTTCCGCTGCGCACTCTGATAAACAGAACACACTCAATCAATCATCAAAACACAGTTTCACTTTTTATTTTTAAATAAAGATATTTAAAAATTTCAACATATTTTCAAAACTTTAGTTTTGACTCAAAGCACAAATAAAACATCGACTAATAGTTGCAACACATGTTCCATCTAAGTTATGTTTTATATTATGTCCATAAACCCCAAGCTCTGATACCAACTGTAACGCCCCATCTCTATGCTCACAATAACAAAGAGTATTAAAAGAAATACTGTCCGTTATTACGAAGAATAAGGCTGGATAAGAGCGGCCATCCGTAGTTAGGCCTTACACTAGTATTGGTTATCTCGATAGGAGTGGTATATATTTTTATTTTTTCTTCTCTTATTTATTTACTTCCATCGACATACCCAATTCCAATATAAAACGAACTACGATCGTTCATAATAGTTTAGGACAATAAATATTATAATAACACAGATCATTTAAATGCGGAACACAGATAAAACAAAATGCCTCATATATATAATAACTGATTTCAGTTACAATACATGTGATACAGTACATATGATACAACTACAACTGTCGACTCAGGAAGTTACATATACAAGTACAATATCGTAATTAATATACATGAATATACAACATCCTATACTAAGACAACGACTACTCCAAAAAGTAAGAGAAGACTTCATAGCTCTAGCAGCAACTCAAAGTAAGATATCAACAACCTGTAAATACTCAGTCTGACCCGAGTATAAAATTCAAAAGAAAATAATACACAGGTCAGTCTAATTCAAACTCAGTTATTAGTGCACAAAAGCAATAATAATTAAATAATGAATAGACGACAGTCACAATAAATCTCGTCTATCTGATCCTTAAATAAAGAAATCGGATAGCGATAAATATAACACGTAATAGTGTTAAACAATAAATCAGCAAATTCAAATCATCAACAAAGATAAGTGAAAAGAATATTGATGAAGATAATTTAAAAACATCAGAATTGCCTAAACGACAATTAACAACAAAATCATCAAATTAACCAATCAAAATACAACTCCAAAACAAAACAAAATATCAATTGAAATGCCAACTCGGGTAGGGCTGCAGTACACGCACGCGTGTACTGCCTTGCCACTACATCATATAGAATATGCAAAAGATTAATAAATCAAAACAAAATAGAATATCCATAAAAGCCATACTGTGTGGCTGCAGTTCACGCTTGCGTGCACTGCCTTGCCACTACAGTAATGATGTACACAATGAAAATTCACAAACGAATACAAGGTCAAACCCAAGCGTTTAAGCTGGATTCAACTCAAGTGCAATTAGAAAGACAAATCTAAATGCATCAATGCAATGCAAACCATCGAGGGTAAGACTGCGTGCAAAAGAAACTACAGAGGTCAAGTCACGGCAAACATGACTCAACACAACTGCGAAACAACTCAACTCGAATGGCCACGTGCACAAGGCAGTGGTACAACATGAAGACAACAAAATGATGGTGAAAGCACCAAAGATATGGCAAACAGAATAGTACAAGTGCAAGCTCAATTGAATCGAACATCCCATGTAACTAGACAAGGATTGTACAGGAATCAAATGACACCTGAACAATTCAAAATGCTCAACTCAATTAGAGTATAGATTAATGCAACTGTCTCGAACAAATAACCAAGTCAAGGCCGCACGTAATCAAGTGCCCAACGATGTCGAAGTCATTTGACTTCAACACAAAATACAAATCAAAGCAGTTATTGACAATTGATCAAACTGCAGTTCAATGCCATCGCAATGGTGATAACCAAAGATGGCAAGTCAGGTAATAGTATACTCAGTCAGATGACCGAAGAAAATGCAAATGAGTACGAGGCATCAATGCAATGTATCAGACTCGAGAACAAAGGCAGTAGTACACCACAGTTGAATTACAAATGCACAGCAACAACATGTATTCAGGTACATGAAGACGACAAATACAAATACACGCGTGAACTACATGTCTCGAAGAACAGAGGACAGAATTCGAAGACAACATGAAACTGCATCAAAGTGACTGAAATGAAGACCTGGAGGCAGTTGACACAAGTGATAAACCAGTAATGTAAACAAGTGTATAAAGTCGAAGCCAAAAATCGAACAAATTCATGTCAATAGAGTTCAAGGTACGATACAGAAGCACCAACACTAACCTATGTCAACTACAAAATTCCAGTGATTAACAACGATCCAAAAATCATCAAAACAAGAATCAAAATAGTGACAGTGCCGTAGTCAGCCAATTCGAAACCGTGATAACCAATGCCACCAGCGAAAATAATATATACATATGTACTCGAGGCAACATGGAAGCAGTGATAGTGCCAAAGTCACAGAGACCAAAATTAAACAAGTTATAGTTTCAAATGCAACAAACAGTGAACAGAATCAAGCAATTACTAGTAACGGTTTCAACGAAAATGAAGGAGATTTCAAAGCATTTAATAGTTGTGACAAATTCGAGCCGAAGTCATCAGAAATCCACAAAAAGCAAAGAACGAGATCAACAAATCAAAATCTCACGGTTGCAAAATTACAACTCCAAATTCTTATATTTATCAAGTCATGGAATCGTATACCTAATCTCAAGTTCGCAACCCATTCAAAATAATATCGCGGAGAAATGATCGAAGTCAGAGCAAGAAAACAGCAATTTCCGAACCAAACTCAAAGTCACGGAACTCTAGAAATAAAGAATCATATGACATCGAATTAGATGTGAGTGGAAAAGCACTCACCTTTGGATGAAGCGCACAAATCCAACAGCCGAAGCCATGGAAATCGCCAATTCACGAAACCCTAGCTTGAGGAACGAACGAACACGAAAAATTGAAGCCGCCATTATTTATTCGGTTTTAGAATTAGGGCATGCGAACAAGTGAATAAGGGGAGAAAAAGGAACGACATTTGTTTCGATTTTTCACACAGCCCCACGCCAAAGAATCTTGGGCCAAAATTTGAAATTTAAAGCCCGAAATCCCTTAACAAATTTCAAAAGAATTTAAACCTGATTTAAAAAAACTCCCGCAGCAATTAGCTATCACCATAAATCGTTTAATGATGATAAATAAATTTTCATAAAACTCCGGGTTGTTACAGCAATAATAGATTGAACTTTGTGAGGAAATTGAATTATGGTGAAGTTGTGGTTGTAGAAGGTAGAGAAGAAATAGATGGTGATAAGTAAGGAAAAATGGGTGACAAAGATAAAAGGTTGTATGGATATTGGAAATAGGAGACAAAAATTGGAATAGCAATGATGAATGTAAAACACTAAGTTGAAAATACAATAGCAATAGTAAAAACACAAAAACGAATAACAGCAGATGAACATTATATAGTGAGTGAATAAAGATATTAATGTGCAGATATCAATGAAAACAGTAAATGAATATTGAAAATTGCAACATGATGACAATAACACATCAGGTTATGGAAAATAGTGAATGAATATATGTTTTACGAAAAGATTATATGTTTTTCTTTTTTAGTTGATTTAAGTTTTTTTTGAAATTATGCTACTTTATAAATAGTACAAAGAGAATGAATAAAGAGTCTAATATGTAAATAGTAAAGAAATAGTAAATGAACATTATGCTACTAATGTGTAAACAGTAAATGAATATTGAAAATTTGTACTTTTTATTATTATTACCTCTTAAAATAGAAGATGCAACTTAATAATAACAAGATATAGTAAATAGAAGTGGTGAACGGAAATTACAAACTAGATTATAAAGAATGCCAAAATATCTATACAAGAATCTATATAAAAAGATAATTTGATTTATCTTTTTTAGTTGTCATAACTTTTTTCAAAAATTTAACTATTTTTTATTTAAAATATGTAATCTAGCTTTCCAATTTTATATGTATATAAAAAATCGAAGAGTACAACTAAATATTATAGGAAACATCAGTAGTAAAATAGTTACCAATGGAGTTAAAGAAAAAGATGGTCCTTGGTTATGCCCACTGCAGAAAGGGCTAGATATCGGTCTTATGTTTATGCACCGAGTACCTCCTTCATTTACGAAAATGCAAGTAGCATTTCGAATGAATAACTTTGATTTAGAAGACCTTGTGTGCATTCTTACGCTGCATAAAATTTTTCATATATAATAAATTGTTAGCAACAGTGAAGAATATTATTTTTGTACTTAATAGTTTATTAACTATGTTTATTTTACATAAATCCTTCAGGGAAACTGCAACTGACTCAGATTTAGTATTTTTTATGTTATATATGTAGTACTGATATAAAAATTTATCTAGGATTTATTATGTATTTTAATGCTTTGGATAAAAACATAAATGCCTTTATCTTTTTGAACTAGGGTTTAAATTAGTTGTATATTATTTTCTAATTACTTTAAATCATAATAAAAACAAAATTATATCTAATAAGTAATAGTAATTATGAAACACACCTAGGGTTTAGCATGCAGTCTAAATGCTTTACAGTAATTGATGGATATGTTTATCTTTTTTAACAGCTAAACAATAATTTGTTCAGTTTAACACCAAGGGTTTAGTATCATCTGCCATTGAATATTTAGGTATGCTTAATAAACAAATGTCCATTATGTTGAATTATAACAAGAATTAAAATACCTTAAATCCATTATAAAAACTATTATCAGTATCGGTAAGAATGAATATTTAACTACAATTTATCATCTAACTAAAACATTTACCCAAAATAACTAAGGCTTAAGTTGATTTGAACTAATTATAGTAAAAGATAAATATATTTATCTTTCGTAGCCGTTGAACATAGGAATATTACAACATAACTATATTTACACAATACACATGATTTTTGAAGTACTGAAGTTAAAATTACGTTAAAGCAACTCAAAGATAAACAAACATGTTAAATCCATTACATTATTGTATTAAATCATTTCGATTAAAAGATAAACAGATTTATCTTTTTAAGCTGTTGAATATGAATAGTTTTGGATCACGTTAAATCATTATGAAAACAAAAAACACCTTACATGCATTACAAAAACTGTTATATATAAACACAATCAATTGAACTTATTTCTTACTTGTTCAAACACAAGTAAAAACAACCCATACATAGCAAAGAAAATCAATCAGTGAATGACTACTTCAACTAACAAAAACAATCGATATATAGCCAAAAATAACAATAACTTGTTCAGTTTAACACCTAGGGTTTAGTAGCATCTGCCATTAAATATTTAGATATGCTTAATTAAACAAATGTCGATTATGTTAAATCATAACAAGAACTAAAATACCTTAAATCCATTACAAAAGCTATCATCAGCATCAGCAAGAATGAATACTTAACTATGATTTATCATCTAACTAAAACATTTACATCAAAATAAAATACAGCTTACTTGTTCCGCATTTAAGTTTGAGGTAATTGCATAGATTGCTCGATGAAAGTATTTTAGTTTAAGCTGAAATCGATAAAGATGAAATTGATGAAGCTGAAATAGTTGTAATTTAAACGCGGCTCTGATAAATGATTTGTAATCGTTTTAGCAGAAATTTTGGAAAGGGAAATCAATCCTTTTTTTCTAAAACATATTTTTGGTTTTGGTTTGCAACTCTGAAAAATGGTAGAAAGCGAAAGAAAAATGGGACGAAAGAAGGGCATGAAGTAATAGATTGAAGGGTTGACGTAACGTGTATAAAATTTTGTCCTGCAAAGTAATTATTTTAAAGAAGTGTCCTACAAACTTATTGTTTGATGAAAGATGGCCCTTACGGTAAAATTCCCCTTAAGTAAGCTCATCCGCTCACTCTCTAGTGAGGGGACTTACTCCATGCACTCCAGTCCCATCTCTCTGGTCGGGACTCTATGTCATTTGATATCATGCAAGTCCATTCACTCGCTCTCCGCCAAGGGGACTTACACCTTGCACACCAGTTTCATCTCTCTGGTTGGGAATCTATGGCATTCAAATTCAATCATCATGTTAATACATATTTAACAAAATTCAAATTTCAAATCAAAGAAAACAAGCAGAAATTAAATAAGAAGAAATATTGAAAGTTTGTCCCAGTCATCCGACTTAGAGCATGGCAAGGGACCAATCTTGGTTTTGTGCACGTCCAAGCGGTTGAAGATTATTACCCTAAGCAGTCATATCAGATATCTGACTCAGAGCGCGGCTTGGTACCAATTTAGGTTTAGCACACGTATAAGCGATCTGGGGTCATTATAGACTTTATTTCTAGTATACGAAAGAAAAGTGCAAAAATGAAAGAGTTGAATCTAACTTCCCATCCATCCCGTTTATGGGATTGTCTATCTTAGCCCAGATCCGTAGGAGTTCATTGAAGCATCTGCTGTGGGTGGTGGCTGCTCCGACCGTGCTATCGCAGCTCTGTTCCTCATATACTGCGACAGCTAGTTGTTCCGAACCAGTTCTTCAATCAGATCATGAAGGTGTCAGCACTCATTCGTTTCATGTCCACCCAGCTCATGGAAGATGTAAAACTTTCTAGATCTGATCAGTGGACTCTCTTCCAAGGTTTCGGCTAGCTCAAAGTAGGAGAAGAATTTGGGCTTCCTCGTTTGTCGTTTCAGTCCCTTAAAATCATCATTAGCTTCTATTTTCCCTTTGTCTTTTCCAAATCCAGCTCTAGAGGATCGTTTTCCATCCACAGCATAAATTTCGGCGCCTTCAGCTTCATCATCCTCCTAGCATTAACATCTATTAGTTTCATAGTAGAACTTAGCAAAATCCATTGGTGGATCCCTCATAAATGCATCCCTAAAGTTAGTTTCGCTTGTGACTCCAGATATTTCAGCCAACAAAATCACCGATGGGTCTGACCTATCAACCACAGCCGCTGCAACATTGGATCTTGTTAAATAACTTCTCAAGGTTTCCCGGGCCTTTGTTTCACATTTTCAGTGTCATCACATTCTTCGGTTGTGAGACATGAACTTAGAATTATCTTAAAAATTCTGCCCACTAACTCGATCTACATGTTAATGGACCCATTCTCCAGCTGTCTAAAATACATCGCCACCTAACTCGTCAAGTATAATAGGAAACACTGCCCCATACTTCCTTAGAAGCACCCAACACTTCCATATATCAGATACATCTTATTAGATGAATCATTGGATCAGTCTTTTTGTCATACATTTCTAATGCAGGAAGCTTGAAATCTGGAGGATTTTTCATGTTCTGGATATCAGTAGTAAACGGGTTTCTATTCACATCTTCCAAAACCTGATCTGTGGGTCCTCCTACAACCAACCTTCTTGCTAGTTCAGCAATTCGATTTTCACCATCCAATGAAGGTCTTCATCCAAAAGCGATGTTCTGCTCCCTGCCTTGGCTAGGGAAATCCAACGCATACTCCACTGGTTGCACACTAATGTTCTGCGCTACTCTCTTGTACTTATTCCATCCTCCGCTCGTCCAAGGTAGCTCTGGCACATATTCCTCTATCGGTTGCACTCTAGTATTCAGATTAGCTCCTATACCACCAATTCCTGGAGTTTCAACAGCCACTCTATCATTGGCCCTTTTGATGCCCGCTCCAATATTGATCCCACCATTGGCGTTGATTCTCAAGTTGACTACCATGTTGCCTCCAAGTAACGGTTTTTTGAACGCGGAGGCAATGTTCCATCTCGTTCTAATCCAACTCTAGCAGCTCCTATATTGTTTCCTAGGGTCTTAATTCCTGCAGCTTCTGTAATTCCTTGTTGTTCCATCCTTTGGAAGATTCCCTCCATCATCTCTTGTTACCTTTCCAAGGTTCCATCTTGCATCTCCTTCATTAGCCTTTTCATTTCTTCTCTAGCTTCATAGTTGGATTGGTGAGAATTTGAGGATACTTCCTGACCGCCTCCACGCTCTGGTTGACTTTGTCTAGTTTTAGATCTAGTGTTATGCCTCTTTATTTTTCCCAAATCTTATATTCAAGCTTTAAGTTTATGGATCTACCTTTTTTCCTAGTGAAAGCACCAAAATGTTAACAAAAAATGAATCAACACACTAGTTTGAGTGTTAAAGCACCAGTCCTATTTCTTAGAGCAAACAATATAGAAAATAAAAGTAAAAAGAGCAGATATAGTAAAGAGATAAGAAGATTTTATAGTGGTTCGGTTGTTGACGAAGCCTACGTCCTCTTTATAACTTCTGTTATCGATTAACTGCTATAAAAAAGGAGTTTAGACTGCAATATTATTCCCCTTTACTAGATTAGATCAAGCCATCATTGTTAGAGATAAAATGAGGATCTCAATTGTCCCTTAATGGCTGTCGTGTAGGAGAAGAAGAGTGAAGTAATAATGGCAGAGCTTCAAAAGAGATCTGATCCCCTTCGCTGTTGGAGATAGGACGGCATTTATAGCGATTAGGGAGCATTTGGGCCAGAGCCACTTTGCCAAAATTCTGTAGTCATTATGCATGGGTCGCTCAAGAAGTTTAGGGGTGATTGGAGCTAATTTTTTGGATCGGTACTGATCTGAAAAATTGCACAATTTTTGAATATTCTAAATTTGGTTGTCTTCCTATCCCATAATTGAATGCCTTATCCGAATATCAACTCGTTTGGAGTTGCTTTGATCATCCATCTTCATAGATCATCCAATCCTTCCCTTCGTAGAAGATCCATCCATAATTCACTTAATACTTCACAAAATGATATGAAATTTAATACATGCAATGTACATGAGTAGGAGAGCATCCAAATGTCAAGTGGATCTGAGCTAAGTATTTGGATCGACGGTGATCCAATTGAGTCGGATCGATGATGATCCAAACATTTAGCTTATTTTTGAATCTTTTCTTCCAGGTCGTAGGAGATCCAACCATAACTCGCTCAATACATAACCAAATAAGTGCCATACTATAACTCCTCATATTTTGATAATATTATTTAGGATATCTAATTTGTTAAATAAAATAAAATAATGTGTTGATTGAGAGATTGAGATTTGAAATATAATTAAGGGGGAGCCGGGCCATTAAAACAATGAATTAAGATAAAAGTTTAAAATGAAATATAGGAGGGGTAAAATGGGAAATAAGCCATTCCTATGTCTATATCCCTTGGCCACGTATACTCCTACATGTTCATTTTCATTTGTTCAAAATTTTAAAAGCTAAGGCCGACCACCATTAACAAAAGTAAGAGAAAGAAAGATAAAGGGGAAGCTTAATCAACATCGAACTCATTTAAATCCCATATTTTTTTGTAATGACCCACATTTTTCGATAATTAAAAATCATTAAGTTAAATAAAATTTTGGAATTTAATATTGGAAGAAATTAAAATTTGTGATTTATTAATGAGAAAAATAATTAGAGTTTGACTCAATAATGTTGACTTATTGTAATTGAAAACTATTTTAATGAAATTCCAATCAATTTAAATGATTAGAAAGTTAATTTGGTTATTGTTATTCCACCTTTTAGCAAGGCTGTGACACCAAGAACTTGAACAGAAACCAATGACATGTCGACCTGGAGATCAATTATACATAGGTTCACTATGGATACTGATAAATTTTCCCGAGTCCGGATCGAGCTACAATTGATAGGACACGACAAGCAAAGCTATAAAAGCCAACATTCCAAATTTTAAGTCAATCGGAGTTCGTACGCTCAAGATATTGATCGATAAACTCTGAGAAATCCAACTCTATTCGTATCTATCCAATTTCATATCCATTCCCCAAGAGAGATTCAATTTATATCAATCGCCTATTAACTTCTTTCGTATCCATCAAAACGAAGCTACTTGGTATCCATCATGTTAACAACACTTTGTATCCATAAAAAAATGTCCATTTCGTATCGGTCTCCCTCCATCCATCTCGTATCGATCTCCCACCATCAATACGAACAGCAACAACCACCGATCGGTTCGAAGAAAACAACATGAAGCATCAATAGGAAGGCGGCCTTCAACCATCGATACGAAGTAGCATGCAAGCATCGATACGAACAGAGCCACGCAGGACCGATACAAAATTGTATCAATACGAAGACGACAATGTTATACAAATCCAAAATTGCATCGATCATAACTCGAAATCTACAAGTCCAAATGCCACCAAATTTTCACAGAAGCTTGTCTACAACGTCAAGAATGTACAGATAAATTTCAGCCAAAAAGGATCAATTCTTGATCAATACGAATTCCATTCGTATCGCTCCCAGATCGAGTCGAAATCACATGAACTCGATCCTGTGGGCCTGCCCATGCGAGTGAAGAAATCCTCCGAGATTTGAACGAGATATTTTAAGCCTACGCCTATAAATAACAGCCACATGCATCCATAAAAAGGACTTTTGGGGCTTCTCTACGCTGATACTCTGTCGAAATCATTATCAAACTTTAGTTGTACTATTATAATCTCTTATAAACAACGAGTGAAATTCAATAAACACCAGCCATTTCATAGTGGACGTAGGCAATACGCCGAGCCACTCTAAATCCGTGTATTTCTGTGCATTTTCTTATCTGTTGATTAGTGTGTTTCACATTTTACATTTATTTTCGTCATTTTATCTCTTCAAACACATTGAAGAGCATTTCTCCCAATTTTTGTACAAATAGTTACAATTGTAAATAAGGGATTAATTTGGTTATCAATGAAATTATTGAAATTGAAATATTATAGTAATATGAGTTAAAACGATAACTATAAATATGAATGTTGTAAAATGTAAACTAATGTTAATTATAGTCATAAGATGATATTGATTCAATAATAAGAGTGAAATCGAAAGTAAAAGAAGTTATTGGAATTTAAATTATGATAAAATAGGTTTTATTCCTGTGTAATTAACGTTTAAATTTATGTAATATTTAAATAATGGATTTAACATGGAAACTGTATTGTAAAAGATTATTAATTTCTGTGTAATCAGAAATGATGAAAATTGTTAACTATTAATTTGAATTTAACAGTGATTAAAGTAATTTAATAATAATTTATTTAATTAACATGAAAATTAGCCATTTTGGCCATTGTCTGGGATTTCGATCACCGGTTTCATCGGATCTGTAACAGTGAATTATTATAGGATTTCAAGTTTCGTAGCGATCGGACTTGCTGTTTGATTGTGCGGACTCGAAACTCCTAGAAATCAATTTAATGAATTCAGTTAAAATAAGTTGATTTTAAAAGCTAACTTCTATATACAATGGAATTAGAATTTGAAATTTGTTTTATTTAATTTAAAAATATCAAAAACATGTACTTTAATATTTGAGATGATCCATTTTCGTTTCGGAAACGAAATGGACTTTTTCGGGTTTGCATAACCGTTTCGACCCAATTCGATATGTCCATTCAATTCCATCCATCTCGTTCCATATAAATAGTTTTTTTCTAAAAAACCATAGCTTCTGTTTACGGTACATACTTTTCTGTTCCTCGCCTGCTTTCCTTCTCTAATGTCAAATAACCTAATTGTAATTCCAAATTTATTCGAAAACCTAAGCTACTCAAAAAATTCAAATAAATTATGAAATTGAAAGCTCTCAATGATACGAATCTGCATCTAATTTCATTTTTGGAGACAGTGCTTCAATCAATGGAAAATCACGGTCAAAGCTTCAAAATTGCGAAATCCTAAATTCAAATTGGGAACTTTTGATTTGGGAGGCAATCGATCAAATTGATTTGTGGCTTTGGTAGAGTTCGTCGAGGGGAGTCTAATGTAGGCGGTCTTGTCGCATATCATTGACGGAAATGGTCGAATTTGGAGAATTAGGCTTTGAAAACCCTAATTTTTAAGGCGGCACTGACGTTGATGGGGAGGGCCGGTGGCGGCGGCCTTCTGGGCGTGGATGCGGCTGGATGTGGTGAGTGTGATGGCGGTCGTGCCATAATCAACGACAGCGTACAGAAGGAGGAATGGTCGGTCAATGTCTTGTTGATGAACGTGGTGGGTCTGTACGATCTGTAGGAGAGAGGACGGATCATGGTATATTTTATTATTTATTTATTTTAATTTTAATTTTAAAATTCAATCTTCTAATGATCATATCTTTTGCATACGAGTTCGGATTCACATGCGGTTTTATCCATTGCGATCGTATCGAAATTTCGAACGTCTTGGGAGTTGTTTGGTTGGATTCCAAGACTGCTTTAAATTTGGGCCTAAATTGGATTTTAAATTGACTAAAAACCAAAGGTGAGTGATTTAACCCAAACACGACTACTAACCCGCATAGTGAATTCAAAACTCAACTTAATAAAGGAACATTCTGACCGTTCCATGACTGAACGTGACATAGTGTATTACACCAGCAATTGCTGAATTGCTATCAAGGAATGGGTAAAGAAATACTACTCAACCAATGCTCCCAGAGGCTAGAGAACCTAGCTAATATGCCAAGAACTAGAGTTGGTTAATATATCATGCTTCTAAGGTGGACTGCAACTTCCTCCAATTGACCAGCTTTTAAACTCCTGAATTGACAATTATGGTACGATGGCTAATATGATGACTGCTCTACACTGTCAAATCTACCAACTCAAAGCATAGCTGGTCACTACTAAACTATCTTCAAATTCCCGCATCTTAATCATACCATGTCCATATGACTAAAAGCATGGCATACAACCTCAAGAGGACTTCCTTAATACCCTATGTAGGTCTCCTACTTGGGTGAAAATTAGAAATAATCACCAATCTATGAGCCTATCTTATCCAACTCACCATCCAATCGGCATTACCAACCACTCAAAAGTTGGACATTTATGCATGCATCATTCACCAGTATTACAAGACCTTGTATCCATAAAAATGAACCTGATCATAATGATGATTGGAGAATCTTCCCCCGGTCGAGACCTATTAATTGAAACCATCCTACATGCAAAATTTCTAGTGAAAATTCAACATGTTGACTATGTCAGTATACTATGGAAATACAACCCCCAACACTAACTTATGAAGTGAGAATGGGGCATGGATTCTGCCAAGAATGATGAATGCCGTCAAACGCAGATGTCTTCCCTTCAATTAATTGGTCATATTGCTGAAGGGAATAAAGAAGCCGGCCGCCAATGAATTGATCAAAATCCACAGCTAATTGCTGCCAACACACATAAATGGATTTATCACAAAAGCTTATTTCTAGAATTTGATAAGAGAACTTGGCGGATAGCCGCCAACAACTACACCAACATATCATATCAAATATTGAGTTGATGAACCAGATGAAGGATAATTGTGGCAAGATAAGGAGGAAACCTACTCCATACCCTAGATCAAAAAAAATCCTCTTCTTTAGATGGTTACCATGGATTCCAGCGCCATAAGGTTGCTCCGGAAAGGATAGCTCTGACAATATGTGCAATCCCCATAAAGCGAATGGCAGGGAACCCCGACCACTATCGATCATGAACTTCGATCAAAACTGAACCACTTGAATTAGACTTCCAACTGAAAAGGGCTGGACTGAAGTGCAATAGTGAGCATACGATGATGCTTCACTTATCAATGACATTTGATCTGATCTCTTTTGAATTATTTCTACTTCAATTCCATTTATGTTGCGAAGTATGGTCGACTTGAATTAAAATACTTGCAAATGGTGCATGTAACCGAGTGCTCAAGGTTCGGTGCCAAACAACCTCCGTGGAATATGATTAAGTCTTTGAGGTATCATTATAACGAACCTGATTCCCACTCATCAGCTACTATATGCCCTTGACTTGGGGGCAGGGCACCAAAGCGGGAGAGACTAACATGGTCAAGACTCTAGTACAAAGTGGATGCAACCGGCCATCCACTCATCCGCCTATGCCATTTAATTAGGAGATCTGAGAAAGTCTTGGAGTTATATGTCCCAACAATGCACTCTCCATCTCGTACTTGAAGCTCACCAAAATACTTATGCTTCTTCTGATGCCTAGTAAGATCGAAACCATACTAGGGGTAGATATGATGTGACCATGTATACATCAAATCTACATTAGACACCTGGGGTTACTTGAGAACATAGTTTTAAAGTGGATGTGATTTGACCGTTCACTCACCAGTTTGCGTCTGTGATTCGGCAAAATAATCATGCCTTAAACCGACTTCTTCAGGGGCCAACCCTCAATTTATAGTCATTAATGACCGACTGCCTGCTCACTAACCATCATGAGCAATCATTTCAACTCTCTTCCTCAGCTCGACCGGAAGAACACAAAGTATAAAGTGCAGGTAGCTTGATCATCTGCTCTATAATTCTTGCACCTGGCTTAAGGGAAAATGCACAACTCAAAGTGGATGTAGTTCGACCATCCTTTCCTCGGCTCGAGCTCAAAGCTTGCTAGAACACTAATCTTACTCCTTAGGCTTGGCAGATGCGAAATCTAAATGAACATGGACGTGATCCCACCGTCCATAAACTAAACCTCATCCTTCGTTGAGGACAAATAAGTGGAAAGTAATCGGGATCCCATCGGTCATTCGCTAAGTGAAACCCGAGCTAAGGGACAAGCCATCATACTCCAACCAAAATGGATTGATACATGATAATCCTCTAACTAACTCCGGCTCCCAGAGTGCGAGCTGGAGTATAAACTTACGGACATGGGATCGAGGAGGGTGGATCCGTCCACCTAATTACTTCGCCTATGTTCTACCTAAACCCAAGGAGGTTGGATCAGTCCATCTAACGACCTCGCCTTTCATATTTACAAGCTCTAGGCGGGTAGATCTGTCCTTCTAACGACTTCGCTTGCCTACTTAGGGTGGATGTGATAAAACCATCCATGTACCTGATTAACTTCTTGTTCACATAGTGTGAACGAATTCCTAAAGCCTAAACGATGTGACTAATCATTTGTCATCCAACTCCTGATTCCCATAGTGCGAACTGGAGTATAAACGTAAACATAAATGGGTGTGACTGACCACCCATCAACTAACTCTGGTCCCGAGAGCGCGGGCTGGAGTGTAAACGCCTAATGGGTGTGACTGACCACCCATCAACTAACTCCAAGTTCTCAGTGTGTGAACTGGAGTACAAACATCAAAACGGGTGTGACTAACCACCCAACTTAAGTCCCTGGAGTGTGAAAATAATCCTAAAATACCAAATGGGTGTGACTGACGACCCATCAACTAACCCTAGATTCTAAGAGTGCGAACTGGAGTATACCCATCAAATAACTCTGGTCCCGAGAGTGCGGACTGGAGTATAAACACCTAATGGGTGTGACCGACCACCCGTCAACTAAGTCCACATTTCCAAAGTGCAAACTGGAGTATAAACATCAACTAACACCAGATTCTCAAACTGCAAACTGGAGTGTAAACATAAACTAACTCTAAGTCCCCAGAGTGTGGACTAGAGTATAAACACCAACTGGGTGCGAATGAAAACCCATCAACTAAATTTGGTCCCGAAAGCGTAGATTGGAGTATAAATACCAATTGGGTGTGACTAACAACCCATCAACCAACTCTAGTCCTTAAAGCATTGTTTGGAATATAAATACCAGAAGGGATGTGATTCGACTCCCCTTCTATCAACTCTGATTCCTCAGCAAGTTCTGCAGTGCAAAAAGTGGATGTAATTCGACTGTCTACTTTCCAACTCTTCCCCTGATATGGGGGCACACTTATCACAAAAAATCGGATGCGATCCGACCATCCAACACTAAGCGGGAACAACACGATCATCCATGCATCAAATCTTGTCCCCAACATGGGACCCATAACATAATTTTATAAGGATGCACTCTAACCCTACAAGACAAAATTTCTTCCTTGATTCGACAGGGAGACGCAGATTCGAAAAACAGACCCAGTTGAACGTCTTATTCTAAAATGGATGTGACTACCCATCCTACCGCAAATGAATGTGACATGACCATTCACCCGCTAACTCTCGCCTATGATCCAACGGGTTATGCATGCAACATGGATTGATGTGACCCAATCATCCGCCAATCAACTCCTTCCTACAGTTCAGTGGGAGAAGCATCAAATTAAATTTATCGTAATGTGATTGACTACACCTCGACTTTTTCCCTTGATTGGGGGCAGAGGAATTGACTGAGGAAAATGCGGTTCGACCATTTTCTACCAAAATCTTAGTCCCCAGAGTGTGGACAGGGCTATAAACATCAAATTGATGTGATGAATGGCCCTTCATCTGACTCTGATCCCCGAAGTGTGACTACGAGCATAGACAAATGAACGATTGTGATTCGACCATTCATTCACCAACTCCAACCTAAATTCAACGAAAGAAGTATAAACTCACTACAGATGCAATTAGACTGTCCATAATCCAACTCTGCTAACCTAAGACATGGGGAAGAAGAACAAATCACCGAAAGAAGAGAAATGTGACTCGCTACATCGCCATCTTAGCGTCCTTTACAACTTATGTCAATAACTATAACGAGGTCTTAATGCCAACCAATCAGAATGATGCCCAAGGTTACGGGTAACCAATTATATCTTACCACCGGATCGACTGGCAATATCAATCTACGCCTTTCATATCATACCAATGGATCAATAGGCAATGAGGTCCGAGCAATCTACATTGTGTCGCTGAATCGATGATCAACATCGATCCTCTTCGACTACAAATCGATGTGACTCGAGCTTCCATTAAATACCTTCGACCACTGGAGCATGGATAGAACCATGAATGACCGTGACTTAACAATTCATCCTCCATCACCTTCCTTGATCGGTCAGGAGGAGCATGAGAATGGATGACCATGACCTGACAGCATTTGAGATGACTTTATCCCTAGATTTGACATGAGAACGTAAATCGAAATGGACGTGGTTGATCGCCCAACACCAAATGAATGCAATGTGACTATTCATTCATTGACTCTTACCATGATCCGACTAAAAGTGCAATTCAAAATAAGTGCAACCTAAACGTTCGCACATCGATTCTTGCCCTGGATTCGATCAGAGAAGCATCAATTTTGTATTGGATCTGACTGGACGATTCGCTCTTCAGTTTCTGCCTAGACTATGGCGACATAAGCAGCAAAGTGAATGTCATTGACCATCCAGAACTTAGCATGTTTGAATGTTGGGGAGGCAACAAAGTATTCTGCCTAGAGGAAAGAACTAGGACATAATGCAGGATAAGGTACGACTCAACTTTCCATCGGTTAACTCGATCCCATGGTTTAATGGGATAGAATGCGAAATTGAAGCGGACATTATCTACCTTGCCACTTATCGAGATATTCCCTAGACTTGGGGGCATGCGCGAGAAATAAATTGAATGTAATTTGATTGTTCATCAAACAACTCTGGTTCTTATAGCTTGGGCTACAGTATAAACACAGCAGAAGCTAATCTCTATCATTCTCACAATACGTCCATCAACCCAAGACTGGGAGAGTTTGATCATCCAAGAGCTGGATAGAACTACTCAATCCTATAGCTCGTGTCTAGTGTTTATAACAACCTGAAGTTACGACCGAAAGGATGCCTAGAGATAGAATCATTAGATCGACGCCCGGACTTATGGGAAACTGATCGTCATCCTGACCCTTTCGATGAGCAATGGGTCGCGAGTACAATGAATGGAAAATGCATTGCTCGGAAACACAAGTAGATTCAAACTCATAGCTGGAGCCAGCTATGCAGAAACACGCAATATATGGCTAAACTCTACTAAGCCTTTGATACAACATGCCTACAAGGCTAATCATTAACCATTACAAATAAGCACATGAAGTGCCTACAATGCATCACGAGTACTAAAGAGTAGATCACAACTCAGTGCAACGATGATAAAAGAGTTAACTGTTTTACTTTAGGTGAATCTTAATGCATTTACTTGGACTCGATATCATATATATATATATATATATATATATATATATATATATGGACTCTCATTAACCATTGATAATCCAGCATTAAATGTCTCGATGAATAAAAACAAAGCGACGTAGATCTAGAAAGATCTGCTGCACTTAAAGAGGGGCGAATCTACTCAAAACTAATAGGTTTATCCATGATGTCCGCTACCCAAAATGAGTATCCAATCATTTACTTATGAGAGAAACAAATGGAGAGTGGCAGATGTAAGCCGACTACTCAGATTTGCATGAGCCATGGCAAAGCATAGCGTTCCACTTCCATTGATCAACCAACTAATGGACTCGACCATTAGACATGAATTAGTCTCATCCATAGATGCAATCTCCAGATATAATCAGATATTGAAGCATGTCCCAGACCAGGAACTGTTTCATTACTGACCCGGGCCTATAGTTCTATGCTGCAATCCTTGGATTCAAACTTGAGAACACTTATGCTACTTATCAAAGGACGATTAATAGATCATTCAAAAATCAGATCGGCCGATCGATAAAAGTATATGTGGTTAATATGCTCTTGAGATCACGACCTTCAAACGACCACATCGATAACTTGGCAAAGATATTCAGTGCTCTCTAACAACTGCAGAATGAAACTTGATCATTTGAAATGCTTTTTCAGCATTGTATAAGAAGAATTCTCGGGTTCCGTCATCAATTCTCATGGGATTAAGGATAATGTTAGAAAATTCGAAAGATTAAAGTCATCCATGTACCGAGAAAGCCAAGCAGCTCTGCTATATCACTTAAAGAGACCTCCCATTTTACCCAAGACATTGGATCACAAAGATCTATACCTCAATTAGGTCGTGTCAACACTTTCCATAAGCATCGCAATGCTATGTGAAGAGAAACTAATCCGAAGACCGGTATATGATGAAGGCTAGCTATTGATAAGCTCACCCCATTAACGTCTATATCGACCGGCCGTTACGATAGGTCCAATATCAACCTTAGATGTCTGAAAAGTTACTCAAATGGAGTATCGAGCTAAGCTAATTTGATAACACTTATCTCCTTTGAAGAGCTATCCTTGGCCAAACAATTAGCATACTTCATGTCTGAATTCACTTATTTAGACGACTATATGAAGAGCAATGGTGAACTGTCCAACCGATGGAGAAGGTACACAGATGAAACCTTCAATAATCAGTTTTCTAGCGTCGAAGTTTCGTTAATGACTCCCAAGGGAGGATCGATCCGCTACACCCTAAAACTCAACTTCACAGCAACAAATAACGAAGCTAAGTATGAAGCCTTGGTCACGATGCTCAAACTTACAAGAAATCTAGGAAGGGAAACTTTACATATCTTATGTGATTTCTGATTAGTGGTATGCTAAGGCATGGAGGATTATCGGACTATGGGGCAACATCTTGTTCCTTACCTTAGCTGGATCCAAAAGCTGCTAGCCGACTTCGAGAATTACATCATTACAGACATCCTCAGAGAACAAAATGAAAAATCCAAGTCACCATCCAAGCTAGTCAGTTCAGGGAATGTGCGACAAAAAGACTATCCCAGTTGAAATATTTATTATTCCAAGCATTGACATATGAAAATCAACTAGGTCTTAGAGATGGATCTAGAAAAGGAGTCATGGATGACTCCTATCAAAGATTATCCACAATCGGGGATTCTTCTTGAATAAAGGAATGAGAAATGGCATATCCTCTACGAAGAATCACTGCATGATTATGCGTAGATCGTTCAACTCCATCGATACAAAGAATTACTCTGGTATCTATTAATCCGAGACCTAATATTAAGTATCCATCGATACGAAGCATACAGTCCAACATCTCAGATCGATCCAGGAGAGGATCGATACAAAGGAAGGACTTAAAACAACCATCGAAAGCTGTTACAACTCAAATTTCACATCGATCCAAGAGTGGATCCATACGAAACTCAATCCAAACAAAAACTAAAGAACTTGATAACGACCCACAAATGTGAAAACATGAACAGAGATCAAGTTAACATATGTGCATGTATGACGAACTAACATTCGATTTTCAAAGTTAACAGGGATTGAATCCTCACCTGATGATAATCAAAACAGTAAACAAAAAATTGCTGACACCTAACACTCAGTTACAACGATGCATTGCATAATCATTGGCAGTCAACAGTTCAGCATTTATTTTGTTGGACATAAATCAAAGGTTGTATCTTATGACGAAAAGACAACAACTACTCAGCGAATCAGATAGAAATTTTTTAGAATGAAGATTGCAGCTTTTCAAAGATGTCACATTCACACAAGACGTACTTTGGGGGGCAAATATTATCCTACCTTTTGGCAAGGCCGTGACACCAAGAACTTGACTAGAAACCAATGACAGTTCGTCCTGGAGATCGGTTATACATAGGTTCACTATGGATACTAATAAATTTTTCCCAAGTCCAAATCGAGCTACAATTGATATGACACAACAAGCAAAGCTATAAAAGCTAACGTTCCAAATTTCAAGTTAATCGGAGTTCGTATGCTCAAGATATTGATCGATCAGGGTTGAGAAATTCAATTCTGTTCGTATCCATCCTATTTCGTATCCATTCTCCAAGAGAGATTCAATTCGTATCCATCGCCTACTAACTTCCTTCTTATCCATCAAAATGAAGCTACTTCGTATCCATCATGTTAACAACACTTCGTATCCAACAACATATGTCCATCTCATATCGGTCTCCCTCCATCCATCTTGTATCGATCTCTCACCATCGATACGAACAACAATAACCACCGATCAGTTCGAAGAAAGCAACATGAAGCATCGATATGAAGGCGGCCTCCAACCATCGATATGAAATGCAAGCATCGGTATGAACCGAGCCACGCGGGACCGATGCATAATAGTATCGATATGAAGACGTAAGTGTCATACAAATCCAAACTTGCATCGACCATAACTCAAGATATACAAGTCCAAATGCCACCAAATTTTCATAGAAGCTTGCCTACAATGTCAAGAATGTACCAGATAAATTTCAGCCAAAAAAGGATCAATTCTTGATCGATACGAATTCCATTCGTATCGCTAGGGGTGGGGCGGTCGATTAACTGCAAAAATCGGTTAATTTTTTCGGTTAACCTAAAATAATATGCGGTTCAGTTAACCGATATTCGGTTAATCGATGTTGGTAGTATCAACCGAACCGCAATATTTAAACCGCGGTTAGCCAGTCACCTAGAACGGTTAACCGACTATTATTCGCGGTTAAATGGTTAATTTGTTAATCGGTAAAGTTAGAATGGTTAACCTATTGATTGTTTGCAATTTTGAAATGTTTGCATAGAAAATAAATTATCCAGATATGTGCACCTTAATGTGCTAAATTAATAGTATATCAGTTAAATGAAACTAAATAAAATAAAGTAATAAACAAGAACAATACAAGTCACACACCATACAATTACACTTAAACCTCAGCAGTCAGCCATCATACACTTAGCTCGGCAAAACAGTGCTGCAAATAACAATAATGATCTAGAAAATAAACTTAGTCAGCCATCATACACTCAGTTCATTGCAAGTACAAATTATACAATAATGATCTAGAAAATAATGCAACAAATAATAATGCTGCGTGCAGCTAGAATAAAGTCACTATAGTACCATACACTAAAACCTCAGTTCATTCATTGTAAATACAATAATGCTGCATGCAGCTCAAAGTTATACATAACGCTGTGTACATACAATATCAGTTTGTAGATACTAGATAATGCTGCATGGCGATAAAAAATCACAAGAACTTTCTTCTCCATCCTCGTATTCTTTGAAATTTTCTGAAAATAAAATAATGAGAATTTATCAGTTTGTAGAAAAATAAAATAAAGTTCACCGAATGCACAATGCACAACGTTGAATAAATGAGAATTTATCAGTTCACTGAGTGCACACTGCACAACATTGAATAAATGAGAATTTATCAGTTCACTGAATGCACACTGCACAGCAGCTTCTCAGGCCATGATGGAGACTTAATGCTACATTTTAAAAGCAGCATTGGGATCTTACAAAGAATGATCTACTGCTAGCTGTCATAATGCAAAATATGTGCAAAAGAATTTATTTTTAATACATGCAAAATATGTGCATTAGAGGAAATATGTGCATTAAAGATTCTAACATAGATAATCAGAGTCTAATTCATTTTTTGTACTTTTGATGAGGATCGTTTGTATGAAAACCTGCATATATTTGACTAGTGTTTAAGGAAAACATGAATGTGAGTATATGTTTACACTACAATACACATGCATATGTTTGAATAGTTAGACTGAAATTGAAATAAACTGAATAAATTGAAGTGAATATAAACACTGTGATTAAGGAGATATTAACGATGGTGAAAACATTGATGATGGAGATGGACTATCCACGTTGAAAGTTGAAGATAATGGCAATTCACATTGATGACCATGCACAAATTCTACATGAAAAACAAATTAGTTAGAGTATTGTATGTAAAATCAAACAAATATCAAACTAGATTATTTTATGAATGCTAATATCACCTGAGAAAGCATCATCGTAATAGTAAACATCATCGTTTGGAACCTCAATCCGGTGGTCGACAAAAATTGGTTTGGACCTTAACCAATTTTGAGTGCAAATTAATGCCTCAACCATTTGTGGACTCAAAGTACTACGAAAAGGATCTATAACCCTTCCTCCGGTGCTAAAAGAGGATTTAGAAGCAACCGTGGACACCGGAATAGCAAGAAGATCTCGAGCGACTAGAGATAAAACATGATATTTGGAGCTATTTACCTTCCACCATAGTAAAACATCAAAATCATTCGGTGCATCCTTAATCGGTGCATTTACATACTTTTCTAATTCATTGCATTCATTGTCTCGTTGTCGAACTTGTCGTAAAAAAGTATTTCTTTTTCTAGAAAGAACATCACTAACATTCACAACACTTTCACTATCAATGGAAGTACTAGATCGTGGTTCATCACATGTTTGTGTTCCAAATGTAGAATCGCTCACGTAGAAGTCAAAATCTTATCAAAATATCTTTCACACTTTTTAATATGTCATCTGCAACTACTTCATCATACATGTCTTCAACACATAACTTCAAAAATTAAAATTTATACCTTGGATCAAGCACACACGTAACAAGTAAAATTTTGTTCATGTTACTTACACTTCCCCAATATTTGTCAAACTTTGCTTTCATATTAAATCCCATTCTTCCAACATAAGGATTCGTTTTCGCAATCAATGCTCGTAGTTCTTCTTGAATTCCACTTAGCTCGGCAAAATAATCATTTGAGGTAATAGATAAAGTTTTCCTAAATTTTAAAGTAATATCATAAAAATTCTTTAAGATTTTAACAAAAAGTTTGGCATTGTAAGAGTGCAACTATCTTCACTATCGCTATTTTTTCCAAAAACTAAACTTTTTTGTCACTTATCACTGTCACGTGGAATTGACCTACATGACTTTGCTACATGATAATTCAAATGTGTAGTGCCATTAAATCTAGAATCGCATGCAAATTGTTGACCACAGTAGTTGCAAGCACATTTGTTAACTTTAGGATTAATATCTTTAGTAAAATGTTTCCATACCAGAGAAGGCTTTCTAGAAGAAGGCTTGTGATTCTGGTATGAAGGTGGTTTTCCAACATTGATGTTGTCGTCCCCGGTTTCCTCATCATCCGCTTCTTCCGCGTACTTATCATTAAGATCCATTGTTTCTCTAGAAGATCCACCTATTTCCACCTGTTTTACAATTGATAAAGACATAAAATTAGCGGAAACGATGTCGACGAGCTCTTAACTGCAGTTACTAAACATCCAATGCATAAATTCATGTTATTCTTCATTTTTCATGGAAAGCACCAATTATTCAATAGAAGAGTGTCCTATACTCATCTTCCTCTTGTTCCAGAAAGCCATTAGGTCCGAACTCGATAAACTCAATTTTGAAGCAATTGATTTTGCAAATGGTAGCGCTTGTGATTTTAAGTCGCTTGCCAAAAGATTCAAGTTTCTGTTTACTATTTATAAGCATCACCGTAACGCTGAAGATGAGGTTATTTTTTGGTTAGCCTTTCCTACATATATTCAATTTTTAGTTTTTTATCAGTTCCTGACTGAAGCATCGGATTTCCAGTTAGATTTTGAGTGGGGCTAAATGTACTGCATTGGATAGTTTATTTTACCCAGGAAATTCTTTCTGCTGAAGATCGGATATCCAACTTATTAAACTCTCTATGTCCACAAACATTATTTATTTATTTATCAATACCTTTCTATAAGATCACTTTAAGTATGTATTTTGTTTATACAATGTTTTATCAAATTAAAAATGATCAATATTATATCTTAAACTTGACATTGAATAAAATGTTTCTTCAAAACAAAAAAAAACAAAAAACAAAAAAACCCACTGTATGCACTTTCAAAACGGTATACTTTTCTTTTTCTTATTATTACCTTATTGTAGATTTTGCAAAAGATAGGGTTTCAAATCAAACACTATGGAATATCAAAGTCCTTTTTTCCTTTGTATTTTTCACAAAAAATAAGCCCTTTAATCCCCTACCAGAAAATTGATAAGAAAAAAAACCTTCCTACCCCAAAGTTTCAGCCCCCATTAGAGTATTTCGGTGTCCCTTTAATAGACCAAACAATAAACGTATAGCTACATTACATATAAAACTTAGAAAGAAAGAAAAAATTAGCATTAACAAAAGGCACAAAATACAATTTTGTCCTAAATTTTCAAAGCTTCGTGACTGGTTGAATATTGTATGATTTCTTAGTATTTGTTGATCACGATCATTATTGGTATTTTGATGGTCATTGACATATAAAAATTTATGAAGGTTCATATATATGTTAAAACGTTTCACATGCATACTTAGGAATGTCTACAGATAAAATTCTAGGTGTCTAACATATTGCTAACTTGTCGAGTACACATTAAGGGGATATCCGTTGTAGTATACATACTGTTTGGACTACATAAGCATAGTATGCCTAATGTAACTCAAGAAGCTTATAGCTGTTAAAATTGAAGACAAATTGAAGTAAGAAATTATGTTGGATGATCCTTCTACGAATGTGAACAATGTAACCAAAATAGCTAAACTGAGCCCACTAATTTTATTACCAGTTTCTTCGTACACTTGATTTCTTGGCTTCCCATGCAATTGGACCATCAAATATACAATTTAGCATTAGATGAGATGATGAAAAGGAAAGATCCAAAATTAGAATTGAAGATCAAAATCATATTTGTACTTTTTTTCTCAAAAACTTATGTATTATTGCAGGTCACTTATGCAGTGAATGCTTTTCATAGTATTTACCACTAAATCCGCTAATTCATAGTATTTACCACTACAACCTAATGATATTCTCCAAACAACAACGATTACTAACGTTAACATTTCTAATATAAGTCTCTTGGCTTCGTTTAACCAAAAAAATAAAAAATAAATACAAACAGATCAATAAATAAATCTCAGAAACGAAAAGATGAAAGTGTAAATCTGTGTAAAAGAAGCAACCAAATCACGATTGGAAGTGGAACGATGTAAAATAAAAATTGAACTCACATTTTTTTCTCTTCCTGCTGGTGTTAACCATTGCTGTCGCTGAAATGGGCGATCTACGAATCTAGGGAGCAAAGATTTGTGAGTGAATTGTTTGAATTTGGGGCGAATTGTTGTGAGTGAATGAAATTGAATACGGAGTAGTGAGTCGTGACTACTGAATAGAATAGCGGCGGAGGAAGGAAACTAGGGTTATACTATACAAGCATGCAGTCCAGTCGCACGAAAGCAATGGGTCGGGTAGCAATTGTTGGGTAGGCCCGATAATTTGAAATATATATTCGGTTAACGGTTAACCAATAAATAACCGCGGTTAACCTTTAACCGAACTGATTTTGGTCGGTTAACATCGGTCGGTTAACCTAAAGTTCGGTTAACCAATTTTTTCGGTTAAAGCGGTTCGATTAAGATCGGTTCGGTCGGTTAAGTCGGTTCAGTCGGTTAAATGCCCACCCCTACGTATTGCTCCCAGATTGAGTCGAAACCACCTGAACTCGATCCCGTGGGCCTATCCACATGAGAGAAGAAGTCCTCCGAGATCTGGGCGAGATATTTTCAGCCTTTTCCTATAGTTAGCAGCCACATGCATCCAAAAAAGGGACTTCTTGGGCTTCTCTAGGCTGATACTCTGCCGAAATCATTATCAAACTTTAGTTGTACTGTTGTAATCTCTTGTAAATAGCGAGTGAAATTCAATAAACATCAGTCATTTCACAGTGGATGTAGGCAATACGCGAACCACTCTAAATCCATGTTATTCTGTGCATTTTTTTATCTGTTGATTGGTGCGTTTGTTAGATCTGCCTCATTTTACATTTACTTTATTCATTTTATCTCTTCAAACACATCTGAAGTGTGTTGTGCCCAATTTTGGTACAAATAGTTATAATTGTAAATAAGCGATTAATTTGGTAATTAATGAAATTAATAAATTGAAATATTATAGTAATATGAGTTAAAATGATAACTATAAATATGAATGTTGTAAAATGTAAACTAATGTTAATTATAATCATAAGATTGATTCAATAATAAGAGTGAAATCGAAAGTAAAAGAATTTATTGGAATTTAAATTATTATAAAATAAGTTTTATTCCTATTGTAATTAACGCTAAAATTTATGTAATATTTAAATACTGGATTTAACATGGAAATTGTATTGTAAAAGATTATTAATTTCTGTGTAATCGGAAATGATGAAAATTGTTAACTATTAAATCGGAATTTAAGATTGATTAAAGTAATTTAATAATAATTTATTTAACTAAAATGAAAATTAGCCATTTTAGTCACTGTCTCGGATTTCAACAACACTAGTTTCATCGGATCTGTAACAGTGAATTATTATAGGATTTCAAGTTTCATAGCGACCAGATTTGTCGTTTGATTGTGCGGGCTCGAAACACGTAAAAATCAATTTAATGAATTGAATTAAAATAAAATGATTTTAAAAGCTAACTTCTATATACAATGGAATTAGGATTTAAAATTAGTCTCATTGAAATTAAAAATATCAAAAACATATATTTTGATATATGGGATGATCCATTTTCGTTTCGAAAACGAAATGGGCTCTTTCGGGTTCGCATAACCGTTTCGACCCAATTCGATATGTCCATTCATTTCCATCCATCTCGGTCCATATAAATATATTTTTCTAAAAACCCTAGCTTCTATTTAGGGTACATACTTTTCTGTTCCTCACCTACTTTCCTTTTCTAATGTCAAATAACCTAATTGCAATTCCAAATTTATTCAAAAACCCAAACTACTCGAAAAATTCAAATAAATTATGAAATTGAAAGCTCTCGATGATAAGAATCACCGTCTAGTGTTCGTTTTTGGAGATAGTGCTCCAATCAATGCAAATCATGGCTAAATCTTCGAAATCGCGAAATCCTAAATTCAAATTGGGAACTTTTTATTTGGGAGGCAATCGATCAAATTGATTTTGGGGTTTGGTAGAGTTCGTCGAGGGGAGTCTAATGCAGGTGGTCTTGTCGCATATCTTTGACAGAGGCGGTCGAATTTGGCGAATTAGGGTGTGAAAACCCTAATTTTTAAGGCGGCGGCAACGTTGATGGGGAGGGCCGAAGGCAGCGGCCTCCTGGGCGTGGATGCTGCTGTGTGAGGCGAGTGTGATGGCGGTCGTGCCATTGTCAACGACAGCGTATAGAAGGAGGAATGGTCGGTCAATGTCTGGTTGATGGACATGGTGGGCTCGTTTGATCTATAGGAGAGAGGAAGGATCATGGTATATTTTATTATTTATTTATTTTAATTTAAATTTTAAAATTCAATCTTCTAACGGTCATATCTTTTGCATACTAGCTCGGATTCATGCGCGGTTTTCTCCGTTGTGATCGTATCGAAATTTCGAATGCCATGGTCAATGACTGCATATAGAAGGAGGAATGATCGGTCAATGTCTAGTTGATCGACGTGATGGGATCTTTCGATCTATAAGAGAGAGGAAGGATCATGGTATATTTTATTTATTTAAATTTTAAATTTTAAATTCAATCTTCTAACGGTCGCATCTTTTGCACACGAGCTCGGATTCGTGCGCGGTTTTCTCATTGTGATCATATCGAAATTTCAAACGTCATGGGACTTGTTTGGTTGGATTCTAAGACATCTTGAAATTTGGGCCTAAATTGGATTTTAAATCGACTAAAAACCAAAGATGAGTGTTTTAACCCATACACAACTACTAAACTATCTTATGTTAGTTACATTAAATTTATGATGTGATTAGAAATCGATTTATTTCTGTTTGGTGTATCTAAATTTTCATTCCAGTTAAATCTGAATTTTATTGAATTTAATTGGCATTTAATTTAATAACATACTTAAATTTGCCAGTTAAATACTTGCTAATGATAACCTGTTTATTCCTTGCGAATTATTGGTTGATTCGAACGTTGATTGTGGTGGATGCTTAATTGTTGGTATTTGGATGATTGGATATTACATTTATTTATATATTGTTATCACACAACAAGTTCCCCTTGTTATAGTTAGGAAAATCACTATTGGTTGAAATGATACATGCCCGAACGATCTTATGGATTAGGAAAAAATCGTTATGGGTTGAAATGATAAACTCGAGCGATTTTATGGATTTTGAATTTTACTCGAGATTACGGTTTGAAAGGATATAGCCGTAAATTTAAATTATTATGGTTTGAAATGTTATATATCAGTATCACTTGACCCTAGAGTAGAAAATTATATACAGACACCTGATTGATTACATTAAATGAATTTAAATCCTTAAATTTTGAATCTAGTTAAATTATAGTATGAAATAAAATTAGATTTATACGAACTGAATTATTTTCAAAATCCATGCTTCTAAAGTGTGGGATTGAAATTGGTTTAAATGAAGTGTTTAAAGAATTTAAATTGAAATTTTAAAGTTGGATTTTGAAATATAAATGAAATTTACCAAAATTGAGTTATTGTAAATGTTTGAATATTTAAACTTTGAAATCTACTGAATTCGAAGTGGTTTAATTTGTAGTTCAAACATGAGTTTGAAATTGATATAAATTGAAATGGTTTTATTGAGAACTTGAATTGAAAGATTTAAAGTTGAGTTTTGTCGACTTGAAATCTGGATATGGTCCAGATTTGTTGAATGGAAGAAATAGTTTGATTTGACATTATTTTCAAGCTAATTATTTTAACATAAACTGTTTTAAAAAAATCTATTATTTTAAAATTCATATTAATTTAGATTTTCAAATTATTTACTATATAACCATTTCCAATAATCGAACCATTTTGTATTAAACTATTTAAACTATTTTAAAATCCTTAAACTATTTAGACTACCAAACTATTTAAACTATTTTTAACTATTTTAAACTATTATAAACTATTTTTAATATACTAACACTTTTAATCCATAACCTATTTTAATATATAAACTATTTCTAATACATAAACCATTTTAATCTATAACTTATTTTTAAAATATAAATTATTTTTATTGTATAACTATTTCAATATATAAAATACTTCCAATATTCAAAATGCATGACTTAGATTTAATTGATTTAAAGGCAAATATTTTGATATGATGGTTTAACATATTTTGTGGTTATGATTTTGGAAAGTGAATATGATTTTGAAATGATTATGATTTGGAAGTGAATATGATTTTGAAGTAAATAATGGTTTCGAAAGTGATATGAATTTTGAAATGAATATGATATTTTGCCATGAAGTAGGAACTGTTGGAAATGTAAAAGAACCAACCGGTGTGAAATAAGTGTTTAGTAGTTAAGAGACCAGGATCAGATATTGTCATACTCTCTGCCAATGCCGAAAACCACTTTAACAACTATGCATGCGGTGGAGAATCCAGAATGAAGTAGGATGGTTTGGCGAACGATTCTGTTTGAGGTATGAACACAGCCCTGACCCCTTTGGGTCAGCTTGATATAACTAAAACAGGAGCCACGCCGGGCCAAGTGAGGTCGCACCTCCGATCAGACATGTTTCTTTGATACCATATTTATTAGTTTGTGATTGATTTTGTGTCCACCATTCGATTTGATTATGGGAGTGTGTTTCGAGGTGGGCGGTAGTAGCTGCTATGCGTTACCACCATTTCGGATCCGCAAAACGATAATATCCTACCCTGGGCATTGCCTCGCGTGCCTTATAATATGCTTTATCGAGCCACTACGAGTTTGGTTTGTGTCGTACACTATGGAGTGCCCTCTGATAGACCTCTAGTTTATGGGGGAATTACGGTACTGTATAGACTATGGAATTTACAAAAATGTGTTAATGAGGATATGGGTAATGCCTTAACGTTATTTTAATACTTTACTTTACTGATAGACACTATGTATATAGTGTATATCACTACATAGTTAAGTAGTTTAATAGATCCTTAGGAGATGGTAATCCCGAACATCTCCTAAGTTATAGCATGCACGTTATACACTGGATAGGAGATGTAAAATCCCGTAAACAACTCTGAAGCCGTTAGACTCATATTTATTTACTGTTTGTTTCACTTACATACGATCTCTTAGTTCTGACTCGAGTGCTTTGTCTTTTCATTACACTCGAGTCAGTCTTAGCTTTTCAGTGTATTGAAGACCTTATTTCTAGAGGACGAAGACGGAGATTGTATACTATCTATTTTTATGTATATTCCACTACATCATGTTGTTCAGCTGCATTATTTATTTATTCCTGCTGTATTGTAATAACTCTGAACGTATTGTGAAGTGTAATCAAATGTACTTGTAAAACAGCTTCATTAACTTCCGCTGTTAGATTCTATGTTTTGTTTTCCCTTCTTTTCTATTATTTCCTTATTTACCTCAATAACAATTCTCCCTTTTAAATGGTTTAAGTTGACATGTGTGGTTTATTTTTGATTTAAACTGTCCAAAAAGGTGGGTCATTACATTTGGTATCATAGCTTTAGTTTACCGATAACCTTAGATTTGTGGGGTCTGACTCATTAGAGATAGGATAGTAATACCCTAGTATAAGTTTGTTTGAGTGTATATACGAAGGAGCGTACTTGTTAGTGTTATAAAAATGTTTTTATATTGAGTTAATTTGTTATGTTCGATATTTATAAATTCTGGTCGGTACATAGGATGCTATGACGTCGATAGGGATTTTTAAACACTTAATAGGGCAGACCGACATAATATTGTTTTGAAATATAGGTAAATGAAATAATTTTACCTAGTATTATATTTTGTATATGAAAGAATAATTTTATAAATGATATAATTGGATGTGATTCGTTGTTTGTTAGGTAGTGAAATTTTATAAATATTGATTATAAAATAGTATTTACAAATAAAGTAAATATAAATTGGAATTTGAGAACTTAAATTTCAAGGTTTTGAAATTCTTTTTCAAAAGATTTTGGAATATAATATTACTATTATTTGGAAGTATTTTAGGAAAAATATTTTCAATGCATTTGAAAGAAATGTTTTAAAGATATTTTAAAGGGAAAAAGTTCTATACTCCCCTCTCTGTCGTTGGGAAATAATTTCGGTGATGACGGCCGCTTCATCGACATTCATTTTCGAGTTTCAAAGTGGAAAGGCCACTATTGTAGCTTTAATACACATTTATTTAACAAAAAATCTTCATTTTTAATTTCTACATATGATTTGTTATATAAAAGATATGAATATATATTAATTCAAAATGATTTGAAACAAACCCGACATTTAGTTCTTAAGTTTCTATAAATTGGGGATTTCAACTATTATAGTGAAATGAAATCTTAACTATTTAATATTTGGAAACTTCTAAAATGAAAAATAAGAAATTATATGCGAAGTGACTAATGAAATATATAAGAATTTGGAAATTTGTAACTTGTAAATCAAAAGATATGAAAATTAGAAGATGTAATTATTGAACATTTTGTTAACTAAAATGAATAAGATAAACTTGTGTAATATTCAATTACATTCTTAAAACATAAATATAACTAACCAGAAATGTTTAAAAAGTTGTAATGTTAAATTGGAATATGTAATAGAATATTATAAAAGTAAAATTTAAGTAATGAATTCAAATAAAATTATTTCTACAAATAAGAATTTTGATGTACAAGAAATGTTATAAGCATTGGTTTATGTTTTGAAATGATAATAATTAGATTGAATAGTAAAAGTGAATACTAAGTAAATGATTATAACTTCAGAAAATGTTAAAATGATTCAGAAATAGATTTAATATTCAATGACACTATAAGAAAGGATGAATGTCAATTAAGAAGTTAAGTGACTTAAGTTGAGTGATTCATTTGAAATCAAACTATATACACAATGAATGTAAATTAAAAGTTAAGAAACTTAAGTATGAATTTATGCACTAATGAATATTAATATTTGATGGAAGTCAAATATACAATTTAATAAATGTGAACTAAACTGCAATAAAATGTGTGTAATACTTAAGTAGTAAATTCATTGTTTATTTTAAATATTGAATGGAAAGTAATTTATGTAAGTAAGCGAATGTGAATAAATAAAATAACATTGTATGAATGAATAAAGATAGATGAACAGTAAATGACGTGGATGGAAATTAATAAGAATAAATTTAAACAATAATTGAAATTCTTGGTTGTTTTAGCTTATGGGATGCGTGGGAAAGGACACCTCTACTCGTTTAAGGTTGCATAAATAATATATTAACTAATTGACTGAGGCTGTTGAGCGTAGGGTACACTTGATAGTTTATTTATCATCCTTGTACGATCAAAAGTTTCTAAAACTGAACAAACCATTTGTTTGATTTTATGGTTGTATGATTGATTCCTTTGTTGCATATGATGGTCGTTGTTGTTTTGTTTGCATATGTTCTGTGTTGATTTGCTTTTGTTACTAATTTTTAGACAATTAAACATTTCTCTTGTACATAATTCTCACTATTTTAGATTATATAAGTGAAATACAGGTTTATGGAAGCAATAAGGACTGCTTTTGGTTTCATTAATAAAGTTTGTTTTCCCGACAAACAGATACGTTTTTGGATTATGGTTTTTTCGCAATATTTTATTGTTTCTCCCATGATTTGGGATATTTTATTATTGAAATATGATATATATTGTAATTATTGATATTATTATTTTTCCTGGACCGACTCGTACAAAGGAGACTCTGCCGAAATTTTTCGTGAATTTAATAGAATTTTTTATGAAACGTGAAAATATTTTCAAACTTTTATTAACTTGAATATGAAGATTTAATTGTTTATAAATCGATATATTTTATTTAAAATACCTAATTTTGTAAGTTTAAAATGTTTATAAATTGAATATTTGAATAATAATATATTAGTTTCTTAATTCTCTCGTTCCCTTTTCGACGACGAAAAGTTTTGAGTGGGGGAGAGTGTAACGACCTGTATTTTTCGATAATTAAATATTATTACATTAAATAAGATTTTGGAATTTAATATTGGAAGAAATTAAAATTTGTGATTTATTAATGAGAAAAATAATTAAAATTTGACTTAATAGTGTTAATTTAATGTGATTGACAACTATTTTAATGCAATTCCAATCAACTGAAATAATTGGAAAGTTAATTTGGTTATAATTATAGATAAACAATTAATTTGGTAAATAATGGAATTAATGAAATTGAAATATGACAGTATAATGAGTTAAAATGATAACGGTAAATACAAATGTAGTAAAATGTAAACTAATGTTGATTATAGTCATAAGATGATAGTGATTCAATAATAAGAGCGTAAATCAAAGTAAAAGAATTTATTGGAATTTAAATTATAATAAAATAGGTTTTATTCCTATTGTAACTAATTTATGTAATATTTAAATACCGGATTTGACGTGGAAACTGTATTGTAAAAGATTACCAATTTCTTTATAATCAGAAATTATGACGACCCACAAATCCGTACCCTTTGAATCGACAATAAACCTCATATGTTCGACCCAAAAAGCACAGACTGACGGAAAGTCAAGAGAAAGAAAAGAAAAGAGAAGAAGAGAAGAGAAGAAAGAGAGAAGACACTACTAAACAGAACAATATAGAATCTCACATTGCAACGGAATACATATAATATCATATCAATTATCTTTACAAAATAGAAACTGTATATAGATACATCAATCAGAGTTCAACAATCAATCAATAGTTATCACCCCGAACAGTTATAATAGTCCTTCCTCACAACTACCGATAATATATAACAACTAAGCAACAAATAATAAACAGATACGTGAATACGAAATGAAGATCTCCAGTTCTCCTACTGAAGCTCCAAAAGCACCAAATCTAAACCTATAGGTCTGACCCGAGCATCGAAAGGGAAGAACGTCCGGATCAGTTTGGTAAACCAGCGTGAGAAACACACTCAACTGAATTTATTAAATTACCAAACTTTTCCTTTATCAAAACATAAGTATCTCGTAAGACACGCCCACACATACACACAGACATGTTTTTACCTTACAATAACTGAAACAATTCATATCAAATCATCTGATATTATAGTAGTGTCTAGTATACAAATAATAATCAAAATAGCTAAAATTGTTACCATTATTAAATTCCAGCATATAGCCCAAAATGGGTAATACAATCAAAATGGAAGGCATGTAATGGAGTTTGGATTTCCATACAAATGACCAGGTGAAGGGACTACCTTCCGACGGGTACACCTCTAAATGGATGTCCCGAGGCACAAAACATCTTCCTTCTACCAACACAAGACCGACCCACCCCTAACTAGATGGTACCGAATATGTCATCCTTCGGTTGTTACCGACCTTTACCGAGGGCCCTCTAGCATACAAACCACATTAATCAGATACACGACGTCATAGCGTGTAAAGATATATCTAGAATAGGATGATTATACCCTACTTGGGAGGACCCACTTAGCCTTGCTGCATCTAACCCCGTTTTGGTCATTTCCGGTTGATGAGGCCTGAGGTAACGATTACCTTTCATATATCACAAATCACGTCATTTTGAATGCCACATGACCATTTCCGTTGACTACTAATTGCCTTCCACAAAAATACAACCCTTAAGCTCATACGTCTCAAGGAGGGTGTTAAGCTAAGGGAAGTGGCCTCCTTCCCCATCACTGATGTACGTTTGTAAAAACCAATGTATGTAATCTTTAGAAATGCAATGTCAGACAAACATCCATACAAGTTGTCCAGGAACATCACAAACTGAAGGTACTTTCCCACCACATCCTGTTGCAAAATCCTTAGGATTAGTAGCGAATAGTCCTTGTATTGGATATTTCATAATGAAGAGACCACAACTACTATATGTATATTGGGATTTTGTGACGCCCCACCTCAATACCCACGCTAGCCAAGAACACACCGGAGTAGTGCTGTCAACTAGCACGGAGAATAAGGCTGTTGAGGAGCGACCATCCATGTAATTGCTTATCACACGGTGGCTATAAATAATCTTCGGAAACAAACATAGAAATAATCACATCACAAATCAGTCACAGATATCCATATCACAAATGCGGAAGAAGATATGAATATATAACTAACACATGAAAGTGTACATCAGAGTAGTGGTCAGTAAGATCCACGATAATACAAAAGAATAGCAACACGTGCTATACAAAAGAATACAACTATGAGTCTATATCTCAAGTGTATACAACAAAAACTGCTAATCTAAACAGTTAGCCAAAAGTCAGAGTGATGAATCCCTAGGAAGAAGTCAAGCAGAAGCACCTGTAACATCTCGGTCTGACCCGAGTATTATTTAAGAAAATAATAAACGGGTCAGTCTAGCTATAAATATCAGATGACATGATATAACATAAAAGATATGGCATAAACATAAACATCCATAACGACATACCACTATAAGTATGTAAATAATGATCAACAGAAGATCAATCAATAAGAGATAATCAATATCACAAGAATCTTCTCAAAGATTCGGAAAGGGCATCATACCCCAAACTTGTACTCATAACAAGTCAATGACATAAATTCTAGAAATCAATGCAAGAAGTCCAGAAATCATAGAAAAGAGAAAGAGGCCTATCACATGACGGTCCGAAGACCATGGGGAGCTACCCCACATGTGTGAATGGAATCACACAGATTAAGGTCCAGACTAACCAAAAAGCAAAAAGGTATGTGTGAGTGGAATCACACAAGTGGTGTCTAGTCTAACTTCGCAACAAGAGACATCGCACAGTTGCTAGTCTAAATCATCAGAATGATCGTCATGATCAACGAGAAGTGTCAATTTCACTAAGCTAGTAAATATAGAAGTTTAGCTTCATGTCCCATAACCACTTTCTTAACTTAAATATTTACGAACGAACTGTAAATCTTCACTAATAAAATGTGTCACAAGTGGTTCAATCGAACAAGTCCAAGAATTAACCGACGAAGTGAACGCAAGCGTTTCATACCACTTGTTTTACTAAGTCGTTTAATTAGATTTCTCATCCGAGTGAGTTAAAGGTTTGTATATGCTAATAGATTGGAAAACGGTTTAAGAAAAGAGCTTTGTTACGGAAAATAGAGTTGAAATCATTTTGTTGAAAGAGTTTTGATATTTACTACTAGTATTGAAACCTTTATATTTTTAAAATGACAAATCACAGAAGAGATTGTAGAAACAATCATCACAAAGATCACATTCGGAGATGTGAATAAAATCCAAGGAAATCAGCTCAAACGCATCAAAGTGGAAGTTCCCCAACGACCAAACGTGGCCGAGATAACCAGAGATGGTTTTTCTCGAAGAATGGTCAACTCAGCATCTCAACAAAGCAAGTTCCGTTGAATGTTTTTCAGATAAGATCCCCTACGGAGGGGGGGTCTAGGGGGGTGGCAACCCCCCAAGGTGGGGGTGCGGGGGCAACGCCACCGCTTACGGGGTTCGACCTGCCCGGTCAGGTCGCGGGGGTCCAGGGGGCAGCGCCCCGACCAAAACGGTACGACCTAGTGAAGACAAAATGAGGTCTACTGACCTAACGACTCAAGGGTCTAACGGCCTAACGACTCAAGGGTCATACGACCTAACGACTCAAGGGTCTAACGAACTAACGACTCAAGAGTCATACGACCTAACGACTCAAGGGTCATACGACCTAACGACTCAAGGGTCATACGACCTAACGACTCAAGGGTCATACGACCTAACGACTCAAGGGTCATACGACCTAAGTGCAGAAAATTCACCAAAACGCTAAAAATTGGAGTTTTTCGCCAATCCAATCCAAACCAAATGCTAACATGCATGCAAAAATGATAGGGAATCATTCCCAACAGTCCAATATAGTTATAGGCTAGAATTGTGAGATAAAAATCTCACCTTTGCACCAAATATCAATGAAAATGAAGTTTTAAGCAAGCAAGAATCAATCCTTCTTCTACCTAAGCACAAGAAGCTTGAATCCAATGTCTTCTTCTTGAATTTGGAGTAGAAATATGGATTGCAATTGAATTTGAGTTTTGGAATTTTAATTTCCCATTCCCTCCACCATTAATGCCAAAGCTTGATTAGTTAGGAAATTTATGAAGAGTGAGGAGAAGAGGGTTGGAACTTGGGCTTAATAGGCTAAACTAACCTAAAGTCCAAAGCGGGAAAAGTTAGTGAAATTTCACTAACTCCAAACCTATCGATGTTTATACTTAAAAAAGTTGTAAACGACATTTCGAACTCAATGGAAGTGGTCTCGAGTCCTAATTTGACCGTTTGCAAAAAGTAGCTTTTCGGACCAAAATCCGATTAACGAGTTAATATTTAAATAAAATATTTAAATACAAACTCGATAAATATGCGGGTTGTTACAGATTTGAACCCCAAACGATCAACAAGCAGTCCTCCGCTATGAAAATCCGGAATATCAATATCTTCATAATTTGCACAAATTGAACGCATATACATTGGTCCGAAGTGGTTTTTAGATAAATCTGATCCCAGTCTCTTCACACCAACAACGTAAAAGCGTTTCTCAACTTCACATAGAAACTAAGTCTCATTGACTTATCATGTCTCCGACTTTCAACTTGCTACCCTTCGGGCCAAGAAGGAAGCTCGAAAGATTGGAGTAATACTTCACACTACACGAATCAACGTCCTCAACACAAACGATAATCAAGCCTACACAGAGGGCTACGTACTAAGTATACGACTAAATAGTTCCCATATATAGTCGAGGAACTAAAATGGCCAAATTTGATAGTTGGTTATTTAATTATCAAAACGAACAAACAAATATTTTGCACCATATACAATAACCAAGCCCTTTTAATTAATCTTTTATTAATTAAATCACTTGCCAAATATTCACTTTAAATTATCTTTAGAAAGATATATTCTCAAACCATTTCGCATTACTCTATTGGAAAACATTTCCATATACTTATTTAATAATAAGTAATTCGAAAATCAATTTATTTTCAACACTTGGAAAATATTACATATACTTAAATCAGGATTAAGTATATATTTTATTCTTTTAAGGAAAACATTCTTTTAAACATATTTATTTGGGTCAAAATGAATGTTGCGTAAAACATCATTACGACAATAAAAAATCATTAGTATAGGGATTCGATAATTAGATAGATATATAAATCCCACATACTATACAAAATATTTTCTTCGAAAGTCATTTACTATAACAACAATATTATAGTCCACCATTTCCTGTACTTCTTGAAAATGTCTATTTCAACAATGAATGTTGAAATCTATGGTTTCGATACTTAACACATTTTAAAACATCTTCAAATCGTTTAACTCCATTTAAAAATATAACTTCCTAAGACATTCATTTAATTTAAAATATTATTCACTGTCCAAAATCGTGAATATAGTTCATTTACCAAATCAGTTATTTCTACACATTTATTAAAGAATAATCCACTGTCCAAAATCGTGAATATAATCCCTTTACCAAGTTCATTACTATTACACATTTAATTAAAGGATTATCCACTGTCCAAAATCATGGATGAAATTCCTTTAAGAAACTTCTATATTTAACTTATCAAATTCAATTGATTTCACATTTATAAAACAGTGTTTATAAATTCACACTTACATTTTACAAAAACTTCCATTTATAAATTCATTTTTTAAATAAATTCCATTTATCTCATTTACATGCCAAAAATCCAAATTATAAGTTAATTACTTATAATTCATTTATTTACAAATTCATTTGTTTTATATCTTCACAATTCATAAATCTACAAATCTTATTTACTTAAAAAAAATCCATTTATAACTTTATTTTAAACACTTGTAAAGCTCGTTTCTAATTCCATTATTTTGATTTATAAAAATTCAACTTTATAAACCTTATATACAAACCATTTAGAATAAATCAAAAATATCAATTTAAACTATTTTACCAACTAATTAATTCCATATTTCAAAAATCATATTACAATTATACTACCCAAACAGCATAATTTTTATAACATAGAAATTATGATGTTTATTTATTTAAAATAAATCCATTTCCTTTAACCATTATAAAATAAATAAAACATTGATTTTCAAATCACTTGAAAATCCTTTTTAATTCAAAATCACCACTTTAATATTTTTAAATTACAAAAAATAGGCATAATGCTGCAACAACACTAAATACATCAATCCTCACATCCAAAACATCATATATCATACGACAATAGTATATATATCAATATCTGTAAATAAATCAACAGAGGTGAGGAATCTAGTTGGATCCCTCCAACCTGTAACCCGCAACAAATATACATATTAGAAAATATGTACAATGTCCGCTTCGAGGTAGACGCGCGTACAAAGGGTCATCTGCTCATACACGGAAACGTATAGGGTCTCATCTGCTCCAATAGGCAGGAATATATCCAAATACCAATCAATATATATAATATATCATATTTCATCCAGACAATAATCACTCAGCATAAATAATATTTTTTATCACTTATATAAAAATATCAGCGAGCCAGAAAGAGTGAGCTGTACTCACTTTGGTTCCAAAAGCAGTTGTAGTATTTTATTCTGAATAAAATTAAACAACCGTTTAGTTTTATCCAAAATTTACACGAGCTCCAATTAACTCCAAACAAGCTCTAAAATGAAGTGCTCGCCAATACGGACACAACGCAATTTGTTTCGTCAAAAACGGACCTCGTATGACAAAGATATGGCATTTCAAAGTTTATACAAATTTTTATATAAATTAAGATACAAATTTTCTTTTTAATTTTAAAACCTAGAATGCATCACAGTTGTTGATTTTTTCCTTCATCAGATATGGGTCGAGATTATTTTCTTTTTCCCCGTCTTTCTTTCCGTACGCAACAAACCCATAGCATGTCAATCTAATCCACGTCGTCGAGCCGCCTATAATCGACGAGGAGTTGATTCATTGCCACCATCATATAGCTCTAGCCGAGCTCCACCCTCGCTGAGAACAACGCGATGCTTAGTTGCTCAGGGTTCTCGAAAAAAGCGCATGAACGTTTTCCGTTCGAAGCTATTTCGCCGACGATCCACCACCCCAAAATCGATCATAACCGTTGATCTAGAAGATCTTGATGCCCTCTATGTTTTTGTAGTTGAATGTTTTTCATATAGATTGATGGATTTGAAGAGATCGAAGAAGAAGAATCGAAAGTTTACGGCCATTGATTTGCAAACGGCGGCTAACCCTAGCTCTGAATTAGGGTTTGCAAAATAGAAAAATAACGCCCTTTTATAAAAAAAAATGCGACACTATTCACCCGAATTTTTTTTGAACTCCAAACGTAACGTGCCGTCTGGTGTTTATAATGCTTTACTCCTATTCTGAATGCAATAGAATATATATCAGGAGCCAATTCGATCATATTTGGAAGATAGGTTTTCGAATCGACTATTAAAATTGAAATTTACTTAAACGAATTTCTGCGCGTTTCAGCTTGCCACGACTAAACAGTAAATCCAATTGACACAAAATTTGAAATCTTATAATAGTATAACATTACAGATTCAATGAAACTAGTTCTGTCGAAATCCAAGACTATATGAAAAATGACTATTTTTTTACGTTAATTAAATATTGAAATATTCAATTTCTACAAATTGACTTTTAATTCAATTTTAAAAGTTCTGTAACATTATTATAATTCAAATAGAATTTAATTCATCTTTTTAAATCATTTTAATTCATATTACATCCAATTTCCAATTATTTCTGCAATTTTAAATATTAAATTAACAATTTTATTATCCCATCAAATCCAAATATTCGAAATATAGGTTATTCATCTTATAAAATTTACTTGTGAATATTTAAAATCAATTATATACAAATTTCAATTGACCAAAATTTTGGGTCGTTACAGAAATGATGAAAATTGTTATCTATTAAATTTGAATTTAAAAGTGATTAAAGTAATTCAATAATAAGTTATTTATTTAACATGAAAATTAGCCATTTTGGCCACTGTCTCGGATTTCGCCGAACCCAGTTTCATCAGATCCGTAACAGTGAATTATTGTAGGATTTCAAGTTTCCTAGCGATCGAACTTGTCGTTTGATCGTGCGGGCTCGAAATGCGTAGAAATCAATTTAATGAATTAAGTTAAAAAAACTGATTTTAAAAGCTAACTTCTGTATACAATGGAACTAGGGTTTGAAATTAGTTCCATTAAATTTAAAAATATCAAAAACATATATTTTGATATATGGGATGACCCATTTTCATTTCAAAAATGAAACGGGCTTTTTCGGCTTCGCATAATCGTTTCGACCCAATTCGATATGTCTATTCATTTCCATCCACTTCGGTCCACATAAATAGATTTTTTTGAAAACCCTAGCTTCTGTTAACTATACGTACATTTCTGTCCCTCCCATATTGCCCTTTTCTAATGTCAGATAATCTAATTACAATTCCAAATTTAATGAAAAACCCAAACTACTCGAAAAATTCAAATAAAATATAAAATTAAAGCTCTCGACGATACGAATAAGCGTATAATATTCGTTTTTGGAGATAATGCTCTAATCAATGACAAATCACGGCAAAATCTTCGAAATCGTGAAATCATGAATTCAAATCGGGAACTTTTGATTCGGTTGGGAATCGATCGAATTGATTTGTGGGTTTAGTAGAGTTCATCAAGGGGAGTCTAACGCAGGTGGTCTTGTTGCATATCATTGACGGAGGTGGTCGAATTTGGCGAATTAGGGTTTGAAAAACCTAATTTTTCAGGAGGGGTGGCATTGATGGAGAGGGCTGGAGGCGGCGGCCTTCTGGGCATAGATGCGGCTGCGCGAGGCGAGTGTGATGGTGGTGGTGTCATGGTCAACAGCGGCGTACAAGAGGAGGAATGGCTGGTCAAAGTCTGATTGATGGACGTCGTGGGATCGCTCGATCTATAGGAAAGAGCAAGGATCGTGGTATATTTTATTATTTATTTATTTAAATTTCAAAATTCAATCTTCTAACGATCGTATCTTTTACATAAAAGCTCGGATTCATGCACGGTTTTCTCTCTTGCGATGTATCAAAATTTCGAACGTCGTGGAGCTTATTTGATTGGATTTTGAGACTGTTTGAAATTTGGGCCTAAATTGGATTTTAAATCGACTAAAAACCAAAGGTGAGTGTTTTATCACACTCACGACTACTAAACTATATTATGTAAGTTAAATTAAATTTATGACGTGATTAGAAATTAATTTATTGCTGTTTGGTATATTTAAGTTTTTATTCTAGCTAAATCTGAATTTATTGAATTTAATTGCAATTTAATTTAATATTGTATTAAAATTTGCCAGTTAAATACCTGATAATGATAACCAGTTTATTCGTGGGATTTATTGGCTGTTTTTAAAGATGATTGTGATGGATGCTTAATTGTTAGTATTTGGATGATTGGATATTATATTTATTTATATATTGTTATCACACTGCAAGTTCCCCTAATTATTGTTAGGAAAATCACTATGGGTTGAAATGTTTCATACCCGAACGGCCTTATAGGTTAGGGAAAAATCGTTATGGGTTGAAATGATAAACTTGAGCGATTTTATGGATTTTGAATTTTACTCGGGATAACGGGTCGAAATGATATACCCATAAATTTAAATTATTACGGGTTGAAATGATATACCTGTATCACTTGACAATAGCATAGAAAATTATATACGGATACCGGATTGACTACATTAAATGATTTTAAATCCTTAAATTTTAAATCCAGTTAAATCATAACATGATATAAAATTAGACTTATTCGAACTGAATTATTTTCAAAATCAAAGCTTTTAAAACGTGAAATTTAATTTGGTTTAAATGAATTGCTTAAAGAATTCAAATTGAAATTTTAAAGTTGAATTTTGAAATATAAATGAAATTTACCAAAATTGAGTTATTATAAACGTTTGAGTATTGAAACTTTGAAATCTATTGAATTTGAAGTGGTTTAAATTCGTAGTTCAAACATGGATTTGAAATCGATATAAATTGGAATGATATTAATGAGAATTTGAACTGAAAGATTTAAAATTGAGTTTGTTGACTTGAAACCTGGGTATGGTCCAGATTTGTTGAATGGAAGAAACAATTTGATTTGAAATTATTTTCAAATTAATTATTTTAATATAAACTGTTTAAAAGAAATCTACTATTTTAAAATTCAAATTTTATTTAGTTTTTTAAATTATTTACTATATAACCATTTCCAATAGTCAAACCATTTTATATTAAACTGTTTTAACTGTTTTAAAATCCTTAAACTATTTAGACCATTAAACTATTTAAACTATTAAAAATACTTTAAACTATTTTAAACTATTTCTAATGTATCAATCTTTTTAATATAAACCTATTTTAATACATAAACTATTCTAATATATAAACCATTTTAATCTATAACCAATTTTCAAAACACAAATTATTTTTATTGTATAACTATTCCAATATATACTTCAATATTCGAACTATTAATGTTGGAACTGTATGACTTGGATTTAATTGATTTAAAGGAGAATATTTTGATATGATGGCTTAACCTATTTTATGGTTATGATTTTCGAAAGTGAATGTGATTTTGAAATGATTATGATTTGAAAGTGAATGTGATTTTGAAGTAAATAATGTTTTCAAAAGTGACATGAATTTTGAAATGAATATGATGTTCTGATATGAAGTAGGAATTGTTGGAAAGGTAAAAGAACCAACCAGTGTGAAATATGCATTTAGTTGTTAAAGAGATCAAGATCAGATATTGTCATACTCTTTGCCAATACTGAAAATTACTTTAATAACTGTGCACGTAGTGGAGAATCCAGAACGAAGTAGGATGGTTTGACAAACGATTCCATTTGAGGTATGAACGCAACCCCGACCCCTCGACTCAGCTTGTTATGACTAAAGCAGGAGCCATGCCGGGCCAAGTGAGGTCGCACCTCCGATCGGACATGCTTCTTTGATACCATATTTATAACTTTGTTATTGATTTGGTGGCCACCCTTCGATTTGTTTATGGGATTGTGTTCCAAGGTGGGCGGTTGTAGCTGCTGTGCATTACCACCAGTCCGGATCCGCAAAACGATAGTATCCTACTTTGGGCATTGCCTCGTGTGCCTTGTCATATGCCTTATTGAGCCTACTGCGAGTTTGGTTTGTGTCATACACTATGGAGTGTCCTCTAGTAGCCCTTAATTTACGAAAGAATTATGGTATTGTATAGACTACGACATTTATAAAATGTGTTAATGGAGATATGAGTAATGCCTTAACGTTATTTTAATACTTTACTTTACTGATAGACACTAGTATATAGCATATATTACTACATAGTAAATAGTTTAATGGATCCTCAGGAGATTATAATCCTAAACATCTCTAACGTTATTGCACGCACATTAGACACTGGATAGAAGATGTAAAATCCCGTAAACATCTCCGATGCCATTACAATCATATTTATTTACTGTTGATTTAACTTACATAAGATCTTTTAGTTCTGACTCGAGTGTTTTGTCTTTTCATTACGCTCGGGTCAGTCTAAGCTTTTCAGTGTATTGAAGACCTTGTTTATTGGGGATGAAGACGGAGATTGGATACTATTTTTTTTTTATATATTCCACTGCCTCGTGCTGTTTCGCTGCATTGTTTATTTATTCCTGTTGATTATATAAATCTGAATGTATTGTAAAGTGTATTCAAATGTATTTGTAAAATAGCTTCATGAACTGTTTATGATTATTATATATTGTCATTCCACTATGAGATTTTTCGTTTAACTTTTCCCTTCTTCTCTGTTGTTTTCTTATTTATCCCAATAATAATTCTCCCCTTTGAATGGTTTGAGTTGACATATGTGGTTTATTATCGATTTAAACTGTTCAAAAAGGTAGGTCGTTACATCTTTAATCTTAAAAGCTAAGGTAAATACTATTTACATCTCTCATTTGTTTTGTTTTCGGTTTTAAGGAGAAATCCGCAATGTTTTGCTATGTTTTGAATGAGGCATTATTATATATACATGTTGATGATTTATACGTGTTTATATTGATTTTATGGGATTTTTTGATATGAAAACCCTTTTAAATGACATTTAAATGCCATGCGAATTTTTATATAGACCATAAATAATATTTTGGAGATGGGTTTCAATATTTAGAATTTTCAAAATTTTTGTGGATTTTATATGAATTTACTAGTAAAGAAAATGTTATTTTGGGTTATAATTTTTTACGGTAAAATAATAAAAGGTTTGTGTCTAAAATTTTTATATGTTGGAAAACATATTAAAAGTTATTTTTTGGAGTTTTTATAGAAATTTCCTATGTGTTTTCATGGATATATAAAATTATTTAAGGTACGGGACTCAAATGTTTTATATATTTATAAAAGGAGATGAGGCTCTTTGCAAATAATCAATATTTGTTATTTCTGGAAATTGGTAGTAGTTTTGAAAAAGTAAGATGGCGACCAATCAGATTTAGCCAAATAAGATCGGTTAGGTAGAAAAGAATAGTTTAAAAGGACAAATAAATAGGTTTTTCATCATTTCGATACTTTCAGCACTAGGTTCTGCCTCTTTACCTTCGCCTCCGACACAGTCGAAACCAATGCACATGTTATAAGGGAACTGGTAAGTAGTGAATTAGATGTAGTCGAAAGGTATTAGATCGAAACCAGGGGTTCCGAAGGGGTTGAGCCATTGCTTTGCTATTAAATGAAAATGCACTTACTTCCTTTCGACTAAGTAGCTTTCGACTTAGTTGGTTTTTGACTATGTCAAATGGTTCTAAAGGAAATGATTTCGATTAAGTTGCGCCTTTGTTTTTAAATGATTTCTTTCGACTAAGTCGAAACCTCTTGCTGCCGCCTTTCTACCTTTCGACCTAGAGGGTTTCGGAGGGGTACTTTGTATTCCAAAATTTAGCCACTTCTCCAATGCTTTCCAAGTGCTTTCGAAAGGTTTATATTTATTAAGATTTGATGCTTTCGAAAGGTTTTAAAGAAAGGTTTCGAAGGGGTGGTTCCCCAATGGTTTTGAAAGAGTCGAAATGTATGGTTTTTCTGGTTGTTTCGATAGGATTGAAGGAAAAGGTTTGTCCAAAGGTTTTGAAAGGCTATGTTTAAAGGTTTTAAAAGAAAGATGTCTAAGGCTTTTAAAGCTTTTGAAAGGAAAGTTTTTCGGTGATTTCGAAAGGGTTTTTAGAATGGGTTTGAAAGGAAGGTTTTGGCCTTTTGGCCTAAATAGAGGAAATGGTTTTATTTGGTTTAGAAAGAGATAATTTCAATGGTTTCAAAAGGGGTACTTTTCAAAGATCCGAAGGGGATACTTTCAATAGATAAGAAAGGTGGACTTTCAAAGATTTAAATGTTTTCATCTACTAAAATTTGGGAGAAGTATATATATTTAACATGGCAAGGAGATTTTGAGTAAAGCGTAGAGATTATATATTTTTCTTGTTGAGTTTGATTTAAAGGTTTTAGATCATTTTGAAAAGGTTTTCAAGTAATATTATAGGAAGATATCCCTAAGCAAAATGACTCAGATATTAGAATACCAAATGGGACTAGTATAGGGTCGCGCCCTATACATTAGCTATTAGTCCAGCTAATTTTGTCCAAAATTCCAATGTGTAGGGTTTTGTCATGGGTAAGGCTAAAATCACACAGAAAGAAATATATGTTTGTATACAATATATGTTTATATACATATAGGTTATTTGTGAGCTAGTAAAACCATTACTATCAAGTGACCCTGTGAGATGATAAGTTAAGGACAGACATTCCAGAAGAGAAGTATTTAACATATAGTTAAGGACAGAACGTCTAGAGGAAAAGGAGTGTCTAACAAATGTTAGATAAATTTTGGTACGTTGCCTGGTAGTCTTGAGTCAGCCATAGGTTAATAGTTAGCCCAAAAAACTATAATGTTCGATCAGATAGTTCATTTATTACCTGATAGTATGTTTACATAATGATGCTTTATAGATTTAACTAGTTTTGGTTGTTGGAAAAGATTTGCAAAAGATATGTTTTAAAAGGATGTTAGTGAGGGGAAACCCGTTCCGCTAAGCTGTGCGGTCACCCTTAGCATAAAATAACAGAGATGAAAAATATTATTCACCCAAGTCTTTATGTCCGACTCGAAGTTTTCATTTCCCCTCAAACTCTCGGGTGCTCAAAATTGATTTGAGTAGGCTGAGGGTCGAGGTTTTCAGGTTTTTGAAATTTTGGCGAATAAAGCTTCTGGTGACAAGAAGGTGGCTGACGGATAGTTAATTAGGAGTACAAATTATTTTGTTTATTTGCGCTGTGTATTATGTCAAATATGACTATATTGCTTTGATCAACTAAGGAGGCATTATCATATGTCGCTTTTGGCGTAGTACTGTAAATTATATTTGATCATTGCCTGGGAAACATTTTAGGGACTTTGTAACTTGGATATGAATAATTATTTTGAAATGTACTCAGCAAAATGTTGTTTTTTGAAATATGTGATTTTATTTATATTCCAATGCTTTTGATATTATCGATACCATTAGCATTATCGTATTTTATCACTAGAAGTTAATACCATGGATGATTGTAGCATCTGTAGCGCTTAGCTTTTGGCCTCTAGATACAGAATGTTACAACTTGGTATCAGAGCATAGGTTTATGAACAGCTTTAATTAAAAATTGTTTTTGGAAAACATAATCCTAATGAATTAGAGTAAGATTGTGGTGTGTGATAATGCTATAGAAATGTACTTGTCTTTGTTATATATAGTGTATGCTTTAACTCTAATCTCCTATCTTTGTTAGGTTATCCTTCTGTATCTCATGAGATTTGAATGCAAATATGTAAGGTAGAAGAGGAAGAGTTAACCCAGGAGGGGAGGACACTGATGGGAATGCCGGGCCTAATGGGAGGAGAGGTCAAGGTTAGGCATAAGCAGAGAATATGGATGTTGGAGCCCCGCAAGTTGGAATGGAAGCTATGTATCAGTTCTTCGTCAACATGGTGCAGACAGGTGTTGCTGGTGGAGTAGTGGGAAAAGGAGTTACAGGAGCTCCAGTTGTCAATGGCTATGCTAAGTTGAGTAGGGACTACGCTAAGCTTGGAGGGAAGCATTCATTGGAATATATGATGCCATTGAGGTGGAAAACTGGTTGTTACACTGCAAAAGAATTTTTGCAGAATTGAGGCTCAATGATGATCAGAAGAGGAGGTTGGCATCGAGACAGCTTTAGGGAGCTGCTTTGTTTTGGTGGAATAATGTGACTGTGTCAGTAGATGAGGAGACAATGACATGGGCAGAGTTTAAGAGAAGGTTCCAAGAGAGGTTCATGTCAGTTATGGCACAGTCTGTTTTGATCAAGAAGTTTGCTGAGCTAGAATAGGGAGAAATGACTGTTCTAAAGTATGTCAGTAGGTTCACAAAGTTAGCCAGATATGGTTATGCTGTTGTTGATATAGTGATAAGGAGGAACGAGAAGTTTATAAGGGAATTGAAGCCTGAGTCGGCCAGGGCTAATTTACCGCATATTAGAGATTCATGTGATGTGGTTGTGGAGATGGCTTTGAGGCACGAGAAGGAGCATGCTTGTCAGGAGAAGAATAAGGTAAATGAAGTCCAGGATGGGAAGAATCAGAAGAGGAAGTTCTTTCACATGAAGGGTGCTCAGAAGGGTAGAGCAACCGAGAAGGGGAAGTCTGAGGTGGTCAGTTTTAAGTGCGACAAGAAGGGTCATTTCGCCAATGAGTGTCATACTGGAAAGGTTAAGGAAGTGATCGGGAAGAAGAACATCAGGTGCTTCAACTGCGACCAGATAGTCCATTATAAGAACCAGTGTAAGAAGCCCGCTAAGTATGGTAAAGGCAAGGTGTATGCAATGGAGCTTGCTGCTTTTAAACCGACAGCTCAGGAGAAAGGAAAGCAAGTTTTGGGAGGTATACTTTAGATTATTGGTATGCCTATTAGCATTTTGTTTGATACCGGTGCGTTGCATTTTTTATATCTAGATGTTTGATAGTTAAGCTTAACCTACAACTCACATATTTAGTTACTTCCTTACGGGTTGTGAATCCAATAGAAGGGTATGCAACTCTATGATTGAAATGTGACTAGTTAGAGTTTGACTTATTAGGTCATGCTTTTGTTTGCAGTTTTCATGTGTCTGATTTTTTAGGGTTTAGAATTATTCTTGGGATGGATTAGCTAAGTGAGTACGATGCTAGAAGATTTTTCTAGGGTAGGAATATATCGCTTAGGCACCCTGATTGTAGAGAATGGATAGTTTATACCATAGAAGGTTTTAGCGGTGAGGTGAATGCTTTGTGGGTGTTATGGAATTGGAAGATGAGCTAAGTCGAGTTTCCATGGTTAGAGAATTCGCAGATGTGTTTGAGCCGGTATTGGATTGCCACCAAAACAAGAAATTATGTTTCAGATAGATTCGTTCTGGGAGCAAAAACAGTGAGTAGGCCGCCAAGCAGGATGACCTCTACAAAGATAAGGGAGTTGAAGGTGCAGTTGGTGGATTTGGATGGCAAGAGTTTTATCAGGACGAGTAGTTCGCCTTGGGGAGCAGCTGTAGTGTTTGCTAAGAAGTCGGACGAATCGTTGAGGCTTTGTATCGATTGTCGTAAGTTGAATGAGAGGACGATAAAGAATCGATATCCATTGCCAAGAATAAATGATTTGTTTGATCAGTTGAGTGGAGCCAAGATATTTTCTCAGTTAGATTTAGCAATGGGTTTCCATCAGCTCAGAGTGGCAGACGATAGTATACCTTTAACGGTGTTTAGGATCAGGTAAGGGTCGTACGAAGGGTTAGTTATGCCATTCGGCCTGACTAATGTGCCGACATTCTTTGTGGATATGATGAACGGGGTTTTCTGAGAGCACTTGGATAGGTTCGTATTGGTTTTCAAAGATGATATCTTGATATACTCTAAGGATGAAAGAGAACATGAATTTCATCTTTTAGTGGTGCTTAAGACGCTAAGACAGCATCAGCTGAAGTCGAAGTTTTCAAAGTGTCACTTCTGGAAGAAGGAAGTGAAGTTTCTTGGTCATGTAATCCCAAAGAAAGGGTTGTCAGTAGATCCGACTAAGATTAAAATGGTGAACAGTTGGTAGAGACCTGAGATAGTGATGAAGATAAAGAGTTTCCTTAAATTGTCTGATTATTATCGGAGATTCATTAAGGATTTTTCATGGATAGCAGCACTGATGACCAAGCTAACGAGAAAGGATGTAAAGTTTGTGTGGACCGATAAGTGTGAGGAAGCATTCCAGAGTTTGAAACACTTATTGACCCATGCACCTATGTTGGTTGTTCTGGAAGTGAATCAAGATTTGATGGTTTATACAGATCCATATGGAACAGGATTATGAGCTGTGCTTATGCAGAAAGATAAAGTGATTGCATATGCTTCTAGATAGCTTAGACCGCATGAGGTTAGATATCCAACACATGATTTAGAATTGGCAACAGTGATTTTTGCATTGAAAGTGTGGATACATTACGTTTTGGGAGAGAGGTTTGAGTTATATACATGTCATAAGTCGCTAAAGTATTTGTTCTCTTAGAAGGAGTTGAACATGAGACAGCAGGGGTGTTTAGAGTTTATAGCCACTTATAATTTTGGAATTGAGTACGCACTGGGGAAAGGTAACAAGGTTGCAGATGCACTTAGCAGAAAACATCAGAATGCAGTATTGGAGATGAATGCTGAATGGAAAGATTTGGAAACATTAGTAGATTGCAAAGTGCAGTGGAGATCTGAGGCAGGGTCTAGCAGCGAAACCGTACTGTTATCTTATTTGGAAGTTCGACCGTTGATGATCGAAAAGATTGCTTCTAAGTAGGAGGAGGATCCAGTATTAGCTGAATGGATTAGGAAGTTGAGGGAAAAAACCGAGAGCGATGACCTGAATGATTTCAATCTTGACCAGAATAGGTGGTTGAGAGAGAAAGGAAGATTATGTGTTCCGAGTGTAGGAAACATAAGGAAAGAAAGTCTTAGAGGGATGTCAGCGTTCGAAGTTCTCTATTCATCCAGGAGGAACTAAGATGTTTAAGGTGATGAAGAGAATTTTTTTTTTGTGAAGGTATGAAGCGGGATATTATCTAATGGGTAAAGCAGTGCTTGAATTGCCAACAGGCAAAGGCTGAACACCAGACGCTAAGTGGTTTGCTTCAGCCATTAAATATTCGTATGAAAGTGGGATTCTATTTCTAAGGATTTTATTAACCGGTTGCCAAGGTCAAACAGAAGAAATGAGAGTATATGGGTCATAGTAGACAGATCGACCAAGAGTGCCCATTTCATTCTAGTTAAGTCAACCAGAACAACACCTGTATTAGCGAAGTTATTTATGAAGAATGTGGTGAGACTGCAAGGAATTCCTAGTAGCATAGTTAGGATAGAGATTCCTTATTCACTAGCGAGCTTTGGAAAAGTCTATAGTAAGTTTTAGGAACCAAGCTCAAGAAGAGTATCGCCTACCATCCACATACTAATGGGCAAATGGAAAGAGTTAGCAAAATCTTAAAAGATATGTTAAGAGCTTGTGTTCTGGATTTCAGCGGATCATGGGAAGACCATCTGCATTTAGCCAGGCTTTCATATAATAATTGTTATCAGACTAGTATTCGGATGGCATCGTTTGAAGCTTTTATGAAAGGCCGTGCAATTCTCCCGTATTTTGGTTGGAAACCGAGGACAGGTTGGTTCTTGGTCCAGATTTAGTCAGAGAATCTACATAAAAGATTGCGTCACTCGGGCTAGAATGAAGGTGGCCCAGTCTAGGCAGAAGAGTTATTTAGATAGAAGATGTAAAAATTTAGAGTTCTCATTTTGAGATCAGGTTTTCGTTAAGGTGTCACCGATAAAATGTGTGATCAGATTTGGGAGATTGGGGAAGTTAGCACCGAGATTCGTTGGACCTTTTCATATTGTTGAGAGGACCAGTGGCAGGAGTCCATAATGTTTTTCATGTTTCTCATCTTAAAAAGTGTGGTAGAGACCCGGAGACTGCTATTTCATCGACTATGCTAGATGACTTAGTGGTAGAACCGAACTTGACTATAGATAGAAAGCCAGTTGGTATAGTTGTGAGAGACGAGAAGAGGCTCAGAACCAAGATAATCCGATTAGTCAAGGTCCAGTGGAGTGACGATGAAAGGGACTGTACTTGGGAGGTTGAGATCAGGTTTAGAGATGCTTCCTTATTTGTTTGATGCTATGCTTTTGTAACATCCCAATTTGAAGGCCCAAGACTAACGGCTACGAATGCTATAGTCATCCACAGTTATTAATATTCGACGACCAAATTCGGTAATGTTAGATAAATTGATATACCAAAAACATATGGATATGGAAAAAGTTTAAAAATTCAAAATAACTTTCGCATTCCATTCCAAAAAACCCATTTCAACATTCTTTATATAATCCCATGACTTTAACTACATTTAGAACAATATAATTATTACAATATATTCATGAGCGACATATGAAGATGCCCCCTTAGTGATCAGAGCATATAATAGACAATGAACAATTTGCCTTAACAAAACAACACGGCAAAATCATATGAGAGAGAACTCAAATAACTACATGCCTCCTTCACGACTTCGGAAGCTTATTCGTCTTAAGAGGTACCTGAAAACCTCAAATCTCAAGCTACTCAAAATCAATTGAGTACCCGAGAGTTTAAAGGGAAAGCATAAACTTCGAGTCAGACATAAAGCCTGGTATGAATAATAATCTACCTTCTCAAATTATTTAGATATCTACTGAGACCACGACGCTTAGCGAAACGAGTTTCCCCTCACTTGTATCTTAAAACCCTTTATAAACCATTTTTTTGTTCCTGCATCCACAATGGTTAAATCAATTCAAAACATTATTATGTGATGATATGCAAAACAATTGAATTGATTCTGGATTACCCATCCCCATTCTTTTTTATTATCTGCCATAGCATAGTTCTAGGATTACTATTAACCTAATATTTTTCATAGGTTGACCAATTACTAGTTAAACATTTATGGACTCCCTATCCACTTATATAGTTTTCATGGGATCACTATGAACTTATTGATAACTCCAATATCAATTCTTTTATCCTAGTTTTCATGGGCTGACAAGGAACCTATTGACTAACTGTCAATATCTTTCTTTTACCCTATTCATGGGCTAACTAGGAACCTATTGACTATTTGCCAATATTTCACTTTCTTATCCGGATATAGTTTTCATTGGCTAAATATAAACCTGTCTAGCTGACATCTTCAATTATACATTGTTTTCATGGGTGATTTATGAACCTATTGACCCTTGCCAATATCATTTCTCTTACATAGTTTTCATGGGATTGTTGTGAACCTATTGGCCCCAGCCAATATCTTTAATTTATATTCACTACTGGGTCAACCTAACTAGTTATTCTGCATTTTTCCAAAGTATCATTTTGGGTTCATTACAAAGTGAATATATACATATACAAAGAAGCAAACAATATAACTTGGTTAATTCTTTTATCCCATTCAGACATCTTCAAAAATTCCTTTTCAAAATACTTTGTTCATTAGTACGCCATGGTTTTGCTTTAAAATGAGATTGGGTTATTTGTTTTGAAAGCTACACTTTCAAAATCTTTGAAACCTTGCTTTTGACCTCACTGGATAGCCTCCTTCGAAAGCATATATATCTTTTCAAAACATTAGACTCCAGCCTTTTAAAACACTTTAAAATCCTTCTTTCGAAACCTTTCGAATATGATAAAGTGTTACTTAATTAATAGAATCATAGCTTCGAAACCATTGGAAGTATCTCTTCCTAAAGTATTGAAAGTCCAACTTTCGACATCATTGTGTTTACCATTTTAAAATATCATACGGGTCAATGTAAACAAAAATATCTCTTTCTAAACCATCCTGTACCATATAAAAATGTTGGGGAATTTATGATGGTGTCGGAACCATCCGTTTCGATAGAGTCGAAAGCATATATTAATAATGCCAAGGGATAGCTTCGAAACTCCTTCCGAAGCCATTGCCTTAGAAACCTATAACCCTTTCGAAAGCATTTAGGAAGCGGTTTAACGTAGCGTTAAAACAAACAATACCTCTCGATAGCATTGATGACTTCAGTACACTCGAAAGGTAAAAAATCGGCGGTAGGGCTTCAACTGTGTCGGAACTCCTTAACTTTCGAAAGCATTGATTTATAATTAAAGGAACTCCTTCAAAATCTCCCATTATTTTGAAAAAAACATGGCAACCCCTTCGAAGACCATTATACAACTGTAACAATCCGAATCCCAATGGGTCTGGATATTTCGAAAAGATGCTAGAATCCAAGCCAGCTGAAGCCCGAGTTGGGTATCTCGTACTCTACAAATAGGTAAAGAAAAATATTTCAAAGCTCAATAAATATCTCACAAAGGAAATGATTAAAATATAATAGTAAGTAATGCTCACCAATATAATAACACTTTCCACACAAGTGTCTCAAAGTTGGAAAGTCTCTGCCATCTACCTAACCCGTAGGATGTTATGAGGTGGGGGTCAGAACTAAAGTTCGGGTGAATGGACAAATTATACACTTCTAAGCTTAATTCTACATATCTCGTTTTATTTCCATTTACTATCATATTAGGTCCATTGGGTTTATAATACTCTCGCCTCTGTACGTGAATCGTGCCCATCTACTCCCTATTAGATTAAACCTAATAACTGATATATATATATGTTGCTATATGCCCAATGACCACATGGCCCTAGGTGCTACCCATAGTACTTTCCGTATCCTCCTCGCAATTGGCTCCATCGTCTTGCATCCATGGCGTTCTTTGACCACATCTGTAAAGAACTGCCTCATAAGGCCTACAATACAGATGTCACATCGTCTACTATGAAAACATAAAAATGTGTCTGTACCAGTCTTCACTAATGCTCGGACATCCACAATGTACCACCCAGTGCATACCTCGAGGGCTATGCATAATCGTTCTGTCTACTCCCTGAATCTCGCTTGACAATGTCTACCATATACCGAACTCGGTCGGGAATTTTATTTTTTTTGTAAAGGACTTCTTTGTTAGTCCTACAATACAGATAGTCTAGTTCTGTAAAGGACAGCCTCATTGGCCTACAATACTGATAGCCTATTTCTGTAAAGGAATGCTTCGTTAGGCCTACAAAACAGGCATTCTATTTGGCCTGTCTCTTTTCTTATCATGGCTATGGCCCCACGCCCCCACTTCTCAACTAATCGAAAGACTTCCAAAGAGCTAAGTTCATGTGCCCTACTGCAAACAATCTAAACATCCAATTGGCGGCGCCCCTCATCTAACGTCTCGATAGTGAAAGTATCATTGGACTATTGGTTTAACTCTAGTATTTCCTAAACTTGCTCTTGGATTTGATGCTGGCCCGATATTCGCATGCGACTATCCTTTGGGTCCTGTCCACTATAACTTACTTGCAAGCACCGAGACATACGAATATCCTACTCCAAACATCAACCCCTTTTGACTGCCTAAAGTTGTCCTGCCATGCAAAAAGCAGTCAATGCATACTCTTTTGATGGAACACCTATAGACCAACCTCTAGAGGACTGCTCCTTTGCACCTACTTCAGAGGGCCATCCTAGAGTACCTTCACATCTCGTTGAAGTCTCGTACTTCCCACTAGCCCAAAATAACTAAGTTGGACGTGCTTCTCCTCTGTTGAGATCCGTGATGAACTGCTTCGTTAGGCTCTTCATCCTTTGGGCCGCTTCAAACGCATCTCACTCTTTCATTAGACCCTAAATCTAATCTTTTAATTTGCATATAGTTTACTTTTCTTATTCTGTTGGATATTGTTTACCCGAATTAGCATAATCTTGTCCCAGCCTCACCTAATTATTGTGAGGCGATCAGTTTCTGACTGAAAGGGAATGCTGTTGGTATGGGCTACTTCTATTATCTTGCTTATTAACTTAATCCAAAATCTCAGTTTATTAAAATAAGCCTAATCTATTATTTCTGCTCTATTTTCTTATTAACTTTATTTAAGTCTTAAAATAAGCCTTTTCAGTTCTTTCTACTTTATTATAACCTATGTTATAATTTTACATGTAATTGTCACTTTTATTTTCTTTTATAATCTGTATGTTACAAATATAATTACAAGCGTCTCCTTTCTATTCTAGTTTATCTTCCTTTATTATGATGTTGAATTCTCTTTATATTATATATGACAAGCTTAGCTTTGGACTACGTTCGCTTATCATAAATCTACTAATCATAATAACTACTTTACTTTTATTCTATTATCTGCGCAATAAATGCAGATCTACGTACATTTCTGTTTATAGCTTCTAGTCTTATCTAATAATTAACTTGATTCCTTCAATTCTTTTCTTTATCTTCTTATATTATAGAAAGTAGCTCTATTCTATTTGGTTGGTTACGAAAACTATGCTAAAAATTCATTTCCATATTTTAATACTGAATAATGCTATAAACAATAATTCGTAACTATAAGATATTTCATTTAATATCTCTTTGCTTTATGGATAGTGCAAAATGCAATGGTTTCTCTATTTTACACTAATTCTCTTTTTTTCTTTTATTCTCGCAATTATGTTTATCGTTATCTTTTTAAATATTAAACTATAAAAATATATTCTATTTTCTAAACCAACCTATTAATCTGTCACGTACTTCCAAATCAAGTTATTAGATTTTCTTTAAGTTATTACTACCATTTTTGCATAATTACTGTAAATTTCTGTCTTTCTCTTTTTATTTCAGCTTTTCTTATTTTACATCTAATTTCTATAAATCTAGTATTATTCTATTTTAGTCCGTATTTGTGAATTCTTCTCCTTACTATTTTATTCGCATGAAATGGAATAAAAAGAAGTTAAAATTTACAGGCTAAATTTCTACCTTAAAATCGATGTATTAAACTATAAACTTCTTACTTTTAGGCTTACGCCTTTCTCTAACTATCAAGCCTAATATTAATTAATGATAAGCTCTCTTATACAATTTACAGTCTCAACAATTAACTGAATTTATTACTGAAATAAATACTAAATAAAATTATTTAATAAGAGTCTAACGATAATATATCATAAACACAAAAGATATATAATTAAATCCACTCACCTGTCATCCTTAGCTTTGCCTGTGCGCAGCTTGGCTCCGTGGTCCTTCTGGATCCCCTCCTACGGTGCATAATATTTTTATTGAGAAGATCTTCTCCCTAGAGTTATTTTCTATTTAGGGTCCAGCCTCAGGCAATGAACCCATTGGGAGAAAATCGGATTGTGAGAAAATATTTAGGCCTATAGTTCTATTTATAGTGGAGTTTGGGGATCTCAGACTGTTTGATTCTTGGACTGAACCTAGAGCCACCACGCCACAGTGTCGTTTGGAGCCATCAGATTAATCAACATATGGCTCAGATCACTCAAAAATCGAATTTCAATTCGTTTGGCATGTACATGGACGAAACTTCATCCAGGTAACAACGCAGGTCGACCTTCCGGTCGACTTGTATTCTCTTTGGGTCGACCTGGCGGTTGACCTAGAAGCGTTCTAGGTCGACCCATGTAATTTCTCTGTATTAACTCGGATTTTGACAAGTTATGTATGGAAAATGATTAGAAAATCGCCACGGACGCAATGGTATAAGTATCGAGGTCATATTCTAACAATTTCAAAAATGTTTATTTTCATATTCATTGTTATTTGATTATTTAATTATATAGATATACAGGGTGTTACATTCTCCCACCCTTTAGAAAATTTCATCCTCGAAATTAGACAAGGGTAAAATTATGCAATTCCTCACATTAATCACAACCATTTTGTGTACATTCAATTTTGCAACCATCTGTGTGCAAAAGTTTTATTCAATACAAAATATATGCATGTACATGAATTTCTAAGTGGTACCTCCTGTATGAATGCTTTTCTTTCTTAAAATTTATTTTTAAAACATGATGCACACATCCTAGATATACTTGCAATTTCTATATGAATGCAATATTTTAAGAACAAAAAACATTTTTCATTTAATTATTTTCACACTCCTATTGAATAGGAGCATAGTTCAACAAATTTTACGTCCAAACCTACCACATAACTTTTAATTTTCGAATTTAAAAAATTCTAATTTTCCAAATTCTATTTCTTATGTCAGAAAGAACGTAGAAAACGAAAAACTTCACATTTCCCCATTTTACTTTAGCATATCTCTTTATCCGTATTTGGAACTTATGCCGCTATCCTACAAAGTCTCTATTTTCTTTCTCAAGCATGGTTTACATAAGAAAGAATTTTCTTTTCAAACTTTTTCCTAAGCTTAATTTATGGAAAAGATGTATTTTTCTTTTGCAATTCTCATTTATTTCTATTGACGTTACCATTGCTTTCTTTAGGTCTTACTGTTTTTCTTTTAGTTACCTTCTATCTTCTTTTACTCTTCTTTTAGTACAATAACTAAACACAGCTATCATCTAGGGCAAGGAGATCTAGGACCATGTCCACTTTGACATAGAAAGATCCTACTCTAGGAATCCAAGTAACTCATATGCTCCTCCTGCCGTCTATTACTTGTTACCAACTTACGTTGTATTACTCATGATGAATAAGATCTATTCATCTCTTCTATTCCATGCTCAAAAAGGAATAATTAAGTCGCATTTACTGCAATGGATAATGATTTCAATCTATGCAGTCTCTATCTAAAAAAGCAACTAAGCATGGGGAAATTCTCTCTTTAGCTTTCATCTTTCCCCAACTAAGGTCTTTTTATCCCAACCACATGTGTCTTATTATCTTACTAATATCATTTTACTATTCTTCTATAGTCTACACACATGATGCAATATTTCTAGGTTTTTACTAGTGTCCTATACACCTTACGGGAACTTTCATTATTACCACTAGGAGTAATTATTGCTATAGCTTACACTTTTCCCCGGTACTCCCAGGAAATGATTCCTATCTACTACATATTTAAAAATATGAGTAGTCAAGTGATTTAGGTTTGCTTTGACGAGTTCTGGAGGAGATATGGAGCAGGTGGCTTCAGCGTGTAGATATATATATATATATATATATATATATAGTGGTTCCACTGTGTTTGAGTTGTATCTGTTTCGTGTTATGTACTTGAGTTGTAATATCTAGACAGGTGTTATAACTGTCTAGATTGTGTAGTTTGAGCTGTATAACTCTGATGTATATGATACTATGTAATATTTATTTGATTAATATAATTTATTCGTTCCGTTGTGAGATTCTGATGTTGTTTGGTTCTTTCTTTTCTATTTTTTCTCTTTTCTATCCCTTTCTTTCTTCTTAATGATGCGTCTTTCTGTGGTATGAAAGGCGGGTCGTTACACTGTTTGGCTTGGTATTTGTCATTTTTCTTCAAAATTAAAACTCCTAAATTTCTGAATCATCAAATCCCAAAATTCTTGCCTTTGAAAGTGTTATTTTGAAATTTTCTGTTAAATTCGAAGGTACACGGTTTCTTAAAATTTTATCTTTTCAAAAACTTATTTTTTTTTCACCAAATCATTTTTCTTTAAAACATGTCTTGCTTGTTCATAGAACATTTCTCTTTTTTCTTGACTTAAAAAAAATGTCCTCACATGTTTTTAAAATATCTTCTTTTAATAGACTTTCAAATTTACTAAAACTGGAGTAGATAAGAACAATTATTTCATCAAAAATATATTAACCTTTTCTACTCTTCCAATTACTTAACCTTGAAGAAGTTTCTAACTTACTATAGTTAATGGTTTTATACCTTAATGTATTGGAATTACTTTCTCTTATGAGAAAGGACTAACACTAAAACCTTTTATGAATCCTTTAAAGGAGGATTTCATGTTTATGTGAAATTATAAGGAATTTATTTTATATTTTATCGAAATAGGCTATACAAAATATGGTGTTTTCCATCCCTGTACATCTCTTTCACGTATTCCTTATAACCTGCACAAAACATCTTTATTTGTGATTCATAGAAAATTATATCATTATTCATTTCTTTCCAATAGATTAAGGTACGTTTACTCTATATTTACTTACATAAGATTTTTGCTACTAAATTCATTAATTCATCGTACATTATTGTTTCAAAAGAACTCATTTTTAAAACTTATTTACAACTAGAAAATACTTTCGTACACTTATTTAAATAATAGGTGTACATACAAACCACTTTATAGATTATCTCCAAAACTCATTTGGGTCAAAACAGATGTTGCGTAAAACACCATTACTACAACACAAAAATACTAATATGGATTCAATTAAAATAAATATAAATGAATCACATATGCTATGTAAAAACATTTCCATTGGGAGTCACCTACTATAGCAATAGTGTCATAGTCTATGCTTCCTTTATTTTTACCGAAAATATCTATCACAACAATAAATGTTTCAACCTACATTTTTGATACTTAACACGCTCTAGGTTTTTATGTTTTAAAATCTTTATTCACTTGCAAGGAAACTAGCGAGCTATACACGCTTTATAATTCTTCAAAAAGAATTTTAATTTTAACAAAATTTACATCATATAAAAACCAATTATTTCATACCACTCAGTTTTTTTCAAAAGCCCAATATTTACTTCCTTAAATATATTAACAACTATATTTTTCAACTTTTCAATCTAAAAGTTGCATTTTATTGAGTTAAGACATAAAGTGGATTTTCTTCTTACCAAAACCTCTTATTCCTTCCAAAATAAAACACTCTCCCTACTCTCCCTAGGGAACTTCCCCACATCCTATAACATATGGATACCAATCTTCTCTCAAAACATCGCTTATATGTATGATATAAATCGGTAACTAACATAGGGATCAACATACTTGGGTTATCCCAACCCAACTAGAAAACTATGTAAAAACTTTCCATATGTTAAAATCTATAATTGGTGACTATTCAGACTTTAGTACATAATATATTTATATTTTATTCAAAAGTACAAATACGTTCACTCCCTATCAACTTAGGAATCCAAAACCGAGGGTCTAATACCAAATGTAACAACCCGAATCCCAGTGGGTTTGGATTTTACACAAAAACGTGAGAATCCAAGCCCACTAAATCCCGAGTTCGGTATTTGGTATTCTCCAAATTAGAAAAGACAAATATATCAGAGCTTAATAAATATCTCGCAACGGAAATGAATAAAATATAATAGTAAGTAAATACTCACCAATGTATTAACACTTTTCAAACAAGTATCTCAGAGTTGGAAAGTATCTGCCATCTACCTAAACTATAAGATGTTATGAGGAGGAGGTCAGAACTAAAGTTCTGATGTATGGATAAATTATGCACTTCTAAACTTCTACATATATCGTTTTATTTCCATTTACTATCATATTAGGTTCATTGGGTTTATAATACTCTGGCCTCTGTGCGTGAATCATGCCCATCTACTCCCTAGTAGATTAAAACCTAATAACTGATATATATGTAGCTATATGCCCAATGACCGCATCGGTCCTACATGCTACCCATAGTGCCTTCCGTATCCTCCTCACAATTAGCTTCATCGTCTTGCTTCCATGGTGTTCTGTAACTACATCTATAAAGGACTGCCTCATAAGGCCTACAATATAGATGTTCCATCATCTAGTATGAAAACATAAATCTGCGTCCGCACCAATCTTCACTAATGCTCGGACATCCACAATGTACCACCCAATGCGTACCTTGAGGACTATATGTAATCGTTCTATCTACTCCTTGAATCCCGCTTAACAAGGCCTACCTTGTACGGAACTCGGTCGGGGATTTTCTATTTTTGTAAAATATTGCCTCGTTAGGCCTACAATACAGATAGTCTAGTTCTGTAAAGGACTGCCTCATTGGCCTATAATACAGATAGTCCATTTCTATAAAGGATTGCTTCGTTAGGCCTACAATATAGGCATTCTATTTGGCCCGTCTCTTTTCTTATCGTGGCTATGACCCCATGCAACCACTCCTCAACTAATCGAAAGAATTCTAAAGAGCTAAGTGCCCGTGCCCAACTGCAAACAATCTAAACATCCAATTGGCGGCGCCCCTCATCCAATGTCTTGATAGTGAATGTATCATTGGACTATTGGTTTAACTCTAGTCTTTCCCGAACTTGCTCTTGGGTTTGATGCTGTCCTGATATCCGCATGCGACTATCCTTTGGGTCATGCCCACTAAAACTTACTTGCAAGTACTGGGACATACTAATATCGTACTCCAAACATCAAACCCTTTTGACTGCCTACAATGGTCCTACCATGCAAATAGCAATCAAGTCATACTCTTTTGATGGAACACCTACAAACCTGCCTCTGGAGGACCGCTCCTTTACGCTTACTCCTGAGGGCTATCCTAGAGTATCCTCACGTCCCATTGAAGTCTCGTACTTCCCTCTAACCCAAAATAACTAAGTTGGACATGCTTCCTCTCTGTTGAGATCTGTGATGAACTGCTTCATTAGGCTCTTCATCCTTTAGGCTGCTTCAAACGCATCTCACTTTTTCATTACCCTAAGTCCAATCTTTTAATTTGCATTTAGTTTACTTTTCTTATTCTATTGGCTACTTATTTATTCGAATTAGCATAATCTTGTCCCAACCTGACCTAACTATTGTGAGACCATAAGTTTCAGACTGAAAGGGAATGCTGCTGGGATGGGCTACTTCTATTATCTTGCTTATTAACTTAATCCAAGATCTAAGTTTATTGAAATAAGCCTTTCCTATTATTTCTGCTCTATTTGCTTATTAACTTTATTTAAGTCTTAAGATAAGCCTTTTCTATTCTTTCTACTTAATTATAACCTATGCTATAATTTTACTTGTGATTGTCACTTTTATTTTGTTTTATAATCGGTATATTATAAATATAATTACAAACGTCTCTTTTGTATTCTAGTCTATCTTCTTTTATTATGATGTTAAATTCTCTTTAATTCTCCTTATATTATATGACAAGCTTAGCTTTGGACTACGTTTGCTTGTCATAAATTTACTTTTCATAATAACTACTTTACTTTTATTCTATTGTCTACGCAGTAAATGCAGATCTAGAAAAATTTCTGTTTATAGCTTCTAGTCTAGTCTAATAATTAACTTCAATTCTTTGCTTTGTCTACTTATATTATAGGAAGTTGTTCTATTCTATTTGGTTGGTTACCAAAACTGTGCTAGAAATTCATTTCCATATTTTAATACCGAATAATGCTATAAACAATAATTCGTAAACACAAGATATTTCATTTAATATCTCTTTGCTTTTTGGATAATGCAAAATACAGTGGTTTCTCTATTTTACAGTAATTCCTTTTTTCTTTCTTTTGTTCTTGCAATTACGTTTACCGTTATGTTTTTAAATATTACTATAGAAATATATTCTATTTCCTAAACCAACCAATTAATCTGTCGCGTACTTCCAAATCAATTTATTAGATTTCTTTAAGTTGTTACTCCCATTTTAGCATAATTACTGTAAATTTCTATCTTTCTCTTTTTATTTCATCTTTTCTTATTTTACATCTAATTTCTATAAATCTAGTATTCTTCTATTTTAGTCAGTATTTGCGAATTCTTCTCTTTATTATTTTATTCACGTAAAAAGAAATAAAAAGAAGTTAACATTTACAGGCTAAATTTCTACTTTAAAATAGATGTATTCAACTGTAGACTTCTTACTTTTAGGCTTACGTCTTTCTCTAACTATCAAGCCTAATGTTAATTAAATATAAGCTCTCTTATACAATTTACAGTCTGAACATAACTAATTAACTAAATTGATTACTGAAATAATTACTAAATAAAATTATTTAATGGGAATTTAACTATAATATATCATAAACGTAAAAGATATATAATTAAATCCACTCACCTGTCGCCCTTAGCTTTGCTCGTGCGCAGCTTGGCTCCATGGTCCTTCTGGATCCCCTCCTACGGTGCATTATATTTTTATTGAGAAGATCTCCTTCCTAGAAATATTTTCTTTTTAGGGTCCAACCTCAGGCAATGAATCCATTGTGAGAAAATCTGATTGTGAGAAAATAGCTAGGCCTGTACTATTTATAGTGGAGTTCAGAAATCTTGGACCATTGGATTCTTGGATTGAACCTGGAGCCACCACGTCATAGTGTCGTTTCGAGCCATCAGGTTAATCAACGCGTGGATCAGATCACTCAAAAATCGAATTTCAGTTCGTTTGGCATGTACATGGATGAAACTTCGTCCAGGTAGCAACGCAGGTCGACCCTACGGTAGCCTTGTGTTCTCCTTGGGTCGACCTAGCGGTTGACCCAGGAGTGCTTTGGGTCGACCTATGGGTCAATCCATATATTTATTTATTTTCTTTTCTTTTTGTTTCTTTCGTAATTTCTCTGTATTAACTCAAATTTTGACAAGTTATATATGGAAATTGATTAAAAATTTGCTACGGAGGCAATGGTATTAGTTTCAAGGCCGTGTTCTGATGATTTCAAAAATGTTTATTTTCACTATTCATTGTTATTTGATTAGTTAATTATATAAAAATACGGGGTGTTACAAAAGCTCCTTCCGAAAACATTCGTATCGACTAAGTCGAAAGCTTAGTAAAACAAAGGCAGCACTTAACTTTTTAAAACAAACTAAGGATCGACTCCATAGGAAGCATGCTTTTGACCCCATACCTTTCGATTTTATCCAATCCACTACGTACCACGAAGTTGATACCTCGTGTACTGGTTAGGGATCAATGGGGTTTCGACTTTGTCGAAGGCAAAAGGTAAGTGGTGGAAGGTGCCCTTAATAGAGGTGGAACCTATTTTTCTTGGTTAAATGTCAAATTAAGCAATTTATGTCAACTAACTTGCCTACATGTAAACTTCTTATTAGTTGCCTTAACTTTTCCCATGCTTTTCAAAACTTATCGCCCTATTATTTTGGATAAGTATCAAGCTTAGAATTTTACAGATAAAACCTTCCATTGCAAATACAATTAAATCATTTAGATGCTCTTCTCAAAATAATTAATTTGTATATCAAATCACTTAAGAAAAATCTCCAAAATCATAGAAACTTACTTTGATCTTGTTATATAACAATACAAAATTTCAAACCCAATTCTTAATATATTTCCTGAAATTTTTTATAAACCCAACCTGTTATATTTTAATTAAAAATTCATAATAATCTTTCCAAAGGTTGGAAAATTATCAAACTCAAAACCCAACGCTAAAATTATGTTTTGCGTGACATATAGTTTTTCCATGGCATTTAAACATTAATATCACACGGTTTTGGTCTAAAACCATATGAACCATCATTTAAACAATCTTGTTTAAATTTAAACAAACCATAATTCAAGCATATCATCATAAAACATCATATATTAAGCAAATAGAGATGGAAATTATTATTCACCTTTATCTTTGATAAGGAAAGTGGACTGAGATGGGTTTGATTCCCCTTTGTAATTCTTTAATTTTTCCTTAAATATCTTCTTCTTTTCTTCCAGTTAATGGTCGGCCTTCTTTTGCTTACATTTAATATTTGTGAAAAAGTGATAATGAATGTGAATTGCTTAGGGAACACAAATATATAAGGGTAAGAGTCATAGGAGGCTAATATCTATTATGCCCATATATAGTTTATTTAGTCTATAAACCATTTTTAAGCCCATTTTTATTAATAAGCACAACCACTTAAATTTATTCAAATCTCAATCACCTTATCAATTACCATTTACATTATTCTATTTAATTTATCTAATTAAATATCCTGAATAATGTTATTTAAAAATTAGGGATTTTACAGTTTACCTTCTTGATTTGTTGTGTACCTTTTCGTAATATCGAGAATGAAATTCTCTAAGGATGGGAGTCTATAATACCCCATATTATTGGCAATATTATTTAGTTTAATTAGTTAAATAAAATAAAATAATGGATTGAGAGATTGAGATTTCAATTATAATTAAGGGGAGCCATGCCATTTAGACGATGAATTAAGATAAGAGTTTGAAATGAAGTATAAGAGGAGTAAAATAGGAAAGAATCTATTCCTATATCTATATCTCTTAGCCGTGTATACTCCTACACGTTCATTTTCATTTGTTCAAAATTTTAAAAGCTAAGGCTGGCCACCATTAACAAGAGCAAGGGAAAGAAAGATAAACAGGAAGCTTAATCAACATCAAATTCATTCAAATCTCACATCTTTAACCTTAAAAGCTAAGGTGAATAATGTTTACATCCCTCATTTGTTTATTTTCGATTTTTAAGGAGAAATCCAAAATGTTTTGCAATATTTTGCCAAGTTTTTGAATGATGGAATGATTATATAAAATTGTTGATGATTTATACATGTTGATAGTGATTTTATGAGATGTTTTGATATGTAAACCATATTAAATGACATCTAAATGCCTTACGAATTTTTATATAGACCAGAAATAATATTTTGGAGATGGGTTTCAATTTTATGGTTTTATAAATTTTAAAGGATTTTATATGTATTTTCTGGTAAAGAAAATGTTATTTTAGGTTATATATATTTACGGTTCAATAATAAAAGGTACGAGTCTGAAATTTTTATATGTTGGAAAACATATTAAAAAAGATTTTCTGGAATTTTTGTAGATTTTTCCTGTGTTTTAATGGATATATAAAATTATTTAATGTATACATTTAAAGTTTAATATATTTATAAAAGGAGAAGGGGCTCTTTGCAAATAATCCATATTTGTTATTTCTGGAAATTGGCAGCGCTTTTGGAAAAGTAAAATGGCAACCAATCAGATTTAGGAAAATAAGGACGGTTAGGTACAAAAAAAATAGTTTAAAAGGACAAATAAATAGGTTTTTCACTATTTCGATACTTTTGACACCAGGTTCCGCCTATTTATCTTCGTCTCCAAAACAGTCAAAACCAATGCATATGGTATTAAGGAACTAGTACGTAGTGAATTGGATGTAGGCGAATGGTAATGGGTCGAAACTAGGGGTTCCGAAGGGGTTAAGGCATTACTTTGCTTTTAAATGAAAATGCGCCTGCCTGCTTTCGACTATGAAGCTTTCGACTTAGTTAGCTTTCAGCTATGTCAAATGGTTTTAAAGGTAATGGTTTCGATTAGGTTGCGCCTTTGTTTTTAAATGATTGCTTTCGACTAAGTCGAAACCTTTTGCTGCCGCCTTTTTACCTTTCGACCTATAGGGTTTCGAAGGGGTACTTTATTTTCTAAAATTTATCCCTTTCTCCAATGCTTTTGACACCATCACTTCTTTACTTAGGAATGATTTTGAAAGGTAGGCTTTCAATTTAAATAATTTAGTGCCCTTTTTATCTGTTGAAGTTTCACCAAAAAGGTTTCGAAAGAGATGGTTTAAATGGTTTTGAAAGGTGTTTTTCCACATATTTTAAATTGAACCCAATTTCTTTCGAAAGGTTTATTTTTATCAAGATTTGATGCTTTCGAAAGGTTTTAAAGGTAGGTTTTGAAGGGGTGGTTCCCAATGGTTTCGAAGGAGTCAAAAGGTATGGTATTCTGGTCATTTCGAAAGGATTGAAGGAAAAGGTTTTTCCAAAGGTCTCAAAAGGTTATTGTTGTGCGAATTCTCGCCCAGAAGGCCACGAGACCCTGAAGCGTCATGTCCCACGCATATTCGAAACCAACAAGCATATTCATCATCTCCACGTACTATGGAACTCAAGTACATTCGGCACCTCCAGGAGCACAAGTCCATTCGGCGTCTCCTTTGAAGCAATCCCATTCGGCATAGCCGGTCCAAGCTCATTCGGTATCCCCTGGTACACACGCTCGTTCGGCATCTCCTTCCCTGCACAAGCTCCGTTTGGCGCCTCATACAAACAGCTTCATTCGGCTCTCCCCACGATCGGCATACCGAACCACGTCCTCCTATGTTCATTCGGCACAAGGTCACTACCGGACCACACTGGCGCCGAACCATCAACACTCCACATACCCACCGATCCACTACACCACCCATCTCCATACCGGTCCAACCTATGACCGGACCAACACATACCCAACTCCATGCCGGTCCACGCTCTACCAGACCAACACCACTCCAAGCTCCATGCCGGATGAAGCCTCGCCGAACCAGACAACTGCCAGTCCAGATTGCTTCAGCCCGGGCCCACTAGCAGTTATATACTTCCAAGACCCCTGCCCCCTACCTCATTCTATAAATAGAGGGGCAGGGGTACAACAATGGCAGACAAGTTTGAGAGCTCAAGCAAGGAAGGAACTTTCAAACTACTTTCATACACTTGTATACAACGCATTGTACTTGTAACCTGAAAGAAAGAAGATAATAACATATAAAGTGGACGTAGGCACATTCTGGCCGAACCACTATAAATCTGTGTGTCTTTTACATTTCAGCCCCTACTTTTCTCATATTTACATACTCATCTAAAATCATTGAAAATCACATATAATCAACTAAATAATACGACTTGGAGGTGTTTGTCCATTTTTTGTGCAAACATTTTTGGTGCTTTCATTGAGAGCTGAACTCAAACTTCATCTTCTCCCACTCAACCTTTTTCCTAACGACATCACTCGTTGCTTAGAAATCATGCCTTCCAAACAGAGAAGGGATGTTAACAAAGGAAAGAACATCGCAACTAGCAGCCTTCCAGATCCAGCAATCACAGATCAGCCCACTTCAACAGCAGTACCAGATGAAAATCAGGAAAATCCAACTGGTCCCGCAACGGAACAACCAATCACTAGGGCAGATCTGGACAGGGTTGTGGCTGAAGTAACTAACCGCTTCACATCCCAACAAGAAACTTTGGTGGACCAACTCATGACACGCTTAAGGGATGCTGAAGAGTCCAACCGCAACACTGAATCATGGGGTGAATCCCAATCCGGAGGATCCCGGAGGCAACAAAGGTCTTCACTCTTCGAACAAGCTATCAACAGGAAAAACGATGATAGGGGCCGCGCCCGGACTCAGCCCGAATTCCGACTCGAGGAAGCCCTTGGAACCGAACCTAGCGGGGGAGGCACCAGGCGAGGGTCGGATGTAGCTGAGCCAGTCATGCCACCTAATCATAGAAACCCCGCTGAACGGAGCCGAGCTAGAACCCAGCCCGAAGTTGACCCCATGGATGTGCTCGAAACAGAACCCCACAGGGGAAGATCAAGGCAGGGGGCAACTGTAGCTGGTCCTAGCGTGCATCCAAGCAGCCAAAGACAACCACTGGATAATGCTAGAGGTGATAGACTGTACCATCCCTACAGGTCATCTGGACGAGATAGATCCCGCAGGGAAGAACCGAGCTCATTTTTGTCCGCTCCAAGTTCTGACGAGCGGATGGCACGATTATTCAGAGAACGTGTCCAACGGGAGCAAAGGGACCGGGGAATAGGCGCTAGGGTCACCAGTCCCTTTACCCGAAATATCGAAACTGCCATCACTCCCCGGGAATGGAAAATGCCAACCATGGAACCTTACAAAGGAACTTCCGACCCCATCGTACACCTGCAGAGATACACCCAGCATATGCTCATGAGTGGAGCAACAGAAGGAGTATTATGTAAATGCTTTCCGCTATTCCTATCAGATCTAGCTACCTCCTGGTTCTGCCATCTACCCCAAGGATCCATCAGCTCATGGGAGATGTTAAAAGAAAGGTTTATTAGCCAGTTCCGCATCCATGTGGAACAACCCAGGGATGCTTATTCTCTATCCAATGTCAAACAGAAATCCGGAGAGACGCTGCAACAATATCTAACACGGTTCAACGCCGCAGCGACAGCAGTTCAAGATGCCGATGAAAAACTCACTCTAATGGCCCTCTGTAGTGGTGTACATCCAGACACCAAGTTTGCCAGAAGATTAACTAAGGAAAAACCAGCTACCTTGCCTGATTTCTTCCATGAAGCTGGAAAGTATATGAGACTTGAAGACGCTGCTACGGAGAGGCAGTCAGGGCAACAAGGCAAGATAGTTCAGGACAAGGTTCCCACTGCAGCTAAGGACGCTCGAAGAAATGAATCTAGAGACAATGCTGGGGGCAGAAAGGTTGAGAAGCGCCAATATCGACCAGGGCCAAGATTTGACTCCTACACTCCTTTGAATGAAACAATCGGAAACATCTACCTAGCCACTCAGGGCGAACTCGGATACAAGCGCCCCCCGCACAAGAAAGAATCAGATAACGCACTCAAGTCCGGAAAGTTCTGTCGCTTCCACGAATCCCACGGACATGACACCAAGGAATGCCACCATCTTCGGGACTTGATCGAAGAACACATTAGAAGAAGAAGACTGGAACGTTATGTGAAAAGTCAGAACAGGACTCCAACTCCTGCCAATGAGAACTCAAAGCAACCCCTCCCAGAAGTAGGCGGAGGGAATCGCAACAATCACAACACCAGTGGCTCTAGTCAAGAGAAGATAGTGGTCCTTACCATCTCAGGAGGACCACACATCGCCGACAGAAGTTGGGCAGAGATGGAAAGGTACGGCAAGTCGCTTAGAAATGCAGAAGGCTATGTTAACTCCATCACGGAAGAACGCCACCCGAAACGAAAAGAGAACGACGACATCATATTCAGTAGGCGTGATTTGGAAGGAAGACAGTACCCACATATGGATCCTATGGTCATCTCTGCCTGGTTCGGTCCAGCTAAAGTTTTTCGGATTCTAATAGACACAGGAAGCTCCGTAAATATCCTATTCAGACATGCTTTCGACAAAATGAAGTTATCAATGAAGGATGTATCCCCCTGTGACAAACCACTGCACGGTTTCACTGGAGATGCAAAAATGCCCCTCGGGCAACTTGACCTCTTCGTCGAAATAGGAAGTCATCCCCGCTCCGTTGTGCGAAAACAAACGTTCGTACTAATAGAAAACCACTCGGCTTACAACGCTTTCTTGGGAAGACCAGCCTTGTCTGACTTTCAGATTGTATTAGCCCCCTGGTGCCTGAAAATGAAATTTCCAACAGACAACGGAGTAGGAGAAGTAGAAGGAGATCAAGGTGCTGCCCGAGACTGCTACGTAACTGAACTTCGCAATAACCGCAGAAAGAATAAAGGAAAAGATGCAGAGACTACTCTCTGCATGAAAAGCTTGGAGGCATAGCAACTAAAGAAAGCCCCTCCTCTTCGATACACAAGCGATCCCTTCAATGAACTAGACCCCAGGGATAAAGAGGAGGAGGCTACCGCCGAGCCTGCAGAGGCTATGGAATTCGTATCGGTAGATAAGCATGATTCAAGTAGACTATTAAAAATCGGATCTCAGCTGAAAACGGAATTGAAGGATCAACTCATTGACTTTCTCCGCCACAACTTAGATGTATTTGCGTGGACCCATGCCGATATGACAGGAATCTCCCCAGACGTAGCATGCCACATGTTGAACATCGATCCCACCAAGGTACCAGTAAAGCAGAAAAAGAGGAGCATGGGGGCAGAGCGATCAGCAGCCCTTGATGAGGAAGTAAAAAATCTACTTGCTAATGGCTTCATACGGGAAGCCATCTACCCAGAATGGATCGCTAACCCAGTGCTAGTAAAAAAGGCCAATGGAAAGTGGCGAACATGTATTGACTTCTCCAATCTGAATGACGCTTGCCCGAAAGACTGCTTCCCACTTCCCCGAATTGACCAACTCGTGGACAACACAGCTAGGCACGAACTCCTATCTTTTATGGATGCATACTCCGGATATAACCAGATCCCCATGCACGCTCCCGATCAGGACCACACTAGCTTCATCACCGACCGCGGATTATATTGTTACAAAGTCATGCCTTTTGGACTCAAAAATGCTGGAGCTACCTATCAACGCCTCGTCAACAAAATGTTCGCAGAACTGATAGGACGTACTATGGAAGTATATGTGGATGACATGTTGGTGAAGTCCAGGAAAGCCAACGACCATGTAAGCCATCTGGACGATATGTTTCGGGTACTTCGCCGATATGGAATGAAGCTGAATCCTCTAAAGTGCTCCTTCGGAGTATCATCGGGAAAATTCTTAGGATTCATCGTCCACGCCAGAGGAATCGAAGCAAACCCTGAACAAATCCGAGCTTTAAAAGAAATAAGGATACCTTCCACTCGAAAAGAAATGCAGAGCCTAAACGGAAAGGTGGCCGCCCTAAGCAGATTCATTTCCAAGGCAACTGACAAGTGTGTCCCTTTCTTCGAAGCACTCAAGAAAGACAAAGGGAGGTTCGAGTGGACCGACGAATGCTTAAAAGCCTTCCTCAACCTCATCGAACACCTTCAGAGACCACCAGTACTCTCAACTCCAAATGAAGGTGAAGTGTTATACCTATACCTCGCTGTATCATCTCATGCTCTAAGCGCCGCCTTGGTAAGAGAAGAAGACCGCACACAACGCCCGGTTTACTTTGTAAGTAAGAGATTTACAGGGGCAGAGGCCAGATATCCTAAACTTGAGAAATTAGCATATTGTTTATTGATCGCGTCACGAAAACTGCGCCACTACTTCCAGTCTCACTCCATCAGGGTTCTAACCGATCAACCACTGAGACAAGTGCTCCATCGTCCTGACACTTCTGGGCGACTCCTCAAATGGTGCATCGAACTAAGTCAGTATGATATCACCTACCATCCTCGTACCGCTATCAAAGGACAAGCCATGGCTGATTTCATTGCCGAATTCACTATCAACGAAGGCGAGGAACAATCCGAAGTAGCAAAAAACATCAAGTGGAACCTCTTTGTAGACGGAGCATCGAACGAACAAGGCTCGGGGGCAGGTATTGTGATCATCACCCCCAGGGGAAGAAAGTTGTACTATGCATTGAGATTGGAGTTCACGGCCACTAACAACGATGCTGAATATGAAGCAGTAATAGCGGGATTGGAACTGGCCCTAGAAATTGGAATCAATTCCTTATGTATTCATAGTGATTCTCAGCTTATCGTAAACCAGGTACTAGGAGAATTCCAGACTCGAGGAGAACGACTCACAGCATACCTAAAGAAAACCAAACTGCTGCTCGATCAATTGGACCATTATCTAATCAAACACATTCCTCGAGAAGAAAACCAAGAGGCAGATGAACTTGCAAAGCAAGCTAGTATGAAGGACAGCACCATTCCCGGAGCACTAGCAATCTCAAGGCAGCTAGCCCCAAGTTTCGAACAAGTAAATCTGATAACTGCAATCGAAGAAGGAACCTGGATGACTCCTATCCGGAAATATTTGCAAGATGGCATACTACCCGACAGGCGTGACGAAGCCAAGAAGATCTTGAGAAAAGTTCCCCACTACACAATACAAGAAGGCATCCTCTACCGGCGTGGCTTCTCTAGCCCCTTATTAAGATGCGTCGCCGGAAGGGAAGCCAAGGAGATATTAACAAACATCCATCAGGGAGGATGCGGAGATCACACTGGAGGACAGACTTTGGCAAGAAAGATACTCCGATATGGATATTACTGGCCCACACTAAACAAAGATACCCTAGACTTCGTTAAGAAATGCGACAGATGTCAGAAGTTCGCCAAGATCCCTCGACTGCCCACAAACGAAATTACTCAAATGACCAGCCCTTGGCCCTTTGCTGTATGGGGAATTGACTTAATTGGCGAACTGCCAACGGGCCGAGGCGGAGCCAAATATGCTATAGTGGCAGTCGATTATTTCACCAAATGGGTGGAAGCGGAACCTTTAAATAAAATATCTTCAGCAAAAATTATCAACTTCTTGATCAAAAACATTCTGTGCAGGTATGGAGTCCCCCTCAAGATCGTATCAGACAACGGACTCCAATTTGACAGCGAAGAATTTGCCGACTGGTGCCAAGAGCATGGAATTCATAAAAGCTTCTCATCAGTAGCTTACCCTCAGGCAAACGGACAAGTTGAAGCTGTCAACAAAATTCTCAAAACCCTAATCAAGAAGAAACTTGAAAAGTCAAAAGGCGCTTGGGTGGACGAACTTCCTACGGCACTATGGGCATACCGCACATCTTTCAGAACATCAACGGGACATACTCCTTTCTCTTTGGCATATGGATCGGAGGCAATGCTCCCAGTTGAGACTATTGTGCCTTCCCACCGTAGGATCCACTACAACCCAGAAGAAAACGAAGAACTCCTCCTCATGTCTTTGGAACTGATTGAGGAAAGGAGAAACGATGCAGCACTCAAAGCAGCAGCTCACAAACAAAAAGTGGCAGCACTATACAATTCCAAAGTCAAGCATCGCAGCTTACAAGAAGGAGATCTTGTCCTCAGGCGAATCTTTCCGCGCCCCGGGGCACTGGACCCCATCTGGGACGGACCATATATAATTCACAAAGATCTCCACAACGGAGCTTACATTTTGTCAACAGTGGACGGAGAGGTGTTCCAGAGGGCATGGAACATCCGACACCTCCGTCGATACTTTTCTTAACTTGTACTGCCCACATGAAGTGAATTAACAAAGAGAATCAGTGGACGTAGGCATTTTCGTGCCGAACCACTTTAAAAAATCTTGTCTCTTTTTAACTTGTTCCTTTATGTCTTGGCTACTTGTTAAGTTTTATCCCTTTCTGTTGAACAAAATCCTATGGCATCTCCACTCAAGACGCACCGCGGCCTCATCTGGACTAGGCCTAACAGGTACGCTACGATTCTATGCACTCGCCAATGAGACTCTTTTGCTCCAGCATCCCTCTGCTGCGGGTTAACTCATTGCGCGCCTGCCCTCAAAGCCAACTGTAATGAGCCGATTATAAGTCATCATAAAGGCCGATTATAGCCGATGGCAGCTCATTACGGCGTTCGGCTCGTCGGTAACTGTGAACCTACTTTAAGCCCCAACATAAGGTGTGGCCAGCCAGGGGTAGTTCACGGCCAACGGCACCCACGCTAGCCAGCCACGGTAAATCGAATAATACCCACGATTACGGACCATAATGGTTCGGGTAGTTACCGTGCGCGATCTCGGCTCCGATGTGTCTTAAGTGCGGTTGTGGTAAAAAAGAAAACTCCCCGCGGATGCGTAAGATGGGTGACAAATGTCTCCAAGACCCACAGCTAGGGAAAGTGACTACAAAACCCGTTTGCCACGAACTTAAGCACATCGACGGCCTTCCGTGACTGGAAGTTTTACTTTTACTATATTTCCTTTTCATTTAAATATTTTTCTCCTATCCTGTATAACAAACTCTAAAGTACAGGAAACCAAATAGGAAGCATTCACTCATGGGGCTCGAAGCCTGCGTACTGGGTGGCAGGGTGCTCAGCTATACCAGTAAACAGTTACACAAGACACTCAAAGCTACCGCCTGCGAATAAAACATAAAGGGCGGTACTCTCTTCTCTTGTACATAAATGCGTAACTATAGCTTATTCATACACTGACATTGCAAAACGTGAAGTTATATTTCAAGCAAAAACTTAACATCAAACACAACTAGAATCACAGGCATATACATAATTATACTTCTCACACGGCACATAAAGATAGCAACAACATTTAAACATGACAAAATCAGCTTATATTATGAGATCACACGAAGTTATTCTTTACAAATAATTTTATTACAGTTGCATGTCAAAGACTAACATAAACAGTGATAAAAAAGAAACAAAAAGATGGCAGATGCATCCACACTCCATCACCAACTCCCCCAGCCTACTTAGCCGCAGGATCAGAACCCCCAGCATGTGGATCTGAAGTCCCACCTGTCCAGATCAGAAGAGGAATTCATTAAACGAACGATCAAGTTATGAAAACACGAAAAGAAAAGAAAGGGAAAAGAATGACTCACCAGCATCCGCCGCTTGATCCTCATCATCCAACTGCACGCCCGCTTCCTCTGCAGCGAGCAGCCGCATCCCCTCTTTCACCGCCGCTTGCTCCTCCTTTGAGAACTGAGCAGTAACCGCACTCAAGTTGAAAGCCTCTCCGCCTTCCTTACCCGCGTTCACCCTGGCCTCCTCTAAAGCCTGGAGATACACCTTGGCCATGACCCGAGGGTAATCGTCCATCCAAGACAAGCCGCCCTCCTTCCAAGTGTGGAAGTACATATCCTGCAGCATCTCATCCATCATCCCCTCGTTTTCCTCAAACTCCCTCACCCGGGCCTCGGAAGCTTGCAACTTGGCGACGGCGACGTCCCTCTCTGACTGGTATCTCAAGCAGTCAGCCTGGAGTGACCTCCTCATTTCCTCTTCCTTCAACTTGAGGGACCTCCTCATCTCCTCCATCTCCTCCTTCAACTCGGCCTGAGCCATCTCCGCAGCCTCGAGCCTCCCTGACAACTCCTCTACCCGCTCGAGATCCGCATTTCGAACCTCATCCACCGTTGCGATAGCTATGTTAATCCGTTCCCTGCAAGCGACCTCCATCTTCCGTAATTCCGCCCTACTGGCCTTCTCCATGGTCTCTTTCAGACGCTTGGAGGCTTCCTCATGCTGGGAAATCTGGATGGCTTGGTCGGCGAGTTGCTTGGCCTGATCGGCAACCTTTAACCTCAACCGAATGTTAGCACTCCCGATCTCTTCCCCGGCCTTGACCAACTTAGCATGATGCTCCATTAACTTCTTGGTCTCTGCGGCCACTCGGTCGATATTAGCCTTGGCCTCATCCCCCATAGTGACTACCCGTGTAGTAAGTAAATCAAGATCTAAAGATTTGGCCTCGTCCAACACTCTTACCATGGGGTTGCAGGGAAGGAGGTGCTCGCCCGTGGTCTCATCGAATGAAATGTCCCGAAAACTTGGGTCTAAATCAGGATGACCGGCAAAAGGGTCACGAGGCACGGGGCGAGGCACATCGGGACGCCTTATATGAATGACAGTAGAACTCTTGGAAGGAGGAGGAGGGGGGCAGGGCTCCGTGCTCTCCTCCGTAGTATCACGAGGAGGCTGAGTAGGAAGAGGCAGAGTAGGAAGCTGCGAAGCAGAAGAAGACTCAAATAAGGAACGGCTCCGCTTCCTTTTCTGAATGCCCTCTTCAATGACCCCAAGAAGAGGGCGATACTTGACTACGTCCCCAGTGCGATCAGTAGAAGGTTTCGCGGAAGCTCTCCTCGACTTAAATTGTTCAAGGCGGTGTCGAACATCCGACGTTTTACCCGCCTGGCCTGCCCCTGGAATAAAGAACAAGTGTTACGAACATACAATAATCCGCAATTCAAAAAATGTGCTAAGTTAAAAAGAAAGAAAAGTGAGGAGACACATCTATTATACAAACCCGGCGGAGGAGTGGGATACTGCAATAAGTCCTGGATCTCATTCCAGGACGGAAGTGAACCGTAAAAAATTTCTAAGTCCTTATCGAAAATAGAATCGGCAGAAGACAAAAGTTCACCTTGCATCGCCGGAATCACCCTAGCTGAGGAACCCTTAGAGGATGGGTCAGTGCCAGCCACAGCTTTGCCGGTTTCCTTTGCCTTCTCCGTTCCCTTCTCCGTTTCCGACTCTCCCTCCGACTCCCCGAAGGCCCGACGGAGAGCCTCATCCAGTTCGAGGTCTTGTTCAGAGGTTAGAGCAGCAACACCACTACCACCTTGACCGTCGCCATCTCCTCCACCCTCCGACCCTTCTCCAACTTCGCCTCCTTCCTCCTCTTCCACACCTTCCTCCTCCGGGACAGTCGGGCAAGTACTTGGAGAAGGGCCATCGGACTTCTTCAGTTTCTTCCCCCCAACCGCAGGACGCGCTGCGAAAGGCTCCCTCTTACCGCTCTTTACCGTAGCCCCCTCCTTAGCTTTAGCAGCCCTCTCCTCAGCCGTATCCCTTTGCTTAACCACGGACTGGCGCGGTAAGATCAAATTATACTCCAAGAGGGTTGCGTTCCTGATCAAGAAGGAGGCCGACCGGTCCCGTGCCGGAATAGCCTTTAGTTCAGCAGCCATTCGCACTAAGGAATCGTCCTCCACGACTGCAATACCACCTGTCGCTAGCCAGAAATAGAAGCATGTCAAAAAAAAAAACACTACAGTCAAAACACATGAAAAATATAAACGAAATCAATCTTACAGCCGAAAGTGAAAAGGCGGAAAGAAACAGCATCGTCCTTGACGAAGAACCACTCTTTCTTGAACATGGTGAACTTGGAATACAAGTCCAGAACTGGTTTGAAGGGCACGGCCGCCTCCAGACTAATATACGGAGACCCCTTCTTATAGCCTCTCAGGTTGTACAAGTATCGGATTTCCCGGTTAGAAGGAGGACGCCCGTACCTCCTCTGGAAGATAACAAAGAGGCTCACCAGGATGGCATATGAGTTAGGCTGGAGCTGGAAAGGAGCCACCTTCAAATAGGTGGTGAAGCTTACTATCCAAGCGTTGATAGGGGGGATAGCGCCGCACATGCAATGGTATCTGCTAAAAGCGAAGTAGCCCTCGGGAGGATTATATGGCATCACCCCATCTCCTGGCAGCAACACAAGAGCCCTATCTATCCCAAAGGAACGGGATATGACGTCAAGTTGCTCCTCCTTTAAGGAGCTAGGAAAGCAATCAGGGGGGGAGATCAAAAGTTCCTGTGGACCATATCCATCCACTAGAGACCTTGGGATGGGTCGATGTTGCTCGGATCCTGATTGGACTGGGGGCAAGGAAGAAGAGGGCTCTCTTGTGCTTCTAGACTTCTTTCTGTCTGATCGTGTTTCCGCTTTGCGAGACATTTTCTGCAGCACAAGAAAAACACGGTGTTAGAGCAAGAAGTATAGAAAGATAAACAAGCAAGTATCTAAAGAAAGCATATAAAAGCATAAGATTCCGCTCAAGGTTCAAGTATGAAGTCTCATTCGGCGGTGCAAGACGAGTTCATTCGGCACCAAACTCCAATGCTCATTCGGCATACATGTCATTCGGCATACATGTCATTCGGCATACCTCATTCGGCTATTCAATACACTCCGTACACATTCGGCAAACAGGGCCATCCGGTGGCAAAGGTTCATTCGGCAGAAAGTATACATACCTGGTTCGGTATAAGCTGGTTCGGCGAAGACTTTGGTTCGGCAGCACAATATGGTTCGGCTCTACTCGTTCGGTAATGAAAAACGAGGGGGGTACGGCCTCTATATATAGGCGAGCTCAGGACCGGACCAAGGCATTCGACATACCGGACCGAATGAAAACCGAATGGAACTATCCATACCGGACCAGCCTCCAACCGAATGAAACCTGAGCCAACTCGAAACCGAATGAAGCTGCCTCTACCAGCAGAAACCAGAAACAGGGGGCATGCAGGCGCCTCACTCAGATAAGTACCGAACTCTAGAACCTACTAACAAAGTAGACAATATGATAACGATGAATGAGTCGTAAATCTCTCACCAATGAAGGTTAATCATTTACACGTGTACGCGACCACGAACGGTACATAGGCACGCTCTGAATGGCTATTAACCCAATCGTCGTGAGAATTTGCACCTTGACACGCCTTTTTAAACTCATAGGTGAAACGGATATTTGATAATTATGAAATGGCTAAGCTACTTACACATGTATGGGGTCGCGAACGATCCCTAGGCATGCTCTGAGCTGGCAATAAACCGTCTTGACAAACGATCCAAGAATGCTAAGCCCCCTCGGGGCACACTTGCTCGCCTCGAACGACACGATTAGCTTCATTTCAAATATCTCGATCCCGAACGATCGTTATCTAAAACCACACTAAAACTATAAATTAAATTCCTTTGCAGGACAGCAGCAGGATACGAACATCCAGCCCATGGCGTTACGAAACAAGCCTTTCTACCACAGGGAAACAAAGCGCGACACATGCAAGCACGTGCCCCACTTTGGGGGGCAAATGTTGTGCGAATTCTCGCCCAGAAGGCCACGAGACCCTGAAGCGTCATGTCCCACGCATATTCGAAACCAACAAGCATATTCATCATCTCCACGTACTATGGAACTCAAGTACATTCGGCACCTCCAGGAGCACAAGTCCATTCGGCGTCTCCTTTGAAGCAATCCCATTCGGCATAGCCGGTCCAAGCTCATTCGGTATCCCCTGGTACACACGCTCGTTCGGCATCTCCTTCCCTGCACAAGCTCCGTTTGGCGCCTCATACAAACAGCTTCATTCGGCTCTCCCCACGATCGGCATACCGAACCACGTCCTCCTATGTTCATTCGGCACAAGGTCACTACCGGACCACACTGGCGCCGAACCATCAACACTCCACATACCCACCGATCCACTACACCACCCATCTCCATACCGGTCCAACCTATGACCGGACCAACACATACCCAACTCCATGCCGGTCCACGCTCTACCAGACCAACACCACTCCAAGCTCCATGCCGGATGAAGCCTCGCCGAACCAGACAACTGCCAGTCCAGATTGCTTCAGCCCGGGCCCACTAGCAGTTATATACTTCCAAGACCCCTGCCCCCTACCTCATTCTATAAATAGAGGGGCAGGGGTACAACAATGGCAGACAAGTTTGAGAGCTCAAGCAAGGAAGGAACTTTCAAACTACTTTCATACACTTGTATACAACGCATTGTACTTGTAACCTGAAAGAAAGAAGATAATAACATATAAAGTGGACGTAGGCACATTCTGGCCGAACCACTATAAATCTGTGTGTCTTTTACATTTCAGCCCCTACTTTTCTCATATTTACATACTCATCTAAAATCATTGAAAATCACATATAATCAACTAAATAATACGACTTGGAGGTGTTTGTCCATTTTTTGTGCAAACAGTTATGTTTAAAGGTTTTAAAATAAAGATGTCTAAGTTTTTTAAAGCTTTCGAAAAGAACGTTTGTCAGTGTTTTCGAAAGGGTTTTTAGAATGGTTTCGAAAGAAAGGTTTTGGCCTTTCGGCCAAGATAAAAGAAAGGGTTTTACATGGTTTAGAAAGAGATACTTTCAATGGTTTCAAAAGGGGTACTTTCAATATATTCGAAAGGGATACTTTCAATAGACTTCCAAAGATTTAAATGTTTTCATCAACTAAGGTTTGGGAAAAGTATATAAATTTAACACAACAAGGGGATTTTGAGTAAAACATAGAGATTATATATTTTCCATGTTGAGTTTGATTTAAAGTTTTAAATCATTTTCAAAAGGTTTTCAAAGAAAATTATAGGAAGGTATCTCTATGTAAAATGACTCGGATATTATAATACCAGATGAAACTGCTATAGGGTCGCACCCTATACACTAGCTATTATAGTTAATTTTGTCCAAAATTCCAGTGTGTATGGCTTTGTCATAGGTAAGACTAAACTTATGAATACACAAAGAAAGGAATACATATTTGTATACAGATAGGTTATTAGTGAGCCCGTAAAACCATTAGGATCAGGTGACCCAATGAGATGATAATTTAAGGACAGACCGTCTAGAAGTGAAATATTTGATAGATAGTTAGGGACAGAACGTAGAGAAGAAGAGAAGGGTCTAACAGATGTTAGATAAATTTTATATGTTGTCTGGTAGGCTCAAGTCAGCCAAAAGTTAATAGTTGGCCAAACAAAACTATAATGTTCAAAAAGATAGTTCATTTATTACTTGATAGGTATGTTTACATAATGATGCTTTATAGATTTTAACCAGTTTTGGTTGCATGAAAAGATTTGCAAAAGATATGTTTTAAAAGGATGTTATTGAGAGGAAACCCATTCTGCTAAGCGGTGTGGTCTCACTTAACATATAATAGTAGAGATGAACAATATTATTTACACCAAGCTTTGTGTATGACTCGAAGTTTTTGTTTCCTCTAAAACTCTCGGGTACTCAAAATTGATTTGAGTAGGCTGAGGGTTGAGGTTTCCAGGTTTTTGAAATTTTGGCGAATGAAGCTTCCGTATACGAGCAGGTGGATGATGGACAGTTAACTAGGAGTGTAGATTATTTTGTTTATTTCCACTGTGTATTGTGTCAGATATGACTATATTTCTTTGATTAACCAAGGGGCATCGTTTTATGTCGCTCTTGGTGTATTATTGCAAATTATATTTGATCATTGCCTGGGAAACATTTCAGGAATTTTGTAACTTGGATATGAAGTATTGTTTTGAAATGTAATCAGCAAAATATTGTTTTTTGAAATCTATGATTTTGTTCATATTCAAGTGCTTCTAATATTATGGATACCATTAGTATTACCGTATTTCATCACCAGAAGTTAATACTATGGATGATTACAGCATCTGTAGCGCTTAACTTTTGGCCTTTAGATATGGAATGTTACACATACATGCAATGTACTTGAGTAGTAGAGACTCAAATCGGATCTCATGAGGTGGGGCCAATCTAAGGTGGGTCCGACCCGAATCACTTGTGTAAGTCTCGACACAAATGGGTTAGTTCAAATGCCCTTATTTTTGGTGTGAGCCTTCTTCCTTGTCTTCTAAGTCTTACTTCCAAATTTCATGTCAATCCTAGTCCATATGGGTTTTTTAGGTCTATTTTAATTTTCTTCCGTCCAAAAGCGGGTAGATATTTGAATGAGTCTTCACTTCTTGAACAAGGTTGCTTGAAATGTTACCAAGCTAGATATACAAGCTTAATAAAGGCATAAGAGTGCAATGCAAGTGGTTAGAAAGAACTGCGAGCCAAATTTTAGATCGGTACCGATCTAATTGGATCGGATCATTATTGATCCGAAGAGTTAGCGCAATTCTGAGTCAAACTTCTTATGTTTCTTTATCTTGTACTTTTAGGCCTTCAGGTCAAGTTTCGAATCATTCTGACTTAATCTGAATGTTCTAATTCCTTTTGAGCTCTATTAGGTTAAAAACCCAATTAACACTTGCTCTTCAAAGTGCGCCTTTGAATGAAAGGTGTGCTTTGTTTCAGAACAAGTTCCAGTAACAAGTTTTTAATTTTTGAGTTTTCCAATGGCTTTAGCCTTGGCAAACCGTCCAGTTCCTTTGGATTCTTTCGTCAATCACAAGTCATTCCAAACCTGTTATCATCTATGACTCTAGATTCTACCTAACTGTATTTATACATCATAATCATTTCGGTTTCATTCGGAGTTATTACATCACATGTCTCTAATTACATTACACATCTCTAATCGTCCTGAGTTCATCCAGGATTTACATCATTGCAACTCAGATTTAGTTCATAGTTATAATATCATATATCAAAATCACATCGTATATCGAAACCATATCACATCATGTATTAAAATCCATCATGTCACATCATATATCAAATCATCTTGTGTTCATCCAGGATTTATCTAGTTTTATTCTATTTGTTAGGCATTCAAATCCCTTTCACAAAGTCAAATCTGTTTTAAGATTCGATCTCTCCAGACTGTTTAAGTTTAACGCGTGATCTCTTCAGATCGTTTAATGTTTAGTTTAGGGGATGATCTCTCCGGATCGTTTGTTATTTCAGTTTAGAGGGATGATCTCTCCAGATCATTTGCTTATCAAGTTAATGGGGATTAAGTAAGCCCATCTGCTCACTCTCCGCTGAGGGGACTTACTTCTTGCACTCCGATCCTGTCTCTATGATCGGGACTCTATGGCTTTCAATATCGTACAAGTCCATCCACTCGCTCTCCAATAAGGGGACTTGTACCTTACACTTTTGTCCCGTTTCTCCGGTCAGGACTCTATGGCATTCAAAATCAATCATCATATTAAATATGGATTTTACAAAATTTAAATTTCTAATCAAAGCAAACAAGTAGAAATTAAACTAGCAGAAGTCCTATGTGTTTATCCTAGACAGCTGACTTAGAGCATAGCAAGGGACCAATCTAGTTTTTGGGCATGTCCAAGCGGTCTGAGATTGTTATCCTAAGCAGTCATCCTAGATATCCGACTTAAAGCGCGACTAGGAACCAATCTAGGTTTAGCACACGTCTAAGTGATCTGGAGTCATTATTGTTTTTACCACTAATATACGAAAAGAAAAGCGCAAAGAAGAATGCAAAGCAAAGAGTAGCAACCGAATCTAACTTCCCATCCATCCCGATTGTGGGATTATCTGTCTTGGCCCAAATCCTTGGGCATTCCTTAAAGCATCTACTATGGGTAGTGGGTGCTCCAAGCTGTGCTATCATTGCTCTGTTACTCACGTACTATGACAGCTAGTTGTTCCAAACCAGTTCTTATATTAGATCACAAAGGTGTCAGCACTCGTTCGTTTCATGTCCGCCAACTCATGGAAGATGCAAAACTTTCTAGATCCTTCCTCTCAATTAGTGTTCTCTCTTCTAGAGGCTTCTACTAGGGAATTTGCATTATAGTGTCTAGGTATATCCTTTCTAGGGTTTTAGTCAGCTCAGAGTAGGAGGGGAATTTGGACCCTCTCCTTTGTCATTTCGGTCCCCTAGAATCATCGTCAGCTTCTCTTTTCCCTCCGTCTCTTCCAAATTCTGCCTCAAAGGATCCCTTTCCATTCATAGCATAAATTTCGGCGTCTTCGACTTTGTCTTCAATGTCAGCATTCTCCTGAGATAAATATCTCTCAGTTTCATTGTAAAATTCAACAGGATCCATTGGGGGATCCCTCATAATTGCAGCCCTGACATCGGTCTTGCTTGCAACTCCAAACACTGCCACCATCAAAATCACTTATGGGTCCGACCTATCAACTGCAGCCACAGCTGCATTGAATCTTGTTAAATAACTTCTCAATGTCTCCCCGGGCCTTTGTTTTCACATTTTCCAGTTTCATAACATTATTCGGTTGTGAGAGTGAACTCAGAATTGACTTAAAAATCTACCCACTAACTCGGCCCACATGCTAATGGACCCATTCTCCAGCTGTCTAAACCACATCACTGCCAGTCCCATCAAGTATAATGGCAAGCACTGGCTCATTACTTCCTCAAAAGCACCCAACACTTCTATTTGTCAGATATATCTCATTAGATGAATCATTGGATAGAAGATTGATCAGGAGGATTTCTTGCATTCTAAATATTAGCAGTAAACAGGTTTCTGTTTACATCTTCCAAACCCTGTTCTATGTTCCTCCTCTAACCAATCTTCTTACTAATTCAACAATCCGATTTTCACCATCCACCAAATGTTTTCATCTGAAAGCGATGTTCTGCCCCTGTCTTAGAAAGGGAAATCCAACGTATACTCCACTGGTTGCACACTAGTGTTCTGCCCTACTCTTCTGTTCTCATTCTATCCTTTGCTCCTCTAAGGCAGCCCTGGCACACATTTCTCTATCAGTTGCACTAGTATTCAGATTAGCTTCTGTACAACCAGTTTTTGTAGTTTCAACAATTACTCTATTGTTGGCCCTTTCGGTACCCGCTCCAATATTGATCCCATCATTGGCATTGATTCAAAGGTGGACTCTAGTGTTGCCCTCAAGTATCAGTTGTTCTGGGCATGGAGGCAATGTTCCATCTCGTTCTAATCTAGCTCTAGCAGCTCTTGTATTGTTTCCTAGGGTCTAAATTCATATAGCTCCTGTAGTTCATTATTATCCCATCCTTTGGAAGAATTCCTCCATCATCTCTTGTTGCCTAGCCAAGATTCATCCTGCATCTCCTTCATCAGCCTTTCCATTTCTTCTCTAGTATATAGTTGGATTGGTTAGAATTTGAGGATACTTCCTTCCTGCCCCCAGGCTCTGGTTGACTTGCTCTAATTTTAGATCTAGTGTTAGGCCTCTTCATTTTTCCTAAATATCATTTTCGAGCTTCAAGTTTCTGGATCTACCTTTTTTCTTAGTGAAAGCACCAAAATGTGTAACCAAAAAATGGATCAACGCCTTAGTTTGAGTGTGAAAGCGCCAGCCCTATTTCTCAGAGCAAACAATATAAAAAATAAATGTAAAAAAGTAGATATAGTAAAGAGATAAGTAGATTTTTATATTGGTTAGCAGTTAACGAAGCCTGCGTTCACTTTATAACTTCCATTATTGATCAACTACTGTTACAAAGGAGTTATATTGCAATATTATTTTTCTTTTCTAGATTAGATCAAGCCATAATTGTTAGTGACAAAAGGAGGATCTCAATTATCCCTTAACGATTGTCGTGTGGGAGAAGAATAGTGAAGAAATAATGGCAGAGCTTCATCAGAGATCTGATCCCCTTTACAGTTGTAGATAATATGGTATTTATAGGGGTTAGAGAGCACTTAGGCCAGAGCCACTTTACCAAATCCTGTAGTCGTCATGCAGAGGTCGCTCAAGAAGTTTGAGAGTGTTTGGAGCTTATTTTTCAGATCGGTACCGATCCGAAAACTTGTGCAGTTTTTGAGACTTCTCGATTTGGTTGTCTTCCTATCCCATAATCTAATGCCTTGTCCAAAAATCAAGTCGTTTGGAGTTGGTTTAATCATCCATCTTCATAGATTATCCAATCTATCCCTTTATAGAAGATACATCCATAACTCACTTAATACTTCACAAAACTTAATATATGCAATGTATATGAGTAGGAGAGCCTCTAAATCACATCTCAAGTGGATCTGAGCTAAGTATTTGGATGGGCGATGATCCAAACACTTAGCTTATTTTTGAATCTTTTCTTCTAGATCATAGGATAACCGGCCATCAGTCACTCAATACCCAACCAAATGATGTGAAACTTCATAAATGCAATGTGCATGAGTAGGAGAGCCTCCAAACAAGATCTTCTAAGGTGGGGTCCATCCTAGATGGGTCGGACCTAATCTGTCAAACATGCTCAATTTGGAGGAGATCCATCCATAACTCGCTCTTATTGAAATTAGACAAAACTTTACAAGAAGCTTGCAGAGGATGTGTAGGACCTACATAATGAATCTCATGTGGTGGGGCCCACCTTGATGGGTTAGACCTGATCCAAATCACTTGGTTCGGTATCGTCCCAAATGCGTTGGTCCAAATATCCTCATGTTTGGTATGAGCCTTCTTCCATGTATTCTAAGTGTTTCCTCCAAATTTTAAGTCAGTTCGAGTCTGTATGAGTTTTGTAGGTCCATTTTAAGTTGCTTCAGTCCAAAAGCAAGTAGGTATTTAAATGAGTCTTCACTTCTTGTAGTAGATTGCTTGGAATGTTACCAAACTTGATAGGTAAGCTTAGTTGAGGCATGGGAGTGCAATGCAAGTGGTTAGAAGGAACCGCAAGCAAATATTTTGGATCGATATTGATCCAATTGGATCGGATTGGTATCGATCCGAAGAGTTAGCATAATTCTGGGCCAAACTTCTTATGTTTCTTTGTCTTATACTTCTAGGCCTTCGGGTCAAGTTTCGAGTCATTTGATTTAATCTGAATGTTCTAACTCCTTTTGAGTTTTGTTGGATTAAATACCCAGTTAACAAATGGCATCACTGATGACATCATATATATAATCTTGAAAATTAAAATAAATAATTTTATTTCATATTCTCGTTTAAACGGATAAATGAGTGCATCTGTCTAGCTCCGTACATGACATATTACGATTATAAAGGTGTTCATCGATAAAACAGTTTTCGGCCATTTCATCAATATATTTCAAAAGGAAATATTTTTGTGAACATTTTTCTAAAATAAGTTCATTATTATTATCCATCACTTAAAACTTGATTGTTTGTTGAAAAATAATATATATTTGAATATTTAAATTAAATGTCCTTAATTAAAATGATCGAATTTTGGGTCGTTACATACTCCTCCATTAAAAGAATTTTGTCCTCGAAATTACAAAGCAAAACCCTATGGTATTTTCCTAAAATATTTAGTTTTAAACTTATACCGATACGTTTTATATAGATCATCCATATGCAATATCAGATTTGATTTACTATTTGAATACACAACTTTACTTCTGAACTAGTATTGTTCCTTCGATTCTGTAGTGCGGACTCTAATCAGGCTCTTTGATCCGAACTTTTATTTTCCTTACATAGCTCTCAACTATAATAGAAAACTCAAGTATCCAACTGCAAACCCACATCAATGTTCGTCGTCAAGAATCGAGTGATAAATCCTTTTCCAGATTTGGGTAAACACCTCTAAGTTCTTTACTCGAATCTTAGATTAGAATCGTGCATTGAAATAATTTAAGTACCTCATACGTACTTTGTTATATCAAATTCCTTTTTCAAAATTTTATGAAAACATTTCATAAAACTTTTATTTCAAACATTTTTATAAATATGCACCTTTATATATATAATCGCTTTAAAACACTTATTTACAAATATCACTTTTTAATGGAAAATGTTTCATCCCAAAAGATAAATATCTTTTCCATTAAAATTTATAATAACCATTTTTATTGTAACTCATTGATAATCATTTCAAAATATTTGCTCCTAAATATATCTCCTTTTCAAAAGAAATCAATTACCCTATACTTGGAATAATACTATAATTTGATTTCAAACTTCTTTTGAAATTTCTTTGTCAGTAAATCACATTTTAATTTTCAAAATTTATTTTATAATTTTTTTTACAAGTAAAATTCTCCTTTTAATCCTTGTTTCCTTATTAAGAATTCTTATCAATTTTATTAAGCAACTTGTATAATTAAAAATGAATGAAGTCAAAATGAAAGATCATAGTTATATTATACATCCTTATATCTTTTCATCAAATGAAGGATATGAATAAATCCTGTATCCTGTATAAAACATCTCCTTCAAGAGCTCACTTTACCATAACAACAGTGGTATAGTCTATGCCTTTCATACTTTCTCGAAAACATTTATTACAATAATGAATGTTGAAATCTATGTTTTCATCCCTTAGTACATTTTAAATCACTCTTTAAAGTCATTAATATTTATTTGGAAGATATCACTTTAGAAACATTCCTTCAAAAGTTATTTTAATTTTTAAAACATGAATGTATTTTCTCTATGAAATCCATACTTAAATCTTGGCACAAATCATTTTCCACATTTATAAAGCTATGTTTATAGATTTCCTTTCTATTTTATAAAAAAAATTCTTATAAAATTCCATTTATAGCGCTACTCTCTTATAAAATCTCATTTATTTATAAAATCCCATTTATAGATCCGTTTACAAAATATCAATTGCAAATCCATTTTTAATATTTGTAAAACACCTTTTATAAATCAGTTAAAATATCACTGTTGTAAATTTTGCCCTTAATATATATATATATATATATATGTGTGTGTGTGTGTGTGTGTGTGTGTGTGTGTGTGTGGAACTTTATATATAACATTTAGTTACTTTATATTAGATGGCTTTTCTCCAATTTCTTTGAACTTTGCCAAAAATTTCCAAAACATCAGGAACTAAATTATCAAAATCCCTTTTATAAAACATATCTTCCAAATTCATCTTTTTCAAAATCGTTTGATTTTCTTGCGAAATACACTTTTATACAACATGCTCATTTATTATCTTATACATTTCTTAAGCTTAGTCCAATATTATTATAAACAACTTATGGTCAAATCATGAAACTTAATTCATAAGGTGTTTGTATTTATAATTTTATATCAAACACTAATCACTACATAAATTATGATGCCGTTTGAAAGATATTTCTTTATATTTAAAAGAAAATCCTAGGTAAAATTATTTCATTTACCATTTTCCAGAACAAAAATCATTTTTATATAGCATTAAAAAATACGTGCTCTTATATAATACTCTCAAACTCATTCTAGGGTGTCACTTACCTTATCTCTAATGAGTCATTCATCTTAGGGTATTACTAACCCTATCTCCGATGAGTCTTTACCCATACTAGGCTCAAGTGTTCGCTCAACCTAAGCTCCGATACCAAATGTGATGACTCACCTCCTCGACCGTCAGAAATCAACACTAATATATCCTTGGTATTCGCATGCCATAGATCCAAGTACTGGAGAGGCAGATTATTATGGAGTAAAAGAAAATAAAGATATAATAGAATCTTATGCAAATAGAATAACATATATTATGTCAACATATAATCTTTACAATGGAAATTTTAAATATATTTATTAGAGTCTATCTTAACATCAATATGGACAGTTATTAATATCTATCCTTACAAATGCGGAACAAAATAGTATATGAGTGTAGTGGAAATGGATAACAATCTTTAGAAGAATCTTTTAACTCCATGCTCCAAAATCTTCCAAAATGCTCTAAAAAAAACCAGGTTACTAGGCTGCCCGAAAAAGTGGGGCATCCAGAGTTTAAGAGAAAAGAAAATAAACTCCGGCTTAGTCATGGACTGGTGTGAGAAACTCGAAGTACTGATATTTGAAAACAATGGGCATCTAATAAGACCATGCCGCATATAAACACGAAACAGGTTTTCACCTTATGCTAACCAAAATATTTACTACACAAAAAAATGGGGATATTATTTTTAATGACTTTCTTTTGAAAACACTTTTCAAGTAAATATAGAAAATCTTAGCTGAAATTGTTACATTATTAAATTCCAGCATACTAACTTCTACAACCAAGTTCGAAGGCACTTATTGGAGAACGGATTTCCATACAATAGCAGGTAAGAAACTACCTTCCGTATAGTACAACCCTGTAAGGATGTACTAAGGATCAATAACTTTTGATACTCCTGCACCTGGCAAGACTGGCCTACTTAGAGACCCAACTTAGTGGCAGATAGAACCGAATATGACATCGCCCTGGTTGCAACTGACCTATCCATGGCCACAACATACACAACATGCTCGACATATAGAGAGTGATCTAGAAGGGTGATGACCGTACCCATATGGGACCGACCCACATAGTCTCATGACATGCCTTGTTTAAGCCATTTCTGGGTGATGAGGCCCAAGGTAACGATTACGTTTCATAAAGAACATTCCACTTTGAATGTGACACTGCCATTCCATGATCACACAACTGAATTTTACAAATGTATAACTCCTAAGCTCGTATGTCTCAGGAAAGGGTGTTAAGCTAAGAGGCCTTCTTCGCCACCAAACTGATGATATGCTTATAAAGATCAGTAAATATGATTAGAAATGCAACGTTGGGCATTCGTCCATATAGGTTGTCTATGAACAGGACAACCAAATGAACTCTCCTACCACATCCTGTTGGGAATCATCCCTAGGATTTGTAGCAAGCAACTCTTGCATTGAAGATCAAATGAGGATACTACTGCCATATATATATGATATGGGAAATTTCCCCCGAGGGTTAGCGACAAGCAGTCCTTCATTCAATTACTATCATTTGATGTTTTCACTTTAAATACATAAATTGGTTCGAAGTGATTTTTGGATAAGAATCACTCAAATCCGACCTCGGTTCCTTCAAACCTAATGATAAAAAGATGATACGTGCTTATCATTTGATTAATTACTTCCCTTTTATTAAAAACATCTTCTAGAGATATATATCTTTAAAATATTTCTTTCTGCTATATACAGAATCATTAAACCTCTTTTTAATTTTGGAAATACCAAATCAAAATCATTTCTCAAAAATCATATTGCAAAATTTCATTGAATAAAAAGGGTTGATAGAAATTATACTAAGTCTACTCATCATTAATTTGTGTATTCAACTATTACTATCCATCAAATAATGATGAATTCATCTTCTAAATTCACATGGATAGTACATGTTCCCTCCTTCGAATTGAATTCTAAGTATAAGAAGTTTATTTCTATACAATCCAAGTTGTATTAAATTTTAAAAAATTAAATCTTTTATACTTGCCTCATTTCCGACAATTCAACCTTACCTATTCCTCATCTAGGAAAGAGGCGAGGTGAGTCAGGGAACTAGTTTCTCCTCAAAATCTCCTTTATTTAAGCACCTCACATTCGGATCTAACTCAACGGCTTTTAGAACAAAGATTAAATCACTTGATTTTAACAGCTTTTCTTTAAATCATTTATTTAAACCCTTTTAAATAAACTATAAAACCACCAAATCATTATTAAAACACTTAATTATTCATTTCAAAATATTTATAAAAGATTTGGAAAAGAGTACTCAAGATTAAAGTCATACTTCAAAGGTTATTAGAAGTGCTGCAAAAAGTGCCGCGAATGGTGCTTTTAAGGCTTATTTGATCAAAACAACTTTTCAATTATCTAGAAACTGAATTTTATAATTCAAATCTCTTTTAAAAAAATTTAAAATATTTATAGAATTTACCCCATATTTTTAAAGAATTTTAAATATCATTAATAAAGAATTTGTCGCTTTGGTTTTTAAACTGCCAAACTGCAACTATTTTGGAAATTTGTTTTGTTTATATTTTAAAATCTACTAAAGGAAGTCTCGATCATTTTTCTTTTGTTCAAAAACTATGATTATAAGAGTTCGGAAAATTCTTGTTTCAAAGATTTCTGACTCCGAATCCATCGTTTAAATTGTTTTAGCTTTCCACGATGCGAAATTGCGAACTACCATTACGTGATGCGCCTATTTTTGACTCAATTTTCATAACTTGTCAAAACTTCATGAAATTGGATTTTAGTTTTTATAAAATATTTATAAACCATTCTCAAGAGGTTTAAAAACTCATATACAACATTTCGTTTATTAAAGGAAAGTGAATTCCTTTATGATATTCAACATGTATTAAACGTGATATGTATATACATCCGAACAAACATATTATCATATCCAAATATGATTCAAAATCATCACGAACAAGCTAACCATACATATATATCATCATTTTATAAATAAAGTTTTTCACCTTCATTTTCAATCGAACCAATTTTAAAACGGCTTTATCTCCATCATCTCGAAATTAAACTCCACGGAATTGGGCTTTGGACCCTTGAAGTGGCCAAGCCTAGCCTTGGTGCTCATAGCCTAGGTTAGAGGAGGGGTATGAGCTTGGCATTGATGAATGGAGGTGGTGGTATGGGTTATAATGGAGGAAAGAAGTTGATTTGAAACAGATTTGAGTGGATTTGCTATTATATATATATATATATATATATATATATATATATATATATATATATATATATAATATTAATTTAACTTCCTTTTGAAATAATTTTCTCTATTATTTTACTAAGACAAGAAGCCATTAAAATAGCTTGAAAGTGGAAAAGAAGATGAGAGTAAGTGTTAGGAATTTATGAGGAAAGGGGTGGGTATTTATAGGAAATCTTAAAAATAAATGTCCAAAAGTGCATAGACTAAAAAATCCTTGCCCACAACCTCCCATCCCTTCCAAGGACTTGCGGCTATGTCCTCCTCCCCCATGTGCTTGAGGTGGTATGGTGTAGGGCGAGTTGACGGATGCTTTAGGGTTTCTTAAATGGTAAGAAAAGTAAAATATCTTAGATATTTTTCGTATGTATATGTGTAAATGTGTGTATATATGTGTTTATGTGTTCATGTGCATATTCTAAAGCATGTATATGTATGTTATATATGTGTACATGACATATAAACAAGGTTGCAACAACTTTGAACAGCTTCTATTCGTTAAACCGTTGAAAATGGGAAGCCGGTTAGTGGTCGTATTTTAACTTATAAATTGATTTACATATAAATGTAAATAAAATTTGAAAACTCATTTCTTATCAATATTAACTAATTAAAATGATCACATTTGATTTATAAAATCATATAAATAAATATTAAACCATTGTTTAAAAATAGTGTTATTATATCGATAAAGCGATACGAATTTTCTCGTATTTTCAAATCAAGTATATATCTTTATATAAATATAATAAATGATCTATTATCACTTCATAAAAAATTAAAATGAATTATTATCATTTAAAATTAATTATTTTAAAAATTATAATAATTATCAAATTATTCAATCTCAATTTAAAATCATAAATCAGTTATTAAATATAATGGCATCACTGATGATGTCATAAATATATTTAATTTCCAAAATTGAAATAAATAATTTTATTTCGTGTTCTTATTTAAACGGATAAACAATTGTATGTATCCAGCTCGATGCATAACGTTTTAGGATTATAGAGCTATTTATCGATAAAACGGTTTTCAGCCATTTTATCGATATATTTCCGAAGGAAATATTTTTGTGAACAGTTTTTTCAAAATAAGTTCATTATTATTATTCATCACTTAAAAATTGATTATTTTTTAAAATTAATCTATATTTTAATATTAAGAATAAATTAAATATCTCTAATTAAAGTGATCAAATTTCGGACTGTTACACTATTTCTTTTCAATGTTGTTTTCCACGCCATAGAACGTACAAGGCCTTTAATGTAATATAGTTCATAACATGCCTCTCAAAATTTATCTTGCAAGAAACCATGGACAATTTTAACAAAGGAATGGTCTTTATTTACGAGGGTCCTATATGTTCATTTGGTATTTATGTCATATCAAAGCATCGTATGCAAATTACACAAGTCAGCCTATCATTTCAGAAGTCTGACATAAAGTCTCTTCAAATATAGGACAACTGAATTTTTTTGTCTTTTAGCGTCCAAGTATTTTTTTAATTTTTCAAAAAAAGCAATAATTATAATTTTAATGCTTGGGTTTTGCTCTTTTTTTTGAATCAATGGTAAAAATTTCTCCCCTTACTTATTTAAGCATTTCATTTCTCTTTCTTCATTAGTTTATTTTAGAAATTTCTATCACTAATGCACATAGTACTCCATCTTTTACAAAAATTAAGCTTTATTCCTAACCCTTGAAGAGTGAGTTATTTTCGTCTTAATTCAATATTTCTTTACAATTTCACATTTTTTATGCATATTGCTTTGTTTAATTAGGTATTTGCTTATTAGAGTAGCTAACAACTTTTGAAATCTCAAGCATTTTCAGTTAAATATTACGAGTATTAATTTTATAAATTAAACATGGGTTAGGTTTTTATTTTAAGTTAATGAATTATGGTTTTCTTTTGATCTAGGATGTTTTGATTCATAGTTACAACTTCAAAATTGCAAAATTATGTTTGTATATTAAGGGCTTTGTGATAGGTCTTCCTTATTAATAATCATATTTTTACAAGCCTATTATGTTATTGTAACAACCCTCCATTCCGATACCCAACATTAACAGTTATTATAGTTCACTAATACTTGTGTCTTGATACTTAAACACCTAGATGTGTGATCTTAAGGAAAATTAAAATAACATTACTTTTAACAACAAAATCGTGCTTAAATAGTATCAAGGAAATAGAATATAACATAATCGGTCTTAATGTCAAAGCTTTGGTTCATGAGGTATGGAGAGAGAGAAATGAAAGAATATTCAATGCTAAAACAAAGAAGAGAATGGAGTTATACTACTCCATATGTCGTGAGATAAAAAAGCTTACGAAATTTCTCCTATGAATTTTGACAGTCACCATGCAAAAATGTGTCTAACTGGGCATTTTTTATTTTGCTTCCTTTAAGCCTTTTGGCAACTTGTTTTTCGTTCTTTCTTCATTTCTTTGTTTTATTCCCTAGTATTCTTATTTATGCATGTAAGATCCTTTCTTGTTTGTTATAAAGAAAGTGGTAAGGGCCCACTCAACCCCGCTAGCCAGGCCAAAAAAGAATATAACAGAATAAAAAACTGAGAGTAAATATAACCACTCCAAAATAAAATTCTCAGAGTTGTAACATCATAACACTACTGTTATACCTATATTTTGGTGATACCCAAAAGCCTCCTTTTTTCAAAAGTGGAAATAAAGTGTAATTTGAAATTTATATAAGAAGCACTTGAAATAAATTTGAAACTGTTGAATAAGGTGAAAATTTTAGAAATGAAGGAAACATATAAAAAAGAGAAAAAGTTTCTCACCATAGTGCTAAAAAAAGCTCTCAAATTTAAGCGTTAAGCTTAGCTCTAATTGGACCCGAAGCATGCTTTCAATCAACTTGCGACTAGCGTAGAGAAAAATCTAGGGTAGCACTTGTGTAAGCATTTTTACATAGAAGCGCTTATACTCAAGCCTTAGCTGAACAAGTACACAAGCGCCTTGGGACATAGCTCTCATGCTCGACCAAAAACTTGGGTAGCGCTCGAGTAAGCACTCCTCTCAAGGCTTAAGGCTCATACTTGAGCGCTCCAAGTCTTAAGTGCAAACTCCAAGCATGCTTCTAGTCCACTTAAGCATACCCTTAATCTAGCTCTGGGGTAGCTAAGAGCGCTCAAGAAATCAGAAAAAAGGAGAAATGGAGAAAAGTGCTCTTGTCCACTACCTAACTCTACCTTGTTCTAAAAGAAGAGGGCAAAAGAGAGGGCTAGAGTTGGAGAAAAAGAGATAAAAAGGTGGAGTAATTAGACAAAAAATTCGTAGGTAGCTTCCAATATATAGTTCACGATAATAAATATCTGATTTTAGAATAGAACAAGAATAAGTAATTTCTCCTCTAGAAAAATACACCAGAACTCTATTGCTTTCTTCAATCTATTATTTTCTTCATTGATCCATTAATAGAAATATGTTGTAACTCAAATAAAACTTGTATAAATATAAGATAGAAGATAGAAATGAATGAAGATACAAATGATGATCGTCAACATTAGATTAAATTTCCGCAAAACGTTGGTCTCTCCCTTTTATTTTCCTATTTTACTATGTTCTCATGTTCTTTTCTCTTTATTCTTTCTCTTTATTTTATGTTTATTTTAGGGATATGGATGATTCGATATTTTTTCCATTTTCCCTTGAATATTTTACGTCTAAAAGGTCTACTAAATAAGTTTAATATCATTGTAATAAAAGTCATTGGTTATTTTTGCCAAAAATGACACAAATAGTTTTAGTGCTTTTGTTGAGAGCTGCCAATCCTCTTTTTTATATTTGAAATTTTTTCCTTCCAAGTGCTCTCCTTTTCATTATATTTTGAAAAGAAATACTTCTCCTCAATTTATTTTTATTTATTTTTTGACCTATTTCTTGATTTTAAATTGGAGAAGTTTCTTTTCCTAAAAAGAAAAAGGATCATTACTTCCTCTTATTTTTAATACTGTTTTGGAATTTTTTTTGTAAAGAAAATATTCTTCTTCTTTTTCTTGAATCAAAAGAGGTAAACTATTTATAACAATGATTTGTACAAGATAGGAAACCTCTTAGTGTTTGAACAAAAGGATGCTCCTTAGTCTATTCTTAACTATATACTCCATGGCACGATAACAAGTGCCGAGATGAGATCTATGATCAAGGCACTGACTAGAGAACAAACTAAACAAAAGGCCTTACTATAAACATTGCTTCAACAGGAGAATCCAAGCATTCAAAATGCTTATAGCGAACAAATCAAGCAACATAGTTAGAACACTCAAGGTGCATAGGCCAATTAAGGTAATCCAAATTCCAGCCTGATCAAGATAATCCAAGCGCATTAAAGATGACATCTAAGGTGCAAAAGACTAAACTCAGCTAATTTGAGTTCCTTTCCTTTGACTCTTTGGTTCAGGAGCTGATGTGGCTAGAGGAAGAAGTGGCTAAGTTGAGCTAGACTGCTTATTAAAAAGGATAAGCCAATCTGAGTTCAATGTAATTCCACTCGAGGTACTACTTAATCCCCAATGAAGTGGGAGAACTTATCCTTATCATCATGGAATAAATTGCAAAGATAATGTGACAACTCATGTTTTGTATATCAGGGGATCATAAAAAATTATTTTTAAAATCAAAATTGGGTCATATAATGATATAACTTTTGGAATGTTGAGTATTGACGTTTTTGACCTTGGAAAATTTCACTGGATAATTCTAACCAAGAAAACTTATAAGGGCTATAAATTTTGATAGCCGCTAAATTAGAGGTCGAGACCACTTCACTTGAAACATATGTTGGTTTCTATTTCCCTAAAATGGTCATAATAGATTTTGGCTTACTACTTAGGAGATATTGCCATTTGAATTTACACAGTTTTTAGATAGCATAGTGGGTAATTAGCGAGACTTAAATTGGGCCTAATAACCCATATTGGGATTTTATGCCTAAGGGAGACGATTAGACAACCTCCTAACCATTTTCCCACTTTCCAAAATTGATCTAAACAATCATTAATTGTCTCCATAGCCAAAATGCAACATTTTGTCTATTTTTTGATAATAAGAGTGATATTAATTTAAGCAGAGAACTCATTTTGATGCCTCATTGGATCGAACCAAAGACCTTTAAATCACCATACAGAGATCTTATGACTTGATCTAATGGTCCTTGACACCTTCTCCCTTATTTTAAATAGCCAATTTTTTAATTAGAAGGTATTTAGAACCGGGAATAGCTAAATTTATAATGAGGTCATTGGAAATCATGAAGTACTGTTCACTTCTAATTTTACTTAGATTTTTGTTTTGTTTGGTAGATGAATGGTTTTACATTTCTCGGTTTCCTATGATAGTTAACGTAGTAAGAATGATGCTTTTAAATGGTTTTGAAATGTTAAAACAACTTCTATCTTAAATCATACTTTAATAACACTTTTAAAATATTTTTAAAATGATAATGTTGATTTTGATTTAGGTATTTGACCATTTTGATCATCATTTTCCTTTTTTATAGACCAAGGATTACAGGATTCCTTAGATACAGATTGTATATTAATTTGTAATGATGCTTGGATGTTGTATATTGGTTAGATATAGTTGTTTAATGTCTTTTTAATTCATCTAGGTGTGATTTGAGAGTCATTTCCATTTGAATGATTCGAGGTGGAAAGTTGTTTGAAACACAATGAAATTGATATGGACTGTGTGTGAAGGCCTAGTAATGCTGTACTTTTGGTCGCATAGAACTTAGATGGGGAATGATGAATTTTTAGCAAGTTTAAATAGTGGTCGGGGGTAGGTATGAAAACCAGTCAACGGTGAAGTTTGCTTAGGGATTTTTAATGCATAACTTCGGGCGTGTAAAAGCTTGAAGCATCAAAGATTAGGTGAGAGATTTCTTAAATTAGGAAACTTTTTAGCCCTTGGAATTCTCGACACCGGGAGATTTTAATCCGATCGATATCGATCTTTTTTTGGGCAGTGATGATCATATGGTGGCTTAAAGAAATCGAGGATTGGGCTTCGTGTTAGAACCGAGCCAGCACATAGTCGGTAAATGGGTTAATTTCGTTTTTTTACATTTTGGAACTTATTGGGCCTATAACGTCTATTTAAATCCAATCTAAATAATTCTGAATAAAATATTTGCTTTATTTAATTAATAAAAAAATTAATTTGTATATATTTTTGATATATAAATGTATATGTGTATCAAATACATACATATATATATGTAAGTGCATATGTAATATATAAATGTGTATATAGTTTAATGTGTCCGTATAGAAATGCTAGGACTTGCAATGCAATAGACACATTGGCCCCTTTATATACATATTTTATGTTACTTGTTATTTGAATATTAATATGATATAAAGTATATTATATATATTTACACAAAAAGTTGTACATAATCTTAAATTTTCAAATATATACAAACCAATCGAACATTGAATATTTAAAATCTTAGGATTAATTCAAATTTGAAAACAAATCTAGATCTAAAGTAATATCTTATCTAAAATTCATATTTGAAAACAAATTTAGATCCATATAATATCTTATTAAAAATTCAAATTCAAATTCATATATTGTTATATATAATATGCAAATATTGTTATCTAGGTTTTTAACCCATTAGGATCCAACAGAAAACGGGACGACTTGGTGAAGTCAGAATGACTCAGAACTCAACCAAAGGGCTAAGGCAACAATTTAAAGAGAGCTAAGTCATATTATGAGAGCGAGGAATGAGCTTGGCTAAACCAAGAGACCAGCATCCATCCGGTCCGATCAATAGCTAAATACAACTAGCAAGAAAATTATCATCAAAACAAAGCGACGTACGACAAGACTGCACAAACAATGTCTATACAAGGAAACAAATGCATGCTAGACATCAAAGTCCAGAAATAATCTAAGTGTATGGATTACTAGTGATCTGCTCAATATGGATCACCAACGATATGTGCAACATCCTGGGTTGCTACGGCATGTGAGGGGCAAGGAAATCTTAGAAGACAAAGTCCAACATATGCAAAGTGTATAGAACGCTTGCAATCCATACACTATGGATTGCTAGCATTCCATATGTGACCATGGAATATGAAAAACATAGCATAGTAAAGCAGAGGAAAAAAGGAAGCTACGTAATTAGCTTACACTCGAGCTAATTCTACAGATTGCTAGCGATCCATAGAACATGGATCGCTAGCGATCCAAGGTTTTGACTCGGGTCATGAGCTAAGCTTCATTGCATCTTCCTGTGTCCATCTACAAGTAGTTAGTGAATTGGCCTGGCCTTGAAGCTCTCCGATTTCTATAAATACCATCCTACCTGCAACACAAACTGGATCTTCTTCGAACTGGTTGCTGAAGCTCTGCTGGAAACTTTCTTCACTCTCCATCTCCCTCACAACAATCTCCAAAGGGATTCACTGAGATTCTCCAGTGGATTCTAACCTTCAACCTAGCTAAGGACAATCAAGAGCCTTGTAATCAAGAACTTCTTGCTATAGCAATCAATCTATAAAAGAAATAAAGAAATTATAAAGTGGACATAGGCTTCATTAACAGCCGAACAACTTTAAAAAAATTCTTGTCTTCTTTCTCTTATTGTTTTTTCTATATCTATTATCTATATTATTGCTCTGTGAGAATAGGGCTAGCGCTTTCACACTCAAACCAGGGTGTTGATCCATTTTTTGGGTTAGCGTTTTGGTGCTTTCACTGAGAACCCAACTAAGGGTTCAAATATAGCTATCTACTTGGGTCCCATAGGTCCAGAAGTTAGATCGCCAATCTTTTTCTAATAGATCTACCACATGGTGTCAATATCTCTTGGAAGAAGGAGAACTGCCTCTAGAAGTTCCATGGGGCAGTAATAGTTGGAGAAGATGTTAATCCTTAACACACTGAAGTAAATGGCGCTAACTTAGGAAATCAGGCACCAGCATCCTCTAGTCAGCAGGAAGTCTTCACTAAGAATGAGTTGAATTAGATGGTTAATGAGATCAACCAAAGAATGGAAAGTAGAGAGAAGGCCATGATGGATTAGCTTAATGCTCTTCTAACCCAACAGTCAAATCCTGCACCAAGAACTATGTTTGCACCCGCGACTTCTATAGAACAAGAAAAATCTTCCATTTCTAGTCTAAACAGAAGAAACAGGAAACAACCGCAAAAAAGGGTGACAACAGCAACCATGGGACACAACGTGGAAGGAAATGCGAATACCCACTCGTCGTAAGGCAACCAATTTTAACTTGAACTAAGGGGCGAAGACCCCGCAAGAAGATATAGCTATGGACCTATCCGACTCGGAAGATGGAGAACAAGACAACCAGTTAAAAGAGAATGTCAACGCATTTGATGATGCTAGAAACGTCCGAACTACCCTAATCAAGCCAGTTGCAAGCCAGCGGGATCCCGCGGGAATGGATCTCCTAAAGACAGAAGAGCCTAGGCTTCAGCCCACACGCCAAGACCGTTTGCAAAGCCAAACACTTGGTGCAGTGATTGACTGCCGTCCTAGGATTACTGGATATCAGAGGTCTACATAGCATACATGGTCAAACGATTAATGGACGAGTGTAAAAATAAGAGAGATGATGAATGTGGATCTACTCCAAGTCGGACTCCCTTTACCAATGAAATCTTGAATGAAAAATATCCAAATAAATTCACAATGCCAACTATCTCATCCTAAGATGCGATGAAGGACCCAAAACCTCATTTATACAAGTATAGTTGGTATATGGACGGAGCCAATGCTTCAACGGTTGTTCGCTGTAGATGTTTCCTCATCTTTCTAAAAGGAGTTGTGTCTATGTGGTTCACCAGGCTTCCGCCAAGATCCATCACTACCTTTAACCAATTAGCAACAAGATTCCTTGACCAATTCAGGCTCTATACCACATAACCAAAAGATGTCATGTCGTTATCCGGATTATTTTAGGGATGCAACAAATCAATGAAATCTTTCATGAACCGGTTCAACATCGTAATGAAGGAAGTAAGCAACCTCAATGAGGATATGGTTTTTATGGCATTAGTTCGTGCCATTCACCCAGAGACCAAATTCTAAAAATGGAAAAATATGAAGCAGCCTACTATAAGGAAATACTTCAATCATAAAGCAAATCAATGCTTAAGGTCGGAGGAAGCATAGGACCTGGAAAGAAAGTCTATTGGTGAGCGACCGATTGACATCGGATAGAGCGATGTAGCAATGAATGAAAATGCACACTCCTCTAGAACTACCCAAGGAGTCACAGAGAAAGATGGAAATCAAAAGAGAAAAAAAATGAAAACACCAATCAAAGAAATGGTAATGGCAGTAGGTTTCAGGCAAGAAGATTATACCCCTTTAAAAGACACTTTGGAAAATATTTATCTCGCAACACAATGGACCGAGAAATACAAAAAACCCCCTAGGAAGGAAGCTATTGAGCGGCAAAAATGCTTAAGAATGTTTTGCCGCTTCCACAAGACATATGGTCATAACACAAATGAATGCCTCCATTAGAAGAATATCATTGAAGAGTTGATCTGGGAAAACAAAGTCCAGCAGTATGTGAGAAAGTCATAGAACCCCAATCAACCCATAGCTCCTCAGCTTACTAGAAAACGAAGGAATCAGGCCAGATTTAGTGAAGAAGGGTCCAAACGAACTGACCAAAGACTTATTATTGGAACAACATATGAGGGCCACACTGCACATAGAGAAGCTGGAAGGAGATGGAGCGATATGCAAGTTCATTAAATCATGCTCCAAAGGAATCATGCCTCACAGTAGAAGATGAAAATCCAGCCAACCTGTAGAAGGTATTAAGTGATGACATAGTGTTTCGAAATCGAGATACTGAAGGGATCGAAGCTTCGACTCTCGATCCAACGGTGGTTATAGTGGGAATCAATCCCATTGTTGTTCGGTGAGTGTTGGTCGATAGTGGTAGCTTTGTTAATATACTTTTTAAATGTAATTTTGATCAAATGAAGATCGGTATGAGAATTGTGTCTGCGTGCCAAATGAAGATACAAGTGTTCACTGGCGAACCCAAGCAACCTGTGGGAATAATCGACCTGCCAGTGGAACTTGGAGAAGGTGATCGAAGGGTCACCCTCATTCAGACTTTTGTAATTGTGGACAAAAGGTCTGCATATAACGCCTTCTTGGGATAGCCAACTCTAGCAGATTTTGGAATAGCTCTGGACCAATGGTATCTAACCATGAAGTTCCCTACTGCAAATGAGATTGGAGTGGTGAAAGGAGATTAGTGTGCCGCTAGAAAATGTTACATTATAGAGTTTCTTGAATCCAGAAGAAGAGAAAAAGGGAAGGATGTAGGGAGAACTCTCACATCCGTGAATCTTTCGAATAATAACTACAGAGCCACCCCTGGCTTTAGACCCTATAAAGAAGAGTTCAGTGGAGGAATGTGTAGCATCGGCAGAATTGACGGTGTCTGTCCCGATCAATATGGACGACCCAATTAAAGTCTTGAAAATTGGATCGCGCCTTGGAAACAAATGCATTTGGAGCTTACTAAATTTATTCAGGCCAACTTGGATGTGTTCGCATGGACACATTTCGATATGCATGAGATGTCTATAGAAATCGAACATCATGTGCTCAACAATGATCCTAGTTCACATCAGTAAAGCAGAAGAAGCACAACATGAGCCCTTGAATGGTCCATGGTGCTAATAGAAGGGGTGGACAAGTTAATGGCTAATGGTTTATTCGTGATGCAACTTATCCTGAATTGGTATTTGACCTGGTCTTAGTCAAAAAGTCCAATGGGAAGTGGCAAACCTATATCGATTACTTGGAATTAAATAAAGCTTGCCCAAAAGATAGCTTCTTTGTCCCTAAAATAGACCATCTTGTGGATGGAATGGTAGGGCACGAGCTACTATCGTTCATGGACACATGCTTGGGTACAACCAAATCCCAATGTATGAGCCTGACCAAGAAAACAACAGCTTCATCACCGAACTAGGCCTATACTGCTATACGGTAATGCCACTTGGCTTGAAGAATGCCGGGCAACTTACTAAAGATTGGTGAATACCATGTTCAAGCGCCTAATCAGGAAAACTATGGAGGTTTACATAGATGATATGTTGGTCAAATCATAAGAAGCTACTAACCACCTGGATAACCTTGCTGAAATGTTCGAAATACTAAGAAAGTACGGAATGGAACTCAATCCACTCAAATGTCACTTCAGGGTAGCTTCCGAAAAATTCTTAGGATTCATCGTAAGTGCCAGGGGCATCAATGAAAATCCAGAACAAATAACGACACTAAGAGAAGTCCAAGCTCCAAAGAATAAGAAGGAACTATAAAGCCGGAATGGAAAAGTCATAGCACTATGATGATTATCTCGAAAGCTACCAGCAAGTGTATACCATTCTTTGATGCACTGAAGAAAGGAAAGAAGAACTTTGAATGGAGTGAAGCTTGTCAAACAACATTCGAAGAATTGCTGCAACACATGGATGCTTTGCCAATCCTATCGAAGCCTATGGATGAAGAAGACCTATTTATTTACTTAGAAATCTCACCTCATGCACTAAGCCCCACCCTTGTACGTGATTAAGCAAAAATCCAGCAACCCATGTATTACATTAGCAGCGGTTCACTGGAGCTGAGAAGGACTATCGAAAACTGGAAAAATTAACGTATTGCCTCTTGATCGCATTTAGGAGGTTATGACCATACGTTCAGGCTCATCTAATTAAAGTATTGACTGACCAGCTTTTGAAGCAAGTGTTGTCTCAGCTTGAAACTTCCAGATGACTTCTCAAGTGGAATAAAGAACCGAGTCAATATGATATCACATACCACCTAAGGAAAGCCATCAATGGGCGAGCGTTAGCAGATTTCCTCGTCGAATTTACTGTACGAGATGACATGGAAGAAGCATAGCTGGAAGTGGACATGCATGGAGACTCTTTGTTAATGGCGCATCTAAAAACCTCTGTTTGGGAGCAGAAGTAGTGCTTGAAACCCCCAAAGGACGAGCCATTTGCAACGCTTTGCGCATGGAATTCCTAGCTACAAATAATGAAGCAGAATATGAAGCGCTGATAGCAGGACTAAAGGTTGTGAAAGAGCTCAGGATAAAATCTGTTCACATCTACAGAGACTCCCAACTGGTCATCTGCCAAGAAAAAGGGGAATACCATGCTCGAGGGGAAAATCTTGCCCCGTACTTGTCTAACATGCAAGAGCTGCTAAGCGACATCGAACATTACACCATAAATCACATTCCATGGGAGCAAACACTAAGGCATATTATTTAGCTAAGCTGGTAAGCTCTGGAAAAGCTCAGTCATTAAGGTTAGTCCCAGTTGAAACTCTAACCACCCCAGCATAGACGAGATAGACGTCGACCGGATCCTCGAGATCACCGTCGTACCATTTACGTGGATGACACTGATAAAGGACTATTTAATTACAGGGACTCTTTCGACTGACCGAAATCAATGGAATAAGCTCCTTCGAAAGGCACTGCGATTCATGATACAAAATGAAGTGCTTTACCGTATGGTATTCTCAAACCCCTTCTTTGATGTGTGCCCGATAACAAAGCCCGACGAATCTTAAAGAAAGTGCACAAAGGCAAATACAGAGACCATAATAGTGGGGCAAACTCTTGCCAAAAAGCCTCCGGTTGGGTACTTCTGGCCAATATAAACCGCGATACTACATACTATGCCAGAGATGCGATCACTGCCAAAGATTCAGCAAAACTAATAGAATTCCTTCAACAGAGCTAATGCAGATGGTCAGTCCATAGCCATTTGCAATATGGGGGATCGATTTGATCGGTGTCCTAACAATAGCAAAAGGAGGGGCGAAATATGCTATAGTTGCTGTTGATTATTTCACGAAATGGGCTGAAGTGGAACTGCTGGCCACCATAACCACAATGAAAGTCATTAATTTTGTTACTAAAAACATTATTTACAGGTTTGGCATGCCATAGAAAATCATCACTGGTAATGGAACGTAATTCGAAAGCGCCGAGTTTGAAGACTTCTGCAAACGCTTCCGGATTGAAAAGAGCTACTCTACAGTAGCTCATCCGCAAGTAAATGGTCAAGTCGAAGCAATAAACAAGATCATCAAGTCCACTATCAAAAAGCGAATAATTAAAGCAAAAGGAAATTGCGTTGACAAACTTCCACTCGCATTATAGGGTTATAGAACTACCGATAAAGTGACAAATGGCCACACTCCGTTCACTTTGGCGTACGGTTTAGAAGCAATGATTCCTATTGAATTAGAAGTCCCCTCGCACCAAAGATAAATTTTTAATCAAAAGCAAAACCAGCAGCTCCTACTCGAATCGTTAGACATGATCGACGAAAGAAGAGAAGAAGCCGAGTTAAGAACCACTGCCCACCAAAAAAGGGTTGTACCATACTTCAACTTCAATGTTCACAACTAAACCTTCGAATTGGAGATCTTGTGCTCAAACGAGTCTGCCCCATTCTGGAGGCCTTCAGACCGAACTGGAAAGGACCATATGTCATCAATCAAAAGCTAAGGACGGAACTTTCAAACTAACGACCGTCGACGAAATCCAAATTCCTAGGGCATGGAATAACGAATCACTCCCCCGTTATTTTATTTGAAAACTACCTTATGTACTCTCTATTTTTCAGCAAATAAGCCATCCCAGGATGGCATAACTAGCTTTCCTTAATAAAATTTGATTCACTTTTTGGACCAAAAAAACTGTGTTCATAATAACTACCTGCCGGATCGATGGAAGCAAATTGACTCAAACCATTGGACTGGCAGAACCCGATCTTTGTCTTTAAAAACCGATGTTGCCCCGGCAATATCGAGAATGCTAAATCAAACACTCCTCACATTGCCTAAAGATAGGCAACAATGAGGAGTATGGCAAACCGTGCATTCCATAAGTCGTGCACCAACTCTTAAAAAATTACACTCCTCACGATGCTCAAAGATATGCAACATCGAAAAGTATGAAAAGCCGCACATTAATTTTCAAAATGCCAACTCCTCACATTGTCCGAAGATAAGCAACACCGGAAGTATCAAAAGCAGCGCACCCCAAAAGCCGAGCACCACCTTTACAACATGATCTCCTCACGTTTCCCGAAGATAGGCAACATCGAGGAGCACTAAAACCATTCCAGACCAACACGTCGTATCAGGCCCTAAAGCCACGCATTAACTCTCGATCTATGAAATCACGTTCCTCGGACATAAAATCCTTACATTGCCTGAAGATAGGCTACATTGAGGAGCATCTCTATGAAATCATGCTCCTAAAATGTAAACTCCTCATGTTGCTCGAAGATTGGCAACACCGAGGAACACTAGAACCTTTACGGAGCGACGGGACATATTGATCCTAAAATCCACGCATCCCATAAGCCGTGCACACTTTCAATTTCCAAAATTTCCCCGGCAAAACCATGAAACTTATCCATACAATGATAATAAGAATCAACACACCCCCATTGTTGGAAGCAATGGGCATGACTCTAACAAAATCAGTGCGCTACAAACTATAACACTTAAAAATTAGCAACGTGTAACTGCCTCTAGCCAACTTATACAGTGTGCACGTTTCAGATACACATATGTCACATACTTACCAGAATAGCAAAAAAAAACTAGGACTACCCACTCAAATCGTAAAACTTCTAAAAGAAGAAATATCTAGTTGCGATTTGGTCAAATTTCAAGTGCAATATGCAGATTATTTATATTTTGAGTTACCGGTCATTTCTCAGTTGCTTGAAATAAACAGCTTTGTAAACTGGAGGGCATACAACGACACTTAAATAAAATTACTTGGAAATGGTACTTTCACAAGTTTTATTACTCCAAAGAATTTTTTGGCAGTAATCATAGGACTAGATAAAGTGAATTGAAAATATACAGAGTAAACGCAAGTGCATAGAAAACATATGGACAAACAAGTAAGAGTACAGTCAAAATATCAATGTATTACTTATAACTTTCTTTTATACATAGTTAAAATAGGGGGCCGTACACACACAACACCATTCAACAAAAGAAAATTGCAGACTCCACAACAAAAACACTAAGTGCAAACTCTACTCTTCAACAAAATGACACCAAATGATTCAAAATTTGATCAATCACCACCCAAGCTTCCCAGCTCTTCTTTCCACCACTCCACTTTCTGCCTCTTGTTTGGAGTTTTTACTTTATCTTAGGAGTGGTGTCACTTCCATTAATGTCAAATATATCATCAGCGCTTGTGTCCTCCTCCTGCTCTGCAACCTTCTCAGAAGATTCGCCTTTCGTTTTATGCTTTCATGACTTGTGGGAGCTCTTGGAAGCCCCGATTGCTTCAACCTTCTATTTTTTTGTGGTAACCATCTACTTTTGAGACTTATGTGGCTGCTTAGTCTGAACTTCTTGCTCCTTAGCTTTGGTCATTATTACGTCACTTTCCAAAGATAGGGTCATCCAGGCCATGAAGTGTGGCGATCATTTCGGGCTCTGGTCCCAACTGCAAGCTAGACACGGACATAGAGACTGGAGTAGGAATAGAAACAAGCACGAAAGTAGTGAAAATAGTAGTAGGTCTAGGCATCACGGAAGCTGGCAGATCAACAGGTATGGTAGACGGACCTATAAGATCAAAAATGAAAGCATTAAATTCTTCCTGTTCTTGCGGCATAAGCTGAAAGCTCCTGAACTCGAGGGAAACAAGAGGGTTACCTGCACCGGAATAATGACCAAGAATGTCAACTTCGTATTCACCACCTTCACCCTTCTCAGATGGCTCTATAACCCGAGGAGAAGTCCTAATCCCAGAACTTGTTGGCAGATTGCGGGGCTACTCTGATGGCTTGCCGGCACCAGAAATAGAAGGCTCTGTAAGCGCTTCAACTGCCGTCGTTACAGCGGCATCCACAGCTTCTCTCTCCCTCTCGATCTGCAAAATCTCCTGGCCCTCCAACAATGCCTTCTTTTATTCTTCATTAAGGTAGGCATTTTCTAACTCTCGCTCGATATAGACGTCACCGCTGTCGCGAAAGTGAGTCAAGATTTCTTCCTAGACCATAACAAGAGTGCGTGGAAATTTCTGGCCTAAGTAGCCGAGGCTCCCCTGATGCAATAGAGAATTGACATAAAAATTCAGGATGGTCTCGTCCATCTTTTCTATCTTCCATTTGAAAGCATTTTGAAGCTCTAGATAATCCACCGTAATGGCGGCCTTTTTAAATTCGATGCAACACTTATCAGCGTTAAGTTGTGCAACCTGGCCTTATAGCCAGATGATTGTCTCAGCCTGGTCGAAGATAGTCTTATTATGCCCTTCGACGATAAGATCGTGATCTGAGATAGTTTTCTTCTGGGCTTCAATTGTTGTGCTACAAGCAGCCACCTCCTCTTTTAATTTGGCCTCCTCAACATGAGCCATTTTAATTTAATCCCTGTAGACGATCTCAATTCTCTCGTGGGTCTCCTTTACTTCCTTCAGCAAGTCGACATTCCTTTTGCTTTCTCATAGCACCGCATCTTTATCCTCCTCCAGCTATTTAATTTTGGCATAGCATTCTATCAATGCCCTTTCAAAATCATTCTTCTCTGAATCAAAAGAGAGGATTTCCTAGTAGTTGTTGCGATTGGTATCTGCCAACTGCTTACACAATTTTTCCCACCCTTCGGCCTGTCCTAAATCGTTTTGGATAGCTTGAAGATGTAGCATGTAAGAATCTCTATAGACCATATGGAGATCACGATCAACTTTAACCCCCCTTAGAAATCACCTGTGGAGCGCTGCCTCAAGTTTGGGAGGACCGGACGAAAAAATATTGGTGAGTCTCTGGTTAAGATGTGAAGCACCAGGGCAAGAACAGCAGAAGATGACAGAATGAAAGTTGAAGGCAAAATGACGATACAAGTAATGGGGATTTCTTGACTTGCTGAAGAGAGCGTCGAAACAAAAGCTCATTGCTCCGAAAAATGGGAATCACAGTCCAATTTAGACCTCTTTGGTGGTTCCGCTCTCTCATCGAAAATCTTCCTCTTTTCATATCCACCTTTTTATGTTTGGACCCGCCCTCTCTCGTCTCGATGACGAGTTTCGGCCTCTACATCTTTCCTTCTTCTATACTCTTCCTCCATCTCTTAGGGCTGGTGACAGCCGGAAGAATGCTTAGACCAACACTGGGAGTTGGTGAATTCCTCGAAATCATCATAAAGGCCGCTTCCTCTCATCATACCTAACATGAAGCATAAATAAAAGGTTTTAGAAACAGAAAATAGACATGTAAAGGGTGTGTACAAGTGAGTGTGACCCTAGTGAAGCGGGTGATACGTTTGGGTGGAGAGCTTAAAACAACGTCACAAACCGGATCGGGTAGGCGAAGTGAAAGGAATCAGACTAACTTCGGATGTGACATGGCTCGAACAAGGGGGCACCTCATCAAATTTGAAATCATCCCCGATAAGCGCATCGAAGTCGATGTAAACATCGCTCAAATCTCCAAACTTTGCACCATAATCTTTGCTCAAAGAGTCCTGACATCCCCTAATTCTTGGGCAGTGTCTTTATCACTTGTGTTTGGAGGAGGTGAGCTCGAAATAACGGGGTTCATCCCTGGAATATCGTCACACGATTCAAAACACCCATCATCGTGTTCTGTGTAGAAGTCATCGTTAGAAGTGGACTCATCGCTACTACTCTCGGTTTCCCCCTCCTCATTCTCTAAGTCCATCGCGGCTTTACCTTCCCTCTATTTTAAGTCCTCCTTTCCTTCTTCCAGAATCAAAGGCATTCTGACCGACGACTAACTCTAGTCGCAGCAACATCTCTTTCATCATGAGCCTCTTCAGCTGATTCTCCAAAAAAGCCCTCTCTCTCCTGAGAAGCACCTTCTTCGAAACCGGGAGAAGAGGAAGTGAATCGCGTGCGAACCCTGGATTGAGAAGGAGAAGGGGCTTCAACTAGATTGGCAAACCTCCCAGATGCAATAACCCGTATCGGAGTAAGTTCTCATCTCTCAGCATGACTTTTGACGGACCTTTCCTCTGCATCAATAGCTTTCAGAGTTTAAAAAACTTCATCTAGAGACAAGTCCCTATTCGGCCTCGGGGTAATTGTAAGAAACGTTCAACTTGTTAGAAGCCCCGCAGCGACATGTTGGAACTCAATATATAGGGATAATTGTAAGAAATATTAGGTCTTAAACTGGGATAGCTTTCTCTACAGTCATAATACAATTATTCAATTCGTTTGACCTTCTATTACAACCAAATAGTACCGCAACTCATTGAAGCTTTGAGTGTGATTGAATGTGCATATGAAAAGGACATGCAAACAAATTGGGATGGCATAGCCGTTGCGATGAATCTGGAATGGGGCAATGCCTAAATTCGAAAGAGTCTCACGGAAAAGTCATTAAAAGGGGGAACAACTCCATTCAAACACATATACTGACGATAAGCAGTATATCCCAACGGAGGAATGTGAAAAACCTAATTCTTCTCTAGAAGGCATACATCCTCCTCTGGTATGACGTGCTGCATGCAGATATTGTGCAGAACCTTAGTGGAAACCACGAAAGAAGCTCTCACTGGTGGGTTGAGAAGAAGCCTAAAAATTGGGAGGAGATCGATCCAAGACCGGACCTACTAGGACCAACTAGCCATATTTAGCTTGTGAGGTGGAAGGAGAAAGGGCGACGGACGATGACTTGGCTTTAGAAACTGTCGGGCTTCCTCCACTTGACTTATGGTGTGAAGATGGATGCTTCATTCTAAAATAACAAAACTCGCATTCAAAACGGTTAGGTGATTCTATTCTAAACTAATAATTTCCTCTATAACACTTGAAGTTTAGAGAGGTATTGATTCACGCCGACATAACGGATTTCTAGTATGTACCGGGACAAGTGCAGTGTGCTGTCTATTGGGGGTGAGCTCAGTGTCCGAAACACTACAAACGGTCTATCCCGTGATAGTTCACTAGTAGCAGGAAAGAAAAAGGACTTCCCGTATCGTTTCCATTTGTATTTACTTCCTCTACACTTACCTGTTATCGATCAACGATCGACAACGGATCCATTGTCCGATGTGACATGGAAGATCCTTTTCATTACAAGGATACCAAGAATGCAAAAAGCAAGTAAGATAAGTCCTAATGCATCAAAAGAGCCAAGACCGATTCGCGAGGTGTCGTGCAATATCAGTTATGGGACTTGGCATGATTCAATTCTGGTTTAACGGATGATGATAGCAAAATATGTCAACACTAAGGCAAGGCCCGAATGTCGTTCCGAGAGAAACTCAAGACTCGGTTTACTATTTTCCATTAAGCCGCAATCAACTCAAACTCCTCAGGGAAAACATCATGAGCACAACCTCACCGTCAAATCATTAAAATAACACTATAATCAGTGAACACACCTTGGATTAACAACCTAAAATGAAAATTCGAGTGAAACTTTAGAACAAGCAAACTGCGATTAGGTTGGTGGCGATCTTGAGATGAATCGGCGGTGACCTAAGGCAATGGCGAACATGGATTTTGGTCAGAGGTGGCCTGAGAAGGCAGTGGCGGTGTTCAGGTAGTGGCAATGCAGAAGGAATCACGGTGAAAGGCTTGGGCAAGATTGGATCTTAGGAGGTGATGGATCGGGTCAATGAATCAAAGGCTAGAATCGCTGCAAGTGTACAGATTGCACGAAGGAAAGCTCGGGTCATAGTGAAAGTGACGAGATAGGCCGGCTTAACCGCATAAATAGGAAACAAAAACATGAAAAAATATCCTTAGTACTCGGGTCGCTAACGATCCATCAACTATGGATCCCTAGTGATCCATCAGTTATGGGTCACCAGCGATCCATCAAATATGGGACGCCAATGATCCATCAGCTATGGTTCGTCAATGATCCATTAGCTATGGGTCGCCAGCGATCTATCGGATATGGTTCGTTGGTGATCCATCAACTATGGATCTCTAGCGATACATAAGATTGCCCATCTCTGACTTCAAACTTGCACCGCGACATCTACCTACTATTTCAAGGTGTACCGAGAAGCTATGGAGAGAAAATGATCCATTATGACAAGTAGTAGCAGTCGAGATCAAAATTAAGTGATCGGCAGCATGACCTAGCTCACGTCCGCAAAGCTCCAACACGATTATTTGGAATTCAATAAATGGAGACTAAAAGCGATAGCTTCCAGAGCACGCCTTGTTTCTAATGAAAACGTACTCTGGAGGGAAAATGTTACCGGGTTTTTAACCCGTTAGGAGCCAAGAGAAGACGGGATGACTTGATGAAGTCAGGATGACTCAGAACTCAACCAAAAGCGCTACGGCAACAAGTTAAAGTGAGCTAACTCATATTACGAGAGCAATGACTGACTAAACCAAGAGACTAGCATCCGTCCAGTCCAATCAGCAGCTAAATACAACTAGCAAGCAAATCGTCATCAAAACAAAGCGATGTACGACAAGATTGCACAAACAACATCGAACAAGGCAACAAAAGTATGCCAGGCATCAAAGTCTATAAATAAACTAAATGTATGGATCGCTAGTGATCCATACACTATGGATCACCAACGATCCATACAACATCATGGGTCGATATGGCACGTGGGGAGCAAGGAAAACTTAGAAGACAAAGTCCAAAATATGCAAAGTGTATGGACCACTAGCGATCCATACGTAACCATGGAGTGTGCATAACCTAGCGCAGAAAAGCGGAGGAAAAAAGGAGCTAAGTAGTTAGCTCACACTCGAGCTAATTCTATGGATCGCAGCGATCCTCAGAACATGGATCGCTAGCAATTCATGGTTTTAGCTCAGGTTGCGAGCTAAGCTTTATCGCATTTTTTTGTGTCCATCTGCAAGTAGTTTGTGGACAAGCCTGGCCCAGAAGCTCCTCGATCTTTGTAAGTATCATCCTACCTGCAACACAAACTGGATCTTCTTCGGACTGGTTGCTAAAGCTCTGCTGGAAACTTTCTTCACTCTTCATCTCCCTCACAGCAATCTCCAATGGGATTCATTGTAACTCTCCAATGGATTCTAACCTTGGAGATTCAATCAAGCTAAGGACAATCAAGAGCCTTGTGATCAAACACTTCTTGTACAGTAATCAGTCTATAAAAGAAATAAAGAAACTATAAAGTGGACGTACACTTCATTAACACTCGAACCACAATAAAAATCTTCTTATCTTCTTTCTTCTACTACTTTTTTCTATATCTATTATCTATATTATTGCTCTGTGAGAACAGGGCTGGTGCTTTCACACTCAAACCAGAGTGTTGATTCATTTTTTGAGTCAACAAATATATATTCATATATATTTATATATGGATATTAAAATAATATTTTTTTATTCGAGAATAGATAAGCCCATATATGTGATTATTTTAAAAATGATAAAATTCTAATTTTAAATATATATGAATTATATTTAAACATAAAAAGATTTGTCGAAATGTTTTTGGACAAAATCAATTATTTTTTGAAAATGCTACAGTATAAAAAACAACTTTTTAGTTTCCATACATATTTTTAATTAAATGTTTTACAAAAACTATTAATTTTGAATATTTTTTATTTTATAATATATATTTAAAGACATTAATACATTATTTAGAAACTTTGAAATGTATATGTGTTCATATATATATCTGTGTGTGTGTGTGTGTGTAAATTAATATTTTGATTTTTGTTTTATTATATATATATTTATTACATACATATACATGCAAAAATACATATTTATAGCATTTTCCAAATAAATATTATTATCCTGCCTTTTTTTCCGGCTATATTGAACTGACTAGACAAGTTAGACTCGACTGCCATCGGGATTGACAAGTTAGATCAACAATCACGAAGCCCAAACATCGGGAACATATGACATTATGAAGTATTGCCGAAGAAAAGTGGAAGACTGACTCAATAGAACGCTAAAAATACGAGAATACACCGTTCACTGAAAATGGATCGAGTAGGATCCATATTCATCAATTATCAATCGTACCATATCGATATTAGAGTTCAAGTCAGTGGAAAACGATCAGTATCTCAAAATCCGCAAGGCGAATACACACGAAACTTTAGGAACATCAATATATTGAAGGGTGGAGCCCATCATATCGATCGCATGCTAAAAGGAGCCAATAAAACGATCGATGCCGATCGTTATTACAAGTGACGTGGTACCCGCGATCGATACTGTGACTTCTTTTGTATCTGGAGACTCCGCTGTCGAGATTTCAAGAAGATATTACGCTGTCTTCCCCTATAAATACAGATTTGATTGTTCATTTTTGGGATCTTTACGCTGCTTGTTACTTTGTACTCTTTTTTAACTACGGATTCTTATCTGATCCTTATTATACTCGGTTTACAAAGTGATTAATAAAGCTATCTCTTTAAAGTGGACAAAAGAAAACAACGTCGAACCATTATAAATTGCTGTGTATCTATTATTATCTTGTTTTTGATTACTTTACTGCTATATTGTATCGTTTTACATTTTTTATTCTTCTACAAAACCTCTGTTAGTTATTTGTGCCATTTTTGGTGTAAACATTTTGGTGCTTTCACTGAGAGTTGAACTCGGATTTGAAGAAGAAATCTATAAGGAGACTATCAACCATGGTTAGGAACACCAGATCTACTGCTCAATATGCAAAAGAAAACTAGAAGTCAGCATCCACCAAGAAGGCCATAGCAACCTACCAATAAATGTTAATGCTACCAATCCAGTTGATATCTAGAATCCAGCCAGTTCCATCTCAAGAGCTGATTTCCAAAACCTAATGAGAGTGATCATGGGTAGACGTCGACTGTTAACTAACAGATTCAGACCAAATCGATCTAATGAATCAACTTAGGGATCAACAATGCGAAAAATTAGGTGGGAGCCACCTCCTTGTTCAACATTGAGAGCTCAACTTTATCGGATGACCATCAGAGGCGTAGACGTTGTAGAACTGACGGATATCATGCAGAAGCATAAGAACATCAACACACAATTAATCTCGGGCTGCCAGGACCGATCAAACCCGATCCCTTCTCTAGGGTAGGAGCCTTACCTTTTTCTAATGGAACTCAACTGGAGCCGCTACGGTTGATTTGGATGCTGGAATTTATGTTAATGTGGATCAGTTACCCCCTAAAATGACGATGATATGAACGCACGTCAAGAGGATGTTGAGCCATGAAGGTGCGAAACAGCCCGTAGACATTGACTGGACCATTCACGTGAGGTGGAGGACGACCACTACTTGACTCCAACTATCCAAACGCTGGACTTGACGACTATGATCAAGCAGCTAGTAAGTGAGAACCTGGGCTTAACCAATGATGATTGGGTGATTTCAAGAAACCATACTTGGTTCATAGATAATATTTTACATGCGGAATATCCAAGAAGATTTAGCATGCCGTCGATGCATGCTTATGAGGGAAAAACCGAACCCAAACAGCACATGATTAGATATGAATGGTTGATAGACTAACCATAAGCGGATGATGCCATATAATGAAGATGTTTTTCCATTACTCTTTCTGGCATAGCAACGACGTGGTTCATGAGATTGCCCCCAAGGCCAATTTTTAGATTTGATGATATAGTAACAAAATTTATGAAGCAGTTTCGTACGCATGCAACTCGCCCCAAAGGTGTAGTGTCCCTATCAAGCGTGATCCAAGCTCCAAGAGAATCACTGAATGACTCTTTAGAGATATTTCAAATAGCCATAATGGAAGTCGGTATTGGAATGACCATTCAGTATTGATAGCGGTAACAAGAGGGATTGACCCAGAATCTGACTTTGACGATTGGTTAGCTAGCAAACCACCTGCGACGTTGGAGAATTTATGTAAAAGCAACTCAGTATATGAGAAAAGAGGAAGCTAGATGATCTAAGAAAAAGAATGGTGTGAGACCAATTGTAGAAGGGGTGCCGAATAACATTGCAGTGAAACAGTCCAGGGAGAGTTCAAGAAAAGTTCAAGTAAATGTCCAAAATAAACCGAATTAGCAAAAGAAAGGCGGTGATATGAACCATAAAAGAAAGAAGGATTCTAGAAGAGGAAAGTCTAGGATTCCAATGTATGACACCTACACACCACTACTACATCTCTAAAATGTTTATTTGTCTACATGCAATACCATGTAGTATAAAAATCCACATCCGATAGAATCGATGGAGAAACAAAAGCAGACTGTAAAATATATCTTCTTCCATGAATGCTATAGTCAAAACATGAATTAAAATAGACATATCAAGGATGTTATCGAGAAACTAATTCGGAAAGAAAACACAGCGGTTTGTTAAAGCCCCGTAGGATGGCGGTAGGTGACATCCAACCCCAACCGAGGACAAGTGCTGCATAAGGATGAGGAGACTGTGTAGACTGGTAGAAGATTAATGGTCATAAGATAGCTAAAGGACCAAATCCAGCGGATAAGAGTTGGCACGAGATAGAGTGCTATGTTAGCGCAATCAAGCATCTGAATTTTGAGTGTTGTTTAAATATAGAAGATGGGGCTCCGGTCAAAAAGCAGTGTACAATGGAAGACAACATTGTCTTTAGAAACGTAGATGCAGATGAGGTAGAGGCGCCGACCATTGACTCGATGGTCATCTCGGCCATGATCGTTCTCGCCTTAGTGAGTAAGATCTTGATTGACTATGGTAGTTCCTTGAATATAATTTTCAAAAATTCTTATGATCAAATAAGGAAGGAAGCCAAGGACCTGAAACCATCCAAAGCTCGCATTCATGGCTTTAACGGTGTTGTGACCGAAGCTGTCAGTTATGTAGAATTGCCCGTGGAGTTGGGAGAAGGTGACTGCAATGGAATGCGTATATTGCCATTTGTTGTCTTGGATGTTGGCTCTCTGTATAATACCTTTCTGTGCCGATCCATCCTCGTTGAATTCCTGCAGCTCTTTCTCTATGGTGTTTGACTTTGAAGTTCCTAACTGATAAAGGCGTTGGAGTTGAGGATGGTGATCAGGCAGTAAGATGTGTCTGCTATGTAGCTGAGCCGAGAGTAGCTCAGCAGAGAGAGAAAGTTAAGGGTATGGACAAGTCTCTTCGCATCCAAGCTACTGGAGATTGACAACCAGTGCCTAGGCCTTGGCTCGAGCGCCACAGTCGATTCTGTAAAGAAGTAGATCCGAGGGATGATGAGAATCCTAATGAAACCAAGCCTGCACTGGTTGAGCTGATGATTGACATCATTATCAGCCACGATGACCCATCGCATGTCCTAAACATTGGATCACAGCTCAACCCCTTAATGATTAAAGAACTTATTGGTTTTCTCTGTGTGTATCTTGATGTGTTCACTTGGACTCAATTTGATATGTGTGGGATCTCGCCTGCCATTGCAAGCCATGCATTAAATTTCGACCCGGGGCATGTCTCGGTGAAACAGAAAAGGCTTGGCATGGATTCAGAGGGATCTTCCGTCCTTAAAGAGGAGGTGGATAGGCTCAAATGCCATGGGTTTACTCAGATACCCTCTACTCAATATAGGTAACAAATCCTGTGCTTATGAGAAAGGCGAATGGAAAGTGGGCAATGTGCACTGATTATTAAGAATTAAACAAGGTGTGTCCGAAAGACATTTTTCCTCTTCCAAGAATCGACCAGCTGGTGGACTCAACCGTAGGACATCAGTTATCTTTCATGGATGCATACTTAGGATATAATTAAATCCTGATGCACATCCCTTACCAAGATCACACCAGCTTTATTATCAACGTAGGATTATATTGATATGTGGTAATGCCATTTGGATTGAGGAATGTTGAAGCAACTTATCAGTGCCTGGTCAACCAAATGTTTAAAGATCATACTGAAAAGACGATGGAGGTATACGTGGATGATATGCTCGTGAAGTCACAACGATAAAGCGACCATATTAGAGACTTAGCAGAAATGTTTGATATCCTCTGATATTACAAAATGATGAATAATGATCTAAAATTTTCTTTTCGTGTTGCATCAGGAAAATTCTTAGGTCTCGTTGTCAATGCTCACAGAATCGAAGCTAATCCTGAGAAGATTCGAGCAATTCACAACATCCAAGCGCCAAAGACTATCAAACAAGTAAGGAAAGAATGTTGCCGTCTTAAGCCGGTTTAGTTCCAAAGTCACTAATAAATGTATTCCTTTCTTCTACCTGTTAAGAAGAGGGAGGAGGAACTTTGAATGGACACAGGAGTGTGAAAACGCATTCCAAGCTTTGATGAACCACTTAGAGAGACCTCACATCTTGTCAAAGCCAGTGGATCACAAAGACTTGTATATCTACTTAGCAATGTTGGTAAACGCTATAAGTGCCGCACTACTTCGTGAGGAGAATTAATCTGAAGACTGATTTTTTTAAAAAAAAAGTGATTAACAAGAGCTGAAAGGAGCTGTCCAGAGATAGAGAAATTGGCGTACTTCTTTTTTATTGCTTCATGAAATCTCTGCCCCTATTTTCAGGCTCATCCCATCAACAATTATACCAGTCAACCATTACGATGTGACTTATAGCGATCTGAGATGTCTGAAAGGTTACTAAAGTAGAACATCTAACCGAGCCAATTTGACATCGCTTATCTCCCTCGAAGAGCTATCTTGGGACAGGCACTGGCAGACTTTATAGTAGAATTCACTGCACAGACTCCTAGAGAGCGGTGGAGCCCCAACAATTCAGTGGAAAATATATACGGATGGAGCATCCAATAATCATTATTCTGGAGCCAGATTCATGCTAGTAAGTCCAGAGGATCAATCATTTGCTATGCTTTAAAGCTTGACTTCCCTATAATGAACAACGAAGCTGAGTATGAACCTCTGACTTGCTCTATATCTTATTCGAGTCGAGAGCTATTGACTGACTTTGAGTATTACGACATCACACACATTATCCAGGATCAAAACAAAGAGGCCGACTCATTGGCAAAGTTTTCTAGCACTAGGGATGCACAATAGACGGGTTTTGTTCCAATCGAAGTTCTAGATGCTTAGAGCATCAACCAGATGGAAATCAACTGGGTACTAGAGGTGGAGCCTAAGATGGAGTTGTGGATGACTCCGATTAAAGATTATTTGCTACAAGGAGTCCTTCTCGAACGAAGGAATAAAAGACGAAAAGTCCTCCATAAAGCTTCACGATATATCATTTAGGAAGGAGTCATGTATAGAAATGGTTTTTCCATTCCCTTGCTCTGGTGTATCACTCATGATGAAATAAAATGAGTCCTAAGGGAAGTTCTTGAAGGGTAATGTGGCGACCACATCGGTGGGCAAGCTGTAGCAAAGAAAATACTCTGTTACGGATATTATTGACCAACCGTCAATTAAGATGCTACTAATTACGCAGAGCGATGCAACAAATGCCAGATGGATGCAAAAGTTCCGAGAGCTTCGCCAATGGAAATTACATAGATGGCCAGTCCATTGTCATTTGCCACGTGGGGCATATACATTATTGGTTCCTTACCGATCTCTAAAGGTGGTGCGAAGTACGCCATCACAAAAGTTGGCTGCTTCACCAAATGGGTCGAAGCAGAACCTTTAACCACGATCACAAGGAAGAAAGTAATCAACTTCATAGTTCGAAACATCGATCATTTTGGCCTTCCACGAACCATTGTTACTAATAATGGAACCCAATTCGACAGTGCTGAATTCAAAAAAATTTGTCGTCGTCGACATCATACTGAAAAGAGATTTGCGCAGCTGCTCACCCTCAAGCAAATGGATAAGTTGAAGCTGCAAATAAATTCATAAAGTCCATTTTGAAGAAATGTTCTGAAAATGCTAGAGGCAAGTGGATGGATTAACTCCCAACAACATTATGGGCTTACAGAATCACCCACAAGTCCATGACTGGACATACTCCATTCGTCCTTTCTAACGGCTCCAAAGCCATCATTCCTATTCAAATTGAACTCCTCTCATTGGGTGACTACTACGACCCAAAATGAACATAGATCTCCTATTAGATTCTCTAAACTTGGAGATGAGAAGCGCGAAGAAGCTAATTTGAAGGCAACTACACATCGATATCGAGTAGCTCGATACTATGACAAAAAAGTCCAACCTAGGACCTTTGAAATCTGTGATCTTGTCTTAAAATAGGATTCTTCTATCCTGTCACACATGGATCCTACTTGGGACGGACCTTACATCATTAAACATAAGCTTGGAGAAGGAACTTTCAAGCTAGCGACTATTGATGGCGTCACACTCCCAAGGGTGTGGAATTGCGAGCATTTATGATGCTATTTCACTAGTTTATTCTTTTTCATTCAGTTGTATTTAATTTTTGAATTTGCTTTAGCATTTGATTTTTTAGATATGTAATAAGACAAATTATGTCTTTCTTTCCACTTGGTAAATGAAATGTGAAATTTCCTTTATATCTTTGATTACAGTAGCATTACATATTAGTTATGATACCCGACTAACTAATACTGACACGTCCGAGTAGGTTCCAAGACTTCGAAGCCAACCGATTGCACACGTTCACGATTGGACTAAACAAAATAAACATGGTCCGATCATTCATTCGATGATTCTCACTCACAACCCAATGGGAGGAGCACCTAATGAGAAATGGATGCGACTTGATCATTTGATAATCAAATTCAATTCCACCAAGCAATGGGACATATGTGAATCAAAAAGCGATCATAACACGACAGATCGCTCTCTAAGTTAAACCTCGGGTTTGGGGCAAGTCAATCAATCAAGGAAAATATGGTTCGACTATTTTCAAAAATAACTCTAAGTCTCCAGAGTGTGGGCCAGAGTATAAACACAAATTGGGGGTGATCCGACCATCCGCCAACAAACTCTTATCCGCAAAGTGTAGACATGAGTATGAACCAATTGATGAGTGTGATTCGACCACTTAATATTCCATTAACTCTGACATGAAATTAACAAGAGGAGTATAAATTTGCTAAAGATGGAATTCGTCCATCAACTATCTTGCTCTTTTAACCCGAGAACCGAGGGCAGGAGTATAATCACTTAAACCTTTGAATCCGATAGCATAACACTAGGGATTAAGCCCATGTCTAGTACGACTTAAGGCCATGACCGTTTGAAGGCCTTGGGATAAAATTAACATATTATCATTTGAATCAACGAGCAACGAATTACAAGTACATTGGTGGAAAATGTAATAGCTCAACTACCTAAGTTAATTCACATAAAAGTTTGATAAAAGTAAAAGAACTTTATTTTTATAAGCTTGGAAAGTCAAGTACAAGTATTCACAGCAAAAGAATCAAAAAGCAGGGGCCAATCCCGTACAAATTCAGTCAACAAAACCCAAAATCTTGGGAACATGAGTACACACAAAGAATCACTTCCACCTTTGCGTCCTCTTCTTCTTATTAAAATCAGGAGATATTTCGCTCGAACTTTCTCCGCCCCTCTTCTCTCCTCTCTTACCGCTTCCTTGGCCTTTCACCGAAGTAGTCTAGGTTGACCAAATAGCTTCATATTGAGTAGGTTTGTCTAAGGAGAGGAAGCATACATGATTTCTCCAGGAAAATTGAAAGAGAAGGGAGGGAAACGAGCTCCATTTTCTTTTGCTTGACTTTGGTCTCAAGGCAATGTCTTACTCGAGTTTCTATGCTATTTCTTGCATAGAGGGGCCTGACAAGGATTGGAAAGCTCCAATAAACATAAGGCCGCCATCAGCAGGAATCTTTTGACATGGATCGCTATCTTTCCTCAACAAAGCATCCACCAAGTGCTCGATGATCACAAAAGTTTCCACTTTCGGGATATCTTGGGTTGTTATCGAAGCCGTGATAGTAAACGTACTACGTCGCTGGCACCTAAACTCTTAGTTGAGATTCTTGGTGAAGAGATGAAATTAAACTAGCAGATCTAAAGCCGAAGAAACATAACCAAAGAGATTATATATATTGACCGAGGACACTCCAGCTTTCTGAAGGACGGGTTAGCTTAATGAAATACCTTCTTCTGATTGGTCTCCCACATAAGACGGAGTGCCATAAAAATCTCCTTCCATAATATGGGAGAACCCACAAGATGTATCGATATGCGGCTTCTCTGGATTGTAACCAGGCTCGATAGAAGAATCACAGTGGTGCTTGGAATAGCTTGGGTCATCAGACTATGGTCATCTGCAACATTATGTTGCATAGATTTGGAACCTTCACCAGCCTTCATGATGAGAGCTTGTGGCGTGCACTTTTTAGAGTATAAGCTGGGATTCATGTAGAACCGTGGTTTCGTCAACCAATATAATTTCGCCTTCCAGCCTCATCAGATCGATTTTTTTTAGCGCCGAGAGCCTTTTTCTCCTCCCGAACAAGATGATCCCAAGCATTTACAAGATGGTAAGGGTAGTCACCCTAAAGCCTCTCCAAGTTTATGTGCTTTAGGACGTTGTCATTGTAAAGAATAAGCAGTGGATATACTTCTTCCATAACCTCCTTCCGACCTTTTCTTTCATGGCCACCACTTCTTGTTTAATGAGGGCATCAATGTCTTTAGCTTTTTCAATAGCCGCATCACTTTCAAGCCTAATCGTAACCAATTCATCGCAGGCATCCTGGCCGATTTTAAGAACTTCCTCTTTGTCTTTGGATTTGCGCTCAAACTTAGTTTTGTACTTAGCTATGCTTCTTTGGGCCACATCCCTTTCTAACACTAGTTTATGGCTCCGATGATAAAGTGCTTCAACCTTGGCCAAGTGTCTGGCTTTCTCATCCTTAAGCGCCTTGATGGTTGTTTCAGATTTTTTTCTCTCGACTTCTTCCTATGAGCTCCTTGAAGATTCTAACTCGTTGGTTAGATTTCTGATGATCCAGTTGTCTTGGGCCTTTTGGCCTTTTAATTTCTCAATGTCAGCTGCTCTCTCCTCAGAATCTTAAGAAATCCTCTCCAATCGCACTCATCCGCTCATTATACTGTTTGTGGATATCATTCACACAATCCATATTCATTTGCTGGACATTTTCAGGAACTTTCTTAAGATTAGGTACAAAGAAAAATCCATCGAGACATACATTTGGAAAATCCGACTTATGTTGGGCCATAAGAGCGGCGGCATCGACTTGTCGAGCTTCAGTGATAACTTGGGTGTCAGCGCTTTCTTTGCCCGGCTTCTGTTGGTGAACATCATGCTTACTATGACGCTGGAAATCACTGGATCACTGAGGATGAGATGGAATAATGGACTATGAAGAAACTGAAGTGGGAGGGGGACCACCAGAGGTTTCAATAGGAGGAACATCCTTGGGATGTCTTGTTGGTTTTCAAAACTTTTGAGAAGAAGAGATGAAAACTTTGATCATTATTTATCATGGGAAGACCTATCTCTATCACCTCTATTTTGGTATTCTCGATCGCAGCTTGAGCGATAGCTAGGGCGTATTCACAATCACTACCTTGGCTGTATGAGCCCAAATGAGAACCAGGAGTCTGGCGTGATATTTCCTATAAAGACTGAAACATGTGGAAACATGTGCTTCTTCCTCACCATTGTTTCTACAAAGAAAATTAAAGAACGAATTAGCTCTAAGTATTGAAGGACATGAGATAAGTGCAATGCAATATTGTGAGGTGCTTGCGAACATATGTGTCCTTGTGTGCCCCTAATGGACTAGTTATTAAAGCTTTACTGGCGGGTGTAACCTCTCCATTGGTGGTAGAAGGAATTCCAACCCTTGCTCTGGCAGGAGATTCTAATCCGCTAATGCTCATTTCAGTAAAATGAAAGGTATCAAAGTCAACCAGTATCAGAAGATCAGATAATGCCTCAAATGTTTCATCTAAGTGCTCTGAACCTTCATTAAGATTAAACCAACAACCAATCCAAAATGATGTTACAACTGATCTATCCTATTGCGCATGACCGATCTATTTACTAAATCCCAACTTCCAATAACCGGTCGTTTTTGCAACTCTAACCAATCGTTATACCGTATTGGTCATTGCAATTGATCCAAACTTTGACTATGGTTTCATACTTCACTTCAAATCAAAACTCCAAACGATGATCCAAATAAACAAAATCGGTTAAGGAGCCATCAGTTCGCATCGATTCATTTCTTATGCATATGTTTCGCTTCGATCCCTTTCGTATCCACCACGCCTACTCTACTACGTATCCACTTTTCTTGGTTCTGTTTCATATCCATCACGTTTACTCGAATTCGTATCGATCGATCAACGTCGATTCGAATCGATGCCAATTGTACAATTCGTATAGATCGATCAACAATCGATACGAATAAGTCACCCAACGATCGATACGAAGTAATATCTTCTATCGATATGAAACAAGCCAAGCACCATTGATACGAAGTATCTGCGTGTAAACGATGCGAAACACCCCCCAAGTCATCGATACGAAACAACCTCATACATCGATGCAAAATAGAGATGAAATCATCAATACGAAATGAATCCACCAGGTTACGTAGAAGTGGAAGACTTGGTCACTTGGCATGAAAAGAGAATCGATTCTAATAGTTAGCGCCATGTCACCTAGCAAGCGCATGCCTGGGAGCGATGCAAACCGATTGATGCGAATAGATCAATCCTAACAGAAGCAATGTGATTTTGGCAGCTTTCAAAAAATCCAAACTTGCATCGATCATAACTCAAGATCTACAAGTCCAAATGCCACCAAATTTTCACAGGAGTTTGCGTACAACCTCAGGAATGTTCATGATCGATCTCGACTCGATTGGACGAAATCTTGATTAGTATGAATTTCGTTTGTATCGATCATGGATTGAGTTCAAACGATCGGGGATCGACTATGTGGGTACACCCACATGAGAAAAGAGGCCTTACGGGATCAAAGTGAGAAATTTACTGCCTACGCTTATAAATAGCTTCCCAGGACCTACTGAAAAAGAACTTTTGGCTCTTTTACGTCTAGACTCTACCAAAATCACTATTGTAATCAAATTTTACTATTGTAACTCATTGTAACCAGCAAGCAAAAATTAATAAAACTCAATCATTTCATAGTGGATGTAGGCCATATGCCCAACCACTCTATATCTGTGCGTTTCTATGCGTTTTTCTTGCTTATCATTGGTGTGTTTATTAGATTTTCATTCTTTTCCATTTATATTCTTCATTTTATATCTTCAAACACATCCAAAGGGTGTTGTGTCCAATTTTGGTACAAATACTTTGGTGCTTTCACCGAGAAAATCTAGTTTTTCTCCTGCTCGTTGGATTTACTATCGATATTGTATTGCGTAAATCTAAGAAGAAGATCCAGATTTCAAGCCTAAAGTTCTTCCATACTATTCAGATTTTCACCAATTCTAGGAAAGAACTTCTCTATCCATCACGGTCAACACTAGGACTACTTCAATAGCTGCAAATCCAGAAGGACGGGATAGATAGAACCCGCACAACTTCCTCCTACCGATTAAAATGCTGCAGGACCTTCAGATCTGCAAGGCCCTGTCACTAGGGAAGAATTTCAATTGTAAATGCAAGAACTAACTCGAAGCCTCCAACAGCTTACTCAACAACTCCGTGCTAAAGAAAAATTGACCAATCGGCCAAATCGTCAAAGATGAAGGAGATCCAGAAGGGATCAGGCTTCCTATTCATCCACCGAGAGTTCAGCCTCTTCTGACTACCATCATTGATCTACGTGGCCACAATTGGATGGAAGTTATAAACAAGCTACTGGACAGCAGGGCACTGTGAGTCTTGGAAAACCGAGAGCTGGCCCGTCGACCATCCATCAGACTAGACCCTCCACCCGAGGAGGCACAGTTCCTTATCATATTACTCACGACCGTGCGGCCCCCACTGCCATTGATTTGGGAGCTGATGCTTGGAATTGGACAGATTCGAACCATTGCCAACATGAATATACTACAGAACCCTATGTCCCAGAAGGCCTAGAACCAAGGAGGCACGACATGGACCGTCGAGCGCGTCCGGCCCATCCTCGCATTGTGGAACCTGACCACACCTTGGCTTAGCATGCCCAGAACATCCAGATACCAGATATCTCGACAATGATCCGTCAGATGATCCGTGAAAGTTAGGGTCTCACCAATGACGACTGGAAAATCTCTCGGAGTCTTACCCCTTTCACTGACGATATACTCTACGCTGAACCACCTCGGCGATTCAGGATTCCAACTCTACCCATTTATGAAGGGAGCTCTAATCCTAATTAGAATATCGTAAAGTATGAATGGTTGATGAACGCCGCATGAGCCGATGATGCGGTCAGTATCGAAGCTTCTCGATTTCCCTAGGGGGCATAACATTTATATGGTTTACTCGTTTACCACATCGATCTATCTCGTGTTTTGATCAGTTGGCAACAAAGTTTGTTAAACATTTTCACATGCATGTCACAAGGTCGAAAGATGTTAATACCATGTCAAGTGTTCACTCAAGCTCCTAGAGAGACATTTAGACGCTATTTGGAGAGGTTTCATGCTGCATGCACTGAGATTAGTAATCCCAATGATAAATCAATTCTGATGACACTAACTAAGGGGATCGATCCCGACTCTGAATTCGACAACTGGTTGGCTGGAAAACCTCCTGCGTCATTGGATCGTTTCTACTCCAAGGCAGCCCAGTTCTTGAGAAGGGAGAATGCAAAACAGATTAGGAAAAAGGATGATGTTGGACCCATTGTGGAAGGAATCCAGAGCAATGTTGCTATTAAAAAACCCAAGCAGAGTTCCAGAAAAGTACAACTGAACATACAGAATAAACAGAATCAACAGAAAGGCAATAGAAGTCAAACAAGAAACAGGATCAGAATCGTGGGCCGTGACGCAGAGCTCCTACATTTTGATAATTATACTCCTTTAAATACGTCACTGGAAAATGTGTATTTACAGACCTGCAATACTATGTAGTATGAGAAACCTGCTCCTAAGCAATCATCGAAAAAACGGATTCAAATGGGGAAGTTTTGTAGATTCCATGATAGTTATGGCCATAAGACGAATGAGTGTTGTCATTTGCAGGATCTCATTAAGAAATTGATACATGAGAGAAAGTTGGAGCAGTTTGTGTGGGCATCGTAGTCAGGAGGTGCGGGCCCATCAAATCAGAACCATATGCCAAATCAGACGAGACAGGAGGAACCCGCTCGTATCGACGGGAGGTTGGTGATAAACACTGTAAGTGGTGGTCCTCATCAAGCAGACCGAAGCTGCAAGGAAATGGAGTCGTATGCCAGTTCTATTAGGCATGTAAGCTTCGAATGTTGTATTTTGGAAGATGGGGATCCGGCCAAGTAACAGAAATGGATGATAGATGACATCGTATTTCGAGATAGGGATGCCGACAGAGTCGAAGCCCCAACCATTGATCCACTTGTCATTTCTGCTCAGGTAGGTACTGCTTGGATGAAGAGGATCTTAGTAGACATTGGAAGTTTTATGAACATACTATTCAAGCGAGCCTATGATCAGATGAAATTGAAAACAAAGGACTTGAAGCCTTGTCATTCTCGTATTAATGGCTTTAATGGTAGCGCAACTATACCCACTGGAGTGGTGGAACTACCAATGGAGTTGGGAATTGGAGAACGTCGGAGAGTCCAGATATCATAGTTTGTTGTGTTGGATATTGACTCGCCATACAATGCTTTCTTGGGTCGACCGGCCTTAGTTGAGTTCAGGGCTGCCATTGCCCCGTAGTGTCTGACTTTAAAATTCCCTACTGACAATGAAGTTGGAGTCGTTTAGGGAGACGAAGCTGCTGGACGAGCCTGTTATGTTGCTGAGCTACAAGAGGTGCAACTAAAAGAAAAAGGAAAGGGTGTAGAGGAATCTCTCCGCGTTCGCTTTATTAAGAATTGACAGCTAACGCCTGGGCATAAGCCCAGGCACCCCAACCATTCCAAATGGATCTTGACCTGAGAGATACCAAAAGTGAAGATGAAAATAGAGATTGTCAAGCTTCCCCGACCGAGTTGATGATCGATGTACCGATCGACGACGACGATTCTAAAATGATAAAGATTGGATATCAGCTAAGCAACAGATGTAGGAGGAATTGGTTGAATTTCTCCAAGCAAACCTTGACGTGTTTTCCTGGACACATTCTGACATATGTGGAATCTCTTTGGACATTGCGACCCACACTTGAATATTGACCCGCGGCATGTCCCGGTCAAGCAAAAAAGGCATGGTATGGATCCAGAGAAATCTCCCCCCTTAAAGAAGAGGTAGAAAAACTCAAATCGGTTTATCCGAGATGCATTATATTTGGAATGGGTGTCAAATTCTATACTTATCCAAAAGCCAAACAGGAAATGGAGAACATGCTTTATTGCTCAGACTTGAATAAAGCTTGCCCTAAAGACAGTTTTCCACTTCCTAGGATCGATCATCTTGTAGACTCAACAGCTGGACATGAACTCTTATCCTTCATGGATGCGTACTCCGACTATAGTCAAATACCCATAAACTTGCCTGATCAGGAGCATACCAGCTTTGTAACCGATTTAGGACTTTACTGCTAAAAAGCCATGCCATTCGGACTCAAGAACGGCGGGGCAACTTACCAATGATTAGTTAATCGAATATTTGCTAACCAGATTGGAAAAACCATGGAGGTATATGTAGATGATATGCTTGTGAAGTCTCGATTCTCCACTGATCATAGCAGAGACCTGGAATCGATGTTCAACATCCTTCGAGAATATAGGATGAAACTCAACCCGTTGAAATGTCACTTTGGGGTCACATCTAAAAAATTCCTTAGGTTTATCATCAATGCTCGAGGGATCGAAGCTAATCCCGAAAATATCTAGACAATCAGAAATCTTGAGACTCCAAGAACTGTAAAGCAAGTCCAGAGCCTCAACGGAAAAGTAGCAGCACTGAGTAGGTTCATTTCAAAATCCACTGGCAATGCATTCCCTTATTCGACCTGATCAGAAAAGAAAAACGAAACTTTGAATGGACTACGGTATGTGAGGGTGCATTCCGAGCACTAATTAAACACCTCTCCACACCACCTATTTTGTAGAAGCCCATTGATCATGAGAGATTATACATCTAATTGGCGGTGTCAGAAAATGCAATCAGTGCTGCCCTAATTCGGAAGGAAGATCGGATACAATGGTCGGTCTGGCACATTAGTAAACGACTGACTAGAGCAGAGTGGAATTATCTAAAGCTGAAAAAGTTGGTTTATTGTCTTGTCATCGCCTCAAGAAAGCTCCATCCGTATTTTCGGGCTCATCCTATCATCGTCTACACCGACCAACCATTACTACCGGTCTTACGTGGCCTGAGACGTCTGGTAGGTTACTTAAGTGGAATATCGAGCTAAGTCGGTTTGGCATTACTTACACTCAAAGGCGAGCTATCCAAGGACTAGTCCTAGCTGACTTCATCGTTGAATTCACTATCCCGAAGGACTTGCCTGAAACCAGTGAATCTCCCAAGTATATCTGGAAGCTGCGTACTGATGGTGCATCAAATGACTGTTGCTCAGGCGCCGGAGTTGTACTTGAAACTCCAGAAGGCCGATCTATATGATATCCTTTAAAGTTTGATTTTCGTTCAACCAACAACTAAGCCAAATATGAAGCCCTACTTGCTGGATTGAGACTTGCCCGAGATTTAAGAATAATTTTTGTGGACATTTATTGTGATTCGCAATTGGTTGTGTGTCAAGTTCGGGGTGAGTACCAGGCCAAAGATGGAAGGCTGGCTGCTTACCTTGCTCGGGTTTAGAAGATATTGGATTAGTTCGATTTTTATGCCATTTATTGCATACCCCGAGAGCGCAATCAGAAAGTCGATTCGTTAGCAAAGTTAGCCAGTACAGGTGAAGCACAGCAAATAGGAATCATTCCCGTTGAAACATTATCTTTCCCGAGCATCGATCAGATGAAAATAGATTGGGTATTTGTGGTCATTCCCAATAAGGAGTCATGGATGACTACTATTAGAAATTATCTCAAGATGGGACCCTACCGGAGCGCAGGAATGAAAAGAGACAAATTCTTTGAAAAGCTTCACGGTTCACTATTCAGGATGGAGTCATGTATAGAAGAGGGTATTCTATTCCTTTACTCCGGTGTATCGCTCACGATGAAATCAAATGGGTATTGCATGATGTACACGAAGGAGAATGTGGCAATCATACCGGGGGCAAGCTCTTGCCAAGAACGTGCTTCGATATGGATACTATTGGCCGACTATAAATCGCGATGCATCGAACTACGTATGAAAATGTGACAGATGCCAAAGACATGCTCAGATTCCTAGAGCTCCACCTACCAAAATAACTCAGATGGTCAGTCCATGGCCGTTTGCAGTATGGGGCATTGACATTATTGGTTCTCTACCTCTAGCCAGAGGTGGTGCGAAGTAAGCCATTGTCGCAGTTGATTACTTTACCAAGTGGACGGAAGCTGAACCCCTTGCTATAATCATGACAAAGAAAGTGATCAACTTTGGAGTACATAATATTATCTGCCGATTTGGTCCGCCACATACCGTCATCACAGACAATGGAGCCCAATTTGATAGTGTTGAATTTAAGAATTTATGTCAACAATTCCACATCCAAAAGAAGTTCTCCGCAGTTGAGTCTATTTTGAAGAAACGACTGGAAAAGGCCGAGGGCAAATGAGTACATGAACTTCCTATGACTTTATGGGCTTATCGAACAACCCATAAATCCACGACAGACCGCACTCTTTTCTCTCTTTCTTATGGTCCAGAAGCCGTTATTCCAGTCGAGATGGAAGTACCTTCTCATCATGTGACTCATTAAGATCCAAAAACATATGCTATACCACTTGCCATATCTTTGAATTAATTGGATGAGAAGCATCAAGATGCTAATTTGAGGCCCTCTGCATACCGAAGTCGAGTCGCTCGGTTATTAAATGCCAAGGTTCGACACCGAACCTTCGAACTCGGTGATCTCATCCTTAAGAGAATTTACTCGGTTCCTTCACATATGAAGCCAATGTGGGAAGGTCCGTAAGTCATCGAACAAAAGCTCGAAGATGGCCCATTTAAATTATCAACCTCTGACGGTATTATTCTACCGAGAGCTTGGAACAGCGAGAGTCTTCGTCACTAGTACACATAACAGGCTCTGTTTATTTATTCAGTCTACTTTTCATTTGCAATTTATTTATGCATTTCGAAATTTGAATTTATAATAAGGCAACTGACTTTGCCATATTTTCTTATTTCAAAAATAAAATGCAATCTCTTCGAGCTAGAGCTGTGATCATTTGAAATGCGTCATATGACATCACTATGCATGGAGAGCTAAGTTCCACCATACAGTGGGATTTATTCAAATAGTGAATGACCGTGATACGACCGGTCACTTGCTAAGTGAAACCCAAGCTTGGGGGCAAGCCATCACACTGAAGCCAAAAAAGGATTGGTACACGACAATCCTTTAACTAACTCTAGATTCCAAGAGTGCAAACACGAGTATGAATCTATAAATGCAGTTTCGAAGAGGGTGGATCCGTCCACCTACTGACTTCGACCGTATTCAAACTAAGATCGAGGAGGATGGACCCGTCCATCTAACGACCTCACTTCTTAACTCAGAGTGGAGGTGAGCCAACTATCCACGATCCAAATAGATCCGTTGTTCCCGGAGTGCGAATGAAATCCTAAAGCCTCAATAGATGTGACTGACCATCTGTCGGCCAACTCCAGATTCCTGGAGTTCAAATTGGGGTATAAACATTAATACCAAATAGGTGTGAATGACCAACCATCAACAAACTTCGGATTCCCAGAGTACGAATAAGAGTATAAACATCAAATAACTCCAGATCTCAGAGTGCGAACTGGAGTATAAACATCGACTAACTCTAAATCCCCAAAGTGCGGATTGGAGTATAAAAACAAGTCGGGTGTGAAATGAACACCCGTAGGATGACTCCAGGCTCCGAGAGTGTGGGTTGGAGTATGAGTGCAAAGTAGGCGTAACTGACCTCCCATGAATCAATCTAAGTCCCCAAAATGCGCACAAAGTTTCGAATATCGAATGGGCATGACTGACCGCGCCTAAAATAACTTAAGTCCCCGAAGCGCGGATATACCTCCAAACCTTATGCAGGTGTGACCGACTGCCGATCTACAAGTATGATCCCCAGAGTGTGGGTGCGATCATGAATAGATGAGCAAGTGTGATTTGACCACCTGAACTCGTCCTGTTTCAATTTTGCTTTAGAGAAGTTAAGCTCGATGTATTAAAGGCAAACAACGATTGTTAACCAATTTTTTTCGACTTATCCCCGAAACTGGAGGCAAAACTTAAGTACCAGCCACTGACTGAGACAATGCAATATCGATATTCGACTAAACGCTCGATCGTGACCCAAAGCCATAGCTTCGAAACTTAGAAAGTAAACCCGGGTCCGATTTAAAAGACTAAAACTCCACAAATGTGTTGAATGGAAGTTTGAGCGCTGAAATACTTTGACAAATGAACACAAACCGAGTTAGAGACAAAATGGAATTTTTTTTCAACTATTCTTTGGAAGAAAAAGAAAAGTACAAAATTCTACCAAAAGTCCTACTAGCAGGGGACGAACCCGCATCTATACATGGCCTTAAAAAACAAAAGAAAATTCTTATCTATGCACCCAAAAATAGGCCAAGAAGACATGTCTATTCTCTAATTTTCTTCTTCTTTTTCTTCCTTGGTGTCGACCCACTGGAACTGCCACTTGGCTACCTCTTTGAGCCCTTGCCTTTTGGGGGCTCATCTCCAATCGTGGGTATTACGTCGACTTCCTCCTCCGAACTCACAAAGATTGGAATGCTTCCTGAAGATGGAGTTGGAGGGATAGGATCAATGTTAGCAGGTGGAGGAGGCACACTTGTGTCAACGACTGTGCCACCAGGGAAAATCATTCGTAAAGTGGCTAGAACAAGACCCGCCATCCCAACTCCAAAGCTACTAGCCCACACAGCTTCTTCCAGCGTAGTGTTAATTTCAGCTACTATCTCCTCTTCGTGAATTGTTCGAGCCTCATCGAGAACGCCAGCAGTTGGGCCCGAGGAGCTGGTCACAGGTACGCCTCCACACATGACAAATGGAAGATCGACGAAAGGATCATTATGACGACAAAGAAGTTCCTTCATCATCTGTTCATCAAAACTATGTGTGCTCAAGAAGTTCCTCCATCATCTGTTCATCAAAACTAAGTGTGCTCCCCTGTGCTCCATCGGTTGGCGCAGTAGGCATTGTAGTAGTCGCTTGTGTTATAATGGCCTCCTGCTCATGATACGGCTCTTGAGTTGCAGGAGGCACGACAGATGTATATCCTATCACTGAATAGAGACAGAGAAAAAGTTATTTGTGACTGCTTCAAGTAACGCTTCTCACTTCGAATGACCATAATAGATGTTCAAAATACCTTCCTCAAAATGACTTGTAGGCGGAACTGGAGCAGCTTCATTTGCGCGCTCATGAACTGGAGATAACCGTGGTTGATTGGGATTATATGTAGGAATAGGCTGAGGATTAACCGTATATGTAGATTCAGGAAGGGTTGGCATAAGAGTTTCAGAACCCGCGTCACAGTGCTCAACACCTGAACCCTCTCAGCTCTCGAATGCTGAGTGCCAAGTTTCTCCTTTTCATATGTGATCGTAATGTTGCGGAGAATTTTCCTTTCATCTTTGCTCGGCACTCGGTTCATTAATTCAATTTCGTCGACTGATTCGGTTTGATGCTCAGCCTTCCTATCTTCCACCAAATGGCCCCAGACACTATATAAGTGCGGTGCATAGTTATCGAGCCAGGTCAGGTTTCGGTGCTTCAAAACATTGGCGTTGTATGTGACAAGAAGATCTTCAATATCAGCCTCCAACCTGGTCACCGCCGTCCTCACATCATTCTTAACCTTGGCCTCAGCTTCCTGAATTTTAAGTGCTGCCGCATCCCTTTCATTCCGGAGCACGATAGATTATTCACACCCCCCTTGAACAGCTTCATTAGCATCGTCTTTCTCCTTGACAATTTCAGAAAATTTGGCCATAAGCTCCTCGAGCTCCTTCAGCGCAGCATCCCTTTCGGCCATAACAGTGGTATTTCGATGGCCCATCTCCTTAACCAAAGCAAAATGATCTTTAGCATCCTTTATAGACTAATTTGCCTCGTCGGCTTTCTTATTGGCCTCTATTTCTGATTTCCTATAAGATTCGGCCTCGTTGTTGAGCACTTGAATAATGCAGTCCTTTTGAGCAAGACCGATTTCTAACTTATCGATCTTTTTCGCTCGCTCAAAGACCACCGCCGAGGCTTTATCCGCAGTCTTCATCCACTCCCGGTATTGGCTATAGACATCATGGATGTAATCATGCATAGTTTGATCCGCGTCAATTGGAATTCTCTTTAAATGCCGAAGGAAGATAAAGTCGTCGACTAAATATTTGGGAAGTCTTTTTTCAACTGGGCGATTTTGATCACTCCTTCCCTAGTGGGCTCGGTGACGGCTTGTTCGATGATAGTGCGAGTTTTAGATTTGGTTCTACGGCGCTGTGAATCGGATCTGGGAGCTTGAGAAGATGATTTTTCGCATGGAGGCTCTAAGGGTTGTTTCCCAAGATCGAAGAGTAGTGCTGGAGCTCGAGGAAGTGGACAACATGTTCAGGATCGATGTCTGTATTCTCTATATCTATCCCTCTCCCTTTCATAGTGCTCCTGGATTGAATAACCACGATCGCGGTCTCTATCGGTTTCCCTTCTACGGGACTCATAGTATGAACTGGATGACTGGCATCCCAAGCGAAGGCTTCCTAACATAGATTCTCGCCTAGTTGTCGTATCTGTAAAATAGAAAGAAAAACAGAATCAGTGATCTCCAAAAATGAACAACTTATGATTAGAAATCGTGTAGTACCGTGAAGTGTATGTATGCATGTGTTAAACCCCCTGACCAACCGGTTATGTTGGCCACACTTGTAGGAAGTGACTTGCTTAAATCTAAGGCATTTTGAAGCCCTTCCAATCCGATGTCATGTTGGAACGACATATAGTCCAGAATTGGAATGTCAGTGAGCCCTTCAAAAGGATTCTCTATTTGCGAGGGAGGAGCCTCCGAAATTCTAACACCAGAGGCTAGCAGGGACACGGCTATGGATGTTCTCCCCAACATATCTTTGGAGATATTGGATGGCATAGAATCTTGTGGATTCGCGATAAACGTAGCTCCTGGTAACTTGTCCGGAGCTGAACCTATAACTTCGGCTGCAATGGTCGGCATCTCTATTATTGAGGGAAGTGGACTTTGATCCTCTTGCTATTGTGAACTTCCAGGTTCCATAACTAATCACCTCAGTAAAAGCCATCATTAAATGATATAATCCCATGTTTCCCCTAGTGTGAAATGCATGAGTGTGTTGTGCAATGTAATATTATATAGTACTTAAGAAAATTCTACAAAGGTTAGCAAGATGTTCATACGACAGGACTTTAAAATTCAACCGGAATGATCGTCATCACTGACCATCATGACCATGCCATCTAGACTTTGGAGATAGATCCGAGTTAAAATTTGTTAAATTTTTTCAAGTTACAAGTTCCATCGACGAGCTTCGAAAGGCAGTCAAATATGTTGTGAAACGACTAAGTCCAATGATGCAAGGCAGAAGCTCGTCGGAGTCGTATGTTCAAATATGCAAGGGGTTTCAAGTTCATCAAGATTCAACTCGTATCGATCACCAAAGCTCCAATTTGTATAGGTTAAGGAAGCTATTCGTATCCATCAAGACATGAGTTTGTATCGATCATCAAAGATGCTTTCGTATCAATCTCCTGGCATGTGGTTCGTATCGATCGGGAACATTAGATTTCATATCAATCAAGTGGAACCTCTTCGTATCGATCAGCAAGTCCAAAGCTTTCGAATCGATCATTTCGAGTTGATACGAAACCCCATTATCACTCGATATGAAGACCTCCACTTAATCATCACGAAGTACTATTACCCAGATCGATTCATACGACTCTCACCTCGGACCGATACCATCCATCCTTCCTCCATCATCGATACGAAAACAGGGCCAAGCCATCCCCTCACAGATCCTTCGTATCCCGAACTTCATCTTCTTCAAATCCATTCAGGTATCGTCCCACCATCATCCTCAACCGCATTCCGGCCTTCCATAACCACCATTTCAACAGAATATGCCACGAAATGAATTAGGTGGCCATGGATTTAGAGTCTCATCGTTCTAACATAAGATTTATGGTCTAGTTACCTAGTTTAATAGACAGTTACAGTGATTAAAAGCGTGGTTCGATTCGAAGATAAAGGCAATTCACGCTTCTTTCGACTCAGAGAGATACGAGGTGTAATAGAAGAATGAACAAGTGAAAGAAAGTGTCTAAGTACATAAGGCTTTTATATGGATACGAGGGACGAAAGGAAATGACGATTCAACCCCTAGTTGTTCAGACCGGCTAAAACAAGCTTCCACTCCAATCGGTGCGAAGAGAGCTGTTTGTATCCATGCACCCTCTATCTAAAGCAAAATTTATTTGTATCCATCCATCGATTAATATGAAGTACATGACCAGGGCTTATTTGAGCCATTCGAAATCATTAAGGATGCACCGATATGAAATGGCTAGTTCGTATCCATCAACTTAATATCCACAGGGGTTCACATCCATCAATACGAGCTTCCTTTTCGTATCTATTAACGTGAAGCCCAAATAGACTCATACCTATTGGTACGAACGACATTGAAACACCAAGTAAACTCGTATCGATCGCCATCAATATGAAAACAATTTTTCAACTTTTCACATCGATCCAGGAGAGAATCGATACGAAAAGATACTGCAAAGCAATCGTCAAGCATTGTTACAACTCGAATTTCACATTGATTCAGGAGAGGATCAATATGGGATTCGATACAAAAAAACTAACAATGACTCGTGAACGTGCGAATGTTAACGGAAGTCGGATAAACATACTTACAAGTATGACAGACTAACCTCCAATTTTTGGAAAAAAAATTCATAGGAATTGAATGCTCACCTGATGACAATTACAACACCAAACAATAGTTTGCTATCATTCAACACTCGGTTACAATAGTGTGCAGTACAATAATTGGAAGTCAACAGTTCGTTATTTGTATTACTGAAGAACAATCGAAGGTTACATCTTTCGACGAGAAGACAACAACTATTCAACAAGTCAGGTGGAACTTTTTAGAATAAAGATTGCAGCTTTTCAAAGCACGTCATGTCATCACAAGACGCACTTTAGGGGGAAAATGTTATCCCGCCTTTTGGCAAGGCTGCGATACCAAGGAATTGACTGGAAATAAAAGACAGTTCATCCCAAAGAACGGTTATACAAAGGTTCGCTATGGATGCTGGTAAATTTTTCCCGAGTCCAGATCGAGCTACAATCAACATGACATGACAAACAAAGCTATAAAAGCCAACTTTCCAAATTTCAAATCGATTGGAGTTCGTATGCTCAAGTTATGGATCGATCAAATTCTATGATAAACACGTTCTGTTCGTATCCATCAGTTCGCATTGATTCATTTCGTATCCATCTTTTTTACATCGATCCCTTTCATATCCACCATGCCTACTCTACTTCATATCCACTTGGCTGGTTCTATTTGGTATCCATCGCGTTTACTCTGATTCGTATCGATCGATTAAAGTCGACTCGTATTGATGTTAATTGTACAGTTCGTATCGATCGATCAACAATCGTTATGAATAAGCCACCCAACGATCGATAAGAAGTAATATCTTATATCGATACAAAACAAGCCAAGCACAATCGATACGAAGTATCTGCGTGTGATCGATGTGAAACATCCCCCAAGTCAGCGATACGAAACAACCTCATACATTGATGCGGAATAATGATGAAAGCATCGATACAAAATGAATCCACCAGGTCGATACGAACAGAGAACATAGAAGTGGAAGACTTGGTCACTCGGCATGAAAAGTAGATCGATCCTCATAGTTAGAGCCACGTCACCTAGCAAGCACGTGCCTAGAAGAGATGCGAACTGTTTGATGCAAGAAGATCAATGCTAACAGAAGTGATGCGATTTTAGCAGCCTTTAACAAATCCAAACTTGCATCGATCATAACTCAAGATCTACAAGTCCAAATGCCACTAAATTTTCACAGGAGCTTGCGTACGACCTCATAAATGTTCATGATCGATCTCGACACAATTGGATGAAATCTTGATCGATACGAATTTCATTCATATCAATCACAGATCGAGTTTAAACGATCGAGGATCGACCATGTGGGCCCACCAACATGAGAGAAGAGGTCTACTGGGATCTGAGCGAGATATTTGCTGCCTACGCCTATAAATAGCAGCCTAAGACCTACTAAAAAAGGACTTTTGGCTCTTTTACTCCAGACTCTGCCGAAATCACTATTGTACTCGAATTTTACTACTGTAACTTGATGTAACCAGCAAGCAAAAATTAATAAAGGTCAATCATTTCATTGTGGACGTAGGCCATACGCCGAACCAATCTAAATCTGTGTGTTTCTATGCATTTTTCTTGCTTATCATTGGTGTGTTTGTTAGATTTTCCTCCTTTTCCATTTATATTCTTCATTTTATCTCTTCAAACACATCCGTAGGGTGTTGTGCTTAATTTTGGTACAAAAACCTAAGATGGTCCATTATACCGCAACCATCACTCTAACATAGACAACTCAACCCGATCGTTACTACTATAATCATATCCTCTAATTTCACCACCAACCATGTCACAATCTCCTTCTCTATTTTGATCGATCGAACCGCCATGACCCGAATCATGCAAACAAGAACCCATCATCTCATCACTATATTATTACAGTAAGAGAACTTCAATCTTCCTATGTCATAAATTAAAAGGCGGAAGGGATTTAGGTTCGATTATGAAATAAGATCTAAAGAGACGGAGGCGGCGATGACAGATAAAGTGAAGGAGTTGGTCGGTTAGGATATAGATGTCGTTTGGGAAACGCTGTTGGAACCAAGAATTTAGATCGAAAGTAGAGGGGAGGAAGAAGATGGAGTTTATTTTCTTTTTTGTTCAATTAGTACACTCTTTGTTTGCACCTAAAATTGACACAAACACCCAAGAATAGTTTTTGTAGAGAAGTTAGTGAAGAAGAATAAAATTAAACTAACTAGATAAATTTGTAAGCGACAGAGAATAACCAGTAATCAAAGACACAGAAATTTATAGTGATTCGACGTTGTATGCCTACGTCACTTTGAAGATTATCATTTATTAATCACTTTTAAACCTGATTATAATAGTAGAAATAAGTTAGCACTTGATTACAATGGAGTCTAGAGTAACAAGCAGCGTTAAGATCCTCAGAATGACCCATCCCGCTAGTATTTATAGATGAAGACGGCCAAATATCTCTCTTAAACCTTGGCTGAAGGACTTTCAAAACCATATAGGCCCACTAGAGGGATCGCTAAGCTTAATTCCCAAAGAGGTAGGATCAGTACCGATCCCTTCTTTAGTCGAATTTTGGGGAGCAATCCCTATGCTGGCTTTCCCATGCAAAAATATGACTAGCCTTCAAATTTCATGTCATTTGGATTATTGGAGCTCGAATTATTGCTTAATCTTTGATTCAACATGGCTTGCATGCTGCCTTCTGCTGATCCCTCTTAGGGGATGCATATCGATCCATATAACCTTTCCCTTTTGATGTGTGATCCCTAGTTCCCTAAGGTCCTTATATCTTACTCTTTAAATTTCATAGGAATTGGATTTGTAGGCCTTAAGATATTGATTGATTTCCACAAGAATGCTTTTGTACTTTGAAATATGACGATCCCTCTTGTTGGAGCCAATTTATGTCGATCCCTCTTATGCGTTGAGCTATATTTCATACTTCGAACATCCTACATTGCACATTTATCAATTCCATTCGATTCTGACTTCATATTGCCATCTGTAATTGACTTTTAGGCCCCATAATCACCACTCTAGAGTCATTGACCTTGATGGCAGTCAAATCTGGCATGTGTAATCAGTTAAATATAGCCTCGTTAAAATGTCGGATAACAGTCTTGCTAATGAAATAAAGTGGGGAAGTAATCTAAGCGTCCAAGTGTTATATGAAGAAAGCAATACGAACGATCGAAGTTTATAGTTCAATGGAGAATCCAACCGATAAACGATCGAGTATGATCGTTTTACGATGGTCTTATGTCGATCCATTTTCATTATCCCATAATTCAATTTATTGGCCATACCAAGAAACGATTAGATGCGATCATTCTGTGGTCAAGGGAATTGACAACGACCCATGAACGTGCAATTGTGATCGAGATTTGGGGATGGATACGTACACGTGCAAGTGTACGTTCCAAAAAATTCGATTTCATGAAATCGACAGAAATTGAATTGTCACCTGGGTTAATCAGGGGAAAAATCCAAACCAGTCAACCGAGGCCTACTAACTCACTGAAACAAGATAAAATAATCACTGACAAGACGTGACGCAGAATTTATACTATTGTAAATCAACAAATCATCATGTCAAATAGAAAGAGATGCGACTCTTCAAGGAAAGAAATTCATCGAAGGGATGACTATTGTTCAGAGAACTAGATAGATTCCTTTCCGATGACCTAACTTGCATCTACTCAAAGCATGTAATATTGAAACTAGACGTAATTTGGGGGGAAAGTGTTATCCAACCCTTTGGCCTGGCTATATTCGAACTGACTAAACAAGTCAGACTCGATTATCATCGGGACCTACACGTCAGAATAACAATCATGAAGCCCATAGATCAGGCATAGATGTAATATGAAGCGTTGGCATAGAGAAAGTGGAAGACAAACTCAATAAAATGCTAAAGATGTGAAAATACATCATTTACAGAAAATGGATCGAGTATGATCTATATTCAACAATTATGGATAGTACATATCGATATTACAGTTCAACTCAGTGAAAAACGATCAATATATCAAAATCAACAAGTCGCATACACATGAAACTTTGGGAACATCAATATATTAAAGGGTGGAGCCCACCATATTGATCGCATGCCAAAGGAGCCAACAAAACGATTGGTGATGATCGTTATTGCAAGTGATGTGGGACCTATGATCGATACTGTGACTTCTTCTGGATTTGGAGACTCCACTGCCAAGATTTTAGGAAGATATTTCATTGTCTTCCCTATAAATACATACTTGATTGTTCATTTTTGGAATCTTTATACTGCTTGTTGCTTTGTACTCTTTTGCAACTAAGGATTCTAATGTGAACCCAATTGTGCTCGGTGTACAAAGTGATTAATAAAGTTATATTTTCAAAGTGGACATTGGAAAAAATGCCGAACCACTGTAAATTGTTGTATTTCTGTTATTAGCTTGTTACTAATTACTTACTGCTATATTCTCTTTGTTTACATTTATTATTCTTTATTTATTCCTCTACAAAATCTCTATTAAGTGTTTATGCCAATTTTTGATGTAAACATATATATATATATATATAAAATCTTAAAATTTAAAATTATAATTCTAATTGAAATTAATTTTGCTTTCAAAATTTTTTATTTCCTTTATTTTGAATGGACGAAAATAACAGTGCTCATATACAATTTTTTTAATTTGTATGAATATATAGATAGGCAGATTTGAAATGAAACAAATATGTAAATTTGTGATAATATAATTTTAATTTATATACATACAATGAAGGAAATGAACATAAAAATAAATAAATAAAAATAAGATATTACCTCTATCGTGGTTTTGATAAAATGCCTGTGATGTGTTTAATTAGGATAAGAAAGAGTGAAAAAGAGAGATCCGAGTCTCTCATTTTACATATTCTTTTAAACCAATTCGAACACATTTTCAAAAATTATCACACGCCTGCCTTTAGTCATGGCCGATCATACCAAGGGGCTTATCGGCCCACATCAATTTCCAAACTAATCATGCATATTTTAAATCTAATTTAAATGTTTATTGATATCATATATCGATATGTATAGACATACATATATAACATTTATATATGCATTATATTAAATACAGATTCAAATAAATCAAATAAAATTTTATAATTAATATTTCATAAATATTAATTAAGTTAATTAATTTATAATAATTATAATTTAATTATATCATGTGGTATTCATAGTACTCAACATCGCGGTTATGGGACTCATAGGTGCAAACTCAGTCAGTGATTAATATCAAACAATTTGATATTAACATTTACACATCACCTTAGCTAGTGATGTGATAGTTGACCAAATTTATCACATACAAAATTTAGGTAAAATCCAATTTCACTATCTTAAGTAGTCCCCCACAGTAATGATTATTTACACCAGTTCTCTTTCTCAAAACTATATTAGGACTTACGGAATTTGGTTTTTGTCAAAATTCCTGTATCGTCCACATTCAACTTGTATAATCCAAATACAAATTCCTTAGCTCTATAGTAACAATTATAATTAACTGCACCACTTTGGCTAGAGACTTTCACTTTGAGTTGACTACAGTTGACTGTGATACCAACCCTTTATAACCAAGAGAAAAATTCTATGTTGAACAGTGTTTCACTTTCAATGCTTTGGCTCAGATCAATAGTCATTCGATGGAAATCGTGCCACGGTTTAATTATAATCAAAGTTAAGTGTCAACATTAAAGATTAATAGTATTTGTAACAACCTACACTACAATGGGCTCGAATTTTCGCTAAATCAAACATCCAAATCTACCAAGATACAAATCGTTGGTTTGGTATCCTAGAAATAAATAAATAATTCAATAACAAAGCACCATCGATATAACTCACAGCGGAATAGTAAAGTATAATAAAATATCTTGTCACCAGGCTTTCAAGGTTTCTATGCTACATATCACATCATCGAATGTGTATAGGCTCAATCACGTATAGTTCAATAGCTAGTGTGCAAATCATGCCATAATTGGTATCAGAGCAGATTCAAGGTTCAAGATATCATATCTGGGAGAAAGTTTGGACTTTGTAGGTTATTAGCGAAAGTTTGGTAAATGATTACAAGTTTAATATGTGATGATCATACGCAGTTACTTTAGTACTACTCTAAATGATATAGAGTATGGTACAAGTGTCCAAAAAATCCTAAGGTCTGTTACCTAAGGGATCTTATCTAATATACCCCTACACTATAATCTTTGTAGGCTAATACAATGGATCGAATGTCATATCTAACGGTCGACCATTGCTCCTAAAAACTACTCAATATGTAAGACACTACCCTCTTGGATACTAACTATGGAAAACACTGCCAATAAGCTACTGTGAAAATAAATTCCAACTATTGTCACAACCACTAGGCTACTAGGAATGATTCCCCCTCACTATGTTAGGGAGAAAGAACTCGAAACGCCGACTTGTTGGAATGTCTCATTGTCTGCACAACAAACCGGATTTTTGGACCAGTCAAGATCAGCGAAAACCCGTCCTTTCTAAAACTACTAATGAAAACTACATTTTATTCCACATTGTAATTTTTATTGAGTTCTTAGGAATGGATATTGCTGTCTCTCACATCAGAGTTATGCAACTATAAATTTATAGTATTTGAGTTTGGTATATAATAAAGGACACAATGTAGAATAAATGATTACTCTGGTAAGTTATTGTATTGAAATTCGTACCCTATACATTCAAGCTGCAACGACTCCACCACTATACCCATATTATTAAAGAACTCTACAAATAAAGCCATCTAATAACAAGTAAAATATGGCTGGTTAAGGGCGATCAAATGTGAATATATCTTCAGACTAACACCAACACGTCTTTATTACCATTAGGAGAATCTGAATTGAAAATTTGACATATACGGTATTAATACAAAGTAATAAACATATTAATTTAAAATATTAGAACAATATATAATATAAATAAAGCAGAATCAGGGTCATAGATCACAACCGAATAATATACATCATATATATCATAATAAGATGTAAGTCTACAAAATATCAGTACTGGATCCACATAAATATACACATCACATCCAATATGCTATGTCAGGTACAAAAATCATATGAACAATATACATGACATATTTCCTAGGTGTCAATATACACAATAATGAAGTAAAATGAAACTGTCAAAATAGTTTACTATAGTGCTAGTACAAAAATTCAAAAGTCAACGAGTCCTTGTACCTGTAGAGTCTCGGTTTGACACGAGTATTGTAAAAGAAATGGGTTAGACTATATCTAACAAAATGGTGAGATACTAATATCGTAAATATATGGCCTAGCCATAAAATAAGTCATCCTAAAATTTGCCTAAAACTAATTGATCATAATAAGGCATATCAAAACAAATCTCCATTTCAAAATCCATATCCATATATGACTTAACAATAAAGTAAGCCATAATCAACATATGCTGGAAACCAAATAATCATAATAAGGCATATCAGTCAAAATCACCATTTTATAAATCCATATCAAGTCCCAAATGGACTATCATTCAAATTTTGGTGATAACAATTCAAAATTCTTCAGAGTCAAAAGATACTAAATATCCATCACAAAATCCCTGAAGAACAATCATCACTAATGAAATAATATTGGCAGTCAACTATCATTTTATTACAGGACATGGAGTCTAATGAAACAAAATAGACCTTGCCACATAGTACAATAGTCTAACGAAATAAAATAGACAAACTATACGAATTCACCCAACGAAATGAAATAGGCAAACCTTGTCTAACTGTATACCAAAATAAACTGATAGGTATTAGTCATCTGGTTTATAAACTAATCATGCATGTAACACATGTCCATGAAACAAAAGAGCAGCCACATTACACCATAATAAACTTAAATTCAGTAAAATAGGTCCGCCTACCCAAATCTAAAAACGGTATCGACTCTTAGGTTGGTGGAAAATGAGTTAACTTCTCTCAGGGATCTATCTGCCTAAAATCCGAACACCTTAAGATAATACAACTCTAAATGTAACTCACTTTCACTTTAGTAATCACTAAAATCTAACTAACTCTCCCATACCAAAAATTGAAACTCTAGTACTTACTAAAAGCTAGTAAATTCCACTCAAACTCTATTTAATAAGTTATAATAATAAGCGAAAGAATTGTAAGGAAAATAGCAATCCGACAATTCAATTGTTTATTAAAATTCCTTATTTCATAGAAAAGCACAAAATTCAAATAGAAATCTCGTTAAAATTCCAATTCAAATATAAGAAATGATTTTAAAAATAAATTAGTTTTCACCGTTGCAAATAATAATTTAAAAGTTTATTTTTAAAAGGAATTTTAGAATATAATTCTTTTTATAAACCAAAGGATTTTCTTACTAAGATAAATAAAACACTACTTATAAATTCATGTGTACATAAATATATGAAATTTTAAAATACAACTTCATGAAATAATTATGTAACATAGCATTCAATTTCAATCCATAAAAGAAAAGAGTTTCAACTTTTCATATTCATTTTCAAATATACTTTAAGTGTGTGTAGACTTTATTTTTAAAAGGGACTTAAAACATCAGATAATCATCATCAAAATCCCTTAAATTGTCCATGAATGTGAACACATATCTCACGCAAAATACATTCAAAGTAAGCAAGAATTAAATGTAATAAGAACATAATGAATCAAATTCTCCGAGCACAACATTATGTTAAGAATTCCAAAACTGATACCCTGAATTTGCAAAACTGATACCCAGTTCCTGTAGTGAAGCTGATACTCAGAATTGCAAAATATATGCTCAAAATTGCAAAACTGATACCCAGATTTGCAAAGCCTGTACGTATTTCTTGGATTATTCATATTAACTTAAGATGCATATGTAAAGCTAGCAAATTAACTTAAGATGCATATGTAAAGCTAGCATATCAACTTAAGATGCGTATACAACATTCAATTCATCCACAATGCAACTCTATATGTCATTCCTAAAGGTTTATTATATATATTTTGTAAAATTCAAAACTTTTGTTTGTTATTAAACTCTAATCTAATATATTTTTGTTTTTGTCTAATGCAACAATCATAGCAACCAAAATAGCAAACCATTCAATTCAACTAAACATCAAGATAAAGATATGTGATAATATATCTCACTTACACTAATCAACTCATCCATTTAGCAATTAAACTAGCACAATATATCAGTTTGGAGATATCATTACGACTAGATATAGATGAGTGAGTGTTGTAACTCACTTTAAATCAAAATTGAAGGAATGGGCTGAAGTGGTTAAGCTGAAACAACCAATTTTCCTCTTTTTATCTTATTTCAGTTCTCTTTCTTTAGTTAGTCAAAACCTCAAATAGCCTTTGCAAATTAAAAATTCAAAGATTTAACGACTAATAAAAATGCTAAATTGATTATATGAATAGATAGGTAGGATAACAAGGAGTTTATACCTTTTCAAAGTGAAATTTGTAGATTTTTCTTTGAATTTTTATGAATAAATCTAGGGCTGAAATAAATTTCTCCTTTCACCATTTGTTTTAGATTTTGAAGAAAGAAACGATGGAAATAATGATGTTCAGAAATTGGATTAGGATAGGCTAAGGACTTAGGTTTTAGGATAGGCTATTGGGCTTGAAAATACTAAGGCCCAAATTCATAAAGAATTTAATTGAATTACTCCATTAGCTTAATTACACTTAACAAAGCTTTTTAAAAAATTCTAAACCTAATGAAAGTCAAATTCTCAATTGTTAAATTCATTTCATTAAATTTAAAAGTTTGTTTACAATTTGGAAATTATCTAGTTTATTTAAAATGTTCTTTTAAAAATCAATAATCATTTCTTTATGAAAATTAATTGAATATATTACAAAAAATTTGATTTAGTTCACCAATTAAATCCTTAAATCCAGAATCAATTTTACAACTATTAATAGGTTTATTACTGTCTACATTCGCTTCCACCTCTTGATTATAGTGTTGGCCTCTTATTGCACGCTCTAGGTTATCCTTTTTAACCGTATCACCTGCTTTCGAATTCGTGCATAATAGGACCTTCCGTTGTGCCGAACGCACTTAATTATGCATCCTCGTCAGTGCTACACACCCATCATGCAATATTCTGTGAGTGTTATTTGCGAAAATACATCTCTTTGAGTCGATTACTATATCCTAAATTGGGTGCATAAATATTTACCCAACACCGCCACGACCTAGTGTCCGCTCCTAGAGAAATAGCTTCACCAAAAGTCCCAACGTTCATCTAATTGCCCTTGAATAGGCTCACAACAGTTAACATTATATATATATATATATATATATATATATATATATATATAATTAACTTGGGCTTTAGGCCAAGGTTCAATAAATGCATTTTCATTGCGAACAGTCGACCACTGGGAGTCCAGGGTCGATCGTTCATGAACATAATTCAAGGTTTTCATAGGTTTTAATTATCAATTATTTGTATACTTAATTCAAGTCTTTAACAATATTCGATTAACCCTAATTACAATCTAAGCATCGCTTCGCAATTAAATTTAGAGTTTATTGATTTTGGGTTTTGCATTTCAAGTGAGAAAGGGGTATATACTATTGATGCCAAAAATAAATCAACACCCAAGAATGAGTTGTGGTGAACCTGTAGGACCTAGATCTACCTGATAGTATTGAAAAAAAAGAAAATAGAATAGGGAGTCATAAGATTTTTATAGTGGTTCGAAAATATCTGGCCTATTTCCACTTTATAGTTTTTATTTATTGTTGTTTACAAAGAAGATTACAAGTCACTAGTATGAAGGCTTAAAAAGTTCTATAGTTCAAAACTGCCAGGAGTAGCTGCCTAGGTGACTATTGTGGGGGAGGTAGGAGATGAAGAAATTGCAGAGTCTATGCCAGCAGAGAATCAAATCCCTTTCTAGTTGTAGTAGGGTTTCTATTTTTGTTGAGAAATAGAGGTACAGGGTCTGAAGCCTGCTTGCACTAAAGTCTAGAAGATAGCTCGATGTTGTACTAGTGAGCATGGAGGCCCACTAACTGAGAAAACAACTCGGCGCCGTCCTAAATCGATCTATACATGTTAACCAAAACACGGATCAACATCAAGAAATTAGTTGAATGCACTAGTTCTTTTAAAATCAATGTAAGAGCGGTAGAAATCCCAGATCAGGCAGGTAAAAGATGATGGAAAGGTAAAGAACACATAAGAACTTTTATAGTGTTCGACAATCTCTGGCCTTCATCCACTTTATAGTTTGTTATTAATTGTCTTCTATCTAGATTACAATGAATTATATCATATCTGACCACAATCTAGTGGATCTCAAATTTATAATGATGTTTCTAAAAGGTTTGGGAGATAGAGGAAAGGAAAAGAGAGTGAAGTATTCAATGAAAGAGAGATCTAATCTAGAGTGAAGAGCCAAAGATTAGGGAAGAGATCAAGTAGAAAGACTTCTCTTTGGTTGCATGTAGTTCGGTTTTTATAAAGAAACAGTTGTGTTGGACCAGAAGTTCATTTGGAGAAGAGTCTAAAGATCGGCCCGAAGTTGCGTGAAAAATTATAGAACTTCCTGAGTTAACCAAACATGTCGGTACCGACTTGATCATGTTGGTGTTGACATTTTTCCTTAGTTCAAATCACTTAAAATTTCTTGCACTCTTCTTCAGACTACATTTTATGGCATCCCATGTTGTTTTCAACGGTTGTTTGTTTATTTTGATGATCATTCCTTCATTACTTGATTTATTCTGCCATTTTAGATGTTAGCTCTTTAAATCTTGAAATAAATTGTCCAAAACCCTTGGAAATTACTTAGACACATATGGGAAAGGTAGATCATAACTCATGTGAAATTAGAGTGGAGGAATACAGGGTAAAAACATGTTGCCATCGACATGAACAAGTCGGCACAGACTATTGCCCTTCGATTATTTTAGGTTGAAACTTCTCCGAGTTGTTTCCTTGCATCATCCATGTGTGCTTGCCAATTCTCAAATCGTTTTGTCCTAATTTTAATCTTTTAATTCAAGATGTAATCTGCATTGACTCAAAATGGGTTAACATTTGCATCCAAAGTACGCCTTTCGAATGTAAGGTGTGCTTTGCTCACAAACTAGCTGAGCTCTTCGGCTTTCAGCTAATCTTAATCTTGATGAACCATCTAGTTCCTTCGAATTCTCTTGCAAATAAGAGGCCATTCTAAACTTGTAATAACTATTCACTCTAGTCTCTGCTTAAGTGTTGTTTACACATCATAATCGTTCTGATTTCATTTGAAATTATTACATCACATATCAAAATCGTTCCATGTTTATTCAAGGTTTATCTTTTCACCCTAATTACAAACGTTCAAATCCTTTTATCGAAATTAATTCTATTTCATTCTAAGGTTTGATCTCTTCGAATCATTTCACACTCAATCTAACATGCAATCTCTTCGATTCATTTATCGTTTAAGCTAAGGGGACGATCTCTTTGGATTGTTTACGTTCTAGTTAGGATGTGATCTCTCCATATCATTTGGCTTTCAATCTAGGGTTTTGATCTCTTTGGATCCACTTGCTCTTCGACAAATGAACTCAATTAACCAAGAAAGCCCATCCACTCACTCTTCGATGAGGGGATTTAGTTTTGACACAAGCCCATCCACTCACTCTCTGGCAAGGGAGCTTGCACCCTGCACTCCGATCCTATCTCTCCATACGGGACTTAAAGCGATCAATGCCATACAAGTCCATCCGCTCACTCTCTGGCAAGGGGAATTTCACCCTACACTCCAGTTCAATCTCTTTGGATGGGACTTAAAGCGATTAGTATCGGTCATCACAGTCAATATGGATTTTTCAAAAGCCAAATATCTAAATTAAAGCAAACAAGCAGAAGTCCTAATTATCAGTCCCAGACATCTAACTCAAAGTGTGCTTAGGGACCAATCTAGTACCTGTACACATGTAAGTGGTCCAAAGTTGTTATCGTCCTAAATAGTCATCCTAGATATCCGACTCAGAGCATGCCTAGGGAATAATCTATGCCTCGTACATGTGTAAGCGGTTTGAGCTTACTATTGTCCTAATTATTAAAAGAAAGAAAAGGTGAAGCAAAGGAGTTTAACTTGACTCCTGACCATCCCAATCATGGGATTTCGAGTCTCGGAACAAATCCATGGTTGTTCCTTGATGCATTCACTTCAAATGGTGGTTGCTTTAGCCACACCATTGCTGTTTAGTTCCTCACTTAATGCTATAGTTGATTGTTCTGAACCAGTTCTTCTATCAGATCATGAAGGTGTAGGTACTCGTTCGTTTCATATCCCTACAACTCTTGGAAGATGCAAAACATTTCAAATCTTTTCTCCCTATATGTGGGCTCTCTTCTAGCAGGCTTTTGGTAAAGGATTGCCCTCTAGTGTCAAGATATATCCTCTATGGGGTCTATACTAAACTAGTGTAAGAAGTGAAATTTCACTCCCACCTTTGTTGTTTTGATTTCCCAAAGTCATCACCGGCTCTTCTCTTTTGTTTATCCTTTCTGATTCCTGCTCTAGACAGTCCTCTATCATACATAGCATTAATTTCAGTATCCACTGCTTTGGCATTTTCTTGATGCAAACATCTCTTAGCTTCATTATAGAATTTTGAAAAATCCATCGATGGATCCATTTCTAGTGCAACTTTGAAGATGGTATTACTTGCAACTCCAGACACTACCGCCATTGAGATTATTGATGGGTGCGGCTTAACGACTGCAGCTGCTATTGCATCAAATCTTTTCAAATAGCTTCTTAAGGTCTCTTCGGGACTTTGTTTTACACTTGATATCATCATCATATTCGTCTGTCTTGAGACGTGAACTCTGAACTATCTCGAGAACTTATTCACCAAGTCAGTCCACATGCTTATGGACCCATTCTCCATTTATCTAAAGCACACCTCCACCAAGTTCGTCAAGTATAATGGAAAGCATCGCCCCATTACCTCCTCAGAAGCACCTAAGCCTCTATATGTCGGATGTATCTCATTAGATGAACCATTGGATCCAACTTTTCATCGTACATTTCCAGCGTCGGAATATTGAAATAAAGAGGATTTCTTGTGTTTTGGATATTAGGAGTGATGAATTCCTATTTACATGCATCAAACTCTGGTCTGGAGGTCCACCTCTAACTATTCTCATTACAAATTTAGCAATCTGGTTTTCACTGTCTAATGAAGGTATTCTACAAAGCGATATTCTGCCCCTTGCTCCGGTAGAGGAATTCCGACATATACTCTGGAACGTACTCCTCTTGTTGCACATTAGCGTTCTGGCCTGCCCCTCTGGTTTCATTCTATCCTCTGTTACTGCGGAGAGGTTCTGGCTCATACTACTATGGTCATTGCCCATTCATATTTCTGTTTACATTTCTAGCTCAAGCATTGTCCATTCCTGGCATCCCAATAGTCACACCAACATTCCCTGAGAATAGTTCTCTCGATATCAAGTTGATTTGGATCGACACTGAGTAGTTCTATTTATGGGGGCATTGTTACAGTTTTTCTGATCCAACTCCAGATGTTCCTGCATTTGCTCCTAGAACTTGGTTCTGAATTCGTGCAGCTCTTACTCTTTCTTATTGTCCCATTCTTCGAAAAATTCCTTCAAGCATTTCCTATTGTTGAGTCATTAATCTATCTTGCATCTCCTTCATCATTTTCTCCATCTCTTAAATGGTCACATTGATGGATTGATGAGAATTTAAGGACATCTCCCGGTTGCCCCCATACTTAGTTGGCTTGTTCCAGCCTTAGGACCAGTGTTAGGTCTCTTCATCTTCTCCAAATCTCAGTTTCAAGCTTCAAGTCTTTGGATCTAGCTCTTTGTTTTCAATGAAAGCACTAAATGTTAACCAAAAAATGGATCAACACCTAGAAATCTGTTAAAAGCACCAGTTCTTTTAAAATAGATGCAAAAGCAATAGAAATCCTAGATCAGGCAGGTAAAAGGTAGAAGAAAAGTAAAGAACACACAAGAGTTTTTATAGTGGTTCGGTAATCTCTGGCCTACGTCCACTTTATATTTTGTAATTCATTGTCTTCTCTCTAGACTATAATGAATTATATCATGTTTGACCACAATCTAATGGATTATGCAATGATGTTTCTAAAGAGTTTGAGAGGTAAAGGATAGGAGTGATGAAGAGGGAGAAGTCTCGAATGATAGAGAGATCAAAATCTAGAGTGAGGACTTGGAGGTCAAGGAAGAGATCAAGCAGAAAGATCCATCTTTATTCACATGTAGGTTGGTATTTATGGAGAAATAGTCATGTTATGTCATAATTGACTTAGAGCAGAGTCCAGATATCGGCTCGTTGTCGCGTGAAAAATTGCAAAACTTTCCGATTTAACCAAACATGTCGGTACCGACTTGAACATGTCAGTGCCGACATGTTTCCTTAGTTCAAATCACTTTAAACTTTCTTGCACTCTTCTTCTCACTTCATTTTGTGGTGTCCCATGGCATTTCCATCAATTGTTGGTTGATGTTATCCCGCCTTTTGGTCAAGGCCAGGATATCAACAAATCGGCTAAAAAGGTTCTCTGGATATCAACAATTCGGATTTCAAGATATCGTTGGAACGGGACCCCCCGATGGATCTTGAGGAGTTATATCATGAAGTAGAAAGGTTTTTAAGGTAGAAATATGCACAAGTTGAGTGAGAAGGGAGAGAGGCTGAAGCTTATGCAGTAAGGGGTGGAGATCTACCTAGGGAAGATCCAAAAAAAGATGATAAAGGAAAAAGGAAAACGAGTGATAATGGTGATACTTCAAAAAGGCCATGGAGGAATTCAAAGTTTACTTCCTACACGGATTTGACTGAAACTATGGAAAGGATTTACTTGGATACTCGAGGGCGCCTCCAGTATCAAAGGCTGGCAAGAAGGGAACCTTCTGAATACGAGCGGGCATTGGGAAAGCATTGCATATTTCATGAGCTGAATGGGCATAACACGAATGACTGCATACATTTGAAGGATATCGTTGAGGAGCATATAAAGAATGGTCATCTACAACAATATGTAAGGAATCGAGCTGTGGCAGTGGAACAGGAGTGACCACCGCCCACCTCAAACGAGGATGGAACTGGATCTAGGAATCGTCGGCTTGTCATCAACTAACTGGATTTATGACTTTGAATAATTAATAGAACTCGAAGTAACATGGAGAAGTCACTTACACATGTATGGGATCGAGGACTGTCCCTAGGCATGGTCTGAGACGATGATAAACCATGTTGCTCAAGTCTATGAAATCTTGTTTTTCTTTTTGTATTTTCTGAAAGCTTTGGTTTCTCCCTTGGATGTACAGACATTTATTTGGCTTTCCCCGACTGTAAAAACTTTTAAGATTGGATTTGCCTTATTGTAACAAATAATACAAGTCTCGCGGTCATGGTTCTGGCTAGAGAGACGAGGTAGTGATAGCAGATTATGATTCCCTTTGTCGAAGAGCGATGGAATGGGATTGAACACTATATAAAAGACTTCGATCAGAGAGCTGGGGCCGGAGAATATAAAAGTCCTCGACCGGAGAGCCGAGACCAGAGAACATAATAGCCCTCGGCCGGAGAGCCGAGGCGGGAGAATATAAAAGTCCTTGACCAGAGAGTCGAGGTCGGAGAACATACAAGCCCTTGACCGGAGAGTCAAGGCCAGAACAAGATAATGCAACCCGGAGAGGCCATGGATTCAGATTTTGGTTTGGGATAAATGGACCCAGAGCGGTCTGAAATCGGCAAAGGGCCCGGTGCGGTCCCAGATTTGGATATCAACTTAGAAAGGTCATGGATTTGGTTATTGGTCATTAGATATGGATAGATTAAAGCTCGGTTGACGGATTTGGATAGCCATGTAGTTTGCTAAGGTTGTGGTCACTGGACTTCGAATTGGACATTGACTCGGAGCGGTCGCGGACTTGGATATGGCTACAGCACTTGGATAGGATAGCTTGGTAGTAAATTGGATTATGGATCAGATGATATGGCTATGGATTGAGTATGGACTTCGGATGTTGGATTCAGAGCTATTCAAAACAGGCCTGCTTACCAAAAGGCATGTTTTGAGGGGTAAATGTTATCCCGCCTTTTGGTTAAGGCTGGGATATCCACAAATAGGCTAAAAAGGATGGGAATCAGTATTAAAGATTGATTGGAAACAAGGCTCCGATCGATTTCGTCGAAATTTGACCGAGCTCCAATCAAGACAACATCGATTGGTAATGATGAACAAGGCTAGAAAAGGCTACATTTCAAATTTCAAGTCAATCGGAGTTCATATGCTTAAGATATGATCGATGCAAATCAGGCAATTCGTATCCATCAGATCACCTTCTTCATATCGTTTTCTTTCGAATCGATCAAGGAAAACTAACATTGTTTGTATCCATCAAGAATGCTCCACTTCGTATAGGTCCGAGCACATCGTACTTCACGTCCATCGTCACCAGCTAATTCATATCCATAGGAAATTATCACTTCGTGTCGATCATTCCATGCAATTCGTATCGATCTACCCATTCACGTATTTCGTATCGATCGGCCATTGATCGATACGAAGAACACATAATGGATCGATATGAATGCCATCCCTTTTCGATCGATACAAAAAGGCTATTGAATTGTCAATAAAATGTAAGCATTCCAGGATCGATACAAAGAATGGAGTACATTAGGTCGATACGAACGAGACTGTGTTCAAGAGGAAGACTCGGCCACTCGGCATAAAAAGTGGATCGATCCTAAAAGATAGCGCCGCGTCACCTAGCAAGCATGTGCCTGGAAGCGATGCGAATGAATCGATTCGAATGAATCGATACGTATTGGACAACACATTGGAAATCCAAACTTGCATCGATCATATCTCACAATCTACATGTCCAAATGCTACCAAATTTTCAAAGGAGCTTGCGTACAACCCCAAGAATGTCCATGCTCGATCTCGACTCGATTGGGCAAGATCTTGATCGATACGAATTCCATTCATATCGATCATGGATCGAGTCGAAATCGCTCGGGATCGATCACGTGGGCCTAACCACGTGAGAGAAGGAGTCCTTCGAGATCTGGCGGGATATTCGTAGTCTACACCTATAAATAGCAGTCCAAGAGCTTCAGAAAAGGGATCTTCTAGTTCTTTTACGCCGTTATTCTACCGAACTCCATTGTAACTCAATTATTATCAATTGTACTCTTGTAACCAACGAGTGATAATGAATAAAACAGCAACTCTTCAAAGTGGACATAGGACGGAGATAGCCGAACCACTATAAACCTTGTGTCTTTGCTGCATTCCTTTTAACTTTCTAAGTGTGATTCATATTTATATGCTCTACACATTTGCTATCTGTGATCTGTGATTGTAAATGGGTGCTTTCATCGGCAACTGGGTGTCTGTGACCAATTTTGGCACAAAAAGTTGATTTTGATGATCGTTCCTTCATCGCTTGATTTCTTCTGCCATTCTAGTTGATAACTCTTTAACACTTGAATTAGGTCATCCAAAACTCTTGAAAATCATTTTGACACATATAGGAAAGGTTGATCATAACTCTCGTGAAGTTGCAATAGAGGAATATGAGGAAAAAACATGTTGTTACTGACATGAACAAGTTGGCACTGACTTGTGCATTTTGATTATTTTGGGGTTGAAACTTCTCGGAGTTGTTTCCTTGCTTCAATTTAACTGTGCTTGCCAATTCTCAAGTCATTTTGTCCTTGTTTTAATCTTCTAATTCGACTTGTAATCTGTTTTGACTCAAAAGCGAGTTAAAAGTACCGATCTGATTTCTTCATCAAAGTTGAGCTATTTTACTTGCTTAGCTCTTCCATCTTCTTCTTGTTTCCTTTCTAGGCCCTTTCCATCGAATTTTAGTTGATTCTAGTGATCTCTAACAACATTTGAATTATTCTGCTTTCCTTGATTTCCCCTAATCAACCTTGGGATTACTTGTCCAAACATAAGGAAAACTACTTGATCACGAGTAATTGGAGTATATGTGAAGCATTTGAAGTATATGTACCTCTAGAAGGGGGGAAACAACTCATTGTCGATCTATATAGTTTAGTACCGAGTTAAGCCCTTTGCTCCATTTGCATTGAATTTTTTCCAGTTGCTTCTCTGCCTCCTCTGGGTATACTTCCATGTTCTCGAGTTGTTTTGTCTTTGTCTTGTAGTTCTAATTTTCATTAACTTATGCTTGGTTAAAACCCAATTAACACTTTCCCCCAAGAGTATGCTTTCATTGAAAATGAAGCATGCTCTGGATCGAGACAAGTCGTAGACGGCTATCTTTCAAATTCTTGTTGATATTCGAATATCGTCTCGAAACGTTGCTTTTGCTTGGATAGATTTTCCTTTAACTGTTTGGCTTAGTTACAATTAAAATTCCAATCCTTTGCATTGGGGATGTGGTCTACGCTTTGGAGATCACTTCTAGTCTAAGATGAGCATGACATTCCTCTGCCATGCTTTCTGGAAGATTCAAGAGGAGAAAAATCACCCAGTACTGAGTTATTTTACTCGGTACATATCCATTTTGTTTTCGGCTAACCTATTTAAGTCTAGGACTTAGAATTGTTTTCGTAGTTCTCGTTTCCTATTTTCTCTTTTCACCTTAGCCTTCCTGCCTTCACCTGAGTCTCTCAAGCACTAATCCAAATTTCACACACCGCCGACTTCTCTAATGATGCCGCAATTGCCGTTGACCTACCACTACAATCCTTAATCCTCCAGCTCTGCTACCTCGCTCACCGCCGCCATTTTTGGTTATAATTCATATCGAGCCCGAGAATTCTGAAACCCAATCTACGCATCGCCGAGTTAAGTTTGGCGATTGATTATATCATGAAGATGGCGATGGAGGCATGGTTGATTGCAGTTGAGAGGCGATGGTTGAAACTTAAGGTGCACTTGAATACGAGATTTGCCTTATATGTATGCATGTCATTCCAGAGACATTTCAGGTTTTCAAGATTCAGCTATGTTCTGTCAGAATTCGTCTGAATCCCGATCGACATTTGAGTTCCAGTATGATGACTTGTTCCTAGATCAGTCATACTGGATGATTCCATTGCCTTGCTTTTCCTATTTCTACACCTTTAGTGTTCCTAAAAAGAAAGGCTTTCCTCAACGCTCTAGACAGCAGTACCGTTATTGATTTCTCATCAATAATGGGTAAGTCACAAAATGTAATCTCAAAGTACGACGTGGCTCATTTTTCTTACATGAGTGAACTATCTATATGGGATGGTCAATTCGTGGTGTATGGGACACAGACTAACACTGCGTAGATTAACACCTTTCATTTGCCCTGGTCGACACTCAGAATCAGATTGGTCAACACACATCAACATCCATCCATTGGTCACATGGGTTTATTGTTCAAAATAAAACATATCTGACCGTGTTGAACGCCAAGTTTTATTGTTTGGAATGACGCATCGATCACCGCGTCTTAAGCCTGGTGAAGGCACATCCACTCCTCTTGAAGTTGGTTCTTCTATAGCTCAGGCTTCCCCATCCATCCCTACTAGATCAAGCCATCCTGTAAACCCCGAATCCCAAGGCAAAAATCCCAGTCGTGCCGATAGTAGGTTAACTTCCTTCGGGTCTAAGGATTCTAAGAAATCCGCTAGAACAGATGCCTTCAATTTTGTCTTCAATATAGTATTCTTGAGGAGGACGTTCATCTCTGAACGAGAGCTGAGTTTTCTTACAATCCACCACCATATTTCACAGCCTGCGACCAATACATGTGCTAGGGTGGTTCTGTCTCCCCATTCAATCCTTTCCTCTTGATGGTGCTACGAGAACTCATACTAGTTGCATCCCCAAGTCCACCCAAATGGGTATTCTCTTCTGAGTTCGCTTTACATCCTCTTTATGAACCAATTCAACTAATCCCAAGATTCAACGATTACACATCTTCTACAATTCAAGAGAAGGGAAGGATTCCTTGTCCTACATAATATTCGAAGTAGGGAAGGAATGCAAGGTTATTGTAAAGCTCCGCAATAAGTGTTCTTACTTCAAGGATGAATATTTCTTCGTGCAATGTCCGCACAATTTCAACTGGCTCTGGCTATTTGGATGTACACCTCTTTTCCCTTGATTCTCTCATGACAGAATTTATTAGTTTTTAACTTGATATTGTTTCTATGTAGGCATTCTGGCTTAAGATGAAAGCATTGAGCATAGCACAAAACTAAAAACCTCAAAGACAGTTAGATCCAATTAAAGCACCTTCTGATTCTTTTTAACAAATGAAAATCTATGGTGGTGTGGTCTGCTTCGACCCTACAGATTTGTTGTCGCTGAGTCTCCAATGCAGCGCGACTCTAGAGCTCATACTTGTTCTTCTACCCCTACTCGCAACTCCGACAAATATTTTGAAGGAGAATTTGAGCATCAATCTACGGAGGTAGACAGAGAGGAGACCCTTGAGAGAGAAACTGAAAAGCCCATAGGAGGTAATGTCCAAAGAAGCGGGTCGAAGTAGTCAAAATTCCCTTAATTCTAGAGGGAGATAAACAAGCCGAAAGGAGAGAGTGAAAAGTGCTGATGGTTGAAGAGGAGGAAGAAGATGCTGATGATAGTGATAACGACTATTATGCTAGTGAAGAAGGGGATGAATCATTCGGTGAATCACCCAGCTTGAGTCCTATTCTGCCTTGCTCACCCTTTTTGGAGCATATGGTCGCTGAAACTTCTGAGGCTACTGGGGACAAAGTTGTGATGCCCTTAGGAGAGGATACAACTTGATCTTGCCCTATTAGCGATGTTTTCACTGGCCTAAGTGATAATGAGGAGATCAACTCCATCGTTAGCGACATTCTGGGGGGTGCTGGTTCTGTCTTCACGCTTTCACTAGGAGGCTTTGTATGCAAAGGTGGAGAGACCCCCACTTTGATTCCTTTCCAATACAGTTAGTAGAGTACTTAGAGGGTTATTGATACCACAAGCTTCACTAGGATCATGGACACTCATTCTCGTATTGAATCTTACTTTGTAATTCCAACATTAATAACATTTTGTCCCTTGTTTTAGGTTCCGTGGGCAATGTTATTATCAGAAGATCACATGCCATGCCAGTTCTTATCGAGCTCAGACTCTAGACCCTACCCCGTCTCGTCGCTATGAAACCAATTATGAGAGGCGGAGACGGAATGACTATAAGGCCGAAGAAGCTCGCAAGGCCGATAGGGAGAAGGATAGAGGAAAGAGAAAGAAAGAAAAATGAGAGGCTGAGGCCAAGCTACCTCAAGATGCACCCAAACATCATAGAGATTCCTCAGAGCAACAAGGGCCTTTTTATGCTGATGTTTCGTTTCGTACGTAGGCCCAAACCTCTTCAACTCAATAAATTTCGACCTCCCAAGCCCTAGTGGTTACTGCTCCACCTGCCCCCAAGGGAGTCTTTGCTCGTTCACTTACTCTTCCGCTCGGTCCTCTATACTTGTAGGCTGCATTCTCACATCTTTTTTTGCATGGTGTCAAGTTTGATCAAAATATCTTAGACACGCTGAAAGAGGTGGTAATGCAAATGTTAAAGAACATCTAGTGGGGTGTTGATGAAAGGTACAAGTAAAAGAAACTATGTGTTGCATTTTCTAAAGTAAACAGGATTAACTATACCACTATTCAATCCTTCAAATCCAAGAGAGCTTCCTAGAAGCGGATGGTTAAGGAACGAGAGGATGATTTATTCAAAGTCACCAGAGAGAGACCTCATGTAAGACCCCCACTTCTACACCCGTACTACTCAGGAGTAATACTAAGTAATAATGTCTAGTAATATGGAGAATGAAGCACACATGTGAATATTCCCTTGGACCAACACCGGTACGTATTTCAATCATGCATTACTTACTATTTTTTTACTCGGTTTTAGTACAAAGCAACAAACTTCAATTACATCAACAACTACTAAATAAAATGAGGCTACAAAATGAGTAGGGAATGTATCATCCTAGTCCTATATTAGCCTCCATAAAAGTCCATAACCAACTCCAACATCACCAAGTAATTGCATGAGAAGCCTCTCGGACTGACCCGAGTACTACAAAGAACACATAGATCAGTCTGTGCCTGTTAATCGACAGAATCTCTATCGAATTAGAAAACCGTTGAAAAATTTCATAATTAAAATAACTGCAAGCGCACGGCGTACTATCATAGTACATGGAGAATATGGGTCGATCCGTAGGGAATTGTTAGAGTTTAAAAATCTATTCAATCAAATTAGACCAAATGAAGAAGAAATTGTTAACTAGAAACAAAATGAAGCTAGAACTAGAATTAAAATGTGATTAAAAAACCTATTGAAAAAGTGCACAATTTAGGGATAAATCTACTCTCGTATTTTTTTAAATCAACAAACAATAATTTATGATCTGTAGCTTTGATATTAAGTGAAATAATTATTGTATTTATCATAAGTATGGTTTGTTTTGTTATTAATTAACATAACTCAAACTATCAAACTTTAATACAACAATTATACCCCTTATAATTCTCATGAAAATGAAGCCAGAGCAAAAGCTATTTTAAGTATGATCTACTTACTATTGTAACTAGTAATATAGATCATCAAATTATTGAAGAAGAGAAACAAAAAGAATGAACTCACCTTGTCGGAATCAGATGAAGCTCAAACTGCACAAGAGGATCGGCAAAGTTCATCGGGAGGAAACCCAAATACAAGCTATCAGGTGCCATGAATGTGAAGAAGATGAGAACTGATAAAAGTATAAGTGGAAATGTAAGTAGTTGTAGTTATGCAAGACATATTTGTATTATTCCCATACGGCTTGTTGTAATGGGCTAAACCGAACTTGGGCTGTATATGCCCTTAATAAAATCTTACCCATTTACAAAAAATAATAATAATTAGCAAATGATTATGTAAATTGTGTTTATGTTGAAACAGAATAGTTCATTTACATAAGCAATATAAGCTATCAAACCCACTTGTACAAATTTACGTCAAAATTTACTTCATGAAGCACAAATCAAATGAGATCATAAACCATAGAAATGTTGAAATTACATAATATTTGAGAGCTTCATTACCCCTAAATTGAAGGGGGTTAGCTACTCATTTGTGGCATTAAAGCAACACAAATAAATTTCAACATTAAAAAGAGAAAAAAATAGAAAACAAGCAAAGAAAGCAAAAGAGATTAGCTACTAAATTCTTGCATAAAAATATAAACTACACTACTTGCATGAATGTAAATCTAAGCTATGAACATAAAAAGAAAGAGAGCATAGAAATAAACATTAACAATAAAACAAAGAAAACCATGTAGAAAAGAGAGAAAAAAAGAGGCTTGGAAGCCATTTTTATTTCACTTTGATTTTTGTTTACAACTTGCTAATTTCCTAAGTAAACATATATGAGAGTAGAAGATATGTTCATGTACATAAGAGGGCTATTTACACATGCATAAAACCCTAATTCTCTTTTTAGGGAGCTTCCCAAAATACCCTTGAGGTAGTGTGGCCACAAAGTAATCATTAACATCCAATAATCCCCTACTTAAATGTACATGAAGCTTTAATGACCTTTTAGCATGTGCTTAGCTCCTAATTGAAAATAAAGGTAAGTGGGTGGGGTCCTCCATGATCTTGAACTTGAATTATTTCCTCTTCATTCTTTTGTATTTCCTTGTGCATACATATATCATCATGAATCCCTCTTCCATATGCATCAAAATATCCCATAAAAATAATAAAAATTATCCAAGTAAAAATTCTTACATTGACACATGCACAAAAATGATCGTTTTGCCCCTGAATGAAAATGAAAATATGATGGTTTGAAAATAATTGAATTTTGGTTTAAACATGTTAAAATTCCCAAATATGATGTTTATTTAAATAAAAAGAGATAGAATATGGATGTAAATATATGCACATTTACGTGCTCATCAAATACCTCCACACATATCTTTTTATTCGTCCTCGGATAAAGGTAAACTAAGATAACTCCGTTTTTGTAGCGAGCATGATTGCATTGAGAGTATGCAACAAGCCTTTAAACCTTTGGAAGTCCCCAGACGGACAAGTGCTGTCTCATGAGGGTTTTCAGCGGATACTACCCACAAAATCCAAATGCAAAGTGAAAACAAAATGCATGATTTATTTAGAAAGAGATGAATGCGAGTTTTTGAAAATATTTACAAATGAAAGGTTTACTTTTAAATATACACAAATAAGTCAAATATAAGTTTTGGTCATTGTCTTGAAAATTTAAGCCATTTACTCATAAAAATTTCCAATAAAAATCAAGTTATCATAACAGATAGACCATAGTTTGGCTAGTTGTTTCGGTTGATAACACAATGTAATTATGAAATGGATCCTTAATTGATTATCAAAGTTGATTAAAGTGCTATTTTCATTTCCTTTCAATAACAAGTTAAAATGGTGCTTAGATTTCAATTGCTTACTCTCTCTTATTTGAAAATTTTATTGATATTAACAATATTTATATATGCCTAACTCAGGTAAATTGAGGCCAGATATATTACCCATGCCCTACCTTTCGGGCTTATGTGGAGCGTGGCGAGTGAACATACGAATGCGAACACCTATCGACTATAGGCATTATTAATAAAAGAATTTATATATACATACACTAGCTCAGATAAACTGAGGCCAGATATACTGATCATGCACTGCCTTTCGGGTTTTTGTGAGAAAGGTACAGAGCATGGCGAGTGTACACACAAGTGAGTACACCTGTCGACCATAGGTGTTAATAGAAAATATTTACATATATACAAATGTTTTGTTTTTCTTATAATTTTTTTTTGAGAATTTTTTTAGAAAGAGAGAGCTTTGCAAAATCATCTTAGCACTATTTAACTTAGAAGATAAAAATGTTATATCATTTACTTTTAATTTACCACTTTTTTAAACAAAATTTTTTCAGTTAGAACATACTTCATAATTAACACATATGATCCTTCCTATATACTAGTTAGACCATTGTTATTTGTAATCAAACTTCAATTTTTTTTTATTAAGATAAATAAATTTTCAAAAATTCAATTTTATTAACCAAAACTTATACTTATCCGATAATGTTTCTTCAAAAATAATTCAAAATGCTAAAAAGAAAAAGTTTTTGGGATTTAGGAATTTTGATTATTTTTTTTAGATAAAGGAAAAACGAAAATTCAAAAATGCCATGGAAAAAGAAAAATGAAAATGAGACTCTCCCCCACACTTAATTTTGACTGTGTCCCTACGGTCAATGCATGATATAATGAGTGTAATGGGAAAAATTATGTACATATTTACAAAAGAGGGTTAACATTCTTGCTAGACGTAGCTTGGCTCACGGAGGATCATGAGCTCCTCCTCTTGGTTACTTGGCAATTCCAAGAAAGGTTTCAAACGATGACTGATGACTTTGAAAATCGATCCATCCCTAGGGTTTTCTATTTCTACGGCACCATGTTGAAAGACAGTTCGAACCACAAATGGTCTGGTCCATCATGATTTAAGTTTCTCGGGGAATAAATGAAGTCGTGAGTCATACAAAAGAACTTTCTGGTTAAGCGAAAACCTTTTTCTTAGGATTGACTTGTCATGAAAAACTTTTGTTCTTTTTTTGTAAATTTTCTCATTTTCATACGCGTCGTTCCTAAGTTCTTCTAGTTCGTTGAGTTGCAATTTTTGGTTTTTTCCAGCTTTCTCGAGTTCAAAGTTTATGTTTTTTATTTCCCATAATGCTTTGTGTTCGATTTCAATGGGTAAATGGCAAGCTTTATCGTAAACTAAACGGAATAGGGACATCCCCAGGTTAGTTTTAAAAGCGGTATGATAAGCCCAAAGCGTGTCGGTCAATTTCTAAGACCAATCTTTTCGATTTTTGTTAACATTTTTCTCCAAAATTTGATTTATTTATCGATTTGAAGCTTCAAGTTGGCCATAACTCTGAGGATGATACGAAGTGGACAACTTGTGGGTTATCGAGTATTTTTTCATTAAAGTTTCAAAAGAACTGTTGCAAAAATGGGTCCCGTTATCATTGATTATTGTGCGAGGTGTGCCAAACCTTTAAAAGATGTATTCTTTGAGAAATTTCACAACAATTCTATGGTCGTTGGTTTTAATAGGAATGGCTTTGACCCATTTTGAGACGTAATCGACAGCGAGAAGGATATACAAGTTTCCAAGAGAATTGGAAAAAGGTCCCATAAAGTCGATACCCTAAACATCAAAAATTTCGATCGTAAGAATGGGGTTTAGAGCATCATATTTCATCGAGAAATTCGTCCAAGCATTTGACATCGATCGCAAGTTTTACAAAATTCAAACGAGTCTTTGAAAAGTGAAAGCCAATAGAAACCACACTGAAGCACCTTTTCCGTGGTTTTTCAAGGAACGAAATGTCCACCGCACGCTTGATCGTGGCAAAACGAAAGAACACACTCGATCTCATTATCCGGAATGCAACGTCGGATGATTTGGTCGGGGCAATTTTTGAACAAGTATGGATCGTTCCAATAGAAATATTTCACTTGGGACATGAATTTGAATTTTCTTGTTTGGACCAAGATGAGGGAGTATCTTTAGTGATTAAGTAGTTCACTATATCAGCATACCATGGATCGATAGAAATCGAAAGAAGTTGTTCATCAGAGAAGTTTTCACTGATTAGCAAAGAAGATGGTGTATTCAAAAGACGAGACAATTGATTGGCCATGACATTATCGGATCCTTTTTATTTTTAATTGTAAGGTCAAATTCTTGAGCGAAGAGATATCGAAGCGCAGAATGGTATATGTACACAGTAATTGTAGGATCTAGATTAACCCTAGAGGGAGGGAGGGTGAATAGGGTTATAGCAAATTTTCTTGAATTAAACGCAAAAACAAAATGCAGAAAAGTAAATATGCTGAAAAGTAAATCACACCCAAAATTTACCCATCTTCGGCAACCCCTGCCTACTGCTGCATTCCCAGATTTCTATTAGAATTAAACAGTCTCCCGCTTACAAACACTCTAACAGACTCGCAAACCCTGCTACCGCCTATAGAGTTTTGCAAACTCGCAAACCCTGCTTACTAAACTAATCCTAACTAGACAATCTGACACAACCTAAATCCTAGGTGGTGATTTACCAAGATTTGATTCGAAAAAAAAATACAGACTTCAAAAAAAAATTAAGAGCAAAAATAAGTAAAAGCTTGAGTACACATTTTCCCTTAAGCAAAACAACCCGACCCAAAAATAAACAAAGCACGGCCACTTCCCTCTTTTGTTTTCTGATGCAATTTTAGGGTTCTGAAAAAAATGGCGGCTTTGTCTTTGTTGCTCAAAATTAGGGCTTTCTCAAATTCGATTCTCTGGTTTGTGTGTTGTCTTGCTCGACCGAGTGTATTGCTCGCTGCTTCTCTGTTGATCGACTGCTTGCCTCAAGATTGCGAATTGCCTTGGTAAGTTGTTCGTACCTTTTGCTTTGTCAGGATTTAATTTGGATTTATTGATTGTCCTTGTTTTCTCCACGCACACAGCCGATGATGAACATTTGGGTTTGAATTTTTATCAATTAGACACTTTCCTGATTCTTGCTTTCCTGATATCTTTACGACTTGATGCGCACGGCTTTGATTTTGCAGCGTTTGATTTTTCTTGAGTCCTACGACAACAATCTTTCCTATTTTGATTTGCTTTGACTATTTCAAAGATACGCACTTGAATTTTTTATACACTATACGTTCACGAATTCGATTTCTCTGGCATCAACTTTACTACACCTGGACTTTGGCACTTGACTTTTTAAACATGAATTTTATCACTTGACTTCGATTTTGTTTAACATTTTGACCTCGGTCAATTATTGTTTTCGTGAGTTTCCTTGTTGACTTCTGTATGCTTCCATGATTTCGACTATAGCTTGTTTATTGCTTTCGACTTTACTGTGAATTATGGCTTTGATTTTCTGATGATGTTGATTTCACTGTGACCTTGCTTTGTTCAATGTGACTTTGGTTTTTTATATTGTTCGAACTTGTTCATGTGGTTTCATGGTAGCATTTGGTATTGCTTCGACCACTGTCTTGCATTCACTCCAAATATTGTTGATGCTGGGTTGTATTGAGCTCGACATGCTTCATGTTGCCTTCATGTGCTGTTGACATGTGCATTTGTCACTTGCACATTGCTGCTTGTTGCACTTGTGTACTTCATATACATGTGTGTCTGTGCTTGTTGTAGTTTGGTTATTTGTGTACATACTTTGTCGAATTCATTTGCATTGTGTTGTTTGGTGATTGCTTTGCTATTGCATATTTGATGTGTGGTCAGACCAGGTGTATTTGATAGCCTTGGTCTTTGTTGTTGTATCTGGACTTGTACCTTTGATCATTCACTGGTGCCTTGTATCAATGCTCAGCCATGTTGCATACATGTTTTCCTGTGTTTATGCTTTCATGCATTGTTGAGTTTGTGGTCATCCTGCTTTGCCTGGATTGTGTACATTTGTGCACTTGTTTGCTCATGAACATATGATGGCATTTGGTCTAAACTTGAGTTCTTGTTTGATTGTATCTTGGCCCTTTGTTGTTTGGTTGATGTGCATGTCACTGTTGCATTACTGACTTCAGATTTGGTTATCTACTTTGGCTTTGATCTGTTGGAGTTGCAGTATTGTTTTGCTAGTCTTGTTGTCATTGATGCATCCTTTATTGTTACTTTGAGACTTTATACATCATTTTGAAAAACTGGATGCTTTGTCCTGCACTTGTATTCATGTTGCAGTGACATTTGTTCTGGTTTGAGCTTCTGTTTCACTAGTATTAGTGATGTTGCAACTGGTTTGGGCCTGATTTTGTTTTAGCATACTTGGTGGTCATTTTGTACTTCTGGTCTTTGTTTGGTTCTTGATCATTTCATGTTGATTTTTGAAATTTCACTTGAGTTGAATCCAGTTTCAAAACTCGGGTTTGACCTTGTGCTCGTGTCGTGATTTTATTTATATTGCACCTGAGCTTAACCCGTCCTTTTATTTTGGGTTTGACCTTGTGCTCACCTGTCCCTGTAACATTATCAAGTGTATATCGGTGTGCACGGCCCTGTGGCATGTACAGTGATACACTGTGCATGTCACATTGTTAGTGTATGATGAATTCAAATGTAAATGATGACGAACAACCCAAATAACTGAGGCAGATAATATTTTCAAAATCCATCTTTTATTTTATATTGCAAAAATATTTCTTTTTCAAGTTTACTGCGTTAGTGAATATTTTTGCAGATTGCTCAGATGCTGGATTCTAACTGGAATGAAGTTGAAGATGAACTACGAGTGTGAGTGATATGTAGTGAGGAATTTATGTAAATATGAAATTGTGATGTATTGTAAACAAAAATGTATATGTATAGTGAGAGCTTGAATTTGTACTATTCAAAATGTAATAAATATTTGTTTGAGTCAAATTTCTGTTTGAATTCAAATTCTGTGTATTTAATTTTATTCAGCAAATATTTATTTAATCTATGAAAATTAAAATAGTACATTAACAAATACATTTAAACAAATGTATATATGTTTATTATCATCAAACAAAAAATCATATAAGCGCATATTCAACAATCTCCCCCTTTTAATGATAACAAACATATATTTAAGATTTTGACTGTGTTAAATGTATTTGGTCAATGAAATACTCTAATTGCTCCCCCTATTTAAATGCTTCCTCTCTACACGATGCTCCCCCTACATATATGCATACAAATAGAAATATACAAATGAGCCTAGATGCAAATGAAAAATTATTTGAACTTTGCTTGATTTTATTTGACAAAATCTTAACTTTTCTCTCCCCCTTTTATTATCAGCAAAAGAATAACAGTGTTAGAGAAAATAGAGATAAAGTGATCGATATTAATCCAACATTTAAACTCAATTTGAATATAAATATTAATCTTCAATAAAAATCAAACAAAAATCATAACTACCCTCGTTAGGCGCATATTCCACTTTCAGAAGTAATGAAAATGATGTCATCATATAAAACCATACAGTTGTATCTGTTTGTGGTACATTTATATCAGAAATTTGAATATCTACTAATCATGCATAACTGTTAGGACTTTTAAATGAGATTAGTAGTATTCCAATTTAATTTTAAAAATGAATTCAAGTATCTTCTAATCACGCATAACCGTGAGGACTTTTAAATGGGACCAGAATCAACTTGTTTATTTAATAAATCAATTTTGATATGCGTTCCATACATGCATAACCGTAAGGACTTTTAAATGAGCATGGAAGCACATAACAAATTCCAAGTAATTCACCCATGCATAACCGTAAGGACTTTTAAATGAGAGTGAATACTTTGGAATTTATTTATTTTACTAAAATGTAAAATGAAAAACAAATGATCCCTGATTATAGTACCACATATCGACAAACTATATTAAATTTTTGATAAACAATGGTCAATAGAAATATGATAGATATAGAAATCGTAATGGAATCTTTACCCAACAATTTATAACTCTTGTTTGAATTCCTAAAGAAATTTTCCAAATATACTGTCTTGAGTAATGTATTATAAATATCAACACTTATCACCTTTTCAATCACTATTTATCTTTTTGATAATTAGTAGGGAGTCGGATTAGTCAAAATTTGTCATTTAAAATCAAATAATTTTTTCAACATGACTAATCTGAAAATATGGTCAAAAATGATTTTCCCGAAGGGGTTATATGAGGAAAAATTTCTGCTATTTGAAAATTATTTGTAATGAAAAATATACAGATATTTTCTTTGAAAAACGATGCAGTTACTAAATGTCTCACCATAAATCACGTTCAACTAGTAAGTTTTCTGTCAACTAAATTACCAGTATAATCTGCATCTGAATTTCTCTTTCACTTCAAACCATCACTAATTAAATTTGATAGACCAGACCATGAAGTGTGCATAAAAACTCAAACTCAATTTTTAACAGCATTCTTGAATTTGAATTGAAGTCGTGTAAATAATCAGAAACTGTGAATATAGAGTTAGCCGTATTATAACCTAATGTATTATCATCCAACAAAACACTATGTTTAATCCAAACGTATATGTATGAAGTAATTCAAAGAATAGTGTTTTTGGCATAAATATAATTGGCCAACTATGTTAAACAAGTCAGAATCAAAAAATCATCATCTCTTTATCATCACATTATTGGCTGATTTAATTCAGAATACGGTGCAGATTATCACATTTAATATATCGATCAAATAAATATACCTTCACCTGTTTTACCTTTACGATAATTTTTCGTGGTTGCCCATTGTGATTCTATCACCTTTGTACTAGGCTAAGGAACTTTGTTTTGTTGCCCGTTGTGTTTCTGGAACAGCCAAAATCCAGAGAACACTGTTGTTGTTCCTTAGCCTGCCACCATACCTACACGATGAAAGATTTTTGTGACCTATTTGTTTTTATAGGCCCATGATTGTTAGTGGCAGAATATTTTGAAAGATAATTTTGAGGAGACCTAAAACTATTTATATATGTTCATTTCGGCACCCAGATTTGTTTTGTCCTTTCATTCTTGTTCCAATAGACATGAAATTTGTTTGTAGAATTCTTAGGAGCCCAAACTTGTATAAATTTTGTGTTCTTGTTCCTATGACTACAATTTTCAACACGATGTCCAATTATTTCACATCTAGCAAAGACACTCTTACCTTTTACATTATCATCAGCTTGTGTTTTCCCAAAGCCTAGTCCTTTTCTGTTGTTAGCAAAAATTTGATTTCCCAATAGCATGTTGAATGATTTTTCTCCTCTTGAAAAGTTATTCAGAGATTTCTCCAGATTTTGGACTTTGGTTTTTAGTGTTGTGTTTTCAGTTACAAGTGAGGTGCATCTATTTATAAAATCCTTTTTCCTAGTGTCAATGGTTTCCTTAAGACCCAAGTTTTTTTTCAAGATTCTCCAAGCTATTCTTAAGTCTTGATAATTCTGAATCTAAAATTTTACATTTTTTACAGTCTAGATTTTGAATATTTTCAAGTTCAGTTTCCAACCTAGAATTTTCATGGACAAGTTCTCTCCTATCAGATTTCAGTTTTTCAATTTTAGATTCAAGAGTATCAATTGTTTTATTAAGATCACTACACATCAAAACAAGTTCTTTATAAGAATAGTCACCTACCTCACTAGATTCCTCTGAGCTTGCTTCTGAATCTGATTTTGCCATAAGACACAAGTTAGCCTCCTCTGAGCTATTATTAGAAACTTCCTCTCCTTCTTCATCATCCCAAGTCGCTGCATAGGCCTTCTTCTTCTTTTTCTTTCCTTTGTTGTTTTTGAGAAGTGGGCATTTTTGTTTGAAGTGGCCAGGCTTCTTGCAGTTAAAGCACGTCAATTCATTATCGGAATTGTCAGAATCTTTTGACCTATTACCATTTGTTTTCTTCTTGCGTGGCCTGAATCTTGACCATTTTCTAAGATTATTGACAACCATTGTAAGCTCTTCAATTGGATCTTCTTCTTCTTCATCGCTTTCTTCTTTACTCTTTAAGGCAATCGTCTTCTTCTTTGATTCGGAGTTGTTGCGTTCCTCCTTTGCTTTTAGCTCAAGCTCATATGTCATCAAGTTGCCGATCAACTCCTCCATGCTTAGTTTACTCAGATCTTTCGATTCTTGTATTGCCGTGACTTTTGCCTCAAAGCTCATCGGTAAGACTCGTAGCACCTTCCTCATAAGCTCTACCTCAGTGAATACCTTCCCAAGCGCTCTAGCATTGTACACCAAAGTTGAAAAGCGTCCAAACATGTCCTTTATGCTCTCGCCTTTGTCCATCACAAAGTTCTCGTATTCATTGCTGAATAGGGCTAGATGAGATTCCTTGACTTGAGAAGTTCCTTCATGTGTCACCTCCAAGGTATGCCATATTTCCTATGCAGTTTTACAATGAGAAATTCTATTAAATTCAGTCTTATCAAGAGCACAGATCAAAGCATTCATGGCTTTAGCATTTGTAGTTTTTAATTTCTTATCGTTAGCATCCCACCTATCCTTAGGTTTAGGAATCTCAGTATCACCAACAGTTATAGTGGGAGATTTATAGCTAGTTTCAATAATGTCCCAAACATCATAATCAACAGAGCTAAGATAAATACTCATCCTAACTTTCCAATAAGCATAATCATTCCCATTAAACATGGGTGGCCTAGCAATAGATTGCCCCTCAGAAAAAGCATTATTTGGTGGATTCATAACTCTAGAGTTAAAGAAAAATACCATGCTCTGATACCACTTGTAGGATCTAGATTAACCCTAGAGGGGGGGTGAATAGGGTTATAGCAAATTTTCTCGAAATAAACGCAAAAACAAACTGCAGAAAAGTAAATATGCTGAAAAGTAAATCACACCCAAAATTTACCCAGCTTCGGCAACCCTTGCCTACCGCTGCATTCCCAGATTTCTATTAGAATTAAACACTCTCCCGCTTACACACACTCTAACAGACTCGCAAACCCTTCTACCGCCTATAGAGTTTTGCAAACTCGCAAACCCTGCTTACTGAACTAATCCAAACTAGACAATCTGACACAACCTAAATCCTAGGTGGTGATTTACCAAGATTTGATTCGAAAAAAAATACAGACTTCAAAAAAAATTAAGAGAAAAAATAAGTAAAAGCTTGAGTACACATTTTCCCTTAAGCAAAACAACCCGACCCAAAAATAAACAAACACGGCCACTTCCCTCTTTTGTTTTCTGATGCAATTTTAGGGTTCTGAAAAAAATGGTGGCTTTGTCTTTATTGCTCAAAATTAGGGCTTTCTCAGATTCGATTCTCTGGTTTGTGTGTTGCCTTGCTCGACCGAGTGTGTTGCTCGCTGCTTCTCTGTTGATCGACTGCTTGCCTCAAGATTGCGAATTGCCTTGGTAAGTTGTTCGTACCTTTTGCTTTGTCATGATTTAATTTGGATTTAGTGATTGTCCATGTTTTCTCCACACACACACAGCCGATGATGAACATTTGGGTTTGAATTTATATCAATTCGACACTTTCCTAATTCTTGCTTTCCTGATATCTTTACGACTTGATGCGCACGGCTTTGATTATGCAGCGTTTGATTTTTCTTGAGTCCTACGGCAACAATCTTTCCTCTTTAGATTTGCTTTGACTATTTCAAAGATACGCACTTGAATTTTTTATACAGTATACGTTCACAAATTCGATTTCTCTGGCATCAACTTTATTACACCTGGACTTTGGCACTTGACTTTTTAACATGAATTTTATCACTTGACTTCGAGTTTGTTTAACATTTTGATCTCGGTCAATTATTGTTTTCGTGAGTTTCCTTGTTGACTTCTGTATGCTTCCATGATTTCGACTATAGCTTGTTTATTGCTTTCGACTTCACTGTGAATTATGGCTTTGATTTTCTGATGATGTTGATTTCACTGTGACCTTGCTTTGTTCACCGTGACTTTGGTTCTTTATATTGTTCGAACTTGTTCATGTGATTTCATGGTAGCATTTGGTATTGCTTCGACCACTATCTTGCATTCACTCCAAATATTGTTGATGCTGGGTTGTATTGAGCTCGACATGCTTCATGTTGCCTTCATGTGCTGTTGACATGTGCATTTGTCACTTGCACACTGCTGCTTGTTGCACTTGTGTACTTCATATACATGTGTGCCTGTGCTTGTTGTAGTTCGGTTACTTGTGTACATACTTTGTCGAATTCATTTGCATTGTGTTGTTTGGTGATTGCTTTGCTATTGCATATTTGATGTGTGGTCAGACCAGGTGTATTTGATAGCCTTGTTCTTTGTTGTTGTATTTGGACTTGTACCCTTGATCATTCATTGTTGCCTTGTATCAATGCTCAGCCATGTTGCATACATGTTTTCCTGTGTTCATGCTTTCATGCATTGTTGAGTTTGTGGTCATCCTGCTTTGCCTGGATTGTGTACATTTGTGCACTTGTTTGCTCATGAACATATGACGGCATTTGGTCTAGACTTGAGTTCTTGTTTGATTGTATCTTGACCCTTTGTTGTTTGGTTGATGTGCATGTCACTGTTGCATTACTGACTTCAGATTTGGTTATCTACTTTGGCTTTGATCTGTTGGAGTTGCAGTATTGTTTTGCTGGTCTCGTTGTCATTGATGCATCCTTTACTGTTAATTTGAGACTTTATACATCATTTTGAAAAACTGGATGCTTTGTCCTGCACTTGTATTCATGTTGCAGTGACATTTGTTCTGGTTTGAGCTTCTGTTTCACTAGTATTAGTGATGTTGCAACTGGTTTGGGCCTGATTTTGTTTTAGCATACTTGGTGGTCATTTTGTACTTCTGGTCTTTGTTTGGTTCTTGATCATTTCATGTTGATTTTTGAAATTTCACTTGATTTGAATCCAGTTTCAAAACTCGGGTTTGACCTTGTGCTCGTGTCGTGATTTTATTTATATTGCACCTGAGTTGAACCCGTCCTTTTATTTTGGGTTTGACCTTGTGCTCACCTGTCCCTGTAACATTATCAAGTGTATATCGGTGTGCACGGCCTTATGGCATGTACAGTGATACACTGTGCATGTCACATTGTTCGTGTATGATGAATTCAAATGTAAATGATGACGAACAACCCAAATGACTGAGGAAAATAATATTTTCAAAATCCATCTTTTATTTTATATTGCAAAAATATTTCTTTTTCAATTTTACTGCGTTAGTGAATATTTTTGCAGATTTCTCAGATGCTGGATTCTAACTGGAATGAAGTTGAAGATGAACTACGAGTGTGAGTGATATGTAGTGAGGAATTTATGTAAATATGAAATTGTGATGTATTGCAAACAAAATTGTATATGTATAGTGAGTGCTTGAATTTGTACTATTCAAAAATGTAATAAATATTTGTTTGAATAAAATTTCTGTTTGAATTCAAATTCTGTGTATTTAATTTTATTCAGCAAATATTTATTTAATCTATGAAAAATAAAATAGTACATTAACAAATACATTTAAACGAATGTATATATGTTTATTATCATCAAACAAAAAATCATATAAGCACATATTCAATAGTAATGTGTGAATCTATCAAGTATGGTCAAAACGTTTTGAGTGCAAAAACGACCGCTAGAAGCTCTTTTTTGGCTGTTGTGTAGTTGAGCATCGTACAAAGTTATACTCGCATAGTAAATGGCGTAAAGGATCTTATTGATGCGTTCTCCTAAGACAGCACCAATGGCAAAGTTCGAAGCATCACACATTATTTCGAAAGGAAGATTCCAATTGGGTGCGCAAATGATTAGAGAAGAAATGAGTTTGTTCCTAAGACGTTCAAAAGAAGAAATACACTCAAATTTGAAATCGAACAGAACGTCTTTTCCGAGGAGAGTCGTCAAAGGACGAGCGATTTTGCTAAAGTCTTTCACAAAGCGGCGGTAAAAGCCAACGTGTCCTAGAAATAAACGAATGTCCTTAACAAATTTAGGAATGGGTAGATCTGTAATTAGGTCGATTTTCGCTTTGTCTACCTCAATGCCTTTATTTGAGATGATATGTCCAAGGACTATGCCTTGTTTGCCATAAAATGGCATTTTCCTAATTCAAACTCAAATGTTTTTCTTTACATCGATTCAGAACCAATTCGAGGTGATGTAAACATTGGGAAAGAGAATCGCCAAAGATAGATAAATCGTCCATAATAACTTCAAGAAAGCGTTCAATCATGTCGGAAAAGATGCCAACCATGCATTATTAGGAAGCCACAGGAGTGTTACAAAGTCCGAATGGTATACGTCGATAAGAAAAGGTACCAAATCGACAAGTGAAAGTTGTTTACTCTTGATCTTCGGGAGCAATTGAAATTTGGTTATAGTCGGAATAACCATCAAGGAAGCAGTAGAATTCATGGCTGGCTAAACGTTCGAGCATTTGTTCGATGAAAGGAAGAGGGAAGTGATCTTTTCGTGTTGCGACATTTAGTTTCCTATAGTCAATGATAAAACGCCAACCCATTTGAATATGAGTTGGAATAAGTTCGTTTTAATTGTTCTTGACAACGGTTTGCCCAGACTTTTTCGATACAACATGAATTGGGCTAGCCCATGAACTGTATAGATTAGGTAAGTGATTCGGTTGCCGAGAAGTTTTAGAATTTCATCACGCACCATATCTTTCATTTTTGGATTAAGACTTCGTTGCGAATCACGAACAGGCTTGGCATCATCGATTAAATGGACGCGATGTTGAACAAGTGCGGGATTAATTCCCTTAATATCGGTAATCGACCATCCAATCTCTTCTCTATTTTTCGAAAGAATAGAGAATAACGAGGTTTCTTGATCAAGAGAGAGAGTTGCGGAAATTATGACGGGCAATGTTTCGTCTTCACCTAAGTATGCATACATAAGGTGATCAGGAAATGGTTTGAGGTCCAACTTCGGGAGTTTTTCGATCAAAGAGTTGGGTTAAGATTCAGACTCAACTTGAAGTGATTCAAAGGGAAGAATGTATTCAATCTCATTATGAATTTCATGAAAAAAAAATTCGTACTCGGCCTCGCGTTCATCATTAAGATCAAGTGTTTAATTTTTAAAGTTTTCGTGAATGGCAGTAACTTCCAACATTTGGTCACGAGGTTCGTTCGATTGGCTTTCAAGATTGAAAATATTAAGATCCAAAGTCACGTTTCCAAAAGAGATTTTCATCGAACAGTTACGACAATTGATTAAGGCATTTGAGGTGGCTAAGAATGGTCAGCCTAAAATCAAAGGGATTTGACTCGCAGGGTTTGTCACGAGTTGTGTTTCGAGAACGATAAAATCAACGGGGAATATGAATTGCCCTACTCAAATGAGCATTTTTTTTTATTTCTCTCACGGGTTTCTTAATGGAGCGATCGACGAATTGAAGTGTAAATTTTGTGGATTTGAGCTTTCCTAAGCCTAATTGTTCGTATATGGAGTATGGAATCAAATTGACGCTCGCGCCTAAGTCAATCAAACATTTGTTAATCGTATTATCTCCAACTATATGCGAAATCGTAGGGCAGCCAGGATATTTGTATTTAACGGGCATGGATTGGGACAAGACTTCGCTCAAACTGGCTGCTAAGAAGATTTTTTTGGGCAATTGAGTGTGTTGCTTTTGGTTGCACAAGTCCTTAAGAAATTTCGCGTAAGTGGGGACTTGGACTTGTTGAACGATGTCAAGAAGCAGAATGTTCACTTTCACTTCTTTAAAAATTTCCAACATCTTTTCCATTTGGTCCGAGTGTTTCTTTGGTCGAAGACGATGTGGAACTGGAACATGATACTCGGTAGGCGGGTTTACTCGAGTAAAAGAAGAAGAGTTTTGATTGGCATTCGAATCAATGTTTGGCTCCACGTTCTGTTCAGATTCATTCGTTGTTTTAGAAGTGTCGAGAGAGGTTTTTGGTAAATCGTTTGACTTAACGACTTGATTATTGATTTGTTTACCGGAACATAGAGTTGTGATAGCATTCAATTAGGTGATATTGCTATCTTAAACAACATGGGGTTGATTTGAATTTGCGTTTTGATTTCTGGGATTTGGAATTGGCTGGCTTGAGAATGTTCCACATTCGCGTTCACTTACAGACGTGGCTAATTGACTCACTTGCATTTTGAGTTTTGCAATTGATTGTTTTGTGTTTTGCATATATGAGGTTAATAAATTTTGCAAATTGTTGTTACATTGAAGGCTTTGAATAGTTGCCTTAGCCAAAGTTTCAAGAGTTCTCTCAAGCGAAGTTAAATGTTTATCGTCTTGGGAAGGATGAACAGAATTTGGTTAAAATTTGATTGTTGCGGTTGATTATGGGACGGACTCGCAATGTTTGGTTGAAAATTGTTGGGCTGAAAGGGAGAATTCGAAGCATTATTCGGGAATGCTTGAAAATTGGGACGAATCCTATTCATGTGGGGAATTTTTTGGTTCCACACAAAATTCGGATGATTTCTCCAACCAGGGTTGTACGTTGGAGAAAACGGGTCATTTTTGGTTTATTGAAAGCATTGATTTGTTCGACAGAATTGGGGCACTAATCGGCTATATGATTAGGATCGTTGCATATATAACACATCGTTTGGGAAGCTTGGTTCATTTGATTCGATGAGAAAACGTTATCGAATTTTTTAATCATTGCGTCGATCATAGCCTCCAAAGCAAAAGAAGATCCTATCGAGTTTGCACTCGATCGTGAGTAAATTGATTTTTCGTTCGAAAGTTTCCATTGGGACGACTTTTCAGCGAGGTTTTCAAGAAATTTCCAAGCATCGTCATGATGTTGGGAAATAAAGTTGTCTTGGCACATTGATTCAAGCATGGTTCGTGAGCTATTTTCGAGTCCATCGTATAAGATTTGGCAAATTGTCCATTTTTCAAAGTTATGGTGTGGATATTTTATCAAAAGCTCTTTGAATCTTTCAAAATATTTTCCAAATGGTTCCCCCTTGAATTAATGAAAATTTACAATTTCGTTTCGAGTTCTACTTGTTTTTTTCCAAGGGTTAGAACTTTTTTAAGGAAGCCTTCACAAATTCTTCCCAAGTTTTAATCAAGTTTGATGGTAAGCTGTGCAACCATTTTTCAGCGTAATCCGTAAGAGCAAATAGGATTAATCAAAGTTTTATTTCGTCATCAAAAAGTTGTTGGAGTTTAAAGGTTGCACAAACTTGTTTGAATTTAGTCAAGAAAATGTATGGGTCATCGTGCTCGAAATTGTCAAATTTCGGAAGCGTGGCAATATGATTCGAATGAATTTCGAAATGGTTACCCGTAGGGGAGGGTAACATGATGCAAGATGTAATAGAAACTCTATCGGGAAAGATTCTATGCATAAGAGTTCGAGGGCGTTCTCGTTCGCCGTTCGGGAGGATCGTCTGTTCGAGTTAAACGATTAGTTGTAGAGTAGCGAGTCCAACAATTTGTTATTGTGTCACAAGTCCAAGTACTCATGCACTAGTGAAAGTTGAGAAGGGAAAGAAGTTGGAATCGAGTTTAGAGAATGAAAGAAGATTTGAAAAACGAAGTGAAAAATTGTTTTTTTTTTGAATTTTCTCTTGATTTTTTACAAGGAAGAAATCTATTTACCAAGTGAGATTTATTTTAAAAAGAAAAGTTTGATTTTTGTTTTGTTTTTGTTTTTTCAAATTTTTTTTATACGTTCCTGTTTTTTTCTTGAATTTTTAAATATTTACCAAAAGAATTTTTTTGTTTTTAGAAAATGGAAATTGATTTTTGTTTTTGTTTATGAATTTTCAATTTTTTTTGGAAAATATTTTATATTTTTTTTGGATTTTTGTTTTTTATTGAAAATTTTCAAAGGAAAGAAAAAAGGATTTTTTTTGGATTAAAAACCAAGTTAAGTAAAATTTACAATTTTTTTGGATTTTGGATTTTTGAGTTTTTTTTTTTTTAAAATATGCATAAACTAGTGCAACTAAATGAATGCAAAAGATTTAATTACAATTTTCTGTCCTTAGTAGCTCCTAACCCAAAATTGTATAATCACGGTTTGTCTTAAATCAACAAAAAAAATTCTCAGCCAGGTAACGAACAAGGGTTATCGGTGCACCACGAATCACTGTAGCAATGTAGCCGAAGGTTTAAGTATCTTCAGAGGAACAACCACTATAATATTTAAGAATCACCGTAATATTTATAAATGGTTATTACTCTACCGTAGTCTAGAAATCAAGAAATAAAATTGTTCAAGGAAAATAATTGTGAAGATACAATTAAGCACTAAATGAGCTCGTGACACCCTTAAGTCCAACGTCTAACCTTTATTATTAGTCAAATTCTACGATGAAATGTGTTTATGGGCTAAGGAAAGGGTGATGAAATCCCTCATCTTATGTGAATTGAGATATTGCCCTTATAAAAGAAAATAAGATGAGATTAATGCAAAACAAAAATTAAATGTCAATTTACAATGCAACTAAAATGAAGTTCGTTTTTGATTTTTTTTTTTACTTTGAAATTATATATATATGTATGTATGTATGTATGTATGTATGTATGTATGTATGTCTGTCTGTCATTATGTATGTATGTATTTATGTATAAATGCAAGCAACCAACAATGCAATTCTAGTAAAATAAGGCAAAAGAACACGATATCAGAGTGTGCAGAATTATTAGCAAATTTTTTTAGCTGCGATTTTTAGCAAAGCACGCAATTTCTCTTGATTTTATCTACTTTGACAACATGAAACGAAAAACACGATATTTACAAATGTTTATTTGTTTTTTTTGTTTTTGTTTTTTGTTTTAAATCAAAGAAGAAAATAAAACAAATGAGAACAAAATTAAATTGACCTAAAACACACAAATTTTTCTTTTTTTTGTTGGTTTTTTTTAAACAGCACAACAACTTTAAAACTTATTTCACAAAACAATTTTTTTTGGTATTCAAAAGTAACCTAAACCCGGCCCACTTTAAAATAACCAAAACCAAGTGTGAAAATGCAGCACAAAATCGAAAGCTAATCCCTCATTTCTCCGTCTTTTTTTTGGAAAGTTGGCTCGAGACTTCAAGGGGAGTGGCCGAAGGCGATTGAAGTAGTTTGCGAAGTCGATTGAAAGTCGAGTGTTTCTGGATGTTCGATGATTTGATGTCCAGGCAAGTATAGTAGAGTTCGAGGCTATTCGTGATTATTGGGGAAGGTGCGTTTTTGGGTTGAGGGGTGATGTAGACTGGAGATGCTCGATGTGGTTAGTAGCGGTCAGGTGGAGGAAGGAGTTGACTGTTGATTTGCAGATGTTGTATAAACTAGAGGCCGAAGTTTGCAGAGATGAAGGCGCAGCAGTGATGCTTGGAGTTGATGAATGTAGCGCTGCTGGCAGTGAACAGGAGGGTATGGCTATTGTTGGAGGGTATAAGGAAGTTGTGGAGGTGCGGCAGATGTTTGCAGAGGTGGCGGTTGTTAGCAGTAGTAGAAGATGGTATTAAGTGCAGTTTTGCAGCAAAGACTGAAGAAGGCAATGGAGACGTCGAGCAAAATGATGTTTGGAGTTGTATTGGCATGACAGTGAGCAAGTTTATACAGTGGGAAATTTGGTGCACTGTCTGATTGTAGTGAAAGTGGGGATCGAGGCAGTCAATGTGGTTTTGAACTGTTGTGGAGACAGGGTTGTTTGATGGCACTGTTGAGTGAAGTGGTGAGGCAGGCTTTGGTTAACAGAGATGGTGATGGTTTGTTTGAGGTGATTGAGCAGGAGGCAGCAGTGAACTGCTTGGTGGCAGGATTGTTGAATGAAGTAGAAATGGAGTTTTGACCAGGATGTATGGTGGTGGGTTGATGAGAATGGGATGGATACGAAAGGTTGCAGTGATGATTGTGGCTGCATTTGGAGATACTGCTGTAGTTTTGAGAGGAGGCAGACAGTATTGTTGAAGTGAAGGCAGAGGCAGGGTGGTTGAAAAGGAGTAAGAAGGGAGCAGTTTTGGTTGAGAAGTATGTTAGAGATGATGCAACAGTTGGAGGTGATAGGCGGTTCAGAGATGAATGTGAATGTAGCGTGGTGAGATGGTTTTTGGTGGAGGGTGAAGCGTTGTTAGTGGCAAGTAATGTTCACTTGAATGGAAGCAGTAAACTGGTATAGGGTAACTGATGGCTTTGTTTGTAGAAGTTAAAGCTACTATATATGTTGTGACAGAGCAGTAAATGAGGGGAAACGGTGATGACAGTTTGGATTTTTGATTGACAGGGATGTTTCAGGGAAGGCAATGGAATGTAGGGGATGTTTGTGTATATGTGTATGTCAGAGGAGATCAATATGGCAGAGTTTGATGAGAGGAGTGGTGAAGGCTGCAGGGGAATTTGCATACCGATGGTGAATATTAGAGAGGATGCAGCAAATGTGGTATGTTTGTGGTTGTAGAAAAGGAGTGGCAGTAAGACAGTGTAATATGCAGGGGTAAGGAGATAGATGTCGGTAGAAGTGGGTTGTTTCAGGTGTGCACTGTGCACAGAAATGAAAACAGAGAGTAAACAGAAACATGAATTGTAACAGTGTTTTGAATTTTGTAACAGTAATAGAAACAGAAATGCAATAAAAAAATTTCCTTTTTTCTTTTTCTTTTTGAATATGCAAATGCAATGCAACGGAGCTGGAAAACAACAATCACACAAACCAAAATGCAATTTAAAAAAATGACACAAACACATAAGAGTTTTTTTTTTTCTTTTTTTTCTTTTTAAATGCAACACACACAAAATAAAAATCACACAAAAATCAAATAAACTAATAATTCGAAGAATAGAAAATTAAAATCAAAACAACGACGCTAAAAACTTGTTAATCGACGGAATATCTATCAAATTAGAAAACCGTCGAAAAATTTCAGAACTAAAATAACCGCAAGCGCATGGCATATTATCATAGTACGTCGCGAATACGGGCCGATCCATAAGGAATTGTTGGAGTTTAAAAAACTATTCAATCAAATTAGATCAAATGGAGCAAAAATTGCTAACTAGAAAAAAAATGAAGCTAGAACTAGAATTAAAATGTGATTAAAAAAACTATTGAACTAGAGCACAATTTAGGGATAAATCCACTCTCATATTTTTTTTGTAAATCAACAAACAATAATTTATGATCTCTAGCTTTGATATTAAGTGAAATAATTATTGTATTTGTCATAAGTATGATTTGTTTATGTTATTAATTAACATAACTCAAACCATCAAACTATAATACAAAAATTAGATCACTTATAATTTTCATGAAAATGAAGCCAAAGCAAAAACTATTTTAAGTATGATCTATTTACTATTGTAACTAGTAATATAGATCATCAAATTTCATTTTGACTTTCATTTCAATATCAAAATTTAATTAGCAAATGATGATGTAAATTGTGTTTATGTTGATTAAGAATAGCTCATTTGAATAACTAATATAAGCTATCAAACCCACTTGTACAAACTTACATCAAAATTTACTTCATGAAGCACAAATCAAATGAGATCATAAACCATAGAAATGCTGAAATTACATAATATTTGAAAGCTTCATTAACCCTAAATTGAAGGGGTTTGCTACTCATTTGCGGCCTTGAAACAACACAAGTAAATTTCAACATTAAAAGAGAAGAAAATAGAAAATAAGCAAAGAAAGCAAAAGAGATTAGCTACTAACTACTTGCATAAAAATATAAACTACACTACTTGCATGAATGTAAATCTAAGCTATGAACATAAAGAGAAAGAGAGCATAAAAATAAACATTAACAATAAAACAAAGAAAAACATGTAGAAAAGAGAGAAGAAAGAGACTTGGAAGCCATTTTAATTTCACTTTGATTTTTGTTTACAACTTACTAATGTCCTAAGTAAACATATATAAGAGTAGAAGATATGTTCATGTACATAAGAGGGCTATTTATACATGCATAAAACCCTAATTCTCTTTTTAGGGAGCTTCTCAAAATACCCTTGAGGTAGCGTAGCCACCAAGTAATTATTAACATCCACTAACCCCCCATTTAAATGTACATGAAGCTTTAATGACCTTTTAGCATGTGCTTAGCTCCTAATTGAAAATCAAGTTAAGTGAGTGGGGTCCTCCATGATCTTGAACTTGAATTATTTCGTCTTCATTCCTTTGTATTTCTTTGTGCATGCATATATCATCATGAATCTCTCTTCCATATGCGTCAAAATATCTTACAAAAAAAATAAAAACTGTCCAAGTAAAAATTCGTACATTGACACATGCACAAAAATGATCGTTTTGCCCCTGAATGAAGATGAAATTACGATGGTTTGAAAATAATTGAATTTTTGTTTTAAAAATGTTAAAATGCCCAAATATGATATTTATTTAAATAAAAAGAGATAAAATATGGATGTAAATATATGCACATGTACGTGCACATCAATGCTTGAATATAATTCCTAATAATATAGTGGCATTGATGATAACCAATATAGTATAAAAATATCATACATAATAAAATGTAAGGTGATATAACCTGTCGAATCATATCTTCCAAACAACATCATATGAATGAAAAGTTTGAATCAATTACAATCCAAATCACAAATGATAAACAGGGGAAATCTCTAAATATCAAATAAGAAGAGTGTGGGTATACGGAGACTGACTACACTTTAGACACAGTCTCTAGTATAGTCAACTCATCATAGGAATGAGAGCAATATATGCCAATCCTCTCCACACATATATACCAAAACCAGTTGGGCGATTGATGGCCGTGTGCCCACTCCAGGAGCCTGGGGTCTGCTACCGTATGCCTATAGCTGGATTTGTTCCTATGGTCTTTAGTTACCTCAGTGGACATCGTGATACATATTCATCAATGACTCGTCAACCTGTAGTCTTGGTCACGACCTAACTTGGTCCCTGTAGGTAACAGACTGTTAGCCTAAGCGACACAAGGGGTTATAAGGCACCCACCCTATGGGTCACCTAACTAAACAATAACTACAGTGTCATGGATTTAGGGCGCGACCCCGTAATCAGGCCGCTAGGGTGAATTCTGGCTAATCTAATTCACTCTCGGACCATAAAGGGAGCTAAACATGATATGAGCGTTCATATAGTACTCATGTCCTATTGCTACATATCTCTAATCATAGGCCATTACACGTCTCTTATAATTTACCACGTGACTATTGAATACTTACCGCAAGGAACAAGTGACTCTTGCACTATCTCAACCTCTTCTAACTGACTCGACTCAACCATGGTATTTGTATCGTGTAAGCACTTCCGCAAGTGTGACACATGGAAAATATCATATACCCTCGCTAATTTATGTGGAAGCTCAACTCTATATTCCAACTTCCCTACTCTAGAACCTATCGGGAAGGGCCCTACAAATCTTGGTGCTAGTTTTCCAGAATTACCAAATCTCGTCACATGCCTAAAGGGTGAAACCTTCATGAATATCATATCTCCCACTGTGAATTCTAAATCCATACGTCTCCTGTCAGCATAAGAGTTTTGCCTATCCTGAGCAGTCTTCATCCTCTTAAGGATCAAATCCAGCTTCTCTGACGTCTCCCTTACCATCTTCGATCCAAGAATAATCCAATCCATCGTATCCCTCTAACACGATGGTGATCTGTAGGGTCTATCATACAACGCCTTTGAAAGTTGTCGTCCTAATGCTTACCTGATAACTATTGTTTTTGGTAAACTCTACTAATAGAAGTAGATCCTTCCAAGAACCTCCTAAATTACCCTTGCCCAGTTGTGTGTTTCGATTCTCCACTCCAAGAACAAGGGACTCAACACTGCATGTTGTCTACTCAAAGCATATGCCACTACATTACCCTTGCTCGGGGTAAAAGATATATCAAAGTCATATGATGCAGGAATTCCACCCATTTTTGCTTCCTCAAATTCAAGTTCTTTGAGCAAAACAAGTAATTCAATAACTTGTGATCCATGAATAGTTCAAACATGTTCCCTAAAAGATAATGCCTCCATGACTTGAGTGTAAAGGCAATGGCTGCCAAGTCAAGATCATGTGTAGGTTAGTTCTTTTTGTAGATCTTTAACTGCCTACTCACATAACTAACTTCCCTTCCTTCTTGCATCAAAATCATGCCAAACCCCATACCACAAGTTTCGGTATAAACTGTTAATGGCTTTTTCCCATCCGGTAATACCAAAACTGGCGCATAGTCAATGCCTCCTTTAATCTAATAAAAGCATCTTTACACTTCGCATCCCATAAAAAGACTAGATTCATCTTGGTAAGACGATCTTAATAAGTAGAGATCTTCGTGAAATCCTTAATGAACTTTCGCTAATAGCCCGACAAACTAAGGAAACTTCTCACCTCCATGGCATTCTTCGAAACATGCTAATCATGAACTATTGCCAACTTACCAAGATCAACTGCTAAGCCACTATTTGAGACGATGTATCCCAAAAAGCGTACCTCCTTTCTCCAAAAGTGGCACTTTGATAACTTCACCTAATGCTTATGTGCACGAGGTTTACAAGAACTTCTCCTAACCTACAATGCGTGCTCCTTCTCACTCCTTGATTATACAAGGATATCATCCACAAATACCACCATGAATTTTTTTTATCAACCCCCGAAATACTTGGCTCATCAAATCAAAAGGTAGGTAGGTGCATTGGTCAGTCCGAAGGGCATGACTTACCACTCATACAATCCATCGGGTGTTTAAAATGTCGTCCTATGAATATTGTCCTCGGCTACACACAATTGATGGAACCCGGTAGCCAAGTCAAGCTGTGAGAATACTCTAGCTCTAACAACTGATCAAAGAGATTGTCTATGCAAGGCAGTGGATAAGTATTCTTCTTTGTCAGTTTATTTAGCTCCTTATAATCGACGTAGAGTATTAGAGAACCATCTTCCTTGGTGGCAAAGACAATTGTTGCTCCCCACTTAGAAATGCTCTTCTTGATAAAACCCTTCTCCACTAACTCTATAACTTGCTTATTCAACTCATGTCTTTCCTTTGAAGCCATATGCCTTAATGGTAATGCTTCTCAACAGGATAGATTCTAAACTCGATCTTTCTCTGAGGTGGGAGATCGATAACCTCAGCAAAAACATTTGAGAAATCTCTAACTATAGGTACTATACTAAGCTCGTCATGTGCTAGGTCCAATGAATATAGGTAGCTCAACATAACATATCCTTGGGGTTGCAAAAAACCTCCAAACTACATCCACTGCACGTGCTCAACCTAACAACTTTCCTATCACCGTCTAAAATAGCTACAAGGTCATCCAATCCATGCCTAATATCAATCGAAACCTAGAAAAACCCAACACAAAGCATCACAATCAAACTCAACCCTTAAGATAAACAACTTTAAACACCTATATATCATAGACAAATAGATCGATCCTCCTATGGGGTTTGACACATCTACAGGGTCCGTGACTATACTAGTGTGTAAGTGTAAGTCATCAACAAGTCAGTTAGGAATGAAAAAAATATGAAGCCCCAATGCCAAATAATGAGTGAACGGATAAAACAAAAAAAGTTTACACACCTTCGATTACCAATTTCTTACCACTGTTTGCCACTAGCTGTGCACTCGAGGTGAATAATAGCTCAACCATCTCATGTTTATTATTTTGTGATCATCTAGATTTGGGTTGCATTGATGCCAAGTATGTATCGATGATTTGATGATATGCCATGTTTGTTTTTGCCATGTTTGATAAATGATAAGTTATAAGAATATTTATGAACATGATTACTTCAATTCTAAGATTTAAATTAAAGATATATTTCCCCATATGTTATGATATTCGACTATGTTGGTTAACACATTATTTTGGAGATGGGTTTTTAAATTCAAAATTTTCCAAGTGAGGATGGATTTGATATGATTTTTCTAAGTAAAGAAATTAGTGAATTTCGAGTTTTAAATTATTAAAAATAATCAAGATAAGTTTTTGGCCGTAAAGTTTTATATGTTGAAGAGTATAGATAAGTTGAATTTTTATGATTTTCGAGGATTTTTCCTAAGTATTTAGGAATGATATATAAATTGTTTAAGTCCAAAAGGACTTATTTGTTTAATTAAAATGTTTATAATATGGGTTAAATTGTAAAAATAATTAGCATAGAAAATGATGGCACATAGTAGTTTTTCAGTAAAAGAATGTGATAAAGTTTTGATAGCCAATGAGATTTTGACAAAATATAGAGGATTGGTGAAAACTAATATCTTTTTACAGCAAATTATCAATTTTCAATTTAATTACTGTCCTACCATGTCGACATTGGCCATGTCGAACCACATCTCACCATATTTCATCATCATCGACGTGGCATGATGTCAACGTGCTTAGCATGAAGTGGATTGGGTTAGAACCTCGTCAAGGCTGAAGTAATAAAGATAAAGGGATATGACTCGATATGGGGATGTCGATGCTTATACATGTCGCATTTTCACTAAGAAGCATTATGCCACATACACTTCCTAATGTTTTTGCCTCATCAACCTCGATGGTCATCGAGCGTACTCTATGCTACATTTAGTTTTTCATCAAGTCTAATGCTTTAAATTGTCATCGTGCCTAATGCATTTAAATTATCATCCAGCCTGATGCTTTTTATTGTCATCGAACCTTGACAGGCTGATTTTAACTTGTTGTCCAGTTTACCTTATGCCACTTTCAACATTGTTATCGATCTTTGTTGATTCCTTGAAGAAATCTTTAAGTTTTTAAATAGTTGGATAACCTATGTATCATAAGATTCGACGACATTATTGTTATCGAGTTTTCTAGTTGCTGCATGTTTTTGTTTTAATTGGGTTAGCAATAAAGGCAGCGAGCTTGATGTTTCTTAGTCAACGCCATAGAGTTGTCGACAATGATCTAAATCTATATTTCTAAAGCCGCAACCTTGTATCATTTTCAATCATGTACATGGTAATATAAAAAGGATTTTATAAAATGAACATTAAAATTTGAGAATATGAAAAGATGAGTTCCTTGTTAATTTTTGGGTTAAGTGTATTAAACATATTTCATTAAGCAAATGATTACAAGGTATTAAGTTGTGGATGTTTATATTGTTGTGTGCATTTGATCAGTCATTACAAATGTTATCATTATCATATTCACTTCATTGTTGGCCCATAACTGCATTTTGGAGTATTAAGGGAAGAATAACTAGCTAGGTTGATCCAATAGTAAATATAAATTTACTAAGTCCTTTATGAGTAGAATTGCATCCAGCAGGTAAGGTAGGCCATAATATAGGATGCCCAAAACCGATCAAAAGATTATTGAGTTAGATAGGTTCTTAGTCAGCCCATGGAAACTATGTTATGAGATATGTTATTGGTAAGGGCCAATAGGTTCTTAGTGATCCCATGAAAACTATGTGTGGAATATATTATTGATAGAAATCAATAGGTTCAAACATAGTCCTGAAAACTATGATTTTAGGGATGTTATTGGAGTACCTAATGGGTTCATAGTTGTTAGCGCCAAAATTGGTCACTAACACCCAAATCCAAGTGAAAGTACCAAACAACAATCACAGTTCACGGGTAGGATGTATGTAGAGGATATTTAATACGAAGAATAACAGAAATTAAAATGAAAGCGGTAAAGACACAGAATTTATAGTGGTTCGGCTAACTCTGGCCTACGTCCACTCCAGTAATTTCTTTTTTATTGCTGTAACAATCGATTACAGTTACAAAGTGATAGGCTAGCCTTAGCCTTAGGGGATAGAAAGTTAGAGAGCAGGAGAGAGAATCAGGATCCCTTTTCTAAACCCCCACATGCTGTATTTATAGGCAAATCCTAAGTTGTTGGGCCTTTGCGTGATTCAGGCCCACCGAGTTTATGGCCGGTCCACATATGCCGAGCCATGTAATGCCGAGCCATCAATGCCGACCCGTTCCATGCCGAACGAAGCGTCTGGAGGAAGAATGCCGAACGAAGTCTGATAGAATAATGTCGGTCGAGGCATTTGAGTGATGCATGCCGAACAAAGTCTGATAGAATAATGCCGGACGAGGCATTTGAGTGATGCATGCCGATCGATGCTGGGGTGAGGTGTGCCGAGCGCACTTTAATGCTGAGTTCAAATGCCGAGTGGAAGATGCCGAGTGAAGGAATGCCGGACGTAATTCAATGTCGAGTACAAATGCCGAGTGGAGGAATGCCGGACGTACTTCAATGCCGAATGATTGCCAATGCCGAACCATATTTCCTAGACCCAAACCATAGTTGATTCATCTTTATCCAATCATATTTCCATCTCCTAAGCACGTTGCGTCATCCATCCATCCAGTCGACTGGATCCATCGTACACCAGCCTTGGCGAACGTGCAACCGGTTATGTTAATCCCGCATGTCCATGGCCTGGTAAAAAGGCGGGTTAACACTTGCCCCTCAAAACATGCCTTGCTATTGGAAGGTGTGTTTTGAATAGCCTCAAATCTGATATCCAAAGTCCACACCCTTTTTGTAACCATATCATCAAATCCACGACCTCTCCGGGCTTAATCTTGATTTTGTAGACCTCATCGGGTCGTGTTATCCTGTTCCAGCCTTGACTTTTCCATCACGGGCTTGTATGTTCTCTGACCTCAACTCTCCGATCAAAGACTTTGATATTCACCGGCCTCAGCAAACCGGCTAAGGATTTTGATATTCTCCGGCCTCGACTCTCCGGTCAAGGACTTTTTATATTCTCCGGCCTCGACTTTCTGGTCAAGGACTTTTTATGTTCTCCGGCTTCGACTCTCTGGTCAAGGACATTTTATATTCTCCGGCCTCGACTCTCCGGTCAAGGACTTTTTATATTCTCCGGTCTTGACTCTCCGGTCAAGGACATTTTATATTCTCCGGCCTCGACTCTCCGGTCAAGGACTTTTTATATTCTCCGGTCTTGACTCTCCGGTCAAGGACTTTTTATATTCTCCGGTCTCGACTCTCCGGTCAAGGACTTTTTATATTCTGCCCGAGTTCATTTCTTCGCTCTCCGGCGAAGGGACTCGTAACTTGTGACCATTGCCCCGTCTCTCCGGTCGGGGCAGTAATTATAAAACCTGAACTGCTTATTACATTGATCCAAAACCAAATATAAAACCAGAAATCCGTATCAAAAATCAAGCATCCAAACCAGAATGGGAAACCAAGAAAAAACCAACCAAATCGGGAGTTCAATCCAGACTCCAAAACCATACCAAAGAAAAGTAAATGTCCGAAATACGAAAGAGAGAACCAAAGTTTGCAGAAAATTAGAAAGAAAGCAGAATTTCATAGACTCAAGTAGTACGGTTTTCAGTTATCTCAGAGCACGCCTAGGGACCGTCCTCAATCCCGTACGTGTGTAAGTGACCTAGCCGTATTACTTTGAGTTCTATTACTTATTCAAAACCATGAACCTGTTTAGTTGATAGTAAACCGGCGTTGACCAGACCCAATGCCGCCATTGCTAGAGGTAGGTGGTGGCTGCTCTTGCTCCCCTGCCGTAGTTCGATTCCTGACATATTGCTGTAGGTGACCATTCCTTACCCATTCCTTACATGCTCCTCAATGATATCCCTCAAATGCCTACAGTCGTTTGTATTGTGCCCATCCAGCTCATGGAATAGGAAATGCTTTCCCGATGTCCGTTCGTATTCTGAAGGCTTTCTCTTTGCTGGCCTTCGGTATTGGAGCCGCCCTCGAGTGTCCAAGTAAATCCTTTCTAGAGTCTCAGTTAAATCTGTGTAAGAAGAAAACTTTGACTCCCTCTGAGGTTTATTCGAAGTGCCACCATTTCCATTCGTTTTCCTTTTTCCTTTACCATCTTTACTTAGATCCTCCCTGGATGGACCTCCACCCCTCACTGCATAAGCTTCAGCCTCTCTCCCTACTCTCTCAGCCTGCGCATCCTCCTGTCTCAAGAACCTTTCCGCCACATGATAGAACTCCCCGAGATCCCTCGGGGGTCCCGTTCCAATGATATTTTGAAATCCGAGTTATCCGCGATTCTCGAGACGGCTGCCATCAAAACCATTGACGGATCGGGTCGATCCACTGAGGATACCGCTGCGTTGAATCTGGTTAAGAAGTCCCTGAGCGATTCCCCTTTCCATTGTTTCATAGATGTCAGAGTCATCACGTTCTTGGGTCTAACTATGTGGACCCGAAACTGTCTCATAAACCTCTCAATTAGCTCCGTCCATGTCCGATAGAACCATTCTTCAGCTGTCTAAACCACATAGCTGCGATATCTGTCAAATACAATGGGAAGCATCGAGCCATGACCTCATCCGATGCCCCCAGTACCTCCATATGCCTTATGTATTTCGTCAGATGAACCGTTGGATCCGCCTTCCCATTATACATTTCCAAATCTGGTAGCTTAAATTCGGGTGGGTTCCTAGCTTGCCTGATAGTAGGAGTAAAGGGACTCCTATTTACATCCTCCAAGTCTCTATTTACCAATCCACCTCTCATAGCCCGTCTAACCATCTCCGCTAGTCTGTCGTTGCCCCCAAGATGTAATCCTTGTCCATCGCCTCTGGTCTGCCCCCCGAGTTTATGAGGGAATTCTGGCACATACTCCTTATCTCGCACTCCTGCACTCCTGTTGGTGTCGGGTTGCACAACATCGTCTGGTATCCCTCCATGGTTTGGTCCAACATTTCCTGGTGGTATGCCCCCAAGTCTAGATCCATCTGGATTGATAACTGTTTGCTGATTGGGGGTTGCCCCCTGCCGAGCTATTCCCTCTGCTTGCTGGTTGAGTACTTCTGATCCAGCTCCACGGATCTGAGCTCCTGCATTTTCTGTTTGTGCAAATTGTCTGAGAAGAGTCTGCATCATCTCCTCTTGTCTTTTCATCATCGCCTCCATTTCCTCTCTAGTGATGTAAATGGATGCTACACCTGCTCCATCTCCAGAGGAAGCCTCTTGACTTCCCTCCTGATTGCTCCTTCCCATTACTTGTTTCCTTGCTGATGGTCTAGCCATTGCTCTTTTAAATCCAAGTTTCTAACTCCAAAATTCCTGAGTTCAACTCTCAATGAAAGCACCAAAATGTTAGCGCCAAAATTGGTCACTAACACCCAAATCCAAGTGAAAGTACCAAACAACAATCACAGTTCACGGGTAGGATGTATGTAGAGGATATTTAATACGAAGAATAACAGAAATTAAAATGAAAGCGGTAAAGACACGGAATTTATAGTGGTTCGGCTAACTCTGGCCTACGTCCACTCCAGTAATTTCTTTTTTATTGCTGTAACAATCGATTACAGTTACAAAGTGATAGGCTAGCCTTAGCCTTAGGGGATAGAAAGTTAGAGAGCAGGAGAGAGAATCAGGATCCCTTTTCTAAACCCCCACATGCTGTATTTATAGGCAAATCCTGAGTTGTTGGGCCTTTGCGTGATTCAGGCCCACCGAGTTTATGGCCGGTCCACATATGCCGAGCCATCAATGCCGACCCGTTCCATGCTGAACGAAGCGTCTGGAGGAAGAATGTCGAACGAAGTCTGATAGAATAATGTCGGTCGAGGCATTTGAGTGATGCATGCCGAACAAAGTCTGATAGAATAATGCCGGACGAGGCATTTGAGTGATGCATGCCGATCGATGCTGGGGTGAGGTGTGCTGAGTGCACTTTAATGCTGAGTTCAAATGCCGAGTGGAAGATGCCGAGTGAAGGAATGCCGGACGTACTTCAATGCCGAGTACAAATGCCGAGTGGAGGAATGCCGGACGTACTTCAATGCCGAATGATTGCCAATGCCGAACCATATTTCCTAGACCCAAACCATAGTTGATTCATCTTTATCCAATCATATTTCCATCTCCTAAGCACGTTGCGTCATCCATCCATCTAGTCGACTGGATCCATCGTACACCAGCCTTGGCGAATGTGCAACCGGTTATGTTAATCCCGCATGTCCATGGCCTGGTAAAAAGGCGGGTTAACAATAGTGTTCCTTTGAAAACTATGATTGGGTAAAGTTATTGGAGAATCCAGTAGATTCATAGTGATCCCATGAAAACTATGATTGGATAAAGTTATTGGTAGAAACCAATAGGTTCTTAGTGATCCCATGAAAACTATGAAATTGGACAGATAGTCCATAAGATTGGAACACGTTATTTGTTAGTCCATAAAAACTAATATGTTAATAGTAAATATAGAAGCTATAATATGAGACAGATAGTAAGATAAATTAGGATTGGACATTCAAGTCATATTTCAGTTTTGATTATCATCATATTATCTTATCCTTTGACCATTGCGGAAGCAGGGGCATAGTATATGGTTATTGCTTTATAGTTGGGATACTAGTGAGGGGAAACCCGTTTCTCTTAGCAACATGGTCTCACTAGATATCTAGTTGGCTTGAGATGCTAGGTTATTATTTACACTAAACTTTTTGTCTAATCTGAAGTTTTTGTCTTTCCCCTTAAACTGTTGTTTGAGTAGATCGAGAGTAAGGGTTCTTAAGGTTCTCTTTAGACGAATAAGCTTCTGGAGAAGTGCTAGAGGCAACCTAGCTAGTAGGAGCTATATATTTATTTTCCATTTTATTTTGATTTTGCTTTTGTATTGTAATGGAAAATTGAATTAAATGCCAGATATTTGACTCTGATCATCCAAGGGGGCATTTTATATGCCCCTCTTGGAATATGCTGTAATAATTATATTTTCTTTGAACATGGTTTGCGAATTGAGATTATGTAATGAATCTGAAATGCTATCATGAAATGAAATGTGAATTTTTTTTTTATTTTTGATTGAATTTTTCATATCCATGTGTTTATGGTATTTCAAAATGATTAACATAACCCTATTTTGTCACCGAAAATTAATAACTATGGATGACTGCGGCATCCAGAGCACTTAGTGTCGGGCCTCAAAATGGGAGATGTTATAGTTTGGTATCAGAGCATAGGTTTATGTAAATTTAAAAGGAATTTGAACCTAAAATATTTTGAAAACATAATCCAATGAATCAGAGAATAAGATTGGGATTGGGAGAAGACTATAATAACGTGCTTGTATTTTGCTAAATATGAGTATGTATTCCCTTCTTTCTTGGATCATTCTTCTGTATCTAACTAAGGCTCATATGCAGATTTACGAGAAAGAAACGTATGGAAGAAGGAGTCAATCTTGGTGAAGGAAGCACCATAACTAATGGAAATGCTCTACCCAATACTAGGAGAAACCAACGTCGAGAGGCAAATGCTAATCAAAATGCAAATGTCAACGTAGGTGCTTGAACCCTGCCAGCAGATATGCAGATAATGTATCTGTTCTTTATTAACTTGATGCAAGCGGGAGCGGCTACAGGAGTAGCTGGAGGAAATGCTATGAATGTGGAAAGACCAAATCCCATAGCGCCAATTGGCAATAATTATGCCAATCTGTGTAGAAACTATACCCATCTTGGAGGAAACCTTTTCTTGGAACAAAGGATGTCGTAGAAGTGGAAAGTTGGCTTTTGCATTGTGAGAGACTTTTACTGATCTTAGTTTGGATGATGAGCAGAAAAGAAGATTGGCTTCAAGGAAGTTGTAGGGAGTGGCATTGTTCTAGTAGAATGTAGTCACCAAAGGTGTGCCAAAGGAAGAGTTAACTTAAGCATATTTTCGAAGGAGATTCAAGGAGAGATTTCTGTCTAAGGTGGTTAAGTCCGCTTTACTAAGAAAGTTTATTTACATAGGGCAAGGAACAGTGTTGGTGATTGAGTATGCTACTAAGTTTGATAAGCCATTCATATATGGATGTGCTACCATTAACACCGTCATTAAGAGTAATGAAAAGTTTATTAGGCGATTGAAGCCAGAGATTGCTAGGGCAACCATGCCGCATCTTCGAGACTCGAGCAATGTTGCAGTGGAGATAGCAATCCAGAATAAAGATATGCTTTCTACTTTTGGAAAAAAGAAGCAGGGTGAAACTCAGAATTCTCAAGGTAAAAAGAAATAGTTCTTTAAGAAGAAAGGAGCTCCGAAAGGAGGAGCTGCTAAGAAAGGCAAGACTAATCTAGTTTGCTACAAGTATCTAAGAAGGGACATTTTTCTAATGAGTGTCAGTCTGGAAAAAGGAAGAAAGTTACTGATAAGAAAGGAATGAAATGCTTCAACTAGGACAAGATGGGACACTACAAGAATCAGTGTCCAGAACCAGTCAGAGCGGATAAGGGAAAAGTTTTTGATTTGGAACCATCATCCTCTAAACCAGCTAAGAAGGAAAAATCTATGATGGAAGGTATGCTTTTCATTCATAGTATACCGTTAGGGTACTATTTTAGACCAGTGCATTGCAGTCATTTATATCTCATGTCTGGTAGGCAAATTTTGCTTAGAACCTTCATACCTAGTTACTTCCTTAAGAGTTGCGAGTCCAATAGGAGGGTACGCAACTCTAGGGATGAGATGTGACCAGTTAGAACATGATTTGTTAGGACATAAGTTTGCATGCAGTTTGTGAGTTTTTTATTTCATAGGTTTTAGAATCATATTTTGATTGAATTAGTTAGATAGATACGATGTTAGTATATTATGCCGGGATAGGGAAATATCATTGAGACATCCTAGTAGTAGTGATCGAATAGTATACTCAGTTGAGAATTTGAGTCTGGGAATTTGTGCTTTTCTAAATGCTATGGAAACAGAAGAATAGTTGATTCGGGTTTTGGTAGTAAGTGAATTTGTAGATGTTTTTGAGCAAGTCACAAGACTACCATTGAAATGAGCTATCGAGTTTCGAATAAATCTTGTGCCAGAAACAGAACTCGTAGGTAGACCACTTAGCAGGATGACACCTACTGAGATGAATGAGTTATAGGTGCAACTAGTGGACCTAGAGGGAAAGAGTTTTATTAGACCAAGCAGTTCACCTTGGGGAGTGGCTGCGGTCTTCCTGAAGAAACCGAACGGGTCGTTAAGATTGTGTATTGACTACAGTAAGTTAAATGGGAAGACGTTTAAGAATAGATATCATTTATTGAGAGTCGATGATTTATTCGATCAGTTGAGTGGACCCAAAGTTTTTTTCCAACTGGATTTGGCTATAGGGTTCCATCACTATTAATGGCATTTCGAATGAGATATGATTTGTACGAGTGGTTAATAATGCAATACAGTCTAACAAATATGCCATCTTTATTTGTAGATTTGATGTATCGGATTCCAAGAGCACTTGGATAGGTTCGTACTAGTGTTCATAGACGACATTTTAGTATATTACAAGGACGAAAGAGAGGATGAGGTTCATCTTAGATCAGTGTTAGAAACATTGAGGTAGCGTTGGCTTAAAGAAAAATTTTTGAATTGTCATTTCTGGAAAAAAGAAGTAAAGTTTCTTGGCCATGTAGTCTTAGAAGAAGGGTTAGCAGTTGATCTAGCTAAGATTGAGCAGCCAATAGTTGGAAGAGATCTGAGATAGTGATTGAGATAAGAAATTTCCTCGGATTGGTTGGATATTACCGGAGGAAGTGTTCCTCAAGCTAAAGCATTTATTGACCAATGCACTAATTTTAGTAGTTCTAGCTTGGAATCAAGAATTACCATCAAGAATTAGTGGTGTCTACATGTGCATGTGAAACTCGATTAGGAGTTGTGTTGATGTAGAAAAGTAAAGTGATTGTCTTCGCTTATTGATAGCTCAAACCGCATGAAGTAAGATATCCGACCCATGATTTAGAGTTGGGAGCGGTGCTCTTCGCAATGAAAGTGTAAAGACATTATCTTTTAGGAGAAAGAGTTGAGTTGTATATAGATCATAAGTCTTTAAGGTATTTATTCTCTCGGAAGGAGTTGAATGGCACCTTGACCAGAAGGGATGGTTGAGAAAGAGGAGACGGTTGTGTGTTCCGAATGTTGGAGATCTAAGGAAAGAAGTACTTAGAAAATGTCATCGATCGAAGTTTATGATTCATCCTATAGGAATCAAGATGTATCAGGATATAAATAGAAGTTTCGTCTGGAAATCTGTGAAGAGAGATGTTGGCTTGTAGGTAAAGCAGTGTTCGAATTCCTAGCAAGTAAAAGCCGAACATCAAAAGCCAAGTGGGTTGCTTCAGCCATTAGATATACCAGTTTGGAAATGGGATTCTATATACATGAACTTTATTGATGGGTTGCAAAGGTTGAATCAAGAAAATGAAAGTATATGGGTTATAGTGGACAGATTGACCAAGAGTGCCCATTTCATTCCAGCTAAGTTAACCAGGGCGATACCTGTATTGGCTAAGTTGTTTATGAAAAACATTGTTAGAGTGAATGGGATTCCAAGTAGTATAGTTAGAGACAAAGATACATTGTTTATTACTGAGTTCTGGAAGAGTCCAGTAAGTGTTAGGTATTACGCTTAAGATGGGTACGGCTTATCACCCTCAGACAAATGGGCAGACGGAGAGAGTCAATAAGGTACTCGAGGATTTGTTGAGAGCTTGATTTTCTAGATTTTGGTGGATCATGGGAAGATCACCTACACTTGGTAGAGTTTTCCTATAATAATAGTTATTAAAGTACTATAAGAATGGCACCTTTCCAAGGTTTGTATTGAAGGCCATGCAAGTCACCAGCATGTTGGTTGAAAACCAGAGACAGGTTAGTCCTAGGTCCAGATCTGGTGAGAAAAGCAACAGAAAAAATTGAGTTAATCCAAGGCAGGATGGTAGAAGCTTAGTCTAGAAAGAAAAGTTACGTGGACAGAAGGCATAGAAATTTAGAGTTCATAGTTGGAGATAGAGTCTTCATTAAGGTATCATCGATGAAAGGTGTAGTGAGATTCGGTAACACCGAAAAGTTAGCATCGAGATATGTTGGATCTTTGCTAGTTATAGAGAGGATCAGAAACCTCACATATCGAGTAAAGTTACCAAGTAGTTTGCAGGCATCGTGATGTGTTTCATGTTTCTCATCTTCAGGAGTATGTGCATGATCCAAAAACTACCATCTGTAATATCCCTCATTTGGGGGTCCAAAACTAACCACTATGGATATTGCAGTCATCCATAGTTATTAATTTTCGGTGACTAAATGAGGTAATGTTAGATCCATTGATATACCAGAAACACATGAATATGAAAAAAATTTAAACTCAGTTTAAAACAAATTTCTCATTTTATTTCAGATTCATTACATAATCTCATACGTAAACCACATTCAAAGAAATGATAATTTATTATAAAATACGCCAAGAGCGACATATGATGATGACCCTTGGTTGACCGGAGTCTAGATATAGGCAATTAAACCACTTTGCCATTACGTCCAAAACATAATGGAATCAAATAGAAAGAACTCCTACTAGCTAGCTTGCCTTCTACATGTCTCCAGAAGCTTATTCATTTGAAGGAGAACCTGAAAACCTTAACTCTCAAACTACTCAAAAACAATTGAGCGCCTAAGAGTTTAAGGGGAAAACGTAAACAATGAGTCAGGCAAAAACTCTATTATGAATAATAACCTACCATCCCGCACCATATAGATATCTAGTGAGATCATGCCGCTTAGCGAAACGGGATTTCACCTCACTAGTATCCCAAGCCGATTTATAATAACTATATATGCACCTACACCCACAATGGTTAAGACATAACAAAATAAAATATATCATGATGATATGCAAACATGTAATATGCTATGTATTTCCCATACCCATTTACCTGACAATCTATCTCAAGTTATAGTTTCTAAGGTCACTATTAACCTATTATTTTTGATGGGCTCAATGATAACCAGTTAATTCTTTATGGAAATTCCATCCACTTTCATAGTTTTCATGGGATCCCTATGAACCTATTGGTATCTAACAACAACTTTCTTCAATCATAGTTTTCATGGGCTTACTATGAACCTATTGGATTCTCCAATAACATCTTTCATGTCATAGTTTTCATGGGTTGACTATGAACCTATTGATCTCTTCAATGACTTATTCCGGATATAATTTTCATGGGATCACTAGGAAGCTATTCACCCTATGCCAATAACAATTTCCATACATAACTTTCATGGGCTTACTAAGAACCTATCTAAACCAATAATTCTTTGATCAGTCTTTGGACATCCTATATTCTGGTCTATCTGATCTTCTGGATGCAATTCTACTCACACAGGAGTAAACTCAATGTATTCACTATTAGGTCAACCTAACTGATTATTCTACGCTTAACACCCCAAAATGCAGCTATTGGTTAATTATGAAGTGAATATGTTTACAAAAGAATACATGATAACTGATCAAAGCACAATAATGTAAGCCTCTATGATTTATTTCCATGTGTTCATTTTTCTAATGAAACATGGTTAATACCTTTAATCTACTATCTTTAGCAAGGAAAGCTTCTTCAAAAATTACAAAGCTAAATGCCATTTCAAAACTCTTTTATATTGCCATGGGTTTACCTTTAAAACCGATATTGGGTTTCTTATTTAAAAACTAAGGCTTTCGACTGTATCCTTTGTATCATTACTTAAAACCTTAGGCCTTCACTTTCAAATCCATTAAAGGTATACCTTTTGAACACTTAAAAAACCATTTAAGATATGTCTTTTGAAACACTTAATGTTTATCTTTCGAAGACACTAGTTCAAGCAGAATTTATGGAAGTATAGCTTCAAAACTATTTGAAAGTATTTCTTTCGAAATCATTGGGTTTAACATTACATACAACCTCTGGGTCAAAGAGAACAAAAGCAAAAGTAATCCTTTCGAAAGCATTGATCTTCAAATAAAAGAATTAGGGAAAATGATAGCTTCGAAACCCACTTTTCAAGACCATTGATAAAAGCTGCCACACGGACATTTCGAAAGCATTAGGAAGGCGGCTTCAATATTAATAAAATGAAAGCCTTCCTTTCGAACTCATTGTTATAATGCTATAAAGAAAAGCAGTCTTTAAACAATTTGAAAGGTACGAAGGCGAGAACTAGATATCGAATCAGTTCAAATGCGGCAACTCATTTGAAAGCTTCTTTTAAAAACAAAGTGGCAACTTTGTCAAATGCTTCTTTCTAAAAATAAAGGTAAGTGCCAACTTGTTCGAAAGCCTCTTTTTGAAAAAAGGTAAGTTGATTGATTCAAAAGCTTCAACCCCTTCGAAAGCATCTTTTAAAAACTAAGACAAGTAATGTATTTGAAAGTTTATAAGAATGACTTCAAGCCTTTCGAAAGCATGCCTTCGACACAGTCCCTTCTGCCTTTCTCCAATACACTACGTATCACTAGCTTGATACAGTGTCCATTGGTTTTGAATGGGTTCTTTAACGGAAGTATGGTGACGAAAGCTAGTGAATGAAAGTGTCTAAGTTGTAAATCAACACGAAACTGGTTTGTTACTTTTCAAAGAAATTCCTTTTTATATAGCTTACCAAAATTTTCAAAATATGATTGATTGTCAAATTCTTTATAAAAATCCTTTTCTAAAAAGGCTACCGAATTTAATAATAAATAACTGAAATCATTTTAACAAATAAGCCATTCTCTTCAACAAAACATTTAAACATTTAAGTCCTTCAACTTAAATAATTTAATAACCATACTAAAACACTTCGAAAAAATCCCCAAAAATCACCATAATTCACTTTTAATATATTTTCAAACATACGTAAATTTCAGACCCGAAATCATTATATAATTGCCTTAAATAATTTAAACTCAAAATTGTCTGTTTCTTCCATTCAAAATTTATAATAAATTATCCATAGCTTGGAATATTATGAAAATATAAACCATCCCCAAAATAATGTTTTACATAACAAATTCAAACATCATGGCATTCAAAATCAATTTCCATGATTTTAATCTTAAAATAAAATTATATAATTACATAAAATCCTTGTTTAAATGAAGCATGGCATATAATCAAAGCATATAATCATTCATCCATCCAAATGGTTTTAAACCTTAAATCCGAAATTAAAAGTTCAAAAAAACTTATATGAGAGTGTTTAGATCATTATTCATCTTGTTTGGATAACGAACTTGAGATTTCCTCTTGCTTTAATCTTCCTAGCTTGTATCTTACCTTCTAATTGATTTTAAGCTCTTCTTCTCCAAGGGTAATGGTCGACCTTGTTTCTCCATTATTTATGTTTTTGTTTTATGTAAAACATGAATAAGAATGAGGTAAGGGTTTAAGGGTTATGGTATTCTGCTTCTCCTATATTACCCTAGCATTATTCTCTTATGTATTTAACTTATAATCCAATTTTATAAATCCATTTAGTCGTGGCATGACCCTAAATAGTTTTAAATCACAATCCCCTTATCAATCTAATCTCTACATTATTCAATTTAATTTGTCTAAGTAAATCTCCTGAATAACGTTATTTATAATTAGGGGCGTTACAAACTCCCTTCCTTAAATAATTTCATCCTCGAAATTCAGCAAGGACTATATATAATCACATCAATCATCTTTAACATCTCCTAATTACCATACTTGCATACCTGACTAGCAAACAGTCCATATAAAGAAGATATAAAACATACACTTACCACAGATCAGGATAAGTATCTCTAATCCTGTCCTCTGTCTCCCAAGTATAGTCCTTCTCGTTGTCGCTCCACTAAACTTTCACCTACTTAACTATCTTGTTTCTTAATTTCTTCTCATCTCTCGCTAAAACCGAACTAGTTGCCTAACAAAAGACAGATCCAGTTTTACTATTAAGTCTTCCAATGCAGTAGGAGGAGTAATAGTCTCTGAATCATGCACATACTTACGAAGATGAGACACATTAAATATATTATGGACACTTTCCAAACTACACGGCAAATCTACTCTGTATGTGAGCGTTCTGATCCTTTCTATAACTAGGAATGGTCCAACATATCTCGGTGCTAGTTTCCATGACTTTCCGAACTGTACCACACCCTTCATCGATGATACTCTAATGAAAACCAGATCTTCAACTGAGAACTCTAGATCCTTACGCCTCTTATCTACGTAACTCTTTTGTCCATATTAAGCTTCCCCAATCCTACCTTGGATCAACTCAATCTTCTTTATTGTCTCTCTTACCAGATTAGACCTAAGATAAATCTGTCTCCAGTTTCCAACCAACATGTTGGTTACTCACATGGCATCCCATACAAAGCTTCAAAAGGCGCCATCCCTATACTAGTTTGATAAATATTATTACAGGAAAACTCAATTAAGTGTAGGTGATCTTCCCATGATCCACCAAAATCTAATGCACAAACCCTTAACAAATCCTCGAGTATCTTGTTGCTCTCTCGGTCTGCCCATCCGTCTGAGGGTGATAAGCAGTACTCATCTTGAGCTTGGTACCTAACGCATGTTGTAGACTCATCCATAAATCACTAGTAGACAAAGTATCTTTATCACTTACTATTCTAATGGGAATCCCATGCAGCCTAACTATGTTCTTCACAAACAATCTAGCCAAAACAGGTACCGTCCTGGTTGACTTTACTGGAATAAAACGGGCACTCTTGGTTAACCTTTCCACTATGAACCATATACTTTCATTGCTTCAATTCGACCTTGGCAACCCGTCTATAAAATCCATAGATATCGAATACCATTTCCAAACTTTTATCTCTAAAGGTTGAAGCAACCCACTCGGCTTTCGATGTTCGGCTTTCACTTGTTGACAGTTCACACACTGCCTTACCTACTAGCCAACATCCTACCTTCCCAGTAGAAACTCCTCTTCATGTCTTGATACATCTTGGTTCCTCCAAGCTGAATCTTAAATTTTGATCAATGACATTCTTTAAGAACTTCTCTCCTTAAATCCCCAACATTAGGAACACACAACCATCCCTTCTTTCTCAACCATCCCCTCTGGTCAAACTGATACCTTTTAGATCATCAATCTTCGATCTAACCTCAAGCATTTAAACCTTATCGGCTAACAATGAATCCTCTTTCTGCTTAGAAGCAATCCTTTTGATAAGAACTGGTTGGACATCCAAGCAGGATAACATGGCAATGCTCTGACTAGAACTAGCAGTCGACCTTAACTGCACACTGCAAGTAGTCAAAGCCTCTAGATCCTTCCATTCTGTTAACATAGCTAACATCACATTGTGATGTTTCTTACTAGGAGCATCCACTATTTAATTTCCTTTTCCAGGTGTATACTCTACGCCAAAATCATAAGCGGCTAAAAACTCTCGCCACCTCTACCGCCTCATATTCAACTCCTTCTGAGACAATAAATACCTTAAGGACTTATGATCTGTGAATAACTCAAATCTCTCCCCTAAGAGATAGTGTCTCCATACTTTCAGTGCGAAATATCACCGCTGCCAACTCTGGATCATGAGTAGGATATCTCACTTCATCCGGTCTAAGCTGTCGTGAATCGTAAGCAATAACTTTACTTTTCTGCATCAACACAGCCCCTATTCCGATTCCACATACATTGATATACACTACCAATTCCTGATTCTCATCTGGAACTACTAATACATACGCCTTGGTCAACAAATTCTTTAACTTAGGGAATGCTTTCTCACATTTGTCAGACTAAATAAACTTTACGTCCCTCCTGGTTAGCTTAGTCTAAGGTGCTGCTATGCATAAGAAATCCTTAATGAATCTCCGGTAATAGCCAACGTGTCCAAGAAAATTTTCTGATCTCAGTCACCATCTTTTGTCTCTTCCAGTTGTTAACAACTTTGATCTTATCCGGATCAACTGATAAACACTTCTTTGAAACCACGTGACCGAGAAACTTAACTTTTTTCTTCCAAAAGTGAAATTTTGAAAACTTCGCTTTCAGTTTATTCTATCACATCGTCTCAAGCACTACTCTAAGATGAACCTTCATGCTCTCTTTCATCCTTAGAGTATATTAGAATCTCATTTATGAATACCAATATGAACCTATCCAAGTGCACTCAGAAAACTCGGTTCATCAAATCCATGAAGAAAGCTGGCACATTCGTTAACCCGAATGGCATTACTAACCACTCATACGAACCATACTTAGTCCGAGACACCGCTCTACTCTGCCACTCTTAACTGATGGAAACATGTTGCCAAATCCAATTGGAAAGTACTCTTGCTTCACTCAACTGATCAACTAAATCATCGATTCTCAGCAAATGATGCTTATTCTTGATTGTCTTCTCATTCAACTTATGATAGTCGATACACTTCCTTAACGGCCCATCCGGTTTATACACAAACGCCGCAACCACTTCCTAAGACGAACTGCTTAGTCTAATAAAGTTCTTTCTTTCTAAATCCACTAGATGCACCTTTAATTCCTTCATTTCGGTATGTGTTATCCTGCTAGGTGGTCTACTTACATGTTCTGCTCCTTGCACAAGATCTATCTGAAACTCAATGGCCCGCTTCGGTGGTAGTCCTGTGAATGGCTCAAAAACATCTACAAACTCTCTCAATATCAAAACCGAATTTAATTCTTCTTCTACTTCCATAGCATTCAGCAAAGCACTAACACTTAAGTCTGGCATCTCTATCGAGTATATAATTCGGTTATGACTATTAGGGTTTCTTAACGATATTTTCCTATCCTGGAAAAATATCGTAGCAACATATCTATTTAATTAATCTATACCTAAAATGATCCCCAAGCCTACGAAATCAAAAACATACAAAATGCATGTAAACTTATGATCTAACAACTCAAGTTCTAACTGGTCACATCTCGTCCCCAGAGTTGCATGCCCTTCTATCAGATTCACAACCCTTAAGGAAGTAACAAGGCATGAGGGTTCTAAACATAACTTATCTACCAAATACCGAGATATAAATGAATGCGATGCACCAATGTCAAATATTACACTAGCTTGTATACTATGAATCAAAAGCGTACCTTCCATTACAGTCTTTCCCTTCCCAGCAGTAGTTGGTCTAGAAGAAGATGGTTCTAAAGCAAAAACCTTTCCCTTGTCTGTTCCGACTGGTTCTAGAAACTGATTCTTTTAGTGTCCAATTTGGTCACAGTTAAAGCACTTCACCCCTTTCTTATCTGCAACCTTCTTCCTTTTTTCCAGTTCTACATTCATGAGCATAATGTCCTTTCTTGTCGCACTTGTAGCATACTACATCGGCCTTTCCTTTTTGGGCAACTCCTCTTTTCTAAGCTTCTTTCTTCTTAAAGAATTTTGTCTTCTTGCCCTGAGAATCATGGGTTCCAACCTGCTTCTCCTTCCCATAAGTAGAAAGCATCTCTTTATTCATAATTTCCATCCCCACTACAACTGTACTAGGATCATGGATTTGTGGTATGGTTGTCCTAGCAATCTTGGGCCTTAGTCTTTGAGTAAACTTCTCGTTCCTTTTAATAAGGGTGTCAATGGTAGCATATCTGTATTTGGACAACTCATCAATCTTCATAGCATACTCAATCACTGACATTTCACCCTGCATTAAGTCCATAAACTTTCTCAGTAATACTAACTTGGCAACTTCAGACAAAAACCTCACTTCGAATCTCCTACGAAACTCTACCTAAGTTAACCCTTCCTCAAGAACTCCCACTGTAATACTATTCCACCAATAAAATGATACTCCCTACAACTGTCGAGAAGCAAGTCTCCTCTTCTGCTCATCATCCAATCCCATGTCAACAAAAATACTTTCATAATGCAAAAGCCAAATTTCTTCTTCTATAGCATCCTTTGTTCCCAGAAATGGCTTCCCACCAAGACTGGTATAATAATTGCTCAGCTTAGCCTAGTAATAGCCAACTGGGGCTACAGGATTAGCTCCTCCAACATTCACAACATTTTCCCCAACTACTCCAGCAGCTGCTCCAGCTTGCATCAGATTGACAAAGAACTGCTACGTTATCCTCATATCTACTGGTGGCGTTCTAACACCTACCTTGGCATTTGCACTTGGATTAGCAATTGCCTATCGACCCAGATTCCTCTTGGTACTTGGTTGAGCATTTCCATTGGTTGGGCATTTTCGTTAGTTGTGATGCTTACTCTACCTAGATTTCCTACCTCCATTTCTACCTAACTCACAAATCTGCATAAGTGTCTTAGTATGATACAGAAGAACAGTTTAAGAGTGGGGAATACGTACTTATAGACATATATATAACATAATTGCAAGTACATTACTATAGCGTTAACCCAAACCCCAGTTTAATATTTTGATTCATTGGATTATGTTTTGAAAATCTTCTAGGTTCAAATTTCTTTTTAATCTACAAAAAACTATGCTCTGATATCAAATTTTAACATCCCCCATTTGGAGGCTCACAACTAACCGCTACGGATGCTGTAGTCATCCATAATTATTAATTATCAGTTATCAAATATGATAATGTTGGATACATTGATATACCAGAAACACATGAATATGAGAAATTTCAAACTCAATTTAAAACAAATTTAGATTCATTAGACAATCCCATGCATAAAACATGTTTAGGAAAATTACAATTTATTACAAAATATACCTAGAGCGATAGATAAAGATGCCCCTTGGTTGATAAGAGTCTAAATATTGGCAATTAAACAAATTTTACATTACATCCAAAATGCAGTGGAATCAAACAGAAAGAACTCCTACTAGCTAGCTTGCCTCCTGCACATCTCTGAAAGCTTATTCGTCTAAAGGAGAACATGGAAACCTTAACTATCAAACTACTCAAAATCAATTGAGCACCAAGAGTTTAAGGGTAATGCATAAACTTCGAGTCAGACAAAAAGTCTAGTATGAATAATAACCTACCATCTCAAACCACATAGATATCTAGTGAGGCCACGCCAGTTAGTGGAATGGGTTTTCCCCTCCCTAGTATCTTAACCCAATTTATAATAACCATATAATGTGCACCTGCATCCATAATAGTTAAGACATAACATAACAAAATGCATTATGATGATATGCAAATATGTAAATGCTCTGGATTTCTCATCCCCATTTACATGACAATTTGTCTTAAGTTATAGTTTCTAGGGTCATTGTTAACCTTTTAATTTTTATGGCCTGACGAATAACGTGTTAATTCTTTATGTAAATTACATCCACTTTTAAAGTTTTCATGGGATCTCAATGAACGTATTGGTATCTACCAATAACTTTCTTCTATCATAGTTTTCATGGGCTTACTGTGAACCTATTGGATTCTCCATTAACATCTCTCATGTTATAGTTTTCATGGGCTGACTATGAACCTATTGATATCTTTCAATAACTTATTCTGGACATAGTTTTCATGGGATCACTAAGAAACTATTAGCCTCATGCCAATAACAATTTTCATAGCTAGTTTTCATGGGCTTACAAAGAACCTGTCTAAATCAATAATTCTTTGATCAGCCTTCGGGCATCCTATATTCTGGTCTGTCTGACCTTCTGGATGCAATTCTACTCATATAGGATTTAACTCAATGTACATTCACTACAGGATCAACTTAGTTGGTTATTCTACTCTTAACACCCCAAAATGCAGTTATGAATTAATTATGAAGTGAATATGTTTACAAAATAATATATGATAACCGATCAAAACATAATGATGTAAACCTCTATGATTTATTCCTTGTATTTAATAATTCTAATGAAACATGGTTAATACCTTTAACCTACTATCTTTAGCAAGGAAATCTTCTTTATAAATTCTAAAATTAAATGCCATTTCAAAACTCTTTTATATTTCCATGGGTTTACCTTTAAAAACGAGATTAGGTTTCTTATTTAAAAACTAAGGCCTTCGACTATATCCTTTGTACTATTACTTAAAACCTTAGGCTTTCACTTTTGAAACAATTAAAAACATACCTTTCAAAACACTTAAAGCTTATCTTTCGAAACCATTAAAGATATACCTTTCGAAACGCTTAAAGCTTATCTTTGAAACCCTTAAAGGTATACCTTTCAAAATGCTTAAACTTATCTTTCGAAACTGTTAAAGATATACCATTCGAAACACTTAAAGCTTACCTTTCGAAGGCACTTAGTTCAAGTAGAATTTATGTAAGCATAGCTTCGAAGCCATTTGATTAACATTGAATATACCTTATGGGTTAAAGAGAACAAAAGAGAAAGCAACCCTTTAGAAAGCATTGATTTTCAAATAAAATAATTGGGGAAAATGATAGCTTCAAAACCCACTTTTCGAAACCGTTGATAAAAGCGGCTACAAGGACCCTTTCGAAAGCATTGGGAACGCGGCGATAATATTAATAAACCGAAAGCCTTCCTTTCAAACTCATTGTTATAAGGCTATAAAGAAAAGTGGCCTTTAACCAATTCAAAAGGTACGAAGGCCGCAATTAGATATCGAATCGGTTCAAATGCAGTAACTCGTTCGAAAGCTTCTTTTAGAAACCAAAGTAAGTGGCAACTTTTTCAAAAGATTCTTTCTCAAAACAACGATAAGCGACAACTTGTTCGAAAGCCTCTTTTTGAACAAAGGTAAGTTGATTGATTCGAAAGCTTCAACCCTTCGAAAACATCTTTTAAAAACTAAGACAAGTAATGTATTCAAAGGTTTATAAGAATGACTTTAACCCCTTCGAAAGCATGCATTCGATAAACTTCCTTCCTCCTTTCTCCAATCCACTATGTATTAGTAACTTCATACCATGCGCATTGTTGTCAAATGGGTCCATTAATGGAAGTATGTTGACGAAAGCAAGCAAATGGAAGTGGCGAAGTTGTAAATCAACATAAGACTGGTTTTGTTGCCTTTCAAAGAAATTCCTTTTTATCTAACTTACCCAATTTTTCAAAATACGATTCGTTGCCAAATTCCTTATCAAAATCCTTTTCTAAGAAGGCTACCAAATTCAATAATTAATAGCTAATTTTTTTTAATAAATAAGCCATTCACATTAACAAAAAATTTAAACATTTAAGTCCTTCAACTTAAATAATTTAATAACCATGCTAAAACACTTAGGAAAAATCCTCAAAAATCACCATTATTTACTTTTAATATGTTTTCTAATATATGTAAATTTCAGGCCCGAAATCATTATATAATTTCCCTAAATAATTTATACCCAAAATTGTCTATTTCTTCCATCCAAAATTCATAGTAAATTATCCATAGCTTGGAATATTATGAGAATTTAAACCCATCTCCAAATAATGTTTTACATAACGAATTCAAATCATGGCATTCAAAATCAATTTATATCATTACATAAAACCTTGTTTAAATCAATCGTGACATATAATCAATGGATATCATCATTCCTCCATCCAAATGATTTTAATGCTTAAACCTGAAATTAAAAGTTCAAAAAGATTTATATGAGATGGTTTAGATCATTATTCATATTGTTTGAATAAGGAACTTGAGATTTGCTCTTGCTTTAATCTTTGTAGCTTGAATCTTAGCTTCTAATTGATTTTAAGCTCTTCTTTTCCTAGGGTAATGGTCAACCTTGTTTCTCCTTTGTTTACGTTTTTGTTCATGAAAAATGTGAATGAGAATGAGGTATGGGTTTAAGGGTTATGGGGTTATGGTATACGGCTATTCCCATACTACCATTGCCTTATTTTCTTAGATATTTAACATATAAACCATTTTTATAAATCCATTTAGTTGAGGCACAACCCTAAATAGTTTTAAAATCTCCATTCCCTTATCACTATAATCTGCACATTATTCTATATAATTTATTTAATTAAATATCCTGAATAATGTTATTTAAAATTAGGGATGTTGCACTATCTCTCCGACTGCATTGGAAGATTTATAGTGGAACTAGATCTGAATTTTGTTTGGCAACCAGTTCGAGTTGTAGTGAGAGATGAGAAGAAGTTACGAAACCAGGTAGTCAAGTTGAGGAAAGTTCAGTGGTGAGACAATGAGAAAGAGGGTACTTGGGAGACAGAGGATATGATTATAGATACTCATCCTGGTCTATTATAAGAGTATGTCATATATTTGATATATATATATATATATATATATATTGTTTAGTAGTCAGGTAGCCTAGTATTATTATTAGGTAATGTTACAGATGTTTGCATGGTTGGTATGCTTAGTATTTAGTCCTTACTGTTGGGCGGATTTTCACCCAGAAGATCTCAAGACCAAGAAGCCGCAGTTTCACCCGGGCTCGCGAGCAACCTCTACTTTGTTATCCCGTTTTTTGGTCAAAACTGGAATATCAATGTCGAGCGCGTCTCCACCACGATCAAGCTAAGAAGAAGCAACCAGCAAGCGTATGTAAGCCCAGAGTTCCACTCAAGATCCGAATACAAAGCCCTTTCAACAATACAAGCATAAGTCCACTCGGCAAAGCAATGCAAGGAAGCATTCAGCCAGCAACCAACCTAACACACACAAGCTCATTCGGCATGGCAAGCATTGGGTTTCATTCGGCTTTCCAGTTCATTCGGCTTTCCAAACCTCTGTTCATTCGGCACTCCAAACTCAAGCCCATCCGGCATTCCCCCACTGATGAACCAGCCAAGACCGAACCAACCTTCCACTGCCGGATGAGAACCAACACCGGTCCAAACTCCATCTCCATGCTACCACCGGACCACTTCCACGACCGAACCAACACACCATCACCGGTCCAAAACACACCATCACCGGTCCAAAACCCACTACCACCGAACCAACCATGACCGGACCAAACTCCAACTTCTCCAAACACGGCCGGACCAAGCTCCGCCGAACCAGAATGCTACCAGGCCAGATTGCTTCAGCCCGGGCCCACCAGCATCTATATACTTCCAAGACCCCTGCCCCCTACCTCACTCTATAAATAGAGGGGCAGGGGTACAACAATGGCAGACAAGTTTGAGAGCTCAAGCAAGGAAGGAACTTTCAAACTACTTTCATACACTTGTACACAACGCATTGTACTTGTAACCTGAAAGAAAGAAGATAATAACATATAAAGTGGACGTAGGCACATTCTGGCCGAACCACTATAAATCTGTGTGTCTTTTACATTTCAGCCCCTACTTTTCTCATATTTACATACTCATCTAAAATCATTGAAAATTACATATAATCAACTAAATAATACGACTTGGAGGTGTTTGTCCATTTTTTGTGCAAACATTTTTGGTGCTTTCACTGAGAGCTGAACTCAGGCTTCATCTTCTCCCACTCAACCTTTTTCCTAACGACATCACTCGTTGCTTAGAAATCATGCCTTCCAAACAGAGAAGGGATGTTAACAAAGGAAAGAACATCGCAACTAGCAGCCTTCCAGATCCAGCAATCACAGATCAGCCCACTTCAACAGCAGTACCAGATGAAAATCAGGAAAATCCAACTGGTCCCGCAACGGAACAACCAATCACTAGGGCAGATCTGGACAGGGTTGTGGCTGAAGTAACTAACCGCTTCACATCCCAACAAGAAACTTTGGTGGACCAACTCATGACACGCTTAAGGGACGCTGAAGAGTCCAACCGCAACACTGAATCATGGGGTGAATCCCAATCCGGAGGATCCCGGAGGCAACAAAGGTCTTCACTCTTCGAACAAGCTATCAACAGGAAAAACGATGATAGGGGCCGCGCCCGGACTCAGCCCGAATTCCGACTCGAGGAAGCCCTTGGAACCGAACCTAGCGGGGGAGGCACCAGGCGAGGGTCGGATGTAGCTGAGCCAGTCATGCCACCTAATCATAGAAACCCCGCTGAACGGAGCCGAGCTAGAACCCAGCCCGAAGTTGACCCCATGGATGTGCTCGAAACAGAACCCCACAGGGGAAGATCAAGGCAAGGGGCAACTGTAGCTGGTCCTAGCGTGCATCCAAGCAGCCAAAGACAACCACTGGATAATGCTAGAGGTGATAGACTGTACCATCCCTACAGGTCATCTGGGCGAGATAGATCCCGCAGGGAAGAACCGAGCTCATTTTTGTCCGCTCCAAGTTCTGACGAGCGGATGGCACGATTATTCAGAGAATGTGTCCAACGGGAGCAAAGGGACCGGGGAATAGGCGCTAGGGTCACCAGTCCCTTTACCCGAAATATCGAAACTGCCATCACCCCCCGGGAATGGAAAATGCCAACCATGGAACCTTACAAAGGAACTTCCGACCCCATCGTACACCTGCAGAGATACACCCAGCATATGCTCATGAGTGGAGCAACAGAAGGAGTATTATGTAAATGCTTTCCGCTATTCCTATCAGATCTAGCTACCTCCTGGTTCTGCCATCTACCCCAAGGATCCATCAACTCATGGGAGATGTTAAAAGAAAGGTTTATTAGCCAGTTCCGCATCCATGTGGAACAACCCAGGGATGCTTATTCTCTATCCAATGTCAAACAGAAAACCGGAGAGACGCTACAACAATATCTAACACGGTTCAACGCCGCAGCGGCAGCAGTTCAAGATGCCGATGAAAAACTCACTCTAATGGCCCTCTGTAGTGGTGTGCATCCAGACACCAAGTTTGCCAGAAGATTAACTAAGGAAAAACCAGTTACCTTGCCTGATTTCTTCCATGAAGCTGGAAAGTATATGAGACTTGAAGACGCTGCTACGGAGAGGCAGCCAGGGCAACAAGGCAAGATAATTCAGGACAAGGTTCCCACTGCAGCTAAGGACGCTCGAAGAAATGAATCTAGAGACAATGCTGGGGGCAGAAAGGGTGAGAAGCGCCAATATCGACCAGGGCCAAGATTTGACTCCTACACTCCTTTGAATGAAACAATCGAAAACATCTACCTAGCCACTCAGGGCGAACTCGGATACAAGCGCCCCCCGCACAAGAAAGAATCAGATAACGCACTCAAGTCCGGAAAGTTCTGTCGCTTCCACGAATCCCACGGACATGACACCAATGAATGCCACCATCTTCGGGACTTGATCGAAGAACACATTAGAAGAAGAAGACTGGAACGTTATGTGAAAAGTCAGAACAGGACTCCAACTCCTGCCAATGAGAACTCAAAGCAACCCCTCCCAGAAGTAGGCGGAGGGAGTCGCAACAATCACAACACCAGTGGCTCTAGTCAAGAGAAGATAGTAGTCCTTACCATCTCAGGAGGACCACACATTGCCGACAGAAGTTGGGCAGAGATGGAAAGGTACGGCAAGTCGCTTAGAAATACCGAAGGATACGTTAACTCCGTCACAGAAGAACGCCAACCGAAACGAAAAGAGAGCGACGACATCATATTCAGTAGACGCGATTTGGAAGGAAGACAGTACCCACATATGGATCCTATGGTCATCTCTGCCTGGTTCGGCCCTGCTAAAGTTTTTCGGATTCTAATAGACACGGGAAGCTCCGTAAACATCTTGTTCAAACATGCTTTCGACAAAATGAAGTTATCAATGAAGGATGTGTCTCCCTGCGACAAACCACTGCACGGTTTCACTGGAGATGCAAAAATGCCCCTCGGGCAACTTGACCTCTTCGTCGAAATAGGAAGTCATCCCCGCTCCGTGGTGCGAAAACAAACGTTCGTGCTAATAGAGAACCACTCGGCTTACAACGCCTTCTTGGGGAGACCAGCCTTGTCTGACTTCCAAATTGTCCTAGCCCCCTGGTGCCTGAAGATGAAATTCCCGACAGACAACGGAATAGGAGAAGTAGAAGGAGATCAAGACGCTGCCCGAGACTGCTATGTAACTGAGCTTCGCAACAACCGCAGAAAGAATAAAGGAAAAGATGCAGAGACTACTCTCTGCATGAAAAGCTTGGAGGCATAGCAACTAAAGAAAGCCCCTCCTCTTCGATACACAAGCGATCCCTTCAATGAACTAGACCCCCGGGATAAAGAGGAGGAGGCTACCGCCGAGCCTGCAGAGGCTATGGAATTCGTATCTGTAGATAAGCATGATTCAAGTAGACTATTAAAAATCGGATCTCAGCTGAAAACGGAATTGAAGGATCGACTCATTGACTTTCTCCGCCACAACTTAGATGTATTTGCGTGGACCCATGCCGATATGACAGGAATCTCCCCAGACGTAGCATGCCACATGTTGAACATCGATCCCACCAAGGTACCAGTAAAGCAGAAAAAGAGGAGCATGGGGGCAGAGCGATCAGCAGCCCTTGATGAGGAAGTAAAAAATCTACTTGCTAATGACTTCATACGGGAAGCCATCTACCCAGAATGGATCGCTAACCCAGTGCTAGTAAAAAAGGCCAATGGAAAGTGGCGAACATGTATTGACTTCTCCAATCTGAATGACGCTTGCCCGAAAGACTGCTTCCCACTTCCCCGAATTGACCAACTCGTGGACAGCACAGCTGGGCACGAACTCCTATCTTTTATGGATGCATACTCCGGATATAACCAGATCCCCATGCACGCTCCCGATCAGGACCACACTAGCTTCATCACCGACCGCGGATTATATTGTTACAAAGTCATGCCTTTTGGACTCAAAAATGCTGGAGCTACCTATCAACGCCTCGTCAACAAAATGTTCGCAGAACTGATAGGACGTACTATGGAAGTATATGTGGATGACATGTTGGTGAAGTCCAGGAAAGCCAACGACCATGTAAGCCATCTGGACGATATGTTTCGGGTACTTCGCCGATATGGAATGAAGCTGAATCCTCTAAAGTGCTCCTTCGGAGTATCATCGGGAAAATTCTTAGGATTCATCGTCCACGCCAGAGGAATCGAAGCAAACCCTGAACAAATCCGAGCTTTAAAAGAAATAAGGATACCTTCCACTCGAAAAGAAATGCAGAGCCTAAACGGAAAGGTGGCCGCCCTAAGCAGATTCATTTCCAAGGCAACTGACAAGTGTGTCCCTTTCTTCGAAGCACTCAAGAAAGACAAAGGGAGGTTCGAGTGGACCGACGAATGCTTAAAAGCCTTCCTCAACCTAATCGAACACCTTCAGAGACCACCAGTACTCTCAACTCCAAATGAAGGTGAAGTGTTATACCTATACCTCGCTGTATCATCTCATGCTCTAAGCGCCGCCTTGGTAAGAGAAGAAGACCGCACACAACGTCCGGTTTACTTTGTAAGCAAGAGATTTACGGGGGCAGAAGCCAGATATCCTAAACTTGAGAAGTTAGCATATTGTTTATTGATCGCGTCACGGAAACTGCGACACTACTTCCAGTCTCACTCCATCAGGGTTCTAACCGATCAACCACTAAGACAAGTGCTCCATCGTCCTGACACTTCTGGGCGACTCCTCAAATGGTGCATCGAACTAAGTCAGTATGATATCACCTACCATCCCCGCACCGCTATCAAAGGACAAGCCATGGCTGATTTCATTGCCGAATTCACTACCAACGAAGGCAAGGAACAATCCGAAGTAGCAAAAAACATCAAGTGGAACCTCTTTGTAGACGGAGCATCGAACGAACAAGGCTCGGGGGCAGGTATTGTGATCGTCACCCCCAGGGGAAGAAAGTTGTACCATGCATTAAGATTGGAGTTCACGGCCACTAACAACGATGCTGAATATGAAGCAGTAATAGCGGGATTGGAACTGGCCCTAGAAATTGGGATCAATTCCTTATGTATTCATAGTGATTCTCAGCTTATCGTAAACCAGGTACTAGGAGAATTCCAGACTCGAGGAGAACGGCTCACAGCATACCTAAAGAAAACCAGACTGCTGCTCGATCGATTGGACCATTATCTAATCAAACACATTCCTCGAGAAGAAAACCAAGAGGCAGATGAACTTGCAAAGCAAGCTAGTATGAAGGACAGCACCATTCCCGGAGCACTAGTAATCTCAAGGCAGCTAGCCCCAAGTTTCGAACAAGTAAATCTGATAACTGCAATCGAAGAAGGAACCTGGATGACTCCTATCCGGAAATATTTGCAAGATGGCATACTACCCGACAGGCGTGACGAAGCCAAGAAGATCTTGAGAAAAGTTCCCCACTACACAATACAAGAAGGCATCCTCTACCGGCGTGGCTTCTCTAGCCCCTTATTAAGATGCGTCGCCGGAAGGGAAGCCAAGGGGATATTAACAAACATCCATCAGGGAGGATGCGGAGATCACACTGGAGGACAGACTTTGGCAAGAAAGATACTCCGATATGGATATTACTGGCCCACACTAAACAAAGATACCCTAGACTTCGTTAAGAAATGCGACAGATGTCAGAAGTTCGCCAAGATCCCTCGACTGCCCACAAACGAAATTACTCAAATGACCAGCCCTTGGCCCTTTGCTGTATGGGGAATTGACTTAATTGGCGAACTGCCAACGGGCCGAGGCGGAGCCAAATATGCTATAGTGGCAGTCGATTATTTCACCAAATGGGTGGAAGCGGAACCTTTAAATAAAATATCTTCAGCAAAAATTATTAACTTCTTGATCAAAAACATTCTGTGCAGGTATGGAGTCCCCCTCAAGATCGTATCAGACAACGGACTCCAATTTGACAGCGAAGAATTTGCCGACTGGTGCCAAGAGCATGGAATTCATAAAAGCTTCTCATCAGTAGCTTACCCTCAGGCAAACGGACAAGTTGAAGCTGTCAACAAAATTCTCAAAACCCTAATCAAGAAGAAACTTGAAAAGTCAAAAGGCGCTTGGGTGGACGAACTTCCTACGGCACTATGGGCATACCGCACATCTTTCAGAACATCAACGGGACATACTCCTTTCTCTTTGGCATATGGATCGGAGGCAATGCTCCCAGTTGAGACTATTGTGCCTTCCCACCGTAGGATCCACTACAACCCAGAAGAAAACGAAGAACTCCTCCTCATGTCTTTGGAACTGATTGAGGAAAGGAGAAACGATGCAGCACTCAAAGCAGCAGCTCACAAACAAAAAGTGGCAGCACTATACAATTCCAAAGTCAAGCATCGCAGCTTACAAGAAGGAGATCTTGTCCTCAGGCGAATCTTTCCGCGCCCCGGGGCACTGGACCCCATCTGGGACGGACCATATGTAATTCACAAAGATCTCCACAACGGAGCTTACATTTTGTCAACAGTGGACGGAGAGGTGTTCCAGAGGGCATGGAACATCCGACACCTCCGTCGATACTTTTCTTAACTTGTACTGCCCATATGAAGTGAATTAACAAAGAGAACCAGTGGACGTAGGCATTTTCGTGCCGAACCACTTTAAAAAATCTTGTCTCTTTTTAACTTGTTCCTTTATGTCTTGGCTACTTGTTAAGTTTTATCCCTTTCTGTTGAACAAAATCCTATGGCATCTCCACTCAAGACGCACCGCGGCCTCATCTAGACTAGGCCTAACAGGTACGCCACGATTCTATGCACTCGCCAATGAGACTCTTTTGCTCCAGCATCCCTCTGCTGCGGGTTAACTCATTGCGCGCCTGCCCTCAAAGCCAACTGTAATGAGCCGATTATAAGTCATCATAAAGGCCGACTATAGCCGATGGCAGCTCATTACGGCGTTCGGCTCGTCGGTAACCGTGAACCTACTTTAAGCCCCAACATAAGGTGTGGCCAGCCAGGGGTAGTTCACGGCCAACGGCACCCACGCTAGCCGGCCACGGTAAATCGAATAATACCCACGATTACGGACCATAACGGTTCGGGTAGTTACCGTGCGCGATCTCGGCTCCGATGTGTCTTAAGTGCGGCTGTGGTAAAAAAGAAAACTCCCCGCGGAGGCGTAAGATGGGTGACAAATGTCTCCAAGACCCACAGCTAGGGAAAGTGACTACAAAACCCGTTTGCCACGAACTTAAGCACATCGACGGCCTTCCGTGACTGGAAGTTTTACTTTTACTATATTTCCATTTCATTTAAATATTTTTCTCCTATCCTGTATAACAAACTCTAAAGTACAGGAAACCAAATAGGAAACATTCACTCATGAGGCTCTAAGCCTGCGTGCTGGGTAGCAGGGCGCTCTGCTATACCCGTGAACAGTTACACAAGACACTCAAAGCTACCGCCTGCGAATAAAACATAAAGGGCGGTACTCTCTTCTCTCGTACATAAATGCGTAACTATAACTTATTCATACACTGACATTGCAAAACGTGAAATTATATTTCAAGCAAAAACTTAACATCAAACACAAGTGGAATCACAGGCATATACATAATTATACTTCTCACACAGCACATAAAGATAGCAACAACATTTAAACATGACAAAATCAGCTTATATTATAAGATCACACGAAGTTATTCTTTGCAAATAATTTTATTACAGTTGCATATCAAAGACTAACATGAACAGTGATAAAAAAGAAACAAAAAGATGGCAGATGCATCCACACTCCATCACCAACTCCCCCAGCCTACTTAGCCGCAGGATCGGAGCCCCCAGCATGTGGATCTGAAGTCCCACCTGTCCAGATCGGAAGAGGAATTCATTAAACGAACGATCAAGTTATGAAAACACGGAAAGAAAAGAAAGGGAAAAGAATAACTCACCAGCATCCGCCGCTTGATCCTCATCATCCAACTGCACGCCCGCTTCCTCCGCAGCAAGCAGCCGCATCCCCTCCTTCACCGCCGCTTGCTCCTCCTTTGAGAACTGAGCAGTAACCGCACTCAAGTTGAAAGCCTCTCCGCCTTCCTTACCCGCGTTCACCCTGGCCTCCTCTAAAGCCTGGAGATACACCTTGGCCATGACCCGAGGGTAATCGTCCATCCAAGACAAGCCGCCCTCTTTCCAAGTATGGAAGTACATATCCTGAAGCATCTCATCCATCATCCCCTCATTTTCCTCAAACTCCCTCACCCGAGCCTCGGAAGCTTGCAACTTAGCGACGGCGACGTCCCTCTCTGATTGGTATCTCAAGCAGTCAGCCTGGAGTGACCTCCTCATTTCCTCCTCCTTCAACCTAAGGGACCTCCTCATCTCCTCCATCTCCTCCTTCAACTCAGCCTGAGCCATCTCCGCAGCCTCGAGTCTCCCCGACAACTCCTCTACCCGCTCGAGATCCGCATTTCGAACCTCATCCACCGTTGTAATGGCCATGTTAATCCGCTCCCTGCAGGTAACCTCCATCTTCCGTAACTCCGCCCTACTGGCCTTCTCCATGGTCTCTTTCAGACGCTGGGAGGCTTCCTCATGCTGGGAGATCTGGATGGCTTGGTCGGCAAGCTGCTTGGCCTGATCGGCAACCTTTAGCCTTAACCGAATATTAGCACTCCCAATCTCCTCCCCGGCCTTGACCAATCGAGCATGATGCTCCATTAACTTCTTAGTCTCTTCGGCCACCCGGTCAATATTAGCCTTGGCCTCGTCCCCCATAGTAACTACCCGAGTAGTAAGCAGATCAAGATCTAGGGACTTGGCCTCATCCAGCACACGTACCATGGGGTTGCGGGGAAGTAGGTGCTCGCCCGTGGTCTCATCAAATGAAATGTCCCGAAAACTTGGGTCTAAATCAGGATGACCGGCAAAAGGGTCACGAGGCACGGGGCGAGGCACATCGGGACGCCTTATATGAATGACAGTAGATCTCTTGGAAGGAGGAGGAGGGGGGCAGGGCTCCGTGCTCTCCTCCGTAGTATCACGAGGAGGCTGAGTAGGGGGAGACAGAGTAGGAAGCTGCGAAGCAGAAGAAGACTCAAATAAGGAACGGCTCCGCTTCCTTTTCTGAATGCCCTCTTCGATGACCCCAAGAAGAGGGCGGTACTTGACTACGTCCCCAGTGCGATCAGTAGAAGGTTTCGCGGAAGCTCTCCTCGACTTAAATTGTTCAAGGCGGTGTCGAACATCCGACGTTTTACCCGCCTGGCCTGCCCCTGGAATAAAGAACAAGTGTTACGAACATACAATAATCCGCAATTCAAAAAATGTGCTAAGTTAAAAAGAAAGAAAAGTGAGGAGACACATCTGTTATACAAACCCGGCGGAGGAGTGGGATACTGCAATAAGTCCTGGATCTCATTCCAGGACGGAAGTGAACCGTAAAAAATTTCTAAGTCCCTATCGAAAATGGAATCGGCAGAAGACAAAAGTTCACCTTGCATCGCCGGGGTCACCCTAGCTGAGGAACCCTTAGAGGATGGGTCAGTGCTAACCACAGCTTTGCCGATTTCCTCTGCCTTCTCCGTTTCCTTCTCTGTTTCCGACTCCCCCTCTGACTCCCCGAAGGCCCGACGGAGAGCCTCATCCAGTTCGAGGTCCTGCTCAGAGGTTAGAGCAGCAACACCGCTACCACCCTGACCATCGCCATCTCCTCCACCCTCCGACCCTTCTCCAACTTCACCTCCTTCCTCCTCTTCTACACCTTCCTCCTCCGGGACATCCGGGCAAGTACTTGGAGAAGGGCCATCGGACTCCTTGAGCTTCTTGCCTCCTACGACTGGACGTTGTGCAAAGGGCTTCCTCTTGCCACCCTTCGCTGTCACCCCACCTTTAGGCTGGGCAGCCTTCTCTTCTGCCGTGTCCCTCTGTTTGACTATGGACTGATGTGGGAGGATCAAATTATACGACAAGAGCCTGGCATTCCTAATCAGATAAGCAGCCGATCTGTCTCTCCCGGAAATAGCTTCAATTTCTGCTGCCATCCGAACCAAGCGATCATCTTCCACAACCGCAAAACCACCTGTCGCTAGCAAGAAATAAAAGCGCATAAGAGAGTGAATTACAGCCAAGACAGGAATTATGAGTAGAGTTTTTACTTACATCCGGAGGTAAATCGGCGAATAGAGACGGAGTCATCCCTGACAAAGAACCACTCCTTCTTGAACATGCTATACTTCGAGTATAAATCCAAAACAGGCTTGAAGGAAACGGCTGACTCCAAGCTAATATATGGGGACCCCTTCCTGTACCCCCTCAGATTGTACAGATATCGTATTTCCCGGTGGGAGGGGGCGCGCCCATATCTCTTCTGGAAGATAGCATATAAGCATACCAGAATGGCATAAGAGTTGGGCTGAAGCTGGAATGGAGCCACCTTCAGATAAGTGACGAAGCTTAGTATCCAGGCGTTGATTGGAGGAATAGCCCCGCACATGCAATGGTACCGGCTATAAGCGAAGTACCCCTCAGGGGGATCATATGGCATGACCCCTTCCCCCGGTAACAACATAAGAGCCCTGTCTATCCCAAAGGAACGGGATATAACGTCAAGTTGCTCCTCCTTTAAGGAGCTTGGGAAGCAGTCAGGGGGAGAGTTCAAAAGTTCCTGTGGACCACATCCGTCCACTAGAGACTTCGGAATAGGTCGGTGTTGCCCGGATCCTGATTGGACTGGGGGCGAGGAAGAAGAAGGCTCTCCTGTGCCTCTAGACTTCTTTCTGTCTGATCGTGTTTCCGCTTTGCGAGACATTTTCTGCAGCACAAGAAAAACCTAATATTAGAACAAGGAAAATAGAAAAGTAAACAAACAAGTGCGTGCAAGTGTGGAATTTCATTCGCAAGCTGAAGTCTTCCAGATCACAAGTTCATTCGGCTTCCAAGTTCATTCGGTTTCCAAGTTCATTCGGTTTCCAAGTTCATTCGGTTTCCATGTTCATTCGGCTTCCAAGTTCATTCGGTTTCCAAGTTCATTCGGTTTCCAAGTTCATTCGGTTTCAACCCCATTCGGTTTTCATCTCATTCGGCTCCAAGGCAGTAGTCCCATTCGGTGAAGCAAGGACATACGTGTGTATTCGGTAATAAGTATATACCTGGTTCGGTATAAGGTTGGTTCGGCAAACACTTGATTCGGCAATGGAGTGATTCGGCTCTACTCGTTCGGTAAAGAAAAACAAGGGGGGTACGGCCTCTATATATAGGCAAACTCACAACCACCGAACCAGATGTCTCGCCCAACCGGACCAATGATACCGGACCACCAGAAGCCGGATGAGAATAGCCGGACCAACCAAGAACCGAATGGAACCCTCTATCTACCGTCCAAGACCAGGAACTGGGGGCACGCAGGGCGCTTCACTCAGATAAGTGCCGAACTCTAAGAGCTTACTAATAAAATAAAAAATATGATAACAATGGATAAGTCGTGAATCTCTCACTAACATGGATTAATCATTTACACGTGCACGCGACCACGAACGGTCCATAGGCACGCTCTGAATGGCTATTAACCCTATCGTCATGAGAATTTATACTTTGACATCCCTTTTTAAGCTCATCAGTCAAATGGATATTTGATAATTATGAAATGGCTAAGCTACTTACACATGTACGGGGTCGAGAACAACCCCTAGGCATGCTCTGAGCTAGCGATAAACCACCTTGACAAACGATCCAGGGAACCACTCTAACGTGAACCTGGCATCGATAACCCCCTCGGGGTACACTAACTCGCCTCGAACGGCGCAATTCACTTGATCACAAATATTTCGACCCCGAACGGTCGTTATTTGAAACCACACTAAAACTATAAATCTCTTTGCAGGACATCCACAAGATATAAACATCCAGCCCATGACATTACACGACGAGTCTTCCCACCAACGAGAAACAAAGCGCGACACGTGCAAGCACGTGCCCCACTTTGGGGGGCAAATGTTGGGCGGATTTTCACCCAGAAGATCTCAAGACCAAGAAGCCGCAGTTTCACCCGGGCTCGCGAGCAACCTCTACTTTGTTATCCCGTTTTTTGGTCAAAACTGGAATATCAATGTCGAGCGCGTCTCCACCACGATCAAGCTAAGAAGAAGCAACCAGCAAGCGTATGTAAGCCCAGAGTTCCACTCAAGATCCGAATACAAAGCCCTTTCAACAATACAAGCATAAGTCCACTCGGCAAAGCAATGCAAGGAAGCATTCAGCCAGCAACCAACCTAACACACACAAGCTCATTCGGCATGGCAAGCATTGGGTTTCATTCGGCTTTCCAGTTCATTCGGCTTTCCAAACCTCTGTTCATTCGGCACTCCAAACTCAAGCCCATCCGGCATTCCCCCACTGATGAACCAGCCAAGACCGAACCAACCTTCCACTGCCGGATGAGAACCAACACCGGTCCAAACTCCATCTCCATGCTACCACCGGACCACTTCCACGACCGAACCAACACACCATCACCGGTCCAAAACACACCATCACCGGTCCAAAACCCACTACCACCGAACCAACCATGACCGGACCAAACTCCAACTTCTCCAAACACGGCCGGACCAAGCTCCGCCGAACCAGAATGCTACCAGGCCAGATTGCTTCAGCCCGGGCCCACCAGCATCTATATACTTCCAAGACCCCTGCCCCCTACCTCACTCTATAAATAGAGGGGCAGGGGTACAACAATGGCAGACAAGTTTGAGAGCTCAAGCAAGGAAGGAACTTTCAAACTACTTTCATACACTTGTACACAACGCATTGTACTTGTAACCTGAAAGAAAGAAGATAATAACATATAAAGTGGACGTAGGCACATTCTGGCCGAACCACTATAAATCTGTGTGTCTTTTACATTTCAGCCCCTACTTTTCTCATATTTACATACTCATCTAAAATCATTGAAAATTACATATAATCAACTAAATAATACGACTTGGAGGTGTTTGTCCATTTTTTGTGCAAACACTTACTGAATTTCGAGGACAAATTTCTTTAAGGAGGGAGCCTATAACAACCCCTAATTTTGATTTACCTTATTCAGGACATTTAATTAGATAGATTAAATAGATTATTACGATGATTAGTTTGGTAAGGTATTTGAAAATAAGTAACATCGTGCCTTAGCCAAGCAAATCTATAAGCTTGTTTTATAAGTTAAGCATATAGTTGAATAAGGAAAGAGTAATATAGGAATAAATAAAACTTAATAACCCTTAATCCTTATTCTATTCTATTCAAGTTTTCATAAATTAAAACTATCAAAGAGCGGAAGCAAAGCGGGCCATTAATCACAACCTAAATCACGAAAATCAGTAAAGATTCAAGAAGGCAAGCTAGGTGATTAAGCAATAATCAAATCTCAAAATCCATTATCCAAACAAGGTGAATAATAGCTCAACCATCAAATGTTTATTATTTTGTGATTATCCAGATTTAGGTTGCGTTGATACTGAGCATGTAATGATGATTTAATGATATGCCATGTTTGTTTTTGCCATGTTTGATAAATGATAAGTTATAAGAATATTTATGAACATGATTATTTCAGTTCTAAGATTTAAATTGAAGATATATTTCCCCAAATTCTATGATTTTCGAATATGTTATTTAATATATTATTTTGTAGATGGGTTTTTAATTTCAAAATTTTCCAAGCAAGGATGGATTTGATATAATTTTTTAAGTGAAGAAATTAGTTATTTTATGTTTTAAATTATTGGAAATAATTAAGATAAGTTTTTGGTCCTGAAATGTTATATGTTGAAGAGTGCATATAAATTGAATTTTTATGATTTTTGGGGATTTTTCCTCAATGTTTAGAAATGATAAGTAAATTGTTTAAGTCTAAAGGGCTTATTTATTTAATTAAATTGTTTATAACATGGGTCAAATTGTAAAAATAATTAGCACAGAGAATCATAGCATGTGCTAGTTTTTCAGTAAAAGAATGTGATAAAATTTTGATTGCCAATGAGATTTTGACAAATTATGGAGGGTTGGTGAAAAGTAATATCTTTTTATATCAAATTAGCAGTTTTTAAGTTGATTACTGTTCTACCATGTCGAGCCATGTCTCACCACACTTGATTGTCATCGACGTGGCACAAAACAATGTTGCATGATGTCGATGAGCTTGGCATAAAGTGGAATGGGTTTGAATCCCGTCAAGGCCGAAGTAATAAAGATAAAGAGATAGGACTCGACATAGGCATGTCGATGCTTATACACGTCGTAATTTTACAAAAACGCATGATGCCGCATACACTTCTTAATTTTTTTCCTCGCCGACCCTGATGGTCATCGAGCCTATTCTATGCTGCATTTATTTATCATCAAGACTAATGCTTTAAATTGTCATTGAGCCTAATGCTTTTTATTGCGATTGAGCCTTGACAGGCCACTTTTAACTTGTCAACGAGTTTACCCTATTCCATTTCAATATTGTTATCGGGCTTTGGCAATGCCTTTAACTCGTCTTTAAGTTTTTAAATAGGTGGATAACCTATGTATCATGAGATTCGAAGACATTATTTTCATCGCAGTTTCTAGATGCCGCATGTTTTTGTTTTAAACGAGTTTGCAATATAGGCAATGAGCTTGATGTTTCTTAGTCGACACCACAGTGTTGTCGACAATGATCTAAATCTATCTTTTTAAAGTGGCAACCTTATATTACTTTCGGTCATGTTCATGACAATATAAAAAGGATTTTATAATATGGCATTAAAATTTGAGAATATGAAAAGATGATTTCTGTGTTAATTTTCGGGGTTAAGGGTATTAATCATATTTCATTAAGAAAATGATTACAAGGAATTAAACTATGGATGTTTATACTATTGTATGTGTTTGATTAGTCATTATAAATGCTATTGTTATCTTATTCACTTCAATGTTGACTTGTAACTACGCTTTTGGGGTATTAAGGGTAGAATAACCAGTTAGGTTGATCCAATAGTGAATATAAATTTACTTAACTCTTGTGTGAGTAAAATAGCATCTAGGATGTCAGGTAGACCAGAATATAAGATGCACAGAACTGATCAGAAGTTTATTGAGTTAGACAGCTTCTTAGTTAGTCCATGAAAACTATGTTATGAGATATGTTATTGGCACGGGCCAATAGGTTCTTAGTGATCCTATGAAAACTATGTCTGGAATGTACTTTTGATAGAGATTCAATAGATTAGTTATCCCACGAAAACTATGATTTGAGAGATGTTATTTGAGTATCTAATAGATTCAAAGTGATCCCATGAAAACTATGGTTGGATAAAGTTATTGGAGAATAAAACAGGTTCATAGTGATCCCATGAAAACTATGAATTTAAGCAAATAGTCTGTATGATTGGGAACAGGTTATTAGTCAGCCTATAAAACTAATAGATTAATAGAAACCCAATAAACTGTAAATGGACACAAATAGTCGGACAAATTGGGGTGGCACATCCAGGGCATATTATAGTTTTGAATATCATCATATTATGTTATCAACCATTGCGGATGCAAATGTATAGTGTATGGTTATTGTTTTATGGTTAAGATGCTAGTAAGGGGAAACCCGTTTTGTTTAGCGGCATGGTCTCACTAAATATCTAGTTTGTCCGATGTGGTAGGTTATTATTCACACCAAAATTTTTATCTGACCCAGTTTGTGCCTTTCCCCTTAAACTCTCAAGTGCTTATTTGAGTGGATTGAGAGCAAGAGTTTTTTCAAGTTCTCTTTAGAGGAATAAGCTTCCTGAGACGTGTAGGAGGAAACCTGGCTAGTATGATCTATATATATTTTCTGCTATGTTTTGATTCTTTTTTTGTGTTGTAATTGAAAGTTGTATTAAATTTCAGATATTTGACTCTGATCATCCAAGGGATCTTCATATGTCGCTCTTTGAATATGTTGTAAAAATTATATTTTCTCTGAATGTGGTTTGCGAATTGGGATCATGTAATGAATTTGAAATGCTATCATGAAATGCAACGTGATTTTTTTTTAATTTATTGTAACGATTCTAATTTTGATTAACATTATTTAGGATATTTAATTAGTTAATTTAGATCAAATAATGAAGTGGTTAAAGGATTGACATTTGTAGTTAATGGAGGTAGCCATGCCAATTTAAAACAATGAACCAAGAGAAACTAAACCGAAATAGATATGACAAATAGATATCGGGAAATGTAGGAATAAGATATGTTCTATACCTTAAACCCTTCATGCCCATTCATTTTACATGTTCAAAACTAAATCAAATACAAAGAGAGGCCGACCACCATTAAGGGAAAACAAGAAGATAAGGGGAAAAAAGCTTAAGCAACTTAATCCAAGATCAAATCTCAACTGCTTAATCACAAGCTAAAGGTGAATAATATGTTACATCTTATATTTTTGATGTTTTTGGTTTCTAGATCAGATCCAAATATTTTTACAGAGTATATTGCCATGTTTTTTTATTGTTATAATGTGTATATATGCTTGTTTATGATTTATGCTATTTCACAAGGATTTTATGATAAGTTTTAACGAGAAAACCCTATTAAATGACATCTAAATTCCTTGCGATTTTAATATAAGGTCAGAAATGATATTTTAGAGATGGATTTCAAATTTCATAATTTTATGAATTAATATGGATTTATTATTAATTTTCTAGTTAAGAAAATAGTTAATTGGGTTTAAAATTAATTACGGCTGTTTGATATATGTTTTGGTCAGAAATTTAAATATGTTAGAAAACATATTAAAAGACGATTTATGGAAATTTTTATAGAATTTTTCTAAGTGTTTTAATAAGTATATAAAATTATTTAAGGTATGTGACTTAAATGTTTTTTATATTTTTAAAAGGAGAAGGGGCAATTCGTAAATATTTTAAATTATTTATTTCTGAAATTTCAGCAGCACTTAAAAGAATTTAGAAAAGAAATTAGCAACCAATCATATGTTGACAAATAATGTAGGTTAGTTGAAAATGAATTACATTTTAAAGTTAAAAAATCAATTTTACCATGCTTTTCTAGTTTCATAACTTTTTCGACTAACTACTTCCGCCTCCATTTCCATCGAAACCAATACCCATGGTATCAAAGACTTGGTACGCAGTGAATTGGACATAAGAAAAAGATATAGAGTCGAAACAAGGGGTTCCGAAGGGGTCGAAACCTTACTTTGCTTTTAAAAGGAAATGCGCTTGCATTGCTTACGAAAAGAATGCTTTCGACTTAAATATCTTTCTACTTGGTTAAACATCTTTAAAGAATGGTTTTGAAAGTGATTCCACCTTTTGTTTTATAAAGAAGCTTTTGAAGGTGTTGAAACCCCTTGCTGCCCCATCTTACCTTTCGAAGTAATGCCTTTGAAAGGGTTTCTTTTTTTCAAAACCTAAGCCGCTTCTCTAATGCTTTCGAAGGGATCGGTTTCAACACCATCCACTTCTTTTACTTACGAAATTGCTTTCAAAAGTGTGCTTTCGACTTAGTTGTTTTAAAATCCTTTGTTCTACCAAAAGCTAAACCCAAAGGTTTCGAAAGGAATTGTTTTGAGTGGCTTGGAAAGGTTGTTCCACATATTTTACTTAAACTGAAATGCTTTTGAAAGGTTTAATTTATATAAAGAACTTAATGCTTTCAAAAGGTTTAAGATAAAGGTTTCGAAGGGATGCTACCCTAATGTTTTCGAAAGGTTTTAAATGGAAGGTTTCCAATGGTTTCGGAAGGCATGTTTAAAGAGTTTTGAAAGAGGATGTCCATGGTTTTATAAAGCTTTCGGAAGAGATGATTTCAATGTTTAGGTATGTTTTGGCCTACGGCCTAGGTTATAAAGTAAAGTAGTTTACTTGTATCGAAGGGGGTACTTCCAATGGTTTTGAATGGGGTACTTTCAAAGGTTTTGTATGTTTTCATCAACAATGTTTTGTGTAAAGTATATATAACATGGAAAAGTGATTTGAGTAAAGCATAGAGTATATTTTCCTTATTTAAGTATGATTTAAAGGGTTAAATCAATTTGAAAGAAATATTTTCAAGGAAAATTTTAAGTGTAGATGACCCAAAGTAAAATAACTCAGATATTGGAATACCAAACAGGACAGGTATGGGGTCATGCCCTATACTTTAGCTAGTAGCCACTAGCTAATATAGGTCCAAAATTCAATTTTGTAGGGCTTTGTCACAAGTAAGACTAAAATGGTGTTACACACAAAAAGGAACCTATAAAGTAGAGGTAGGTTATTGGTGAGCTCGCAAAACCATTAGGATCAGTTTACCTGAGAGAAGTAAATTCGGGACAGACCGTCCAGAAGGGTATCTAATAGAAGTTAGACTATTTGTTTATTTTATCCGGTAGGTCCGAGTCAGCCAAAGTTTAGTAGTTATCCAAACAAAACTAAGGTGCTTGGACAGATAGTCCATTTTACTAGATATATATGTATACATGATATTGTTATTATTGTTTAACCAGTTTGGTTGCAGGATTTTGGTTTGCAAAAGATATGTTTCTGAAATGATATTAGTGAGTGGAAAACCATTCCGCTAAGCGGCATGGTCTCATTTAATTTCAGATAACCGAGATGTACAGTATTATTCACACTAGTCTTTATGTCTGACTTGAAGTTTATGTTTTCCCCTTAAACTCTCTGATGCTCAAAATTGATTCGAGTTGGTTGAGAGTTTAGTATACAAGTTTTAGTGGGTGGACGAGTAAAGCTTTCGGAGACGAGTAGGAGGCTGATGTTAGCTATGTTTAGGGGTCATTTGTTTTATTTCTGCTGTATTTTACTAAGTCTGTTATGACTATTTAGTACTCTGGTCATCCAAGAGGGCATCTTCATATGCCACTCTTGGCGTAGTTTGTAATAATTTTATTTGATCTGAACCTAGGAAATGATTGGGAATATGTAATTGGATATGAAACATGTTTTGTGAAATGTAATCATAAAATTTGTTTTTGAATCTATGATTTTGATTCACATTCATGTGCTTCTGATATTATGGATACCATTAACATTACTGTATTTTGTCACCGGAAGTTAATACTATAGATGACTACAACATCTATAGCGCTTAGCTTTGGGACTCAAGATAGGAGATGTTACAACTTGATATCAGAGCATAGGTTTATGAAAAAAATTAAATTAAAATGATTTTTGAAACATAATCCTAGGAAATTAGAGAAAAGACCGGGTATGGGATAACACTATAGTAATGTACTTGTATTTGCTATATATATATATATATAAGTATATGTTATATCTCTATTCTTCTATCTCTCTTAGGATATTCCTCTATGTCTTATAAAGGCTCGAACACAGATATGGACGCTAGAAGAGGAAGAGTTAACCTTAGTGAGGGAAGCACCATAACTAATGAAAATGCCAGACTAAATACCAAGAGAAACCCCGGTCAGGCACAAGCTGCAAATATGGGTGCTGGAGTCCCGCAAGTTGACATAGGAGCATTGTATCAGTTCTATGTCAATACGATACAAGCGGGAGTTGCTGCTAGAGTACTTGGAGGAGGAAATCAAGAAGCTTCGGTAGTCAACAACTAAGCTGTTTTGAGCATAGACTATGCTCGGTTGGGAGGAAAGCCATTTATTGGTACTGTAGACGCAATCGAAGTGGAGAATTGGTTACTTTATTGCGAGAGGATTTTCGCTGATCTAGGGCTCAATGATAAGCAGAAGAGAAGGCTTGCTTTTAGATAGTTACAAGGAGCAGTGTCGTATTGGTAGAATAGTGTTATTATTGGAGTTAATGAGGAGACAATGACATTGGCTGAATTCAAAAGGATATTTGAGGAGAGGTTTATGTTAGAGGTTGCTAAGTCCACTCTACTTAGGAAGTTTGCTAAGTTGGAGCAGGGAGACATGACTGTGCTAAAGTATGAACCAATGTTTGAGGAGCTAGTGAGATATGGTTATGCTACAGTGGATACTGTGATTAAGAGGAATGAGAAGTTCATCAGGAGGATGAAGCCTGAGCCTGCTAAGGCAAAATTACCACATATAAGGGACCCATGTGATGTTGTAGTGGAAATGGCTTTGAGACATGAGGAGATGCTTGCTTTTCTCGAATGGAATAAGGCAAAGGATGTCCAAGTGGAGCAAAGTCAGAAAAGAAAGTTTTTCCATAAAAAGGGAGCTCAAAAGGGTGGAGCTTCCAAGAAGGAAAAGTCGGAGGTTGTTTGCTATAAGTGTGATAAGAACGGGCATTTCATAAATGAATGTCGCTCGAGGAATGGAAAGAAGGTGATCGGGAAGAAGAATATTAGATGCTTTAACTATGATCTAATCGAAAATTACAAGAACCAGTGCAAAGAGCCAGCTAAGGATGGCAAAAGCAAATAGTTTGCATTGGAGCCAGCTACGTCGAGGCCAACAATAGAGGAAAATGGAAAGGATGTGTTGGGAGGTACGCTTATGATTTATGATATGTCAATTAACATTCTACTTGATACTGGTGCATTGCATTCTTTTATATCTAAACATAAGCTTAACCTAGAACTATAATAACCCACTTGTTCGTACAGTTTAAGCTGACAATAAAACCTCACATGTCAAACCCAAATTGAACGGGAAAGTAGATAATTAGGGAAAAAGAAAGAAAAAAGAAGACAATAAGAGCTAAATAATATAGAATCTCACAGCAGAACGAATAATTTATAATAGATACCAAATCTTTACACAACGACAAAACTATAGTATATGTATATACAAACATCAATCAGAGTATACTAACTTATTTCAGCTCGGACAGTTATAATAACCCGTCCTTACAATTGCTGATAAATACAATCATTAATGCAATGGAAAGATAACCATGTACGAGAATACGTCTCTAGGCCTCCAGCTCATCTCCTAAAGCTCCAAATATCCAAGTAAACCTAGAAAAATGCTCGACCTGACCCAAGCGGTATAGGAAAACAATGCTCGGGTTAGTCTGGTAAAACCAGCGTAAGAAACCTATCAAATGGATTCTTAAAGTTTAAATAACTTTTTGAAAACAAAGGTATTTTGTAAGATCACGCCGCACCTAAACACGGACAGGTGTTTACCTTATAATAACAAAACCTTTTTATAGAAAATCAGTGATATTATAATAATGTCTAAGGGTGAAAATAATAATAAAAAAGTAGTTGTGACGTGAGTGTACATCACAACAATACTAGGTATATAATCCAAAACCGATTAGGCACATTCGCTAATTGTGTAGAATTTCCATGGAGGGACCCTCAACACTTCGAGGAACGGTCCTCCTGCATAAGGATCAGAGATATCCTTCCGAAGCAGCATACATCCCTATTTTTGGCTCGGTTTTCTGGCGAGAAAAGAAAGAAGGCAGCAAAGGTAGACAAGGGTATAGGAAACAGAATTACCGGACCAAACACTTGGTTTGGCATTTGAAAAATTGCCGAACCAAATGGACCGGCATCCTATGATATACCGGACCAAGTATCTGGTCTGATATTCTTAGAGATGCCGAAACAAACATTTGGTTTGGCATTCTCTGATATGCCGAATCAAGTATTTGGTCTGGCACAACACATCAATTGTCGGACCAAACATTTGGTCTGGTATGACAAACATACCGAATCAATTGTTTGGACCGGTAAGCAAGGATCACTGAACCAAAGTAAGCAAGGATCAGCGAACCAAAGCAAGTAAGGATCACCAAACCAAAGCAAACTTCCTAACCTAAATGCCAATCCAACTGCCCCTGAACCAAATGCTGAACCAAACTCAGGAAGCTATAACTTCTCCTCCAAACTTCACAACTCCACTCATAAATACCAGAGCTTCTCAACAATAATAGGGACAGATTTTTTTGGAGAAAAAGAGAGAAAACTCTGTTGAAAATTCATCACTTTAGCTACTTAAAGTTTTTATTCTTTTCGAAAATATTTTGTACTTATAATCAAATCAAAGAGAGAATAATAAGAAGGAAAGTGGATGTAGGCACATTCGGGCCGAACCACTTTAAAAACTCTGTGTTATTTGCTTTCCGTATCATCTTTCCAAACTTTGAACTTGTGAACTGTCTCTGCACTTGTTGAAGTTCATTCCATTACGTGTTGGAACATTTCAAAAACCCTAAATCAATCAAATCAAAAGAAACTTAACTAAAAAAATCAGGTTTAGAGGTGTTTTTCCAACTTTTGGCCAAACATTTTTGGTGCTTTCATTGAGAACAAACCGCGTAGAGAGCTGAACTATTCTGCCCACCATCCTTCCAAGCCTTAACTCAACATTAGAATATGGCTCCCTCTAGGCGCAACTCCGATAAGGGTAAGAGCATGGCCATTACCAATAGTCTCAACCCTATCTAATAAGATCAAGAAAACCCAGTTACCCACTCTCAACCTCTAGACTCAGCTGTCACCCATGATGATTTAGATAGGGTTGTGAATGAGATGACTGATCACTTCGCTGCCCAGCAGAAAGCTTTAGTGGACCAACTTATGATACGCTTGAGAGGCACGGAGGAATCCAACACTGAATCTCGAGGTGAGTCTCAATCCGGAGAATTGCATAGACAGAACAAATCCTATGCAAATCAAGAACTCGATCAAAAAGATGCAAGAACTCGAAGTCGAGCCAGGACTCAGCCCGAAGACGGTCCTGAAAGAGCATCAAGAGCTGGGCCCAATCATGGGGACACCAGGCAAAGACCGACTATGGCTGACCCAGTCATGCTTCGAGCCAATCATCGCCACTCCAGCCTCAACTAAGGTTCTAAACACCATCAAAGGGAAGCCCCCACTTATCCTTGGGCTACCCCAGAATCAGAGGAGAGGATGACACGCTTCTTCAGGGAATATCTCAAACGTGAATAGTTCGAAAGTGGGATAGGCCCAAGAATGTCCAGCCCTTTCACCTGGGACATAGAAGCAACAGCCACTCCTTAGAAATGGAAGATGCCCACTATGGATCCCTAAAAAGGAACATCTGACCCAATCATCCACTTGCAGTGCTACACCCAGCATGTGCTCATGAGTGGAGCAACAGAGGGTGACTGACTTAGCAACAACATGGTTTTGGTGCCTGCCCCATGGCTCCATTAGCTCTTGGAAAATGTTGAAAGAAAAATTCATAAGTCAATTCCAAATCCATGTGGAACAGCCCAGAGATGCTTATTTCTTATCAGACGTAAAACAGAAGGCTGGAGAACCGCTATAGCAATATCTCACCATTTCAACGCTGCCGTAGCAGCAATACAAAACATGGATGAAAGGCTTACACTGATGGCGCTATGTGGAGGCGTCCACCCGATTCAAAGCTTGCAAGAAGGTTGACGAAGGAAAAACCTTTGACTCTTTAGGAATTCTTTCATGAAGCTGGAAAATATAGGAGAATGGAAGACGTGGTGGCTCACCGCCAAAGTGAGCAACCTACGGCGGTTATAGAATCCAAGGAAACATGAGTGCCCCATCCCGATGGGGGGAGGTAAGCCAAACAACGAAAGAAAAAGTAACCATCAAGGCAGCTTGGGAAATAAAAATGGCAATAAGTGACGATACAGACCTGGACCGAGATTCGATTCATACACTGCTTTGAATGACACTATGAAGAACATTTACCTGGCTACCCAACACGAATTAAAATACAAAGGCCCTCCCAATAAAGAGAGTCAGAAGCTATAATTAGAACCGTAAAATATTATCGCTTCAACGAGTCTCACGGGCATAACACCGAATAATGTCAGCATTTGCGGGATCTCATTGAGTAGTACATCTAAAAAAAGAAACTGGAACGTTACGTGCAGTAAAGGAACAACTCTCCCTCTCCAGTCCATGAGGGGCCTGGGCCGCACCCATAAGGAAATAACAAAGAAGGAAGAGGAACAAGCTGTTCCAACCAGGAGAAGATAATTGTCCATACCATATCTGGAGGTCCACATGTGGCCGACAGAAGTTGTACCGAAATGGAGAGGTACGAAAAGTCTTTGAAGGATAGGAAAGGATATGTTCATTCCATTACTGAGGGACGCATCGCAAAACGAAGAGAAATCGCCAAAATAACCTTCAACGATGAAGATTTGGTTGGAAACCAGTATCCGCATACCGATCCTACGGTTATCTACGCCTAGATCGGCCTGACTGAGGTGTTTCGCATCTTAGTTGATACAGGGAGCTCAGTGAATATTTTGTTTAGATACGCCTTTAAAAAAATGAGGTTATGAATGAAAGATGCATCCCTATGCAATAAGCCCTTACAGGGATTCACGGGAGAGGCCACGATGCCACTTGGACAGTTAGATTTGTTCGTTGAGCTAGGAAGTCACCCCCGATCCATCATCCAAAAGCAAATATTCGTATTGGTAGATGGAAACTCTGCTTACAACGCATTTTTAGGAAGGCCTATGTTGTTGGATTTCCAGATAATCTTGGCCCCATGGTGCCTGAAGATGAAATTCCCAACTAATGATGGAATAGGAGAGGTACAAGGCGACAAAGACACAGCTTGCGATTGCTACGTGATAGAACTCTACTAAAACAAAACGAAGGAAAATTTTAAGAGCGTAGTGTTCGCCCTCTGCGTCAAAACTTCAGAAGCATAGCAATCAAAAAAGGATCCTCCTCTCGAATATACTAGGGACCCTTTTAATGAGTTGGACCCCAGGGATAGAGAGGAGGAGGTCAATGTTGAGCCCGTGGAGGCTATGGAACATGTGATGGTAGACGAACATGACAAAACAAGGCTTTTAAAGATAGGTTCTCAGTTGAACCAGAACCGAAAAATCCTACTGATAGAATTTCTACGCAAGAACTTGGATGTATTCGTATGGACCCACAAAGACATGGTAGGAATATCCCCAGAAGTAGCTTGTCATTACCTCGATAATTAATCAGCCAAAATCCCAACCGAACAAAAGAAAAGAAGCATGGGGATAGAATGGTCGACTGCTCTTAACGAAGAGGTGAAGAACCTGCTCGCCAACGGTTTTATCCACAAATCCATTTACCCAAAATGGATCTCCAACTCGGTTTTAGTGAAAAAACCTAAGGGGAAATAGCAGACCTGCATTGACTTCTCCAACCTCAATGATGCTTGCCCCAAAGGCTGTTTTCCTTTGCCCCGAATCGACAAACTGGTAGATGGGACCGTAGGACATGAGTTATTGTCATTCATGGATGCATATTCAGGATAAAACCAGATCCTTATGCATGTGCTAGATCAAGAACATACTAGATTCATTATGGATCTGGGCCAATATTGCTATAAGGTCATGTCCTTTGGGTTAAGAACGTCAGCGCCACCTATAAACGTTTAGTTAATAAGACGTTTGAGCAGCAGATCGGTCACTCCATGGAAGTCTTTGTCGACAACATGCTTGTAAAATCAAGAAGAGAAATGGATCATTTGAGCCACCTAGAGGTGATGTTCCAAATATTACGCAAATACCAAATGAAACTGAATCCTCTGAAATGCTATTTCGGAGTGTCTTTGGGTAAATTCTTATGTTTCATTGTGCGCACTAGAGGAATAGAAGTGAACCCTGAAAAGATACAAGCTTTGAAAGACGTCAAAATGCCAGCCAAGTGGAGGGAAATGCAGAGCCTAAACGGGAAGGTAGCCGCTCTAAGAAGGTTTATATCCAAGGCCACGATAAGTGCGTCCCGTTCTTTGAAGCCCTCAAAAAGGACAAAGGAATATTTGAATGGGCCGATAAGTGCTACCCATCCTTTCAGAGTTTCCTAGAACACCTACAGAAGCCCCCATTACTCTCCACTCCGCTAAATGGTGAAAGCCTTTACCCCTACCTAGCTGTATCCTCCCTTGCCCTAAGTGCCGCATTAGTGCGAGAAGATGATCATATCCAAGTATAATTCATTAGCAAGAGATTCATGGGTGCAAAAGCTAGATACCCAAAAATCAAAAAATCGGCTTATTGTCTGCTGATAGCATCCAGGAAATTACGACACTACTTTCAATTGCACTATATTAAAGTTTTAATGGATCAACCTTTGAGGCAAGTCCTACATAAACCGGACACATCGGGATTACTGTTAAAATGGTGCATTGAGTTAAGCCAGTACAATATTACCTACCACCTACGCACCGAAGTTAAATGACAAGCCTTGGCTGATTTCATTGCTGAGTTCACAATGTGAGACGAGGAGGCTATGGCAAGGATAGAGGAAACTGTTAATTGGAATATGTTCATTGATAGAGCATTTAACGAGCTTGGCTCGAGGGTAAGTTTCATAATAGTCACATCCTAAGGAAGGAAATTAATCTATGCACTGAGAATAGAGTTCGCTGCAACCAATAACTAAGCCGAATATGAAGCAATAATAGCCGACTTAGAAATCATTAAAGAAATAGGAGTTAAATCAATATGTGTGCACAACGATTCATAGCTAATTGTTAACCAGACCCTTGGGGAATTCCTAATTCATGGGAAAAAGCTTGCATCCTATCTCAAAATGGCCAAAACCCTCCTTGATGAGTTGGACCACTATGTAATAAAACACATCCTACAAGAGGAAAATCAAGAGGCGGATGCCCTCGCTAAAGGGGCAAGCATAAGAATCGAACCAGTGCCGGAGACAACCCCCATCATGAGACAATCCGCATAGAGTTTTGAGTGTCTGCAAATCACGACGATCACAGACAAAGAGGAGACAAGGATGACCCCCATCGTTAAGTAATTACAACAAGGAGCCTTACTAGCAGACCGAAATAAAGTCAGGATAATCTTGATGACAGCATCATGTTACACCATCCAGAATGGCATGTTGTACCGCCATGGCTTTTCCAACCAGCTACTGAGGTGTGTTGCCAGGAAGGAAGAAAAAGATATCCTTAAAAATATACATCAAGGAAGTTGTGGAGACCACACTAGAGGGCAAACTCTAGCCAAAAAGATCCAATGTTATGGATACTTTTGGCCGTAACTGAATAAGGACGTGGCTGAGTTTGCTAGGAAATGTGACAAATGCCAAAGGTTTGCCAGAATCTTGAGATTGCCACCTATCGGTATAATCCAGATGGCCAGCCCCTGGCCCTTCGCCATTTGGGAAATTGATCTGATCGGAGAACTCTCCATGGGTGGAGGAGGAGCAACATACACTATAGTGGCAATGGATTATTTCATCAATGGGTGGAAGCGGAGCCTATAAACAAAATTTCATCTACCATGGTGATAAACTTCCTAATACGTAACATCCTGTGCAGGTGTGGGGTGCCGCAAAAAATCATATCGGATAACGGACTTTAATTCGACAGTGAAGAATTCTCCAATTGGTACGATGAACATGCGATTGCCCTAAGCTTCTCGGCTGTAGAATATCCCTAGGAAAATGGATAAGTCGAAGTAGTGAACAAGGTGTTGAAGACACTAATCAAGAAGAAGATAGAAAAATCCAAGGGGGCATGGGTCGACAAACTGCCTACTGCCTTATGGGCCTACCGAATTCTTATAAGACCACGATAGGACACATACCGTTCGCATTGGCATACGGAACCGAGGCCATGATCCCCGTCGAAACAATCATCCCCTCGCACCGTAGGATACAATACAATTCGATAGAAAACGAGGAGATCTTGAACATGTCACTTGACCTGATCAAGGAAAAAAGAACCGATGCCACCTTCAAAGCCCTCGCCCATAGGCAGAAAGTGGCAAGGCAGTACAACTCTAAGGTGAAGCCTTGAACGCTGCAAGATGGAGACTTGGTACTCAAACGAGTCTTCCCACGACTCGGAGCATTAGATCCAATTTGGGAGGGGTCATTTGTTATTCATAAAGATCTTCACAATGGAGCTTACATCTTGTCAACGGTAGATGGAGAGGCGTTTGGGAAAGCATGGAATCTCCAACATCTCCACCGCTACTTCTCTTGAGTTGTAAAAAAACATGTACTAAAGCAGTAAAAGAAAGATAGTGGACGTAGGCATATTTCATCCGAACCACTGTAAAAATCTGGTGTCTCGTATTACTTATCTTGTTTAAATGTGCTTTGGTTTAATTATTTTATCTGATGATCATTCCTATTACAAGCAACCGCAGACACTCGCCCGCAGCAGTGGAAGTAAGATAGCCATGATAAAGGGCACAAAACAAGCCTTGGCAATTCACTACTGCTGATCGGTACCCCAAGCCGGCAATAATGAACTGATTATAAGCCACGAATTAGGCACAAATTATAGCCAAGGCAGTTTATCATTGGCGTTCGGCTTGTCGAAAGCTAAAACCGATTGTAAACCCCACAATTAAGGTGTGGCCGTAGCCAGGGTTAGTTCGCACTTGACGATCGGCATTACACACGTCGGCAACGATAAATCGAATAATACTCACGACATGGGCATTAGCCCGAGTAGTTATCATTTGCGATCGGCCTTGAGTATAACAGTGCTTTTATGGTTCTCCGCGTCTCTAAACACTATAACGATTAACTAAGTCGTAAATAGTTCACAAATAGATAGAGCAGACTAAAAAAAGCATGTATCAAAAAAGTCATCCCAGATAAACATATAAAAAAACTGAAGTTGAACAGTACAACGTTAAATTTTTATCATACAAAGCTTATCTCTTATATTTACATACATATGCAGAACGTCCATACATCCTCCAAAAATACATACAGAAAAATGAAAAGGAAATCTCCTAGGCTAAGATGGAGGGACATCCTTGCCGCTCGGCCCGCTCCCTCCAGCCATGTCCTTCGAGAGCTCGGATTGCTCGAGAGACTCGCCGTCCTTTCACAAAGGCCCAACTTACCCCAAAGGCATCCCTGCACAACGAAAGTATAAATAATCATAAGTTTTGCAATCTGGAATAGGTAATGGCAGAGCTAAAGTAAAAAGACGAAATACCTGGGGCGATGTGACGTGGATCACCAAGCCTCTGGAGATCCGAGCTATCCTCATCATCCTCGTCCTTAGCCAGCTACTCATACCCTTTGGCAATGGCTTTGGTCACCTCCACTGTGAACTGGCTGTTCACCATCCCAACATTTTACATAGCCCCTTCTTTCTGCGCGACTACAGCCTTGGTCTCCTCGATAAGCTGAGCATGTATTCCTGCCATCACCTGAGGGTATTCATCCATGCACTGAAGGTTCTTGTGCTTCCAGAACATGTAATAAGTATCCTTCAACACCTCGTGGATCGTGTCGCAAAAATCGTTGGATTATCGACTTCGGTCTGTAGGGCCACCACCTTATTCATGTATTGCTCCTTATCTCTCCTCAACTGAGTATGCTCCACCTTCAACATGTCGATCTCAGCTTGATATGAGTCCTTCTCCTTTTTCCATTTGCCTCGAGGCTCCTTCAGTTCGCTAAGGCCTCTTCCAATTTCTTCACTTTGCATTTAAGGGATTCGCTCCAGATCCTTCTACCGAGCCTCATCAACTGAACTAATAGCCATGTCAATTTGTGTCTTACATAAGTCGGCAGCCTTTTTCTTTGCCTCTTCCTTGGCCTTCGTTATCTTGGAGGCACGGGACGATTCGACTTCCTCTAACTTAGCCTCTTTCTCCATGAGTGCCTTGCGAAGGTCCTCCATCTCTAGACGCAACCGCACATTGGCACTCCCATCTTCTTTAATAGCTTTGGCCAAATGGGACTGATAATCAACAATGTTTCTAGTTCATTTGTAATCTGGACTATACTCATCGTCAAGTTAGCAAAATTAAGAGTCTTCGGCTCGTCTAGGGTCCCGACCGAGGAATTTCAAGGTAAAAGGAATTCGATGTTAGGATCCATCACAAGACGACTAGCATAGTTGGGATTTATATCAGGATGACTCTCAAAGGGATTCTGCATCGGCTGTTGATAATCCAAGAAAAAATGATCACTGTTGCCCTCTACCAACTCATCTGGCACATCGTGCACTTCAGAACCCATCGGAAAGTGACGACAACGGTGAGAGGAAGTATGTGAGCCAGGGGAGGTGGCTTCCTTATCCGAGCACCACGCATGTTTCTAGGACGATTCATGGCTATCTCCCTTATCCGGGCCTGTCGGGGTCTCCCTAATATTGTCTTGCATAGTTTATTCCTCCTAAAAAGTTGCCTTAGAAGAAACGGAAGTCATTTTCGTCCGTTTGAACTGCTCAAGCTGCCTGGAGACTTATATTCCTTTTTGGATTTCTCCTTTTCCCTAGAATATGGGTAACAACACTAGATCCAAGAAAGAGAGAAAGCATAAAAAATATGAAACGCTCATGACACTAAGACACAGCAAGCTACTACAAACCCTTAGTGTAGACTAGATCATATGGTCGGGGAAGGATCTCACTCAAATAAGGAATACACAGGGACGAGACTCCACTCGAAGGAAGGAGAACACATGGCGACCAGACTTTATTAGATTGAGGAGCAAGAGGAGGCTGGGACCCGTCGAAAAACAAAAAGTTTTCAAGAAGTATCTTAAAATCCGTATAGTAATCAAAGTACCTGGAGAAAGCCCGAACTCCTTGACAATTCCAACTCCACCTTGTACTAGAAGAGGCGGTATTCCACCCAGATCATCCAAAGCCACATTTCCTTGGGAAAGATCGACAGCAAGAGTCAGCCTTGGGACCGGCTTGGATTGTTCCAACTGCTCGAGCTACTTTCGCACAGCCTCGACATTCTTTAAAGGATCCATGCCCAATCCCTCGTTGCTTATAATATCCATGTCTAGAGATACATGAACATCTCCTTCTATCGCTTTAGAGTTGCTCTTTGGTCCTTCCTTCTCTTCACTTTCTACTCCCAAATGAGAACCTCCTTCGTTTCCAGAGGAAGGAGCATCTCGAATACGTAAAGATTTCCCCGAGCAGGGAGGACGAACTGCGCTCTTTTTATGTCTCAGTTTCTTCAGGGCTTCAGCCACACCACCCTACTCATCTGGGCACTTGCCTTTGTCTTCGTCACCCCCATCTCCTCCGGCTCCCGCTGCTCTCTCAGCAGTACTTGGCCTAATTTTGTACACGGACTGTCTGTTGCCGATCCAGTTGTAGAATCGGAGGGCTACATTGCAAAGTAGGAATGAGGCTTCCCGCTCGACCCTTGGGATAGCTAATATTTCCTTGGCCATCTTTTCTAAGCCGTCATCCTCCACCGCCTTCACACAACCTAAAAATTATAGAGCAATAAGAAGCCAAGTCGACAAAATGCTTAGAAAAGATAATACAATAACATACAGTAAGAAGTAAAAGCATGTTGGGCCACGGTATCATGACGTATAAAGAAATATTCCTTCTTGAACATGCTAACTTAGAATATAGATCCAGGACGGGTTTGAATTGGTGGGCGGACTCAAAACTGATAAAAGGACTCCCCTTCCGATAACTCCTCACGTTACACAGATATCTGATCTCTCTATAGGTGGGGGTTTTTTGATACCGCTTCATGAATATTAGGTATAAACATGTCGGGATAGCATAAGAGTTCGGTTGAAGTTACATGGGAGCGACCTTCAAATAGATCACGAAGCAAGCAATCCAGTTGGTAAGCAGAGGAATCGCGCCACACATACAATGATACGTGCTATATGCCATATACCCGCTTGGAGGAAAACATGCTCTATCATATGGACTAGGTAATATCATATCTCGACGATCTATCCTAAATGAAGTAGCTATAGAGTTCAATTTTTATATCATTAGCATGTTGGGATAACACTCCGAAGGCCTAACCAGCGGTTGATTAGGAGCGTAACCTTCGACGGAAGAGTAACAGAACTGGGTTGCTTGGGAGGATTGACTGGAGCATCCAAGAAGAGGGACCAGCCTCAGTAGGCCGTGAAGCTACGGAATGGAGCTCGCGACGGCATATTCCCGTGTAAGAAAATAAAAGTCAAACGAAGGTCCAAATCATAAATGGAAGTTAAAATATGCACGGGAACCACCTATCATCTAGCCCAATTGAATCTTTACCCCTAACCAAGCTATCTCATGGAAAACCCGCTTTTGGATCGGCATAACCACAAACCATGTGCTTGGCCTACTGGTCTGACATTACCGTATGCTGAATACCGAACTCACCACACACCAACTACTGACCCGAAGCATACCCTCATATGGCCTTGCCTAGACAATATTTATTCTCTAGGCTTATGCTAGCTTATCCTAATAAAAAAAAGAGACTACTCCGTTCTAACACTATACCAAAAAATAAGAATACGGCCAATTGAGCCTCTGTCAATAGCAAACTCAAGTGCCATGAACAACAGTATTAGTGCAACAAGGCAAAATCCTTATCCCCTCTATGAAACTCGCACCAAAATCCATGCTCACAAACTCCAGGTCACCATATACTTGACAATCTCCTATTTACAAAGAAGATGTACATAAGGAATTTGGACTCAAGTCCTTTATGTCAGTTGGAATTCGTAAGAAAAATAGACTCGAGTCTTCTAATCCGTACCAAACAAAAAATCAAAGCCCTAAACTCCTAGGCCAAGCATTAATCGATTTGAATAGGCTTACCTCGAGCAGCGAAGAATGGAGATGTTCGAATTCGAGCAATATAACCAAACTAGATTCTAACCTCAATCGATCGAAGTTTAATTAGATAATTTTGATTAAAGAAGTAGAAAGAAAAATAGAAAGGGGAAGGCGATATTTAAAGAAGAAGAAGGAAGGAAGACAGATGGTCGCAAGTTGTCATTCGGTGGTAGGAACTCGATACCGGACCAAAACAAAGCATGTCGTGTAGTTACACAACATACTTTGGGGGGCAAATGTTGGCTCGGTTTTCTGGTGAATAAAGAAAGAAGGCAGTAAAGGTAGACAAGGGTATAGGAAATAGAATTACCGGCCCAAATGCTTTGTTCGGCATTTTCTAAAATGCCAAACCAAATGGACCGGCATGTCGAACCAGATATTTGGTCTGGCATCATATGGTATACCAGATCAAGTATTTGGTCCGGTATCCTTAGAGACGCCGAACCAAACATTTGGTCCTACATTCTCTAATATGTCGGACCAAGTATTCGGTCTGGCACAACAAATCAATTGCCGGACCAAACATTTGGTCCGTTATGAAAAACATGCCGGACCAAACTCAGGAAGCTATAACTTCTCCTCCACGCTTCACAACTCCACTCTATAAATACCAAAGCCTTCTCAACAATAATGGGGACAGATTTTCGAAGAAAATGAGATAAAACTCTATTGAAAATCCATCACTTCGGCTACTTAAAGTTTTTACTCTTTTCGAATATATCTTGTACTTGTAATCAAATCAAAGAGAGAATAATAAGATGGAAAGTGGATGTGGGCACATTTGGGCTGAACCACTATAAAAACTGTGTGTTATTTACTTTTCTTATCTGCTTTCCAAACTTTGAACTTGTGAACTACCTCTGCACTGCTGAAATTCATTCCATTACGTGTTGGAACATTTCAAAAACCCCAGATCAATCAATTAAACGAAACTTAAGTTAAAAAAATCAAGTTTAGAGGTGTTTGTACAACTTTTGAGAAAAAACCTAATGATGTACCATAGAAAAACATAGCTGGTTTCCCTAAAACCAAGTGCATCGCCCCTTGCATGCATAACAACTATAGGTAACGTCTCAGTGAAGCTGACTACACACTATGAGTTTGCCAACCCTACTGGCCATACCTCTTGTCTCTGGTTTTGGTCATTCTCGTGGATGAGGCTACGTCTAGCATTCTAGCTTACGCCTCGCCATCAAATAGATCACGGAATACCCCACGGGTCTTGGAATCAAACATAGAATCCCACATATAATTAGATCTAAGAATCACACCCAGATTCCCATACCCCAACGGGTCTCGGAATCATGCATGGATCCCAACATCTCAATATATTACAAATTCCTTCATAGGATCGTATATGGTTTTTGGAGTGGTCAAGGGTTCGAGTCATCTCTTACGAGTACACTCGTTCGTTTCCCGGACGCTCCATGAAAATAAACGCTGATTTCCAAAATGCTCAATACCGGTTCTTTAGGAAATAATTAGACAATAAATAAGAATGGGAGTCACCCCCTAACCATTTAATTGGACGGATCTCCATATCGTTTGTGCTAGAAGAATGAAATGAGTTTATACATACAGTATAGCACCACCAGCGGTAACTTACTATATAATCCCCATGTTTCTCCTAGAAATTTCCAAAGTTAAAATCATTTAATGTTAAGTAGGGAATGTTTTCCCACCACCAAAATTAAGAAGGATTACATATTTAGGCCAAGATTTGATAGTCGGTTATTCAACTACCAAATAAACAAGCATTCCAAACCAAGATTACATTTCCCATGGAAATTACCAAGCCTCTTAAATTAGTCTTTCGTTAAATAAAATTCATATTCAAGTACTTTGGAAATCACTTCCACATAGTTATCTCAACAGGATAAGTATATTCATAAAACACTATATTTCAATACTTAGAAAATATAACCACACTCTTATCTCAATGATATAAATATATTCACAAACTATTTTACTTTCCAAACTTAGAAATTTTGAAAACTCTAAAAAATTGAAATGGAAAGTACCGTTCAATATCGACTATGGATCGTAGCTTACACAATGGTTCGGTCGCTATCCCAATGAATCCATACTAAACTGTAGGCAAACCCTGCCCCGCGAATTATGTCATGGATATTAACCATCTCTTTCCAAATTTCTTTATCTTACAAATATTTCCAAATTTATTTATAAAGCTCTATATAAATCTCCAATCCATTTATAAACATTCATAATAAACACCCTACCGAAATCCTAAATCCCAAATCCCATTTATAAAACTTTTCCATCTCAAATCTTTAAAACCAATTTATAAATTCTTTCATAGCCATTTATATAACTCTTTCCCATATTTAAGCAAACTTATTTAATAAACTCCTTGATTCATTAAAGTTCCCTTAATAACCTATATATTATTTAATATAACTTTAAATAACCTTAGATAATAAGTTATTATGTAAAGAACCTTCGATTTCATTTAAATTAAACCTTATTTAATATCATAACTTTAAAATCTCATTAATAATATATTAAATTAATTTTTAAACAATATCATTGTATAAATAAGTTAACTACAAAACAATATTAATATAATAATTAATTAACCTTTTAAAATGTTATTAAAACAAAAATAAACTAACTTTAAACGAATATTAATATGATAATTAATTAACTTATAAATATAATTAAACAACTTAAAACAATATTATTAAATAGCTTGAATCAATATAACTAATTGGCTTTAATTAAAAATTAATGTATTGTTAAATCATTTTAAATGAGTAATTAAATTAAATATCTTAAAAACAATATTTAATTAAATTTATATAATAATTAAAAACTTTAAGAAATATTTTCAAGAATCATATTGATAAAATAATTAAACTTAAATTATTATTAAAACAACTATAAATTATCTTTAAAATATTATTATTGATAAGTTGTTACCTCCTTAAATCTTATTACTAAATAATAAGCATCTTTAAACCTTAGAATAAAAATAATTATTCTTAAAATAACATTTAAATCAATAAATAGTTTTCCAGATTCGAAGGAGGCTTAACGATCACCATGGTACTTAAACAAGCTACCATATTATTCAACTAACCTTTCAAGTTAATAATAGATATATACACAATCCACAACTATGTAAATAAATCCAACACTTAATCATCATTAGTTGATATATTGCTAATTCAATGTGGCATATAATTTACGATATATAATCAAACGTCCAAAACTATTAAATAGCAGAATGGGGATTTATTCTTTTAATTAATTGCCAAATAAATTTAACTAGAGGAACGGTGTTTTATTCCGCTACACCAATGTCTAATTACCATATTTGATCTAGTTTAATGCAATATTATTTTATTTGGCCAAATAGACATCACTTAACGTATATAAATTTAAACGACGTTGTCATTTAAAATAACGTGATTTAAATGCTGTCGGTTTAAATATGTTATGAGTTTATACTTTCCCAAAACTAGAAATAAATTACACAAAATTTTGTACTCTTCCATACGAGTATAACGCAATAATCCATATGCAAATCGGATTTAAAATGATCACGTTATGGCATTTTAAAGTTTTTTAACATGATAATATAATTATTTCATATTTAAGAAGAATTTTCACCATAATCAAAGCCCAAAGCCCATTTTCCTAAATCCAAACCCACATAATCAATCTTCTCCAAATCCTTACCAAAACAACACCCCCTATAGGTCACATCACCATGCACAGATGTGTGCACATGCACGCCTCTCTCGCTACGCCCACCCACGAACAAACTTCGCCCATAAGTTCAACCTCCCAACCTCACCGCACTATCCCCATCGCCTTGGCCTTGAACCCCTCCAATCGAATTTGACTATGCCTGCACCAAAAATTGACTACTGCGATCGAAGCTTCAAGCTCGAAAACACAACGAAATCGCTGCCAAAACCTCCCACCAAGTCCACACTAGCATCCTCGTCTCTTCCATCTTGTGCCTCACATCCGACGCCACCTTTTGGCCAACTACGACCCCACTCGACGCCGCCTACCACCAATAAGTTTTGGGTAACCAAGCACCTTCCCCAAACATACTCGAAACCCTAACTTACTTCGCCAGGCCATCACAGACCACTAGGCCAAAATTCGCCACTGTCGTCCTCTCCTCCTCACTCCTAGGCATCTTCCCGACATCTCCGCGCGACCTCTCTACCACCGGTTCGTTGGAAATTATTTTTTGAATGATTTCTGATCATCTCCTTCCCTATGACAATCTAAGCTATTAAAAACATACAAAGACTTCTAACAATCTCCAACCACCACTATGAACCCAACCGTACTCTTCGTTCGTCAATTCGTGATCGTAAAAAAGGATCATTTTCTTGACCATTTACTGATTTTAGTTGATAATGGAGACCACACTCAATGAGGCAACCCCGAACTATTTAAAAAAAATAATAGACCCTAAAAAAACAAGTTTGCAGATGGAAATTTTCTCAAAAGGTTGACGGATTATGAGTTGTTTACTTTTGAAGTTGAGGGAAAGTGTTAAATCTCCATTGTTTGAAGTTCATAGAGCAATGAAAATCAAGAAGAAGCAACAAAAAACTTTCTTTCCTAAACATATCTACATATACACACTGTTTACATGGTCAGGTTCAAAATGAAAATTCATTTTCATGTTAAATCAAGGGGACAAAACTGGCTGGTAGAGTGGAGGAGTAAACAATTTGGTGGCTGTGGAAAAATTGTGGCTGATAGGGAAAAACAATATACCGTGTGGGTATGTTTATTTACAGATTTTTGGAGTAAATTACGGTACCCTGTCATACTAGATAGCATCCGATTACGATCCATGATCGACAGAAAATAAATTACGATTGCACATAACAATGTTACGCGATCACAAAATAAAAATAAAATAGACAAATTATTAAATTCTGTGAAGTCTCAAAATGCCAGCATTCGGTCTAAAAATATGATAAACGGAAATTTACTAATTTTCAAATTAAAAATAATGGAAAAATTCTAAAAACTAAATTAAAAATACGTCATAAGAAATCAAATTTGAAATTTAAACATTGATTTTGCTATAATTTAATTCAAAGCCACGTGTTTAAATAAATTAAAAATTCAAATTTGAAGTCCCAAAATTCGGTATTTACACTCTCCCTTCCTTAAAAAGAATTTCATCCCCGAAATTACAGCACAAGAACACACAATATTATCCATAAGCCCGTAGGATGTTAATAGACCATTCATATACTAATTCAGTTTTGATCACTATTCGAATACCTGACTGCATATCCAAACCACTATCGCTTACACGATTTATTAGTGCAGACCCTAATTAGGCTCCTTGATTAGGAACCTCTACTCTCCTTACATAGCTATAGCTATGATAGAAAACTCTGATTCCATATTAAGAGAACTCATCAAGTTTTCGTTGTCAAAAATTGAATTATCGATCCTTATTTGGGACAGTGTAAAACACCTTAAAAACTTGTATTCGAGTAGTAGATCGAAAAATATATGGAAAGTTAAATGATCTATGTCCAACTTATGCACTAATTTAAATTGGTTATTCCAAATACAAATTCTATTCTCATTAAAATATTTATGAAAAACATTTCATATAACTCCATTTAGTTTGTAAAACTTATCAAATTCCCTGTTATTCCCTCAGGGTATGCAAAACTATAATTCAAACTTTTATCTTGAATCTATTCAAGAATTTTAAGCACTCAGGATTTTAATCAAAACACTTTTGAAACAATGCTATATATTATGAAAACTTAAGAGTCAAATACTTGGATATTTATTTCAAATTTTTTTGAAATGATATTATATACATATTTAATCCACAATAAATATATATAAATATATATATATATATACATATACATATATATAGCCCGAGCAACCCCAAAATTATACCAAGGAACTGGGTACTACCAAATAATAGCATACATTTCCTTACAAGAAGGATACTACTCAAGAGAAATGTTTAACATCTGAATGTGTCTCTTACCATTTTTGATTATTTTCAGCCACTCGAACAAGTTAGCTTAAAAACAATTTTTTAATTTTAAAAATACCCTTTCTGAAACCATACCAATTGTATTTCTAAATATATAATTTTAATTAACTATCAATTTCCTGCTTACTTTGGATTTGTTTGGATTCGAACTCGCCAAAACCGTAAAATGACAAAGAGAATAATTTACTAATCGCACAATACTATTTGCCTAAGCAAACATCTAATCGTCACTTAGAAGAATATTCTGATCATTACAAAAAAAATCAGGACTTATTCCCCAAACGAAATCCAAAGTAATACATATTTGTATTTAAATTCTCTTTTCAAAAATTTATACTTTAAATATATTTTAGTAAACTATTATTACTGTTCCAACATTATTTATACTCTAAAAATATCTCAAATAAAACAATTATTCTTTTCTCCAAAATCGTTTGAAATATTGTAATATACCCATTTACTTTAGTAAATCAAACCATACATTTGGAATCAAATCATAATTTATTTTATCAAAACAAATATATAGCGAGATCCTAATAGTATCAATCCCCTACTTAGAAATGTTTTTATCCCATGAACATTTTCAATTACTATTATTAACCTATAAACAATGAAAACCATTTTGCCAAAATCATAGGAATTTAAACTCCCAAATTCCTTTTATTTATAAGGCACATTTTACTAAATCAAATTAATAAAATATATCCTTTTAAAGGAAATCATTCCTCAAATATCTATTGAAAATAATTGACGTCAAAATTGACCACCAATACCCAATTACAAGCGAAAGCGCCAATATCTAGTCATATATCAAAATAAAGTATATGTAGAGAGTATAATATGAAGAATAGCCAAAATTAAAATGAAAGAAAGTAAAAAGACAAGATTTATAATGGTTCGACTAACTCCAGCCTGCGTCCACTCCATAAAATTCCTTTTTATTATACTGAAATTTGATTACGACTAGAATCAGGAATTCCATCATAAAAATGGCAGAGTAGCCTCTCAATAGAAGAAGATAAAATGAAGCAAAATGTAGACCCCTTTTTTGAAGCCACATCTGCTATATTTATAGGCTAAACTCCAACTATATGGCCTTCTCACTTACATGGGCCCACCATGACGATCGCCAATCCTAACTCGTCCATCATGTCCCGGCCCCAAGTAGAACCCGAAGTAGAACCCCAAGTAATTCATTTAGTGACCCGAAGTAGTTCGTATGCCAACCCTAAGTGGAGTCTAATGATGACCTGAAATGTAGCCTATGCTGACCCCAAGAGAGGTCCACGCCGACCCGAAGTGAATTCCACACCGACTCGGAGTAAACTCTTCACCGACCTGAAGTCCAAACCATTTCCGACCCCATGTAATATGTCGATCCCAAGTAGGACCCAATATAAACACTATGCCGACCTGAAGTATAACTCGAAGTAAACCCTATGCCGACCCGGAGTGAAATCAATACCAACCCGAAGTAGTATCATGCCGACCCCAAGTAGGATTCGAAGTAAACACCATGCTAACCCGAAGTAGAACCCAACGTAAACCCTATGTGGACCCGGAGTGAAATCAATATCGACCTGACCCAACTTCGTCAATGCCGACCCGTTGACCAAATGTCGACCTCTTGCAACTCCTATAGCCGACAGCTTGCAACTCCTATAGCTGACTCGAGGTATTGAATGCCGACCCAAATTAAACAAGGTGCCGACCCGAAATAAATAAAGTGTCGACCCGAAGTAAACAAGGTGCCGACCCAAAGTAAATAAGGTGCCAACACCAGGTGTCTCAACCAACACCGACCCAAAGTTGAAGCCATGCTGACCCCAAAGTAACTCCGTGGTTGACCCAAAGCAACTCCTTAGCGGACCCAAAGCAACCCGACCTTTTTCGAAATCTATATTCCAAGTACCTGGGGTCGTTTATCCATCAACCATGCTTAATCCTGGATTCATTTTCATATTTATTATTCGTAACTAATCATCCATCCATCTATTCGAATCAAACCAATAATCTTCCAGCCTCGCTAACGGTGCAGTCATTTAGGTTAAATCCATCTGTATGCTATTTTTCCAAAAGGCAGGTTAACGCTTTGCCCCCCAATACATGCCTTGCGATAGGAAGGCGTGTTTTGTATTTTCATAATCTCGATGTTCGAAATCCGTGAATGACCTAAAATATAGCCTATACAGACCCCAAGCGAGGTCCATGCTGAACTGAAGTGAAGTCCACGCCGACTCGGAGTAAACTCTTCACCGACCCGAAGTCCAAACCAATGCCAACCCCATGTAATATGCCGACCTGATGCCGTATACTGACCACAAGTAGGACCCGAAGTAAACACCATGCCGACCCGAAGTAAACCCTATGGACCCAGAGTAAAATCAATGTCGACCTGACCCAACCTATTTAATGTCCACCCGAAGTTGTAACCAAATGCCGACCTCTTGCAACTCTTGTTGCCGACACCTTGCAACTCCTATAGCTAACTCGAGGTATTGAATGCCGACCCGAAGTAAACAAGGTGCCGACCCGAAGTGACTCAACCAACACCGACCCGAAGTTGAAGCCATGCTGACCCGAAGCAATGACTATGGTCACCTGAAGCAACTCCTTGGCGAACCCGAAGTAACTCCTTGGCTGACCCAAATTAATATGACTTTTGTCGAAATCTATATTCTAAGTACCCGACGTCATTTATCCATCAACCATGCTTAATTCCGGCTTCATATTCATATTTATAATCCGTAATTGATCATCCATCCGTCTATTCGAATCGAACCCATAATCTTCCAGCCTCGCTAACCGTGCAGTCGATTGAGTTAAATTCTCCTGTATGCTGCCTTGCCAAAAGGCAGGTTAACAAAAATATTCTAGCTTCCTAATATAAATAATTTTTCAAGTATTTATTTCAAAATATTCCAATTTCATTTTAATAAACTTCATTTATAAAATCCCAATTTATATAGCCAACTTTTATATTAAATCATTTCCAAAATATTCCAAATTTTCTTTTAAAACAACATTTATTAAAACTTAATTTTACAAAATAAACCTTGTTGAATCATTTCTAAAATATCCCTTTCAAATATTCAAAATTTCTTTTTAAATAAACGACCTTTAGAAATAAAATTCTAACCCAACATTATCAACAAATGCCTCGTATTCAAATTGTGAAACTTAATTCATAAGGTATTCGTTTCAATGTTTCCAAAATTCCTATCTACCCAATCCCGGTTTTAAGAAGGGAAGATTCAAGACAAATAATGGATCATAGTCAATGCTCAGAAATGGATGAGCATGACCAATCAAATCCTAAATGATAGTGATGAAATGCCTTCATTCCAAACAACCAAGCACAACCAAGAATAATTATATTAAATTTTCAGAAAATTATTCTTATATATAATAAATTCTGGGAAAAATTATTTTATTTACCCAGTTTAAAAGTAATATTGTGTCAATTGTTCTTGTTCGAGTGTTTAGGAAATCCCTATCGATAGTTTTGGCCAAATGCATCGATCTGAATTCCTAAGCCACTCAATAGATCAAATAAAACAATATAAAACCCTTTAATGAAAATAAAAAATATGCACTCTTAAATATATTCTCTCAAACTCATTATAGGGTCGCGCTTACCCTATCTCAAATGAGTCAACTCTACCAATCCTAGGTGTTTATTCAACCTAAGCTCTGATACAAGCTGTAACGACCCACTTATCCATACAGTTTAAGCTGACAATAAAACCATACATGTCCAATCCAAATTGAACGGGAAAGCAGATATTTAGGGAAAAAGAAAGAAGATAGAAGACAAGAAGAACTAAACAACATAGTATCTCAGAGCGGAATGAATAATTTATAATAGATAACAAATCTTCACACAAAGATGAAACTGTAGTATATGTATATACAAACATCAATCAGAGTATACTAACCTATTTCAGCTCGGACAGTTATAACAAACTGTCCTTACAATTGCTGAAAAATACAACCACGAATCCAAGGAAAAAATAATCATGTACAAGAATACATCTCTGGGCCTCCATTCATCTCCTAAAGCTCCAAATATTCAAGTAAACTTGGAAATATGCTTGGTATGACTCGAGCATTATAGAAAAACAACGCCCGGGTCAGTCTGGTAAAACCAGCGTGAGAACATAATCAAATGGATTCTTAAAGTTTAAATAACCTTTCAAAAACAAAGGTATTTTGTAAGACCGCACCGCACATAAATAGGGACTGGTTTTTACCTTATAATAACCAAAACCTCTTTATAGAAAATCCAATGATATTACAATAATGTATAAGGGCGTAAAATAATTATAATCAAGTAGCTGTGATGCTCGTGAGTGTACATCACAACAATACTAGGTATATAATCCAAAATCGATAAGGCACGTTCGCTAATTATGTAGGATTTCCATGGAGGTGCCCTCAGTACTTCGAGGAATGGTCCTCCTGCACAAGGATCAGAGATATCCTTTTGAAGCAACATACATCCTTAGTGATGTACCATAGGAAAAATGTAACTGGTCTCGCTAAGACCGAATGCATCACCTCATGCATGCATAACAACTGTAGGTAACGTATAGGTGGAGCCGACTACACCCTATGGGTTTGCCAACCCTATTGGCCATGCCTCCGATCTCTAGTTTTAGTCATTCCTGCTGATGAGGCTACATCCAACATTCCAGCTACGCGCCGCCACAAAATAGATCATGGAATCCTACATGGATTCCAATACCCCATGACTCTTGGAATCACACATAGATTTTCACATCTCAATTAGATCTTAGAATCACACCCGATTCCCATACCCCAACGGGTCTCGGAATCATGCATGGATTCCAGCATCTCATTATATCACGAATCTCCTCCATAGGATCGTATATGGTGTTCGGAGTGGTCACAGGTTCGAGTCATCTCTTACGAGTACACTCTTCCGTTTCTCGGGTGCTCCACAACACCAAATGCCGATTTTGGAAAGCTCAATGCCAATTCTTTAGGAAATAATCAGGCAATACGTAAGAGCGGGAATCTCCCCTTAACCGTTTAAGTGGACATATCTTCTTATCATTTGTCCTAGAAGAACGACACGAGTTTATACATAAAGTATAGCACCACCGACGGTAACTGTACCATATAATCCCCGTGTTTCCCCTAGATGTTTTAAGTGTAAAAATACTTTGGTGTTGCATATGGAATATTGTCCCACCACCAAAATTAAGAAGGATTACATATTTAGGCCAAGATTTGATAGTTCGTTATTCAACTATCAAATAAATAAGAATTCTAAAAAAAGATTTCGTTTCCCATGGAAATCACCAAGCCTCTTAAATTAATCTTTCATTAGTTAAAACTCACATTCAAATACTTCGAAATCACCTCCATGCACTTATCTCAACGGGATAAGTATATTCACAAAACACTATATTTTAATACTTAGAAAATATAACCATACGCTTGTCTCAATGACATAAGTATATTCACAAACCATTTCAATTTTCAAACTTAGAACTTTTGAAAACTCTTAAAAATAGATATGGAAAGTACCGTTCAATATTGACTATGGATCGCAGCTTACACACTGGTTACGTCGCTAACCCAGCGAATCCATAGTAAACTGTAGGCAATCCCTACCCCTCGAATTATGCCATGAATATTAACCATCTCTTTTCAAATTTCTTTATCTTATAAATATTTCCAAATTTATTTATAAGGCTCTTTATAAATCTCCTATCCATTTATAAACATTCTTTATAAACATCCTTCCTAAATCCCAAATCCCATTTATAAACCTTTTCCATGTCAAGTCTTCAAAACCCATTTATAAATTCTTTTATAAATATCCAAAGCCCTTTATAAAACTCTTTCCTATATTTAAACAAGCTTATTTAATAAACTCCTTAAGTCATTAAGGTTCCCTTAATAACCCACATATTATTAAAAATTACTTTAAATGACTTTAAGTAATAAGTTATTATTCAAACATCCTTCGATTTCATTTGAATTAAACCTTATTTAATACCATAAATTTAAAATCTCATTAATAATATATTAAATTAATTTTTAAATATTATTATTGTATTACTAAGTTAACTTCAAAATAATATTAATATAATAATTAATTAATTTTTAAAATGTTATTAAAACAATAATAAATTATTTTTGAACTAATATTAATATGATAATTAATTAACTTATAAATATAATTAAATAACTTAAATCAATATAATTGAATAGCTTAAATAAATATAATTAATCAACTTTAATTGAAAATTAAAGTATTTTGAAATCATTTTAAATGAGTAATTAAATTAAAATATTTTAAAAACAATATTTAAATAACTTTAAATAATAATTAAAAAACTTTGAGAAATATTTTCAAGAATCGTGTTAATAAAATAATTAAATTTAAATCATTATTAAAACAACTATAAATTATCTTTAAAATATTATTATTAATAAGTTGTTACCTTTTCAAATCTTATTACTAAATCATAATTGTCTTTAAACCTTATAATAAAAATCATTAATCTTAAAATAACTTTCAAATCAATAATTATTTTTTCAGATTCGGAGGAGGCTTAATGATCACCATGGTACTTAAACAAGCTACCATATTATTCAATTAACCTTTTAAGTTAATAACAGATATATACATAATCTACGACTATGTAAATAAATCCAACACTAAACCTTCATTAGTTAATATATCACTAATTCAAAGTGTCATATAATTTGCGATATATAATCAAATGTCCAAAACTACTAGATAGCAGAATGTGTATTTATTCTGCTAATTAATTGCCAAATTAATTTAATTAGCAGAACGATGTTTTATTCCATTACACCAATGTCTAATTGCCAAATAAATCAATACTTAACCTATATAAATTTAAACAACTTTATCTTTAAAATAACGTGATTTAAATCATGTTCGTTTAAATATGTCATAAATTTATACTTGTCCAAAATTATCAATAAATTAAAATAAAATGTTGTACTCGCCCATACGAGTACAACGCAAAAATTCGTATGTAAATCGGATTTAAAATGATCACCTTATGGCATTTCAAAGTTTTCGAACATAATAATATAATTATTTCATATTTAACAAAGAACTCTCACCGTAATCAAAGCCCATTTGCCTAAATCCAAACCTACACAATCCATCTTCTCCAAATCCTTACCAAAACAACATCCCCTACTGGTCTTACCATCGTGCATGGATGCGTGCATATGCACGCTCGTCTCACTCCATCCACCCACGGACAAACTCTGCCTACAAGTACAACTTCCCAACCTCGCCGCACTGCCCCATCGCCTTGGCCTTGAACCCCTCCGATCGAATTCGACTATACCTGCACCAAAAATCGAGTACCATGATCGAAGCTTCAATCTCAGAAACGCGACGAAATCCCCCCAGTCCACACTAGCCTCACCGCCTCTTCCGTCTTGACTCTCACCTCCGGTGCCACCTTCTAACCAACTATGACCCTACTCGACGCCGCCTACCACCAGTAAGTCGTTGGTAACCGAGCACCTTCCCCAAACATACCCGAAATCTTAATTTGCTTCGCCATCAGAGACCACTAGACCAAAATCTGCCATGGTTATCCCCTCTGCCTCACTCCCAGGCTCCTTCCCGACATCTCCACTCGACCCCTCGACCACCTGTTTGTTGGAAATTATTTTTTGAATGATTTCTGATCATCTCCTTCCCTATGACAATCCAAACTATTAAAAAACATACGAACGATTCTAAAAATCTCCAATCGCTGCTACGAACCCATCCGTACTCTCCGTTCGCCAATTCGTGATGGTCAAAAACGATCATTTTCTTGACCATTTGCTGATTTTAGCCGATAACCGCCACCACACTCAACGAGGCGACCTCGGACTATTTAAAAATAATAATAGACTTGAAATCGTACAAGTTTGCAATTGGAAATTTTCTCAAAAGGTTGACGGATTTTGAATTGATGATTTGTGAAGTTGAGGGAAAAATTTAAATCTCCATTATTTGATGTTCACAAAGCAATGAAAATGAAGAAGCAGCAGCAGAAGACTTGCTTTCCTAAACATATCTATATATATACAATGTTTACATGGTCAGGTTCAAAACCAAAATTCATTTTCATGTCAAATCAAGGGAACAAGAGTGGCTGGTAGATTCATTTTCATGTCAAATCAAGAGGACAAGAGTGGCTAGCAGGGTGGAAGAGTAGAAAATTTGGTGGTCATGGAAAAATGGTGGTTGATAATGAAAAAAAGTGTACTTTGTGGGTATATCTATTTAGAGATTTTTGGAGTAAATTCTGGTACCCCCGCCATACCGGATCGCGTCCGATTACGAGCCGCAACCGATGAAAAATAAATCACGATTGCATACAACAATGTTACATGATCATAAAATAAAAATAAAACAGACAACTTTTTAAATTCTGTGAAGTCTTAAAATGCTAGCGTTTGGCGTAAAAATACATCAAACGGAAATTTACTATTTTTCCAAATTAAAAATTATGGAAAGATTCTAAAAATCAAATTAAAAATACGTCATAAGAAATAAAATTTGAATTTTAAACATAGATTTTATTATAATTTAATTTAAATTTGAATATTTAAATAAATTAGAAATTCAAATTTGAAGTCCTAAAATACGGGTCGTTACATGAACCCTCATACCTAGTTATTCCTTAAGTGTTGCAAATTCGATAGAAGGTTATGCGACCCTTGGAATAAAGTGTGACCATATAGAGTTTGAATTGTTAGTTCATACCTTCGTCTGTAGTTTGCATGTGTTTGATTTCATAAGGTTCGAAATTATTTTGGGTATGGACTGGTAAAGTAAATACAATGCTAGGTATTTTGCCATAATATGAAAGTATCATTTAGACACCCTGACTGTAGTGATCGGGTTATATTCTCTATAGAAAACCCTGGTTTTGAGATTAATACTTTGTTTGGTGTTATGGAGGTAGAAGACAAGTTGAATCATGTTTCTGTTGTTAGAGAATTTGCAAATATCTTTGAACCCATAGTAGGATTGCTACCGAAGTGAGCCATTGAGTTTCAGATAGATTTAGTACCAGGAGCAGAACCGGTGAGTAGACCGTCAAGTAGAATGACACCTACCGAGATGAGGGAGGTAAAGGTGTAGTTGGTGGATTTGGAAGGCAAGAATTTTATCAGGCCAAGCAGTTCACCTTGGGGAGCAGCCGCAGTGTTTGCTAAGAAACTGAACGGATCGTTAAGGTGATCATCGTAAGATGAATGAGAGGACGATAAAGAATCGATACTCATTTCCTAGAAATGACGATTTATTCGACCTGTTGAGTAGAGCCAGAGCATTTTCCCACTTGCATTTAGCAATAGGGTTCCATCAGCTTAGAATGGTAGAGGATAATATTCCTTTGACGACGTTTAGAACCAGATATGATCGTACTAATGGTTCATAATGCTTTTCGGACTAACAAATTCGCCCGCATTCTTCATGGATTTGATGGACCGAGTTTTTCGAGAGCACTTGGATAGGTTTGTGTTGGGTTTATGATATACTCTAAAGATGAAAGAGAGCATGAAGTTCATCTTAGAGCGGTGCTTGGGATGTTGAGGCAGCATCAATTGAAGAAGGCAAAATTTTCGAAGTGTCATTCCTGGAAGAAGGAAGTGAAGTTTCTTGGTTATGTAGTCTCATAGAAAGGGTTGTCTTTAGATCCATCTAAGATCGAAGTAGTGAATAATTGGGAGAGACCTGAGATAGCGACTGAGATAAAGAGTTTTCTTGGACTAGTGGAGTATTACATGAGATTCATAAAGGATTTTTCACGGATAGCAGCACCGATACCTAAGCTAACATGAAAGGATGTAAATTTTGTTTGGAATGATAAGTGTAAGTAGGAATTCCAAAAGCTGAAATACTTATTGACTAATGCACCTGTGCTAGTTGTTTCGGAAAGGAATGAAGATTTAGTAGTATACACGGATGCATGTGGAACAGGGTTAGGAGCTGTGTTATTACAAAAATGTAAAGTGATTGCCTATGCATCTCGACAGCTTAGACCGCATGAGGTTAAGTACCCGACTCATGATTTGGAATTTGCTGCAGTAATTTTTGCATTGAAGGTGTTGAGACATTACCTTTTAGGAGAGAGATTTGAGTTTTATATGAATCATAAGTCGCTAATTATTTATTCTCTCAGGAGGAGTTGAATATGAGACAACAGAAGTGGTTAGAGTTTACAGCAGCTTATGAATTTGGTATAGAGTACACACTAGGAAAGGGCAATAAGGTTACAGGCACACTTAGTAGAAAACATTAGAATGCATTGTTGGCAATGATAGCTGAGTGGAAAGATTTCAAAGCGTTGATGACATGTAGAGTATAATGGAGATCTAAATCTAGATCTAGTAAGGAGACTGTTATGTTGTCATGTTTGGAAGTTCGAACGGCGATAATAGAAAAGATTGCTTCTAAGCACAATAAGGATCCATTATTAATTGAACGGATTAGAAATTTATGGGATGGAACAGAGAGCGATGACTTGAAAGATTTTAGTCTTGACCGGAATGGGTAGTTGAGAGAGAAAGGAAGATTATGCGTTTCGAATGTGGAAGACATTAGGAAGGAAGTTCTTAAGGAATGCAATCATTTGAAGTTCACTATTCATCTGGGAGGAATTAAGATGTATAAGGATATGAAGAGAAGTTTCTTCTTGGAAGGTATGAAGAGAGATGTAGCTTTTGGGTAAAGCAGCGTCTGAACTGTCAACAGGTGAAAGCCGAACATCAAAAATCAAGTGGGTTACTATAGCCTTTAGATGTTTCCAGTTTGGAAATGGGATTCGATCTCAATGGATTTTATAAATGGGTTGCCAAGATCTGATAGAGGAAATGAAAGCATATGGGTCATAGTGGATAGGTTAACCAAGAGTGCCCATTTCATTCTAGATAAGTCTACCCGGACGGCACCTATTTTAGCCAAGTTGTTTATGAAGAATATAGTTAGACTGCATAGAATTCCTAATTGTATAATAAGTGATAGAGATTCCTTATTCACTAGCTAGTTTTGAAAGAGTCTATATGATACTTTAAGTACCAAGCTGAAGATGAGCACCGCTTAGCATCCACAAACCGATAGGCAAATGGAAAGAGTTAACTAAATTTTGGAGGATTTGTTACGAGCTCGTGAGCTAGATTTTGGAGGATCATGGAAAGACCATCTACACTAGTTGAGTTTTCATATAACAATAATTATCATGCTAGTATAAGGATGTCACCATTTGAAGCTTTAAATGGAAGTCTATGCAAATATCCAGTTTGTTGGTTAGAGACTGGGGATAGGTTATTGGTCCGGATTTAGTTAGAGAAGCTGCAGAGAAGATCGAGTTAATTCAAGCTAGAATGAAGGAAGCTCCGTCTAGGCAGAAGTGTTATACTGATAGATGATGGAGGACTTAGAGTTCTCAGTAGGAGATCATGTTTTCGTCAAGGTGTCACTGATGAAAGGTGTAATTCAATTTGAGAAATCGGGGAAATTAGCACCAAGATTTGTTGGACCATTTCCTATTGTAGAAAAGATCAGGAAACTCGTATATAGAGTAGAGTTACAGAATAATTTTGCAGGAGTCCATGATGTTTTTCATATTTTCATCTGAGAAAGTGTATTCGAGATCCGTAGACTACTATAGCACTGACTATGTTAGAGGACTTAGTAGTGGAACCGAACTTGACTATAGCTAGGAAGCCAGTTTGTATGGTCATAAGAGATGAGAAGAGGCTAAGGAATATGACAGTCAGATTAGTTAAGGTTCAGTGAAGCGATGATGAGAGGGACTGTACTTGGAAAACTGAGAGCAGGATTAGAGACGCTTATCCTGATTTGTTTCATGGTATGTTTTACCTTTATGATTAATTCGTTGTGAACCTTATCATAATTTCGAGGACGAAATTCTTTAAGGAGGGAAGTCTGTAATGACCCTAATTTTGATTAGCATTATTTAGGACATTTAATTAGTTAAATTAAATGAAATACTAAAATGGTTAAGGGATTGAAATTTGTATAAGTAGAGGTAGCCTTGCCAATTTAAAATAATGAATTAAGGGAAACTAAAATGAAATGGAAAAGGGGAAAAGTGGGAATAAGATATGTTGTAATACCCTAAACCCTTCGTGCCCATTCTTTTTACACGTTCAAAACAAACCAAATACTAAAAGAGATCACCGCCATTAAGGGAAAACAAGAAGAAGATAGGAGGAAGAAGCTTAAACAACTTAATCCAAGATCAAATCTCAACTCCTTAATCATAAATTAAGGGTGAATAATAGGTTACATCTCATATTTTTGATATTTTTAGTTTATAGATCAGATTCGAATATTTTTGCAAAGTATATTGCCATGGTTTTTTATTGTTAAAATGGATATATATATATATATATATATATATATATATATATATATATATATGCTTGTTGATGATTTATGCTATTTCACATGGATTTTACGTTAAGTTTTAATGTGAAAACCATCATAAATGACATCCAAATGCCTTGCGATTTTAATATAAGGTCAGAAATGATATTTTAGATATGCGTTTTAAATTTCATAATTTTCTGAATTAATGGGGATTTATTATTAATTTTCTAGTGAAGACAATAGTTAATTAGGTTTAAAACTAATTACGACTATTTTATATATGTTTTGGGTCAGAAATTTTAATATGTTAGAAAACATATTAAAAATGATTTATGGGATTTTTGTAGAATTTTCCTAAGTGTTTTAATGAGTATATAAAATTATTTAAGGTATGAGACTTAAATATTTTATATATTTGTAAAAGGAGAAAGGGCATTTTCTAAACATTTTAAATTATTTAATTCTGAAATTTCGGCAACACTTTTAGAAAAATAATTTAGAAAATAAATTGGCAACCAATCATATGTTGACAAATAAAGCAGGTTAGTTGAAAATGAATTAATTTTTATATTTAAAAAATCAGTTTTACCATGTTTTTCCTATTTCTCCACTTTCGCCACCTACATTTTGACCAGGTACTTCTTCCTCCATCTCCTTCGATACCAATACACATGGTGTCAAAGACTTGGTACGTAGTGAATTGGACATTGCGCAAATTATAGAGTCGAAATAAGGGGTTTCAAAGGGGTCGAAACCGTACATTGCTTTTGAAAGGAAATGTGCCCGCTTTGCTTTCAAAAAGAATGCTTTCGACTTAGATAGCTTTCTACTTGGTCAAACGATTTTAAAGAATGATTTCGAAAGAGGTTGGGCCTTTTGTTTTATATAGAAGCTTTCAAAGAGGTTGAAACCTCTTACTGCCGCATCTTACCTTTCGAAGCACTGCCTTCGAAAGGGTTTCTTTATTTTAAAACCTAAGACGCTTCTCCAATGCTTTCGAAGGGATTGGTTTCCACATCATCCACTTCTTTTACATAGGAAATTTCTTTCGAAAGAATGCTTTCGACTTAGTTTTTAAGACCCTTTGTTCTATTGAAAGTTAAACCTAAAGGTTTCGAATGGAATAGTTTTGAATGGCTTCGAAAGGTTGTTCCACTTATTTTACTTGAACCTAAATGCTTTTGAAAGGTTTAATTTATATAAAGAACTTAATGGTTTCAAAAGGTTAAAGATAAAGGTTTCAAAAGGGTGGTTCGCCAATGTTATCGAAAGGTTTTAAATGGAAGGTTTCGAAAGGCATATTTAAAGTGTTTTGAAAGAGGATGTCCATGGTTTTATAAAGCTTTCAAAAGATATGATCTCAATGTTTTCTCAAGGTTTTATGTAAATGGTTTTCGAAAGGTATGTTTTGGCCTTCGGCCTAGGTTATAAAGTAAAATAGTTTACTTGTATCGAAAGGGATACTTTCAATGGTTTCGATAGAGCTACTTTCAAAGGTTTGGAATGTTTTCATCAATAATGTTTTGTGTAAAGTATATATAACATGGAAAAGTGATTTGAGTAAAGAATAGAGTATATTTTTCCTATTTAAGTATGATTTAAAAGGTTAAATCAATTTGAAAGAAATGTTTTCAAGGAAAATTTTAAGGTTAGATAACCTAAGCAAAATGACTCGGGATATTAGAATACTAGACGGGACCGGTATGGGGTCGCGCCTTATGCTTTACCAAGTTGCCCCTAGCTAATATAAGTCCAAAATTTCAGTGTGTAGGGCTTTGTCACAGGTAAGACTAAAATGGTGTTACACAAAGAATGGAATCTATAGAGTAAAGGCAAGTTATTGATGAGCCCGCAAAACCATTAGGATTAGTTGATCTTGGGAGAAGTAAAATAGGGACAGACCATCCAAAAGAGTATCTAACAGAAGTTAGGCTATTTGTTTATTTTGTCCGGTAGGCCCGATTTAGCCAAAGGCTAGTAGTTAGCCAAACAAAACTACAATGTTCGAATAGATAGTCCATTTATTACCTAATTTGTATGTATACATGATATTTATGTTGCTGTTTTAACCAGTTTGGTTGTAGGATTTTGTTTTGCAAAAGATATCTTTTTGAAACGATATTAGTGAGGGAAAACCCGTATCGCTAAGCATCGTGGTCTCACTTAATATCAGATGACCGAGATGTATAATATTATTCACACCAGGCTTTATGTCTGACTCGAAGTTTATGTTTTCCCCTTAAACTCTTGGTTGCTCAAAATTGATTTGAGTAGGTTGAGAGTTGAATTTTACAGGTTTTAGTAGGTGCATGAATAAAACTTCTGGAGATGAGCAGAAGGCTGATGTTAGCTATGTTTAGGAGTCATTTTGTTTTATTTCTTCTATGTTGTATTAAGTCTGTTATGACAATAATTTAGTATTCTGGTCATCCAAGTGGGCATCTTTATGTGTCGCTCTTGGCATATTTTTTAATAATTATATTTAATCTAAAATTGGGAAATGATTGGGATTATGTAATTGGATATGAAACATGTTTTGTGAAATGTAATCATAAAATTTATTTTTGTATCTATGATTTTGTTTCATATTCATGTATTTCTGATATTATGGATACCATTAACATTACCGTATTTTGTCGCCGGAAGTTAATACGATAAATGACTGTAGCATCTATAACGCTTAGCTTTGAGCCTCAAGATAGGTAATGGTATATTTATGTTTGAAATTTACATATCTATGTGTTTATGGTATTATCAAAATGATTAACATAGCCACATATTAATGCTGGAAATTAATAACTATAGATGACTACAACATCCATAGCACTTAGTTTCATGCCTCAAAATGGAGGATGTTACATTCATACTCATACCAGAATATAATAAAATTTTAGGAAGTAAATTTTGACAAGCGAATCAAAGGGAAAAGGTATTGCAAAGCCACGAGTAATGTCCATGTACCTTAAAAAGATGAAATTTATAATTGAATTTGTCTACCGGTTTCTATTCTAAATAAAAGAAAAGTTTTGAAACTTAAAAGTTATTGTGTGGGTGGATAAAATCCAACATGGACATTAAACTATTGACTAGACCCTAATTTAATGTAGTGTGGCATAAATTGTATTGAAAAATATAAATTTACATATATATATATATATAGACACACATACACATATATATGTATGTATGCATACTTTTGAAATATTTGTTCAAATTTCTTAATTTTGGAAAATAAAATACCTTTTGCGGAAATATTTTAAAAGTTTTGTGATGAAAATTTTGAAGTCAAAAAATTTGTACAAATATTTCAAAGAGTAATATAAAAATGTTATCGAGTAGAAAAAGGGAGAATTTTCTAATTTTCGAAATGCCACATACTTGACGTAGGGGAATAATTGACAAGTTTCCTAATGCATGCTCGGCACTGGCAAGAGCACTAAATATTGGGAGTGTGAACTTAGTCAGTAACTATATACTTTATTAACACTATACTTTACTAATCAATGGCGATTTATATCAATAGTGCTCTAATATGCGATTATTTGTTTATTTGTCAGAATACCAAACCAACGATTCGTATCTTAGTGGATTTTGGTTTTGATTTAGTAAAAATTAGGGCCTAGTGGAGTGCAGGTTGTTATAGTATTCCCAAGTTGAGAGAACTGTGTAATATTTTCACTTTGGCGTTCTATGTTTTAACTTAGTTACAATAACCAACAGAAAACTATCTAGTGAGTCATTCCATATTTATCCAACAATTATTTTCGGTACATAAACTCTTAGTACCCCCAGTAGCCATGAGTAATACACTGCTAAACATTTGTAGAGCATTATGTGCTCCTATCTCAATGAATGTACTAATATCCAGTCTTGATACACCTTGAACGATATGTTAATTTCATTGCGATAAACTTCTCATGATTACAACACATCATAGCTACTATCACAAAACGTATCATTTATGGATTTTCCACTAAATATGCTTATATTAAATAAATAACTGACATAACACATTAAAACAAGTATATAGTAAAAAAATACATTTTATTTCGCACGAGATTTTATTACAATGTTAATAATTTACAATAAATTATAGAATTGCTCCTAGGGCATACCTCTAACTCTATCAATATCCCACTTGTGCTTAGGACCAACTATGGAATCTCAATCTTATCCCTTCGATTAGTTTGATGAGAATTGACCAAGCCAGGCCTTTCTCGAATGGATCTTCTATGTTGCTCTTTGATCTACTCTTTGAATCATGACTTCTTTTTCACGACAAATTCTCTAATGAGGTGGAACTTTCAAAGAACATGTCTCAATTTCTCGCATGCCCTAAGCTCCTTATCGATCTGCATCACCATAATGTTGTCATAAAACAATGCCATTGGATTTTTCGTGTGGAGAATCACACCTGGCTCACTAATAAATTTGTGCATTCAGACCACTTCTTTAGCAACTTCGTTGAGGGCTGTATACTCATCTTCCATCGTGGAATCAGTTAAAATTCCTTGTTTGGAACTTTTCCAACCAATGATCCCAACATTTAAAGTAAAGACGTAACCTAACGCTAACTTACTGTCATCGATATCACTTTGATATCTTGAGTTCGTATACCCCTTCGTAAGGAGGTCTCCATCCCCATATATAAGCAACAAGTCCTTAATATTTCTTAAATACTTAAGCATATATTTTATAATAGTTCTAGTTTTTGTCCAGGATTAGAGTAGTATCGGCTTATGCATCCTAATGCGCAAGCCACATTCGATCTGGTATATAGCATAGTATACATTATGGAATGATTATAGTTGCATATAGTATCTTCTTCATTTGCTCTTTCTCCTCATCTATTTAAGGAGTGTCCTTCTTAGAAATGACGAACCCAGATTATGTCAAAACATTTCCACGCTTGGATTCTTTATTCTAAACCTTTTCAATAAGGCATCTATGTACATGGACTGGGACAATCCAAACAACCTTTTAGATCTATATAGTTATTGGCTTTTTCTCTCAAATCCTTCATGGATAAATTTTTGCAAAGCCAAGCTTTCACTGATCGTAACAATGCAATGTCGTTGCCAATCAATAACCAATCATCAGCGGATACTACTAAGAATATTATAACACTTGCTTGTTCTTTCCAATATATGCATGCTTCTTCTATATTTTGATAAAAACCAAATTGTTTGATTACCTTATCAAAACACTTATTCCAACTCCTTAAAGCTTGTTTAAGACCTTCAATGGATTTTAACAACTCGCAAGCCTTTCCCATGCTCCCACGAACCTTGAAATCCTTGACTTGTGACATATCAATGCTCTCTCCTAAATCACTACTTAAAAGTGCCATTTTTACACCATTTTCCATATTTTACATCCATAAAATTCAGTAATAGCTAACAATATCTGAATGGACTTAAGCATTGCTACAAGAGAAAACATTTCATCGTAATCAACACCTTGAATTTAACAAAGTCCTGTAGCCTTGCTTTGTAAGTCTCCATGTGCCTATCTGCATTTATCTTTTTGTTAAAAATCCAATTGCAGCCAATGGGATATATCCCTTGGGTACGCCAGTCAAAGTCTAAATTTTGTTTTCATACATGGAATCCATTTCGGATTTCATAGCTCACAACCATAGTGCAGAGGCTTTACTCTACAGTGCCTATCAGAATGAGAGAGGAGTATTGTCATCTAGGATGCAGTCCTCTTTCTCGCCGACCATGAGAAAACTATAGTATCTCTCCACTACAGGGGTTCCCTTATTAGACTTTCTACTTGGTTGCATGTTTTCGTATAATGGTGCATTTGATTCTTCTACTGGTTTGGCTTTCGTATAATTTTTTAGATCTCATCTAAGTCTATAATCTCACTATTAATTTCTTTCTTAAGAAACTCTTTTTCCAAAAAGACAACATGTCGAGAAGCAATAGCATTTTGTCCTTTAGTATTATAGAAATTATATCCCACTTAGTTATTAGGATATCTTATAAATTTATACAACGTTAATCCTTCCTCATGTTTACTAGGACCAACATTCTTAATATTGGCTGAACAACCCCACATCTTTAAATATTTGAGTTGGTCTTTCTTCTCATGCCACATCTCATATGAGGTCTTAAGCACAAGTTTAGTAGGCATCAAATTCAACATATATGCTAAAGTTTCTGGCGCATATCCTCAATAGAAAAAAGGTAACCCAAATTTACTCATCATGGAACGTACCATATCTAATTAGGTTCGATTCCTTCATTTTGAAACACTGCCGTATTGTTAGAGCTCTTGTCCAACATACTCACCTCCTCAATCTGATTGAAATATTTTACCATTATCGTTCATCTAATTTTCGACCTCATTCTTATATTCTATAAATTTCTTATAGACATTAAACTTGTTCTTCATTAGAAACTTATATCCTAGACTTGAGAAATTACAAAATACAAAGAATTATCTTTGGTAACTATAGGCATTGGGCCATATTTATTAGTATGTATAGGTCCTAAGAGTTCATTAACTCTTACATTACTCCCATTAAAGAGGTACTTGGCCATTTTTCCTTTGAGACATAACTTTATGAAATGATTTAGAATCGAATGATGGTAAAAAATATTCGGTTTTCAATTTATGTAGTCGTTTCTCACTTATATGTCCTGGCCTATAATGCCATAGATAATTTTTATTAATATTAACATTAGCAGAATTATTCACAACACATACATAATTAGTATTAATAACATAAATGCCATTGTTTAGAACACCATTGGAGATTTTATTTCCATTGAACATAATGTACATAACATTATCCACCCAATGAAAAATATATCCAGTCTCAGACAATCTGGATAGTAAATTATTCCATAAATTTTTTTTCTTATAATAACAATTATTTAAAATTAAAACCAATCGATTTGGCAAACCTAGGGGATAGTCTCTAACTGCAGTTGCATCTACTAGAGATCCATCAACAACTTAAAGTCTCATCTCCCCTTTGCCACATAACCGTTGTTCTTAAGCCCCTATAACGAGCTATAGATTTGAGTTCTATATCCAATATCTAAAACTGAAGATAATTTAATTGAATTTTGAATCATAAATATATCTATAGGAGCAGCAGAACAATTTTGTTTCCTCTCTTTGACAACATTAGGTACTTCAAATAGTTCCATTTTTATTGACCCTTCTTATGATAGCGATGATGCTCACCCTTGAACGTCGGAGCAGTATTCTTATTCTTCTTATTTACTCATTTTCGCTTCTTCGAACCACTCAAAGATGATGCTTTACCATTAATCATGAGCACTACGCCTTGATCCTTGGATGAAAACATGGTTAATCTCAACATATTGAGCAACTCCACGAGGCTTACATTTAATAGGGTCATATTATAGTTTAATATGAACGGCTCAAACTATGAAGTAACATACCCTAAGATAAAGGCCACTTGTAGTCGTTGCTTATCGCGATATCTTATTGAGCAAGACCATTAATATAGCCTTTTATCATTAAGACTTAATTGTCCACTTTCATGACCTTTGACATCTTCGCGTTGAACAGTTTTTCCGTAAGCTCGTACCTTGTGGAATAAGATTGCTCCCTAAACAAAGCTTTGAGGCTATCAAATAATTAATGGACATTAATGTTTTCATGAAGTCTCTACACCGTTTAGTCTAATATAGACACGACATAAACTTGTATGATTCCTAGGTCCGCAACCCATTTGTCGTAAGTTATATTAGCTCGAAGTTCACATCATCTGCATGTTTAACCCTTGTAGGTACGGTTATCGACAACCATAAGCATTCATATTTAAGTACTAACTTAATCGCTCTTAGCCAGTCTATGTAGTTAGGTCAAGTGAGTTTGTTGTTTTAAAAAAAAAATAGTATAGACATTTTCTGTAAATTTAATTTAGTAGATTAGGACATTTAATTCACAGTTGATGTTCTTATAATATTAATATGGTTAAACATTACCTTTTATTTTAATAATAAGCTTCCAGTAGACTTTTATGTTTCTCAAAACCCTAAGAAGAAATACAGAAATCTTTTGACTTCTCCAGTGGGTGCTAGAACTAATTTTACTTGAGATTTTGACCTTGAGTTTGCTCAACAAATCATAAGCCCACAAACGATATATAACACTTTATCATTTTTTTATATACAACTTCTATCCTATAGTCTCTGTCCAATCTCATTTCAACCTTGAGTTTGCTCAACAAATTGAAAAAAATTATTCACTCTCCATCCATTTCACGACGGCTTAAGTATAGTGTGTATACCTTGAGCTTACTCATAAAATACATATAACTATGTTACCTCATCTAGTCTATATATTAATAATACTACACATAGCATCTTTAACTCTAGTTTGCTCAACTACTAGATAATATCCTTGTAATTTATTAATATATAAATGGTAGAGGATAATAATATATTTAATTGAGTGATATAAACTTATGGAATAATGCATTTCTTTATGAAAAACCCTTGCGATTCAAGTGTCAAACACATTCGAAATCATGGTATACTTACTATGCGTATGTATTTATTCCTTAAATTCAAAGGATTTCATATTGTTCCACCTTTATCATACATTCATATTATATAAGTTCAATTCTTGTACAACATTTTATAGTTTGACTAACCTATATAATAACCTTATGTATAATCTTATATTAATTTTATTAATTAAATCTTAATTAGCTAAATAATTAACATTTTAATTAATTTTATTTTATTCTTTATAAACTGAATATGTACACTATGACATTTATAATTGTACACGTATATCTTATATATGTGTAATATATTATTTACTAATTAACATTTACTTAATTAATTATAATTAATTTTGAAAATCATATATGCATATGCATATATAACCTTAACATTTTAAGATAATGCTATACATATATATGTTATTTAGTTTAATATAATTAATTAACTTTTAATTACTTAATTAGTCAATTAATCTAATTAATTATTAATGATTTTTGGAAATAATTATTTAATTTTCAAAACAATTTTTAAATCATTTTATAATATTTATAAAATATTTACTTATTTTAAATTTAACCGTTAAATTTAGAATATTATTTTCAATTTCAAAACATATTTAAAAAAAATTTAAACTAAGGTCCAAATCAATTTGGGCCTTCATACTAGGGATAATCTTTGTGCTATTTATCCATTTTGGGCCAGGCTAGTAGTCGGATATAGCAGAGTGCTTGAATACCCAATCAACCTTCGACACTACTTTTGTAGACATCTCACTACATGGATATGCTTTAATAAGTTAGCCCTAAATATTTCTAATTTAGACTGTCTAGACTATTGGGCTCTTATACCATCATTGGGACTAAGCTTGCACGTAGCGGGTTAAATGGATCAATTTCAACTTTTTTTTATTTTAAATCTTATTGGACCTGTGAAGTCTACATTGGCCAATCTAAATAATTTTAAGTATAATCTTTATTTTATTTTATTTTATTTATTAATACAAAGATTTAATTTGTATATATTTATGACATGTAAATGTATATGTGATCAAATACACACACATGTTAGTGCATGTGTAACAATAAATGTGTACATGATTTAATATGTTCATATATAAGTGTTGGAATTTACACTACAACAGACGCTACAAGAAAATATGGATTTAATTGCACTTATCAGCAACATTTGAAAGGTAGGTGCAACAAATAATATTATTACGCCGCCAAAATTTGCCGTCCTTCCTGCCGAGCCGATGGTAAAACATTGTTATGTTTTTCTACCTTTTCAAGTTTCCTCTATTTTCGTTTTCCTCTTCTCTTCAGAAAAATTCACGGAGTACTAAATTTTCAATGTCATCATCGTCGCTTTATTTTTCCTCTATTATTGTTGTCGCACTACTTCTTTTCTCTCTACACAAATTAATCGATTCCCCCTTTAATCTGTTGTCGTTTGATTGAGATTTTACGCAAACCAAAAATTGCTATGGATTTTATATCTATTTTGTGATATTATATTGGTTTTATATGTTTTTAATATTAATTTAATTAATCAAACACAACCTTAATTCGCTAACTCATCGTCAATCTGCATGAACCCGAACTCGACTATGTCACCATGTTCTGGTCATTTTAGGTTACTAGCATAAGATATCAATAATCCAACTCAATTAGAACACGTTTACATGACTCCTCATACTTATATTTTCCTATGCTAAATTGCTGGAATAATTTCAAAACTAATGTGTAGAATTGAGATAAGGTGTGAGAGATTATGGTTTGAAAATGTTTAATATTATAAAGTTATTGTCTAATGGTAATTTTATAGCTTGTGGATAATTTTTTTTGAAATACTAATATATTTGTAGTGTTTCAACCTGGCTAAGAATGCTTGCAAATAATAATTGATTGATGTTTTTTGAACTTTGAAAGTATCACATATTGATGCATGTAGCATGCCCTTGTGTTGATGTACGAAGATTACCTGCTTAGATATATCTAAGTGTTCCATATTTAAAATAATGCATATAATAAACTCAGTATAATGGTACACCAAGTATTACCTTTAAGGTGATGATGAATATGGTGGTAGGAACGCCAAGTATTGCCAGTATTACCTCTTTATTTTAAATCACTTGCAAGCAAATTTATAAGCCTACTTTCAACTTGGACATACGTTGTTATCAATTTCATTGTCGTTGCATAGCGATTATTCTATTAGATTGGTTTCCCTACTTGTCATATCGCTTTACGTCGTCCTCTCCTGATTCTTTCATTAATATAGTTTTATTTGCTCTCTTGTATGTTTTCATTTGTATTATAGCAGACTGCTAATTTTTTTCATAATTTGATATTGTATTAGACTATAAATTAGTATAGCATAATCAAAGTATGAGCAGACAGTAAGATGTAGTGTTGTGTATAAATAAGCATTTCGGCTATTTAATTTTTTTTATCTATAATTATAATTATTTTATCACATAGTTACCATTTAGAAGAATTTCATTTTGGCCGGCTATCAACTTCAATTCAGTTGTGGGAATTTGTTTTGGTTCCTTCAAAATTTGATTAAAATCCATTTACTAGTATTTTGATGGTGTCGAGGTTAGGACTATACACCCTTTTATTCATTTGCTTGTGTTATTGCTCTTTTAAAATTAAAGCAATTTTTTATCAATATAGTTGCATCACCCTAATACCGTTGGATAAAAATCACTTATGGAGTTTAAGTTTGCGCATCACTTGCACTCCTTTTGCTTAACGAGACTTTTTGGTATGATCATAGCTGCTTTATTAGTGTTCAATGGCATTAATGAGTGAGAGTATTTGCTCACACACAAATAAACATCAAGTTCTTACTATGATGGTTATTACTCAACTCAAAATCAACTCTCTATACATATATTTATTTTATCTTTTCAAACATGAATACTTGATCGTAAAATAATTATAGAGTAGGGATGGGGATATTACTGACTATGTTGATATTTACAAATAACATGCCTTTGATCAACCATGATCCAAAAATCACCACCTAAAAGTATGGTATTTTGTTTGATCTCAATTTTGACTATACCCATTTTACATTTACAGGAATATAACCCTTTGACCTTTTTTATTTGTAACACTTTGGTTTACTAATGATACAACTCATGAATTACCCAAATATCCATGAATCCCTTTGGTTCAACTAAAATCAAAAAGTATAGAAGTAATTTCTTGTGTCACAACACATGTAAAACTCCTAATATGACATACAATTCTTTACTTCTTATATTTTTTATTAGGTACTAATGGTATTTGCAGTATATGAAAGCAATAATCAGATACTGATCAAAGAAAAATGAGCAGAAAAACAGAAAACACAAGCAAGATTTAACGTGGAAACCCTTGCGGGAAAAACCACGGGCGAAAGGCAGCCAGTTTATTATTGAGAGAGTTATATCTACAAAGGTATTAGAAGACTGTATTTATAGTCCATGCTGCAATAAAAAAATAGATAACGTAAAAGGTGGTAGAAATTGTCAAATTTGAGATGAGAATGAATTTGTCTTCAGCTTGAACTTTTCTTCCATGGAATTCAGATCATAAATCAACAATCTCCACCTTGAGAAGAATTCTCATCTTGAAGTAGAAAGAGAACTACAAAGATCAACTCCTTCAACAAACAAATATCCGCCTTACTCCAACAGTCACTAAGGACTATACTGTAACACCAACCAAGCTTGAGCAAAACTCAAACCTAGTAGTAAGAACTGGCTTTGTCATCATGTTAGCGGGATTACCATGATTACTTATCTTGCATACCTTAACATTACCTTTAGCAATAATATCTCGATTGTAGTGATACCTCACGTCAATATGTTTCATTCTCTCATGAAACATTGGATCTTTTGTAAGACAGATAGCACTTTGGCTATCACAAAATATAATAATGCAAGATGTACCTCCATAAAGCTCAAAGTACAAACCTCTCAACCAAGTTGCTTCTTTACATGCTTTAGAAATAGCCATATACTCGGCCTCGGTAGTAGATAATGCTCCGATAGTCTGCAAGGTTGCTTTCCAACTCACGGCACAACCACCAATGGTGAAAATATAGCCTGTCAATGACCTTCTTTTATCCAAATCACCAGCAAAATCAGAATCCACATAACCAACAAGCTCATCTCTAGATCTACCAAACTGCAAGAAAGCGTTAGAAGTACCATGAAGATATCTGAAAATCCATTGAACTGCTTTCCAACGCTCTCTTCCAGAATTGGTCATGAATCTGCTAACAACACTCAAAGCATGTGATAAATCAAGACGTGAACAGATCATGGCATACATAAGTGAACCGACTGCACTAGAATAAGGAACTCTAGAAATGTATTCAATATCATCATCTGATTTTGGACACATAGCTGATGACAAAATGAAATGTGTAGCGAGAGGAGTACTTACTGTCATGACATCAAGCATGTTAAAATGACAAAGCATCTTACTAATATATCCACTCTGACTTAGGTATAATTTTCCAGAAGGTCTGCCTCTTGATATCTCCATGCCAAGAATATTCTTAGCATTACCCAAATCTTTCATTTCAAATTCTCTACTCAACCGCCCCTTCAAATTTTCAATCTCTGCTTTGTCTTTTGCTGCAATCAACATATCATCGACATAAAGGAGCAAATAGATGACTGAAGCACTAGTAATTTTCAAATAGACACAACTATCATAATCAGACCTTTTAAAACCTTAAGATAGCATGAAAGTGTAAAATCTCTTATACCACTGTCTAGAAGACTGTTTCAGTCCGTAAAGACATCTCTTCAATTTACAAATAAAGTTTTCTTTTCCAGGGATAATAAAACCCGCAGGCTGATGCATATAAATGTCCTCTTCTAATTCCCCATGTAAAAATGCAGTTTTTACATCCAAATGCTGAAGCCCATAATCTTGCATAGCAACAATACAGAGTAAAGTGCGAATTGAACTATGTTTCACAACAGGAGAAAAGACTTCATTATAATCTATACCTGGAATCTGACTGTAACCTTTTGCAACTAATCTTGCTTTGTACCTTGTCTCATCATTTGGAGAAACGCCTTCTTTTCTCTTGAAAACCCATTTGCAATGAATAGTTTTCTTCTCTTTAGGCAACTTAATTAAGTCCTAAGTGCCATTCCTTTCAAGTGACTCCATTTCATCATGCATAGCAGTCATCCACTTATCATAATAATTAGAAATAACAGCCTCAGAATATGTAGAAGGCTCAGCAATACCTTTTACTTCTTCAGCTACAACACATGCATAAGCAACAATATTTGCTTCCTCAATAAACCTATTTACTGGTTCTGGGTCCCTTCTAGGTCTGCTGGCTGCAATAGAGTGCAGCGGTGGCTGCACAACTGCTGGAGAATCCTCTACAATGGGTGCTTCATCCCGACCCTTGATTTCTTTGTTTGATATATCACCTGAATCAATAACATGCTCCACTTGGACATTTGATTTTTTTCTCACCCTCAACAGGATCATTAGTAGATAGAACACCATGTAGCATGCTAGATTCATTGAAAAAAAACATTTCTGCTAATCACAGCCTTATTTGTTTCAGGATTCCATAGTTTATAGCCATTAACACCAGGTTGATAACCAAGAAAAATATACTTCACAGCTCTTGGCTCAAGCTATCCATTATCAACACGAGCATAAGCAACGCAGCCAAAAAACTCTCAATTCTGAATAATTTGCTGGAGAACTGGACCACACCTCAATTGGAGTCTTCTTGCTAATAGCAACAGAGGGAGAGCAGTTGATGAGATAACAAGCCGTGGAAGCAGCTTCAGCCCAAAAACGTCTATCCAAACCTGCGTTTGACAACATGCAGCGAGCCCTAGAGATGATAGTCCTGTTCATACGCTCAACAACTCCATTCTGTTGAGGAGTGTGAGGTATAGTGTAGTGCCTAACAATGCCTTCAGCCTTGCAAAATGAATCAAATTCATTTGAACAAAATTCCATCCCATTATCATTTCGAAGCTTCTTTACTTTCCTTTCAGATTGTTTTTCAATAGTCTTCCACTCTTTGAAAGCTAAAAAGCTTCAGATATATGCTTCAAAAAATAAGGCCAGACTCTCCTAGAATAATCATCAATAATTGTCATCATGTAACAAGCACCGCCAATGGATGCTTTCTTTGCCGGTCCCCATAGATCCGAATGCACATAATCTAGAATGCCTTTTATTGTATGAACTGAAATGTTGAACTTCACCCTCTTGTGCTTGCCAAAAATGCAATGCTCGCAGAACTTCAGCTTGCATGTGTTGTACCCATCAAGAAGTCCTCTCTTGTTCAACTCTGACAAACCAAGTTCACTCATGTGCCCAAGGCGTCTATGCCAAAGGTTAGTTGTATCACAATCAAAAACATTATTTGAAATAACATGGGCAGCATTACCTGAAACTGTAGTGCCCTTAAGGTAGTAAAGACCATTTGTTTGTCTAAGATCACCCTTCATCACAATAAGAGAACCATTTGTGACCTTTAGGACTCCGCCTCCTCCTGAATACTTGTACCCTTTGTCATCAAGAGCACCTAAAGAAATCAGATTGCTCTTCATTTTTGGAATGAATAGAACACTGGTTAAAGTTCGGATTGTGCCGTCAAACATCTTGATCTGAACAAAACCAATTCCTTCCACTTTACAAGCTGAATCATCCCCCATTAAAACTGAGCTAGCAACATTTATGGGTTCTAAAGTTGTAAACCAATCTCTGTTCGGACACATATGAAAATTGCAAGCAGTATCAAGTATCCATTCATCCTTAATCTCAGCACATCCAGCAAACACAACAACAACAACAACAACAACAAGCATCTCACCATCAGAACTATCATTACGAGCACAATTGGCATTACCTTCGTCTTCATTGTTGCCCTTCGATTTGCATGCGCCATTTCTTTTTTCCTTGTTTTGCAACTTATAACATTCAGATATCTCATGTTCATCCCTCTTACAATATTTGCAAGACTTGTATTTACCTTTAGATTTCGATCGACCTTTATAGCCATTCGAACCTTTACCTCAAGATCAATTATTAGAATTCTTCTCCTTTGTTCTGCCACGGAAAGATAAGCTCTCAGCTTGAGAGCTTGACACATCAGAAGAAACCATTTGTTTCATTTTCTCCTTGGCATGCAAGGCTTGATAAACGCCATTTAGAGTGAGGGTATCGTGACTATATAATATGGTATCTCTGAAATTTGAGTAAGAGCTAGGCAGTGAACACGACAAGATTAAACCTAAATCTTCATCATCATTTTTGACTTCCACTGCAGCCAGGTCAGTGACAATCTCTTTAAAATCAGAAATATGATCTAGTAGATTACCTCCCTCTTGTAATTTGTGCAGGAACAACTTTTGTTTGAGATGCATTTTACATGTGAGATCCTTGGTCATGCAAATTGACTCCAATTTCATCCATAAAGAAGCAGCGGTCTTCTCCTTCAAAACTTCCTGCAAAATACTATTGTGTAGATGAAGCTGAATTTGGGACATAGCCTTCCGATCCTTTCTCTTCTCATCATCGGTCCATGTTTCGAAACTCTTGTTCCCGAATATACCCAATGCATCATCATATTCTGCTTGTGCGAGCAACGCTCTGATCTTCACTCGCCACAACGAGAATCGAGTTTTCCGATCCAATAAGGAAAGATCATACTTCAACGATGCCATGCCGAATGAACCCTGGACGGGAGAAATGAACCAAGGCTCTGATACCACTTGAAAGCAATAGTCAGATATTGATCAAAGAACAATGAGTAGAAAAACAGAAAACACAAGCAAGATTTAACATAGAAACCCTTGCGGGAAAAACGATGGGAGAAAGGCGGCCAGTTTATTATTGAGAGAGTTATATCTACAAAGGTATTAGAGGACTGTATTTATAGTCCATGTTGCAATACAAAAATAGATAATGTAAAAGGTGGTAGAAACTGTCAAATTTGAGATGAGAATGACTTTGCCTTCAGCTTGACCTTTTCTTCCACGAAATTTGGATCATAAATCAACCAACAGTATAGACGCTACAATGGTATTTGCATTATAGATGCTACCTAGTTTTCTTCCAACTACCACTGAAGGAAACTACTTTTTGGTATATCCTATGCAACAACTTTGGCATAGTAGTGGATAACTATTGCGTTAACTTTCATGTTCATATAAGTATGGAATTTGGTCATTATTTTGAAACTATTTCTCATTATAACAGAGGAAGGAATATCATTCCAGGAATATTAAGAGATTATCAACTTGTATGTTGCCAGTAACAAAAAAACATGAAGAATTTAGTATTCCCGACCGGATGAAATTAATAAATTATACTTTATTATGTTTTCAGGTTTGACTATAATCGATGCTTTCATTGTATAACAACAGGCAGAATGGCATATTAGCAAATGAGATGGGGCTTGAAAAAACTGTGCAGGTTCCTTAATGTCAATTTTGTAAAATGATATTTAATTCTTGTTATTCTTTTGGGGCATGGAAAATTGTGCTGGTTCCTCACTGTTAATTTTGTGAAATGATATTTAATTCTTGTTATTCTTTCTAGTTTGGTTTCTTTACCGTATCTATATGCCTTATATTCTTTACTATTTCCTGTAGTTCAAGCCATTTAAAAAATTAAAAAGCTTAGCTTTGACAAGTCATGGCATTGATTGCTTACTTGATGGACTTTAAAAGGAATTATGGACCATACCTCATAATAGTTTCAAATGCCGCTTCAGTGAATTGGAAGGTCCAAGGGTTTTCTTGCATGCTTATTCATATATCAATTTTGCTGAATTTTTATCTAACATATTTTCTTCTTCCTCTAGAGTGAGCTGCTCAATTGGCTGCCATTTATGAAGTGCTTATATTATGTTGGTACGAAGGACCAGCAAGGTTAAATATAGTCACATCTGATATAATTGTAACTTAAATTACATTTACCTTATTTTTGTACTGATAGTTTAATTAACAAATAGAGTCGCCACACATAGCACATCCTATATACTAACTTTTGAACATGTAGTAATAATAGATGATTGATGATTGATAGTATTTTCTTCTTTTGAACTGTCTATTTAATGGTGCTTGATTTTGAAACAATGGCTATCAAAGATGAATTTCTAGGACCACAGGTTATAAATTTGGCAACATGTCTGATGGGCGACGGTACAAAATGATCTCAATAACATGTCTGATGGGCGACCGAAGTGAGAAAAAATGATCTCAATCCAACATGGAAACTAGTTGCTCTAAACATTCAACAAGTTGAAAGCAAGGCATGATCTTGCCACATGTATATTTTCAAAAACAAAAAAGATTAACAACAAACTTATTTTCTAATGATACTCATTTATTTACAGGAAAATCCCTTAGTAATAGAATGTTATGTTTTCAATACAATGGCAAGCATGAACTGATAGGGTGATGAGTTTGACTTTGTTAGATGGACGAGTTACAAACGTCTGTAGGCTTATAATGTTATTTTATTTCAATATATGCAGAAAAGTTGTGAAGTCACTAGCGCAGCTAGAAAAACTACACAAAACTAGAGATGCTAAACATTTATTTTTGCCAACGAATCCTAAACAAAGGCAACCAAAGATGGTCAGGCTTAAATTCAAAAGTTTCATGACAACTCAAAACTTATCGACTTACAATTGGTGATCAAACTTAATATGGTCTAGGGTCACTGTTCTTTTGAGTTAGTTGTTCTAACAACTGAATTTGATGCCTTATAATTATAATCTTTTATTTATCCACATTATCTCCATTTTAAAGAATGATATTTTTGTAGAAAGCATTTTCACTAGTGGGTATTAGGATATATAAGTTGGCTTGTTATGCATTTACTCAAATGGATACGAATGCATACTATGCATTTTAAGAAAAGGTCTTTATTAGAATCTCACATAAATTGAGAGAATGGACAAGATGCAATTTATGGCTCTTACATTCCTAATGATTTTAATTTGAATGGTTTTTCATTTGTCTTAAAAATAATGCTCAATGCTCATGCAATGTAGAACTCCACACTCAACAAAATCTTACCATGAGACGTGGGCTAAATATGTTTCTGTATTAATTTTTATTCATCAGTAATATCACTAAGCTGATCACGACAACTATTTTCAGTACCAGGTATTACTTTTATGTGACTCTTTATGCAGATTTTGAAAAATCAACTAATTATTGATAGTTTTACGAAGACCAAAAGGTTAAGTTTCTCAGATTACACTGCTGGGGGTTTTAGAGCTAAACTTTATGATTGCAATATATTTTACAGGTATGCTTGCAAACTGTAAAGTTCGCTTCCTATTATTATTAATATACACTCATATAATCATACTTATCATGTTTACCAACATCAAATAGTAACCCCCGCCTCCCAGATTCCTTGCATAATATTGATCCCTCTGGTCGTCCAAATGCTTATCAGAGAGTGAGAAAACATTCAATTCATGTAAGCGGCTGTCAAAATCTCTTTTATCTATCTCTTAATTTTAATAATTTCACAGGCAATACTAGAAGTTGTGAGGTTTTACAAGTTTATGACACTGATAAATGCTTTTCTACATGGGGTTTTGGAGCAAGGCCGATTGATGGTCCTGTATCTCATTGCTTTAATTTGAATGGTAGCACAAACTACTCTGAGGTGAAATTGCCCATTAACCTGTAGTATTCAAGTTTTCAATGATATCTGATATTTAAATTAAAAAGAGTACTTATGTGAAACCTTTACATATGGATGTTATACTTTCTAATTGGGCTTTGTTCTACTATCTAGCATCTCTTTAGATGAAGTAAAAAGCCAGCATGATGGTTTCCTGCCATATAAAGTAGAATCACCTCTACCATATTTTGGTCATGATGTTTAAGCATATGAAATGAAATCAAAGAATGATCCTCACTTGCCTAGCTATGAGAGTTTTGTGATAACATTTATTGTGTATTAGGAATGCGACTCTCTCATAAAGATTTAATAACTAGTAAATATTTGTTGTAAAATGATTATGGAGGCGTAATGCTTAAAATCTGAAGAGAAAAATAGAAGAAGAAAAATGAATTTTCAATTAACCCCCTTCTGTTACAAAGTGCAGTCCATCTATATAAGAAAAGCAAATACAGAATAAAATACAACCCAAAATAAAAGCCCATAAGATTGTATACAACTCTACACCCTCCCCTCAAGATTGACCTTATCATAAAAAGAAGGCCAATCTTGAGCATAAGACTGAGAAATCATTCCCAACTTATACACAAGAGACTTGTGTTGATCAGCACCGAGTGGTTTAGTCATAATGTCAGCTAACTGAAGAACAGATTTGACATATCTGGTGGCTAGAAAACCTGATTGAACTTTCTCCCTAACATAATGAACATCCAATTTCTAATGCTTATTTCTCATATGCTTGGTCTTCTCATGAAAGCAAGGGTCTTGAGCAATATGCATAGCAGAAAGATTATCACAATAAAGAACAATAGGAGTTGGAATATCAATATACAAATCTGCCAGCAATCTCTCAATCCAAACAATCTCACTGGTAGTGTTGCTCATGCTCCTATATTCTGCTTCAGTACTACTTTTAGAAACAACTTTCTGCTTCTTTGTTTTCCATGAAGTTAAAGCATTACCCAGAAAAACACAATATCCAGTCAAAGATTTTCCAGTATCATCACACATTCCCCAATCAGCATCACAATATGCACTGAGTAACAGTTCAGATTTTGAAGGAAATGACAAACCCAAATTAAGAGTCCCTTTTAAGTATCGAAGAACATGAAAGGCAGCATCCAAATGAGGAATACGAGGTGTCTGAAGAAATTGACTTAACTATTGTATTGCATATGATATATCTGGCCTAGTCAGATTCAAATACAAAATTTTTCCAATCAATCTTCTATAAATTTCTGGATCTAATAGCATATCACCTTCATACTTGCTGAGTTTTAAACCCTTTGCCATAGGAAAATTAGTTGGTTTACACCCTTCCATGTTATGATCTCGAAGAAGATCTAGAATGTACTTTCTCTGATTTAAAAATATACCAGAAGTAGATCTTGATACTTCAATGCCCAAAAAATATTTAACTTGACCCAAATCTTTAATTGTGAAAGTTTTGTGCAGAACAGTTTTCAAGTTAGAAATAATAGAAGAATTGTTTCGAGTGATTAACAAATCATCAACATAAGCCACCACAACAATAAAATCATTATCCTTCTTCATGATAAACAGAGAATAGTCTTGCTTGGACTGAATGAAACCAAAATTAATTAAAAACTTACTTAATTCTTGATTCCAACATCTAGAAGCTTGTTTTAAACCATAAATGGATTTCCTTAACTTGCAAACTTCACCTGAAATAGCCTTGTTATATCCTGGAGGAGGATACATATACACTTCTTCTTCAAGATAACCATGTAGAAAAGCATTGTTTATATCAAATTGCTGAATGTCCCAATTTTTTGTAGCAGCTAAAGCCATAACAATCCTTACTGTAGTAATTTTAGCCACAGGGCTAAAAGTGAACTTATAATCTTTGCCAGAAATTTGTTTATCTCCTCTTGCAACTACACGAGCCTTGCATCTTTCTACTTCCCCATTAGGTTTAAATTTTGTTTTAAAAACCCATTTAGAAGCTATTGGTTTCTTGTCAAATGGAAGTTGAACTAATTCCCAAGTATCATTGTCTTCTAGAGCACTTAATTCTTTATCCATAGCTTGAACCCATTCAGGATGATTTTTAGCTTGATTATAAGAGGATGGTTCAAAAGATGACAAAACATTTGAAAGACTACATAAGTCATTTTCATTTAAATGTGCAACAGACGGTTCGACAAAAATATTATAAGAAGCAAAGTTCTGAACCTGAGAAGCATTAATTTGTCTCGAAGGCAGCTTTCCAATAATGAAATCATTGTATTTCTTTGGCATTTGAGGGATTCTAGATGAATTTCTAATAGGCATAATTTGAGGAGAACTAGAAATATCATTTGAATTTGAGGATAATGAGTGATCATTAGATAAAGAACCAGAAGAATTATTTTGTTCATTTGAATAATCATGATGATGACCTGGAGAAGACTGTAGAATTTGGTCTGAACAAAATGTTTGAGGGATACTTTGATCTAAAGCTGGATTAACAAGCACATTTTGTTCATCAAGCTGAGTATCAACAGGAAGAACAGCAGATGTTTGTTTGAGAGGAAAAACATTTTCTACAAAATGAACATCTCTGCTAAAAACAACTTTATGTGTATCTAAATCATAAAGTTTGTATCCTTTTTGTCCATCAGGATAACCAATTAACACAGTTTTTTTTTGCTCTTTCTGCAAATTTATCATGCACTTTTTGAAAAGGAAAACATAAACATCCTATAACTCTAAGATGTTCATAAGCAGGAGTTTTACACATTAACAATTCAAAAGGTGTTTTCCAATGTAAAACTGAGCTTGGCATGATATTAATAAGATGAGTAGCAACAAGAATACAATCACCCCAGAATCTGTAAGGCAAACCTGAATGAATCCGAATTGTTCTTGCAGTCTCCAACAAATGTCTGTGCTTCCTTTCAACTCTACCATTTTGCTGTGGATTACCAGGTATAGATCTTTGATGAATTATTCCTTTTGATGCAAACAGTTGTGTACATGCATGTTGAATAACTTCTGTTCCATTATCAGACCTGATAACTTTAATCTTCTTTTAAAACTGAGTTGACACATATTCAATAAAAGCAGCAATCGTAGACATAACTTGGACTTTAGAATGAAGTAAATATGTCCATGTATTTCTAGTGTGATCATCAAGAATTGTTAAAAAATAACTCTCACCACAAAGAGTTGGTCGATGATATTTCCCCCATAAATCAACATGAATTAAATCGAAGGGAGATTCAGCATAATATTCAGAATTACAAAATGGTAGTTTATGATGTTTTCCTAACACACATGCTTCACAAGTAAAATCACTATTAAGTATTCTGCCTGATACAATATTTTGAATATGTTTCATTTTGGTAACAGAAGGATGTCCTAATCTAGCATGCAGAATGTCAATGCTAGGTTTGTTACATGATGTTATAGTATTATTGAGAGAAACAAGAAAACAGTTACTGCTAGATATTGAAGGAAAAACTGAATGATTATTGAACATAGATGAAAAGGAAAGTTTATAGAGGCCTGAACTCCTTGATCCAATAGCTTGAATTTTCTTTGAGTCAAGGTCCTGAAAATAACAAGAAGAATGAGTGAAATTTGCAACAATGTTATTTTGATCAAGGAATTTTCCTATAGATAAAAGATTATTCTGAAAAGTAGGAATGTATAAAACATTTTGTAGTTGCAATTTTGAATTCAAATTCACATTTCCAACATGATTCACATCAATATTAGATCCATCAGGCAGAGAAACTTTTATAGGATTTTTTTACTTTATGAAGTGAAGCAAATAGTGTTAAATTGGAACTCATATGATCAGTTGCTCCACTATCAACTATCCAGGAATTTTGATCATAATGTTTACTGGATAACTGATTACCTGCATAATTGATTGAAGAAGCAAGAGGATTATCTTCCATGTTAATAGAAGGATTTGAGTTCTGCACCATCCTCATCACTTGATTATAGAGATTAGAAACCATCACAGGATCAAATTCTTCATTTTGGGATGAAACAGAGTTCATAGCAGCAGTTGAAACATCACCAAATTGTGGTTTGTTACCAAGAATTCCTTGACTTGTAGAAGCATTAGCCATATTAGTAGTTTTTTGAGCTGATTTTGTTTTTCCAAATCCATCCTTGTGCCACCAATCAGGGTATCCAACTATCTTAAAACACTGCTCAGTTAGGTGTCCTTTCCTTTTGCAATGTTCGCAAAAATATTCACTTTTCTGCTTCTTTCTTTCTCTATTTATACTTTGAAAATTTGTCTTAGTAAAAGTCTTGATAGCAGTGAAAGCATTCATTTCCGGTAGACTAACATTCTTATCACCAAGTTTGTTTTGATGCTCGACTTGTTGCAGAGTATAATATGCTTTATGGATAGTAGGAAGAGGATCACAACTTAAAATGTTTGTTTAAACCTAATCATACTCCTTTGTAAGTCCAGAAAGTAGCTGCATCAATTTGTTTCTCTGATCATTTTCAAGCATTTTCTTGAGAATTCCACATGAACAGTTCCTTAGAGCTCCACAAGTACATTCTGGAAACCCTTCAAGCATTTGCAGCTGATCCCATACACTTTTCAACTGAGAATAATATTCTGCAATACTGAGCTCGTTTTGATGTGTAGATGTTAAATTCTAATGCAACTCAAAAATTCTAGGAGCTGTTGTCTGTCCAAATCTCTCTCCTAACTCTCTCCATAGTTGAGCAGAAGAATCAACGAATCTCTGATAACACTTTGTCCATAGAATTTAAAATCCACGACATCACCATATAATCGTTTCTAATCCATTTTTGATAATCAGGTGAAGAAATAGGAGGTATAGGTAGGGTTCCATCCACAAATTGGAGTTTATTTCTAGCAATCAATGCCATCCTAACTGTTCTCGTCCAATTAATATAATTCGATCCGAGTAAAATATAGTTTTCGAGTTGCATACCTGGATGATCTGCATTTGAAAGGTAATACGGATCATTAAAATTGATTCCCTGGTTTATTTGAGAAGGATTCTCGCTTGCAGATGAATCTGTAGATCCATTCGCCATCTCGAAACGAGAATTTGATTAGAAGAAGAAAAGAGAAAGAAGAAGATCTTGATTTGGAAAAGAAGAATTAGGGCATAGAAAAATCGGAGGCAGGATCGCCTCGAAGCTCTGATACCATGAAGAGAAAAATAGAAGAAGAAAATTGATTTTTCAATTAACCCCCTTCTGTTACAAAGTGCAGTCCATCTATATAAGAAAAAACAAATACAAAATAAAATACAGCCCAAAATAAAAGCCCATAAGATTGTATACAACTCTACAAAATCTATATAGAATATCAAGATAAAGCCAAAAGAACTTAAATATTATGCCAAATAAATTACTTTTTAGTTACAAGTTCGAGAAGCATCTATAAATGTTTGATGCTGTTTGGTTCGTTTAGAGCGAAATTCATATTTCAACTAAAATATATTCGTATATGGCGAAGTTATGTTCCATTTAGAAAGTGAAAATGTTAGAATTGTATGCATATGTAATCTTTTAACAGCTATATATGCCATTAGGTTGGAGGAGTTCATGGTATAATGTCAGCTTACATAAGTGCCTTATAAAATGTAGCATTGGCAGTGCCTACATTATTTAGGCCAGTGATTAATGTTGCTTCAGAAATAGCTAGTCGCTTCCTTTCATGTAATTAGAGGATATATATTATGTTTTCTTGATTGTCACGGTTAGCAACATCATGTTTATATCTGTGTTTGTGTTTATGCCTGTTGAAGTTTAAGTATATCTAACTTATGTTATTTCCAAGGATGGAATAATAATAGATCTCGAACAAACAAAAGATGCATTGGTATATGCATTTGATCTTCCCCTCTCAATTCTCATTGTAGGAGTCGATGGTCAAGATTTTAAAGAGACAGAGGTATTTTGTTTTCCTTTATCTAGTGTTTTGATAATTAATTACTCACCCACATGATTGGTCCTACGTTGTAATTAACCATAGGAGGCCAAAAGCATGGAGTAAATGATGAACTTAAACAAGCATGAAGCCTGCGTTGGTAGTGAAGCAAATTACAACTAACCTCCTGGATAGTTCTTGTTATGAATGAGGACATATGAAGCAGGACAGTGAGCTAAACTAACTAATATAAGGACATTCTAAAATTAAGCGGTTGCTTATATAAGAAGTGCGGTTGGAACTTACATGGAGGCTTGATATAGGCATGTGATATGCTGAGAGATTTGCCTTCCAAATGCATGATTTTGGGACTGGTGTGTTAGAATAAATAAACAACACATAAGATAAATAGTTTATCCATCGTTATGCTAGTTTTCGTACATATCAAGTCTGTATCTCTATCTTTCTATATCTAAAGACATATGTATCAATCGCTTATGTTAGTTGTCATGAACAGAACAGTTTATCGTTTATGTTTACAATCAACGTGATCTTCTTCAAAATTGAGACGTTGAAATATATTCACTATGACCATTTTTTTCTTTACAACCATAGATGTAGCCAGAGAAGTAATTGGTATTGGTCTTGGAGCAATTAATTTTAAGGAAGGCGATAAAGTGGTTTCCATTATTAATGTCACTGTAAGAGCTGATCATTGCATACTGCTTCCCTCCTTATGTTTAAGTTTAAGTTAATTAAAATTTAAGTTATGAATCTTAACTTTTAGCAATTGAGATAATTTATAAGTTTAATTATAATAATAATAATAATAAACAAAAATAGTCTGAATAAATTAACTAAGTTTACAAGTTTGAATAAATAATAATAATAACAAATTAACTTAGTTAACAGTGTTTTATAAATAATAATAACAATAATAATAACTAAGTTTATAAAACTTAACCAAGTGAACTAAGTTTTATTAAATAAGTTTATAAAAATTAACTAAGTTTACATCAACAATAGTAAATTAACTATGTTTAAAATAATAATAATAAATTTATTAAGTTTATGAAAAAATTATAAGTTTGAGATAATTTATTAAAAATTAACTAAGTTAATAAAGTTTGTGTTTGAGATAATTTATAAGTTTAAATTAATTAAGATAAATTTATTATAAAAATTAACCAAGTTTTATAAAAAATTAACTAAAGTTTTATAAAAATTATTTAAATTTAAGAAATGTTTAACTAAGAATGTTTGATATACTTTAAATATGCAAAGCAGTTTCATAATCATTTGTTGGTTGTTAAACTTGTCTATAGGTAATTAGCCTTTTAGGAGTAAAGACCAGTTGCAAAAAAGAATTGTGGATAATCAAGTAATGAACATGACTTTAATTGTTTTATATATTATACCATTTTGTTAGTACTTGTTGTGTTAACTTATCTATGAATGGTATTGGATTTTATGTGAATTTTCTTATTTTATCAAAAAAACTATTATTGAAATGGTTATGGAAATCATATTTGATTACGTGATTAACGTGTTTTTTCAATTGTTTGAATATGATGATAATGTGATTGATTGATTGATTGTTGGTTTGAATATGTCGAATATTCGATTGATTGCTGGTTTAAATATGACTATTATGTGAGTGATGGCTGGAAATGATATACAATCCATTAACAGGAAACGGTAGCATGTAAAGTATGCTGCAAAACAGTTAATAATCTTTAGGAGCATATTAAAATGTTACGGAAATAAACGTAAACAAATAAGACATGACTTTCATAATGTTGAATAAAGGCTACCAAAACATTTAGTAGCCTTTCTACAAACGATGCAGTATGACATGCTACTAAAAGTCTGAAACTTTTTGTAGCATTTCTATAACCCTACAATATGTCCAGTTTTGGATTGTTTTCTATAACACTACAAAAAGTTTCTGAATTTTAGTTGCATATCGTATTGCAGTTTTTACCGAAACACTACTACAAGTTCTGGTAGCATTTTTCAACGCTGAAAAGCATTTTCTGTTGTAGTAGGACAAATTGGCTCCTTTATATATGCATTTGTTGTCAATTATTATTTTAATATTAATATATAACAAAAAGTGTGCTTATAAATACATACACATATATAAATAATTGTATATAATCTTAAATTTCAATATATATATATAAACCAATTTAAACATTTAATATTTAAAATATATTAGGATATATACAATTTGAAAACAATTTAGATCCAAAATAATATATTATTTAAAATTCAAAATTCAAATTTGAAACAAATCCAGGTCCAAAATAATGTCTTATTTAAAACTCAAAATCAAATTCAAATATTATTATATTTAATACATACACACATGCGCGCGTATTGAAATATATATTTTATTCGAAAATACATAAACCCATATATGTGAATATTTTAAAATTAATAAATTTCTAATTTCTAGGTATGTATATATATAATATGTAATTAAAGATTAAAAAAAGGTGTTTTCGATTGAAATAATTTTTGACAAAATATTTATTTTCAAATCAGTGCGGTATAACAGAATAATTTATCAATTTCCATATGGATTTCTAATTAATTTTTTCAACTATAAAGTTTGAATTTATCTTTTTAATAAAAAATATGTGTGTTTATATTCATATATTAATATATTATAATTAAAAGTTTTAAATGTATATAAGTTAATATATATATTTATTAATATTTTGATTTTGGTTCTATTATATACATATAATTATTACATACACATACATGTGAAAATATATATGTATAATATATATAATAATAATTGAAAATTCGAATTCTAATTTAAAATTAATTTTAATTTCAAAATATTTTATTTATTTTGAATGGCTGAATATAAAAGTTCTCATATAAAAAAGTTTCTTTTAATTTGTATGAATACATAAATATACAGATTTGACAACAAGCAAATATATAAATTCATGATAACATAATTCTAATCTATACACTTATAATGACATAAATGAACATATAAATAAAAATAAATAAGGTATTACCTATATAAGTGGCCTTGATATACCATTTTGAATGTTGAATCGAAAAGCTCCTCGAATCAGATTTATTCTCTTCCAAAAAAGCTAATAACTGAAGAGATCACCTCACCTTTGTATTTGATATTAGATTGAAAATAAAATGGAGAAGTGGGCTCAAATTTTGGCCAAGACTATGATAGACGAAGGTTGAAAGTAACGTAGCAAATGAAGGGAATGGTGTATTTAAATAGGAAAAGAAAAGAGAGAAAAGAGGAGATCTAGATCCCTCATTTTGCTCCTTCTTTTAAACCAATTCAAACACAAATTTTCACAAAATATCACACCTCATCCCTCTCGCCATGGACGACCGTACCAAGGGGCATATAGGCGTACATCAATTTTAGAAATAATCATTATTTGTACATTTTCAATCCAATTAAAATGATTATTGATACTGTATATTGATACGTACATATATTAATTAAATCATGTGGTATTCGGAATATTCAACATTTAAGTTGTGCAACACATAGGTGTAAATTCAGTCAAAAATTAACATCAAACAATTTGAATATTAACATTCACACGTCACCTTAACTAGTGGTGTGACAGTTTGGCTGAATTTATCGCTTACACAATTTGGTAAAAATCCAATTTACTATTTTAAGCAGTTCCAGTAATGCATATGTTCTCTTCATCATAACTATATCACATTAAGACTTATGGAAATTGGTTTTGGTCAAAATTCCTTTATTATTCACATGCAACTTGTATAGTCCAAATACAAAGTCCTTGATTATAAAATAAAAATTACTATTAATCAAACAGCTTTGGCTAGAGACTTTGACTTTGAGTCGACTACAGTTGACCTTGATACTAAACCTATATAACTAAGTAGATGAATTCTTTATTGAATAGTGTTTCACTTTCATTTCTTTAACTTAGACCCAACCATAGTCATTCGATGGACGTAGTGCCATGATTTAACTATAATCAAAGTAGAGGTCTACATCGAAATTCAACAATATTCTTAAGTAGAAAGAACTATGTAATACTGTTACTTTGACATTCTCTATTTGACATTAGTTATATTAGTGAACATAAAATTATCAAGTGAGACCTTCTATAGTTATCCAATAACTATTATTACGTACTCTTTGGTGCCCCCTGTAGCTATGAATAATAAACTGGCCAAAATTCGAAGAGTGTTATGCACTTTAGTCCTAAGGAATGTGTTGATATCCAGTTTCGATACATCTTGACTAGCAATATTTAAAATGATATGTTTATTTTCACCATGATAAATTTCTAATGAGTATAAAACATTGTAACTTGTATCATAAAACATATCATTTATGGACATTCTATTCAATACACTTAAATAAAATAAATGATTAATATAACATATTATAACAAGTATATAATAGAAAGAAATATATCATTTACTCCAAATGATATTTATTACAGAGTTAATAATAGTTTATAATAAATTATAGAATTTCCCTAAGGTACACCCTTAATTCTATCACTTTGGGATTCATGTCAAGTTCTTCATGCATGCTTTTGATACTTCATTATGATGTTATGACTCATGACAAGCGGTTTTGATGGAATGCTGATGACGCGATGCTTCGACGTGTTGAGTTAGGGACTTTGTAACATTCTTAATTTTTGATAACATTATTCAGAAGATTTAATTAGATAGATTAAATAGAATAATGATGATAATGGGATTGAAATTTGAATAAATTATATGATGGGTAGTACTTAATAATTAAATAAATGTGCTTTAAATAGGTTATAGGTTAATTGGTTACATATGGGCATATTAGTAAATAGCCTGTAACGACCCGCTATTTCAAACCATTCGCACCCACACATGTCAGACTTGAAATGCTCAAAATATCAGATTGATAATTTAAATTTGGCAAAACTCAACATATACAGCAAATAAATAAATCACAGAATCACACATATAGAGTAATATAACAATATGCAGCGGAATAGATAAATAGTAGTTCGTGAAGCTACTATATAAACAATAGAGTTTGAAATAAAATACAACAGAATATCTCAAATACAGCAAAGTATCAAAAACAGATGACATCTCTGAACAAATCAACTGGGAAATCTGAAAGTTGAATAGATACAGATGGATCTCCAAGTGAAGCTCCAACTCCAAAGTCGAGTCTCAAATGCTGTGACACTCAATCTGACCAAGCGTAAAGAAAATCAAAAAACATTCGAGTCAGGATTAACATTCTTATATCGATAAATCCAATTCAAGTGAAATATCAACCAAAATACAAGTAACTCAAAGGATGTTTGGGATAACCATCCTCTAAGGATCCGTGGAACTGTCTACTATGTAGTAATATGCGCTATTATAATACGTCTATAGGAAATTAAACTATTAAAATAATCTTAAGGTGTTACACATATCCCCCTTAACACATTATTATAATGCCATAGTCTATACATATACTGTAAACACCACTCGCAAGTAGGCTATCAGGGAGCACTCCATAGGTACGACACAAAACAAATTCGGAGAAGGCGCGATAGGGCATGTGACAAGGCACTCGAGGCAATGCCAAAGTCGATGTACCGTTTGCGGATATGGAGCAGTGGTAACGCATAGCAGCTACTACTGCCTACCTCATGACACACTCCCGAATCAAAGGGTACACCAAATCAATCACAAGAGCAATAGAATGGTATCGAAGGAATGTGACCGTAGGAGGAATGACTCACTTGGCCTGGCATGGCTCCTATTTTAGCCGCATCAAGCCAACTCACAAGAGTCAGGGCTACATAAATACCATATAAAATCGTCACCACACCATCATACTTCATTCTGGAATCTCCACCACGTACACAATTGTTAAAGTGGTCTTCCGTATTGGCAGAGAGTATGACAATATCCGATCCTGGTCTCTTTAACAACCAATCGTTATTATAACACCGCGGTCATTTCAAAATAGTTTATACTTCAAAACCAAAATATCATTTCCATTTCAAAACCATATTAATACGAAATCATTTCCATTTCAAATATATCCATTTCTAAAAATAATATCTCTTTTAAAGTTATAACAATTTCGAAACCAAAACACTTGAAATTATAACACTTTGGAAATCATAACACTTAGAAATCATAATACTTTGGAAACCATAACTTTGAAATCATAACTTCCACAACTTAAATAGTTTAAATATTAATAATAATATGTAATAAAATAGTTTTATAAAATAGTTCATATAAAAATATTTAATATTAAAAATGGTTTATATTAAAATAGTTTATATTAAAATAATTTATAAAGTAAAATATGATTTAAAAATACTTTATATAATAAAATAGTTTCCTCAAATTTCACAAATCGATTCAAATCAACTCGAATTCCAAAATTCCAGTTTAATCCAATATCAATTCTTTAACTTTGATTCAATTCGGTTTCCCAACAAATCATTTCAAATTATATCGATTTCAAATACAGATTTGAACCGTAAAATAAACCATTTGAATTTCAATATATTTCAAAGCTTTAATATTCAAACATTTTCAAAACTAGATTTGATAATTTCATATATATCAAAATTTAACTTCGTTATTATTTAGTTTTGAAATGTTTACTTAATAAATCCAATATCATTTAAATAAAACCCCAAATTACAAATAAACTAAATATTTCCTTTAATTTATCTAAACTTGAAATATTCATTTAATTACCTTAAACTAAAAATCAAGTTATAAAATCATATCCTTTAAAATATCAATTTTAATAAGTTTCAAATCGATTTAATTAAATAAAATTCTTAATTAAATACAGTTTCAAATAAATTCAAATTTATCTTCTCAACCTAAGTTATAAAAATCATTATGAATTATCTTAAAATATAGTTTCAAAACTAACTTACAATCTTAAAATTTTCAAACATACAAATTTAAAAATCTAAATTTTAAACCCTTATAAAATAACATATATACATATATATAATATCTTAAAATCAATATTTATTAAAGCCAAGATATTCATTTCAAAATCTTGGAAATCATTTTAAGATATATATATATATATATATATATATATATATATATATATATATGGACTAACGGTGTTTGTATATAATTTTCTGTCCTATGGTCAAGTGATACGGATATTTATCATATCAATCTACAATTTAAATTATATGCGGGCATATATTATTTCAACCTGCAATCCCGAATGCTATTCAATGAAAATCGCTTGTGTTTATCATTTCAACCCATAACGATTTTCTCCTATTCTGCGGATCGTTCAGGTATGTATCATTTCAACCCATAGGGAATTCTACACTAATCGGGAACTTATGGAGTGATAACAGATATGAAAATAATATAACAGGCACATATCATCGCTATAAATAACAGAGAATGGTGTCAGATATCACAGGTGAACAGATACATATAACATCATATATATAGCAATGTAAATAACTAAAAGCGGCCTATTTCAATTTTCGTTTCAATTGAAACCAAATTTAATAAATATAATAACGTTAATCGTGAGTGATTGCTCATCTTTCGAGGCTAGAGAAATTTGACAGTGAAATGGGTTACAAATCCAGGCACGAATTTCGAACCGAGGTTGGCACGAATTCGACGGACAAGCTGATAAATTGCAAATCAAGAACCAAAAATCAGTTTGATAGCACAGAAATGAAATGTACATTATATTATTATTATTATTATTATTATTATTATTTTCAAATCAATATTAATTTAAACACATATTATTTTGAATATACATATGTAACTCAAAATCATTGTTTTTAGATAAAACCATATATAAAACAACATATCTGCGTAGTATAAATTGAAATAAATGAATATATATACTTATAGACAAATACGTAAACGGCATACATAACCATTCTATAAAAATCAATATATAACCAAACCCAAAGATTATATAAACTAGTAATACATATATGTAAGATAACGCTTTAAATATATAAGTATATTCCTTTTATACAATTAAAAGAAAATATAAAACAAAAGATAAAACAGAACTTATTTACATATACTTACATAAACCCATATGTATACCAACCGAAAAAATAATCACTTATATACAATATATATAAACAGAACTTATTTATCAAACATATATAAACTAATAAATTGTAAAACATAGACACTGTAACATATATGTCTTTATCTATTTATACATGTTTATAAAAGCACCAGTTATAAACACGTTATATACATCACATTATTGCAACATATATAGAAATCAATATTATTATAACTTATATACATCTATACTTTGAATTAACATACATCGTATCATATGTATACTTAGTATAACCAACCTATCACACTATTTCAAAAGTTATCATATAACTAAAAATAGGTATATAATATGTATTAAAAAAACTTCATTCAAAAATTATTATAAAATCAATATAGACTTACCTATATATTTTACCTTAAAAATCAAGGTATATAAAAAAAATATAAACTTTCCATTGTTATAGAATCAAAACCGATCAAAAGTTTCTAAATTAACATATTTATGTTGACCGAATATAATTCTTAAATAATCTAATATATTATATAATTCATATAAACTTATATATATAAGACTGGCATAATATATATTATAAAATCAAAAGCTTAACATACAATCAAAATACGAAAATACTTACCTTACTATATACAAACATCAGTCAACAACACAAAACACATATATAAAATAAACAATACAAAATAGCATTTTAAAATAATGTTTAAATATACACTTAACCAATATATGCAGGCTTTCACAATCATAGACCGACGTATACAATATATATATATATATATATATATATATATATATAGACACACAAACACACACACACACATGCATACATATATATATATATATGTATATATATTAATAGTATATGTAGTGTATATAAAATAAGTCGTATTCAAACTGTCAAATATAGGTTATATATATTTGTGTAATATATTTATATATTGAAATAGTGCAGAGCAAACCTAGGTGATCGGCTGCTGCTAAGTTGAAGGAGCAAGGAGTGGTTCGGGTTCAAGGAAGTGAGAGGATGAGGAAGATCATTTTTGGTCGGTTGAAGGTGGAGTGGAGAGCAGGTGGCTGCCGTGGCTATGGCATGGAGGTACGGAAGGGGCACATCAGCCGCTGTGAGGACGAAGGTGATTTGGAAGTGGTGGCTGCCACATCGGGTAGGTCGGCAATGGGATGTTGGGTGAGATGTGTTCTCGGCTTTGAGTGCAAATCGGCATGGTGGAGGTCGGATGCTAAGGCAGTGGTGGTGGGCTGTTGCACACGAGATGATGGGCACATGGATCTTGGGAGATGATGCTCAGCAAACTAGAAGAAAAGGGAAAAACAAAGGAGAGGAAAAGAAGAGAAAAAAGAAAAATGGGGAAGGCAAATTACAGGGGAGGGAATCCAGAAAAGAATGTGTACCTGGTTGAATTGGCAAGGCAAAAGGACATGCAATATATAGATGAAGATATAATTGTAATAGCAATGTTCCCCTCTGATATAGCTAAAATAATTACGCAATTTATTGCATGATTTGACAGCACGTTTCAGATTTGAAAAGTAAAGAAAAATTAAAAGTCACTGTTTATGATACTGTTACACGAACTGTTAAATCGCTTTGTCGTGTATCGGACCTCAAAATAGAGAAATGAATATACTGCGGAGATCAGCACGACGAAGGAAACAGAATAGTATAATGATATCAGTGGCATGATCATCCGATCAAAAATCGATATCGGTACCAAAATGCTGCTGAAACGTCATAATTAAGATAAACGGAGCAATAGCGGTCAAAATTTAAAGAAACGAAATATGACGTCACACTCAGAAGATGATTTACAAATTTATTATATAAAAATATTCAGCCTTGGAAAACATTTTATTATCATCAAATAATAACTGATATAGATTTAAACAAAATTACACAATAAATTACACTTTCACATCATCAGATGAAAATTTACCACTTGCTATGGTTAGTTAGACGTATTCCAAATATTAAATTTTTATTTCTAAATTCAAATATTTAAAATCCATAAAATTTCATTTAATTATGTTATTTAAAACCGTTAAAATTTATGGGTCGTTACATAACCATTTTATTGTATAGGAAAATGGGCTGGAGGAAGGTTTTATTTCTGTTTTTGGGCCTACGGACGCGAATGATTTTTTTTCGTCTGAAGGACGCGGGCTTTATTTTTTCATTCTAAGGACAAACTTCTGTTAAATTTAAATTTTCGTCTTTGTTTTTTCTCTACCTTCATTTTGATATTACTAATCTTTGTTCATCGATCTTCTCGATTCAAGGACGCATTTTGTCTTTGATTTTATCGATTGTCATCGATCTTCGTCGTGTTTTTTATCGTCGATCTTCATCATGCTCTGGATCTTTATCAAACAATTCGTTACATTCAGGTATATTGCTTTTATTTGTTTCGATATTCTTTTTATCTTTCTCTGATAAAATATCGTTCGATTATTAAGTATATTTTTGTTTTTCTAGGTTGCATAGTTTGTCTTCTTCCAGATTTCAGTTCCTATTTTGGATTTGTTTCAATGGCAACGTAAGATTTTATTGTGTATCATTCTGTTTCTTCAGTATAGTTTAAGGTTTTACAATTTTACTGTTCATCTATCTTTCTAGTGAATTTCATATGTTGTTTTTTTCGTTATGCTATATTTATATAGCATTCATTGCTATTGTATTCATATTTGTTGTAATCTGATTGTGCTGTGTTCATTTATCATCTGCTTTTTAATTAATTTATATTTCTTTTATTTAGCTCTTAATTTGATTTCGATGTGTTATGCTATGTTAATTTAACATTTTCTGTTGTTGCTGTATCATAACATTAAGTAAGTTTGTTAATTGGTTTTTTAATTTCTTTTGCAGTACTGATATCTACAATGATGAAGCAAATAGTTTGCTAGTTATTTTTGAACATAATGAGAATTGTCATTTTACTCGACTCACGACGGGCTCTTCTTTGTTTGGTGTTAAGACTGAAATCTGTGAAATTTGGCCACATCTTAGTCCATTTTCTATTGAGATATCTTATGTTCTTGAGAATAAGAATATAATCATTGATACTGATTCAGATTTGATTAGTATTGTGTGTTTTCCAATTTTCAAGAAGAGCCAATATTTTAAGTTTACTGTTAAGGAAAATGTTTGTGTTAAGGAAGATGATATTGCTGGCTGTGGGTTAGGCAATGCAAGTGTTCAAAGCACTTCAATTGGTAGTAATTCTGGTTTAAATAGTGATTCACATGCTGATTCTTCTTATTATCTGAAAGATATGTTAAAGAAAGGTTCTCAAAAAACTATTGTGGATTTTCTTGGTTTTTGTTTTAATGGAGCTGAGGATTTTCGAGAGTTTTTAATGGCATATCAAATAAAAAATGGTTATGATTTGATTTTTATAAGAAATTCTCCAAATAGAATTTCGGTTAATTGCTCTTGGTTGAAGGATGGTTGTAAGTTTTATCTTAATGCTTCTTTGGATCCTGGTCTACTCTCTCGGTTTTTTATTAGAACTTACAATTTTGATCATTCGTGTGGAGCCAGTCTTAGAGATGTTAATAAAGTTAATATTTCAAGTAGATTTGTTAAATCTTTGATTGTTGATCAAATTCGAGATGCTCCTACGAAGAAGCCAAAAGATATTATGAAGGAATTTAGAAGAGAGTACAATTTTAATCTTTTATATTATTATGCTTATAGCGGAAAACAGTTGGCTTTGAAAGAAATATATGGGGATGATGCTATGTCATATAATGATTTACATTAGTATTTAGAGGCGTTGCAAAAGAATAATCCTGGTAGTTATGTTGCCATGGAAGTTAATGGTTCAACTGATCAGTTTGAGAGAGTTTGTATTGGTTTTGGTGCTTGTCTACTTGGATTTAAACACTGTCGGCCATTAATATTTTTAGAAGTAGCTGCTTTGAAGGGAAGAACGGGTGTTTTGTTAGCTGCTACTTCTAAAAATGGTAATCAAGGTATGAGTTTCATTTTAGTTTTGTTTTATTTACTTATTTGTTTTTATAGTAATGATATATTAAACTATCGTTGTTCAAAGTTGTACATAATTATTATGCATCCATGTTTACACAAGAATTGTTGGCTTTATTTTATTCAATGATTGACCTGGTTACACTAGAAATGTTTATGGTAGAAATGTTTACGAAAACAAGAACTAAAATTTTATGCGACAGTAAATAAAAGACTTTAAAATAACATATCCTATATTCATATATCATTTTGAATTTACTTTAATTGTGTATAATAGAAATTATTAACATTTAATAATGGTTTTGATGTTTAATATAATTCATGTTTCTTATTAATGAGCTGTCATTAATTATTTATTTTGTAGGTTTCTTTCCTCTTGCGATGGGTATTGTTTCACATGAAAATGATCTAATTGGTCTTGGTTTTTATCCCATCTAAAAGGAATGTTTAATGAAGATCGGTCTTTAGTTTTTATGTCTGATAGTCAATGGGGTCTCGTTTTAGGTGTTCCCAAAATATTTCCTTCTTCATATCATAGCTATTATTTAATTCACATGGAACAGAATATTGGTACTGTTGTCAAGGCTGCTAAAGGTGATTCGTCTATTATGGAGTTGTTCAAACTTTGTGCTAGAGCTTCTAACGTGTATGATTTTGAGCGATATCTTTCCAAATTTAAAGATATTGGGGGTACGTCTGCAGAAATTTTTGTAAGAGATAAACCGTTTGACCATTGGGCAGATTTGTTTTTTCAAGGAACGCGTTACGGTGAATATTCTTCTAATGTTGCAGAAAGTTTCAACTCATGGATTTTGGAAGATAGAGTTATGCCTTTAACTTCTTGTTTGGATGGTATTCGAGCGAAAGTTATGGGGCAAATGGCGAGACGAAGTGAGGAATGTTGTCTGTGGACAACATATCTTTGTTCTGTTATGGAGGAATGTTTGTCAAAGTTAGTAGATGATGGCTTTGGTTGGGATGTTTTTAAGTCTTCGGAATTTGTGTTTGAAGTTAAATCTCTTAAGTCACAGGTTGTTGATCTTAAAAATCGTTTATGCAGTTGTAATCAATGGCGAGTTACTAGTTTTCCATGTGCTCATGCAACTAAGTGCATTAACAAGGGTAGATTATCATTTTATGATTTTGTGGAGGACTATTTTACTGTTAATGCATTCAGATCTTCGTATGCTAATGCTATCAATCCAATTCCAGATTTTGATAAGCCAATTGCTGCTGAAAATGATGTTTTGATTAGGCCTCCTAAAGAAATTCGTGGTGCTGGAAGACCGTCTACAAAGAGGCGTGGTGGATTTGGATATTCTCAAAGTAAAAGAAACAGATGCAGTCATTGTAATGAAGTTGGCTACAACAAAAGGAATTGTCTTCATTCTTCAAAAAATTAAGAAAATTTATGTGTTTTGTTACTGTAATCGAGATGTCTTTTAAGTGTACAGCTGCTAAAGCTTATAGAAAAATGAAGTCAGGCTTTGTGAAATCATTAGAAAATAAAATTTGAAATGTTTTGGTTATTTTGTTTTAATTTGTAATATCTGCTGTTCCTCTGCATTTCGGTATTGATATTTCTATTCAATGCTATATGTACTTATCATTTCAATTGAATGCCAGTTGTAACTAGCATTTCATTATAATCAGTATGCATCTCTCTGTCATTGAAACCCATCATTTGTCATTGCATACAACTGGGTAAACTTTTGAGCAAGAACGAAGGATTTGATGATGATGATATACTGTTTATATGATTACTTGGTTAGATTACTTAAGTGGTTTTGTAATGATTTGCCAGTATGATGATGTATTGTTTATAAGATATGGGGGAACATCTGCTCCCATATTTCTTTTATACTGCAATGGAATATCTTCTCTTATTGTTAGAAACAACAATTAGAAAAAATAATTAATGGTAATTTGTAAATGAGATATCTTCATTATGCAGACTACATCTCTCTGTTTCAGAAAATAACAGAAAACAACAAACACTGCTACACAACAAACAGTGTCTTCAACAACTACTTACTTACTTTGCAAAGTAATCTCCTTATTTCAGTCACAAATGTGCATACCAGTCATCTCCATACCAATCACTTCTCTCACCCTGCATACTTCATCACCACCCCAACATTATACTACCCTTCACTACTTAAACTACCACTATTGCTTGCTGCTTCATTTTTAAACTACATCTTTACTTTTCTGCTGCTATACATCCCACACTCAAACTTCCACTGCTAAATTGCTAGCATCTCCACCATTTTCTTCATACATAAACGCTTCCATTATCACCATACAATGACCCACTGCCTTTTCCTTCCTAACTTACAATAAAACCACCATCTCCATGTTTCCACCCCAGCACTTACCATCTCCATAACTGCTTATATTTGCTTATCATTTCAGTTAAATGCTAGTTATAACTAGCATTACAGTGTAAACAATAGTCATCACACTAGAAATGGAGTTCAAACATTGGACATCATATAAAAATTCTGTATGGATAAATTCATACATTATTGGTCATAGTTCAATCACTAAGAAATGTATTTTCGCATAATGCTAGTTCTATCTAGCATTTCAGTATAAAATATTATTTGGTACATCAGAAGTACAGTAAAAGCATTAAAAACACATAAAAATGACACTTGAATATATCCATTGTTTATACATTGTAGTTCATTCATTGAAAACAGACAACTATAATCAAATCGAATTCAAATCAAGAATTTCAAATTCATCTGAGCAGCTTATACACTTAGAACAAAATACAATCATTGAAAAACATATAAGACTTCATCTCAGACTCCATCTCAGATTCCATCTTAGACTCCATATCAGACTCCATCTCAGTTTAATTAGCACAAGTGGTTCAGTTCAAATATATCCAAAGTTCTAAGAAGTTAAAATGCAACAGCTATTTTTATGTAGAATCTTTGCAGAGTTTCTCCACTGACCAATTGTATTGTGGATCACTGAGTATGCTATACACCACTATAGCTCTTAGGTTTCTAAGCATTTCCTTTGGATATTTTTCTGGTATCTCATCCTTGTCCAGTTTTTTCATGTTTACCATGACAAAGAACGCACAATCAAGTCTGTTTCAAGTATAGAAATATTAGTTAATATTACAGTAAAACCTAATTCTAAAATAATATTGCAATTTTTACTCTAGAATTCTAAAATATAGGTTTATATTTTGATCACAATATTAGTCAATGCATTCATAGAGACATCATTGCTGTGTGTGGAATGTGAAGCTTATACATAATCTTTTTGTTCAACAAATGCAGATCAATGAACCGTCAATTAGCAATGCTAGTTTTAATTATCATTTTGCATATTTAATGCATTCTTCTGCAATTTAAAAATAGAAATGATAGTTTAAACAAGAGAAGAAATGAAATTATTTTCTTACGAATCTAAATCCTGTGGTGGGCTTTTTGGCTGCAACACTTTAGGTTTGCGAAATTCTTTGTTCAGTATTCCTAATTCTGCCCATTTCGTCTTGAACATCAATTCAATTTCGTCTTTCTACAAGGAGTAAAATTAGTGTTGTATATTAATGTTAGAGTGATTTCAAAATTATACTTTTCTTACAAGAATGATGGCTTGGTTATAGGTGGGGTTTGAAGTACTTGTTGATCTAGTTTTTGGTTTTGTTGAATCATAATGACTCCACTGCATTGTTTCATAGTGTAGCATCAACAAGCTCCAATGGTTTGCGTAATGTAGAGGGAAGAAAATTTTCTCTGTAAATTCATCTTTGGCAATGACATCTATTGTTGGTATAATTATGTCTTTGATCACAGTTTGTTGGTCATGTACTAAAGCATTCTGCACATTCATATGTATTAGAATACTTTATATTATTTTTTAACATTTACATTGAAAAGCTTATACTTACCATCATACTGTGTTCATACATCTCTTGATTGTAATAAAACCAATCAATAAGCTGTTAAACCAAACAAAAAAGGTTGTAAGTTTCATGGGATAATTAATTTTTTTTTTGGACAAGGAATATTAATGCTAGTATTCACTTTCATTTATATGTTTACTACATTGTATGCACTGAAAAATGCAAATGATTGTTAATCAGTCATCTTGGACATTTTATATAGTTATATGCGGTTTACAAATATCAATGTTATTTTTAACTCCCATTCTTTCATTCAATACATTTATATGCAGTTTGAAACTTTGAATACTAGTTTTAACTATCATTCTCTCATCCTATATACTTATATGCACTTAAAAAACTATGAATGCTAGTTTTATCAATCATTCTCTCATCCTATACAGTTATCTGCATTTTAAAAATACTAGTGCTACTTTTAGCTGCCACTCTCTCATTCAATTCACTCATATGCATTTTGAAAAGTTGAATGCTAGGTTTAGTTATCTTTCTTTCATTTTATATATTTATATACAGTTTTTTACTATCATAATTTTAATTTGATGCATACCTATCCATCTGTAATCCCCTCAAACAGAACGGCTTCCAGCATAGATTTCACTATTGTGATTCCTCCTTTGTGTCCGTCATCTTTTTCATATGCTACAGTGCATTAATTGAAAATCAATAATTGACAAGTTGATTTTTCTTCAATTTTATTTAATTACAAATATAATGAAAGAAAAAATATCAGAAATCTTACTTCTCATTTTCGTTAAATTTGAAGAAAGCAAGAATTTTGTTTTGTTGTTCTTCATTTAATAATTCATCTGTTTCAGTTTCAGATTCGTGTTCATAATCTGATTCTTCGTATTTTTCTTCTTGTTTCTGTTCATTTGTATTTTCTTTCTGACCTTCCTTGGTTTCAAGTTGCTGCTTTTGGGTTTCATTGTCCACATTTTTCTTTGTTTTTCTGTGAACAATTTCATATTGGCAATCAGAATCAATTGTATTCCTTCGTCGGCGCTTTTTAACCCTCAAAACTAAAGAGCTTGGTTTCTTCTGTGCTTTTTCATGCACTGCTGGTGATTTTTCTGTTGCCTCTGAAGGTTTATTTTGATCTTGTTGTTCTTTCTCTTGCTGCATCCTTTTAATTTACTGAGTTATATTGAGAAAAAATTATGGTGGTTCTATTTCTATTTTTGCTTTTGTTCTCAAAATCTTGATTTCTTTTTTCATTTGTATGACAGTGCCTTCTGCTTGTATTCTTTTCTGTTTTTCCTTTTCTAATTCTTTTTCACTTTTCTTCAATTTATTTTCCAACTCTTCAATGTACTGCTGCATTGACTCAACTTTCTTTTTTGAATTCTCTTCCAAATTTTCTATTTTGTGCATCCCAATATTCTCGTTGGTATTCAGCTGGACAAATTTTTGTTGGCTTGTTTGTTGAAGAAGTGCTTTTTCATCTTCGGTCAGATTTCTTATTTCAACAAAAATCTATGTAATAACATAAATAGTAATGAATGAGTTAACATGCAATGGATGAACTAATTTTATATATAATTGTCATTTTTCATGTGATGGTATATCTGACTATCATTCTTTAGTAGCACCTATAGAAAATTGTATTTGTGCAGAACTCATATATGTATCTGTCATTTAAATTATGATTGTATAATAACAAAATGACAACTGTTGATATACACTATGTTATGGTATATTTATCTATCATTATATATTTCTTATACTAGTGTGATAAATAATACCTTTCTATTGTCCATGTTCATCAATGCTTCTCTTGAGATCACATTTTTCAAGCTTGCAATATTCCACCTCCCAAATCTAAGTAAGGTAGAACAGTATGTTGCTAATGGAGATATCAAATTCACATGCTCACATAGGAAAAACTACAAATAAAATATTACTTATTAAAACATATAATTTGTATAATTTAATTTATAGAGGTAGATGCATGAACATAAAGTTAGAATGTTGTACTTACAATTGGGAGCATGGAACAACCTAGCATGTTTCTTGGCTTTGTTTTGAAAGTCGTCAAAGCTCTAATCAATGAATGATGAATTGAAACTGGCCAAGATATTGAGTTCATTTTGTTTTGATCAAGGATATAGGGAATATATCCCCATGGTAAGTATCTTTGGTTATCAGGAAAGAAGAAGATTATCATTGCAAGAATAATAAGCAATTTCGGAAAATCATTTTCATGTTGAAATTGTTGTGTTTCTATCACATTATTTATCTTTGAAATTGTAATATCCTTTGTGATGTGCTCTATTGTTCCAAAATTTCTCAGTATAAAATCTTTACAATTGTGTGGAAGGATTTGTAAACTCATTTTAGGTAATGGAAAAATATTTATTCCAGACAAAGGTAAGCTAAAGAGAATTGAAACATCTTCATGTTTGTTTTTTAAAAAAATATTCCCCACTTTAAAAGCTTCATCATTGATAGAAAATGTTTCTATGATATCATCTAAGGTTGTTGATGATTTTGTAAATGCAGCTATGGATAAAAAAAATTTGAAAAACACTAGCATGAATTTTTTGAAGGGTGCTTGTTTTAAATAATTTAATTGATCTACAAGATAACCTCCTTTTTCCTTAATTTTGCTGAAATTTTTTGTCATTGGCAGTAAGCTACATCTATACTGAATTTTTTTCTGAGATACTTTCTTTGGTTTTTTTTCCTTCAGTTGTTTTTGCTTTCTTCAATGTTTTGCCTTTTGATCCCTGTACAAAAAACTGTGAATGAATAATACGGTATTTAACAAACTATAACATTATTTTCATGTCTCATTTTTTAAATGCTTTCTTATTTTTATCTATCAATTTTTTCAACCATGAAAGCATAATTTACTAGTGCTATATGCATCTATCATTCTTTTTTCAAATGCTATATTTTTCTATCAACTTTTTTTTCAATGTATGCTTCTAAAGTCGAACGATTGAATGCTATGTTTGTCTATCATTTTTTGATGCTATATTTGTTTATCATTCTTTAACTATTCATCATATTGTTGTCTATCAACCATCAAAAACAGAATGCTATGTTCATCTACCATCTTATATTTCAATATGATGCATACAAATCAAATGATATATTGAACTATCATTCAATAACTATCAAAACAGTAAATCAAATGATATATTGAACTATCATTCAATAACTATCAATACTGATATATTGAACTATCATTCAATAATTATCATTTATCATACCATCCTAACAAATACAGTAAATAAAATGATATATTCAACTATCATTTTATCATGATATGTTTGTCTAACATTTTTTTTCAATGCTATATTTTTCTATCATTCTATAAATATTCATCTTATTATTGTCTATCATCTGTCAAAGACTGAATGCTATGTTCATCCATCATCTCATATTTCAATGTTATACATGCACATCAAATGATATATTGAACTATCATTGAATAAGTATCCATTTAATTATTTTTTACCATCTATCAAATATTGAAATGCTATTTTCATCTATCATTGCATCATTACACCTACAGTAAATAAAGTGATATATTCAACTATCTATTATTCTATGTTTGTCTAACATTTTTTCAATGCTATATTTTTCTATCATTCTATAAATATTCATCTTATTGTTGTCTATCATGTGTCAAAGATTTAATGCTATGTTCATCCATCATCTCATATTTCAATATTATACATGCAACAAATCAAATGATGTATTGATCTATCATTCAATAACAAATCAAATGATAATTGAACTATCATTGTAATTATCTTTTATTTTAAAAAATAATCAGCTGTTATACCATTGTTTTTCTTTTTCTGCTGACGTTTTCATCACTAAGCTATTGTTTCTTCGTCTCGTCTTCATTCATAGTTTTACATGCCCTAGATTTTTTCGCCCTCTTTGTATCTTCATCAATCTCATTCGAATCGATGGCCGTTGATGAAGTAGTTTTTCGCCTTCTCTTTACTACTGTATGCGTCGCATTCGAAACCCTACTTTTTGAAATCGTAGGTTCATCGTTTATTTGTTCAGGATTTATTGAAATATTTTGATTTACGTTTGTCGACTTAGATTCTGAAGTCGATTGCACTTGTAAATCAGTTTGAGGAAGAAAAATGATTTCGGTTTGGGTTGGCATTGTTTGATGAAGAAGAAATTTTGTTTACAGAAGAAACAAAAGTAAAAAAGCAGGAACGATCGAGAAATTTTGGCGCTTGTCCTTGAGACGGAAGTTTTATTCTAACGTCCGTTAAAATTAAATTTTATTAAACATTTTCCTTTAAACTAATTTCCTCTTTATTTTACACGGCTATACACTTCTCATTTTTTTTTCCATTCACGTTTCATATCTCACCATCACAAACGCAAATCAGAAAATAAAATATAGCCGACCATTAACAAAGAGAAAAAGAGGAATATTCAATGAAAAGCTAAGGATAAAAGCTAGGAAGGATTAATCAACAACAAATCTCAAATTTCTTATCATATCTAAGGTAAATAATAATTCATTCCATCTCTTTTGTTTCTATAATCCTATGATTTCAGATTTAAGTGTTTATTTCGTTTCTATGATATTTTGGGATGATGATATGCTAAAGTTATGGATTATTTGATTTAATTTTTTTATTTATATGTAAAATTCATACGGTTTTAGGGGAAAAACCATGGGTTCTTAATGTTAAAATGCCAAGGAAATTTTTTATGTTAAGTAAAATATGATTTTGGAGGTGGGTTTTAATTTTCAAAATTTTCTAAGCTATGGAAATTTTATTATGAATTTTTGACGATAAATATGATGTAATTGGGTTTAAAATTTATTTTGAATATTTCAGGAAGAAATTGGGTTTAAATTTTTAATATGTTTGATTACATGATGAAATCGAATTTCTATGATTTTGGGGATTTTTAAAATTGATTTACTAGGGAAAATAATTTATTTTAAAAGAAGGACTTTTTTGCAAATATTACTTTGTTATATGGAAGGGCTTTAATGTTACATTTTTATGGTTTAGATCGGGTATTAAAGCGGTTGTTTTAGTTTTAAAGTATTTGAAAACTTTTGTGGAAGCCAATCAAAGGTTACAAATAGATAAGTTGTTAAAAAGCAATTACTAAAAGAAGTAATGTTTCAGCCTTTAATTCAGATATAGGTGTTCCGCCTCAATTATAACCCTTTTCGACTCTAATGATTCCGCTTCATCCTAGTCGAAACCAACATAGTCGAAACCAAAACACAAGGTATCACCTAGTGGTGCGCAGTGGACTGGAAGGAAGGCGGAAGCCTTGGTGTCAAAAGGTAAGCTTATGACAGGGTCGAAACCCTGCCTTGTTTTCTAAAGTAAAGCCTTACCTTGTTTTAATTAAAGCCTTCGACATAGTCAAAACATATGCTTTTGAAACGGTTTTATATGTAGCTTTCGAAGAAGGTTATCACATTATGTTAAAATATTATCTTTCGAAGAGGTGCCTTTTTTTAAATAAGAGCTTTCGAAAGAGTTGGTTCCAACCTAGTCGAAACCCAACCGCCATTATCCTTTCGAATTATTAAAGTCATCAATGCCTTCGAAAGGTTGTCTTTGCTTTTACCTAGGTTAAGCCGCTTCCTAATTGCTTTCGAAAGGAGTTGAGGGTTTCGAAGGTGATGAAGTCGAAAGTGGGTTTCGACTCTGACCCTCGAAGTCTTAATTTTTAAAGGTCTTTGCTTTCGACTAGATGTTTACGACACCATCAACTTTTCCCTAAATTTATTTTGTTGGTTTTGAAAGAGATACTTTTATATAAAACCATTTTGACCCAAATGATATTTCTAAAGAGTAAACCTAATGCTCTCGAAAGGGTACTTAATTTATTTTGAAGCTATATTTTAAGGAATGTTTTCTTGATACCATCGAAAGGTATCATTGGTTTTGAAAAGTATATACTTAGAGTTTTGAAAAGAGTAATTTATGCTTTCGAAGGAGGTCATCATGTGGTTTCGAAAGTGATGTTTTAAGGTTTCAAAACAAATAACCCCCATTCTCATTTTTAAAGGAAAAACCATGGTGTGAATAAAAAATTTGGAAATATTATTCACATTGTTATTAACCCATAAACGTATGTTGGAGAAGGACAGAATAACCAGTTAGGTTAACCCAGTAGTGAATATTAACTAACATATGTTAAAATCTTAATTAATGATATTGGCAGGGGCCAATAGGTTCACAATAAGCCCATGAAAACTATGATTTTATACCGGCATGGGCCAATGGGTTTGTAGTTATCCCATGAAAACTATATCGGGATTAAGATATTGACAGTCAGTCAATAGGTTCCTAGTTAGCGCATGAAAAATAGGATAAGAAATAAGATACTGGAGTTACCAATAGGTTCTTAGTGATCCCATGAAAACTAAGTAATTGGACAGATAGTTCATAAACATTTAATATGTGAATAGTAACCCTAGAAACTTTAATCGAGACAGATAGTCGGAATGAATAGGGATGGGTAATCCAGAATTGATTTATTTGTTTTGCATATCATCATAATGTTTTGAAATACTATGTTTATTGTGGATGAAGGAACACAGTATATGGTTTTATAAATGTTTTAGGATACTAGTGAGGGGAAAACCTGTTCCACTAAGCGGTATGGTCTTACTAGATATGTAAATGGTTTGAGATGGTAAATTATTATTCATACCAGGCTTTATGCCTGACTTGATGTTTTCGTTTCACTCTTGGGTACTCAATTGATTTTGAGTAGGTTGAGTTAAGGTTTCCATTTTTTTACTTTAAACGAATAAAGCGTCTGAGGTCGTGTAGGAGGCAAGCTTATTATTAGAGTTCTATTATTTCCGCTGTGTGTTTTGTTTGTAAAGGCAAATTGTTTTCTTGCCTATCTATATACTCTAATCTGCCCGGGGGCATCTTAATATGTCGCTCTTGGCGTATTTTGTAATAATTATATGTTGTATGAACGTGGTCTGCGAATTGGGATTATGTAATCAATTTGAAATATTTTGAAATGGAATATGGAATTTATTTGCTATTTAAAATTCAAACTTTGTGTTTCTATGTAACGATCTATCTATTGTCGCTGTATTTGGTCGTCGAGGATTAATAACTATGGATGACTGCAGCATCTATAGCCATTTGTTTTAGGCCTTCAAGTAAAGGGATGTTACAAGTTGGTATCAGAGCATAGTTTTATGAAACTTTAAAAGAAACTTAAACCTAAAAGATTTTCCAATCATGACACAATGAATCAGATAATAAGATTTGGGTTTTGGGTTAACACTATGGTAACATACTTATATTTGATGTATATACTTATATATAAGTATGTATTCTCCGCTCTCTTAGATCGTTCTTCTACATCTTACTAAGGCTCGTATGTAATTTTACAAAGGAAATATGAAAGTGGGAAACAAAAGCGGAAATCTCGATGGGATGGAGGAAGCACCATAGTTAATGGAAATGATCGACCTACTACCAAGAGGAATCTGGGTCGACAGGCTAATGATAGTAATCAAAATGGAGATGCCATTGTGAGTACTGGAAATCCACCAGTAGATATGGGAGCGATGTATTAGTTCTTTGCTAGTTTGATGCAAGCAGGGGCTGCTGCTGGAGTTGCTGGAAATGCGGGAGGCGCTAATCATGTGACTCTAGTTGGGAATATTGCTTTGTTGAATAGAGATTACACCAGTTTGGGTGGGAAGCCATTCTTAGGAACTGAAATTGCAGTAGAATTTAGAATTGGCTGCTGCATTGTGAGCCTATATTTACCGATTTGGGTCTGAATGATGGTCAAAAGTGAAGGTTAGCATCGAGACAGTTGCAGGGTTCAGCACTATATTGGTGGAATAGTGTCAATACCGGAGTTCCGGAAGAGCAATTAACTTGGGCTGATTTTAAAGCAAGATTTGAGCAAATATTTGTATTTGTTTGCTAAGTCTAATATGATGAGGAAGTTTATGGATTTAGTGCATGGAGTGATGTCAGTAGTCGAGTATGCTACTAATTTCGAAGAGTTGTCTCGGTATGGATATGCCATTATAGATACTGACATCAAAAGTAATGAGAAGTTCATTCGTGGACTGAGGCTCGAGCTTGCTAGAATGACCATGAAACATGTCCGTGATTCTTGTAATATAGTGATGGAGATGGCCATTTGACATGAGGAGGTGCGTGCTGATTTAGCTAAAGAGAAATCAGTGGAAACTCAAGGTTCTCAAGGGCAGAAGAGGAAGTTCTTTACGAAGAAAGGAACCCAAAAGGGAGATACTATTAAGAGGTCAAAGGCTGAGGTAGTTTACTATAAGTGTGACAAGAAAGGTCACGTTGTTAATGAATGCCGGTCAGGAAATGGGAAGAAAGCTGCAGTTAAGAAGATTGTGAAACGCTTCAACTGTGATCAAGTTGGGCATTATAAGAATCAGTATCTAGATCTAGTTAGGAAGGATGAAGGAAAGTTTTTATTATACGACAAGCTAGGCCTACTGCAGCTGACAAAGGACTGTGATGGAAGGTACGCTTTTGATTCAAAGTATTTCAGCTAGAATACTTTTTGATACCGGTGCATCACATTCGTTTATGTCTTAGTGTTAGGTTGATAGATTATGCTTAGAATTCACCTACCTTGTTACTTCCTTAATGGTTGCTAATCCAATAGAAGGGTCTCTAGGGTTAAGACGTGAACAGTTAGAACTTGATTTGTTGGGTCATAAATTTGCATGCAGTTTTTATGTTGTTGACTTCATAGATTTCGGGATCATTTTGGGTATGGATTGGATGAGTAGTTATAAGGCTAGTATATTTTGCTAGGATAGGGAAATATCACTGAAACACCCTCATAGTCATAACCGAGTGATATTCTCAGTAGAGAATACCGATCGAAGTGTTAGTGCTACGCTTAATCCCATGGTCGTAAAAAAGGAGTTAAGTCAGGTTTGAGGAGCAAGAGTGTTTGTAGATGTCTTTGAGCTAGTCACTAGACCACCCTCGAAAAGAACTATTGATTTTATAATAGATCTTATGCCAGGAGCTAAACTGGTAAGTAGACCGCCTAGCAAGATGACACCAACCGAGATAAATGAATTAAAGGTATAGCTAGTGTATCTAGAAGGAGGGAGTTTTACTAGAACAAGAAGTTTACCTTGGAGAGCGGTTTTGGTGTTCGTAAAGAAACTGGATGGGTCGTTAAGGATGTGCATCGACTATCGCAAGTTAAACGAAAGGACAATTAAGAATAAGTATCATTTGCAAAGAATAGATGATCTATTCGATCAGTTGAGTGGAGCTAGTGTGTTTTCCCAATTGGACTTGGCGACAGGTTTCCATCAATTAAGAGTGGCGAAGGACAATATTCCTTTGACAACATATTGAACTAGATATGGTTCATATGAGTGGTTGGTGTTGCCTTTTAGATTGAGGAATGCACCTGCTTTCTTCATAGATTTGATGAACCGATTTTTCCGAGAGTACTTGGATAGGTTTGTACTAGTGTTTATAGATGACATTATAGTATACTTTAAGGATGAGAGAGAGCATGAAGTTCATCTTAGAGTTGTGCTTGTGACACTGGGATGGAATTAGCTAAAGGCGAAGTTTACCAAGTGTCATTTTTGGAAGAAAGAAGTAAAATTTCTTGGTCATATGGTTTCAGATAAAGGATTGTCAGTCGATCCAGATAAGATCGAAGCCGTGAATAATTGAAGGAGGCTAGAGACGGTGACTGAGATCAGGAGTTTTCTTGGACTTGCTAGCTACTACCAGAGATTCATTAAGGATTTTCCGCAGATAGAAGCACCTTTAACTAAGCTAACCAGGAAAGAAGCGAGATCTGTTTGGTCCGAGAAATGCGAGGAAGCATTCCTAAAGTTAAAGCATTTGATGACCAATGCACTTGTGTTAATAGTTCCATATGGAAACTACGGATTGGTGGTGTATACTGATGCATGTGAAACTGGATTAGGAGCGATGTTGAAGTAGAATGGGAAAGTCATTGCCTGTGCGTCTAGGCAGCTTAGACCGCATGAAGTTAGATATCCTACTCATGATTTGAAGTTAGAAGCTGTGATCTTCGCATCGAAGATTTGGAGGCATTATCCCTTAGGCGAGAGATTTGAGTTATATACCGATCATTAGTCTTTACTGTATTTATTTTTTTAGAAGGAGTTGAATATGAGACAACATATGCCCTTAGCAGAAAACATCAGAACGTGATGTTAGCTATGTTGGCAGAATTAAAGGATTTAGTAGCTTTAGTCAGTTGCGATGTGAAGTTAAGATCGTTGCTGGTCCTAGTCAGAATTCCGTCAGATTATCTTGTTTATAAGTTCATCCAGTATTGATTGAGAAAATTACTTCTAAGAAGAAGAAGGATCCAATATTAGCTGAAGGATCATAAGACTTTAGGTCGGAACGGAGATCGATGATCTAAAGGATTTTTGCCTTAACTAGGAAGGATCGCTAAGAAAGAAGGGATGGTTGTGTGTTCCGAATGTGGAGGACTTGAGGAAGGAAGTTCTTGGAGAATGTCATCGATCCAAGTTTACGATTCTAGAGGAATCAAGACGTATCATGATATGAAGAGGAGCTTCTATTGGGAAGGCATGAAGAGTGATATTGGCTTGTGGGTTAGATAGTGTGCAAACCGTCAATGAGTGAAAGCTAAATATCAAAATTCTAGCGGATTGCTTCAGCCTTTAGATATTCTAGTTTGGAAATGGATTCGATATCTATGGATTTTATAGATGAGTTTCCAAGGTCAAATAAAGGTAATGAAAGTATATGGATTATAGATGATAGATTGACCAAGAGTGCCTATTTCATTCCAGTTAAATCAACCAAAAAGGCACCTATTTTAGCTAAGTTGTTCTTGAAGAACATAGTTAAACTGCATGAAGTTTCTAGTAGTATAGTCAGTGACAGAGATGCTTTGTTCAATAGTGAATTCTAGAAGAGTCTATAGGAAGTGATGCGTACCAAGCTTAGTATGAGTACCGCGTATCACTCTCAGATCGATGGGCTGACAGGGAGAGTCAACAAAGTAATCGAGGATCTACTAAGAGCTTGTGTATTAGACTTTGGTGGATCTTGGGAGGATCACCTACATTTGGTTGAGTTTTCCTATAATAATAGTTACTATATTAGTATAGGGATGACGCCGTTTAAAGCTTTGTATGGCAGACTATGCAAATCACCAGCATGTTGGTTGGAGACTGGAGACAGACTAGTCTTAAGTCCAGATTTGGTAAGGGATGTGTCAGAGAAGATTGAGTTAATCCGAGGAGGGATGAAGGAAGTTAACACTACTAGAACTACAGTGTATTCCAACGCTCAATTTCCAACGGCCTCTAACGACATTTCCAATGGCTAGTTGGATCTTGACGTAACCGTTTGAAGCCATTGGAAATTCACCGTTTGCGGCCGTTGGAAGCCGTTGGAAAATTTCCTGCATATTTTCCCGAGACCGACCTTCAGTTCATTTTTCCTCTTCCCCTTCCCCTTCAAACCTTTTCCCCCAATTCCACCATTCTACCACCTCCAACCTGCTACTTCCGACCCGAACACCATCCCAACCACTTCCGACGCCATCTAGAAGCTGCTCCGGCCCATCTCCACCCTTCTAGCTCTCCAAACCGGTAATTTTGCTAAACCTAATATTTTTTTTTGATTTAGGGTTTAATTTGAATGTTGATTGATTCCTACTTGTTAGTGTATGCATATTACATCATGTTATCCCCTAATTGCAACTATTATACCATAATGAACAAGTTATTATAACCGATTGAAAATTTTGTAATTTAGGATATTGCATTATAGTTTATGTTGATTTGGTTAGTATATTAAACGTATGTGCGTGATAGAGTTTATTGCAATTGAAAGCCGTTAGAATGGATATTGCATTTGTGCGAACACGAGTTTTGTATTTGTGCGAATACGTGAATTGATTTAGTGTGTAAATGAATTTGTAATAAATGAATTTTGTGTACAAATTTTGTGTATAAATGAATTTAGTTCTTATGTAATAAAACGGTAAAATATAAACCAATATTAATTAAACGAGTTATATATTTAAATTTAATATAAACAAATATTTAAATCCTTAGATATATTTGGCCCCGTCTGACAAGTGTTATATATGATCGTTTTAGGGATATTCATTTTTTCCGCAAAACGGACAACTCTAATCATCCGATACATCATTTGTCGTATTTGTCCCTGTATTGGACAAGTTACAAACACTATAAAGTAATTATATTCCATCAATCATATCACTTTAAATGGTTGACAAAATTTCGACGGCATTTCCTTTATGTTCCTTATGTACACGCATTTGTGTACGATACAAGGAACACGGGGGAAATGCTGCCGAAATTTTGTGAATCGTTTAAAATGATATGATTTATGGAATATAATTACTATTGTGTTTGTAATGGGAAGTAGGATGACCGGCCATCAAAGAAGGACACATAAGTGGCAATGAAACAATAGTTGCTTATTTAAAATAAAGTTTGTGAAATTAGCAGTTTGCGGCCGTTGGAAGCCGTTGGAAAATTTCCTGCAAAATATAAAATGAATGATTTATAACATTTTTACTCTATCATAGGTTTTCTAGTAGGGAAACATAGTCAATTACTTTAATGATCAGAGCTGGATGTATCAAAGAAGGGAAATTAGTGGCGCAATAAGCGAACATTTTCTAAAAGGGGTACAAGTGTTCACCGAATTTGCTATAAGTAATATTGCAAACGATGAAGAAATTCGTTGTCCGTGTAGTAGATGCAAATTGTTGAACTATTTAGAACCGAATATGCCTAAGGTTCATTTGCGCCAATTCGGTTTCGTACCCAATTATTTATTGTGGGATCGTCATGGAGAAATTGTAGCCCCTAATAATCAAGAACAGTCGGTGGAGGTCATCAGCGAAGAAGGTAGTACGAATCTCATAGAACATATGGTCGAAGATGCAGCACGGTCAATGTTCTCTACCGTTGTAATTGATAACGACGATGTTAACATTGAAGAGGAACCAAATGTTGGAGCTAAAAAAATATATGATTTATTGGATCATGCTAAAAAACCCTTTGGAATGAATATTTAAGCGGCTCTCAATTATCGGTAACTGCAGAATACATTGCAATGAAATCAAAATACAACCTTACAGAAGATGGATTTACGGCTGTTGTGCAAGCTGCTAAACGTCATATGCCATCCGATAATATAATGTGCGAAAATTATTATGAAGTGAAAAACTTATGTCATCTTTCGGTTTGCCATATCAAAAAATAGATACATGTTTAAAGGGTTGCATGTTGTATTGGAAAGAAGACATCAATCTTAGAAATTGTAAAATATGTAATCAGGAAAGATACAAATCGAGGAAAAAGAAGAGAAAAGAAGTTCTGTACAAGCATATGCATTATTTACCCCTCACCCCTAGACTTCAACGATTATATGCATCATCTGTAACAGCGCATCATATGAGATGGCACAGTGTGAGAACACCTCAAGAAGGTACATTGACACACCCAGCCGATGGAGAAGCATGGAAACATTTTGACAAGAAATATCCCGATTTCGCAGCGGAGAGCCGAAATGTTAGACTAGGTTTATGTACACACGGCTTCTCACCGTTTTCTCAGTTTGGTTCTAAATATTCATCTTGGCCTATAATAATCACACCTTACAATCTACCTCCGTGGATGTGCATGAAAACTCCATATATGTTTCTCACGATTGTCGTCCCTGGTCCTGATGATCCGACACAGGGCATTGATGTTTACTTACAACCGTTAACCGAAGAGTTGAAAATATTATGGTATGAAGGAGTTGAAACATACGACATATCAAAAAAGAAAAAATTTCGGATGTTCGCTTCTTTGTTATGGACTATTAGCGATTTTCCTGCATATGCAATGTTTTCGGGTTGGAGTACGGACGGTCGTTTTGCTTGTCCTTATTGCATGGAAGAAATACGAGCATTTTCTTTGCCAAATGGAAAGAAAATTTCATTGTTTGATTGTCATCGATGTTTTCTTCATATTAAACACCCTTTTAGAAGAAACAAAAAAACTTCATAGCTAATAGACATGAGACTCTACGACCACCAGCGGTTTGGTCAAGCGAGGATATATATGAACTTGTAAAAGATTATCCAAAGATACACGAGACCGAACAACAAGAAGAAATTCAAGGTAAATCGACGTTTCATAATTGGTGCAAACAAAGTATATTATGGGAATTGCCTTATTGGAAAAATCTATTAATCCGTCATAACATTGACGTGATGCATAACGAAAAAAACGTATTTGATAATGTGTTTTATATAGTTTTGAATGTGAAGGGCAAGACTAAGGACGATTTGAAATCTAGATGTGATATAAAGCAAATATGCAATCGTCCTGAGCTTCATATGACTCCCGACAATAAAAAACCCAAAGCATGCTATGAACTAGACATCAACCAAGTTAAAGTACTGTTACAATGGGTGGAAGGATTACGATTTCCCGATGGAATTTCCTCTAATCTTCGTAGATGTGTCAACTATAAAAATGGGAGACTGAGTGGAATGAAAAGCCATGATTGTCATGTAATGATGGAAAATTTGTTACCCGTCGCTTTCAAAGAATTGTTACCGGTAAAAGTTTGGACGGTAATAACAGAACTTAGTTTATTTTACAAGGAGCTTTGTTCAACTACGCTAAAAGTTGACCGTCTACTTAAACTTGAAGAAGAAATTCCTATACTGCTCTGCAAACTGGAAAAAATATTTCCTCCGGGTTTCTTTAATGTAATGGAGCATTTACCTGTTCATCTTCCATATGAAGCACGTCTTCGAGGTCCTGTGCAATATGAATGGATGTATCCATTCGAAAGGTATGTTACTATATTAAGTATGTAAATGTTGATTTAAGTATAAATATAGTAGTTAATACTTAACCCAAATATTTTTTATTAGGTACTTAAATCATTTAAAGAAAAAAGTGAGACAAAAAGCTCGAGTTGAAGGTTCTATTTGCAAATCATATATCGAAGAAGAAGCTTCTTTCTTTTTCTCTCATTATTTTAAAGACCAAGTGAACTTATCATTTGTAAGTGTTCCGCATAATGACGATCAGGCCGTTGAACAAGATTTTTCTTCTGAATCAGTATTATCTATTCTTAAACAACATGGCCGACATGCTGGAAAATGTAAGGAAGTATGGCTAGATGATAAAGAATACCATGTAGCACACACCTATATTTTTCTTAATTGTCCTGAAGTTGCACCATTTGTTAGGTAATTAGCACATTCCAAGTTTTGTTAAATTTAGTACTACACGTGTGAATAAATAATAATGTAATATATCATGTTTGTGTTTGCAGTATTTATGAATCACAAAATCCAGGCGGCGATTTAAGCAAAGATTTCAGTACTTGGTTTTCGAAATACGTTTCTGATCCCACAAATAATGTGCTCGATAAAGGACTGAAACATTTGGCGTTTGGACCGAAAAGAAAAGTTAATACGTATCCAATATTTTTTGTTAATGGATATAAATTCAACACCAAAGAATACGGTGCTGAAAAATTAACAAACAATACCGGTGTATTTGTTAAAGGCAGTGATGACCCTAATAATCATATAAATGATTTTTATAGCATGTTAACTCAGATATTGCAGTTGACATATTTTACAAGACCCGTGGAGGATGTTTATTTGTTTTGATGCAACTGGTTCAGCAATGTTCCAGGTTCTAGTATTAACGTGCATCCAAAATATAATCTTATAGAAATTAAACATACCTCGCGTTATCAAAAGCACGACCCATTTATACTAGCCAAACAAGCCCTACAAGCTTATTATGCCCCTTATCCATCTCTAAAAAGGGATAAAGCAGATTGGTCTGCGGTTTTTAAAACCAAAGCAAGATTTACGTTCGATGGACAAAATATTCCAGACGAACAAGCCTATCAAGCAGATCTGGAGGAAAATGCTGAAATAGCAATTACAGACGATCAAACTGATTTTAGACCTTTAAATGATGAGACAAATGTATTAGTCGAAGCATTTGAGAATGTAGAGGAAAACGACATAGAGCACGAAATCGAGTCTGAATCAGAAAACGATGAGGACGACTGAGTATTATCCGGTAATTTTTAAAAGTATTCACATTACATTGATCTTTGATTAATAATGCATTTATCCAATTTATACAATTTTTATGACAATAAGTGTATACTCACACACTCAACACATACACAACATGACACATTTGTAGCATATTGTATTACATTTTTTAATGGTTCATCATATCATGATTATTATGAATTGTATATGTATGTATATATGGAAGGTATATATATTATGTCCGGTTCCGGTCTGGTTTTGGGTCTCGGCGACGTGGCTCTTCACGTCATATTGGAGAGAGTAGTGGTGAGCCACCAGCTCGGCCACTTGTTTACTTGCAGCCTAAGGCTGATGAGACGTAAGTATCATAATTAGCAAGCATAACATTTTAATTTTTTAATTGTACATGATATATCTACAGTTGTCTAAAGTTCAATTTTATATTTAACGCAGTGGATTTGAGTTGGAGCCATCCAAAGTGGTTTTGAACATTTCGAAGCAGGCGTACATGGCTAGGATGACCGATTGCTGGCCCAAGTGGGGCAAGATCCCCGACGACGTGAGAGAGACGATTTGGCAAGATTTTCTGGTAAGTTTATACCGCTTTACAAGATGATTAATTAAATACAAATAAATAATTAGTAATATTTTCTCATTGTACAGGGCGCCATAGATTTGCAAGAGCCTGACGTCAATTTAGTTCAGCGACACTGGAACTCCAGGATCGCGAAGAACTATAGGGAGACTATGTCGGAGATTAAAAAAGTAGGAAAGAAGCCCAAGGGGATGAGTGCGACTGTATGGGAGAAGTGGGTTGAGTGGTGGAACTCTGAGGAGTTCAAGGTAAATATACAATAAATCTCAGCAATTTTTTACCGTTTAATAAATAATTAATCATTGTAAATTTGCAGGAGGAGTCAGCTAGGAACTCGGCAAACAGGAGCAGGAATCCTGTATCACACCGTGGTGGCTCCAAATCTTTCCAGTATCACCGCGAAGATTTGGTAAATTTATCTATTATCACATTTGTAAATTGATCAGTTCAGTAATTAGTTATGTACAGTTAAATTATTCAAATTATCAATTGCAGGAACGAGCTTGTGGAGGCTCTATTGGCTTAGTGGACGTGTTTGCTCACACCCACGCGTCTAGACAAGTAGATGAGGCTGGCAATATCATATATCAGTGGGGTGATCAAGATAGGGCGACCGAGGCATATGTATGCATTTTTTAATTTCTAATCCTTACACCGATAAGTTTATTAATTTCTAGATATGCAAAATAATTACATGCTACTATTTTTCAACTGAAATTGTTTTTTTTCAATTATAGTAGAGGTTGCAGGAGGCACAGGCTTATGCGCTTCAGCAGTCTGGTCGTGATGCGCTGACACAGGAGGAGTAGGATAACCTTTTTACCGCTGTTATGGATCCGGCGCAACGGCGTAGATGTTTTGGCTTCGGGAACCTAACGGTAATTAATCCTTTTACATATGTACAAAAAATCAGCGTTTAGATATATAATGTTATAATATTTTATATGCTGAGACAAACCTTTTGCCATTATTTCTATTTGCAGGCTCGACAGGCTCGACAAGCTCAAAAAGACCAAGACAAAGAAGAAATCAAGGAGCTTAGACCTATGGTTGAGCAGCTACGGGAGGAGAATCGTTTACGAGCCATCCAGGTGGAGCAGCTGGATCAAAAGCTTGCGCAGTATTTGCAGAATCATGGTACCCTTCCTTCGTCGTCTGGTGCTTCTGGAGGTGACGAGGATCCTTAAGGAGGTATGTTTTTGAGTATTTGTGTTTGAAAAATGTATATATTGACTTGGAGATGTTTTGATGTTGATGGTGATGTTGTATATATTGGTACGGAGTGGGTGATAAATATTTTGATGGTATGTACATGGTTTATTGACATTTGTTGATGGTATGTACGTTGATGGAATATTTTGTGATGTTTGATCGGTTTGGTTTGTTTATATTGGTGTTTTATTGATTTATGTGTGTTGTTTGTATTGATATTGATATATATGTGTGGAATTGATTGGAAATGGAATGGAAATTGAATGGATTGAAAATGGTGTGGGTGGAAGGTAAATAGGCTTGCTGTTCTACAGCAAAATAAACCCAGTATTTCCAACGGCTTCCAACGGCTTATTGCCCATTTTATTGTAACGGTTTCTAACGGATTCCAACAGATCCAAGCCGTTAGCGGCCGTTGTAAATTCCGTTGGAAATGGTCCGTTGGAAAGCATTGGAAGGCGTGGGATTTATTCCAACGGCTATTCCAGCGGCTTCCAACGGCCGCCAACGGCTAGGAGCCGTTGGAATAGCCGTATTATCTTGTAGTGTCAGTACAAATAGAAGAGTTACGCAGATAAGAAGTGTAAGGACCTAGAATTCTTAGTTGGAGATAAGGTTTTCATTAAGGTATCACCTACGAATGGTGTGATTTGATTTGGAAAGTCAGGGAAGTTAGGTCGAGATATGTAGGTTCATTCCAGATTATAGAGAAGATTGGAAAGCTCGCATACAAAATAGAGTTGCCGAGAAGTTTGGCAGGTGTCCATAATGTATTTCATGTGCCTCATCTTCGCAAATATGTACATAATCCAAAGGTTACTATTCCTCCAGTGGGTTTGGAAGACTTAGGAGTACAACCTAATTTGACTTTTAGTAGACAACCAGTTCGCGTTGTAGCTGGAGATGAGAAAAGATTAAGGAATAAGACAGTCAGATTGGTGAAATTCAGTAGAGCGACAACGAGAAGGATTGTACTTGGGAGACAAAGGACAAGATTAGAGATACTTATCCTGATCTGCTTTGAAGGTATGTCTATATTAGATTTATATAGATAATTGCTAGTCAGTTAGTCTAGTATGGTAGTTAGGAGTTGTTACAGATGATTGCTATGTTTAGTATTTAGTCCTTACTGAATTTCAAGAACGAAATTCTTTAAGGGGAGAGCCTGTAACATCCCTAATTTTTGATAACATTATTAGGAGATTTAATTATATAAATTAAATAGAATAATGATCATAAAGGGTTTGAGTTTTGAATAAATTATATGATGGACCGTGCTTAATAATTAAATAAATGGGTTTTAAATTGGTTTAAATGTTAATTACACTACAACAAAACAGCCATATTACAACTTTTACTTTATACTTAGCACAAATCGACAGTTGTTATACGTTATTTTTAACAACCGTTTATTTTCAACGATTGTAACGAAGGTACTTTTAAAAAAATTATTTGTGCAAAGTTGTAATATACGTCTATAACAATTGCTTTTCTTTTTGCCCGTTGCAAATGTTTAACTGTAAAAATTGTTAGTGCCGGTTGTCTTTTCAACTAATAAAATATCACTTTCCAACTTAATAAAAATTTCAATTTTTCTCCCTGCATTTCGTTGGCCGCTCTTAAGTATACTAAAACTCACCGTAAAAATTTCCTAAACCTAAACCCTACAGCGTTATGCTCGCAGCCCTTGCTAAACCCACTCGCTGTCGATAACCAGCCACTCCCCGCCAAACCGTGCTCTGTTTTGCAAACGCTAACCCTAACCCTCTTGCAAACGCTAACCAACAACTCTCTGCCATCTGATTTGCTCGCCGTTGCCGCTGATATAGGTATGGTATCTTACTTCATATTTTTTATTATAATTTTTTATATCTATTTATTGGTATGCGCCAGGTCATTCCTGGTTGAGTTGTGTTTTGATTGTTTCACTACTTCTTTTTTTAGCTATTTTATTGTTGTGTGAACATATGAGAAAACTAGGAATATTTTCTATTGATTGGGTGGTTTTATTTAGTAATAAGTTATGCTTGATTTAATTCTTGATTTGGTCATCTTTGAAATGGAAAAGAAGATATCTTTGAGGATAGCTAATTCAGCATTGACATATCTGAATGGTTAATATTTTTGACCTGATAATATTTTTTAAATAACACTAAATTTCAATTCACACAAGCAATATACATTATATCTAGTTCATGGTTGAACCATAAATAAGCTCAAAAAAATTCATTGCATTGCAAACAAAAATTGTTCTTGTTGAAATATTAAAATCGATTTGTTAATTTCTAGAAGTTTCTTATTATTAAAGTTTCTAGAGTCTTCTTTTATTTGATAGAATTTGGTGAGAGCTCTAGAATTTTATAGAAATAAGAATTATATAAAAATTATGTTTCTAGAGTTGTCTAAAGAGAAAGTTCTAGAGTTGTCAAATGAGTCATGTTTCTAGAATATTCTATATCTAGAATGTTCTATTGAGTCATAAATAGAGGAGCTCTCCCCTCATTTTGAATCAATCAATCAAGTAAGAAATAAATCATCAATAAAGAAAAGTTTTCTACAATAAAATAAAATAAAAACTCCTCTTTCTATATTCTCTCCCTCTTTCTTCAAAAATATTCAACAAAGTGGTATCGGAGCGAGGATTTTTAAAAAAAAGATAGAGATGGCGAATAATGGCGTTCCCCTACAAGTTGCAATGCTTACCAAGAACAATATGATCATTGGAGTTTAAGGATGATGGCTCTCCTTGGAGCACACGACGTGTGGGAGATAGTTGAAAATGGCTATACTGAACATGAGAATGAAGATGGTTTATCTTAAATTCAAAGAGATGGTTTGAGAAAATCAAGGACAAAGGACAAGAAGGCTCTTTATCTAATTTACCAAGCATTGCATGATGATACCTTTGAAAAAATTTCTGAATCAAAGTCGGCCAAAGAAACATGGGAGAAGCTTCAAACGTCTTACAAGGGAGCTGATCAAGTCAAAAAGGTACGTCTTCAAACTTTAAGAGGAGAGTTTGAAACTTTGCATATGAAAGAATGTGAACTTGTTTCTGATTACTTCTCAAGAGTTCTAGTGGTTAGTAATAATCTTAAAAGAAATGGTGAGAAGTTAGATGATGCAAGAATTATGGAGAAGATTCTTAGATCATTAGATCCAAAGTTCGAACATATTGTCGCCATCATTAAGAACAAAAAACTTGGAGACCATGTCAATAGAAGAGCTTCTAGGCTCATTGCAAGCTTATGAAGAAAAGAAAAGGAAGAAGGAAGAGACTGTGGAGCAAGTCCTTAAGACACGGATTGATTCAAAAAAGGAAGAAAGTAAGCGAAGCCAACAAAGATAGGGCAGTGGCCAAGAAAGAGGAAGAGGTCGTGCATATGGACATGGACGAGGTAGGAGGCCCAACTATGAAAACAACAATAGCAACAACAATAAAAGAGGAGAAAGCTCAACAAGAGGTCGTGCGAGAGGAAATTCAAGGTATGACAAGTCACGTGTTAAGTGCTACAATTTTGAGAAATTTGGACATTATGCTTCTGAATGTAGAGCTTCAAAGCATAATAAAGTTGAAGAGAAGACCAATTACGTTGAAGAAAAAAGACAAAAAGATGCTACTTTGCTGTTGCCTAATGAGGAAAAGAAAGAAGAGTTAATCTGCAAAGGATTATCGAAGATTGTCGAGAATGATCATGAATGGTCGAATGATTTGGAGAACGTGTCACAAATTGACAAGAAAGCATTTGCGAAATTACGATGGAATGACCATCGTTCTCATGTTGTGATAAGTGATAACGTTGATGAAGTAGCTTATGATCATATACTTGGAGAAGATTCCATAAAAGAACCCTTGAATTAATTGAAAGAAGTATATGGAAAGAATGATGCAAAAATAATAGAAGAAGACAATATGATTCATAAAAAAGATAAAACGAAGAATAGTGACATTGAGAAAGATGTTGAAAAATTATTGGAATTTGAGAAGTTAGAGAATGATAAATTGGAAGAAGGAAAACGTGTAGTTGACGAAAAAGAAGAAGATGAAGAAATTAAAGAAAGCGAAGATGACACCGGTGATGGAAAGTATGAAAGTAAAGGAGATGACAATGAAGAAGTCTTGAATCAAGGAGATAAAATTCAAAAGCATAAAGGAAATTTGATGTACGAGCAAGAATCTAAAGACATGGAAAAGGAGAATGAAGCCAAAGTGGAAAGCGATTATTTTCATCATGAAAATAAGAAAGTGAGCAAAGCTTATATAATTTTGAACAAACCAAATTTTCAAGTAATGTTTTCAGAAATGACGGACGAAAGTGAAATTTGAAAAGCATGCATAGAAATTGGATTGATCAAAAACCGTAAATGCAAAGTTATGAAAGAATGCAAAAGTAGAATATATGACTCATGCAAAATTTATGCTACTGAAACAAGATGGATGTTAGAACGCTTATTTTATGAAAGTTCTATTGTGGTGAAGAAGGACGAAAAGAAAGAAGTAAAACAAGAATATGTTAACTTGCATTGAAGATCTCAACGTTTGGCAAGAAGGTCAATGCTATGAAGAAAGTTTAGATGATATCTCTATTCCTATAGAAGCATGTGAAATACAAAAAGCATGTGAAGTACAAAGATTACAAGTACTGCTTAGAGTCACAAATCAAGTTTAAAAGGGATGTTGAAATATTAAACTTGATTTGTTAATTTCTAGAAGTTTATTATTAGTAAAGTTTCTAGAGTCTTCTTATATTTGATAGACTTTGGTGAGAGCTCTATAATTTTATAGAAATAAGAATCATCATATAAAATTTATATTTCTAGAGTTGTCTGAAGAGAAAGTTTTAGAGTTGTCAAATGAGTTATGTTTCTAGAATATTCTATATCTAGAATGTTGTATTGAGTCATATAAATAGAGGAGCTCTCCTCTCATTTTGAATCAATCAATCAAACAAGCAAGAAATAAATCATCAATAAAGAAAAAATTTCTACAATAAAATAAAATAAAATTAAAACTCATCTTTCTTATATTCTCTTCCTCTTTCTCCAAAAATATTCAACAGTTCTCTACCTACATAGCTTTCCAATGAATTTCAAATCATCGAAAAGAGATCGGTAGTTTGTGAAAACCATTTTATGTGAACACTTTCTTGTGTTGTACATTATTTTATCATTTTTTAAATTAGTTTTCCTTTATACTATTATTATTATTGTTATTGTTATTATTATTATTTTTTTAAATCATTGATTACATTGATCATGAAAGTATAATCAATTTGGTACACGAAAATTCCAGTACTGAATTTAATTTTCCCCATATATTATACAATTTAATAATACTTATGCCTTACAACATCAGGTTGTGTTTTTTCTGCTTTGCACTATGTAGAGCAAGCTGTGTTCAAAAACAAAAACGGTCTCGAGGTGTTAGAAGTCCAAAGCCTACTCTGCTGATTGTGTTTTACTAAGTAGACCCCAGGATACGTCTCTTACCTTGGATTATTAATCTGAAAATTAGTTCACTGCTTCTAGACCCCGAGAAAAATTCAAGCTTCTCTCTATGTTACACATTTCTTTTCTGTGTGGCAAAAGCTGAAAAGGAAGGTTTTGTTCACAACACAGAAATGTTATGTTACCTTGTTAGCTTGATGTGTACATCTTTTTACAGAGTTTATGTTAAAATTTTGTTTTGGTTTCATGCATGTAGTTTGTTAAGGTAAGGTCTGCGAAAAATGGGTAATTAGAACTGGAAATAAAATTGTGTTTTATATAATTCAAAGAATGGTGAACTGGTGACAAAAAATGAGAGTGGGTCTCCTTTTATACATTCAGAGCTAGCCAAAAAAAAAAGCAATGCATATTAATTTTCCCAAACTTCCATACACACTTATAAAACTGAACGCAACAGCTGAAATGCCTTATGCTTGTAACAATGAAATGAAATAAAAAAACAAAGCAAAACATTTTGAGAACAAAAAAGTCTTTGACCTAATATTGACAAACACACTGCATTATTTTTGTAATTCAGTAAACCAAAGAGAAAATGTTAACGTATCCCATACATGAGATGATTCCCCCTACCGCTAATGATTTACGGAAAGTAAACTGCCACATGCCTCAGGTTCCGTCGTAGATAATAATATTTTATGCACCTTTAATATCTTAACACATCAGATTTTTCACGGTAGCTATACCTTAGCAAATCTTCTCTTAGATGAAAGGTCAAGATGCCATTAATAAGTTAAAAATAATTGTGCATGCAGGTCTACGGTGGTAAGAAGTAGGATGGTTGGAATTAGGAATTGTTTTAAGCGGAAATTAACGTTTTGGTCTAAATTAATTCTTACTTTATTGATACATATATGTGTGTATTCGATCAATGTCTTATTGTTATATGGCCAAACTCATCCGGTTTTTCCCATTGGAAACGACAAAGAGCATGCTATATCTACCCAGTTAAACGACTATGCTAATTCATAACAATTATCTCTGTGGCCTATTTGCTTCAGTATCCTTACCTCCGGGAGGGATGTTGAATACAATTTAAACATGCTATACTTCTACCATTTTTTTCCACAAAGTAAATTTAATTAGAACATCATCCCTATGTATTTGTGCCCAGGCATAAGTCTGTTGTCCTTCTAATCTATGTCACACCAAGTTTGGGGATAGATTAAACAAGGTTATCTCAAAGAATTTCTACGCTATTTGACAAACCCACTTCTATGTTTAGTTATAGTGTTGATTGAGGCAATTGTCTATATATTCAATATGATTATATGTGAATTTTTTTGCATGTTTGTTAATACGTCGTACACCATTCCAAACATTGGAGGTTGTTATCGAACGTACCACTAACGAAAAATATGGGTTGCTGTAAAGTCAAGTTTTATATGTAACTTTTAAAGGGAGGGACTATTTACTAGTAAAACCGTACAACGGTGGAGAAACCGACCGTTCGATTGTATAACTTTGATAAGAAATATACATTTAAAATTTTTGTTAATATTACTTAAACATTAAGTGATAATATGTTGGAAAAAATTAAATTGAGATTTGAATCTGAAAATATGAATTTCAAATTTAAATATTAATCAAAGCATTCAAAATTGTCGATTTGAAATTGAAATTTTAGAATTTGAAAATCATAATAGATTTGAATTTGGAATCTTTGATGCGCGAAGTAAAAAGAGGAAGTTTAGGGAAACAGCGATGAGACAAGATCCACGTTTTTAGGAAAACCGCGATGAGACAAGATCCATGTTTTTTTGGCTTCAGAAAAATTGATCTTGGCCAGTAACTGTAAGCAAACATCCCTAACGGTCGGTTTGATAACTTAGTAGTTTTTTATTGTCATAGTTACTAGTTTCTTTTGCATGCACGTCCAATCGGATCCACACAAGGTATGGACAAAACATGAATTAATTTATCAAGTTTTCGTAATTTTTGAGTAATAATTTTGTACTTATAACTATGTAGGGTTGACTAAGGACATGTTTATTTTTTAGAATGGTAGAGGAATATAGGCAAGCTGCTTGAAATTTTGTACATAAGCATGCTGAAAGTGAGGGTAATCGAGAAAAAATTATTTGCCCGTGTCGTCGATGTAGGAACCTTATTCGACATTCTTCAAGAGATGTTGTGGCACATTTGGTGTGTTTTGGAATTGATCCAACATATGATGTATGGATTTTTCATGGAGAAGTGCGTCATTCACGAAATGAAGCCGACGAAGTAACTGGTAAATACAGAATGTACTTCGATGCAGAATTTGAAGACGTGGAGAATGAGTATCGTGTTAACGATAAACATAAGGAAGGGACTAAGATATTATTGGAGACAGCTGAAATACCTTTATATCTAGGTTGTACAAGCCACATAAAGTTGTCTGCAGCGATACTTCTTTATAAAAACAAGACTTGAAATGGTATAACCGACACAACATTTGTGGAACTTCTTAAGCTCATCAAAGATATGCTACCAAAGGAAAACAAGCTTCCCGATTCAAATACGCAACAAAGAAGTTGATTAAATCATTTGGTTTTGGTTATAGGAATATACATGCATGCATAAACGATTGTTGTCTATTTAGAAGAGAGCTTGCATATTGTGATTTTTGTACTAAATGTGGTAAATCTTGTTGAAAAAAGAACAATACAAGAGAAGATGGAAAGCAATCCAAAATACCTATGAAGATTTTGATATACTTTCCACTTATACCAAGGTTAAAAAAAATGTTCATGTCGTCGGAGACATCAGAACAATTAAGACGGTATAGCAGTAATAAAAGATAAGATTGCAAACTACAACATCCTATAAAATCCTCTCAGTGGTCTACAATTGATAGAATATATCATTCCTTTGCATCCGATCCACGAAATTTAAGGCTTGGCCTTGCAAGTGATGACTTTAACCCTTTTGGTGATTGGAATTCAACATATAGTTGTTGGCCAATGATTCGTGTTGCTTATAACTTCCCTCTGTGGTTTTGTATGCATAAAGATATTATGATGCTATCTTTATTAATTCCTTGACCGCGACAACCAGGAAATGATATCGACGTGTATCTGCAACCACTTATTGAAGATTTGAACAAATATGGAATAAAGGGGTAAATGTGTATGATGCATTAAATCGTAGCAAATTTAGATTAAATGCAATTTTAACACGGACAATAAATAATTTTCCAGCTTATAGAAATTTAGCACATTGCACTATAAAAGGTAAGAGAGCATGTCCTATTTGTGGCACTAATACACGTTCGATATGGCTACCATTTAGTAAAAAATGCGTATACTTAGGACTTGGACGATTTCTTTCACCTAATCATGCATATCGCCACCGGAAATACTTATTTGATGGAACCATAGAAAATAGACAACCGCCCCCCAATAAATGTCGATGCTCAAATCTTCAAAGTTGTCAAAGATATTGTTAATGAGTGTGGGAAAAACAAAGGAGGAAGAGATAAACGGTAGACAAAGAAAGGGGGATGTGGGGAAAAAAGGAATCCAAATGTGAAAAAAGAAGTCTATTTTTTTTATTTGCCTTATTGGAAGGTAAAATATAACTAAAAATAAAATGCCTATTTATTTGATATTCATGTCTAGTAATTAGTGTTTTACTATCAATCTATTGCACATATTTTTTTGGTTTTCGCAGACACTTCCTTTGCGTCACAATCTGGATGTAATGCACGTCGAGAAAAATATTTACGACAACACTCGTGGTACATTGCATGGTATCAAAGGAAAAACAGAAGATGAATTACTTCATGTCAAGATCTGGAAGCAATGCATATAGGGAAAAAGTTGCATCCTATAGATGTTGGAAGTAAAGTATTACTTCCTGCTGCACCATGCACTTTAATAGATCAAGAAAAAGAAATCTTTTACGATAGGATGAAAAATTTGAATGTGCCTGATGGGTATATCTCAAATATTGGAATTTTTTTTGCAAAACAGGACAAAATTTCAAGTCTTAAGTCTCATAATTATCATGTTTTGCTGTAACAACTATTGTCTATAGCGTTGAGAGGGCTTTTTCCTACAGGTACAAGGAATGCATAACTGCAAACTATTGTCAAAAATCTTAAAATCCTACGATTCAAATCCCGATTCAGATCGGATCCATCCCTATATGATTCGATCTGCATTCCGATTCAACTCAGATGAAACCTCAATCAAAACACATTCAACTCACAGTAACATATTTAATATACTTATTTAAATTCACGATTCCTATTACAAGTTTTTTTTTAAACAAAATAAAAATGGAATTAGAGTGAAAAATAAGTTTTTAGTTTAACTATAAAAGTTCATACATCAAAATCAGCTTCAAAGCTGCATACAAACCTTAAAATGTTGATATTTTGAATCTACGAGTTACGATTCAAATCCCGTTTTGATTTAAAATTTAAACGTTGCGATTTACGTTTTAAATCCCATTTTGAAAACGTTGACTGCGACTATGTTTCATTTTATAATGACCTATGCCAAAGAGTACTTGATGGAGATAAATTAGAATTCATGGAGAATCAAGTTGCATTAACATTATGTGACCTTGAGAGATTCTTTCTCCCTTCCTTTTTTGATATCATGATTCACTTGATGGTACATTTGAGGAGGGAAGCAAAAATATGTGGACCGGTACAATACCGGTGGATGTATCCATTTGAGAAGTAAATTTTTTATGAATGCTTAACGTAATTAATAAAATATGCTCTTATGGAAGCATTTTATGTTTGTGTCTTGATTATGGGTATATGAAAATACTGAAGGGTTATGTTAAAAATCAAGCCCGATCTAAAGGGTGCATAGCCGAGTGCTATTCTGCTAAAGAATGCATTATGTATTGTGCTAGTTATATTGAAGATGGGTATGAATTTGGAGGAAGAAAAAATCAGAATGAAATGCAATAAAGCGATTCCATACTCAATGGGCCTCCGATTTCCAAAGGAAAACCCATGTTACTTTTCGAGAAGGTGATGAATGCTGCTCATCGGTATGTGCTATTCAATACTGATGAAGTGGAGCCGTACATAGAGTAAGTATAAGTTGAACTTGATCATTCTGTACGAAAGTAATTAAATTTTAACTTGTACATTTGCATATGCAGAATGCACAAGGAGGAGTTCAAACGTTTGTACCCTCAGCTTTTACAAAATGATGTGGAATTGTCAAAACTGCATTCAAAGACTCATAGTTATTGGTTTGGAAAAAAGGTTGAAATAGTTATATTTTCTTTCATTAGACCAATTAAGCTTCATATATGCACATATTACTGTCATATATCGTTATATACAACATTTATATGTCCAGGTTAAAGATGAGAGAAATGTTTCAAATGTTAGTGAAATAATAAAATGGCTTTCGTATGGGTCTCGGTCGCAAGTAGTTTCTTATATTGGCTATATTGTCAATGGACGACGTTTCCATACTGAAAACTATGAGAAGTCTATGCAAAATAGCAGTGTTTCCATTGAAGTGAATACTATTCATGCGGACGGGTCCATTGAGAAAATTATTTATTATGGCATCTTGCATGAGATTTTGTTGTTGGACTACAGTCTGTTTCAAGTTGCTTTGTTTAAGTGTGATTGGAAAAATATTTATCGTGGAGTTAAGGTTGAAGATGGCTTTACATTTGTTAATTTACATTAGTTCCAAAATTAATTTGCAAGCGATCCTTTTATTTTAGCAACACAAGCTGTACAAGTATTCTTCTCTAGAGAAAGTACTTCTTCAAATTGGTATGTTGTTTTGAAAGCACCTCATAGAGGTTTTAATGAATTGAAAAAAAATATGAGGATGAGGAAAACTCAACTAGTAAATCACTAGATGAGTCGCTATTTAATGGTAGGGGTGTTGATAATGAAGACGAAAGTTACATAAGGAAGGATTGCGGTGGCGTTTTGGTATGAATAAGCATTCATTATTGATTTTTGTATGTAGTCATATGCGTTAAAGTGTTTAGTTATGTTGTTATGTAAACAGATGAACAAATTTCTCTTTGTGTCTAAAAGATACAACTTATCAAATCACATATTGATTTACTCGAGTTTTTTTTATAGAAGTGTATCAAAGCAATTGTACATCGTATCACACTTGGTTGTTTTCATTTATTTTTTGTTGATATTATTCGTAGTCGTTATATATCAGAAAAGTCCCATACTAATTAGTATAATGTTAATTTTAACATATTATGATTCTTTTTCTAGGTTGATCACTTGGAGAAAGAAGCTTGAACTTGTTGCATCTATGGGTAAGAACGAGCAACATTAAGGAGAGGTAACTGCTAATGCTATTTTTACCTCAATTCCAACTATACCCTTACTGATGCTATATTAGTTCAAATAGTTTCAGAGCTCAAAGCAAGCAAATAAAAGATCGAAGAAACAAAGTCTTGATGCACTTGCAGTTGCTCGTGGTCTAACTGAGGCAAACGATTGTATTAGAATCTCTAAAATGAAAATGTTGATATTGAAGTTGCTTGAACTCTTAAGGATATGAATGTAACTGTTAGAAAATCTCCACCCATGCACGGTGAAATTCTTCCACCCATCATTCCTTGCCATTATTCAATCCCCCTCCAAAACATTACTAACACACTCCTCCAATTCTCTTCATTTTACTCTCCTTCAAAACATCGTTACCACACACACGTCCAATTCTCATGATTCAAATCTCCTTCAGAACGTCAATACCACGCACTCAACCAATCCTCTTGATTCAACTCCCCTCCAAAACGTCGTGACTACGTGCACATCCAATTCTCATGATTCAACTCCCATTCAAAACGTTAATCCCACACAATCATCCAATCCACTTAATTCAAATCCCCTCCAAAACGTCATTACCACACACACGTCTAATCGTCATAATTCAACTCCCTTTCAAAACGTCAATCCCACACAATTATCCAATCCTTATAATTCAACCAATCATTCACGTCTCGCTCCTACCAATTCCTAAAGGTCTGCTTTACCTAAAAATTTAGATTCTTCCTCCGAAGAGGTAAACATGGTCAAAACTAAGAGAAAACGAGGAAAAAAAATGATGAGATTATTTTCTTTGATGCCGAATGAGAAGGTTGAAATTGAGTTCAATGACCTAAATCAACCTATTGGTCCAAATTCCAAATATTTATTTTTGTGTCTTGGGACTTTAGCAAGGGAGTTGGTACCTGTGACCATTAGCAATTGGAAGAAAGTCGACAACAAATTAAGGGCTGATATATGGACATGTGTATTCAGGTACTACAAATCCGTTGAGAGTTGAAACATGATATACAGAAAAAATACCTCAATTTTAAGTTCAATTTTTGAATGTATTTAAGCAAGCTGAAATTCGATCTCTTTTGTTTATAAATTGTCAAACAAACTGTCAAAAGAGACATAACAGTACCTTCGATTAAATTGAAGTAAAAGTATTCAACAACTATGCAATTTAGATTTTTCTTTTTATTCACAATGTAACTATGCAATTTAGATTTTTCTTTTTATGCATAATGTAACTATGCAATTTAGAATTTATTCATACTGTACAGACAAGATTCAAGTTGGATGACATATACCAAGATATGTTCCTTCAGATGGTGGTGTTGGGATGGAAAGAGGCAAAGTCAAGGCTAGATAATGCTATAAAATTTGCAGCAAAGAGTCCCGATACTTTCAACAAATTAGACATGTTAAAACCAAATAATATTAAAAGTGCTCAAGAGTGGAATGATTTTTTCAACGAGAAATTAATGGAAGGGTTTGAGGTAGTTAGTTTTATTTTGATGGCTACAATTGAGAATTTTTCATTTCATTTTATTATACATAATTCCAATGAATTTCTCTTATGTAGTCGAGGAGCAAAAAATACAAGGCTACATGAGTGCTGAATACAGTTTCACACACTATGAGTTGAAAGGGGTACGCAAGACTAGTAGATGATATGGTAAAAAAATAACTTATAAAATTCATTTATTATTAGTATCAAAAACATATCCTATACGGTTTAGTATTTAGTTGTTAAGCTCTTTTTGCAGAAAAAAGAAAGTGGTTGCTTATCAGATATTAGTAGGGAGGATTTGTGGTGCAGATGCCACACAAAGAAAAATGGAGAACCATCAAATTATGTTTTCGCCGATTACATAGTAAGGATGAATAATACATCAAATTATTTTTTCATTTTTCATTTTGACCCCGCTTAACCATTTCGCCAATTACATAGTTGAATTTGATATATTTCACTTGACATGTATTTTTGCAATTGTCTCCAGTATTTGAATGTTACATTTAGCTGCGACGTATGAAAAATGAATATTTTTGAATTTGTAAGCTAAAATAAAAGAGTATAAAAACATCCAAATTTCTCAAGCAACGGTATCATTGAACGAAAATGAAGTGTCGAAGGTTTTTTATCATGAACACAGAGGTAGAATAAGGGGGTTAGGTTTTGGGGTTACATCAACTTAGTTCGAAGTTTGTATGATTAGTTCAAAAAAGTACGTGGCTTAGAAAATCAAATTACAATCTTGCAAGCTCAAATGAAAGAACTCTCTGATTTGTTTATGGCTGCAAGTTATAGTTGGCTTACTATGTTAATGATTAATCGATATATGTTCAATTTATTTGTGCGTGCCTAACATTTTTTTTCTACAGAACATTAACGGCAAACAAAATGTAGCGGAAGAAGTAGTGACTCCTTATGACAATATGCCTCAGGTATTTACAAAATTATGTCACGTTCAAAGTATATATTTAGATTAAATGGTGATTAGCATTTTTTTAGTTTTATTTTCTACGTAGGAAATCAGTTTCTTTTTTAGTATTCACATTTGATCACTGTAATTGACATTTGAGTACATTGAGGAAAAAAAGTTATTAGGATGCCATTGATCACTTTAAATTTAAGCACATATAGCTTGCAAAAAAGTTAAACTAAACAATTAATAGCTATAAAACATACTGTATAATTAATGCCATTGATCATTGATGTTTAGGACTATACTTTTTAATTTAGCACATCTCTCATGTAGCGGGGTTGGAATGAAATGTTGCTTAATAAAATTTTCATTTAGTACATATATCATATTGCCTAATATAGTATTACACACATATATTTAACTTTTAACGAACAAATTCACAACAGAAGTGAGCTAACATTGGCCAACAACTTTGATCAGTTATCATATGATGATGAGCATGCCAATAACATTTGGGCTAATTAAAATTTTAATCTTTATAGAGATGTAAGTTTGAACATTGCTTCCATCAATGATACTGTATAATATTTGAGCATGCGCTTCCTCATCCTATATAAATTTATCCGGGGTACGAAGGCTTGGACCAGCGGATGACTTTACTGTACCCTACTTAGAAGTTTACCGGCCTGCCGGCTTCTTCTGGGTTTTTAGAAGAAAAAAAACATTGCTTACATCAATAATACTGTATAACTGTGATCGGTTTCCTGAGCTAATGCTGCCTGATGCGTACTTGGGTGGTGATTGTGTTTAAACAATTAGGAATTGGGATTGGTTAGGGCTAGCATTACCAACTGGTTAAGTTTGGGATTGGTACAATGTGTCATGAGGCTGAGGTGGGTAAAGGAATTGAGGGTTTGACAGCAAGTAGTTCAATTTAGGATTAACAAATGACTGATGCTGACCTTGTATGCACTGAGGTTCGGGCTGAGACAACTGGAACTGCTGGTGTGGTGTTATTATGTTTATGATTTCATGATGTTTCACAGGTGAGTAGTATTATAACGAGTAGTTTTATGACTACTATAACCATGAATATGTGGTGAATGAAACAGAAGTCTAAAAATTAACTATTGCAATATAAAGGTCAAGAAGGATAAGTCTAAAAATTAACTTCTACAAACGACGAAAATCAAAACACAATTTTTTACCAACTGAGTAGTAATGTGTGACAGATAGGTTAGATCTAGGTTTCTAATTGAAATATTGTGATTCAAGTTGTTAACGTTGTCCTTATAACATATTTTATGCCAGTTTAAACATTTGTCCTTATAACATACATGCATGCATGCATATGGTAATGGACTGCACATGCATTTGTTTTTGTCCTTATAACTGAATAGTTCATTGTTTAATCAGATAATTAAACTCATTTGAGTATATCTACCTATATTTCTTTTGCGATCACCAAATTGGCTCCATAAGAATAACATGTGAAATAGTAACCTGGATGTTTAGTCTAGTTTACCACTTATGTCATGATCCAAAAGCAGTTTCAATACCCCTTCATCTTTGTCACGTTCTACTCTTGATAGCTTCAGGTTATAATTTTCTTTTAGTATCATACTTGGTCAAAGTGGGCAGATTGATAAAATTTCGGCAAATCTCAAATGTTATTTGCTGTATTTCCAGATTTCGTTAACTAACGATTTCGAAACAGAGTAAATCAATCTATCTCAAAACAAAATTCAATCAAATGTTATTTGCTGTATTTCCATATTTTATTAACTAACGATATCGCAGCAGAGAAAATCAGTCTACCTCAAAACAAAATTCCACCTATTGTAATACACGTTAGTCATTCTTCAACATTAACATATTTCAATACGAAACACCACTATTCCCAGTGCTTAACAATACAATATAATACAACAAAACAATTTATCGACTGCACACACAATCACTGCTGCTATTGCATGCCACCCATCTACTGAGGTGGTCGCCAGTTAGGCGGGGGAGGTGGGCCCTGCATCATATTAGGAGGAGGTGGAGGTGGAGGTGGCATGTTAGGTGGAGACGGTATGGTCGAACTGCTGAGGTGGCGGTGGCATGGCAGGTGGAGGGAACTGCTGATTAGGCGGCTGAGACAACTGGAACTGCTGGTGTGGAGCGGTGAATAGATTGGTTTACAATGTTGTGTTGTTTAAGTTCAGAGAGTGATATAGGTGTATCATTCTTTTGACATCGGGTAAGGGAGTTGGATGCTTTAGGTGCTGCTTGGAGTTTGGTGAGCTCCCTTTGAATATTAGCTTGTTCATACTTGTCTCTAACAATTTGAATGCACCTGTGGACCCGAAAATTCAATGATTATATGTTTGCGTACGGTCAACGTGAGGATAGTTTGATAACATGACCGCTAACTTTCTATTAGTACACCCTGAACTAAACATATAGCTGCTGCTTCTACTAATTCTCATCTTCATACTACCAACACTGCACGGATCCAAGTAATAATATATAAACAAACAGCTGCACTTTTTTTTGTAACTAGGATATTACGATTTCATAATGCTTTACTTTTTTCAACCATAATGCTTTATTTTTGCAGTCTCATCGGATTAGCAACAACGTCATAACTGGTGTTAATATACAATTTCAGCAGCAGTCTAGAAATTATAAACTATTGAGTTGGCAAAGAAATGTTGACGCGAAGTAACAATCGCATCTATCAACCCTACTGTTTTAGTGCATCATGTACCACTAGGAGTAGATAGTTGGAAATTTTGGATCGATACGGTGGTAGACCCTAAAGCTCTTCTTTTTAGGCCTTGTTCTGATATTTATACGATTAGACAAGCGGTTGGTACGCCTATTGCTTGGATAAAGAATTTATATCTTTTGATTAGTATGTATATGTACTTTTATAGATTTATGTTACGAATAAAGTTATGTTTTGAAATGGAGTTATGAATTCATATATTGTGTAAACTTGAATTGTTTTTTATTATGAACGCTTCGTGTTATGTCAAATATTTGAATGATTGTGGTTATTATTAATGAAATATTGGTTTTAATTATAATATTATGAAATTTATGGTTAATAGAAATCGTAAAAAGATGAATTATAGTAGTTTGTAGCAGTGGTAAAAATATATGTTGCAATTGTCATCACTAGTTGTAGTAGATCCTACTACAACTATTACATACTGCTATAAAATGTTAACGCAATAAGCGGAAACAATTGTTAAAATATTTATTAAAACAGTCGTAAACAGTTGTAAATAAGTCTTTTAAACTGCGAAAAGCAGTTGTAAAATATTCTATTACAAAAGCTGCTAACAGTTGCAAAAGAGTCTTATAACAACCGGTTTTGGCTGTTGCGATAAACTTTAATAAAGTGCAAATAGCAGTTGTAAAAGTCTTTACAACTGCCGAAAGCACTAGTATATAACTCTTTTACAACTGCTTTTGCAACTGTACGCACCCCTTATAAAATAATCTCGTTCTATTACAAATGCGGATATAAAGACTGGCGGGTGCCAGTTGTAATAAACATATTACAACTGTTTTTGGCAGTTGTGAAATGGTATTTTTGTTGTAGAGTTAGTTTACACATGGGCATATTAGTATATAGTCATTTTATTTTATACGGCTATACACTTCTCATTTTTGTCCATTCACATTTCATTTCTCACCATCACAAACACAAATCGGAAAATAAAAATATAGTCGGCCATTAACAAAGAGGAAAAGAAGAAAATTCAATCAAAAGCTAAGGATCAAAGCTAGAAATGATTAATCAACAACAAATCTCAAATTCCTTATCATATCCAAGGTAAATAATAATTCATTCCATCTCTTTTATTTCTATAATCCTGTGATTTCGCATTTAAGTGTTTATTTCTTTTCTATGATACTTTGGGATAATGATATGCTAAAGTTATGGATTGTTTGATTTAAACAATTAATTTATATGCAAAATTCGTACAGTTTTAGGGGTAAAATCATGGGTTCTTGATTTTCAAATGCCATATAAATTTTTTTTCATTAAGTAAACATGATTTTGGGGATGGGTTTTAATTTGTAGAATTTTCTAAGCTATGGAAATTTTATTAAGAATTTTTGATGATAAGTATGATGTAATTGGGTTTAAAATTTATTTTGAATATTTCAGGAAGAATTTGGGTCTAAATTTTTAATATGTTTGATTACACGATGAAATCAAATTTCTCTGATTTTTGGAGATTTTTCTCAATTGATTTACTAGGGAAAATAAATTATTTTAAAAGAGGAACTTTTCTGCAAATGTTACTTTTGTTATATGGAAGGGCTTTAACGTTACATTTTTATGGTTTAGATCTGGTATAAAAGCGGCTTTTTTAATTTTAAGATATTTGAAAAGTTTTGCGGCAGCCAATTAATGGTTTACAAATAGACAAGTTGTTAAAAAGCAATTACTAAAAGAAGCTATGTTTCAGCCTTTAATTCAAATAAAGGTGTACCGCCTCAATTATTACCCCTTTCGACTACAATGATTCTGCCTCATCATAGTCGAAACCTACCTATCGAAACCATCATAGTCAAAACTAATACACTAGACATCACCTAGTGGTGCATAGTGGATTGGAAGGAAGGTGGAAGCCTTGGTGTCGAAAGTAAACGTTCGATGGGGTCGAAACCCTACCTTGTTTTCAAAAGCTAAAGCCTCGCCTTGTTTTACTTAAAGCCTTTGACATAGTTGAAACATATGCTTTCGAAAGGGTTTTATAAATAGCTTTTGAAGAAGATTGTCACATTATGTCAAAATATTAGCTTTCGAAGAGGTGCCTTTTTCTTAAAATAAGAGTTTTCGAAAGGGTTGGTTCCGACCTAGTCGAAACCCAGCCACCACTATCCTTCCGAAGTATTGAAGTCATCAATGCCTTCGAAAGGTTGTCTTAGCTTTTACCTAGGTTAAGTCGCTTCCTAATTATTTTCAAAAGGGGTTAAAGCTTTCGAAGGTGATGAAGTCAAAAGGGGGTTTCGACTCTGACCCTCGAAGTCTTAATTTTTAAAGGTCTTTATTTTCGACTAGATAGTTCTGACACTATCAACTTTTCCCCATATTTACTTTGCTGGTTTCGAAAGAGATACTTTCGCATATAACCATTTTGACCCAAAATGATGTTTCTAAAGTAAGCCCAATGCTCCCGAAAGGGTACTTAATTTATTTCTAAGTTATGTTTTAAAGAATGTTTTCTTGATACTATCGAAAGGTATCATTGGTTTCGAAAGGTATATACTCAGAGTTTTGAAAAGAGGAATTTATGCCTTCGAAGGAGGTCATCCAGTGTTTTCGAAAGAGATGTTTTAAAGTTTCAAAACAAACGATCCATTCTCATTTTAAAAGGAAAAACATGGCATAAATAAAGAATTTGAGAATATTATTCACATTGTTATTAACCCATAAATGTATGTTGGGGAAGGGCAGAATAACCGGTTAGGTTGACCCAGTAGTGAATATAACTTAATAGATGTTAAAATCTTAATTAATGATATTGGAAGGGGCAAATATTGTTACAATAAGCCCATGAAAACTATGTTTTGATACTGGCAGGGGCCAGTAGGTTTGTAGTTAACCCATTCGGATTAAGATATTGACAGTCAGTCAATAGTTTCCTAGTTAACCCATGAAAACTAGAATAAGAATTGGAGTTGCCAATAGGTTCTTAGTGATCCCATGAAAACTAAGTAATTGGACAGATCTTAACATGTTAATTGTAACCCTAGAAACTATAATTGAGATAGATAGTCAGAATGAATGGGGATGGATAATCTAGAATTGATTTATTTGTTTTGCATATCATCATAATATTTTGAAATACTATGTTTTAACCATTGTGGATGCAAGAGCACGGTATATGTTTATATAAATGTTTTAGGATACTGGTGAAGGGAAAACCCATTCCGCTATGTGACGTGGTCTCACTATATAAATGTTTTATGTCTGACTTGAAGTTTTTGTTTTTCCTTAAACTCTTAAGTACGAAATTGATTTTGAGTAGGCTGAGAGTTAAGGTTTCTAGATGTTCTTTTAGACGAATAAAACTTCCGAGGACGTGTAGGAGGCAAGCTTGTTATTAGAGTTCTTTTATTTCCGCTTTGTGTTTTGTTTGTAAAGGAAAATTGCTTTCTTGCCTATCTATATACTTCGATCTGCCAAGGGGGCATCTTCATATACCGCTCTTGGCGCATTTTGTAATAGCATATTTTATCTAAATGTGATCTACGAATTGGGATTATGTAATCATTTTGGAATATTTTGAAATGAACTATGGAATTTTTTTGCTGTTTAAAATTCATTCCATACTCTTGTGTTTCTGCGTTTCAATGTATATAATGTCACCGTATTTGGTCGCCGAGGATTAATCACTATGGATGACTTCAGCACCCATAGCCGTTAGTTTGAACCTCTAAGTAGGAGGATGTTATAAACTTTGACAAGGGGACTCTACAACTTATGATGGGCGTCTAAAGATGTTCGTATGACAATGACTCGATGATGGGACAAGTTCGATGATGTGAACTTATAAGTGGAACGATAACGTGTTCTACTATAGATATGAATGGAATGGAACGATTCGAATATAGAGACATGTGCGAAGGGGTCGTTGATACTCTGAGGTTCGAGTGTTCTTGTACAAAGGCTATATATGAGGACGCTCACTTATTTTTATGATGTGATCCCAAATCTTATGATGTGATCTCTCTCACCTTAGACTTTTATGATGCGAGTCTAGTTCCTAGCCTAAAAATTAGAAAAGATTCGAGCATTGAGAAACCAAGATGTTGAGTAGTCTTTGGATGATGGTGATGAGCTCTAAGTATTATCATATAGCCAACGTAACCAATTGATGTGAGAATTATTTGATGGATGCTACGTTTTCTATGTTCGTTTTATCACTCAAGGGATGTCGCATGACGTAGGTATATTGAATTTGTTACCTAGATACTTGACACTGTACTTTGATTATTGTACTCCTTTATTATAATGATAGAATTAGCACATACTATTATATGCTAACTCTTTGGGTACAGAGACAACTCATTTATGATTTTCCATACCTTATTGTTCCTCTTTTCCTATATTGACTATTATAGTACTTCAAGATTTTAGACTGCTCATACCAAACTATTGTTAGACTTGAGGTTTTATGCATTTCTTCTTATTATCTCGAGTACTCTTAAATGAGTAGGCTAGATAGTAGTTATGTAGTAGCACATGGAGTTGTGCAGGTGGACTAGCAAGACGCTACACTCTTTTAATCTTTATATGGACTTATTATTGTTATTACTCTACTACTATACAACCCTGAGGAGCTTAGGCAGTATTTTACTATTATTAGAGATAGCTTATCATTCGAGTTATTATTTAATGCATGGACTCTAAGGTTTGTTTTGTATAACTGAATTGAGCCTATGCTCTAATCTATGATGGTTCATATAAATATATTTATGTCTCGTCTGTTTTATATCGATTTTATTATTACATTTTATTTGATGCATTGTGAGACACACGACATGTTATGATTTGGAGAATTCCATCTTTACTTTACCCACCTTGACAATCATCCTACATCGACTGTGTACTATTATAGTGCACTCTATAGGTTATATATTAGGTATCAGAGGTGTGGGGCGGCCATCACAGATAACCACAGACAATCCATGGAAAGATCATAAAGTTCCTACGATATGCAAGTAAATCAAGCTTATGATTGAAGAAGACAAGTGAGATTCTTTGGATTTAGACAAAAACCTAAAAATCCATTAACATCCTATATACTGAAAATCTAAACTCCATGTGAGTTCAAGTTGTAGTAGATGGAACCATACGATGGGACAACCATCTCATTGGTCGTTTATTTAGAAACTGTATACACGTGGATGTTGTCCATACTCTAAATAAAGTATGGAAGCTTCCCAATATTCTTTACTAGGATCTATGCAGTTAAAGCACCGTTAAAGCCCTACGAAATCCCTAATATAACACGTAGCATTCTTCGAATGCTATGCTTTTTAATATAGCGCTATTAAATAGTAGATCCTTTTTATGCCCCGTTATTTTCTGCAAAACCCGCTAAATCAAAGCATTATAGCACTCTTTTTAGCAACGTTAATAGAAAAAGTTTGATTTACTAGTTCTTCTTTAAACCAAATTAACAAAGTTAGGATGAATACCTAATTTTAAGGTATAAGTTGTTAAAACGTAAATATGGTCTGACAACCTAAAGTGTGGTGATGAGAAGGTGATTAAGTAGAAGTTTTAATGAATCTTGGTGAAGCCAATATGTAACACCCCTTGATTTTTGATAGCGTTATTCAGAAGATTTAATTAGATAAATTAAATAGAATAATTTAAATGTTAAATGATAAGGGGGTTGAGATTTGAATAAATTGAATTAAGACCGTGCCTAAAATAATAATTAAATGGGCTTAAGAATAGTTTTGGGTTAATTAAATTACATAAGGGTATATTAGAAATTTGCCACCCATAACCCTTGCCCTCATGTATTTTCATTCCTAGCATTTCATTCTCATTCATGTCACTTTGAAAAATGAAAACTTAAAGCTTAAAGAAAGGCTGGCCATTAAGAAAGAGGAATTCAAATAAAAGCTAGAGATTCAAGCTTAGAGGAAATCAATCTCAATCCAATCTCCTTATCTAAATCCAGATGAATAATAATTTCATCTCTATGTTGTAATCATATGTTTTTGAATTAAGGGTAAATTCGTTTTTATGATGAACTGAATGATGATATGCTTGAATACTAGTTCGTTTAATTTAAATAAGAATGTTTAAATGGGGATATACACGTTTTCGGGCAAAACCGATTTATATTTATGTTTAAATTCCATGAAAAAAAATTATGTTATGTAAAACATGATTTTGGGATTGGGTCTTAATTTTGATAATTTTCCAAGCTATGAAAAGATTGCTATGAATTTTCAATGGAAAATATGGTTATTTAGGTTTATAAATTTATTTCGGGAAATATATTAAGAATTTGGGTTTGAAATTTTGATATATTAGATAACATTATTAAAGTGCGTTTCTGGAATTTTGAGGTTTTTTTCAAAATGATTTTCTATGCAAATTAAATTGTTTTAGAAGAGGGACTTCTTTGCAATATTGGTTTTGTTTAATGGAAGGGCTTATTTGATTAACTTAACCATGGTTTTGATCTGAAATTAGCGGCAGTTATTTTAGTAAAGAATTTGAAAGGGTAAGGCAATCGATCAGGTGTTTAACTGTGGCAGGTTAGTTAGAAAAATGTTTACTTTAATTAGTATTAAACCAAGTTTTCTCAGAAAAGTTGGTTTTGCCTACTTTAGGAGTACATTTCGACCCAGAGTTTCCGCCTTCAACCCAGTCGAAACCTACTAAGCCGAAACCAATGTATAAAATATTAGAAATATAGTACGTAGCGGATTGGACAAAGATGAAACGTTAGGTGTCGAAAGCATCGCTTTCGAAGGGGTCGATAACTTGGTTGGTTTTAAAAAGAAAAGCGTCTGCCATTGTTTTATTTAAGCATTCGAAGCATATGTTTTTGAAGGAGGTTGTTAAAAGCTTACGAAGGGGTTTCCATCAACTTATGATTGCTTTCAAATGGGTTCCTTGCTTATGAAATAATGCTTTTGAAAGAAGGGATTCTGACCTAGTCGAAGCCCTGCCGTCGTTCTTTAGCGTTTCGATGGTATTGAAGTCATTAATGCTTTCGAAAGGTAGTGTTTGTTTTAAAGAATTTTTAAATCACTTCCTAATTGCTTTCGAAAGGGTCTAAGGGTTTCGAAGGCAATGGCTTCGAAAGGGGTTTCGACGCCATCCTTCAATGTTTTGTTTAAATGGTTTAACGCTTTCGAAAGAAATGGTGCCAACGCCATCATGTTTTTCCCAACATTTTTATATGATGGATGGTTTCGAAAGAGGTGCTTTCGCCTTTATTCACTTTGACCCAAATAATATTTTAAGTATAAACCCAATGGTTTCGAAAGGGGTACTTTCAATGACTTCGGAAGGGTGACTTCTAATTGTTCTAAAATTGGTACTTTCAATTGGTTTCGAAGCTATGCTTCTAAAGTTAAATATTGATACTTTAATATACTCGAAAGCTTTCGAAAGAAAGGTTATATAGTGTTCGAAAGGAAAGAGACTAATGTTTTGAAGATAGATCTATATGCTTTTGAAGAAGGGTATCCAATGAAGTCGAAAGCAAGGTTTTGAAGGTTTCGAAAGGTTTTGTAACCAAAACTCATTTTTAAAGGAAAATCCCACAGCTAAATTAATGGAGTTTGGAAATGATTTTAAGAAGAAGCTTTTCTTGATAAAATTATAGGTTAAAGGGATTAACCATGTTTTATATGACAAGTGTTTCAAGGACATTAAACCCATAGGGGTGGTATTGTTTGTAATTATGTTTGCTTCTTCAAATATAAGTATATTCACATTATAGTGGACCCATAACTGCATTTTGGGGATAAAGAGTAGAAGAACCAGCTAGGTTAACCCAGTGCTGAATATAAATTGATTAAACTCCTGGATGAGTATAATTGCATCCAAGAAGTCAGGAAAGCCAGAATATAGGATGCCTACATATGAAAGTTGACAAGGAGACAAAGTTCATAGTGATCCCATGAAAACTATGATTAGGAAGTTATTGGATTTACCTATTGAAACTATGTATAAAGGAAGATGTCAGGATGACAGATTCATAGTAAGCCCATGAAAATTATGATTTAATACTGGCAAGGCCAGTAGGTTTTTAGATAGCCCATGAAAACTATATCCGAATTAAGTTATCGACAGTTGTTAATAGGTACCTAGTCAACCCATGAAAACTAGAATAAGAGAGAAGTTATTGGAGTCAACAACAGGCATTACAACAATTTGGACTTTTAATAGCGTTTAAAAAACGCTGTTAAAGGCTTTTACAGCGTTTTTATGAAAGTTGTATATCAACATGCAGTTATAAGTCTGTGACTTGCGATAGCAACACAAAAAATGCTGTAAATGATATCTTTTGACAGCGTTTGAAAAGTGCTATAAATTGTTTTAATGACATTTTTGCACACGCGGTAAAAAACATGTTACAAATAGGAAGGATTATTAGACAGTAAGAATAAAATGCTATACAATGTTCCAAACAATAGCGTATTACCAACGCTATGAAAACTCTCTTAGCAATAGCGTTTTTTGACTGCTATTAACAATTGCATATTATAGCACTTTAAAAACGCTATTGTTACCTTTTACAGCATTTTTTAATGCTATTATCTTATTACATAAGATTTTATGTGCTTCTTTTTGACGTTTCATTGCATATATGTGTTACGAATTTAAATATCACTAAGATCACATTTGACTACCAATACGTTATATGTAAACAAATAAAATAACACCAAAACATGTGTTCATTATATTCCATAACTATGTATGAAGATTACAAATGCAAGTAAACAAAACTAATATTATACATAAGCAATCTGACCAAAACGATACATAGATGTATTCAAAACACTAAAGATACACATGACACTATATATTACTTCAAATCACCTTGTTGCTACTTGCTAGCACCAAATGTATTAGTTACTTGTAAAGAAAAAGTTTCATAATTAGTCGTAATAGACATGATTCATGAAAAATATGCATACAAAGTGACTTTTGAACAACAATACATAACGTTTATGAACTTATTCAATTCTAAACCACCATTGTATTTAAATGAGTACAGATACCATTAATTTTGTAAAACTTGTTTAATTTTTACAAAACTTGATTTATTTCCATAATACCGTTTTATTTTTGGCAACTTAATTAACTTAGCTAAATCTTTATGATACATAATAAATTCTATAGAAACTTTGTTAATTTAGTTAAATTTTTATAAAACGCAACTAATTTTTTCATCAAACTTGGATAAATTTTACAAATTTAAGTTAGATGTTTATAAAACTTGGTTAAATTTATAATAATTAGTTAAATTTTATTAACTTTTTATTTTTATAAACTTAATTTATTTAAAAACTTAATTAAAGTTTATAAACTTAGTTATTTTTTGTAGACTTGCTTAGTTTGTATAAAACTTAGTTAACTTCTACAGAAATTAGTTAATTTTTTTAAATTAGGTTGATTTTTGTAAATTTGTTTAATTTTTACGAAACTTAGATAACTTTGTTAAATTTTTATAAACTTAATTAATATGTTATAAAGATGCTTACCTTTTACAAAATTTTGTCAATATTTAGATAACTTTTTAATTAATATACAATTTGTTTAACTTATTTAAATTTTTATACAACTTAGTTAATATTTATAAATTTACTTTTAGTTTTCTAAAATTTAGTTAAGGTAGAAAATTATTTAATTGTTATAAAACTTGGTTAACGTAGTTAATTTTAATAATTTATCTAACTTAGCTTAATTTTAAAAAAGTAATGAAATTTTTATAAAATATAGTTAGCTTTTTACAAAACTTGGTTAAATATTACAAACTTAATAATCGGATGTTTATAAAACTTGGTCAAGTTTTATAAAACTTAGATAAATTTTATTATCTTTTTTATTTTTATAAATTTAGTCTATTTTGAAAACTTAAATTTACTTAATTTCTATAAAACCTAGTTAACTTCTATAATAATTAGTTATCTTTTTATAAAGTAGGTTAGTTTTTATAAATTAATTTAATTTTTATAAAACTTAAATAACTTTGTTAATGTTATATTTTTTTTAAATACCTTACTCTACAATTGCATGTCTATTGTTATAAACTTATTAATTTATATAAAACTTTGAAATTTTATGAATTTATTTAATTTTAAAAAACTTAGTTTAGTTAATTATTATAGAACTTAAATAATTTTAAACTTAATTAGTTCATTATCCCCTATCTAGTTGAGAGGTACCACTCGCAAAAGCTTACCGAACTACTGTTGTATATATTTTTCGCTTCTAATGGTGGAGAAATGACAGAATATTAATTTGACAGTGGATATTTTAGAAAATTCATTGAAAGGAAAAAAATAATTACTTCAAGTGCTACTAATATTTAACTGCACTAAACTGAGCATGATATTACTCTATCAACTATAGTGATAAACATCTTCATTTACTATAACAAAAAATACTAGATGTATCTTTACATGAGGTTGGTATCCATTATAGCAGATGTGTATGTGGTCAGTGGGCATGTTCCTAGAGAATTAAATCATGCGGCAAAGTTGATAAAAATATGCAGCTAATAAATTAATACAAGCACACCCAATTGTTTATTGACAAGAAAGAATGTGTAAAGTACCTGTAGTAGTCGAAGGAGCATAATTTTGAGATAAAAGAAATAGGCTAGGAAAAGATGGCATGAAGGAAGAAGGTAGAAGTAAGTCGATAACCATGTACTGCATTCTACGGGCAGTAATTTTTGAGATGAATACCGAGATTAAACAAGTTGGAATTTGTTAGTGAGTTATAACTTATAAACCTTCTTTTGGTTACAAATAATTGGGAACAGTCAACAGATGCAACTAGATAAATGGTTAAGAGGCGTAGGTTTAATTATCAAACGACGACAGTCATCATCATGCATACCAGTAAGCCTTCTTCCTATCCTATGTAATGTTCAGGTAGCGGGTCACAAATCTACAACAACTCTTCCCCAACTTAAATAATCTGGAGACAAACAACCACTATTATGGCCTGATAGTTGGAAGGAAATGTGGGTGATAATAATGGTCGACATATTACAGGACATGGAAACAGACAAAAATATGTATGCATAAACAAGTAGTTCCTCAAACAATACATTGATGCTCTATTTAGAGGACAAATAACATATGTGCATAAACAGAAGAAAATAGACAATTAACGCAGAAGGATCTAGTTGATATGCGGAGGACATACCCCAATAAAGACTACAGTCCTATGGCTGTAAAGGTTACCGCCAGTTACAGCCATATTAGTGGTTCAGTCATATAGGTATCCTATTATAAACCATAAATGTCAGTGCAACCAAAAAATCGAGTAACACATATAATCAAACACATTGTAAGCTACCAAATAATGGCATGGGTGCGGAAAAAGGGTTACACACATATATGTAGTTGGAACCAAAGCTCACACACAGGGAGGGAACCAAAATTGAGGCAACTCACCAATAATCGACCAATTAGTAGTGTTTGTCCAGTTAACATATGTCAACAGCCAAATATATGTAGGAAAGAATATGTGGCCAAATTGCAGGTATCCGTTGGTGGAGAATAGTGTGGGGAAAAGGATGACAGTAGAGAGATACATGACGAAAGGGAAGAAGGATTAAAAACAAACGCTATAACTGCGGTACCCAAACGATTGCAAAACCGACGAATAGTAGGAGTACAAATTTTGAAAAATTAAAAGTAATTATTAACTGATAGGATGGGAGAAAAAGAGATTGAGAAGAAAGAGTGCGAAAGGAAGTAAATAGGACGGAGGTTTTAACGCTAATATTTTAAATAAAGGATAACTAAGTTTGAATAAATATACTAGCTCGGCTATAAGATCATCATATGTAAACTATGTATGTACAACTAAATATATTTATATATAAATATCCAATTACTATATATATTCAAATACATACTATGTATGAACTTAGTATGTAACTGAACAACATATATGAGATTACATACTCGGTAACTAATGTAACACACACATTCTGTTGTACACCATAGCTGAATATAATTGGACTATGTTGTGTTACTTAACTTAGTACGTAACTGAATATATGTAAGGATATAATTAAACTATTTTGTATTACCAGACTTAGTAGTAACTAATGAACTTAGTATGAACTTAACATGTAACTAAATATCAACAATGAACTTCCAATGTTCTACTCTAGAGTTGTACTGCTTGGCTATCATTCTTTTATTGGTATTATTGTAGAGTTCGACTTAAGCTCATCGTTCTTTAATGGTTTATAGCCCAAGCTTAACAAGTTCATCATTCTATTTAGGTCCATTGGTGAGGGAGTAGGTAAAAGGGAACTAAGGAAAAAAAGGAGAGAGTACATAGATGGGAAAGGACTGTAAATGGAACTATTTCAGATTGTCAACATAAGCAAGTAGGTTTTTCCGTTTTCTATTATAGATAATAGATATGCACAATAAATTAATGAGATGGGTCTGATTCCTTTAGCCTGTATACCATGCATTAAACTAGAAGTGACCAAAGAACCTTAATTAGTAAGAGATCTTAAAGGAGATGTCACTTTGTAAAAGGAGAACCCATTTATTATGTATCACACCTTTAATAGAACCCATAACTAACCATGTCACCTGTGACAACTTACACTGGAGCCCACAACAAATTTCTAGAAACACTTTTATCATTTGTATTGAAAATGCTTCAAGGCGAAGATAACATTTGACATAGAACACTAATTTAGTTCTGCCAGCTGTAGGAATTATAGCTGGTTTATATATCATTTGAATTCAGCTCCAATGTTGTCAACTGTGTTGTTCGAAATTTGGTTAACAGAATTTGGTTAACAACCCTTAACTAGACAACGATTAAAACACCTCCAATGTTGTCAACTGTGTTGTCCAAAATATATTAGATTAGAATGGCGACAGGACAACAATGTGTAAATGTCGCTATTTGCAAGTGCGTAAAGTACACCAGGTATAAATGTAAAATTTTAACAAGTTAGTTTCGCGTTCATGTCAAACTGGATGTACAGAGCAGATACTGTACATGCACAAAGATTTTTTTTGTTATTGATCATTGGATGCAATATGAATCATTCACAGTTTGAATTTTTGACGTATTTGCATAAAAAAATCAACTAATTTTATAATTCAAAACATAAGTCAGATTACGTACATAAATATATATAATCATCATGGAATTTAAAGTTGAGTCATGTGTAGATTGGTCTTCATGCGAGTTTTGTGCCTTTTCTTTGCTTGTCCATATTCTCGTAAAGTTAACATATCACCAGAATAGACGTACGAATATAAATATCATTGACCAAATAAAATATTCGATAAACATAGAACTATAGTGGAGACGTCAACTATTTGTTAGCACGATCTCTGTGAACCATCGATATGATAAATGACACAAATATTAAACAGCTAATTATATAGTTGCACATGATATAACAAGCAGTAATTCTAACTTGATAAGCACTCATGAAACATTAATGCGCTTTTAAGTAGTTGGTATAGCTCGGGTACTTTTAGTTTGATGTAATTGGAGACTTTTCCAGCATGTTTATTTATATAGTCACACTCAAATACTACTAAGTGGTTTTCCATTTTTAGTGATGATGGAAAGAAGGTACCAAAACAACTTTAAAATCAACGCTATAAAACTTGGAAGAAGAAAAAAACAAGTCAAACATGTCATTTTGTCCTACAATCCAAGCATATAGCAAAAATCTACAATTTGACGATGTCTAGGGATGGCTGGGATTAATTTCCAAATCTTTTCTTCATCAAACTCGAAAGAAACTCTAAAAGTAGCCAAAAGATGTAGAAATGCATGTACTTCCAAAGAACTTCCACCATTTCCATTGATGTCAAGACCATCCAACTTCAACCTCCATTCACTGGCAACGACCTTTACTTGATCTATAATATCAGTAATTAAATGGCAAGGTGACACATCCGAATATTTTGTAACTATGTGGCAGTATTATCACAATATTTGCAGCTTGAGGAATGACAAAAAAATTGTAAACTTAGTTAATTTTCGTATCCTTTAGTTAATTTTTATAAAACTCATTTAATTAACTTAGTCGAATGTTTACAAGACTTAGTTTATAAATAAATTTTGTTTGAACAATTTCACAAAAATGAAGTCCACTGTGCTATTCTTTGTGTTTTTGATGAAAATATATACAACTACACAAATTAACGATAGCTAGTCACCAAAGACTAGACGGTTCAAAATATATCTATTAGTTTGATTTCCTAACACATAGATGCATTTAAGCAACTTTATAAATGTCAGAAGGATAAAGCTTAGTTAGCATAGCTACAAGCTCTGTCTTATAAATGTCAGTGGAAGCTTAGTTAGCAGAACTACAAGCTTTATCCTGAACCAGGATAACTCATATTTAAAGTTGGATTATGGATTATTACACTTAAGAACAAGTTTAAAAAAAGCATATTAACATCACCATACTAAAATATTTGAATTTCTATAAAATATCATAATTACTTTGAGTAATATAATGCAAGGTGCATGCATCTTCATTTAAGATACTGTACAAGTTACATGTTTAAAATTTCAACTGTTTCAATTTACAGTTTGTAAATAAAATTTGCTGATTGATCGTACCATTCCTACCGACTTCAAATCTTAATATAATATTTCATAATGCATAATAATATACAACTTAACGTTTCAATCTATAAATGATAAAATACCATGTGACGACCGCCCATGGCTCCTGCCTTAAACAAGGAAATAGTGCGCTGAAAGGTGTGCCAGGCAGCCATGGATGATCGTCGGGGTAAGGTAAAACAATAAACTCAATCGTATTACTCACAGTGCAGGGATAAAATACAATAGAGAAATATACATAGCGAAGCTTCACAAAATAGAATCTCATCTATATACTTCAAAACAGTTTGATACAAACATCTGAATAGTCAATACATCAAGCCTCACTACATATCACTCAGAGAATCATACAAGCAGCGGATCATCCAGTACATATAGTAAGAAAACAATATGCAAGCCTCCATCTCGTCTTCGTCATCAGCATCGCTGGTTACTAAGAACGGCACCTGTCACCTGCTACCTAGTCTGCCCACCCCAAAACGGATGAACAGCCCAAGGTAATAAGAGTTGAACATAAAACCTTGAGTCAGACAACAGTCTTAGTATGCGGTAAATTAACTAACAACATACCAAATGAGCATAAAGGTAAAAGGAATAGGAACCCAACCCTCCCACTCCACCTCTTTCTACAGTGATAGCCCCCAGACACACTAACCAGAAGTAAACATAGCAAAACAGACATTTAAAGTAAAGCAATTATCACCCGAGTCAAGGTCGGTGTTTTCCAAGTACAAACCCCCAAGGCCTAAACCAAGATCAGATAAGCACCCAGAAAACATCGCTCTTGAGAGCGAATGACTACACAACCAAAACATCCATGACTCTGGCTATCACTGTTATCATTGCTTCGATACCACCGTTAATTGAATGACCGGCACATTCTTTCAGCCGTCCGTCAAAGGCTAATGGTAACCCCGGTTCTAGATAGAACTCCGCACGTCGTCGCAGCCCGTGCCTAGGACTATCGAATCTGCCCAGAGTACTCGACCATCAACTATTAGTCTTTTGGGACTATCGAATCTGCCCAGCATACTCTTGCTTTGAGTCTGCTAGAACCTTCAATAACGATGAAATCTCAGCCTTCTAGTCATCCTCCTCGACGACTATTCTCATACTAGCTCAAGCGCCTCTCGAGCCAACCATTATCCACAAACTCGAACCATCCCTCGAGTTATCAACGTGCTTGGAATGACCCCGTCTGGATTATACCAAGACTACCTCATATCATGCCTTGCTTCATCTCTATCATAGCAAAGTCCATCTCAACATCATCATCAAATCTGTCCAAATGGGCTTCATCATCCGCCACATATGTCACGAGCAGCTTTTCCTATTCAAGAGCCTTTCCCTTAGCTTTTGAATCATCTTCGACCAACTTGTCCAAATTCAACCATAAATCAACTAATTCATAATAATCAATCAAGACAATCATTAATCCAAGTAATTAAGAATTCAAACATGATCTAAAAGCAATTATAACTAAAATGGCAATCTTGTAAATAAAGAGTCCAAATCTAACAAGCATGAATCATAAGTATTATCCCTACAACTTAATGGATGAACTTGCACAGGTTAACATGTACAAAAACGGATGTCAAATCTTCATAAATAATGGATCCATACCTAGGTTTAAGGAAAATGCATAAAATTACTATCTTTAACACAAAATCAAGCCACCAATCCAAAATACTGCTTTGGATCCGTGTGAGAGATAATCACCACTCACCAAATCACCTAAACACCTCAAAAACAACACACTTCAGATCTAGACAGCGAAGGATCTAGCTTGATCTGCCTAAATTCCGCTTCAAACGATGAAATTCTCCTACAATGGATGTAGATCTTCAATCTAAGCTCTTGGATCTTCGATTTGATCTTCGATTTGGATGGAAGGAAGCACTAGATTAAAGAAGAGATAAGAAGTGAAGAAGCGTAGCACTCGAGCTCTCAAAAGTGGCAGGACTTCGTCGCTTCAAAATCTGGATCCCAAAAAGTGTAGAAGAACCGTGTATTTACAGGCAGAACCATAAGTCGTTCGCCCCCTTAAGTCGCTCGCGACTTAACAAAACCCAACGACCTAAAACTCCCCACGACCTACGACCTAACCATGAAGCTGACCCAACGACTTAATAGCATGCGCGACCTAAAACATGCACGACCTAACTCCTTAGGCCTTCACGCGACTTACAACATAGGCGACCTAACACTTAATCCTAACTGGGACACGACCTAGCGACTTAACAACTCAACGACTTAGCGACTTAAGTAAACACATGGTCTCAACGACCTAACTACAACGCAAGTGCACGACCCAGCGACCTAAGCCTTAAGACTAATGTGCGACTTACGACCTAAACCGTTACGCTACCTAACATAAGTCGCTTACGACCTAACTATACACAGAACCGGTCGTTAACTCGCTCAACCATCCTATCTTTTTAAGTCGCTAACTACTAGGTTGTAAACTCCTTAAGCCGCTCACCTACCTTAAGCCGTTAACTCCTTAAGTCGCTCCACTTCAGTAAGTCGCTCAACCGACCCAGACGACTTAAGCTACTACACGACTTAAGCCCCAACATGTCCTAACTTCCTTAAGTCACCAATCTTTTAAGTCGCTCACATCTGCCACCAACCTCCTTAGGTCGTTCACTTCCCTTAGGTCGCTCCAACCCCCCTATGTCGCTTAGCCAACCTAAGCTATCACGACCTAATCTTAGACGACTAAACTCTGGACGCCTTAACAACACAACAATCTAATGACAACAGTTCTACGATCATTCGATGCATAAAATATGGGTCGTTACATTCTCTCCCCCTTAGGAATTTCGCCCCCGAAATTCCAAACAAACAAGAGCAATCAAATGCTATTCTGCATGCCTACCATCCATAGAAATCAACAAACCATGCATCTAATTCCTAGCCTACTATGCAGAATTCTAAGACTAGAACAAGTTACAATGTCATGAGATGTCACGACACCTCACGGTCATACCTCGAAGAGTTCAAGATGAGCTGCCTTCATCCTCTCTTCCTCCTCCCATGTACAGTCGTTAACATCATCACTCCATTGTACCTTGAGCAATTTGACTACCTTCCTCCTAAGCTGTCTCGTGTCAGTTTCCACAACACGAAGCGGCTTACGAGGTCTCTTATCAACTGAATCAACCTCAAAATCTTCATAGCTATCAGCAGAAACCACTGTATTCGAGTCGTGCACATACTTCCGTAGATGCGACACATGAAAAACATTGTGCACACCGACATCTTTTCTGGTAGTTCCAATTTATAGGCGAGCTTTCCAATTCGCTCAATGATCGGGAATGGTCCAACAAATCTCGGAGTCAATTTCCCTTTCTTCCCGAATCGAATAACATTCTTCAGTGGGGAAATCTTCACAAAAACCCTATCGCCTACGTCGAATTCCAAATCCCTACGACGCTTATCGGCATAACTTTTCTGACGGTCTTGGGCTGCCTTCATTCGTCGCCGATCTCTATGCAATCCGAAGTCTGTTGAATCATTTCTAGCCCAAGTATCAACTTTTCTCCCGTTTCCAACCAACATGTCGGAGAGTTACACGGTCTTCCATACAATGCTTCATACGGCGCCATACCAATGCTGGATTGGTAACTGTTATTATACGAAAATTCCACCAAATGAAGATGATCTTCCTATGATCCTCCGAAGTCCAAAACACAAGCTCTGAGGAGATCTTCCAAAACTCGGTTGACTCTCTCGGTCTGACCATCTGTTTGGGGGTGATAAGCTGTACTCAAACATAACTCGATTCCCAAAACTTCCTGGAAGCTCTTCCAAAATCTACTAGTGAACAATGGGTCTCGATCGCTCACTATACTTTTCGGAATACCATGGAATCGAACTATCCACTTAACATACAGCTCAGCCAACTTCGATGCAGTCCTAGTTGAACGAACAGGAATGAATCTTGCGCTCTTAGTCAAACGATCTACGATGACCCAAATCCCTTCATTTCCTGCTCTGGTTCTATGTAGCCCATCGATAAAATCCATCGATATTTGCTCCCACTTCCATTTAGGAACTTCTAATGGCTGAAGTAATCCACTGGGCTTCTTCTGCTCGGCTTTTACCAACTGGCAGTTCATACACTTGGAAATAAAATTTCCAACATCCTTCTTCATACCTTCCCAGTAATAGGTTCTCTTCATATCCCGGTACATCTTATTTCCACCTGGATGAATTGTCAGCTTCGAGTGATGACTTTCCTTCAGAACTTCATCTCTCAATTCATCTATATCGGGAACAACTAGTCGTCCTTGTTTCCGAAGCCAACCCTCTCGATCGACCTCGAATCCTTTATCCTTCTCTGGGTCCAACCCCGACTCCAAATCACGGATAATCTTGACAAGCTTATTATCTCGCTTTTGGCCCTCACCAATTCTTTCCACAAGAGTAGGTCTTATCGATAAGTTTGCCAACATTTCAGGCAACAATTCACATCTAGGCCTGAAGTCAAATCCAGCCAAATACTTAAGATTCTTCCATTCTGAAAACATGGCCCCCAATCCTGCATGTCTTCGACTTAACGCATCTTCCACTGCGTTACCCTTTCCCGGAGTATCGGCTATACCAAAATCATATGATGCCAAAAACTCTAGCCATCGTTGCTGTCGAAGATTCAAATCCTTTTGGGAGAAAAGATACTTCAACGACTTATGATCTGTAAACAACTCGAATCGAACTCCCAAGAGGTAATGTCTCCACATCTTCAGAGCAAGTACAATCGCTGCCAACTCCAAATCATGAGTCGGATAATTCCTTTCATGCGGCTTTAGTTGTCGACTTGCATACACAACAACTTTATCCTTCTGCATTAGCACTGCTCCAAGTCCAGTACCGCATGCATCGGTGTAAACCACCATCTCATCATTTCCACTTGGAATAGTCAAAACAGAAGCACTTGTTAGTCGCTCTTTCAGGATTCCGAAAGCTTGCTCACACTTAGCATCCCATCTGAATACTTGATTCTTTTTCGTCAATCCTGTTAATGGTGCAGCTACCTTGGAAAAGTCTTTGATAAACCGACGATAGTATCTTGCTAATCCAAGAAAACTTCTCACATCAGATGCATTCTTAGGTCTAACCCATCCTGGATTGCTGCCACCTTGGCGGGATCAACTGCTATTCCACTTCCAGAGATAATATGGCCTAAGAACCTCACTTCTCTCTTCCAGAAGTGACACTTCGAAAACTTAGCCTTCAGCTGATGTTTCCGCAAGGTCTCCAAAACAACACACAAATGCGTCTTGTGCTCTTCTTCAGTTCTGGAATAAATCAGAATATCATCTACGAACACAAGTACGAACTTGTTCAACTGATCCCTGAACACTCTATTCATAAGATCCACAAAATATGCTGGTGCATTGGTCAATTCAAACGGCATTACTAGCCACTCAAAGAAACCAGATGGTGTCCTAAAAGCAGTCTTCGGCACACTATCCTTTGCCACTCTTAATTGGTGAAATCCCATTGCCAAATCCATCTGAGAAAACACCTTGGCTTCGTGAAGCTGATCAAACAAGTCATCTATTCTCGGCAATGGATACTTGTTTTTCTTAGTCACTTTATTCAGTTCACGATAATCCACACACAACCTTAGCGATCCATCTGCTTTGGTTGCAAACACAACTGGTGCACCCCATTCGGACACACTGCGCCGAATGAATCCTTTCTGTAAAAGGCCATCAACTTGCACCTTCAACTCTTTCTGTTCCCTAGGCGCCATCCGCCTAAGAGGCATCACAACAGGTCTGGCTCCTTCAACTAGATCGATGCAAAACTCGATCTCTCTATGCGGCGGTAACCCTTTGACCTCATCAAAGACATCCTCAAATCCATTTGCGATTGGCACCGATGATAGTCCATCCCGTGGAACAACCAGCGAATACATGAAGCTCATGAAGACACCTTCCTCATGCTTACATCGTATCACAACTCTTCGCCCTTCCACATTCTTGACTGTCACCTCCAACCTTTTACAATCAACCTTTGCCGCATACTTCCTAAGCCAGTCCATACCCAAAATAATTCCAAACCCCTCAAAGTTCGGAACAAAACAATCACAAACAAAAGAGCAATCATGACTCGATACAACCAGACCACGGCATATCATACACAAACAATACGAACCCCCAACTGGATTAGTCACAACCAATGGTCTATCAACAATATCCGGTTCCAAACCCAACCGGCGTACAAGTTCATTACAAACAAAAGAATGCGACGCCCTAGTATCAAATAACACTCTAACTGGAACACCACAAATGGAAAGAGTACCTTGTACCACCACACTCTTTCCTTTCTCTTCCGTAGTAGGGGCTTTTGATGATGATGGCACAGCCCCCAAAGCATAAGCTTGTACAACCTGCCTGTCCTTCCTCGGTTCCGGACAATTCTTCTTAATATGCCCCAGCTTGTCACAGTTATGGAACTTCACCGACATCTTTGTATTCTTGCAATCTTTGGAGAAATGGCCCTTCTGCTGACAATTGTAGCAGGTCACTTCGCCCTTCGGCTTCTTCTGGCCATCCTTACCCTTCTGCTGCTGCTGCTTCCTCTTCTTGTTTCCACCTTGCTGTGGTTTAGACTCCTCCTTGGTCACAGCAACAACAGATCCTTCTTTAGGAAACAGATTCTCGTGCCTGAGAGCCTTCTCCACAAGCTTCTCAAATGGATCGTCCAGATGATCCACCAACTGCCTCCCAAGGTAAATGTCCAAGCCTGTCACAAACTTCTCATTCTTCTGATATGGAGATTCAATATACGACCGAGCATACTTGGACAAGGCTTCAAACTCAGAAACATACTCAAGGACTGGTCTTCCTCCTTGCTTGAGCTCCACAAACTTCTTGAACAGAACAAATTTCTGAGCTGTAGAAATAAACTTAGCTTCAAATCTGGCTTGGAATTGCTCCCAAATAATTTCTTCCTCCGGAGTATCAATGGTGATAGAGTTCCACCAGTCAGAAGCTCTCCCTTGAAGCTGTCTTGATGCGAGCTTTCTTTTGGTTGCATACTCAAATCCCAAATCACCAAAGATTCTTCTACAAGCATCTATCCATCTCTGGACTTCAATGGTTGACTCTGTTCCCAAGAAAACCTTTCCTCCAAGAGCAGTATAGTCTTTACACAACTTAACAAAATCCACCGGTTTTGGAGCTTGAACTTGAACTCCAACATCTACTGATGGCCCCGGAGCTGGCATCCTTCTCATGATCGAAGTCATCATAGCCTCGAACATAGCAGCATAATTAGCAGCCCCCTCAGCAGCACGGCCTTCCCTAGCAGCTGGTCTCTCTCTTCGACTCATTCTTAATGTCTAAAAAAAATGATTAGTACACCTTGAGAACAACTGCATAAAGGGTTAAAATACTTCTAAGCTACTATATTATATATAGTAATCATCCATCAAAATTATAATTACGTATCTCATACGTAGTTACGTCAGCGAGCGTTGGCTAAAATCGATTAACCAAAGCTCTGATACCAAATGTGACGACCGCCCATGGCTCCTGCCTTAAACAAGGAAATAGTGCGCTGAAAGGTGTGCCAGGCAGCCATGGATGATCGTCAGGGTAAGGTAAAACAATAAACTCAATCGTATTACTCACAGCGCAGGGATAAAATACAATAGAGAAATATACATAGTGAAGCTTCACAAAATAGAATCTCATCTATATACTTCAAAACAGTTTGATACAAACATCTGAATAGTCAATACATCAAGCCTCACTACATATCACTTAGAGAATCATACAAGCAGTGGATCATCCAGTACATATAGTAAGAAAACAATATGCAAGCCTCCATCTCGTCTTCGTCATCAGCATCGCTGGTTACTAAGAACGGCACCTGTCACCTGCTACCTTGTCTGCCCACCCCAAAACGGATGAACAGCCCAAGGTAATAAGAGTTGAACATAAAAACTTGAGTCAGACAACAGTCTTAGTGAGCGGTAAATTAACTAACAACATACCAAAAGAGCATAAAGGTAAAAGGAATAGGAACCCAACCCTCCCACTCCACCTCTTTCTACAGTGATAGCCCCCAGACACACTAAGAAGAAGTAAACATAGAAAAACAGACATTTAAAGTAAAGCAATTATAACTCGAGTCAAGGTCGGTGTTTTCCAAGTACAAACCCCCAAGGCCTAAACCAAGATCAGATAAGCACCCAGAAAACATCGCTCTTGAGACCGAATGACTACACAACCAAAACATCCAAACATCCATGACTCTGGCTATCACTGTAATCATTGCTTCGATACCACCGTTAATTGAATGACCGGCACATTCTTTCAGCTGTCCGTCAAGGGCTAATGGTAACCCCGGTTCTAGACAGAACTCCGCACGTCGTCGCAGCCCGTGCCTAGGACTATCGAATCTGCCCAGAGTACTCGATCATCAACTATTAGTCTTTTGGGACTATCGAATCTGCCCAGTGTACTCTTGCTTTGAGTCTGCCAGAACCTTCAATAACGATGAAATCTCAGCCTTCTAGTCATCCTCCTCGATGACTATTCTCATACTAGCTCAAGCTCCTCTCGAGCCAACCATTATCCACAAACTCGAACCATCCCTCGAGTTATCAACGTGCTTGGAATGACCCCGTCTGGATTATACCAAGACTACCTCATATCATGCCTTGCTTCATCTCTATCATAGCAAAGTCCATCTCAACATCATCATCAAATCTGTCCATATGGGCTTCATCATCCGCCACATATGTCACGAGCAGCTTTTCCTATTCAAGAGCCTTTCCCTTAGCTTTTGAATCATCTTCGACCAACTTGTCCAAATTCAACCATAAATCAACTAATTCATAATAATCAATCAAGACAATCATTAATCCAAGTAATTAAGAATTCAAACATGATCTAAAAGCAATTATAACTAAAATGGCAATCTTGTAAATAAAGAGTCCAAATCTAACAAGCATGAATCATAAGTATTATCCCTACAACTTAATGGAAGAACTTGCACAGGTTAACATGTACAAAAACGGATGTCAAATCTTCATAAATAATGGATCCATACTTAGGTTTAAGGAAAATGCATAAAATTACTATCTTTAACACAAAATCAAGCCACCAATCCAAAATACTCCTTTGGATCCGTGTGAGAGATAATCACCACTCACCGAATCACCTAAACACCTCAAAAGTAACACACTTCAGATCTAGACAGCGAAGGATCTAGCTTGATCTGCCAAAATTCCACTTCAAACGATGAAATTCTCCTACAATGGATGTAGATCTTCAATCTAAGCTCTTGGATCTTCGATTTGGATGGAAGGAAGCACTAGATTAAAGAAGAGATAAGAAGTGAAGAAGAGTAGCACTCGAACTCTCAAAAGTGGCAGGACTTCGTCGCTTCAAAATCTGGATCCCAAAAAGTGTAGAAGAACCGTGTATTTATAGGCAGAACCATAAGTCGTTCGTCCCCTTAAGTCGCTCGCGACTTAACAAGACCTAAAACTCCCCACGACCTACGACCTAACCATGAAGCCGACCCAACGACTTAATAGCATGTGTGACCTAAAACATGCACGACCTAACTCCTTAGGCCTTCACGCGACTTACAACATAGGCGACCTAACACTTAATCCTAACTGGGACACGACCTAGCGACTTAACAACTCAACGACTTAGCGACTTAAGTAAACACATGGTCTCAACGACCTAACAACAACGCAAGTGCACGACTCAACGACCCAGCGACCTAAGCCTTAACACTAATGCGCGACTTACGACCTAAACCGTTACGCGACCTAACATAAGTCGCTTACGACCTAACTATACACAGAACCGGTCGTTAACTCGCTCAACCATCCTATCTCCTTAAGTCGCTAACTACTAGGTCGTTAACTCCTTAAGCCGTTAACTCCTTAAGTCGCTCCACTTTAGTAAGTCGCTCAACCGACCCAGACGACTTAAGCTACTACATGACTTAAGCCCCAAAATGTCCTAACTTCCTTAAGTCGCCAATCTTTTAAGTCGCTCACATCTGCCACCAACCTCCTTAGGTCGTTCACTTCCCTTAGGTCGCTCCAACCCCCCTATGTCGCTTAGCCGACCTAAGCTATCACGACCTAATCTTAGACGACTTAACTCTAGACGGCTTAACAACGCAACAATCTAATGACAACAGTTCTACGATCCTTCGATGCATAAAATATGGGTCGTTACATACCAAGGCCAACAGTTAAGTAGAAGTGAATTGATGACTGGTCACCGATATGATCCTGATATGGATATAAGAATCTTTGATGCTTCCATTAAATTTTTCACTAGTTAAATAGAAGAAAAAGTATGGGAATCAAACATACCTGCTGATTGCAATTTGAAATATTTGAAGGAAGCCTTCTCACTTTAATTGGCCCTCTCTATATATATTTTTTGCAATTGTGTGACGACCCATAATTTCGCTACTTCGAAAATGAGAGATTTTGTTTGTTTCAAATGTAGAAAGGTTTAAAAACTAAATAAACAAGTTATATATAATAGATAATAATAGAGAAATTATTTATTCTCATAGTTAATTAAAAAGTATAAATTTGGATTTTAGAACAAATCAATAAAAGTAAGTTTTGTTAAAAATAAATAAATGCTTAAATAAATAGGTTTAAATATTTATTTAAAAAGATAAATCTTATTGAAAACATCTAATAAACATAATAAAAGTATATTAAAATACTTATAAGTATGTTAATAATCATTTTACCAAAATAACCAAATTTTGTCGCATTTTGTCAGTTTTACAAACACCGTAAAATTAAAGATTTTGATATTATTTAAATATGATTTTAAAATATAAAGAGACATGTTCTAATTTATTTAAAGAAGTAAAAAGTTCATTTTTATATTTGGTTTACATAAATAAATAGTTTAACTAAAACGTCAAAACATGGTCGTAAAACATTTTGTCAAAAAACGGCGTTAAGTTGTCGCAACGTCGTCGCATCTTTATTTTCTTATATAGGAATATATATTCAAATAGTATAAACATTAATTAATTCATCAATCAAGTTTACTTTTACTAAACAAGGTTTAGAAACTTCTAGAAAACAATTAAGAAAAAGTAAGCACAAAACGACAAAAAATGATATTTCAAAGCAAAATGTAAAACATCAAATCAAAGAAACATAATTAGTACTTACTTTACTTAATATCTAAGTGAAAATGACACAAAGTAATGATTTGAAATGTAATGTTAAGTGTTGAAAAAAATAAGATTACTTTAGAAGTAAGTAATGTTATTTTGGTAATTTGGTAAAGGGATATTTTGGTAATTTACCACTTCATTTCTTTTTCTATAAATACTAATCACTTTCTCACTTTTTGCACACTTTTCATTCTTCTTCTTCTTCCTTTTTCAAGCTTTTCTCTACCTCTTTAATGACTTCTTCTTCTCTTCCAAATGCTTACTAACTTTTTCAAAACCATATCAAATCAACTTCAAACACCACCAAACTTTGCCAAAAACCTTAGAATACCATATAAACATAGTTTAGCATCTAAGAAGTGAAGAAATGATGGAGGAAGGCAAGGAATAGGGCATGGTCGAACCTATGGAGGAAGAGGAGCAAGTCGTGAAGCTCCGAAGCAAGAAAAAGAGAAGGAAGTGCTACCGATTTCATTCCAAGGAGGTAGGAGCAAATTCAAGGTGCTACGGAAGCTCTACCGGATTTTCGGGAGTTTGTTAGCATAAAACAAAAGAAATGGAGTAGAAGTTGATTAGTTGAAGTTTAAGTGAAGTGTTGTTAGAAAGAATGTTGTAGGAAGTTAATCTTTTGGTAAAAGGTGAGTACTCATATTTACTAATAAATCCATAAATTATTTTAAGTATAATGATTTGAAAGTTTAAATATGTTGAATGAATGTTTGATAACTTGGTTACAAATTGGTTGATTATGTGGTTGATATCCTGTTTGATAAATGATAAGAGAAATGATTAGTAATTAACCATACTTAATTAAATGAGAATTAAATCCATATAAATGTGTGTATGGAAATTATTTAGCCTCTTAATGATTTTAAATAAGTTAAAAGAGTTTAAATATGGTTTAAAACAAATTTGAAGTGTTTCGAACAAGTTTCGAAGCAATTCACAAAATTCGTCAAATTCGAGCTCGTCGCGAAGCGGTAGTTCGTAAATTTCAAACCTTAACTTTAAATTGACGTAGAGAATGATTTATAAGTCAGATTTCTTCGAAATAAAAATTATTTGGTCCACAATGATAATAGTTTTCCAATGAAGAAAGAAAATCAAGATTTCATCAAGTAGGTTTTGAAATATATCCAAAACAATTTTTCAAAAACATCGCGGTTTTGCAGTTCGGAATCCAAAATGGGATATCTTTATAAATGATATTTATAAATGATTAAAAATATGAAATAAATTTGATAAATCTATTAAAATAGTTTAAAAGAGATTTGGAATGGAAAATATGAATTTTCAAATATTAAAAAGTTGTTTAAATCAAATAAGCTTATATAGCACTTTCCGTAGTACTTTTATGCCGCGAATTCTATAACCTTTTGAATATGAGTTTAAACTTAACAGTTATTTTCTAAATCTTTTGTGAATGTTTTTATAATTAAGTAATGTAAAGATGATGTGGAAGCTTTAATAAGAGTTTGAATAAATTTTTAAGATGAATTTTTTGTAACACTTAAACAAAAAGTGAAGAAGATTGAATATAATAACAGAGTATGTGGAAACGATTAGTACATTTATCCCGCCTATGAGATCTGGGAAGATAAAATAAGGTTTTTAACTAAGGTTGGGGATGGAGCAACCAGTGCCCTGAACTTACCTGGCCTATGTTTTCTCTTCTTAGGCGAGGGGTGGAACAGATCGAAAGGAAAGTCTGAATGCTCTAAAAGATCATATTTAAGTTTTTCCAAGTTAAAAGACAAAGATATTCATGATGTAGGATTACTTGCCATTAGTCCTTGGAGGTGAAACTTGTCATTAATCCCTAGAGGTGAAACTTGACATTAGTCATTGGAGGTGAAACTTGCCGTTAGTCCCTGGAGGTGAAATTTACCATATTTAAGATGGCAATAGTGCTCTATTATGAAAATATTCGTTTTGCAAGAATATGATTTAAAGTTAAGAAAGAAAATATTTGATTTAAATTTAATTAATGATTTGGGAATATTTTCCCTAAGTTAAAAGTTATAACTTGAATATAAGAAATTTTTGAATAAGATTTAAAGAATGATTTGGAAAGGTTTTCCTAAGCAAAAAAGCAAATGATTTGGAATTATTACAGGATTTAAGAAAGGTTTAAATAAAACAAATGATTTGATTAATGAAGCTTAATGATTCCATATAAATTTGAAAAGAAAATGGAATAAATTGAAAAGAACATATCTAAGAAAGATATTTGATTTGATAAAAAATGAAATAATTGATTGATGATTGATATCCATGTATGAACTTAAAATCTTTTAAATCGATGATTGGCTTCAAAGGAACCGGAGTCAGATTTGGATGATTTCTATCCGAAAACCTCTTCGAACCAATGTATATGTTCGAAAGTGAAGACATGTTGAAGATGATGATTATTGAAGATCGTGGATCTTCATAGCATGAGGACTGCTTATTGAACATGCTCTGGGTAGCTCCCATTATAGAGTTATTTATAGCGGCGGTCTCCTCGTGATGGAGATTTTTCGGATTGCAGGGGCTTCTCGCCTAGTAATGGCCGAGGAAAGTGCCTTCGGTTTCGTTCAGTCCTAGAACAAACTTGTATGGACGAATGTCCGACATTGCATTTCTGAGACACAATGTTTGTCTTTTACTAATGTACATCAGTGGTGGCGATGAAGCCAACTTCTCTTAGCTTAACACCCTCCTTGAGACGTACGAGCTCAAGGGTTGTATTTTTATGGAAGGCAAATAGTGATCAAAGGAATGGAAGTGTGGCATTCAAAGTAGAACTTGTTGTGATCAAAGCATGATTTTGTATGAAAAACATGGCTTTGAAGAAATTGAGCGTAGCCTCGCGAGCCTCACACCCCGGTTTTGATGGGATTTTATGTGGTCAGATGTATGCTCGCATTTCGGATAGTAGTGATTTGAGTTATCAGATGTTCTGAGCCCTAGGTACCAGATTACATCTGGGCCTCATGGCAGGGATGCGCGAAGTCCGAGCCCTTGGATGTTATTCGCAGATTGCATCCACTTTTAGCCATTTATGTTGTTGTATAACGACGTGTGAGTCATGGACGTAAGCCGTGGATACAGATTGATCTTTCCACTAGTTTCCTATCATGTTGGAAATCCAAACCCAATGCGATATTTACGGTTTTGAATGTATTCCCAAAATAGCTGTAATGACTTGCAAACATTTCAGCTCCCCCTTTTTGGTATTATATATTCCGTTCATTATATTTCGTTGACCCAGTTCGGATATATTCGTTAGACTTAGTCCAGATATTTATACCTTTTTTGAATAAGTTTATTTGAAAAGTGTTTTCAAAAGAATGTCATTAGAAATAATATCAAACGTTTTGATATATAAAAGTGTTTTGGTTATCATAAGTTAAAAACCCGTATGTGTTTATGTGTGGTCGTGGTCTTATGAGATACCCTTCTTTTCAAAGGTTTTAATAACATAGTCATTTTAAATTTCGAGTATCTCATGCTGGTTTATCAAGCCTGATCCAAGTATTTTTAATACTCGGGTCGATCCGAGTAGTTTCAGGTTGAGGTTGAAGACGGTTGGAGTTTCCAGAGGATAGCTGGAGATCTTTATCATCGTATGGACGTATTCTATTATCCGCTGTGCTTTGTTAGTTTTAGTTTGATGTTTGTCAGTAATTCTAAGGACATGTGTTTATAACTGTCCAAGATGAATTGAGGTTAGACTCTGATATTTTATTTAAAATTTTTCGCTGTAAAGATTATTATTGAAATAATATATATTATTCCATTCGTATGAGATTCTATTCTGTCTTTATTTTCTTTCTACCCTTAATGATCCGCTTATTCGTGCAATTTAAGTTGGACATGTGTGGTTTATTGTCGATTCAAACGGTATGGAAAAATGGGACGTTACAAATTGAAACTACATCGACATTGTCATTTCTCTCGCTTTCCATATTAACTTCAACATTTACTTCTTGTTGCATTGTATTGTTTTTTACTGCTTGTGGATTGTTTTGATTTGAACATCATTATTGTCATCATTCTGACTATTGTTCTTCACAATGGGCCTCTTTCTTTTTGGATTTCTACCCATTTTCTATAAATTAAAATGAAACTTTGAACGACATTATTTACCCAAAACTATCTTCCGTACCTAAGCCGGATGAATATTAAAACAACCACCAATATTTATGATATATATAGCAATACCATGCCTTATACATTTCAGAGCTGTTTTCCCTAATTTGCAGAAGCGCATCAAATAAATATCATCAGTTTATTTGAGCAGTTTGCACCATTTGTAAACTGAGCTTATCCTCAGTTTATATAAATTAAGCAAATATATGCTTAGTTTTTAAAAACTACACAGTTCTCTCAATTTATAAACTGAAATATATGCTTAGTTTTAAAACACTGAGCAGTTGCTTAGTTTATAAACCGAGCTTATGCTCAGTTCATATATACTGACAATATATATGTTGTCAATATGGACATAACTAGTCCACAATTTTTGTCATAGTGTCAATATGGACATCTAAAGAATTATTTCTACTTTAACGATATCTTTGCAAACAATGATGAAAAATCTAGAAACTAAACAGTAGTATTAACTACGATATGTACAACTTTATGCAAACTTAGGAGACCAATTGATTTTAGTGGATGACATCACAACCCCCATAAGCCTTCAGAGAAAATGCAATTACGTCAAGTTTCTAATCAAGTTAAAAATATCTAATCATATCATAAATTAGTGAAGAGCCAACAAAAATTGCATAGGATATTGACACCAAAAACAACTATACTGTCATATGGCCATTCTTTTCAGTACTATCTACCTTGACAAATCCATACTAAATTTTTGTAGTTGAGTTGACTTAGTTAGCTTTTACCATAAAATAAACTATTAATATTAAAAGCAACAACCTAACATAAGTATAAATCAATTTTTTAACATAAGCATTTCAAACTTCTACATAATAAGTCAAGAATACAAAATTAGGAAAAAACCAATCGGCTACAACTTACTCTGAAATTTCAAGGCCAAGGGCTGCCGACGATGATGGCTACCAATTCGTGTCCACTGACTACGGTACCAACTAGGGTGATTGCTTCCACTAACGAGCTAGGACTGCAATGGGGACAAGCGATGACTGCAATGGGGACAAGGACAAGAGGATGAGCCTTCAAGAGGAATAACTGCGATAGGGCCAATCGACTGCAGTGGGAAGGAAAAATTATTTTTTGAAGGATGGAATTAATTTGAATGGGGAAATTGAAATTTTAGGGATGTTTTAGTTTAATCGGAATCATAGAACTGGAGGGAACAAAATGGATTTACCGCCTTTAGTTTCACACATCATGCACGATGCTAGGTTAAAGCAAATATACCATCAACTTATATTTTTTTTAAAACCCAGTTAAAAACGTTGTACCCATTTTCTAAGAAAATAAACATTTCTTATAGTGAGGTTTAGAGGAACCCATGAATTAATTAAGTTAATTGGCAGGGGCCAATAAGTTCATAGTACACCCATGAAAACTATGAAATCGAACAGGGAGTCCATATATGATATAAAGGTTATTATTAAGCCCATGAAAACTAATAGGTTAATAGTGACCCTGGAAATTATAAAGATGACAGGGAGTCAAATTAGACAGAGGATCAGAAATTCAGCATGTTTTAACATGTTTGCATATCATCATAATATTTTTAAATGACTATGTTTTAACCATTATGGATGCAGGAGCATAGTATAAGGTTTTATAATGGTTTTAGGATATTAGTAAGGAGAAAACCATTCTGTTAAGCGATGTTGTCTCACTATATGTCTAAATGATTTGAGATGGTAGATTATTATTTATACCAGAATTTATGTCTGACTTGAAGTTTATGTTTTCCCCCTAAACTCTCGGGTACTCAATAGTTTTTGAGTAGTTTGAGAGTTGAAGTTTAAAAGTACCTCATTAGATAAATAAAGCTTATGAAGACGTTCAAGAGGCATGATAGCTATATAGAGTTTTATTTTATTTTATTCCACTGTGTTGTTTGTAATAGCAAAGTTGTTATATTGCTCGTATATTCTCTGATCATCCGACATATCGCTCTAGGCATATGTTGTAATTTATATTTTCTCTGAAAGTGGTTTACGATGTTAGGATTATGTAATGAATTGGAAGTGTTTGGAAATGAATGTGATTTTGTTTGATGTCTAAATTTTTTCCATATTTATGTGTTTTTCTGTATCAATGAATCTAACATCGCCGTATTTATTTGCTGAAGATTAATAACTATGTATGACTGCAACATCCATAGCCATTAGTTTTGGGCCTCCAAGTAGGAGAATGTTACACAATATTTTCTTATATGTGACCCTGTCATAAGTATTAAAGTCATACATATTTGAAGGAGCATTCAAACTTTAATTTTTTGCATATATATTACACAATTTACAAGTCACTAAAATCCCCCAAATTGATTAGGGTTTAAGAGAATTTGATTACAAGAAATGATTTGGGAAAAGAAAACTTGGTCAAAATATGACATCTAGGGTCTTATTTATTGATGCGAGTCCGGGCCCTTCCGCCTCGATGGTGTCGTCATTCTTCATGTCGATAATGTCGAAAGGAGCTTGGCATAGGTGTTAAAGTGGCTTTGTGCATCTTATATAATGCTTATGCCATGCTTGAAACGACCCCTTCATCACTCTTGGTAACAAAGTCTTTGTGGATGTTTGCTTAATACCATATCAATACCGCTTTTTTGAATGCTTTCAATTTTGCTAAAAGGGAGTTGATGTGGTATTGTGCTACTAGAAAGCAGGTGAAGGCATGATGAATCCATTCCTCATTCTTGAGCTTTATTGTGACTATGGAATGGTACTTATTTGAATAGATGTGGAAGAGTTTGAAGGAGCGATACTTGTGGAAGGCGGTAGCATGTAGAGGGAAAATGTACAAGAGGTGGAAAGTACGCCTAAGGAGGATGCTACACTGGTGGATGGAGCAAAGTTAACGACAGGGGATACGTTGTTGGATGGAATCTCATATTGAAGCGATGCCTGGGGTAGAGAAACACTTGTGGTAGGAAGAAGATTGTGGTAGAATAACACTTTTGGCAGGAAGAACTTCGATGAAAAGGGGTAACAGTTGTGGCAAGACGACTCATGTGGAGGGATAAGGCTTATGAATGGATGATACTGGCAGAGCCAATCCTTGCAGAAGGAAAGCATTAGAGGAACCAAATTTTGCGAAAAAACTTTATTTGCGGTGGCGTTAATATTCCTTCTTCGTTGATGGCATAACACTTCCCTTCTCCACTCTTTGGCTTCGATGGGACTGAGTTGTTTTTTGTAGTAACATTTTCCCCTCTAGCGAAGGGAAATACTTGACTTTTCAAGTCAATCATTTTGACACCAATTCATTCTTTCCTGTTAGTATCACCTCGTTGATCTGAACCCTTCATTTGAATATGAGCTGATGGTTCTCCTTCCACGTGCTTTTCCTATAAATACCGACCCCTTTTTTTCTTCCGTTTTTATCTACAATTAAAAACTCTAGCAAGAATCAAATTCTTTATTTCAATTTCAAGTTGTTAGATAGAAAAACTTTAGATTTAAGGTAAGATTCTTATTGCCTCAAATCTTAAGATAATTTTCACAAATAATTGTCGAATTTGTGTTTCTAGGGTTTGGTATTGATTTCACTGTTTTGAAATTTGGTTTTGATTTGAATTAGTCGATTACAATGTTTAATCTTACTTATGAGTCTTCATTTGCCAATTTAAATTGATTTAATTTAGTTTGTAACAATAATCTGCTTAGGAAAATGCGTTCATTGATTTGGAGTTTCTTATTGATATGGGATATGGGTTCAAACCCAAATCTGCAATATTTAAATGCGCACTAGCTACAGAAATTATAGTAATTAATTAATGTATTAAGGCATAATAGGGGTTTTGAGCTTTCTATAAATCTACCACGTCGTTAATTCAATTTGGAGAAGATGATTTTCTCCGAAACTGTCGGTACTGTCAATTGTCCCTTCGACTTAGCTGAAACACTAGCAAATAAAAGAAATGTGAAGCCATTTACACTGTTTGTTATAGACACTGTTGGCATGTTGTAATGGCCCTCCAACAATGTCGGAGCCAACTTATTTTCGGCTTTTCAGCCTGGTTGAAATGTAGCGTTCTGTCATTGTTTACTTTAAGTAGTTATAATGTGAATGGTTTCATTTTTATTGAACGTGGGACTTAATGACTTCGACATCGTCAAAGGGGAAACCAAAAGACTGCAATGGAAATCATGAGCTGTTGTAAGCAGCTTCAACACTGTTGAAGGGCAGAGCCAATTAGTTTTAATACTGTCGAAGGCCGAGTCTAAAGGACCGCGGCATGAACCTTAAGCAGTTTTAATTAGTTTCGATACCATCGAAAGGCTATGATACTTGATAATGTTAACTTTTTACATTTATTTTTTCTTAACTTATTTGGTTTGACCCTCAAGACTTATTTTTCCTAAGTATTTTCACTTGTTTTGCTATAGTGTGTTACTTAAATAATTCAAACTTCATTTTGCATGCACCACACATTTTAAATAAAGAGTTTAGTTGTTTTCTAAGTATGTATTTATATCACCTAGCGAAATTATGGGTAACAAGCGAATTGGTAAGAAACCTACAAGGGAGGCTAGCCAAGAGCTCTAGCCATCTCCTTCTGACAGTAAAAAAGAAGAAGTTGTTTCCAAATACTCATATATCTCTTCCTAAGCTTAAGTGGATGCTATCCTTAAGGACTTTGGAATTACTGGCATCAAAGCCATTCCTTCTAATCCTACAAACACAATATAAAACCCAGCAGATGGTTATTTTGCTTATACTGCACTTCATATATGGCATACTGGCCTCCTACCATTCCCGGACTTTATAGCAACGTTTCAAAGGCGTCTCAATATTGCTCCTATCCAGCGGTCACCAAATGTGTATACAGGCTTCACTTGTCTGGAGCTCATGGCCTTAGAATTTAGAATCCCTTCTTTAAATGATGATGTTCTTCATCACCTGGACCATCTTGCTAAAGTCAATGACTCATCAAATTATCAAATATTTCAGGTTAATCCACATCCCAATCTAGTCTCAGATGGTGTAAAAAATTTCAAAGTTTGAGAAAAGAAATTTTTCTATGTAAGTGTTTCCTTAGCATCAAGGGAGACTTTTCTTCTCGTAGTAAGCATTTTATTCCCCTTACACCTGTTATTTTTTTGTCTTTTACTAATGAGCATTACTTTCCCAGATCATTCCCCTATGAACCTTAATGAAGTAGATCAGAAACCGTAGCCTTGATGACTGTCGCTGCTAAAGTAATCAGAAATAGGCTTACATTGCTGACGTCGAGTAAGCTCTGGAAACATTCCATTATTCCGGTTTGTCCAAAGATCCTTCGAAAACCTCCCTTAAACCAGCACAACCCTAAGAGCAAAAGCTCTTTTGTAGCGGGAGATTCCACGACCTTCGCATCTACCTTCCTCATCCAACGGGATATATTTGGTGAGATTTCGTCGCATTCTTTTATTACTGACTACAACATTAAATCATGGGTCATTTTCTTGGTTTAGGTTCTTCTGTCTGAACAGCTATTATCACAAAAGAAGAAACGATCACCATTGTCTCTATGGGAAAAAAATTATTACCATCGCTCCCTCCGTCGAGCTAGAAAAAGACAACCAAGCCTCTTAATCAAGACATCCAAGGTCTCTGCTTTTAAAGCTGTAATTTCTAAGTTTAAATCTCAGACTAAGAGAAAACTTGAAGAAAAAGCCGTTATCGGTGCCGCATCCAATAAGAAGCCCAAAAATGATGAAGTTCAAACCTCCACAATTCCAGGGGAGGAAGAAGTCACCAATCTTGATCAAACCTCGGAAGATTCCAACATTAACGCTAATGCACATGAGTCACATCCTAACTCTCTAGATCTTGAAGCTCAATAGGCAACTGTGGTGGCCCCCTTAAGAGGTTGTCCACCGGCTCATATTACCATTCCAAGTGGTCCTGAAAGGCTTAACCAAATCTATAATGATCTTGGCTTCTTTAATTCTTCAAAAGGTCAGATCTCTCTTGGGCCTTCATCGTCTATTCCTCCCAATAAATTCAATGACCTTCTTCAGTGGATTATTCGATCCTCATCATATGCTACTTTCCAACCACTATCACCTTTAACCTCTATGGATTGTCATCGAAGCGCTCTTGTCAGACAAAAATTGTTGGTATGTCTCTTCCCTGTTTTATTACCTTAGATCCTTGATTTTACACATAGCCTTCTAACTTAAATTTATGCTACTTATCTCAAGTTACCAAAAATTTGTTTTCTTTACAAGAAAGCACTTTCGGTGCCTCTAGTAAAGCATCAAAGCTTAAAGAGGAGATTTCTTCATTGAAAAATTAGATTACCAATCTCTCTACTGCTAAGGATCAGGCGGAGTGTGAAAATGAAATGTTAAGTGCCTCTTTGAAAGAAGTTGAGTCCAAAATCACTAAGAAGAGAGGTGATAACCAAATCTCAGATGATAGAATCATTGTGCTTGAGATAACACTTAAAGAGGCTGAAGAAGAGAAGACCAAGCTTATTGCCAAATGCACCTCACTTGAGAAGAGTTCCACTTCACTCGAGAAGATACCGGAGAAGAAAAATAATCCTTTTATCAAGGCAACAGACATTATAAAAGTGCCAAACAAAAAGTCTCTCACTTTCTTGGCGGACCTCTTGATAAGATTATCATACATTCTTATGAAGATTCACTTCTCATTGCTTACACCAACAATGCAGACAAGTGTCTAGATTTTGGTTTCCTTCTCTAGATCCTGAGTTGAATGATAGATATACAGCTAAATTCAAAAGAATGGAACAAGGGTCTGTAGTACCCGAAAAAAGAGGGAATAGACGTGGCCAAATTATTAGCATTTGACGATTCTCCAGTAGATAAGGAGGCTGATTTAGATAAAGAGGAAAAAGAGAATGACGTTGATGATGATAATTTAAAGGGCAATGATGAGGACAATGTTTACAACATTGGTGGCCATAATGATGGCTATAGAGGTGGTGGAGACAGTCCTTCTGGGCCATCGGAAGATAAGGATAGATTGGGAGATGCTAATCCTGAATCATGTACAAGATATGAGGGAAACTAAGACTGCTGATGTTCCCAAGATAACCCTCCTAGGAAAGATAATGTTTCTCAAGGTGAAAGACCCAAAGATAAAGGGAAAGCACGATCGTCTTCAGCTCCAGTTTCTCAAACATGGGTTTATTTGTTTAGATGTCTTAAGCTATTGAATGATTCTTAGTTATGTCATTGACCATTTTAGACTAGGAGGAGAACAAAAGACTATTATGATGTAATACTTGAGAAGAGATATGTATAAGTAGATCACTTGAACAAGGAGTTTAACAGATAGATAAAAGAGCATAATAAGCTATCAGAACAATACCAAAATCTTCTCAAAAAGACTTCAAAGCTAAATGACCTTAAGGACGAAGAGATTGCCCCCCGATTGAAGAAATTGCATTTTCATCGAGATGAGCTCATAAAGGAAATAATGAATTAGAAACACTCTTTTGGTTGCTGATTGAAGATAGAGACATTTTAGCGGAATTTTTATACAAGGCCTACTACAGAGAGAAAATATTAACGTTTCGTATTTAGGTGATTAAAGTGGAGCCTTACTCACGCATTTCCACAAGAGTATTTAGGTGAGTTCAAATCCGATCCCGCCTAGGGAGTGATGAAATCTTGCGAGAGTACACTCTAATCCTCACTTGGTACGTCTTGAAAAATTTAAGTACAACAAGAATGTATTTTTTTAGAGTTCTTTAAAAGATCTATTTTTTATAAACCATAATAAGTTTGCGATATGGAATTGATTTTGCTCATGAATTATTCTATTTTAGCTTTCTTATTCTTAGTTTTAATTCATTATGTGATATAGAACAAACCCTCTCGAGCAGCCTAGTTTCCAAGGATATTTTGAATAAATATGTCATGTTAAGGAGAGATTTTTTGAAAAATCCTCACTCCTCAAAGCATCAAAGTTGGCAAGATACTATTTTTTTAGAGATTTACATGTGATACTCTTGATTTCACTTTGAATTTTTAGATGAAGAAAAGGAGAAGTTACTTGGGGAAATTCGAACTTATCATACATAATTGATATGCGGTCGCACAGTCCTCCAAATGGGTAATATGACTATAGGAGATTTACCCTTGTTTGTACTCCAAAAGTAATTAAGGATCCTTTTGAGGCGTCACTCACTTTGTCGGCTAAATCTTTTGGAAAGGTTAAAAATGCCGTTCTAAAACTTTGAATGCTATAAAATAAGATATAGTTGTGATTATGACCTATCTTTGGTAGGAGAGTGATGTAATTTTAACTTTGCTCATTCTTAAGCTGTAACCCTTGTTGCCATAAAAAAAGAAATAGTTTTTCACATGTTAATTCTTGTCTTCGCTTACTTTGATAGGAAAAATAATTAACAGTCATGTATTGACTCTCACTCTCAACTGATTGATTTTAAGAATAGGTTGTTTGCTGATTTCAAACAAAGGAGTTCTTCTAAAGATGCCTATGCTATCAAATTTGTAGATAATCCAGAAGCGCTGGAATGGCATAGGAAGTTTCTATTTCAAAGAGTGATTATTTGAGTTTTAGTAAACAAATCACTGGCTTGGAAACAAAATCCAAGAAAAAAGATGAAATAATTAAGTCTTAAAATGCCAAGTAATGTCTAGTCCTTCAATTGATTTTGACAATGAGATGATAAAGCTTTATTAATGAATAAACAATCTAGAAAAAGATCTATCAAATAGTCAAGCTTATTGTAAATCTTTAGAACTTTTTGTTAGGGAGAGCATTTTGAATCTTAACTCCCATGTTGCTCCTGCCACTCCTAATGTAGGAAGGACAACAAGATCTCGCTAGCTCTAAATTCAAGAATTTACTTCTATGATAAACCCTCCTCCGAGTTTGAATGAAAAAGTAGTTGGTGAATGGTGTAGGAAGGTTAAACTTAAAATCATGCAACACATGAATAAGCAATGGGAAGAAAAGACGTCTCAACACTTCAAGAATTATGAAGGCATGGTTCAAAAGCTCGAGCGCGAAATATTTCCTTAAAAAGAAAATTCCCGAGTTAGTAAGTCAAAAAAAGACCGTTAAGAGATCCAATAAAGCTTACAAATGTACCTTGAAGACCTGCATTGAGTTTATTGATGATGTTGACACACTTAGGAAAAAGGAGAAGAAGCTTAATGGAGTTCTCTATGATGCTATTTGTCATATTGTTGATCCCTTAATTTCCAAGAATTTAGATGAGATAATAAGGGATCATTGAGCTACAAAATTATTTTGATCTTTCTGTACATGTATCTTGAAACACTATACAACATATTTTGTAAATGATTTTGTAAATTGAATGGAAATTACCTCATTTGTATTCCTGAACCAAATTCTGGTTGTTCTTCTTAAACCTGCTCTTTAGCAGTTCTATTTAATGACTGAATTTTTCATGTTTGTTTTTAGTAATAAATTCAGCAATATTTACTTAGCTAAGGGCATTCTCTAGAGACCTCATTTAGTAGAATCATCATCATCTAAAAATAATGGGAGAAGAATAGAAATATATATCTTCTAATAATAAGAGAAGTCCAGAAATCATCACCTAGAAATAATAGAGGAAGACAAGAAATCCACATCTGGTAATAATGAGAGAAGTCCAGAAAGCATCATCTAGAAATAAAAAGAGGAAGACCAGAATCTACATCTAGTAATAATAAGAGAAGTCCAGAAATCATCATCTGGAAATAATAGAATAAACCTTTCATCTCGTTCCACCCTTCGGGCTTTGAATATTTGATTTCTTTATTTTGCACCTATCTCCGAGATTTGACATCTCAATCCTATGACTCGTGCCGCCTTCTGGCGTTGGATATTTTAATCCTTCATTCTGTGTTGCTCCTCAGGCTTTGATTAATGCCACTCTTTGGGTTCAGGATATTGTTATTCCTTTGATTTGACCCCTTACCACCATCTGAGGTGATGCATCAAGTCGTCCGCTACGTTTGGTTAGCTTTTATCAAGCAGGACCAAAGACTTACCTGACCTCCCTTTAGGAGGTGCTTAAAACAGGCCTTATAAGTGGGAATGAAGGCTAGTTTGATGCTTTAACCTAGCTGTCTTAGGCGGGGACTAAAGGCTTACTCTGTCCTCTCTTTACGAGGTGCTTTAGACAGGCCGTATAGGTGGGAATGAAGGCTAGTCGGTGCTTTGACCCTGCTGTTTTAGGTGGGGACTAAAGGCTTACTCTATCCTCCCTCTAGGAGGTGCCTTGACTTGGCCATGTAGGCACGATCAAGGGCTTGCAAATGCTTTAGGCTGGCCATTTCTAACGCAGCTAAAGGCTTACTCTGACGTCTCTCTAGGAGGCGCTTTGATTTGGCTATCTTGACACAATCAAAGGCTTTTGTAACACACCATACTTTTATAATATTATTTAGGATATTTAATTAGCTAAATAAAATAAAATAATGTAAAGATCAATGGATTGAGATTTGATTAAACTAATGGTAGTCGTGCCTTGTTAATGTGAAAATTAAAATGAGATAACATAAACAAATGTGTTAGGAAATAAGGAGGGGCAATATGAGAAATTGGAGAGGCTTATACCCTAAACTGTTAGGAAATGAAACTCACGTTCATTTCATTTTACCATACTAAAAACATCCAAGGCCGGCTACCATTATTGTTATCGAGAGGAAGATAAAGCTAGGATTCAAGAGAAGGAAGATAATCAATTAGTTTAACATCAAATCTCCCATCTTTTAATATCAAAGCTAAGGTGAATAATTACTACATTCCATTTTCTTGTCGTTTTCGGTTTTAAGATTAGATCTGAAATGTTTTTGCAAATATATGTCATGTTTTGATGATTGAAGTAATATATATGTTTGTTGGTGAATTATGCATGTTCATATTAATATTTAAATAATGTTTGATATGAAAACCCTATTAAATAATATCTAAATACTTTGAAATTTAAAATATAGGTCAGAAACAATATTTTATAGATAGGTTCCAATTTTCATAATTTTTTGAATTTATGTGCATTTTATATTAATTTTCTAGCGAAGAAATCAATTTATTAGGTTATAAATTATTTATAGCTAAAATAATAAATATTTGGATTTGAAATTTTTATATGTTGGAAAACATATTAAAATAAATTTTCTGTGATTTTTTTATATTTTTCCTAAGTGATTTTTTGAATATATAAAATTATTTAAGGTATGAAATTTAATTGTTTTATATATTTAATTAAGATGAAGGGGCATTTTATAAAAAAAATTATTATTTAATTCTGAAATTAGTGGCAGCAATTTTGTGAAAATGTTTATTAACCAATGAGAATTCGACAAAAAAAGGCAAGTTAGTTGAAAAGTTATCCTTTTAAGTTAAAAACAAGAAAATCATGCTTTTAGCATGTTTCAACCATTTTGGCATCGAACCTTCCGGTACAGACCTTTCTACAAAGTCATAAGGTTATAGCCCTCGACAAGGTCAAACCAAAGCATATAGTATCAGTTACTTGATACGTAATGAATTGGATAAGGTCGAAGGGTACTTAGTAGAAAGGTTAGTTGCCAAAGAGGTTGGAATATATTTGTTTTATAAAGCATAAGAGTCGCCTACTTTGTTTTCGAATAAGACCTTTCGACTTGGTTATTTTCAATCAGGTCATTTATTTATAATGAAGATTTTAAACCTTCGATAAAGTCAAAAGGTTACTGCCACTTTACTGTCTTGTTTTGAACCTTCCGACAAAGTCGAAAGGTTTACCTGTTTTAGAAATCAGCCGTTTCTCCATGCTTTCAAAAGAAAGCTTTCGACTTAGATGATTTACCCCTGTTTTATAATTGAAGTTTAACCTAAAGCATTCGTAGTAGATCTTTCAATGAAGTCGAAAGGTTGCCTCCAATGTAGTCGAAAGGTTTTTAAAGAAGGCTTTTCACATGTTTTAAATTGAACCCAGTAAGCCATCGAAAGGTTTATGTTTTAAAAGGTTGAATGATTTTGAAAGGTTTTAGTTCAATGGTTTCGAAAGGTTTTAGTTCAATAGTTTTGAAAGGTTTAGTGCAATGGTTTCGATAGGTTTGAGTTCAATGATTTTGAAAGGCTTGCTTTGAGTACTTTCAGAAGGTATAAATGGATTTTTAACCTTCTAAAGTTTTTTTTAAGACAATGTTTTGAGTTGATTTTAAAGTAGGATGTCTAAAGTTCTATTACTTTCAAAATGAATGATTTCAGTAGCTTCGAACGGTTTGATGATTGGTTTCGGAAGGTAAGGTTTGGCCTTTTGGCTTAGAAAATTAAAGGGTTTCACTAGGTTTTGAACGAGATGTTTTTAAAAGTTTAGAAAGAGGTACTTTCAAATGTTTAAATGTTTTCATCAACAAAGGTTTAAGTAAAAAAGATATATATGACATGGTAAAGTGATTTTGAGTAAAGCATAAAGATTATATATTTTCCTTGTTGTGTTTGATTTAAAGGTTTTAAATCATTTTGAAAATGTTTTCAAGGAAATTATGGAAGGGGATCTTTAAGTGAAAATGACTTAGATATTAGACTACTAGATGAGACTAGTATAGGGTCGCGCCCTATACATTAGTTATCAGCCCTAGCTAATTCTTGTCCGAAATTCTAATGTGTAGGGATTGGTCACAGGTAGAGTAAAATTATAATTACACACCAAAAAGAATATATGTTTGTATACAGATAGGTTATTGGTGAGCCCAAAAAACCATTAGGATCGAAAAGACCTGGGAGATGACTAAGTTAGGGATAGACCATCCAAAAGCGAAGTATTTAACAGATAGTTAAAGAACGACCATCCAGAAGTGAAGTATTTAACAGATAGTTAAGGATAGATAGTCCAAAAGAAGAATAGCTAACATGTGTTTGATTAATTTTGATTATATTTCTGGTAGGCCCGAGTCATCCAAAGGTTAAAAATTATCCAAACAAAACTTATGTGTTTGAATAGATAGTTCATTATTACCTGATATTTATGTATGTTTACATATTGAATTGCCTTATAGTATTACACCAATTTTGGTTGCAAAAATAAGGTTTTGCAAAGATATATTTTAAAAGGATGTTAGTGAGAAGAAACCCGTTCCGCTAAGCGGTATGGTCTCACTTAACATATTAAACCGGGATGTATAATATTATTCACACCAGGCTTTATGTCTGACTCAAAGTTTATGTTTTCTCCTTAAACTCTCGGGTGTTGAAAATTAATTTGAGTAGCCTAAAGGGTTAAGATCTTTTTCAAATTTAGTAGGATGACGAATAAGGCTACCGGAGCCATGCAGGATGCAAACAGATATCTACTTAGGAGTTGCTGTTTTATATTTTGTTGTATTTCCACTGTGTTTGTGTTATGTCAATTATGACTATATAACTCTGATCATCCAAAGGGGTATCTTCATATACCGCTCTTCGCGTATTTTGTAATAAGTATATTTGAACTGTTCCTGGGAATGAATTTGGGATTATGTGAAATGAATATGGAACATCTGTTTTGACTGTAAAGAAGAAAAGTTGTTTGAAATCTATGTTTTGTTTCATATTCAAGTTCTTCTGATATTATAGATACCATTAACATAGTCGTGTTTATTCATTGGAAGCTAATAATATAGATGACTACAACATATATAGCGCTTAGTTTTGGACCTCTAGGTAGGGGATGTTACAGCTTGGTATCAGAGCATGGTTTATGAAATACTTTAACTAAAAATGGTTTATGAGAACATAATCCTTAGTAATTAGAGTTAAGATCAGAGTATGGAATAACACTGTAGTAACGTAATTGTATTTGTTATATATAAGTATACGCTATATCTCTAGACTCCTATCTTAGTTAGGCTATTCATATGTATCTCACGAAGCTCGAATACAGATATGGAAGGAAGAAGAGGCAGAGTTAATCTTGGAGGAGATAGCACTACCACTAATGGAAATGCTCGACCAAATACTAGAAGTGTACCAGATCAGGCTCAAGCTGAAACTGTTGGTGCAGGAGTTTCCCAAGTGGATACGAGAGCCATGTATCAGTTTTTTGTAAACATGATGCAAGCCAGAATTGCAGCTGGAGTTGTCGAAGGGAATGCTGCTGGAGGAGAAGTTCAGGAAGCTCCAATAGTCAACCACTATGCTAACTTGAGCAAAGACTATACCAGGCTTGGAGGTAAGCTGATCATTGGAAATGAAGATGCGATCGAGATGGAAAATTGGCTGCTACATTATGAGAGAATCTTTGCTGGCCTAGGATTGAATGATGAGCAGAAGAGGAGATTAGCTTCGAGACAGCTTCAAGGAGCTGCTCTATTTTGGTGGAATAGTATTGTAGCTGTAGTTGAAAAGGGAACCATGACTTGCGCGAAATTCAGGAAAAGGTTTCAAGAAAGGTTTATGTTGGTGATGGCACAGTTGATATTGGTTAGGAAATTTGCTGAACTTGAACAAGGGGGATGTCTATTCTAGAGTATGCAAGAAGATTTGAAAAGTTGGTTAGGTACGGGTATGCCTTATTTGATACGATGATCAAGAGAATGAGAAGTTTATAAGGGGATTGAGACCGGAGTTGATAAGTGCTACCTTGCCGCACTTAAGTGATCCAAGTGACATGTTGGTAGAGATGACACTGAGGCAGGAAGAGGCATTAGCTTGTTTGAGGAAGAAAATGAAGGAGGCTTGGGTGGGACAAGGCTAGAAAAGAAAGTTTTTCTAAAATAAGAATGCTTAGAAGGGAGGAGCATAGAAGAAGGGAAAAGCTGAGATGGTTTGTTATAAATGTGATAAGAAAGGACACTATGATAATGAGTGTCGTACCGGAAAAGGAAAAGAGAATGGAAAGGAGGTGATTGGAACGAAGAACATCTGATGCTTTAATCGTGGTCAGATCGGCCGTTATAAGAACCAATGCAAAGAGCCTGCTAGAGATGGAAAGGGTCAGATGTATGCATTGGAGCCTGCAATTTCAAGGCCTGTTGTGTAGGAGAAAAGAAAAGGTTTTTTAGGAGGCTCACTACAGATTCACGGTAAGTTTGTTAGCATTCTGTTTGACACCGATGCATCACATTCTTTTATTTCTCGATGTTTGGTAGATATGCGTAACTAGAACCCTCATATTTAGTTACTTACTTAAGGGTTGCAAATCCGATAGGAGCGTATGCGACACTTGGAATGAGGTGTATCTTTTAGAGTTTAACTTGCTAGGTCATACTTTTGATAGCTATTTGCATGTGTTTGATTTTATGGGATTTGGGATTATCCTTGGAATGGATTGATTAAATACATATGATGCTAGGATACTTTATCATCGTAGAAAAATATCACTTCGTTGCCTAGATTGTAGTGACGGATAGTTTGTACCATAGAGAGCCCCAATTGCAAAGTGAATGCTTTATTGGGTATTATGGAGTTGGAGAATTAGTTGCATCGAATCTTTGTAGTTAGAGAGTTTGCTGATGTGTTTGAGCCGGTAACTAAATTTCCATCGGAACGAGCCATTGAGTTTCGAATTGATTTGGCACTGGGAACAAAAGTGGTGAGTAGGCCACCAAGCTGGATGAAACCCACTGTGATGAGAGAGTGGAAGGTGCAATTGGTGGATTTAGAAGGCAAGAGTTTTATTCAACTAAGTAGTTCACCTTGGGGAGCTGCCGCAGTGTTTATTAAGAAGCCGGACGGATCGTTGAGGTTATATATCGATTATCATAAGTTGAATGAGAAGACAATAAAGAATCGATATCCATTGCAAGAATTGACGATTTGTTTGACCAGCTGAGTGGAGCGAAGATATTTTCTCGGATGAATTTGGATACCGGGTAACATCAGCTTAGAGTTGTAGAAGATAGTATACCGGTTATGACGTTTGGGACCCGCTATGGATCGTACGAATGATTAGTTATGCCCTTCAGACTAACTAATGCGCTGGCATTCTTTGTAGATCTGATGAACCAGATCTTCAGAGAGCACTTGCATAGATTTGTGTTGGTCTTCATAGATGATATTCTGATATACTCCAAAGATGAGAAGAAGCATGAAGTTCATCTTAGAGTTGTACTTGAGACATTGAGGGAGCATCAGTTGAAGGCTAAAGTGCCATTTTTGGAAGAAGGAAGTGAAATTTCTTATTCATGTAGTCATAGAGAAAGGGTTGTCTGTAGATTCGACCAAGATTGAGGCGGTGAATAATTAGAAGAGACCCAAGATGATGACCGAGATAAAGAGCTTTCTTGGATTAGCTAGATATAATCGAAGGTTTATAAAGGATTTTGCACAGATAGCTGCACCGATGACTAAGCTTATGCAAAAAGTTGTGAAGTTTGTATGGACTGATAAGTGTGAGTAAGCATTCCAGATCTTGAAACACTTATTGACCCATGCACCGATGTTGGTGGTTCCGGAGGGGAATCAAGATTTAGTTGTTTATACTGATGTATGTGGAACTGGATTGGGAGCTGTGGAGGTAAAGTGATTGCTTATGCTTCTAAACAACTCTGACCACATGAAGTTAGATGCCCCATGCATGATTTGGGGTTAGCTACCATTATATTTGCTTTAAAGGTGGGGAGGCATTATCTATTGGAAGATCTATTTGAGTTTGATATGGATCACAAGTCGTTGAAGTACTTATTCTCTCAAAAGGAGCTGAACATGAGACAGCAAAGATGGTTGGAGTTTATTGCTGCCTATGATTTTGGAATTGAATACACACCTGGAAAAGGAAACAAGGTAGCGGATGCACTCGGCAGGAAACACCATAATGCAGTATTGGCTATGATTACTGAGTGGAAAGACTTGGAAGCATTGTCAGCTTGTAGAGTGTAGTTTAGATTCGAGGCAGGTTCTAGTTCAGGAAGTGTTGTATTGCCTTGTTTAGAAGTTTGAACAAAAATGATTGAGAAGATAGCTTCTAAATAGAGGAGGATCCAGTTTTGGCTGAGCGGATCAAAAGTTAAGGAAAGGAACAGAGGACGATGACTTAAAGGATTTTAATCTTGACCAAAAGGGTTGGTTAAGAAAGAAAGGAAGGTTGTGTGATCTGAATGTAGGGGACATGAGGAAAGAAGTTCTGGATGAATGAAATCGTTCAAAGTGCACTATCCATCCATGAGGAACAAAGATTTATCAAGATATGAAGAGAATTTTCTTCTGGGAAGGTATGAAACGGGACATTGGTTTATGTGTTAAGCAGTGTTTGAATTGCCAGTAGACAAAGGCTGAACACCAGAAACTGAGTGGATTACTTCAGCCATTGGATGTTCCGATATGGAAGTGGGATTCTATTTATTTGGATTTTATTGATGGGTTGCCAAGTTCTAATAGAGAGAACAAAAGTATATGGGTCATAGTTGATAGATTGACGAAGAGTGCCCATTTTCCCGTTAGGTCAAATAGGATGGCACCTAGTCTGGCGAAGTTGTTTATGAGCACGTGGTTATGCTGCATGGAATTACTAGAATTATTGTCAGTGATAGAGATTCTTTGTTTACTAGTGAGTTCTGCAAGATTCTACAGGAAGCTTTAGGAACCAAGCTTAACATGAGTATCGCTTACCACCCACTGACTAATAGGCAAACAAAAAGAGTTAACAAAGTCTTGAAGGATTTGTTAAGAGCTTATGTATTGGATTTCGAGGGATCAAGGGAAGACCATCTTCATCTAGTTGATTTTGCGTGTAACAACAGTTATCAGACTAGTATTAGGATGGCACCGTTTAAGCTTTATATGGAAGACCATGCAAATATCTTGTATGTTAGGTAGAGACCGGGGATATAGTGGTTCTTGGTCCAGATTTGGTAAAGGAAGCCGCAAAGAAGATTTAGTTGATCCGAGCTTGGATGAAGGAAGCTCGGTCTAGGTAGAAAAGTTATACAGATAGAAGGAGGAAAGACCTGGAATTCTCTGTTGGAGACTTTGTGTTTATTTTTCACCGATGAAAGGTGTGATTAGGTTTGGAAAGTCGGGCAAGTTAGCACCTAGATTCATTGGACCCTTCCATATTGTTGAGAGGATCAGGAAACTCGCTTATGAAGTGGAGTTACCAAATAGTTTGGCAAGAGTCCATGATGTTTTCTGTATTTCCCATCTTAGAAAGTGTGTTAGAGACCCGAAGACTACCATAGCACCTAAAGTGTTAGAAGATTTAATAGTAGAGATGGATTTGACTACTTTTAGGAAGCCTGTCCAGATAGTCGAGAGAGATGACAAGCATATGAGGAACAAGATAGTCAGATTAGTGAAAGTCCAGTGGAGTGACAAAGCAAGAGACTATACTTGGGAAACTGAGAGCAGGATTAGAGAGTCTTTCACTGATTTGTTTGATGGTATGTTTTACCTTTGATTGTTTTATATGTACCTTATAGTAATTTCGAGGACGAAATTCTTTAAAGTGGGGAGTCTGTAATACCTATATTTTTATAACATTATTTAGGATATTTAATTAGCTAAACTAAATAAAATAATGTGGAGATTAATGGGTTGAGATTTGATTATACTAAACGTAGGCGTGTTTCAAAATGGATAACATAAACAGATGTGCTAGGAAATAATGAGGGGCAATATGGGAAATAATAGAGGCTTATACCCCAAACCCTTAGGAAAGGAAACTCACGTTCATATCATTTTAGCAAACTAGAATCATCTAAGGCCGGTACCATTATTGTTCTCAAGAGGAAGATAAAGCTAGGATTCAAGAGAAGGTAGATAATCAATTAATTCAACATCAAATCTCACATCTTTTAATCTCAAAGCTAAGATGAATAATTACTACATCCTATTTTCTTATGGTTTTCAATTTTAAGATTAGATTTGAAATGTTTCTGTAATTATATGCCATGTTTTGATGATTAAAGTTATATATTTTTTTGTTGGTGAATTATGCATGTTCATATTAGTATTTCTGAAATGTTTGATATGAAAACCCTATTAATGACATCTAAATACCTTGAAAATTTAAATGTAGGTTAGAAATGATATTCCAGAGAAGGGTTTCAATTTTCATAATTTTCTGAATTTATGTGGATTTTATATTAATTTTCTAGTAAAGAAAATGACTTATTAGGTTATTAATTATTTACCGCTAAAATAATATTTATTTGGGTTTTAAATTTTTATATGTTGGAAAACATTTAAAAAAAAATTCTTAGGATTTTTTCCAAAATTTTCAAGTGGTTTGATGAATATACAAAACTGTTTAAGGTATGGGACTTAAATATTTTATATATCTAATTAAGGAGAAGGGGCATTTTATAAAATAAAATTATTATTTAATTTTGAAATTAGTGGCAACACTTTCCTGAAAAGTATTTATTAATCAATGATAATTTGACAAACAAAGGCAGGTTTGTTGAAAAGTTATCTTTTTAAGTAAAAATAAGAAAACCATGCTTTTAGCATGTTTCAGCTATTTTGGCATCAAATCTTCCGGTGCAAACCTTTCGACAAGGTCGAAAGGTTATAGCTCTTGACAAAGTCAAACTAATGCATACGGTATCAAGTTACTTGGTACGTAATGAATTAGATAAGGTTGAAGGGTACTTAGTCGAAAGGTTAGTTGCCAAAGAGGTTAGAGTATCCTTGTTTTATAAACCAAAAGAGTCACCTGCTTTGTTTCGGATAAGAGCTTTCGATTTGGTTGGCTTTGACCAGGTCATTTATTTATAATAAAGGTTTTAAACCTTTTGGCAGAGTCAAAAGATTACTGCCACTTTATTATTTGTTTTGAACCTTCCGACAAAGTCAAAAGGATTGCTTGTTTTAAAAACCAGCGACTTCTCCATGCTTTCGAAAGAAAGCTTTTGACTTAGATGATTTACCCTTGTTTTATAATTGAAGTTTAAACCCAAAGCTTTCGAAGCGGATATTTCGACAAAGTCAAAAGGTTGCTTCCAATGTAGTCGAAAGGTTTTTAATGAAGGTTTTCCACATGTTTGAAATTGAAACCAGTAAGCCAACGAAAGGTTTATGTTTTAAAATTTTGAATGATTTCGAAAGGTTTTAGTTCAATGATTTTGAAAGATTTTAGCTCAATGGGTTTGAAAGGTTTGTGTTCAATCGTTTCGAAAGGTTTGAGTTCAATGGTTATGAAAGGTTTTAGTTTAATGGTTTCAAAAGGTTTGAGTTCAATGATTTCAAAAGGTTCGAGTTCAATGATTTCGAAAGGATTGGGTGCATTGGTTTCGAAAGGGTTGGGTTCAATGATTTCGAAAGGTTTGCTTTGAATGGTTTCAGAAGGTTTAAATGGTAGGTTTTCCAAAGGTTTTTGTAAGGCAATGTTTTAAGTTGTTTTTAAAGTAGAACGTCTATAGTTTTATTGCTTTCAAAAGGAATGATTTCAATAGCTTCGAAAGGTTTGATGATTGGTTTCGGAAGGTAAGGTTTGGCCTTTTGTCTTAGAAAATTAAAGGGTTTCACTTGGTTTTGAAAATGATGTTTTTAAAAGTTTAGAAATACTTTCAAATGTTTAAATGTTTTAATCAACTAAGGTTTGAGTAAAGAAGATATATATAACATGGTAAAGTGACTTTGAGTAAAGCATAAAGATTATATATTTTCCTTATTGAGATTGATTTAAAAGTTATAAATCGTTTTGAAAATGTTTTCAAGGAAAATTATGGGAGGGGATCCTAAAATGAAAATGTCTCAGATATTAAAATACCAACTGAAACTAGTATAGGATCGCGACCTATACATTAGCTCTTAGCTTCAGCTAATTATTGTCCAAAATTCTAGTGTATAGAGGTTGGTCACAGGTAGACTAAAATTATGATTACACATCGAAAGGAATATATGTTTGTATACAGATAGGTTATTGGTAAGCTCGAAAAACCACTAGGATCAGGAAGACCTAGGAGATGACTAAGTTAGGGACAAACCGTCCAAAAGCGGAGTATTAACAGATAGTTAAGGACAGACCGTCCAGAAGTGATGTATTTCACAGATAGTTAAGGATAGATAGCCTAGAAGAAGAATAGCTAGTAGGTGTTAGATTAATTTTGATTTTATTGTCTAGTGGGCTCGAGTCAGCCAAATGTTAAAATTTATCCAAACAAAACTTGTGTATTTGAACAGATAGTTCATTATTACCTGATGTTTATGTATGTATACATAATGAATTGCTTTACAGGATTTAACCAGTTTTGGTTGTAGGAAAAAGGTTTTGCAAATATATTTTTTAAAAAGATGTTAGTGAGAGGGAACCCGTTCCGCTAAGCGGCGTGGTTTCACTTAACATATTGAACCAGGATGTATAATATTATTCACACCAGGCTTTATGTCTGACTCAAAGTTTATGTTTACCCCTTAAACTCTCGAGTGCTCAAAATTAATTTGAGTAAGTTAAGGGATTAAGGTATTTTTCAGGTTTAGTAGGATGATGATAAGGCTACTGGAGGCATGCAAGAGACAAACAGATAGCTATTTAAGAGTTGCAATTTTATGTTTTGTTGTACTTCCGCTATGTTTGTAGTAAGTCAATTATGACTATATAACTCTAATCATCCAAGGGGGTATCTTCATATACCGCTCTTGGTGTATTTTGTAGTAAGTATATTTGATCTGTTCCTGGGAATGAATTTGGGATTATATGAAATGAATATGGAACATCTGTTTTGAATATAATGAAGAAAAGTTGTTTGAAATCTGTGTTTTGTTTCATATTCAAATGCGTTGATATTATAGATACCGTTAACATAGCCGTATTTAGTCGCTTGAAGCTAACACTATAGATGAATGCATCATCTATAACACTTAGTTTTGGGCCTGTAGATAGGGGATGTTACAGCTTTCAACCATCTTAGGTAGTTTCAAAGTTGAGAAGAATCTTACTCCCATTCATGTAAATTTACTTATTCGAATGAACTATATTATTGAAATTTCATTTAAGATCTTCCTACAAAGTTATCGAGTTTGCCCTATCTAAAGATGCTAATAATCATTCCTTCCAGCTTCCTGCAGTGGTTGGTATAGTGTCCCTTGGTTGTATGGTAGTAACAGTAGACCCTCTAAGGTTCCCTTCAAAATTAGGCCTTTTAATTTGCGATGGCCAATAATTGAGCTCACTCTTGATTTGGAAATAGATATTTTCCAATGATGTAATGAAGTTGTAATCTATTAGAAGCTTCAATTTAAAGGCCATCTGCCTTGACTGGTATTTAACCCTTTTGCTACTTGGTTTAGGTGCTTTATTTTCAATAACCAGCTTTCTTTTTAAAGCTCTTCGAACTTTAATATTAATGATCTACCCGTGATCTTAGACCATTTTTGAGAAAATGTACGATAATCATCCGTCGTCCCTTTTTCAAATATGTTTCCTTTAGTACAAAATTGGACGGCTTTCTCCATTTTTACGAATAGGTTGTCATTCTTGGAGGATTTCCCCCCTTATGCAAAAAATGGGCGTAGAGCTAATGTGAAATGGATTAATACCCTAATTGTTTGGATCGTACAAATCTACTTGTTTCTTCTCGTTTATGATTTGCAGTGCCTTGAATCTATGTACTTGCTCTTCATAATGTCGAGGTCTACTACTGACTTAACAAGTGGAATTAGTTACCTGAGGTTTAGAGGACCCTTGTTCTGATCTTTTGACACGGTTATTCATCATAATAACTAAAGATAGACATAGTGTGGTAGGATAAATAGGGATAAGGAATAGTAGTTCTAGGATTTCAACGTAGTGGAAAGTTTCAGCCCTCCCTTTAGTGCCAAAAATGTTAAACCAAAATATGGTCTAACACCCCAAAGTGTGGTGATGAGGAGGTGATCAAGTAGAAGTTTTATTGATGCTTGGTGAAGCCAATATTTTCTTATACGTGACCCTTCCGCAATTACAGAAGTCATTCTTATTTGAAGAAGCATTCAATCTTTATTTCTTATTCATATGAATTACACAAATTACAAGTCACTAAAATCCCCCAAATTGATTCGGGTTTAAGAGAATTTGATTGCAAGAAGCGATCTGGGAAAAGAAAACTTGGTCAAAATATGGCCTCTAGGGTCGTATTTGTAGATGCAGGTCCAGCCCCTTCCGCCTCCATGGTTCCGTCATGCTTGGTGTCGACAATGTTGAAATTAAGGAGCTTAGCACAAGTCTTAAAGTAGCTTTATGCACCTTATATAATGCTTTCGCTTGCTTAAATTGACCCCTTTGTCACTGTTGACAACAAAGCTTTTGTGGATGTTGACTTAATAAATTATCAATACCGCTTATTTGAATGCTTTCGATGTTGTCAGAAGGGAGTTGATGTGGTATTATGATGCTGGAAAGTTGGCGAAGGCATGTTGAATCCCTTCGTCGTTGTTGAGCTTTGATGTCACGAAGGAGTAGTACTTATTTGAATAGACGCGGAAGAGTTTGGAGGAGAGATACTTGCAAAACGCAGCAGCACCATGCATGCGGAGGGAAGATGTACAAGAGGTGGAAAGTATGCCAAAGGAGGATGATAGACTAGTGAATGGAACAATGTTGACGATATGAGCTATGTTGTTGGAGTGAAGCTCATATTGAAGCAATGTTTGTGGCGAGCAACACTTGCGGTAAGAAGAAGATTGTGGCAAAACAACACTTGCGACAGGAAGAACTTCGATGAAAGGAGGCAATAGCCGTTGTAGGACGACACCAGTAGAGGGATAAGGCTTGTGGAAGGACGATACCGGTGGAGCCAACCCCTATCGAAGGCAAGCATTAGTGGAACCAACCTATGGGGATAGACTTTACTTGCGGTCGCATTACTGTTGCTTCTTTGTTGATGGCGTAACACTTTGTTTCACCATTCTTTAGCTTCGATGGGATTGAGTTGATTTTTGTATTAACATAAGTGCTTAATATAAGTTAAAAATCTATTGTAGTCATCAAATTCGAACTGCATAAATTATGATATTCTTCAATTTTGTTGTATAAGATTAGACAATAATATTTTTTGCTACACAAATGTTGTAAAAATGATAATAAATTAACTTTAAATATTTGGTTTTATATTTAATGAAGCTTTTTGCACCTCCGCTATAAGCCAGCTTTATCTTTGCTTTATCCTTCCTTTAACTCTTTGCACCTCCACCGCTATGGAATCGCTATTTCAACTACACAAACTAGGATATAAATCGAATGGTATGCATATCCACTTACTGGATTCATTGCCTCATGGGCGACTCTAACCCAGGAATTGAAGAACCCGTTCCAAATTCATTGGAAATTAAATAAATTGTTATCACACCTATGGACATAAAGTAGTGTGAAGGGTAATATCTATAAGAATATATGGTGCGAATCAATGCTGCAACTATCTAAAATTGACAACTGGACTCCTACTTAATCCAAATAAATATAGTTTCCAGATTTTGAAAAATTCAGGACTAATAGAAGAAATAATCATGAACAAAATTAATGAATTACCAAAATATTAGTGAAAGTGGAAAACTTCAATCGCATGGATAAATTACAGGCCAATGGGCTAATCGATGATAAGATACCTAAAACAATAGATAAAGGAATGCATAAGGTTTAAGACTAGGAAGGGTTTGGACGAAAAATCCCTAAAAAAAAATTATCCTTCATCTTCAATATATACATTCCATAAACATTGAACCAATATATCGAGCAGATTTAGTTAGTCACTCAAAGCTCTATTCCATATCAGAAACTTCCTTAAAAGTCAAAAACCAAAGAAAGTGAGAGAACTTGCAAATACTACTTCTTTCATGACTTGTTCAGACACAATACAAATGATTTTCATTACTTGAAGGATGAATTCGAAGAGCTAATTATTTTCCATAAAACATTGTCAACTTAATTAATATTTATAAACATGTTAATATAAAACTTGGTTAATTTTTATAGAACTATTTAGTCTTTATAAAACTGTTGACATAACGTTAAAATTTTATAAAATTTAGTTCATTTTTTGAAAATTAGTAAATTTGTATGAAACTTATATAACTTAACTTTTTATGTTATTTATATAAAACTAAGTTTACACCAGTCTATTTTCGTCATATATATACTAGTTTTTTATTTATTTGTTTTTTTGAAGAAATTAAACAAAAAATTTCCTTAGGTCCCGGTGAAATTTGAAGCTTACAGTTATGGACTTTAAGTTGTTTAATATTTCTAACATTTCTTGGTCTACCCCCATAGCGTGCAAGAGTACAATGCTGATGACAATAATGAGTGTAATGTTTTACCTTTGAACCAACTCTTGGTATTGTGTCACAAACCATATATGTGATTTTCATATCGTACTATGTAGATCCGATATGTCTTCGACTATAGTCGCGATTAAAGATAATTTTTTTCGTAGAGCTCGAGGTCGGCTTCTACTCTTGTCAAGATTTATAAATTGGTTTACCAAGTGCGGTTATGAAATTGAATGAAGTTAGAATCAGTGATTCCCCCACATAATCTCCACCACCAATGAATATTTTATCATTATAAAAAGAAAAGTTTTTAATGGAAGAAAACACTAACCTTAGCCTCCTTTTGTTCCACAGCCGCCATCTTTTCTATTATTTGTCCCTCCAAATTTGGACCAAAATTCTTCTCCTTGTGCAAAGGAGGATGATGGAATCACTCAAGTTGTTTTGTAGAGGATGCCAAAAGCATCACAGTCAAACTTTCATTCAATAAGTTACTAAATATTTCAAAGTTAGGCCGTACAAATAATATCGCACATGCTAGGATTCCACATATTTTATTCAATATAAAGGAATTTCCTCCCTTGAAAACAAATATATTGCATCCCAATTTAGATTCAACATCAGGCTATTCATGTAATTCACAGATAAGGGATTCCAAAGTACGTAAACCAAAAACCACAAACAAGGACTTGGACGATGGTGACAACCAAGGAGGATATACCAATGTCACCCCTCTCAAATTGCAACACCTTGGGATTTTCTCAAAAATAAATAGGAAAATATAAATAAAAGATAAGAATGAATCTAAAAGGAGAATTTTTACAAACCGCTGATTTTGACTGCGGGACTTGCACCATTGTGTCCGTAGCAATGTTTTTGACAACGTTCATATGTAGTTTGTTGAAATCCAAGCTAAAACAAAATAATTTATAAAGGTTTTAATAAATAAAAAAATTATATATGTGTGTGTGTGTGTGTATAAATGATTACGGGCCAGGTGACCCACATTTGTCCTAGCTCGACCGAGGCGGTCGACTTGGCCTCTATGGCAGTCGACCCAACCCATGTCGATTGTGGGGTAATGAACTAGAGTCGATTCGTTTCATGCATGCGAGATTGTTACGTGATCGCCACAGTTTCGAGCGACAAACAAGAAGATTTTGGACCGGGATCCAATGATAGTGAGTTAAGGAGTTCCCTTATAAATTGTTAACTAAGGTTAACCTAAAACCTAAAACTCTCGATTACATCAAAGATCTGGCAAAATAAAACCCAAAACCATAATTTCCCAAATCAATTTCTAAACCTCAATTAAATTTTAAATCTCTATCTAAATTAAAATAAAAGGAGATTTAGAAATTGGAGGAGAGGTTTAAGAGAATTTAGGGAGAAAGCTTATGGCGTCAGAGGCAAACCTAAAGTTTAGGACAGAGGTGAGTGGGCATAAATTTTACAAGTTAATTAAATTAATCGATTTCAATTTCTACCGTATGTTAATTTGACTGTTAATTCTAAGATTAATCTGTTAAATTGTTAAATTAGGAATCCATAATATCTAATTGTATTTGATAAATGTAAGTTGTAAAACCATAAATCATATGTTAAAATTGGACTTGACTCCTACAATTTCCTGATTGGGATAATGTAAATGCTATGAAAAATGTAATACAAATAGGACAAATAGATTATCCCAATTGAAATAAAAATTAAACGAATTAAGACTGATGATCGAATGAAATGGATTAATTTGTTTAAAATAGGTAAATTGAACGATGTATGGATTGTAGACAATCGGATTAAGACTAGCGTAGTTCGATAGCACTTTAGACTTAGCAGATTGTTTAGGGTCTTGAGTCGATAGATGTATGAACCTGTTGTTCTCAAAATTTCTTGATTGGCTTAGACACATTTAGGTGCTCTTATTTGAGGTGGCGGACTTAGTTCGTGTTTCTGCACCATAGAGTAGGATGTGGAGTATCGTTGAGACATGTAACTTATGTTATGAAATGTGCACACGGGTGTTGGGATCAAATTTTGGATCATTAGTCGAGGTGATGGGATTAGAGATTGTTCCAATTATGGACATACCCGTGGGCCCGCATGGACATAGAAGCGGAATGCTAGGTGGTTCCCACGACTAGTAGGAGTTACGTGCAGTAACTCCCACGGGTACATAAGAGGTATTTTGCTGCTAAGATCAAGGGGTTGGGCACGGGTGCATACGATGAGTCATTATGCGAGCTTACATGTGTGTTCTTCCTCTCTAGGCCTAGTGTGAGTTACAGTGGGATAACAGTTTTCCACAACTAGGTGATAGTTCAGTGAGGTACGATCTTTTGTTATTCCCATGAGGTCAGGCTGTTGACCATTGATATGTGACCTTAGGCATTGTTTGTACAAAAATTGGGCACAACGCTCTTTGGATGTCTTTGAAGAGATAAAATGAAGAAAGTAAATGTAAAATGAGGTAGTTATAACAAACACACCAATCAAAAGATAAGAAGAAGTGCGGAAACACACGAATTTAGAGTGGTTCAGCGTATGGCCTACGCCCACTATGAAATGATTGATGTTTATTGATTATAGCTCGCTGGTTATAGGTGGATTACAACAGTACAATCAAAGTACAACAACAATTTCGATAGAGTATCGACTTAAAGAAGCCAAAAGTCCATTTTCTATAGGTCCAAGGTCAGTATTTATACGCGTAGGCAGCAAAAATCTCGCCCAGATCTCGAAGGACTCTTCTCTCATGTGGGTGGGTCCATGGGATCGAGTTTAGGTGATTTCGGCTCGATCTTGGAGCGCTATGAAATAAGTTTGTATCGATCAATAATTGGTCCTTTTGGGTAGAAACAGATCAGGTACATTCTTGAGGTTGAACACAAGCTCATGTGAAAATTTGGTGGCATTTGGACTTGTAGGTTTTGAGTTATGACCGATGTAAGTTTGAATTTGCAATGGGCTATCGAACTCGTATCGCTCTCATTCGTGTCGTTCTCATTCGTATCGCTTTTAGGCATGTGTTTGTTGGGTGACGTGGCACTATCTTCTCGGATCAATCCTCTGTTTATGCTGAGTGATCAAGTCTTGTTCTTGAACGTGCTTCATTTGTATCCATTGGTGTGAGTTCGTTCGTAACCATCGATCACATTTCACCTCGTATCGATAATCTTGTTTCACTTGTTACAAGCCACTTTGTATTGATGGGAAAGTCGCTTCGTATCACTCGATGTTTGTATGGATCGTATCGGTTCTTGGCCCGATTGATACAAGTTTTTGGAGGAGTCGAGCGCAAAGAATGGTGCATTAGGGGAACGATACGAAGCGCCTTTAAGTGACAGATACAAGTTGGTTAGTTCTGATGGCTATGAACTTGATGGATTCAAATGAAAATGTTTCTTCTCATGGATATGAATCACCTGTTTGTTCGGATGGATACGAAGTGAGGGATACGAATTGAGGTCTTTCAAGTGAATCTTGATCGATCGATAACTCGAGCATACAGACTCTGATTGACATGAAATTTTGGAACATTGGCTTTTGTAGCTTTGCTTGTCGTGTTATATCGATTGTAGCTCGACTCAGACTCGGACCAAATTTGTCAGTATCCATAGTGATCCTATGTATAACCGATCTTCGAGATAGACTGTCCTTGGTCTCTAGTCAAATTCTTGTTGTCACGGCATTGCCAAAAGGCAGGATAACATTTTCACCCCAAAGTATGTCTTGTACGAACATGACGTGCTTTGAAAAGTTACGACCTTCTGTCCGAAAAAATTCTATCTGACTTGATGTTTAGTTATTGTCTTTTCGTGAAGAAATGTGATCTTTGATTGTCTCTCGGTAATATAAATATTGAATTATTGACTGCCAATGATTTTATTGTGCACTGTTGTAACTGAGTGTTGAATGGTAGCAAACTGTTGTTCAAGGTTGTAATTGTCATCAGGTGAGCATTCAATTCCTGTGAATTTTGAAAGTTGAAAATTAATTCACCACACGCATAAATGCTTGTTAATCTGACTTCCGTTAACGTTTGTATGTTCACGAGTCATTGCTTATTTTCTTATATCGAATTCTGAATCCATCCTACCCTGAATCGATGTGAAATTCGAGTTGCAACAACGCTTGATGGTTGTTTTGGAGTATCTCTTCGTATCGATCCTCTCCTGGATCGATTTTAAACGTTGGAATGCACACTTTGTATCGATGGCTATCGATACGAATTTAATGGTTTCTTTGGGATGCTTCATATCGATGGATACGAAGCTTTTATGGTGTTTGAATAGATTTATATGAAACTGACACTTTGCATTAATGGAGTTGAGTAGTTCAAGTAAGAGTTTGTCATGACTTCCATATCGGTGAGATTTGAATTGATGGATAAGAAATAAACATTTCCATCGATGGAGTCACGTGGTCCAAGTGCAATCTTGCTTCAATTTTCATACCGATATACAAATGGTTACGAACTGGCTGGATATAACTATGTTGATAAATACGAAGCTTTGCCTTCGTATCGATGGAAGTAACCGGCTTTCTTGGCTCTACAACAGGGATACAAAATGTCTCTTTTGCTTGGCTATGAACCATATAAAAGGATTTTGGACTAAGCCAAATTTATCACTTGCCTTCATTCTCTTATCTGCTTTCATATCGATCGAGAACTCAAGAAGAAAGAATTGCCTTCGTCTTCAAATCACTTAAATTGCTAATCCTTCAACCCGAATCTTTAAATCGGGTAATTGATCGATTAATTCGACTTTAAAACGATGAGATTCGGGTTTTAACACCATTTCATTCAATGTCATGGCCAATTTTGATGTTATTGATGTCAGAACTTGGTTGGAGTGAGGTCGAGGAAGGAGCAACCGAGATTTAGTAGCTTGGAGGAGAAGAAAGGTTGTTGGATACGAAGTAGTCATTTGTATTGATGGTCGATAGAAGAAGCAGTTTTGCATTGATCTAGAAATAATTGATGGAGGGAGGAACTTCGTACCGATCAAGGATGGTGGGAGTTCGTATCGATCTAGAGCGATCGATACAAAGTCAGGTTGTGTGATCAATTCGAATTCTTGGTTTTGGGATCGATACGAAAACACAGTCGGTGATCGTTGCAAAGTCTTGGGCGGCGATCAATAAGAAACCAGGCTTTTGGACGAGCAATCCATGCTAAACCTCAATGGATACGAAATTCTTGCATATTTGAACATTTGACTCCAACAAGCTTCAGCCCTATATATCTGGACTTAACTATAAAACTGCATATTTGACTATCCCTCGATGCTCGTCGATGGAACATGAACTTGATAAACATATCAAACTCTAGCATTGATCGCTCTCCGAAGTCTGGATGGTACGGTTGTGACAGTAAGCGATGACAGTCACTCTGGTTGAATCTTGAAGTCTTGTCGTTTTAATATCTTTCGAACTTTATAGAAATCTTAAGTATTATGTAGCACTACACTACAAAACACACTCATGCATTTCATACTAGGGAAAACATGGGATTATTATCACCTAACGATGGTTTTTGATGAGTTGATTAGCGATGGAACCCGGAAGTTCACAGCAACATGAGGCTCAAAGTTCACCCCCTTTGATAATAGAGATGCCAGCCATCGTGGCCGAAGTCATAAGTCCAACTCCAGACGAGCTACTAGGAGCAACCTTCATTGGGAACCTACAAGATTCCGTACCATCCAATGTTTCCAAAGATTTATTGGAGAGCATTTGTTTGGAGCATGGGCTATCGTTGAATGATGTCCTGCTACTAAGGAGAATGATAGGTTGCATACTACTTAAAAAGGGTGTACTATTTCAATCAAATTTCCTGCACAGTTGGGACACTCCCACCATTCAATCAATATATTCGGGAGGTGTTATCTTATTTAGGGATTGCTCCATCACAGCTGCATCCGAATGGGTATGCTCTGCTGAATAACCTAATTATCATATCCATGGAGCACGTTTTTCGGACCCCGACTCCAAAGGAAGTCATATTCTTGTTCATTGTAAAGAGTCAGGGAGATAATCCCTCTTTCACATTTTTAGAGGGAGCCAGAAACTATCAAATTGTTATTGGGACTTGGACCAAACTTATCTACTTCAAAACCGTGTAGTTCTATGGTTGGTGCCAACCAGGATTTGTTAGACGGTGGCTACTTAGACGTAAGTGTTGCAATTCCAATGGCGACTAATTGGTTAATCTCTATTGATACTGAGCTTAATGTTGTTTCCTCTTTATAGCTTCAATTCCTCGACCTCAAGGTGACCAATTTAGGGAAATCGTCAGGATCATTCAGGAGGTTTCTGGTGAGATTAAAGAGATCAAAGCAGTGCTTGTGGATGAAAATTTGAGGACCGTTGGGCTGATTGACGGATATCAAAGCATATGGCTCGAAGGATCTCTCAGGGCAGCTCCAGCAAGACAAGCTAGACGAAGAACACCTGGAATTGTAATCGCTGAGAAGGGCGGCGAAGAGGATATGCCCATTGAAGAGATTCCTTAGCCGAACCCTCAGATAGTCCTCGACATTCAGAGGGAAAAAGGAAAGGCAAGGTCGTTGCTCATGAGCTTCACAAATCTACGAGAAAGAAATCCATAGTTGTATTTCTGCCAGCTTTCGATGTTATAATTTCGGAGGCTCCCTCCTCACACATGGACAACCCCTTTGAAGGACTTGCAGATATTTCAATCCCAGACTATGTGTCGCTCCAACAAGATACCGGATTAGAAGGGCTTCAAAGCGCTTTAGATCTAGGAGAGTAAAATCCATCGAGTATGGCTAATATAACCGGTTGGTCGGGGGGGTTAACACGTACATGCATACACTTCACGACATCAAATACTCAATATTCATGAGTTACCCAATTTTCGAAAATAACTAACTTTTCCTTTCTTTTAAGTTTGCATACCCGATATCCTAGAAACCGTCTATGCTCGGTAGTCTCCACACTACACACGAATCTTCCAGTTCTTATAGGGAACCTCGTATGCATGATTTTGACTATGAATGCCACTATTCTAGCCAAGAGAGGGATTATCACGACAGAGAGAGAACAAGGGAAAGGGTAGGGAACAATAAAGAGAAAAAGAGAGGCGAAATAAATGCCTCTCCCGATCACGCTCTCCTGCACCCAGTGTTTCGTTGCTACCTCCCGTTCGGGGACACAGACTATTGCGATTTCACGCCAATCGGCACCTCCGGTAATTCAAAGACCTAACGAATATCACCGTATAATCAGGGTGGACACCACTATTGCAGCTACTTCGTCGGTTACAGAGTCGACAGTTGAGGGAGCCGCTCGCATAGCCCAACTGAAAAGTGATTTTCCGAACATATGCTTCGACGGCTTCCACTTTCCCCCAAATTTGATGGTGCCTCCAGATGGAGTAGATAAAATTATACATGATCATTTCTATCACGCTTTTTGCCAATACTGAGAATGGAAGAAAACAGCAGAGAAATCTTCAGTTGTGGCGTTTGAGCGGGCCAAGAAAATTGAAGAATTACAAGAAACCATCACCCAAAAGGATCGGATCATCACCATGCTTACTGGAGAGAATAATACTTTAAGGAATTTCGAATGGAGGCCCTAAAAAAGGTGGATAAGGCCAATAAAGAGTTAGTGGATGAGGCAGGAGCATTTAAAGTTAGTAGATGAAATGGGCCACAGGAACACCATAGTCACTACTGAAAAAGACAGAGCACTCCAAGAGCTAGCAGAGCTTAAAGCCAAATACGAAGAAGTCGTTAAGGAAAAAGATGAAGCTAATAAGATCGCTCAGGAGGCCTATGACCAAACTGTGGAGGCTCGGAACAAGCGAGATGCGGTGAAGTTGAAAGCTCAGGAGGCCGAAGTCAGGGTTGAGGTTGAGGCCAGGGCAGTGGAGGCCAGACTTGTAAGCGATATTGAAGATCTTTTGATCACTTACAATGTCAACGTTCTAAAATACTGTGACTTGAGCCGGCTCCACGATTATCGAACTCACTAACATAGTGCCTGGCATCGTCTTTTGGTCGATGAGAAGGCAGAGCATCACACTGAATCCCTCGATGAATTTGATTTAGAAAACCGAGTGTTGAATGAGCAAGAGAGGAGAATTCTCCACGACGCCACAGTTGCATTTGAGAAAGAGAAGTTCTCTACTCAGCACTCGGAGGTTGGAGGAGTTCCTGGTGTTAAGCATTATGATACAAGCTCTGAGATCCCTATGTCAATCTAGCCCGAATCCTCTCCCGCGGTTGATCCTTTACCTGTGCCGGCCTATGATTTGGATCAGCCGCAGCTATCTCCAGCTTGCGAGCACGTGTCAGGAGGAACTTTGACCCCCGCCGCGAGCCAACCTTAGGAAGGTATTCTGAACACTTCTCGAACTCATTCAAAGTCTGGAGTACTATCAAATGAAGTTTCTAACATTTTCTCTTGTCTCCATTCAGTTATAGAAGCGACAACGACCATGCCCCCAGCAACCCAAGAACAAAACCAAGAGCAGGAGGCTATCATAACGGAGGCGATGACGACCACCACCACTGTTGTGGATGGGGAAATTGATGTGAGTGCTTTCACTTTTAACGAGCAAATGATGGATGAGCTTTTAGGAACCCACAATGATCCTCTTCCCGACTTGCCATTTGTTATCAGTGGAAGTGCATTCATGGCGAGCTCTTCGGCATAGACAGCCAACGTTCCACCTAATACTCAAGCAGCTCACGAGGCAATAATGGCAAAAATTAGCGCTGAGATGGCAAGAACAACAATGGGTAGCACCACATATGGTGGAATGGTAGGACCTGGCCCGACCCATTTACTCATGATCTCTCCGGGTGGCACGATTATCGTTACTGGGGCTCCTCCCGGATGCTCTAACATGGAAAGTGCCAATGTCCCTCCGACCACGCACTCTAAAACCATCCCGATTCCGGTGAGTTCGGAGGAGGAGACCACGATACTTCCCTCGGTCGGGGATAGGCCCAGCAAAGGCAAAAGCTCGAAATGGCATCAGTTATAGCTCTAGTGGGTCGACTCTTAAGGAGAAGAAGCATAAGGAGTAGGCGTAAATCTTGGCATCCCTTTTTTGGCAGATAGTTAGGAGCTTTCTTTTCATTCTTCTAGGCCATGTATAGATGCGGTTTTGGCCCTTGCTAGTAGGAATTTTTTGGCAAAGACTCCTTGTATCTATTTTTCTTTTAAAGGATAAATAAAATAGAATTTCCTTTTTTTGCACAACTCCGAGTTTATTGTTTAAGTGTTGCATTACTCGAGTTTTCTTTTGATATATTTATGAGGCATCAATCTTTGGATCAGACTTGTGTTCGGTTGTTAAGTCCTAGAGTCATGGCTTCGGGTCGTAACCAAACATCAGTCGCTCTTTAACGTTGTACTGCCTTGATTAGTAGTTGGTGTTGGAGTCATGCCTCCAGTCCCAGGGATGAATCGAAGTGGTCGAAGGATGGTTGCTTTCCACCTTCAACATTTTTTATCCTCACTCAGTCGAAACGGAGTGGTAGAGAGATGAATTCAAGTGGTTGAGTTACACTTGCTCACTTATTGACAGTCGCATCCACACTATGGGGTTTGAACTCGCATGCGGGTTGTCGATTACGCCCGCTTAACGTTTAAACTTACACCCACACTCTGGGGACTATAGTTTTTTTCGAGTGGTCATTCACAGCCGTTTTAATGATCAGGTCCGTGCCAACACTTTGGGGACTTAGGCTGATTTAGGGGCAACCAGTCACATCCAATTGAAATTTATATTTTAGTCCATGCACTGGGGACTTAGAGTTAGTTGTGGCTGGTCAGTCACACCCAATCAAAGTTTACACTCCACTCCACGCTTTACAGACAGGGAGTTAGTCAATAGATGGTCGGTTACATCTATTTTGAGTTTTAGAATAACGATAGATTTATTAGGATCGTGGATGGTCGGGACACATCCGCCTTGAGTTAACAAGTGAGGTCATTAGATGGATGGATCCATACTCCTTAGACTTGGATTAAACATAGGTGAATTCGTTAGGTGGATGGATCCATGCTCTTCGAGCCTACATTTGTTAGTTTATACTCCAGCTCGCACTCTGAAAGCTGGAGTTAGTTAGAGGATTGTCGTGTATCAATCCTTTTTGGCTTCAGTGTGATGGCTTGCTCCTGAGCTCGGGTTTCACTCAGCGAGTGACCGGTCATGTCAGAGTCATTCCCTATTTGAATAAATCCCACCGTAAGATGGAACTTAGCTATCCGTGCATTTTGATGGTCGTATGATGCATTTTATGAATCATTGCTTTAGCTCGAAGAGATTGCATTTTATTACTGAAATAAGAAAGTATGGCAAAGTCAGTTGCTTCATTATAAATTAAAATTTCAAAATGCATAAACAAATTACAAATGAAAAGCAGACCGAATGAATAAATAAAGCCTGCTATGTGTAGTAGCAACGAAGGCTTTCGCTGTTCCAGGCTCTCGGCAAAGTGAGACCATCAACGGTCGATAATTTAAATGTGTCATCTTCGAGTCTTCGTTCAATAATATAAAGTCCCTTCCACGTTGGTTTCATATGTGAAGGGACCGGGTAAATCCTCTTGAGCACGAGATCGCCAAGTTCAAAGGTTCAGGGTCAGACCTTAGCATTATACAATTGGGCGACGCAACTTCGGTGTGCGGCTGCCCTCAAATCAGCCACTTCACGCTTCTCATCTAGTAAGTCTAGAGATTCGACAAGCAATATAGCATTTGTTTTCAGATCATAGCAAGTGACCTGATGAGAAGGTACTTCCAATTCGATTGGAATGATGCCTTATGAGTTGTAGGAAAGTAAAAATGGAGTGTGGTCGGTCGTGGACTTGTGGGTTGTTCGATATACCCACAGGGCCATAGGAAGTTCATCGACCCATTCGCCCCCAGCTTTTGCTAGTCGATTCTTCGGAATGGACTTTATAACTTTGTTAACAGCTTCAACCTGTCCATTCGCTTGAGGGTGTGCAACTGTAGAGAACTTCTTTTGGATATGGAATCACTGACAGAAATTTTTGAACTCGACACTATCAAATTAGGTTCCGTTGCCACTGATGATGGTATGTGGGAGACCAAATCGACAGATAATGTTGCGTACCACAAAGTTGATCAATTTCTTCATTGTGATAGAGCAAGGTGCTTGACTTCCACCTATTTGGCGAAGTAATCAACTGCAATGATGGCGTACTTCGTGCCACCTTTAGCTAGAGGTAGAGACTCAATAATATTAGTGCCCTATATTGCGAATGGCCATGGACTGACCATATGAGTTATTTTGGTAGGCCGAGCACTTTAAATCTGAACATATCTAACATCTGACACATTTCTTGGCGTAATCTAATGCGTCGCAATTTACAGTTGGCCAATAATAACCGTATTTGAGTACTTTCTTAGCGAGAGCTTACCCCCAGTGTGATAACCACATTCTCCTTCGTGCACATCATGTAATACTCGTTTGATTTCATCGTGAGCGATACACTGAAGTAAAGGAACAGAGTATCCTCTTTTATACATGACCCCATTCTGAATAGTGAATCGCGAAGCCTTCTAGAGAACTTGTCTTTTGTCACTTCTACGCTCTAGCAGGGTCCCATGCTCGAGATAGTTCCTGAATGGAGTTATCCATGATTCCTTATCGAGCATGGCTTCAAGTACCTAGTCGGTCTCCATTTGATCAATACTCAAGGAAGATAGTGTCTTAACAAGAACGAGTCCCATTTGTCATGCCTCAACGGTGCTGGCTAACATTGCTAAGGAATTGACCTTCTGATTGTGTTCTTAGGGTATGCAATAGATGACATAATAATCGAATTGATTCAATATTTCATAGACCCGAGTAAGATAAGCAGCCAGTCTTTGATCTTTGGCTTGGTATTCCCCCTGAACTTGACACGACAAATTGTGAATCACGGTAAATATCCACAGCAATAATTCTTAGATCTCTGACGAGCCTGAGTCCGGCGAGCAGGGCTTCCTATTCGGCCTCGTTGTTGGTTGCACGGAAATCAAACTTCAAAGCAAAGCATTTAGATCGGCCTTCAGGAGTCTCGAGCACAACCCCACCGCCTTAGCAGTGGTCATTTGATGCACCATTAGTATGCAACTTCCAGACATAATTGGGAGATTTACTGGTTTCGGGCAAGTCCTCTGGGATAGTGAATTCGGCAATGAAGTCTGCTAGGACTTGTCCTTGAATAGCTCGTCTCGGTGTGTAAGCGATGTCGAACTGACTCAACTCGATATTCCACTTGAGTAACCTACCAGAAGTCTCAGGTCGGTTAAGGACCTGTCATAACGGTGGTCGGTGTAGACAGTGATAGGATGAGCCTGGAAATAAGGACGAAGCTTCCTTGATGCAATGACATGACAATAAGTTAACTTCTCCAACTTCGGATAATTTTTCTCTGCTCCGATCAGTAGTTTGCTGATGTAATAGACTTGCTGCAGTATCCAGTCCTCCTCCTGAATCAAAAAAGCACTGATTACATTTTCTGATACCGCCAAGTAGATGTACAATCTCTCGTGATCAATAGGCTTTGACAAAATTGGTGAAGCGGATAGGTGCTAAACCAATGCTTGGAATGTGCCTTCACACTCTGTAGTACATTCAAAGTTCTGTTTTGTTTTTTTGATTAGATCAAAGAAAGGAATGCATTTATCGGTGGATTTTGAAATGAACCTTTTCAGCGCTATTACCTTTCCGTTGAGGCTCTGAACTTTCTTTATAGTCCTTAGAGTCTTAAGATTTCTAATTGCCCAGATCTTCTTGGGATTGGCTTCGATTCCCCAAGCATTAACGATGAATCCAAGGAACTTTCCAAACGCGACCCCAAAGTGACACTTCAGTGGGGTGAGTTTCATTCTGTACTTTCGAAGGATGTTGAACATCGTTTCCACGTCTTTGATATGGTTGGTGGAGAATCGTGACTTCACAAGCATTTCGTCCACATATACTTCCATAGTTTTTTCTGATCTGATTAGCAATCATTCGATTGACTAGCCGTTAGTAAGTTGCTCCAGCATTTTTGAGTCCATACGGCATGACTTTGTAGCAGTAAAGTCCTAGATTAGTGACGAAGCTGGTGCACTCCTGATCAGGCAGGTGCATGGAATCTTATTGTAGCCGGAGCATGCATCCATGAAAGATAAGAGCTCGTATCCGGCTGTTGAGTCTACAAATTGATCAATCCGAGGAAGTGGAAAACTGTCCTTAGGTAAAGCTTTATTCAAGTCTATATAGTCAATGCAAGTTCTCCATTTTCCGTTTGGTTTCCTGACAAGCTTTATTCTGGATATATTGCATTTCGGATAAACCCGTTCGACTTGAGTTTTCTACCTCTTCCTTTTGGGCGGCAAATCTCTCTGGGTCCATTCCACGCCTTTTTTCTTGATAGGGACATGCCGCGGGTCAATATTTAATGTGTGGCTTGCGATGTCCAACGAGATCCCACACATGTCAGAGTGCATCCAGGCAAACATGTTGAGGTTTGCCCAAAGAAATTCAACCAATTCCTCCTTCATTTGTTGGCTTAGCTAAAATCCAATCTTTATCATTCTAGAATCATCATCATCGATCGGAACATCAATCATCAACTCTGCCGGAGAAGCCTGACTGTCTTTGACTTCGTTCTTGCTTTCGATATATCTTGGATCAAGATCTCTTGGGAATTGGTTGTGGTGCCCATGCCTAGGCCTAATCGTTAACTATCAATTATCTACAAAGAAGACATAGATAGATTCCTTAACGCTCTTTCCTTTTTCTTTTCGCTGCACCTCCCGTAGCTCAGCAACATAACAGTCCCGTCTAGCAGCCTAGTCTCCCTGAACAACTCTAACTCCATTATCGGTACGGAATTTCAAAGACAAACCCCAAGGGGCGATAGCAACCCTCAATTCAACTAGGTTCGGTCGGCCTAAAAAAGCATTGTATGGTGATTCAATATCCAACACAATAAACAGCAGTATCCAGACTCTCTGGCGCTCTCCAACTCCCAACTCTACTGGTAACTCCACCATCCCAATAGGTGTAGTTGCACTTCCATTAAAGCCATGAATACGAGACTAACAAGGCTTCAAATATTTCGCTTCCATCTTCATTTGATCATAGGGTCGCCTAAAGAGTATGTTCACTAAACTTCAACTATCCACTAAGATCATGTTCATCCAAGTAGGACATATCTGAGCTGAAATGACTAGTGGATCAATGGTAGGGGCTTCGACTCTTTCGGCATCACTGTCAAGGAAAACGATGTCGTCTGTCATCGTCTTCTGCTGTTTGGTCGGAGCCTCGTCTTCCAAGTTACTATAACATTCAAAGCTCGCATTCCTAATAGAGCTGGTATACGACTCCATTTCCCTTCAGCCCCGATCCGCTGGATGGGGACCACGACTAATAGTGTCAATCACTAACCTCCCGCCAGTACGTGTGGGTTCCTTTAGTCTAACCTGATTTGGTATTTGATTTTGATTTGATGGCACCGCACCTCCAGCCTACGGCGCCCGAACGAACTGCTCCAACTTTCTTTCTCGGATCAACTTCTCGATCATATCATGTAGATGACGACACTCGTTCGTATTATGGCCATAACTATCGTGAAATCTACCAAAATTCCTAGTTTGAATCTGTTTCTCTAAAGATTTCTTCGGAGCACGTTTCTTATATTAGATAGTCTTACTAGTTTTCAAGTGCACATTTTCCAGGGATGTATTAAAGGAGTATAGGTGTCAAACATAGAAGCTCAATGTCGTGGTCCACGATTCTGATCCCGCTTCTTACCCGGATATTCATCGCCTTTTTGTTGATTCTGCTTATTCTGTATATTCAGCTGCACCTTTTCGGAACTCTCCCTGGTTTGTTTTACATCGATATTGCTTTGGATTCCTTCCACACTAGGCCCTGCATCATCCTTTTTCCTAGACTGTTTCGCATCCTCTCTTCTTAAGAACTGAGCTGCCTTAGAATAGAAATGGTCCAATAACGCAGGGGGTTTTCTGGCAAACCAGTTGCCAAATCCAAAATCGAGATCGATTCCCTTAGTCAGTTCCATTAGAATGGAATTGTCATTAGGGTTACTAATCTCAGTGCATGCAGCGTGGAACCTCTCCAGGTAACGTCTGAGTGTTTCTCTAGGTATTGAGTGACACAAGACAAGGTATTAACATCTTTGTGCCTTATGACATGCATGCGAAACTGCTCGACAAACTTTGTAGCCAACTGGTCGAAACATGAAATAGATCGGGGTGGTAGGGGAGTAAACCACATAGTCACGATGCCTCCTAGGGAAATTGGAAAGCTTTGACATTTGATGGCATCATCAACACGTGCGGCATTCATCAATCATTCATACAATAAAATGGGCTGGTTAGGGTCAGAGCTCCCTTCATAAACAAGTAGAGTTGGCATTCTAAATCACTGAGGCGGTTCAGCGTAGAGGATGTCATCGGTGAAAGGGGTATGACTCTGGGAGATTCCCCAGTCATCATTGGTGAGGTCTTGTCTTTCACGGATCATCTAGCAGATCATTGTCGGGATGTCAGGCATCTAGATATTCTAGGCATGCTGGGACAAGGTGTGGTTGGGTTCCATAATGCGATGATGGGTCGGGCGCGGTCGTCAGTCTATACCTCGCCTCATTGGCTTTAGGTCTTTGGAAACATAAGGCTCGGGAGTATAATCACGTTGGCGATGGTTCAGATCTATTCAATTCCGAGTGTCAGCTTCTGACTCGAAGGCAGCGGCGCGGTTGTCGGTAGTGTGATGGGGAACTATTCCTCCTTGGGAGGAGGGTTCGGTATGGTGGCTGGTTGACGAACCAACTCTCGCTTGTCCAAGGTTCAAAGTGCGTTGATGTCTGGTAGCCTATGTATAGCTTCCATCCAGCCGTGGGCGCGTGGATCTGTGATTATAATCATAGGAAGTTGAACTTTCAATAGATGATTAGGAAGCCTGAACCTTTCTGGATCTCCTTCGTATTTCACGATTCAGCCGATTGGTTAACTCCGTGTTGGCATGGAGCCGCTGGGTAAGCTACTGGCGGCTTTGAGTCATCTCTTGTATCAGTTGCTGGAATTCCTCCCTAGTGATAGCACCTTGTGGATCCGAAGGTCCAGCAGCATTCTGATCTGCAGAGGGAAGTTGTGCAGGGTTCTGCCTATCCCGTCCTTCTGGATCTGTAGCGGTTGAGGTAGTCCTAGTAGCAACCATGGTGAATAGTGAAGTTCTCTCCTAGACTTGGTGCAAATCTGAATAGGATGGAAGAAATTCTATGCTTGAGATTTGGATCTTCTCCTTAGATTCTTGCAATCCGATATCGGCAGTAGATCCAATAACCAGGAGAAAAACTGGGTTTTCTCAATGAAAGCACAAAAGTGTTTGTAAAAAAAAATTAGACACAACACTCTTTGGATGTGTTTGAAGAGATAAAATGAAGAAAGTAAATGTAAAATGAGGTAAATCTAACAAAAACACCAATCAACAGATAAGAAAAGGTGCAAAAACACATGAATTTAGAGTGGTTCGGTGTATGGCCTAAGTCCACTATGAAATGATTGATGTTTATTGATTATAGCTAGCTGGTTACAGGTGGATTACAACAGTATAATCAAAGTACAATAGCAATTTTGGTAGAGTATCGATGCAAAGAAGCCAAAAGTCCATTTTCTGTAGGTCTATGGTAACTATTTATAGGCGTAGGCAGCAAATATCTCTCCCAGATCTCAGAGGACTTCTTCTCTCACGTGGGTGGACCCATGTGATCGAGTTCAGATGATTTTGACTCAATCTTGGAGCGATAATAACTGAGTTCGTATCGATCAATAATTGGTCCTTTCGGGCTAAAGTTGATCAGGCACATTCTTGATGTTGTACACAAGCTCCTGTGAAAATTTGGTGGCTTATGGACTTGTAGATTTTGAACTATGATCGATGCAAGTTTGAATTTGTAACGGGCTATCAAATTCATATCGCTCTCGTTCGTGTCATTCTTGTTCGTGTTGTTCTCGTTTGTATTGTTTTTAGGCATGTGTTTGTTGGGTGACCTGGGGCTATCTTCTCGGATCGATCTTTTTTTATGTCGAGTGATCGAGTTTTGTTCTTGAACATGCCTCGTTCACATCCATCGATCACATGCCACCTCGTATTAATAATCCCGTATCGCTTATTATAAGCCACTTCATATTGATGGGAAAGCTGCTTCGTATCACTTGATGTTTGTATGGATCGTATCTGTCATGTTTTTGAAGGAGTTGAGCAATAAGAATGGTGCATTAGGGGAACAATTCGAACCGCCTTTAGGTGACAGATACGAGTTGGTTAGTGCTGATGGCTACGAACTTGATGGATTCGAATGAGATTGTTTCTTCCCATGGATACGAACCATCTATTTGTTTGGACGGATACGAAGTGAAGGATACGAATTGAGGTCATCCAAGTGAATCTTGATCGATCCACAACTCGAGCATATGAACTTCGATTGACATGAAATTCAGAATGTTGGCTTTTAAAGCTTTGCTTATCGTGTCATATTGATTGTAGCTCGACCCGGATTCAACCAAATTTGTCAGTATCCATAATGATCCTGTGTATAACCGATCTTCGAGATAGACTATCCTTGGTCTTTAGTCAAATTCTTGTGTTCACGGCATTTTCAAAAGGCAGGATAACATGCATGTAGCCTTAGGTGCACGGACACTGTACACACACTCTATATCACCTAGAGTAGATTTTGAGTCAGTTGTATTTAATTTCCTTGTTAGTCTTGTTCTCATTCATCAGACTTTATGTCTAACCCACCCACTTTCTTTGCATTTTCCCTCACCATAGGATGACAACTAGCAGTAATTGGACATAGTACAAGGAAAAAAGGAGCTCAATGATAGAGCTCTAGTATTTTCTGTCGTTCTCTTACACTTACTTATCATATTAGAATGTAAGCTTATATTGTAATTTGGAAACAATGTATTTTGTAAAGCAAGTATTTTGGAGAATATTTTCTGAAACGTCTATCTTCCAAAATTTATATTTTACTTCCTTCCATTGCGAGATCTGAAAGTGTATAATGTCTTAGAACTCTATCTCTGTAATTATGTTTTGTATTGTTTTAAAAACACAACAGCTTGTATTTTCTCGGCATGATTTGTGTCAGAAAGTGCATGTTGTTACAAAAATATTATAACATTATTGATTTCAATCAAAAGAGGTGCACTGGAACGACTAATTCCGTAATTGATTAAGCAAAAAATTATTGGGATAATTCGATTATTATTTATATGGTTTGGTCTCATCCGTATAATTCTTTTTTCAAAGTTTACATCGAGAGAGTATAGAAGTCTATAGGTGAATTTTACATTCACACCAAAGACAACAGTTTTAACATTATAAAATTTGATAACAAGGAAGGCTGTGAGAGAATACTGAAAGATGTCGCTGCTTTTATGATAGATGACTCGTAATGATGAAGAGATGGGTACCTGATCTGGGGCTAACTATGAAACTGTCATAAACCATTCCAGTTTAGGTTTGCTTCCCAGGATTAAATTTAGACTTTTGGTCCGAAGAAGGTATTAGTAGGATTGCGTATGTTTTGGGAATCCCTATTAATATGGGACAATTCATGAAAGGTTTGATTTCTCCTTTTCCCATGTATGGATAGAAATTGATAGCAAATTGAATTTCCAAGTGAAGTCCCTGTAGTAACCGAGAGTAATGAATTATTCATGCTACCGGAATGGAGACCCAGCATATGTTATTACTTTGGGCACTAAATGAAATACTGCATATTTGAAAAAGTATGGGTACCCAAATTAAGCCAGATCAAGACAAATATCCCAAATAAAGTAGCAATACCAAGGAAGTACAATGCATTAACATAATATCAGACGCATCACCCATACAAAAACAAAAGGCTTTTAACGATATTTTGCAACCTGATCAGAATAATTTCCAATACAATGCCAGTGAACAACATAACATGCACAGAAACTCCTCCAACAGATGATGAAGCAACTAATATGGTTCCGAAAGAGTTCAAAAGAACAGCATCAGCCAAAAGCCATACAAATAGTAAATAGTCCAAAGTCATGTTACATAAATCAAAACTAAGCATATATGGAATCACATTATAGTTCAAATTCGAAGCACACGAGACAATCTTGTGCCCCTTTAGGTATGTACATAGCTCCTACAGAAAGTAATAATGATCCAATTGAAGCTACAAGCACTAAAGATGAGACAGAACATAACATGGAGACAAAGTCATCTCAATCGCTTGGATAGTAAAGTCCCCATGACCCTTGGCATGAACTTTAAGACTTAAGTGTAGGCTCATGAACAAGATCCAAGCAGCGAAGAAAATAGCGATAGGGGGAGACACTTTTGAATTTACAATGTCAAAGAAAGTGGAGGTGATTGACAACCCTACATGGAAAAATATGGTTCCACACTTAAAATCCAAAGGTAAAAAATGAAACGAACGAAGACATGTATGGTTGTTTCCTCTCATATTGACCTAGGGAGAAATTTACCTCAAACTTCCCAATGAATATAATTGTGTGGAATGTAACGGGCGTTAATTCTCCTTCTAAATAATTAAACGTTACCCAAACTTTAAAACAAAGACAAACATCGATTGCTGGCTTGTTGGAAAACAAACTTTCAGAAGGGAAAATCGAAGAAGTAGCTAGGGATTGGGATTACACTTATAATAATGAACACCAAGATAAGAGTAAAATAATGGTGTTATTGGATAGAAAACTATGAGATGCGGACGAAAGTCTTAAATATGAACAATTCGTAACAAGTCTTTTTCGCAACAAATTAGTTATGTCTTTTTTATGTACTTTTGTATATGGACACAACCAACCTGAAAAGCGCACACATCTTTAGAAATATATAAAAGAGCAGGCAAGGTGCATCAACTTACCATGGGTAATTTCGAGGGATTTTAAAACTATTTCATATTGTTATGACAAAATCAATAATGGTTGCTACAATTTACAACCAGATGTAGACTTCATTGACTATGTAAAAGAGGAAAATCTCTTCAAACGACCATGCATTGGAAATTTCTATACATGGAGAGCAATTAACTTGTCAATTCATAGCAAAATAGATAGATTGTTCATCAATAGGAAATACCAAGACAAACTTCCTCCGCTCTCTGTGTACTTTGCTAATCACCCTACAAGCGACCACACTGCAATCATATTCGGTTTTGCACCTAATGGACATCACATCAAGAATTTATCCATTCAAATATAACAACTCTTTGCACTTCAAACAAGGGTACTATAAGATGGTAGAGGAGAAATGAGGTAACATCTGTATAGGAGATCTGTTATTCCGACTCTTATCTAAGTTGAAGAAAACTAAATAAAATACAAAGAAATGGAGCAAAGAACTTTCAGCAACGCAAAATCCAATGGATACACTAAGGAGGAATTAGACGTGGCATATTCATATGTAATCAATCATCCAAATGAGCTTCAGGTTCTAAATTATTACAGGAAAGAGGTCGAACGACTTTCAAAAATGATGTACAAACAAGGCACAAAGAGATTGCAAAGAAAAAAATCAAATGGTTTACACAAGGAGATAAAGCATCTCATTTTTTCACACAAAATCTAAATCCAGGACTATGTCATCAAATAACATGATGTTGGACACTCGAGGGAAATGGACAACACCAATGAAAAGCTAAACTGGGAAGTGATTCTTTACTTTTTTCAATTTATTCAATTCTCCCAGGCGACAATATAATTTTCCACATATAATATATAAAAAAATTAATGTAGAAAATGCTTGAGAAGCATTAGACAAACCATTTGATATGAATAAAGTCAAAGAGGTGGAATTCTAAATAGATGATGTTAACACAAAAAATGGATCAACGCCCTCGGCTGAGTATGAAAGCACCAGCCCTATTTTTACAGAGCAACAATATATAAAATAAATGTAAAAAAGCAGAAATAGTAAAAAGAAAATAAGATTTTTATAGTGGTTCGGAAGTTAATGAAGCCTACGTCCACTTTATAACTTTCTATTAACTGGCTGCTCTTAAAAGTTGAATCGGATTATAATATGATTAAATCTTATAAGTTAGATCAAGTCACAAGTGTTGAATATGCGCTTTGCATTTATATGATTTTTGTTTGATGATAATAAACATATATACATTCATTTAAATGTATTTGTTAATATACTATTTTATTTTCACAGATTAAATAAATATTTGTTGAATAAATTAAATAACACAGAATTTGAATTCAAACGAATATTTTATTCAAACAAATATTTTTTACAACTTTGAATAATACAATTTCAAGCTTCCACTATAACTATACAACTTTGATTACAATTACATCACATTTCATATTTACAGTTCACCTCACTACATATCACTCACACTCATATTTCTATCTTCAACTGCATTCCAGTTTGAATTCAGCATCTGAGAAATCTGCAAAAATATTCACTAACGCTGTAAAATTGAAAAATAAATATTTTTGCAATATAAAATGAAACATGACTTTTGAAAATATAATTTGCCTCAGTTATTTGGGTTGTTCGTCATAATTTACATTTGAATTCATCATACACGAACAACTTGTGACATACACAGTGTATCACTGTATATGCCACAAGGCCGTGCACACCGATATACACTTGATTGATTTACAGGGACATGTGAGCACAGGTCAAAACCAAATAAAAAGCCGGGTTCAACTCACGTGCAATAACATAAAAGTCACAACTCTCAGCACAAAGTCAAACCCGAGTTTTAAAACTGGATTCAACTCAGGTGCAAATCAAAAGTACACATGAATGCTATGTTCAAACATGACACAGCCTCAAATCAATGAACATGCAGTCAACTCAAGTACATCAACTACAAGTTCAACAATATCAAGTTCAAGCCAGTGCCAACAAAGAATCAAAGCTCGACCAATATAATGCAAACTACACAAAGAGCAAGTGAACAACTACATGTTGAACAAATGAAAACAGTATGCAAGCTCGAGCACAAATTATGAATACTGAAACAATATCCAGTATGAAGTATCAGACTCAATAGCAAGTTCAGTGTGGCAATGCAAAGACCTCAAACCAAAGATATGACATCACAGCAAATATGACAGCAAGCTTCAACTACATGGAGACGAGACCAAATACACAAGTTCACAGTAGTAGCCAAATGTTACAAATTCAATGCCGAGAAGCACTGAAACAAAGAATGGCAAGACACAAGACATGGGGGCACTGGACTACAGCTCGACCAAATGGCCAACATGATCAAGAAATATAACATGCAGTTTGCTGTGATACGAGCTCAAGACAGTACAACTACAACTCGATGCAACTGACACAAACAACTACAAAACCATCAAGCTACAACAACTCCACTGACTCAAATGAACATACTAAACAGCACAATCAAACTGCAACAAGGCAACTAGGAATGAACAGAACACAAGTGCAACAGAACATCAACTGACAGCAAACACAAATGGAATGCAACAGTGAAGTTCAACATCATCAGAGACAGGTACAAAGACAGTAAGCATATACATATGTATGAAATGCAAAGGTTCAGGCAGTGACGATGCAAGCCGAGCATCAAGACACTAAGCAACTGAAACAAGCCAGCAACTATCAAAGCTCAATACAACAAGGCAATGGACAGACCAAATGATCACTACTCGAGGCAATATGAACACAGTGATGTTGAATATGCGCTTTGCGCTTATATGATTTTTGTTTGATGATAATAAACATATATACATTTGTTTAAATGTATTTGTTAATGTACTATTTTATTTTCACAGATTAAATAAATATTTGTTGAATAAATTAAATAACACAGAATTTGAATTCAAACGAATATTTTATTCAAACAAATATTTATTACAACTTTGAATAGTACAATTTCAAGCTCTCACTATAAATATACAACTTTGATTACAATACATCACAATTTTACATTTACAGTTACCTCACTACATATCACTCACACTCGTATTTATCTTCAACTGCATTCCAGTTTGAATCCAGCATCTGAGCAATCTACAAAAATATTTACTAACGCAGTAAAATTGAAAAAGAAATATTTTTGCAATATAAAATAAAATGTGAATTTTGAAAATAATATTTGCCTCAGTTATTTGGGTTGTTCGTCATCATTTACATTTGAATTCATCATACACGAACAACTTGTGACATACACAGTGTAACCGTGCACGCCGATATATACACTTGATTGATTTACAGGGACAGGTAAGCACAGGTTAAACCCAAATAAAAAACCTGGTTCAACTCACGTGCAATATATAAAAATCACGACACGAGGACAAGGTCAAACCCGAGTTTTTGAAAAACTGGATTCAACACAGGGCAGTTCACAAGTCAAAAATAGAGCATCAAACAGTGGCACATAAATACAAGTATGCACAGCAATGCAAAGACCAGCTGCAACATAAAGTAAAAATGCTCAAAGCCACCAAGTAAACAAACTCAGGCAAATGTACATAGTTCATCCACAAATGTTCATTGACTACATGAAGCAAACAATTCATGAAGCAACATAGCAACTCAGAGACCACTATGCAGAAGACTACTGCAAATATACAGAAACAACTCACATGTTTGAAACCATAAGAGAATGCAAACAACCAACTACATGCAGGAGAACAAAGACCAAGCGCAGCATCAGTGAAGCCAAAGCATGATACAGGTGAACAGAAGGATCAAATGTACAAAACTTCAGACCGGCATGATATGGTAAAAGGTTCAGACACAAGGGGTGCACACAAGTACACATTGGAGCATGCAGCTCAAACAAAATCAATGGTCATTCAAAAGAAACAGGTTAATGCAGTCTACAGCAAACAATGAATATGCAACAGGAAACAGTTTCAATTCAAGTATTGCAACAAGTCGATGCAAACATACATGAACAGGCAGTGCACATGTGAATCAAGTGACCAACCAGAAGTACAACATGACCAAAAGTACACAGTAATGCAACATGGAGTGTGCAAGTGCAAATGACCAGAGCTCATGCAAACATGAAGTGAATACAATAACAGCAAATACCACAATATCAAGTGAAAAATGCAGACTAAACTCAAGTGCAATTCGAATTGACAAAACAGTTTTAAAGTTACAACAAGCAGTTGCAACATGGCGAACAGGGACATATGTATATGAAGTGACAATTCGACCAACAGTTCGTGTATGCATCAGTAACCGTGCAACAAGAATTTTATAGTATCAAGCTCATGTATACAACAGTGGAAGAACAAAATCATCAATGCAATGCACAGCAAGGTATAACAAAGTCAAGGGCATATGAAGACAGTGTAAACATCACATTGAAACAACTCGAACTCAACTGGAAAGTGCTATCAGAGATGAACATAAAAAATGGTCAGAGCCGTAGTATACAGAAGTCACAAAATCAAAACCGTGATCATGTCGAAGTCAACAAGAAAGACAAGGCAAATAAATCAGAGAAATGATCAGATATTATCAAACAAAGATCAACGCCGTATTGACCAAGCAATTAATCAACACCATGATGAAAATATACACGCATATGAACAATTCAAAATCAAATCCGATGACTTTAAACCGTGTTAACCAAGTAACACAAGTTTATACGATTATGAAAAAGTCATAATAAATCTCAAACATTCAAGCATCATCAAGTGGCCGAGATGACGAAATTGGCAAATTCAAATAACATCAGACGAACGCAATTATAGGATTTCGAAATCTATATAAACCCACTCATCATCGGCTTTCAAATCCATCGAGTTCGAGCAAGGCAAAACCGGCAAAGCAAAAGGAGTAAAGTACATACCGAAAACGAATGAACTCGATCCAAATTGAAGAGCCGAGAGCAAATCAAAGAGCATCGAAGCCTACTATCGAACTATATCAAGCGGCGAACTTCAATTTGCATAAGCCCTAAATTTCGCAAAAGAAAGGAAGCCCTAATTTGCAGAGACAAGAAGAGAGCCACCATTTTCACAAAGGAACGAGGCAAAAAGGAACGGGCTAGAGTGAACGAAGATATAAAAGGGGTCGGCCTTGTTAAAAGGAAAAAGGGGACTAATTTTTGTTTAGGCCTTTATTTTTAATTTAGGGTTATTTATTGTCTTTTAATTGTTGTTTTTATTTTTCAAATCAAAACTTTGTAAATCACCACCTAGCGATTAGGTAGTGTCAGATTGTCTAGTTAGAATTAGTTCAGTGAGCAGGGTGTGCGATTTTGCAGAGCTCTATAGGCGGGAGCAGAGTTTGCGAGTAAGCAAAGCTCTATAGGCGGGAGCAGAGTTTGCGAGTAATCAAAGTTCTATAAGCAGGAGCAGAGTTTACGAGTAAACGAAACTCTATAGGCGGGAGCAGGGTGTGCGAGTCTAGTAGAGTGTTTGTGAGCGGGAGCAAATGTTTGCGAGTCTAGTAGAATGTTTGTGAGCGAGAGCAAATGTTTGCGAGTCTAGTAGAGTGTTTGTGAGCGGGAGAAAATGTTTGCGAGTCTAGTAGAGTGTTTGTAAGCGTGATACTGTTTAATTCTAATAGAAATCAGGGAATGCAGCAGTAGGCAGGGGTTGCTGAAGCTGGGTAAATTTTGTGTGTGATTTACTTTTCAGCATATTTATTTCTGCAGTTTGTTTCTGTGTTTAAATCGAGAAAATATGCTATAAAACTATTCACCCCCCCCTCTAGGGTTAATTTAGATCCTACAAGTGGTATCAGAGCCAGGTTTTTATTTTTTAACTCTAGAGTCATGAATCCACCAAATAATGTTTTTGATGAGGGTCGTTTCAATATTATTCCTTCTATTTTCGATGGAACGGATTTTTTGAATTGGAAATTAAAAATAGAATTTTATTTAAAGTCTGTTAATATTAAATGTTGGGATATTATTGAAAATGGGTGTGATATAACAAATAAGGAAATTATCTCGATTAATGCTCTTGCTATGCATATATTATATTCTCATATTAATCGTGATAATTTTTATTTCGTCTCTCATTGTGAAAATGAACAGAAAATTTGGAAAACTCTCGATGCAATATATGGTGCAAAAGTCAACAGCAATGAGAAGTCCTCCACAACCGACTCAGTTAAAGAAATATGCTTAACAGGATTGGTAAATAGCAGTTGTGATGAGGATGATGATGATGGAGCAGCCGAGCTGACATTACTAATGAAGAATTCAAAAAGGAAATTTGCAGCCACGTGGAATAAAAGCGATAGCAGTGAAAGTGAGAAAGCAGATATGTGCCTTCATGGAAATATAACCGATAGCGATGACGACGAGCCAAGCGAGGTATCAAAACTTACTCACTCTGAATTACTTATTTATTTCCACAAAGTAAATGGCTGTTTTGAACGACTTAGGGAAAAATACGCTAAACTTAAATCACAAAACGACCCTTTGATAGAATTAAATGAACAACTTGACCAATTAGTTAAAACCTATCAAAGTAGGATTCCTAAGTGTGATAAGTGTCCAACATTTGAAGAAGAAATTAAAAAATCAGAAATTAAAATAAATCACTTGAAAATGAAATTCTGATTTTAAAAATTAAAAATACTAGAAGAGAGGATACTATTAAAAAGTGCACACAATTGTTAAACGAAAATGAATCTCTCAAAATACAAGTCCAACAATTGTCAACGACTTTAGAAATTTTTTCCAAAAGTGAAAAATCGTAGAATATGTTAATAGGAAAACAAACTGTCAATATTAATAAACAAGGACTTGGATATAGTCACTCTGAATATGTTAGAAATGAGATTAATCAAGAAAATTCAATGTGCACAATTTGTAGAAAATTTGGACACAATCAAAATAATTGTTGGTATAGACCCAAACACGTGAAAACTATACCAATTTGGGTTCCAAAAGGCACAAATATAAAATCTCTAAAAGTCAAACAAATTTGGGTGCCGAAGGGAACAATTATAAATAGTTTTGGGTCTCCACAAAATTATTTTTATAAATATTCTGCCACTAACAACCATGGACCTATAAAAACAAATAGGTCACATAAATCTTTTCCCGTGTAGGTGTGGTGGCAGGCTAAGGAACAACAACAGTGTTCTCTGGATTTTGGCTGTTCCAGAAACACAACGGGAGACAAAGCAAAGTTCCTTAGCCAAGTATAAAGGTGACAGAATCACAATGGACAACAACGAAAAATTGTCGTAAAGGTAAAACAGGTAAAATTATTTTGAACGATATATTAAATGTGATCATCTGCATCGTAATCTGAATTAAATCAGCCAGTAATGTGATGATGTCTTTAATTCTGACTTATTCTTGATTGATATGATTTTTTTGACTTGTTCTTATTTATGACCTTGATTTGTGCTTAAAAGTTGACCAACCATCTTTTCATCATTGAACTTAATCTGTTTGGTCAAATTTTGATGTTGATTGATTACTGTTTACTCATGCTATAAAAAGGATTTTAAGAAATTTTTGAAATTGTTGAAACTTTATGAAATTGTTGAAACTTCAATAAATTGTTTTGAAATAATAATGAAGTTTTAATGACTGTTGATAGTTGTTCATCCTATGGTTTCTAAGTTTTAACACTATGATATTTGTTTTTGATTGTTAACACGGCTTCAATTCAAATTCAAAAGAATGTCATTTAAATTACTGTTAAGTTTGAAATGCTTGGTGCACACTTCATGGTTTGGTCAATCAAATTCAATGAGTGAATATTGAGTGAAATTTAAATTCAGATGCAGATTACACTGGTAATATAGTTGATAGTATTAGTGTAACGTGATTAATCTTTGAAACATTCATTTGCTGCATCATTTTTCAAAGAAAATATCTGCATATTTTTCACTTGAAATAATTTCTCAAATAGCAGAATTTTTCTCATATAACCCCTCAAGAAAATCATGTTTGACCATATTTACAGATTAGTCATTTTTTGAAAATTGATTTTATAATTTTTTGAATTTGATTTTAAATGACTATTTTGACTAATCTGACTCCCTTTGATTATCGAAAAGATGAATAGTGATTGAAAAAGTGATGAGTGTTGATATTTATCATATTTATAACTCAAGAAAGTATAATTAGAAAATTTCTTTAGAATTTCATAACAAGAGTTATAAAAAAAAAATTGTGGGTAAAAGTTCCATGATCATTTCTATTTCTATCATCTTTCTATCGACCATCACTCATCAAGATCATATATAGTATGTAAATTTGTGGTAGTTTACAAAGGAAATTATTCGTTCTTCAATTTATTATTATAAAGGAAATTATCTTTGCTTCAATTTATTATATTCTTCAATAAAAATAAATATCCAAAGTATTCACTCTCATTTAAAAGTCCTCACGGTTATGCATGGGTGAATTACTTGGATTTTTGATTATGTGCATCCATGCTCATTTAAAAGTCCTTACGGTTATGCATGTATGGAACGCATATCAAAATTAATTGATTAAATAGACAAGTTGATTCTAATCCCATTTAAAAGTCCTCACGGTCATGCGTGGTTAGAAGATACTTGATTTCATTTTTTAAGTTAAATTGGAATACTACTAATCTCATTTAAAAGTCCTAACGGTTATGCATGATTAGTAGATATTCAAATTTCCTGAAATAAATATACCACAAATAGACGGAACTGTATGTTTTTTGATGATTTTATCCCCATCACTTCTGAAAGTGGAATATGCGCCTGACAAGGGTAATTATGATTTTTGTTTGAGTTTTATTGAAATTTGATATTTATATTCAATTGAGTTAAATGTTTGATTCATGTCTGTCACTTCATCCCTATTTTTATAACACTGTTATTCTTTTGCTGATAACAAAAGGGGGAGAGAAAAGTTAAGATTTTGTCAAACAGAATCAAGCAAAGGTCAAATAATTTTCCATTTGCATATAGGCTCATTTATATATTTTTATGCATATATGTAGGGGGAGTATTGTGTAGAGAGGGAGCATTTAAATAGGGGGAGCAAATTGAACGATCAAATATATTTAATACATTCAAAATCTTAAATATATGTTTGTTATCATCAAAAGGGGGAGATTGTTGAATATGCGCTTTGCGCTTATATGATTTTTGTTTGATGATAATAAACATATATACATTTGTTTAAATGTATTTGTTAATGTACTATTTTATTTTCACAGATTAAATAAATATTTGTTGAATAAATTAAATAACACAGAATTTGAATTCAAACGAATATTTTATTCAAACAAATATATATTACAACTTTGAATAGTACAATTTCAAGCTCTCACTATAAATATACAACTTTTATTACAATACATCACAATTTTACATTTACAGTTAACCCACTACATATCACTCACACTCGTATTTATCTTCAACTGAATTCCAGTTTGAATCCAACATCTGAGCAATCTGCAAAAATATTTACTAACGCGGTAAAATTGAAAAAGAAATATTTTTGCAATATAAAATAAAATGTGAATTTTGAAAATAATATTTGCCTCAGTTATTTGGGTTGTTCGTCATCATTTACATTTGAATTCATCATACACGAACAACTTGTGACATACACAGTGTAACCGTGCACGCCGATATATACACTTGATTGATTTACAGGGACAGGTGAGCACAGGTTAAACCCAAATGAAAAACCGGGTTCAACTCACGTGCAATATATTGAAAATCACGACACATGGACAAGGTCAAACCCGAGTTTTTGAAAATCTGGATTCAACACAGGGCAGTTCACAAGTCAAAAACAGAGCATCAAACTGTGGCACATAAATACAAGTATGCACAGCAATGCAAAGACCAGCTGCAACATAAAGTAAAAATGCTCAAAGCCACCAAGTAAACAAACTCAGGCAAATGTTCATTGACTACATGAAGCAAACAATTCATGAAGCAACATAGCAACTCAGAGAACACTATGCAGAAGACTACTGCAAATATACAGAAACAACTCACATGTTTGAAACCATAAGAGAATGCAAACAACCAACTACATGCAGGAGAACAAAGACCAAGCGCAGCATCAGTGAAGCCAAAGCATGATACAGGTGAACAGAAGGATCAAATGTACAAAACTTCAGACCGGCATGATATGGTAAAAGGTTCAGACACAAGGGGTGCACACAAGTACACATTGGAGCATGCAGCTCAAACAAAATCAATGGTCATTCAAAAGAAACAGGTTAATGCAATCTACAGCAAACAATGAATATGCAACAGGAAATAGTTTCAATTCAAGTATTGCAACAAGTCGATGCAAACATACATGAACAGGCAGTGCACATGTGAATCAAGTGACCAACCAGAAGTACAACATGACCAAAAGTATACAGTAATGCAACATGGAGTGTGCAAGTGCAAATGACCAGAGCTCATGCAAACATGAAGTGAATACAATAACAGCAAATACCACAATATCAAGTGAAAAATGCAGTCAAAACTCAAGTGCAATTCGAATTGACAAAACAGTTTTAAAGTTACAACAAGCAGTTGCAACATGGCGAACAAAGACATATGTATATGAAGTGACAATTCGACCAACAGTTCGTGTATGCATTAGTAACCGTGCAACAAGAATTTTATAGTATCAAGCTCATGTATACAACAGTGGAAGAACAAAATCATCAATGCAATGCACAGCAAGGTATAACAAAGTCAAGGGCATATGAAGACAGTGTAAACATCACATTGAAACAACTCGAGCTCAACTGGAAAGTGCTATCAGAGATGAACATAAAAAATGGTCAGAGCCGTAGCATACAGAAGTCACAAAATCAAAACCGTGATCATGCCGAAGTCAACAAGAAAGACAAGGCAAATAAATCAGAGCAATGATCAGATATTATCAAACAAAGATCAACGCCGTATTGACCAATCAATTAATCAACACCATGATGAAAATATACACGCATATGAACAAGTCAAAATCAAAGCCGATGACTTTAAACCGTGTCAACCAAGTAACACAAGTTTATACGATTATGAAAAAGTCATAATAAATCTCAAACATTCAAGCATCATCAAGTGGCCGAGATGACGAAATTGGCAAATTCAAGTAACATCAGACGAACGCAATTATAGGATTTCGAAATCTATATAAACCCACTCATCATCGACTTTCAAATCCATCGAGTTCGAGCAAGGCAAAACCGGCAAAGCAAAAGGAGTAAAGTACATACCGAAAACGAATGAACTCGATCCAAATTGAAGAGCCGAGAGCAAATCAAAGAGCATCGAAGCCTACTATCGAACTATATCAAGCGGCGAACTTCAATTTGCATAAGCCCTAAATTTCGCAAAAGAAAGGAAGCCCTAATTTGCAGAGACAAGAAGAGAGCCACCATTTTCACAAAGGAACGAGGCAAAAAGGAACGGGCTAGAGTGAACGAAGATATAAAAGGGGCCGGCCTTGTTAAAAGGAAAAAGGGGACTAATTTTTGTTTAGGCCTTTATTTTTAATTTAGGGTTATTTATTGTCTTTTAATTGTTGTTTTTATTTTTCAAATCAAAACTTTGTAAATCACCACCTAGCGATTAGGTAGTGTCAGATTGTCTAGTTAGAATTAGTTCAGTGAGCAGGGTGTGCGATTTTGCAGAGCTCTATAGGCGGGAGCAGAGTTTGCGAGTAAGCAAAGCTCTATAGGCGGGAGCAGAGTTTGCGAGTAATCAAAGTTCTATAAGCAGGAGCAGAGTTTACGAGTAAACGAAACTCTATAGGCGGGAGCAGGGTGTGCGAGTCTAGTAGAGTGTTTGTGAGCGGGAGCAAATGTTTGCGGGTCTAGTAGAATGTTTGTGAGCGAGAGCAAATGTTTGCGAGTCTAGTAGAGTGTTTGTGAGCGGGAGAAAATGTTTGCGAGTCTAGTAGAGTGTTTGTAAGCGTGATACTGTTTAATTCTAATAGAAATCAGGGAATGCAGCAGTAGGCAGGGGTTGCTGAAGCTGGGTAAATTTTGTGTGTGATTTACTTTTCAGCATATTTATTTCTGCAGTTTGTTTCTGTGTTTAAATCGAGAAAATATGCTATAACACTATTCACCCCCCCCCTCTAGGGTTAATTTAGATCCTACAAGTGGTATCAGAGCCAGGTTTTTATTTTTTAACTCTAGAGTCATGAATCCACCAAATAATGTTTTTGATGAGGGTCGTTTCAATATTATTCCTTCTATTTTCGATGGAACGGATTTTTTGAATTGGAAATTAAAAATAGAATTTTATTTAAAGTCTGTTAATATTAAATGTTGGGATATTATTGAAAATGGGTGTGATATAACAAATAAGGAAATTATCTCGATTAATGCTCTTGCTATGCATATATTATATTCTCATATTAATCGTGATAATTTTTATTTCGTCTCTCATTGTGAAAATGAACAGAAAATTTGGAAAACTCTCGATGCAATATATGGTGCAAAAGTCAACAGCAATGAGAAGTCCTCCACAACCGACTCAGTTAAAGAAATATGCTTAACAGGATTGGTAAATAGCAGTTGTGATGAGGATGATGATGATGGAGCAGCCGAGCTGACATTACTAATGAAGAATTCAAAAAGGAAATTTGCAGCCACGTGGAATAAAAGCGATAGCAGTGAAAGTGAGAAAGCAGATATGTGCCTTCATGGAAATATAACCGATAGCGATGACGACGAGCCAAGCGAGGTATCAAAACTTACTCACTCTGAATTACTTATTTATTTCCACAAAGTAAATGGCTGTTTTGAACGACTTAGGGAAAAATACGCTAAACTTAAATCACAAAACGACCCTTTGATAGAATTAAATGAACAACTTGACCAATTAGTTAAAACCTATCAAAGTAGGATTCCTAAGTGTGATAAGTGTCCAACATTTGAAGAAGAAATTAAAAAATCAGAAATTAAAATAAATCACTTGAAAATGAAATTCTGATTTTAAAAATTAAAAATACTAGAAGAGAGGATACTATTAAAAAGTGCACACAATTGTTAAACGAAAATGAATCTCTCAAAATACAAGTCCAACAATTGTCAACGACTTTAGAAATTTTTTCCAAAAGTGAAAAATCGTAGAATATGTTAATAGGAAAACAAACTGTCAATATTAATAAACAAGGACTTGGATATAGTCACTCTGAATATGTTAGAAATGAGATTAATCAAGAAAATTCAATGTGCACAATTTGTAGAAAATTTGGACACAATCAAAATAATTGTTGGTATAGACCCAAACACGTGAAAACTATACCAATTTGGGTTCCAAAAGGCACAAATATAAAATCTCTAAAAGTCAAACAAATTTGGGTGCCGAAGGGAACAATTATAAATAGTTTTGGGTCTCCACAAAATTATTTTTATAAATATTCTGCCACTAACAACCATGGACCTATAAAAACAAATAGGTCACATAAATCTTTTCCCGTGTAGGTGTGGTGGCAGGCTAAGGAACAACAACAGTGTTCTCTGGATTTTGGCTGTTCCAGAAACACAACGGGAGACAAAGCAAAGTTCCTTAGCCAAGTATAGAGGTGACAGAATCACAATGGACAACAACGAAAAATTGTCGTAAAGGTAAAACAGGTAAAATTATTTTGAACGATATATTAAATGTGATCATCTGCATCGTAATCTGAATTAAATCAGCCAGTAATGTGATGATGTCTTTAATTCTGACTTATTCTTGATTGATATGATTTTTTTGACTTGTTCTTATTTATGACCTTGATTTGTGCTTAAAAGTTGACCAACCATCTTTTCATCATTGAACTTAATCTGTTTGGTCAAATTTTGATGTTGATTGATTACTGTTTACTCATGCTATAAAAAGGATTTTAAGAAATTTTTGAAATTGTTGAAACTTTATGAAATTGTTGAAACTTCAATAAATTGTTTTGAAATAATAATGAAGTTTTAATGACTGTTGATAGTTGTTCATCCTATGGTTTCTAAGTTTTAACACTATGATATTTGTTTTTGATTGTTAACACGGCTTCAATTCAAATTCAAAAGAATGTCATTTAAATTACTGTTAAGTTTGAAATGCTTGGTGCACACTTCATGGTTTGGTCAATCAAATTCAATGAGTGAATATTGAGTGAAATTTAAATTCAGATGCAGATTACACTGGTAATATAGTTGATAGTATTAGTGTAACGTGATTAATCTTTGAAACATTCATTTGCTGCATCATTTTTCAAAGAAAATATCTGCATATTTTTCACTTGAAATAATTTCTCAAATAGCAGAATTTTTCTCATATAACCCCTCAAGAAAATCATGTTTGACCATATTTACAGATTAGTCATTTTTTGATTTAGGGTTATTTATTGTCTTTTAATTGTTGTTTTTATTTTTCAAATCAAAACTTTGTAAATCACCACCTAGCGTTTAGGTAGTGTCAGATTGTCTAGTTAGAATTAGTTCAGTGAGCAGGGTGTGCGAGTTTGCAGAGCTCTATAGGCGGGAGTAGAGTTTGCGAGTAAGCAAAGCTCTATAGGCGGGAGCAGAGTTTGCGAGTAATCAAAGTTCTATAGGCGCGACCAGAGTTTGCGAGTAAACGAAACTCTATAGGCGGGAGCAGGGTGTGCGAGTCTAGTAGAGTGTTTGTGAGCGGGAGCAAATGTTTAATGTTTGTGAGCGAGAGCAAATGTTTGTGATTCTGGTAGAGTGTTTGTGAGCGGGAGCAAATGTTTGCGAGTCTAATAGAGTGTTTGTAAGCGTGATACTGTTTAATTCTAATAGAAATCTGGGAATGCAGCAGTAGGCAGGGGTTGCCGAAGCTGGGTAAATTTTGTGTGTGATTTACTTTTCAGCATATTTATTTCTGCAATTTGTTTCTGTGTTTAAATCGAGAAAATTTGCTATAACCCTATTCACCCCCCTCTAGGGTTAATCTAGATCCTACAAGTGACACAGTACCAAAAATCAGATGAACAAGATCACTCATGAAAACCAACAAGCAAATATGCCAACAACTAATGCATCAGTACAGGAAGCAAGCAAGATCAACACAGCTACAATGGTCAGTGATTTCAGAATGAGCATAGTGAAATTGTCACAGTCATGAACAAGTCAAACAAAGTTAAAATGCCAGAAATCAATATGCCGAGGGTAGCAAAAATATGATGAAAAAATCAAAGCCGTGAGAAGCAAGGAATGAAATTATACGCATATGAAAAAGTCAGTGAAATCTCAATCATCAAAGTGAAATCGAATGGCCAGAGAATTAAAATTGACAAATTCAAACAATTTTATACGAACGCAAATATAGGAATTCAACCTATATAAAAACCCACAAATCATCATCGGCAAAGCATCGAGTTCAAGCATCAACCCAGTAAAGCAAAAGGATAAATTACATACTGAATAAAGGAGACGAACTCGATCAAAATTGAAGAGCCGTAAGCAAAACAGTGAGAGAAACGATCGACGAAAGCAACGAAAAAAACATATATTCGTTCGAACGAAAGTCGGCATCTTCAAAATTTACAAAACCCTAATTTTGAAAGCAAGGAGCAAAAGAGCAGAAGCCCTAATTTCTGAAAAAAGAGGATCGGCCATATTTTCACAAGTCAAAAGAAAAAGGAACGGGTTGAAGAAGAGAATAGGGCCGACCTTGTTTTATTATTAAAGGCTTTAGTATATTTTTAAATAAGGGTTTAAGTATTTGTTTAGGGTTATTTTTTTTATTGTCTTTTAATTGTTGTTTTTAACTTTACGAATCAAATTCTTTGTAAATCACCACCTAGGTTTAGGTAGTGTCAGATTGTCTAGTTAGAATTAGTTCAGTGAGCAGGGTGTGCGATTTTGCAGAGCTCTATAGGCGGGAGAAGAGTTTGCGAGTAAGCAAAGCTCTATAGGCGGGAGCAGAGTTTGCGGGTAATCAAAGTTCTATAGGCGGGAGCAGAGTTTGCGAGTAAACGAAACTCTATAGGAGGGAGCAGGGTGTGCGATTCTAGTAGAGTGTTTGTGAGCGGGAGCAAATGTTTGCGAGTCTAGTAGTGGGTTTGTGAGTGGGAGCAAATGTTTGCGAGTCTAGTAGAATGTTTGTGAGCGGGAGCAAATGTTTGCGAGTCTAGTAGAGTGTTTGTAAGCGTGATACTGTTTAATTCTAATAGAAATCTGGGAATGCAGCAGTAGGCAGGGGTTGCCGAAGCTGGGTAAATTTTGTGTGTGATTTAATTTTTCAGCATATTTGTTTCTGCAGTTTGTTTCTGTGTTTATATCGAGAAAATTTGCTATAACCCTATTCACCCCCCCCCCCCCTCTAGGGTTAATCTAGATCCTACAAGTGGTATCAGAGCGCGGTATTTTTTTTAACTCTAGAGTCATGAATCCACCAAATAATGTTTTTGATGAGGGTCGTTTCAATATTATTCCTTCTATTTTCGATGGAACGGATTTTTTGAATTGGAAATTGAAAATGGAATTTTATTTAAAATCTGTTAATATTAAATGTTGGGATATTATTGAAAATGGGTGTGATATAACAAATAAGGAAATTATCTCGATTAATGCTCTTGCTATGCATATATTATATTCTCATATTAATCGTGATAATTTTTATTTCGTCTCTCATTGTGAAAATGCACAGAAAATTTGGAAAACTCTCGATGCAATATATGGTGCAAAAGTCAACAGCAATGAGAAGTCCTCCACAACCGACTCAGTTAAAGAAATATGCTTAACAGGATTGGTATATAGCAGTTGTGATGAGGATGATGATGATGGAGCAGCCGAGCTGGCATTACTAATGAAGAATTCAAAAAGGAAATTTGCAGCCACGTGGAATAAAAGCGATAGCAGTGAAAGTGAGAAAGCAGATATGTGCCTTCATGGGAATATAACCGATAGCGACGACGACGAGCCAAGCGAGTTATCAAAACTTACTCACTCTGAACTACTTATTTATTTCCACAAAGTAAATGGCTGTTTTGAACGACTTAGGGAAAAATACGCTAAACTTGAATCACAAAAAGACACTTTGATAGAATTAAATGAACAACTTGACCAATTAGTTAAAACCTATCAAAGTAGGATCCCTAAGTGTGATAAGTGTCCAACATTTGAAGAAGAAATTAAAAAATCAGAAATTAAAATGAAATCACTTGAAAATGAAATTCTGATTTTAAAAATTGAAAATACTAGAAGAGAGAATTCTATTAAAAAGTGCACACAATTGTTAAACGAAAATGAATCTCTCAAAATACAAGTCCAACAATTGTCAACGACTTTAGATAAATTTTCAAAAAGCGAAAAATCATTGAATATGCTATTAGGAAAGCAAACTGTTAACACGGTTAGAAAAGGACTTGGATATAATTAATCTAAAATTGAAAGCAATTTTAATCAAGTCAATTTAATGTGCACAATTTGTAGAAAATTTGGACACAATCAAAATAATTGTTGGTACAGACCCAAACACGTGAAAACTATACCAATTTGGGTTCCAAAAGGCACAAATATAAAATCTTTGAAAGTCAAACAAATTTGGGTGTCAAAAGGAACATATATAAATAGTTTTGGGTCTCCACAAACATATTTTTCATATTCTGCCACTAACAACCATGGACCTATAAAAACAAATAGGTCACAAAAATCTTTCATCGTGTAGGAGTGGTGGCAGGCTAAGGAACAACAACAGTGTTCTCTGGATTTTGGCTGTTCCAGAAACACAACGGGCGACAAAGCAAAGTTCCTTTGCCTAGTACAAAGGTGACAGAATCACAATGGACAACGACGAAAAATTATCGTAAAGGTAAAACAGGTAAATATGTTTTGAACGATATATTAAATATGATAATCTGCACCATAATCTGAATTAAATCAGCCAATATTGTGATGAACAAAAGATGATGATTTTGATTCTATGACTTTTTCAAAATATTGACCAATCATCTTTAAATAGAATTACTTGGAGTAATTATGATGGTTGACTGATTCGGACTTACTTGATATGATCCTACATGACTTGTTCTTATTTATGATTTGTGCTTAAATGTTGACCAACCATTTTTTCATCATTGAACTTAATCTGTTTGGTCAAATTATGATGTTGATTGATTACTGTTTACTCATGCTATAAAAAGGATTTTAAGAAATTTTTGAAATTGTTGAAACTTTATGAACTTGTTGAAACTTCAAGAAATTGTTTTGAAATAGTAATGAAGTTTTAATGACTGTTGATAGTTGTTCATCCAATGGTTTCTAAGTTTAACACTATGATATTTGTTTGAGTGATAACATGGCTTCATTTCAAATTTCATTCTGAGATAGTTTGTTGAAATTTCACAATCTGGTCTTTGACATCCAACGAGTGAATATTGAGTGAAATTTAAATTCAGATGCAGATTACACTGGTAATATGGTTGATAGAAAAATTACTAGTGGAACGTGATTAATTTTTGAAACATTCATTTGCTGCATCGTTTTTCAAAGAAAATATCTACATATTTTTCAATTGAAATAATTTTCAAATAGCAGATTTTTTTCATATAACCCCTTCGAGAAAATCATTTTTGACCATATTTTCAGATTAGTCATTTTTTATTTGATTTTAAATGACAAATTTTGACTAATCTAACTCCCTAATGATTATCGAAAAGATCAATAGTGATTGAAAAAGTGATGAGTGTCGATATTTGTCATACATTACTCAAGACAATATATTTAGAAAAATTTCTTTAGAATTTCATAACAAGAGTTACAAAAACTTTTTGTTGGGTAAAGGTTCCATGATCATTTCTATTTCTACCATCTTTCTATCGACCATCACTCATCAAAATCATATATAGTATGAAAATTTGTGGTAGTTTACAAAGGGAAGTATTCGTTCTTCAATTTATTATTTTAAACGGGAAATCATTTGTGCTTCAATTTATTATATTCTTCAATAAAAATAAATATCTAAAGTATTCACTCTCATTTAAAAGTCCTCACGGTTATGCATGGTTGAATTACTTGGATTTTGATTATGTGCTTTCATGCTCATTTAAAAGTCCTCACGGTTATGCATGTATGGAACGCATATCAAAATTAATTGATTTAATAGACAAGTTGATTCTAATCCCATTTAAAAGTCCTCACGGTTATGCGTGGTTAGAAGATACTTGAATTCTTTTTTAAACAAAAATTGTGAATACTACTAACCTCATTTAAAAGTCCTAACGGTTATGCATGGTTAGTAGATATTCAAATTTTCTGAAATAAATATATCACAAATTGACAGAACTGTATGATTTTTTGATGATTTTATCTCCATCACTTCTGAAAGTGGAATATGCATCTGACAAGGGTAATTATAATTTTTGTTTGAGTTTTATTGAAATTTGATATTTATATTCAATTGAGTTAAATGTTTGATTCATGTCTGTCACTTCATCCCTATTTTTATAACACTGTTATTCTTTTGCTGATAACAAAAGGGGGAGAGAAAAGTTAAGATTTTGTCAAATAGAATCAAGCAAATGTCAAATAATTTTCCACTTGCGTATAGGCTTATTTACATATTTTTATTTGTATGCATATATGTAGGGGGAGAATCATGTAGAGAGGGAGCATTCAAATAGGAGGAGCAAATTGAACGATCAAATACATTTAATACATTCAAAATCTTAAATATATGTTTGATATCATCAAAAGGGGGAGATTGTTGAATATGCGCTTTGCGCTTATATGATTTTTGTTTAATGATATTAAACATATATACATTCATTTAAATGTATTTGTTAATATACTATTTTATTTTCACAGATTATATAAATATTTGTTGAATGAATTAAATAACACAGAATTTGAATTCAAACGAATATTTTATTCAAACAAATATTTATTACAACTTTGAATAATACAATTTCAAGCTCCCAATATAACTATACAACTTTGATTACAATTACATCACATTTCATATTTACAGTTCACCTCATACATATCACTCACACTCATATTTCTATCTTCAACTGCTTTCCAGTTTGAATCCAGCATCTGAGAAATCTGCAAAAATATTCACTAACGCAGTAAAATTGAAAAATAAATATTTTTGCAATATAAAATGAAACATGATTTTTGAAAATATAATTTGCCTCAATTATTTGGGTTGTTCGTCATAATTTACATTTGAATTCATCATACACGAACAACTTGTGACATACACAGTGTATCACTGTATATGCCACAAGGCCGTGCACACCGATATACACTTGATTGATTTACAGGGACAGGTGAGCACAGGTCAAACCCAAATAAAAAGCCGGGTTCAACTCACGTGCAATAACATAAAAGTCACAACTCTCAGCACAAGGTCAAACCCGAGTTTTAAAACTGGATTCAACTCAGGTGCAAATCAAAAGTACACATGAATGCTATGTTCAAACATGACACAGCCTCAAATCAATGAACATGCAGTCAACTCAAGTACGTCAACTACCAGTTCAACAATATCAAGTTCAAGCCTGTGCCAACAAAGAATCAAAGCTCGACCAATATAATGCAAACTACACAAAGACCAAGTGAACAACTACATGTTGAACAAATGAAAACAGTATGCAAGCTCGAGCACAAAATATGAATACTGCAACAATATCCAGTATGAAGTATCAGACTCAATAGCAAGTTCAGTGTGGCAATGCAAAGACCTAAAACCAAAGATATGACATCACAGCAAATATGACAGCAAGCTTCAACTACATGGAGACGAGACCAAATACACAAGTTCACAGTAGTAGCCAAATGTTACAAATTCAATGCCGAGAAGCACTGAAACAAAGAATGGCAAGACACAAGACATGGGGGCACTGGACTACAGCTCGACCAAATGGCCAACATGATCAAGAAATATAACATGCAGTTTGCTGTGATACGAGCTCAAGACAGTACAACTACAACTCGATGCAACTGACACAAATAAGTACAAAACCATCAAGCTACAACAACTCCACTGACTCAAATGAACATACTAAACAGCACAATCAAACTGCAACAAGGCAACTAGGAATGAACAGAACACAAGTGCAACAGAGCATCAACTAACAGCAAACACAAATGGAATGCAACAGTGAAGTTCAACATCATCAGAGATAGGTACAAAGACAGTAAGCATATACATATGTATGAAATGCAAAGGTTCAGGCAGTGACGATGCAAGCCGAGCATCAAGACACTAAGCAACTGAAACAAGCCAGCAACTATCAAAGCCCAATACAACAAGGCAATGGACAGACCAAATGATCACTGCTCGAGGCAATATGAACACAGTGACACAGTACCAAAAATCAGATGAACAAGATCACTCATGAAAACCAACAAGCAAATATGCCAACAACTAATGCATCAGTACAGGAAGCAAGCAAGATCAACACAGCTACAATGGTCAGTGATTTCAGAATGAGCATAGTGAAATTCTCACAGTCATGAACAAGTCAAACAAAGTAAAAATGCCAGAAATCAATATGCCGAGGATAGCAAAAATATGATGAAAAAATCAAAGCCGTGAGAAGCAAGGAATGAAATTATATGCATACGAAAAAGTCAGTGAAATCTCAATCATCAAAGTGAAATCGAATGGCCAGAGAATTAAAATTGACAAATTCAAACAATTTTATACGAACGCAAATATAGGAATTCAACCTATATAAAAACCCACAAATCTTCATTGGCAAAGCATCGAGTTCAAGCATCAACCCAGTAAAGCAAAAGGATAAATTACATACCGAATAAAGGAGACGAATTCGATCAAAATTGAAGAGCCGTAAGCAAAACAGTGAGAGAAACGATCGACGAAAGCAACGAAAAAAACATATATTCGTTCGAACGAAAGTCGGCATCTTCAAAATTTACAAAACCCTAATTTTGAAAGCAAGGAGCAAAAGAGCAGAAGCCCTAATTTCTGAAAAAAGAGGATCGGCCATATTTTCACAAGTCAAAAGAAAAAGGAACGGGTTGAAGAAGAGAATAGGGCCGACCTTGTTTTATTATTAAAGGCTTTAGTATATTTTTAAATAAGGGTTTAAGTATTTGTTTAGGGTTATTTTTTTATTGTCTTTTAATCGTTGTTTTTTACTTTACGAATCAAATTCTTTGTAAATCACCACCTAGGTTTAGGTAGTGTCAGATTGTCTAGTTAGAATTAGTTCAGTGAGCAGGGTATGCGAGTTTGCAAAGCTCTATAGGCGGGAGCAGAGTTTGCGAGTAATCAAAGCTCTATAGACGGGAGTAGAGTTTGCGAGTAATCAAAGTTCTATATGCGGGAGCAGAGTTTGCGAGTAAACGAAACTCTATAGGAGGGAGCAGGGTGTGCGAGTCTAGTAGAGTGTTTGTGAAAGGGAGCAAATGTTTGCGAGTCTAGTAGAGGGTTTGTGAGCGGAAGCAAATGTTTGCGAGTCTAGTAGAATGTTTGTGAGCGGGAGCAAATGTTTGCGAGTCTAGTAGAGTGTTTGTAAGCGTGATACTGTTTAATTCTAATAGAAATCTGAGAATGCAGCAGTAGGCAGGGGTTGCCGAAGCTGGGTAAATTTTGTGTGTGATTTACTTTTTCAGCATATTTATTTCTGCAGTTTGTTTCTGTGTTTATATCGAGAAAATGTGCTATAACCCTATTCACCCCCCCTCTAGGGTTAATCTAGATCCTACAACAAGTACAAGAGTTAACCGGAGAATCATAGTGAACCCCTATATGACTATTGTGTGGGAGGAGAAGAGTGAAGAATAATCTTTGTAGAGTTCCAGTAGCCAGTCCATAAGATTCAGTTTATGTGGCAGGTAGAATTATATTTATAGGGGTCGGGGAGCACTTAGGCCAGAAGTTTAAGTGTAAAAGAGTCCAGCTGTTATGCCAAATCATCAACGAAAATCTCATATTAATCTGAGTCATTTCTATAGATTGCTAGCTATCAATAGGAGATGGATCGCCGACTATCCATAGGAGATGAATCACTTGTTATCCATCGACTTAGCATATTTTTTCTGCGAGAAGCCTTTACTTAGTGCTACGAAGGAGATCGAAAAGTTTGAGGGTGACCTATCTTAATGGATCACCAGCTATCCATAGAAGTTGGATCATTATCTATCCATAGGGGATGGATCGCTAGTTATCCATCAACTTAGCAAATTTTTCTACCAGAAGCCTTTACTTGGTGCAATGATGGAGCATGAAAAGTTTAAGAACGATCCGACCTACCTTCATGGATCGCTAGCTATCCATAGGGGATGGGTCTCTATCTATCCATAGGGAATAAATTGCTAGCTATCCATCCTCTTAGCATATTTTTAAGTGAATTTAGTTTGGTTGTCTTCCAATCTTCTATTTAAGTGCCTTGTCCAATGGAGTTTGTTTGATCATCCATCTTCATGGGTCATCTGGTCCATAAAAATCATCCATAGCTCGCTCAAACTTAACGAAATCAGACGAAAATTTGCATATACACTCTAGAGGGTGTCAGGGACCAACCATAAAACTTTTAAGTGGTGGGGCCTACACTACATTGGTCGCTAGCGATCCATTTGGTTAGTTCAATAGTGACCCATCTAGCCTTATCAATCAAGCTCATTTTGTGCCTTCTTTTATGTCTTCTAAGTGTTCTTTCAAAATTTCAGGTCAATCCGACTTCGTATGAGTTCTCTAGGTTTGTTTTAAATTAGCTGCTTTGGTAAAAAAAAAAAAAGGGTAAATGGATTGAATCAGATGAGTCGTTACTTCTTGAACTACACTGGTTGGAATTCTATGAAACTTAATAAGTATTCTTAGAAGAGGTAGTAGATCATGATGCAAGACGCTTTGCCGACTCGTAATGCTTTCTTTTGGATCGCTAGAGATCCATGGATGATGGATCACCATCGATCCATCTACTTAGTGGAACTTTGGTTTTTTTCTTTTAATTTCCGTTGGCTTGTTCTTTTAGATACCTTGTTCAAGTTTCAAGTCACTATGGCTTAGTTTGGATGTTCTAACTCTTGTTGAATTCTGCTAGGTCAAAATCCTAGAACATTTGCCCCTCACAGTATGCTTTCATTGGAAACAAAGTATGCTCTGGGACAAGGCAAGTTTCAGATTACTATTCCGTGAATTTCAGTGAAGCGTTAGAGTCCATCTCAAGATGTTGTTTTCAATTGACTGACTTCTGATAGTCGTTCGTCTATTGATTCTGATCTGAATTTCAATTCCTGGTAATAGCAATGCAATCTTAGCTCCATAGTTTACACAATGCTTTAGGTTGGTAAGTGGGTGCATGACATAGGTTTGGGGTCGACCTATATAGTTTTAACTCGGCCGGCGGTGAAGCTAAGTTTTGTCTCGAATAATTATACGCCATTCTGGAGCGAAGTCTTGCTCTTTTTCTTTAACAGTTTCTTTTCGAGGACTTGGTTAAGTTCCTGTCGTCGTTTTGAATTCTAATGCGATGATTTATTCCAAAATCAGCTATAGTGGATGATTCAATTGTATCACTTTTCCCCGTTTTTGTACTCCAGTGATTCTGAAAAGAAAAGTTTCCTACATCGCTTCGGATAGCGGCTTTGTTACCGATCATCGATCGATAACGAGTAAATGTGGAAAGGATAATTTCAAAGGACGATATATGGATAGATTTTTGAATGTAAGCAAGCTATCTAAACTAGATTTTTTATATGCAGTATTCGGGATACTGGACTCTTCTCATGTATATAACACACTACATCTGCCTCGGTCAACGCTCAGAACCCGACTGGTCAACAAATGCCGATTTTCCTTGGATTCTAGGCGTTGATTATACGAGGATATTATTTAAAATAAAACATACCTGATAGGGTCGAAATGTCAAGTTTTATTATTGTGAATGACTTTTCGGTCATCTAGTCTTTTGTCTGGAAGAGGACTTCCACTGCTCTAGAAGCGGGGCCCTTTGCAACTTAGGCTTCGCTTATTATTCCTGTTATATTTGAATAATTGATTACAGTTAAATTACAAGATACAGCTGCTCTTGTAGAGTTGTAGTTGAAGTTCTTTCAGGCACATGTTCAATCTTTGGAAACTAACGCATGAATTGTTCGATTGCGATAATCCTTCCTTTGCATTTTTCAAAATTCAACTTGCACACCAGCCTTTGTCTCCGGGGACTATTGGTTTAATTGCTCGACTCCGAGCATTGCGTTTTCTCACTGTTGCACCTCTTATGTTCATGTGCAGCATTCTCATTTACTGCAATTCTATACATGTAAGTAATACTTCTGCGGTCATTTCGGTATATTATATTTCATAGCTTTGTTCAGAACTATGAGGTTGCTTGGTCTAGACAGTTCTATAGATAATCCATACTTATACTCAATTGAGTTTGTTTCAACAAACTGTGGTGTATCTACACTAGTCCATAGGGCTGATTTCTCTTAATACTAAGTCTATATGTTTTCGGAAGACTAGGTCTCCTGGGCAACACGTTCGATTACTCTAGTTTGATTAACATGATAGCTTCTATCTCCAGGAAATAGGGACTTTATTGCTTGATTTCAAACTCTGATTTTTTCAATGCTGTCTATTTCCTGACTATAATTGAATTCCTCTAAGTTGACATCGTCATCTGATGCCATTCTGGGTACACATGCTACAAAGACGCGTTGCCATCATCTTTCGCTAGAGTGAATTATTTCAGCTCTACTGTTGAGACCCTAATCATGTATCAGTTTCTATCTCTATAAACTCATGCGTGGATGACTCAACTTTATGGATTTTTCCTTGATGTTGTGAGTCTTCAGATACCATGAGATGCAAGAAGGTAGGGCTGAAGATTCAATCAAACTCTTGCTCTGTTTCCAAAAGCCGAAGTATCGATAATTTCATTCTGAAGGTTTCTTCTTAGGATCACCAAACTTCAGGTAATGGAATATTCTTGCAAGTTAGGACCAAATGCTCTAGTTAGACCATAAGTAGGTCATCGATCTTTCTCATCATTGCCAGACTGTGAGAGACGGTTGATTTCTGAACGTTAAATCCTTTCCTTCGTTGGAGATTTTGTTACCAGAATGTTATGTTTTGCAATACAGAACCGTTATCTAACCAACCTCACAGTTATTTGTGATTGGACTTTGCAACATTTCTCTGATCAAGTATCGGTATGTCTATCCCTACTCGATGGACTAGCTATTTTGAACGCTAGTATTTGGGCGATTGTGAGAGATAGAGAGGTTTGGGACAAATAATTTGATTGCCCCTGGTATGGCTCTCAATCCTATTCTAGGATTGAGGAAGTCCGATGGTTTTAGTTCCAACCTTTCATTATTGTCCCTACATGTCCTTAGTTGTGCATACTTTGCTTGATTGGTGTCGTCACAGAAGTTAAGTTCATACGCCAATTCCTGTTTTTAGCAATTGATAACCTAGTTGCTTCATTCCATGCAACACTTCCTCGAGGTTGCCTATCTTTTGGCTATATCTAAAATCTTTCTAAAATGAATTCATAACATTCAGTTGTGCACGAGCTTTCATCCCTAGTAATTAGCACATGAGCAATTCAATCCTAGGATTTCCTTACGACCCTGCTTTTTGCAATGCAGTGGCTGATTCCTGTGATGAAAGGTCGAACCATCTGGCTAACCTATGAAAGGTTGTCTTCCTATTGTTGCCCATTTTCGGGCGGCGGTAGTTTTCTGAAGAAAAGGATAGAATCTCAGTTGAGGACCAATTTCTATCTTTGAAAGCTAGTGTATTAATGGTTTACTACAGTGAGTGTTTCTCATCGAACCTATAGATTAAAGTTTTCCTAGCATTGTCGAGGCAATACAGGTACATAGTGAATAGAAAATTTCCCGGCATTGCCGGGGCAACGTCGATACTTAAGAAATAGAGGGTCTCACGACCTTTCCATGGGAATACTGATACTTATGAAATAGAAAATTTCTCGACGTTGTCGTGGCAACACCTGTACTTAGGAAATAAGGAAAGGTCTTAGCGTTGTCGAGGCTACACCAACACTCAGGAAGTTGGGATCGATTTTCCCTACTAATCCGGCAATGCTTTTAATCCAGTTGGGCATTAGGTCAGGTCTTTGAAAACTTGCACTTCGATGATCGGATTGTATAAGTCTTTTCTTAGTGATGCCTGTCTTCGGGCAATGTTAAAGTCATGCTGGTTAGGATTGAATCATCTGATCTTGCATAGTTGATTAGATCCCTTTCAACACAATATAGCCATTTTTCTCAACGTTGCTTAACTTCATGATATGCCATGTTCTAGAAGGATGGGAGTCCCGGACGTTTCTGTTGCCTAGCCTTGTTTATCTCCGTCAAGTATTACCCTTGGAAATACATGGTTGTTTCTTAGCTAATTCCATAGTTATTCTTATTCACGAAAAATTCAATTTCCTCTGGTCTGTTTTTGTTATTATTCGACTTCTATCTACAGATACCTTCATTTCTAGGCGGAACACATCATTTCTAAGTGTTAAATTACAGGTTCTTATAGAAAATTAGAAATTGTGGAGCTAGTCTTCACATTGCCTTCGGTAAGACCGCGCTCATTCATATCCTAATCATGGACCGATAGTGTTTGTCTTGAATCTATGGCAGTTAACCTTACTTGTTTCAGGCCATATGCATTATGCTAGGCTGATAGCATTATTGCAAATATCAACCTTATTCGTTGGTTCCAATCTTCGGGAATCAATGGTTTAGCTACTCAATTTCGAGCGTTCTTTCCTTGTCGTTGGCTGTTTTCGTATAACAGCTGGTTTTCTGCTAGTTGGGGTTTGAGACCTTAGTCACGCTCCTACTTCTGTCTTTGGAAACTTAGGCGTCGATGATTTGATTCTAGAAATGCCTTCCATTGTCATCTATCTCTAGAGGATGGTAAGTTCATCCTTTTTTGCAAGGTGGAGAGATTTTATATCCTGACCAAGTGATAATGCATTATGTGCCCCTCAGCCATATGGCTAATTATTTTGGACAATTAATGCGAGACTTGATGATCTGGGCAGCTCCCTGGATGTCCCTAGTCAAATGTACGTTACAGCTCCTATCTCCGGGAACTCATGACTTAGATGTCTTGAAATTTAGACATTTATACATTAACTTTGGTTAAAGATCAGAATTCTTTGTCGACTTCTTGGTTTGTGAACTTTGTGGCTCTAACGGAGCAATGTTGGTTTTTGGGTAGTAGAAGTTAATACTTGTTAATCCTACAATAGACAAGTTTCCACATGCTTTCGGGAAAACACCAGTACTTAGAAATTTTAACTGTTTGATAATGACGTCGGAGCAACATCAAGCAATGCTTGCATGGCTTTTAAGAGTGCGCAGCTTTTGAGAGTACGTGGCTTACTAAATGCACGGCTTACAAAATTCACTTATAGGATCGATACGACCCGTCGATCTGGAATGTTTTGGAACTTTTTGACGTTGTTAATCTTCGGGAAACGTGAGGAGTTCGTGCTTCGAGAGTGTATTTCCATTGCATACAAGTGATGTGTAGTAGATTGCATGGCTTACAGGATGCGCACAATAGTTTGGGTCTTCCAGGTGCTGGAGGAGCGATACCAGTTCTTAGAAGGTAAGGATGTAGTTTTCCCATCAGATTTGACTTCGCTGGAACACCATTTCCTCAGTTCTAAAAGATAATTGGTTTCTGGATCGGGCAACCATTGCTTGGATGATCCTCCCGTATTTCAGGAAGATGTGCACGGCTAAACAGATAAAGTTTCCATGGTGAAGAGATCTACAGCCGACCGCATGGAGATGGTTATGAAGAATGAGCTTATGGGAGTTCGAGGCAAGACTCTCGGTTTTTGATCCAAATCGCCTTTAGAGAATTGGTCTTCAACAGGCATACAGTCTAAAAGGAAAAAGAACCAGTCATCAAAGGTGGTAAAGGAGGAGTCGGGAAGAAGTAAGCAAATATCATGGTTCTATTTCGTTTGTTGCGCTAGCTAGGTCATTAAGTCCGTAGTTGTCAAAATGCCAGAATTTTTGATCGAGCATAATAGAACTATGGTATAAATAGTCTCAGCCTTCTTTGTGGCTATTCAAGTGTGTGCGGTTCCCCTATGCCACAGGGCTGTTGAAGGCTGTTGGTGCACTTGAACTGTACCCAAGGCCTCTCTACAACTCGTCTGGTCGCCTCCAATCCAATGGGTGTGCTTCTCCCAAGTTCTAAGTCATGGCTTGATTCGAGTCAGTCTCTGATTAACTATAAGTTCGGTTCAGTTTTAGCTTAGTTTCTTTGAATGACTTTGAAGCTTTAGAGCTCAGTATTGTTTGTTTCATCGCTCGTTGGAAGTGATTCTGTTAATTATGTGGAGTTACTAATATGATTGTTGATTTGTGGTCCCAGAGCATGACTTCATTGATTTTAAGGGGCTCTAATCAGATGACTGCTGATCATCCAGTTCACCACTGTGGATATCAATCGTACATAAATTTCTTTGATTTACCGGTTCGCCTTCACGATACTTTAGTTCGTAAAAGATCTTCACATTCGCGAAGGGTTTTTTAGATCAAATGACTGTCAGTCTACCGGTTTACCTTCACGATGCTTTAGTTCATGAAAGACCTTCATGTTTGCAAAAGGTTTTTTGGATCAAATGAACACTGATCTACCGGTTCGCCTTTACGACGCTTTAGTTCGTGAAAGACCTTCACATTCATGAAAGGTTTTTTGGAACAGATGACTTTTGATCTATCAGTTCGCCTTCACAATGCTTTAGTTCATGAAAGACCTTCATGTTCGTGAAGGGTATTTTGGATTAGATGACCACCAATCTACCAGTTCACCTTTATGATGCTCTAGTTCATAAAAGACCTTCATGTTCATGAAGGGTCTTTTGGATCAGACGACCGTTGATCTACCGGTTCGCCTTCACGACGCTTTAGTTCGTGGAAGGCCTTTATTGCGCTTTAGTTCTTGAAAAGGTTTTTATGGTCGGATGTCTGGAAACCAGTAGGCCTTGGAATGATAATTTATCGATTTCAAAAGGAATTTTGGTCATATATACGATGACTAGACGACCTTGGAATGATAATTCATCGACTCCAAGAAGAGTTTTGGAGCGTGTGTCCGACGATTTGGCGGTCTTAAAGCAATGATTCATCGAATTCAAGATAAATATTGGTTGGATGTCCGGCGACCAGATGGGCTTTGGATGATAATTCATTGACTTCAAGAAGAGTTCTGGGTCGTGTGTCCGACGGTCCAATAGTATGAAAGCGATGATTTAACGACTTCAGTAGGAATTTTTGGGAACTAGCTCATAGGAACACAATTTTATCGGTTCCTGGAGACTAAGGGGTTGGATCTGTTTGTTTGACGATCCTTTGGACAATACTTCTCGACGCTCTCAAAGCAATGCCGGTTCTCAAAAGGAGCATCGACATGATTCATCGAGGGCATAGAAGCATTTCTTTTGCCGTGCTATTTGCAATGCCCCCAGTGTCCCCATACGACTCATTTGGAAAAGGAACATATACAAGGATGGATGAGAAGGCATAGCTTTAGGTTGGTGGCTCATTCCTTAGTTGCTAGGTAGCTAGAGTGTTAATCGATAATCATCCTTTCGTTCGATTTCATCAATTAGCTGTGGCACTTTCCTACTAGGTCTTAATAGCCTTGCTTAGAAGGTCCCTGAGGTCCTATAGCTCCTTCACCGTTCGGTATATTCTTTGGCAAATTTTCGGGTTTGCCTTCTTCCATTGCACTACTTCTAGTCTTTAGAACCGGTTTGCCTTCCCATAGAATTCTTCTAGTGTAGTAGGTTATTTCAACCTTTAATGATTCCTGAGGGCCTTATAGTAGTAGATTACATATGTTGCCCTCGTTTCGTCCATATGCTAGTCATACCTGTAAAAAAAGAAATTTCGAATTAGTTTTATAGTTGTACAAAAGGTATAGTTAGCATGATAAACTTCTTAGGATATTCTGCATGTTGAACGACTTTGGTGAATTGGTTTCGATTGGGGAAGATGCTCTGCTCGTTGTCAGACTGATCCGTTATCAAGTTATCGCTGTTTATAATGCTTGAGAATGATATATACATTATTGTCTATGCTTGAATGATTGGGAATGCCGATTTAATGACGAATCACTTATGATGGGATCAAGTATCAGTGCGATCCCCAAAAAATTTCAAACTAGGTGAGATCATTCTGGTTGATAAAGAAGGCCCCATAAGATTGTTGTAACATCCCATATCTGAAGGTCCAAAGCTAAGCGCTATAGATGCACCAGTCATCCATAGTATTAACCTTCGATAACCAAATACGGTAATGTTAATGGTATCCATAACATCAAAAGCACATGAACATGAAACAAATCACTGATTTTACAAAAACAACTTTTCTTATTACATTTCACAAAGCATGTTACATATTCCATTATATAATCCAATAATCATTTCCTAGGTTCAAATAAAATATAGTTATTATAAAACACACCAAGAGCGACATATGAAGATGCCACCATGGTTTACCAGAGTACTATATAGTCATATCTGATTTAACACAACATAGCGGAATCAAACAAATAAACAGCAACTCCTAAATAGCTATCCGTCGGCCACCGGCTCGTCTCTGGAAGCTTTATTCGCCAAACTACTAAAAAGTTGTAAACCTCAACCCTCAGCCTACTCAAATAAATTTTGAGCATCCGAGAGTTTAAGAGGAAAAACATAAATTTCAAGTTAGACATAAAGCCCAGTATGGATAATGCTATACATCTCGGTTATTTAATATTAAGTGAGACTATGCCGCTTAGTGAAATGGTTCCCCTCACTAATATCCTTTTCAAACATATATTTTGCAAATCATAATCCAGCAACTAAAACTGGTTAAAAACTATAAAGCACTATCATGTAAACTTACATGTCATGTAATAAATGGACTATCAGTCCGAACACTATAGTTTTGTTTGGCTAACTACTAAGCTTTGGATGACTAGGGCCTAACAGACAATATAAAAAAAAATCTAACTTCTGTTAGATTCTTCTCTTCAAGACGGTCTGTCCTAAACTTATCTGTTAGATACTCCTCTTCTGGACGGTCTATCCCTAACTTAACTTCTCCTAGCGTTACCTGATCCTAATGTTTCTGCAGGTTCACCAATACCCTATCTATATGCAAATATATATTCCATTTTGTGTGTAATCATCATTTTAGTCTTACCTGTGACAAAGCCCTACACATTGAAATTTTGGACTAAATTAGCTGGCTAATAGCTAACGTATAGGGCGTGACCCTATACCTGTCTCATTTGGTATTCTAATATCTGAGTCATTTTACCTAGGGTAATCTTACTAAAAATTTCCTTGAAAACCTTTTCATCTCAAATTGATTTAAAACCATTAACTCAAACTTAAAAAAGGAAAATATATACTTTACGCTTTACTCGAAATAACATTGCCATGCTATATATACTTTACTCAACTCTTTGTTGATGAAAAAAGTTAAACTTTTGGAAGTACCTGTATCACCCCATATTTTGATAACATTATTTAGGATATTCAATTAGTTAAACTAAATAAAACAATGTGTTGATTTGAAGGTTGAGATTTGATTTTATTAAGGGGTAGCCATGCCATTTAAACAATGAACTAAAAGAAAGAGTTAAAATAAATTAAAGGAGGGGTAAAATAGGAAAGAGGTCATTCTTATATCCTCAAAACTTTGTCCGTGTATTATACTACACGTTCATATCATTTCTCAAAATTTTAAAACCATAAGACCGGCCACTATTAACAAGGAAAAGGGGAAGAAGATTAACAAAAGCTAAAGGAAAAGCTAATTCAAATCAAATACATTTACATCTTAATCGCTATAACCCTGCAGCTAAGGTGAATAATGTTTACATCTCATTTTTGTTTTGTTTTTGGTTTTAAGATGAAATCCGAAATATTTTGCATGCCATGTTTTTGAATTATGGAATGATTATATATACTTGATGATGATCTATGGTTGTTTATATAGATTTTATTATATGTTTTGGTATGAAAACCTTATTAAATGATATCCAAATGTCTTGCGAATTTTTATGAAGATAAGAAATAATATTTTAGAGACGTGTTTCAATTTTTAGAATTTTTATGGAATTAACACGAATTTTCTAGTAAAGAAAATGTTATTTTGAGTTATAAATTATTTACGGTTAAATAATTATTGATTTGGGCCTGAAATTTATGTATAGTAGAAAACATATAAAATGTGATTTTTTGAAATTTTTGTAGATTTTTCTAAGTGTTTTAATAGTTATATAAATTATTTAAGGTATGAGACTTAAATGTTTTATATAATTAAGGAACGAGAAGAGACTTTTTGTAAATAAATAAATTTGTTAATTTTGGAAAGTCGACATCACTTTTAAAGGGAGAAACTGGCAATCGATCAAATTTAGACAAACAAGGCAGGTTGGGCACAAAAAGTTTAAAAGTACAAATAAACATGTTTTTCACTGTTTCGATGCTTTCAGCACCAGGTTCCGCCTCCATAACTTCACCTCTGACTCCTTCGAAACCAATGTCCATGGTAGCAGGAAACTGGTACGTAGTGATTTGGATGAAGGCAAAAGATATAGGGCCGAAACCAGGGGTTTCGAAGGGGTTGGGGCTTTACTTTGGTTTTAAAGGAAAATGCGCCTGCTTGCTTTTGACTAAGATGCTTTCGACTTGGTTAGCTTTCGACTAGGTCAAATGGATTTAAGAAAAGGTTTCGATTGGGTTGTACTTTTGTTTGAAATGACGGCTTTCGACTGAGTCGAAGCCTTTAGCTAACGCTTCCTACCTTTCGATCCAAATGGTTTCCAAAGGATTATTTTGTTTTCTAAAAACTTGGCCACCACTCCAATGCTTTTGAAGGGATGGTTTTGACACCATCACTTCTATATTTAGGAAATGGTTTCAAAATAGATGCTTTCGACTTAAATGATTTAAAGACCCTTTTTTTAGGTTGAAGTATAACCCAAATGGTTTCAAAAGAGATAAGTTTTTATGGTTTCGAAAGATGTTTTCATAGGTTTTAAATTGAACCCAAGTGCTTTTAAAAGGACTGAGTTTTGACTGTTTCAAAAGGTTTTAATGAATGGTTTCGAAAGTGGGTGGTTCCCTAGGGTTTCGAAAGGGTTTAAAGTAAAGGTTTTTCCCGTGTTTTCGAAAGGCAATTTTAAAGGTTTTAAAAGGAGGATATCTAGGATTTTAAAGCTTTCGAAGAGAAGGTTTTATGCTTTTGAAAGGAAGAATTTGAATGGTTTCGAAAGGAAGGATACAGCCTTTCGGCCTAAGATAAGTAAAGGGTTTTTCTTGGCTTCGAAGGGGGTACTTTCAATGGTTTCGAAAGGGTTGTTTTGGAAAGAAATTTTTAACGGTTTTAAACAAAGGTTTCAAATGTATTAACTAAGCAGTATAGCCTAAGTATTTTCAAGTTAAAAAGGACTTCAACTTATTTTGTGAGGATAGTTAATCCTCATTAAAATTCATCAACATTATTTTGAGTAAAGTATATATAATATTGCAAAATAGCTTGGAATAAAGCTAAAAATGTATTTTCCTTGTATACGTATGATTTAAAAGATTAAATCATTTTGAAAAGGTTTTTCAAGGAAAAAGATGAAGGGTAGTTAACCATATGAAAATGACTATGATTAGAAGACCAGATAGGCTTGTGTGTAACATCCTAAATTTTATTGACATTATTCAAGAGATTTAGTTAGAATAAATCAAATAAAATAATGTAGATGAGGAGATTGATGTTGATTAATTAATTATGTGGTCGTGCTTATTAAAACTAATGAACTTATACAAATGGTTAGGAAATTAAACATAACGGCATTAGGGTAAATAGCCGCCCACACCTCATACCCTTATATTATTCTCAACAGGCTTTACACATTCATTTCAACAAAACAAAAACATACAACAGTGTGAAGTAAGGCCGGTCATTAGAAGAGAAAAAGAAAACTTAAGAAAAGCTTACGATTCAAGCTAGAGGAAAATCAATCTCAAACAATCTCTAATCTTCTTATGTCAAGCAAGGTGAATAATAACTTTGCATCACTATTTTGATTTTCACATCAAATAATTTTGGATTTAAGCATAAATCTGTTTTATGACGTTCTGAATGATGGTATGCTTGTTTATGATTTGTAAGAGTTTAAACAAGGTTGTTTAATAAAGAATATGCATGGTTTAGGTCAAAACCGAGATGATATGATTTTTAAATGCAATGGAAAAAATTTATGTTATAGAAATCATGATTTTAGAGATGGGTTTCAATTCTTATAATTTTTGAGTATATATGGATTTTATACGAATTTTCTAGTGAAGAAAATAAATTATTGGGTTATGAATTATTTATGGCTTTAAATAATGATTATTTGGGTTCGAAATTTTTATATGTTGGAAAACATATTAAATAGATTTTTTGGGATTTTTTCAGAATTTTCCTAAGTGTTTTGATGATTATATATAATTATTTAAGGTATGCGAATTAAATGTTTTATATATTTATTTAAGGAGAATGAGCATTTTATAAAATAAAATGATTATTTAAATCTGAGTTTACGACAACAATTTTCTAAAAAGTAAAGTGTTAACCAATGGGAATTTGATAAAAGTGGCATTTTTGTTAGAAAATTGCCTTCTTTAAGTTAAAAATAAGAAAATCATGCTTTTAGTATGTTTCGCCCATTTTAGGCACAATATCTTCCGGCTCAGACTTTTCGTCTAAGTCAAAAGGATTAAACCTTTCGGCAAGGTCAAACCAATGCATATGGTATAAGTACTTGGTGCGTAATGAATTGGATAGAGTTGAAGGGTTGCATTCGAAAGGTTGATGACCAAAGAGGTTGGGATATGTTTGTTTTATAAACTAAAGTTTTCACCTGCTTTGCTTTCGAATTAGAGCTTTCGACTTGGTTGCCTTCAACCAGGTCAAATGTCTAAAGAAATGTATTAAACCTTTTGACAAAGTCGAAGGGTTACTGCCACTTTTTATAGTTTGTTGAACCTTTCTATACAGTCGAAAAGTTTTGTTTTTATAAGTTGTTATATATATAAGACCTCCCGACATAGTCTAAAGGTTAGGTTTTGAAAGGATTTAAGAGACCTTTCGGCAAGATCGAAATGTATTATTTGGAAAGGTTTGTTTAAAATTGGTTTTGAAAAGAACTGCTGCATTTATTTTGTTAAAACCCTTCGAAGGGGTCGAAAGCAAGAGCTTTCGGCTTAGTCAAAAGGTTTACTTTTAAAAAAAACCGGTCGCTTCTCCCATTTACTTTGAAAGGTTTCAAAGATTTTGACTTAGATGAGTTACCCTCGATTTATAATTGAAGTTTAATACAAGCTTTCGAAGGAGTTGCTTTAAAAGGTGGAGGTCTATTGTTTTAAATGAAATGATTTAAGCTTTCGAAGTAGACCTTCCAGCAAGGTCGAAAGGTTGCTTCCTTTGTATTCGAAAGGTTTTAAATGAGGACCTTCCACATGTTTTAACTTGAACCTAGTAAATTTTCAAAAGGTATATATTATAAGGCTTAATACTTTCAAAAGGTTTAAATTGCCGAATGGTTTCAATTGTTTCTAAAGGTTGTTTTGTAGACCTTTTGACAAGGTCGAAAGGTTTGGTTTTGAAGGTTTGAAAGCCCATACTCTAACTTTTAAAGGAAAATCCATGGCTTGTATAAAGGAGTTTTATAATGGCTTTAACTATGTGATTCGGAACAAGTATTCCCTGGATAAAAATATAAATTAAAAATGTTAACTATGTTATGATATTATATATATATATATATATATATATATATATATTTCAAGGACTTTAAACCCACAAGAGTGGTATTGCTAATTTGTTGTTTTGCTTCTTCAACTATGAGTATATTCACATAATAACCCATAACTTTATTTTGGGAAAAGGGGTAGAAGAATTAGCTAGGTTAATTCAATAGTGAATATAAATTGCTTAAACTCTTAATGAGTAGAATTGCATCCAGGGAGTCAGGGTGACCAAAAATATAGGATGTCTAAACTATGTAGTTTTTGGTGTATACCAAAAGGTTCATAGTTAACCAATGAAAACTATGTACTAAGAGTAGTTGGCAGGGGCTAATTGGTTTGTATTGAACCCATGAAAACAATATCCGGATTAAGAAATGACATTAATCATTAGGTTCCTAGTAAATCCATGAAAACTAGGATAAGTAAGTGGTTAATGGACGTATCAATAGATTCCTAGTCAACCCATGAAAACTAGGATGTGAAGTGAGTTACTGAATAAATCCATAGGTTCCTTGTAAACCTATGAAAATTAGGATAAGGTGATCAGTTATTGGAAGGTCCAATAGGTTCAGGAGGACCCATGAATTGATTAAGTTATCTGATAGGAGCCCATAGGTTCTTAGTGATCCCATAAAAATAAAGAATAAGACAGAGTGTTTATTAATTATAACAAGGTTATTAGTAAACCCATGAAAACTAAAAAGGTTAATTGTGACCCTAGAAACTATAATTATGACAGGGTGTCAGATTAACAGGGAATAGGAATTCTTAATTATTCTCAAGTATGCATATAATCATAATAATATTCCAAAAATGTATGTTTTAACCATTGTGGATGCAGGAGCATGGTATATAGTTTTATAAAGGTTTTTAGAATACCAGTGAGAGCAAAACCCACTCTGCTAAGCAGCGTCGTCTCACTAGATCTCCAAAGGGATTGAGATGTTAGATTACTATTCATACCAGGCTTTATGCTTGACTCGTAATTTTTGTTTTCCCCTTAAACTCTTGGGTACTCAATTGATTTTTATTAGTTTGAGATTTAAGGTTTTCAGGTCTGCTTCTTAGACGAATAAAGCTCCCAAAGACGTGCAGGAGACAGATAGTTAATTAAGGTCTTCTTGTTTGCTGTGTGTTTGTTTGTAAATGCAGATTTGTGAGCCTTACTATATACTATGATCAACCAAGTGGGCATCTTCGTATGCCGCTCTTGGCTGTTTATAATAATTATATTTTGCTGAACGTGGTTAACGTAATTTGAGATTATGTAACGAACATGAAATGTTTTGATTTGAATATGAAACGTATTTTTGAATTGTTAAATTTTTTCCATCTTTCTATGATATGTATATCAATGAATCTAACACCGTCGTATTTGGTCGTGGAAGATTAATAACTATAGATGACTGCAGCATCCATAGTCATTAGTATTGGGCCTCCAATTAGGGGGATGTTACATTGTGTAGGGTTGCGCTCTATGCTCATTAGCTATTAGCCCCTAGCTAATTTAGTCCGGAATTCCAACGTATGGGGCTTAATCATAGGTAAGAATAAAATGTTGGTTACACATAGGATGGAATATTTATGTACAAAGGTAGGTTATTGGTAAGCCACAAAACTATTAGGATCATTTGACCCTTGGAGAAGTAAGTTAAGGACAAACCATTCAGAAATTTTGTCTAACAGATGTTTAGACCATTTGATATTTATCTGATAGGCCCGAGTCAGCCAAAGGGGAAGTTAACCCGGTTTTTGGACAGTTACTCCAATTTGAGGACAGTTAGTTCAGTTTGCAGGCAGTCGGCCCATATTTCGGACAGATAGTCCATTTATTACCTGTTTTTAGCATAATGGATATTGCTATTATTATTATTAGTTGATTAACCAGTTTGGTTGCAGGAATGGATTTGTAAAATATATGTTTTGAAAAGGATATTAGCAAGGGGAAACTTGTACCATTAAGCGGCGTGGTCTTCCTTAATATCATTAAAACGAGATGTAATAGTATTATTCACACCAAGCTTTATGCCTGACTCGAAATTTTTGTTTCGCCTTAAACTCTCAGGTGAGGGTTGAGGTTTTCAGATTTTTGAAATTTTGGTGAATAAAGCTTTTGGAGACGAGTAGGTGGCTGACGGATAGCTAATTAGGAGTGATAGTTTTATTTTGTTTTAATTCCACAGTGCATATTATGTCAGATATGACTATACTGACTCTGATCAACCAAGAGAGCATTGTCATATGTTGCTTTTGGCATATTATTGTAAATTATATTTGATCATTTCCTAAGAGACGTTCTCGGATTATGTAACTTGGATATGAATTTGTTTTGAAATGTAACCACTGAAATGTTGTTTTTTTGAAATATGTGAATTTGTTTATATTCAAGTACTTCTGATACTATAGATACCATTAGCATTACCATATTTTATCACCAGAAGTTAACACTATAGATGAATGTAGCATCTGTGGCACTTAAGTTTTGGCCACTAGATACAGGATGTTACAACTTTGTGTCAAAGCATAGGTTTATGAAAAACTTTAACTAAAAATGATTTTGAAAACATAATCCTAAGAAATTAGAGTAAGAGTGGTGTATGGGATAACACTATAGTAATGTACCTGTATTTTCCATATCTAAGCATTTTCTTTATCACTAGTTTCCTATCTTTGTTAGGTTATCTTTCTGTATCTCATGAGGTTTAAATACAGATACAGATGGTAGAAGAGGAAAAGTTAACCCAAGAGGGGAAGGCACCGGTGGGAATGCTAGACCTAATGCTAGGAGATCCCAAGGTCAGGAATAAGTAGAGAATGATGGTGTTGGAGTCCCACAAGTTAGAATGGAGGCTGTGTATTAGTTTTTCAGGAATATAGTGCAGGCGAAAGTTGTAGGTGGAGTGTTAGGAGGAAATGCTGCAAGAGCAGGGGCTTCGAAAGTTCCGATAGTTAACCATGATGCTAGCTGAGTGGAGATTACACTAAGAATGGAGGGAAACCGTTGTTGGAATGGAAGATGCCATTGAGATAGAGAATTGGTTGTTGCATTGTGAGAGGATCCTTGTAGATTTAGGGCTCAATTATGAGCAGAAGAGGAGGTTGACATCTAGACAGCTTCAGGGAGCAGTTTTGTTTTGGTGGAATAGTGTGATTGTGGTAGTGGGTGAGGGGACAATGACTGGGAAGATTTCAAGAGGAGGTTCGAGGAGAGGTTCATGTCTGTTATGGCACAATTAGCTCAAATCAGGGAGTTTCCTGAGTTAGAGCATGGAGAGATGTATGTTATAGAGTATGCCAGAAGGTTTGTGGAGTTGGCCAGGTATGGGTATGCTTCAGTGGATACAGTGATGAAGAGGAATGAGAAGTTCATCAGGGGGTGAAGCCTAAGTTACCTAGGGCTACATTACCTCATACTGATCCTTCTGATGTTATTGTGGAGATGGTCTTATGGCATGAGGAGATTCTTGATTCTCTAGAGAAGAGTAAGGCTAAAGAGGTCTAGGTTGGGCAGGGCCAAAAGAGGAAGTTCTTTCCTAAAAAAGGTGCTCAGAAGGGTGGAGCAGCTACGAGGGAAAAGGTCGAGGTGGTCTGTTTTAAGTGCAACAAGAAGGGGAACTTTTATAATGAGTGTCATGCTAGAAAGGCAAAGGAAGTGGCTAGGAATAAGAATGTCAGGTGCTTCAACTGTGACCAGATAGGCCACTATAAGAACAAGTGCAAAGAGCCCACTAAGGATGGAAAGGGCAAGGTGTATACATTAGAGCCTGCAGCATCGAAGCCAACAACTCAGGAGAAAGGAAAAATAGTATTAGAAGGTACGCTTTAGATTCATGGTATGTCTGTTAGTGTTTTATTTGATACTGGTGCATCGCATTTTTTTATATCTAGATATTTGATACATAAGCTTAACCTTACTTCCTTACGGGTTGCGAATCCAATAGGATGTTATGCAACTCTAGGGTTGATACGCGACCAGTTAGAGCTTGACCTGTTAGGACATGCTTTTATGTGCAGTTTGCATGTATTTGATTTTGTGGGATTCAAAATTATTCTTAGCATGAATTGGTTAAGTGAGTACGATGCTAGGATATTTTTCCAGGAAAGAAAAATATCGCTTAGGTACCCTAATTGTAGTGAGCATATTGTTTATACCATGGAAGGTTCTAGAAGTAAGATGAATACTTTGTTCAGTGCTATGGAATTGGATGACCAGTTGAGTTGAGTTTTCATGGTTAGAGAATTTGCATATGTTTTTGAGCCTATAGTACGATTGCCACCGAAACGAGCCATTAAGTTTCGGAGAGATTTGGTTCTGGAAGCAGAATCAGTGAGTAGGCAGCCAATCAAGATGACCCCTACAGAGATGAGGGAGTTGAAAGTGCAATTGGTGGATTTGGAAGGCAAAAGTTTTATCAGGTCGAGTAATTCGCCTTGGGGAGCAGCTACAATGTTTGCTAAGAAGCTGGATGGATCGTTATGACTATGTATCGACTATCATAAATGAGAGGACGATAAATAATCGACATCCATTGTCGAGGACTGACGATTTGTTTGACATGTTGGGTGGAGCCAAGATATTCTCACAGTTGGATTTGATGGTAGGTTTCCATCAGCTCAGAATAGTAGAGGATAGTATACCTTTGATGGCATTTAGGACCAAATATGGGTCGTATGAATGGTTAGTTATGCCATTCGGACTGACTAATGCACCAGCTTTCTTTCTGGATTTGATGAACCGATTTTTTCGAGAGCACTTGGTAAGTTCATATTGGTTTTCATAGATGACATCTTGATTTACTCTAAGGATGAAAGAGAGCATGAAGTTCATCTTTGAGTGGTGCTTGAGACGTTGAGGTAGCATCAGCTGAAGACGAAAATTTTGAAGTGTCACTTCTGGAAGAAGGAAGTGAAGTTTCTTGGTAATGTAGTTTCAGAGAAAGTGTTGTCAAGTAGATCCGACTAAGATTGAAGCAGTGAATAGTTGTAAGAGACCCGAGATGAGATAAAGATTTTTCTTGGGTTGGCTGGTTATTATCGGAGATTTATTAAGGATTTCTCGCGGATAGCAGCACTTACGACCAAGCTAACAGAGATGAAGGATGTAAAGTTTGTGTGGACCGATGCGTGTGGAACAGGATTAGGAGCTGTGTGCTGACGTAGAGAGGTAAAGTGATTATCTATGCTTCTAGACAACTTAGAGCGCATGAGGACAGATATCTGGTACATGATTTAGAATTGTGTGATTTTTGCATTGAAGTTATGGAGACATTACCTTTTGGAAGAGAAGTTTGAGTTATATATAGATCATAAGTCGCTGAAGTGTTTTTTCACTTAGCAAGAGCTGAACATGAGACAACGTAGGTGGTTAGAGTTTATTGTCGCTTATGATTTTGGGATTGAGAACACACCAAGGAAAGCTAACAAGGTTGTAGATGCACTTAGCAGGAAACATCAGAATGCGGTAATTGAAATGATTGCTGAGTGGAAAGATTTGGAAGCAATAGCAGATTATAGAGTGCAATGGAGATCCAAGGCTGGGTCTAGTGGAGATACGGTTGTATTATCTTGTTTGGAAGTTCGACCAATGATGATCGGAAGTGTTGTTTCTAAAAAGACGGAGGACCCAGTGTTAGCTGAACGGATTAGGAAGTTAAAGGATGGAACCGAGAGCGATGACTTGAAAGATTTCAGTCCTGACTAGAATGGGTGGTTGAGAAAGAAAAGAAGATTATATAGGAAACATAAGAAAAGAATTATTAAAAGAAAGGGTTGTTTAAAGGTTTTAGACAAAGGTTTTGAATGTATTAACTGGGCAGTATAGCCTAAGTATTTTCAAGTTAATTGATTTATTTTGAGAGGATAGTTAATCTTCATTAAAATTCATCAACATTATTTTGAGTAAAGTATATATAACGTGGAAAAATAGCTTGGAATAAAGCTAAAAATGTATTTTCTTGTATACGTATGATTTAAAAGGTTAAATAATTTTAAAAAGGTTTTTCAAGGAAAAAGATGAAGTGTGGTTAACCCTATGAAAATGACTCAGATTAGAAGACCGGATAGGACTGGTGTAGGGTCGCTCCCTATGCGCATTAGCTATTAGCCCTAGCAAATTTAGTCCAGAATTCCAGTTTGTAGGGCTTAGTCACAGGTAAGACTAAAATGTTGGTTACACACAGAACATAATATTTATGTACAAAGGTAGGTTATTGGTAAGCCACAAAACTATTAGGATCAGTTGACCCTTGGAGAAGTAAGTTAAGGCTAGACCATCCAGAAGTTTTGTCTAACAGATGTTTAGATCATTTGATATTTATATGGTAGACCCGAGTCAGCCAAAGTGGAAGTTAGCCCAACAGTTAGCCCAGTTTGAGGACAGTTAGTTCAGTTTGCGGGCAAACAACCCAGATTTCGGATAGCTAGTCCATTTATTACTTGTTTTTATCATAATGGATATTGCTGCTATTATTATTATTATTATTATTATTATTATTATTATTATTATTATTATTATCAGTTGATTAATCAGTTTGGTTGCAGAAAGGACTTGCAAAATGTATATTTTGAAAAGGATATTAGTGAGGGAAAACTCGTTTCGCTAAGCGGCGTGGTCTCACTTTATATCAGTAAATCGAGATGTAATAGTATTATTCACATCGTGCTTTATGTATGACTCCAAATTTTTGTTTCCCCTTAAACTCTCGGGTGCTAAAAATTGATTTGAGTAGGCTAAGGGTTGAAGTTTTCATATTTTTTAAATTTTGACGAATAAAGATTCTGGAGACGAGCAGGTGTTTGACGGATAGTTAATTAGGAGTGAAAATTTTTTTTTGTTTTAATTCCGCTATGTATATTATGTCAGATATGATTATATTGACTATGATCAACCAAGGCGCGTCGTCATATGTCGCCAATAGCGTATTGTTGTAAATTATATTTAATCATTGCCTGGAAAACATTGTGGGATTATGTAACTTGGATATGAATTTGTTTTGAAATGTAATCACTGAAATGTTTTGAAATTTGTGATTTTGTTGATATTCAAGCACTTATGATATTATGCATACCATTGGCATTACCGTATTTTGTCACCGGAAGTTAATACTATGGATGACGTAGCATCTATAGCGCTTAGCTTTTGGCATCTAGATACGGGATATTACAGTACCCTTTTCGAATCCATTGAAAGTACCCCTTTCAAAATCAAGTAAACCCCTTTCTTTATAACCTAGGAGAAAAGACCAAAACATTCCTTTTGAAACCATTCATATAAACCTTTCGAAATCATTTAAAACCATTCCTTCGAAAGCTTTAAAAGCCTTAGACGTCCTTTTTTAAGACACTTACACACTGCCTTTCGAAAACCTTGGAAATTTTTTGCTTTCAAACCATTGGGGGACCATCCCTTCGAAACCATTCCTTAAAACCTTTCGAAAGCAATAAAACATCAAACCTTTCGAAAGCCTTTGGGTTCATGTAAAACATGTGGAACATCCTTTCAAAACCATTGAAAACTATTCATTTTGAAACTTTTGGGTTTTACCTTCTACAGAGCAAAAGGTCATAAAACATCTAAGTCGAAAGCTCTTTTTCGAAAGTATTTCCAAAGCAAAGAAGCCTTGGTGTCGAAACCAATCTTCCGAAAATATTGGAAAAGCGGCTAAGTTTTAAAAGCAAAGTATACCTTCCGAAACCATTGAAGTCGAAAGGAGAATGACAGCAACTAAGGGTTTTGACCCCATTCGAAAGCATTTACTTCAAACAAAAGGTGCAAACCATTGGAAACCTTTCCTTTTAAAATATTTGTCTCGGTCGAAAGCTAACCAAGTTGAAAGCATATCCTTTGAAAGCAAAGCAAAAGCGTTTTTCTTTTGAAAGCTAAGTAAGGTTTCGACCTCCTTCGGAACCTCCAGTTTTGACCCAATACCTTCCGTCTATATCCAATTCGCTGCGCACCAAGTCTTTGATGCCATGCGCATTCGTTTCAATGGTGGTGGAGGCGTAGCTACTAGGTCGGAACACCTGGTGCTGAACGTTGCGAAACATGCTAAAAGCATGTAAAAACTGATTTTTATTTTAAAAAGAATTTTTTTCCAACTAACATGCCTTGTTTGCCAAAATATTATTGGTTACTAATTTATTTATAAAATACCCATTCTCCTTTTATAAATATATAAAACATTTAAATCGCATATCTTAAATAATTTTATATATTCATCAAAACACTTAGGAAAATTCTACAAAAATTCCAAGAAATCATCTTTAATATGTTTTTCGACATATATTGATTTCAGATAAACATATATTATTTAACTGTAATAATTTTAAACCAAATTAATCATTTTCCTCATCAGAAAATTAATATAAAATCTACGTTAATTCAAAAATTATGAAAATTGAAACTTATCTCTAAAATATTATTTATGATCTAAATCTAAAGTTGAAAAGCATTTAGATGTCATTAAATAGGGTTTTCACATTAAAACATATCATAAAACCTATACGAAAAAGCAAAACATATCATAAAACCTATATGAAAAAGCATAAATCATCAAGAAGCATATGTAAGCATTTAATCATTCAAGAACATGGCATAATCATGCAAAATACTTCGGATTTGTCTTAAAACCAAAAACAATCAGAAAATTGAGATATAGTCATTATTCATCTTAGATTTGAGATTATAGAATTTGAGATTTGAATGGATTAAGTTGATTAATCTTATTTCTTCCTTTTGTTCTTGCTAATGGTGGTCGGACTCTAAATTTTATTTTTGCAAATGAATGTGTGTGAGCACGGCTAAGATTTTAGGGTATTAGAATCCTCTTTTTCCTATTTTACCCCCACCTATTTTCTTATCTATTTTAGGTCATGTTAGCTCATTTTTCTTTATTCATTAACATGGCATGACTACCCCTATTAATCACAAATCTCAATCCCCTAATCATCATGTTATTTTATTTAATTTAGCTAATTAAATGCCCTAAATAATGTTACTAAAAATATAGGGTGTTACATTTGCATTCCAAATTTCAAGGTATCTGGAGTTCGCATGTTCAAGTTAAGGGCAAAAGAAGATGGATCAGCATTGATGATCGGTGGTATTTTGCTTGGAATCCGACCCGAGAAAATTTTTCATTTGCTTTATGACACATAATTTGCTTAGAGTCATAGAATTTGAAGTGCTAGGTCGGTAATAAACGTTGTTTTGAACCATTTGCATGTTTTTTTGAAGAAAATCTTAGTTTTACCCGAGTCTGATTTCAGGCCAGAATTTCCTAGGTTTACTTCGAGTCAAATAGGTGCTTACCCGAGATCGAGTCAGGACTTCCAAAATCTACTTCAACTCAAATATGCTTTTACCTGAGTTCGACTTTGAGCCAACCCTGAAGTGAGTTTTTCGATGACTATTTTGATGATTTTTAACGACGGCCATTTGTGATTTGTGGATGAGAGCTCCATGATGAGATTGGAAGCTAGTCAGTTGGGAGTGGTCACAATATACCATGGGAGCTTGAACTTGTAATCGATTTTGGTTTGTATCATATCTTCTTGTTTCTCTTGCCTCTAGAAGTACCGTTTGAGTAGCAGTTCCTCGTCCATTGGTTAGCACTGTGTTGTGGCATGGGTTTAGAGCCTCTTCTAGCATTTTGCAAGTTGGCATTTTCATCCAATTTGTCTTCCTCAAATTGTTTGTCATCTTCAAAGCCGGAGAGAGTCATTGTTATATCCTCCTGTGGGGTTTTCACTCCTATGTCCGGGTTTGTAGCAGGTTCTTTTGCAGTAGGTGGGGTGTTAACGTTTTCTTCCATCATGATTCTTGGAGCTTCACTCATTGTTTCCTTTTGCTTTTGCCATCTGTTTCTTTCGTTCAAGCCAAAAACAGAAGAATGCTCTTGCCCCATAGCAGCCACAGTTTCAGGCACCATTCTAGGAGTAGTTAATGATTAGAGCGCTAAGGGAGCATCTATCTTTTCCATAGGATCCTTTTGACTGTTTATCATTTTAAGGTTAATTTCATCAACCATCTTTTTCAATCTCCCTTAATCGCAACTTCATGCTATGTGGAGGACCATGGAACCGATCTCCAGAGTTGGGTCCTAATAGCAGGTTGTTGTGGTTGTTGACTTCAATTTGTTGAGGGTTTGTTTCTTCCCCAACAATGGTAGCTCCTATGCATCTTCCAAAGGTAGTTCTCTTTCTTCCTAGTGCCATTGATTCTCACTAGCAAATCTTCTAAGTAGAGATTGAAGATCTAACTTCTGAACCTATCTGATCCAAAGTAGATAGCTAGATATAAGACTAAGTGGGATTCTCAGTGAAAACACCAAAATATTGACCCTAAAAATGGATCAACACCTTGGATTCAGTGTGAAAACACCAGCCCTGTTCTTATAGAGCCAATATAGAAAATAAATATAAAAAGGAAAAAATAGTAATAAAAAACAAGAATATTTTTATAGTGGTTCGACTGTTAATGAAGCCTACGTCCACTTTATAATTTTATATTAACTGGCTGCTGTTTCAAATTGAATCGGATTACTATATGATTGAATCTTCTAAATTAGATCAAGTCACAAGTATAAGAGTTTACTGGAGAATCACAGTGAACCCCTATATGACTATTGTGTGGGAGGAGAAGAGTGAAAAATAATCTTTGTAGAGTTCCAACATCTATTCCAGAAGATCCAGTTTATGTTACAGGTAGGATTGTATTTATAGAGGTTGGAAAGCACATGGACCATATGTTTAAGTGCGGAAGAGTCCAGTTGTTATGCTAAGTCATCAACGAAAATCACAAATCAATCTGAGTCATTTCTATGGAGCGCTAGCTATCCATAGGGGATGGATCGCTAGCTATCCATCAACTTAGCATATTTTTCTATCAAAAACTTTTACTTAGTGCTACAAAGGAGCTCAGAATGTTTGAGGGCGATCTGACCTATCTTGATGGATCGCCAGCTATCCATAGGGGATGGATCGTTTGTTATCCATAGGGGATGGATCGCTAGCTATCCATCAATTTAGCATATTTTTCTACCAGAAGCCTTTACTTAGTGTTATGAATGAGCTCGAAAAGTTTGAGGGCGATCAGATCTATCTTCATGGATCGCTAGCTATAGATAGGGGATGAGTTGATAGCTATTCATAGGGGATGGATCGCTAGCTATCCACCCACTTAGCATATTTTTGAGTGATCTTTGTTTGGTTGTTTTCCTATCTTCTATTTATGTGCCTTGTCCAAATATCAAGTCGTTTGGAGTTTATTTGATCATCCGTCTTTATGGGTCATCTAAACTAGAAGAATCATGCATAACTCATTCAAAACTTAACAAAATTAGACGATATTTTACAGATACACTCTAAAAGGTGTCGAGGACCTACGATAAAATTTTCAAGTAGTGGGGCCCATTCTACATAGGTAGCTAGCTATCCATCTAGTTAGGTTGCAAGTGACCCATCTTGCCTGAGCCAATCAAGCTCACTTTTGGTGAGTGCCTTCTTTTATGTATTCTAAGTGTTCTTCCAAAATTTCAAGTCGACTTCGTATGAGTTCTCTAGGCCCGTTTTCAGTTAGCTGCTTTGGTCAAAAAGCGGGTAAACAGCTTGAATCGGATGAATCTTTTCTTCTTGAACTACGCTGCTTGGAATGCTATGAAACTTGGTAAGTGTTCTTTAAAGAGGTAGTAAATCATGATGCAAGAGGCTTTGACAACTCGTAACGCTTTCTTTTAGATCGCTAGCGATCCATGGATGATGGATCTACTTAGTGGATTTTTGGCTTGATTCTCTTAAGTTCCATTGGCTTGTTCTTTTATATGCCTTGTTCAAGTTTTAAGTCATAATGGCTTAGTCTGTATGTTCTAACTCATGTTGAATTCTGTTGGGTCAAAATCCCAGTAAACAGATGATAACTGTTTTCCAAGCTCGGAAGGTTTCAATTCTAAATTTTTTAAACTTCATTGGGATCTTATTAAGGACGATCTATTTCAAACAATGGTGGGTATCTAAAAATCATGTAAAATAATCAACAAAATTAACCACACTTTTATCTGCTTTATCCCCAAAAAGGGACCCATGGAGTTTTTTAGATTACAGACCAGTCTCTTTATGCAATGTATCATAAAATTCTTGGCAAATCTGTAATGCAATAGAATGATACGGTATTTAAATCATCTAATTTCCATTAACCAAAATGCATTCATCCTAAGTAGATTAATTTCAGAAAATTCACCACTTGCATATGAAATGGTGAGAGCTTCGATAGATAAAACAACAAATAATATATGCACAAAAGTAGCGTTACACAAAGCATATGATAAATTTAATAGAGGATTCATATATCATATGTTAGTATGTACGGGCTTTTTTGAAAATTTTATGCATATCCACTACTACTTTATCAATTTTATTGAATGGAATTCCATTGGGCTACTTCAATATCAACAGGAGTCTAAGGCAAGGAGATCCATTGCCCCCATTCCTCTTCATCGTTGCAATGGAAAATTATATAGTATTACTTGAACATGGAATTTTATCATGGCAACATCACTCTCATTTTTTCTATTAAACAATCTCTTACTTATTTACTATACCTGGATAACATCTTAGTTTCTGCAAAAGCCCATGTCTAAAATGCAGAAAGTATTGCCAAGATTTTTCACATCACTAAGGAATCTGTGGGTTTGGAAATGAATGAACAAAAAACTACCTTGTTATTTAGTAAAAGGATGAAAGAAAGGGAACATATCAAAAATATCCTTATAGTCTAAATAGGGAATTTTCCAATACATATTTGGGAATCTCATTATCTTATGGTAAACTAAAATCCAGAGATTTTGGTATAATATTAGATAAAATAAATAAAAAAATTCAACCACTGACAAAATAGTATGTTGAATGTAGATGGCGGAATTAAACTTATCAAAACAGTGATCTACCCAATGATCATGTTTTAGCAACTACCGACATCAATAATCACCAAAACAAATTGAGTATGCTCTAAATATGTATGGAAAAACAAACATCATAACATGAGCTAGAATGATTTATGTCATACAAAATCTTAAGGGGGAAGGGTTAAAAAGATAAAATATATTATAGAGGAGGTTTCTTTAAAACTCACATGGCAATACCTACAAAACGGTTGTTTATAGGCTCAATGGATGAGAAACAAATATTATAAGAAGAAAATTTTCTTAACAACAAACTTGGACAACAACTCATCATTCACATGGAAATTTCTACTTAAGACCAGGAATCAATCAAGAGGGCTATTGAAAAGAAAATTGTAAATGGACTGGATACAAATCTATGGTTCAATCCTAGAATTAATAAGAAATCAATAAAAGATATTCTAGGATGGTAGGCTATTTCTATCATCAAAGGCACCAACAAAACTGTATCTTCTTTCATATTCGATGGACAATGTAGAGAAGATATCTCATATTTGCCTCCTTATGTCAAACAAAAAATATAAGGGATCAAAATAGAAAAGCAACATATCAAAGACTTTTAGGCATGGAAACTACATCTCGATGGAAAATTTACTTTTAAGTCTGCATGGAATTAGGTAAGGAAAAAACATAGCAACCTAGAGTGATGCACACATGTTTGGAACAATGCATGCTCACCCAAGATGTTAATGTGCACTCTATTAGCTAAATTTAACAAGTTAAACACCATAGAAAACATATCTATGTGGAATAACGCTAGCGATAAGATATGCGTATTGTGTACTCAGGAAACCGAGACAAGAAGCCACTTATTTTTCTACTACCAATATTGTAGTTCTCTATTGCAGCATATTATCAATATGCTAAAATGCTCACTCAAAAATGATAATGACACTGATGTTGTGTTCACATAGATTCTATGCTCAAAAACAAGGAACAAAACATATCACAAAGTAAAAGGCATAGCTCTAACAATACTTGTTCGGCGCATATGGACAAATGTAATTACAAGATTTTCATATCAGTAAATGTTTGAATGGAACTCATTTTGGTGGATTGCAAACATCTTATGAAACAATAAGACTACAAATCAGGAAATGTATATTATCTTGCAAGATTTAGGTCTCGAAGTTTATAGTACAACTCGAGACGAGCTTAGATTTGAGCAAGTAGCCCTGTGCCTCAGCAATTGATGATAATATAGGGACGCAAACACAAAGATAGAGGAAGCAGAACTGCACAACCCGAACCTCGACTTCGTGATACTTCTCTTAGCAGAAAAGATGGATGTAGTAGAGCTTCGAGCAACATCATGGCAAGTGGATGTGGAAAATAATAAATGAAGCTTTAAAAAGTAGGGAATCTCATTATTTGAGTAATCAATGATGTTGTGCTTATGTGGCTACAGTAGTTCTATGTATATTTTTTCCTTTTGTTTCTTTCAGAAAATTCTTGTTATGTACTGGTTATGAATTTTTGTTCTATTGTCGAATTAGTTGTTATCAACTTGAAATTGGTGATTGGAGGGATATACATGGCATTTTTTGTGTGCAAAGTCCATATGAAACTCTTACTGCTATTTGCTTCCCCAATCCCCTAATTTGTAAACTACTTTTCAGTAAATAAAGTATCGATTCAAAAAATAAATCTCTACCACCCGTACTCACATTTCAATTGTTTAACATTGGTATTTCAAATTTCATTAACATACATAACGATGGTAAATGTGAAGTTACCAGCTGGAGAGGGGTTGGCTCGAGTATAATGCTTAGCAGTTGTAACATCCAAAAAAATAAAAATACTTTATGTTAAATATATGGATTATTTAAAATCTCTGAATTGTGAATTAAATATTAAGTAAATGGACTTAATAGCATTATTGTACTCTTTTTAATTAATAACTAATAAGGGTAAACTCATTTTGTAAAGTATGTTTACATAAATAAATGGTTCGATGAAAAACTAAAAATGTGACCGAAAATCATTTTTAGATTTTCGACCTTTTACCGAACGAAAGTTATTGCAACGTTGTTGCACATGCATACATTTATGTACAAATATTCATACAGCATATCGAAATTCAATTAGCACTAGATAAAAATTAATTAGCATAAGCATTATTAGGAGTTTCTAAAAGTCATTGAAAGATGACTAAGGGAAGGAGACTTTGAGTGATTTGATGAAAAGGCACAATTGTACATGGACATCACATGGAGGGGGAGGGTGGGATGGTGAGGCTAAGGAGGGTAGGTATAGGGTTAGGTCACCATCTTGGAGCTTATAAAAAAGTGGGACGCCTCTTGTTTTCATTTGTTCATTTGCTTAAAACTTTGAGCTATCTTCTTTTCTCTTCTCCTCATTATTTTCTAAAGTAAAACCATATCAAAAAACCTCATTTTCTCATTAGATTTCTCATATGACCTTAGAACAACCTTGCAATCACCACCATCTTGCTAAAGGTCAAAGATTTCGAGCTATCCCTCATTTTCAAGCTTAGCCGTGAGCTTTTGGAAGGGGTAGGTAGAGTTTGGAGCTAGTTTGGTGGCTTGTTTGATTGAGGGTAGGAAGTAGTATGTTGTTGCTTTGTTGTGGTAGGAAGTGATAGCTTCATCTTGGGTTTGAAAGTGGGTTGATCTCCCTTTAAAATGGTTCTAAAACTTTGACAAAATATTGTAAAATGTAAATTGTTGTTTAGTTGTTTATACTTATGTATATTGCTTGTTTGGATTTGATTCCTACTTAGACGTTGATAACATAAATAACTATTATTTTGAAAAAGCCAAAAGCAAGAGGAATTTGAAGTGTATTCACAACGAATAAGTCACTACGAAACACTTCGAAGAACATACACATACGAGATTTACAGGGAACTTTTATAGAGAGAACCTAAAGGGACCCTCGCCAATGTTGATTTATTTTTTTACTTATTTTGCTTATATTGAAGTCTGATTTAAATATATGCGTGATTTATTGGTTGTTTGTGAAAGTGTCGTTATAGCGACTATCGTTAGACCATCGCTTATGAAATCTCTTTTTTCAATCTTTGTTAGTTTCACTTGTGCTTGTGCTTGTGCTTGCATCATTAAATATTTGGTCATGCTTTTGCATTTTAAAATGTTGTTTGAACCAAATTTTGATAGCCCTGAAAAGGCTATAACACATAACTCCAAAGTATTCAAAAGCTAGATAGAATTTAGTCATGGTTTTGCAATTCGAAAGTCAAGTTTTAAAACAACTCTCAAATGAGTTTAGTTGACTTCAAAAGTCTTTAGATTTTTGTGGTGGCACACTAGACTCATAGTATGTTGTTCTAAAATTAAAATATCGTATCTGTATTCTTTTTAGCGACAATTTTGCAGCAATATTTTCAACTTTTATAAAATGGTTTTAAACTTGATTTTTCTTCTTCAATCCTTTTAGTGAACTTTTCTAACATATATTTAAGTGTTATAAAAATGGTTTGAAATTTATATTTATTTTAAATGATCTAATATAAATTATCGAAGAAGTTTCAAGAAAGGAAATGATTTTGAGTTTCTAATATATTTTAAACTTGAGATTTTCTACGTAATTATTGAAGTGATGTTTTTAAACTATAATCCAAGTGTTTTTGAGTTTATTGAAAAGTGAAAAGGAAGCATGGATTACAACACCATTGTTGTAATAAATGTTTTTTGAGAATTGAAAAAGAATTCATGGATTATAACGCTTTTGTTATAATAAACGATTTCGTATAGTTATTAAGAAAACTTGTTACTTGAGTTAATAAGTGTTGATATTATTAAACCTTTGGAGGAGTTTTGTTATAAAGGTGATAATAAGTTGGTTAATAAATGATATCTTGGAAATGAAAAGATCTTTAAAAAGAATGTTTTAAAAATAAAGCTAGGTGTAATTGGTTTTGGGTTTATAGTAAACAGTGTTTAATGACATTTGTTTTAGACCTTTTTTTTAATGCACTTAGAAATATAATTAGCTCTTTAAAAGAGTATTTTAAAGAGTTTGTTTAAAAGTATTGTACAAAAATCTATGATATGAAAATCAATCATAAGTGTGAGTCAAATTTTTTAAGAAAGTTTGATTTGTTATAGAAAATATGTTGTCATACACTTAGTACTAAGCAGTGAGGGAACTCTTGCTATCTTTAAAGTTAAGAATGTTCATTAAGTCAAGGTAGGAAGCAACATTTCCCTAATTTATCTGGTTCATAGTTAATCCCAAGATAATGGCTTGGTTTATGATCGACAAGTGGTGACAAGTGCAAGAGATTTAAGTGATATCACTTGTAAGGAAAGGATTTATGCATATGCTTGGCACTAAACATTGATGAAACTTTTGCTATTCTTAAAGTTAAGAATGTATGTCGAGTCAAGGTAGAAAGCAACACTGCCTCAACTTGTCCGACTTCAGTGTTTTTTCCAAGGTAGTACTAGTTTGAGATCGACGTATTGTGATAAGTACATGAGATTTTAATTTCCATATACGATAATTTTTATTATTCTCGATAGTTGATTCATTGACTATCGATTTGATATCATTCTTTGTGCTTCGTTGATTCAAGATGATTAGTTGCTCGTTTGGAGCATTGATATCCTTCTTTGTGCGCGTCGATTCAAGACGATTTGTTTCTCGTTGGAGTACTGATATCCTTCTTTGTTCATCAATCTAAGATGATTTGTAGCTCTTTCTGGGCATTGGCATACAGCTCCGGAGTTAACTAAAACCAAAGAGCTGATGGAAGCAAAGCTACGTGGATCGCACACACTAAGTATATTCACATCTACATAGAGAGGTTTCAGTTACATGCATGCAGTGATGTGGATGTATTCAGATTCTCGAATGTAGTTTGCGAGGGTCTAACTTGGAAATTCCAGAAAATGATGCATGTTTGGTGTGGGCTTTCAAGTATATTTTATCTAGAGGTATACTTCAGCGTAGAGGGGCCTCGTAGTCATTTTGGATAAATTCATTCTCCTTGTTTTGATTCGGACCTTAAGTTAATCCTTTCTTAATTGCATGAAGAATCTTTTCTTAATAACATCTAAAAGTGCCTCATGCTCTTCCCTATGTTGAATTATTTATGTCCATTATTCAAATTTGGATTTTCATCTTGTTTGTACCCATTCTTTCAAATTTGAGATTTTGTCTGACTTGTTTCCATTCTTTCATTTGTTTTCTTTCTTTCATGTATGGATGTTCTTATGACGTAAAATTTAGTTCCATATTTAGCGACTTAGTCTCATAAATTATTTATATGTTCATCATATTCCTTGAGTTTTCTCATACTGGTTTTTCAGATTGATTAGGTGTTATTTTATTAAAATGATCAGAACAGACCAAGTTTTTCTAGGTTGTCGTTGGTGGAACATGGAGCTCATGGAGTAGAGTTGAATGTTCACCTGATGTAGTATTTTTATTTGCCACTGTATTATTATATATACTCATCAGCAATTGTAAGGCCGAGAAGTTATAACTATACAGACTGATGAAGTTTGTTTTTAACTCTGGGATACCATGTATTTTAGAACGACAGCTTTTACTGCCTTTGTTATATTATATGTTATTGTTCCGCTGTAAGATTTTGTTTCTCACATTCTTTTTTTCCTTTTCTTTTAACCTAACAATCTGCTTTTTCGACACTTGAATGCACGAAATGTATTAAGTGTCGACTTTCGAGGGTCAAAAGGACGGATCGTTATAGCAGTGGCACCCCCAAACTGGGCTTTCGTCCACCTACCCAGTTATAGCTTCTAAGCTGACATTGGGATTTGTTGAATTGTCAGTCCATTCCACCTATGTTGATGTTAGTGATCATAAAATAAGTTGAAGAGTAATTGCAAACAAAATCAATGCTTTTTCACATCCTCTCTCACCTACTGCCAATTCCAAACTGGGCAAGGGAACAGGAAGTTTTGGAAAGAGGAGGAACAAGACGCAAACTTTATACGGCTTTGCTACCACCCGACTTCGCAAATGTAATTAGAGTGAGAAAGCTATCAGGAGAAAGACTACTGGCACATAAAGGATGAGGTATCTTCGGCAAGTGCTTCGTAGGTTTCAAAGAAGGAACTCAAGCTGCTTTAAGGAAGAAGGCTGCAGTTGCTTGTATGCAGAAATAGATTAAACTTGTTGTAATTATTTGTCTCTGTCTTGAGCTAGTTTGCAATATTGTTATTGTTTTCAAGTGATCATATCTTTTTTTTTTAAGCGCAGAAAAACCCGGCAGACCTGTAAACTCCTGAACAGGGTATAGTAAAGCCGTCCGTTGATCCAAGCTCATATACCTCGGGTAAATTTATATAGGATAGGGAAGCGCATGACAGAAATTGAAAGTGATCATAACTTTATTATGCATTTTATACACCTATTTTCATTTTTTGCTATCAAAACACAGCATTGTTTAATTATTATCTTCTTCTCTATCCTGTTACTCTTCTAAAGATTACTACTATCAACTTGCTAAGACTTGCAAAAAAACCGAGGAAGGATAAGAAGGCTGGAATTGATCAGTTGTAGCACTAACAGCAGTACCAGTTCTGAACTTGTGTACAGCAGGGTCCTCTTCCCCACTCCCTTCTACTTCCCTAAATTCACTACATTCTAGTTGCATTTTCTCCTTTGTTCCTCTACAATGATACAAAAGATGCGTCATACAGTAACACAGATAAGTGATTGATTCTGGTAACATTTTAAAATTAATAAACAATACCATGGGTAGTTCTGATTGGAGATGTCCTCCAACCAACGATATCTTACACTCAATTAGTCAAGGAAACACGTAAATTTTTAAATTTCAACCAAAATTGTTATGTGTACCTACATCTCATATAGCTACATTAAAAAGTTAAAATTACATTGGATGAACCCAGAGTACGTGATAACAAATAACTGTATATTTTTAATATATATGATAAAACCCTATCATGCTTCAAGTATGAGGTTCTACCTGGTAGTGCCTGGTTTTCTCCTTGTTGATTGAAACCAGGAGTAAGAAAGTCGAGTTGGAAAAACTACCAGATAATTGTACCTTTGAAACATCCCTGAACAATACAGTATTTTAGAAGCTTGACTTTGTATATTACACACAAAGTAAAACCAAAAGGATATGGGCATGGCTAACATTCAAATAAGCTACTCCACGGTTAAACACATTCGGTGCAGATCTACATGTATAAACATGAATTCAATACGTTTACTAAACATAGTGGGATATTATGTATAGGAGATTATATAGAAAAACCCATGAATTAAGGTAAGTACATGAACTGAAGGTCACTATAATCATTGACCATACACAATAGTACAGGAGGTTCCCCTTTATCATTATCACTAAGAAAAAGGTGTTTGCCTATTCTCCTAAAAAGCCAATAGATAGCATGGAAATCTACTTTTCAATTGTCGTCACAGCAAAGAGAATTGGAACCTTGGTAAATTGATTGAAAGTTGTTTAAGGCGAGCTGAATTCGTATTGGATGAACCACAGGTATGACCAATCACCGTTAATTTTTATTATTAACAGCTGTTTTGTTTTTGAAGTTTTACCGATTTCTTAATTCAAATGGATCCGGAGTTACATGATGGGAGATTATGACTGGGAAGAAAAAAAACGTTTGTGCTGATTGTTAAAATTGTACAAGTTTGTAAATTAAAGTCCTAAGATGCACATAGATCTAGATCAGTTTGCATTTAAAATCCTACAAGGATAATAATAAGGTCATTAATATAAACCCAAATTCACTCTCTATAACATCCAAATAAAATAACAAAAACTAAAACACACTCTACTTCCTAACACTCCATTTGCGCAATAAATCCCCCTTTTCAAAACATTTTTGCACATAAAACTAATTTTTACCGTATTATAAAGCAGCAAAGATTCAAAAACAGTGAGGAGCACAGAAAACATTATTAATAACTAATATAAATTTTGTGCAAGCCTGCTAATATTACAAAAACTATGTTGTTGTATGAGACTCTATTATGAGTATTATTACATCAGCATATTGCAATAAAACCCATCTAGGTTATTATATGTACGAAAATATGATAACTTACAATATACCACTAGTGTTATTGCGTTAATTATGTATTCGATAAGTAGTCTATAAATGAACTGTTTTTTCACAAGTGTGGCCTTTTTAAAATAGAGATAAAAGTTGTTGTACCATAGTACATACGCCAGCATAAACATCCACACATACGCCAGCATACCAACACTACACAACAGCTGTTACTCCAACTTATCAAATTAGCATAAACCAAAAATTATTAGACATGCAACCGTCACAATATATTCTACTTCTACCTGGTGTGGGAAGACAAAACAAGTATATGGGCACCCCAGTATTATGTGAGCATTCATTTTTATCATCCATCTCAATGGGAAATATGAAATGGATTTATATACGTCAGTATAGTACATATAATAAACTTAAATACTATATACTTAATAAAAACTTGTCTATCTATATAAACTAGTATGAACCTGTGTCACGCTCACGGTTGGGGTATCTTGTTAGAAGATGTAATGGTTGGCCGTTTAATATTGGTATATATTTTTGTTGTTGAATTTTGGTAGTAGAAGTTAACGTGTTAAATGAGGGATAGTATACTTAACAACAATCAGAGCAGTTACTCTTTCAAAAAAAACCAATCAGAGTAGTTGGTGATCAGTATCTTGAATTGATTGTCATACTAGTAAAGCTTTACATTTATGTAAAGCTTTAGCAGTTATGTGTAAAAAGGATAAAAATAACCATACTAACGTAAATGTTACCACTATGTAAAGCGTTGATCATATTTGTTCGAAAATGTCATGATGTTGAAAATGCAAAGCTCGTGAGTATCACTGTATAATAAATAGGGAAGCCGTAGGATTTACGTTTGCGTAGAATACAACTTCATAAGTAAAAGGTTATTTATTATGGAAAATAGGAGATAGTCATATCAATGATATCAGCATCTATTCCGTCTTTATACTCATACAATGGTTTAACAGAGCACAACTTAGAAAACAAACTTATAAGCATACAATTAATTTCATTCTCATACATGCATGCAGTTATAGTTTCTAATATGCAAAAAAAAATTAGCAAATAAAAATTTTAGCTTTATTTCAGAACTCAATGATAAAATCATTTTCAGTTGCAGCATATTATAGTCATGGATACCAATATTGTTTAAACCTTTTGATGCAGAGTGGATTAGAACTGCAGTAGTACAAATTTGATAGGTTTGAATTGAATTTTTTACATCATTGTTTGCTAAAAAGAGTAGCCATTAAACCCAACTAAAGATACTTGAATTTAGGTATAAGTGTTTCATTTTCCATTGCATGAAATGAAAGTGCCTATCTTCTATGTGGATGTAGCTCAAGAGGTTCTGCTGCAGCCGTTATCACTCACCACTTTCATTGTTTGCTTGCCTTTCTTTTTTGCAGTGCCACCACAGTATCATTGCAAGAGATTTCTAGTTGTAGTGTTAGAGCAGTATCGAAGCATAAAGAGTACAACAACATTAAAACAAAGTACACTTGTAGTAGTAAAAAACAGAAAATGCAAGTAACAATTATTGCGGTAAACCCTATAAATTGTCTGTAGCTATTATAATTTAGAATTACTACTGTTGTTTAATAAATTTAATGAAACATTGTTGGAATTTAAGTGTTACTTTATTTTTAGACATATATTACTTTTAACCTGTATTAACGGTTAAAGGGAAAAATACATAATAGAAGAGAAAATTCAGTAATGATTTAATTTATAGTAAATTTCCTTCCTTGTCTTGAAGTTTGAAGTAAAATATGGCGACTGAAAGATGAATCTTTTGATAACTGGTACTTACTATGTCATCAGACTGAATTTGTGGTCATGAAATCTTAGTTGCAAAAATTTTCAATAAGTAACTCATACTGGTATATGGTGTAAAAGTATATGTAGCCATAATATGAACTTGATGTTGTTAGTTCAATTCTGGTATAGTTGAATTTCAGTGATAATTGATTCAGTTTCTAAATTTATTCTGAAATAAAATATAACGATCATGTTGGACCACTAATTTCCTCGATTATTGAAAGCATGGAAAAGCTTACTTTGATTGTTTGTTTCTAACAACACATGCTAGGTAGTACAAATTGTAAAAAAAATTTGTTGTTTATGAAATGAAAGAGAAGATTGTGTTTTCCAAATAACATGGTTGCTTATCCAAGGTCATAGGTGGATTGTAAGGATATAAAGTTATTTTTAACAGTTATCTAAATTTTAAAGCTTAAAATTTGAAAATCAAAAGGTTAAACGTTCAAATCTAACTTCCAAAATTTGATGCTTGTACATGTAGTATATTCTACACCACGCTTCGTAATGTAGAAAATGAAGAAGTAAATTGTGTTACGCGTGACCTATGCAAGTCTCTCCCATTGCTTAGCTTCCTTAACCATCCTAACACTTGAGAACAACGATTCTACATATTCAAAAAATATACTTTTAACAACAAATTTATTACATTTACAATTTCTAGAAATTCAATATTATTAAAATCTAAGTGGTCGGAAAAGAAATTATATGGAAACATTACGATGAAACTGAAATTTATTTGAATGGTAAATATACAAACAAAATAGTTGCAGATATTGAAATACATGATTTGTAAACTTAAACAGAACAATTCTATATTTTCAAATATGCTATAGATGAAAAGCACCAAGTGATGTGACTGTAGATAGCCATGTAAAATAAGTTATACAAATGTTGTGTAAAACAAATGAGAATGAAATTAATTAGTAAATGCATATGTAATCAGACCATTCTTACCGAAAATTCAATAAAATAATATTATCCTCAAATTTTGAAAAACTATGTCATACATTTAGTTTATTGATCGTTTTCTTTGTAAAAAAATGAAAAAGTTTGTAAACTGAAATCATATAGCAATAGTGACCAAATGTTCAAACATATTCACTGGATGTATAGCTTTGTAATACTCAAAAATGAATGATCAAATGTTAATCACAAGGCATATGAGAGTAAACCTTTTCTATTAAATGACGAAGTCTATATCATTGCAAACTTTATGCATCTAATAATTCCAAAATCTTCAACACCAGCTAAAAAGTTTATACGAGGGTAAACATTTATTCAACATGAAGCTTATATGGGGTTAAACTTTATTTAGTTAGATAGTATACTCATTTTGCACTACTATTGTTCAATATGACACATATGCTATAATTTGAAGTTGTTCAAAAAGAATTTGAAATCTTAAAATTCAATATTCTTGACAGTTAAGCGGCCAGTACAGAAATTATATGGAAATATCAAATACGATGAAAATGAAATTCATGTGAACATTAAATATAGAAACAAAATAGTTCAAGATGTTGAAATACATAATTTGAAAACTTTAACATAGTAATCTATACTATAATATTATTATTGAGTTAGATTTCAAGAGCACACAGGCCTCCTTCATATTTTAGAAAATGAACAGTCGCGTTTTTAATTTCTTTCTATTGCAAACTTTGAAATGTGATAACTTTTTCTACATTAATTGGCTTTAAGAATCGATTTCACTATTAAATCTCAAATTTAATATGCTTTCCAATGATATCCATTGTTGATAGCTAAACATAAATTTTTTAAAATCATAGCTTTCGAATTATTCATATTATTAAATCTATTTGACGTTATTTCTTTTAACTAATCCATATCGTTGATTGTTTTGAAAATTTTTAGCCACTGATTCTACTTTCACATATTGCAGTTAAGCCTGGTGAAATCCAACATTACCAAAATACAGCAACAATGTTAGATGGAATTAGAAATAGAACCAGAAAGCTCAAAAGCATTAAATACAATTATATGTTTCTTATTATATTTAATTTGCTTTGACTGTAAAAGAAATACAATGATATTCTTCACATTAAAATAAATAGTGTTGCATAATGGCTGTTAGTTCCAACACTTCAGACGTAAAATATGTATGCTTTAGATTTAGCATATTTTTCACAAGAATCGTTCAAAACAGAAATAAATCTCTTTATCCTCTAATCTTATCATTCTACAAAGTTATGGGATCATCACCAACACTTGCGTTCTCATGAATCATCTCAACTTTTGGCATTTTTGGATCAATGGTCAAGTGTAAACCAAATGTTGTTACCTACACTGCTCTTATAGATAGTTATTACCGAAGCAGCAAATGGAATCAACGACATCAAGTATTAAAGAAAATGATTGATAAAGATATCTCACCAAATGAAGTTAAATATAATACAGCTGATGCATGGAGCAATAGCTGATGTACACAATAAATTTATATATGTATAATTTATATGTGTTGTGTGGAAATTTAATCTTTGAAATCATTTTTGCTCGATATTTTGCAATTATTTATCAAGCACCAGTATTATCTGTATTACTGTTTTCAAAGATTTATACACAAGTTTTAGACAAAATGCAAACTTATTTGAAAATTGATAAAAAAAATCACTATTTCTTAATCAATGAACCATATAAATCATTTAAGCATGTTATGATGATAAGATGTTGAGTGTGGTCCGTATGCGAAGCACAGGTTCACACTAGTTTTATATTTTTTGAAACAACGAATTTCAAATTTACAATTCAAATCTATGACAGTCAAATGTGTAAAGGTAAAAGGTTTCAATGCTTTAAATTTCCCAAAGATCAAAACTGGTAAAGGTTTGAATGTTTACATGCCCACAAATTTCACATCTCAGAATATTGAAACTTGAAATTAAAAAATCCAAAAGTTAAACGTTGAAAGCCGACATAAAAAAAATTGATTGAGAAACAAAAAATTGAAGCTATTCAAAATGAATTCATAATTTTGAATTTCAATGCTTTTAAAATCAATAAACTACATTTCGAGCCGCTAAATCAAAAACCATAAAATTACATATTTTAATTTTAAAAGCGTTTTAGAGAAAGTAATATTGAGATCAATGAATCTGCTTTTTCAAATAATATTTTTTTAAGTACAAAATTAGTATATCCACAGTATCTAGAAAGCCATTATTCTTAAATTTTAAGTGGGTGGAAAAAATATTTTATGCAAACATTTAATACCATGAAACATAAATTAATGTGAACATATAAAACACAGAGAAAATAATTGAAGATGTTGATATACAAAATTCATTATACACACAATCATTAAACCTGCAGTTTAGTGAAATTCATAGTTGGAATACTTGATTACAATAAATCGTTTATGCCTAAAAAGAAGGAAAACCCGTATAATCAAAACTGCTATGAGGTAAGAATAAGTACAAAAATATTCATGGTCAAAGAAGGCCAAGCAACACCTACAAAACAATCCATATTGGACATAAAGAGAAAAACTATATAATCATACCTTCTATGAAATATTCATCAAACTAAGTATAGACATATTCATGGTTAAATAATGCCGAGCAACACCTACAAAATAATCTAGATTGCACAAAATTATCCTTTCCAACATCAACAAACACAAAGCAACAGTAAGACCATTAGCAGTATACAGATAACCAATAATGCAAATATACAGTGAATAAATTAGGGTAGAGAAAATGTGGAAGAATTAGAGTGAAATGCAAATGGGAATTAGCTAAAGCGCAGATAATCTGGAATTCAGAAATTTTGTATATAGAAAGGATAAAAAACCCGTGCTAGGAGGAAGAAGCGAGGGGAAAGATTGCAAAGGAAGCTTTATTATTACACGCTGTTGGTGACTACATAATAGGAAGGAGGGGAAAAAGGGGAAAACTAATGATTGAAGAAAACAGGTTAGAGGATGTAGATAATCTGGAAATTGAAAATTTTCAATACAGGGGATAAAAAAACCTATGCTTGGAGGAAGAAGCAAGAAGAAAGTTTGCAAAGGAAGCTTATACATACGCGCTGTCGGTGACTACATAATGGGAAGGAGGGGAACGGTTATAGATTTTAGTGGCTATCCATATCCGCAGCCACCACCGTTGCCATCTACAACGTAAATTTAGGGTTCGGGAAAGATGAATGGGAGAAATAACGTACAGGTGTAAAGGGTATGGATCAGGTTATTCATTAGGTCAAGCTTTGACATTTAATCTAATTTAATAAGAGTGCATTTTGCGAACTTTAAATTATTTAAAAGACTAAATAGCAAAACTAAGGAAAAATCTCGTCGTATACTGTGTTTTATGTATAATAGAATAGATATGTATATACATGGCTTTTTTTCCGGTTTGTCTATCCCCAATTATAAGTTCGCGTGGACCGCGCCCTATAGAAACCAGGCTATCTACTGCTTTTAACCCTGTTTGCATGGGTTCGTGCACAGATTTACGCTCAATATTCCCTGGGTCTTTCACTTCGACACGTCTTAGTTAGTGATTGCTTAGATCCCCTTTCATCAATAGGTACCCACAACTCGCCGACCACACGGTCTAACATGGCCTTTCTCGTAGGAACATCCACAATGGATCCAGTGCGTTTGACAAGATCCTCTTCTTTAATAGCGGTATCACTACCAAAGACAACAATACCTACATTCTCATTCTCAAGATCTAAGGCTATTCCTTTCACACCGCTGGCAAATTCAACCATTTCCCCAGCTTGAATCTCGTTTAATCCATAAACTCGTGCAATCTCATCTCCAACTGAGACCACTCGACCGATTTCATCTACGGGCTCCACATTTATAACCTCGGGAGAAGAGGACGTTCCCTCTAAAGCCATGATGCAGGGAAGCAATGGTGATTAAATTCATTACTTCAAGACCGACCATAGTTCCTTTAGAATTTTCAACGTTGAGAATTTCTGCACATGCAGGTCTAAAAAGCCACCCAATTGTGATCTAGCTACTAATCCAGCGATCGACTGTGAATTACAAGATATTTTCTTGAGGTCATGTCATTTGTTTACAACTTCAATAATCTGGTATTCAAATATATCTGTTATCCGGCTTTTATACCAAGCGGCTTTCAAACGGATCTAAATGTCAAAAGGATGACGAAATAGTTCAAGGACTTAGAGGCACGCTTGGAAGGACAATGGAAGGGGATTCAAGAAGTCGAAATATGAAATAGCTTAAGGAAAGAGGTCAGTGCCGACCTTATTTAGTTCGGTACCGAGTTGTTTTTAAGCTCTTTGGGTGACGTTGGAGCTACGGTCAGCCACTAAATAGTTAAATCGATCATCCTGGGGTCCATTTCTGAAGAAGTGGGCGAACAACTTCAGGAAAGCTCTAAAGGAAAGGACGAGTATTGAAGATATTAGAATCTCTCAGCAACGACTTGATTTCTAAGGAAAAATGCTTGGAGCTTAATGGATCGAAGGTAGGAAACCAAGAGGAGGAAGATCACACAACTCGCTACTACAAAATCAAATCGATGTCGATCACTTCTTATCAATATCGAGATAATTTTGTTAGCCAAGGAACCTTATCCCCTTTCCTACTTCCTTAGATCTGATGTTGGAACTGGTATTTTCTTTTTGATCTACGACTTCGTTATGGTGATCTATACAAATACAAGACTTAGAGCAATTGGAAAAAGACTTTTGGCATTACGTCTTCACTCTCTTTCTCTACACAACCTTGTTGCAAAGGAAGCTACCTTTTTGTATTCTAGGTTGTTAGATTAGTAAAATCCTTGTACTTATGACTAAATCTCTAAATAATAAGATTAAAGTGGACATAGGCCTCAGATTAGCCAAACCACTATAAAAAATTTCCCTTTGTTTCTTGCTTTATTTTGCTGGATCTCTCTATTTAATTTCATTTTGGTGTGTTGCGCCACTATTTAGCTCAACAATATAAAAAATTTATATTCAAGGGTTAGTATTCTATTTAAACAACTTACTTCTAGTATAAATGTAACAAAATCCTAGTACAAAGGCACTTCTTAAGTTTCCACATATAATATGGGTAACATATACCCCATAATTATTCACTCAAATTTTACGTTTTTTCTTTCCATGAATCCATTATTAAATAAATCATACAAAACCACCGAAACCCTGAAACATGTTGAGTCTTAATGAATTATTTCACACCTTGAAACTATACTTGGCTATGGTTTTCATACAATTTGAATATGTAGGTAATTACATTGCATCGAACCATGGTTTAAATAGAAAGAAACTAATATTTATTGTTTATAAAATATACATCTATCAAATATTTATAGAAAAAATTTAAGGCGTTATTCGGAAATATAACTATAGCATACGCTTGTAGATGGACCAAATACCTTTCATTTTTATTGATGGCCTTAACCCTCACCAAGACATTATCATAACTTCCAACCAAAAAGTTAGTACATCGAATTACTTAATTTTGACACATAACTTTTTCAGTTATGTCTTAAATGACTAGTATATGTTACAAAATTTGACATGCACTAAAGTAAAGATAATCTAGTGACAAAATGAGAAAGTGGCACTAAGAAAGGTCAAACATTCCAAGAGTTGGTTGATTTTAATTTGTATAAGAAATGATGGAGTGAATATTGTGAGTAGACTGAAATAAAAGTTTGAAGAACTAAATCAACTAAGAAAATGGTCCATAAACTCTTGAAAATTGAGTAGCTTGTCAAATAATTTGGATTATGCTGATTTGTTGCAGATACAAGTTCATATATTTTTTATCGCATTCTTAATGAAAATTTGAATAATGCTTGATAATATATTTGAGTTCATACATTTTAAAATTGGTCATGGCCTAAAAATGTTAATGCATACATATTCATTATTTCTGTCAAAATATTGCTCTGACATATGTAAATAAAAGGACAACCGTCTTCTCACTTTTACCGATGGCCACATGAGACATTCCAAAGACATTATCATAAATTTAAAGCGAAAATTTGATTTATATAAAATTCAATAATTTACACATACACCCGGTGGGCAAACCGTTTTCCTTTGCCAACACAACATTATATCTCAGATATAATTTAGCTAAATTATTTGAAAACGTTACCTTTTATAATCAATTGTTTCCAATTTGTTAAAAAAAAAAAATTAACCAATAATACCTACTATGGTGAAAAAAATCAATGGAATTGGGAACTGCAATCCCAAGATTCCTACGCAGCTACATTGGCCTCCTTCATTTTCGACTTGTAGCTTCCCACCACAATCGAGCTATTCATGATTTTCTCACTGCTATGCACAAATTTGTAGATGACCAATGCCCTTGCAAGATATAAGTACAGAAATTTTAGTGCTAAATTGAAATTGTATCAACTAGAAAGGAAAGATAATAGAATCATGCATATTTCAAATCTCCTCACAACACACGCACACGCACACACGTGCGTGTCTATACACACACATATATACATATCTATATATACACATGCATGCATTCATGCATGTACATATATATGTTTGTGTGTATATAATACACACACATGTTTATATACACACACATAATGTAAATACCTTCACGATGAAACTATGAAACCAAGAAATTGTATAATTATGAGTAATATATCTACTAGGTCCTATTATTGCCCAAAGATGAGGTTAATATGTGAAAAAGGTTGTCAAAAGTGTATTATTCCACTTATGATTATCATGATCATGAATTGAATCAAATGATAATTTCCATTATGATTATCATGAACATGGATTGAAATCATATGATAAATCAAGCAATAATTATCATTAACATGAAATAAAAATGATAAACCAAGAAAAGTTAACATTAACATGAAATCAGGCAATAATTATTAATTATCGTGAAATTATCAAAAAAAAATTCATTTAATTACAAAATTAAACCAATAAAAATCGATCAAGCTAATTATACCTCCAACCAAAGAAGAAGCAACGACTTGTAGGTTGAAGAGAGTTCAAATGCAATAATTAGTGGTGGCGAATAAATGAGAAATCTAGGGTTTCATGTGAAAGCTGTAAAGGGATGTGTGCTATAGTTTAATATTGGAGTAAGAGAAATGAATGGGTAAGCATTCCAGAGGGATCGACGAAGAATATTGAATTTGGTAAAATGAAGTTAGGGTTTTGGAAGTGGACTATGGGAGACGATAAAAAGGGCTTCCGTGGTAGATACTGGAATAGGAAATATGAAAAAGAGATGAAAATATTTAACTGCAAACCATTTTATTACTTTGTTTTAGAATCAACCGTATATCATGTATAATTCTTTATTTTCAGCCATGGATAACTAAAAAATAACTAAAAATAGCAAGGTGCATTACAAAGCTATCCACATATGCTATTGATAGTGAATTTTTTTGCGTGATGCATGCCTACATCATGTAACCTCTTTAGAGCAACAAACAATTATAACAACCATAACAACGTAGCATCCATCAGATAATCCTTACGGTCATTTAATGTGCTTTAAATATATTAGAAGTCGTTTGACCATTCCTCTGTCAGAGATTAATAGAAAAAAAATCTCGGTTTTTAGTGTACTTAAACACCAACCTATAGCTGATAATTTATTCATTCCCATGATCCAAGGTGTACAGATCCATTCATAATCTGAGGTAGCCATTCTTAGTACTTAAAGAGTGTCATCACGATCTCTACTTACGAGTAGATCAGAAAACACTTTGAGTATCAACGATCCCTTAGCACATGTACTGGAGCACTTCATTGCTCCATATAGTTTACATTCATCCTTACGGAACCCTTCCATGTTCATTTGTTTTCACGGTAGAGCCCTTCAAAGTTCTATCCACAGGTATTCCTTCCTTGAACTCATCCCAGTGGATAATTATCATTATGACTTCTTTGATCGAGTCACCATCTCCGTTACACTCCTAGACGTCCACATCAAGCACAGAATTAATACCCCGAAGTTTTAAAGCTATCACATTCAGGTTTCCCATCATTGCTTCATCCATCAATCATCATCCTTCACTGTGTTGCCACATCGCAACCAAATGCCAAATGGACAAACAAACACCTTTAACACGACCTATATGACCTACTTAACATTCTCTAGGAGTTTGGCCAAGACCGACCACTCTAATTCATGCCGATACCGACATGAATGGGTTTATACCGATACTGACATGAAAGGATTCATGATGTTGCAACATGAATTACATAGCCAAAAACAAGCAAGCTAATTCACATCCTAGCCTCTTCCATCTTTTGCTTCCCTAGAGCTCTTTCTTCTCATGCCTCGATTCCCCAAGTCCTTTGGCGCATTCCATTTGCAAGAAAAAACATCCGTACCCACTTGATGATTTGGTATCAAGTTGAATTTGCTCCTAAAAAATGAAGCCAAGTCCTTCAAAATTCTTCCTCTGCCTTCCCCCTAACCCGCGTCGAAGTTTTTCTATCTTTGAGAAGTAGCATCTCCATCGTACTTATTTTCAATTACCATTGACTAGTTTTTAAATTCCCACCGACATGAGTTTGAGCATCTAAACCAACTCCAATCTTCATGCAACCATATTGGTAGGCTCCCTAGATTCCCCTCAACAACATAGCCATGTAACAATCGATTTTGAGAAATTTTTCTTATCGAATCACTAGAACAACAACCTAGTTCCAACTATACAAAATATGTCAAAACATACAAGCAAACATAGGCTACCAATACACAACATTCATAAACACTCAAACAGCATGTTCAACCAATTTAAACACGCTTAACATATATAATATTGCCTAGATTTATTTTATGCCAAAATGACAATATGATTCATAAGAGGTTGCAAAACAATTAAATTTCCTCTCTTCTTTTTTATATTTGGCCATAAACATGTCATTAATGTTAGATTAAAGTTTAGAAACATTTTATCGTGGAAACCATCTTTAAAATATATTTTTTAACTATATAAATATGCATAATATAGTGAGAGATATCAAATCATTTACCTAAAACCAAATACCCAATTATACCCTCAAATATCAAGTGAACGGTAAGAATCCAATCCCCAAGACAGCCAAAAGATGAATCTAAAATCTCCCATTTGCTAGTTATCATTTAATGATGATTATAGGCTAGATTTAGTAAGAAAAAGAGGATCTTCTTAATGGAATTTATGTTAATGGAAGTTTAGATTTGTTTTTGGAAAGTGGAAATGATTTAAATTTGTCTCGTCCATCCCAATTCGACACAAATACCGAATGAGTTAATAGGTACAAGTTTGGACTTAACTAATTACCCACTAATCTGGCTACTAACAGTTTAAATTAAAATGACCATTTCTCCTTAATGGTAAGTCCATTTTTCTACTATAACCACTCTACGGAAAGAGAAATCATAAGTCTGATCTAATGGAAGTGGCTTCACGATCTAGTTTAAATTTCTGGGTCCAAACCGTTTGATTAAAATTATATGGATGGAAAATTTCCCTAATAATCATTTTCCAAAGTCATAAAATCATACAACCTTATACGAATTAAATGACAATATTTTAAAATCTTTCGATATGTAAAATATGGGTAGGAATTTCGCCCTCGAAATTCCAAAATAAAAGGAAAGTCAACAATAGTAACCTCACATGCTTAATAATCACAAGCAACCATCAAACATAGCAAGCATGTAGCCATGTAATTAATGATATAGGTGAACCTACCCTAGCATGTGAGATACTAAACTATCTTATATAATATATAAAGTGAAAGTAAATGCGATAAACGGTAGGTTTTACCATGTAAAGAGCTCTGTATATGCAACCCTCATGCTCTCATTAGTTTCCCACATGCAATTGCCTTCACTTTCACCTTGAACTTTTACTAACTCTACTATCTTCCTCCTAAACTAATTCGTATCACATCCAACAAAATGAACTTTCCTATGAGGTCTTAAAACTTATAATTCAATCTCGATATCATCAATTTGATTTACTGCGATAGTCGCCTCTGAGTCATGCACAAACTTCCATAAGTGAGAGACGTGGAATATGTTGTGCACACCTATCGTCTTCTAGGGTAAATCGACCATATATGCTAAGTTTCCAATCCTCTCTACTATCGATAAAGGACCTACGAATCTCGGCCCCAACATCCCCTTATCATCGAATAAACAACATTCTTCAATGGAGAAATCTTCAAGAATTCCACATCGCCGATAGAGAACTTCAAATCCTTGTGTATCTTACCAGAATAGCTCTTCTTCCTATCTGATCAGCCTTTATTCATTGTCGAATGTTTTTAATCTTCTCCGATGTCTCTTGACCATACCAATGTATTACTTTCTCACCCACTTTCCACTAACATGAACGAGCGTTATACGGTTGGATATATAATGGTTCGAATGGTGTCATACCAATACTAGACTGATAACTATTATTGTATGCGAAATCCACCAAATGTAAGTGAGTATCTCATGAGCCTCTAAAATTGGGAATGCAAGTTTGCAAAAGGTCCTCCAATATATGATTCATCCTCTCAGTCTTCCAATCGGTTTGTGAATGATAAGCCATACTGAGATGTGGATCCATCCCCAATGCCACTTGTAAACTCTTTCAAACCCCAATAGCGAAGAAAGGGCATAAGTCACTTACAATGCTATTCGGCACACCATGGAATCGCATGATCAACTTCATATACAACTCGGTCAATTTGGATGCCGTTATACCATATTTAATAGATATAAATTGAGCACTCTTTGCTAACCTATTGACTATGACCCAGATGTTATCTTACTCTTCTCCAATCCTTGGTAATCCATCGATGAAATTCTTTGAAATTTACTCCTACTTCCATTCGGGAATATCGAGTGCTTGTATGAATCCACTCGGCATATTCTACTCTATCTTTACCAATTAGCAGTTCGTACACTTCGAAATGAATGTCCTAACATCCTTCTTTATCCCTGTCCAATAGTACGTCTGCTTCATATCATGGTACATCTTATTACCGACAGGAAGTATAGTCAATACAAAATGATGGCTCTCTCGTAGCACCTCATCCTAAATTCCATAGACATCAGGAACGAATAATCCCCCATCCTTATGGAGCCAACCATCCCGGTCAAGTCTGTACTACCTCATATTATCAGACTCTACTCCTTTTATCTTTGCTATGATTTCTATTAGTCTAGCTTCCCGCTTTTGACTAGATCAATCTCGATCATGGTTGGTCTGATGGTCAAACTCACCAATGCTTCCATCTCCAACTCGCAATGTGGTCTGAAGTCATAACCAGTAATATACTCTAACTGTTTCCACTTTAGGAACATCACTCCAAAATTGGCATGTCTTCTACTCAAAGCACCAGCGACCGTATTTCCCTTACCGGGAGTATAAGAAATGCTAAAATCATAGGAGACCAGAACTCCAACTATCTCTGTTGCAAAAGGTTGAGATCCTTTTGGAAGAAAAGGTACTTCAATGACTTATGGTTAGTGAATAGGTCATAGCTCCCTCCTAATAGGTAATGCCTCCATATCTTTAGGACAAATGTTATCACTGCCAACCCAAATTGTGGATTAGGCACTTTCTCTCATGTGGCTTCAACTATCAACCAGTGTAAGTGATGACCTTACCTCCTTACATCAATACCGCACCCAATCTGGTACCATATGCATCTATGTATACCATTATCACTTTATTCCCACTTGGAATAGTCCATACTGGTGCACTCATCAACCTCTTCTTCAAACTCACAAATGCTTGATCATACTTCGCGCCTCAAACAAAAGTCTAATTCTTCTTTGTCATATTGTTCAATAGTGCTGCTACCCTCAAGAAGTTCTTGATAAAATGTCTATAGTATCCCACCAATCCAAAGAAATTCCTCAAATCAATAGTGTTCTTGGGTTGATCCTGGTCTTGGACCGCTGCCACATTGGCAGTGTCTACAACAATACCTTGCTCAGAGATCACATGACCTAAGAATCTCACTTCTCTCCTTTAGAACTGACACTTTGAAAACTTCACTTCCATCATGTGCTTCTTAAACACTTCAAGCACAGTCCTTAAACGTGTCTTGTATTCCTCCTCTGTCCTACAATAGACCAGCATATCATCTACAAAAACACAAACTTATTCAGTTGATCCCTAAAGACATGGTTCATGAAATTAACAAAGTATGCTGGAGCATTGATTAGCCCAAATGACATAATCAACTATTCATTGATACTAAATAGCGTATAAAACACAATAGATGGTACATTCTCCTTTGCTACTCTCAGTTGGTGCAACCTCGTCGCAAGATCCAACTAAGAGAACATCTTATCACCATGGAGCTAGTAGAACAAGTCGTTACTATGTGTGAGTAGATGCTTTTTCTTCTACGTTACCTTATTCAACTCATGGGACTCAACACACAACCTTAGAGAGTTATTCGCCTTAGTGGAAAACACTACGGGTGCGCCCCATTCAAATATACTCCTACAAATGAACCCTTACCTCAATAGGTCATTGACTTGCACCTCCAATTTTTTTTCTCTCTGGATACCATATGCCTCAAAGGAATCTGTCGCTTTGGCTTCCTACATTAAGTCCATATGGAACTCAATGTCTCGGTGTGGCGATAATTCGGTCATCTCTTCGAATACGTCCGAACGCTCTCTAACGATAAGCATATATGACAACTCATCCTATGGGACCTCTAGGTAACATAGAAAGCTAACCATAACCCCATACTCTAATAGGCATCTAATCTCTATCTTCTACCCCTCGTCAGCCCCAATTGTCACCAACAACTTCTCGTAATCCACCACTACAGCATACTTCCTCGACCGGTCTATCCTTAAGAAAATATCAGACCTAATGAAACCCAAAAAAAAGCAATAAAAAAAGAGCATTTATGACTCCATAAAACCAAACCACGATAAACCATCTAAAGACTAGTAGGGCCTCTAGTTCACTACTAAAGGTCAATCAATAAGTTCGAGTCTCAATGTTAGTCTATCTACCAGGTCATAAGATATAGAATACTATGAAGCCTCGGTGTCAAATAAAACATGTATGGAAACACCATAAATAGAAAGAATACCATGAATATCGATACTTTTCAGATTCCCCTTCACCGAGGGAGGACTCAATAAGATCAGAATAACATCCAAAGCATATGCTTTTACTATCTAGCTCGGCTTTACCAGTTCAGGGTAACTCTTTTGCATATGTCTAAACTTACCACAATTATAACACTTCTTTCCTTCATCCTTGCAATCCATAATCAAGTGGCCCTTATCTCTATAACTATGAAAAATAGAGTCTCACTTGGCCTTCTTTTGATTATCTTTCCTTTGGGACTACTTCCTTTTACCTTTCCTTTTCTTCTTGCCTCCACCACCTAGTTGTGGCTTAGGCTCTTCCTTCATAACAATAGCATACTTAGGTTTAGGGTACAAACTCTTAAGCCAGAGGACTTTCTTAACTACCTTCTCAAATGACTCATCAATGTGCCTTACAAGCTTCTCTTCAAGTAGTCATCCAATCCTATCATTAGCTTCTCATTCTTCATCAACAAAGTGTCGATAAAAGGTATCCCACACTTTGACATAGAGTCAAACTCATTTACATACCAAAGGATAGACATGTCCACCTACTTCAGCTAAGATTTTTCAGTCTAATTCATGTTGTTATCGACATGAATGGATTCATGTTAGTGCCGACATGAATTATTCAGCCGAAAATTAGCTAAGTACTTCATGCCCTGACCTCTCCCATCTTCTGCTTCCTTGGAGCTCCATCTCTCATACCTCAACTCCGTAAGTCCTTTGGCCTACTCCATTTGTAGAAAAAATGTCGGTACCAACCAGATGATGATGGTAACAAGTTGGATTTGAAAAACAAAGCTAAGTGCTTTAACTTTTCCATTGTCTCCCCCAAGCCCATCCTAAAGTTTTCCTATATTTGACCTAACGTAGCTTCTCCACTGAATCGTTTGCAACTACCACCGACTAGTCTTTAGATTCCCAGCGACATGAGTTTGATCATCCAAACTAATTCTAATCTTCATGAGACCAGATTTGTACTTCCTAAATTCCCATCAATAACATATTTAAGTCACAATCGATTTTAAGCAATTTTTCTCTTCTAATCACTACAACAACAACCTAGTTCTAACTATACAAAACATGTTAAAACATATAACATTCATAAACACTCAAACAATATATTCAACCTACTTAAACATGATTAACATAAATATTATTGCCGAGATCTATTTTTTGTGCCAAAATGACAACACGATTCATAAAAGGCGGCAAAATTATTAAAAATCCATTCTTATCTTTTTAAATTTGGACATAAATATGTAATTAAGGTTAGATAAAAATTTGAAAACATTTTAAAACGTAATCATCTTTAAAACATCATTTTTAACTATATAAACATGCATAATATAGTGTGTGATATCAAGCCACTCACCTAGAACCAAAATTACCTAGTTTTACCCTTAAATCTGAAGTGGACCGCAAACACTCAATCTCCATGACAGTTAAAAGATAAATCTAAAATCTTCCCTTCACTAAATATCCTTTAATGATGGTTTTTGCTAGAATTAGTAAGAAAATAGGAGCTTTTTGATGGAATGTAGGTTAATGGAGGTTTAGACTTGTTTTTGGGAAGTTGGAATGATTTAGATCTGTCCCGTCAGTCCCAATTGAGTACAAATCCTAAAATGGGATAGTGGGCTTACGCTTGGGCATTAATCTGACCAGCATTATTTTAAATGGTAAGTTCTTTTTTCTTTAATGACCACTCTACAGAAAGATAAACCATCAGGCCGATCTAATGGAAGTAGTTTTAGGCCCTAATTCGACTATAATTCAAAGTAATAGTGTTTACGAGAATTATTTAGTCCAAATTATCTGATAAACATTCTAAGGATGGAAAATTTTCCTAAGTTATCATTTCCTAAAGTTATAGAGTCATACGATACGGGTTGTTATAGTATGTTACATGATTCATTGACTAATATTGATCGCCTCATGAATCAAATCTAATGTTTATTGCTTAGTAATATATATATGGACATATGTGCATATATAATTTCAATACGACAAGGGTAAACTAACTCCTATGCGATAAAATTGGTGATACAACACATGTATTCTCACCCGATGATACAACAAGTTGTGCTTTTACAATAGAATCATAATATAACTAATTAGATATACTAAATGTGTAGTGACCTACATCACGATCCATTCAAAAGTCACTTTGATAATTCTAGTTGGCTTTCGCACCTTGATAATAGCCTTATAGGCATGGTGTTATCTTACTCTCTTATAGCGTATCCTATTCATACTCACTCAAAAGTAATTTTCAAATTACCTACCAAATCCTTATGTCGATAAGCTGATATAGTGATCAATGTAGGAATATATAATTTAGGCATTTATATATAAATAAGCTAATCTACAACTTAAAATGTTTACCATTATCTTGGCTGATCAATCTAATCAAGTACGCACAAAAGCGTTCATAACTTACATAAGGTCCAAACAACCATATGGCATCTTGAAAATAACATTCCTAAAATATACATATACTACACTTCTTAATAGTGGAAATCAAAGTAACTTGTTATTTATTTCAAAATTGTATCAAACTTGACATATGTCAATGTGGTGACCCGATTTTGGTCTTTTAAAAACTTAAATCGATTTTCCATAACCAAATCAATTCTGGTTCTTTTGGAAATTAAATGTCCATATATCGAATAAAGCCTCACTAGGAGTATCCCAATTTGATCAATCTCTTAAGGATTGAAAATACTAATAGTTCGAGCCTTGGGAGGTTTTCAAATCATATGAAATCAAAACTTTTTTTAAGTTGAAAGGTCAATGGTTGAAAAAATGCAATTTCCCTTAAACCATGACATAATTTCTTTTATAAAACTGCTTGTACCAAAATTGGGCACAACACTCTATGGATGTGTTTGAAGAGATAAAATGAAGAAAATAAATGTAAAATGAGGCAGATCTAACAAACACACCAAAAAGTAGATAAGAAAAATTGTAGAAATACGCAAATTTAGAGTGATTCGGCATAATGCCTATATCCACTATGAAATGACTAATGTCTATTGAACTTCATTCGCTGATTATAAGAGATTACAATAGTTCAACCGTAGTATAGAAGTGATTTCGGAAGAATATCAGCCTAGAGAAGCCAAAACGTCCATTTTTTGTTGGTCTAGGTCGCTATTATAGGTGTTGTGATGACCCGGCTTTCTACTACTAGAAAGACGTATCATCATTAAGAAAGAAAGGGATGAGAAAATAAAAAAGATAGAGAAGAAAGAACAACAACATCAGAATCTCACAGCGGAACGGGACAAAATATAATATATCACTTAAATATTACATAGTTTAATACATATATCAGAGTTATACAATATCAATACATATGACAATCGTACATACGTCGCATATTAGACAGTTATAAACACCTGTCTAGTTAATACAACTCAATACAATACAATTCAAACAATATGACTCAGAGATACCAACACAGCGGAACTATATCTATATCTACAACGCTGAAGCCTCCTGCTCCATTGCTCCTCCAGAATTCGTCAAAGCTAACCTGAATCCCTTGGCTACCCGTAAAAATTTGGGTACCCGAGAGTTTATGAAAAACAAAAATAAACTCTGGGTCAGACATGGGTCTGGTATGAGTAAACGGTTTAAAGTTGCTTAACTTTAAAAACATTCGAAAATAAAGGTATCACGTAATACTCCCCACAAATAAATACGTGTAAGTTTTTACCTTACGCTAACCAAAACATTTCATAGGAAATCCAGTGATATTATAATAGTGTCTAAGGTTTTCAAGTAAATAGAAAATAGCCGAAATTGTTACATCTATTAAATTTCAGCTACTAGCCATAAAAGTGGGTAATACAAATCAAAACCGTAGGGTCTCGTAGGGAAAATGGATTTCCAACAATGGCAGGGCTACTGGGGTACCGCCCGTCACAGTACGGGGCCTAGATCACCGTACCGAGGATTACTCCCTTCATCCCCTGCAACACAAGGCCGGAACCATTCCTTACTGAACAGTCCCGAACAAGATAAACCCCGCGGTTGTAGCTAGCAACCGCCCACTAAGTCGAAATATAAAAAGGGACATCTAGACAGGGGAAATATCTTGTCCTGCTTGGGCATGACCCACCTAACCTTGCTGCACCTCCCCTGTTTTAGCCATTCCCGGTTGATGAGGCTTGAGGTTACGATTACCTTTATTGAACATTATTCTTAGAATGCTCATCGTCCGCCTGACGATGTGTTGAAAGCATTCAATCCATACAAGTTCGTTCCGGGTTCGAATGAAACCGAAGGCATTATCTCGTTGCACTCATTTTGGAATCACCCTCAGAGTCAACGACGATAACCCTTGCATTCTGAAAACACCATCTCGATCTTCATTTCAGGATTCACGACCTAACGTTTAAATTGGATTGATGTGGTTTTTGGAGAATCAAATTTGATTCTTCCGATCCCGGTCTCATCGAATCCAAACGCCATTTTAAGGGCCAAGTTGTCTATTTAACTTAACAGTTCAATTTAATATCAGAACTAACATAGCATTTATCACAGATAAGACATATACAAGCATCATAGAGATAACGAAACATAGAGCATCACAGAATATCACCACATAAATATCATAATCAGATATTCAACATAACAACCCATAAGCAGTCATCTTAGGTCTTATTTGTAATTAATTAAATTTAGAATTAATTACCTGAGAGTTAATCATTTAACTCTATTTACTTAACCATAAGTTAACAATTAATTACTTATTTCACTCCGGATTGTTTAATTAATGATTTCTTAATTAATCATTTAGTCATAATTACATACTTATTTTATTCCAAACTATCAATTACCTAATTATTTCTTAACTTGGTTATTTACTTTAGTTAACCATTTAATTTAAAATCTTAAATATTAATCAACTTAACTACCATTTATTAACTGTTGATTACTTCCTTAGTCCTTTATTTATTCTTAATTAAACTACTCGATTAATTAACTATTAATCATTCATAAATTAACTTACGTAGTTAATTACAATTACATTTATTTCTTATAATACACTACTCATTATCATCACAAAGTAATTACCCTTAATTACATCTGAACCCAATCAATAACTATTGATTATTCACATAACTAACATACGAGTCTTCTTGAATTTTGATATCAGTTCTATTACTCCTGAGACAATATTTGTTAATTTACTTAATTTGTTACTTAATATTAACAAGATTTTAAAAACATGATTAAGCTTAAACAAAAGTAATTAGTTAATTTAAATAATTAATCACGAGTTAAAACTGATGGTAAGTCTTAACTAAGCTAATTACACTTGAATTAAGTTTAAACTTAAACTTTGAATAATATTTATTTTCATTGTGATTCCATACTGAAACCTATATTTATCAACAAATTTTATAAAAACTTGTACTCAAACATAAAAGCCCGAGATCCCCTGATACCACACGCGTAGTCCTTCGAGCAACTCACCCAATCCACCGAGACCCCACTCAGGTACGCGACTACCACCTTCTTCCCTCATTTAAATTTTACAGCAAGTTCAATTATACTTAAGTAACATCAGTGAATATCACACCCAAACTCACACGAAACAAAACCCGGAGCATCTAGCCAAAATTCTCGAGTATAACTCGAGACAGCGCCCTCCCCTGCAAACGATGATACGCCGCCAATCTGTACACGTGTACAACGCCACTCGTGGCTCCGGCAAGCTTCCATGACTTCGAGCAAATCCCAAATAGCACGAATACGAGGAAAACAAAGTCACAGCACCAATCAAGATTCGCATTCGAAAAACGACAGTTCGAACGTAAGAAAACAATCAACCTCACGGCAAGCAAACGCCTCGCCACCAAAACGCAGTCCACCGGAGATGATGCAAACTCGTCTACACCATGTCAACGTCCCAACAACCTTCCCACTAAGCCATGAATCACTCGATCATAGGTACGAGTCGAATTTCCAATTTTATTGACATGAACATAAACCTGCAGTAAAACCCTATACTGACCTCATACCCCAAATCTATGAAATGGAAAAATCATTCAATATTTTTCTTAAGATCACATATCTTTGTACTAACTTCAGATTAAATTTTAGCATTTTATATTGAGTAGATTTCGAGAATTTTGATAAAGTTCAATTCTGGTTCAACATCAAACTGCTCTTGATGTATTGATCTAAAAATTCCCATTCAACCTTTAAAAATCATATCTTTTGATAATGATTCATGATATAAACTTGAATTGGTAATTTATGACATTAAAAATTTATCAAAACACAAGTAAAATATCTGTTAAACTAGTTACAGAGGTATATTTATTATACTTAGTGTAATTAACTAGTTAAGAATCTTTAAATCCTATTGTTAAAGTAAAATACTTACAGATTAACACTATTTGATGAGCCTAATTTATATTTAGATCAAAAGCATGTACTGTACAACAGAGTAACATACAGTAGAGCAGAGATGAAATGAATATTTGCAAACACAGAACCATATCATCATGAAACACATACTACCCTATATTCTATGAAATACCATACTGCTTTTAAAAAAAAAAAGTTGCAAATTTATATGTTTACTCACCCAAAGGAAAATTTGAACAGTAAGTGAAGATGCTGCAGTTGAAAGTTCCCTGAAACTCCTTTCCTGTCTTCTGTTTCCTTTCTCTTTGTTTGATTTTCTGTTTTAAATTAACATATATTTGCAAAGCAACTAGATGTGTTTTCAGGTTTGATTTTAGGCTTAGTTTTAGTGTTTTTAAATGAACTGATGGTATGTTGGATATATATATATAGAGCTATTATGCAGTAGGCTTTAACTGGACAGTTATATGTGTTTGTATTTCCATTTTTCTTCTTATTGGCTAAGTAAACATCTGCAGTATGAAATGATATATGGATTTCGGCTGCATGTACTTGTTGAGCAATAAGTTATACTAATTAATGCTTTGGTTCTTAATTATGACAACATGTAATAAATGTTTTACTGATACTTATTTTGTTTTGTACAAAGATATTTCTTTTATTTCGGCTAGCATATCCTATAAGACACAGCTTTGATTTTTATTATATTTGAAGTGAAAACCTGTTTTTCTCATGCCTATAAGCTGTATAACAGCATATATATGTTTATTACAGAAATGTGTTACAGGTTATCTCTATAGCTTATGCATTTAACATGTCTACATGATATTCAGCAATGTAAAAGGCTTTGGTTAAAAGGTTTATGTTATACAAATGAGTTTTATAGGTTATTATCTTGACTAAATTAATTTTATTCCACTTGTACTTCAGATTTCCAGGTATTAGATTCATAATATTTCATATGTAAAGTTTATATTCCTAGTTATAACTTATATTCGTATATTTATATTGTTAGTTATATTTTATATTTTAAAATTTTTGGTTTACTAATGTTTATAATTATGATTCATACTTGTTTTTCCATGTTATGTTTAATATAAATTTCATCATCTTAAAAACTAACATTGTATCCATATAAATTATCAAATAATAAAATGTTAACTCTTTGATTTGATTTTATTGAATAAAACCGATTTTGTTTTAAATGGTTTTGAAGTATTTAATTTTAAAATTTTCAAATCAAACTTTCTTTTATAAACTCATATATGCTAGTAAATAATTAAGATCTCATCATTTTAAACATTGACAAGCTTATATTTAATTTAAATTAAATTAACTTGTCATTAAAATATGCTGTCAAAATTCCGGGTCAGTACATTCCTCCTCCCTTAAAAGAATTTCGTCCCCGAAATTTAAACAACAGTTAATTCAAAAGTTTTTATATTAATCATCCAAACATACATATCATTTATATATTAACAACAAACAAACAGTCTATTCTAACAAACAACACTGGCTATCCGAACACAAGTTCGGATAAGTTTCCCTAAAACTATCGAGAGTTTATCTCTCGATGGTCAATAATCCAAACTGGATTCCTGACCACAATTCAATTCGACTCAACTTCAAATTTCCTGAATTACTGGTTTAACAATCAATGGTGAATCATGAACAAATTTCCTGAGATATATGGAATATACAATAAATTCCAGACATCCATTCTAGCAATTCAATTTTAAAAGTTACAGTATTAACTCTTTCCAAATTTAATTGACTCTTTACAGAATTTCTATATCTATTCAATCAAGCCCGTACGATGTACATATAACATTCGTACGCAATATCAAATCCGATCGCTCGATCACACAATTTCATTTCCGAACTAGTATCGTCCACCCGACTTCCTAGTGCGGACTCAGAACTGGTTTCTTGATCAGAAACTGTCATTCTCCTTGCATAGTCGCAACTATGATAGAGAATTTCCAGCATCAATCAAAATCCAAATCCATGGTTCGTCGTCGAAAATCGAGTGAAAAATCCTAACTCGGATCGATATAACTATCTCGAAATTCTGTGCTCGAATCTGGATCAGTTCGTTATGCAAATAAAATAATATACGTACATCCTACGTATTTATATCCATTGATTATCAACCATATCAATTTTCTTTTATTCACATTATTGTGATTCTATTCACTTGGATTTTTTTTTTTTTAATATCAAATTTTACTTAAGAGTTTCACCATCCATTTCTTAAGTTTTGATATAAGCATTATATATTCCCTTATATTATTACTCTACCACTATAGCCTTTATCTTCTTATTTAAATCTGAATTACCAATTCCATATGAATTCAACTTTCTTAATCTCTGAATATTGAACCTTTATTGATCACTCCATTTATAACTGATTCCTATTATTATTATTATTTTTAAATTAGTTTCATTCATTTGTTTACTTTAAATTTTCAATTTGAAATTGTTTTGTTGCTAATTTTTTTTTATATATAGTTTTCAAGCTTTGAAAAGTTTTGACAGAGTCTCCATTTGTTTAGCATTACATATTTCCATAAGCACATATGTAAGGGTTTCAATTCTCATCACAATTAATTTCAATCAATTCTCAAATCATTCCCTTTCAGTTAAAAGGAATTTACAACTTACTTATCTATGTAATCCATTTAAGCAAAACAAACACACATTCACAATCATCTTATCTTGCATCTAATAATTCATAAAATTTTATTCAATCCTATTTACTTTGAACAACTCATTTCCTAATTCAGTTCAACAATATTATTGTGAATAAATAACCACTTAAGATTTATAACAAATTTTAAATTGATTTCAACTCAATTTACATTTAAGTCCATCTCAATTTAATTTATCCATAATCCTTTCGTTGCATTTTCTTTCATTTCAACAGGTTTGATTTCAAACCATTTTATTAAATTTGACAACCCATATTTTACATTAATCATCTCACCATTTACTTCATGTTATTATTTCCTTCAAACTAACAACTTAAATTTATTCCATTCCACCAACTTCCATTTTAAATCTTTGACTTGATTTTCTTTTAATCAAATCTCAACTACTTACTGATTAGTTTATTCTTTTATCCATCCTTAAATTTTAATTTATATTAACAATTTATTTTTGAATTTAAAATAAAGTCATTCAATTTATACTTGAATTAGATTTGTTTACAACTCACACCATCATTTAAATCCAATTCAATACTTACTTTGGTTTACATTTACTTATTTGCTTAAGAATTTTATTTCATTCAATATTATTTATAACTCGACTGAGTTCATTTAAATTCAATTTTATTTTAACTCATCTTCAGTTAAATTTAGCTACTTACCAATTCTTAAATTTATTTCTCAATATATGAGCTCAAACTTATTTGTTCTCTTAAAAGTTTATATCCCTCATTTGGGTCATTTCATTTTACAACCACAATTTCAGATTATATATATAACACTTAGCATCTTAAGATATAAATTTCCATCTCACATTTACAATCATTTTACCTTCAAATTTTATAGCCAACTAAGTTCATTTTGCATTTCAATTCCATTTAACGTGTCTCAGGTTAACCTCTAATATGTTTCTTTATTTTCATTTACTTAAGTTAAATTTTAATCTCCTGGATTAAAATTCCCAATTTCATCTTATAATTATCAACTTTACTTTATAAATTCAATAGTTGATCCATTTAAACCTTCCACGTTATCTAAATAGAATTTTTTTTTAAAATTCAATTGCCCGGTCTCCATTTCCAAAACCAATTTGAAATGATAACTACACATACCTACTTGGTATATCAACTCAAATTTTCAACTTTCAAACACTTATTTTCACCAAAACAAATTTTCTCCTTCTGAAAATTTTGAAACAACTTGCATACCCAACAACCCCAAACAATATCATAACCAACAATATTTTCCAAAACAAGATTCCATTATTCCCTTCAAATCTATGGATAAACTTTTCAAACATTTCCAAGATTTTTAAATTTCCAAATCCTTTGTTTAAATTCATTCAAACACTTTCAAATTTCCTGGACTTAAATTCTTGTTTAATCAAATTTTAGCTATATTCCTTTTGTATTAAAGATCATACTTAGACAATTTAATTTGTTTATAGACCCCTCAAATTTAAATTTTTATTTGATTGTACTATTGACAATCAAACATCCAAGTATATATAGTTATTTCAGAAAAATATTTCTTTTATATCAAAATATAAATTTGGGTAAAATTATTTCATTTACCCTACTTTTAAAAACAATATTGTGTCGAATTGCTCTATTTAAGTGTTTAGAAACCCCTTCGATACAGTTTTCGAGGCTGTGCCGACGAAGGTTCATATACCACTCAATAAATCAATCAACACCATTTTATATTCACTAACAAATACGCGCTCATATCTATTAATACACTCAATCTCATTTTAGAGTTCTACTGACTCTATTTTATGAGTAATTCCTACCAGAGTCAAGGTTATCACCAACCTATGCTCTGATACCAACTGTGACGACCCGGCTTTCTACTACTAGAAAGACGTATCATCATTAAGAAAGAAAGGGATGAGAAAATAGAAAAGATAGAGAAGAAAGAACAACAACATCAGAATCTCACAGCGGAACGGGACAAAATATAATATATCACTTAAATATTACATAGTTTAATACATATATCAGAGTTATACAATATCAATACATATGACAATCGTACATACGTCGCATATTAGACAGTTATAAACACCTGTCTAGTTAATACAACTCAATACAATACAATTCAAACAATATGACTCAGAGATACCAACACAGCGGGACTATATCTATATCTACAACGCTGAAGCCTCCTGCTCCATTGCTCCTCCAGAATTCGTCAAAGCTAACCTGAATCCCTTGGCTACCCGTAAAAATTTGGGTACCCGAGAGTTTATGAAAAACAAAAATAAACTCCGGGTCAGACATAGGTCTGGTATGAGTAAACGGTTTAAAGTTGCTTAACTTTAAAAACATTCGAAAATAAAGGTATCACGTAAGACTCCCCACAAATAAATACGGGTAAGTTTTTACCTTACGCTAACCAAAACATTTCATAGGAAATCCAGTGATATTATAATAGTGTTTAGGGTTTTCAAGTAAATAGAAAATAGCCAAAATTGTTACATCTATTAAATTCCATCTACTAGCCACAAAAGTGGGTAATACAAATCAAAACCGTAGGGTCTCGTAGGGAAAATGGATTTCCAACAATGGCAGAGCTACTGGGGTACCGCCCGTCACAGTACGGGGCCTAGATCACCGTACCGAGGATTACTCCCTTCATCCCCTGCAACACAAGGCCGGAACCATTCCTTACTGAACAGTCCCGAACAAGATAAACCCCGCGGTTGTAGCTAGCAACCGCCCACTAAGCCGAAATATAAAAAGGGACATCTAGACAGGGGAAATTTCTTGTCCTGCTTGGGCATGACCCACCTAACCTTGCTGCACCTCCCCTGTTTTAGCCATTCCCGGTTGATGAGGCTTGAGGTTACGATTACCTTTATTGAACATTATTCTTAGAATGCTCATCGTCCGCCTGACGATGTGTTGAAAGCATTCAATCCATACAAGTTCGTTCCGGGTTCGAACGAAACCGAAGGCATTATCTCGTTGCACTCATTTTGGAATCACCCTCAGAGTCAACGACGATAACCCTTGCATTCTGAAAACACCATCTCGATCTTCATTTCAGGATTCACGACCTAACGTTTAAATTGGATTGATGTGGTTTTCGGAGAATCAAATTTGATTCTTCCGATCCCGGTCTCATCGAATCCAAACGCCATTTTAAGGGCCAAGTTGTCTATTTAACTTAACAGTTCAATTTAATATCAGAACTAACATAGCATTTATCACAGATAAGACATATACAAGCATCATAGAGATAACGAAACATAGAGCATCACAGAATATCACCACATAAATATCATAATCAGATATTCAACATAACAACCCATAAGCAGTCATCTTAGGTCTTATTTGTAATTAATTAAATTTAGAATTAATTACCTGAGAGTTAATCATTTAACTCTATTTACTTAACCATAAGTTAACAATTAATTACTTATTTCACTCCGGATTGTTTAATTAATGATTTCTTAATTAATCATTTAGTCATAATTACATACTTATTTTATTCCAAACTATCAATTACCTAATTATTTCTTAACTTGGTTATTTACTTTAGTTAACCATTTAATTTAAAATCTTAAATATTAATCAACTTAACTACCATTTATTAACTGTTGATTACTTCCTTAGTCCTTTATTTATTCTTAATTAAACTACTCGATTAATTAACTATTAATCATTCATAAATTAACTTACGTAGTTAATTACAATTACATTTATTTCTTATAATACACTACTCATTATCATCACAAAGTAATTACCCTTAATTACATCTGAACCCAATCAATAACTATTGATTATTCACATAACTAACATACGAGTCTTCTTGAATTTTGATATCAGTTATATTACTCCTGAGACAATATTTGTTAATTTACTTAATTTGTTACTTAATATTAACAAGATTTTAAAAACATGATTAAGCTTAAACAAAAGTAATTAGTTAATTTAAATAATTAATCACGAGTTAAAACTGATGGTAAGTCTTAACTAAGCTAATTACACTTGAATTAAGTTTAAACTTAAACTTTGAATAGTATTTATTTTCATTGTGATTCCATACTGAAACCTATATTTATCAACAAATTTTATAAAAACTTGTACTCAAACATAAAAGCCCGAGATCCCCTGATACCACACGCGTAGTCCTTCGAGCAACTCACCCAATCCACCGAGACCCCACTCAGGTACGCGACTACCACCTTCTTCCCTCATTTAAATTTTACAGCAAGTTCAATTATACTTAAGTAACATCAGTGAATATCACACCCAAACTCACACGAAACAAAACCCGGAGCATCTAGCCAAAATTCTCGAGTATAACTTGAGACAGCGCCCTCCCCTGCAAACGATGATACGCCGCCAATCTGTACACGTGTACAACGCCACTCGTGGCTCCGGCAAGCTTCCATGACTTCGAGCAAATCCCAAATAGCACGAATACGAGGAAAACAAAGTCACAACACCAATCAAGATTCGCATTCGAAAAACGACAGTTCGAACGTAAGAAAACAATCAACCTCACGGCAAGCAAACGCCTCGCCACCAAAACGCAGACCACCGGAGATGATGCAAACTCGTCTACACCATGTCAACGTCCCAACAACCTTCCCACTAAGCCATGAATCACTCGATCATAGGTACGAGTCGAATTTCCAATTTTATTGACATGAACATAAACCTGCAGTAAAACCCTATACTGACCTCATACCCCAAATCTATGAAATGGAAAAATCATTCAATATTTTTCTTAAGATCACAGATCTTTGTACTAACTTCAGATTAAATTTTAGCATTTTATATTGAGTAGATTTCGAGAACTTTGATAAAGTTCAATTCTGGTTCAACATCAAACTGCTCTTGATGTATTGATCTAAAAATTCCCATTCAACCTTTAAAAATCATATCTTTTGATAATGATTCATGATATAAACTTGAATTGGTAATTTATGACATTAAAAATTTATCAAAACACAAGTAAAATATCTGTTAAACTAGTTACAGAGGTATATTTATTATACTTAGTTTAATTAACTAGTTAAGAATCTTTAAATCCTATTGTTAAAGTAAAATACTTACAGATTAACACTATTTGATGAGCCTAATTTATATTTAGATCAAAAGCATGTACTGTACAACAGAGTAACATACAGCAGAGCAGAGATGAAATGAATATTTGCAAACACAGAACCATATCATCATGAAACACATACTACCCTATATTCTATGAAATACCATACTGCTTTTTAAAAAAAACAAGTTGCAAATTTATATGTTTACTCACCCAAAGGCAAATTTGAACAGTAAGTGAAGATGCTGCAGTTGAAAGTTCCCTGAAACTCCTTTCCTGTCTTCTGTTTCCTTTCTCTTTGTTTGATTTTCTGTTTTAAATTAACATATATTTGCAAAGCAACTAGATGTGTTTTCAGGTTTGATTTTAGGCTTAGTTTTAGTGTTTTTAAATGAACTGATGGTATGTTGGATATATATATATAGAGCTATTATGCAGTAGGCTTTAACTAGACAGTTATATGTGTTTGTATTTCCATTTTTCTTCTTATTGGCTAAGTAAACATCTGCAGTATGAAATGATATATGGATTTCGGCTGCATGTACTTGTTGATAATAAGTTATACTAATTAATGCTTTGGTTCTTAATTATGACAACATGTAATAAATGTTTTACTGATACTTATTTTGTTTTGTACAAAGATATTTCTTTTATTTCGGCTAGCATATCCTATAAGACACAGCTTTGATTTTTATTATATTTGAAGTGAAAACCTGTTTTTCTCATGCCTATAAGATGTATAACAGCATATATATGTTTATTACAGAAATGTGTTACAGGTTATCTCTATAGCTTATGCATTTAACATGTCTACATGATATTCAGCAATGTAAAAGGCTTTGGTTAAAAGGTTTATGTTATACAAATGAGTTTTATAGGTTATTATCTTGACTAAATTAATTTTATTCCACTTGTACTTCAGATTTCCAAGTATTAGATTCATAATATTTTATATGTAAAGTTTATATTCCTAGTTATAACTTATATTCGTATATTTATATTGTTAGTTATATTTTATATTTTAAAATTTTTGGTTTACTAATGTTTATAATTATGATTCATACTTGTTTTTCCATGTTATGTTTAATATAAATTTCATCATCTTAAAAACTAACATTGTATCCATATAAATTATCAAATAATAAAATGTTAACTCTTTGATTTGATTTTATTGAATAAAACCAATTTTGTTTTAAATGGTTTTGAAGTATTTAATTTTAAATTTTTCAAATCAAACTTTCTTTTATAAACTCATATATGCTAGTAAATAATTAAGATCTCATCAATTTAAACATTGACAAGCTTATATTTAATTTAAATTAAATTAACTTGTCATTAAAATATGCTGTCAAAATTCCGGGTCATTACAGGTGTAGGCTGTAAATACCTGACTCAAACCTTGGAAGACCCCTTCTCTCGTGTGGATGGTCCCACGTGATCGATCCCCAGACATTTGGACTCGATCCATTATCGATACGTATAAATTCACATCGATCAAGAAATGATCGCTTTGGGCTGAGATCGATCAGGCACATTCTTGAAGTAGTACGTAAGATCCTGTGATAATTTGGTGGTATTTTGGATTTTTAGATTTTGGGTTATGATCGATCTAAGTTTGGATTTTGCAAAATGTTGCCGAATTCATATCAAGCCCATTCATATCGATGGATACGTATCCATGCTGGCTCGTATCGATAAGGAGTGATGTGGCGCTAGATTCCAGGATCGATTCACTTTTCATTTCGAGTGACTAAGTCTCACATGCTTTGTTTGTATCGACCAAATTTACTCTTGTTATTGGTTACTTTGACTTTATTTCGTATTTGATGTCTAAGGCTATTTCATATCGATAATTTCCACTAGTTTGTATCAATATGAATTTAGACTCTTCATATCGATTGAAGACTCCGACTCTGTATCGATGTATTTAAGTGTTATTTCATATCGATCGTCTAAGTAGTGTGTTTCGTATCGATCAATAGCCAAACGATATGATGGAGAGGTCGATATGAAGCATCTACAAATGAGATCGATACGAAGTGTTGTCTGTTGATGGATACGGACCGATTCTTACCCGATGGATACGAACCGATGGATGCCTGATGGATATGAAATGGATCGATACGAAATGTACGCATACAGACAGAACGTACTCCTCATGGACCTTGATCAATTCCTACCCTGAGCACACGAACTCCAATCGACTTGAAATTCGAAACGTTGGCTTTTATAGTTTTACTTGTCATATTTTGTAAATTGTAGCTCGATCCGGACTCGGATCAAATGTACCAGTATCCATAGTAAACCTATGTATAACCGATCATCGAGCTGAATTGTTCTTGGTATCAGGCCTTGCCAAAAGGCGGGATAACATTTGTCCCCTAAAGCACATCTTGTGTAAACATGACGTGCTTTGAAAAACTGCATTCTTTATTCTGAAAAAGCTCTATCCAATTCGTTGAATAGTTGTTGCCTTTTTACCAAGAGATGTAACCTTTGATCGATTTTCAATAATTTAAATGCTGAACTATTGGTTGCTAATGATTATGCAGTGCATTGCTGAGTGTCGAGTGCTATTAATTTGTCGTCTCTTGTTTTGATTGCTGTTAGGTGAGCATTCAATTCCTATAAATTTTGAAAATTGAATATTAGTCTGTTATACATGCACGTATGTTAACTTGACTCCTACTCACGCTTGCACGTTTATGGGTCGATGTCAAGTTTTTATATATATTTGGATCGAGTTCCGTATCGATCCTCTCCTGGATCAATGTGAAATTCGAGTTGTAATAATGTTTGGTGGTTGTTATAGTGTATCCCTTCGTATCAACCCTCTCCTGGATCGATTTGAGAAGTTGGGATAGACATTTCGTATCGATGGCTATCGATATAAAATAGTTGGCTCTTTGGAATTTCTTTGTATCGATGGATACGAACTTCTATGGTCTTTAAAGTTATGAATTCGAAATTTTCACTCCGTATTGATGAATCATTAATGGATATGAACAACATGCTATGGATCCAAATAGTTCAAACAAGTCGTTGTTGCATCATTCTTATCGATGGGTTGCCGATGGGTATGAAAAGCTTGCTTTGAACCGATTTTAGTCGATGGTTACGAACAATTGCGGCGTTAGTTCGGTGGTGGATGGATACAAAGTAGGCTTTTCATATCACTGATGTGGGTAACCGTTCTCACCGGTTATTAACACTGGGAGACGAAACGTTTTCTTCTGATTTCGAGTCCATATGAATACAGTTGGGACTTAGAAAAAATTTCATCTGCCTTCATTTTACTTTTGCTTTCGTATCGATAGAAAAACTGAGAAATAGAAACTTCCTTCATTCCCATATCACCGCAGCTTATTAATTCCTCAAACCGATACTCTAATTTGGGTAATTAGTTGAATAATCTCATATTAAAACGACAAGATTCGAGATTTAATGCCAATTCATCCATATTCACAGAAAGAAAGGACGATGGACACGAAAGGCATATTCGTATCGATTGTGGATGAAGAAAAAGTTCGTACCGAATGAGGGGATTGCTTCGTATCGATGGCTGGTGGACATTCACATCGATCGATTGATGATTGACATTCATATCGGTCTGGAGCGATTGATATGAAATCTTGGGTTTGGCGATCGAGAAGTATAGGATTTTGCATCAATACAAGTGACTTTTCGGTGATCGATACGAAGTACCATTCCATGATCGATGCGAACCTCTGTTCCCGATGATCGATAAGAATTGTGCTCCTTGTGATCAATAATCGATCCAAGTTTTGACCTTAATGGATATGAAATTTTTTCGGCACTCGAACATTTGACTCCGACGAGCTTCTACCTTGCATAATTGGACTTAACCATTTCACTGCATATCTGATTGCCCTTCAAAGCTCGTCGATGGAACTGTAATTTGACAAGTTTTACAAACTCTAACTTGGATCGCTTTCTGAAGTCTGGATGGCATGGTTGTGATGGTCAACGATCACGATCACTCCGGTTGAATCTCGAAGTCTTGTCGTTTGTACATTCCTCAAATTTTGTAGAATTTCTTAAGTATTATGTAGCGCCGCAATGCTCAACACATTCATGCACTTCACACTATTGGGAACGCGGGTTTGTTGTCGTCTAAAGATGATTTTTACCGAGTTCAATAGCTATAGAACCTGGAAGCTCACATTCACAGGATGTCCAGAGTCCACTTCTCCCCATAGTTCAAATGCCGGCTATTGCAGCCGATGTTATTAGCCCTGCTCCAAATGAGCTACTAGGAGCAGTCTTCATCACACATCCACAAGATTTCGTCTTTTCTAATATTTCTGAAGATATGTTGGGAAGAATATGTTTAAGGCAGGGGTTGTTGCTAGGCGATGTCTTACTGCCGGGGTCAGGAGATAGAGCCCACAACCCCTGAAGGGTATACAGCCTGCAACAGATTTATATATGTAGACGTGATGCTTCCTCCTTTCAACCAGTTTATCCGGGAATTTTTACTTTTCTTGAGGATCGCTCTGTCTCAGTTGCATCTGAATGGATACGCATTGCTAAATAGTTTGTTTGCCATCTTCATGGTGCACCTCTTTCGTCCTTTGACAGTTAAGGATATCAGATACTTATTCAATATAAAGAGTTGTGGGGACAACCCTTCTTTTACTTTTCTAGAAGCAGTTAGAAATTGCCAAGTCGTGACCGGGGCTTGGAGCAAGTTGAGTTACTTTAAGACCGAACGGTTCTAGTTCAGTGTCAACCGGGGTTCGCCAGACGGTGGCTAGCAAGACGTAAGTTCCTTGGCCTCCTTGCCGACTAACTGGATAATAGTAGTTAATGTCGAGTCTAACATTTTCTTCTTTTTACAAATTCAATTCCGCGACCTGAAGATGCTTGGCTTAAGGAGATAGTATGAGCCCTTCAAGAAGTACCCGTCGAACATAGAGAAATTGATGAAGTCCTCACGGATGAGAATCTGGTGACCATGAGGCTAATTGACAAAGACCAAAGTATCGGACTTGTAGAAGTTTTTAAGACAGTCCCGGTGAGGAAAGCTCAAAGGAGAGCTCCCGAGGTAATAATTATTAAATAGGAAAGTGACGAGAATATGACCGCTGGAAATGAGCCCACAGCTAGGCCTTCACTTAGTCCTAGATCTTTAGAGCGGAAAAGAAGATGCAAGTTTATTGCTCGAAAATCTATCAAGTGCAAAACTGGCGTAGTCTCTTTGCCTGTTACTAGTTATGAGATTCCTTCCCTGCAAATGGAGACTTCTTTTGCGAGACTGGCGGACATCCTCATTCCGGATGACTTGTCTTTGTACCAAGATACCGGATTAGAGGGGCTTCAAAGCACCTTGAACATAAAGGAGCCAACTCCACCGAGTACAGATATTACAACTGGTTGGTCAGGGTGTTTGCACATGCATACACACACTTCATGGAACCAGAAAATTTCTAGTCACAAGTTATTCATCTCTAGAAATTACCAACTCTATTTCTCTTTTCATTTTACACATACGATGTCGAGGCAGAAATCTATGCTTAGTAGCCTTCGCTCTGTGCACCATTCATCTAGTTCATACTCTGAGTCTCATAGATGTAAGGCCAATAGAGACCGCGATCAAGGTTACTCCAGTCAAGAGAGGGAGCGCTACGAGAGGGAAAGGGACAAGGAGAGGGAGAGGGAGTATAGGCGTTGTTCCAGGTCGCGTTCTCCGCCACCTAGAGGACCAACACAATCTTTTGGTTCTGGTAAAAAAACCCTTGAATCTTCACGCCAAATACCACCTCCACAAGAAGCTAGGCCTGACCAACAGCGTCGGAGGACTGAAATCGAAGCTTCCATTGTCACTGAACAAGCAATCACAGAACCCACCGGGGAAGGAGCGATTAGTATCGCTAAGTTGAAAAAGGATTTTCCGAATATTTGTTTTGATGGCTTCATCTTTCCCCCGCACTTAAAGCGAATCCCCAAAAAGGCAGAACAGATGATGCATGACTACATACATGATGTTTATGGCCAATATCGAGAATGGATGAAGATCGCAGATAAAGTATTAGCAGTGGCCATTGAGCGGGTAAAGACAATCGAGAAACTAGGAACTGATCTCACTCAGAAGGACCGCACGATTAATGTGTTTAATGGTGAAAATGAGTCCACGAGAAATTCAGAAACGGATGCTAATAAAAGAGCCGATAAGGCAACCTAGAGGATGGAGGAGATGAGGCTAACACACTTAGCCCTGATTGAGGAAATGGGGCACTGGACCACCACGGTTATGGCCGAAAGAGATGGGGCGCTAAAAGAGCTTGAGGAACTTAAAGCTAAACTTGTTGAAGTCGTCAAAGAGAAAGACGATGCAAATAAAGCCGCTCAAAAAGCATGTGAGTAGGCTGTGGTGCTTAGGTATGAGAGGGATGCGACAACACTAAAGATTCAGGAAGCTGAAGCCAGGGTTGAGGGTGAAGTGAGAACGGTAGAGGCCAGGTTGGAGGATGACATTGAAGATCTACTCATTTCATATAATGCAACATTCTGAAGCATCAAAATCTGAGCTAGCTAGAATATTATCCATCACATCTATACAATGCTTGATGTCGCTTGGTTGAAGATGAAGAAGCATAGCACTACACTATATCCATCGATGAGTTTGAATTAGGGAATCAGGTGCTGAATGAGGATGAGAGAAGAGTTCTCCATGACATCGCTATTACATTTGAGGAAGAGAGACTCAGTACTCAGCATCTGGCGGCTGTAGTGGGTTCTAGCATTGAGCATCATGATGCGAGCTCTAAAATTCCTATGCCAACCCAGCTCCTTTGTGAATGATATCTCCCAGTGGCACGGTTGTCGACACCGGTGTGCCTCCCTTGTCTTCTAACATCGAGAATGTTCCTATCCCTCAGACTCTACATTCAGAAAGTGTTCCAATTCTTGTGAGTTTGGAGGAAGATGTCACCATAAATTCCCTGGTTGGAGAACAACCATCAAAGGCAAAGGCCCGAAGAGGCACTCGAGCGGTAGCTCCAGTGGGTCAACGCCGAAGAAGAAAAAAATCAATATAAGTAGATATGTCTTCTCGCTTCCCTTCTTTAGTAGATAGATAGGAATTTTTTTTGCTTCCTGCAGGCCTTGTATAGTTGCGGGTTCGGCCCCTGCTAGTAGGATTTCATGGAATAATTTTTGTACCAACCCTTCTTTTCCAAAGAATAGCTGAAATAAAATTCCATTTTTTGTCTTCAGCACAGTTTTGTGTTTATTCAATTAAGTGTTTTCATGCTCGAACTTCCATTCAATGTACTTGTGAGGCACTAGTCTCTAAATCAAACCTGAATTTACTTGTTAAGTCTCGAAGTTATGGCTTCAGGTTATAACCGAAAGTTAAGTCGAGTCTCAATATTGTACTATTTCAATCAGTAGCTGGTACTCGAGTCTTAGGCAGTCTCTTTTCACCTTTGATAAATTGAGTTTAACTTAGTTAGAACGAAGTTGGAAAGAGACGAGTTTGTGTGGTCGAATCACAATCGCTCATCCATTGGTGATCACATCCACACTCTGAGGATTGCCCTTGTGCGTCGGCGGTCGATTTCACCCATTTGATGTTCAAAGATATGTCTGTGCTTCGGGAACTTAAGTTATTTTATGGGCGGTCAGTCATACATGTTGATATTTAGAATTTCGTCCGCATTTTAGGGAACTAGATTGATTCATGGGTGATCAATCATAACCATTTTCTCTTTACACTCCGGTCTGCACTCCGGGGACTCGAAGTTGTCTCACAGATGATCAGTTCACACCCGGTTTGTTTTTATACTCCAATACATACTCTGGGGACTTAGAATTAGCCAATGAGTGGTCGGTTACAACCATTTTGATGTTTGTACTCCAGTTCATGCTCTTGGAATCTAGAGTTGGTTAACAGATGATCGATCACATCTGTTTTTAGTTTTAGGATTTCGTTCATACTCCGAGAACGTTAGATTTATTAGGATCGTGGATGGTCGAGTCGCATCCACCCTAAGTTAACAAGTGAGGTCGTTAGATGGATCGATCTATCCTCCTTGGACTTGGCTTAAACATGGGCGAAGTCATTATGTGGACAGATCCACCCTCTTCGAGCCTGTATTTGTAAGTATATACTCTAACTCGCACTCTGGGAACCAAAGTTAGTTTGCGGATTGTTGTATATCAATCCTTTTTTGGCTTCGGTGTGATGACTTGCCCCTGAGCTCGGGTTTCACTTAGTGGGTGACCAGTCGTATCTCAGTCACTCCTTATTTGAATATGTTCCACCGTAGGGTGGTACTTAGCTTCCATGCATTGTGATGGTTGTATAACGCATTATAAGAATCATTGCTCTAGCTGATTCAAATTTCGAAATGCATAAACAAATTGCAGATTGAAAAGCAGGCTGAATGAATAAATAAAGCATGTTATGTGTAGTAGCGACGAAGAATCTCGTTGTTCCAGGCTCTCGACAAAGTGAGACCCTCAATGGTTGATAATTTAAAGGTGCTGTCTCCGAGTCTTCATTCGATAACATATGGCTCTTCCCATGTTGGTTTCATATGCGAAGGGACCGGGTAAATTCTCTTAAGGAGACCTTGGCATTGTACAACCGGGCGACTCGAGTTCGATACGTGGCTGCCCTTAAATCAGCCTCTTCTCGCTTCTCATCAATAAGTCTAGAGATTCGACAAGTAATATAGCATTTGTCTTCGGGTCATAATATGTCACACGATGAGTAGGCACTTCCAAATTGATTAGGATGACGGATTCTGAAACATAAGAGAGTGAAAACGGAGTGTGGCCGGTCGCAGATTTGTAGGTTGTTCAATAAGCCCATAAGGCCATAGAAAGTTCATTGACCCATTTTCCCCCGGCCTTTTATAATTGTTTCTTAAGAATGGATTTTATAACTATATTAACAGCTTCGACCTGTCCATTCGCTTGAGGGTGTACAACTACAGAGAACTTATTCTAGATATGGAATCACAGACAGAAATTCTTGAACTCGATGTTATCGAATTGGGCTCCGTTGTCAGCTAGGATGGTATATGGGAGACCAAATCGACAGATAATGTTGTGTTCAAAAAAGTTGATCACTTTCTACGTTGTGATAGTGGCAAGAGCTCGGCTGCCGTCCATTTGGTAAAGTAATCAACTGCAACCATGGCGTACTTCACGCCACCTTTAGCTAGAGGTAGAGACCCAATAATATCGATGCCCCACACTGCGAACGGCCACGAACTAACCGTCTGAGTTATTTCGGTAGGTGGGGCTAATGGAATCCGAGCATGTTTCTGACATCTAACACATTTCCTGGCTTAATGTAATGCATCGCGATTTACAGTCAGCCAATAATAACCATACCGAAGTACTTTCTTAGCAAGAGCTTGCCCCTTGGTGTGGTCGCCACATTCTCCTTTATGTACATCATGCAATACTCGATTGATTTCATCATGGGCGATACACCGGAGTAAAGGCACAAAGTACCCTCTTCTATACATGACTCCATTCTGAATAGTGAACCGCGAAGCCTTTCGAAGAACATGTCTTTTTTCTCTCCTGCGCTCTGGCAGGGTTCCATGCTCAAGATAGTTTCTAAACGGAGTCATCCGTGCCTCCTTATCGGATATGACTTCAAGTATCTAGTCGGTCTCCATTTGATCAATACTTGGGGAAGATAATGCCTCAACGGGAACGAGTCCCATTTGCTATCCTCACCGGTACTAGCTAACTTTGCCAAGGAATCGGCCTTTTGATTGTGTTGTCGAAGTATGCAATAGATGGCATAATAATCGAACTGATTCAATATTTCCTGGACCCAAGCTAGATAAGAGACCAATCTCCGATCTTTGGTTTGGTACTTCCCTCGAACTTAGCACACGACCAATTCTGAATCGTAGTAAATCTCCACTGCAACAACTCTTAAATCTTTGGCAAGCCTTAGTCCGACAAGCAGAGTTTTGTATTCGGCCTCATTGTTAGTCGCATAAAAATCGAACTTTAAAGCCTATCATATAGATCAGCCTTCAGGAGTTTCAAATACAACCCCAGCGCCTGAGCAGCAGTCATTTGATGCACCAGGAGTATGTAGCTTCCAAACATATTTGGGAGATTCACTGGTTTTAGGAAAGTCCTCGGAGATAGTGAATTCAGCGATGAAGTCTTTTAGGACATGCCCTTGAATAGCTCACCTTGGTGTGTAAGAGATGTCGAACTGACTCAGCTCGATATTCCATTTGAGTAACCTACCAGACTTCCTAGGCCGCATAAGGACTTGTCATATCGGCTGGTCATAGACAGTGATAGGATGAGCCTAAAAATACGAATGGAGCTTTCTCAAGGTAATGACAAGACAGTAAGCTAACTTCTCCAATTTTGGATAATTTCTTTCTGCTTTGATCAGTCGTTTGCTAATGTAATAGACTAGCCTTTGTACCCGGTCCTCCTCCCGAATTAAAGCGGCACTGATTACGTTTTCTGACACTGCCAAGTAGATGCACAGTCTCTCTTGATCAATAGGTCTTGCCAGAATGGGTGGTGTAAATAAGTGTTGAACCAGTGCTCAGAATTTGCCCTCACACTTTGTAGTCCATTCAAAGTTCTATTTCCTTTTTCTAATTAGATCGAAGAAGGGAATGCATTTGTCGGTGGATTTTGGAATGGACCTGCTCAGTGCTACTACCTTCCCGTTGAGGCTCTGAACTTGCTATATAGTCCTTGGAGTCTCAAAATTTCTAATTGTCTAGATTTTCTCGAGATTGGCTTCGATTTCCTAAGCATTAACGATGAATCCAAGGAATTTGCCAAACACGACCCCAAAGTGACATTTAAACGGGTTGAGTTTAATTCTATACTCTCGAAGGATGTTGAACATCGTTTCCAAGTCTTTGATATGATTGGTGGAGAATCGTGACTTCATAAGCATGTCATCCATATATACTTCCATGGACTTTCCGATCTGATCAGCGAACATTTGATTGACAAATCTCTGATAGGTTGCCCGACGATCTTAAGTTCGAGCGACATCACTTTATAACAATAGAGTCCCAAATTGGTGACAAAGCTGGTATGCTCCTAATCAGGTAGGTGCATTGGTATTTGATTGCAACCAGAATATGGGTCCATGAAGGATAAAAGTTCATATCCAGCCATTGAGTCTACGAGCTGATCAATCTGGGGAAGTGAAAAACCATCTTTAAGGCAAGCTTTATTCAAGTCCGGATAGTCAACGCATGTTCTCCATTTACCATTAGGTTTCCTGACAAGTACAAGATTGGACAACTATTCTGGATATAATGCATCTCGAATAAACTCGTTCAATCTGAGTTTATCTACCTCTTCCTTAAGGACGACAGATCTCTCTGGATCCATACGATGCCTTTTTTGCTTGAAAGGGACATGCCGTGGGTCAATATTCAATGTGCGGCTTGCGATATCGGTGAGATCCCACACATGTCAGAGTGCATCCAAATAATCATGTCGGATTTGCCCGGAGAAACTCAACCAATTCCTCCTTCATCAGTTGGCTTGGTTGGGATCCAATCTTTACCACTTTAGAATTATCATCACTATCGATCGGAACATCGATCGTCAGCTTTGCTGGAGAAGCCTGACTCTCTTTGACTTCGTCCTCGCTTCCAGTATCTCTTGGTTCAAGATCTCTTGGGAGTTGGTTGTAGTGCCTGGGCCTTGGCCCAGCGTTAACTGTCAATTATCTGCAAAGGGGATGCAGAGAGATTCCGCTATGCCCTTTCCTTTCTCTTTTTGTTGTGCCTCCCGTAACTCAGCAAAATAACATGCTCGTCCAGCAGCCTGGTCACCCTGAACAACTCCGACTCCATTGTCGGTGGAGAATTTCAAAGTTAGACACCAAGGGGGAACATCGGCCCTAAACTCAGCTAGCACCGATTGGCCCAAGAAAGCGTTGCATGGTGAGTCAATATCCAATACAATAAACTACAATATCCAGACTCTCTGATGCTCCCCAACCCCCAACTCCACTGGTAGCTCCATCATCCCAATGGGTATAGTCGCATTTCCATTGAAGCCATGAATACGAGACTGACAAGACTTCATATCTTTCGCTTCCAACTTCATTTGGTCATAGGCTCGCTTAAAGAGTATGTTCACTGAATTTCCACTATCTACTAAGATCCTCTTCATCCAAGCAGGATCCATCTGAGCTGAAATGACTAGTGGATCAATGGTTGGGGCTTCGACTCTATCGGCATCCCTGTCTCGAAATGCTATGTCATCGTTTTTTGTTGTTTAGCTAGAGCCCCATCTTCAAAATTACTGCAAAATTCGAAGCTCGCATGCCTAATAGAGTTGGCATACGACTCTATTTCCCTCTAGCTCCGATCCGCTGGATGAGGACTACCACCAATAGTGTTAATCACTAACCTCACATCGGTACGAGCGAGTTCCTCCTGTCTAACCTGATTTGGTATTTGGTGTTGATTCAATGGGCCCGCACCTCCAAACTGCGGCGTCCAAACAAACTGCTTCAACTTTCTTTCCTAGACCAACTTCTTGATAATATCCTATAAAAGATGGCACTCATTCATGTTGTGGCCAGAACTATCGTGAAAACTACAAAACTTCCCTGTTTGAATCTGTTTCTCTGACGATTGCTTTGGAATAGGTTTCTTACATTGGATAGTATTACAAGTTTGCAAGTACACATTTTCCAAAGACGTATTTAAAGGAGTATATGTGTCAAACATGGGAGCCCTACGCCGTGGTCCGTGACTCTGATCTCGCTTCCTACCTTGACTTCCATCGTCTTTCTGCTGATTCTGCTTATTTTGTATGTTTAACTGCACCTTTTCGAAACTCTCCTCGGTTTGTTCTACAGCGAATTGCTTTGGATTCCTTCAATACTGGGCCCTGCATTATCCTTTTTCCTAGACTGTTTCGCATCCTCTATTCTCAAGAACTGCGCCGCATTGGAATCGAAACGTCCAATGACGTAGGGGTTTTTCGGTAAACCAGCTACCAAATTCTAAATTGGGATCGATTCCCTTAGTCAGCGCCATAAGAATGGAATTGTCATTAGGATTACTAATCTCAGCGCACGTGGTGTGAAACCTTTCCAGATAACGTCTGAGTGTCTCTCCACGCTTTATTGATGCTTGAGAAGGTATTAACATCTTTGGACCTTGTGATATGCATGTGAAACTGTTCAACAAACTTCGTTGCCAACTGGTCGAAAAATGAGATAGATCGGGGTGGTAGGCGAATAAACCACGTATTCACGTTGCCCCCTAAGGAAATTGGGAAACTTCGGCACTTGACCGCATCATCATCCCATGAGGCGTTTGTTAACCATTCTTACTTTAAAATGTGCTGGTTAAGATCAGAGCTCCCTTCATAAATAGATAGAATTGGAATTCTGAATCGCTAAGGCAGTTCAGCGTAGACGATGTCATCAATGAAAGGGATATGAGTCCACGAGATTCCCTAGTCATCATTGGTGAGGCCTTGGCTTTCATGCATCACCTGGCAGATCATTGTCAGGATGTCTAGCATTTGGACATTCGGGACATGCTGATCCAAGGTGTAGTCGGGTTTCATAATGCGAGGAGGGGCCTGGCATGGTCGATGGTCCATATCTCGCCTCCTTGGCTCTAGGTCTTCAGGAACATAAGGCTTAGGAGTATAATCACATTGGCGATGGTTCGGTTCCGTTTGGTTTCGAGTGTCAGCTCCCATCTCAATAGCAGCGCAGTTGTCAGTATATGATAAGGAGCCGTCCCTCCTTGGGAGGAGGGTCCGTGTTAGTTCCAAAATTGGTCACTAACACCCAAATCTAGATGAAAGCACCTAGTACTAGTCACAACTCATAGATAGAGTGTATGCAAAGAGTATAGATATAAAGAACAGTGAAAATTAAAATGAAAGCAGTAAAGAACAACAAATTTTATAGTGGTTCGGCTAACTCCAGCCTACGTCCACTCTAGAAATTTCCTTTTTATTGCTGTAATAATCGATTACAGTTACAAGACAACAGAGTAGTCCTAGCCTTAGACAATAGAAAGTCAGAGAGCAGAAAAAAGATCCCCTTTTCTGAACCTCCACATGCTGTATTTATAGGCAAATCCTGAGTTGTTGGGCTTTCTGAGCGGTATAGGCCCATTAAGACCTTCCACCGAACCACATACCTCCAAGGCCGAACGACCTTCCACCAAGCCATATTCGTCTCATGCCAAACGACCATCCACCGAGCCACATTCATCCCATGACAAACGACATTCCACCGAGCCACATTCATCTCATGCCGAACGATCATGACCTCACCAATGACGAGCGGCATAACCTCACCTCGATGCCAAGCGGCGTAACCTCAACTCGATGCCGAGCGGCGTAACCTCAACTCGATGCCGAGCGGCGTAACCTCACCTCGATGCCGAGCGGCATTACCTTAACTCGATGCCGAGCGGCATATCCAGGTGAATTCCATTCCTCTAACTCGAATACATCATATTTCAAACTCGATAATCGTGAAGTCGACTTATTTGAATCCGCCTGTCCATGGCCTTGCCGAAAAGCGGGTTAACATTTGCCTCCTAAAACATGCCTTGTTATTGGAAAGTGTGTTTGAATAGCCTCAAATCTGATATCCGAAGTATGTATGTTAGTTACATCCATACTTTTTGATTCATAATCCAATCCATTTTATCCAAATGCCATCGTCGTATCCTTATTCGAGTCTATGACTACTCTGAGTCGACATTCGATTCCGAATCTAGTAACCAAATCCTTAGCCAAATCCATATGCATCTGAACTCGACAATAGAATTCTAATCCACCCATACCCAACAACCAATAACCACGTCCATGACCTCTCCGGGTCGATGTCCAAATCCTGGACCGTTCCGGTCCATGCCCGAATCCTTAACTGTTCATGGCCAGTATCCAAATTTGTAACCTTTCCAGGTTCTTGCCAAGCGCAATCCACACTTGAGGACCTATTTTAAGTAATTCCGTGGTGTTTCTGGTTCAGTGTCTCTGAACGCCAAATAATTCCATGGCTTAAGTCCTAAGCCGAATCCTGGTCGCTTCGGACCCTTGTCGAGCATAGTCCATACTCGACGACCGGTAATAATAACCGATAACATAGGGCCTAAATCCTAGGCCAATTCCTAATCTCTCCGGACCCTTGCCGAGCATAATCCATACTCGACGACCTGAAATAATAATCAATAATATATGGCCTAAGTCCTAGGCCGAATCCTGGTCTCTCTGGACCTTTGTCGAGCATAGTCCATGCTCGACGACCTTTTAGCCAAAATCCAAAGGAAAAATCTAATCGAAATCCAATCCGAAATCTAAATTCAACCAGAAAACCAAAATCCATATCAAAAATCCAAACCAAAAAAACGAGCAAAACAGGGAGTTCAAACTAAACTCTAAAACCAAACCAGAAAAAGCAAATGTCCAAGTCAAACGGAAAAAAAAGATTTCACAAACCGATGCATCTCGGTAAACCATCATCTCAGAGCATGCCTGCGGTTTATCTCCGACCCCATACATGAGTAAGTGATTTTCCAATTGCCCAGAGTTTGTTACTTATTTCGAACCATCAAGATTAGTTGATGACCAAATGACCATCATTCCTGGACTTATCCTCTCGTCGTTCAAGGTAGACGGTGGTTGCTCCTGTTCCATCCCCGCATTTTGAGTTTCGACATACTATTGCAACTGACCATTCCTAACATGCTCCTCGATTATGTCCTTCAAATGCCGGCGGCTATTAGTATCATGCCTGTCCAGGTCATGAAAAAGATAGTGCTTTCCCGACGCCCTTTCGCATTCTGAGGGCTCGGCATAATAGTCCGTCTGCCAGCTATATCTATAGGCCACACGTCTTAGCCACCTTCTGAAGGAACAAGCCAGCGAGTCTTACGGTGACTAATCTCCCATCGCTAGCAAGCCCAACCGGATCTCTCCTTTATCTGGTTTAAAAACCCCACAACTGCAAAACAAGCAAGCCCTTGATTATGATCAAATTTTTAATCTTACTTGGATATTGAGCATTTATCTGTAAGAACTAAATTATTTGCACTGAATATGAATAGGTGCAACTTCAGAAATGGGACCTAGTAAGTCCTTTATCACTTACATAGAATCATTAGGTGATCTCGAGTATCCAAGAATATCCGTTCCAATGTTGCGTTCAGTCCCGTGTAAGTGGAGAACTTTGGTTCTCCCCAGTGCTTCCTTTTTCCTTTATCCTTGTCCTTACCCGAGCTTTCGTCGGGTGGTCCTCCATCCTTAACCAGGTTTACTTCCCTTGACTTCATGTCCAAACATGCATCCTCTTGTCGGAGAAATCTCTCAGCTTCATGGAAGAATTCCCCAAGATCCAGCGGTGGGTTCCGTATCAATAATACTTTAAAATCCGAATTATCTCCGACTTCTGATACCGCAGCCATCAGAACCATTGATGGATCCAGCCGATCCACCGACGTAACTACTGCATTAAATCGAGTTAAGAATGTCCTGAGCGATTCATCTGCCCCCTGTTTAACCGACGTCAACATCATCACATTCTTTGGCCTTTTTATGTGAAATCGAAATCGACTTAAGAACTTGTCCACCAGTTGCGTCCATGTTCCAATGGATCCATCCTCCAACCGCCTGAACCACATGGCAGCTATATCAGTCAAGTACAGGGGGAAACATCAGGCTATATCCTCCTTTGTTGCCCCCAGCACTTTCATATGCCTAGTGTACCTCATCAAGTGGCCAGTTGGATCCGTCTTCCCGTTGTACACTTCCAGAGTAGGCATTTTGAAATCGGGCGGGTTCCTAGCTGTCTTGATGTTCGGGGTAAACGGACTTTTGTTGACTTCCTCTGAATCCTTGTTTGTCAGACCTCCGCGAATATTCCGCCTGATAATATCAGCCAATCCAGCGTTTCTAACCAAGGGTTGCCCTCTATCCATGTTTCCAAACCACTCTCCAAGTCCCCGAGGAAATTCTGGCACATATTCCTCATCACGTACTCCCGTACTCCTGTTGGCGTCGGGCCACGTAGCATCATCCAGTATCCCTACATGAACTTGTCCAGTATTACCTGGGGGTGTGCCCTTGAGTCTTGGTCCATCCAGATTGTTAGTTGTTTGTTGATTGGGAGTTGCCCCCTGCTGAATCACTCCATCCACCTGCTGGTTGAGTTCCTCTAGTCCAGTTCCTAGAACTTGAGCACCTGTAGTTCCTGGTTGTCCAAATTGCGTTACAAGAGCCTGCATCATCTCCTCTTGCCTTTTCATCATATGTTCTTGCATAGAATTCATCATAACTTACATCTCGTCCCGAGTTATGTAGACCGATGCATGATCCTCTCCAGCTCCAAAAGAGGCCGCTTGACTTCCTTCCTGATTGTTCCTTTCCACTGCTTGCTTCCTTATTGGTGGTCTAGCCATTGCTTTTCAAAATTCGAGTTCCTAAGCTTTTCAATCCAAAATCCTGGCTCCAAAATCCCTGAGTGCTAGCTTTCTCAGTGAAAGCACCAAAATGTTAGCTCCAAAATTTGTCACTAACACCCAAATCCAGATGAAGCACCTAATACCAATCACAACTCACAGATAGAGTGTACGTAGAGAGTATAAATATAAAGAACAGTTAAAATTAAAACGAAAGCAGTAAAGAACAACAAATTTTATAGTGGTTCGGCTAACTCAGGCCTATGTCCACTTCAGAAATTTCCTTTTTATTGCTGTAATAATCGATTACAGTTACAAGACAACAGAGTAGTCCTAGCCTTAGACAATAGAAAGTCAGAGAGTAGAATGAAGATCCCCTTTTCTGAACCTCCACATGCTGTATTTATAGGAAAATCCAGAGTTATTGGGCTTTCTGAGCGGTATAGTCCCATCAATACCTTCCACCAAACCACATACCTCCAAGGCCGAACGACCTTCCACCGAGCGACATTCGTCTTATGCTGAACGACCTTCCACCGAGCAGATTCGTCCCATGCTGAACGACCTTCCACCTAGCCACATTCGTCTCATGTCGAACGACCCTAACCTCACCAATGCCAAGCGACATACTCACCTCAATGTCGAGCAACATAACCTCACCTTGATGCCGAGCGGCGTAACCTCAACTCGATGCCGAGCGGCGTAACCTCACCTCGATGCCGAGCGGCGTAACCTCACCTCGATGCCGAGCGGCGTAACCTCACCTCGATGCCGAGCGGCGTAATATCACCTCGATGCCGAGCGGCATAACCTCACGGCATAACCTCACTTCGATGCCGAGCGGCATATCCTTACCTCGATGCCGAGCGGCATATCCAGGTGAATTCCATTCCTCTAAACCGAATCCATCATATTTCAACCTCGATAATCGTGAAGTCAACTTAGTTAAATTCGCATGTCCATGGTCTTGCCGAAAGGCGGGTTAATAGTCCGTTCTGATGGCTGGTTGACGGACCAACTCTCGATTATCCAAGATTCAAAGTGCATTGATGTCCAGTAGCCTATGTATAACTTTCATCCTGCCGTGGGCGTGTGGATCTGTGATTACAGTCAGAAGAAGCTGAACTTTCAGTGGATGAATAAAAAAGCCTGATCCCTTCTGGATCTCCTTTATCTTTCATGATTCAGCCGATTGGTTACCCCTGCACTGGCACGGAGCTGCTGGTGGCTTTGAGTCAGCTCTTGCATTATTAACTAGAACTCTTTCCTAGTGATAGGGCCTGGTGGATTGGACGGTCCAACTGCATTCTGGTCTGTAGAGGGAGGTTGTGCAGGGTTCCTCCTATCCCTTTTTTTGGATCTGCAGCTGTTGAGGTAGTCCTGGTAGCGACTATAGTGAATAGTAAAGTTCTTTCCTAGAGTTGGTGCAAATCAGAATATGATGGAAGAACTTCTAGACTAGAGATCTGGATCTTCTCCTTAGATTCTTACAATCCAATATCGGTAGTAGATCTAATGAGCAGGAGAAAACTGGGTTTTCTCAATAAAAGCACCAAAGTGCTTGTACCAAAATTGGGCATAACACTCTTTGAATGTGTTTGAAGAGATAAAATAAAGAAAATAAATGTAAAATGAGGCAGATCTAACAAGCATACTAAATAGTAAATAAGAAAAATTGCAGAAACACGTAAATTTTGATTGGTTAGGCATATTGCCTACGTCCACAATGAAAAGATTGACGTTTTTTGAACTTCCCTCGGTGACTACAAGAGTTTACAACAATACAACTGTAGTATAGAAGTGATTTCGAAAGAATGTCAACATAGAGAAGCCAAAAAGTCCCTTTTTTGTAGGTCTATGGTCGCTATTTATAGGTGTAGACTGCAAATATCTGGCTCAAACCTCGAAAGACCCCTTCTCTCATGTGGATGGGCCCAAGTGATCGATCCTCGGACATTTGGACTCGATCCATGATCGATACGTATGGAATTCGTATCAATCAATAAATGATCATTTTGAGTTGAGATCGATCAGGCATATCTCTGAAGTAGTATGCAAGCTCCTATGAAAATTTGGTGGCATTTGGATTTGTAGATTTTGAGTTATGATCGATCTAAGTTTGGATTTTGCAAAAGGCTGCCGAGTTTGTGGTAATCCCATTCGTATCGATGGATACGTATCCATGTTGGCTCGTATCGATAAGGAGTGACGTTCTGCTAGATTCCAGGATCGATCCACTTTTCATACTGAGTGACTAAGTCTCACATGCTTTGTTTGCATTGACCTAAATTTACTCTTCGTATCGGTCACTTTGACTTTATTTCGTATCAATGTCTGAGGCTATTTCATACCGATAATTCCCACTTTAGTTCGTATCGATATGAACTTAGACTCTTCGTATCGATTGAAGGTTTCGACTTTGTATCGATATTTTTAAGTGTTTTTTGTATCGATCGTTTAAGTGGCATGTTTCGTATTGATCAATGGTCGATCGATACAAACTGAGTTGATGGATAGAATGATGCGAAGCATTTATGAATGAGATCGATATGAAGTGTTGTTTGTAGATGGATATGAATCGATGGATGCCTGATGGATATGAAGTGGATCGATATGAAATGTATGGATATGAGCATAACGTGCTCCTCATGGACCTTGATCGATCCCTATCCTGAGCATACGAACTCCAACTGACTTGAAATTCGAAACGTTGGCTTTCATAGTTTTGCTTGTCGTGTCTTGTCAATTGTAGCTCAATCTGGACATGGACCAAATTTACCAGTATCCATGCTGAACCTATATATAACCGATCTTCGGACCGAATTGTTCTTGGTATCATGGACTTACCAAAAGGCGGGATAATTAAAACAACATAAATCAACTTCTAATTATTTACAACAACTTGTATAATGTTAGTTAGGCCAAATCTATGCCCTTTAACTAGTTTAAAGAGGCAAGTTATAATAACCTAGAATTTTGGTCATCGGATTTTTAATATTTAATTAATTTTAAATACTTAAATAATTTGATTTTAGAATCTAATAAATTATTTTCAAATATATGAATTACTTAAGTATCTAAACAGTGAATTAAATATTAATTAAATGGATTTAATAGTCTTATTTAACTCCTTTAATTAATAAATAATATTGGTGAATTCAATTTGTAAATTTAATTACAAGAATAAATAGTTTGGATAAATATTGATAATTGGATCAAAAATATAAATAATATTTAAACTGTGTGAAATTATCATTCTACGACACTATCTTGGATTTTGACAAAACTAGTGTCATTGGATCCGGAATAATAAATTTTTGTACACCGACGAGTTTCGTGGCGATCCAACGTACTGTGTGATTGTGCGGACTTGAAACGTGTAACAATTAATTTTAGAAAAATTAAAATAATATAATTGGATTATAAAAACCAACTTTTTTATATGACATAATTAGGTCCCAATGGTAGTTCCATTACGTTCAGAATAGGGGTATTTAATTAGGAACGCTGGTAAGCACATCTTGTTTGGAGTTCTCGATTTTTGGGCATGAATAATGTAAGTTAGATTGTCTATATAAGGACCTCTACCCCGCACTATTTGGCCAAACTCAGAAAATAAATCCTAGCCATTGTTTTTAAAACCTTCATCCAGATACCTTGGATGATTGGAGCCACTTGAGAAGATTTCGGACTGGAGTCTCAACATGGAAGTTGTGTGCCTCGATAAGTAGAGCATGGTGGACGGTGGGATTGGCTCGTAGTGACTGAAGGTGGCCTTGATCTATAGATGAACACCGACGTCTTTTTAGGTTCATAGGGGCAGTTGCGGCGATGGTAAAGACCGTGGCTGGTGGCATTGGGTGGCTCGTGGTCGGGGCTGTCTCTTGTGATGAAGCGGTGGCGGTCAGAGCTCCTTGGTGGCCCTGCACCGTTCATGAAGTTATGGCCTGGGTTTGAGGAAGAAAAGATTAGGGTTAAATATGTATTTGCAAATGAAATTAACTTTAATTAGTTAATTAATTTAGCTAATTAATCATTGAATGTTCATTAATCCACATCTTGCTCATACGAGGTCAGTTTTAGACGCAGTCAGTCACATTGGACCCGGATTGATGATATCATCACTTTGGAATTAGATTTATGGAAACTGAAGCTTGTAGGAACTTATGCTAAAAGGACCGAATAGGAACGCGGAAGTGTCCATCGGAGTTTCGTTGAGTAAACTTATCTTTAAATAAGCTATATAATATCTATAATACTATAGATTATTATTGAATGTTAAGATGTTAGTTTATATTATTATTTGATTGATTATTTGGTTGGATTCCCATTTTGAAAAATGGATGATATATTATTTAATTTGCTGTGAACCCATATGACCATATATATTGTCCGCAACTATTTCTTTACATGAAACATTTGTAGAGAGTCCCTAAGGGGTTTCTCTCGAATATTAATTTATTTACATCCTTACATTGCTTATGTTGTTGTTTGGTTGAAAATAATTGTGGCATTCTATTTGAATTGTTTAAAATCATTATAATAATTTTTGCTATACCGTCATTTACTGAATATCACCCTATAAACTTTTGTGTATATTGACTTGAGCTTGTATTTTCACAAAAGTTAATAAATCATTTTAATTAATGATATTTGAAATTTAGTTAATCATTTTAATTAAATGATGTTTGAGATTAATTAATTATTCTAATTAATGATATTTTAAATTAATTAATCATTTTAATTAATGATGTTTAAAAGTAATTAATCATTTTAATTAATGATATTTGATTTGATTAATCATTTTAGTTAATGATATTTGAGTTTAGTTGATCATTTTAATTAATGATGTTTTAAATTTAACTAACAATTTTAATTAATGATATTTGAATTTAATTAATCCATTTGTTTAATGATGTTTGATTTAATTAATAGTTTTATTTAATGGTGTTTTAAGATTTAACTAACTAATTAAATAAAAGTTTAAAGTAAATTGACTGATTTAATAAAAGTACTTACAAGTTATTAACTAATTTAGCGTTTCAAAGTTAATAAACTAATTTAACAAAGGTGTTTTAAAAATAATTAATTAGTTTATTAAAAGAGATTGTAAACGTGATTAAATATCTTTCGAGATAATTATGTTGTATTAAAAAATATAAAAAGATTTAAAATTTGATTTATTTCCTATAGGAAAATTAATGTGCTATTAAACTTATAGAAGGATTTTTAAACTATCATTCGGGATATTAACATTTGATTTAAACTTTATAAAAGTAATTTTAGTTGATTTATCTTCTAGGATAATAATTATTGTTTTTAATTTATAAATGATAGTTTATAAACGAGAAAAATCTTGTGAATATTTCAAAGAGTATTTCAAAGAGTATGTTGAAAGTGTTTTACAATATTTGAAATATGAAATCAAGCCCAAATATGAATCAAATGTTTTAAAAGTTTGATTCATTAATTGGTGGTGAGTGCATGGGTTTAATTCTCATATACAAATCACTTTGTTAATTCCCGATAGTTGATTTATCGACTATTGATTTCGATTCTGCTATCTTCTTTGTATTTCTTCACTCTAAGACGAAATGTTGCTCATTTGACCCTTGTTATCCTTTATCGAAAATGATTTAATCCAAAGAGCCAGTGGAGGCCAAGATATGTAGGGTTGCTCCCATTAGGGTATCTTCACATCCACTCTAGATTAGATTCGATTGTGCAAATTGGGATGTGAAACATCGATTCTTTGGCTTGAAGGTTTCCAAGAGCCATCGGAATTCTTAAGTATATTTCGAAAGTTATACTTTTGGTAAGGGGGTGCACCCTCCTAGTCATTGTTGGAAAAATTCTCTTTTTCCTTGTTGTTAATTCAAATCTTTGAATTATTTCCTTAATTGCATTGAGAACTACCTTGTGCTCTTCTCAATCTTAAATTATTTATGTCTATTCTTTAAAGTTTTGGACTTTTACCTTATTTTTCCTTTCTTTTCAGTTTGGATTCTTTTCAAAATATTTCCATTCTTTTAACTCTGGATTTCGATATTATTTATACCCATTCCTTAAGTATGAGATTTGTTCTTATTAGTACCCATCCTTTGTATTTGGATTTGTTTCTTGTTGTTTATTTCCACTCTTTCGCATATGGATCTTGTTTTTGTGAGATTGAAATCTATTCCGCGTTTATTGACATGGTCTTATAGAATTTATGTATGATCATCATATTACTTGAGTTATCTCACTCTAGTTTTCCAGACTGATATGGGTGTTATTTTATTATAATGTTCGGGTCAGATCGAGTATATTTCTATATTGTAGTTAGTGGTACATGGAGCTCATGGAGTAGAGCTGGATGTTCACTTCCCGTTATATTTTATTTTTCACGGTATTATTTATATAGCCATCGGCAATTGCAAGGTCGAGAAGTTATTATTGTCCAGGCTGATGAGGTTTGTTTGAAACTCTGAAGAATTTTGTATTTTTGGAGTGGCAATTTATAATATCTTTGTTAAATTACATGTTGTTATTTCCATTGTCAGATCTTATTTTCCATATTCTCTGTTCTTTTCTTTTTATTTTACTCTAACAATCTACCTTTCCAATAATTGGATGTTCGGCATTTGAATAACGTGGATGTATTCGTTGCCGACTGGCCGAAAAGGAAGTTTGTTACAATTTGGTATCAAGCTAAAGGTTAAGCGAGAACCTTGGCTTTAGTAGGGTATGACTCCTTAGAGATAGGGTAAGTGACACTTTAGAATGAATTTGAGAGTATTATATATATGAGAGCATATTTGTTAATGTTATAAAATGTATTGTGTTATTTGGTTTATTGAGTTGTTTATGAATTCTGGTCAAGATGTGGGATGCCTTAGTGTTGATAGGGATTTCTAAACACTTGAACAAGGTAAATAGACACGATATTGACTTTGAAAATCGGTAAATGAAATACTTTACCTTGGTTTATGATTATATATATATATATAAGGAATAACTATCAAACTTTATATGATTATAAAGTGTGTTTGTTTATTTGAATTTGATAATATTTACTTAATATCACTATTGTTTGACCATTTAGGCTCAATTAAATTAGGAGCATTGATTTTCGTTTGTTGATTGCTAATTATTTGTGTTTGGCTTATTTTAAGTGTTTATTTTTTAGATTAGAAATGAACCCCTTATGAATTAGGTTTCACAATTTGACTATAAGGTGTTCAGAGAAAATGTTAAGTTAAAAGCCATGTTTTAATGGTGTTGAATTAAAGGTAAAACTTTTTATAAAAGTTGTTAAATATAATCTAAATGGGAAGGTAAGTCATTTAGAGGATGAATTGTATGAAAAATTTTATTATAATAAAAGAAAGTTATTATAATACGAGATAATTTAATATAAATTTAGTTTATAAGATGTGTTTTAAAAAGGATTTTTTTTAATTTAAATCCTGGAGCTGTTTGAAAAAATTTCGAAAGGTTTTTGGATATATATATATAGTAAAGTATTTCTAATTATAAATATGTTGGAAGATAAATTGTAAGTGGAATGCATTTACTTTTGGGTAATTCAAACGAAATCGCCTTGATTAGTTTTATGGTAATCTGAATATTCTTCTAAGTGACGATTGAATGTTTACTTGGACGACCGGTGTAGTGCACTTAGTAAATTATTCTCTTTAACATTGTTCGATGAAAATGAGTTCAAATTTGAATGAACCGAAGTATGTTTATTAAATAAATTATTGAAGTTATTTCATAAAAGAAATATATGTGGTATAACTTTTTCAAAAATGGGTTTTGAAAACTATAAACTGGTTATTTAGTTTTTAAGTTCCCTTAAAGGGAATGATTTCAAAATAAAAGGTATATTCGATAAAAGGATGATTTGCTAAATTAATTTTTTCCCTTGAATAAAAAAGGAATAATTCAACACAAATTTTAAAATGGGTTAAATTTGATAGGGAGGTTTTAATAGACATTATTTTATTAAAACCATACGTTTTTGTTAAAACATTTAAGCGGTGTAAAATATTTGTTGTTTTTGGGCCAACCCATAAAAATCTTTCATTATAACACTCTAAGCCAAAGAGGTCGAAAGGTTGACTCAATTTTAAAAGATCTATATTTTGATTTAGGTCTCTATCCAAATTTTTGAAAGTAAAATTAAATTATTGTTTTATATGTACTCTGAGGATATAGAAGAGTATTATACAATTAGATAGTGGAGTTAGTTTTAGTTGTTGTTCCATAAAGAAATATCTTTATAAAATATTTTTAAATTGAGGTAAAAATTTATGAAATAGTTCATAAACAATTTCAGTGTCAAATGAAATACTAATTAGAAAATATAAGTTATTTAGAAAAATTGGTGCAGTAAAGAAACCAATAACTAGAAAGTAACTTTTATTTTTATCCTAGGTAACTTTGATAATCTTCTAAATAATAACCAAAGGCCGATAAGGAAAATGGTACATGTGGGGAAATATCTACATCCTTGGATAATCAAGAAAGTTTTGAACTTAAGCTAAGATTTGATTGTCTTAACCTTTTAAATAATGTTAAGTGTTAGTTTATTCCTATGCGGAATTAGATTTGATTGGTTTGTTGTATGATTTATATACCATAATTTATAAAGTTTGAATTTATAAATAAATGTTCACTACACCAAAAAGTACTTTTGGTGGCGCACAAAAAACGCAGCCATAACTTATGGTGGCATTTTAGAGAACGCCGCCAAACGATATGCAACTAAAAAACTAATATTTTTGGTTGCGTTTTTGTAAACGCCGTTATAATGTGCCTTATTGCGGCGGCAAAAAAGGGCCACCGTAAATCTTTTTTTGTAGCATGTTGAAACGCCACCAAAAGTGATATGTTTTTAAACATATTTTTTCCGTAGCGTTTTCTAAACGCCACTAAATAGACACTGTTATAGATTGATCATTTTAAAGGATGTATATTTCACAGCAGCAATATTTTTTTGTTATGTTTTTTCTGTTATTATATTTTTTCCATAGCGTTTGATAAACGCCACTAAATATTTTTGCTTTTCTTTATCTATTTATTACATTCCGCTAGTTCGTTCACTCTCCAATTTACTTTATTCATAATTTATATTAAACAGTAATAATAAATAGTTCAATAATAAACAAAAAATATATGAACAAATGAACTACCATAAACACAAGTAGTACATTACCATAAATTGATACAGAAGTAGTATATAACCATACATTGAACAAATATGGAATTTCCATCCTGATATTCATTTAAGGAGATCACCTCTTTCTTGGAACACCTATAGATAAGTAAGCCGAAAACCATTATCCAGAAGTTAAAGAAATTAGTAGAAATGAATCAACTAACGATGTTGCTTTACTCGTATTGGTACATGTTAAACTGATGTAGTCCAAGCAGTGCTAAAGTTAATTAAGAACCGATTGAATTTAATATTGATTATCGGTGATTAGCCTAAAGCTTTTGCAGACATACACCAAGTACTTTAATTTATCAAACATGCATAGATACTCACCTGCATAGAATTTCAACTGCACATATGCATGCAATTCCCTTTTGCAAGAGGTTGGCTTCAATATGAACCTCATTGCCTCTTCGCATTCCATTGCCATTTTAGAGATTGTGCTTTGTATTTCTTCTACAAGCATTAAGAATGCGCTCTCTACATTTTCTCCTGACAATGCTGAAGTTTCTTAAAAGAAGAGTCCTTGTTCCTTTGCAAATTCTACTGCATCCTCTTTTGACACAACCCTTTGACTTATATGGTCGGACTTGTTACCAATTAACATGATTACCAAGGAATTGTCTACATGGGCCCGTAGCTCTTCAAGCCACCTTGCGATGTGATCAAATATCTGTCTCTTTGTTATGTCATAAACCAACATTGCACCAAGCGCACCTCTATAGTATGCACTAGGGACTGCACGGTATCTGCATTTGACCCATGAACTTATCAGGATAACTATGGTGATGATGATTGTGGTGATGTGTTATCTTATAATAAGTTTCGCTTATGTATGCTATTAATGAATAAGAAAGAAACAAGAATCATTCCACATGAGCTTGTCACATAGAAATGATTTATTACCAACAGCAAGGTATTCTAATCCCAGTTTGGAATGAAAAAATCAGCTGAAGTTAACTTATATGAGCATCAAGTTGTTCACTATGAGGAAAACTTTGATGGGGAGGGCTGTATGAAATGCTACAACACACTTATTTATTTGACATGTACTCTATGCCAAATTGGCACATCTGCATTTAGTACATGCATCAATTTTTGACATGTGAAGTACACATGCCAAAAATCTCACGTCAAAAACGAGGTTTAATGCATCAAAATTTTGATACAAAAAATGCATCTAAGTTTCATACCTTTTTCACTTCCAGAGGTTCGAGGTTCTCCTAATTATACTGAAATTTGTTATGAAAAAACAATACAGGTTTCAGTAACACATGGAGCCTTGCATACAACTACACACACATATCAGTAAAACAGCTTGTTCAAGAATTTATCTACGTAGTTTCAAGTATTAAACAAAGATTTGTGATGCTAAACTCACCTATTTGTTGCTTAGTACCGTCGCTCACTCCACCCTGATCAACCTCGCATCACTAACTATTGTAATGCTAGACAGTGGCACAACTAAACTGAATTTTCTTGTTGAACTGACTTCTGTGTTTCTCTATTTTCATTTGTAAATTTATAAATATATAAAAATAGGCACTGCTCTTTCACCTGGCTTTAATGGCATGATTGCGTGTAGAAGTATTCTTGTAAAGCATGCTCCAAAACCACCACCATCGCTTGAGGCAACAACGACAATTTCACTACAGCAACAAGTCAAAAAACACACGGCTGAAGGTAAATGCATCACGAGTTACCCATTCAAATTGCTGCAAAAGAAGGAGATGACGATTAACAAGAAGCAATTTAGCCAGTAAAACAATCCATAATAGGAAATATAATTCATGAAATTGGAGATAGCGTGGATAAATAAATAATTATAATTGTCAGGCATCAAATTCTGTTTTTGAAAAAACTAGCTCAAAAGAATAGTGACCGTAGACCATATTAAGTTTGTTTACTTCTGCGATTGTAAGTCGATAAACTATGAGTTGTCATGAAACTTTTTAAATTTAAGCTTGACCTTGTTTGGTTGCCTTTGTTTGGGAGTTTCTGGAAAAAATAAATGTTCAACGCCTCTAGTTTGGTGTAGTTTTTTTAGCTGTGCAAGTGACTTCACAATTTTCTGCAAATGTTGAAATAAAATTACATTATAAGCATGCAGACATTTGTAACTCGTCCATCTAAAAAATTCAAATTCATCACCCCATCAGTTCATGCTTGCCATTTTTTTGAAATCATAACAGACTATGCGATAGTCATTAACATACATAAGTGAAATACATTTATATTCCATTAAACACATTATCAAGTTGTTATTCCACATCCTTTCAATATTATGCAAACCATCATAATTTAGTACTCAGAAGGTGTATAGAACTAATAGCATAATGTCCAAAACCATATTATTGTCGAAGTGGAAAGCTAATGATAAAAAATGATACCAATCCAAGTTTTCTGAAATGAAATCGATGCAAAATATCATGTTATTATGGATTTATGAAGTGAAACCCAAACAAAATACAAAAGAATCAACATCAAACTAACTCTCAACTGAGCCTAGCAAAATTCAAATAAATCAAACCAAAGAAAAGTTTGTAGTTATATCCAGTACTCAAAACTGGGGAAATTTTTAAAAAGGAAAAAAAATCCAAAGCATGCCTACTTATATAGAAAAACTAAAAACAACAAACCCATAAACATAAACTAATTCGGTTTTAATCCAAAGGTGTTGCATAATGGCACTTAGACCCATCGGGTCAGACAATAACTCGATTCTATGGTTTTCAGTCCTAATTGGGTCGGGCTTTGCTAGATCCATACCATGCAGCTTACAATATGAGCCCAACCCGATCTAAGACTTGATCCAGATGCAGCTACGTAATAACACAAATAAGTATATACATTTTGAAGTTTTTTTGTCAGGACATTGGGATTGGGCTAGGTGTGGTCGGGTCTATATGGCTTTTTGAACATCTGTTGCCGATATCCATCGGGTTCGAGTCAGGTTCATACCTTATCGTGCGGGGTTGGTTACAATTTGTAGATCTTGGTTCTAATTGTCAAAAGAACATGCATAAACAAGCACCATAGCTACTCTCATTTTCTGATCCAGTTATCACTAATCTAAGTACGTTTTTACCAAAGCTATATAATCCAGTAAGTATAGCAAGCACCATAGCTAATACTGCAGCAGGAAAGGTACGAGGAAATATAGAGAGAAATGATGCTCGCTGATTTTATCATTTACAGTGCACTGATGACAGTCTTTATTATGGGGTCTTCTCCATATTTATTGGATCCTTAACATTTTAGTTTGTTACGATGTTATGCTAAGTAGACATACTGTAGTTTAGAAGGACATTTCCATGTAAACTTGTTCCCTATATTCAATATGATTCTAATTAAATTCCAAAAATGTAGAGTTGTATATGTGATATCTCATACAGTGTTTCATTATACGGCAGTAATCTTGAGATCATAGGCGTACTATTTAAATATATATAACAAATTCGGTCTCCACCATTCCTAATAGCTGTTTTTGTACAATTCATTTTTTTTGTACTTGTAAAAACTGAAAAAACAATGTCTACACCCAAAAACACCCAAACCAACCACAAAATCAATTTTTAAACAAACAATTGTTCATCAAAATATAGGACAAATGAACTAATATGCAACGCATACACATTAAAACAAAAATAATAATTGATGTGTATGCATGATGCCCTTAGGTTTATTTAGTACATTTTTTCAAGTAAACAGACCATTATTGGCTATAGGCTTAACTAAAAAACAAATGAACTTATGCACAACTGTCAAATCACAATATCTAATAAACTAAGATTTAAAAAAAATAGGGTATCTTTCTACTTTTCTTGTTTATCTACCACTCAGAGTATTTCTTGGTAGCTTGCAATTACGAGTAGTAATGTAAGCAGATAGATATCATGAATGAAATGTATTTTATATCTTATGACAATTTGAAAAATAAAAAATTGAAGAGAAATAAAAAACTTTAAGTTGTTGAGAATTCTTCCTAATGTTGTTCCTTAAAGTAGTTTTTAGCATACTTTCAAACTTCTCATGGCATAGTGATTTCCAGAACACAAACCTTAAAATAAATTACCATTCTCTCCTTTACTCATGCTCATATTTTCAGCCACTATCAAAATTCCCACGGCGAGACAAAAAGATAAAATCAGTGACCGAGAGATAAAACCGGAGCTTTCTGATCTTTACTCGTACCTTTCCGTTCTTCACTTTCTTCTTGAAATATGTACTTAACATAGTTGAATAGATGTAACAATTTACATTAGGCCTATTATTGCAATGTTGTATTTCAACGTTACTTGATAGAAAGAGAATTCAAGATATGTATAGTTCACTGACTTGATTGGCTAGTTAAGCAAATTACAAGTAGAAAGGATCCAAGTAGCCGAACTGCTCATGCATATATAAAACAGAAGCACAAATTCATAAAAAGGATTATAATTTATAATCCTAATATAATCTTAATAGTAGTATGACAGTAATACAACCTTACTACAGGTTATGACAGTAATACAAAATACATTAAACAAACTTAAGATGTATTCTTCAGCAACAATATATCTTTCTATCTGCAAATGGTATCTCATTTGAGCAAAATATAGAGATGTTAACAACAACATTTATTCCTTATTTTTCTAGAATACTGCTGATCATTGGCAGCAAAAAAAAATAGATTGCATATTTTCTCAAAAGTTTTTGGATAATTCAATTTATCTATCTGGATAAAGGAAAAAATATCTAATTTTATACTGCATAGTTTTTTCCTTAAGCTCACTAGATAGAAAAGCACACTCTAAATACACAGTTTAACAAGATCCAACCAAAACAGTTCAGTTTTAACTTCGTCCATGCTATAAAAACAATTTCAAATCTAGTTTCACATTCAAAATTGACAATGCAGTCCACAAAAAATTTGATATTTAATTTTAACAAAAATAATAATAACAAAAATACCTTTCTCTACATTTATGGGCTCAGGCTGATGGATGCTATGAGCTCGAATTAAGATTTGGATATTGGAACACCGAAGATGGAGAGTGTAGATGTTATTGTGGCACGATGATTGATGTTAGTAGTTGGAGGCTGCCTGACTCTAAGGTGGAGAGAATTTCTTATATGGTTTTGGTATTTAGGATTATATTGATAAAGTAATCTAGGGTTTGCAATGAGTGGAGATTTGACAAGACTAGCCTGGAATTTAGAGGAGATAAAGGCGTGGATGAGATGATGGGGGGTTAGATGAGTGGGAAAGTTTGAAAGAAGGACAAGACCGGAGCGGAGAGACTGGCGGTTGAAAACTAGGCATCCCATTATTGTTATTTTCGCTTTTGATAGTGTTTTGGTGCTTAGTGGAAGAAAGAGATATGAGCGGCAAACAAAACTACGTTCTACCAAATGTTGGCGGAAAAATTGGCGGCGTTTACATATTTATTTTTGTTCTTACAAATGATCGATAGTTGCATTAAGCTTTGAAACGCCGCTAATTAATGCAACAAATAACCAATTTTCTTGTAGTGGTTTTTGGATTGTTGTTTATTAGGACTTAAATCTCAGTGCTTTTGAAATCATTTTGAAAAGAGTTTTTGGAATAATGATGGAAGGTATAATAATAATAATGGTATGATTCGAAATATTTGAGAAATATTATTATTTCGATAAGAGTTTGGAATTTATTTCAATAAATATTTGCAAAGTGTTTTACAAATATTTTTATTTGTTTTGGCGAATGACTAAAACCAAAGCCGATCGGGAGTTTCTCCATTTTGGGACTCATCGGGTATATTTGTTTACTCTATTGTGTTTAGGAGGTACCAGAATACCTTTGGAAGCTGCATTTTTTGTTTAGAGTTATACCATGCTCAAAATGGAAAGGGGTGCACCCTTCTAGTCATTGTTGGGAATAGTTTTGATATATTCCCATTTGGAAAGAGTTTTGGAAAATAAATATTTTGAGTAGAAAAACCCGGGCATTTTGTTCTAAATTTATCTCTTGAAAAGATTGGTTGTGTAGTTTTGATTTCAGAGCATTCTCTGTATTTTGTTGCATATGGTTGACATGTAGCTTTTGTTTGCATGTGGCTTTATTTGTTGGATTTGCATGTAGATTAATATCATGTTAATTTTTGCATGTAGAGATGCATCATTATTATTTGTTGCATCAAATTGCCTGGTTGCATGTGATTGTTGCATTACTTATGTTGTTTGAGCTTATATAAAGATAACTAGCGTATTGCTCTTTTGTAAGCCGGACTCTCTTTTCGATTGTGTAAGTATAAATAAGTAAGAGATATCTACTTGATTTCTTGTGCACCTACATTTGCATTGAGATAATAAGTTGCTTGCAAAAATATAAGTCAAAAACAAAAAGGTACATAGTAGATTTAGAATTGAAATTGACTGGTGATTTTATGCTTTAGATATAGGAGGCCACTTGGCTTTTGTTTTCTTTTGTTGATTTGGAGCCCGTAGTGGTGATTTGTAGTTTTTATGATCAAGCCGCATAAAGGAGGCGCTATCAAAATTTTCCATAATATTTGATAATTAATTGAGTGATAACTTAATAGTCCATTTTAATTCATTGTTTTTGAAACCTTAAGTTATTGAAGTCATTTTTCTTACTTTGGGAATTTTGGGGACGAAATTTTTTTTAAAGGGGGGAGAATGTAATGACCCAGAATTTTGGTTTTTGAATTTTTAATATTTATTTAATTAAAAAACTAAATATTTGGATTTTGGAATTTAATAACTTATATTCAAATATAGGGATTGCTTAAATATCTGAATAGTGAACTAAATATTAATTAAATGGATTTAGTTGTCGTATTTAACTCCTTTAATTAATAAATAATATTGGTGAATTCAATTTGTAAATTTAATTACAACAGTAAATATTTTGGATACATATCAATAATTGGATCGAAAATACAAAGTGATATATAAAATGTGTTAAATTATCATTTAGGGGCACTGTGTCGGATTTTGACAAAATTAGTGTCGTTGGATCCGGAATAATAAATTGTTGTACGTCGATAAGTTTCGTAGGATCAGATGTATATTTGTGATCATGCGAACTCGAAATGTGTAATGATTAATTTTAGAATTTTTTTTGAGAAAAATGTGTGATCCTTTATAAATAGAGGAGAGCACACATGCAACTATTTATATCACAAAATAAGGCGCTGCCAACATGCCTGGTAGGTAACAAAACTAGATACAAGTGTCGAAAAAACTCAACTACCCCTAAGATGAGTTCCAATAAGGCCACCACCCATCACACCCCGATATTAAAGTGTTAGAAGTACCTAAAAAACATAAGGAGAGCCAATAATACCAGATGTCATCACAAACTAAAAAGGAAGTTCTATGCATCTGGTTCGAAAGGAATGGCCAGGCAACTACTCTGAAGTGGAACTGAATATGATGCTGAATGGAAAATCCGCTCTGAAGACTCTGTGCAAAAGGAAGAAGTGCCAAGCAGAAGAGTAGATCCTCCTGTAAATAGATCGCCACAATGGAGATGAAAGTGTCATGTATCTATGGTGGAACTGCTAGTGATCCTGAGAAGAAAAATCTGCTCTGATGACCTCTTTACAATTCGAAATCTTGCAATCTGAAGACATGAGTACCTGCAAAGTGAACCTGACACCCTATCTCCCATACCTATTTCTGAAGGATGTCTAAGAAAAAAAATTAGAATGATACATATATGTATATTTATCTAAATTATATACATATATATGTATTAATGAGGTAGGAAATAAAAACCTAAATAAGACTAACTGAACAAATACTAAAGAATTATAATACTTATAAACTAATACCAACAATGACTAATATAATAATTGAAACAATCTTAAAAAATGCTTACGAGCCTTTGATCATAAGAAAGTTATTATTAACAGTGAAATCATCATATAAATTTGAAAAAATATTAATAATAATATTATTAATGTTAAATATGCTGTTATTATGTTTAAATAGATAAATATTAAAACTAATCTTATTAAGATACCTTTTAAGTAGGCTATTTTTAGTAATTTGTATTCGGGATTAGAAATATAATTAAAACAAAATGAAGAAATTGTAAAAATCAATTCGTCAAAATGACTATTATTATTATTAAAAATTCTTTGATTTCTTTCAAACCAATATACCAACAAATTATAATGAATAAAGTGTCTAGTAAGAATCTAATATTATTTGAGAACCTAAATCTAAAATTATTACAGTAGAAGTCACAATCCAAAATTTTAGTTCTTATATTAAAGTTCAAAATTTAAAGAGCATTATTTAGAATGTAATAAGAATCCATGCAATCGTAGTATATATGTTTAATATCTGCAAGATGCAAATTACAAAAATAAAATTTATTATCATTTTGAATGTTTTTTCTCTTTAAAAATTCTATTGTATTAAGTTTTCCATGCAGTATTAGCCACATATGAATTTTAGATTTAGGAGGAGCATTATATTTCCAAATAAATTTAAAAGAGTTGTCTAGTATACCCAAAAAATTAATAAATTTGTAAAAAGAATTAGAAGTATATTTCTTACTCTTATCCCATTCCCAACTAATAATATCATTATCATTATCAATATTATAAAAATTTAATGTAGCATAAAGCAAAGAAAGTTGCCTAAGGGTTGAACCTATTAAAATTCTATTAAAACTAAAATTCCAAGGAGGATCATTTTCAGGAGAATAAACTTCAATAATTAAAGCAAACTTGATATTACATATTTCATAAAGCTCTTTAAATTCCAACTTAAGAGGTAAGACCGAAATCCAACGTTCATGACGAAAGAAGTACTATTACCAGAATGAACTATCGTACTAATACCTAAAATAGAAATCTCATGACATTTTAAAATGGAATTTCAGAAATTAGATAGATTTTGATTGACTGGAGAAACAATCTGATAAACTGCTATTACCATTATAGTAATATTTCGAAATGATCTCTTTCCAAATAGCGTTTTCATTTATATCCTTAAACTTCCATATCCATTTACCTAGTAAGGACAAATTCATATTACGTAAATTATAACTCCTGATCCACCTTCCTTTTGGCTTTACAAACTGTTTCCCAATCAACTAAACTTACACTATTATTAGGATTTTCCCCACTCCATAAGAAGTATCTTCTAATTTTGTCTATTTTATCAATAATCCAATCTGGAAATAGATGCATAAACATCCAATAAATCGGAAGGGATGATAAAACCAAATTTATTAAGACTAGTCTACCTGCTCTAGATAAAAATCTCTCATTCCAGTTAGGGACCTTATTTTTTATTTTATCAATGATTATAAGCCAAACATCATGTTTGAGTTTGGTAGGTCTAATCACAAAACCTAGATAGTCAAAGGGAAAGTTCATAATTTTGCAATTTAGAGTATTAGCAACTAAGTTTTCAACTTTTTCAAAATCATTTAAAACTAAAACAGAACTTTTGTCAAAATTTATTTTTAAACCTGATAGAAGTTCAAAACTGTATAAGATAAACTTAAGGGTAATAATGTGCCTAGGTAAATAGGAAGAAAAAAGCAAGGTATCATCAGCAAATTGGAGAACCGATATACCATTACGAGATATGTCATTGCTTAGATATCCTAGAGACCCATTATCCACTGCTCTTTTAATAATCTTTGCAAAAACATCAGCAGCTAAGTTAAATAATAAAGACAATAAAGGATCCCCTTGCTTTAAACCTCTCTTAGATTGAATTTTATTGCCTAATATACCGTTAACCATGATACTAGAGTTACCAGTTCTAAGCAAATTCATAATCCAACTGATCCATCTATGACCAAAGCCTCTAGCATGAAAGATATCTACAAGAAAATCCCAACCTACCGAATCAAAAGCTTTTGCAAAATCTAGTTTTGAAATCACACAAGTTATGTTATTCTTACAATAGTGATTAATATATTCTTGAACAACTACCACTTCATCCGTGATATTTCTCCCTTTAATAAAAGCTGATTGTGAACAATCAGTTAAATCATTCATTCTTGTACTATATCTATTAGCTAGAACTTTAGAAATGATTTTAACTGAACAGTTAATCAAAGATATAGGTTTAAAATCTTTTAAGTTTTTAGCTCTTACTTTTTTGTGTAATAAAATATCATTTGCATAATTAAATCTCCCTAATTGAAAATTACAATTATAAAAATCATTAAACATATTAACTAAATCAAGTTTTAAAAAGCCCTAAGAAGTTTTATAAAATAAATTTGGAAACCCATCAGCGCCTGGGGATTTATCACCTGGCAAGTCATTAACAGCTTTTCTAATTTTTCTCTTCAGTAAAAGGATTATCTAGCTTAGATAAATCAACAATAGAATCAGACACATATAGATCTTTCCATTTAACATTGATTCTGTGTTTGATTCTGGTACCAAAAATATCCTTATAATAGTGTGTAAAAGCCTAGTTAAGATCTCTTTGATCAACTAACTCTTCATTATTAACAATAATAGAATTAATTGTATTACTACATTCTCTACCGTTAGCTATATTATAAATTTAGTATTATTATCTCCTTCGTTGATCTATTGGATTCTGGATCTCTGCTTCCACATAACCTCCTCCTTTTCTGAAATAGAATTTAGTTCATCTTTTAAAATGGCGAGAACATTACGTTCACCTAAATTTAGTTGTCTAGATTCTTCTATCTTATTAATTTTAAGCATCTCATTAAGAATATTATATTTTTTATTTTTAAATTGCTAAAAACATTTTTGCTCTAATTTTTAAGAAAAATCCTAAGTTCCCTAAGTTTTGAAACAAAAGATTTTGCAGAATTTTCCTTATTTTTGATATTATGGTAACTCAAAGAAATCCATTTACCATTAATTAAGTTCACGAAGTTAGATTCCAAAAGCCAAATCTTTTCAAATTTAAAATTATTAATATTAACTCTATGATGCTCAGAGGTGAGGGTAACAGGACAACGATCAGAGTACGTGTAAGGTAAACCAGAGACTCTACAGATTGGAAATTTATCTTCAATCTCATCACTAACGAAAAATCTATCAAGAAGAGCCATGGATGGAGATTCCCTTGCATTACTCCATGTAAACTCTCTATTTGAAAGGGGAATTTCAATCAAATTAGTATTAATAATAAATTGATCGAATTCTTCCATAGAAGAGTAATCCCCTTCCCCAGGAGAACGCTCACCTATGAAGCATGTAACATTGAAATCATCCCCCAATATCCAAGAATCCGGAGCTAAGGATCAAAATTCTAGGCATTCTATCCATAAAATTCTCCGATTAATTTTTAAATTAGGCCCACAAACATTAGAGATATTTAAAAAAGAATTATTAGAAAGATTAATAAGAATAATATGAAGAGAATGCTGCTTAGTAATACATTGAAGCAACTTAAAATAATTATCATGCCACCTTATCATTAATCGCCCTGAAGAACCCATAAAAGGTAGAAAAATCCATTTTGTAAAATGTTATCCGCCTAATCTTCTAAAGAAATGAATGTCAGGATAGTTAATTTTAGTTTCCTGAAGTAAAGCAATGTCAATAGGATGGTCTTTAAAGAACGCTAATGATCCTCATAAACTAACTGTACTAGCCCTCTTTATTTCCTTACATCTAATGTACTCTCGATCAATCTTAGCATCAGAAAAAATAAAAGATGTATCACAAGCTAGCGGATTAAATTCAGCAGATGATAGACTTCCTAATGCGTAAGTAGAGTACATACTATCCAAAATAGAACTCATACCTGAGCCTGGATTCGTAGCGCCACACGTGGCACTCGAACCAGGTAACTCACCCATAGATTATAGCTGACAGTTGTGAATCCTAGCACTTCGATGAACATGTCCACTAGAAGCTACTGCTTTCTTTCACTTTACTTTCTTCGACGATAAGGAACTAGGAACAGAACTGTTGCCACTCTCCATCCTTTTTGATTCCAAAACATTAACTGCTTTTGTCGCTGTCACCGCACCAATACTCAAAGTAACACCACTATCTCCTGGTGCTAGTCCTGAGGCAACTTCTACCAACCTATCTGATCAACTGCCCAAAGACAACTGATCTTTATTTGCTGTTAGACTAAAAGCGGATTCATTATTTAGTTCCGCTACCCCAAAAAATCAAATTCTTTGGACCACTCCTCTAACGAACTACTCAAATTCGAACTATCGTTTATGCAAACTCTTTCCATAACGTATTCCGTAACAATAGAGATGTCCACCTCTTCATTTATATTTTGGATTGTAAACCTGTGCCTACCTCTCCTCGATAAAGAGAAGCATGAGGTTGGAATAATGCCTAACTCACTGTCGCCAGCTTTATTCGCCAACGAACACTCAAAATGCAGTCGTTGATTATCTTCGCCAAAATTCACATATGAATTACTTGGTGATATAAATGCACAAAAACAAGTGTGCATGTCCACAGTGCATGTGTGCATGCCACCTGAGAGTTTTGGTGTTGACATCCTCTTATCATCCCTTACCTCAAGCAAATTGTCAAAATAAACGGGGGCTTCATCCTCAAATATATCTTCATCTACTTCAGATTCAATATTCCATTCCAGAATATCACCTTTGACCGAAAAATTTGCTGAATAAACTTTTGATTCACTCGAGTAGCTGTTGCATCTAACATTGTCCAAATCTGAGAAATTAACAGAGAATATATCTTCTTAGAAAGTCTCTGATTCATTTATCGAATCTGATGATTGTATCACATAAGAACTTGTTGAATCCAACACTTTATCAAAAGAATTTTTCTCATCATATTTCACATTAGCTATAAAACTCTTTATAACATAGACCATTAGATCCCCAGAGCTGTTACTACCTAACACAATTGAATCCTGCTCCAACAATTCAAAATCCACAAATCCTAGATCATTAGACCAATCCATCCTAACAACATTCGAAAAACTACTATAAAATGAATTTACACCATCCCTTTTATTAGATATAGTTATACTATCGCTCGAATCATTCAATTATTCGGCAACAAGATGCTCAGAGATAACCAAAAATCCACCATCACCATCTAGACTATCAAGATTTAAGTCAGCATCTGACCTCGAAGAAAGACAATCAATTTTGTTATAGATAGTTATCTTGAAATTATCTTGTACATGGTATTTGGATTTACGGCTTTTGCTATGAGAAGAAGTGAAATCCTGGCTCTGCTCTTTAATTTTTTCAAATCCATTTGAAGATGGTATTAAACTAGACGATTCGTTGCATAAAGAGACAGCTGGATCTAAAAGAATGGGGTCAAAACCCAAATTAACTTCTTTAGCAGCAAGAAAATTAGGGATGCTCGAATTTACTAAAATAACCTCTGAAGAATTAGACTTTTTTATCAAGTCATCAGGTTTGCCAACGAACTCTTCAGGATTACCAAATCTTTCAATGTAACCTTTGCCAATATTCGGTGCATTAATGATGTCGAATGATAAAATAGATTACCAAGATAGTTAATTCCTACATCTTTCTTGCGCCAAAGATGATCAATCAAAATACACCTCAGCCTTAAGTATTTCAAAGCAAATTGAAAGCCACGATTGGGATTAACCAATTTTGGGATAGAGTTCCCCTATTCTCGATAATTGGAATTGTTGGGTTCGATTTTCTCCTTAAATTCTCCAACTTCTGATTTGCCGAAGTATTCTTCCGGGTCACCAAATCTTTCTATGTTCCTTTACCTATGTTCGGCTCATTAATAATGTCGAAGTGATACAACAATTCATCAAGATATTTAATTCCTACATCTCTTTTATACCAGATATAATCAAGTAAAATTCCCTTCAGCATCAAGAACTTCAAAACAAGTTGGAAACCATGATTAATCGAATTAGAATTAGAAACAAAAGAAGCCGATTTCAACACACAGTCTTTGCTTTTATGCCCAAAAACACCACAAGTAAAACATCTGACTGGGTCGCGGCATTGTTTTACGAAGTGATTGAAGTCCCCACATTAGAAACAATAATTCTTTCCCTTCCTAGAATCAATCCACCACATTTCTGATTTATGAATAGTCGATCATTGAGTTTGAGGTGAGAACTGATTCTTGACGGCTTGAACATATGTATAAGGAAAAGAATTTCGATTGGAGAGATTAGAATGTCGATAAAAGAAAGAATTCCCAGAAGACGATGAAGTTTGTAGACTAGAATCTAGAGAGCACGTCATTTATCATTAGTACGGTTGTTGTGTATGATATTATGTTAATTTTTAGAAAAATTAGAATAATATAACTTGATTATAAAAGCTAACTTTTATATATGGTGGAATTAGGTCCAGATAATAGTTCCGTTGTCTTTAGAATAGGGTTATTTAGCTAAAAGGTCGGTAAGCACGTCTCATTTGGAGTTATTGGTTTTTAGGCATGAATAGTGTTGGTTAGATTGTCTATATAAGGGCCTCTACCCCTCTCTATTTAGCCAAACTCAGAAAGTAAACCCTAGCCACCATTTTAAAAATCTTCATCCAACGGCTTTGGACGATCAAAGCCTCAAGAGGTGATTTCAGTCTAGGGTCTCAACATGGAGGTTATGCACCTCGATCAGTGGAGCATGATGGGTGGTGGCATTAGCTTGTGGTGGTCGGAGCTGAACTGGATTTAGAGATAAACATCGACGCCTTTTTAGGTTCGCATGGATAGTTGCGGCGATGGTGGAGGCGGTGGTCGGTGACGTTAGGTGGCTCATGGTAAGGGCATATCCTTTGATGAAGTGGGGGCAATAGGAGCTTCTTGGAGATGGCATGGCATTCGCGAAGATGCGACCTGGGTTTGAGGAGGAAGATCATAAGGTTAAAAGTGTGTTTGCAAATATAAAATTTAACTAATTTAGTTAATTAATCACTGAATGTTACTGCAACGACCCACTTTTTTCGTACACTTTATGCGGTCAATAAACCACATATAACACACTCAAATTAAACGGAAAGGCGGATAGTTAGGGAAAAGAAGAAGAAAGAAGACAAGAAGAAAAATAACAACACAAAATCTCACAATGAAGCGAATGATCTACAATATATATCAAATCTTTACGCAAAAACAAATCTGTCATATAAGTATGTACAGATATCAATCAAAGTATACTAATCTATTCAGGACGGACAATTGTAACAACCCATCCTTACAATTGCTGATAAATACAACCATAATTGCAACGAAAAATAACCATGCATGTTAATACGTCTCTGGACCTTCAGCTCGTCTCTAGAAGCTCCAAATATCCAAGTAAACTTGGAATATGCTCGGTCTGACCCGAGCATTATAGAAAAAACAATGCTCAGGTCAGTCTCGTAAAACCAGCATGAGAACTTAAATCGCAACGAATTTTATTTATTATAACTTTTAAAATCCTTTAAAATCAAAGTTATCTCTTAAGACCATTCCACACATAAACATGGATGAGTTTTTACCTTACGATAACCAAATCCTTTATATCAGAAAATCCAATGATATTATAATAATGCCTAGAGGCTAAAGTAAAATATGAAACTGGCTGAAATGCTTGTATCTTACATTTCAACATTGGCACAATTAAAACTGTACGGCGCTTATTAGAGAATGGATTCCATATCATGGCAAGGCATCGAGGTACCACCTATCATAGTATACATCTTGAAAATGCATCGAGGACATCGCCTGGATCCCCCGCCAACACAAGACCGACCTACACCTGACTGGATAGAACCGAACATATCATCACCCCGGTTGCTTTGCAAAACTTTTATTTGAGATATCATGCACAACTAATCCATAAATATATAGATATAATAAGAAAGGTGATGACACACCGTAATGGAAGTGACCCACTTAGCCTTACTACATCTCTCCCGATTTTAGTCATTCCCGATTGCTGAGGCTTGAGGCTATGCTTACCTTTTATATCGTAATCCCACTTAGAATGCTAACACTGCCTTCCAAGCAGTAATGCAATGTCACCGAGTTGTCTAGTATAAGGACAAACCAAGGCACTACTTTTACTACATCCATTTTTGAATCACCCTCAGGACTAGTAGCAAGCAGCCCTTGCACTTCAATGCTCCATCTTCGATTCCATATTCTTCAAGATGTCTTCACTTCGAAAGGCTTGAGTTGGATCAAAGTGGTTTTTGGATAGCATATCGGATCCCGGTCTCTACGAAACAGCTTTTGATAAATCTGGTAAACTCAATCCCAATTCTTTAGGAAACAAACAGCAAAGATAAGAGCGGAGTTCACCTCCTAACCGTTTATGGACGGATTTATTTATATTTGTCCTAGAAGAACGAAACGAGTTTATACATGCAGTATAGCACCAACGATGGTAACTATATAATATAATTCCCATGTTTCTCCTAGATATTTCCAAAGTTACGTTTTGGTCTAGATTTGATAGTAGGTAATATAACTATCAAATAAACAACCATTCAAAATAAAGATTACATTTTCCATAGAAATTACTAAGCTTCATTTTAATTATTTTTCATTATATTAAAATCACATTTCTAATGCTTGGAAATCACTCCATATACTTACCTCAACAAGATATTCACAAACTACTATATTCTCGATACTTAGAACATATAACCATATACTTATCTCACTGGTATAAGTATATTTAACCATCTCACTTTCAAACTTAGAAGGTATATTCACCAACACTTAGAAAGATTTTCTACTTCGAAATCATATTTTAAATGATTAAACCCAAATATCACTTAATGGAGATACCCAAAATACCAATCCCTTTATAAAACATCCTTAATAAATTCCAAAATTTCATTTATAAAACTTCTCCTTCTCAGATTCTTTAAACTCATTTAAAAATTCCTTTATAATTATCCAAAGCAATTTATAAAACTCTTCCTATATTTAATCCAACTCCTTGGTAGACTCTTTAAATCAACACGTGCTCTTGATAAACCATAACTGATTTAAAATAGTTTAAAATAATATATTACTATTTAAACACCTCTATATTTCACTTAAATCAAATCTTATTTAAAGTAATAAATTTAGAATCTATTTAATAATATATTAGACAAATTTCAAGCACTATTATTGTATTAATAGATTAATTCCATAAACAATATTAATATACAAATTTATAAATGTTTGAACCGTTACTAAAACAATAATTAATTAACCCTAAACTAATATTAGTATAAAAGTTAATTATCCTTTAAATATAATTAGATAACTTCAATCAATATAACTAGTTAACTTTAATTAAAAATTAAAATATTGATAATCATTTTAAATAAGTAATTAAATTAAAATTTAAAACATTTTTAGAACAATATCTAAATAATTTAAATAGATAATTAACATTCATTAAGGAATAACCTCTAAGAATCATATTTATAAAAAAATTAACTTTAACTTTACCAAAACAATTATAAATTATTATTAATAAGAAGTTACTACCTTTTAAAATATTATTACTAAATAATAATTATCTTTAAATCTTATAACAATAATTACTCTAAAATTAACTTTCAAAGCAATCATTAGTTTCCGAATTTGAAGGAGGCTTAACGATCACTATGGTACTTAACAAGCTATCATATTATTCAATTAGCTTTTCACGTTAACAACGGATATATATAATCAAAGACTATGTAAATAAATTCAACACTAAACCATCATTAGTTAATACATCACTAATTCAAGCGAAATATCAATTAATGATACATATACAATCAAATGTCCAAATCTATAAAATAACACGACGGGGATTAATTCTGCTAACTAATTGCCAAATTAATTTAATTAGAGGAACAGTGTTTTATTCCACCAATAGGGGTCCAATTGCCATATTCAACCTAATTTAACTCGACATTAATTTATTTAGCCAAATAAATATCAATATTTATGGCACATTAATTTAAATAATGTTATATTTAAAATAACAAGATTTAAAACCCGTCCATTTCCATGTCAAAAATTATTACAAGTCCAAAGTTACAAATAGGCAATACTAAAATGTTGTACTCATTCATACGAGTACAATATAAAAATTCGCAAGTCAATTGGATTTAAAACGAGCTATATATCACGTTTTTAAAACTTAATATCTTTATTAAACAAATAAACAAATAAATTTCTCACCAAAAAAAAGCCCAGCCCAAGCTTGCAAACCTGCATCCAACCGATGTCCTTCCTAAATCATTGGAACAAGATTTCCTAGAACGATTTCACAAACGTGAACAAACTCGTGCTCGCGTGCACGTGCGCAGTGACTCGCTTCGCCAACCCACGAACAAGCTTAACTGACACGACTGCCATCTCCCCTCACCACGACACCACCATCCTCATGAACGTCGGCCATCTTTTCCAAATTCCGAGCCAACAACCAACCAAAACGCGATGCCCAAAATTGCAAAATCACCCATCAACGGCACGCTTCTCCACGTCAACCCTCCGCTTCGCCTCCTTCGGGACTGCATCACCAATCCTTATCCCCAAGCCAAAAGTGGACAAGCTTGATAGCGCCCTCAACTCATAGATCGCAAGAAAACGAGCACCTAATAAACATGGTCGGGAAATCTTAATTTGAGCCACCCATGACAAACCAAAACCGAAATAAAAATCGGCCACGGCCAGGACCTCTTTCTCAATCCTACGCTCCTCCCTGTCATCTCAGCTCAGCCCCTCGACCACCGGTTCATCGAAAATTATTTTTCCAATGATTTTCGATCATCTCTTCCTCCTCGACCAACTAAATCGCTAAAAATCCCACGAATGCCTCTAAAAATCCTTAATCGCCGCTACAAACCCATCCGTACTCTCCGTTCGCCAATCCATAATCGTCGAAAACGGTCGTTTTCTCAAACACTTACTATTATTTACATATATCTTCCAAACCACTTGATGAAGAATCTATTTTAAGGGTAAAATAAATTCAATAATGAACAACTTTCATATTGATGGCGAAGGCTAATTTTCAATAGATGATGAGATGTTGATTTTTGAAACAAGATAAACTTATGTTTTTCTTTTGGAAAGTTTACTGTAAACCAAAATAGAGGAGCCATAAATTTGAAACCTGTAGAGAAGAACAACAAGACCAGATCCAAACCTAAAGTATTTATAACCATAATCAAGGGGACAAAAAATTACAGTAGACAAGAAAGAAGACATGAGATGTTGGGTAAAAAAATATCAATGAAACATATTTACGGCTATGCTGTGTACATCTCTTGTACACCATATGAAGATTATGGTACCCAACAACCCCACATCGCATTCGCGTTCGAGCTGTGGACGATAGAAAAAATACGGTCGCGTATATCAACTTTACACGATCATCAAACAAAAATAAAGTAGGCAAGTTGTTAAATTCTTTAAAGTTTCAAAAGTACCGACGTTTGCCACTTAAATCATCAAACAAAAGTTCAAATATTTTCCAAATTAAAAATTATGGAAAAATTCTAAAAATTAATTTAAAAACACGTCATTAAAAATCATTCTAAATTTGAAACAGAGATTTTATCATAATTTAAATTCAAATCCAAATATTTAAATAAATTAAATATCCAAATTCGAAGACCCAAGAATACGAGTCATTACACTTTCCCCTCCTTAAAAGGAATTTCGTCCCTGAAATTTCAGCACAAGAACACTCAATATTATTCATAAGCCCGCATGATGTTCATAGATCATCCACATACAGAATTTGATTCGATCACTACTCGAATACATAACATAATTTCCAAACCAGCTTCGCTCGCCCGTTTTTTTAGTGCGGACTCTGTTCAGGCTCCTTGATTAGGAACCTCTGCTCTCCTTACATAGCTGTAGCGATGATAGAAAACCTTGGTTCCATATCAAGAACCCTCATCAAGTGTTCACAGTCAAAATTGAGTAATAAATCCTTATTTGGAATGGCGTAAAACACCTCAAAGCTTTGTACTTGAATATTAGATCAACTATATGAAAAGAGAACTGATCAATGTTCATTCTGTGTACTTATTTAATTGGTCATCTCAATACAGATCCTATTTCCATTAAAACATTTTATATAACACCATTGGATTTATAAAACTTATAAAACACTCTACCACATTACAAGGGTATGACCATCTATTAAATTCAAACCCTTTTTTTTTAATTCACTCAGTAATTTTTTAAACACACATTTTATATTCAAACACTTTTGAAACTATACTGTACTTTAGAAACTTAAAAATATTTGGATATTTATTTCAAAAACTTTTGAAATGATATTAGATATATTTTAGTCTGTAAAATATATATTTATATATGTATTAATGTATGTATGTTTGTATATGTATGTATGTATTTGTATGTATGTATATGTATGTATAGATAGCTCGAGTAGCCCAAAATTATACCAAGGAACTGGGTACTACCAAACAATTTCATATATTTCTTACTATAAGGATAATACTTAAGAGAGACGTTTACCATCCGAATGTATCTCATTCTTTTTTTAGTTATTTTTCGAGCCACTTGAACTAGTTAACTTAGAAAACAAAATTTCCAATTTTCAAAATCCTTCTTTGGAAACCATATCAATATATTTCCAAATAGTTGGTTTTAACAAACTATCCATTTTTAACTTCCTTCAGATTCGTCTAGACTCAAACTCGTCCCAACCGTACAATGACAAAGGGAATAATTTACTAAGTGCACAATACCGTCCACCTAAGCAAACATACGATCGTCACTTAGAAGATTATTGCGATCACCATAAAATGAATCGGGACTTATTCCCTGAATCAAATCCAAAGGAATACACATTTCTTTTTAAATTCTCTTTCTCAAAGATAAATATATTTAAGTAAACTATTAGTACCATTTCCAAATTCATTTACACTCCAAACCATTTAATTAATATTATTATTTCCTTTTTCTACAAATCATTTAAAATGATTATATAAATATTTACCCTATGATAAATCAAATCATACTTTTGGAATCAAATCAAAATTTGTTTTATCTAGACAATTATATAGCAAGGTCCTAGTGGTAGCAATTCCCTATTTAGAAACTTGAAAATATTTTCAAATACTATTATTAACTTATAAACCTTGAAAACCTTTTTGCCAGAAATCACCGGGATTTAAACTAGCGAATTACTTTTATTTATAAGACATTTTTTAATAAATCAATTTTATAAAGTATTCCCATTTAATGGAAATCGTTCCTGAAATCAAAAATATTTTAGCTTCTTATATAAATCATTCTTCAAGCATTATTTTGGAAATGTTTGAGTTTTCTTTATAATAAACTTCTTTTATAAAACCTCAATTTAAAACAACTTACTTTTATATTCAACATTTCCAAATATTATTTAAAACCCAATTTTATCAAATCAAACCTTATATAAACCATTTCTAAAATATTTATTTTAAAATATTCCAACTTTCTTTTAATTAAACAACCCTTAAAAAAATTAGATTTTAACCAAACATTATCAACGAACGCCTTAATTCACAAGGTAATTGTTCCACTTTCCCAAAATTTCCTATTTACCAAATCCAGTTTTCAAAAAGAGAAGATTTAAGATAGATCAATTGATAATTGCCAATCTCAGAAATGGGCGAGCATGACTAATCAAATCCTAGATGATAATGATGGAATACTATCAATTCCTAACAATCAGGCAAAACCAAGAATAACTATATTATATTTTTGGGAAAGATACTTCTTTTATATAAAAAAAATAAAATCTTAGGTAAAATTATTTCATTTGCCCAAATTTTAAATCAATATCGTGTCAGTTTGTCTTCTTTGAGTGTTTAGGAAATCCCTATCGATAATGTTGGCCAAACGCATCGACTAGAATTTTTAAGCCACTCAACAGATCGAACAACACAATATAAAACATTTTTATATCAATAAAAAATATGCGCTCTTATATATACTCTCAAGCTCATCCAAGGTTCTCGCTTACTCTATCTCAAAAGAGTCAACCCCACCAAAGCCTAGGTGTTTGCTCAACCTGGCTCTGATACCAACTATAACGACTCACTTTTTTTGTACACATTAAGCGGTCGATAAACTACACATGACATATTCAAACTGAACGGATAGGCAGATAGTTAGGGAAAAGAAGAAGCAAGAAGATAAGAAGAAAAATAACAACATAGAATCTCACAATGGAATGAATGATCTATAATATATAGAAAATCTTTACACAAAACAGATTTAACACATAAGTATGTACATATATCAATCAGAGTATACTACCTATTCAGCATGGACAGTTATAACAACCTATCCTTACAATTGATGATAAATACAACCATAATTGCAATGGAAAAACAACCATGCACGTGAATATGTCTCTGGGCCTCCAACTCGTCTCCTGAAGCTCCAAATATACAAGTAAACCTCGAATATGCTCGGTCTGACCCGAGCATTTAGAATAAACAACGCCCAGGAAAGTCTGGTAAAACCAGCATGAGGACTTAAATCACAAGAAATTTTATTTATTATAACTTTTAAAATCCTTTAAAATTAAAGGTATCTCGTAAGATCATGTCGCACATAAATATGAATCGGTAATAATGCCTAAAGGTCAAAGTAAAATATGAAAATAGCTAAAATGCTTGCATCTCACATTTCAACGTAGTTGGGCACAACCAAAACCATACGGCGCTTACTGGAGAATGGATTCCACACTATGAAAAGGCACGGGGTACACCTATCATGGTATATGTCTAGAAAATGTATCGAGGAACTCGCCTGGATCCCCTAGCAACACAAGACGGGCCTACCCCTGACTAGATGGTACCGAATATGTCATCACCTCGGCTGCTTTGCAACCCTTTTTATTTGAGATCTCATACACAACCAATCCATAAATATGTAGAATTATCTAGAAAGGTGATGACACACCCTAATGGGAGCGACCCACTTAGCCTTGCTGCATCTCCTCTGATTTTAGTCATTCCCGGTTGGTGAGGCTTGAGGCTATGCTTACCTTTTGAATAGCAATCCCGCTTGGAATGCTAATACTGCCTTCCAAACAGTAATGCAGCGTCAGCATTCATCCATACAAGTTGTCTAGGATAAGGACAAGCTAAAGGCACTACTTCTACTATATTCATTTTAGAAACACCCTCGGGACTAGTAGCAAGCAGCCCTTGCACTTCAATGCTCCATCTTCAATTCCATATTCTTCAAGACGTCTTCAGTTCGAAACGCTTGAGTTGGATAAAAGTAGTTTTCGGATAACATATCCGATCCAGGTCTCTTCGAAACAACTTTCGATAATTCTGATAAACTCAATCCCGTTTCTTTAGGAAATAAACTAGACAAAGAGAAGAGCGGAGTTCATCTCCTAACCGTTTATGGACGGATTTCTTCATCATTTGTCCTAGAAGAACGAAATGAGTTTATACATATAGCATAGCACCACCTACGGTAACCATATCATATAATTTCCATGTTTCTCCTAGATATTTCTAAAGTTACGTTTTGGTTTAGATTTGATAGTCGGTTATTTAACTATTAAATAAACAACCATTCAAAACAAAGATTACATTTCCCATAGAAATCATTAAGCCTCATTTTAGTTATATTTTCACCATTCTAAAATCACATTTCAAATGCTTGGAAATCACTTCCATGTACTTACCACAACAGGATATTCACAAACTGTTATGTTTTCCATACTTAGAAAATATAACCATATACTTATCTCACCGGTATAAGTACATTTAACCATTTCACTTTCAAACTTGGAAGGTATATTCACCAACACTTAAAAGGATTTTTTAATCTGAAATCATATTTTAAATGATCAAACCCAAATGTCACTTAACGGAGAAACCCAAAATACCAATCCCTTTACAAAACTTCCTTAATAAATTCCAAAATTCCATTTATAAACTTCACCTTCTTCGATCTTTTAAACTCATTTAAAAATTACTTTATAATTATCCAAAGAAATTTATAAAATTCTTCCCATATTTAATCCAACTCCTTAATAGACTCTTTGAGTCAACACGTACTCTTGATAAACCATAAGTCATTTAAAATAGTTTTAAGTAAAAAATTACTATTTAAACATCCCTATATTTCACTAGAATCAAAACTAATTTAAAGTAATAACTTTAGAATCTATTTAATAATATATTATATTAATTTCAAACACTATTATTGTATTAATAGATTAATTTCAAAAATAATATCAATATAAATATTTATAAATGTTTAAACCATTATTAAAACAATAATTAATTAACACTAAACTAATATTAATATAAAAATTAATTATTCTTTAAATTAATTAAATATTAAAATATTGATAATCATTTTAAATAAGTAATTAAATTAAAATATAAATCACTTTTAAAATAAAAACTAAATAACTTTAATTAATAATTTACAGTCATTAAGGAATGACGTCTAAGAAACATATTTATAAAATAACTAACTTTTAGTTTATTAAAACAATTATAAGTTATTTTTAAATTATTATTATTAATAAGCTATTACCTTTTAAAATATTATTACAAAATAAAAATTACCTTTAAATCCTATAACAATAATTATTCTTAAATTAACTTTCCAAATGATCATTGGTTTTCGAATTTGAAGGAGGCTTAACGATCGCCATGGTACTTAACAAGCTATCATCTTATTCAATTAGCTTTTCACATTTACAACGGAATCAACGACAACATAAATAAATTCAACACTTAACCATCATTAGTTGATATATCACTAATTCAAGTGGAATATCCATTAATGACATATAATCAAATGTCTAAACCGATAAAATAGCAAGACATGGATTAATTTTGCTAATCAATTGCCAAATTAACTTAATTAGTGGAATGGTGTTTTATTCCACTAATAGGGGTTTCAATTACATATTCAATCCAATTTAACTCAATAATAATTTATTTGACCAAATAAACATCAATATTTAAGGCATGTTAATTTAAATAACGTGATCTAGAACCTGTCCGTTTCCATATATTAATTTTTTTTACAAGTCCAAAGCTACCAATAGGCTATACTAAAATGTTGTACTCATTCATACGAGTACAATGCAAAAATTCACACGTCGATTGAATTTAAAATGAGTTGTATATCACGTTTTTAAAACTTAATATCTTTATTAAACAAATAAATATCTCAACAAAATGAAAAAAGGCCCAGCCCAAGCTTGCAAACCCAAATCCAACTGAAGTTCTTCTTCCCAAACCATTGGAACAGGATTTCTAGGAACGAATTCAAAAATGTGAATAAACTCGTGCACACATGCACGTGCATGGCGACTTGCTTCGTCATCTCACGAACGAGCTTAACCCACATGACCGCCTTCACCCCTCACCACGATGCCACCATCCCCATGAACTCTGACCATTTTTTCCAAATTCCGAGCTTGTAACCAACTAAAACGCGATGCCTAGAATTGCAAAATCGCCTATCAACGGCATGCTTCTCCACGTCGACCCTCCACTCCACTTCCATTAGGACCGAATCACTAATTCTTAACCCCAAGCCAAAACTGGATAAGCTCGATCGCGCCCTTACCTCACAGATCACCAGAAACCGAGCACCCTATAAATATGGTCGAAAAACCCCTAATTTGAGCCACCCATGACAAATCAAAACACAAATAAAAAATGGGCCACAGTCACAACCTCCGCCTCGATCCTACGCTCCTTCCTGACATCTTGGCTCCTCGACCATCGGTTTGCCAAAAGTTATTTTTCGAATGATTTTCGATCATCTCTTCCTCCTCCACCAACCAAGTCGCTAAAAATCACACGAACGCCTCTACAATTCCCTAATCGTCGCTACGAAACCATCCATGCCCTCTGTTCGCCAATCCATGATCGTCGAAAACGGTCATTTTTTTAACCACTTACTATTATTTGTTGATATCTCTCGCACCACTCTATGGAAATCCATGAAACTATTTTTAAAGTAAATTAGATTCAATGATGATCAACTTTCATTTTGGTGGCGAAGGCTAATTGTTAATAGATGGTGAGTTATTGATTTTTGAAACAAGTTGAACTTATGTTTTTCTTTTGGAAAGCTTACTGTAAATAAAAAAAGAGGAGTCAAAAATTTGAAAACTCAAAGAGAAGAATAACAAGATCAGATCTAAATCCAAAGTATTTATAGCCAAAATCAAGGGGACAAAAAGAAAAGAAAATGACAGTAGATAAGAAAGAAGACATGAGATGTTGGGTAAAAAGAATATCAATGAAACATATTTACGGCTGCACTGTGTACATCTCTTGTACAATGTATAAAGATTATGATACCCAGCTACCCCACATTGCGTCCACGTCTGAGCTTCAAACGACAAAAAATAATATACGGTTGTATATAGCAACGTTACACTATCACAAAACAAAAATATAATAGACAAGTTATTAAATTATTTGAACTTTTAAAAGTACTGACGTTTGCCACAAAAAGCGTCAAACAAAAGTTCAAATATTTTCCAAATTAAAAATTATGGAAAAATTATAAAAATTAATTAAAAAATACGTCATTACAAATCAAATCTAAATTTGAAATGGAGATTTTATCATAGTTTAAATTCAAGTCCGAATATTTAAATAAATTAAATATCCAAATTCGAAGATCCAAAAATACGGGTCATTATAGTTCATTAATCCATATCTTACTTGTAACAACCCGCATATTTGTCGATTTTAATATTTTAATATTTTATTTAAATATTTTATCGGTACTCGAAATTTAGTCCGAAAAGCTACTTTTTGCATACGGTCGAATTAGGACTCGAGACCACTCCCATTGAGTTTAAAATGCCGTTTGCGACCTTTTTGAGTATAAGCTTCGATATGTTTGGAGAAAGTTGATTTTTTGCTACTTTTCACTTTGGGTTTGAGTTTGGGTTTAGCCATTAGCCAACTTATACTTAAAAACTGAACCCCTCCTCCCCATTCTCCCTCACTTATTTCTCTTTTCAGTTTTTATAGCATTAATGGTGGGAGAGATTGGAAATTAAAACTCCAAAACCCTAGTTCCTTTTTGCAACTTCAAATTCCTAGCTCCAAACTCAAAAAGAACCTATTGGTAAGCTTCTCTCCTTCTTCTCCAACTTATTCTCTTACCAATTTCAGAAATTCCTAAACCTAATTTTGGGAATGTTCTTGTTTTGAGCTTAGATTCAAGCTCATTTGGGTTGTGTTGAAGAGAGGTTGATTCTCCATTTACTTTCAAGCTTCTTCTTGTTCGATTTTGTAAAAAGACGAGATTTTTATCTCACATCTTTGTCTATAATTATCTTCGATTGTTAGGTATGAATTCCTAATGCTTATTCGTGTGCAATTGATTTTGGTTTGGATCGATTTCGTGTATATTCCAATTTTTGGTGATTTGGTCCAATTTATGAAAATCCTATTATGGATATTTGGACATGGATAGTTGAGGCGTATCGAAGAGCCATTTAGGCTGGGTTGTCGTTCGACGTAATTCCTTAGTCATCGCCATTTGCTCGTTCGATCGATTTCGATATTCGTTTGGCCATTTTTGGCCTAGGTTCAGGGAATGCCCTGAACCCTTCATTCAGACATCTGAAACATGATATTCAGATGCCTGAATATTGTTTGGGAAGTTTTCTATTCCCAGATTCAGACGTCTGAATATATGGTTTCAGACGTCTGAATTGGCTTATTTTCAAACAGAAAGAAAATAGGCTAAAATATGCCTATTTTAGACGTCTGAAACATTTGGTTCAGACGTCTGAATCGTGTTCTGGAAATTTTTATATTTCCAGATTCAGACGTCTGAAGCACTTGTTTCAGACGTCTGAAACTGTTGTGATTTTGCCTTCTTGCCTTTTTTGTTTGAGAATTCCAATTTAAATCGATTCGTGATAATCCTATTTGTTGTTATCATTTATTATGACTTTGATGACTCTTTTTAGGGATTTTTGAATATCCATTTCGATGGATTCTTTATCGGTTTCTTTGGATTTTATTCACGTCTTCGAATGTGAATTTTAGTGATTGATTGTCCTTACAATCTTCTTTGTGATTTGTCACTTTAAAAATATAAAGGTTTTCTATACTAGTAGTAAATATCAATTTCAATACTATTTTAATACCAAATTCGTTTATAAAACCGTTTTCCAATCTATTAGTATATACAAACCTTTACCTCACTCGTATGAGAAATCTAATTAAACGACTTAGTAAAACGAGTGGTATGAAACGCTTGCGTTTACTTTGTTGGTTAATTCTTGGACTTGTTCGATTGAAACTCTTGTGACAATTTTCTAGTGGAGATCTACAATTTGTTCGTAAATATTTAAGTTAAGCAAGTGGTTATGGGACATGAAGCTAAACTCATATATTTACTAGCTTAGTGTAATTGACACTTCTCGTTGATCATGACGATCATCTTTGTGATTTAGACTAGCAATGTGCGATGTCTCTTTGTCTGCGAGGGAGACTAAACCCCATTTTGTGGAGTTTCGACTCAATTTGGTGGGGTAGCAACCCATGGTCTTCGGGCCGTTTGTGGAGCTTCGGCTCAATTTGTGATGGTTAGCAACCATGGAATTAGCGTTCCGTTTGTGATACACGTGTTGGTGGGCTTTATGCTCCCGTTTGTGATAGGCCTCCCCCCCTTTGTGATTTCTGGATTTCTTGAGATGATTTCTAGAATTTGTGTTTCACCAATTTTCGTGATTTCCATTGATAAGTTTTATCAATATTTGTGCATTGGTGAATTTGTGCGTCATTGACTTTTGTGATATCTGGATTTCGTGTATTGAATTCTGGAATTTGTGTGTCATTGACTTTTGTGATTGACAATGATATTATCGTCAATATTTGTGGTTTGATGAACGAAATAAGGAGTATGGCATTTCTTTGATTCTTGTGTAGATTTGGTGATATTGATTAATCTCTCGTTGATTTTCAATTACTTTTATATATCACAGCTTGGGATTGTGATTATTATGTGTTTAGTCATATCTCTTATTCTATATCGTTTCATCTGATATCTATAGTTAGACTGATCCGTTTATTATTTTCTTATTAAATAATACTTGGGTCAGACCGAGATGTTACAGGTACTTCTGCTTGACTTCTCTCTTGGGATTGATTTCTCTGACTTTTGGTTAACTACTTAGATTAGTAGTTTTTGTTGTATACATTTGAGATATAGACTCCATTATGTATACTTATTCTTTTGTGTAGTTCATGTAACCATTCTTTTGTGATATTGTGGATCTTTCTGACCACTACTCTGATGTACACTTTTATGTGTAATATTCATATCTTATTCCGCCTTTGTGATATGAATTGTCTGTGACTGATTTATGTTATGTTTGTTTCTATATTTGTTTCCGAAGATATTATAGCCACTGTGTAGTAGCTTTGAGTTTGTGTCGGCATGTCGGATTTCCACTTGAAAAGATTTGCATGTTATACTATCTGACATATCGATGCTCGCACAAAGCAATTATACGGATGGTCGCTCCTCAACAGCCTTATTCTCCGTGCTAGTTGACAGCATTCACCGTAATGTTCTTGGCTAGCGTGGGTATAGAGGTAGGACGTCACAGCTTGGTATCAGAGCCAAACTTCGAAACAATATGGAATAATATAACAAGGATCATCGTCCTAAGTCCATCTTAGGAGTCGTGCTTTAGGATTTAATTCGAGTCTTCGTACCGATTCATCCTATTTTCCTTATGATTCCTTATTTATCTATCAAGATTGCTTGATATTCAATTTGGTGAATAACCTTTTTCTTCTTCTTCTTTCTTTCTAAAGGGAGAAAAATGTCTAGACCAGGCCGCCCCAGAGCCGTACCGTCTAGCACTCCACCCCAAGATGGAGTTTTTATGACTGCTCAACAGCTTCTTGATTTAGTGACGAATGCTCAAGCAGCTGGAGCTAACCCGGAACCTACTCACCCAAAGTCGGGATTTGCACGCTTGTGTAGCAATTACACTAATTTGGGTGGGGAGCCATTCAAAGGTTCCGAAACTGTTATTGAAGTACAGGCTTGGCTAAGGTCATGCGATCGAATCTTTTCTCGCATGAATCTTATTAACCTTCACCGAGTTCAGGTGGCCTCTAGTATGCTCCGAGAAAGAGCATTGGACCGGTACGAGCTTCTTATTTCTGAGATTAATGAAGCGGATCTCACCTGGGAGCAATTCCGAGAATGCTTCGAGTTGAAATTTGTACCGGAAGCTGAGAAAGTGACATTGGCTCGACGATTTATAGACCTTGTTCAAGGTGAGTCCTCCGTGACTGATTACGTCGCCTCCTTCGAGTCGCTTTCTAAATACGGGGTTGAATACATCAACACCCCTTTAAAGAAGAACCAGAGGTTCGTCTATGGCTTAAACAAAAATCTGAAGAAACCATTACTTCTAAAATTAGAAGTTTCTTTCGACCAACTCGTTGATATCGCTCTTCGTCTTGAAGAGGCGGATAGGGAGAATGATGTTGAAGTGGTGGGTTCTAAACCAAGCTTCAACAACAACAAGAAGAGGCCAAAAAAATTCAAAGGCCCATATCCTAATAAGAAAGGGAAGCAAGCAACCTCCGTGACAAAGACTTCTTCCTTTGGTCGTGGGGAATGCTATAACTGTGGTTTGAAGGACCATTATGCGAACAAGTGCCCAAGGTCTCTCTCTTGTCGCTACTGCAAAGTTCCCGGTCATGTTATATCTTCATGCCCCAAGCTTCAGGGCAAGAAGGAGGGAAAACTTAATGTTGCTCAAGCCCCTGGCAACACATCTCGTGGCCAAGGTATTTCTCATTCTATTCTGGATGGAATTATTTTATTTCGTGATCATCCTATTCGAGTTCTTTTTGATACGGGTGCGTCCCATTCTTTTATATCAAAAGAACTTGTTGATACTTTTTCTTTGGATGTTTTGTGTTTAATGACTTCTTTGAGAATTGCGAATCCGGTTGGTGGATCCGCAACAATCAGTTTATTGTGTAAAGATGTCGAGATTATTTTGTGTGATTTTCCTTTCCTAGCCAATTTGCATGTCATGCGTTATTTAGGCTTTGGAATGATTTTGGGAATGGATTGGCTTAACCGTTATGAAGCTCATATCCTATGTCCTGAGCGGACTATTCATCTTCGACATCCTCAATCTGTTAATCAGGTTTCTGTTATTCTTAAAGATTTGGATTCTGCTTTGGTTGCATCTTTATATTCTTTAAACCCTCGTGATGACGATGATGATGATGAGGGTGATATTATTTCTCTTATTCACGTCGTTTGTGAATTTTCCGACATATTCGAGCCCGTTTTAGGATTACCACCTAAGCGAGCAATTGAGTTCAGAATTAATCTCATTCCTGGAGCTCAACCTATCACTCGCCCTCCTTATCGTATGTCCAATAAAGAAAATGAGGAGATGCGTAAACAATTATCCGAATTGGAGATGAAGCAATTTATTCGCTCTAGTTCCTCGCCTTGGGGAGCTTCGACTATTTTTGTGAAGAAATCCGATGGTACACTTAGGCTTTGCATTGACTATCGCAAGCTTAATGATCTTACTATCAAAAATAAATATCCTTTACCTCGGATTGATGACCTATTTGATCAACTTAGTGGTGCTAGAGTCTTTTCGCAATTAGACTTAGCTACTGGATTTCATCAGCTTCGTATTGCAGAGGATAACATTCCTTTGACATCGTTCCGTACTCGTTATGGATCTTATGAATGGCTTGTTATGCCATTTGGTTTAACGAATGCTCCGACTTATTTCGTTGACCTTATGAATAGAGTTTTCAAAGACTTCCTCGATCGATTTGTTCTCATCTTTATTGATGATATTCTTGTGTATTCAAAAACCAAGGAGGAGCATGAAAAACATCTTCGGATTGTGTTGGAAACTCTTAGGAGTAATCAATTAAAGGAAAAGTTTTCTAAATGCCACTTTTGGCAATCTCGTGTGAAGTTTCTCGGTCATATTATTTCCGAATCTGGAGTTTCCGTGGATCCTTCAAAGATTGAAGCGATTCAAGATTGGAAGAGACTGGAGAGTGTGACAGAGATTCGCAGTTTTCTCGGATTGGCGGGCTATTACCGTCGTTTTATCAAAGACTTTTCTAAGATTGCCGTACCTCTCACTAACTTGACGAAGAAAGGTGTTAAATACATTTGGTCGGACAAATGTGAAGCTTCTTTTCAGAGATTAAAAGAGCTTCTTTCTGATGCTCCTATTCTTGTTATCCCCGAGGGGAATCAGGATTTCATTGTTTATACCGATGCTAGTTGCGTTGGTTTGGGTGCCGTTCTTATGCAAAGAGAACGTGTTATTGCTTATGCTTCTAGGCAATTGAAGCCTGCCGAGACTAGATATGCCACTCATGATTTAGAGCTCGCGGCTATTGTTTTCGCCCTTCGTATTTGGCGTCATTATCTATTAGGAGAGAAATTTGTTCTTTATACCGATCATAAGTCTTTGAAATATTTATTTTCTCAAAAGGAACTTAATTTGCATCAACAACGTTGGCTCGAGTTCCTTGCTCCTTATGATCTTGATATTCTTTATACTTCCGGAAAGGGTAATCGTGTCGCCGATGCTCTTAGCCGAAAACAACAAGCTGTTGTTTCTATGATGATATCCGAATGGAACGATCTTGAGATCTTATCCACTTGTGAGATTCGAGACCGCGTATCCGATTATGTTCATCACTTGTTTTATGTAGCCTTGAGGCTCATCCTTCTCTTCTAGACCGCATTCTTGAAGCTCAAAGGCTAGATCCCGAATTGGCTCTTCTTGGCCAAAATATTAAGGATAAAATTGATATTGAAGGTTTGAAAGACTTTGATATCGATTCTCGTGGCGGCATTCGGAGATTTGGTAGACTTGTCGTGCCAAATATTAGTGATCTTCGTAAAGATATTTTAGAAGATTCACATCGTTTTAAATTCACCATTCATCCCGGTAGTAGTAAAATGTACGCGGATATGAAGCGACTATATTATTGGGAGGGAATGAAATTCGATATTGCTAACTTTGTTAAGTGTTGCATGACTTGCCAACTCGTTAAGGCCGAACATCAAAGGCCCGATGGGTTATTGCAACCTTTAGAAATTCCAATTTGGAAGTGGGACCAAATTTCCATGGATTTTATAGATGGCCTTCCCCGTTCTCGTTCGGGTCACGATAGCTTATGGGTGATCGTTGATAGACTTACTAAATCCGCCCATTTTATTCCCGTTCGGTCTAACCGAACCGTTCCTCTTTTGGCTAAACTCTTTTTCAAAGAGATTGTCAAATTACATGGAGTTCCTACTTCTATAGTTAGTGATCGTGATCCATTGTTTACTAGTGGATTTTGGAAGAGTCTTCAAAAAGCTTTGGGAACGAAGCTCAATTTTAGCACCGCTTATCATCCTTAGTCCGATGGACAAACCAAGCGTGTGAATCAAACTCTTGAAGATCTTCTTCGTGCTTGTGTTCTGGATTTTGGTGGAAGTTCATATTTCACTTGTTGAATTTTCCTATAATAATAGCTTCCAATCTAGTATTGGTATGGCACCTTTCGAGGCACTCTATGGAAGGCCATGCCGATCTCCTTCTTGTTGGCTTGAGGCCGATGAGAAGCTGGTTTTAGGTCCAGATTTTATTTGCAATTCCACAGAAAAGATTGATCTTATTCGTCATAGGATGAAAGAAGCCCAGAGTAGACAAAAATCCTATGCCGATAACCGGAGAAGGAAGTTAGAATTTTCTGTGGGAGATCTTGTATTCATTCGTGTATCACCTATGAAAGGTGTTGTACATTTCAGTCGACCGGGAAAATTGGCGCCTCGATATATTGGGCCATTTCCTATCACTGAACGTATTGGTTCCATGGCTTATCGCCTTTTATTACCGGCTCAATTTTCTGCTGTTCATGACGTGTTTCACGTTTCTCAATTACGGAAGTGCCTTCGAGATTCCGATTCTGTTCTTGAGCCCGATGTTGTGGAAGAGATTGAAGTTTCGCCTAATTTAACTTATGAGCAACATCCCATTCGTATCATTGCTTCGGAGGTCAAACGACTTCGAAATAAAGATGTTCCGCTTGTTAAAGTTCAATGGTCTTCAAATCCTAAGGATTGTTCTTGGGAATCTAGAGAGTACATCGAGCGAACACATCCGGACTTACTTTCTCGTGCTCTTTGAGGTGAACCTTTTATTTCAAATTTCTTTTGTGTTGAATATGCTTTTATGGTTGTTACTATATATCTTCTTCTTAAATATTGCGAGGACGCAATTTCTTTAAGGAGGGGAGTCTGTAACAACCCGCATATTTGTCGATTTTTATATTTTAATATTTTATTTAAATATTTTATCGGTACTCGAAATTTAGTCCGAAAAGCTACTTTTTGCATACGGTCGAATTAGGACTCGGGACCACTCCCATTGAGTTTAAAATACCGTTTGCGACCTTTTTGAGTATAAGCTTCGATATGTTTGGAGAAAGCTGATTTTTTTCTACTTTTCACTTTGGGTTTGAGTTTGGGTTTAGCCATTAGCCAACTTATACTTAAAAACTGAACCCCTCCTCCCCATTCTCCCTCACTTCTTACACTTTTCAGTTTTATAGCATTAATGGTGGGAGAGATTGGAAATTAAAACTCCAAAACCCTAGTTCCTTTTTGCAACTTCAAATTCCTAGCTCCAAACTCAAGAAGAACCCATTGGTAAGCTTCTCTCCTTCTTCTCCAACTTATTCTCTTACCAATTTCAGAAATTCCTAAACCTAATTTTGGGAATGTTCTTGTTTTGAGCTTAGATTCAAGCTCATTTGGGTTGTGTTGAAGAGAGGTTGATTCTCCATTTGCTTTCAAGCTTCTTCTTGTTTGATTTTGTAAAAAGGTGAGATTTTTATCTCACATCTTTGTCTATAATTATCTTCGATTGTTAGGTATGAATTCCTAACGCTTATTCGTGTGCAATTGATTTTGGTTTGGATCGATTTCGTGTATATTCCATTTTTTGGTGATTTGGTCTAATTTATGAAAATCCTATTATGGATATTTGGACATGGATAGTTGAGGCGTATCGAAGAGCCGTTTAGGCTGGGTTGTCGTTCGACGTAATTCCTTAGTCATCGCCATTTGCTCGTTCGATCGATTTCGATATTCGTTTGGCCATTTTTGGCCTAGGTTCAGGGAATGCCCTGAACCCTTCATTCAGACGTCTGAAACGTGATATTCAGACGTCTGAATATTGTCTGGGAAGTTTTCTATTCCCAGATTCAGACGTCTGAATATATGGTTTCAGACGTCTGAATTGGCTTATTTTCAAACAGAAAGAAAATAGGCTAAAATATGCCTATTTCAGACGTCTGAAACATTTGGTTCAGACGTCTGAATCGTGTTTTGGAAATTTTTATATTTCCAGATTCAGACGTCTGAACCACTTGTTTCAGACGTCTGAAACTGTTGTGATTTTGCCTTCTTGCCTTTTTTGTTTGAGAATTCCAATTTAAATCGATTCGTGATAATCCTATTTGTTGTTATCATTTATTATGACTTTGATGACTCTTTTTAGGGATTTTTGAATATCCATTTCGATGGATTCTTTATCGGTTTCTTTGGATTTTATTCACATCTTCGAATGTGAATTTTAGTGATTGATTGTCCTTACAATCTTCTTTGTGATTTGTCACTTTAAAAATATAAAGGTTTTCTATACTAGTAGTAAATATCAATTTCAATACTATTTTAATACCAAATTCGTTTATAAAACCGTTTTCCAATCTATTAGTATATACAAACCTTTACCTCACTCGTATGAGAAATCTAATTAAACAACTTAGTAAAACGAGTGGTATGAAACGCTTGCGTTTACTTTGTTGGTTAATTCTTGGACTTGTTCGATTGAAACTCTTGTGACAATTTTCTAGTGGAGATCTACAATTTGTTTGTAAATATTTAAGTTAAGCAAGTGGTTATGGGACATGAAGCTAAACTCATATATTTACTAGCTTAGTGTAATTGACACTTCTCGTTGATCATGATGATCATCTTTATGATTTAGACTAGCAATGTGCGATGTCTCTTTGTCTGCGAGGGAGACTAAACCCCGTTTTGTGGAGTTTCGACTCAATTTGGTGGGGTAGCAACCCATGGTCTTCGGGCCGTTTGTGGAGCTTCGGCTCAATTTGTGATGGTTAGCAACCATGGAATTAGCGTTCCGTTTGTGATACACGTGTTGGTGGGCTTTATGCTCCCGTTTGTGATAGGCCTCCCCCTTTGTGATTTCTGGATTTCTTGAGATGATTTCTAGAATTTGTGTTTCACCAATTTTCGTGATTTCCATTGATAAGTTTTATCAATATTTGTGCATTGGTGAATTTGTGCGTCATTGACTTTTGTGATATCTGGATTTCGTGTATTGAATTCTGGAATTTGTGTGTCATTGACTTTTGTGATGGACATTGATATTATCGTCAATATTTGTGGTTTGATGAACGAAATAAGGAGTATGGCATTTCTTTGATTCTTGTGTAGATTTGGTGATATTGATTAATCTCTCGTTGATTTTCAATTACTTTTATATATCACAGCTTGGGATTGTGATTATTATGTGTTTAGTCATATCTCTTATTCTATATCGTTTCATCTGATATCTATAGTTAGACTGATCCGTTTATTATTTTCTTATTAAATAATACTCGGGTCAGACCAAGATGTTACAGGTACTTCTGCTTGACTTCTCTCTTGGGATTGATTTCTCTGACTTTTGGCTAACTACTTAGATTAGTAGTTTTTGTTGTATACATTTGAGATATAGACTCCATTATGTATACTTATTCTTTTGTGTAGTTCATGTAACTATTCTTTTGTGATATTGTGGATCTTTCTGACCACTACTCTGATGTACACTTTTATATGTAATATTCATATCTTATTCCGCCTTTGTGATATGTATTGTCTGTGACTGATTTATGTTATGTTTGTTTCTATATTTGTTTCCGAAGATATTATAGCCACTGTGTAGTAGCTTTGAGTTTGTGTCGGCATGTCGGATTTCCACTTGAAAAGATTTGCATGTTATACTATCTGACATATCGATGCTCGCACAAAGCAATTACACGGATGGTCGCTCCTCAACAGCCTTATTCTCCGTGCTAGTTGACAGCATTAACCGTAATGTTCTTGGCTAGCGTGGGTATAGAGGTGGGGCGTCACATTACTCATATGAGGTCAGTTTCAGACACAGTAAGTCGCTATGGACTCAAATTGTAATGATCCGCCAATCTATACTGTTCAAGCTAACGATAAATCACACTTGTCCAACCCAAATCGAATGGAAATACATATAGTTATAGGAAAGAAGAAGAGAGAGAAGAAGAAGAGAGAATAAATTAAAAACAACACAAAATCTCACAATCGTAACAGAATAACATATAATATAATACCAATGATTTTTACAAAGAGAAACTATTATATACAAACATTTATCATAGTACAATAACAATTCAAAATCATCAGCCTGGACAGTTATAACAATCCATCCTCACAATTGCTGATGATTTCAACAACAAAGCAGTAGAAATAAACATATATGTGAATACGATTTCAAGACCTCCAACCTGTCTCCTGAACTCCAATGCATCCAAAGCAATCTATAAACAGGCTCGATCTGACCCGAGCATTATAATAAAATAACACGCGAGTCAGTTTGGAAAACCAACGTGAGTAAACATTCCCAATTGAATTTTAAAGTTATAGAAAAACTTTTGAAAATCAAAAATATCTCATAAGATCACGCCGCACATTAACACGAATGGATTTTTACCTTGCGACAACCAAAATAACTTCTACAGAAAATCCATTTATATTATAATAATATCTAGGGTCACAGTAAAATATGAATATAGCTGAAATGCTTGCATCTCACATTTCAGCATAGTTGGGCATAACTAAGTCCGTAAAGCTTGTATTGGAGAATGTATTCCATCTATGACAAGGTAAGGAACTACCTTTTGAAGGCACATCTCTAGATAAAATGCACTGGAGTCTGATAAGACATCTTGTACCCTTACCATACATGACTGGCCTACCACTTAAGTAGTAGTTCCGAATATGATCACTTTGCTTTGAGCCTCGAAGCATAAAAGAATAGACAGTAACCGATCTAGATTTGGAATGACCTTACCCTGATGGGAGCGACCCACTTGGCCCTGCTGCATGCTCGAGTTTTGTCGTTTCCCAGTTGATGAGGCACGAGACTGTGGTTTATCTTTATACAACACTTCCCACTTGGAATGCTAACACTGCCCTCAAGGCAACAATACAATATCAACATTCATCCATACAAGTTCGTTCTGTGACTGAACGAAACATTTGAGAGCTCCATCTTTAAGTTCCATCATTTTCAAGATGTCTTCACTTCAAAACGCATTCGTTGCATCGAAGTGGTTTTCGGATAACATACCCGATCCAAGTCTCTTCAAAACAACATTCAATAATTCCGGGTAAACTCAATCCAGTTCTTCAAGAAATAACATTCAAAGATAAGATCGAAGATCACATCCTAACAGTTCATGGACGAATTTCCTTATCATTGTCCGGGGAAAATGAACAAGATTTATATGCATAGTACAAAAACATCGGAGACGGCTATGTCATAAAACTGACGTATTTTTCCTAGATATTTCCAAAGTAACGTTTTGGGTCTAACTCCGATAGTCGGTTATTTAGATATCAAATAACAAACACTTAATCAGGGATTTAATTCTATAGGAAAGAGCAAAGACATTGGTTAAGGAACAAGCAACACTAAGCCTCCATTAATTAATATTTTAGTAATTAAATTTACCTTGTAATACTTGGAACAAAAATTCTTTTTACAAAACAACCTCATCTGTTTATAAAACTCCATTTATAAATCTCGAAAATAATTATAAACAAATTATACTCTTTTCCTTTAAAAACTACTATATACTAATAACATTATAAATAAATATTAAATTTAAAACATTTTAAAATAATAATTAATAAATTCCACACATTCATAAATAAATAATGATGACTTATCTTTAACATTTTTATAAATACTAATAATTAGTTTGCAAAACTTTACTAATAAATAGTTATAATTTATTTCAAACCATATTAATAATTTAAATAATAAACTTTCAAATAATAAAAATATTGACAAAACCCCTTTAAATATTAATATAAATAATCAGTTTTTAATACATAATTGTATTCCCTTGATAAAATCCATACTTACCTTTCCCCATAATCGTTTCTATATTTATAGGCTATATTTAAAAATCTCTTCTATTTTATGAAACTTCCTTTCATAAATCCATATTTTTATGAAACCCAATTATAACTCCATTCCTTTATAAATTTCACTTATACAAAATGTCATGTTTAAAACATCAATCACCATTCATTTATAACGTTGCCCCCAGATGGATAAATTCCTTTTATAAATCCTTTTTGATTTATAAAATATCATTTAACAGTCCCAATTCACCCTCACTTCCAATTTTCAAAATAGAGTTAACTTTTTCTAAAACAAACTTTCATATCTTATAATAAATTCGCCATTTGATTTATTTCACCTATTTATTAAATAATAATAATTTCCTTTGATTTACAACACCATTTATAAATCCGTACTTTTATTAACAAAACATGATTTTACAAGTCTTTTCTTTCTTTGTAAAATATCATCTTTATAAATTATCATATTTATAAATTTGACCTTTGTAATAAATTATAATATACGTTCCTTTGTATACCATTTTATATAAAATAGTTGATAAATATTCATATCAAAATATTTTTATTTTCCTTTTTAGAACAATATCCATTTATTATAAAAGATTTACTTGTTTTTCCAAGATTTTAAAAAACTTTATTTACCGTTCAAAATCTCCATTTAAGATATTTTATAAAACTATAAATTTATAATCTTTAAAATCATACTTTTATTTTAGAAAAATTATTTAAATACATATAATTTTCGTAATCACTTAAAATTCCTTTTTATATCAAATCATTATTTTATAACAATTCAAATACAAAAATAAGGTCTAATGCTACTAAAGCACTAAAGAAAACAAATCATGCTCATGCTATCTAATATAACATCCAATCATATCATATATCATAGTATATATGAAAAATAAAAACAATAGTGTGAGGAATCCCGTTGATCCCTCCAATGTGTCCCCTTGTATCACATGCAATATATAATCATAAAAAATAAATCAACCACTTCAAGGCGGGATTCATATACAAGGGTCATCCGCTCTTATACGGGAACGTAATAGGGTCTCATCCGCTCCAATAGACGGGAATATATATCCAAATCAACAAAATAATTTAATATATTATCTAACAATCAATAACAATCAGGAATAATATTCAAACATCTAATAAATAATATTTATTGACTATATAAATTTTTGATTGACGAAAAGGTTTAATAGTCGCCAAACCTTCCGTTCTGAATTAAAATAGAATGGACGTTCAATTTTAACCTAAAATTCCAACTAAGTCTAAATTCATCCAATCTGCCTCTATAGTGCAGCTTTCATCAACACGATCGCAACGCAACTCATCGCACTCGATTTGGACTTCCTATGAGTTTAATATGAGTTAACAAACATTTAAATCAAATTAGCTATAATTAACTTAAATTAAATAAATTTAAACTATAAAATAATTACACTCACCCCTCCCTCTCGTTCCAAGCACCAACCATAATCCAACGTCATGACCCTCAATCGATCGTCGTTGCTTGCTACCATGACCCTTCGCCCGTGATCACGTCGCCACCTTCCACACCTCCCTTATGCCTCGTGTACCACCATGCATCGTCGCCAAATCCATAAAATCGAGCCCAGTTCGACCACGAACACCTCCCATTTTTTCCGTCTCATCTTCCCAATGATGATCTCGACCGTCAGATCACTTCTCCTCGCGAGGCGCACCTTAACATAGTAGGGGTTGTGGGCTAAAAATGCCTCTAGCAGCGATGATGGTTAGGAGCCGTTGGATAGAGGAGGATTTGAAATTATTCTCGGTGAACTTGTTTCTCTGACAAACGCAAATGATATATGGGAGAATAGATATGGGCACAATCATGTGTAGTCATTCTAAGGTATGGGCTAGTTATGGCCATTGAATTATATATAGATATGTATATATATATATATAATTATATTTTAAAATTATTCATTTTTAGACGCCCAAAAATTACGAACTCTAAACGAAACGCGTCGCTTGGTGTTCTATATGTTATACCCCTATTCCGAACACAATGGTACTAGTCTCGAGCCCTAATTCGATCATATACAGAAGATAGCTTTTCAAGCCCAATTATATTAAATTAAATTTCCCTTTATTAATTTCTATGCATTTTGAACTTGCATGATCAAATGATACGTCCAATCGCCATGAAATTTGATGGAATATTATAATTAACTATTATGGATCCGATGAAACTAGTTTCGTCGAAATCCAAGACAGTGCCCCAGAAGGCTATATTTACACGTTGATTAAAATGAATAATTTCCATAATTAGTTAAATCACTTTTTAAATCAAACTAAAAATATCTTCCTACTTATTTAAATAGAATTTAAATCAACTTTGAAATCGTTTTCATTCGTATTAAATTCAGGATTCAATTATTTAAGAATTCAAATATTGTACTTAACAATTAGTTTATCCAATAAATCACTATATTTGAAATTCAAGTTATTTAACTTATAAAAATAACTTTCAATATTTAAAATCAATTAAATATTTCGAATGACTAATGTTCTGGGTCGTTACATTCTTTCCATCATAAAAGAATTTCCACCCTGAAATTGCCAAGATAAGGAAAATGTCACAAACCCATTAACTTTTCACAAAAATTAAGTTAAAATGGATTATACAATTTCTAAGTCTTCTAAATCAATTCATAGTTACTAACTTCTACCATTCAAAGTTATAAAACTAAATCCAAAAATTTAGTTATCAAAAAATTTCCAAAATTTTTCTAACGCCTTAAATTTCTAGAAAATTTCGCCAACATCTCCTTTGCGCGGTTCGATCGTAGTAAATCACAATATCTATAGTCAAAATATACATCTCATCTTCGAGGATGGGGCATCTCATAAGAAAAAAGTGTAAAAGTACGATATGTAATATGAGATATGTGCCTTTTATTAACATTAACAAGCATATACAATCAATATAGCGCGAAAGCGAGCTTCAAATGTGAAGCATACGCTACTCGCACCTACTAATCACTCAACAAACAATGAGAACAAGTATGGAAGATAACACCAATATATAACATAACTACTAAAACATCCATATGCTAACGAATCATATGCAATAAAAGAAGTCATCAAACAAATGATATCCATTCAATTTATTCATAAACATTCCGATTTTCATTTTTCAATATCAACTTTTAATTTATACTTCTATTTACATCCAATTCATTTACACTCAATTTATTTACATTCAATTGCTTTTAATTCCATTAATTTTCATTCCACTTAAACTAATTTACTTACATTCAATTAATATTCTTCAATTTATTAACTTTCAATTTCATGTACTATTCACCATTCACTTTTATCTAATTCACGTTCATTCACATTTGTATTCATTCTTCACTTGCAACTTAAGTTGAATTTCGTTTTATAATTCAAGTTCATATTCACTCTACTAGTTCGTTTTATTAGTTCATTTCATTAATTCATTACAAATAAACTTCAATTTCAATTAATTTTGCTTCAGTTGAATTTCATTCCAAAATTCATTTTATTCAACTCCATTTATTTAACTTCGCTTAAGTCAAATCTAATTACCGATCTCCATTTATGATTTGCATTCTTTAACGTTCATATCCAACAAATTTGGAAATTTATTTTGACCTATCCCTTTCAAATTCATAAGCTGTAAACTTATTTCTTATCCATACCATCTTCAAAGTGCAAAAACATAAATCATATGTTTCTTAAAACATTAAGATAGAATATTCAGGATTTTAAACATCGGATTTATTTCAAATCATTTTGAAATCAACACACACACACATATACATACATATACGTATAACTCTTTTATATATCAAATTTCATTCTTGAAATCTATAAAAAAAATGTTTAACCAAAAAAAAACTTCAATGGTAGCAATTCATCACTTAGAAACAAGAAAATGAATGCTCAATGCGGCCATCATCACCAAAATTATTTTCCAACGATTGAAGTGAGTTCAGTGCTTTCTATTCTCTTTTAAATCCCTATCACAAAATATTTATAACCAATATTTCTTTTGATAATACTATTATTATTTTCCAAACCTTTGAAAAACAATTTTCAAACCACTAGAATCTAAATTCTCAAATTCCTTTTTTAAAACCATTTCGATTTAAAAAAAATCATATTTATAAATACATTTATGCAATTACATTCACAAATGTTAATTATTTTAATTATAATAAATTTTCTATAATTCACTCTTATAAATTCACTTCTTTATATAACTCAATTTGCAAATGTTTATCTTTCGTTAGATTATAACAATTACAACTTTTATTTGAATAACGAAGAACAAACAAACAAATGATAATAATCAAATATTACCACTCCCTTACAACCAAACACTATATATATAACTGTAATAATTTTGTAAAATTATTCTTTTATATATAAAACTTAATTAAAGTAAAATTATTTCATTTACCCACTTTTGAAACAATACTATGTCGTTTTGCCTTGTTTAAGCGTTTAGGAACCCCTATCGTTATCGTGGCATCCCACGTATCAACCAAAATTCATAAACCATTCAATAGATAAATTTACACGATATAAAACATTTTCATGATCACTAACAAATACATACTCATATATATACACTCACAAATCATCCTAGGGTCTCGCTTACTCTATCTGAAATGAGTAAATTCCCACCAAAGCGTAGGTGTTCTCTTAACCTAAGCTCTGATACCAAGTTGTAATGACCCACCAATACGTACAGTTCAAGCTGATAATAAACCACACATATCCAGCCCAAATCGAATGGAAGGACTGATGGTTATGGGAAAGAAGAAGAAAGAAGAAGAGACAGGAAAAGAAGAGAGAATAAATTAAAAATAATATAGAATCTCACAGTCGCAGCGGAACAATATATAATATAATACCAATGATCTTTACAAAGAGAAACCGTTATATACATATATTCATCAGAGTACAACAATAATTCACAATCATCAACCTAGACAGTTATCAAAACCTATCCTCACAATTCCTGATGATTTCAACAACAAAGTAGCAGAAATAAACATATACATGAATACGATTTCAAGACCTCCAACCCATCTCCTGAGCACTAATGCATCCAAAGCAATATATAAACATGCTCGGTCTGACCTGAGCATTGTAATAAAATAACACCCGAATTAGTCTAGAAAACTAGCATGAGAAAACACACCCAATTGGATTTTAAATTATAGAAAACCATTTGAAAATCAAAAGTATCTCGTAAGGCCGCACCGCACATAAACACCGATGGGTTTTTTACCTCGCGATAACCAAAACAATTTCTGTAGAAAATCCATTTATATTATAATAATGTCTAGGGTCAAAGTAAAATATGAATGTAGCTTAAATGCTTGCATCTCACATTTCAACATAGTTGGAGCCAATTAAGTCCATAAAGCTCGTATTGGAAAATGGATTCAATACTATGATTGTAACGATCTAGAATTTCAGCCATTTGAAATTCGTATATTTATTTGATTTTAAATATTCAAATGCCAATTTTATAAGCTGAATAACTTATATTTCGAATATAGTGATTTAATTGGATAATTAAATAATTAATTTAATATTTGAAATTACTGAAATAATTGAAATATGGATTTAATGTGAATAAAAATGATATGTAAAAATGAACTCTATTTGAATTGGAATTATGTTAAAGAACTTTTAAAATTGAATTAAAAGTTAAATAGTAGAAATGAAATATTTTAATATTTAAATTTACGTGTAAAATTAGCCATTTTGAAACGGTCTTTGATTTTGATGAAACTAGTTGCATTGGATCCGTAATGTTATATTATTGTAAGATTTTAAATTTCATGTTAATCGAATTTACAGTTTGTCCGAGGCAAGCTAAAACGCGCAGAATTCGTTTAAGTGATATTTTAAATTTAAATTGTTGATTCGAAACCCTATCTTCCAAATACGATCGAATTGGTTGTCGATATATATTCCATTGTGTTTGGAATAGGGGTAAAACGTTACAAACACTAGGTGGCACGCTTCGTTTCAAGTTTGAAAATTTTTCGGATGAATAGTGTCGTAAAATTCTCTATAAAAGGACCTACATTTTTCTATTTTCACTAAAAACCCTAATGGTTAGGGGTAGCTGCCACTCTTCGTTCAATGAATGAAATCTCAACTTCTTCTTCCTCGATTATCTCCTCATCCATTCACTTTCATGAAAAATTATCAACGTAAAGGGCGACGAGATCGATAAATCTAACAGTGGAGATTGATTAAAACAAAGCCATTGACGACAAATCATTTGCAAAGTTCACACGTCCGAGACACAACCGAGCTGCACGTGCTCATAGCTGAAGGTAGAGGCAAGGTGGGGGCTTCAACGTGATGGCGCCTGATCATCGTCAAATCAAGCGAGATGGTGGCGAAAATTCAAGCAAGATCGGCGTAATGGGTTGTTTCGGATAGGATTTTCACGAAGGGAGAAGAAGTAAAAGCAGCGGCCGTGATTTCATCAAGTTGGATCTAAGGCTGAGATTTTGCAAAGGTTTAAAAATTAAAAAAATTAAAAAAAGTTTTGTAAACTTATATATATTAAATTGTACAGACTTTAAAACGCTATAACTTCTTCATACGAGGTCCATTTTTGAAGAAACGAATTGCGTTGGGTTCATATCGATAAGAACTACGTTTTAGAGCTCGTTTAGAGTCCATTGGAGCTAGTGTAAATTTTGGGTAAAATTAAACGGCTGTTTAATTTTATTCGAAATAAATCACTGCAACTGCTAGTGGAACCAGTATGAGTACAACTCACTCTTTCTGACTCGCAGATATTTTTATATAAGTCAGAAATAAATATTATTTATGATGATTAATGATTGTTTGGATGATATATGATATATTGATTGTATGCACGTCTGCCTCGAAGCGGACATTGTGCACATATTCTAATATGTATATTTGTTGCAGGTGATAGGTTGGAGGAATCCAACTGGATTCCTTACCAGTATTGATTTATTTACATATATTGTTATATATTTTGTTATCATACGAGATATGACGTTTTGGATGTTGTGATTGATGTATTTTGTGCTGTTGCATCATTGGGCATATTTTTAGAATTTAAAATAGTTAAAGTGATGATTTCCAAATTTAAAAAGATTTTCAAAGTAATTTTGAAAATAGATATTTTATTGAATTTTGAATTGCTGAGTAAATGGATTTATTTTAAATAAATAAATGTTCTAATTTTTATGTTATAAAAATTATGTTATTTGCGAAATATAATCTGAATGTGATTTTCGAAAAATGAAATCGATTATTTCATAAAATAATTTAAATTGGGATTTTTGACTTATCATAAATGGTTTATATATAAGATTTATAAAATTGAATTTTTATAAATCGGAATAATGGGATTATAAAGGAGTTTTTGTAAATGTTTAAAATTATAAATGAATCTTATAAGTGAATAAGATTTATAGATTTATAAAATTTATAAAGTTATAAAGGAATGAATTTGTAAATAAATGATATAAGTGAATTAACTTATTATTTGGACTTTGGAATATGAGTGAGATTAATTGAAATGGCTAATAAAGGAGTTTTATAAATTGAAGTTTTTATAAATTATAAATATGATTTATAAGCATTGTCTTAAAAATCAAAAATCGATTGAATTTGATAAGTTAGTCATGATAGTTTGTTAAAGGGATTATATGCATGATTTTGGATCGTGGATAATCCTTTAATAAAAGTGCAACAGCAATAAATTTGATTGCGCATTAAATCCACGATTTTGGACAGTGGATTATCCTTAAGATAAATATGTAGAAATATTAAATTTGGTAAACTATTTGTATTCACGATTTTGGACAGTGAATAGTATATTAAATAAATGTTTTGGGAAGCGATATTTTAAATGGATTTAAATGGTTTAAAGATGTTTTAAAATGTGTTAAGTATCGAAACCATAGATTTCAACATTCATTGTTGAAATATACGTTTTCGGGAAATAAGGAAATGGTGGACTATAACACTGTTGTTATAGTAAATAATTTTCGAAAGGAGATGTTTTCTATAGTATATGGGATTCATATATCTATCTAATTTTTGAATCCATATACTACTGATTTTGGGTTGTCGTAACGATGTTTTACGCAACATTCGTTTTGACCCAAATAAATGTGTTTAAAGACAATGTTTTCCTTAAAGAATAAAATATATACTTAATCGTGATTTAAGTTTATGTAATATTTTCTAAATGTTGAAAATAAAGAGAATTGTGAATTACTTATTATTAAATAAGTTATGGAAATGTTTTCCAATATTGAAAAGTTGAAATGGTTTGAAATATATCTTTTTAAAGATAATTTAAAGGGAATATTTGGCAAAATAATTTAATTAATAAAAGATTAATTAAAAGGGCCTATGGTGCTAAATATTTGTTTGTTTGTTTTGATAGTTAAATAACCGACTATTAAATTTGACCATTTTAGTTCCTCGACTTGGTGTGGGAACTATTTAGTCATACACTTAGTACAAAGCCTTCTGTGTAGGCTTGATTATCTTTTGTGTTGAGGATGATGATTCATGTAGTGTGGAGTATTACTCTAATCTATCGAGCTTCCTTCTTGGCCCGAAGGATAGCAAGTTGAAAGTTAGAGACATGATAATTCTATGAGACTTAATTGCCATATGAGGTTGAGAAACGCTTTTGCGTTGTTGGTGCGAAGAGACCGGGATCATATTTATCTGAAAACCACTTCGGACCAATGTATATGCGATGATTGTGCAGGTTGCTTGTGATGATAATGATATTCCACATTTTCATAGTGGGGAACTGCTTGTTGATCATTTGGGGTTAAAATCCCAATATACATCCAATAGCATGGTCTCTTCATTATGAAATATCCAATGCGAGGACTATTCGCCGCAAATCCCTGGGATTTCCCAATAAGATGTTGTTGGAAAGTACCTTGAAAACTAGGGTAGCGCTTCGCGAAAACTAGGGTAGCCTACCTAGAATATGTATGGATGTTTGTCTGATGTGGACAACTTGTATGGATGTTTGTCTGACATTGCATTTCTATAGATTACGTACATTGGTTTTTACAAACGTACATCAGTGGTAGCGGAGAAGGCAGCTTCTCTTAGCTTAACACCCTCCTTGAGACGTATGAGCTTAAGAGTTGTATTTTTGTGGAGGACAATTAGTAGTCAAAGGAAATGGCCGTGTGGCATTCAAAGTGTTGTGATTGTGATTTGTGAAAGGTAAACGTTACCTTAGGCCTCATCAACCGAAAGTGACCATAATAGGGTTAGATGCGATAAGGCTAGGTAGGTCGCTCCTATTAGGGTATGATCATCCTCTTCTAGATATATCTTTACATGCTATGGCATTGTGTATTTGATTATTGCAGTTCGTGTGCTTCGAGGGCCCTCGGTAACGACCGAAAGATGACATATTCGATACCATCTAGTTATAGAGGTAGGCCGGTCTTGTATTGGTAGAGGGCAGATGTTCTATGCCTCGGGACATCCATCTAGAGATGTACCCATCTGGAAGGTAGTCCCTTCACCTGGTTATTTATATGGAAATTCAAACTCCACTATGTACCTGCCACTTTATTGTATTACCCATTTTGGGCTATATGCTGGAATTTAATCAGTGTAACAATTTTGGCTATAATTAATATTATTTGTATATACTAGACACTTGTATAATATCAGATGATTTGATATAAAATGTTTTAGTTATCGTAAGGTAAAAACATGTCCGTGTTTATGTGTGGGCGTGTCTTACGAGATACTTTTGTTTTGATAAAGAAATTTTTTGGTAATTTAATAAATTCAGTTGAGTGTGTTCTCACACTAGTTTACCAGACTGATCCGGGCATTCTTCCCTTTCAATGCTCGGGTCAGACCGAGTATATTTACAAGTTCAGATTTGATGCTTTTGGAGCTTCAACAGGCGAGCTGGAGATCTCTATTTTCATATACACGTATCTATTTTGATTATTGATTATCCGCTGCATTGCTTAGTTGTTGTATATTATCAACAATTGTGAGGAAATGTTATTTTAACTATTCAGGCTGATAACTATTGATTGATTGTTGAACTCTGATTGATGTATGTATATACAGTTTCTGTTTTGCAAAGATCATTGATATGATATTATATGTTTTCTGCCACGGTGTGAGATTTTGTATTGTTCTGTTTGGTTCTATCTTCTCTCTTTCTTCTCTTCTCTTCTTCTCTCTTCTTTTCTTTCTCTTGACTTTCCATCAGTCTGTGCTGTTTGGGTTGGACATGTGTGGATTATTGTCGATTCAATGAGCATGGATTTATGGGTCGTCACAGTTGGTATCAGAGCTTAGATTTTGTATATTCCTAAGCTTTGATGTATACTCAGTATAGATAGGGACAGTAGCACCCTAGATTGAGTTTGAGTGTATTATATATATGAGCGCGCTTTTGTTAGTGAATATAAATTTTTTTATATTGTGTTTGCTTATCCGTTGAGCTGTTTGTGAATTATGGTCGGTATGTGGGATGTTATGTTATCGATAGGGATTTCTAAACACTTAAACGACGCAGTCGACGTAGTATTATTTTGAAATGGGTAAATAAAATCATTTTACCTCGATTATATTTTATATATAAAAGAAACAATTTTTTGAATACATTAAAGTGTATATAAATTTATTGTTTGGTTGTTTGAAATATATATATATATATATATATATATATATATATATATATATATATAAAGCACGTGAATTATTTTTCCATAAATTATATATGTTTAACATGTTTAAGATGAATGATTTATTCAAATATTTAGTCATATTTTTGCGATTAAATCATATGTAGTTAGTTTAAATTTTTATTCAATGCTTCAACATCTAATTTTTTGTTAATTTGATTTTTTGTTTCTATCATTAATTAATAAAGATCGAATTTGTAAAAAAAGTTTATTTGTGAGATCTATTTTTTAAGTGATATTAGATTTTGTAATACTTGTAGATGTGAGTTTTGTCTTGGTAAAGAAATTTTATTTATTTGATTCTAATTTTAAGTGATAATGAGGTTTAGTCATATTTATAAAAGAGTATTTTGAATTGGTAAATGAAGTTTATTTATTGGATCCTATTTTTAGGTGATATTAAGATTTGATAATATACGTAGAAGGGCATTTTTGGTAGTTCACGCTTACACCAAAAAAGTGTGACACCAAAGGTATTACAACTATTATCAAAGATATATATATATATATATATATATATATATATATAAAAGTTAATAAAAGCTGGTTGAATAATCTAAATAAAAACAACAATTGTAAAAAAATAAATTATATAAGAAAATGAATTATATAGAATGGAATTACAGTTAATATTTACAAATGCGAAATAACCTTATATATAAAAAATGGAACAACCTGAGTATATTTATAAATATGACTTGTAAGTGAAAATGGATTTAACTAAGATTTGAAATTTTGAATCCCATTTATTTTGAAAGTTATTTCAAAATTAAAGAGATTATATTATTATAAATCTAAACAATGGAAATGAATTTGGATTGAATATTATATAAGTAAAGTAAAATAGCAAAATTATATAAGTAAGATTTATAAATGTGATTTATAAATAAAAGGAATTTTTAGAAGAATATAAAGCACCGAATTCACTATTGTTAATGGAAAATAATAAGGGTGATGACTGCAGCATTATTAATATCATTTTCGAGTTTCTATGTGATGGATTTTCTACAATTAGTAAATTGAAAAATTAAGTTTTGTTGTGATAGACAAATTTGAATTTAAAATCCAAGTTGAAATTGATAAGAATAAGTAGAATGGGTTTTAGATTTATAATATGAAATAAAATTTTAGCTTTGGTAAAGTTGAAATAAATTTGAATTAGCATAATAAACATATGATTTGAAATTTAACTAAAGGAAAGTTAAATCAATTGAATTAAATTTGAACCTGATTTGATAAGTTATTGGAATAAAAATTAAAAGTAAGGGGTAAGTGATTATATAATATGAACATGAAAGTTTATATAAGTAAGTTATATAGTAAAGTGAGAAAATGTAAGTATAACCAATTGTTAAAATGGTTAAACAATTTTGGTTAAGCAAAACGAAATTTGAATTTGACTAGTGATATGAAATTTGACTTAAAGTAAAGTTAAATAAAATAGAATTTGAATTAAATTAGTAGTGAACTTAAGTTGTATAATGGAAGTAAATGTAAATGAAGTTGAAATGAAATATAACTTAAGTGATGTTGAATGGAGTTGATTTTGGTATCGAAGTAAATTAATAAACTAAAGTGATGAATATGCAAAGTAAAGTTGAATAATAAGAAGTTGATGAACTAAAGTAGTTAAATAAATATGAACTTGAGTTATATAATGAAATTCAACTTTAGTTATAAAATGAATTAGCATTAAAAATGTTGTTGTTAAGAAGTTATGAATTAATAACAGTATTAAAAATGTTTTATTGAAATGTGGATATAGTGAATACTAGAATTAAATCTAAATTGAATAATTGAATATTAAACCAATTGAAATTAAATGTGTTAAACCAAAATGAATGTTGAAAGTAAAGTAAATAAATTTAGTTATGTTGGTTTTACATTGGTTGCTAGATGAATGTTAATTGATTGTGTAGAAATTCATATGAAATTGAATTAATGAAATTGAAAGTAAAATAATTGAATTCAAATTGAAAGTGAAGTAAGAATAAATAAAATTAAACTTGATTTGATTTGGAAGTAAACAAACTTGAATGTAAATTAGTGAATGTAAACTAATTGAAATTGAATAAATAAATGTTAGTAAAATCCAATGTAAATTAACCAAATGTGAATAAACTGAAAATCAATTCAATAAATATTAATGAGGAGTGAAATTGTATTGATTTGGTTATGGATGTTAGTTGGATGATAGTTGTTTGATGGTTGGATTTATTGCTTTGGATTGCATTTTCTATATTGGCATATAAAGTAGTTGTATTGATATATGTTGTATATTGATATTACTTTTCATATATACATGTTCTCATTTGTTTGTTGAGTATTTAGTAGGTGCCTATGGCGTTTGCTTCGCATTTGGAGCCCGCTTTCGTGCTATATTAGCCGTATATTCTCGCTAATAATATATAAGGTACATATCTTGGATTACATATCGTACTTTTGCAATTTTTTCCCTACGGGATGCCTCATCCTCGAAGATGAGATGTATATTTATGACATATATGTATTCTGATCCTACTACGATTGAACCATGCAAAGGAGACGCTGGCAATTTTTTTTGAAAATTTATGGCATTAGATTTTTTCTGAGAATTTCGGAGAAGTTGGGATTTTTTTTGATAACTAATTTTTTTTTATTTAGTTGAAAAGTTAAACAAGGTTGGTTTTAAAAGATAACTAAGTATATTTGAAAACTTAGAAATTGTAAGAAGTTTAACTAATTGATTTTGGAAAAGTAAAAGGTTTAAATGAATTTGATATTTAGATTGAACGATTTGTTTTGAAAAGTTAATGGATATTGAACCTTTTCTTACTTAGTAATTCCGAGGACAAAATTATTTTAAGTGGGGAAGAATGTAACGACCCAGAATTTCAATCGTTTTAAATTCGTTTATTTAATTGATTTTAAAAATTGAAAAATTAATTTTATAAGCTGAATAACTTATATTTCGAATATAGTGATTTAATTGGATAATTAAATTGCTAATTTAAAATTTGAAATTACTGAAATAATTGAAATATAGATTTAACGTGAATAAAAATGATTTATAAAGATGAATTAAATTCTATTTGAATTGGAATGATGCTAGAGAACTTTTAAAATTGAATTAAAAGTTAAATTGTAGAAATGGAATATTTTAATATTTAAATTGACGTGTAAAAATAGCCATTTTTGAAACAGTCTCAGATTTTAACGAAACTATTTTCATTGGATCCGTAATATTAAATTTTTGTAAGATTTCAAACTTCGTGTCAATCGGATTTATGGTTTGTTCAGGGAAAGCTAAAACGCGTAGAAATTCGTTTAGGTGAAAATTTAAATTTAAATAGTCGGTTCGAAAACTTATCTTCCAAATACGATCGAACTGGCTTCCAATATATATTCCATCATGTTCGAAATAGGGGCAAAACATTATAAACGATAGGCGGCATGCATCATTTCGAGTTCGAAAAATTTCCGGATGAATAGTGTCATAAAGTTTCTATAAAAATACCTACTTTTTCTATTTTCACTAAAACCCTAAGGGTTAGGGCTAGCCGCCACTCTTCTTAAATGGCCAAAATATCAACTTCTTCTTCCTCGGTTATCTCGTCATCCATTCACTTTCATGAAAAATTATCAACTACAATATCGTAGAGGGCGACGAGATCGAAAAATCTAACGCCGGAGATCGATTAAAACAAAGCTGATCGACGACAAATCGTCCGCAAAGATCACATGTTTGTGCTCGATTTTCAAAGCCAAGACATAAACGAGCCGCACATGCTCATAGGCGAAGGTAGAGGCAAGGTGGGGATTCAACGAGAAGCGCCTGATCGTCGTCAAATCAAGCGAGGAGGTAGCGAAAATTCAAGCAAGATCGGCGGCATGAGTTGTTTCAACTAGGTTTTTTCACGAAGGGAGAAGAAGGTAAAAGCAGCGGCCGCGATTTCATCATGTTGGATTTAAACGGCTGAGATTTTGCAGAGGTTTAAAAATAAAAAAATAAAAAAGTTTTGTAAATATATATATATATATATATATATATATAAACTTGTACAAACTTTAAACCACTATAACTTCTTCATACGAGGTCCGTTTTTGACGAAACGAATTGCGTTGGATTTGTATCGACGAGCACTACATTTTAGAGCTAGTTTGGCATTTATTGGAGCTAGGGTAAATTTTGGGTAAAATTAAACGTTATCCGGAATAAAACACTGGAACTGCTATTGGAACCAATGCGAGTACAACTCACTCTTTTGGACTCATTGATTTTTTTATATAAGTGAGAAATAAATATTATTTATGATGATTTATGATTGTCTGGATGATATATGATACGTTCCCATGTATGAGCGGATGACCCTTTGTACACACGTTCTGCCTCGAAGTGGACACTGTATACATATTCTGATACGTATATTTATTGCAGGTGACAGGCTGAAGAGATCCAATTGGATTCCTCACCATTATTGATTTATATACAGATATTGTTATATATTTTGTTATCATATGATATATGATGTTTTAGATTCCGTGATTGATGTATTTAATGCTGTTGCAGCATTGAGCCGATTTTTGAAATTTAAAATAGTTGAAGTGACGATTTCCAAATTTAAAAGGATTTTCAAAGTGATTTTGAAAATAGACGTTTTATTGAATTTTGAATTGTTGAGTAAATGGATTTATTTTAGATAAATAAATGTTATAACTTTTATGTTATAAAAATTATGTTATTTAATCTAAATGTGATTTTTGAAATATGAAATTGATTATTTTGTAAAATAATTTAAATTGAGATTTTTGACTTATTATAAATGGTTTATATATATGATTTATAAAATTGATTTTTTATAAATCGGAATAATGGGATTATAAAGGAGTTTTTGTGAATGTTTAAAATGAAGTTATAAATAAATCTTATAAGTGAATAAGATTTATAGAGTTATAAAGTTTGTGAAGTTATAAAGGAATGAATTTATAAATAAATGATATAAATGAATTAACTTATAATTTGGACTTTGGAATATAAACGAGATAAATGGAATTGGTTTATAAAGGAGATTTATAAATCGACGTTTTTATAAAATATAAATGTGATTTATAAACATTGTTTTATAAATGTGAAATCGGTTGAATTTGATAAGTTAATTATTATAGTTTATTATAGGGATTATATCCACGATTTAGGACAGTGGATAATCTTTTAATGAAAGTGCAATAGTAATAAATTTGATTAGGCACTAAATCCTCGATTTTGGACTGTTGATTATCCTTAATACAATGTGTAGAAATATTAAATTTGGTAAAAGATTTGTATTCATGATTTTAGATAGTGAATAATATATTAAATAAATGTTTTGAGAAGTGATATTTTAAATGGAGTTAAGTAGTTTAAAGATGTTTTAAAATGTGAAGTATTGAAACCATAGATTTTAACATTCATTGTTGAAATAGACGTTTTCGAGAAATAAGGAAATGATGGACTATAACATTGTTGTTATAGTAAATAATTTTCAAAAGGGGATGTTTTGTATAGTATATGGGAGTCATATATCTATCTAATTTTCGAATGCCTATACTACTAATTTTAGGTTGTCGTAATGATGTTTCACGCAACATTCGTTTTGACCCAAATAAATGTGTTGAAAGAGAAGTTTTCCTTGAAGAATAAAATATATACTTAATCGCGATTTAAATATATGTAATATTTTCTAAATATTGAAAATAAAGAGAGTTGTGAATTATTTATTATTAAATAAGTATATGATTTTTTTTTTCCAATATTGAAAAGTTGAAATGGTTTGAAATATATCCTTTTAAAGATAATTTGAAGGAAATATCTGGAAAATAATTTAAGTAATAAAAGATTAATTAAAAGTGCTTAGTGATTATATATGGTGCAAAATATTTGTTTATTTATTTTGATAGTTAAATAACCGACTATCAAATTTGGCCATTTAAGTTCCTCGACTTGATGTGGGAACTATTTAGTCGTACACTTAGTACGTAGCCTTATGTGTAGGCTTGATTATCATTCTTGTTGAGAATGATGATTCGTGTAGCGCAGAGTATTACTAATCTATGGAGTTTCCTTCTTTTCCCGAAGGATAACAAGTTGAAAGTTGAAGATGTGATAAGTCTATGAGACTTAGTTGTTGTGTAAGGTTGAGAAACTCTTTTGTAATGTTGGTGTGAAGTGACTAATATCAGATTTATCTGAAAACCACTTTGGGCAAACATATATGCGACGATTGTGCAGATTGCTTGTAACGATATTGATATTTCGGATTTTCATAGTGGGGGCTGCTTGTTGATTATTTGGGGTTAAAATCCCAATATACATCAAGTAGCAGTGGTCTCTTTATTATGAATGTCCAATGCAAGGACAATTCACTACTAATCCTGGGGATTTCCCGACATGATATGGTAGGAAAGTACCTTCGGTTTGTCCTATTCCTGGACAACTTATATGGATGTTTATCTGGCATTGCGTTTCTATAGATTATGTACATTGGTTTTTACAAACGTACATTAGTGGTGGCGGATAAGGCAACTTCTCTTAGCTTAACACCTTCCTTGAGACGTATGAGCTAAAGGGTTATATTTTCGTGGAAGGCAATTAGCAGTCAAAGGAAATGGCCGTATGTCATTCAAAGTGATGTAATTATGATTTGTGAAAGGTAATCGTTACCTCAAGCCTCATCAACCGAAAATGACCAAAACTGGGTTAGATGCGACAAGGCTAAGTGGATTGCTCCCATTAGGGTATGATCATCCTCCTCTAGATATATCTTTACATGCTATGAAGTCGTATATCTGATTATTGTGGTTTGTATGCTTCAAGGGCCCTCGATAAAGGTCGGTAATGACCGGAGGATGACATATTAGGTACCATCTAGTTATGGAGTGGGCCGGTCTTGTGTTGGTAGAGGGCAGATATTCTGTGCCTCGGGACATCCATCTAGAGGTGTACCCATCCGGAAGGTAGTCCCTTCACCTGGTCATTTGTATGAAAATCCAAACTCCACTGTGTACTTAACATTTTGATTGTATTACCCATTTCGGGCTATATGCTATAATTTATTCAATGTAACAATTTCGGCTATGATTAATATTATTTGTATATACTACACATTAGTAATATCAGATGATTTGATATGAAATATTTTAGTTATCATAATGTAAAAATAAGTCCTTTTTTATATGTGGCCATGTATTATGAGATACTTTTGTTTTGATAAAGGAAAAATTTAGTAACATAATAAATTCAGTTGAGCGTGTTTCTCACGTTGGTTTACCAGCATGGTCCGGGCGTTCTTCCCTTTCAATGCTTGGGTCAAACCCAGTGTATTTACAGGTTCAGATTTGATGCTTTTGGAGCTTTAGCAGGGGGCTGAAGATCTTCATTTTCGTATACACCTATCTATTTTAATTATTGATTATCCGCTGCATTGCTTAGTTGTTGTATATTATCAGCAATTGTTAGGACAGGTTATGTAACCACCCGCATATTTAGCGATTTTATATTTAAATGTTTAATTTAAATATAGCGTCGTTAGTCGGATTTTGGTCCGAAATGTTACTTTCTGCAAATGGCCGAATTGGAGCTCGAAACTAGCTCCATTGGTTCCAAAATGGCGTTTGCGATCTTTTTGAGTATAATCTTTGATATGTTTGGAGTAAGTGAAATTTTGGTTACTTTTTCTATTTGGGCTTTGGGCTTGGGTTTCACCCAAACTGTTCTATTAACCTCAACTCCGCCCTTCTCTCCTCTCATTCACTTATTCATTTCTAAAACTTAAGCTTAGAACTGAAAATGGGGGAAAGGAAGAGGAAATAGAAATTAGCAATCCCTAGTTTCTCCTTTGTAACTTGATTCTTGCTCCAAATTCATAGAGAATCCATTGGTAAGTTCATCTCCATCTTCTCCATCTCTTCTCCTCTTCAATTTCAGTAATTTCCTAACCCTAACTTAGGAAATACTTGCTTTGATTCTAGATTGAAGCTTGTAGTGTTGAAGTGGAGTGTAGTTGGTTGATTCCTTGCATTTGTGCTTCTTCATCTTCTTTGTTTTGTGTGAAAAGGTGAGTTTTGAACTCACATCTACTTCTCTTGATTTCATGGGTGTTGGTATGAATTCCTAACAAGTATGCATGTGCCATTGTTTTGGATTTGGAATGAATTTGCATTTTCATTGAAATGAGGTAAATTTGTAATGCTTTGAGTGTGAAAGTGGCTGACGGATAGTAAACCGTTTAGTGCGAACGAGTGGTTATGGGACATACGTTAACACTTTTCGGATTCCTTTTTGAGAGTTGTGACACATTCCGCCAGTTAGTGGTGTCCAGTACTGGGTCTACGACCTTCGCCACTACGGTTTGTTGCCTTTGGGATAGTGTCTTCGGATTGTCTCCTCTGGCTTGTTTCCTTTAATATCGCTTTTGGAGTTGGTCCTTTGCCCCGACTCGGAAGATATTTGGGGTTGTCGGTTACCTTTAGTATTGCTTTCGGAGTGGTTTCTTCACCACCGCTCAAGAGATATTGGAGTGGTTTCTTCACCACCGCTCAAGAGATAACGGAGTGGTTTCTTCACCACCGCTCAAGAGATATTGGAGTGGTTTCTTCACCACCGCTCATGATGTTTCATTTATATGTATATTCCCTAGGTATTGCTTTTCTGTATTGGTTCTTTGGAGCCACACGAAATATAGCGTTTACCTTGTGGAACTCGTATTTATCGGTATTTGTTGTTTGTCCTTATGGCCTGCTTTGGGATATTCTTATCCTTTGTTTCTATATGTTGCCGATAATATGAGGCTTGTTCTATATGATTCATCTTTCGTTAGACGATTGTGTTATCTCTTTTAGAGATATCTATTATGCTTTGTAACCTTGCAGGTTTATTGTTGTTCAGTTTATCTAACTGATTTGTTTAGCTAGACTGATCCATGTAATTTATACTCGGGTCAGACCGAGTTGTTTCAGATTAGGTGCTTTTGGACTTAGCCTATTTTGCTTCCGCATGGACTATTCGCTAGCTTCATTTTGTTATAGCGTCTTTTGTGGTCCTTATCTGTTGTAACTCTGATATGTATTCTATTGACTCGTCTGTATATTGTGGTCTGTCATACCACCTGACATGTATTATTTTGTATACTCTGTTGTGTATCTGTTTATGTGTATATTATGATCGACTGTTCTGTGATGTGAATTACATTTGAGTTGTTATATTTTCTTCTGATAGATCCTATAGCCATTGTAGTTTTGCTTTAAATATTTATTGAATAGGTCGAATTTTAATGTGATTCTACTTTTCGATGTATTTAGTGAATAGTTAAGGTAAGATTACACATGGTCGCTTCCATTATACTCTATTGTCCACGTTAGCCGACAGTATTATCTATGTAATACTCTTTGTTAACGAGACTCTCGGAGTGGGGCGTCACAGGTTATTATAACTGTTTAGGTTGATAACTATTGATTGATTGTTGAACTCTGATTGATGTATGTATATACAGTTTCTGTTTTGTAAAGATCATTGATATGATATTACATATTTTCCGCTGCGATGTGAGATTTTGTATTATTCGGTTTGGTTCTATCTTCTCTCTTTCTTCTCTTCTCTTCTTCTATCTTCTTTTCTTTCTTTTGATTTTCCGTCAGTCTGTGCTGTTTGGGTCGGACATGTGTGGATTATTGTCGATTTAAAGGATACAGATTTGTGGGTCGTCACAATAACAAGGTAAGAAACTACCTTCTGAAGGTACATCTTTAGATAAAATGCATCAGGGTCTGACAAGAACATCTTATACTCCTACCACACAGGACTGACCTACCACTTGACTAGCAGTACCGAATATGATCACACCGCTTTGGGCCCCGAATCATATAAGAACAGATAGTAACCGATCTAGATTTGGAATGACTATCCCTTGATCTAAGCGACCCACTTGGCCCTGCGGCATGCTCAATTTTTGTCATTTTCCAATTGATGAGGCTTGGGGCTATGTTTTACCTTTATATAACACTTTCCATTTGGAATGCTATGTCTGTCTTTCAGGAGACAATGCAATATCAGTATTCATCCATACAAGTTCGTTCTGGGACTGAATAAAACACTTGAGAGCTTCATCTTCAAGTTATATCATTTTCTAGATGTCTTCACTTCGAAACGCATTCGTTGGATCAGCGTGGTTTTCGTATAACATACCCGATCTCGGTCACTTTGAACCAACATTCGATAATTCCTGGTAAACTCAAACCGGTTCTTTAGGAGATAAACAATCAAAGATAAGATCGAAGATCACCACCTAACCCTTAGTGGATGGATTTCCTTATCATTGTCCTAGGAGAACGGAACGAAATATATACAGATAGTACAGTGTCATTAGAGATGACTATGGCATATAACTCATGTGTTTTCCCTAGATATTTCCATAGTTAGGTTTTGGGTTCAATTCTTATATTCGGTTATTTAACTATCGATTAATAAACACTCAATCAGAGATTTAATTCCACAGGAGGAAAAAACAACATTGGTTAAGCACCAAGCAACACTAAGCCTCTATTAATTAATATTCTATTAATTAAATTTACTTTGTAATACTTAAATCAAAAATTCTTTTTACAAAGATTGGTATAAACCCAAAATTCCTATTTCTCCATACTTAGGAAAAAATATTTGTATGCTTATCTCGATGGTATAATGTGTATTCACCATCAATTTGGAAGATTACCCTTTTATTCAATTTGAAAACCATTCATTAACCTTATTATAATCCACAAAACCATTTATAAACTCCTTTTATAAATTTATAAACCCATTTATAATTTTCCTTTATACATGTTTAAAACCGTTTATAAAACTATCTTACCCTTTTAACCAATCTTCCTTTATAATTTTCAACACATGTTATAAGATTCATCTTATAAAATCCCATCTGTATATAAACTCCATTTATAAATCTCGAAAATAATTATAAAAAATTCTGCTCTTTTCCTTTAAATACTACTATATATTAATAACATTATAAAAAAGTAAATGCTAACTTTAAAACATTTTAAAATAATAATTAATAAATTCCAAACATTCTTAAATAAACAATGATGATTTATCTTCAACATTTTTCAATACTAATAATTATTTTCCAAAACATTACTGATAAATAATTATAATTTATTTCAAACCATATTTATAATTTAAATAATAAACTTTTCAAATGATGAAAATATTGATAAAACCCTTTAAACAACATTAATATAAACAATCAACTTTTAAAACATAATTATATTCCCATGATAAAAATCCACACTTAACTTTCCCTGTATTTTTTTTATATTTATAAGCTATATTTATAAATTCCTTCTATATTATGAAACTTCCTTTCATAATTCCATATGTTTATGAACCCCATTTATAACTTCATTCCTTTATAAATTTCACTTATTCATAAAGTCCCATTTAAAACATCAATCACCATTCGTTTTTAACCTTGCCCCCAAATGAATAAATTCCCTTTATAAATTCTTTTAAATTTATAAAATATCATTTAACAATCCAAATTCATCCTCACTTCCAATTTCCAAAATAGAGTCAACTATTTTCTAAAACAAACTTCCATATCTTATAATAAATTTTCCATTTGATTTGTTTCATCCACTTATTAAATAATAATAATTTTCTTTGATTTATAACACCGTTTATAAATCTATACTTTTATTAACAAAAAACATGATTTTACAAGTCTTTTCTTCCTTTGTAAAATATCATCTTTATAAATTATCATATTTATAAATTTGACCTTTATAAATAAATTATAATATATGTACCAATATGTGTCACTTTATATAAAATGGTTGATAAATATTCATATCAAAATATTTCTATTTTCTTTTTTAAAACAATATCCATTTATTATAAAAGACTGGCTTGATTTTCCCAGATTTTAAAAATCTTTATTTATCGTTCAAAATCTCTATTCAAGATATTTTATAAAACTATAAATTTATAGTCTTTAAGAATCATACTTTTATTTTGGAAAAATTATTTAAACATATATAATTTCCAAAATCGCTTGAAATTCCATTTTAAATCAAATCACTATTTTATAATAATTCAAATACCAAAATAAGGCCCAATGCTACTAAAGCACTAAAGACAAGAAAATCATACTCATGTCATCCAATATAATGTCCAATCATATCATATATCACAATATATATGAAAGATACTATCAACAGTGTGAGTAATCCCATTGGATAACTCCAACCTGTCTCCCTGCATCACATATAATATATAATCATAGAAAAATAAATCAACCGCTTTGAGGCGGGATTCGTATGTAAGGGTCATCTGCTCTTACATGGGAACGTAACAGGGTCTCATCTGCTCCAATAGGTGGGAATATATATCCAAACCAACAATATAATTTAGTATATTACCCAACAATCAATAATGATCAGAAATAATATCCAACCCTCCAATAAATAATTTTTATTGACCATATAATTTTCTGATTAACCAAAATGGTGAGATTAATTCACTTTGATTTGTAATAGTCGCCAAACGTTCTGTTTTGAACTAAAATTGAACGGATGTTCAACTTTAACCCAAAATTTCAACTAGCTGTGAATCCATCCAATCCAATTTTATTGCGTAGCCTTCATCGACATAATCGCAACACAATTTGTCACGCTCCATTTGGACCTCGTACAAGTTTGATATGATTTAACAAACATTTAAATCAATTTAACTATAACTAACTTAAATTAAATAAATTTAAACTATTAACTAATTTACCCTCACCCCTCCCTCTTGTTCCAGGCACCAATGATAACCTGATATCGCAACCCTCAATCCATCGTCGCTGCTTGCTGCCATCGACCTGTGTGCCCGCGACCACGCCGCCACCTCGTGCACCTCCCCTCTGCCTCGCGTGCCACCACACGTTGTCGTCGAGTCCATAAAATTAAGCCCAGTTCGACTATGAACGCAACCCGTTTTCTACCACCTCACTGCGCTAACGGCGATCTCCACCGTCATATCACTTCTCCATGATGAGGCGCACCTTAACATAGTAAGGGTCGTGGGAAAAAAATGCCTCTAGCGGCGATGATGGCTAGGAGCCGTTGGATGGAGGAGGATTTGAAATAATTCCAGGCAAATTTGTTTCTCTGACGAACGCGAATGATATATGGGAGAATAGGTATGGGCGTAATCATGTGCAGTCATGGTAAGGTATGGGCTAGTTATGGCCGTTGGATTGTATACATACGTATATGTATATATATATATATGTCTATGTATATGTATGTATTTGTATATGTATATATATGTAATGACCTGAAAATTTTCAATCTCGAAAATTCCAGATAATTAGGAAAAAGAAGAAAGTGATAGAAGAATAAGAAGAACAGAAACACCAACATCTCACGTTCGCAGCGGATAAAATGTAATAACAAATAATAACAGTTATACAAAGGAAAACTGTACTGTCAAATACATTTATAATACATTAGAGTTACACATATATACAGACATTTTAGATCCCGATCTCTTCGAGTCATCATGTCATCCTAACCCAAGTTATCCAAATGAAATGCACTTTAAACTTTAAATACAGGATGTCCCTTTACACAACAATTAGTCATTGATAGACAGCCACAATATCCTGTCCTCCCAAACATATGATACTACAAATCATTTCATATCAGAGATATCAACTCATTCAAGGCATCCAATACCATTCAATCATCCATAAGCAAACTTGAACACTTTCAAAATAAATTTAATCATTTCTAATTTAATTACTAACCTCAATCACCTAGATCCCTTCACTTGACATTAATTAATTTCAAATCAATTAATTAATCATCCCTTAATTATCCATCTTAATTAATCACCCTGGATTTATAGTTCAATTACATTCAGGTAATTATCTTTAATTAATTACACCAATTAATTATTCTTAACCAAACAGTAATTAATCTTTAATTACTTCGCAAATTAATTAACTATAATTAATTACATTAATCCTTAATTACTTATATTAATTAATTTCTCATAAATCACTTATTATTTATTAATTGACCTTAATTAATCAGCCTTTAATTATATCATTAATTATATAAATTAATGATTTCTAATTACATTTTAATTTATCATAATCTAAATTAATTACATTAAGCAATTAATCATTAATTAAACCACATATATTAATCACTCTTGATTAATCTCAACCAGTAATTAACTACCTTTTTATTTACTTCATTAAATAAATTAATTACTCATTTTATAAAAGAAGTTTAAAGGAATTTAAAACCAAATTCATTTTTAAATTCAAATCAATTTAAGAATGCACTTTAACATTCAAGTTGTTAAATCAATTTAAATTTAAAAACTTTATTTGTTTAAAAACTGAGATTCACTAGAATTCTAGATTTAACTTTGATTTAAACTTGTTTTAAATCTATACTTTACAATTTAACTTCAGTTTTAAAATCACTTTTATTTCTTTCCGATCCATTCTTATTTTTATTCTATAATTATTCACTTCAAAATTTTACTCTTATATTTCTTTTCAAAAATCTGATCCGGTATATTTTGATAACTCTGTGCACCAGAATATATTCAAGCAAACTATAATATTCAATATTCTAATTATCAATATAATTCATCACAGAGTATCAAATATTCATAACACGGAATATTAAACCATCTAAATAATTTTGAGGAATCCAGTTGGATTCCTCCAACCTGTTTCCCTGCATCCACAGATGTTAGCACAATACCAATTCTACTTCGAGGTGGAATATCGCGGTATATGGGATTTATTCAATATCATCCGCTATTATGCGGCGCATAGGGTCTCATCCGCTAAATAATGCGGGAAATCAATCACCCAATATATACTATATACTACTATATATAATATAGCACATCAAATAAATTCAACCATCCAACCAATTATTTAAATTTAACCGTTTAAATTTAAATTAAAATCCAGATGAGTGAGATTAACTCACCTTTGCCCCTTAAATTTGCAAATCCACTTCATACCGGCTTGTTTCTTCATAATTAATGACCTTGAATGAACATTATACGATTTATTAACATTTAAAAAAAATCGAATAGTCAATTATCCTTTTAGATAAATTTTATTAATTAATAATTTTAATCCAAACTAATTTTCCTTTAAAATCCTTTAGTAGCTAAAATAATTAAGTTTATTAAATGAGTTAGTCTCCACCATACATTATTTTAAAATTAAACTAGTAACTTTAGAATGGATATAGGTATTTTTTTTAATTTCTCATTTTGAAACTACTTATATATATATTTATAGAAATAATGCATATAGATTTAAAAATATAACCTTTATATAAATTCCTATATTTTCCAAAACTTTATCTATAATAATTTATGTTTTTCCTATATATATTAAACATGTAAATATATTTTTCCTAGCTATACTTGTATTTTATTTTTCTTTCCTGTAAAAGTTTTCTTCACTGTAAACCACAATACAGTAATTTTCCTTACCATATAAACTTTATATATATATATATATATATACACATATACATCTTGTAAACAAAAATCTGGTTTCAAAAATTCATTTTTCTTTTCTCTGGATATATACATCTATATATGTATTATTAAATTTAAATTGAACAAAAATGAACCGAGTGATTACCTCACTGCTGCAGATCCAACAGAACTGCTCGAACAACTCGCGGCTACCGCAAACCCTACCTCAACGACTCGATCGCGACCACGCCCATCGATCGTTCGCCTCCCATCGCCTTGGACGACGATCCCATGCTCGTGCATCACCTTCATTGCTTCAACAAGCCCTCGCCAATGTCGACCTCGAACCACCGCAGCACGAAATTGCCATTTTGCCTCTGTCCACTACAGCACGAAGTCGCCACCCCATCCACGACGTGCCCTAGTGCGACATTCCCAGGCGATCTCCTCCATTGCTCGCCTGTGCCTCGATGTCGATCTTAAAAACTCGCCAAACCCTCACGATTCTGAATAGAAATCGATACTAGGTTATTTAGATTTACGAATGAATTTTGTATTCGTTCCACCATTCTTTTTGAGCTTTCGATTTCGATTTTTTTATGTCGAAGATAAAGAAGCTCAGGTTTCTTTTTGATTTCATTTTTTCTCTGAAGATTTTTATTTTGGTTTTCAAAGTACTCGGCTTTTTATAAAAAGAAAGGAGAGAAAAGAAATTGAAGGGGAAGCATGCTTGAGAAGGAAAAGCATAGTGATTTTAGTGAAAGGAGTAATGAATGATGGGATAGAAAAACAGCTGATTGGAAGGGTTGACTGGTCAACAATATATATTGAATTTAAATCTAAATTGTCTTGAATTCGTAGCTGAAAATCTTGACATCCTATCGAAGCATGCCGCTAAGCGTTTATAATGTTATACCCTTATTCTGAATGCAATGGAAAAGGTTTCGAGGCCTAACTCGATTGTATGGAGAAGATAACTTTTTGGATCCCGTTATTATATTGAATTTTCGATATAAATTTTTAGCGTGTTTGTCTACCGTATGATCACACGAAAAATCCAAATATTACGAAATTTGAAATCCGATAATAGTACAATATTACGGATCCAATGGAACTGGTTTCATCGAATTCCGAGATTGTGCCTCAGAAGGCTTCTTTTAAATATTGATTTAAACGATATATTATTAAAATTGAACAAATCACCTTTAAATTAAATTTTAACCATTTTATTATCTTTAATGCCATCATTAAAATTTTATAAGCCTTTAAATTATTTTTAACAGGCTTAAAACTGAAGATTCAATAATTTATCCAAATTCAAATTATTAAATTCAATAAATTTAATCGCCAAATTCAAACTGATATTAGAAATCCAAGTTAAAATATCTTGCAAATATTTAAAATTAATTAAATATTCCAATTTCAAATGCGTAAAAATTTTGGGTCGTCACATTCCTCCCACCTTAAAAGAATTTCGTCCCCGAAATTCTAATTAAGAAGAATGGTCCAATACCCATTTACTTTTTCCCAAAACCAAACAATTCCAAACAATTCTCAAAACAATCTTTTTATTAAAGACACATTAACCCCTTTTCTAGATTTCCAAACTTATCCATAAGTCCCAATAATATTATTTACTTAACAATTCAAATTTGAATTTAAAACCAAATTTTGAATTATCAAAATTTTCTCAAAATTTTTCTAACTTCCTAAATTTCCAAAAAATTTCGCCAGCGTCTCCTTTGCGCAGCTAGCTCGGTACAACTACAAAATGCCTCTACGGCTTCCAAATTCCAAAAGAAACCAAGTGGCTAGATCAAAAACCCAATCAAATTTCATACATAAATTTAAACACATACTTTTTGTCGCGCAGTTCAAACTTATCTTCTGAAATCAAAACCAATTTTCCTTTCCCTTTGTAATGCCCGCATATCCTGCTTTGCAATAATATCCAATCATAGCTTTTAAAATCATTTTATACATTTCCTTACAGAAGTTTTCATATTTACTTCTATTCAAATTAGCGTTCCCCATTTCCATATGAATTCAATTTATCTTCAACTCTGAATATTGAATTTTATCTTCCATTTATAACTGATTCATATCACTATTTTAAATTAGTTTCATCCACTAATCTATTTCAATTTCAAATTTGAAATCGTTTTGTTGCTAACAAAAAATTTTCTAAAATTTTCTAACTCCCAAAATTTTCAAATTTTTTTGGCAGAGTCTCCTTTGTATCGAGGAGCTTTTACAATTTGATAAGAGATATAAATTATATACATCGACCCACATGGTCGGAAAAACAAAAATCGTTCATATTTCCTATTTTTATTGCGTAGGCCAAGCGGCTTATTATTTTAGCAATTTGCCAAACGACCTTTAGGTACCTGTACTTACTCAATTTAAATATGTAAGTGCCATATATAGGAAATTTATTTACATTAATTTCATTTTCAATAGCTAACACATGGATTTCATAAGCCATACCTACCAAACAACACTTAAAAGTAATTAATAAGGTTTTAATCACCAATTCATTTGCTTTCACTCGCTTTTCTTACCCTTGCATTCAATTTAAGTGATGTACAACTCCCTTACTAACCTTCAATTCATTTATAATTCCAAACAAACTCATATTCATATCAATTGATTCAAAAATCAATTATATTTGCTTCCACTAATTCATAGAATTTAATTATACGTTAAACGACAATTATTTCTACGCAACTTGATGATGTCCATGTGAATAAATAATTACTTAAGTTTTATAACCAATTTAAATTAATTCCGACTCAATTTATTTTAATCCCTTCCATTTTAATTCATTCACAACCATTTTATTTAGCTCGACACATTCCATGCTTGTATACTACTAACCATTCCCAAATTAATTCAGCCCAAGCTTTTATTTAATGGTCTACCCTTCCTACTTGAAGTCGAACTTCTATAGATTTTAAACTTACGTTAATTTACTTTAATTTAGTCCAACTTCAAAACTTAAGCTTACTTCATTTGCACAATAAATTTTCCTTTTCAATTTAACTTGGTTCTATTTCAATCAAGTCTCATTTGCAATCTACAAATTTATTTTATTAGTTATTATAAATTTAATTTCCAAATTCAATTCATTCACGACTCATTTAACTAATTACAAGGCCATTTTCAATTTATTTTTACATTCTTGAACTTAATTTGCAATTTAAACTATTTCTATTTCAATCCAACTTCCTTTTTATTCGACAATATTTCAATTGTATTCAATTTACTAACAATTCAAGTCAAATTTAATTTATAACTCAAGTTTTCATTTCCAAACTCCATTAATAACTCCCAATTCAACTTCTATTTAACCAATTTAAATCTTATTAACATACTCACTTAACTAATTTATTTAGCTAACTAGCTTACTCCTTTATTTAAAATTTTAGAAATACTTTAAAATTCACATAATACTATTAAAATATCTTTTTATAAAAATACTTCTTATAACTTGATGTCTCAACCAGTCCATCCCCTGTTCTCATAGAAATTCGGTCATACATTGATCAGGCATAGGACTAAAAATCTATAAGTACTTGGTAAACCTGTTTTCAACACCCAGTGAAAATACTTGGGAACATAATTTTATTGAAAATATAAAAAAAAGTTTTTGAAAATAGAGGAAATATCTTTGGTGAGAATGCTTTGGAAATCATCACCCACATCCATGGTCGCAGTTACATCCTGGGTTACGTTACCATCGCAGTAAAAGTCCATGTAACTATAGGCACTCCGCGCCCCTCGATTACGCCATGGAACCTACAACAGATTGCAGTTACATTCCAGGGTCACGTTGCCATCGCAGCAAAAGTCCATGTAACTGCATGTATCAACGCCCTCGATTTTCGCTGTCAAAAATAAAACTTCTCCACTCCCACATAGGTCGCAGTCTGCCGATGTAAAATCAAACGCAGACTGTTGGCTCTCAACGGCGCACACGAATTTCGCAATGTTACCATAGGTCGCAGTCTACCGATATAAAATCAAACATAGATCGTTGGCTCTCAACGGCACACACGACTTTCGCTATGGTCTGCAGTAGATCGCAATGACATCGAGTTACACTGTTGTCACAACATAACCCTGCCTCTATAGGCATCATCGCCCTCTACTTTCGCTACATACTACTGATAATCCTCAGGAACTAGTTTTTTCCGGACTCCTCATAGGATCAAATTTAGAACACCCCTCTTAGGGTTCAAGGTAGTACCACCCTGTGGCACTCCTGAGAAATTCATTTCAAGGGAGCACCTTTTTCCCCAGAGCCATTATCAAAACACTTATACTATACACATATAGTATCTTCCAAATCATACACCTAGTATGAATCTCATATAAATCTCCTTTTCTCAAAATCGATTATCCCAAAATCGATAATTCTCAAACTAGGATTTCCAAATTCCAATATTGATTTTACCCAAAAATCAAAATCCTTTCCAAATCCAAAGGTTCCCAAAACCTTTTTCCAAAATCCTCATAAGATCCTTTATATATATATATGTGTAATTTTTTTTTAAACTTTGGATCATTCAAACTTGTATAAAACCCCTTTTATACTTCAAACACTTTCAAAATCCTTTCCTTCCGACAATAGATTCAACAAGGGGAGTTTTATCTTATATAACAAAGATGTATAACTTTGTTTATTCTAAATAAAATAGTCAAATTTGATCACTCTTTTAGAAAGTCACTTACCAAATTTACTCACTTCCATAAAGTAATTTTTTTTCTTTTACCATAGAAATATCCAATTTCCAACTTTATTCATTGTATATTTCATAAAATATTCCTTTAACATTTCTTATTCACAAATTCTCAGTATCAATTTCATTCAAATCCGTACGATGTACACTTATCATCCGTACGCTATACCAATCTAATCGCTCACTCGATCATACAATTTCACTTCCGAACTAGTATCGTCCACTCGACTTCCTAATGCGGACTCGGATCTGGCTTCTTGATCAGAAACCATCATCCTCCTTACATAGCCATAACTATGATAGAGAATATCCTGAACCAATCAACAATCCATATCCAGGTTCGCCGTTGAAAATCGAGTGAAAAATCCCAACTCGGATCGATATAACTATCTCGAAATTCTGTGCTCGAATCTAGATCAAACCACTATGCGAATAGAATAATATTCGTACATCCACGTAATTTTCCTCATTGATTTATTAGCCAAAAAATTCCCTTCTTATTCACATTCATTGTAATTTTCATTCACTTATTTACAATTGCTTCAATCCCATTTGGATTCTCACTTTAATCCTTATCTCAATCGGGTAATTTAATCATAAATAGTTTGAACTCCGACCAGTTTATATTTAGAAAATGGCTTGAAAATTTTAAAAATAGATAAGTAGTTGAAAAATAATTATTAGTCTGCAAAATAGCTATAAAATAGTTAACTAATTGTAAAATAGTTATAAAATAGTTAAATAGTTTCAGAAATTTTAGATAATTGCAAAATAGTTGTAAAATAGTAATTAATTTGTAAAATAGTTGAAAATGGTAATTAGTTTATAAAACAGTTGAAAAATTGTTAAATAGTTCCAAAAATAATTGTAAAATAATTATAAAATAATTTGGCTTTAAAAAGAAAGGTTGTATATATTAAATAAATAGGAAAATAAGTTTATATTAAAACAATTTATATTGAAAATAGTCCAGAGTCAAAACTGTTCACTTCCTCATCAATTCAATTTAAATTTCCACTCCCATTTAAATTGACCCAATTCCAATTTGAATAACTTCAATTTCCATCGATATTGATTTAACACCAATTTAAGTTTAATCAATCTTGATTTCTTCCCAAATTCAAATCAAATTCCATTTGATTTTAAACCTATTCAACATTAATTACAATTCCAAATTATTCTAATCAACGTGGACTAATATCAATTGAACCCACTTCAATTTCAAATCATTTCAATTCAATCCAATTCAAATTTTCCATTAAATTTTTTAAACTTATACTTCTTCAATCACGAATCCAATTAATTCAAATCAGATTCAATTTGAATGAATTCAATTCAAATTTCAAATTCAAACCATCCTGAATTATATAAATTCGAGTTAAATTTTTAAATGTTGATTTAATCCTTTAAATCAAATCAACTTATCTCTTTAAACCATTTTATTCCGAATCCATTTCAAACTTATCTTCATTTAATTTTAATTTGGTTGTATTTCTATTACCACTTAATTACCATTATTAAAATTTTCAAATAATATAACAACCAATTACCTTAATATTTATTAGAAAGAAATATTGCTTTATATATCAAAATATATTCTTATATAAAATCATTTAAAATCTATATATCGGAAAATAACAAGTACGCTCTCGTATATATGTACACACTCAACTCATTCTAGGGTACCATTGACCCTATCTTTAATGAGTAATCCCACAAAGCCAAGGTTCTCGCTTAACCTTTAGCTCTGTACCAACTGTAACGACCTGAAAATTCCAGATAGTTAGGAAAAAGAAGAAAGTGATAGAAGAATAAGAAGAACAGAAACACCAACATCTCACGTTCGCAGCGGATAAAATATAATAACAAATAATAACATTTATACAAAGGAAAACTGTACTATCAAATACATTTATAATACATCAGAGTTACACATATATACAGACATTTTTAGATCCCGATCTCTTCGAGTCATCATGTCATCCTAACCCAAGTTATCCAAATGAAATGCACTTCAAACTTTGAATACAAGATATCCCTTTACACAACAATTCGTCATTGATAGACAACCACAATATCCTGTCCTCCCAAATATATGATACTACAAATCATTTCATATCAGAGATATCAACTCATTCAAGGCATCCAATACCATTCAATCATCCATAAGAAAACTTGAACACTTCCAAAATAAATTTAATCACTTCTAATTGAATTACTAACCTCAATCACTTATATCCCTAAATTTGACATTAATTAATTTCAAATCGATTAATTAATCATTCCTTAATTATCCATCTTAATTAGTCACCATGGATTTATAGTTCAATTACATTCAAGTAATTATCTTTAATTAATTACACCAATTAGTTATTCTTAACCAAAAACAGTAATTAATCTTTAATTACTTCGCAAATTAATTAACTATAATTAATTACATTAATCCTTAATTACTTATATTAATTAATTTCTCATAAATCACTTATTATTGATTAATTAATCTTAATTAATCAACCTTTAATTATATCGTTAATTATATAATATAATGATTTCTAATCACATTTTAATTTATCCTAATCTAAATTAATTACATTAAGCAATTAATAATTAATTAAATCAAACATATTAATCACTCTTGATTAACCTCAACCAGTAATTAACTACCTTTTTATTTACTTCATTAAATAAATTAATTACTCATTTTATAAAAGAAGTTTAAAGGAATTTAAAACCAAATTCATTTTTAAATTCAAATCAATTTAAGAATGCACTTTAACATTCAAGTTGTTAAATCAATTTAAATTTAAAAACTTTTATTGTTTAAAAACTGAGAATCACTAACTTGAATTCCAGATTTAACTTTGATTTAAACTTGTTTTAAATCTCTACTTTACAATTTAACTTCAGTTTTAAAATCACTTTTATTTCTTTCCAAATTCATTCTTATTTTTATTCTATAATTATTTCACTTCCAAATTTTACTCTTATATTTCTTTTCAAAAATCCAATCCTATGTATTTTGATAACTCTGTGTACTAGAATATATTCTAGCAAATTATAGCATTTAATATTCCAATTATCAATATAATTCATCACAGAATATCAAATATTCATAACACGAAATATTAAACCATCTAAATAATTTTGAGGAATCCAATTGGATCCCTCCAACCTGTTTCCCTGCATCCACAGATGTTAGCACAATTCTAATTCCACTTCGAGGTGGAATATCGCGGTATATGGGATTTATATAATATCATCCGCTATTATGCGGCGTATAAGGTCTCATCCGCTAAATAATTCGGGAAATCAACCACCCAATATATACTATATACTACTATATATAATAGCACATCAAATAAATTCAACCATCCAACTAATTATTTAAATTTAACCATTTAAATTTAAATTAAAATCCAGATGAGTGAGACTAACTCACCTTTGCCCCTTAAATTTGCAAATCCACTTCATCTCGGCTTGTTTCTTCTCAATTAAAGACCTTGAATGAACATTATACGATTTATTAACATTTAAAAAAAAAATCGAATAGTCAATTATCCTTTTAGATAAATTTTATTAATTAATAATTTTAATCCAAACTAATTTTCCTTTAAAATCTTTTAGTAGCTAAAATAATTAAGTTTATTAAACGAGTTAATCTCCACCATACGTTATTTTAAAATTAAACTAGTAACTTTAGAATGGATATAGGTATTTATTTTTTTATTTTTCATTTTGAAACTACTTATACATATATTTATAGAAATAATGCATATAGATTTAAAAATATAACCTTTATATAAATTCCTATATTTTCCAAAACTTTATCTATAATAATTTTTGTTTTTCCCTATATATATTAAACACGTATATATATTTTTCCTAGCTATACTTGCATTTTATTTTTCTTTCCTGTAAAAGTTTCCTTCACTGTAAACCACAATACGGTAATTTCCTTATTATATAAAACTTTTTTTAATATATATATATATAGACACATATACATCTTGTAAACAGAAATCTGGTTTCAAAAATTCACTTTTCTTTTCTCTAAATATATACATCTATATACGTATTATAAAATTTAAATTGAACAAAAATGAATCGAGTGATTACCTCACTACTGCAGAACCTATAGAACTGCTCGAACAACTCGCGGCTACCGTAAACCCTACCTTACCGACTCGATCGTGACCACGCACATCGATTGCTCGCCTCCCATCGCCTTGCACGACCATCCCATGCTCAGGCATCACCTTCATTGCTTCAACATGCCCCTTGCCGATGTCGACCTCGAACCACCGCGGCACGAAATCGCCATTCTGCCTCTATCCACTGCAACACGAAGTCGCCACCCCATCCATGAAGTGCCCTAGCGCGACATTCCCAGGCGATCTCCTCCAGTTGCTCGCCTGCGCCTCGATGTCGATCTTAAAAACTCGCCAAACCCTCATGATTTTGAATCAAAATCGATACTAGGGTTATTTAGATTTACGAACGAAATTTGTATTCGTTCCACCATTCTTTTTGAGCTTTCGATTTCGATTTTTTTGTGTTGAAGAAAAAGAAGCTCGGGTTTCCTTTTGATTTCATTTTTTTCTCTGAAGATTTTTATTTGGGTTTTCAAAGTACTCGACATTTTATAAAAAGGTAGGAGAGAAACGAAATTGAAGGGGAAGCGTGCTTGAGAAGGAAAAGCGCAGTGATTTTAGTGAAAGGAGTAACGAACGATGGGATAGAAAAACAGCTGATTGGAAGGGTTGACTGGTTAGCAATATATTAATTTAAACTTGAATTTAAATCTAAATTGTCGTGAATTCGCAGCTTAAAATCTTGACATCCTATCGAGGCGTGCCGCTAGGCGTTTATAATGTTATACCCCTATTTCGAACGCAATGGAAAAGGTTTCGAGGCCTAACTCGATTGTATGAAGAAGATAATTTTTTGGATCCCGTTATTATATTGAATTTTCGATATAAGTTTTCAGCGCGTTTATCTACCGTACGATCACACGACAACTCCAAATATTGCGAAATTTGAAATCCAACAATAGTACAATATTACGGATCCAATGGAACTAGTTTCTTTGAATTCCGAGACTGTGTCTCGGAAGGCTATTTTTAAATATCGATTTAAACGATATATTATAAAACTGAAAAAATCACCTTTAAATTAAATTTTAACCATTCTATTATCTTCAGTATCATCATTAAAATTTTATAAGCTTTCAAATTATTTTTAATAGGCTTAAATATGAAGATTCAATAATTTACCCAAATTCAAATTATTAATTCAATAAATTCAATCGCCAAATTCAAACTGATATTAGAAATCCAAGTTAAACTATCTTGCAAATATTTAAAATTAATTAAATATTCCAATTTCAAACGCCTAAAAATTTCGAGTCGTCATAATGTATGTATATGTATGCGTATATATATGTATATGTGTGTGTGTCTATATATATATATGTATATGTATATGTATACGTGTATGTATGTATATGTATACGTGTATGTATGTATATGTATATATGTATGTATATATATGTATGTATATATGTCCGCAGATGTGGCCTAGTGGTTGAGGCACTTGCCTCCTGGTAAGCAGGTCGCAGGTTCGATTCCCAGGTTGCCCATTTACAAGGGCTTACCATGAGCGTATGCTAAGATCAGCCTTCGGGTGTCCGCGGACCGGGTAGGCGCACTAGGGAGGGTTTTACGGCTCCGGTCGGTTTCCCTCCTGAACAAATTCAAAAAATATATATGTATATATATATGTACACATATATGTATAATTATATTTTAAAAATGTTCAATGTTAAACATCCAAAAATCTTGAATTCTAAACAAAATGTGCTGCCTGACATTCTAAATGTTATACCCTTATTCCGAACGCCATGGAACTAGTCCCGAGCCCTAGTTCGACCATATGCAGAAGATAATCTTTCAAACCCAATTATATTAAATTAAATTCCCTTAATTATATATATTGTCCTGAGCCCTAGTCGACCATATGCAGAAGATGGTCTTTTAAACCCAATTATATTAAATTAAATTACTTTAATTAATTTCTATGCATTTCGAACTCGCACGACCAAACTATACGTCCAATCACCACGAAATTTGACGGCGTACTATGATTCACTATTACGGATTATATATATATTAGTACATATACATATATATGTATATGGACATGTACATATATTTGTATATGTACATGTACATATATATGTATATGTACATGCACATATGTACATATATATGTATATGTACATGTACATGCATACATGTACACACACATGTATAATTATATTTTAAAATGTTCGTTTTTAAACATCCGAAAATCTTGAATTCTAAACGAAATGTGCTGCCTGACATTCTCTATGTTATACCCCTATTCCAAACGAATTAGAACTAGTCCCGAGCCCTAGTTCGACTATATGTAGAAGATAGTCTTTCAAACCCAATTATATTAAATTAAATTACCTTAATTAATTTCTAGCATTTCAAACTTGCACGACCAAGCTATACGTCCAATCGCCATGGAATTTGACGGCGCCCTATAATTCACTATTACGGATTATATATATATATATGTATGTGTATATATATATATATGTATGTACGTATGTATGTATGTATGTATGTATAGTGTATATATGTATACACGCACATGTATAATTATATTTTAAAATGGTTTATTTTTAGACATCCAAAAATCTTAAATTCTAAACAAAATGTGCCGCCTGACATTCTATATGTTATACCCCTATTCCGAACACAATGGAAATAGTCCCGAGCCATAGGTCGACCATATGCAGAAGATAGTCATTCAAACCCAATTATATTAAATTAATTTCCCTTAGTTAATTTCTATGCATTTCGAACTCCCACGACCAAACTATACATTCAATAGTCATGAAATTTGACAGCATACTATAATTCACTATTACGGATCCGATGAAACTGGTTTCATCGAAATCTAAAATAGTGCCCCGAAAGATTACACGTTAATTAAAACGAATAATTTCCATGATCAGTTAAATAAATTTTTAAATAAAATTTAAAAGTTTTATTATCTTCTACTTATTTAAATAGAATTTAAATCAACTACGAATTTTTTTTCATTCATATTAAATTCAAGATTCAATTATTTAAGAAATTTCAAATATTGTACTTAATAATTAATTTATCAAATAAATCGTTATATTTGAAATTCAAGTTATTTAACTCATAAAATAAGTTTCAGTATTTAAAATCAATTAAATATTTCAAATTCAAATGACCAAAATTCTAGGTCGTTACACGTATCGATCATATTTTTGCTTTGGAATTGGAATCATGGAAATTGGAGCTTATAGAATTTTGTGCTAAAATTGAACGACGAGACCAAACTGGAACGCAAAAGTGTCTACACGGGTTTCGATGAGTAAACTTACCTTTAAATAAACTATATAATACACGTGATGCTATAGATTATTGTTGAAAGTTTGGATGTTAGTTTATATTGTTGTTTGATTTATTGTATTGTTGGATACCCGTTTTTAAAAATAGATGACATATTATCTAATTTGCAGTGAACCAAATGACCATAAATAAATCGTTTGTAACCATTGTTTTGTATGGAACATTTATAGAGAGACCTTAAGGGTTTCTTGTTAATATTAATTTATTTACATCCTTGCGTTGCTTATATTGTTGTTTGGATGAAAATAATAGTGACATTCTATTTGAATTGTTTAAATGTCGTTATAGCAATTTTTGCTATAGCGTCACTTATGGAATATCATGCTATAAACTTTTGTGTATGGTGATTTAAGCTTATGTTTTCACAAAAGTTAATAAATCATTTTAAATAATGATATTTGAATTTTAATTAATCATTTTAATTAGTGATCTTTGAGGTTAATTAATTATTATAGTTAATAATATTTGAAATTAAGTAATCATTTTAATTGATGATGTTTAAAAGTAAATAATCATATTAATTAATGATATTTGATTTAATTAATCATTTTAATTAAGGAAATTGGAGTTTAATTAACCATTTTTATTAATGATATTTTATTTAATTAATCATTTTAACTAACGATATTTGAGTTTAATTAATCATTTTAATTAATGATGTTTGAAATTTAGTTAACCATTTTAACTAGTGATGTTTGAATTTAGTTAATCCATTTAGATAATGGTATTTGAATTTGATATTATTTTAATTAATGATGTTTTAAAATTTAATTAACTGATTTTATAAAGGTTTTAATGTAAATTAACTGATTTAGTAAAGGTTTTTAAAAGTTATTAACTGATTTAGTGTTTCAAAGTTAGTAAACAAAATCTATAAAGGTGTTTTAGAGTAATTGATGGGTTTATTAAAAGAGATTATAAATGTGATAATTATCTTTTCGGATAATTATTATTATTTTAAGTAAATTATAAAAAAAATTAAAATTTGATTTATTTTCTTTTGGGAAAATTAATGTGGTTTAAAGTTATAAAAGGATTATATAAATTATCCTTCAAGATATTAACATTTGATTTAAAATCTACAAAAGTAATCTAAATTGATATATTATCTTTCAGGATAATAAACATTGTATTGAATTTATAAATGATAGTTTATACATGGGAAAACCCTTTAAAAGGAATTTAAAATAAAATAAAATAAAGTGTAAATTATTCTGGGTTTATAGTAAGTAATGTGTTAATTACATTTGTATTTTATTCTTCTTTACATCTCTTAGTATTATAAATTGTCCTTTTAAAAGAATATTTCAAAGAGTATTTTAATGTGTTAACATTATTTGAAATGTGAAAATCAAGCCTAAATACGAATCAAATGTTTTAAAAGTTTGATTCAATTATTGGTGGTGAGTTTATGTGATTTAATTCTTATATACAAATCACTTTGTTAATTCTTGAGAGTTGATTTATCGACTATCGATTTTGATTCTGCTGTCTTCTTTGTATTTTGTCACTCTAAGATGATGTGTTGCTCATTTGAGTTTTGTTATCCTTTGTCAAAAATGACTAAACCCAAAGAGCAAGTGAGGGCCAAGCTATGTGGAGTTACTCCCATTAGGGTATTTTCACATCCACTCTACATTGGATTCGGTTGTGCGAATTGAGATGTGAAATACTCGAATTATTGGTAACAATTGATGGGGTTCGGCTTGGAGGTTTTCGAGAGACATTGGATTTCTCAAGTATATTTCTAGAGGTGTACTTTTGGAAAGTGGCATGGATTTGAGTACCAAGGAACCATGATGCAAGCTATCATGATGGATAGTCTAGTATTTAAATGTGATGAGTTGGCGAGTGATTTTATATCCAATGCACCAAGTAAATGAATGAGGATGGATGACGGATGCTGTATTTGTTTGATTAATTATCAGATTGTCACTTGATGCTGATATTATTCATGTATATATGTGTACACCTCTTAGTACTATAACTCCCCATAATTTTTACGATAATTAATTAAAAATTTAATTAATGAATAATAACATCGAAAAGTATAATTTTTACAAACTAGAAAATTTGGCTACGAAATTTTCACCGTGGGTTCATGACAATTTTCTGATTAGTTTTCATATATAAAGTTTTCTGATTGGAGTTCAAAATTAAAAGTTATTAACATTTGAAGTTTTCGAACCAAAAATAATTATATATGTAATTATGGTAATAAAAGTTAATCAACATTAATTACTAACGTTAGTGGAAACATAGACATCAAGAAAAGTTAGTATTAAATGAAATCTAGGAAAATAAACGTCAAGGGAAGTAAATAACGTAATCAATTAAAGAAGGAATGAAATTAAACAAATCATGCAGGATAATTAATCTATGCTAAAAGCAAATAATAGGTCAACCACAAATGAACATAGGTTGATCGGTAGAGGTCGATTGTAGGCCTTAAACAGTCGATCATTGCTAGTGTTAAATCATGATTTTTAAACAAAGGATGAACGAACGCAATGGACTGTAATATATTGCTTGTGCACAAAGTAATCGAGGAGCGTCCAAGATGAAATTAAAGATTTCCTAGGCTAAATCTAACGCTTCGAATCAATCCCTAAGCCATATAAATTAATAGCTAACCTAAACCTAATTAATTTACAAAACATACTACATACCGATGTTCTACCATTTTACTTTCTCCTCCAAATTCTAAAACTAGCAAAACTACAGTATTATATATAAGTTGATAAAAGTGAAGAATAAGAGAAGAGAATAATAGGATCAATTTAGAATATAGAAAGAATGGTAAATCATGAATCTTAAACTTAAATCTGAATTTAATTGAATCCTTTCCCCATACCTATAATACTAATTAGTGTATACCCTTTTTATATTTTGGATTTAAAGTAAGAGGGAGTCAAATAAAAAGAGAATGAATCTAGATTTGGAGAATTGGAAAGCTATAGCAAGGTGAGTGGGAAATTACATATTTTGTAATAATATTGAATTTATATCGTTGTAAATCCGTTTAATTCATGCCTAGATATAAATCATGATTTGGATATTTAATTTTTTATGTGTAAGGAATTGAAATAAATCAAAAATAGGATAGTTAATTATGTACACGTGATTATTATGGAGAATATGCGTATATATTATGGAAAACCCTAACTTGATGGATATTGTACATTTTGGATTTGGAAAGTTAGGGGTATAAGTAGTCCCTAGATTTGTAAATAACTTGTTAATAAAATCATATAGGAATTTCATATTTGGTTAGCTTATATAGATTTTTGAACATAAATTAGAATTGATTAAACTGGGATTAGTCAATATTTTAATACATTGGAATGAATTGTGTAACAATATAAATTTATATAAATTGTCTAAAAATAAAAATAAAAGTGTATTGGTTGAAGTAACAACAAAAAGGAAGAGGTGTATAAAACAACAGAATTACCATATTTTGTACTGCCTATTCCAATAGAAAAATAAAAGATATTTCCATGTTGTTTCACACATAACACAATTTATCTTTTAAATAATTTACAGAGAATTATAGTGGTAACAATTTCCTTTAAAGGAGAAGCAATTCCAATTTATTAAGGTATAAAAATCCTTAAGTATAACTAAAGTAATGTAAGTAGGAATAACAACAACAATTTAAATAGGATACCTAAAGTATATAATTTAAGACGGTAAAGATAATAAACTATAAACAAAGAAGGTACAACTAAATGAATAGGGAAGTAGTACGTCTAAATAAGTAATTAAAGAGAGATATTAGTTACCAAAGGAAGCAGGAGATTTCCCAATAATTTTGAATAAAAGAGAAATAATAAATGACACTTAAGTTGATAAATTAGAAATGAATAACAAATGATAACAATTGATAAGAATAAATCAAAAGTAAGTTATGTAAGATTTATTAAACGTCGACGATTTGAAGTAAAGGAAAGTAATAATTAAATGAGTGTATACTCAAATATACGTTATGATGGACGTGAAATATATAAGTATGTAAATAAATTATTAAATAAGAATGACAAAGTCCTTAGAATGGGTTGGAATGCGAGGTAATTATTGTTACAGAATAAAAGTTTGGATATCGCAAGGGGCAACTAACAGTTGTGTATACATCATATTGATGTTAGACATATCCAACCATAGGACCCATGGAGAGTATATACTCTTATGTACTGATAAAGGAGTACCCCAATAGAAAGTGGAGTCTGCTTCAAAAATAGGAAAGGGGTTATTTCCTTAATGGCGTTAGGCAACCTAAATAGGATGGCGAGCAGCTTAACGCTATGCCATAGGTATGACATCAAATCAGGAGTAGGAGCTACATAGGTTGAGTGAGTTATCGGTTCAAAGTGGTCATAATGGGAAAGATAGGGTTTCACCTAATGGGCTACGCCTCCTACAAGGTAGGCCATGTTAGGTAATGCACTACTGTAGTTGCTTGCTAGTTTGTTTATTAGGGCAAGGTTAGTTAACCCATAGAAGAGTTCTTTCGAAAACGAATAGAGTAGTTCGTGGAGCTGAGTCCACGATAGAAAGAAGGCAAGTTAGTAAATTCCCAAAGCAAGATAGAATACGGTTAAAATTTTGTGACGCCTTCATTAGGTGTTAACGGGAGGTTCTACTTTGTATATGGGTAATTTGGCCTAAATATAGACGATGATGCCCAACGATGCAGAATTATGGATACTAGCATGGATAGTATCTTGGTCCAAAAGGGGTCTGTGATAAGTGTATACACACACACACACGTAAGTTGTGACACACACACGTAAGTTGTGGCACACACACGTAAGTTGTGACATCCCATCTCTGTATCCATATTATCCAAGAGTATTACAAAGTAGTACTGCCAGATAATAAAGAGTGTGACACTATACGGTGTACATACATGAATATTATCTGGTATTAAGACTAGTATGCACTAAAACATCAAATATATAACCTACTTATACATACATAGTAATTGTACAAGGGAATAAACACATGTGCCTCTAGGACATCACAATATAATATATAATAATTAACGGGAAGAAGAAAGAGTCTAATGCAGTGATAACATATATAATAATACACACACAAATATATATATACATATGTATGTATGTGTATATATATATATATGATACAATTTAGAAACAAATACCTCAGTGTCTATTATATGTATACAATGAATCAACGTAATACAAATATCATGTTATAATCCTAATATAATACTCCTCTAAGTTCAATAAAACAATGATGGTTGTATAATCTTAGTACCTGAAATGTTTCGGACTGACCCGATACTACAGAAACAACACAATGGTCAAACTAAGTCAAATCAAACAATATGAACATAATGGGGACTGAGCATACTTTAGACTCACGTAGTCTCTAACATAGCCAACTCATCATCGAAATGAGACATATACCTCAATCTACTATTGTGACGACCGCCCTATACCTCCCACACATCAATGACCTAAAAGAGTGCTGTAATCATGCCAGGCTGATATGGAACGATTACCAAGGTTAAAATTTGAAGTAGAAAACCTGTTGAATATCTCACAGTGCATGGATAAAATATAATATAGAAAATATACAACAAAATATAGTGAGCCATAACAAAGAGAATAACATCTCAACTAAATCATGAGTTATGGTATAAATTTCATAATATCTCAATACAAAGTTTCCTCACTACATCCATCAGCATACATAGAAACAGACAACAGAAACTACAAATATAGAGTAATACGACGTAGCTTCTCTAAGCTTGTCTTCGAATGACAGCTACAACTCTAAACCAGTTATCTAGGATACTCATTTAGGAGCACCCAAGATGATAAAAGGAAACATAAAATCTTGGGTCAGACAATAATCCAGTGTGAGCGGTAAATAACTGTCAAAAACTATACTGGAAAATATCATATTATATACAGTTACAAAGAACCATACCTGACCTGTCCCTACAACCAAAGAGTTAGCACAAATAATAAAATAATATGCTACTCAAATAAAATAATAGGATACTGTAACAAAACAGGATAGAAGAATCTAAGGAGCCCCCTCCATTGACCCTATTCCTAATCCCTTCTCCAATATTCCTATAGATGATAGCCTACCCAAGAGAAATTGCAAACACAACAACCATAGCATCCATCAACCAAAATCTAGCTATCATTTTCTAAATCCTTGAATATATGATAACTCTATGGCCCCGTCCTCGCTTACAAGAGACTAATGGAAATCTTGGTTCTCGATTGTGTCCCCTTATACTTTCAGATCGAAACCCTGCACGATTGTTGTAAATCCCTTATTTTTGATGACATTATTCTGGAAATTTAATTAGATAAATTAAATAGAATAATGATGATAATGGAATTGAGATTTGAATAAATTATAACACGGGCCTTGCTTAATAATAAAATTTAATGGGGTTAAATTTGTTTAGAGGTTAATCAAATTACACATGAGCATATTAGTAAAATAGCCTCTTTATTTTACACGACTATACATTTCTCAATATTTTCCATTCATGTTCATTTTTCTCAAATCAAAAATAAAATGCAAAGACTCTAAGATAGCCGGCCATTAATAAGGAGGGAAAGTGGAATTTCAATTTGAAGCTAAGGATCAAAAGCTAGGGAAGATTAAATAACTACAAATCTCAAATTCCTTATCAAGTTTAAGGTGAATAACAATTTTATACCATCTTTATTTTATTTTATGGTCACATGTTTTCATATTTATGTTTAAATTCGTTTTTATGATGATATGAATGATCATATACTTCAATCATGTTATGATCGAATTATTTTAATTCATACACATATGATTTTGCTCGGTTTTAAGGGAAAACCAAGAGTTTATGATTTTTGATTGTTAAGGAAAAAATTTATGTTAAGTAAAACATAATTTTGGAGATGGATTTTAATTTTCAGAATTTTCCAAGCTATGGAAACTTCATTATGAGTTTTTGATGATAAATATGAAGTAATTGGGTTAAAAATTTATTTTGAATATTTCAGGAAGAGATTGGGTCTAAAATTTTAGTATGTTTGAATACATGATAAAATTGATTTCCTACGATTTTTAGGGACTCTTCTTAGTTGACTTATTTGGAAAAATAAATTATTGTTAAAGAGAGAGTTTTCTGCAAATGTTAGTTTTATTATATGGAAGGGCTTAAAGTATTATATTTCTTTCATTTGGATCTAAACTAATGCGGCGGTTACTAATTGTAAAGTATTTGAAAAGTTTTAAAATAACCAATCAATGGTTTACAAATAGGCAAGTCGTTGTAAAGTAATTACTAAAAGAAGCAACATTTCAGCCTTTAATTCAGATAAAGGTGTTCCTTCTCTTGCCCTTTCAACTCTAACAATTCCGCCTCATCCTAGTCAATACCTACTTAGTCGAAACCATTGTAGTCGAAACTAATACATAAGGCATCACCTAGTGGTGCGTAGTGGATTGGAAGGATGCCGAAAGCCTTGGGGTCGAAAGGCAAGCTTCCGATGGGGTCGAAAAACCGCTTTGTTATCAAAAGTTAAAATCATGCCTTCTTCTATTTAAAGCTTTCGACATAGTCGAAACGCATGCTTTTAAAAAGGTTTTATAAACGACTTTCGAAAAAGCTTTCGAAGGGGTTCCTTTTTCTTTAAATAAGAAGCTTTCGAAAGGGTAGGTTCCGACCTAGACCCCGCTATTTTCCTTTCAAAGTATTGAAGTCATCAATACCTTCAAAAGGTTAGCCTTATTTTTACCAAGGTTAAGTTGCTTCCTAATTGCTTTAGGAAGGGTTTTGGGGTTTTGAAGGCAATGGAGTTGAAAGGAGATTTCGACTCCGTCCTTTAAAGCTTTAATTTGTAAAGGTCTTTGCTTTCGACTAAGATGGTTCCAACACCATAACCTTTTCCCCAAATTAATTTTTGTTGGTTTCGAAAGAGATAATTTCATATATAACCATTTTGACCCAAATGATGTTTTTAAAGAGTAAACCCAATGCTTACAAAAGGGTACTTCATTTCTTCCAAATCTATGTTTCAAAGAATGTTTCTTGATACCATTGAAATATATCATTGGTTTTGAAAGGTATATACCTAGAGTTTTGAAAAGATGTTTTCTTGGCTTTCGAAGGAGGTCATCCAATGGTTTCGAAAGTGATGTTTTAAAGTTTCAAAACAAATAACCCATTCTCATTTTTAAAGGAAAAACCATGGCATAAATAAAGATTTTGAAAATACTATTCACACTATTATTAACCCATAACTATATTTTAGGGAAAGGTTAGAATAACCAACTAGGTTAACCCAGTAATGAATATAACTCAACATATGTTAAAATCTTAATTAAAAATATTGGCAGGGGCCAATAAGTTTACCGTATGCCTATGAAAACTATATGATATGGGCCGGGGCCAATAGATTTATAGTCAGCCCATGAAAACTATGATTTGATACCGGTAGGGGTTAGTAGGTTTGTAATTAACCATTGAAAACTATATCCGGTTAAGATATTGATAGTTACTCAATAGGTTCCTAGTTAGCCTATAAAAACTAGGATAAGATATAAGTTATTAGGGTTACTAATAGGTACTTAGTGAACTGTAACATCCCGCCTTTTTGTACATTTTAAATCGACGATAAACCACACACGTCAGACTCAAACCATACAAAAGGGCGAATTGTTATTGGGGTGAACAAGAAAAGAAGAGAAAGAAACAAAACAAAACAGAATCTCACAGCGGAATGACAAAAAATAATAATCAAATAACAGTCCACGAAGCTGTTTTATAAAACACTTGATTATACCTATACAACACAAATCAGAGTTACACATACCAGAGAATAATAAATAATGCAGCGGAACAACATGAACGCAGTGGAATATAATAAATAATAGTAATACAATCTTTGTCTTCGTCCTCCAGAAATAAGGTCTTCAAACCCTGAAATGCTTAAACCGACCCAAGCGAATTGAAAAGACAAAACATTGAAAAGATAAAACACTCGAGTCAGAAATAAAAGATCATATGTAAGTTAAATCAATAGTAAAAATATGAGTGGAACGGCGTCAGAGATGTTTATGGGATTTGACATCTCCTATCCAGCGTCAAACGTGAATGCAATAAATTAAGAGATGTTCGGGATTCACATCTCCTAAGGATCTGTTAAACTATTTACTATGTAGTAATATTTCGCTATTATAACATTGTCTAATAGTAAAGTAAACTTACTTTTAAATAGTGTTAAGGGGTTACCCATATAGCCCTTAACACGTAATAGTGCCAATAGTCTATACAGTACCGTAATACCTCCTGATCGGGAGGCTACCAGAGAATACTCCATAGGTACGACACAAATCAAACTCGTACAAGGTGCGCTAGGGTAGGTGACACGGTGCACAAGGCAATATCAGGGTAGATATACCAGTTACGCACCCGGGCTGGTGGTAACGCGTAGAAGCTACTACCGCCCACCTCGAGCCACACCCTTAAAATCAAAAATCAAAATTGGCCACCAAATCAATCCAAAAGTCAGAATATAATATCGAAGGAGTGTGTTCGATAAGAGGGGATACCTCCTTGACCCGAGAATCGCTCCTGTTTTAGCCACCTTATGCCAACTCATGAGAGATGGGTCCACGTATGTACATCAAAGGAACACCGCCTCCATCCTACTTCATTCTGGAATCTACACCGCGCGCACGGTTGTTAAAGTGGTTTTCGGAGTTGGCAGAGAGTACGACAACTTCCGATCCTGGTCTCTTTAACAACCAAATGTTATTATAACACATCGGCCATTCCAAAATAATTTATACCTTTAAAACCAAATATCATTGCCCTTTTTGCAGCCAAATCAATACGATATCATTTTCATTTCAATATATCCTGTTCTAAAACCATAACACTTCAAAGTTATAACATTTCGAAATCTAAACACTTGAATATAACACTTTCAAATTATAATGCTTTGAAACTCATAACTTTGAAAAATCACTTCCACCACTTAAACGGTTTAAAATATTAGAATACTATATACAATAAAATAGCTTCTTAAATTTCACAAATCAATTACAAAACAATTAGAATTTCTAGATTTTAATTTAACCAAATCCCATATCACAAATTTCAATTCAATTCAGTTTCCAACTAAGCTTTTCCAAATTATGTCGTTTTCAAAACCATTTCAAATTCAATATATTTCAAACTTTAAGTATTCAACCATTTCAAAACTAAGTTTGGTAATTATGGTTCAACAATTAAATTTTCTATTATTTAGTTGTGAAATATTTTACATAATAAATACATTATCATTTTAATAAAACTCAAATTACAAATAACTAAATATTTCCTTCAATTTATTTATACTTGAAATATTCATTTAATTCACCTTAAACAAAAATCAAGTTATAAAAATCATACCCTATAAACTTCCAATTTAATAAATTTCACATCAAGCTTATTTGATTTTAATTCTTAAATAAATACAATTTCAAATAAATCTCAAATTTATTTTCCAACCTTAATATTTTATTTAAATCATTTTAAACTCTATATTAAAATATAATTTAAATACTTAGCCATATTATCTTCAATAAAAATCAAACTGATTATTAAGCTTATTCTATATTAACACAGATTATACATAACCAAAATCAAGAACAAAATAACATTTATATAATATCAAAAATCAATATTTATATAGATCATATATTTCTTTACAAAACCATAGATCATTTATAAATAGTTATATATACAGACCACGGTGTCTGTATATAATTTTCTATCCTATGGTCAAGTGATATGGATATTTATCATTTCAATCCGCAATTTAAAGTATAAATATGGTTATATATCATTTCAAACCGCAATCCTGAATGAAATAAAATCCATAACAACTTGCAGTTTCTAACAATATAAATACAACATCCACTCATCCAATATCAATCATCAAACATTTATCACAATCATAATCCAATTCAATCAATAACATCAATATAGAACAAATAATAAATAACAGGTATTTATTGGCAGTTTATATTCAATAATAAATTAAATAACCATTTATCCAAATAAATTCAAATAAACTGAGATGATGATTCAAAATATGCCAAATAGTTATAAATAAATTTCTAATCACGTCATAAATCAATTTAACAAATATAAGAAATTTTAGAAGTTGCGAGTGGGTTAAAACACTCACCTTTGAATTTAAATTGAATTTAAATTCAAAATAAGCCCAAAATTTAAACGATCTTAGAATTCGTCCTAACCAACGCAAAAATGTCTGTAATTCTAATACGATCCTAGCAAATCAAGCCGCGTATGAATCCGAGCTCGTATGAAAAATAGAAGATTGAAAAATTCTGGTCCAGGGTCGACTTCGGGTTCAACTTCGGTCCACCGCCTCAAATACTCGGTGCTTGCTCTAAGTTTTTTCCAAAATGACCCGAAGCGACCCGAGTCATTTTCTTCCTGACCCGAAGTTATTGCAGGGTTTTTGCCCCTGAAACTCGAAGCGCGACCCGAAGTTGCAGCAGATCCACAAATTTTTTTTTGAATTGAAATTGGGTTGGGAAGATTAGGGTTTTCAGCCATTGAGGAAGAGGAGCAACAGAAATTTATATACAGCAATGAGAAATAGAAAGGCTGCTAGGGTTTATAATGATATATATATATATATATATATATATATATAGGCAAAACAAATTAGAAAGGAATGAGCCCGATTGGTTTGAGTATTTAACGATACTTGACCCGTAAAGTCCATTTCGATTCCGGAACAGAAATGGGTCAACCCATATATTAAAATATATGTTTTTGAATATTCTAAACGCAATGGAATAGGTTTCAAATCTAAATTCCATCATATGAAGAAGTTATGCTAAAATCAAGTTATTTCAAATTGATTTCAATTGATTTCAATTTCATTGATTTCTAGGCGTCTCGAGCCCGCACGATCAAACAACACGTCCGACCGCTACGAAACTTGAAATCCTACAATAATTCACCGTTATAGATTAGATGAAATGGTTTTGCCGAAATCCGAATCAGTGGCCAAAATGGCTATTTTCAGTTAATTAACTATATTTATATTAAATTAAATTTCAATTCAAATTTAATAAATCATCATTTCTCTCATTTTAAATTACTTGGACATTCACCATAATTTAACACAAATTTAGATGTCACTTTAATGTTGATTCACTCATCAATTTCAGCGTTAAATTTCATTTCTATTAAATTCAAAAATTTATAAATTTAAAATTCCAAAATCCATTTATTAGTTTAAACATTTAATTTCATTTATTTGCAATTAACCCAATTACTATAATTTAAATTCCAGCAAATAAATAAATCTTGATTTCCATTCTTTTTATTTCCAATTATCATATTATTATAAATAAAATAAACACTACCTCCAAATATTAACCTAGTTTACATTAACATAATATTCATTTGTTGTGATAACTTCCAATTCAATTTAATGGATTAAAAATATATAACTTATAATAATTGTTGCCATTAACTCTCAATTACATTCTTATATGTTTATCATTTCTAAACCAATATTAAAATTACTTACAGAGCATTGATTTTATTCAGTTACCATTCATTAATTCAATATTTACATTTGTATTCTTATATTCAATTTATAGCCTAGTATAACACTTACACTATTTCATTTATTGTAATTTCATTCAAACTATCAATAATTAGCCTTAATTACCATTGTTACATTTCAAATTAACATTCACCCCACAAGAATCTTATTAAATTAACCAATTTAATTATCGAAATTTACTAGTCGTTACACTCTTCTCCACTCAAAACTTTTCGTCTCCAAAAAGGAAAAAGGAGGGAAAGAAGGAATTGAGTAAACAACACATCTTATTCAAAAATATTAACTTTATAAACCAATTAATTTACAATATTAACTATTTAAATAAAATATACCGATTTTATAACCGTTAAACCTTTTTATACTCAAATCAATAAAGTTTGGAAAACATTTTCAAAAATTTTCAAGTCCATAATTTACGAAAAATTTCGGCAGAGCTCCTTTCTACGGAGAGGCTCGGGAGAAAATATGATCTCAAATATAACAATACATATCAGAATGTCTCAAAATAATATCTCCCAGCAACGGGAAAAACAATATAATAACGCTATAAAACTGTAATCCGAGAACGTACCTATTTGTCAGGCAATTAACGCTTAATTATGAAACTAAAAGCAGTAGCAATTGCTTCCATAACCTGTATTTCACTTATTTAATCCAAAGAGTTAATACTTATATAAAATGAAATATTTAAAGTTGTTTCAACCACTAATGAACAATCAATATAAACAACCATCACTTGCAACCAACATACAATCATCATATACAATTAACACAAATCAAGTATCCATTCACATCAAACAAAACAAATAGTTGTTCGGGTTTGAAACTTTAAATTGTACGGAATGGAAAATAAACTACTAAGTGCGCCATTTACTCAACATTCTTAGATGAAAATAAATAGATTATTCATACATCCAAACGAATTTAAAGTATCCTTGCCCAAACAACTATAAACCAAACAAACAACAGTTCCAAACAATAGATCATGTTCATTCTTATTAATTCCATTTCATAACATTTTTTGTTTGATTTCCTTTTCACTTATGTAATGATTTATCTTTTTAATTTATATTTATTTCTTGCAAATTTTCATTTCCATCCACTTATTCAGTGTTTATTTCATTTACTTTCATTTATTACTTGCAATTATTCATTTTCATTTTCATTTATTCAGGTCATGTCAGTTTCTTTTTGTTGCATTATATTTAGTCATTCATTCATTATTGCATAACTTCATTTATTTATATTCATTTTTTTATAGTATTTATGTTCAATTCAATTTCTTAGCATATCAATTCATCTACTTAAGTTTTTAATTACTTTCTTATAATACTTACTTTCTATCACAATTTATTATATTAATATTCAGTTATAACAAAAGTTTATAAAAACTACAACATCGAATTCTTATTTATTAAAGGATTTCATTGAATACTTTCATTATTTCAAATTTTTACTTGTATAATATCCTATTACATTTCCTTATTAAACATTAGAACTTTTAATATTCGGTAAGTTGTATATATGCCTTTAAAAATGTAATTGAAAGTTATACAAGTTTTTCAGATTTCTTTTAACTAATTTAATGTTCAATAATCATATCCTTTGTTGATAGGTTACAATTTCAACTTTCTTGAAATTTCATTTATAACCTAGCATTTAATCTCTTATTTTAATTAGAGGTTCCAATTATTAATTAGTTATGACCCATTTCACTAAAATAATTGAAACTATTAATTAATGGAAACTTAAGAACTAAATACCCGGTTAAATTTCAAATCATTTTAAAATAAAAGATAGATGTATATACTTACAATTTACAATTACATTTAAAACAATTTGAAATTTACATTTGTTCATCAAAATAAATCTGTAGTAAAACTACTGCAGTGGCCTTCACACTTCGAAACTCGATAATGAATGTCGATGATGCGTGCACTCATCACCGAAATTATTTTCCAGCAACAGAGAGGGGAATACAGAACTAATTTTTTTTCAAAATTTCTTTAAAATAATTCTTTCAATTTATATTGAAATATTTACATCAAAAAATACTTCAATAATAATATTACTATATTCCAAAATCATTCGAAAGAAATTTTAAAAACCTCGGAACTTAAGTTATAAAATTTCCAATCAATATTTTTAAATTTCACTACCTAACAACCAATATATTACAACCAAATATAACCTTTATAAAAATTTATTTTATATATAGAAAATATAATAGGCAAAATTATTTCATTCACCTATATTCAAAACATATATTCTGTCCGTCTGTCCTATTAAGTGTTTAGAAATCCCTATTGATGTGGTCATATGCACCAACCAGAATTTATAAATACAAAACGGAAATAATTAACACAATATAAAAACCTTTTTATAACACTAACAAATACGCTCTCTCATATATATACACACTCAGTGAATCATCATAGGGTATCACTATCCTATTAGCAAAGAGTCAGACTCCACAAAGCTAAGGTTTATCGCTAAACCAAAGCACTGATACCATGTTGTAACATCCCGCCTTTTTGTACGTTTTAAATCGAAGATAAACCAAACACATCAAACTCAAACCATAGAAAAGGGTGAATTGTTATTGGGGTGAATAAGAAAAGTAGAGAAAGAAATAAAACAAAACAGAATCTCACAGCGGAATGAAAATATATAATAATCAAATAACAGTTCATGAAGCTGTTTTATAAAACACTTGATTATACCTATACAGCACATATCAGAGTTACACATCCCAGAGAATGATAAATAATGCAACGGAACAGTATGAATGTAATGGGATATAACAAATAATAGTAATACAATCTTCGTCTTCGTCCTCCAGAAATAAGATCTTCAAACCCTGAAATGCTCAGACTGACCCAAAAAACACTCGAGTCAGAACTAAAAGATCTTATGTAAGTTAAATCAATGGTAAAAATATGAGTGGAATGGCGTCAGAGATGTTTACGGGATTTGACATCTCCTATCCAGTGTCAAATGTGAGTGTAATAACTTAAGAGATGTTCGGGATTCACATCTCCTAAGGATCCGTTAAACTATTAACTATGTAGTAACATTTCGCTATTATAGTAATGTCTAATAGTAAATAAACTTACTTTTAAATAGCGTTAAGGGGTTACCCATATAGTCCTTAACACGTAATAATGCCAATAGTCTATACAGTACCGTAATACCTCCTGATCGGGAGGCTACCAGATGATACTCCATAGGTACGACACAAATCAAACTCGTACAAGGCGCGCTAGGGTAGGTGACACAGCACACAACGAAATGCCAGGGTAGATATACCAATTACGCATCCGGGCTGGTGGTAACGCGTAGCAGCTACTACCGCCCACCTCGAGCCACACCCGCAAAATCAAAAATCTAAATTGTCCACCAAATCAATCCAAAAGTCAAAGTATAATATCGAAGGAGTGTGTTCGATAAGAGGGGCTACCTCCTTGTCCCGAGAATCGCTCTTGTTTTAGCCACCTTATGCCAACTAACGGGAGTTGGGTCGACATATATACCTCCAAGGAACGCCATCGCTATCCTACTTCATTCTGGAATCTCCACCGCATACACGGTTGTTAAAGTGGTTTTCATAGTTGGCAGAGAGTATGACAACTTTCAATCCCGGTCTCTTTAACAAACAAACGTTATTATAACACCGCGTTCATTCCAAAATAATTTATACCTTTAAAACCAAATATCATCGCCCATTTTCAAAACCAAATCAATACGATATCATTTTCATTTCAAATATATCCTTTTCTAAAACCATAACACTTCAAAGTTATAACATTTCAAAATCAAAACACTTGAATATAACACTTTCAAATTATAATGCCTTGAAACTCATAACTTTGAAACATCACTTCCACCACTCAAATGGTTAGAAATATTAGAATTCTATATATAATAAAATAGCTTCTTAAATTTCACAAATCAATTCCAAAACAACTCGAATTTCTAGATTTTAATTTAACCAAATCACAAATTTCAATTCAATTCAGTTTCCAAATAAACTTTTTCCAAATTATGTTGTTTTCAAAACCATTTCAAATTCAATATATTTCAAACTTTAAGTATTCAACCATTTCAAAACTAAGTTTGGTAATTACGGTTCAACAATTAAATTTTCTATCGTTTAGTTTTGAAATATTTTGCATAATATATCCATTATCATTTTAATAAAACTCAAATTACAAATAACTAAATATTTCCCTCAATTTATTTATACTTGAAATATTCATTTAATTCATCTTAAACAAAAATCAATTTATAAAAATCATACCCTCTAAAACTTCCAATTTAATAAACTTCACATGAAGCTTATTTGAGTTTAATTCTTAAACAATTCAATTTCGAATAAATCTCAAATTTATCTTCCAACCTTAATATTTTATTTAAATCATTTTAAACTCTATATTAAAATATAATTTAAATACTCAACCATATCATCTTCAATAAAAATCAAACTTATTATCAAGCTTATTCTATATTAACACAAATTATACATAACCAAAAATCAAGAATAAAATAATATTTATATAATATCAAAAGTCAATATTTATATAAAACCATATATTTCTTTACAAAACCATAGAAATCATTTCTAATTATTTATATATATAGACCACAATGTCTGTATATAATTTTTTATACTATGGTCAAGAGATACAGATACTTATCATTTCAATCCGTAATTTAAAATATAAATACGGTTATATATCATTTCAAACCGCAATCCCAAATGAAATAAAATCCATAACAACTTGCACTTTATAACAATATAAATAAAATATCCATTCATCCAATATCAATCATCAAATATTTATCACAATCGTCATCCAATTCACTTAATAACATCAATATAGAACATACAATAAATAATAGGTATTTACTAGCAGTTTATATTCAATAACAAATTAAATAACTATTTATCCAAATAAATTCAAATAAACTAAGATTATAATTCAAAATATGCCAAATGGTTATAAATAAATTTCTAATCACATCATAAATCAATTTAACAAACATAAGAAATTTTAGAAGTTGTGAGTGGATTAAAACACTCACCTTTGAATTTAAATTGAATTTAAATTCAAAATAAGCCCAAAATTTGAACGGTCTTAGAATTCATCCTAACTAGTGCCAAAATGTCTGTAATTCTAATATGATCCCAGCAAAATAAACCGCGCATGAATCTGAGCTCGTATGAAAAAATTATGAAAATTAGAAGATTGGAAAATTTTGGTCCAAGGTCGACTTCGGTCCACCGCCTCAAATATCCTGTGCTTGCTCTGAGTTTTTGCCAAAATGACCTGAAGCGACCCAAGTCATTTTCTTCCCGACCCGAAGTTGATGCAGGATTTTTGCCTCTGAAACTCGAAGCGCGACCCGAAGTTGCTGCAAATCCGTAATTCTTTTTTGAATTGAAATTGGGTTTGGAAGATTAGGCTTTTCAGCCATTGAGGAAGAGGAGCAACATAAATTTCTGTACGTACAGAAATGAGAAATAGAAAGGCTGTTAGGGTTTATAATGATATATATATAGGTAGAACAAAATAGAAAGGAATAAGCCCGATTGGTTTGAGTTTTTAATGATACTTGACCCGAAAAGCCCGTTTCGATTCCGGAATGGAAATGAGTCAACCAATATATCAAAATATATGTTTTTAAATATTTTAAATGCAATGGAATAAGTTTCAAGTCCAAATTCCATCGTATGAAGAAGTTATGCTAAAATCAAGTTATTTCAAATTGATTTCAATTTCATTGATTTCTAGTCGTTTCGAGCCCGCACGATCCAATGACACGTCCGATCGCTACGAAACTTGAAATCCTACAATTATTCATCGTTACGGATCCGATGAAACTAGTTTCGTCGAAATCTGAGTCAGTGGCCAAAATGGCTATTTTTCAGTTAATTAAATATATTAATATTAAAATAATTAAATTAAATTTCAATTCAAATTTAATAAATCACAATTTTTCTCATTTTAAATTACTTGGACATTCACCATAATTTAACACAAATTTAGATGTCACGTTAATGTTGATTCATTCATCAATTTCAGCGTTAAATTTCATTTCTATTAAATTCAAAAATTTATAAATTTATAAATTTAAAATTCCAAAATCCATTTATTAATTTAAATATTTAATTTCATTTATTTGCAATTAACCCAATTACTATAATTTATACTCCAATAAATAAATAAATCTTGATTTCCATTCTTTTTATTTCCAATTATCATTTTCTTATAAATAAAATTAACATTACCTCCAAATATTAACCTGGTTTACATTAACATAATATTTAATTACATTTTTTGTGATAAATTCCAATTCAATTTAATGGATTAAATATATATGCAACTTATAATAATTGTTGACATTAACTCTCAATCACATTCTTATAAGTTTATCATTTCCAAACCAATATTAAAATTACATACAGAGCATTGATTTTATTTAATTACCATTCATTATATATTAATTCATTACTTAATTCAATATTTACATTTGTATTCTTATATTCAATTTATAGCCTAGTATAACACTTTCACTATTTCATTTATTGTAATTTCATTCAAACTATCAATAATTAGCTTCAATTACCATTGCTACATTTCAAATTAACATTCACCTCACAATAACTATAAAGTTTTTTATTTATTTCTAAATTAAATTACAAAAAATCTTATTAAATTAATCAGTATAATTATCGAAATTTGCGGGTCGTTACATGATCCCATGGACACTATGATATTGGATAGATAGTAAACATGGTATAGGTTAACAGTGATCCTAAAAACTATAATGAGATAGATAGTAAGAATGAATAGGGATGGGTGATCTATATTTGATTTACTTGTTTTGCATATCATCATAAATTTTTTGAAATATTTTATTTAAACCATTGTCGATGCAGGAGCATAGTTTATGGTTTTATAAATGTTTTAAGATACTAGTGAGGAGAAAACCTGTTCCGCTAAGCGGCGTGGTCTCACTAGATATCTAAATGGTTTGAGATGGTAAATTATTATTCATACCAGGCTTTATGTCTGACTCAAAGTTTTTGTTTTCCCCTGAAAATCTCGGGTACTCAATTACTTTTGAGTAGGTTGAGAGTGAAAGGTTTCCAGGGGTTCTTTTAGATGAATAAAGCTTTCGAGGACATGCAGGAGGCAAGCTTGTTATTAGAGTATTTTTATTTCCGTTATGTGTTTTGTTTGTAAAGGCAAATTGTTTTCTTGCCTATTTATCTACTCTGATCTACCGGGGGGAATCTTCACATGTTGCTTTTGGAGTATTTTGTAATAATTGTATGTTATCTGAATGTGGTTTGAAAACTGGGATTATGTAATCAGTTTGGAATATTTGGAAATGGTGTAATTTGTTTGTTGTTTAAATTTTTTCCCATATTCTTGCGTTTTTGTTTTTCAATGAATCTAATATTACTGTGTTTGGTCATCGAGTATTAATAACTAAGGATGATTGCAGCATCCGTAGCCGTTAGTTTTGAGCCTCCAAATAGAGGGATGTTACAAGTTGGTATCAGAGCATAGGTTTATGAAACTTCAAAATAAATTTAAACCTAAAAGATTTTCCAATCAGAATCCAATGAATCAAATAATAAGATTAGGGTTTGGATTAACTTTATATTAACATACTTGTATTTTCTATATATAGTTGTATATATATAAGTACATATTCGCTGCTCTCTTTGCCCCTTTTTCTTTATCTTACTAAAGCTTATATGCAGATTTATGAGAAATGAGATATGGAAGCAGGAAACGGAAGAGGAAATCTCGGTGGAGGAAGCACCACAACTAATGGAAATGCTCAACCCACTACTAGGAGGAATCTAGGTCGACATGCTAATGGCAATAATCATAATGTTAATGCCAATGTGAGTGCTGGAAATCCACCAGTACATATGGGGGTGAAGTATCAGTTCTTTACTGGTTTCACTACGCCATAGATGGCCTATTGCAACGAAAATTCAAGATGTTGCTAGCTACAATGTAACGATAGCTATGTTGCAGTAGCTATAGACTTATAAAAATATTATAAAAAATGAGTGCGGGCTAAAAAAAGCGGGCTGAAATAATTTTCAACGCGGAAGAAAAAACAAAGCGGCAAAAATTAACAAAATATTGAAGGGTTTCACAAACCGCAAAGAAAACATCCAAACCAACCCAAACTGCTTACCCATCAACCCTAGTTCTAATTTCTCCATCGCTGCAAATCTACGGATGGGGATTTTCCAAATCGTCAAATATGAAAAAGGCGATTCTTTCCTAATCTACAAGACTAAAGGAAATTTCTCTTGATGTCCAAATCTGCAAAAGGCAATTCCTCTCCTAATCTCTTAATCTGCAAAGGCATTTTCTCCTAATTCGATTTTAGTTTAAATCAAATTTTGTTATGTATCAGCTATGAAACCTTGTTTGAGAAGTTCAAGTTTTTACATTTTGTAGAGAAGAAAGGAGACTTGAGTTATTTCTACTAAATTAGCTACAAATCTTTCTGTTTGCTCTCCAGATTCAGCATCGCAAAAACAGGTTTTAGTTTGCTTACAATAATACCCAATTGATTAACATTATTGAAAGCTTAAAGCTAGGATTTGCTATGTATTGTGTACCCTATTTGTTTGTGTAAATGCTTAACTAAGAATAGTGAGTCAATAGTCTGTCTAATTTTCAGGTTTCTACCATCCAAAAAGCTATACTCGTTACATAAAATCAGGACTATGAGGCAGGATTTGAAAAGGATGGATCTGAACAAGTAATTGTTCAAGCTTATGTTTGAGGGATTTCAAAAGTGTAGTGGTTAGGTAAGAAAAATTACAATGTGTTTTGATTAAAAATTCTTCTTCTTTGTTTTGTTTTGATTAGGACGTGTGATTCTGATGTCTCTTAACTTTTGATTTCCTCATGTTATTTGCTGTTATTTTTGTTTGTAGGAAGGATTATACGACTAAATTGGCATTAGATTCAATATATGCAAAATTTTATGATGAGTTTTTATTTTATATGACTATAATTAGATTCAAAATCATTAAAAAGCAATTGAGTGGTCCAAACCTTGCTTAAACTGTCAAATTAGCCTCTATGATCCAATTCTAAAAAAGCATTCAAGTTAAACGTGGATTTGTTGATCTTTATAAGTTTCCCTTGTCTTTTATGGATTTATTGATCTCTACAGGCTCCCCTTGTCTTTTTATAAATTATGGTGATTTGCACTACTTGGTTTATTGATGTAAATTTCAATTGGTTTTGCCTAATTAGCCTCTAATCGAGTTTACTGTTTAAAGATAGAAAAAGAAACGTGGATTTAGTAGTCACTAATGACTTTAGAATAGTGACCAATGACTTTAGAGTATGTTTTGTCTGATTATCCATTGCTTAATAACATCTTTGGTCTGAAGCCCAAACCTATCTTACCTGTTTATAATAATATCAATCTGACTTGATATACTAATGACTTAGAGTATGTCAATGTGATTGCTAGGTCTGTAGATGAGTTGGGATATACTGAGGATAGATTTATATCATAGGGTATAGTTATCAATATCTAAACCTGGTTGAATTTTATGGTAGCAGGAACAATTGATACGAAAAGAAAAAGGAATAGGAGTTAGCTATAGAACATTGATACGAAGGAATATCATCCATTTTATTTAGTCTGAAAGCTCAAACACCATTGTTTTATTATTCAAAGTATAGTAAAGTACTTGTGCTTGTATTCTATTCCATTAAGAAGTACATATCATTATGGAGAATTTACATTTTTTACGATAGAAAATTCAAGCCAAAACGTTGAATTATGGTGTATTGTACCAGCTATCGACCACCACTACATTACCATACTGTTGTTGCATATTATTGTGAAATTCACCTTGGTTAAGGTGAATTTCAGGCCATGTCTCTTTTTTGAAAGGTAAGTATAAAACCCCACAAATAAGTGTATAACAAATAAAATCAAATGATATTTTACCTTTTAGAAATATATTATTAAGATGGTTTATAATAAATTTTGACTTATGGTTCAAATGGTTTAGGTGCTTAAAAAGTACTTACTCTTCTATGATTACTAGATTATGATTTATCTCTTATTTTTAGCAACTCACAATTATATGAATAGTTTTTGGAAAAAGAGAGTCGTTTGGTATGTAATTATTAGTATCACTCATTCAAGAACGTAAGAGATTTGATACACATCATTGTATCATTAGCTAAGATGCAAATTTAATTCTAGTCATATTGGTGGCTCTCAGACATGTCACATGTATGCTTTGAGATCTTCCTTCCCTATCGAAAACTGAATAAATAACGTTAAATCAACTGGAGACTATTTTGAAAACTAGTGAGTTTTTGATAATCGAAACAATTAGGGCAGTTTTTTATATCCATTTATATTTCACTATGTACTAGCATAGTAATTATTGTAAAAGAGATTCCTACATAATGTAAAACAATTTTGAAATATGTTTAAAACTGATTGCATATGTACATATACATTCTGAATACTTTATATTTGACCATGGCATTATCTTAACACTGTGTAGCACTGATAGGATTTTGTACTAACATAACTAGGAACAAAAATATGTGGGTCTTCAGATTTTAATACTTCTTTCTATTAAATGACAATAAAGTCTAAGATAATGTAACTTTACTATATTTATGTATGTATCTATCTTCTGTATGCTTTAGGCAAAACATGCTTTGGTATTACAACATTCGTGGACTGTGAATTTGTGTCATTTGCTTCAAGATTAAAAGTTTCTCTGCTTAAGGGCTTCAGGACTACAAGACTATACACATAAGTGATGTGCATCTTGGCTTATAGGACGGCACACAAAGTCTACAGAAGTGTCAAAATATGCCCCAACAACAAGCACATATATACAGGAGCTGGCAGCGAAGATAAGGGAAAATATAGCTGATGAAGTCGAAGCAAAGGTGAACAAGAAGGTCCAAAATGAATTTGATGCAAAGGTGAACCAAAAGTTTGGGAGAACTTGACATGGGTGCTTAAGAAATTAGGCGAAGCAAACCCTGACATGCAAATTGATGTTGGAGATCTTTGTGCGACCTTCTACAGTGATGGCACTGGAGGCATTAGAGGCATTGATGACACTGAAGGCTCGCAAATATGAATGTACTGTTAATAAGTAGAATTTAGTATGTACTGGCTGTAACTATGAATACACTGGCTATGTTTTTAAGTATGATTGTTATTTTGTACTTGACTAAGTAAAACTTGTGTTGCTGGTTATTCAGAAATGAAAAGTTCTTTGTTGTAGTGTAATGTTGCCATTAGATATGATATAATGTTGCAGTATAATGTTGCCATAGATATGATATAATGTTGCAGTACATTTCCAATTTAAATTGCAAAAGGTGTTGCCATAGATATGATATAATGTTGCAGTATGTGATGTTAAATGTGATGATAAACTGGCAAAGTGTTGCCAGTGGATGGTAAAAGTATTACCATAAATTAATGAATATGGGTCCCACAACAAGGTTCCGTAAAGGTGGACCACAGAATTAGTGGGCTCCACAATATGGGCCCACATGTTGGGGCCCAGATTGTGGGGTCCATTTTTTTAGTAAATTTGGTACCTGTGGCAACAGCAGAACCAATGTTGTTCTAGGGTCGCAAAGATGTTGCCTTTGACTCTAGGGCAACGCGACAAAATGCATCACCGAGAAAGTGTTGCCTTTGCCCTTTTTAGCATACAACAACATTTTTTGGCACTTCCTGCATCACTTCTTGGGTGTTGCAGTATGCAATCTATGACGTAGTGTTTTGATGCAAGCAGGAGCTGCTACTGGATTTGCTGGGAATGTAAGAGGAGCTAATCTTGGTGCTGCACTTTGGAATATGCTTTGCTGAGTAGAGATTACACCAGTTTGGGTGGAAAGCCATTCTGAGAAAGGAAAGTGCCATAAAAGTTCAGAATTGGCTGTTGCATTGTGATCGTATGTTTTCTGATTTGGTTCTGAATGATGGGCAATAGAGAAGGTTGGCCTCTAGACTATTGCAGGGGTCAGCACTACATTGGTGGAATAGTGACGTTGTCGGAGTTCTGGAAGATCAATTAACTTGGGCTAATTTAAAATGGAATTTGAGCAGAAGTTGTTCTCTAAGTTTACCAAGTCTGAGCTGATGAAGAAGTTTATGGGTTCAGTCCAGCGAAAGATGTCAGTTGTCAAATATGCTATACTAAGTTTGAAGAGTTGTCTCAATATGAATATGTTGTTATAGATACTGACATCAAAAGGAATGAGAAGTTCTTTCGAGGATTGCGGCCTGAGCTTGCTTGAATAAACATGACACATGTCCATGATCCGTGTAATATACACTACTACAAAACATGTTATTTGCATCGGTTGTTCACCCCCCTGTTGCATCAGTTCTACAACCGATGCACATGCAACCGATGCAATAAACTAAATTTTTTTGCACCGGTTGTAAAATCGATGCAAAGTCATCTTTTGCATCGGTTGTCAGTAAAAACCGATGCAAATAGTCATCTTTTGCATTGGTTGTTAGTAAAAACCGATGCAACATAAGATCTTTGGCTTAAAACCAATCCCTTGTATTGTACCGGTTGGCAGTAACAAACGATGCAACAAGACATTTTTTGCATCAGTTGCAACAATTATTGCGTGCAATATTATACTCATTTAAAATCAAATTGGATGGCGAATACATATTGAATAAGGTAACACCAAATAAATATATTTCAATTATAGTGTTCATAATCCATATAAAATAGTGATTCATACATTCGTTTTAGTACTACAATTCAAATCTTTAGTACAAGTAATATAGTCTAGATTGTTAAGTACCTTAATATACAACTGTCATATGCCATAAATCTCACTGCTCCAAGCAAACAAAGACTTGCTGCAAATCTCATACATCACCATCAAAATTACAGACTATTTGCAATCCTTCCTCGATCACCAAGCTACCACCGGCAACCGTCACATTGCAAAATGAGATTCAATTACTTTTTTAGGTGACTTGTCTTTATATCTAAAACAGTTGAACTTTTCTCCTTAAAGATAAATGGTACAAAATGAGATTCAGTTACTTTGTTAATATATGTTTTGATGTTGAGAGCTATAATTTGAACATGCAATAACATATGTTACTTTGTTAATATACGTGAACGGATTTCGTTTGTTGCACATATATCCCATCTCAAATATCCCTGTTGCACAGCATCCCACCACTGCATTCTAAAATCCAGCAATAAAAATAAAAATAAAAATAAAAATAATAAATTCAAAACTATACTTCATCAAATTCACTACATGAATCCATGCTTAATTGACTCTTAAAATGCATCTATATTCTAATGTGCATTCCAGATTTAAAAGAAATGGAAAGTGAAAAGGAAAAATAAAAATGTTAAGAATGCGTGCTAATTGTAAAATGCATCTATGTCCATTATAGGATAAATGATTAACTTCAGAGCCACTAAACCATTGAAAATAAAGAGATTAAAAGAAACATACCATAAGATAATGGTGCATGGACAACTTGTTGCATAATTACATAAACATCAACAAACAAAAATTCTCATCCCAAGCAATTCTCTGTTCAGTTTATCAGCCATGCCTCTCAGTCTCATATTGAAATCTCTAGCAACTGTGTTATAATCTTCATTGTAGTTGCTTCCAGAAATAAAATTCATAGTTCATTCTAGCGGCAAGCATCCCATAGGTGGAACTCTAGTCAAGTCCATTTTTCGAGCTCCTAAATGATAAATTTCTGTGATAAAGTTCTCTGCAATTCACAGGAGATACCTTTGGTATTCGTCGATTGTGTATTGATATGATTTTATCAGATTTGTGTAGTAATTCTCAAGGAGGTTGTTTGTTCCCATGGTCAGAACATACAGTGCTTCTCTTAGCACTTCATTCGCTTTCGGTTTTCCAAAATAGCCTCTTAATCTTGTTTGGTACTCCTTGAAATACTCAAATTCTTTCCATAGAGGTAATACTGACTGTAATGTAATTTTTTTGGTTAGGTTGAAGAATTTACCGCGGAATAATTTTGAATAGGAAATAGGCTACCTGTACAATTAAATCTTCGTTCCTTTATACAAACATGTAATTATATCACTTATAAATTGTGACTAATTATGAACCCCACAGGACCATTGGATATCATAATTAATCATATTTGTGTAAGTGATAAGTACGTATTTTTACAACTACCACTTCTGTTTACAAAGACCTCGCTACATACGTACGTATGTATAACTATGTATGCATGCATCTATGTGTGTGCGCACACATGCACCCACTCACACATTTGTTATGATTCTCACCTTTTAAAGAGTAAATTAGAAAACTAAGGCCTCAACAAAAATTTTATTCCACAAATAGGCTCCATCCAAAACTTATTATGAAAATAGGTTTGTTTTTCATTATTATACACGAGTACTTTGGCACGTGGAATGCACGTGCACATAAGTAATTATTATTAAACATCGCTATTTGTAAGACATTTTGGATTTTACAAAATGACTTTGACGTGTACGTAATGTTGCGTTTTTTATACATAAACATGCACAAATCAATCGTATATGAGAATGTGAATGAGACTGAGCTATTGTTGAAAATAATCAAACAGATAAAGAAAGTAATCGAATATTACATGAATATCTAGAAAAACATGTGCACGGGTGCATAGGTTCATAAATGTTTAAGTTGGGAAATGTATACCGTAAGGTATGATCTAAAGTTGAAGAATGATGCTAGAAGGCATGAATTATAGACGTTGAGGAAATACAGATCTAAAATCGGAAGAAGGAAAATAAGAGGCAATAACATGATATATATTTAGAATCAATGTTATCTTTTTGGCTATCTACAATTTCGGGACTGTAAGAATTGGTAGGTAATATTATATGCACATCCAATTTGTATTTAGAAATTAAAATAAAATCAATAATTGCTTACGTTGCAAAATAAGAACTGAATAAGTACAACACGATATTGCAAACTTAATCTTACAGGGGTGTAATTACATATTTCCCACTAAGGTGATAACCCATTTTAGTTTCTTTAACCTTTTTTTAACACATCAATCTATGCTAATAGAACAGAAGACTTGTAGTAACACGAAATGAAATTCACTACATACAATTTATTGCAAGACCCATGCATTATTTCAAAATACATATTTATGAACACCGCATATGGATTATTTCAGAAGAATCAAATATTCAAAAACTATTTCTTCTATCAAAAAGTGTTTTTATTAATAAAAAACCAAAACAAAGTGGTATCTATTGTAAAAATTGTAATAAGCGTATTTAAATTGAATATTCGACCGTGAAAAATAAGATTGTATTACTTTGTAGCAAAAATATTGAATTGAAGAAAATATTCTGGGTCCTTCTTGATATTACCATAAATGGTACCATTGCTGCAAAATCCAAGCACTCCAGAGAACACCCAACCTTCTAACCAACATCAACTTCATGAACGCTGATGATCCATGAATTAAACTCACATCTTTTTACGCCTATGCATTTAACCACAAATAGTAGGACATATCGCAACATCTACCAACTCTTCAGCGAAACTATACTAAAACAATGCAACATATTAGCTCTGTAATAAATGTCATATACATTTAAATATGAAGAGTGGATGGAATTAACATGAGAATTATTGTTACATATCACTGTAGTTCAAGGTAACAGCATTACAAAATTCACTTACTCCAACATTATTTTAGATCATATCATTCTAAAGGATTGGAGTTAGTTTGTTACCTTCCTTCACTTTCTGGAGGTTCAGTGCCGGAGCGCTATGAATTGTTTTCTTGTTTTTCTGTGTGGATATGGCGGCGGTCTCCACTCTCTTTTCCTCTGTTTTATTTTTATATTTTGTCCTTTACTAAAATGTTCTCTGTTTTGAATAACAAACGTAACATTTTTTCCTAGCTGTATTTTCAAAAGCATTGTCCTTCCTTGCCAAGTTCTCGCTCGTTGCCTGCGAGAAGTTTGTTTTGATTTGAAGCTTCTATTTTCGTCCTTCTCGCTAAGAATGTTCTATTTTGTTTCAGATATATTTTGTTGACCCTGGTTGGAAGTTGAGAGTTCTGCGTTAGTCGTTGATCTTCCAACGTTAATTGCAGTGATGGATTTTGCTTCTGATTGGATAGCACTTAGGATGTACTACTCCTATTTTTGGTCGAAGAACTGCTAGTTTAGATTTTCCATTTCTGTGTCTTCCATTTAGAAGGATGCTTTGAGCTAAAGCGCATGTTTTCTTTTTGTTCACATGAATACTTTTGTTTTATTGAATAAGAAGGCCTGTAAACACAAAAATAGTACACACGCAAGAAGAAAAATTATTCATGAAGGCAACACACACTTAGGCAAATGTATAATATTTTTGAAATATAACAATGCTGAAAAATATATAATAGTGATAATACGGATATAGGTTGCTAAAATAGGTGTACATGCTTAGGTCCAATAAGTACATACTACTATAGGAAAAGATTAAATAAATAATATATATTTAGTATTATATATGGTACTATAAGTTGTGGATAGGCATAAGGGTAATGCCACTTGTACACCATATAACGCATGGGTAATACTGCTTATACAGCATAGACAAAAGAATAGATAAATTTTTTTAAACTTTTGACTATTGATTAGGTAAAGTGGCCCAAATAAAGGGGAAAACATATTGCAACTTACTTTTACAACATAGGTGTGCATATCAAATTGTTGTTTTGTTTTTCATGCTATAGGCTGTACAAACTATCACATTTCTGCTAACTATATTTTGAAATTTTAATGCAACTGAACTATAGAGCATGTACATGAGTAATACACACACACACACACACACACACAAAAAACTAGAAAATACTGCAGTTTCCTACGCAAAATTTCCGACGTCTTTCCTACGCCAAAAGGCGGGGCGTAGGGTAGGCGTAGGAAACTGGTAGAAAGAGGTAAAGACGTAGAGAAGACGTAAGGAAATTTCCTACGCTTCTCCTACGCCAAATTCAACATGTAGAAAAAAAATCGTGGCGTAAGTAAGGTGTAGGAAATCGTCTACAGTAAAATGATACCGTAGAAAAGGCGTAGATAATCTCCTACGCCATTTCCACACCTCCGTTAATTTTATACAATTACATGCTGGCGTAGGAAAGACGTAGGAAATTTCCCACGCCGTCCCTACACTTTTTTTTTGTTACTCCCGGTGTAATTCCCTCTCCTAAAATCAGTTTTTAAATAAAAAAAAACTTTTCGTGCAATCTGGCGATGCTTGAACCCAAAAAAACTAGGGTTTCTAAAATCAACGCCTTCTAAATAATCATCGCTGCATACTCGGCTATTCCATCATCGCTGCATACTCGGCTCATCCTTGCCTCCTACGCGATATTTTCTACTGCTGATTTGAAGTCCGCATCGTCGGCTCATCCTTGCCTCCTACGCGATATTTTCTACTGCTGATTTGAAGTCCGCTACAGTCTCTTTGTACTGCCACTGCTAATTAGGTATGCGAATTTCTTGTTTTGAGCTGTCTAATTTTCTGAAATTGAGTCGCCCTTTTACTGTTTTAGATTTCATGCGACTATGTCTAATTTCGCCCTCACAGTATTTATTGATTTCAGATTTTAATGTTTTATTCGAATTTGTTTTCGATCTCTGCAGGTAATTGTTTACAGTCTTATCTTCTATCAGTAATTTGTTAAAGTGGAGTTTTAATGATCTGAGAAAAGTGTAATTTAACATAATTTGTGCGTGTGTTTTTGCATTTAAATCTCCTGTAGTTGTCGGTTTTGTCGAGAATTTTTATTGTTTACATTGTCTGGTTATGTGCTTTTTTTAGTTATCTTAGAAAACTTTTGCAGACTCACACAAACATATATTTACTCATGCAACTAATATTCACTCCCACGCTACACATGAACAAGCAACCCCAGCACACGTAAACCCGAAATAGCACATCAACGCACTCCAGCATACGCCAAACTCACTGATTTCACAACCCACGCATTACATTGAACCCACACAAACAAATAAAAATGTACTTCATTTATTTTAAAACCCAAGTTTACATGGCACATACTGGAGATGCATAATAACAGCTACACTAGCTTAGATATGTATAGATATAACTCAGAATTTCTCAAACGGTTAAAAGTGAAATTATCTATAGAAATAACAAAGTTTTTCATATATGGGTTCATACTTCATACAAAAAAATAACAACAAAGCACATAAGAAAAATTGTGCAAGTTAGTAAACTGCTGCACTTTCTTAAAATATGGGGCGCCAAGAATATATTTTGCTATAAATGTCTAAACGTTTGTAAGTTGTGTTATTGTTTGCAACATACACGCTGAAAACACACATTATTTAAGTAGACATTTTTGTTATTATATCCTATCCTCGAAAGTTTCATATAGCTAGATTGATGTACCTGATATTGTTTTCTAATTTTAAGATGTTAATTATATAGCTAGACAGCAATAGAATAAACTTGAAAGTATTGGAGGATGAAGCTGTACAATTTCATTTATTTTTCACGTTTGATTCTTTTTATTGTTAGATTGTTCTTTGCTTTTCTAGCTTGAATAATCTTGTAAGTAGAATTAAGTATGTTGTATACCTTCAATTGTGCAAATTGTTTGCCTTATTATTCCCTTTTGTTGTTATGTTTTTATGATTTCTTGTTCTGTTGGTTTTAAATCTTTTTCAAATGCATTAACAATGCATAATGATTCACATTTTATCAAATATATAGTTTCTCATGTATTTCATAATAAATCAATGTTTGTTTCTGTGTCGCATATCCGTTAATGATCACACTAAGTTTAATACTGATGTCTTTTGCAGTGTAGTTAAAAGTTCTTTTGTGAGATGCAATTTATGTTTTTATTGTAGCCTTTTAGAAATTATAGTTCTTTTTTCTAGTTGTATACATTTGATCTTTGTCTTGAATAGTAAAAGAATTTAAGAAACTGCTAGTGTTATGTGCAACTGTCTATCTAATTAACATTGATTTTACTTCTGCATTGTTGGGTTGTTGAACTCTGTCCGCCATTTCTGTAAATGTTCAACACTAAATTAAAATGGATTCTGAATTATCAACAGTAAGTAAAATATATTATCCTAGTAGATAAAATGGAAGATGTGAACCTACAAACTTCTGAACTTTTTGCAACCAACATGATGCCGTGAAAGAATAATAATGAAAATAAAAGGACAGATTGCGAATATCTACTCCAGCATATAATTATTTTATTCTGATAACAATATCAATGTAAAACTTTAACACAATGAATCGAAAGATCTAGTTAAAAGCAATCAACAAGTAGATGAATCGAAGAATTCTACATAAAAAATTCAAGGAATGACTAAACACTAGTCACCAATCTCAGTTTTTTAAAATATATTGTAGATATAGCCAAAGATATGTGCCGGTTAGAAAATAAAATGAAAAAATAATCTCATGAAAAGAACGAATACATGTGATACTGTGTACCTTCTTTCAATTACTTCAACTTTGATAAACGATAAAGGTGGTTGTGAAAAATTGGATTTCATCTTTGATCAAGTGCCTCTTATATAATAGCCAATCTCAGGTATCTGTACAATTATGGATATACTAAAAGTACAAAAAATCTCTAGCTAAGAAATGATGAGTTGGAGATTTTCAGATTCATACATGAAATACATTAAGGCATTCATTCCTTAACAAATTCATATACAATTCTCTTCTCCTCAAACAAACATTTTGGAAACTAATTACTCTTTTAATTTAACATCATATATTATATATCAATGTTAATTTATTTACATGACAGGTTGACATGTCATTTAATAGTGTGAAAGGTGAAATATCTCATACTTAATTCTTTATCTAATTATAGTTCTTTTTATCATTCTGAGTTATCGAACAAATTGAAAGTTGGAAATCAAATGTTGCAATATTAGCAACTATCTTGCAATATTTTTGATAAATTTTATATTTATTTTAACATCTTATCTTGTGTATTTTCTATTATCTTTTTTCTAATTTTCTTAATTAGACAAGTCTTCCAAAATTACTACTAATGACATATTATTAAATAGCGACTCAATCAACACAAATAGTACTTCATTGTTAACAGTTCTGATAAAATATAGACCACTTTCAAACTTATTTACAAATATAGACCTATTTTTTGTTTCTTGGACTTTAAATTTCCTAAAATTAAATATAATTTAATTTATTTGTAATTATGCAGTAAAAGATGGATTATATGAAAGTTCGAACTTGGATGTATGAGCCTGGATGGAAAAGAGGATCAATATCATTGCATTTTAGAAATGGCGTGGAAGCATTTTTAAAAGTGGCGTCTTGTAATAAAACAAAGATGATAGAAATTCGATGCCCGTGTAAGAAATGCCATTGCATGAAAATTCAAGATTACGAAACTATAACTTTTCACTTGCATAATTATGGTTTTATGCCAAATTATTACGTGTGGAGATATCACGGTGAATCGGAGACAAAGCATGATTCGACAGTGGTAGTTGAAGATGCAACCGAAACCATCGATGCTAATTTTGATGACTATAGTATGGAAGATAGAATGACAGAAATGGTCCATGATGTTGCCGGTCCAAGTTTGTGGACTGATGAACCTGAAGCAGAAGAACTTGATTCGGAAGCTAAAAAGTTTTTTGATTTGTTAAAAGCATCGAAACGACCGCTTTATAAAGGTTGTACAATGACACACTTGTTGGCTACATCTAGGTTAATCAGTATAAAATCCGAATACAATGCGTCGGAAAACATGATGAATGCGATTTTAAGTCTGTGTAAAGAAATGCTTCCACCTGACAATGTGTTGGCATGTAATTGGTATTCATTAAAAAAGGAAGTATCTGCATTTGGTTTGCCGTATGAAAAAATTGACACATGCCCAAGTGGATGCATGATATATTGGAAGGAAGATCAAAACCTTACGAATTGTAAATTCTGCAATAAAAAAAGATATAAGTCTACAAAAACCAATGAAAAAGGTGTACCTTTCACTCGTATGCATTATTTTCCGCTTACACCCAGATTACAAAGGTTATATGCATCTTGTGCTACCGCAAAACACATGCGATGACACAATGAACGACAATGAGAGGAAGGGATTTTATGTCATCCTTCTGATGGCGAGGCGTGGAAACATTTTGATAAAGTTTATCCCGATTTTGCTAAAGAATCACGAAATGTCCGACTTGGTTTGTGTACGGATGGTTTCGCGCCTTTTGCGTCGTTCGGAAAACCTTATTCGACATGGCCAGTTATTGTAACACCTTATAATTTACCTCCGTGGATGTGTATGAAGAATTCATACATGTTTTTAACTGTGATTGTTCCTGGACCAAAGAATCCCAAAAACGGAATAGATATATATTTGCAACCTTTAGTTAATGAGCTGAAAAAACTGTGGATAGATGGTGTTGTTACTTACGACGTGTCAAGGAAAAATAATTTCAGAATGTTTGCTTCTTTATTATGGACAATAAGTGATTTTCCAGCATATGGGATGCTTTCTGGCTAGAGTACTAGCGGCAAGTTCGCTTGTCCTATCTGTATGGATTCGACTGAATCCTTTCGATTAAAATATGGCGGCAAACAGTGTTGGTGGGATCGTCATCGTCGTTTTTTGCATCCAAACGACCATTTTAGATTTGATAAGAAAAACTTCAGGGCAAATACAACTATTACTTTAGAGCCACCTGACATTCTGAGTAGTGAACAAGTGTACGAGATCGTGCAAGATTATCCTAAAATGCATGAGATAGGAAGAGAGCCAAAAATCCGTGGTAAAGGACAAATTCATAATTGGTGCAAACAAAGTATATTTTGGGAGCTACCATATTGAAAGAATCTGAAACTTCGGCACAATCTGGACGTCATGCATAATGAGAAAAATGTGTTTGAGAACTACTTTAACACAATTATGAATGTTAAGGGAAAAACAAAAGTTGATTTGAAGTCAAGAAAGGATATTGCATTCTACTGTAATCGTCTTGAACTAAAAATTGATAGTGAACGTCCAAATTTCAAACGTTTAGCTTGTTATGAGTTGGAAAATATTCGTCGTAAAAAAGTATTGGAGTGGGTAGAAAATTTGAAGTTACCAGATGGAATTGCTTCTAATATGAAACGATGTGTTGACATGAAGGACCTTCAACTATCGGGAATAAAGAGTCACGATTGTCATGTATTTCTTGAGACTCTATTTCCGATAGTTTTTAAGGAGCTATTACCACAAAATGTTTGGATGCCCATAACTGAGCTTCGCTTAATGTACAAAGATTTATGTTCGACTACTCTTATTAAAGCTCATTTGGAGAAACTAGAGAAGGATGTACCGAAGTTATTGTGTAAATTGGAAAAAATATTTCCTCCTGGAGTTTTTAATAGCATGGAACATCTACCTATACATCTACCAACTGAAGCTTTAATGCGAGGACCGGTACAATATGGATGGATGTACCCTTTTGAGAGGTATATATATATACATAACTAAGGTGGAATTTTTTTTCTTCATATTTTCATCATATCATTATGAGAATGTTATATTTAATATTTCATGTATTCATATTAAGGTATCTTGGTCACCTTAAAAAAAAGGTGAAACAAAAAGCACGCGTTAAAGGTTCAATTTGCCAAGCATACATTACTGAAGAAGCATCCACATTTTTCAATTACTATTTTGAAGACCATATCAAGATTTCTAGCAGTGGCTACCGTAATGAGGATAAAATGGATGATTCATCTGATATATCTCTATCCATATTTCAAAAACGGGGACGTCCATATGGTAAATGGAAAGATGGAGGTTTTCAGACAATTAAAGATTTTACTTTAGATAAATCAACCGTGCTTCTCAATTGTGAAGAGCTATCAAATCTTATTTGGTATGTAACACAACTTCAATCAATTAAAATGATTTATGTTTTATATTATAAATTTTTCTTGGTAATTTTAGTCGTCCAATAGTCAATTTGAAGAAGCAAATCCTGATGTTGAGCCCAGTAAAGGATTTGAGAAATGGTTTAAGAAACATGTGAGCATGATTTATTATATATTAATTGCATTTTATATCATAAATCTTTATAATATTATAATGTATGTGAATTTATTTTAATAGGTTGATGATAATGGAATCACTGATGTTTGTTATGCAAAACTTGCATTTGGTCCTATGATGAAGTATAGAAAATGTCCAATTATGTACGTTAACGACAATAAATTTCACACAACTGAATTTGGAGCAAATAAAACAACTTACAACAGTGGGGTATGTGTTAAAGGAGGCAACGAGGATGATGATCTAGAAGATTTTTATGGCATGTTACAGGAAATAATTGAACTTACTTACTCGATGGCACCAGATCTTAAAACCTTTTTGTTCAAATGTGAATGGTTCGACAATAGAAAAGATGTAGGAATACGTCGTGCACATAAAGATTATCCACTTATTGAAATAAATCACAAAAGACGATACCAAGGTTATGATCCATTTGTGTTAGCGATGCAAGCGACTCAAGTTTATTATGTACCATATTCTGCTATGAACAACAATAAAGCGGATTGGTGGGCTGTCGTTAAAACAAAGCCAAGATGGTCATTCAATTCGAACATGATCGTAAGCGAAGATCAACCATATCAGAATAATTTGGACCATAACGGACTACTGCAAATCACTGAAGACATTGACGACATCGGACCACTTCATAATGAAGTATTTGATGGAGTAGAGGTTGACGATGATGTCGAAGTTGATTATGATATTGAAGCTGCTGAAAATGATATTGAAGATGAAATTGTCGAAGTTGATGAATGTGAAGATGAATATGATAGTGTAACTAATGGAAGTTATGATGATAATGTTGATTGGTAGCATGCTTTCATTAATATACTTGTTTGATTTTTCCACCAGTATGAATTTTTACTTCAAATCAATCTTGTATGCTTAGTTATCTTTGGGTATTTAGTCTTCAGTTCATGTTGTTTTAATTGGTTTGTTGTATATTTAATTCTTCAAATCATATGTATTTCTCTATGTTATAGTAATTGAATTTAATAGGACATGTCTACTCGAGCTGATCGTCATCGTCGTTCCGTGAAACGACCCGCTCTACGTCTTTCTAGCAATAACACATCTGACACAATACAACCTAGTGCATCTCCTATCGGTCAAGATGGATCGGGATCACAGTCAGCAGAGCAGCATAATATCATGTCTCCCGTTGTACATCCTACTTCCCTTGAAGTTGATGCTACCAATCCATCGACTAATGCATCCGTGTCGGACTCCTCCTCCGTAACAAGGGTCGGAGTTTTCTGGCAAGCCAATGTTGGGTAAGAATTCTTGTAAAATAAGTAATCGATGTTGACTTTTGCAAAATAAGTAATTAATTGATGTTGACTTTTGTGACTTTGTTTAATTTACTTTGACTAATTTGAAATAAGCTAGGTGAGAACATAAATATATATTTATGCTTTATATTTATATGTTTCAGATATGAGTTCACTTCCAGGGCTACATCTTATGCTATTCGAGTAGGTTTGTTAGCACGGGTTAACGATTTTTGGCCCAATTTTAAAAGTATACCCGATGATGTCAAGAAAGTGATGTTTCAGGAGTTTCTGGTAAAATAATATTAGTGTATTTGTGTTACATCTATTTTTTTGGTCATTACATTTTCCACTACATGTACATGAGTCATTTCAATGGACAGATGATGCTTCACCAGCAATTGTGAAGCAGATATGGAATAGAAAAGCAAGTTTGAAGTATCGGGACTGGATTCACAGTATGAAAGAGTCAGGCAAGAAGCATCCGAACCTACCCCAGGAGACATATGAGCAGTTTTTGGCATATTGGGAGCTTCCTGAAGTAAAAGCTCAGGCAGAAAAAGCTGCGAACTCTAGGGCTCAAAACCAAAAGCGACATTGTGGTGGTTCGAGATCCTTTGTGGATTATCGAAACGATTTGGTTTGATCTCTAAAATCTTGTTTTAACGTTAATTTACACCAGCTTTCACATTTTTACTCTATTTTTATCTTTATTTTCTAGACCGATGAACTTAATAGGGAGCCAACTACTTGGAAAGTGTATTGTAGGACTCACAAGGTCACTTCGGACAGCGGATCTACCACTAGTGGATGGATTGATGAAGCATCGATGGAATTTGCAGTAAGTGATTCTTATATCTTGGTTTTAGTAACTGGTTAATAGTTTAATATGTGCAAGATTAGTTAAATTTTGTTAAAATATCTCTTCGACAGTTAAAATTTGGGAACATTTTTAGGTATTTTTATTTAATTGAGATTAAAGATGAATCTATGAAGCATAACACATATATGTTTAATGTTGAGAAGAGGACTTGGAGTGACGTGTTGTATATAAAGTGTAGTGACGGTAACTCTTTTTTGTGTTCTTTCTCATGTAGTAGAATAAATAAGGATACTTGGGAAGCTTATTTTTGGACTAATGTTTGCTTGCTGAAACAAGCCTTTTGACATTTTATTAGCTATTACTGGTATTTTGATTGCTAAAATAAATCTTTTGACATTTGAGCTTTTTGTAATGTAAGAAACATTAGTAAGCTTTACATATATTCATTTTAGTTTGTATGTTGAGTAAAATTACTGTTAAAAAAAATCTTTATTGCATTTTATTTTATTTTATTTTTTTGTGTTATTTGGTTCAACTAAGTTTAGTTGAAATACCATTAAAATGTTTTTGTTGTATCAGCTCGTTCTGCATGTTTACTGATCATTCGAGAGTTTGATAGCCTATTTCATTACATGTTTTTTTCACCGGCCCCTTTAATTTGCTAGCCCAATTCATTTTTTTATCATTTTGTTGTTGTTTGGTTTAAGTATGCATGCATTTCATTCTAACAAAAAATGAAACTGTGTTCATTTTATACCATAGTCTGTCTTATATATATCATACCTCGTCCAACACCATTCGAGTTAATTCGGCCCAAATGAGTTAAACGGGTCGGACATTGGCTTTGCAATTTTTTTAAGGCTGAGTGCAAACATATGAGTTATATCTAATATTTAATCAAGTTGGAACTTGTCCGTCCAATTAAATTTCGGTCTAAAATTGGTAAGGTTGTTGCCTGGTCTGCTGTTACTGTCTCTGTATAAGCAAAATTGAAGTTCACCACTTTTTGCCATGTGCATGTTGAAGTGGCGTGTTGTATATAAAGAATTGGAGCTATCATACTAATAATAATCTGTGTGACTATGTATGATCGGTTTGATATTCGACATGGTTGAAACTGAATTTTTGTGTTTCTGGGCATTTGGATCCAATGTATGTGAAATCCGTTGTGTCTGAGTGTAAAAGTCTGATCATCGTTGAATACAGAGTATCATGCTTCATATATATATATGATATAGGCGCTGTGTTTGACAGAGAGATTATATATAGTGGTTGACTAGTGTGTTCCGGTTTGGTTTGGGTTAATGGCACTTGTATGTCGGGGTTTGATGGTTGTGGAGTTGTAGGAGAGCAGCTGTATAGGGAATGATACAGGCAGTAAATGGTTGTCGAGGAGGAAATGTAAATGTTAGAAGGTTATTTGTTTAGAAGGTAGGACAGTTTGGGTTAGGGAAATGGTAAGCAGTGGATGGTAATGTCAGTAGCAGTTGTATTAAATTTGCACTGATGTGCACTGGAGGAGGGGCAGATGGTTTGTGAAATAGCGGGTGGTTTGAAATGATGGATTATGTGATGGAAATGTTGTTGGAAATTAGAAAGGCTAAAGATAAACAAGGAGGGATGCAAGTGCCTTTTAGGTGCTCTGTGTAGTTGTTATGGCAGAAATGGGAGATGCGTTGCAATTTGAGAAATGGAACCGTGGATGTTGGTGGATATGGTAGTGGTTGTACGGTATTGCTGGAGGTGGAAAAAGAGGTGTGTGGGTAAGGCACTGGTGGTGAAGCAGAAGTGTTGATTTGATATATGTTGATTTGGAACAATGGACGATGTTGCACTGCATTGTTCAGATATGCAGTGATTATGGCAGAGGGCAGTGATAGGTTATACAGAGGTGGTTGAGGTAGAATTTCTAGTGGTTGTTGTTTGATGTGTTTGCAGTATTATGCTGTTCAGGAGTGATTGAATTGATGATGAAGATGTAGTGGCAGGGAAGTTATGAGTTAAGGGGAGTGATAGAGTAGGAGGAAACTGATGAGTTGGTCTGAAGGGAATGGAGGTGGTAGCACGGTTGAGTTGCAAAAATGACGGTGTGTATGGAGGCTTGCAATTGGTTGAATAGTACAACAGTGCAGTGGGTATGGTTGTTGACAGGGCTGTAGCGATCAAGGGACAAGTTGTTCAGAACTAGAATTGTTGAAGAAGAGATCAAGGGGCACCAATACTCATAGTGGTCAGGTGCAAATAAGGACATATTGACCATGATAAATCGGGTGTTTGCCAATATGGAATGGATACAGATTTTAGCAATACTTCAGTCAGTTAGCAATACTATTTCAAGTTTGTTGTCACTTTTCACTTGCCAAAACATGGAAAGCCCAAATCATTGAACTCTGAGCATTCTCATAGCAACCGAAACTTTAAAATAATATTTAATGTACTTTTGTTATATAAGCTAACTATTCAGCTTGCGTAATATGCCATGGGAATATGCCGTAGGTTTTGTCAGGATGTTTTGCTCAAATATGTATAATTTTTTTTACCTATTCTTTAATATCTTTACCACATGTTCAAATATGTATTTATGTTTTTGTTCTTGTATTTGAAAAATCACAAATACAGGCACAATATCAAGCTAGAATTGAAGAATTGAAAAGTCAAGGCACAGTAATTTCGTATGATGCCGAGGAAGAAGTATTCGACAAGCTTACCGGTGCTATAGCTAAAAGAAAGGACCGTAGGCCATATTATGGCAATATTCCTGGAGTAAGTATTTAAACTTTCAACAAAACATTTAATTAGTTTAAAATGCAGAAATTGATGCAATATTTGATAAAATGCAGAAATACAAAGATGCTACTTATAGCATTAATAAGGGAGAAGCACAGACTAGAGCCAAACTAGAGGAAAAAGTGGAGCGTCAAGAAGGGGAGATTCAAATGCTAAAGATGCAGTATGAACAGCTCACCGAGATGCTTCGACAGCGATTTGATGAAGAGCTGAACGATCGTCATGAGGAATGAGGGTATTGAAAACTTTTTAATGATATCTGTATGATGTCATGTATCATGAACATATTATTATATTATTTTAATATGTAGGAACTTGATTAATATTGTTTGACTTTGTAATATGAATGAGATATTTGTTTTTTGAATTAAAGATGAATGGTTTGACGTTAATCTTTTAGTTGGAATGTGTATATATATAAAATAAGTTGATTTTAGTTTCTATTTAATGTGGTGAAATGAAATAGAATAGTAATATATCAAAATTGCTTCAGAAATGACGTAGGGAAGGTGTAGGCAAGGCGTAGGTAAATGAAATATTAATGCAGCAAAAAGTCGTATGCATGGCGTAGGAAAAACATTAAAAACACAGGCGTAGGTAAACCGTGGATAAATGAATGACGTAGAAAAGACGTAGGAAACGTAATATGTAAGAATGACGTAGGTAAAGCGTAGGAAAACTGGGCGTAGGGAAGACGTAGGTAAACAAATGATGTAGGAAAGACGTGAGCACTTAAAGAAGTAAAAATGTCGTAACAAAACCGTAGGTACAACATGGCGTGGGGAAGGCATAAGAAAATTATGGCGTAGGAAAGGCGTAGGAAAGAACCCAACGGATGGCGTAGGTAAAGCGTAGGTATTTTATTAGCTACGCAAGTTTTACCCACGCCAAAGTTGGCGTAGGGGTTACGTAGTTAATACATTTACCTACGCCCCGCCTACGCCATTTTGGCGTAGGTAAACCGCAGTTTTCTTGTAGTGATATAGTACCGACATACATACTTACATTATTGACATGGCTACTTATTTTTTTACAGATATGTCTACGCATGCATACTTACAGGATCGTTTGATGGAGTAAAAGGTTCAAAATAGAAATTATATCGAATTGGTTGCAAGAAATCTTATCAAAGATATTGAATTAGTAGTGAGAAAACTTAGATGTTCAAATATAAGAATGACAACGTGTTACGCAAACATCTTAAAACGAAAATCTACAAAATTCCACACGAAGACTACAGAAATATAATTTAAGGGTGGTATGATGACTAAAAGTTATTTGGATATGATAAACATTTTGTGCATTCTGATCATATGCATATTAAGATTTATTCCATTTTGGATAACAAAAGAAAATTTTGGTTTCATATTATGTCAATTGTACACCATCGCAATAAATAGATACAACAGTTTACTTTTGTTTTCGCAGTATGTACATAAAAAGACCACTTCAGCTATAACTTTATCAAAATGCTAGCTTAATATATTCTCTCAGAAGTAACAACATATATGGCTAGCGAAAGGTTGCAAAAATAAATTCAAAATATGTAATGTCACATTCCAACATCTAAGTAATGTCATTTATGCTTGGTTTAGTTCCTAACATCAATAAAGTAGGTATTAAGCTGTTTTCCAGATTCTGTATATCCTAGGCGTTAAATAGTTAGGGATGAAGAAAAAATCATAGAACATTCTCTTCTAAGGGGCGATTCAAGAAAACCAATCAACTCTTTTCTATACTATAAAAACAGCAATAAATAATCAATTAGTTAAACAGAAAGTGCCTTCGTACAAATGTACACAACAAAGTGTAGAAAAATCTAACCTTAGGCCAATTTATGGAAAAATCTAGATAGAAATCCGCCAATTTCTAGCAATCCCAAATTCCTGATTGATCTCACGTGCCCTGACAGATGCGGTGCATGATAAAGAATCGAAGCGTCAAGAAATAAAGTACTTATGTTCGAAGCGGTCGGCAACACTTCTGTTTTGGAAAGCAAAAGGCTCGATCCCGTCGTTGGCGTTACGCCATGTATCCTCCAAACCTTCGCCGGACGCCACTCGTCGGACGAAAGAGTCGTAATCGTTGAGGCCGAAAGTTCTTTTTGGCGGGTCGATTTACGATGTTGGAAGGGTCGATTTGAAAACTTTGATTTCGTATAAAATTTAAGTAGGAATTGAATATAAATCAATTCATGGATTGGGATACAGAGATCATTTAAAACCATTAAAATCATACTCTTTTGAAAAAAATAATAGGGGCGAGAACTCGATGAGGAAAAATTAATGTGAAGAACATAGCTCAATAGATAATCCAGAATCAAACAACTCTTCAATCATCTGCTGAATATGATGTTCTTCCAAATAACTCCACTGCATTATTTCTCGACTTTCCTCTTTCACCTCCACTTCCATTTTGGCCCTTTTGGCTTAGTCGCGGTGACTGCTGTTAGTAGTCCTTGTAATTAACTGTCTTCAAATGAGATACATGATCTGCACCAACAAGGAGTGAATTGGATCGTGGATTGGAGTGGACTGTAGAGGGTGAAGGTGGTATTAAACTGAATTGGATCGTGGATTGGAGTGGACTGTAGGGTCAAGGATTCCTGATTAATGTTGGATCAAAGAATAAAAGTGATAATGGATTGAAAGGGAAAGATGAAAAGGGGAGAGGGAATTAGGATTTTCGAATGAAGGACGAAAAGAGGAGGTTCGCGATGAAAATGAGTGGTAGACTAAAGCATTTACCGCTAACTTTTCATCAAGGTTTTCAATGTGGGAATAATATTTTTGCACCGGTTGTAAATAAACTGATGCAACTAACACTATTTGCATCGGTATATTTTCTTCGGTTGTCGATGATAACCAATGAAAATTGTATTTTTTTTCTATCTACTGCTTTCCACATACCAAATGCGTCGGTTTTTAAAACGTAATCCATGCAAATACTTCTATTTGCATCGGTTGTGGTAACAACCGATGCAAATGAGGCGAAGCAACATGCGTATTTTGTACTAGTGATAGTGGTCGAGATAGCCATTCTCCATGAGGAGTTACTTGCTGATTTTGCTAAGAGAAGTTAATGGAAACCTAGGGTTCTCTAGGGAAGAAGAGGTAGTTCTTGAAAAAGAAGGGAGTCTAGAATTGAGACATAGTTAAGAAGTCAAAGGATGAGGTAGTTTGCTATAAGTGTGACAAGAGCGGTCACTTTGCTAATGAATGCTGGTCAGGAAATGAGAAGAAAGCTGCAAGTAAGAAGAATGTGAAGTGCTTCAACTGTGATCAAATTGGGCATTACAAGAATCAATATCCACAGCCAATTAGGAAGGATAAAGGAAAAGATTTTGCTATAGGACCAACAAGGCCTACCACAACTGATAAAGGAAAAACTGTGATGGAAGGTATGCTTTTTATTTAGAGTATTCCAATTAAAGTACATTTTGATGCTTGTGCGTCACATTCATTTATATTTCAATGTTTGGTTATAGATTATACTTAAAACCCACCTACCTCGTTACTTCATGAAGGCTGCGAATCTAAAGGAGGGTATGCAAATCTGGGGCTAAGATATGACCAGTTATAATTTGACTTGTTAGGTCATAAGTTTGCATCCAGTTTGTATGTTATTGATTTCGTAGATTTCGAAACATTTTGGGTATGGATTGATTAAGTAGGTACGAGGCTAGGATATTTTGCCAGGATAGGGAAATATCACTAAGACACCCTGATAGCCATAACCGAGTGATATTCTCAGTAGAGAATACATATCGGAGTGTTAGTGCAATGCTTAATGCTGTTGAGGTAGGAAATGAGTTAAGTCAGGTTCAGATAGCAAGAAAGTTTGCATACGTCTTTGAGCCAGCTACTGGACTACCCCCGGAAAGAGTTGTTGAGTTTAGAATAGATCTTGTCCTAAGATTTGAACCTGTAAGTAAACCACCTATCAGAATGACAACAACTAAGGTGAAGGAATTGAAGGTGCAGCTAGTTGATCTAGAAGGAAGGAATTTTATTAGAACAAGCAGTTTGTCTTAGGGAGCAGCCATAGTGTTTGTGAAGAAACCTGATGAATCGTTGATGATGTGTATCGACTATCGTAAGTTAAACGAAAGGACGATCAAGAATAAGTATCCTTTGCCAAAAATAGATGATCTGTTTGATCAATTGAGTAGAGCCAAAGTGTTTTCCCAGTTGGACTTTGTGACAGATTTCCATCAGTTAAGAGTGACGGAGGACATTATTTCTTTGATAGCGTTTAAGACTAGATATGGTTCATATGAGTGGTCTGTTATGCCATTTGTGATCAATGCACCTGCTTTCTTAATAGATTTGATGAACCGAGTTTTCTAAGAATACTTGGATACCTTTTGTATTAGTGTTTATAGATGACATCCTAGTATGCTCTAGGGATGGGAGAGAGCATGAAGTTTATCTTAGAGTGGTACTTGAGATGCTGAGGCAGAATTAGCTAAGGGCGAAGTTGACTGAGTCTCATTTCTAGAAGAAAGACGTAAAATTTCTTGGTCATATGGTTTCAGAGAAAGAACTGTCCATCGATCCAAATAATATTGAAGCTGTGAATAATCGAAAGAGACCAGAGACAGTGAATGAGATCAGGAGTTTTCTTGAACTTGCTAGCTACTACCGAAGATTTATTAAGGATTTCTTGCATATAGCAGTACCCTTAACTAAGCTAACCAGAAAGGATGTGAGATTTTTTTTGGTCTGACAAAAGTGTGGAAGCATTCCTTAAGTTAAAGTATATGTTGACCAATGCACCCATATTAGTAGTTCCAGACGGAAATCAAGGATTGGTGGTGTATACTGATGGATGTGGAACTGGATTAGGAGCATATTGATGCAAAATGGTAAAGTTATTACCTACACATCTAGACAGCATGGACCGCATGAAGTTAGATATCCTACTCATAATTTGGAGCTAGTAGATGTGAACTTCGCATTGAAGATTTGGAGACATTATTTCTTAGGGGAGAGATTTGAGTTATATACCAATCATAAGTCTTTATGGTATTTATTCTCTCAAAAGGAGTTGAACATGAGACAACAGAGGTGGCTGGATTTTTTGGCTACATATGATTTTGGTATAAAATATAAACTAGGAAAAGGCAATAAGGTAGCAGATGCTCTTAGTAGGATACATCAGAATGTGGTGTTGGCTATGTTGGCAGAATGGAAGGATTTAAAAGCCTTAGTCAATTATGATGTGCAGTTAGGATCTACTACTGGCTCTAGTCAGAATTCCACTAGATTATCTTGTTTAGAAGTCCGACCAATATTGATTGTGAAAATTGCTTCTAAGAAGAAGGAGGATCCAGTGTTGTTCGAGAGAATTAGAAGGCTTGAGGTTGAAACTGAGATCGATGATGTAAAGGATTTTAGCATTGACCATAGAGGATGGATAAGAAGGAAGGGATGGTAGTGTGTTCCAAAGGTAGAGGACTTGAGGAAGGAAGTTCTTGAAGAATACCATCGACTCAAGTTTACAATTCATCCTAGAGGGACCAAGATGTACTACGATATGAAGAGAAGCTTCTATTAGGAAGAATTAAGAGGGATGTTGGCATGTGGGTTAGGCAATGTGTAAACTGCCAATAAGTGAAATCTGAACATCAGAAACCAAGTGGATTACTAAAGCCTTTAGAGATTCCAGTTTGGTAATGGGATTCGATATCCATGGATTTTATAGATGGGTTGCCAAGGTCAAATAGAGGTAATGAAAGTATATGGGTTATACTGGACAGGTTGACCAAGAGTGCCTATTTCATTTCAGTTAAGTCAACCGGAATGACACCTATTTTAGCTAAGTTGTTACTGAAGAACATGGTTAGACTGCATGGAGTTCCTAGTAGGATAGTCAGTGACAGTGATGCTTTGTTCAGTAGTGAATTCTGAAAGAGTCTACTGGAATACCAATCTTAATATGAGTACTGCATATCACCCGCTGATAGATGGTCGAACGGAGAGAATCAATATGGTACTCGAAGATTTATTGAGAGCTTGTATATTAGACTATGGTGGGTCTAGGGAGGATCATTTACATTTGGTTGGGTATTTCTATAATAATAGTTACCAGACAAGTATAAGAATGGCGCCATTTGAAGCTTTGTATGAAAGGCCATGCAAATCATCGGCAAGTTGGTTGGAGGCTGGAGACAGATTACTCTTAGGTCTAGATTTGGTTAGAGAGGCGTCAGAAAAAATTGAGTTAATCCAAAGTAGGGTGAAGTAAGCTCAGTCAAGATAGAAAAGTTACGCAGATAATAGGCATAAGGACTAAGAATTCTCAGTTGGAGATAAAGTTTTCATTAAGGTATCGCCTATGAAGTGTGTGATACAATTTGAAAAGTCAGGAAAGTTAGCCTCAAAATATGTAGGTCCATTCCAGATTATAGAGAGGATTGGAAAGCTCGCAAACAGAATAGAGTTGTCGAGCAATTTGGCAGATGTCCATAATGTATTTCATGTGCCTCATCTTCACAAGTATGTGCATGATCCAAAGACTACTATTCCTCCGGCAGGGTTGGATGACTTAGTGGTAGAGATTAATTTGACTTTTGTTAGACAACCAGTTTGAGTTATACCTAGAGATGAGAAAATATAAGGAACGAGACAGCCAGGTTCGTGAAATTCAGTGTAGCAACAATGAAAAGGACTGTACTTGGAAGACAGAGGACAAGATTAGGGATACTTATCCAGATTTGACTTGTGCGTATGTCTGTAATAGATTTATATAGATAGTTTCTAGTCAGTTGGACCAGTATGGTTGTTAAGTGTTGTTACAGATGATTGCGATGTTTAGAATTTAGTTTTCACTGAATTTTGAGGATGAAATTATTTAAATGGGGAGCCTGTAACATCCTTAATTTTTGATGATATTATTCAGGAAATTTAATTAGATTAATTAAATAGAATAATGATGACAAGGGGATCGAGGTTTGAATAAATTATAACATGGGTCATGCTTAATAATAAAATTTAATGGGATCATATTGGTTTATAGGTTATTCAAATTATACATGGGCATATTAGTAAAATAGCCACTTTATTTTACATAGCTATACATTTCTCATTATTGTCCATTCATGTTCGTTTTTCTCAAATAAAATAAAATGCAAAATCCTAAGATAGCTGGCCATTAACAAGGAGGAAAAGAGGAATTTCGATCTTAAGCTAAGGATCAAAAGCTAGGGAGGATTAATCAACTATAAATCTCAAATTCCTTATCAAGTTTAAGGAGAATAATAATTTTATACCATCCCTATTTTATTTTATGATTGTGTTTTAGGATTTATGTTTAAATTCATTTTCGTAATGATATGGACGATGATATGCTTGAATCATGTTATGATCGTATTATTTTAATTTATATACATATGATTTTGCTTGGTTTTAAGGGAAAACCAAGAGTTCATGATTTTCGATTGCCATAGAAAAAATTTATGTTAAGTAAAACATGATTTTGGAGATCGATTATAATTTTTAGAATTTTCCAAGCTATGGAAATTTTGTTATGAATTTTTGATGATAAATATGATGTAATTGAGTTTAAAATTTATTTTGAATATTTTCAAAAAGAAATTGGGTATGAAATTTTAATATGTTTGATTACGTGATAAAATTTATTTTCTGTGATTTTGAAATATTTTCCCAATTGATTTATTTGGAAAAGTAAATTATTATTAAAGAGGGACTCTTCTGCAAATGTTAGTATTATTATATGGAAGGGCTTATAACGTTATGTTTCTTTGATTTGGATCTAAACTAATGCAGTAGTTACTAATTGTAAAGTATTTGAAAAGTTTAAAGCAACCAATCAATTGTTTACAAATAAGCAAGTTGTTATAAAGTAATTACTAAAAGAAGCAACATTTCAACCTTTAATTCAGATAAAGGTGTTCCGCCTCAATTAATAGCCCTTTCGACTCCAATGATTCTTCCCCTTCTTAGTTAAAACCTACTTAGTCGAACCCATCATAATCGAAACCAATACACTAGGTATCATATGGTGGTGCGTAGTGTATTGGAAGGATGTCAGAAGCCTTAATGTTGAAAGGCAAACTTCCGATGGGGTCGAAACCCTACGTTGTTTTAAAAAGTCAAAGTCTTATCTTGTTTTATTTAAAGCATTCGACATAGTCAAAACACTTGCTTTCGAAAAAGGTTTTATAAATGGCTATCGAAGAATGTTGCTGTAATATGTAAAGAGTATAGCTTTCAAAGAGGTGCCTTTTTCTTTAAATAAAAGCTTTCTAAAGGGTAGGTTCCGACCTAGATGAAACCTAGCCGCTATTTTCCTTCTAAAGTATTGAAGTCATCAAAATACCTTCGACCCATTTTTTACCAAGGTTAAGCCACTTTCTAATTGCTTTCGAAAGGGGTTGGGGGTTTCAAAAGGTGATGGAGTCGAAAGAGGGTTTCGACTCTGTCCTTCGAAGCTTTAATTTTTAAAGGTCTTTGTTTTCGACTAAGATGGTTCCGACATGATCAACTTTTCCCCCAAATTAATTTTTGTTGGTTTAGAAAGAGATACTTTCATATATAACCATTTTAACCCAAATGATGTTTCTAAAGAGTAAACCCAATACTTTCAAAAGGGTACTTCATTTCTTTCAAAGCTATATTTCAAAGATTGTTTCTTGATACCCTCGAAATGTATCATTGGTTTCGAAAGGTATATACTTAGAGTTTTGAAAGAGATTTTCTAGGCTTTCTAAGGGGGTCATCTAGTTGTTTCGAAAGTGATGTTTTAAAGTTTCAAAACAAATAACCCATTCTCATTTTTAACGTAACCATGGCACAAATAAAGATTTTGAAAATATTATTCACACCGTTACTAACACATAACTGTATTTTGGGGAAAGGGTAGAATAACTAGCTAGGTTAACCCAGTAGTGAATATAACTTAATAGATGTTAGAATCTTAATTAAAGATATTAGTAGGGGCCAATAGGTTTACAGTATGTCCATGAAAACTGTATGATATTGGCAGGGGCTAATAGATTCATAGTCAGCTCATGAAAACTATGATTTGATACTGACAGGAGTCAATAGGATTGTAATTAGCCCATGAAAACTATATCTGGATTAAGATATTGATAGCCAATCAATAGTTTCCTAGTTAGCCCATGAAAACTAGGATAAGAGATAATATATTGGAGTTACCAACAGGTTCTTAGTGATCCTATGAAAACTATGATATTGGAAAGATAGTCCTTAAACATGTGACATGTTAATAGTAATCCTAGAAACTATAATTGAGACAGATAGTCAAAATGAATCAGGATGGGTAATCCAGATTTGATTTACTTATTTTCCATATCATCATAAAGTTTTCGAAATATTATATTTTAACCATTGTGGATGTAGGAGCATAGTATCTGGTTTTATAAATGTTTTAAGATACTATTAAGGGCGTTCAACCAAGCGGTGCGGTCTCACTAGATATCTAAATGGTTTGTGATGGTAAATTATTATTCATACCAGGCTTTATGTCTGGTTCGAAGTTTTTGTTTTCCCCTTAAACTCTCGGGTAATCAATTGATTTTGAATAGGTTGAGAGTTAAGGTTTCCAGGTGTTCTTTTAAACGAATAAAACTTCTAAGGACACGCAACAGGCAAGCTTATTATTAGAGTTCTTTTATTTTTGCTGTGTTTTGTTTGTAAAGGCAAATTATTTTCTTAACTATTTATATACTTTGATCTACCAAGAGGGCATCTTCACGTGTCGCTCTTGGCGTATTTTGTAATAATTATATGTTATATGAACGTCGTCTATGAACTAGGATTATGTAATCAATTTGGAATACTTTGAAATGGAATGTGGAATTTGTTTGTTTTTTAATTTTTTTCCATATTGTTGTGTTTCTGTGTATCAATGAATCCAATATCACCGTGTTTGATCATCGAGGATTAATAACTATGGATGACTGCAGCATCCGTAGCCGTTAGTTTTGGCCCTCCGAATAAGGGGATGCTACGATTATCTCCTACAGTACCTTTGTACCATCTGACATTAGACACTCTCAGAGCGATCTAGGATACACGGCTAACGCTACTAGCCTTGGGTGCCCAACATATAGTACCCCTGCTTGAACACAGCCGAAACACTCCGAGTTATCAATGATTCCTTGACACTCCCAAATCTTCAGAGCTTTCATAACTCCAATCCATTTCCAGGCATGAGTCCTTCCACTCAACCCAGTCCATTATGCCATAGCCTCATTCCATCTTGAGCTGTCTATCAACTCCTTCGATCCTTCTCCTTACAATTATGAAATAGCGATCTTTCTCCTTACAATTATGACAAACAATCTCACTCTTGCTCTTTTTCTGGCCCCATTTTCCTTGTTGTTGTTACTTACTCTTTCAATTCCATTTCTTCTTACCTCCACCGCCCTACTGTGGTTTTGGTACCTCTTTTTCAGCAATAGCAACAATAGCAGGCCTATTTGTAGAGTATAGGCTTTTAAGTCTAAGTGCTTTCTCAATTAACTTCTCAAAAGAAACTTCAATATGGTCGACCAGCTTCTCTTTCAAGTGGTCGTTCAAACTAGTGATAAACTTCTCATTCTTCTTCAAAGGTGTATCAATAAAAGACACCCCATACTTCAGAAATGCATCAAATTCTATCACATACTCAGAAACAGACATCCCCTTTGCTTTAACTGAGCAAATTTCTTAAACAACACAGATTTCTAAGCCATAGGGATGAACTTCTCCTCAAATCTGTCATCAAACTGATCCCAATGAATTTGATCCTATGGAGTAGAAATGATAACAACATTCCATGAATTCATTGCTCCATCTTGCAGCTGTCTTAAAGCAAGCTTCCTCTCCATAGCATCTTCCACATCCATATCCTTGAAAATGCATTCACAAATATCTATCAAAACCTTCACTTAAATATTTGATTCCATTCCTAAGAATGGATTCCCTCCAAGAGTATAATAATCCTTGCAAAGCTTGTTGAAGTCAATCCTAGACACTTACAAAGGAGCACCACTACCTAAAGCACATCAGGAGTGGTTTGGGCTCTCCTCGCCAGTGAATCCACTATTGCACAAACATGGCTTGAAAATTGGGTATGGTAGCTCCCGATCTCGCTCCCTCTTCTACTTCTAAAGTGGATTTATTCCTACCAGCATTCCTTGTGTTTCGATTTATTCTTATCTGTAATACGAGTGATTATCCTCATTCCAAGAAAAGCTGTAACGGTAGTCTAGTGCATATTATATATATACTACTATTATGTAGCATAATATCTTCATTAACAAGTATGCTCCCACCTTTAGTGTATACTATCGACTTGCTTCGGTTAACTCATAACCAAAGATCAGATACCGAATGTGATGACCGCCCTATACAACCCACACATTAATAACCTAAAAGAGTGATGTAATCATGCCAGGCAGATATGGAACGATCATCAAGGTTGAAATTTAAAGAGAAAATTTGTTATATATCTCACAATAATATAGAAAAATATACAATACAATATAGTGAACCATAACAAATGAGAATAATATTTCCACTAAATCATGAGTTATGGAACAAATTTCATAATGTCTCGGTACAACATTTTTTCACTACATCCCTCGGAGTACATAGAAATAAACAGTGAAAACTACAAATATAGAGTAATAATAATAACTTCTCTAAACACATCTTCTTACAAAAGCTCTAACTATAAAACAACCATCTAGTCTACTCATTTAAGAGTACCCAAGATGATAAAAGAAAACATAAAACCTTGGATCAAACAACAGCCTTAAGAGAGCGGTAAATGACTGTCAAAAGCTATATTAGAAAATATGGTACTAAACAGGTACAAAGAACCATACCTGACCTTTCCCTACAACCAAAGAGTTAGCACATAATAATAAGATATAATATGCTACTTAAATAAACGATAATTGGATACTGTAACAGAACAGGATTGAAGGATCTAAGTAGCCTCTTCCATTGACCCCATTCCCAACCTTCTCCAGCATTCCTATGGATGATGGCCTACCCAAGAGAAATGGAAAACACAACAACCATAGCATTGACACCTTGTCCTTTCTCCTTACAATTATGACAAACAATCTCACTATTGCTCTTATTGCTTCCCCTTTCCATTCTACCCTTTTCCTTGCTATTGTTGCTTCCACTTTCTATTCTGTTTCTTCTTACCTCCACCGCCCTATTATAGGTTTGGTTCCTTTTTATCAACAACATCAACAATAGCAGTCCTATTCTTTAGGTACACTCTCTCATGTCTAAGTGCTCTCCCAAGTGGTCTCCAATCCACTGATAACTTTCTCTTTCTCATTCAAAGGTGTATCAATAAAAGACATCCCTACTTGAAAAATGCATTGAATTCTGCCACATACTCAGAAATGGACATCTCCCCTTAGTTTAGCCTGGCCAATTTCAAGAACAACATGGACTTTTGAGCCGTAGGAATGAATTTCTCCGCAAATCTATGCTTAAACTGATCCTTAGAAATCTTATCCTATGGAGTACCAATGGTAATGACATTTGATCGACCATGTACCTTGAAGCAAACTTCCTCCTCATAGCGTCTTCCATATCCATCCTTGAAAATGCTTTCATAAATATGTATCCAATCTTGCACTTCAATATCTGATTCTGATCCTGAAAATGGCTTCACTCCAAGAGTAGAATGATCCTTGAAAAGCTTGACGAAGTAAATCCTAGGCACTTACAAAGGAGCGACACCACCTAAAGCCACACCAAGAGTAATTTGGGCTCAGCTCACTAATGAAGCCACCATTACATCAAACATGGCTTGAAAATCAGTATGGCGGCTCCCGATCCTTCTCCCTCTTCCACTCTTGAAATGGAGCTATTTCCAGCAGCGTTCCTTGTGTTCCAAGTCATTCTTATCTACAATAAGAATGATTAACATCATTCCAAGAAAATATGTAATGGTACTCAAGTGCATGCTGTACTATATGATATTACCATATAGCATAATATCTTCATTAATAAGTACGCTGCCTCCTTTAGTATATACTCTCGACACGCTTCGGTTAACTCGTACTTTGACACCGAATGTGACAACTGCCCTATACCACCCGAACATCAATGACCTTAAAGAGTGATGTAATCGTGCCAGGCTGATATGGAAGGATAATCAAGGTTAAAATTTAAAACAGAAAACCTGTTGCATATCTCTCAGTACATGGATGAAATATAATGTAGAAAATATACAATAGAATATAATGAGCCATAACAGATAAGAATAACATCTCCACTAAAATCATGATTTATGGTATAAATGTCATAATATCTCAATACAACATTTCCTCACTATATCCCCCAGAGTACATAGAAACAAACAACGAATACTACAAATATAAAGTAATACGTTATAGCTGCTCTTAGCTCATTTTCACATAGCAGCTGTGACTCCAAACCTACCATCTATCTACTCATTTAAGAATACCCAAAATGATAAAAGGAAACATATACCTTGGGTCAGACAACAACCTGGTGTGAGTGGTAAATGACCGTCAAAAGCTATACTTGAAAATATAGTACTAGATAGGTACAAAGAACCATACCTAACATGCCCCTGCAACTAAAGAGTTAGCACATAATAATAAGATATAATATGCTACTCAAACAAATGATAATAGGAAACTGTAATAGAATAGGATAGAAGAATCTAAGATGCCTCCTCCATTAACCCTATTACCAATCCCTTCTCCAGCATTCCTATAGATGATAGCCTACCCAAGAGAAATAACAAACTCAATAACCATAGCAACCATAACATCCATCAACCAAAATCTACCTATCATCTTGTAAATCCTTAAATATATGATAACTCGTATGGCTTCATCCTCGCTTGCCAGGGACTAATGGAATTCCCGATTCTTGATAGTGTTTCCCCATACTTTCAAGTACGAAACCCTACATGGTTGTCTCTTATAGTACCTCTATGCCGTCTGACACTAGACCCTCTCGGAGCGGTACAGAATACACGACTAGTGCTAAAAGCCCTAGGGTTCCTTCACATATAGTACCCTGCTTGAACACGACTAGAACACTTCGGGTTGTCAACAATTTCTAGGCACTCCCAAATCATCAGAGCATTGAAAACTCCAATGCATTTTCGGGGATGAGTCCTGCACTCAACCCAGTCCATTATACCACAGCTCATTCCATCTTGAGTTGTCTATCAGTTCCTTCGATCCTACTCCTTATACGAGCCTCGGACTGAAGAGCTATAACTTCATCATTCTATAACTTCCAACCGTAGAAGCAATCAACGAGCCACAACTTCTAGCATGATCCACTACAACCCTAGAGTCTCCACTCCGGATCGCATCACCATTGGAGCCAACTATTTGGATCGATATAGATCTAAATTAATTGGATCAGTGTCGATCGAAATACTCAACCATTTCTGAATCCATTTCTCTTCCAGCCTCTGGCGCACTCTCTCTAGATGTCATAGACCCTTAGCAATCCCTTTTAGCCTTCAGGTTTTCTCTTCTATGCACCATAGCTGATCCAACGAAGATGATCCATCCAATCTTTAAAACTTAGCCTATCCTCCGTTCCAACTTCATAGAGCAACTCTAAAATCCATGCTCATTTTTCTCTGTGGATCTCACTTCAATTGCCATACAAATTTTGGATTGGTACCGACCCAATCCAATAGGATCGGTGCTGATCCAAATTGTTAGCTCCAATAATTGTGAAATTTTTAGGGTGTCTTCATTCCATGCTCCAGAGCCTATTCCACGAGTTTGTGCAATTAGTCTCGATATGCTTCAATCTCTAATCTAAGCCTTAAAATATACACAACACGAGAAAATGAATCAAGCATAGTAAGAAATTTAGACATAACAGTGAAACAAACAGAGCAAATCATCCAATTATGTCCGATATGAACATACAAATCATCAAATTCATTCTACCATCACAATCCAAGGATAGATCTAATCCAACACATAGAGTTCATAGCCAAATATACACAAATAACACTAGCCAATGATCTAATCCCAACTACATGTTTAATTAGGTTAATCTGGGGTTTCTACCTCTGAAATTACCTAAGTCTAATAAATTTAATTTGATAATTCTAACCTATAATCACCAAACTACAACATATAATCCATCATAGACTAGTGAGAGATCATAACCACTCACCAAATCTACCAAACCTATGAAATATTATGAAGATCCGATCTAGACAGCGAGAAGTCAGATGAAGATGCATTCAAAGTGATGAGATCAAGCTCCTAGTTGAAGATCTAGCCTATAAGTTGCAATTATAGACGATTTGAGTTGAAATCCATTGAGATGAATGGAGAACTAGAGAGGAGTTAGGATTTGGGACTGATATGAAATGAGAGATAAACTTTAAATGGTCTCTCTTACCTTATGTTTTTAGCCAAACCTAATTAGACTAATGAGCTCCCAAATTCGGCCTATTAATCCCCTTCTAATTCTGGTCAATTGATTTTAAAACTTAAAACTGTTTTATCTTCCTAACCACTTATCCAATTTTCCTATATGACTTCTTTACGGAATGAGAAGCCACCATCCCGATGCAATGCAATAAGTTAGAGCATCTAATTCGGCTTCTATCAAAAGTCATAGACGAAATAAGATCTCTAAAGGAAAAATTATCACATAAAAATTCAGGAAAAATCATAGATGTGTAAAAATCCTTAAAAACTATAACCCAAAATATTAGAATCATACGGCCACAAATGGATTAAATAAAATTTATTTTATGATCCTTCGATGCGTAAAATACGGGTCATTACAACTACACTCTCATAACACCGCCAGAATGGGAGACTGATAACGCATAGTATGCTCTAGGAACCTAGGGTCTACTAGCCTCCTGCTACCAGTTGGATCTATTCCAACAACCTTAATTACTAAAACGGACATTGTGGCACATATCCACCAGTGGTTCGTCAACACATAGCCTTGGTCACGACCCTACTTTGTCTCTATTGGTAATAGACTATTGGTCTTTGCGATACAAAGGGCTGCATGGCACCTACCCTACAACTACCAAATTTGTGATGCACATCGAATATAAAAACCACCAATGATGTCGTGTATCTAGGGCATGGCCTAATGATCAATCCTTTAAGGTTGCTACTGGCCAATCTGGTTTACTACCTAACCATAAAGGGAGCTGGACACAAGTGGACAACATATAGTACACATATTCTCTATTAACATATAGCCCTAGATGTAAGCCAACACATGGCTCCCTATAAGTCAACACGTGACTATGGTATACTAGAGCTCTTACAACTGGCTGACACATGACTTTAACCATAAGTCAACACATGACTATAATATACCCAATGTAGTGAGTATCCCCACATACACATGGAATATCTCGGTTTGAGTGACATTTACTAACACTGAATAATTTAATAAATAATGTAACAGCGTCCCATACCACTGCATGTTACTCAGATAACTATTCAATGCTCATAAACTATACCCGGTCCACACTAGTTATCTCTGTGTGACAAGTCTGATGAACAAATGAAAAAGTGTTACCGAAAGTCCCATATCAGTTAGTATCACTAATCCGTTTATTCAAAGTTCTCGTCACAAAGAAATGAAATCTTAGAAATCAAGGATGTTGTCACCTTATCGTATTAAAATATGTACACAACAATATCAATGGTGAATCAATATAAAGAAGATACGAAATCTGAAACTAGAAAGTAATATATAAAAATAGATTATTCCAATAAATAATAAATAAATAATTCAATGCTTAATAATAATCATTCATAACATATAATTTTATATAACAAAATTAATACATAGAATTAGTTAGCAAATAACAATATATATATACTAGAAATAAATAATCAATTTACGAAACTAAAGTATAATAAAATATATTCTATAGAAATATTAGCTAATTTGTTGTCCATTTATAAAATTAAAAAATATTAAGTTTAGTTCATTATATTGGAGAACTCATTTCGAATTTCCAAAACAAGCTAACCGTTACGTTTAGAAATTATTTTATGTAATCCAACTTAATAACAATAGAAGATTCATCAAAATTACAACATAAAATAGATAATTCAATTAAATATATAAATACATAACATAAAATAAATAAATAATATCCAATTAATAGTCCTAATTTAACTTATTAAATGCTTAGAAATAGATAATTGATCAAAACCAATTAATATAATTTACTCGTAATTAAATAAGTATATATACACAACAACAAAATAATATATAACAAGGTTGAAACAAAGATAATACACAACATTGTAATGTTGGATACCCAAATGCGAATAACGACAAGGCCTAAAGGAGGAGAATATGCTGATAAACTTACACATAAAATACATTAACACGTCCCATATATATATATATATATATATATATATAAACTAATATACAAACACACTTAACTCTAATACATACACATTACAGCTTGCAAACGAAACACATAACATTGACTCAACATCACATACATATAAATAAAAACACAATCCACATCATAAATAACACACCCATTCACACATTTTGTACATACACACTCAAAATGATATACAAATATGCACAAAAACATTCAAATACAACACGCAAGAACCCATATACTCATCAACTATTCGCTCGCACTCTCCAATATCACCCCCAGAACTCAGCTCCACCTAAATAGGCACATCAGCTCACCCTTTCATAGGAATATATGAAATTACACACACATACAAATTTCACATACATAACTAAACTCACACACACTTCTAATATAAACACAACATTTACATACTAAATTTACACAGCCAAAAGTGCAGGCACACCACATACATATATATTGAAACATACATATGTATATATTGAAGCATATGTTCCCACAACAAATGAAAACACATATTCTACACACTTCATAGCATATAAAATGCAAAGATCAACTAACATGCACATTAATATTTACAAATTTGCTCAAGTTGAATGTTTAAAAAATTTGAACTATTAGACATTTGGCAATAGATGCCATATGAAGAGTGGAGTAACAAATAATGATTGTACTTTACTATGGTGTGCATTGTCGCTCCGTGTCTAATTCTGCAAACAAATAAGTGAGAGCGGGACAATAACATGCAACTAACAAGGAGCTACCTAAAAGACGAAAATTAGGACATCAAGACCAAGGCCACATAGGTAAGACCTTTGCGCAAGCGCGAGTATACATAATATCTAAAAGAAAAAAATAGATATAACTAGGAAAATTTAGAACATCATATCTGAAAGGAATATCGAAGCTGAACAATAAATGGGCAATCAACTTTTTCGATATGTCCCTCTCAGCTTTCATGTATTCAAATGATTCTACCTATGTATATGCTATTTTAGGAACTTTGCTATGTAGGTCGCGAAATTGATAGCAGTAAACAATTTTTGACTTTGGTAAAGTGGATTAGGAAATGGCTTGATAAATTTATTTGAGAATCTATGGTTTCTGCCTTTGTAATAATATTTTACAGTGGGTTTAATTAAGTTTACCCATTCTTTTTTTGATACATACATCTGCCAAATTTTAAGGAAATGAAATCCTAAATATAAATATAATGTAAAACCCTAATTTTTTATTACATTATTCAGGAGATTCAATTAGACAAATTAAATAGAATAATGTAAATTTTAAGTGATAAGAGGATTGAGATTGGAATAAATACATTAAGGCCGTGCTTAATAAACTAAATGGGCTTAAGAATGGTTTGTAAGATAATTAAATTACACAAGGGCATAATGAGAAATAGCTACACCTTATTAAAATAAACCTTATATATTTTCGTTCCTTATGCCATTCACGTTCATCTCTCATTTTCACAAAAAATAAAACATAGACATAAGAAGTGGAGCCGGCCATAACTAGAAAGAAAAAGAAGAGAAAATTCAAATCAAGATAAGGATTAAAGCAAGAGGGAATAAATCTTAATCTCAATCCAATCTTTTTTATCTTAATCAAGGTAAATAATAATTTATACCATCTCAATTTGGTTTATGATCATATGTTTTCAGATTTAAGATTAAATCCGTTTTTATGATGATTTGGATGATGATATGCTTGAATTATATATTTTTTTGATTTAAAGAAAAAAATTAAATGGGAATTTATGATATTTTAGGGCAAAACTGATTGAAATTGATGTTTGAATACAATGGAAAAATCATATGTCATGTAAAACATGATTTTGTAGCTGGGTTTTAATTTCGATAATTTTTTAAGCTATGAAAAGATTATTATGAATTCTCAAAGGAAAATATGATAAAATTGGATTTAAAATTTAATTTTGATTACTTCAAGAAGAAATTTGGTGGAGAAATTTGTATGTTAGATAACATGATGAAAGTGAATTTATGTAATTTTGGGGATTTTTCACAAGAGATTTACTTTGAAAAATAAATTATTTTAGAAGGTAGATTTAAGTGCAATTTTGGGTTTTGTCTAATGGAAGGACTTAATTGTTAAATTTTCCCTGTTTTAGATCTGATAATAAGCGGTAGTCACTTTGTAAATAATTTTAAAGTTGTGACAACCAATCGAATGTTTACCCGTAGGTAGATTAGTGTAACATTCCGTATTTGGAGGCCAAAAGCTAAGTGCTATGGATGTTGTATTCATCCACAATATTAACTTATGGTGACGGAATACGGCAATGTTAATGGTATCCATAATATCAAAAGCACTTGAATATGAGAAAATCATAGATTTTGAAATACAATGGTTTTCAGTGATTACATTTCAATAAATCATATGCAAGTTACAAAAAACCCAAATGTATTCCCAAGCATTGATAAATATAATTTACAACAATACGCCAAGAGCGACATATGAAGATTCCCCTTTAGATGATCAAAGCAATATAGACATAATTGTCTTAATATATAGTGGAAACAATTTTAAAACTGAATCCCTAAATTAGCTATTCATCAGTCACCTGCTCATCTTCAGATGCTTTATTCGTCAGAATTTGCAAAAACCTGAAAACCTTAACACTCAACTTACTCAAATCAAATTTTGAGCACCCGAAGTTTAAGGGGAAAGAAAAACTTCGAGTCAGACTTAAAGCCGGGTATGAATAATATCTGTTACATCTCAGTTTACTGATAACTAGTGAGACTACGCTGCTAAGAGGAATGGGTTTCCTCTCATTAATATCTCTTTTCAAAACATATGTTTTACAAATCATTTCCTGCAACCAAACTGGTTAATCAACTGATTATAATAATAATATATCAATATCCATTATGCTAACCATGAAATAAAATAGACTATCTGTTTAAAATATAAAATGTCTATTCTAAATTCGGAGCTATCTGCTCTTTTTTTGGACTATTTGTCTCAAAATTGGTTATACTAAAATAGCAATTTCTTTTGTGCTGGGTAATGAGCTATCTGCCCAAAACAGGTAAAAAGGTGGTGGAGTAACTGTCCTTAAAAATTTAGCAAGGTCTGTTATGCTAATAAATGAGCTATCTGTTCATATCAGAGCTAACTTCTCTTTCTAGACTGACTGTCCTTTGGGCCGAATGCCCTCAAAATAGACCGACTGTCCGAATTCAAAATGAGATGACTACCCAAAATTTTGTTTTGGGTTAACTACCCTTCCAAATATCTGAGCTAAGTGCTCTACATAATATCTGAGCTAACTGCTCTTTAAAATTTTCCTTGAAAACCTTTTCAAAATGATTTAGTCAAATGATATATATACAGGGAAAATATCTTTAGCTTTACTCTAAGCTATTTTTGCTATGTTATATGTACTTTACTCAAAATAATATTGATGATGTTCAATAAGGATTATCAATCCTTTAAAATAAGTTGAAGTCCTTATATAACTTAAACACTTAGGCTATCCGCCTGATTCTTTCATTCGAAGCTTTTGTTTGAAACCTTTAAATAACCTTTCGAAGACATAGAAGCAACTCCTTCAAAACCGTCTATAAAACTCCTCGAAATTATTGAAGGTAACTCCTTCATATCCTTTAATAAACCTTTCGAAATCTTTGAAGGTGTCTCCTTCAAAACCATGTATAAAACCCTTCAAAAATATTGAAGGTATCTCCTTCAAAACCATTTATAAAACCCATTGAAAGTATTGAAGGTAACTCCTTCATATCCTTTAACAAACCTTTCAAAATCATTAAAGGTATCTCCTTCAAAACCATTTATAAAGCCGCCCTTTACAAGCCTTTAAATCATCTGACATCGTCTCTTAAAATCTTTAAACCTTAGCCTTTCGAGAACATTTAAACCACACCCTTCGATCTTGCTCAAAGGTTCAATCTTTTGACCTTGTCAGAGGGTTCCTTTCGGCCGAGCCAAAAGGTTTCACCTTTTGACTTTGTCGAAAGCCTAGGGTGCCTCCCCTTTTAAATCATCTATAAACCTTTCGAAAGTATGAAATTCAAAACCTTTCGAAGATTTTGGGTTCAACTTAAAACAAGTGCAAAAACTTTCGAAATCGATCAAAGTTGACTACTTTGAAACCTTTAAAAACGTTTCGATTTAAAATATTTGGATCATACAAAAAGATCAAAAAACATTGGAGTCAAAAGCAACTACTCCGAAACCTAAAATCTTTCAAGATCAAACCTTTCGAAAATAGTGAAGTAACAGTGTTGGAACCAACCCTTCGAAATCATTGGAGAGAGGAGGTAGGTTTTAGAAAATAAAACATAACCTTTGGCTCCATCTGTCCGAAAGGTTAGGAAGCGACAACTATGCTTCGACTTTGTCGGAAGCTATACCTTTCAATTTTGCCGAAAGGTGTCAGTTAAAACAAGAAGCAAACCAATTGAAACCTTTTCCTTTTATACCTTTTGACAATTTCAAAGGCTCTTTGTCGAAAGCTAGTAGGTGAGTTTTTCTTTAAAACCAAAGAAAAACTTCATCTCTTCCGAAAGCTATAACATTTTGTCCCCAACCTTTCGACTTCCTTTAATTCACTACATACCAATTTCCTGCTACCATATGCATTGGTATTTAATCTAATCGAAAGGTTTAATACCTTTCGACCTTGTCGGATGGTCTGAAATGAAGATGGAAGCTCTTGCCGAAAGAGTTGAAACAGTGACAATACTGTTTAAAATAGTTCTTTTGTACCCCACCAGCCTTGTTTGTCTAAATCTGATTGTTTGCCAGAATTTTATGTTCGAAAATTGCTGTCGATCTTCCATATTTCAAAATTTGAATAATTTTGGAAAGCCCCTTTCTCCTTTAATATAAAATATTTAAGTCACATACCTTAAAATAATTTTATATAATTATCTAAACACCTTGAAATTTTTTGGAAAAATTCCAAAAAGTAAATTAATGTGTTCTCTTCGACATATAAAATATTTGGATCAAACAATAATGATTTTACCCATAAATAATTTTATAATCCAAGTTACTCTTTTCTTTCTTAGAAAATTCATAACAGTTCCACAAAAAATCAGAAAATTGAAACCCATGTCTAAAATAGCTTTTTAGGTCATCATAAAATTCACAAGGCTAACATATGTCATTTAATAGGGTTTTCATCTTAAAACATGTCATAAAATCTATATGAACATACATAAATCATCAACGCGTATATATAATCTTTTATCATTCGAAAACATGGAAAACATTTGCAAAATCCTTCGGAATTAACCTTAAAACTAAAACCATAAAAATTTAGATATGTAAAATTATTCAACTTTGCTTTATTGATTAAGAAGTTTGAGATTTGAATGAGATTGATTGAATTTGCTTTCCTTAAGGTCCTCTTTTGTTTCCTCTTCTTCTTCCTTCGTTAATGGTGGCTGGTCAAGCTTTTGATTTTTGAAAATGAGAATGAACATGTGTTTGGAATACACGGCCTAAGGAAGACAATATAGGAATGTCATCTTTCTTATAATATTCCTCATCTAATTCATTTTTACCTTTTATTAAGTTTATTAATTTAAAAAGTCAAGGCTATCTTGATTAAATCAAATCTCAATCCCCTTATCAACACATTATTTTATTTAGTTTATCTAATTAAATCTCCTAAATAATGTTATAAAAAATCTAGGGTGTTACAGACTCCCCTTCTTAAAGAATTTCGTCCTCGAAATTACAATAAGGCTAAAAACAAATAAGAAGGAAAACATACCATCAAAACAAGTTAGGATATGTATCTCTAATCCTGTGCTCAACCTCCCTAGTATAGTCTCTGTCATCGTCACTACTTGGACTTTGACTAATCTGACTGTCTTGCTTCTAAACCTCTTCTCATCTGTCGCAATAATACGAACTGGCTTGCTCACTTTGGTCAAGTCCGATTCTAGCACTACAACATCTAGCACTATCGGTGCAATAGCAGTCTCCAGGTCTCTAACATACTTTCTGAGATGAAAAATATGAAAAACATCATGGTCACCTACAAACTGCTCAGTAACTCGAGTCTATAGGCGAGCTTCTCGATCCTCTTAATAATAGAAAAAGGTCCTATGAACCTGGGAGACAACTTCCCCGACTTCCCAAATCTAAGCACACCCTAAATCGGTGACACTTTGACGAAAACCTAGTCCCCAGTTGAGAACTCCAAATCATTCGGTCTCTTATCTACAAAACTTTTCTACCTAGACCGAGCCTCCTTCATCATATCTCAAATGACCTGAATCTTTTCTGTAGCTTCTCTAAACAAGTCTAGACTAAGAATCAACCTATCCTCGGTCTTTAACCAATGAACGGGAGATTTTCATGGTCTTGCATACAATGATTCAAATGGTGCCATCCCAATACTTGTCTGATAACTTTTGTTATACAAAAACTCAACTAGAAGCAAATGGTCCTCCCATGATCCCCTAAAGTCCAGAACACAAGCTCTCAATAGACCTTCCAAGATCTTGTTAACTCTGTCTGCTTACCCATATGTCTACGGATGGTAAGCGGTACTCATCATAAGCATGGTTCCTAAAACTTTCTGCAGACTCTCCCAAAACTCGCTAGTGAACAAGGAATCTCTCTATCACTGACTACGCTGGTAGGAACTCCATGCAGTCAAATCACATTCTTCATGAACAACCTTGCTAAAATAGGCGTCGTTCTAGTTGACTTAACTGGTGAAATGGACACTCTTGGTCAATCTGTCCAGTATAACCCATATACTTTCATTTCCTCTGTTCGACCTTGGCAAACCGTCTATGAAGTCCATAAAAATAGAATCCCACTTCCGTGCTAGAATATCTAAAAGCAAACTACTTGGTTTCTGGTGTTCGGCCTCTGCCTGTTGGCAATTCAAGCACTGTCTTACACATAAACAATATCCCACTTCATTCCTTCCCCGAAGAAACTCCTCTTCATATCCTGGTACATCTTGGTACCTCCTGAATATATAGTGAATTTCGAACGATGGCATTCATCTAAGAATTCCCTTCTTATGTTTCCTATACTCAGAAAACATAATCTTCCTTTCTTTCCTAACCACCCATTCCGGTCAAGACTGAAATCTTTTAAATCATCTCTGTTGGTTCCTTCCTTTAGCTTACTGATCCATTCAGCTAAGACTGGATCCTTTATATGCTTAGAAGTAATCCGTTCGATCAAACTGGTCAAACTTTCAAACAAGACAACACAACTATATCACCACTAGACCCTGCCTTGGATCTCCACTGCAATCTGCAATCTGCAATCTGCAATCTGCTCATGCTTCTAAATCTTACCACTCAGCCATAATTACCAATACTGCATTCTGATGTTTCCTGTTAAGTGCATCTGCAGCTCGATTGCCTTTCCCTGATGTGTAGTCAATCCCAAAACCATAACCGGCTATGAACTTTAACCACCTCCAATGTCTCATTTTCAGCTCCTTCCGAGAGAACAAATACTTCAGTGACTTATGATTTGTAAATTGCTCAAACCTTTCTCCCAAAGGTAATGTCTCCATACCATCAAAGGAAAAATCATAGCAGCCAACTCTAAATCATGCATTAGATATCAGACCTCATGTGGTCTAAGTTGTCTAGAAGAATAGGCAACCACTTTACCTCTCTGCATCAACATAGGTCCTAATCTAGTTCCACACGCATTGGTATAGACTACCAAATCTTGATTCCCCTCTCGAACTACCAACACAGGTGCATGGGTTAATAATTGTTTCAAACTCTGGAATGCTTCCTCACACTTGTCGGCCCATACAAACTTCTCATCCTTCCTAGTTAGCCTGGTCATTGGTGCCGCTATCTACGAGAAATCCAAAATGAATCTCCAATAATAACCAGCGAACCCAAAGAAACTATCAATCTAGGGTCTCTTCCAACTATTCACTGCCATGATTTTTGTCAGATCTACTGATAACCATTCCTCTAAGACGACATAACATAGAAGCTTCACCTCCTTCTTCTAGAAGTGGCACTTCAAAAACTTCGTTTTCAGTTGATGTTGCCTCAGCGTCTCAATTACTACTCTAAGGTGAAGTTTATGCTCTTTTTCATCCTTAGAATAAATCAAGATATCATCTATGAAAATCCGCATGAACCTGTTCAAGTGCTCTTGGAAAATCCAGTTCATCAAAACCATAAAGAAAGCTAGAGCATTCATCAGTCCGAACGGCATAACAAACCATTCGTACGATCCATATCTGGTCCTGAATTCTGTCAAAGATATACCATCCTATGCTACCTTGAGCTGATGGAAACCCGTTGCCAAATCCAACTGAGAAATAATCTTTGCTCCACTTAGCTAGTCAAATAAATCGTCAACCCTAGACAATGGATATCGATTTTTAATCGTCCTCTCGTTAAACTTACGATAATCGATACATAGCCTAAACGATCCGTCCAGCTTTTTAGCAAACACTGCCGCTGCACTCCACAGCGAACCGCTCGGCCTGACAAAACTCTTGCCCACTAAGTCCACCGACTGCGCCTTCAACTCCATCATCTCTAAAGGGGACATCCTGCTTGGCGGTCTACTCATTGGTTTTGCTCCCGGAACTAGATCTATCCGAAACTCAATAGCTCGTTTCGACGACAATCCAATTATAGGTTCAATCACATCTGCAAATTCTCTAACCATGAAAACTTGGCTCATCTCATCATCTGAATCCAAAGCACCCAAAAAGCAAACATTGCATCGCCAGAACCTCCTCTGGTGAAAACAATCTGATCGTTACAATCTGGGTAACTAAGAGATATCTTCCTACATTGGAAAAATATCTTAGCATCATACTCACTTAACCAATCCATATCTAGGATGATCCCAAATCCCACAAAACCGAACATATGCAAACTGCACTCAAAAGTATGACCTAAGAAGTCAAACTCAAATTGGTCACACCTCAACCCCAAAGTTGCATATACTCCTATAGGATACGCAACCCATAAGGAAGAAACTATGTATGTGGGTTGAAGGTTAAGCTTATCTATCAAATATCTGGATATAAAAGAATGCGACGCATCAGTATCAAATAAAACGCCAACAGACATACCATGGATCTGAAGCATTCCTCTAAGAACCGCCTTCTCCATTTCCTGTGCTATTGGCTTGGAAAGGGCAGGCTCCAATGCATACACATTGCCCTTACCATCCCTAATGGGCTCCTTGCACTGGTTCTTATAATGGTCTATCCGGTCACAGTTAAAACACCTGACATTCTTCCCCTTAGCCACATCGTTCGCTTTCCCTGAGCGACACTCATTAGCAAAGTGCCCTTTCTTATCGCATTTATAGTAGACAACTTTAGACTTCGCTTTCTTGGCTACCCACCCCTTTGAGAACATTTCTTGGAAAGAACTTCCTCTTTTGGCTCTGCACAACCTGGACCACTTTTGTCTTACTCTTCTCCAAAGACTCAAGGACTTCTTCTTGCCTCAAAGCCATCTCTATAACAATATTAGAAGGATCTCTAAGATGAGACAAGGTAGCACTAGGCAACTTCATCTTCAATCCTCTAATAAACTTCTCATTCTGTTTCAACATGTTATGTATAGAAGCATACCAATATCGGGCCAATTCTTCGAACTTCCTCGCACACTTAGCAACAGACATCTCTCCCTACACCAGTTCAGCAAACTGCCAAATCAAAGCCGACTGCGCCATTACTAACATAAACCTCTCCTAGAATTTCCTCATGAAATCCTCCCAGGTTACTATCTCCTCATCAACTGTTGCTGTTACACTGTTCTACCAAAACAATGCGGTCCTCTGAAGCTGCTGGGATGCCAACTTCCTCTTCTACTAATCGTTGATCCCTGAATCTACAAAAATCCTTTCGTAGTGCAACAATCAATTCTCCACTTCGATGGCATCTTCTATTCCCATAAACGGCTTCCCTCCTAGCTTCACATAATCATTACTCATCTTAGCGAAATGACTAACTTCTGGAACTTCTGGTACCCTAGTTCCTATGGCCTTTCCTCCTACCACTCTAGCTGCAACTCCTACTCGCATCATATTCCTGAAAAATTGATACATGGCTTCCATTCCGACCTGCAGGACTTCAGCACAAACATTCTCTGCTTGACCTTGGCTTCTCCTTACATTGGGTCCGGCGTTCCTTTCGGTGCTTCTCCCTCCTTGGTTAACTCTACTTCTTATACCATCCATATTTGTATTCAAACCTCATTAAATATAGAAAGATAACCTAATCAAAGATAGATGAATGGAGATAAAGCGCATACATATATATAAGAAATACAAGTACGTTATTATAACGTTAACCTAACCCCAAATCTTACTCTAATTTCTTTGGATTTTTTTTTCAAACCAAATTTTTAGTTAAAATTGTCATAAACCTATGCTCTGATACCAAATTGTAACATTCTATATTTGGAGGCCAAAAGTTAACCGCTATGGATGCTGTATTCATCCACAACATTAACTTCTGGCGATGAAATATGGCAATGTTAATGGTATCCATAATATCAAAAGTACTTGAATGAGCAAATCACAGATTTTCAAAAACAACAATTTTCAGTTATTACATTTCAACAATTCATATCCAAGTGACAAAAATCCCAAACGTATTTCCAAGCATTGATCAAATATAATTTACAATAATACGTCAAGAGGGACATATGAAGATGCACCCTTAGATGATCAAAGCTATATAGACATAATTTTCTTAATGCATAGCGAAAATAATTTTAAAATAGAATCCCTAAATTAGCTATCCATCAACCACATGCTCATCTTTGGATGCTTTATTCACCAAAATCTATTAAAACCCAAAAACCTAAACCCTCAACCTACTCAAATCAAATTTTAAGCACCCAAGAGTTTATGAGGAATAAAAACTTCTAGTCAGACTTAAAGTCTAGTATGAATAATTTATATTATATCTTAGTTTACTGATAACTAGTGAGACCAAGCTGCTTAGCGGAACAGGTTCCCTCTCACTAATATTTCATTTCAAAACGCATATTTTACAAATCCTTTTCTACAACCAAACTGGCTAATCAACTGATTATAATAATAATAATAATGTAGCAATATCCCTTATGCTAAATAGGAAATAAAATAGATTATCTGTCTAAAATATAAACTGTCTGTTCTAAATTTGGAGCTATCTGCTCTTTTATGGACCATCTGTCCTAAAACTGGTTATAAGAAAATAGCTTTTTTGTGCTGGGTAATGAGCTATCTGCCTAAAAGAGGCAAAAAGGCATGGACTAACTGTCTATAAAAATTTAGCAAGGTCCGTTATGCTAATAAATGAACTATCTGTTCATATCAATGCTGACTTCCCTTTCTGGACTAACTGTCCTCTAGGATGACTGCCCATAAAATTGACCGTATGTTCGAATTTAAAATAGGCCGACTGTCCGAATTTTTCTTTCGGGTTAACTACCCTTCAAAGTATCTGAGCTAACTACACTGCACAATATTTGAGCTAACTTCCCTTCGAAATTATCATCCTTTTCAAAATGATTTGGTCCGTCAAATCATATTGCAAGGAAAATACCTTTAGCTTTACTCTAAACTATTTTTGCCATGTTATATGTACTTTACGCAAAATAATGTTGACGATGTTCAATAAGGATTATATATCCTTCGAAATAAGTTAAAGTCCTTTATAACTTAAACATTTTGGCCATGTGCCTAATTTTTTCATTCAAAACCTTTGTTTAAAACTTTTAAACAAACTTTCAAAGACATAGAAGGTAACTCCTTCAAAAACCATTTATAAAACCCGTCGAAAGTATTAAAGGTAACGTCTTCATATTCTTTAATAAACCTTTCAAAATCATTGAAGGTATCTCCTTCAAAACCATTTATAAAACCCTTTGAAAGTATTGAAGGTAACTCCTTCATATCCTTTAATAAACCTTTCAAAATCATTGAACGTATCTCCTTTAAAACCATTTATAAAGCCTTCCTTTTGCAAGCTTTTAAAACATCTGACATCTACCTTTTAAAATCTTTAAACCTTAGCCTTTCGAGAACATTAAAACCATACACTTCGATCTTGCCAAAGATTCAACCTTTCGACTTTGTAAAAGGGTTTTCTTTCGGCCTAGCCAAAAGATTTCACCTTTCGACTTTATCGAAAGCCTGGGTACCTCCCCTTTTAAATCATCTTTAAACCTTTAGAAAGTATGAAATTCAAAACCTTTCGAAGACTTTGGATTCAATTTAAAACAAGTGGAAAACCGATCGGAACCAATCAAAGGTTAATACTTTGAAACCTTTAAAAACATTTTGACTTAAATTATTTGGATTATGCAAAAGGATTAGAAAACATTATTGTCGAAAGCAACTGCGACGAAACCTAAAACCTTTCGAAATCAAACTTTTCGAAAACAGTGAAGCGTTAATGTTGGAACCAACCCTTCGAAATCATTAGAGAGAGGCGACAGGTTTTAGTAAAACAAAACATAACCTTTGGGTCAATCTGTGCCGAAAGGTTAGGAAGCGGCAACTATGCTTCGACTTTGTCGGAAGCCGTACCTTTTGATTTTGTCGAAAAGTTTCAATTAAAATAAGAAGCAAACCAATCGAAACCTTTTCCTTTAATTCTTTTGACAATTTCGAAAGTGCTTTTTTGAAAGATAGCAGGTGTATATTTCTTTAAAACCAAAACAAAACTTTCTCTTCCAAAAAGCTATAACCTTTCGTTGCCAACCTTTCAACTTCCTCCAATTCATTACGTACAGCTTCCTACTACCATGTGCATTGGTATTTAACCTAATCAGAAGGTTTACTACCCTTCGACCTTGTCGGAAGGTTTGGAATAAAAACGGAAGCTCTTGCCAAAAGAGCTGAAACGTTGAAAATACTGTAAAAATATATATTCTTTAGTACCCCACCCGCCTTGTTTGTCTAAATCTGATTGGTCATCAGAATTTTATATTCGAAAATTACTGCCGATTTGAAAATTTGAATAATTTTAAAAAGCGCTTTTCTCCTTTATAATTATATAAAACATTTAAGTCACATACCTTAAATAATTTTATATAATCATCAAGACATCTTGAAAAATTGTAGAAAATTTCCAAAAGTAAATTAATGCGTTCTCTTCATAATATAAAAATTTCGGATCCAAACAATAATTATTTTACTCTTAAATAAATTTTATAATCCAAATTAATTCCTTAGAAAATTCATAACAATTCCACAAAAATTCTGAAAATTCTAAAAATTGAAACTCAATTCTAAAATAACTTTTTAGATCATCATAAAAATTTGCAAGGCTAACGGATGTCATTTAATAGGATATTCATCTTAAAACATGTCATAAAATCTACATGAATATACACAAATCATCAACATGTATATATAATCTTTTATCATTCGAAAACATGGCAAACATTTGCAAAATCATTCGAAATTATCCTTAAAACTAAAACCATAAAAATTTGAAGATGTAAAAATATTTACCTTTGCTTTAATGATTAAGGAGTTTGAGATTTGAATGAGGTTGATTTGAATTTGCTTTCTTTAAGCTTCTCTTTTGTTTCCTCTTCTTCTTCCTTCGTTAATGGTGGCCAGCCGAGCTTTTAAATTTTGAAAATGAGAATGAACGTGTGTTTGGAATACATGGCCTAAGGAAGACAATTTAGGAATGGCATCTTTCCTATAATATCCCTCCTTTAATTCATTTTTACCCTCTATTAAGTTTATTAGTTTAAAAAGGCACGGCTACCTTAATTAAATCAAATCCCAATCCCCTTATCAACACATTATTTTATTTACTTTATCTAACTAAATCTAATAAATAATGTTATCAAAAATCTGTGGTGTTACAATTAGTCAGAAAGTGTTTGCTTTAATTGGTATTAAATCAGGTTTACCCAGAAAAGTGGGTTCCGACTCTATTAGAAGCACCTTTTGTCCCATAGCTTCCGCCTTCAATCAAGTCGAAACCCCAAAAGGCCGAAAGGAATACATAAGGTATCACTTAGATGGTATGTTGTAGATAAGAGAAAGGTAGACCGCATAGTGTCGAAAGCATAACTTCCGATGGTTTTGAAACCTTAGTTTTACTTTCAAATGAAAAAGCGCCTGCCTTGTTTTATTATCTTTTGAAAGAGTCAAAATATATGCTTTCGAAAGGGGTTTTCTAATAGCTTTTGAAGGGGTTGCGATTTTATGTTTTAAAAGTACAGGCTTTCAAATGGGTTCCTTTATTTACAAAATGATGCTTTCGAAAGTAGTGGTTTTAACTTAGTCGAAACCCAGCTATGGTTTCTTTGCCTTTCGAGTGTAGTGAAGTCATCAATGCTTTCGAAAGTTAGCTGTTGTCTTAAAGATGTACTAAGCCACTTCCTAAATGCTTTCGAAAGGGTTCAAGGGTTTCAAAGTGAACGGCTTTGAAAGGAGGTTTCGATGCTAACCTTTAATTTTTGGCTTAAATGTTTTGAAGCTTTCAAAAGGATGGTGCCAACGCCATTAAACTTTCCCCAAACAATTTTACATGATGATTAAAGGTTTCGAAAGGAATACTTTCATATATATTCATTTTGACCTAAAGAAGTTTTAAAGTAAAACCCAATGATTTCGAAAGAGGTACTTTCATTGGTTTCAAAGCTATGTTTCTACTAATTATTAAGTAATGTTTTGATACTTTGGAAGGTATATTCTAGTTTCCAAAAAGATGATTTAAAGATCTTTGAAAGGTTTATATGCAATGTTTTGAAAAGAAGTTTTCTATGCTTTTGAAGGAGGTTATCCAAGGATTTCGAAACTAATGTTTTAAGGTTTCTAAAGCTTTCGTTTTCAAAACATATAACCCAATCTCATTTTAAAGGAAAACTATGGCATAAATAAATAAATTATTTTAAAATGGAGTTTTGAAGATGTATTCCTTGATTAAAGGGTCAAAGGGATTAACCAAGTTTTATATAAAAAATCTCAAGGATATTAAACCACAAGTGTTGGTATTATTATGTTTTCTTCTTCATATATGTATTTGAATATATTCAAATTGCAATAAACCCATAACGGTACCTTACGAAAGGGCATAACCACCAGTTAGGTTGACCCAGAAGTGAATATAAATTAAGGATACTAAAATATCAATTGAAGATATTGGCGGGGGCCAATAGGTTCATAGTAAGCCCATGAAAACTGTGTATAGGAATAGATATTGGTAGGGGCCAATCGGTTCATAGTAAGCCCATGAAAACTATAAATAAACGAAGATGTTAGGAAGATAGGTTCATAGTTAGCCTATGAAAGCTATGATTTGATATTGGCAGGAGACAATAGGTTTGTAGTTATCCTATGAAAACTATCTCCGGATTAAGATATTAATAGAAGTCAATAGATTCTTAGTGATCTTATAAAAACTTTGAAACTAGACAGTGAGTCCATAAACATTAAACGGGTAATTTGTAAGCCCATGAAAACTAATTGGTTAATAGTAACCATAGAAATTATAATTGAGATAGATAGTCAAAATGAACGGGGATGAAAAATCCAAAATTGATTTATTTATTTGCATATCATCATATTATTTTGAGATGTTTTAACCATTGTGGATGCAGGAGCACCGTATATGGTTTTATAAAGGTTTTTGGATACTAGTAAGGGGAAAACTCGTTTAGCCAAGTGACGTGGACTCACTAGATATCTAAATGGTTTGAGATAGTAGATTATTATTCATATCATGTTTTATATCCAACTCAAAGTTTATATTTTCCTATTAAATTCTCGAGTACTTAATTACTTTTGAGTAATTTGAGAGTTAAGGTTTTTACGTATCTCTTTAGATGAATAGGCTTCTAGAGACGTGTAGGAGGCATGATAGCTATATAGAATTCTCTTTTATCATGATTCTGATGTGTTGTTGTTGTAAAGGCAAAGTTGTTTAAATTTCCAATGTATACTTTGATCATCCAAAGGGGCATCTTCATATGTCGCTCTTGGAATATGTCGTAATAAATATATTTTCTCTAAACATGGTTCTCATATTGGGATTAAGTAATGAATTTGAAATGTATTGAAATGGAACGTGGAACTTGTTTGATGTTATAAATTTTTTCCATATTCATGTTTTTATGTGTATTAATGTATCTAACATTACTATATTTGATCATCGAGGATTAATAAATATGGATGACTGCAGCATCCGTAGCCTTTAGTTTTGGGCTTCCAAGTGGGGGTTGTTACAAGTTGGTATTAAAGCATAGGTTTATGAAACTTAAAAGAAATTTATCGTAAAACATTTTCAAACACAATCCAATGAATCAAAAAATAAGATCGGGGTTTCGGTTAATGATATGGTAACGTACTTGTATTTGATATATATATATATATATATATATATATATATATATATATATAAGTACGCATTCCCCTCTCTCTTAGACCATTCTTCTGTATCTTACTAAGGCTCGTATAAAGATTCACGAGAGAGAAGATATGGAAGCAGGAAACAAAAGAGGAAATCTCGGTAGAGGAAGCACCACCACTAATGGAAATGTTCGATCTAATACCAGGAGGAACCAAGGTTGTCAGGCTAATGTTAACCAAAATGTTAATGCCACTGTGGATGTTAGAAATCCACAAGTAGATATGGGGGCATTATATCAGTTCTTCGTCAATATGATGTAAGCGGGAGCTACTGCTGGAGTTGCTTGAAATGTTGGAGGAGCTTATCATGTGACTCCTATTAGGTATACTTATGCTAAGCTGAGATTACACCAGTCTTGGTGGGAAACCGTTTATGGGAATGGAGGATGCCATAGAAGTTAAGAATTGGCTGTTATATTATGAGAGAATCTTTGCTGATTTGATTTTGGATAAAGCAAAGAAGAGGAGGCTGGCCTCTAAGCAGTTGCAAGGGGCATCACTTCATTGGTGGAATAGTGTTACCATCGGGTTTCGAAGGAAGAGTTGACTTGGATAGATTTTAGAGAGAGATTTGAACAGAGGTTTTTATCTAAAGTTGCTAAGTCAGCATTGGTGAGAAAGTTTATGGATTTAGTGCAGGGAGAGATGTCAATAATCGAGTATATTACTAAGTTTGATAAGCTTCCCTGATATGGACATGCTACTATAGACATCGACATCTGGATAAATAAGAGGTTCTTTCGAGGATTGAGATCTGAGCTTGCTAGGGCGACCTTGACACATATCCATGATCCTTGTAATATGGTTGGGGAGATGGTAATCCGCTTGAGGAGATGCTTGCTATTTGTGCTAGAGAGAAGCCAGTTGAAACCTAGGGTTCTCAGGGAAAGAAGAGAAAGTTCTTTAAGTAGAAGGGAGCCCAAAAGGGAGAAGCTGCCAAGAAGGAAAGGGCTGATTTATTTTGCTTTAAGTGTGAAAAGAAGGGTCATTATGCAAATAAGTGCCCGTCAGGCAAGGGGAAGAAAGCTGTAGATGAGAAGAATGTGAAGTGCTTCAATTGTGACCAAGTTGGACATTATAAGAATCGGTGTCCAAAACCGATTAGGGCGAATAAGGGAAAGGCTTTTGCTGTTGGAACATCATCTGCTAAGCCAACTGTAGCTGAAAAAGGAAAGACATTGATAAAAGGTACATTTTTGATTCAGTGTATACTAGTTAGGATACTATTTGATACTAGTGCATCACATTCATTTATATTCTAGTGTATGGTTGATGAATTATGCTTAGAACCCACATACTTGGTTACTTCCTTAAGAGTTGTAAATCCAATAGGAGGGTATGCAAATCTGGGGATGAGATATGACCAGTTAGAAGTTGACTTGTTAGGTCATAAGTTTGCATGCAGTCTGTATGTTTTCAATTTCATAGATTTTGGAATTATTTTGGGTATGGATTGGTTGAGTAAGTGTGAGGCTAGGATATTTTTCAAGATGGGGAGATATCACTAAAACACCTAGATAGTCATTACCGAATGATATTCTCGATGGAGAATTCTGACCGGAGTAGTTATGCTTTTCTAATCACTATGGAAGTGGAAGAAGAGTTAAGTCAGGTTCGAGTAGTGAGAGATTTTGTAGATGTCTTTGTGCTAGTCATTAGGCAACCACCAAAATGAGCTGTTGAGTTTCATATAGATCTTGTGCTAGGAGTGAACCTGTAAGTAGACCACCCAGCAGGATGACACCGACCGGGATGAAGGAATTGAAGGTGCAACTAGTGGATCTAGAAGGAATGAATTTTATTAGACCAAGCAGTTCGTCTTGGGGAGCGGCCGCGGTATTCGTGAAAAAACCAGATGGGTCGTTGATGATGTGTATCGACTATCGTAAGTTGAACGAGAGGACGATAAAAAATAAGTATCCTTCGCTGAGAATTAATGTTCCATTTGATCATTTTTATGGAGTTAGGGTGTTTTCTTAGTTGGATTTAGCGATAGGTTTCCATCAATTAAGAGTGGCAGATGACAGTATTTCTTTGATAACATTTTGGACTAGCTATAGTTCGTATGAGTGGTTACTAATGCCATTTGGGTCAACGAAGGCACCTGCTTTCTTCATGGATTTGATGAATCGAGTTTTCCGAGAGTATTTGGATAGGTTCATGTTGGTGTTCATAAATGACATTTTGGTATACTCTAAGGACGAAAGAGAGCATGAAGATCTTCTTATAGTTATGCTTGAGAAGTTAAGGCGGCATTGGCTAAAAGTGAAGTTCTCAAAGTCTCATTTTTGTAATAAAGAGGTTAAGTTTCTTAGTCATGTGGTTTCAGAGAAAGAGTTGTCAATCGATCAAGATTAGATCAAAGCTGTTAATAATTGAAAGAGACCAAAGATGGTGACTAAGATTAGAAGTTTTCTTAGATTGCTGACTATTACCAAAGATTGATTAAGAATTTTTCACGGATAGCAATGCCTTTGTCTAAAATACTAGAAGGGAGATGAAGTTTGTTTGGTCCGAAAAATGTAAGGAAGCATTCCCTAAGTTAAAGCATTTGTTGACCAATGCACCTATGTTAGTAGTTCTAGAAGAAAACCAATGGTTAGTGGTGTATACCGATGCGTGTGGAACTCGATTGGAAGCTGTGTTCATGCAATAGGGTAAAGTGATTGCCTACACTTCACGATAGCTTAGACCCAATGAAGTGAGATAACCTATTCATGATTTGGAGTCGGGTGTGGTGATCTCCGCATTGAAGATTTGGAGGCCTTATCTCTTAGGGGAGAGATTTGAGCTATATACGGATCATAATTCTTTAAGATACTTATTCTCTCAGAAGGAGTTGGATATGAGATAGCAGAAGTGGCTGGAGGTTTTAGCTGCTTATGATTTTTTATAAAGTATACACCAGGGAAAGGTAATAAAGTAGCAGATGCTCTTAGCAGAAGACATTAGAATATGGTGTTAGCTATGTTGGCAGAATGGAAGGATAGAAGCTTTGACTATCTATAATGTGCAGCTAAGATCAACTGCTAATTCTAGTCAGAGTATTTCCATATTATCATGTTTAGATGACCGAACAATGTTGATTGAGAGAATTGCTTCTAAGTAGAAGGAAGATCCATTATTAATCAAGAAGATTAGAAGGCTTGAGGTTGGAACTGATTGACGATCTGAAAGACATTAGTCTTAACCAAAGGGGATGGTCGAGAAAGAAGGGATGGTTGTGTGTTCCAAATGTTGAGAACTTGAGGAAAGAAGTTCTTAGAGAATGTCATCGATCCAAGTTTATGATTCATCCTGAAGGGACCAAGATGTATCAAGATATGAAGAGGAGCTTCTATTGGGAAGGTATAAAGAGGAATGTTGACCTGTGGGTTAGGCAGTGTGCAAACTGTCAACAAATAAAAGCCAAACATCAAAAGTCGGGTAGGTTGCTTCAACCTTTAGAGATTCCAGTTTGGAAATGGGAATCGATATCCATGGATTTTATAGATGGGTTTCCAAGGTCAAATAGAGAAAATGAAAGTATATGGGTCATAGTTGACAGGTTGACTAAGAGTGCCCATTTGATTCCAGTTAAGACAAGCAGGACAGCATCTCTCTTAGCTAATTTATTCATGAAGAACATAGTTTGATTTCATGGAGTTTCTAGTGGTATAGTCAGTGACAGAGATGCTTTGTTTACTAAGGAATTCTGGAAGAGTCTGCAGGATGTGTTAGAAACTAAGCTAAAGATGAGTACTGCATATCACCCTCAGATTGATGGGAAGACAGAGAGTTAATAAGGTACTCGAGGATTTATTGATAGCTTGTGTATTGGACTTTGATGGATCTTGGAAAGATCGCCTACATTTAGTTGAGTTTTCCTATAACAATAGTTATCAGATTAGTATAGGAATGGCATCTTTTAAAGCTTTGTATGGAAGGCCATGCAAATCACCAGCATGTTGGTTGGAGACTGAAGACGGATTAGTCTTAGGTCCAAATTTGGTTAGAGCGGCATCAGAGAAGATTGAGTTGATTCGAGGAAGGATGAAGGTAGCTCAATCCAGACAGAAGAGTTATGCAAATAAGAGGTGTAATGACAAAGAATTCTCAGTTGGAGATAAGGTTTTCATTAAGATATCACCGATGAAGGGTGTAGTACAGTTCGAAAAGTCAGGGAAACTGGCACCAAGATATGTTAGCCCAGTCAAGATTATAGAGAGGACTGTAAAGCTCGTATACAGAGTGGAGTTGCCGAGCAGTATGGTAGGTATCCATAATTTATTTCATGCGTCTCATCTTTGCAAGTATGTGCATGATCCAGAGAATATTATTCCTCCAACAGAGTTGGAAGATTTGATAGTAGAGCCTGATGTGACATTTGTTGAACAACTAGTTTGGGTTGTAGCAAGAGATGAGAAACGATTGAGAAACTAGACAGTCAAGGTTGTAAAAGTTTAGTCGAGCGACAACAAGAAGGATTGTACTTAGGAGACAGAAGAAAGGATTAGAGATACTTATCCTGATCTGCTTTGACGGTAGTTAGTTTATATAGATAATCACTAGTCATGTAGACAAGTATAGTTGCTAGAAGTCATTACAGATGATTGCTATGTTTAGTATTTAGTCCTTACTGAATTTTGAGGATGAAATTTTTGAAGGAGGGGAGCCTGTAACACCCATAATTTTTGATAACATTATTCAAGAGATTTAATTAGATAAACTAAATTGAATGTAAATATTAAGTAATAAAAGGATTGAGATTTGAATAAATACATAGAGGTCGTGCTTAATAAACTAAACGGGCTTAAGAATGGTTTGTAAGCTAACCAATTACACAAAGGCATAACGGGAAATAGTTGCACCCTATCACGGTAACCCTTATATATTTTCGTTCCATTCATGTTCATTTCTCATTTTCACAAAAATAAAATGAAACAAAAGAAGAGAAGCCGACCATTACTAGGAAGAAAAAGAAGAGAAAATTCAAATCAAGCTAAGGATTAAAGCAAGAGGAATAAATCTTAATCTCAATCCAATATCTTTATCCAAATCAAGGTAAATAATAGTTTATATCATCTCTATTTTGTTTTACAATTATATATTTTCGGATTGAAGATTAAATTCATTTTTATGATGGTTTGGATGATTTTATGCTTGAATGCCATAGAAAAATCATATGTTATGTAAAACATGATTTTGGATTTGGGATTTAATTTTTATAATTTTTCAAGGTATGAAAAGATTATTATGAATTTCCAAAGAAAAATATGATAAATGGGGTTAAAATGTAATTTTATTATTTCAGGAAGAAATTGGGTCTGTAATTTTTGTATGTCAGATAACCTAACGAAAGTGAATTTCTGTAATTTTTGGTGATTTTTCCTAAGAAATTTATTTGTATGTCAGATAACCTAACGAAAGTGAATTTCTGTAATTTTTGGTGATTTTTCCTAAGAAATTTATGTTGGAAACTTATTTATTTTAGAAGGAAGACTTAAGTGGATTTTGGGTTTTGCTTAATGGAAGGGCTTAATTGTTAAATTTTCCTTTGTTTAGATATGATAATAAGCGGTAGTTACTTTGTAAAGAATTTGATAAGTTATGGCAACTAATCACATACTTACATGTAGGCAGGTTAGTTAAAAAGTATTTGCTTTAAATCAGATTTATCTAGAAAAGTGGGTTCTGCCTCAGTTAGAAGCACCTTTCGACCCATGGCTTCCGCTTTCAATCAAATCGAAACCCCACAAAGCCGAAACCAATACTTAAGGTATCACTTAGATAGTATGTGGTGGATTGGAGGAAGGTGGAAAGCATAGTGTCAAAAGCATAGTTTTTGATGGGGTCGTAACGTTATTTTTACTTTCAAACGAAAAACCACATGCCTTGTTTTATTAAATCTTTCGAAGGAGTCAAAATATATGCTTTCAAAAGGGATTTTCTAATAGCTTTTGTAACAACTCGGATACAACGATTTTAAATAACGTGATTAACTGAAATTTTGGTGAAATTTTTAATAATAAAATTTGGAAACAAAAATTTAGTATTTGAAATACGTCTATTTAAATATAACAAATGGTAAATTTTCATCAAATAATATGAAAGTTTATTTTGTTACGTAATTTAATTTAAATTTAAATCAGTTAATTTGATAATAATAAAATATTTTTAGAACCTTTATATTTTTACATAATAAATTGTAAATCATCTTCTGAGTGAGACGTCTTCTTCCATTTTATTAATTTTGAACCGCTATTGCTCCCTTTATCTTATTTTCAGCGTTTTAGCAGCATTTTCGATACCGATATCAACTTTTGATAGGATTGTCGTATCATTGATATTTGTAAAAACCGTTTTGATCATCTCATCATGTCGAGCATTATAGTACATTTATATGTGTGTTTTGAAGTTCGGGAGACGGCTAAATCAACAGAACGATTTTCATATCGATTCCATAACGGACCTTTTTGCTTCATTTGCCTTTTCCATTGCCTACCGTGTAATACCAACAGTCTGTGCTTTTATTATTTTGAATTTTATTGATGACCTTTGGCTTTCAATATTCCACCCGTTTCATATATTACTGATTCCAACATATTTTGACCGTTCTGAAATTTTATAATTCAGAACTTAAACAAATATATATATGTATGCATGTATGTATGTATGCATATATATATATATATATTATTAGCTTGAACCTTTACATTTTCCTACCTACTCTAGTTTCATTTTGCTCAAGATTCTTCCACCTCTTCCATGGTCAAACCTCTTCACCAAACATTCCTTCCCTAGCCTTCTTCCTTCATTATTGCAAACCTCACTCTTCCTCTGTTCATCGGCCTCGCACCCATAACCGCACCCCCTCTCTCTCACGCGCAGCCTCCCTCCTCCTCCCAGTGTCACCATGTGCCTACCCTCTCCCCTTACCATCTTGTACCCACACTCCCATGCCCAGTGACAGCCGAGACCCACCAGGTTTACCCTTCTTTTCCACTCTCTCTCTCACCTTTCACTCGCAAGCAATCATCCCTCTCGGCCTTTCCGATACTCTGCCTTCCTCTCCCTTTCCAATGCTTGGTCGCGACCCACAATTGCATCCCCTAGTAGCCGCTCTCCCCACTTACACCTACATGCAAGCCCAGCCCAACCGAACTCCACACATCCATCGCTCCACCTCTCAACTATCTAAGCCTCAACCACCACAACTCCTGCCTTCGCCGAGCTTCTCTGTTGATATATATATATATATATATATATATATATATTATTTGTCCATATTTTATTTGTGTTTATGTAGGCATATGTATATATGAGTTCTATTTTTATATATACTGTATATAAGTTGTTAGTATATGTTGTGCGTGTGTATGTGTGTGTATATATATATATATATGTTTTTTAGCTCATTATATATATACCATCTGGAAACTTATATCTTTAATGTTGTATTGATTTTGATATGTAAGCCATATGTTAGTCGTATATTAGATTTTATATATAGAAAGTATATTATATTATGTAAGTGTACTATATATGTTATAGTATTTTATTTATATGCGTCTATGGTATATATATACATCCCTCTTTAGGTTGTATATGATGTATCTTGTATTTCTTATTTTTTTATATATATATGTTTGGATGCTGGTTTCATATATTATTTAAGTATATATATTTAAAGTATAATATATATATATATATATATATATATATATATATGCGTGTGTGTGTGTGTATTTTTTCTTTTGTTTCAGCACCATTTTGTGATTTCACGTCTGATTGGTTTCGACTATAATACCTAAGGAATTTTAAAAATATATATATGTGATAGATTTTAAAGTATGCATTTTATTTTACATGTTTGATGTACTGATATTATGAATCGGGTTTTAAATTGTAAGTTATATATAGCTGTTATTCCTATGCATAGGTTTGCATAAATATATATGAAGGATTTTTATGAGTTCACACATACATTGTAATAAACTAAGCTTATTTATGTATTAATTATTGATTTAGAGAAATTATATATATATATAGATATATATATAATTTGATTTTTGATAATGTTTGATTTTTCCAATATACTATAAAGGTTTATTTTGTTTAATATGTGCGTAATTTAAATATTGATTTTGAAATATATTATAAAGATTTCTGTTTTTTTCTTATTTTAATATGAATTAATATTAGACGTTAAATTTTACATATATTTGTTCTCATCAATTCCTATTTATCAGCTCGTCCGTCGAATTTGTGCCAATCTAGTTTTGCTTTGGAATTCATGCTTGGGTTCGTAACTCATTTCATTGTCGAATATCTCTAGCCTCGAAATGTGAGCAATCACTCATGATTAACATCCATATATTTATTAAATTTGATTTCATTTGAAACGACAATTGAAATATGCTGCTAAAATTTAACTGTTAATTTCATAATTGCTGTATATGATATGCCATTGTCTGTAACTATTCACTTGTGATATGACAGCATATCTTGTTGTATATATTTAAATTTGTTACTAATGCTATATGCTTGTTGTTGATAATACTATTATTACACATTTGTTCTCACTCTGCAAGTTCCCTGTCAGTTTAGAATTCCCAATGGGTTGAAATGATACATATCCGGACGATTTTATAGAATAGGAGAAAATCGTTATGAGTTGAAATGATAAACCCATGCGATTTTCATTTATTTAAATTTTTGGGATTGCGGGTAAATGATATATACCTGTAAATATTTAAATTATGGATTGAAATAATAAATATCCATATCACTTGACCATAGGATAGAAAATTATATACGGACACCGCTGGTCTATATTTTGAAAAATGATTTTTCAAAGTTTGAAAGGAAATATACGGGTTTTAATAAATATTGTTTTAGATAATGTTTATAAATGAAATATATATATATATATATATATATATATATATAAATTTAGATTCTAAATTTATATGTTTTGGAAATTTTAATTCATAAGCTAGTTTTGAAAAATATAGATTTCAAGATTTTTTATATAGTTTATTATTTTCGAAATATATAATAAGATTTAATACAAAATACAATTAATAATAAGATTTAATTTAATAAAATGTAATTTAATTAGTATATAATATGTTTTAAAATATTTATTTAAAATTTATATTAAAATTTTAAAATAGATTTATAACTTTAATAATAAAGGTTGGAAAGCTAAATTAATGTTGACTTGGAATTTAAATTGGTTAATAATTGAATTTAAGAAAGAATTGATTTAAACTTATTAATTTTGAGATTTTGAAAAAATATGATTATAACTTGGTTATAACTTGATTTGATAAATAGTGATTAAATGAATATTTTCAATTTTTAACGGAATTGAGTTTGAATGTTTAATATTGATTTAGGTATATAAATTGGGATTTAAATAAATTGTTATAGAAATGGTTAAAGGAATAATTTCCAAACTGAATAAATTTAAAGCTAATGTTGAAAATATAAATGAAGTATGTATTGTAAATGTTTGAATATTTAAACTTGAATCTTTAAACTTTAAATTGAAAGGGTTAAACTGGAATTGACTTAAAACTGAATTTTGGAATTTAGGATGATTTAAATCGATTTGCGAAATTGGAGGAAACTAATTTTATTATATGAAGTAATTTATTATGTATATAAACTATTTTAATTTACAAAGTATTTAATATATATACTATTTTCAACATCTAAACTATTTAGGTCGAAGTTTTATTGATTTCAAAGTGTTATGATTTCCAAAGTGTTATTGATTTCAAAGTATTATGATTTCCAAAGTGTTATTGATTTCAAAGTATTATGATTTCGAAAGTGTTATAAATTTTGAAAGTGTTACATTCTGAAAATGAATATTATTTAAAGTGAATAATGATATTGAATTGATATGGTTTCGAAGTGAATATGATATTTTGGATTTTTTTTGAGTATGAACTATTTAAAATGAAATGACAACGGTGTGAAATAAGTATTTGGTTGTTAAAGAGACCGAGATCGGATATTGTCATACTCACTACCAATACCGAAAACCACTTTAACAACTGTGTACGTGGTGGGTATTATAGAATGAATTAGGATGGTTTGGTGGCGATTCTATATAGTATTTACGTAGCACCGACTCCCATGAGTCAGCTTAATGCGGCTAAAACAAGAGCCATGTCAGGTCAAGTGAGGTCATTCCTCCTATCAGACACATTTCTTCGATACCATTCTATTGCTTTTGTGATTTGATTGGGTGTTGTAATGCCCCAAAATTTTGTGAAAAAAAAATTGTTTTAATAAAATAATTTCAGTTCAAAAATATTTAGATCAAATATTGATGGAATTTTTGAATTTAATTATGATGTGCAAAGATATGTGTGCACATGCACACTGAAAATGGCATAGGGAAAATCCAAGAATTTATGGAAAAAAAATAAGGAAGTGAATTCTTTATTTAAAGCATTGGATTTTATCTTAGGCCTAACCAAGTTAAAAATGAAATATATGCTTATATGTATTTTTTTGTATTCTGTGAAACATGGGGAATTAAATAAAATAAACATTTATATACCTATACACATGTATATTTTCTGTGAGCAGAAAATGTTAAAGTTAAGCAAGAAGAGATAGCATCAAAAATGACATGAAAAATAATACATGTCAATATGTTTGTGTAGGTAAAAATAGAAAGGAAGATTTCTGGAAAAGAATAAAAGTAAAAAAAATATGATTGAATCACACACTTATCATGACTTAGGTGAGTATACAAAAATGGCCATTTTTCTGGAAAAGTAAAGAGAAAGAAGTCCTAACCAAAATTGACTAAGCTAACCACGGTATTAAGGAGGGAAATGTGAAAAATGCAAAATGAAAAATACATGATGATAGCTAGGACAAAAGTGGAATTTTATCTTGATAAAACCCTAGAGGAAAACATTTATATAAATGGGCAGTATAACTAGAAAATCATTTTACCCGAGTTGCTTAAAAATAAGAAAGAAAGAAGAATAATTAAAAAGGAAGGAGAAACACACAAGGATTTTTGATCAAAGAAGGAAGAACTTAGGTGAGTAACCTCACCAAATTCATGGCATTAAGACCTGAGATGAGGAAACCAATTTTTATATTGCTATTTGCTTATTTTTGGTTTTGTTGAATATGATTTTATCAATGCTCTTTGGATGTTTTTGGATCTGTCATGATTTTATTATGGATGTTTTTGGGTGATCTTTGATCTGTTGTGATGTTTGCCTTTGGATATGCAACTTACTGTTTTATTTTGCTCAGAAAAGTTAAGGCCCAGAATTTTAAAACTATGGGAAGAATACTCTCAACTGTTATAGATCTATGGCATGGGAATCTTAATAAAGAAAATATTATGAGCTGCATTATACTTTGTATAAGTGCTGAGGCTTAAAAAAAAGAAATTAAGGGTGCATAGAAATTCTATATGTGCTGAGCCCTTAATCAGAGGAAAAAAACTCACAAGCTAAAAATTATGGTTAAGCTAGATCTTGAATCTGGCTCAACCATAGTTACTTACAGATCAAAAATAATTCAATATGCCCTGTCTTTTTCTATTAGTTGAAAATATTCTTGTATTTTTATTGAGATTAAGACATAATGACAACATCCTTGAAAATGATTATCTGCTTATTTCTGAGAGAAAAAAAGTGTTATGCCAGTAAGATGTGTCGATATTTCCATGTTTACAATGTTATGTTCACCTAGCTATTTGATGATAGGATTTTAACCAACACTTATGGTAAATAAACTAGGGATATGAGCTAAGAAGGCTGTTGGAATGCTTGTTGTATTTGATGTATGCAAGTTGGCACATGGTTTGTTTAAGACCTGAGATCTTTGTGCAATGTTGTGAATTAGTTCTTTGCAATGTGTCCCTGTGATTCCTAAATAGCAGATGAGGCTAGGAATTTAAATTTATATATACAACCTATAAATGAAGAAATAGTATGAGTATTTCTTAGGTTGGTTGGAACGGAACCATGATTGTTCCAGTAAGTACCTATGCAGCACACTGATATTCATGATTACATAATTAACTATGCATAGAAGGATGATAGATAAAAATATCATCCTTGTACCAAAGTATGTGAAATATAATAAAATAGAGGATTAAAGAAATTATATATGCAAAGTCAGTACTCATGCTCATCACCCAGTTGCTTAATGTTTTGGATATTTTGATGTTGCTCATACCAGATCTCAGATCTGACCCTTGTTTGCTCATGGCATATGGGGGTGTCTCATTTTAAATGGGGCAACCGCTAATGCTCTTTCTGGGAATGCAAAGCTTAAATAGGAAGAAAGGTAAATGGCTAATGAGGAAAAAAATGGATGAGCATGCTTGCTAGTTTTAATAAGAGCCTATGATGATTAACTGCATGTATTCATGAAAACTATGTTTTAAAATTTCAGTTATGTAATGAACTTGCTATGTTTACTGATCAAGTTGCTTTTGTTTTCTGTAAAGTGTTAGATTGAATTAGTTTTTTGTTGAAGCTGTTGTATGTTAAGGTTTAAAGAATTGGAGTAATATCTATGTTGCAAACAAGAGAAAAGCTTAAACTATCATCTATAAAAATTTGAAAAAAATATAGGTATGAATAATCGTTCTACATAATCTATAACAAGTACCAGACAATGTTGAACCATTTAAAAGCATCAAGTCATGGAGATAATACATGGTTTCTTTTCTTTAACTTGCAATACACCTTTAAGTATTTAGTGCTTCTCACTGAAATATTTTGTAAAAGTTTAAGTTCATTTCTAAGTTGTTTTGAGAAGAACAAATAGTTTGAAAAGATTGCAGACACTATGCAAATGAATGGCATATCAATTGCCATGATCAAAGTGTCTGGTTGATATAACGTCAAAAGTTAACTAGCTTCAAAATATGGGGGTTCTGGTTGAACATGTTTGATTATATTTTGATAGTAAAAGGCTCTTCAAAATCTTTAGTTTCTTTTTGCAAATGTTTAGCTTAAAACTCTCTTTAAAATGCTATAAACATATGTGCATCTTGACCTGGTTTGAACTATCAAATCAGCAAACACTCTACATTCTTTTAAACATTTTAAAGTTTAGATTCTTGTCACAACAAAATTTTATGCAAATGCTCAACCCACAGTGTGTCATATAGGCTGAGATTAAAATAGAAAGGCTATGTTGATTGAATCAAAAAAACCCAGAGGGTTTCAAAGAAAACACATAAGTTGAAAATGATAAATGTAAGTATCATTTTCTGGTACTTAGTTAAATATCAATCAATTGAACTATGCAAAAAAAAAATCTCAAGTATGCTGAGATTATCTGCCAAGATAAAATTAACAGAAAAATCATGGTTAGCATGATCAAATCCGGTACAGATAAATATGAATATGGTCTGCTTATATAATGCAAATATCAAAGAACATGGGAATTTAAATTATGAGTACGTTAATTTCAAAATTCAAGTCAAACAGAACTGGCTCTTGTTTACAATAAAAAATTACTCTGATTTAAACAAGAGGAACACATACATCATCATATGTATGTGCATATTTCTATGATTAAACTGATATATTTATATTAGTAGAAATTTAAATCCTGGACAAATTGTTTGAAAAGAAAATGACCCTGAGAAATTAAACTAAGTTTAATTGAGCAAATGTATAATCAGAAGAAAAAAAATCTTAGAAAATGTAGGCAAAATTGGAGGGTCGTTTCAGGTGTACCTTTTGATTTGGGAATGTGTCACGAGATGGGTGGTAGTAGCTGCTATGCGTTACCACCAGTCTGGATACGCAAACGGTATATCTACCCTAGCATTGCCTCGAGTGCCTTGTCGCATGCCCTATCGCGCCTTCTACGAGTTTGGTTTGTACCATACCTATGGAGTGCCCTCTGATAGTCTTCCAATTTACGGAGGAATTACGGTACTGTATGAACTATTGGAATATATAAAAATGTGTTAAGGGTGAAATGGGTAACGCCTTAACGCCATTTTAATAGTTTACTTTACTATAGACATATTATAATAGCATATATTACTACATAGTAGATAGTTCCATGGATCCTTAGAGGACGGAAATCTCAAACATCTTTTAAGTTACGTATTTCAGTTGACAATTCACTTGAGTTGCATTTATTAATATAAGAATGTTAATCCTGACTCGAGTGTTTTGTGTTTTGCTTTATGCTCGGGTCAGACCGAGTGTCACAGCATTTGAGACTCACCTTTGGAGTTGGAGCTTACTTGGAGATCCATCTGTATCTATTTAGCTTTCAGCTATCCAATGGTTTTGTTCAAACTGTTCATCTGTTTGTATCTGAGACTACATTGTATTTTAGATATTTTGTTGTATTTTGTTTCAAACTTTGTTGTTTATATAGTAGCTCCATGAACTATTATTTAATTATTCTGTTGCTCATTGTTATATCACTCCATATCTGTAATTCCGTGATTGATTTACTATATACGTCCAGTTTTGCTAAATATAAAATTTACAATCTATAGTTTTGAGAAATTCAATTCCGACGTATGTGGATGCGAATAGTTCGAAATACTGGGTCATTACAGTTTTTAATGGGGTTGCCATTTTATGTTTTAGAAGTATAGGTTCTCAAATGGGTCCTTTATTTATAAAATGATGCTTTCAAAGTAGTGGTTCTAACTTAGTCGAAACGCAGCCCCGGTTCTTTTGCCTTCTGAGTGTATTGAAGTCATCAATGCTTTCGAAGGGTGGCTTTTATTATAAAGATGTACTAAGTCACTTCCTAAATGCTTTTGAAAGGTTTCAAGGGTTTTGAAGGAAATGGCCTCAAAAGGGAGTTTCGATGCCAACCTTCAATGTTTTACTTAACTGTTTTGAAGATTTCGAAAGGATGGTGCCGACACCATCAAACTTTCTCCAAACATTTTTACATGATGATTAAGATTTCCAAAGGGATATTTTCGTATATATTCACTCCGACCCAAAAGAAGTTTTAAAGTAAATCCTAATGATTTTGAAAGGGGTACATTCATTGGTTTCGAAGCTATGTTTCTAAGAATTATTAAGTAATGTTTTGATACTTTCAAAAGGTATGTTCTGGTTTCAAAAGAGACGATTTAAAGAGCTTCGAGAGGTTTTTTATGCAATTTTATGTAAAGAAGTTTTTCTATGCTTTTAAAGGAGGTTATCTAAGGGTTTTGAAAGTAATGTTTTAAGGTTTTGGAAGCAAGTATTTTGAAATGGAGTTTTGAAGAAGTTTTCCTTGATTAAAGGGTTAAAGGGATTAACCAAGTTTTTTATAAAATGATCTCAAGGATATTAAATCACAGGGGTTGGTATTATTATGTTTGCTTCTTCATATATGTATTTGAATATGTTCACAGTGTAATGAACCCATAACAATACCTTGGGAAAGGGAAGAATAACCAGCTAGGTTAACCCAGTAGTGAATATCAATTAAGGATTCTAAAATATCAATTGAAGATATTGGTAGGGGGCCAGTAGATTCACAGTAAGCCTATGAAAATTGTTTGTAGGAAAAGATATCGGCAGAGGCCAATAGGTTCATAGTAAGCCCATTAAAACTATATATAAATGAAGATGTTAGGAAGACAGATTCATAGTTAGCCATGAAAACTATGATTTGATATTGGCAGGAGCCAATAGGTTTGTAGTTAGTCTATGAAAACTATATTCGGATTCAGATATTGACAGAAGTCAATAGGTTCCTAGTTAACCCATGTAAACTAAGGTAAGAGGAAATATATGAAGTTACCAGTAGATTCATGGAGAACCTATGAAATAGTAAAAATATTGGCAGGGGCCAGTAGGTTCTTAGCGATCCCTTGAAAACTATGAAATTGGACGGGTAATCCATAAACATTAAACAAGTTATTAGTAAGCCCATGAAAACTATTATGTTAATGATAACCCTAGAAACTATAACCGAGACAGATAGTCAAATGAATATCGATGGAAAATCCAGAATTGATTTATTTTTTCGCGTACATATTATTTTGAGATGTTTTAACCATTGTGGATGCAGAAGCATAGTATATTGTTTTATAAAGGTGTTAGGATACTAGTGAGGAAAAAACCCGTTCCGCTAAGCGGCGTGGTCTCACTAGATTCCTAAATGGTTTTAAATGGAAGATTATTATTCATACCAGGTTTATATCAGGTTTTTGTCTAACTCGAAGTTTATTTTTCCTTTTAAACTCTCGGACCACTCTATTGATTTTGAGTAGTTTGAGATTTAAGGTTTTCAGATACCTCTTTAGACGAATAAGCTTTCGAAAACGTGCAGGAGGCATGATAGCCATCTAGAGTTCTCTTTTATTATTATTATTCTGTATTGTTGTAAAGGCAAAGTTGTTAAAATTGCCTATATATATACTGATCATCCAAGGTGGCATCTCCATATGTCGCTCTTGGCGTATGTTGTAATAGATATATTTTCTCTGAAAATGGTCCTCTTATTATGTAATGAATTTCAAATGTTTTGAGATGGAATGTGAAAATTGTTTGATGTTTTAATTTTTTTCCATATTTATGTGTTTCTATGTATCAATGTTCTAACATTATCGTGTTTGGTCGCCAAGGATTAACAACTATGGATGACTCCAATATCTGTAGCCGTTAGTTTTAGGCCTCCAAGTGGGGGATGTTACATATAGGCCATTTAGCCTCATCATCATGCACTTGCAAAGGCATCTACCTTGAGCATAAGTTTTTGCAGTAGACAACCAATTAACACCTAGTGCAAAACAATCACCTACATCTTCAAACTTTGGTTTGTCAAAATTTTCTAAATACACCATCCCTACTTTCTTACACTTCTTTACCTTTATATAGCAAGCAATAGCTAGTTCTACTTTCCAAAAAGTTAAATACATATTGGCAACATTGACTAGAGTATCAGTAGTAGGATTTAAATTTAAATTTAGATTTTATGATCCATCTTGTGAACCCACACGTCTTTAATACCCACTGTTCCTTCATTATGCAGATGTGAATTAAGGTCATGCAACACGAAGTTTAATTTGAGAATTTATAAATTTATTTTGGAGTTTAATTTGATTTATTAAAGTGTAGGATTTAAGAATGAAAACAAATTTCCAAAGTTAGTTCGCACATAAAATAAATTTGTATTTATAAATGAGTGAGAACTCTCATGAGAAGGAAGACTTCACAAATGGAATAATCTAGAAATGGTGAATATTTGGATTGACGTGCTAAGGTATATTGGTTTTTGCTTTTGCTAAGTAAGCTATTTTTCTACCTTTTCTTACTTTTGTTTCGTAAAACAATATATTGAAGCCGATAAACATATCAGAACCATTATACAAAATTTCTTATGCAATTGCTTCTTATATTATACTTTTTAATAATTTAGACTATTTAAAAAATTTAAATATCACACATTTATATTATCCGTTAATTCAATAACTCATAATTCCTAAAAAATCTAATTCTAAAATAGTTAAATTTTTACCTCTAATTCTTTATTATAAAATGCTAATATTCCAAAAATAAATCTATTTATTCATTAAATCTACAAAAATTTGTTTTACGAATTAAATAATTATTGTTATTTTTTACTAACTACTTCTAAAAACCGGGTTGTTACAGACTTTCGCCTTTAACAAATTTGCTTCAATGCAATTTCCTAGGTGGAAGCTATGTAAAGCTAACAATTCTATCAAAATAATTTTGCTAAAATTTTAAAATATTAATTTAAACCATTTCTATGTAAAAACTTCAGAACTAATGAATATTGGTAAAATATTTTAGATATGAAAAATACAAATATGCTCCTAGATGATTACCCCAAGTAACCCTCATATACTAGTAATACACACACGCACCTGTTATATCTTTCAGTAACTAAATTTCCATTATACCCAAGGGACAATGATGAAATATCTCTTCCAAGCCAATGACTTGTGTCTCATATATATAATGTATTGTCTTGAACCTACTATAATACCTGATACCCTACCTCTATACCAGTACTATCCAAGAGTGTTACAAAGCAATACTATCAAATAATTGGGAGAATGAGTCAATATAGGGTACGTACGTGATTATTCCCTAGGATTAATATTCGCATGTGTTAAAACATTAAATATATAACCCATTTATACGTACATAGTATATGTACAAAGTAATAAACATATGTGCCTCTAGGACATAAAAATACAGTATATAATCGTTAATGGAAGAACACAGAGTCTAGTGCAGCGATATATGATACAGTTTAGATACAAATATCTCAGTGTCAATTATATATATATATATATATATATATATATATATATATATATATATATATATATATAGTGAACCAATGTCATATAAATATCGTGTAATAATCCCAATATGATCTGCTCTAATAAATGTTGGTTGTATCATCTTTGTACCTGAAATGTTTCGTACTGACCCGTATTAGATAAATAGCACACATGTCAAACTACGTCTAATCAAATATTCTAATAGGGTAACATAATTAATGTAAACAGAAATAATAATAATACAATAACTCTAACATATACAATCAAATAATCCAATCAAATGTCAAAGAATACGTACAATTATAGTAATGAATGCCTTTAATATATGCATAACGGTGAAATAATAAACTCTGTATCAAAAGTGGTCATTACCCTTAGAAAACAAATCGATCTAAATTAAAAATATCAAATTCAATAGGTGAATCATCCATACGACAAAACATCATTATAGAAAACGAAATCATCAAGTGAATTGGAAAAACACACAACTATGCCCTTACATAAAATCATTACATCAAATAATTAACAGATAATGTGAGATAGCCCATCAAATCATCCAAATGATATCTAATACTATACAAATCACAAAATTAATCCATAACAATACAAATCACAATCAATAAACAAAGGCTATCTTAAAAATATCGAATCATCAAACAATATATGGGTATAATGGGGATTGACTAGACTTTAGACTCATTCAGTCTCTAATATAGCTAATTCATCATAGGAATGAGACATATATGCCAATCTACTACACTCTCACAAACTCGTAGCAGAAAGGGAGACTGATAGCATACGACATGCTTCAGGAACCTAGGGTCTACTAGCCTCCCGCCAGCAGTCGGATTTGTTCCTGCAGCCTTAGTTACCTCAATGGACATCGTGACATATATCCACCAGTGGCTCGTCAATGCATAGCCTCAGTCACGATCTTGCTTTGCCCCTATACGTAATAGACCGTTGGCATATGTGACACAAGGGGCTGTAGGGTACCTACCCTACCAACTTCCAAACTGGTGATGCGCATCGAAAATTAAAACCTGTAATAGTGTCGAGGATTTGGGACACGTCCCCACAATCAAACCGTTAGGGTGGATACTGACCAATCCAGTTTGCTTCCAAATCATAAAGTAACATGGACACAAGTGGACAACATATAGTACACATATCCTATATCAAAATATATCTCTAGACATAAGCCGACACATGGCTCCCTATATGTTAACACGTGACCTATATTAAAGCTCTTACCACTGGCTGACACATGGCTCCCCATAAGTTAACACGTGACCTATATTAAAGCTCTTACCACTAGCCGAAACATGGCTCTTGCCATATGTCAACACATGACTGAAAGATACCCATCACAACGTATCCCCAAATATACATAAGCGTGTCCTCATTTGAGTGATGTTTACTTACACAGAATAATCCAAAAAATAACATAATGCTATTCCATAGCACTGCATGTTACTTGGATAATTCAATGCTTATAAACTACACTCGATCCATACTAATTATCTCTATACGACAAGGCTAATAAATAACTAGAAAGTGTTATCGAAAGTCTCATACCAGACGGTATTACTAATCTATTTATTCAAATTCCTCGCCACATAGAAATGAAATCTCACAAATTAAATAGAAGGATGTTGTCACCCAATCATATTAAAACATATTAAAAACAATATGAACGGTGAACCAATATAAAGAAGATACGAAATTTGAAATCTGATAGTAATATATAAAAATAGTAAACAATTCAATGCTTAATAATAATCATTCATAACATATAATTTTATATAACAAAATTAATACATAAATTAGTTAGTAAATAATGATAAATATATGTATATATGTACATACTAAATTAAATAATTAATTTACTAAACTAAAGTATAATAAAATATATTCTATAGCAATATTAGCTAATTTCTTATCCAATTATAAAATTAAACAGTATTAAATTTTATTAATAGTATTGGAAAACTCATTTTATATTCCCATAACAACTTATCTAGCAAACTGTTACATCCAGGAGTTATTTCATGTAATCCAATCTAGTAACAATAGAAGTGTCATCAAAATTGCAACATTAAATAGATGATTAAATTAAGTACGTACATACATAACAACGAATAAATATATATTATTCCCAACATATAATCTTAATTTAAGTTATTAAATGTTTAGAAATAGATAATTGATCAAACTAAATTAATATAATTTATTCATAATTAAATAAATATATATAACAACAACAAAATAGATATGTAACAAGGCTAAAACGAAGGTAATACACAACACTATAAAGTCGGATACCCAAATGTGAATAATAACAAGGCCTGAAGGAAGAGAATATGCTATCAAACATACATACCAAAACACAATCACACACCCTAAATATATATACGAGTGTTATGGCACGCGCTTCGCGCGTGAATTATTTTCCTTATAAACTATATATGTTTAAATCAATCAAAAAAATAATTTTTTTTTATTTTCAAGTGATATTAAGATTTGTATATTATAATGAAGTATTTTGAATTTGTAAAAAAAGGTTTAATTTTAGATCTTATTTCTAAAAGCATTTTGAATTATTAAGCTTGTTTAATTGTTAGATCTACTTTTAGGGGCTTTTAAATTTGTAAAAGTAGTTTAATATTAAATCATATGTTTAAATAATTAAAAATTGATAATAGATAGAGAGACGTTCTTGACAATTGATACCAACAAAGCGTGACACCGAAGCTATTATAACTATTAATAATATATAAAAACTAATATACAATATCGCACACTTAACTCTAATATACACAGACTACAGCTCGTAAGCCCAACATTGATTCGACAGCACGAACACATATAAAAATGCAATCTATAGCATACATAACACACATATTCACACATCATTACACATACACACGCAAATTGATATACACATATGCACAAAAACATTCAAACACAACACGCAAGAACCCACACACTCACCGGCTATTCTCTCACACGCTCCAATATCACCCCTATAACTCAGCTGCAGCTGAATAGGCACAGTAGCTCACCGTTTCATAGGAACATTTGAAAGTACACACATACGAATTTCACACACATGCAACTAAACGCACACATGCATCTGATATAAACACATCACTTGCATACTGAATTTGCACCGTCAAAAGCGCACACACACGACGCACATATATATTGAAGCATACATTCACACAAACATATGAAAACTCATACTCTGCATACTTCATAGCGCATAAAACGCAAAGATCAACTAACATGTACACTAAAATTTATCAAATTTCAATATCTCCAAAATGTTGACGCTCTGCTCAAGTTGACTGTCCAAATAAATTTGAACAATTAGACATTTGGCAATAGATGCCATATGAATAGTGGAGTAACCAATAACGATTATATTTCATTGCGGTGTGCAATACTGCTGTGTGTTTCGTTTTGCGCACAAATAAGTGAAAGTGGGATAATAACATGCAACTTACAGGGAGCTACCTAAAAGACGAAAATTAGGACACAAAGATCAAAGCCACATAAGTATGACCTTTGCACAAGTGTGAGTGTATGACAATATCTAAAGGAGACTACGAACAGATATAACTGGGAAAATTTAGAACATCATACTTGGAAGGAATATCAGAGCTGAACAGTAAAGGGGTGATCATCTTTTTCAACATGATGTCCCTCTCAGATTTCATGTATCCAAAATGATTTTGTCTATGTATCTGCTATTTTAAGGAACTTTAAATTGATAGCAGTAAACTATTTTTGACTTTGGTAAAGTCGATATGGAAATGACTTGATAAATTTCATTCGAGAACCTATAGTGTCTGCAAAGATTTTAGAGTGGCTTCAATGAAGTTTACCCATTCTTTCTCTGATACATACATCTGCCAAATTTTATGGAAATGAAATCCCAAATAAAAATATAGGCCTTCCAAACACGTCATCGTGCACTTGGAAAGGCATCTACTAGAGCATAAGTTTTTGCAGTAGACAACCAATTACCTCCTAGTGCAAAACAATCGCCTGCATCTTTAAACCTTGGTTGATCAAAATTTTCTAAATACACCATCCCTGCTTTCTTACACTTCTTTACCTTCATATAGCAAGCAGCTACTAGTTCTACTTTTCTAATACTTAAATACATATCGACCGCATTGACTAGAGTATCAGCAGTAGTGTTAAAGTTTAAATGAAGGTTATGCGATCCTTCTTGTGATCGCACACGCCCCTAATACCCACTGTTCCTTCCATACGCAGGTGTGAATCAAGGTCATGGAGCATGAAGTTTACTTTGAGAATTTATAAATTTGCTTTGGAATTTAATTTGGTTTATTGGAATGTAGGGTTTAAAAGAATGAAAACGAGTTTCCAAAGTTAATTTATATATAAAATAAGGTTGTATTTATAATTGAGAGAGAACTCTCATGAGAGGAAGACTTTGGAAATGGAATAATCAGGAGATGGTGCATATTTGGATTGATGGGCTAAGGAATATTGGGCTTTGCTTTTGCTAAGAAATTCATTTTTCTTCCCTTTCTTACTTTAGTTTCATAAAACAATGTGTTAAAGCTCGTATACATAGCAGAACCAATACACAAAATTTCTTATACAATTACTTATTATAATAAATTTTAGAGTTAATTTTTTTAAAAAAAACTCAGGAGAACCCAGCGGACCGGTAAACTTCTGAGGATGGTACAGTAAATCCATCCGCTGATTCAAACCTCCATACCCCGAGTAAATTTATATAGGATAGGGAAGCGTATGGTAGAAATCGAACTTGAGTCTTTTTATCAGAACCCAAGCCTCATTTCCACTGCATTATTTCTTATGTTTTAGACTATTTAAATAACGCACATTTATGTTATCCATTAATTCAATAACTCATAATTCCTAAAATATTTAATTCTAAAATAATTAAATTTTTACCTCTAATTTTAATTATTAAATGATAATATTCCAAAAATAAATCTAGATTCGTCATGTTACATTTACGAAAATCTGTTTTACCAATTAAGTAATTATCATTATCTTTTATTAACTAACCTGAAAACTGAGTTGTTACATAAGTAATTATAGTCTACATCGGGTAGATGGGGCATATATTACGCAAATGTGAGTCAAGACACCAAGGTAAAAATTAAAAGTCATAACATGTAATGAAAGACAATCAGTATAAACTAGTGCTAGTACGAAATGTATAATTTACCAGTCACCAGAATGTTGTTCTGACCCCCTCCTCATTACAACCCACGTGATAGCTTTAGAGGTACAACTACTGATGCAAGGCGGGAATAATCAAAGGACAGTTTTCTTAAGCATGCTTGACACTTACAAGGACTCTTGACATTGGAAGCCTCAACCTCGGTCTGTATTTATAAGTTCTATAATACTTTACTATTCTGCTGTGAGATATATCGATAGTTCTTTGATATACAATTATTTATTCATCTGTAGGACACCAAACCAATGATCCGTACTTTATTGGACTTAGGTTTTCGATTTGGCGAAAATACATGTCTAGTGGGCTATGTGTTGTTACATTTGGTATCAGAGCTTGGGTTAGTTGATCTTGAAAAACTAGAAAATGTTGAGTGAACATATTTGTATTTTTCCTATAAATATAAATATGTTATGCGCCAAATTCTATAAATTTCGACTATAGAGCAGTTGCGACCATCTATAGAAAGATGAACAAGTTGATTATGAGTTGCAATGATGGAATAATTTAGAGATGTACACCTACCCGATTACCCCATGGCAAATAGGTCGTCTGGAAAGGCGATGACTTAAGAAGAGCATGAGTGCAGCATATGGAAGGTCACTGAAGTTGGATAGTATGTGACTCCCTGGTTAGGCTTTCAATTGCCCACTGATTGTAGATCCCCGTATGATGCTAATTGATGATGTACAGAAGGTCTGTAAGGGGGAAGTAGGAATCCATATGTTGTAGATATCCTAAAACAACTGAGTTCCCGAAGGAAGGTGCGAAGTAGTCATTCCAAGATAATAGCCAGATTTCTAGTATTTGAAAGTAGATAAGTAAGCAAGTTAAAGAAGAACGTCCAAGAGAAAGGATAAAAGGAAATACACACTGAGTCCAAGCCAATAGAAAATAGTTTTAAAAGTTGAGAAAAATATACAATTAATATATCTGAAGAAGTAAGCAAATATTGTATACAAAAGCTATTTGGTTGATTTTTTTTATAGACCATAAATAGCTCACTAGTTTTTATGTGAAGATGGAAATTTGTAAATATAAATTACTAGTAAAAACTAAAATTTGTTAGAATCTAAAATTTCAGTAAAGGAAATTTTGTAAAAAGCTATTTCTTCTGAAAGAAAAAAATGATAGAGCAATATAACTCGTGGTTCCTTTGTAATATAATTTTTTAAGCTATAAATTCTTTTTAGGAGTGGACAATTGGAAGTCACTAGTACAAAATATGCATGTTGCTTCGCCTCATTTGCATCGGTTGTTACCACAACCGATGCAAATAGAAGTATTTGCATCGATTACGTTTTAACAACCGATGCATTTGGTATGTGGAAAGCAATAGATAGTACAAAAATACAATTTGCATCGGTTATCGTCAACAACCGAAGAAAATACACCGATGCAAATAGTGTTAGTTGCATCAGTTTTATTTACAACTGATGCAACTACCTTTATTTGCATTAATTTTTTTGTTTGCCGCCCTTTTATTTTCGTTTCCCGCTTACCATGTTTCCTTAAGCCTAAATTCCAGATCACAACCGCTAATCCACTGAACACCCAAATTCTCAACTTTCAGTCTTTCAAATCGAAAAATCGCAGTTAAAATAAAAATCCGCACCCATTTTTTCAAAAACCACAATTGAATTAAGCAGCAATGTTTTAGTGGAATCGAGTTCGACTTGGGGTTCGAATTGAGTGGATTTAGGCTAAGGAGGGTGATTCGAAGTCCAGTTCAAATCAAAATTATTCGATGATCAAGTGTTCACTGGTGGTTTCTTATGACGTCGTGGTTATGGATTTCGTAGTGGAGCGGTGGAATTGTGCAAGCGAGGTGGATTTGAATTTGTTGGTGGTTTTGGGTTTCGGTGTTGGTCGTGGTTCGTGATGGTTACTGATGAAGTCTGGGTGCGAGGTCGTTGGGTATGGTGAGGTCGGAGTTTAGCTCGATTGCAGAGGTTAGGGTTGAGTAAATGGAAATAGTAACAGGTTTGATCGTGGAGGTGCTCGTTTGTGTTCGAGTAGTTGAAGGTAGGGAGTTTGAAGTGATTTGAGGGGTTCGCATGGTGGTTTGTAATGAAGTGCGGTGCTCTGAAGTAATGGAGAATGTGGAGATAACCAGAGAAGTGATGGATTAGGCAGAGGAAGATTGTAGGGGGTTATTGTGTGGTGTTGCAGGGAAGTAGTAGCGGATGGCAGCAAGTTGGCCATGGCGGCATGATGAAGTGTTGTTTGGATATGGTGGATGGTAGTAGTGCAGTGACTAGTTTGTTTGGTGATGTGGAAGAACAGTGCAGAGGTATGGTCGTTGCAATGGAGTAGTGAAGAGAATGTTTGGCAAGGAAGATGTATGGGTCGTATGGTTTGATGAGTTGATAAGTCCAGGCAATTTTGTTGGTGGGCATCACGGTAGTTTCAGGTGAAAGGGGTGGTTGTTGTGATATGGTCAAGCAGTAAGGTGGTTGACATCGTTTGTATGTAATGAATGTAGTGGGGGAGCAAGTGTTGCTGGATGTAAGGGAATGATGTGAATATGTTATATGGAGTGGTTATGATGACTAGTAGGGGAAATGTATAGATTATAGAAAAGCAGCAGGGTGCAGGGCAAATGTAGTGAATCTGAAGCAATACGGAGGGGTGGGAGATGGAGTCATCTCCAATACAAAGGCGTTCAATGCTGCGGTGGATGATTTGAGCAGATACTCAGGCAAAGGCGGTGGTATGTTGTATGTGCCGAGTGGGAAGTGGCTCACTGCAACCTTCTATGTCACTAGCCACTTCACATTGTTTCTGGAACATGGCGCCGAGTTGCTTGCCACCACTGTAAGTGTTTTTATTTTTCTAAATATGAGAGCAGTAGAAGAATTTTACAAATGTGATCTGTGAATTAATACCCTCCGTCCATTTGTTTGTCCCAATGTGCCATAAAGAAACTTAATTAGTTATCCATCGCAATAAATTTTATGGGACTCGTCATATTTGATGAATAAATGATGATGCAAAATGAATGACTGACATATATCTGGCATATGATGGATGAGCCCTAATTTTATATAGACATCAATGATTGTATTAGTATAGGTGTTGATTCTGGACTGGGTGCGAAATTAGTTGATCTCACGGTTATGTGTTTCATTTTGATGAGATTTTTACTTAAATAATACTTGCAGAAAAACAAAGTAAGAAAATAACTGATTTATATGTGTGAACAAGCTGGGTGCAACAAAATTGGGTAGCATTTTAGTTAGGTTCTTCAAGCATAGACTGGTTAAAAGGAGTTTTTATTCCCATTTAATTATTTTGAGCTATATAATAAACCTTCGATCTTGTAACTTGTAAGCTAGATGTTCGTGTCACTTTCTTGGATTGAGTTTTCTTGCAAGATAAATTAACTTTTAAAGATAGGATAAAGGATTGCCTTAATTAGTTCCATAAGTAATGACTTATTGTTTAAACGGTTGTGCACAGCAGATTTCACAATCTAGTGAATTTAAAGATGATTTCATTCCATACACGGATTCAATTTGATGCGATTACCAATGTTGCGTTCATTATCAAGTAGTATCCCTTTCAAAATGTTCGTGTGTTTTATTTTATGATCAAAATATTAACTGTGATTTAAAAAAGCAATCAGCATATCATGTGCAATGTAATTCGAATGAAAAAAAATTATGAATGCAGAATGAGAAAGAATGGCCTGTAATCGATGCATTGCCTTCATATGGAAAAGGAAGAGATGGTACGGAAAAAAGATATGCAAACTTTATCATGGGAACCAACCTCACTGATGTCGTTATCATAGGTTATTAAGTCATATTCCAATATTGCTAATTCATGCATGTTGATTAGAAATTCCATTGTTTATGGTAAACGATTGATGCATGTAGGAAACAATGGAACTATTAATGGACAAGGTAAAATCTGGTGGGACAAATTCCACAAAAAACAGCTTAAATACACCCGCGGATATTTGATAGAACTCATGTACTCTGATCGCATTCTCATTTCTAATCTCACATTGGTAGACTCCACCGCATGGAACATTCATCCAGTTTACAGCACGTAAGCAGTTACATATAATTAGTCCCACTATTATTGTTTTATATATACTTCAACATTGGTAATACCATGCATGCATGCAGGAACGTAGTAGTACAGAACATAACAATCCTAGCCCCGGTTCGATCCCCAAACACAGATGGAATAAATCCAGATTCATGCTCAGGTGTCGCATACTGCTACATAGTATCGGGAGACAACTACATAGCAATAAAGAGAGGCTGGGACCAATACGGGATAAAGGTAGGGATGCCAAGTCAGCACATCATCATCCGACGGTTGACGTGCATTTCACCCTCCAGTGCAATGATAACCCTCGGATCAGAAATGTCTGGCGGCTATCTTATTTGTTTGCCTTATATGCATTATTATATGCAACATTACTAGGCAAGAGGCTATTAGCATGGTGAGATTTGTTTGCCTTATATGCATTATTATACATGTCTGAGCTACTATCTTATTTGTTACTTATAATGCAGGTTCCTCCATTGCTTTTGGATGTACTTCCACATCACCATATTCTTGACAGTAAGCGGTTCGCTTATAATTTATTGACACGTGTCACTTCAGCTAGTTCATTTATTTTACTTGCATGCATTAAGGGAAAAAATTTAATCCCATGTGGTCAGTAGATGAAATGGTGTTTCATTCGGCCGGCCGGCAGCTCCAAAGATTGTCAAACTGAACAACTATTATTACTTTGAGTTAAAACTTATTGTATTTTATATGGTTTAGCTTGTATACGAAATTAAGTTTGTTCTTTTTTCTTTGGTTTGAATATTTGCAGTGGCGTGGTGATTGTTGGATTGGATGAAGTGTTGTGTTGAATTAGAGAAAGGCAGTTAGGTGGTTTGCTGCTAGTAGAGGGTGGTGGTGTGGTTCTAGGAGGAGGATGTGTGCAATATTAAATGTGCAGGAGGGTGATGGATGAGATGAGATGCTGCCAGTTAAGCGGTGGAGGAGTTGCAATTTAATTGTGGGTAGTTGGTTGTAGTTCAGTTGGTATGGGGATATGCTGGTGAGGTGATTGACCGTGGTTTGTAACTCAGTGTGTGAAGTTGAAGTGGAGTTCTGGTTGTGGGTTGTTATGACGATGGACGGTCGTAGTTGGAAGGATTTGTTGGTGAATTGGTTTTGGTGAGGACTTTGAATGGAGATTGGGGAGATAGTTGCTTATGTTGCATGTTGTGATTAGAGAGGGAAGATAAAGTGTTGTGGTGGACAGTGGGTTGTGGGTTGAGTTTGTGAAGGAATGAATGATTTGGTTATGCTGTTGCAACAGTGATGATGGAAGTTGAAATGAGGTGAGGTGTAGATGGTGCAGGCAGCAGTTTTATGGATGTGTGGATTTATAGGTAGGTTCAGTGGAGTTGCAGACAGTTGTGTTGTTCGATAGAGGGAAGGTAGTTGGAAGGAGGATGGTGACAGTGGCAGTAGTGGATGAACTGGAGCATAGGTTGGTGATGTATGGCAGAAGTGGATGAATTGGAAGGTGATGAAGGAGGAAGGATGATAGTAGGAGCAGGTTGTAGCTGTAATGGTGTGGCCGTAGGTTGTAGGGGATGCAAGTGGTTGTATGTATGTATGATAGTGATATACTAAAAATATTGTTTTTCATTCTTTTGTAGAATTATTAAATATGATTATGTATTTGCGATCAAATTTAATTTTAAATGATTATAATATTGCATGCAATAATTGTTTGTTATAATCAATAATATATATAGTCTATTTGAGTACTGTAATAATGGTTTTTGAGAATGATTTTTTTGCATCGGTTTTCAACAATAACCTATGCAACAAGTTCCTTTGTTGCATCGGTTTTCATTACAACCGATGCAACATGGGGACTACGTCCAAGCAACCAACCATGATATTTTGCATCTGTTGTTAGTAACAACCGATGCAAAAAGGACCTTTTTGCATCGGTTTAAGAACTGATGCAAAAGTATTAAGCCTGTTGCATCGGTTGCATATGCATCGGTTGTTGAACTGATGCAAAAGGGGGGTAAACAACTGATGCAAATGGTCTGTTTTGTAGTAGTGAGTGATACATGTTGGGTGTGTTCCGTCCGGTCCTATACCACTGGACCAACCATCTCCCCCTACATAGCCGAGCCAAGCTTCATCCACTCACCACCGGACCAAGTCCCATCGAATCAACCACCACCGGACCAAGCTACGTCTCCATCACCGAACCATCCTGCTCCATCCACCGCCGAGCTATCCTGCTCCAAGTGTTTACTGAACCAAATCAAAGTATCACCACCGGACCAGAAGTAAGGGAGGCCACCACCGGACCAACCTCTACCGGACCAATCCACTTCCATGCATCACCGAACCAAGGCTTTGCCGAACCAACGTTGCCAGGCCAGATAGCATCAGCCCAGGCCCACCAGCAGCTATATACATCCAAGACCCCTACCCCCAGCCTCACTCTATAAATAGAGGGGCAGGGGTACAACAATGGCAGAAAAGTTTGAGAGCTCAGGCACGAATAGAACTTTCAAACAACTTTCAGTTACTTGTAATCAAAGCTTTGTACTTGTAATCTGAGTAGAAAAGGAGAATAACATATAAAGTGGACGTAGGCACATTCTGGCCGAACCACTATAAATCTGTGTGTCTTTTACAGTTTGGTCCATCTATTTTATATATTCGCATAAATCACCCAAATCGCTAAGAAGCATATATAATCAACTAAATCATAAGACTTGGAGCGGTTTGCCCATTTTTCGTGCAAACATTTTTGGTGCTTTCATAGAGAAACAGGAGCTCGAAGCTTCAGATTCTCCCACCTATCCCTTTTCCTTTCATCATCGTTCATTACTTAGAAAACATGCCTCTCGAATGGAAGAAGGATGCTAACAAAGGAAAGAACATCGCAACTAGCAGTATCTCAGATCCGGTGATCAGAAATCAAGACAATCGTCCGGTTCCAACAGCAAATGGAAATCAGGCAAATCCGACAGCCCTTGCTACGGAAAAACCAATTACAAGGGCGGATCTGGACAGGGTTGTGGCTGAAGTAACTAACCGCTTCGCATCTCAACAAGAAGCCTTGGTGGATCAACTCATGTCACGCTTAAGGGATACTAAAGAATCCAACCGCAACACTGAATCATGGGGTGAGTCCCGGTCTGGAGGATCTGGGAGACGACAAAGGTCTTTCTTCTTCGAAGAGGCTAACAACAGAAATAGCTATGGTAGGGGCCGAGCTCGGACTCAGCACGAATTACGACCCGAGGAAACACTTGGAACCGAACCCAACGGGGGAGATACCAGGCAGGGGTCGGATGTAGCTGAGCCGGCCATGCCACCTAACCATGGAAACACCAATAGACGGGGCCGAGCTGGAGTCTAGCCCAAAGTTGGACCCAAAGAAATACAAAGGACAGAACCCAGCAGGGGAAGATCAAGGCAAGGGCCAACTGTGGCTGACCCCAGCGTTCCCCTGGTAAACCAGAGGCAGCCATTGGAGAATGTTAGGAGTGATAGACGATACCATCCCTACAGGTCATCTGGACGGAATCAATCCCGCAGGGAAGAGCCAAACTCATTTCTATCCGCTCCAAGTTTTGATGAAAGGATGGCGCGATTGTTCAGAGAATGCATCCAACGGGACCAAAGGGATCAGGGGATAGGCGCTAGGGTAACCGGCCCCTTCACCCGCAATATCGAAACTGTCATCACCCTCCGGGAATGGAAAATGCCAACAATGGAACCTTACAAGGGAACCTATGACCCCGTTGTACACTTGCAGAGATACACACAGCATATGCTCATGAGCGGAGCAACAGAGGGAGTGTTGTGTAAATGCTTCTCACTATTCTTGGCAGATTTAGCTACCTCCTGGTTCTGCCATCTACCCCACGGGTCCATCAGCTCATGGGAAATGTTGAAAGAAAAGTTCATCAGCCAGTTCCGCATTCATGTGGAACAACCCAAGGACGCTTATTCCCTATCTAATATCAAACATAAACCTGGAGAGACAGTACAACAATATCTAAACCGATTCAACGCCGCAGCGGCCGCAGTCCAAGATGCCGATGATAAAATTATCCTAATGGCCCTCTACAGTGGTGTGCATCCAGATACTAAATTTTCTAGGAGATTAACGAAAGAAAAGCCAGCTACCTTACCTGATTTCTTCCATGAAGCCGGGAAGTATATGTGGCTTGAAGACGCTGCCAATGAGAGGCAGTCAGTGCAACCGACTAAGGCAACTCCAGGCAGGGTTCCCGTTGCAGCAAAGGACGTTCGAAGAAATGACTCCAAAGACAATGCTGGGGGCAGGAAGGGAGAAAAGCGTTTATATCGGCCGGGACGGAGGTTTGACTCTTACACTCCTTTGAATGAAACAATCGAAAACATCTTCCTGGCCACCCAAGACGAAGTTAGATACAAGCGCCCCCCACACAAGAAGGAATCAGATAACGCAGTTGAGTCTGGAAAGTTCTGCCGCTTCCACGAATCTCATGGGCATGACACAAATGAATGTCATCACCTCCGAGACTTGATTGAAGAACACATCAGAAGGAAGAGACTGGAGCGCTATGTGAAAGGTCAGAACAGAACTTCAACTCCTACCAATGAGAACCCAGGGCTACCCCTCCCACAAGTAGGCGGAGGAAATCGCAACACCAGCGGCTCTAGTCAAGAGAAGATAGTGGTCCATACCATATCAGGAGGGCCACACATCGCCGACAGAAGCTGGGCAGAGATGGAAAGATACAGTAAGTCACTTAGATACGATGAAGGCTTCATTAACTCTGTGATGGAAGAACGCCACCCGAAGCGGAAAGAGAACGATGACATCACATTCAGTAGGCGTGATCTAGAGGGAAGGCAGTACCCTCACATGGATCCTATGGTCATCTCTGCCTGGTTCGGCCCAGCCAAAGTTTTCCGAATTCTAGCAGGCACTGGAAGCTCAGTAAATATCCTATTCAAGCATGCTTTCGACAAAATGAAGCTGTCAATGAAGGATGTGTCTCCCTGCAGCAAACCGCTGCATGGTTTCACTGGAGATGCGAAGATGCCCCTCGGGCAACTGGACCTCTTTTTCGAAATAGGAAGCCATCCCCGCTCCATTGTGTGAAAACAAACATTTGTGCTAATAGAGAACCACTCGGCCTACAACGCCTTTTTGGGAAGACCAGCCTTGTCTGACTTTCAAATTGTCCTAGCCCCGTGGTGCCTGAAGATGAAATTTCCAACAGATAACGGAATAGGAGAAATAGAGGGAGATCAAGACGCCGCTCGAGATTGCTATGAAACTGAACTTCGCAATAACCGCAGGAAGGATAAAGGGAAGAATGCAGAGACTTCTCTCTGCAAGAAAAACATGGAAGCATAGCAATTAAAGAAAGCCCCTCCTCTTTGATATACCAGCGATCCTTTCAATAAATTAGACCCCAAGGACAAGGAGGAGGAGGCCACCACCGAGCCTGCAGAGGCTATGGAATTTGTATCTGTAGACAAACACGACCCAAGTAGACTGCTGAGAGTCGGGTCTCAGTTAAGAGCGGAATTGAAGGATCAACTCGTCGATTTTCTTCACCACAACATGGATGTATTTGCATGGACGCACGCTGACATGACTGAAATCTCCCCAGACGTAGCATGCCACGTACTGAACATCGATCCCACCAAGGTGCCAGTAAAGCAGAAAAAGAGAAGCATGGAGGCAGAACGATCAGCAGCCCTCGAGGAAGAAGTAAAGAACCTACTTGCCAATAACTTCATACGAGAAGCCATCTACCCAGAATGGATCGCCAACCCGGTACTCGTAAAGAAGGCTAATGGGAAGTGGAGAACATGCATCGACTTCTCCAACTTAAATGATGCTTGACCGAAGGACTGCTTTCCACTCCCTCGAATCGATCAACTCGTGGACAGCACAGCCGGACACGAACTCTTATCCATTATGGACGCATACTCAGGATATAACCAGATCCCTATGCATGCCCCCGATCAAGACCACACTAGTTTCATCACTGACCGGGGATTGTACTGCTACAGAGTAATGCCTTTTGGACTTAAAAACGCTGGAGCTACTTATCAGCGCCTCGTCAACAAGATGCTTGCGAAACTAATAGGACGAACTATGGAAGTTTATGTGGATGACATGCTGGTAAAATCGAGGAAAGCCAACGATCATATAAACCACCTGGACGAGATGTTTCAAGTACTTCACCAATATGGAATGAAGCTGAATCCTCTAAAGTACTCCTTCGGAGTGTCGTTGGGAAAGTTCTTGGGGTTCATCGTCCATGCCAGGGGGATTGAAGCAAACCCCGAACAAGTCCGGGCTTTGCAAGATATCAAGATACCATCCACTCGAAGAGAGATGCAAAGCCTAAACGGAAAAGTGGCCGCCCTAAGCAGGTTCATCTCTAAAGCAACTGACAAATGCATCCCTTTCTTCGAAGCTCTAAAGAAAGACAAAGGAAAGTTCGAATGGACTGACGAATGCTCGACAGCCTTCCTTAACCTAATCGAACACCTTCAGAGACCACCAGTACTCTCAACTCCAAATGAAGGCGAAGAACTATACCTATACCTTGCTGTATCGTCCCATGCTTTAAGCGCCGCTTTGGTGAGAGAGGACAACCGCGCGCAGCGGCCCGTATACTTTGTACGCAAGAGATTTACAGGAGCAAAATCCAAATGCCCTAAACTTGAAAAGCTATCATACTGTTTGCTAATCACGTCACGGAAACTGCGACACTATTTCCAATCTCATTCCATCAGAGTTTTAACCGATCAACCGCTAAGGCAGGTACTCCATCGTCCCGACACTTCTGGGCGACTACTTAAATGGTGCATTGAACTGAGTCAATATGATATCACCTACCATCCTCGCACCGCCATCAAGGGACAAGCCATGGCCGATTTTTTTGCCGAATTCACTACCAACGAAGGTAAGGATCAATCTGAAATGACAAAAGATATCAAGCGGAATCTCTTTGTAGATGGAGCATCAAACGAACCAGGCTCGGGGGCAGGTATTGTGATAATCACCCCCAGGGGAAGGAAGCTGCACTATGCCCTAAGATTGGAATTCGCTGCCACAAACAACGATGCAGAATATGAAGCAGTAATTGCAGGACTAGAACTTGCCTTAGAAATTGGAGTCAGTTCTTTATGTCTCCATAGTGATTCTCAACTTATTGTAAATCAAATATTGGGAGAATTCCAGACTCGAGGAGAACGACTCACAGCATATCTAAAGAAGACCAAGCTGCTGCTCAATCAATTGGATCACTATTTAATCAAACACATTCCTCGAGGAGAGAATCAGGAGGCCGACGACCTGGCAAAGCAAGCTAACATGAAGGCGGCACCACTTCCGGAATAATAACCATATCAAAGCAACTAGCCCCAAGTTTCGAACAAGAGGATCTGATAGCTACAATCGAAAAAGAAACTTGGATGACTCCTATCCGGAAATACTTACAAGATGGCACACTACCCAACGTGCGTAATGAAGTCAGGAAAATCTTGAGGAGTGCTTCCCGCTACACAATACAAGAAGGCATCCTCTATCGGCGCGGCTTCTCTAACCGCTTATTAAGATGTGTCACTGGAAGGGAAGCCAAGGAAATCTTACCCAACATCCATCGAGAAAGTTGCAGAGACCATACTGGAGGGCAGACTCTGGCAAAGAAGATACTTTGTTATGCATATTTCTGGCCCACCTTAAACAAATACGCCTTGGATTTTGTCAAAAAATGCGATAGATGTCAGAAATTTGCTAAAATCGCTCGACTACCAACCAATGAGATTACTCAGATGACCAGCCCTTGGCCCTTTGCGATATGGGGTATTGACTTAATTGGCGAACTGCCAATGGGCCGAGGCAGAGCCAAATATGCCATTGTGGCAGTTGACTATTTCACCAAATGGGTGGAAGCGGAGCCTCTAAATAAAATATCTTCGGCAAAAATTATTAACTTCTTGATCAAAAATGTTTTATGCAGGTACGGGGTTCCACTCAAAATCATATCAGACAATGGACTTCAATTTGACAACGAGGAATTCACCGACTGGTGCCGAGAGCACGGAATTCACAAAAGCTTCTCATCTGTAGCTTATCCCCAGGAAAACGGACAAATCGAAGCAGTCAACAAAATTCTCAAAACTCTAATCAAGAAGAAACTTGAAAAGTCAAAAGGCGCTTGGGTGGATGAACTTCCTACGGCACTTTGGGCCTACCGCACATCTTACAGAACATCAACAGGATATGCTCCTTTCTCTTTGGCATACGGATCGGAGGCCATGCTCCCAGTTGAAACTGTAGTGCCCTTCCATCGTAGCATCCACTACAACCCAGAAGAGAACGAAGAACTCCTCCACATGTCTTTGGATCTAATTGAAGAGAGAAGATACGATGCAACACTCAAAGCGGCAGCTCACAAGCAAAAAGTGGCAGCACAATAAAACTCCAAAGTCAAGCACCGCAACTTACGAGAAGGAGATCTTGTCCTCAAGCGGATCTTCCCGCGCCCCGTAGCGCTAGATCCAATCTGGGACATACCCTATGTAATTCATGAAGATCTCCACAACGGAGCTTATATTTTGTCAACAGTGGACGGAGAGGTGTTCCAGAGGGCATGGAACATCCAACACCTTCGTCGATACTTTTCTTAACTTGTACTGTCCATATGAAGTGAAGTAACAAAGAGAATCAGCGGACGTAGGCATTTTCGTGCCGAACCACTTTAAAAATCTTGTCTCTTTTAAACTTGTTCCTTTATATCTTAGCTGCTTGTTAAGCTTTATCCTTTTCTGTTGAACAAAACCCTGTGTAACGGCATTTCCATTCTAGATGCTTCACGGCACAACCTCACCTGGACAAGACCCAACAGGTACTATACGAATCTATGCCCTCGCCAGTGAGACACTTTTGCTCCAGCATCCCTTTGCTATGGGTTAACTCATTGCTCGCGACGGCCCTCAAAGCCAACTGTAATGAGCCGATCATAAGCCACCGAGAAGGCCGACTATAGCCGAGGCAGCTCATTACGGCGTTCGGCTCGACGGCGACTGTGAACCGATTATAAGCCCCAACATAAGGTGTGGCCAGCCAGGGGCAGTTCACAGTTGACGATCGGCACCCACGCTAGCCGGCCACGGTAAATCGAATAATACCCACGATTACGGGCCATAATGGCCCGGGTAGTTACTGTGCGCGATCTCGGCTCCGATGTGTCTTAAGTACGGCGGTGGTAAAAAAGAAAACTCCCCGCGGAGGCGTAAGATGGGCGACGAATGTCTCTAAGACCCACAGCTAGGGAAAGTGACTACAAAACCCGTTTGCCACGAACTTAAGCATATCGAAGGCCTTCCGTGATTGGAAGTTTTACTATTTCTTATATTTCTATTTTATTTATAAAAACTTTCCTCCTATCCTCTATAACGATCACTAAAGTACATGACACAAAATAGGAGACACTCGCTAATGGGAATAAAAACTCACAGCTGGATGGCAGGACATTCAAATGCATTCCATATTCGATTACACAAGGCATTCAAAGCTACCATCTACAACAAAAACTTGAAGGGCGGTACTCTCTTCCCCTGTGTACAAATAAGTAGCTCTGATATATTCACACATCACATTAACATTGCAAGACATGAAATTATATTTTAAGCGAGAACTTGACATCAAAACACAATTGAATCACTAGCACATGCACAGCTATATTTCTTATGAAACACATCAAAATAATGACAGCATCCTAATATGACAGAATCAGCTTATGTTATAAAGTTACATGTTAAAAATAAAGTCATTCGTTGCAATGACATAATTACAACCTGAAAGTACATTAATGTTTTAGAACTAGTATATACAGGAATGTCAAGTAAAATAAAAAATGCCCGGGTCAAGTCAAAATAGTCGGAAGCATCAGAACTTCATCTCTATCCTTCCAACCCCCCAAGATCTACTTGACAGCAGGATCAGAACTCCCAGCATGCTGAACAGAGGTCCTCCCTGTCCAATTCAGCAGAAGAATCTATTAGACAAACGATAAGCAATCAAGTTAAGAAATGATTAAAAGGGAAGACTTACCAGCGTCTGCTCCCTGATCATCATCCTTCAACTGCGCACCCACTTCCTCGGCAGTAAGCAGCCGCATGCCCTCCTTCACCGCCACCTTCTCCTCCTTGGTGAACTGAGCGGTAACCACATCCATTCTGAAGGCCACACCACCCTCTTTATCCACATCAACCTTGGCCTCCTCCAAAGCCCTGAGATATATCCTAGCCATGACCCGGGGGTAATCGTCCATCTAGGATAGGTTGCCGTGCTTCCAAGTACGAAAATACATATCCTGCAGCATATCATCCATCATCCCCTCGTTCTCCTCAAACTCCCTCATATGGGCCTCGAAAACCGACAACTTTGCAACGGCAGCATCCCTCTCCAATCGGTATCTCGAGCAGTAAGCTTGAAGGGATCTCCTCATCGCCTCCATCTCCTCCTTTAGCTTGGCCTGAGCAAGCCCTGCGGCTTCGAGCCTTCCAGATAACTCCTCTACTTGCTCGAGATCCACTCTCCGAACCTCATCCACCGTTGCGATGGCCGTGTCAATTCGTTTCTTGCAAGCAGCCTCCATCTTTCGCAATTCTGCCTTGCTAGCCTCCTCCATGGTTTTCTTTAGTCGTCTGGAGGCCGCCTCATGCTGGGAGATCTGAATGACCTGATCGACAAGCTGTTTGGCCTGATCGGAAACCATTAGCCGCAACCAAATGTTAGCACTTCCGATTTCCTCTCCAGCCTTGACCAGTCGGGCGTGATGCCCCATCAACTTCTTGGTCTCCTCAGCCACCCGATCGATGTTTGCCTTGGCCTCATCCCCTATAGTCACAATCCGAGTGGTCAACAAGTTGAGATCCAAAGACTTAGCCTCATCAATCACCCTTACCATAGGATTGTGGGGTAGGAGGTGCTTACCGGTAACCTCATCGAAGGAAATATCATGAGAACTCAGGTCCAGATCTGGATGACCCGCAAATGGGTTATGAGCCAAGCCGGGACGATCAACATGAGTAACGGTAGGATTCTCTGATGGATGCGGAGATGGTATGGACTCAGTATCCTTCCCCGTGATGTCATAAATAGGCTGGGTTGGGGGCTGAGGTCCAAGTGAAGGTTTGAACATGGAACGCCTCCTCTTTCTCTTTTGAATATCCTCTTCAATGACTCCGAGAAGAGGACGGTAGCCGACTACACCCTCGAAACGGTCAGTCGAGGGCTTTGGTTTAGTAGAAGCCTTGAGGAGTTTTAAGTGCTCGAGGCTGTGCCGAATGTCTGATGTCTTGGCCGCCTTACCCGTTCCTGGAATAAAAACCAAGTGTTACAAGCACACATGAGACTATAATCCAAGAAACATGTGAAGTTAAAAGAGGAGTCAAAAATTCCCCTTGAACCGCCGGATTTGCCCTAGCTAAAATGCTCCCAGAAGATGGACTGGCACCAGTCCCGGCCTTATCAGATTTCTTCGGTTTCTCCACCAAGGCTGATCCTTCCTCCAACCCCTCAAAGGCTTGGCGGAAAGCATCATCCGTCCACTCTTGAATCTCACCTGCTTGCCCAGAGGTCAAGGCACCAATGCCACTACCACTCTGTCCTTCGCCACCATTACCACCATCGCCTTCTCCATCACCTCCGCTCTCCTCCTCGCCTCTTTCCTCCTCTCCACTTTCCTCCTCTGGAACATCTGGGCATGTGCTGGGAGAGGGTCCATCAGATTTCTTAAGCTTCTTCTCCCCGACGACTGGAGGTATCGGGAAGGGTTTCCTCTTGCTGCTTTTTGTCGTGGCCCCTCCTTTGGCTTTGGCAGCTCTTTCCTCAGCCGTATCCCTCTGCTTGACCACAGACTGATGTGGTAGAATCAAGTTGTGTCCCAGGAGAGTGGCATTCCTGATTAGGTAAGAAGCTGACCTATCCCTTCCCGAAATGGCCTCTATCTCCGCGGCCATCTGAACCAGGTGATCATTCACCACGATCGCAAAGCCACCTGTCGCTCGCAAGAAATAAATGCACATAAGAAGAAGCATCTCAATCAGAACAGAAATTATAAATAAGCTGCAGCTTACAGCCAGAGGTGAAGCGGTGGATCGAAACGGTGTCATCCTGGACGAAGAACCATTCCTTCTTAAACATGGTGAACTTTGAATACAAGTCCAAGACCGGCTTAAAGGACACGGCCGATTCCAAGATGATGTATGGGGACCCCTTCTTGTAACCTCTTAAGTTATATAGATACCGAATCTCCCGGTTAGAAGGGGGCGCCCGTACTTTCTCTGGAAAATCACGAATAGGCACACCAAGATAGCGTAGGAGTTGGGCTGGAGCTGGAAAGGGGCCACCTTCAAATAGGTGACGAAGCTAACTATCCAAGCATTGATTGGAGGAATGGCCCCACACATGCAGTGGTACCTACTATAAGCGAAGTATCCTTCAGGGGGATTATACGGCATGACCCCCTTCCCTGGCAACAGCATGCGTGCTCTATCAATCCCAAAGGGGCGGGAGATAACATCAAGCTGCTCCTCTCTGAGAGAGTTAGGAAAGCAGTCAGGCGGAGAAATCAGAAGCTCTTGGGGACCATACCCATCTACTAGCTATCTCGGGGTGGGTCCACGACGTTCCAGTCCTGGCTGAGCTGGGGGCACTAAAGCAGACTCTCCTTCGTCCTTGGATTTCCTTTTATCTGATCGAGTTTCCACTTTATGAGACATTTATCTACAACACAAGAAAGTATATCGTTAAAACGGAAGGTATAAACATGCAAGTATATGTAGTCTGGAATTTCACTCATAATTTAAAACATAAAAGTTCAAGTATATAAGGTTCATTCGGCGCTCAAACCCCCAAGTCTCGTTCGGAAATTCAAAATTGAGAATTCATTCGGTATTCGAACCCCATGTTTCATTCGATAGCCCATCATAAGAACTCATTCGGCAGAAGAAAACTCACCTGGTCCGGCAGTTAGGTTTGATTCGGCACTTGGTTGATTCGGTATTTGATTGATTCGGCACTTGGTTGATCCGGTACTCGATTGATTCGGCTATCTCAAAACGATAAAGGAATAACGAACGCCTAACACCCCTATTTATAGACGAACGCAGGATGACCGGACCGGTTGATTCGGCACATATGACCGGATGGAAACATCCAAGTTAAAACAAAGTACGCCATCTGCATGCACATGCCCTACTTTGGGGGGCAAGTGTTGCGTGTGTTTCGCCCGGTCTTATACCACCGGACCAACTATCTCCACCTACATAGCCGAACCAAGCTTCATCCACTCACCACCGGACCAAGTCCCACCGAATCAACCACCACCGGACCAAGCTACGTCCCCATCACCGAACCATCCTACTCCATCCACCGCCGAACCATCCTGCTCCAAGTGTCTACCGAACCATCCTGCTCCAAGTGTCTACCGAACCAAATCAAAGTATCACCACCGGACCAAAAGCAAGGGAGGCCACCACCGGACCAACCTCTACCGGACCAATCTACTTCCATGCATCACCGAACCAAGGCTTTGCCGAACCAACGTTGCCAGGCCAGATAGCATCAGCCCAGGCCCACCAGCAACTATATACATCCAAGACCCCTACCCCCAGCCTCACTCTATAAATAGAGGGGCAGGGGTACAACAATGGCAGACAAGTTTGAGAGCTCACGCACGGATAGAACTTTCAAACAACTTTCAGTTACTTGTAATCAAAGCTTTGTACTTATAATCTGAATAGAAAAGGAGAATAACATATAAAGTGGACGTAGGCACATTCTGGCCGAACCACTATAAATCTGTGTGTCTTTTACAGTTTAGTCCATCTATTTTATATATTCGCATAAATCACTCAAATCGCTAAGAACCATATATAATCAACTAAATCATAAGACTTGGAGGTGTTTGCGCATTTTTCGTGCAAACAATACAAGTTTGAAATGGGGTAAAATGAACGGGAAAGAAGATTAGAACCTGAAAATAAAAGCAGTAGGTGAATGCACTGCCATGGTTCATTAAAGATGATTGTAAGTCGAGAGAAAGGTTAATGAAGAGGAACCGTCAAATAAGAATAGTTTAGATAAAATGAAGATCATTAGTAGTAATATTATAAAATATAAATGAAATCAATATTAGGATTTTATGTAAAATAATGTTTGTAATCAGAAATAGTGCTAGGAGATTATTTTAAAAATAATTCTAGTAATCTACTTAGAAGTAGCATAAGAAATCAAATGGCGAAACAAAGGAAAATTGACATTTTCCGTTGTTGTGCGCATTTATTGTAAGTATATTTTAAAAGCCCCTCTATGATATTAGAGACTCCACCAAGGATTGGAAGTGGAAATGGTATGAGTAACAAGAAATAATAGTGTGAGAGTTGTTCCTATCTATTCCTGTTTTTATTTTTAGAAATTATAAAGCATGTTTAAAGATACTGTAAACTACATTTTTGAACAAAAATGGATTTGTATAAACAATTGAATTTTTAAAAGAAAAACTTACTAAAGGGTTTGAGTTAAAAATCCTAAATTTTAAGTTGAAAACGATCTTTAAAAGAAAAAGATTTTTTTTTTAAAATTAATTGTAGTTTTAAATAGTTAGGACACTAAGTTATTTTTGAATTTCTTAAAAATATCTAAGTTGTACTTTTAAAAATAAAAGTTTTTGGATTAAATACTTCAAAAGTTTTAAGTTTTTAATTTTGAAAAAAAACAAAATTTTGGACATGGAGTAGCTAGGAATGACTGTCTAGATAAAGCAGAATAAAAGATAAGATTATGAAGAAGATAGTGGTGACTACTCATAGAGTAGCTATAATGATTCCCCATAGAGTGTAAAGAATAATGGTGAGAACCTAGAAATATTTTGTTAAATATGTGTGCAAGCCATACGAAGAGCCACAATGGAATGATAAATGGTATTAAATGTTCATTTTTACGAGTTTTATGGTATGCTTGTAGGAAAGATCAAGAGAAAAGGAAGCAAATACTGAGATTTGAGGATACTATAAAGAGGTTAGGATTAAGAGAAGATAGTAACAAAGGGTAACGAGACGGTAAACACACATAGAGGACATTGGTTGGCTCAAAGTTAAGGAAGGCAAGATAGGAGATGGAAAAGTTATTTCGCCAAGGTAGTTGCTAATGAGTTATTCAAAGAATCCATAATTTGTATTTCTTACCCACTATAGTTTGGGAGGGTGCACAATTTTTTCCATAATTAGGTATGGTAATGGAAGTAACAAATGAACCTTATTCATTAGGAGCCATGAAGGAAAGTTAAGATATGTGGGTTGAAGAATGATTGCACATTAGATTTGTCCATAGGCAATAAAAGTTAGTAGATAGTAGTAGTTGTTGTATTTCCTTCTAGCATTTGTTTTTCTTTTAATTGGGTTGTAAGCACTATGTTATGTAAAAGCACATATGTTGTTTATGGAAATGTTCATTTTTATGTGTTTTCTCCATGGAACACGATATTACTAGAAAAACAATCAGACAAGGAAATTTCAAGAAAGATACTTAACTAGTGCAAAAGAAAATAAAATAGGAAAAAAGGCAGGAAGTTATAAAATAAATTTAGGAAGTTTAGTAACTACTAAAAGTAAAGGAAATAAGAGTTAAGTCCCAAACAACAGCAGATGTTAGGGGAACAAATTTTGGCATACGAAGAACAAGAAAATGTTGTTGTGAAACCATAGGTCAATGTCCATGTACTTTAAAAATTAAAATTTATAAATGAACTTGTGTGCTGGTTGTTATTACAAATGAATGAAAAGTGTTTGAAAATTTGAAATTTACTAGGTAGATAGAGTCCAATATTGACGTTAAACTTTTGGCACGACCCCAATTTCATGTAGTGCGGCATAATTTGTTTTGAAAAAAATATGTGTATACTTTTTAAACTTTTGCTCAAAATTCTTGAAAAAAATTTGTGACGAAAATTTTAAATCTTAATTTTTTTTGCTGATATTTCAAAAGTTAACTTTATATATATATATGTATGTATGTATGTATGTATATGTATGTATGTATATGTATGTATGTATATGTATGTATGTATGTACATATATAAAGAGAGATTTTTTGGCGGGAAAGAAAGAAATTTTCTAATTTTTGAAATGCCACATACTTGACATGGGGGAATCATTGATAGGTTAGCTAGTATACATTTTACTGTGAAGTAGGAGTGATAGGAAAATAAAATAAGGTTAGAGGCAAGGAAAAAAGTTGTTTTGGCTATGAAGTCACTTTTCCATACCTTGTCCATAGGCGAATTAAATTGATTTTATGATAATTCTGTTTAAAAATTTTAATGATTTAAAATAAGATTAACATATGTGGGTTGTACTTGGAAAAATTAGAAGAGAATTGTGGGCAAAAGAGAAGTTTCCAAAGTTTAGTGGAAAAATTACACGTAAGAGAATGATGGGAATATGGAATTTTCCATCTAGACTCTTTTCCGACATAAGAATATAGGTTTAGAAAACTAGATTTTTCTAAAATTTGGATGCTAATAATGGTGTGCTAGGTTTTAGATGGTAGGAATTGGATAAAAAATTTATTGAACTATATTTCTACTCACAGAAGTGTGGGAAATTTTGGATGCAAAAATAATTTTTTGATTTTCAAAATTTGCATCGATGTAGAACTGCTAGTATATTTAAGTTGTTTGAGTCATATTTTCAAAATTATTTTAGAAGATGCATTCATATAGGAGGCGTTGATTTTTGAATTACTTATTATGTATATTATATATGTTGTGATACACCATGCATTTGCACAAGATTGGTTGCAAAATTAGTCGCACATAAATTAATTAGTTAGTTTAAAATGGCTGTACATTATGTTACATTGTTCAATCCTTGAGGAATATGGACGACGAATTTCTTTTAAGGGGCAGAATGTAACACCAATAATTTTTACGACAATAAAATAAAATATTTATTAATGAATAATAATGCCAAAAAATAGAATTTTAACAAATGTCAAAATTTGGCTATGAAACTTGCAACAAGGGTTCGTGGTGATTTTCTGATCAATTTTCGTATATAAAGTTTTTCGATCGGAGTTCAAACAAAAAAGTTACTAATGTTTGAAGTTTTTGAACTAGAAAATTTATATCTATCATTATGGTAATAAAAGTTAATCAACGTTAATTACTAATGTTAGTAGAAACTTAAACATTTATAAAAGTTAACGTTAAATGAAATTTAGGAAGTAAATGTTAAGGGAAATAAATAATGTAATCAATTAATGAAGGAACGAATTAAACAAATCACACAAGATAATTAATCAACGCTAAAAGCAAACAATAGATCGACCGTGGGTGTACCCAGGTCGACTAGTAGCGATCGATCGTAGGCCTTAAGCAGTTGAGCATTGCTAGTATCAAATCATGATTTTAAATGAGGGATGAATGAGCGTGATGGAATGTAATATTTTACTTCCGTACGAAGTAATTAAGGAGCATCGAAGATGAAATTAAAGCTTTCTTAGGCTAAAACTAGCGCTCCAAATCAATCCCCGGCTCCTATAAAATAACATATAGCCTAACCCTAATTTATTTAGAAAACTCACTACGTATTGAAACTCTACCATTTTCTCTTCCGCTTCAAATTCTAATAGTAGCAAACTATTATATATACATATGTATGTATGTATGTATGTATGTATGTATGTATGTAAGTAGAGAAAAGCAGAGAATAAGAAAAGAGAAGAATATGATCGATTCAGAATACAAAAACAATGGTAAAACGTGAATCTTAAATTGAAATCTAAATTTAATTCAATCCTTTCCCTAGATCTATGATTCTAATAGGTGTATATCCTTTTTATATTTTTGGTTTAAAGTAAGGGGGAGTCAAATAAAATGGGAGTGGATTTAGATCTGGAGAATTGGAAAGCTAAAGCAAGGTGAGTGGGAAATTACATATTTTGTAGTAATATTGGATTTATATCATTGTAGATCTATTTCATTTATGCCTAGATATCAACCGCAATCTGGATATTTAGTATTAAATGCATAAGGAATTGATATAAATCATGAATGAGATATTTAATTGTATATGCATAACGATTATAGAGAATATGCCTATATGTTATGGAAAACCCAAAACTTGATAGATAATTATATGTTTGGATTTGGGAAGGTGTATAAATAGTTCCAAGATTTTGTAAATAACTTGTTAGTGAAATCATATTGGTATTTCGAATTTGGTTAGTTTATGTAGATTATTGAACATAAATTAGAATTGATTAAATTAGGATTAGTTAATATTTTAATACATTGGAATGAATTGTGTAACAATGTGAATTTCTTCACATATTGTCTAAAAATACAAATAAATGTGCATTGGTTGAAATAACATGGAATGTAAACAAAAAGGAGGAGATGTACAAAATATGCGTATCGTTATATTTTGTACTACTTATTCCATTAGAAAAATAAAAGATAATTCCTTGTTGTTTCACACATAACACATGTCTTCTTTTAAGAGAATTATATTGTTAACAATTTCTTTTAGAGAAAGAAGTAATTCCAGTGTAAAAGTTTTTAAAATCCTTTAGTATAATTAAAGTAATTAAGAATAATAAAAAAAATTTAAATGGGAAACTTAAGTATATAATATAAGATGGTGTAGAAAATAGAAGGTAAACAAAGAATATACAATTGAACGAATAGGGAAGCAATAAGTTTAAACAGGTAAATAAAGAGAGATAACAGTTAAAAAGGAAATAGGAGATTTCCCAATAATATAAAATGAAAGGAAAATAATTAATGACAATTAAGTGCGTAAATTAGGAATGGATAATAAATAAGAATAAATCAAAAGTAAGCTATGTAAGATTATTGAGCATCAATTGGAAGTAAAGAAAAGTAATAATTAAATGAACGTATACTCAAATATACATTATGAAGGGCTTAATATATATATATATATATATATATATATATATATATATATATCCGTGTGTGTAAATAACTTAGTAAATAAGAATGACGTAGTTATTAGAATGAGCTGGAATGTGAAGTCAGTTGTGTTACACAATAGAAGTCCGTCCACCATAAGAGGCTGCCAGCAGTTGTGTATACATTATATTGGTGTGAGGCATATCCAACCGTAGAACCCATGGAGAGTATACGCTTGCATATAGATAATGGAATATCCAAACAGAAATTGGAATCTGCTTCAAAATTAGGAAGGAGAGTATTGTTTTGATTGTGTTAGGCAATCTAAATAAGATAGGTATCGGCTCGATGCTACGTCAGTAGGTGGCAATAAATTAGGAGTAGGAGCTACATAAGTTGAGTGCATCATCAATCCATAGCGGCCAAAACTGAAAGATAGGGTTACACCTAATGGCTACGTCTCCTGCTATGGTAGGCTATGTTAGGTAATGCACAATCACAGTTGTTTGCTGGATTGTTTATTAGGGCAAGGCTAGTTAACCCATAGGCGAGTCCTTTCACAAATGAACGGGGTAGCCCGTGGAGATGAGTCCACAGTAGGAGGTAGACAAATTACTAAATCCCCAAGATGTGATAAAATAGAGTTAAACTTTTCTGACGTCGTTATTAGGTACCAACGGGAGGTTCTACTCTGTACCCGACCAATTCGGCCTAGAAACTGATGATGATGCCCGGCGATGCTGAATTACGAATAGTATTTTGGTCCAAAGTGGGACAATGGTACTTATATATTTATATATATGTCGGTCGTTATAATTTACTTCGGATAGATGGGGTGTATCTTAAGGAAATGTGGAGTCAAGGCAACTAAGTAAAATTTAAAAGACATAACATGTAATGGAAGACAACCAACATAAACTATTGTTATGTAATAAATGTATAATTCACTAGTTAATAGAACGCTGTTCAAACCCCTCCTCATTACAACACATATAATAGCTTCAAAGGTAGATGTACTGGTGCAAGGAGAGAATATTCGAAGGATGTTAGCGCCAAAATTGGTCACTAACACCCAAACGCCATTGAAAGCACCAATTCATTGTAATAGATAACAGAAGGAGTGTATGTAGAGAGTATAAATATGAAGAAAAATCAAAATAAAAAAGAAACCGGTAATAACTGAGGATTTATAGTGGTTCGGCTGACTCTGGCTTACGTCTACTCCAAAAATTTATTTTTTATTGACATGAGAATCAATTACAGTTACAATCCGGAGTTTTTAAAACAATAATGGCAGAGTAGCCTTAATAAAGAAGGTGAAGGGAAACAAAATGAAGATCCACATTTCTGAAGCCCCGCCTGCTGTATTTATAGGCAAAATCCGGGTTATTGGGCTTCTTGAGTGATATGGGCCCACCCGAACCATAGCCGAACCCATATCCATCATCACTGGCGACACCATTCTTCCAATACACCGACCCGAGCCCTTTTTGCCGACCCAAAGAAGTACAACGACCGACTCGAAGTAGATGGCTAAATGAATCAAAGTAATGTGCTTCGTGACTCGAAGCGATATATATGCTGACCCCTAAGCTTTCAACACGTCGATCCCAATATGAGACCCAAGCACCAGCCCGAAGCCCTGAGCGTGCCGACCCGAAGCTAAATGAATATACCGACCCAAACGTTTTGCCAACCCAATCCCTTGTGCCGACCCAAGGAAGTGTTGCAGCCGACCCGAAGCAGGAATTAAGGCCAACCCAAACATGTTGTCGACCCAATCCCTTGGGCCGACCCAAGGAAGTGTTGCAGCTGACCCGAAACATGAATAAAGGTCGACCGAGTCCACCTTCTGATGCCGATCCTTTAGCTCACCGACCTGCAAATGGAATGTCGACCCCTTGACTCGAAGATACGAGTGTACCGACCTGAAGTGTTTGTAATCTCACCAGTCCCTTGAATGTGCCAACCTGTTTTGGTGTGCCGAACCGAAGATGTGTTCTGCCGACACCAAGCAACACCTATCCTAAGAAAAATATGTTGATCCATTCATGATGCCGATCCCATTAATTCCTACCAACCGAAGCAAGTCGAAGCACAACTTTGCCTGACCCGAAGCAATCCCATGTATGACTCGAAGTAAACTCCAAATATCCCGAATCACCTCGACATTCATCGAAACTCATATTTCGAGTATCCCTCAATTTTGGTCCATCTAATATGATGAATCTCGGCTTCATTAATTATCATCCGTGATTGAATCATCTATCCATCCAGTGACTCAAACCCATCGTATTCCAGCCTCGAAAAACGAGCAGTCGATTTAGTTAAATCCGTCTGTCTACGGCCTTTCAAAAAGGCGGATTAACATTTAACCCCCAAAACATACCTTGCGACATGAAGGTGTGTTTTGAATAGCTCCAAATCAGATATCCAAAGTCCATATTCCATTATTATCAAGCAATTCCATACGAACCCGATAATCAACTCCGTGGCTATTTCGAGTCATTATCCAATTCCAAATCCATTAACAGAATCTACGACCCTTCCATATTGTTTTATTCAAGTCCGAGATCTCTTTGGATCCTACAATCTAAATCCGGGGCCTCCTAGGGTCCAAATCCAAAGCCATGATCTCACCGCATCCTATGGTTTTATTATAAATTACGCCAAGAGAGACATATAAGGATGCCCCCTTGTTTCACCAAAGTCTGAATATCGGCAATTAAACAACTTTGCCAATTTATCCAATTGCATAGAAGAATCAAATAGAAAGAAATCCTAATAGCTAGCTTGCTTCCTGTAGTCTCCGAAAGCTTATTCATTTAAAGGAGAACATAAAATCCTTAACTCTCAAACTACTCAAAATCAATTGAGAACCCAGGGAAAACATAAACTCTAGTCAGATAAAGTCTAATGTGATCGATAACCTACCATCTCGAACCATATAGATATCTAGTGAGACCATACGACTTAGCGGAATGAGTTTTCCCTTCACTAGTATCCTAACCAATTTATAATAACCATATACTGTGCACCTGCATCCATAATGGTTAAGATATAACAGAATAAAATGTATCATGATAATATGCTGCTATATGCTCTGAATTTTCGATCTCCGTTCACTTGACTATTTGTCTTACATTATAGTTTTTAGGGTCATTATTAACCTATTAGTTTTTATGGGCTAACTAATAACCTATTCCAAGTTTACGGACTATATGTCCGGTTTCATTATTTTTATGGGATCATTAAGAACCTATTGATGTCTACTAATAACTTCATCCAATCATAGTTTTCATGGGGACACTACGAACATATTGGATTCTCCAATGACAACTCTCATGTCATTGTTTTCATGGGCTGACTATGAACCTATTGATCTCTATCAACAACCTATTTCGAAAATAGTTTTCATGGGATAACTAAGAACCTATTTGCCCTTGCTAATAACAATTTCCATAACATAGTTTCCATTGGCTTACTAAGAACTTGACTACACCAATAATCTTTTGATCGGTCTTGAGCATCCTATATTCTGGTTTATCTAACCTCATTGATGTAAATCTACTCATACATGAATTAATTGAATGTATATTCACTACTGGGTCGACCTAGCCTGTTATTCTGCTCTTAACTCCCTAAGATGCAGTTATGAGTTATAAAGTATATATGATAACACAACATTCATGATAGCTGATCAAATGATACACACCATATAAACATCCATAGTTTATTTCCATATATTTACTTTTCTAATGAAAGGTGGTCAATACTCTTAACCTACCTTTTTACTAGGAAGAGCTTCCTTTTGAAAACATAAAATATATCTATAATATATTACTTAAAATTTTAGACATCCTCTTTCGAAACCATAAAATATACCTTGCAAACACTTGAAAACATCCCTTTCGAAACACTTAAAAACATGCCTTTTGAAACACTTAAAAACATCCCTTTCGAAACACTTAAAAACAACCCTTTCAAAACATTTAAAAACTTGCCTTTCAAAAGCATTGGGTTTAAGTAATAAGTTATGGAAGCATAGCTTCGAAACTAATTAAAAGTGTTTCTTTCAAAACCATAGTTTGAAAACAAATCAAACTAGGATAGTATAAAAAAAGGGAGACATTAAAAAGCTATCCCTTCGAAAGACCTATGGTGAAGGCAACATGCTTCCGCATGTGTACTTGGGTTTAAATAAGTGGCTTCAACCATGTTGAAAGGTATGGGAGCAGCACCCACCCTTTCGCATGTATAAGTCAAAAGACTTCAGTGGTTGCAAAAGGGTATTCAAAACCTTACCCTCTGAACTCATTGACTCAAAGAGTTATAAAAGTGGCCTCTTACTAAGGTGAAAGGTTTTAATGCGACAGCTAGGGTATCAATGGGGTTCAAAAACAATAACCTATTTGAAGATACTAAATCAAAGGTTGGTTTATAGGTTAGAAACCTGGAAATACAACTTCACCCCTTATGCATGCATACTTTCAACACCTTTGTTACCTTTCGCTTAGGTCCTGAAAGACTATAGGATCTTTATATAATGCAACTTATATATGTAAGTGTGAGAGTGCAGGTTACAAATTACACTAAGCAGAGAATAATAACTGAATATAAATAAGGTAAATAATAAAAGTGATCAAACCAGATATTTTATACTGGTTCAGACCTCCCATCCTATGTCCAGTCTCGAAGCTTTCCTATGATATTTCCTTTGACCAAATAACCCTCGCTTCTCCCAGAGGATAGGCTAATACAAAAAGTATATCTCTGACAACCTTGTGCTCCAAATAACGTGGGTTTTGACTAAAAGTACAATTTTTCCTATGATCTCCTTTGAGTATGTGAATGTGAGTACTTTGAGTTGTGTGAAATGATTTAACCAAAATACTATTTTGGTTACAATAAATTTAGAATATGTAAGTAATGTGTGTGCAAATATTTAAATAGAGAGTAATTAGAAATCAAGAGAATTGAATGGAATCGTTAATCCAATTCTCAATCTTTGAAGTATGTATATAGGTTTGAGTTGATGCATATGAGGGGTTGTTACTGTTTAGATAAAATCGTTTTGTTTTAATGGCTGCAACCATTGAAGAAGGAATACTATTATTTAATATGAAATGAAGCATCCTTTTAGATTGGAGTAGTTGCTATATGACAGACGTCTATGGGAAACCATCAGACGTCTATGGCTTCAGGAATTAAATTTTCGAAAATATTCACAAACGTCTGTGGCTTTCCCACAGACGTCTATGGATGGCCAAATTTTAATATCAAAATTTTTTGTATGCCAATGTCGAATAACATAACCTTACTTTGAAGAAGGCGTTACAATGTTTTCTAAGACTCTTAATACAGTATCATAACCTTACTGATCATAGCATGGTCCATAAGTCTTTGTTCGTCTTTGGATCTTGATATATTTTAGCATGACGATCTCTTGTAATATATACCTGTAATCTTGATAAGATATAATATATGTGATTATATAGTTGTTGTAATTGAAACCATAGATTGGAGGTACTAGCATCTCCCTTCTTTTGATGATGACAACTATACGATCGTTAGTTATAATAATAACTTGTGCTAAATTTTATCTCCCCCTATGTATATGCATACTATCTCCCCTTATGTATATGCATATATTTTCTCCCCTTTTGTCAATATCAAAACAAAAGCAAATTATGCAAACATCAAATAGAATATAATCATAGGTGTAAACAGAAAAATTAGACCATAAAATAAAGTTTTATCAAGTGACATACAAAATGAAAATAAAAGTGTAAATAACATAGTTATAAAAGAACATAAATGATTAAATAAATGAATTCAGTTATACTGGTTAGAAGAATAGGAAAATCCACCATAATTTTCTAATACTCTCAGTATGCTGAAGAATCTTACTCATATGCTACTAGCCAATTAGTTTGGTCATTAACTCCTCATTTTCTTGAATGAAATGTCCATCGAAAGCTATAAAAGGTTGATGTTGAAATGTATGAGGGTTGGATAATGATGTATCATCACTATCTTCTTCCTCCTTTGTAGGTTGTTCTTGCTCAGAGGTTCCTTCGTGAGAAGTATGAGCATGGTAAATTGGTGTTTGAGTTCGAGGAGGTGTTGTAGGTGATTGAGAAGATGATGATCGAGAGGATGATCTGCTACATACCTTTCTCATTACTTTTCCTAAGGTGGAGACAACATTTTGCAAAGTCTTTTCCATCTTAGTTATTCGTGTTGAAAAAGATCGTTCCAAGCCAGTCATTTTACTGTTCAAAGCCCGTTGGTTGGCCATGATCAAATTTTGATTTTTAAGTGTTAAATCACGGATTAATTCATTTTGCATCGGTTTAGTACGAGCTTCTTGAATCTTTGAATTGTGATAATATTCGCTAATATGACTAGAGAAGGCAGGTTGTTGTGAAGGACGAGGTGAGTGGGATTATTATTGAGGAGCAGGAGGTTGTTGAGGACCCGGAAACATTTTTGTTTTTGTTGCAAGGTCCATTGGCCCAACGAGATGATCCGAGGTGGTCGTTGGGAAGGTGCATTAAAGATAAAATTCTTGTACCACTCTCCTTGACAGGGATTTCTTCAAAATGAGAGATATAAGAAGTACCCTTAGGCCATTCAAGTGGCGCACAACGTATAGTGCATATGTAATTATGCATCAGTGATGAGACCAAAAGCATTTTATTTCATCATGAATAAACTTAGCCTAATTTACTTGTATTCCACCAAATATATCATAGAGGGCTTTGTGATCATTTTCGTAAATTTTCTCATGGCATCCTAACCAGGGAATTATTGTGTTGATTATCATTTGATTTAATAATCGAGCCTTTGGTCGTAGGTAAATTGATTTCCACTATGGCATTCTATCTTCCCAAATTTGATACATGATTTCATCATGAGGCAAATTTCTCTGGTCAAGAATTTCTTCTAAATCAAGGCTGAACGAAGAACAATCTAATATACGACCAATTGTATTTACGCTTATTTTCAAAATACGACCATAAACATTTGTCCATAACTAACCATCTTCATTTTTAAGGGTCCAAATATTGTTGCTACATAGGTTGACGTAAAAAAGAAAAATTGCCTATTGATCGATTTTTATCTCATTTTCATCAAAATTGATCAAATCTCGATAGCTGGTGGTGATGGTTAATTCTTGAACTCCTTATTCACCTAACTTGCATAATCTATAGAAAGGGCCGGAATGAAGCTTATTTTGTTTTAGTCTTCAAATCTTTTATTAGCAATCATGCTACTTCAAAGCCACTCTTGGATGTGGGCATCGGTGACTATGGGTGATTGAGGAAATGAAGATTGACCTTTCTTAGATCTTTTGTTAACGGGAGTCTTGGTAGCCTTTGTTAGCAATTGGAGCTTTTACAAACTTGGGTTTTAGTGTAGATTGGAAATAGCTTGGTGAATAGTAGAAAGTGGGCAAAAAAATGATTATATAAGGCTGCTGTAAATGGAACTCAAGAGCAACGATATACGTCTGTGGGGGTGCCACAAACGTCTGTGGTTTTAGAAATTTTTTTCCTGAAACTAGAAATAGACGTCTGTGCATTTTCACAGAAGTCTGTAGTTTCAGGAAATGATTTCCCAATACCTATGACAAACGTCTGTGATATTGTCACAGACGTCTATTGTCCGTTGTTTTCATAATATATTTCTTAAAAGCAAAAATGTCAAACGTTTTACTAAAATTTGAAGAGAAATTTTAATACAAAAAATTACAATGTTAGGGAAATATTTTAGAAGAGATGCTATCATAATTTTAGTTTTTGTTAGAGGGGTCAGATTTTTGAATTTGTTTGTACGTCTTATGAACTCGGGTCAACCTTTGTGTCATTGATTAATGGCTTTAGTGGAGACCAGCTTGGGTGAGCTGGAGGGTCAATCCAATCTTGGTTTGTGGTCCAGGCTTGCATAAATTTCTCAGAGTAATGTGATATGCTTTTACACGAGTTTCTTGTAAATGAGGAGATGTTTTATGTATGGAATTTTTTGTTGGTGAATGACCAAAAATTGGTAGACTACATTTTTCAAAAAATTTTAAATGAGATCCTTGACGTCATTGCACATAATACATTTCTCATTAAACACCAATCATCTCTTGTTGATAGTGATATATTTCATCAACTTTGTTGTTGAGAGATGTTGATTCTAGATCCATTGATCGTTTGGCTTTCTTTTGCTTAGGAGAAAAACCGGTGTGATATATAGTGATGCAATAATGTTTAGAGAGGCTGATCGATTTGATAGAGGTGTGAATTTATTTGGTGAAACATAGGTGCTATTTGATGAGGGTGAGCTATAGTCGATAGTGAAATAAGTAGAGGTTTGATCGGAGGACATTTTGAGTAGAAATGGTTTCCAAATGAATATATAAATAGTGAGTAATTAGAAATCAAGAGAATAAAATGGAATCGTTAATCCAATTCTCAATCTTTGAAGTATATATAGGTTTGAGTAGATACATATAAGGACTTGTTGCCGTTTAAATAAAATTTATTTGTTTTAATGGCTGCAACCATGAAGAAGGGATGCTATTATTCAATAAAAAAGCATCCTTTCATATTAGAACAGTTGCTATATGACAGACGTCTGTGGGAAAACCTTAGACGTCTGTGGCTTCAGGAATTAAATTCCAAAAAATACTCACTGATGTTTGAGGCTTTCCCACATACGTATGTGGATGGCCAATTTGAATATCATAGTATTCTATATACCATGTTGAATTAGAATTTGCGCACGCGCACACACACACTCTCAAGGAGAGCTTAAATGTTTTTCTAAGACTCTTAATGCAGTATTATAACCTTACTAATCATAGCATGGTCCATAAGTCTTTGTTGGTCTTTAAGTCTTGATATCTTTGAGCATGATGATCTCTCGTAATATGTACCTGTAATCTCGATAACATATAATATATGCGATTGTATAATTGTTGTCGTTGAAACCATAGATTGGAGGTTCTAACAGGTCCAATACTTCATACTACTAGCTTGATACCCTGTATATTGGCACCAAATGGATGCGAAAGGGTTAGAGGCGGGTGTGTATGAAGTCAAAACGAGCAGGTTAAGTGGGAAGATGTAATTTTGATAAAAACTGCACTTTTGCTTATTAAAGAAAATAATTTTCACCCACCATCAATATTTGTCTCAATCTTATTTGTTTAGAAAATTTTATCAATTTCCTTCTTTATAATTTGCTGCCAAAATAAAATTTGGATTTGAAATAACTTAACAATTAAGCCCTTCTCCTAAATAAAACATTTAAGTCCTCTAACTTAAATAACTTATTATCTATAGTAATACACTTAGGAAAAGTCCTCCAAAATCACCATAATTCATATTAAATAATTATTCAAACATATATAAATTTTAGATCCGAAAACATTATTTAGTTGTTTTAAATAGTTTAAATATGAAATTAACTACTTTCTCTCATAGAAATTCATGATAAATCCTAAATTACTGGGAAAACTATGGGACTTGAAACCACTTCTAAAACAACATTTTTGACCATATATCATAAATGCAACACTTTTGGGTGTCATATGATAAGTTTTCCAATTTAAAAATATCATAAAAATTCGTATTAAATAATATAAATCATCAACAAGCATATATCCATTTAATCTATCAAAACATATCATCATTCATCCAATCATATGGTTTTAAACCTCAAACCCAAATTAAAACATTTAAGATGACTTATATGAGATGGTTTAAACCATTATTCACCTTGTTTGGTAAGGAACTTGAGATTTGTTCTTCACTTTAATCTCCCTAGCTTGAATCTTAGCCTCTAATTGATTTCTGAGCTCCACTTCACCTAGTGTTATGTCCGGCCTCCAACTCTTCTTGCTTATGTCTTTGCTTTATAAAAATGTGAATGAGATTGAGATAAGGGGTTTAGAGGTTATGGCATACGGCTATTTCCATTTCGCTCTTGCCTTATTCTCTTAAGTTTCTAATTTATAGATTACACTTATAATTTCATTAGTTAAGGCACGACCCTAATTTGTTTCCAAATCTCAATTCCCTTATCACTTTAATCTCTATATTATTCTATTTAATTTATCTAATTAAATTTTTAGAATAATGTTCTTTAAAATTAGGGGTGTTACACATTCACTCCTCAGTGTGTTGAATAAAAATCACTTACCAAACCATCACGGCCAAAGACTAGACTATTTGTTATGGTAGCCGGCATCCCGGTTCCTCAGTACTCCATGCCAGTCAGTCGGCGAGGAAGTAGACTAACCATCATGTATGTCTAGGGTAAACAAATGTCATATCTAGAATAAAGTCCATCATGCTCTAGGAAATGTCATGCCCTCGTTATACCCTCACCTCAGAGTACCCTACGAACCCTCGAGTCTCCACTATTCCTTTGCACATGTCTTCTATAGTAGAGTACATCCTGGGACTTATCCCATGACTCTTATCATAAAGTCACTGCGGTAGGGACGATTCTCTGGAGTCCTTATCAATCATAGAATAACAACTTATGTCCCATAGCCTTGGGCCAACAGTTCCCCTAATCCGACTCATAGTCCTCAATTCTGCATCTCAAAGTAGAGCTATCCATCATCGAAGCCATCTCTTTCCATCATGGAATCATCATCATCGCATCCCGACTCGCCATCGTTGAAATCGTAATCGAACCCTATGGTTCCATGTCGATCCCTATGCTTAGCCATATTTTGCTAAGTATTCGGCTTGTCACGAGTTTGAATGACTACATACCCATGACTCGAGCTAAACCTCATTATGTCCATGGAACTCGATGCAAGCACATGAAGACTCAAAATCCAACTTCCCTATGTTAATCACCATGGATCTTTGCATACCCCATCCCACACTTCACGCATTGGTTGTGCTCTACCCTTTGGCTATCCTACATCGATCGCACGTCAAATCGCACGGTACCCATGGGTCGGTACCTATCCATAGGTACCGAACTAAACTTAGCTGAAACACCACTTCCTTGGTTCCAGTTCCATTGCTCCCCTAACCTATCCTTCCAAGCTATTGTTCGCACACTCTAAAACTTGAGGCTAACAACTACCGGTCCATCCTTTAGAGCGATTTACTATTTAGAGCGATCCATCAACCTACACAAGCGATCCATCCACCTATGCAAGAGATCCACCACTTCATATTTTTCCTTTCCAAGAGAACCATCCTTTTCATTCACCACTCAAAGAACACTTCAAACAAACTGATACTGATCCTATCAAGTTTGGTCTCCTACTAATTTATCCATACGATCCTTAGCATGTTTCTTAACTAAATCTCCATTTGATCAGCGTATTCAACCAAAAAGCATTACAACATTCAAGCAATCATCACATACAACATATACTAACAAGCATATAACAACATCAATGTGAATCCAAAACCTAAGGGTAGTATCCATAAGAACACATGAGATCTATAAGAATGCAAATTTATAAAATTTATCCAAGTTAATTGAAATTTACATGTGTTGCTTAAAAACATTTAAAACATATTTTAGAGTTGAAAATCGTTTAGAAACATCATTAAATGTATAATAATGAACAATTAGTAAGTAGAGGCTTAAAACCACTCACCTAAATCCAAAGAAAACCAATCTAAGCCTAAAGATGCATGAATCCTGAGGTGAATAGGAGCTCCAAGATGATTTCCAGCAGCAAATCTCCAATCCAAGTGCTAATCTCGCTAATCTTCTTCCAATGACATGTTTTAGCTAATTGAAGAAGGGATTGGGGTAACTTTTTGACTAGGAAGATAGTTGATGGAGGATTCTTTCTATTTGTTGGTAGTGTTAAGTGATGGAGAGAAGTCCCATCAGCTATAACCTTATGCTAATTCCAAAATGGGATTTGGGCCTAATATTTCTCCATTAATTGCCCATTTAGTTGTTTAAAATCAAATGAAACTTCAAATAGCCATATCTTCCTAATGGTAAGTTCATTTTCCTATTACGACCAACCTATGAAAAGAGAAACGATCATCCCAATCTTGTGGAAGTGATTTTAGACTGTAATATTCGGCTCCTATCAAAAGTTATAGGTCATACACGATTATTAGGGTTAAAATCATGTGATAAAAATTCTAAATTGCTTTAGTAGTCATCCCAAAATTATAGAATCATACAACTCGTATAAAATTAATGATCCTCCGATACATGGAATATAAGTCATCACATTTTCCCCCTTTTAGGAATTTCACCGTCAAAATCCCAAAGAAAAATAAATAGGGTCATCCCACATGCCTAGAAATCATATACAAACATAGGCAACTATCACACATCAAACATGCATACACAACAATCAAATAGAAAAAGGAAACATCCAAACCTATCCTGGCATGCAGGATACTACAGTAAGGTATATAGTTCATGATATCATAAGTGAAAGTAAAAGAGATAAATAGAAAGATCACTAAGTAAAGAGCTCTGGATAAGCTGTCCTCATGCTCTCATTGGTTTGCCAAGTGCAATCGCCTTCGCCTTTGCTTTTGCTCAACTGAACCTTCACAAGCCTCGCCGGCTTGCTCCTAAGCTGCTTCATATCACATATGATGATAAATAGGCCTATGATGTTTCAAATCCTCTGTTTCAATCTCGATATCATCTAGTTGATCTAGTGCGATAATTATGCCTTAGTCGTGCATAAATTTCCACCAATGAGAAACATGGAACACATTGTGCACTCTGGTATTCTTTGAGGTAAGTCGACTCTGTAAGCGAGGTTCCCAATCCTCTTTATCAACAGAATAGGACCTAAATATCTTGGTGCCAACCCAATACTACCGAATCAAATTACATTCTTCAATAGAGATCTTGAAAAATACCATATCACCGATAGAGATCTTAAGAACTTTACGTCCATTATTGGTGTAGCTCATTTGTTTATCTTGTGCTACTTTCATTCATTGTCGAATGATCTCAATCTTCTCCAAGATTTCTCTAATCATATCTGTCCCTAGTATGAGTTTCTCATCCGCTTACCACCAATAAGGAGCATTGCATTGTCAGCCATATAACACCTCAAACGGTGCCATATAGATGTTGGACTAATAACTATGTTGTATGCGAATTCAACAAGATGTATGTGATCATCTATGAGCCTCCATAGTCAAGTATATAGGCATGCAAAGGATCCTCTAGGACACGATTTACTCTTTCGGTTTGGCCATAATTTTGAAGATGATAAGCTATGTTGAGGTGAAACTCTATCCCAAACGCCTCTTGTAAGCTCTTCCAAAACCCACTAGTAAACAATGGGTCTCAGTAACTCACAATGCTCTTTGGCACTCCATGGAATCGTACTATTCACATCACATACTACTCATCTAGTTTGACTGCATTCTACTTGACTTGATAGGTATAAATATAGCGCTCTAGGTCAATCAGTCGACTATGACCCAAATGTTATCATATCGTGCTCTAGTTTTAGGTATTCCGTCGATGAAGTCCATCAATACTTGCTCCTATTTCCACTCGGGAACTTCTAGTGGTTGCATCAAACCACTAGACTTCTTCTGCTGCCTTAACCAATGGAAAGTTCATGCATTTTGAGATGAATGTCCCCTTGTCTCTCTTCATCCCTTCCCGATAGAAGGTCTATCTCGTATTATGGTATATCTTATTACCGCCGGGATAAATAGTCAACCTGAATGATGGCACTTTCATAGCACCTCATCCCTCAACCCATCGATATCAAGAACAAACAATATCTCATCCTCACAGAACCAACTGTCTCGGTTGAGTCCCTACTATCTCATCTCTTAAGACTCTACTTCATCTCTGACCTTAGTAATGATCTCAGCTATTCTAGCAGCATGTCTTTGACTAGTACCGTTTGGCAATTAGAGTAGGTCTGATAGTCAAGCTTGACAATATCTTTGGCTCTAGCTTGCATCTAGTTTAGAAATCATAACTAGCAATATACTCTAACCATGTCCACTCTAGGAACATAGCTCCTTAGTTGGCATTCTCCTGCTAAATGCATCATCAACTACATTCCCTTGTCCCAGTGTATATGTAATATTAAAGTCATAAGAGGCTAGGAACTCTAACCATCGATGCGAGCAAAGGTTGAGATCCTTCTATGAAAGAGGTACTTTAATGATTTATGGTCGATGAATAGCTCGAACCTCTCTCCTTAAAGATAGTGCCTCCAAATCTTCAGCGCAAACACATTCACTATTAACTCTAACTCACGGGTTGGGTATTTCATCTCATGTGGCTTCAGTTATCGATTGGTGTATGCAATAGCTTTACTTCCTTGCATCAATACTGTTCCTAATTCAGTACCATAAACATTAGCATATACTGTCATCTCTTCATTCTCGCTTGGAATGGTGATTGCTGGTGCACTCTTCAACTTTTCCTTCAGACTTACGAATGTCTGCTTACGTCTCCATCCCATATAAAAGTCTGATTATTGTTCGTCAAGTAAGTCAACGGTGCGGCTACTTTGGAGAAGTCCGGGTGAATCGTCTATAATATCCAGCTAACCCCAAGAAACTTCTCGCATCCATATCATTTTTGGTTCAAGTCCAATCTTGAACTGCTATGACTTTTGTAAGATCCATAGTAGTGCCCTACTTAGAAACAATGTGACCAAAAAAATTTGACTTCCCTCCTCTATAAATGACACTTCAAAAACTTTGCTTTAAGTCGAAGCTCTCTTAACACCTCTAGCATGATTTTCAAATGTGTCATATGTTCTTCTTCCATCCATGAATGGACGAGAATATCATCAATGAATAAAAGCATGAATTTATTTAGCTAACCTCTGAAAACACAATTTATGAGATCAACAAAGTATTCCGACATGGTGGTCAACCACTCATACAAAATGATGTAGTCGGCACACTCTCCTTTGCTACTTTCAATTAGTGAAATCCTGTCGCAATATGAAACTGAGAAAATACTCTAGCATCATGAAACTAATTAAACAAGTCATTAATATGTGGGAGTGGATACTTGTTCTTCCTCATCACTTTATTCAGCTCATGATAATCAATACACAATCGAAGGCAACCATGTCTTTGTGGCGAATACTACAGGTGCTCTCCACTTAGATATACTCCTGCAAATGAACCCTCATTGCAATAGGTCATTCACAGGTACGTCGAGCTTTCTCTTCTCTCTACGTATCATCCTCCTCAAAGGCATCACTAGTGGTCTGGAATCTTTAACTAAATCAATACAGAACTTGACCTCTCTATGTGGCGAAAGTCTAATCACCACCTCAAACATGTCTAGATATTCCCTAGCAATAGGCACTGATAACAACTCGTTGTGTGGGATATCAAGTGAACATAAAATACTTACCGTCACGTCATCGTTCGACAAGGACCCTAACACTACTATCCACCCATTTTCTACCGTTATCGTCGCCATTAACTTCTCACATTCCACCACCATTCCTTATCTATAAAGCCAGTCCATACCCAAAATAATAACAAAACCCAAAAAAAAGAAATCATAATCAAAAGAGCATCCATGACGCGATAAGGTCAAATCATGAAAAACCATAAAAAGGCTAGTGGAGCCTCCAACAGGATTATCACAATCAAAGATCGGTCAACAATTTCGGGTTTCAATCCTAATCTATTTACCAGGTTACTAGCTGTGAAGGAATATGAAGCCCCAGTATCAAATAAAAATTATACAAGAACATCATAAATGGAAAGTATACCTTGAATAACAATGTCTTTCCCCTTCTCTTTCATCGATAGAGCATTCGACAAAGTCAGAGCGACATTGATAGCATATGCTTTCACCACCTGTTCCACTTAAGCAGCTCTGGATAATCTTTTTAAATATGCCTAAGCTTGTTGAAATTGTACCGCTTCTTCCCCCTCGGCCTTGTAGTTTCTACTATAGTGGCTCTTATCACATCAGTTGTAACGAATGAGTGAGGTCTTGCTCTTCTTCTGGACGTCTATGTACTAAAACTACTTCCACTTATTGTTCCACTTCTTCTTGCCTCCCTTTCCCACTTGTTGCTTTGGTTCATCTTTGGGAACAATAGCCCTCGGCTTCGAATAAAGACTCTTATATCTTAAGGCCATTTCGACTAACATCTTGAAAATATCGTTAATGTAGTCCGCGAGCTTCTCCCCTAAGTAATCATCCAAGCCAATGATGAACTTCTATTTCTTATAGAGTGTCTATAAAGGACACCTATACTTCGATAGGACGTCGGACTCCACAATATAGTCAGAGATAGTCATATCTCCTTGCTTTAGATCTAGGAGCTTATGAAACAAGACCGACTTCTAAGCTAACGTATGAACTTCTCTTTAAATATAGCTTTGAACTAGTCCCATGTGAACTAGTCCTCGAGAGTAGTGACCTTCACAACATTCCATCAGTTTATGGCTCACCCCTGAAGCTGTCGGGAAGCCAATCATCGCTTCATAGCATTAGTCAGCTCTATGTCATCGAAGATCCTTTCGTAGGCGTCGAATCAATCGTGCACTTCCATCATCGACTTTATTTATTAGAATGGTTCATCACCAAGATAAGCAAAGTTCTTATTCAGCTGAGCGAAATTGGCTTTTAGGGCATGCACTAGAGCACAACCATCAACAACAACAATTGGAGCATCCACTTGAGCATTTTCCAGCATGTTCCGCATCATGGTATTGAACATGGTCTGCAAATCGAGATTAGAACCTCCCAAGCCATCTCCTTCTTCGACTCTACATATAGAGTTCCTAACAGCATTTCTTGTTTGATAATTCATCCTTCAATCTATGATAAGGACGATAGTCTCTCTATAAGGAATCTCATTTAAGTAGTACTCATGTGTGCAGTGCGACCTATATACTGTATACTACTATATATTTATAAAACCAAAATATATAACATGTACGTTCTCTCATATATATACACTCTCAATCCAATCTAGGATGAGAACTCCTATCCTATCACTATTGGATCATGGTATCCCTTAGGTTAAATCATGCAACATAAGCTTTGACACCAAATGTGACGACCGCCCTATACCACTGACACCTAATATACATGTATAGTGCGATATTTGATGCATGACGACTGCGAAGGTCGTAAATTAAGTAAAAAAATTATAGAACATGCCGTATATCACACAATGCATCAAATAAAGTATAATAATACAATAAAACATGCTAGATAGTAAATAACCGAATAAATCATATAATCAGAGTGCATCGATCCATATAGTGTATAACATAGGAAATAAAGTTATACATCAAATAATAACTCATGGATAACTATCTTTATGTAATAAAGGCACTAGCATGCTTTATAGTCTTGTGTAGTGGAATAGCAAATAAGGAGATGTAGTAATATGACAACATAGCCTCCTGCTCACCACCAATCCAGCTCCTCATGCTCACCAGACCTGATATCCCCAATCTACTCATTTAAGAGTATTTAGAGTAATTGGAAGCAAATCATAAAACCCTAGTTCAGAAAATAATCTTGTATGAGCGGTAGTAAATCTATAAATACTAATATACCACTAAAATAGGACAAATGGTATGAAGGATGATAGATGACCTGTCCCAGCATCCATAGAGTTAGCACATATACAAAATATACAATACTCTACATCATAGTCATCATTGGTGTACTATACATTAAAGTACTTGTAACTACCTGCGCCTCAATTGGCTCGATTTTCGCTAAATTGAAATCCCAAGTCCATTAAACAATGGATTTTTGACTTAGTATCCTGTGTTTAAACGAATAATTGCCTATCAGAGCACCGTCGATATATCCTATAGAGGAATAGTAAAGCATAATAGAACACATAGTTATTGACCAAGGTTGATACTACAATGTCTAGAGTCCTTGTCAGCGCCGAGCATGCTTAAGGAAACTTGTCCTTTGTTAACCAGTATTTTTGCAAGGTCGTAGACATGCGGATTTAACTAAACCGACTATTTGTTTGTCGAGGCTGGAATACGATGTGTTTGAGTCAGCTGGATGGATAAATGATCAATTACGGATAATCATGATTATGAAACCAGGATTCCGCATATTCGATGGACCAAAGTTGCGAGATACATGAAATATGAGTTTCAATAAAAGTCAAGGTGATTCGAGATATTGGGAGTTTACTTCGAGTCACACTTGGGCTTGCTTTGGGTTTTTGAGAGAGTTGTTTCGAGTCAGCAGAGCTGTGCTTTGAGTTGCTTGGGGTCAGTAGGAATTAATGGGATCGACATCATGAATGGATCGGCATGTTTTACATGGGATCGATGCTGCTTGGGGTCAGCAGATCTCATCTTCGGTTCGACACACCGGAATAGGTCGGCACCTTCAAGGGATCAGTAAGATTGCAAGCATTTCAGGTTGGCACACTCATATCTTCGAGTCACGGGGTCGGCGTCCATTTGTAGGTCAATGAGCTAAGGGATTGGCATCAGAAGGTAGACTTGGATTGGCCTTTATTCCAGCTTTGGGTTGACTGCAACACTTCCTCGAGTCGACACAAGGGATTGGGTCGGCAACATGTTTGGGTCGGCCTTTATTCCTACTTCGGGTCGGCTGCAACACTTCCTCGGGTCGGCACAAGGGATTGGGTCGCTAAAACGTTTGGGTCGACATATTCATTTAGCTATGGATAGGCATGCTCAGGGCTTCAGGTCGGCACTTGGGTCTTGTATTGAGATTGGTGTGTTGTAAGCATAGGGGTCGGTACATATATCGCTATGGGTGACAAAGCATGTTACTTCGAGTCATTGAGCCATCTACTTCGGGTCGGTTGTTGCACTACTTTGGGTCGGCAAAAAGGGCTCGGGTCGGTGTATTGGAAGAATGGGGTTGGTAGTGATGATGGATATGGGTACGGCTATGGTTTAGGTGGGCCCATATCACTCAAGAAGCCCAGGAACATGGATTTCTCCTATAAATACAACAGGCAGGGCTCCCGAAAGGGTCATTCTGCTTCCCTTCATCTTCTTCATTAAGGCTATTTTTCCATTAATGATATAAAAACTTCGGATTGTAATTGTAATTGATTCTCATATCAATAAAAAGGAAATTTCTAAAGTGGACGTAAGCCAGAGTCAGCTGAACCACTATAAATCCTCTATTATTATTGCTTTCTTTTTAGTTTCGATTGTTCTTCAAATTTATACTCTCTACATACACTCTATCTATTATCTATGACTGTGAATTGGTGCTTTCAACGGCGTTTTGGTGTTAGTGACCAATTTTGGCACTAACATTTTGGTGCTTTCACTGAGAAAGCTTGCAGTCAGGGATTCTAAAGCTTGGATTATGGATTTCAAGACTTAGCGATTAAGATTTTGGAGATTATGGCAAAGCAATCAACAAGGAGACAATGGACGGAAAGGAGTCAGCAAGAGGGAAGTCAAGTGGCTTCCTCTAGAGCTAATCAAGCGTCAATCCACATCACTAAGGACAAGATGGAAACAATGCTGAAAATGTAGGAGGATATGATACAGAGCCTACTCAGCAGATTGGACAAGTTGGAGCATATAGTCAAGGTAATGGACCAACCACGGCTGCTGGCAATGCAGAACAAGGAACCAGGGATGTAGAAGTTTCTGGAGGTCAAAACTAAAACCACGCTAGAGAGATTGAAGGAAATCAGCAAAAGCCTAGGGGCAGACCCCTAGGATTGGATATTGGAAGAGCTGTGAAAAAAGCTCAGCGAGCAAAGACCAACATGAACGTGAATGACCAACATGAAGAGTATTACCTAGTGTACACTTCAGGACATGGGGGACAAGGTGGAGATGCAAAGAGGGGACCATCCCCCGAATGGAGATGAGCGGATGGCTAGATTAATAAAAAGGATTATGAGAGGAGGACTGCCGAGTAGAGGCTTAGAGGAAGTCAGTCGGAGTCCGTTCACTTCGAATATCAGAAATGAAAGGAACCCTCCAGAATTCAAACTACCAACACTAGAGGCCTATGATGGAAAATCAAACCTAATTATGCATGTAACTAGATACATCAGACATATGGAAGTGCTGGGGGGCACAAGAGGAGGTGATGGAAAGATGTTTCCCTTTATATTTAACGAATATGGCTGCGCTCTAATTCAGGCATCTAGAGAATGGATCGATCAAGACATGGGATGAGCTAGTGGAATGCTTCATGAGACAGTTCATGGTCCACGTGAAACGACCCAAGAATGTGCTAACGTTGGCATCAATGAAGCCGAGGACCGGAGATTCCATGAGAGGTTTTCTAATGCGGTTCAACGCAGCCGTAGTTTCAGTAGAACGCCCGGATCCATCAATGATTTTGATGGCGACGGCAGCAGAGATTTTTGAAGGCACTGAGTTCAAGGAATCATTGGCAAAGGATCCATTATAGGATCTTGGAGATTTTTATCATGAGGTGTAAAGATTCATTCGGTTAGAGGATTCACCCATCGAGAGGCTGGAGATAAATGCTGCGCAAGGCGAACGAACGTCTGGAGAAGGACGTGGGATAGATAAAGGAAAGCAAAAGTGGGACGATGGATATGGTGGTTCTAACAAACGGAGGAGAGGTCAGGAACCCAAGTTCACGACGTACGTGGACTTGACAGATAATCTAGAACGGATTTACTTGGATACTCTGAGGCAGCTTCCCTATTGGAAACCACCCATGAGGGATCGCACAGAACGGGAACGCAGAAGTGGGAAGTACTGCATATTCTATCAGCTAGAAGGGCATGCCATGGATGAATGTCTCCACTTGAAGGACATGGTAGAGGAGCAAGTCAGGAGTGGTAGATTGCCACAGTATGTAAGGGATCGGAGGAGAGTGGTAGAACTCGAGCAACTATCGTTTGGATCAAACAGGAATGACCTGGGGTTGGGATCACGGCGTGTCATCCATTGATCGTGATGGCAAATGCCGAGTTCAGGATTTGGACTTTGGTCATCGAATAATCTTTTATGATTTTTTTTAAAATAAACAACAACTATGCCACTTACACATGTAAGGGAACCAGAGCGACTCCCAGGCATGCTATGAGATGGTAATAGGTTACTCTACCGGAGAGGCGGCACTTAATTTTTTCTGTTTTTCTTATTGGACATTTGGAACATGAATTTAATAAATGAATTTGGACTTTATGAAAAATCCTATCCAAATAGTTACAAGACGGATATTGGAAGTCAGTTGGAAATTAATCGCTTTACGTTCAGGGATACTGAACCGGAGTGTACGGAGCGACGCCGCTTCGCCGGAGAGTGACAGGATCGGCCCACTCATCGTTGTTTCCCCTTCACCAGAGAGTGACAGAATGAGAACCAGCAAGAGCCTGGAGAGGCTATAATCAGTCTAGGACTTAGGCTATGGCATCGCTTAATGTTTAGGGATACTGAACCGGAGTGTAGACTGTGACGCTGCTTTGCTGGAGAGCGATAGGATCAGCTCGCTCAACGTTGTTTCCCCTTCACTGGAGAGTGACAGAATGGGATCCAATAATGGAGAGGATGATATCGGTCTAGGAGGATCAGAGCATTGTTTAATGTTCAGGGACGCTGAACCGGAGTGCAAGGGATAGGTTGCTTTGTCGGAGCGCGATAGGATCTATCTATTCGGTCATTAAGTTTGGATCGAGCTTAACAAGGTTCCGGAGAGGCCGTCAAAAATCTGGAGAGATCCTAGGGTCCGATTACTGATTTCCAAGGCGTTGAGCGGATTTGGATAGTGGCTTTGAAAAGCTATGGATTTGACTAAGGACCCGGCGAGGTTCCAATTTTATAACTATTTCTTTGAACGTGATTTACGAATTGAGATTATGTAATTAGTCTAAAATACAATTTGTATTGAAATGAGAAATTGTTTTAAATTGAGTTTAATTTTTTTTCATATTTATGTGTTTCTAGTATATCAATGTTATAACATTGCCATATTCGGTCATCGAGAAATAATAACTATGGATGACTACAGTATCCATAACAGTTAGTTTTGGGCCTCTAAATGAGGGATGCTACAAGTTGGTATCAGAGCATAGATTTATGTAAATTTAAAAAAAACTGAACCTAAAATATTTTCAAAACATAACCCAATGAATCAAAAAATGAGACTGGGGTTTGGGTTAATGCTATAATAATGTACTTGCATTTTATATATATATATATATATATATATATATATATATAAGTACGTATTCCTCTCTTTCTTAGACCGTTCTTCTATATCTTACTAAGGCTCATATAAAGATATACGAGAAAGGAAGATACAAAGGTAGGAAACAAAAGAAGAAATCTAGGTGAAGAAAGCACCACAACTAATGGAAATGCTCGACCTAATACTAGAAGGAATCTGGGCTGACAGGCGAATGCTAATCCAAACGCAAATGCCAAAGTAGGTGTTGGAACCCGGCCTGTAGATTTAGGAATGATGTATCAGTTCTTAGTCAATCTGATGCAAGTTGGAGCGGCTGCAGGAGTAGCTGGGGGAAATGTCTTCAATGTAGGAGGAGCTAATCTTGTGGCCCTAATTGGCAATAACTATTCTAAGCTGAGTAGAAATTACACCAGCCTTGGTAGGAAGCCATTTTTGGGAATAGAAGATGCTGTTGAAGTAGAAAAATGGTTATTGCAATGTGAAAGGATTCCGCTGACTTTGGATTAGATGATGAGCAGAAGAGGAAACTTGCTTCTAGAAAGTTACATGGAGTAACACTTTATTGGTGGAAAGGTATTATCTTGGGAGTTCTCGAGGAAGATTTGACTTGGGTAGAGTTTCGATGGAGATTCGAAGAGAGGTTCTTGTCTAAAGTTTTCGAGTCAGTATTGCTGTGGAAGTTCATGGACTTAGTGCAAGTTGAGATGTCGGTGATTGAGTATACTACGAAGCTTGATGAGATATGCTACTATTAACACCGTCATAAAAAGGAATGAGAAGTTTATTCAAGGGTTAAGACCTGAGATTGCTAGGGTGACTATGTCATATCTCCGTTATCCAAGAAAAATTGTAGTGGAAATGGAAATCAGGAATAAAGAGATCCTTTCTAATTTTGGGAAAGAAAAACAAGTGGAAACCTAAGATTCTTAGGGTAAGAAGAGGAAATTATTTAAGAAGAAAGGATCTTGGAAGGGAGGAGCTGCCAAGATGGAAAAAGCTAATCTGTTTGCTTTAAGTGCGGTAAGAAAGGGCATTTTGCTCAAGAATGTCGAATTAGAAAAAGGAAGAAGGTTGCAGATATGAAAGGAGTGAAGTGCTTCAACTGTGACCAAATCGGGCATTACAAGATTCAGTGTCCAGAACTAGTCGGAGTGGATAAGGTAAAGGTTTTGCTTTAGAACCATCATCTTCTTGACCACTGCTGCCGAGAAGGAAAAGATTGTGATGGATGGTACGCTTTTGATTCATAGTTTATCAGTTAGGGTACTATTTGATACCGGTGCTTCGCATTCATTTGTATCTCAGTGTTTGGTAGATAAGTTATGTCTAGAATCCTCATACCTTTTTACTTCCTTAAGGGTTGCGAACCCAATAAGAGGATATGCAACTTTGGCGATGAGATGTGACCAGTTAGAACTTGATTTGTTAGGTCATAATTTTGCATGTAGTTTGTACGTTTTTGATTTCGTAAGCTTCGGGATCATTTTGGCTACGGATTGGTTAGGTGGGTATGATGCTAAGATCATTTGCCAAGATAGAGAAATATCACTAAGACACTCTAATAGTCATAATCGAATTATATATTCGGTAGAGAAGTCAAAGTCAAGTGCTTGTGATTTGTTGGACGTGATGTAAGCAAAAGGTGAATTAGGTCAGGTGTTGGTAGCAGGAGAGTATGCAGATGTTTTTGAGCCAATCGTAGGACTACCACCGAAGCAAGTCATTGAGTTTCGAATAGATCTTGTACCAAGAGCGGAACGTGTAATAGACCACCTAGTAGGATGACACCTACAAAGATAAAGGAATTAAAGGTGTAGCTAGTGGAATTAGAAAGAAAGAATTTCATTAGATCAAGTAGTTCGCCTTAGGGAGCGACTATGGTGTTTATGAAGAAATTAAATGGGTCGTTAAAAATGTGTATTGACAATCATAAGTTGTAGGAAAAGATGATCAAGAATATGTATCCTTTGACGAGAATTGATGATTTATTTGATCAATTGAGTGGAGCCAGAGTATTTTCCCAATTGGATTTGGTGACAGGCTTCCATCAGCTAAGAGTAGCAGAGGACAATATTCTATTGACGGCGTTTCATACTAGGTATAGTTCGTACGAGTGCTTAGTGATGCCATTCGGGTTAACGAATGTGCCAACTTTCTTCGTGGATTTGATGAACCGGGTCTTCCAAGAGAACTTGGATAGGTTCATTTTGGTATTCATAGATGACATCTTAATATACTCTAGAGATGAAAAAGAGCATGAATTTCAGCTAAGAGTGGTGCTTGAGACGCTATGGCAGCATCAGCTGAAAGCGAAATTCTCAAAGTGTCAGTTTTGGAAGAATGAAGTTAAGTTTCTTGTCACGTGGCTACAAAGAAGGATTTGTCAGTCGATCCGAATAATATCGAAGTTGTTAACAACTGGAAGAGACTAGAGAAAGTGGCTGAGATAAGAGTTTTTTAGGGCTTGCTGGTTACTACCAGAGGTTTATTAAGGATTTCTCGCAGATAGCAGCGTCTTTGACTAAGCTAACTAGGAAGAGCATGAAGTTTATCTGGTCTGACAAATGTGAGGAAGTATTTCTTAAGTTGAAGCACTTGCTGATCAACATGCCTATGTTAGTATTTCTAGATGGAAATTGAGGATTAATGTTATATATAGATGCATGTGGAACCGGATTGGGAGCTGTATTGATGCAGAAAGTAAAGTTATTACCTTCCCTTCACGACCGCTTAGATCACATGAAGTGAGATATCTTACTTATGATTTAGATTTGGCAGCGATGACCTTCGCATTGAAAGTATGGAGACATTATCTCTTAGGGGAGAGATTTGAGTTACACACATACCATAAGTCCTTAAGGTACTTATTCTCTAAGAAGGAGTTAAATATGAGATAACAGAGGCGGCTGGAGTTTTTAGCAGCATATGATTTTGGTAAAAATTATACGCCTGGAAAAGGAAGTAAATTAATGGGTGCTCTTACTAGTAAACATCAAAATGTTGTGTTAGCTATGTTGGCAGAGTGGATGGACCAGGAGCTTTGAAAACTTGTAGTGTGTAGTTAAGATCGACTGCTAGATCTAGTCAGAGCATTTCCATGTTATCCTTCTTGGAAATCCGACCAGTTCTGATCGAAAGGATTGTTTCTAAGCAGAAAGAGGATCCATGTTTGGCCAAGAAGATTAAAAGGCTTGAGGTTGAATCGAAGATTGATGATTTAAAAGATTTTAATCTTGACCAGATGGGATGGTTAAGAAAGAAGGGACGGTTGTTTGTTTCGAATGTTGGGAACCTAAGGAGAGAAGTTCTTAAGGAATGTCATTAATTAAAGTTTACAATTCATCCTAGGGGAACCAAGATGTATCATGATATGAATGAGTGTTTCTACTGGGAAGTTATGAAGAGGTATGTTGGCTTGTGGGTAAAGTAGTGTGTAAACTGTTAACAGGTAAAGGCCGAATATCAGAAGCTGAGTGGGTTGCTTCAACCTTTAGAGATACCAGTTTGGAAACGGGATTCAATATCCACGGATTTTGTAGACAGGTTTCCAAGGTCGAATCGAGGAAATGGAAGTATATGGGTCATAATGGACAGGTTGACCAAGAGTGCCCATTTCATTCCAGTTAAGTCAACCAGGACGACGCTTATTTTGGCTAAACTGTTTATAAAAAACATAGTAAGACTACACAGGATCCCTAGAACTATAGTTAGTGATAGAGATACTTTGTTTACTAATGAGTTCTAGAAAAGTTTACAGGATGTGTTAGGTACCAAGCTCAAGATGGGTACTGCTTGTCACTCTTCGACAGGTGGACAGACAAAGAGAGTCAACAAGGTACTCGAGGAATTCTAAAGAGCTCCTACACTTAGTTGGGTTTTCCTATAATAACAGTTATCAGACTAGTATAAGAATGGCGCCTTTCAAAGCTTTGTATGGAAGGCCATGCAAGTCACCAACATGTTGGTTGGAAACTGAATATAGATTAAGCTTAGGTCCAGATCTGATAAGAGAGGCAACATAAAAGATTGAGATGATCTGCGGTAGGATGAAGAAAGCTCAGTCTAGACAAAAGAGTTACACAAATGAGAGGCATATTGATCTAGAGTTCTCAGTTGGAGATAGAATTTTCATTAAAATATCACCGATTAAGGGTGTGGTACGATTCAGAAAGTTATGGAAACTAGCACTGAGACCATTCCCGATTATATAGAAGATCGAAAAGCTCACATACAGAGTAGAGTTGCCGAGTAATTTGTCAGGTGTCCATTATTTTTTTTATGTGTCTCATCTTTGTTAGTATGTGCATGATACAGAGGCTATTATCCCTCCACTGCATTGGAAGACCTAATAGTAGAACCGGATCTGACAATTTTTAGGCAATCAATTCGGAGTATAGCAAGATATGAAAGAGGTTTAGAAACAATATAGTCAAGTTGGTAAAAGTTCAATGGAGTGACAATGAGAAGGACTGTACTTGGGAGGCAGAAGACCAGATTAGAGATACTTATCCTGATCTATTATACGGGTATGTTATATATTTATTTTACATATAGATTGTTTGCTAATCAGGTAGGCTAGTACGGTAGTTAGGGGATGTTACAGATGATTGCTATGCTTAGTATTTAGTCCTTGCTAAATTTCAAGGACGAAATTCTTTAAGGAAGGGAGCTTGTAACACCCTAATTTTAAATAACATTATTCGGGACATTTAATTAGATATATTAAATAGAATAATGTAGAGGTTAGAGTGATAAGTGAATTGAGATTTGGAAACTAATTAGGGCCATGTCTTAACTAACGAAATTATAAGTGTGATTTATAAATTAGAAACTTAAGAGAATAAGGTGCACAGTATATGGTTATTATAAATTGGGTTAGGATACTAGTGAGGGGAAAACCCGTTTCGCTATGGGGCGTGGTCTCACTAGATATCTATAGGGTTCCAGATGGTAGGTTATTATTCACACCAGATTTTTTGCATGACTCAAAGTTTATGCTTTCCTCTTAAACTCTTGGGTGCTTAATTGATTTTGAGAAGTTTGAGAGTTAAGATTTTCAAGTCCTCCTTTAGATGAATAAGCTTTCGGAGATGTGCAGGAGGCAAACTAGCTATTAGGAGTTCTTTCTGTTTGATTCCTCTGTATAATTGGATATAAGAGCAAAGTTGTTTAATTGCCTATATTTAGACTCTATTCAACCAAGGGGGAATCTTCATATATCACTCTTGGCGTAATGTGTAATAACTATATTTTTTTTGAATGCAGTTTATGTATTGGGATTATGTAATGAATCTGAAATGCTATTCGTAATGAAATGAGAAATCTTTTTTAAATTGAGTTTAAATTTTTTTCATATTCATGTATTTATGGTATATTAATGCACCTAACATTACCGCAATTGGCCACCAAGACTTAATAACTATGAATGATTGCAGCATCCGTAGCGATTAGTTTTGGGCCTCCAAATGGGGATGTTACAAAATGTGAGGATGGATGATGGATGCTATTTTTGTTTGATTGCTTATTACCCTAAGGATGTCATCTGATGCCGATATTACTAATGTATATATTTAGACACCTCTTAGTAATTTAATGTATATTACACCCATGATGATTATGTTGTAGACGATATTACTAATGTATATATTTAGACACCCCTTAGTACTTTTATGTATATTACACCCATGATGGTTATGTTGTAGAGTAGCATATATTTTGGACATATGCTAACTCTGTGGATGCAGGGATAGAATAGGTATGATCCTTTATATCATTATCCTATTTCAATGGTATATCAGTATTAAAAGATCTATTATCGCTCACATAGGACTACTGTATGACCCAGGGTTCAATATTTTTCTTCCTTTTACTGTGGGTACTCCTAAATGAGTAGATTAGGGTTATCAAGCTTAGTGAGAAAATGGAGTTGGACAGGTAGCGAGCAAGTGGCTATACTCTTATATAACTATATTTACTTACTTTCTACTCTGTTGCACAGTGCTATGCGGGTTGTTAGTGCCTTTATTACTTAGAGAAAGTTATTTATGAGTTACCGTTTGATGTATAACTCTATTTTCGATGTTGTACACTATATGGATCTGTGCATTCTAATTTTGTGATTCATTCAATTATTCACTATCACGCCAATTTTATATCTCAGATGTTTATTATTATATTTTATTCGATGTGCTATGAGATATAGGATAAATTTTATGATTGTTTTACTTTATTTACAATCTTGATGGTCGCCTTGCATTAACCGAGCCCCACTACAGCGCACTATACATGTATATTGGGTGCCGGTGGTGTAGGGAGGTCATCACAATTACTTTTATTAAAGCTAATGCCAGGGGTGTAACTAATTTGGATAATGATCCACTTGCTATAACTACTCAAATTAGATTTTTAATGTTTATAAGAAAATTGTGGATACTGGTGCTACCATGTAGGTTATCCTTAAGGACACATTTGATGAGATGCAATTTCCTCTTAGCCTTCTTTAGCCGAACCTAACTTTGATCCATTGTTTCAATCGAGCAGGTCATTCCCTTTGGAGAGTCTAGAAGTCTTGTCAAAGTTTACTTAACTCTATGTGAAAAAATGTTTAAAATTACTTCTTGGTGATGAAGCAAACTTTAGTGCACGATTTTCTCTTAGAAAACCAATATTGGATGCAATGGATAGGTATCTTTTGACCAAACAATTGCTATTAAAATTCCCTACTTGCAACAGGGAATGATGCAGGAGAGGAAATTACTTAATGTTAAGGTTCTCTAAGCTGGTAGATGGAGAGGATTTGTTTTTTACGTTTAGCTACTTAGAACGAAGCGGTAAGTTTAGCATTTGTGCAAGATGTTAATTGGGTCAAATAATATGTTACTGCCTAAGCAAAAATTACTCGTTATTAGGTCAAAAAATGACACAACACCCAAGATCAATCAAAAATAAGAGCATACATATTATAAATGAAAATGAACAGCAAGAACACATAAATTTTTGTAGTTGTTGCGCCTTAAATACCTTCGTCTACTTTAGTTTTATAACTAGGGATCAGAAATGAATACTAACGAATTACAAGATTTTAAGTCTATAAAATAATTAAATTTTAGGTTTGACAACAAATCTTGGCAAAGTTGGATATATGGAGAAGACAGTGAAGAACAAGAGTCAAAAAGTCCTTTTCATATTGCTCTAACACTCGTATTTATAGTTGAAATCATCCACCATAGTCATTGGATCTTGGAAGACTTTTTAAAAACTCAGATCCATACAAATAGGAAGGAGCGAACATTTTATGTGAACAAAATCTTATCGGTACCGACCATAATATGGTTGGTACCGAACATGATTGCTCATTACAGAAATCCTTGTGTCCTCATACTTGTCTATATCTTCAAATTTCCAAGTGTAATTATGAAAGTTTCTCCTTCAAATCATGTCAGTACCGAAATGATTTGTCATAGGTAATACTTTTCTTTTTATCCAAAATGCTAAAGTGGTCCACCTAGCTTATCTAAAGTGGGTCCCCTAAGAATCATCTTAATACCGACCATAATAGTGGTCAGTACTTGTCATAATTGAAGAATTCCAGTTTAGCTATAACTTCTTGTGCTATATTATTCCATCATCCTAAGAAATCTTTTAAGTTCTTGATCCTTATCATCTTCGTCTCGAAGTCTAGATTCACTAAGAAGTTACTTGGTTGAAATTCTGAATAACAGTTTCACCCTAAAGTATGCTTTTGTGAAAATAAATCATACTTTAGATCAAGACAAGCGATATTGTTCTAGCTACACAAGATTCACTGATCGACCAATCATCTTCTTGGAAGCATTGCATCTATTTCAATAGTGTCAATTCATCACTTTAAATAGTTAGCAAATAATTCTTTTTCCAACTAGAGTTGGAGTTCATAACTTTATGGAGGATACGTTGTATCCTAATCAGATAAGTTTTCCTTCTCCTTCCTTTTGTTTTCTTCTCTTTATTCCTTTTTCTAATATTGATGGCCAAAACATGTTGGCACCAACCACAATCTTGTCGATACCGACATGATTCTTGAATTTGCTATATATTCTAGCACTTAGGAAAATTTTTCACACTTCACTCCAATCTATTTTTGACCATTCCAATTTTCTTTACAATTTCAAATTCTTGCTGCCATCGACATCTTTGTGCCTCTATCGCAAGTTTCACTATTGACCACGTTACCACTGTTTCTTACTTCATCGCCATCAATTCCAAGTTGTCAATGAACTTATTGACCTGACCTCTCCTTTTTAGATCTTGATTTTAACATCTATATGGGTTTTAGATATTGATTTCGATGTCGTTGGTGTTGCCATGATCACTTCCATCATCTCATCATCGTCGACATCGCCTTTATATTGCGATTGATGCCATGATTGCTACTATTAATCCATAGTCAACAGCAAGTTAGTGCTCCACTTTAATTGCTCGAATTAGGGACATAATTTTTGGGGACAATTTGATCTTCATAAAATTGATACTAAGATGCCCCAAGTTTGCACCCAAGTTCTTCTTGTTTTTCCACACTTGGTGCTAGCTTCATGTTCGCATAGCCACTACTATGAATTTTTCAATGGCTGACCTTGATTTGGCATATGTGATAAACTTTTAAAATAATAGTGGTGTGATTAACCTTTGTTAAACTTTGATCGAATGTGGATCGATGGCTCGACTACGACGAGACGATTCCGAGTAACGATCACATCAAATACACTCCATCATCTGAATAGAATACATGTGCCAACACTTCAAGTTGAACATTAAAATCCTACGTTCTTGTAAGACTTTATATCGCTCCGGATAATGGTTCTGTTATCATATATCCTATGATAATAGGTAAAATCTAACACAGTTCCTTAGTGCGACAAAGCTCGTTTGCTAACAAAAGAAAGTTATATACACTGAGTGCTACATGCACCACACTATGGACACATGACACACGGTATATAAATTGACACTTTGCACTACATCAGCCAATGTGCATAATCTAATTGGCTAACAAACGTCAATATCCATTAGATTCTGTACATCGGCTGCACGGGTTTTGACTAAAGTAATTCATTAAAGCAAAAATATATTCAACCACATTTTCCACCAAGCTTTTCGATTCAGAATAACCCTATAATCTCCTTGTCTTAGAGTTACCACTAGCCCTCCTACCACTCTAGAGGCAGGATCTTCTACCGCTCAAGCATCCATGTCCGCTCCATTTGGAGTGAGACATTCTATAACTCAAGAGCTTCAACTATAGGCCTTTCTAGCTACACAACCTCATGGTGTTGCATCTCAAGTGGATGAATGATCTGTTTCAATGGCCTTGCATAATCCCTAAGATCGGACATCATCTACGGTGGTCATAGAGGCACTCCGTTCGATTTGCCTTAAGCATAGGATTTTTGAGGATGAGATTCTCCTACCAACACTTGACTAATGAGCTCATCTCCCGCCTCCAAGGTACATAGCATGCAATAAGTATATGTGCTTGTCTGTAGCTATGCCGCAAAGACATTTTTAAATTATTTCTTCAAGAGATTGGGATGACTCTACACAATTATATCATCCTAATGGCAATGCTCTACTCAGTTCTATATAAATTCTTTTCATTATGCAATTGGCTCGTCCTCCTATCTTCAGAGAACTCACTTATTTCCTGTGCTTCAAGAAGAAGCAAGATTCACCTTCTTTCCTAATAGTTGAAGCTTACAGCCATAGTAAGGTTATCGTAGCGCTCCATAACAAGCCTAATTATTTTAAGTGAGAACATTTCTTTATTCACCATCCCGAAGGCTTCAACCACTTCTAGTTATTCAAAAATAAGTCTTCTTATCGAATGTCTCCTTCATATTTGAGATTTGTTCACCTAAGCATTTAACATCCTCTTTATATCCTTAAAAAATCTCGTCGAATGAGAACCTCCGACGCTCATGCCTAAACTTTGGGTTCTTGAAAGGGACCAAGTTTAGTCATCAAAAAACTTCCTATCTTTTCATAAACGATCTGATGCACCATTATAATCTACTATAATGGTAGGAGAGATATTCTAAATAGGCTCCCCACCACAAGAACTCAAGCTGCCATCGTTGCCCCAGGCCATGGTTCTAACGATGAAGACCAAAGGTAACAAAAGGGTCAAGGAGGCAAGGTAAATATTAGAGAGAAAAAAGGAGAGAAGAAGAGAATGCGGTAGATGAAAGAGATGACAGAAGAGAATGAGGAGAAGATAAAAAGGAGGACAAAGATGGTGACAATAAGGAATATGACCTCAATGGGGATGAGTCGTATAGAAAAAATCTCTCGAGGATACCATAGTCACAACATCTACCCATTCAAAATGATGAGTCATTAAGTCCTCATAGCTTGCACCAACACTGAGCCTCGAACCAATTGAAGAATCAACTCCTCCATAGGCTCCTCTGAGAAAATCTTTGGCTCCTTAGCGATCTTGTGAGCTTCTCCACTTTTAGCTTTAGGGGAATGAACTTCGAAGACATTTTAAACACAAACCTTCATGAATTCAGCTTCCCTTTTGAGGATATTTTTGCTGCTTCCATGGGCGATGAAACTCCATCTTTGGGATCCCTTGAATATGCTCCATAAATTACTTGGGGAAACACCATCACTTCACACACTTCTAGGATCATGAGCACAAGCAATTAGTACTTGTTTTTAGTCCAGTGCCTTAGGTCTGATGTATCCCTACTTCTTTTCAGGCATAATAGGAAGACAATGTATGTGCCATCTTCGTCCGAGCATAGATCAATACCATTCCTCAAATTTGGAGGCGTATTATCAACGCCCTAGCTCTCATTAGGAGTTCAATTCCGAAAGGAGGAGAAAAATGATCAAGAGCACCGTGATGTGTAAGAAAGACAATACTGTCATGAAGATCAAGAGCTATGTATGCCGAATGAATCATCACCGTCAAGATGAACAACAGGGTCCACGCGAGCACTCCGAGCATGACTCTGACCCCTATCAGCCACATTCTCACTCGTAATCTTCCTAGCAACAACCTTTGTTAACTCAACCTCTTATCACATCCATTTCTTCCTCCCATCAATCCAAAGTAGCTGGCCCAGCGTAAATGCTTCCATCTCATAGAGCCGATACAAGAACTTCAACTCATGTTACTCCTCCTCCACCCCCAACAGCCAACCTTTATATTTCACCTCCAAGAAGAAGGCGACTATGCTCGGCTTCTGCTAAGACATGGTGATGTAGATTGCAGTGCCAGGAGAATCACAAGATAGGAAGTAAATGAAGGCCTTTACATACATAAAGAGGTCTTGGAGCAGGTACTCAAATTGTAAAAGGTTGCAAAAGGCCTATTCAACATCAATCGGGCTAACAAGTTGATTATTTATTCCATCAACTCAGAGAGAGCCACTCACAATAAAATATGTGAGGCTTACAAGCAAGAGTTGACTAAAATCAGAAGGAAAGGGATGAAGCAACAAAATTATCCAAGGATTCTAAAGATATAATGGCTGAGCTACCAAAGTCATATGCAAGTGACCACAGTTATAAATGTTCGACTCAAGACTGCACATGTTGAAAACGCAATGATTGAGGAAAAATTAAAGCTAAAGAAGAACAACTTACAACACTTTAAGTTGAGGTAGAGAACTTTAAAGCTGGCTTGAAACTCAAGACATAATCTAAGGTCCAAGGCCAAATCAATATTGTCGGTGCCAAAGAAGAAACTATAGAGCTCAAAGTAAAAGCCAATAAGACTAAGGAGGATATGTAAGCTACACTCCTTCAATTCTCTACCATTGTTACAAAAACGAAAAATATGAATTGGCTTAGAGATAGTTATCTGGTCATAGTAGCCGACGCTTATAAAGAGATCCTCCATAGGGTGATAACACCGGCCATAGCATCAAAAAGACCATATGAAGTCAATTTTTCTAGATGAAGATAATATCATGGCTCTGGAAAAGGGAAAAGCCTTCTTAGTGGCATAAGATACAACTACGGAGAAGGCAACTATTGGAACTCCCTCTTGTCCTGACACATCAAATTATGTGGAAATTTCCACTCCAACTTTAAAAGTTCCCTCAACAGACATTGTAACTTCCATGTTGGCCACTTCTTAGGCTTCCTTCACCGAGATGCATGTCCCTGCAACATATGGTGTTGATGCTCCACATCTTGCTCTTTTTGCTATTTCATCGACTCAATCTTCTCTCGAGGATAGGAAGTCATCAAGTCCCATCAAAGGATACTCCAACCGCCCACAGTATATCTCGTGTTTCTCGGTCTTCGAGAAACTACAGTTCTCACATGCGGAAGTCACTAATCTATACATTTCTCTTTTTGTAAGTAACAAGTCATCTGTCGTTGCCCCTTTTACCGCCTTCTACTCAAGCTTCGGGCCTTAGTGCCATGACAATGATGTCTACCACCATTACCACAATGCCCATCGCTCTATTTCATCCTTCCATCTCTAGCCGCGGCATAGGCTCAAAAAAGATAGGGGGCACATAAATGGTTGGAAGACATTGATGAGGAGTGATGATTGTCAACACAAAAACATAGATTCTATTTCAATGACGGACATGCTAAAGCTTGACCTCGATAAAATTAAGGTTAAGATACAGCCAAGAATAGAGAAACCCTGGCCGATTTAGGCAGATCCATACCTACTCAAAATGTCCTCCATCTAAAAATCAATTTGCCCCAAGGTCGTTGTGTCGATGCCTCAAAGACCTCCAGTTGTAACGATCCTAATTTTGATTAACATTATTTAGGAAATTTAATTAGGTAAATTAAATGAAATCATATAAATGGTTAAGGGATTGAGATCTGTATAATCTAAGGGGTAGCCATGCCTATTTGAACTAATGAACTAAGAAAATTAAAATGAATTAAATTAGGGTGATAGGCAAGGGCAATATAAGAATAAGTAATAACTTATACCTTAAACCCTTATACATATTCATATTACACGTTCGTTTTCACAACCTAAAACCATTAAGAAGAGTAAAAGGAAGGAAAACTAAATCAAAAGGAAAAGCTTAATCAAATTCAACTCAAGATCAAATCTCAACTCCTTAACAGCAAAGCTAAGGTGAATAATATTTACATCTCATATTTTTGTTGTTTTGGTTTCTAAAAATAGATCCGAATGTTTTTGCAAGTATATTACCATGTTTTGAATGATGTTTAGATATATACATGCTTATTGATGAATTATGCTATTCATATTGATTTTATGACATGTTTTGAAGTGAAAAACCAATCTAATGACATCTAAATGCCTTACGATTTTTATATATGGTCAGAAATGATATTTTAGAGATAAATTTCAAGTTTTATAATTTTCTGAGTTAATGTGGATTTATTATTAATTTTTAATGAAAAAATGGTTGTTGGGTTTAAAATTAATTAGGTAATTATATATATATATATAATATATATTTAGGGTTAGGAATTTAAATATGTTAGAAAACACATTAAAAGTGATTTATGTGAATTTTGATAGAATTTTCCTAAGTGTTTTAATAGATATATAAAATCATTTAAGGTATGATACTTTAAATGTTTTAAATATTTATAAAAGGAAAAAGGGTATTTTGTAAATGTTTTAAATTGTTGCTTCTAAAATTTTGGCAGAACTTTTAGAAAAAAATTTGGAAAAGAAATTAGTAACTAATCATTCGTTGACAAATAAGCCAGGCTAGTTGAAAAGAATTACTTTTTAAAGTAAAAATGCAGTTTTACCTTACTTTACCCGTTTCACCACTTTCGACAACCGACTTTCGACTGAGTACTTCTTGCTCCATCACCATCGAAACCAATGCGCATGGTATCAAAGACTTGGGACGTAGTGAATTGGACATAGGCAAAAATATGTTGTCGAAACACGGGCTTCCGAAGGGGTTGAAGCCTTTCTTTGTTTTAAAAGAAAATGCACTTGGTTTTCTTTCAAAAGAAATGCTTTCAACTTAGTTAGCTTTCGACATGGTTAAATGGCTTTAAGGAATGGTTCTGAAAGAGGTTCCAACTTTTGTTTTATAAAGAAGCTTTCGATGGGGTCAAAGCCCCATACTGCCGCATCTTACCTTTCGAGGCAATACCTTTGACAAGTTATCTATGTTTTAAAACTCAACCCGCTTCTCCAATGCTTTTGAAGGGATTGGTTTCGACACATCTACTTATTTACTTAGGAAATTGCTTTCGAATGATTTTCTTTTGACTTAGCTATTTTAAGACCTGTTTTGATATCTTAAGAGTTTAACCCAAAGGTTTCGAAACGAATGGTTTTGGAAGGTTATTCCACATATTTTGACATGAGCCTAATGCTTTTGAATGGTTTGTTTTAAGAAGTATACTTTAATTAACAAAAATAGGTTTCGAAGGGGAGGTCCCCATTATTTTCGAAAGGTGTATATATAAGGTTTCAAAGGGGTGATTTTCTAATGTTTTGAAAAGGTTTACCTTAGTGTTTAAATGGAAGGATTCCAATGGTTTCGAAGGCATATTTAAAGTGTTAGAATTGGATGTCTAAGGTTTACAAAGCTTTCGAAGAAGTTGTTTTCAATATTTTCAAAAAGACTATGGTAAAAGGTTTCGAAAGGCATGTTTTGGAGTTTCAGCTTAAGGTTATAAAGTAAAGTAATTTACTTGTATCGAAAGGGGTACTTTCAATGGTTTCGAAAGAGATTGTTTAAAAAGTTTGAATGTCTTCATCAACAATATTTTGAGTAAAGCATATATCATGGCAAAGAGATTTAAGTAAAGTAAATAGTATATTTTCCTTGTATAAGTATGATTTAAAAGGTTAAATCATTTTGAAAAGGTTTTTAAGGAAAATTGAAAGGGTAGTTAACCCTAAGTAAAATGAATCAGAAATTTGTACACTAGATGGGACTGGTATAGGGTGCCCCTTATGCACTAAATATTAACCCCTCGGTAATTTAGTCCAAAATTCTAGTGTGTAGGGCTTAGTCACAACAAGACTTAAATGATGGTTACACACAAAAAGGAATATATATATATATATATATATATATGCATGTATGTACTAAAAAGAAGGATAGGTTATTGGTAAGCCCGAAAAACCATTAGGACCAGGCTTTATGTCTATCTCGAAGTTTAGGTTTTACCCCTTAAACTCTCGGGCGCTCAAAATTAATTTGAGTAGATTGAGAGTTTAAGTTTATGGGCTTAGTAGGTGGATCAATAAAGCTTCTAGAGACGAGTAGGAGGCTGATGCTAGTTGTATTTAGGAGTTTTTTAATTTTATTTCCATTGTGTTGTACTGAGTCTTATATGACTATTTAGTACTTTGATCAACCATGGGGGGCTTCTTTATATGTCGCTCTTGGTGTATTTATGTAATAATTATATTTGATCTAAACCTGGGAAATGTTTTGGGATTATGTAACTTAGATATGAAATGTAGTTTTGAAATGTAATTAGAAAAGTGTTTTAATATGTAATGATTTTATTTCATATTCAAGTGCTTCTAAAATTATGATACCACTAACGCTACCGTATTTGGTCATCGGAAGTTAATACTATGGATAACTGCAGCATCTGTAGCGTTTAGCTTCGAGCCTCCAGACAGTGGATATTACAACTTGATATCAGAGCATAGGTTTATGAAAAACTTTAAACTAGAATGATTTTTGAAGGCCTAATTGTTAGGAATTAGAGAAAAGACCGGGGTATGGGATAACACTACAGTAACGTACTTATATTTGCTACACATATGTATACGCTATATCTTTGTTCTCCTACCTCTCTTAAGCTATTCATCCGTATCTTATGAGGCTTGAATACAGATATGGATGCTAGAAGTGGAAGAGTTAACCTTGGAGGGGGAAGCACTACTATAAATGGAAATGTCAAACCAAATACGAGAAGGGACCAAGGTCACGCACAAGCTGCAAATATGGGTGCTGAAGTCCCGCAAGTAGACATGTGACCAATGCAAATGTTCTTTCTCAACATGATGTAGGTGGAAATTGATGCTGGAGCAGTTGGAGGAAATGCTGGAGAAGGAAACCAAGAAGCTCCAGTAGTGAATAACTACGCTATTCTGAGTAGAGATTTTGCTCGATTGGGAGGAAAGCCATTTATTGGGACTGAAGGTGCAATCGAAGTAGAGAATTGGCTACTTTATTGCGAGAGGATTTTCGTTGACTTAGGGCTCAACGATAAGCAGAAAAGGATACTCTCTTCCAGACAACTTCGAGGAGCAGCACTGTTTTGGTGGAACAGTGTGACAGTAGGAGTCAATGAGGATAATATGACTTGGGCTGAGTTCAGGAGGATATTCAAGGAAATGTTTATGTCAGAGATTTCTGAGTCCACTCTGCTCAGGAAGTTTGCCGAGTTGGAGCACGAGGACGTGACCATTCTTGAGTATGCGACAAGATTTGAGGAGCTAGCGAGATATGGCTATGCTATAGTTGAATCTATGATTAAGAGGAATGAGAAGTTCATCAGAGGGTTGAGTTCGGAGCTTACTAAGGCCATGTTACTGCATGTTAGGGATCAGAGTGATGTTGTTGTTGAGATGGCCTTGAGGAATGAAGAGATGCAAGTTTTTCTGTAAAGAAATAAGGCCAAAGAAGCTTAAGAAGGGCAGAGTCAGAAGAGAAAGTTTTTCCAAAATAAAGGAGCTCAAAAGGGTGAAGCTGCTAAGAAGGGAAAGATAGAAGTGGTTGGTTACAAGTGTGATAAGAAAGGAAAATATACCCAAGAGTGTCGGACAGGCAAGGGAAAGAAAGCTGTTGAGAAGAAGTGAATAATGTGTTTCAACTATGATCATATTAAGCACTATGAACTAGTGCAAGGAGCCACCCAAGAATGATAAAGGAAAAATGTTTGCATTGGAACCAGCTACCTCGAGACCTACGGCAGAGAAGAAGGGAAAAGCTGTGTTGGGAGGTACACTTTTGATTTATGGTCTATCAATTTGAGTTCTATTTGATACCGGTGCATTGCATTCTTTTATATCTCATTGTAAGCTTAACATAGAACCCTCATATCTAGTTACTTCCTTAAGGGTTGCAAATCTGATAAGAGGTGACGTGACTCTTGGGATAAGATGTGACCACTTAGAGTTTGAATTGTTAGATCATGTATTTGCTTGCAGTTTGCATGTGTTTGATTTTGTAGGGTTTGAAATTATTTTGGATATGGATTGGTTAAGTAAATACGATGCTAGAATATTTTTCCATGATAGGAAAGTAACACTTAGACACCCTGACTGTAGAGATCGCATCATATACTCCATAGAAAATCCTAGTTTTGAGTTCAATGCACTATTGGGTGTTATGGAGGTAGAAGACAAGTTGAGTCAAGTTTTCGTTATTAGAGAATTGGCTGATATCTTTGAACATGTAGTAGGACTGCCACTGAAACGAGCCATTGATTTTTGGATAGACTTAATACCTAGAGCAGAACTAGTAAGAAGACTGCCAAGCAGAATGACACCTATCGAAATGAGGGTTAAAAGTGCAGTTGGTGGATTTGAAGGGAAAGAGTTTTATGAGACCAAGCAGGTCACCTTAGGGAGCAGCTACTGAGTTTTCTAAGAAGCCGGACAGATCGTTAAGGTTGGGTATCAATTATTGTAAGTTGAATGAGAGGATGACAAAGTATCGATATCCATTACCTAGAATTGATGATTTGTTCGATCAATTGAGTGGATCCAAGGTATTTTCTCAGTTGGATTTAGTAATAGGTTTTCATCAGCTTAGAATAGCAGAGGATAGTATTCCTTTGACTGCGTTTAAAACCAGATAGGGAACATACGCATGGTTAGTAATGTCGTTCGGACTAACTAATGCGCCAACATTCTTTATAGGTTCGATGAACCGAGTTTTCCAAGAGCACTTGGATAGTTTCATGTTGGTAATTCACAGATGATAATTTGATATACTCTAAATATGAAAGAGAGCATGAAGTTCATATTAGAGTGGTCCTTGAGACATTGAGGCAGCATTAATTAAAGGCAAAGTTTTTGAAATTTCATTTCTGGAAGAAGGAAGTGGAGTTTCTTGGTCATACAGTCTCAAAGAAAGGACTTTCTGTAGTCCGACTAAGATTGAACTGGTGAATAATTGGAAGAGACCAAAGACAACGACTAAGATAAAGAGTTTTCTTAGATTAGCTGGGTACTATCGAAGATTCATTAAGGATTTCTCGTGGATAGCAGTATCGATGACCAAGCTAACGTGAAAAGATGTGAAGTTTGTTTGGGCCGGTAAGCGAGATGAAGCATTCCAGAGCTTGAAACACTTATTGACTAATGCACTTATGTTAGTTGTTTCGAAAGGGAATCAAGATTTAGTGGTATATACAGATGTATGTGGAACAGGGCTAGGAGACATGTTAATGCGAAGATGTAAAGTGATTGCCTATGCATCTCGACAGCTTAAACCGCATGACGTTAGGTAACTAACTCATGATTTGGAATTAGCTATGGAAAATTTTTCATTTAAGGTGTGGAGACATCACCTTTTGGGAGAAAGATTTGAGATATGTACGGAACATAAGTTGCTAAAATATTTATTCTCTCAGAAAGAGTTGAATATGAGACATCAAAGGTGGTTAGAGTTTTTAGCTGCTTATGACTTCGGTTGTAAGGACCCGCGAATCCGTACCCTTCCAGTCGACACTATTCTCCATCACTCAACTCAAGATGAACGAAAATACGAACCATTTGGGTTAAAGGAGAAAGAGATAGAAGAAGAAAATAGAAACAACATTAGAATCTAACCATCACAGCGGAATAAAATATAATAGATAATAACTGACCTTTACACAAAAGCAAATCTGTTTATACATTACATCATAAGAGTACACATCACACCCAACTGACAGTAATCATAACATGTCCTCACAAAACAGAATACACAACTAATCAACATAGCGGAATGTTTAAAACAAGTACGGAAGTACGTATCGCCATCCAGCTTGACTCCTGAGCTTCACATCATCATATCATATCTTGTATTCTATAATACTCGATCTGACCCGAGCATTATAGTGAAATAACACCCGAGTCAGTCTGGAATACGAGCGTGAGAAAACCACACTCAAATTAATTATTAAAGTTTCAATATCCTTTTGGAAACAAAAGCATCTCGTAAGACCACGCCACAAATAAACATGTCGGGTTTTTTTACCTTACAATAGCCAAAACACTTTTTATCAAAATTCTCTGATATTATAATAGTGTCTATAGAAAGTAAAATAGAATCTAGCTGAAATGCTTGCATCTCACGTTTCAACAATAGTTGGGCACAATCAAAACTGTACAGGCACGTAGGGAGAATGGATTTTCAACTAATGACTAGGCACTGGGGTACCACCTGTCATAGTACGTGGCCTGGATCACTGTACCGAGGATTACTCCCAATCCCCTGCATCACAAGACCATGACTGCCCCTTACTGGATAATCCCAAATAAGATCACCCAACGGTTGTGATCAGCAACCGAACCACTAAGCCGAATGAAAGGGACATTTAGACAGGGATGACCTCACCCTAATGGGTGCTACCCACTTAGCCTTGCTGATAACCCCTGATTTTCAGTCATTCCCGGTTGATGAGGCTCGAGGCTAAGCGTTACCCTTTTAGAACATATCACTTAGAATGCTCAACGCCTACCTAACGATGTTCTGAAAGCATTCATCCATACAAGTCTGTCCTGGGTTCGAACGGAACCGAAGGCACCACTCCTACTACATCCATTTTGGAATCACCTCAGGATTAGTAGTGACTGGCCCTTGCACTTCACTGCTCCATCTTCGAATCCAAACTCGTCTTCCTCACGAAATCGTACAAACCGGATCGAAGTGGTTTTCGAGAAATTAATCCTGATCCCGGTCTCTTCGAAATGATCAGTGCATTGGCCAATATTGATAGTCGATGGTTTAATTATCAATTAACATTCACAAACATCCATCAACCTAAATAATTTCCCAAATTATTTATTAACCTCAAAATATCTTCGCAAGATAAATTTCCATTTTCAACCCTTTTGAAAACAGTTTTCAAACCACACTTTTCTCATGGAATAAATTCCCAAATATTTATTTCCACTGAAAACAACCAAGCACAAAAACTTTAGAGTTTTAAAATAATTTAAAACACTTTATTATGAAACATCCTTTAACACATTTAAATTAAAAATTACTTTAATACTCATTCAAAATATATACTTTAAGAATATTTAAAATAAAACTACTTTGTACAATATAAAACTGAATTTCTAACTTTTAAAACATAATACCAAGCCGCCTTTAAATAATTACTGCTATAAAAGATTAAAAGGAAATACTTGCTTTAGAATTTAAACAGTTAGAAATAATAAATTTTCTAAAACATTTTTTTTAAATAACATATATTTTTAAATTCTTTTTGAAAAACGTACTTGGCTATCCAGGGAAATACGCTTCTCTTTCACATCTTTTTCTTAAACATAAATCACTATTTATTTTTAAACAAATTTACCCATTCCTTTAATAAATTCCTACTTTGAATTTATTCTTCCAAATATCCACTGATATATTACTTCACTTTTATAAACCAAGTATATAAATTTCTTAGTCCCGTCCTTCTTAAAATTCCAATTTCAAACACTTAAATCAATGTCCAAATTAATTTCCAAACTGATTTCCAAATTACTCCATTTTGGAATAAATTCCTTTACTTACTCATTTACTTCAAAACCCATTAACTTCAAATTTTTATTTCTTACTTACGGTTAAAATCTTTTAACTGAAAATTACCGTTTCAGATTTCCAAAATTCCTTCTTTATCCTTTTAAATAAATTTAAACCTTGAATTTTAAAGTAAATTCTTTATTCCTTTAAATAATATCACTTAAGTTTTACAATTCATTATTTTCTGTTTATTCAAAATCCCTTTTTTTCCATACACGGAATTACTTATTAGGATTTTAAAATCACTTTTATTCTTATCCAGCTCATTCTTAAATTTATTCAAATTCTCTATGATTATTTTACTTAAAAATTAACTCTTTTATTTTCTTTTCAAAATCCAATTATACATATTTTGATAACCCAGTGTACCGAAAATATATCCAAACGAACCATAACATTCAATATTCCAATTATCAATATAATTCATCACAAAATAACAAATATTCCTAACACAGAATATTAAACAATCTAAATAATTTTGAGGAATCCAGTTGGATCCCTCCAACTTGTTTTTCTGCATCCACAGATGTTAGCACAATACCAATTCCACTTCGAGGTGGAATATCGCAGTATATGGGCTTAATATAATATCATCCGCTATTATGCGGCGTGTAGGGTCTCATTCGCTATAAAATGCAGGAAATCAATCACTCCAATATATACTATATATATACTACTATATATAATGTGCTACATCAAATTTAGTTCAAACATTCAACCAATTATTTAAATTTGACCATTTAAATTTAAATTAAAACCCAGATGAGTGAAATTAACTCACCTTTGATTTTTTATTTGCAAATCCGATCCACACCGGCTTGATTCTCCATAATTTAGACCTTGTACAAAATTATATGATTTATTAATATTTGAATTGATTGAATAATTAATTACTATTTATTTATTTAAACTAGTAATTTGGGTTTAAACTAATTTAACCTTTCGATAGATTATTTTTAGTAACTAAATAGCTAAATAAGCTTGTTAATAAATCGATAACCCTAGATATTTTTTTTAAATAACTAGTAAGTTTAAAATAAGTATATTTATTTTATTTGATTTCCTTCCATTTTGAAACTACATATGTAAATGTATACATTTATAAAAATAATTTGTACATTTCAAAAATCTAGTTTTATATAACTTTATTTTACTGTTAATTAATTTCCAAAACAGAAACTGTTTTACCTTCTGTAGTTATTTTCCTTAGATCATAAAATAAATAGTTACCTTACCATGCCAACAGGTTCGAGAACACACACCTCCGCTATTGATGCAACTCCGGTCAGTCCCATCCTCACGGGTGCCGATGGTTCACCCTGCGCCATGCTTCCCTGACGCATGCAATTTCCTCTAACGAACTTGTCCAAGCCTCAATCACCGCAGTTGACATCGACTCTAGGCTCGCGAGCCCGCAAACTCTCCTTGCTTCCGCTGCTAGCGATGATCGAATGATGAATGAAGACAAAAATCCCCAATCTCGCTTGCTCCCACCCTCGTCTCACGATCGTTCAGGCCATAACGTTCGAACGCTCGAGATTCCAAGCACCACCTAGCCTTCACGCGAACACCACCGGCCTCCGATTCCACCCAAACCCATGCATAGGCGCTTGAGCTCGCTACTTCCTTCGCAAACTTGCCTTCGAACTCGAAGAGCAAGAAGAAGGACTCGCGATTAAATTCAAATTGAATCCACCCCTCCCTTGTTTTAATTTCGAAATCCCTTTTTTTATGCGAATATTGATTCGTGAAGTCACAGGAAAGAGAGAGGAAGAAATAAGAGCAGTCGGAATTTTGAAGAAGAAAGAGGAAGTCATTTTTTTTCTTATCTGAATCTGATTTTTGTTGAGAGGAGAGAAAAAGAAGAAAGTCGTGATTCTTTAAACGAGGAGCGACATAGTCAGGTATAGGTCGGCTTCTAACAGAGATAGTTTGGCTAAAGACAGTATAGGGTGGCTACTGATTTAACATTTATATCTTTATATTTAAAAATAACTCGTTTAGGTACCTTAAAATCCTGAATCCTTAACGAGGCGTGCCGCCTGGTGTTTATAATGTTATACCCCTATTCCGAACGCAATGGAAAAGGTTTCGAGTCCAAATTCAATCGTATGGAGAAGATAGCGTTTTGGACCCAGTTTTTATATTAAATTTTCGATATAAATTTCAGCGTGTTTATATATCGTACGCTCACATAACAACTCCAAACATTACGAAAATTGAAATCCGATAATAATACAATATTACGGATCCAATGGAACTGGTTTCGTCGAATTCCTAGACGATGCCTCAGAAGGCTATTTTTAAATTCAATTTAAGCAATATTATTTCAAAACTGAACAAATCACTGTTAAATTCAATTTTCAAACTTCTATTATCCTCAGCACTATCAATATAAATTTTACAAGCCTTCAAATTATTTTTAACAGGCTTAAAACTAAATATTCAACAATTTTCCCAATTTCCAATTTTATTAAATTCAATAATTCAATTGTCAAACAAACAGTGATATTTGAAATTCATATTAAAACTAACTATCAAATATTTAAAATCAATTAAATATTCTAATTTCAAATATTCAAAATTTATGGGTCGTCACATTCCTCCCGCCTTAGAAGAATTTCGTCCCCGAAATTACTAGTTAAGAGGAATGGTCCATAACCCATCACTATTTTCCTAATCAATTTGGTTTCAACAACTACCTAAACCAAACAGTTTTTAACAATATCCAAAATCATCTTTTAATAAGAACACCATCAACCTTACTAACTTTCCAAACTTCTCCCATAGTTTTCAAACAATACTATTTGCTCAATCATTCAAATTTCAATTTAAAACCAAATTTTGAATTATCAAAATCTTCTCAAAATTTTTCTAACTCCCTAAATTTTCAAAAAATTTCGCCAGCGTCTCCTTTGCGCGGCTAGCTCAGTACAACTACAAAATGCCTCTACGGACTCCCAAGTTCCTAAAGAAAAACAAAAGGCCAAGTGGCTAGATCAAAAACCCAATCAATTTCATACAGAAGTTTAAACACATACCTTTTTGTCGAACAATTCAAATTTATCTTCTGAAATAACAAATCCCATTTTCCCCACTTTCTTTCTAATACCTGTATATCCAATTTAACCATATCCAACTATAGATTTCAAAATTATTTTATACACTTCTTTACAAAATTTTCAATATTCATTCCATTTAAGCCCGTACGATGTACTTATATCATTCGTACGCAATACCGAATCTGATCGCTTACTCGATCACATAATTTCATTTCCGAACTAGTATCGTCCACCCGACTTCCTAGTGCGGACTCGGATCTGGTTCTTGATCAGAACCATCATTCTCCTTGCATTGTCATAACTATGATAGAGAATTTTCAGAATCAATCAAAATCAGTATCCAGGGTTCGCTGTCGAAAATCGAGTGAGAAATCCGAACTCGGATCGATATAATCTCGAAATTCTGTGCTCGACTCTGGATCAAATTTCTATGCGAATAAAAATAATATACGTACATCTTACGTATTTATATCCATTCTCTTTTATTCACATTCATTTTGATTTCTATTCACTTATCAACGCTTATCATTTCACATATTTTTATTAAATCTTCACTCAAATGCTTATTCAATATATTTTTCCGACACCCATATTACTTAAGAATTTCACCATTTCTTCTTATGTTTAATATAAGTATTTTATACGCTTCTTATATTTATTTTCACTTCACCACTTTAGTTTATATCTACTTCTATTCAAATTGGTTCTCCCATTTCCATATGAATTCAATTTATCTTCAACTCTGAATATTGAATTTTATCTTCCATTTATAACTGATTCATATCATTATTTTAAATTAGTTTCATCCACTAATTTATTTCAATTTTCAATTTGAAATCATTTTGTCGCTAACAAAAATTTTCTAACTACCAATTTTTTTTAAAATTTTTGGCAGAGTCTCCTTTGTACGGAGGAGATTTTGCAATTTAACAAGAGATATACATATATATACATCGACCCACACGGTCGGAAAAACAAAATAGTTCAAATTTCTTATTTTTATTGCGTAGGCGTACCTTTATTTAGCATTTTTAAGCAAGTGGCTTATTATTCAGCAATTAGTGTGACCAAAATCCTACCAAACGGCCTTCAGGTACCTGCACTTACTCAATTTAAACATATAAGCATTATATATAAGAAGTTTATAGCATTTCACCTTTATTTAAATAGCTAAAACATGGATTCTATAACAATGCATTTTATATATTTTCATAAGCACATATATAAGTTTGACACTTATTTCAATTGCTTTCAATCAACTCTCAACCCGTACTATTCTATTTAAGTGATTTACAACTCACTTGCTTGCATATGATTCATTTTTAAACCAAACGAACTTATATTCATTTCAATTGATTCAAAAATCAATTTTATTTACCTCTATTAATTCATAGAATTTTATTTAATCTCATTTTCATCAAACAACAATTATTTCTATGCAAATTCGGCGATATTTATGTGAATAAACAATTACTTAAGCTTATAATCATTTTAAATTGATTCCAATACAATTTATATTAAATTCCATTCCATTTTAAATCTATTCACAATCCATCCATTTTAAAATCATTTCATTGAGCTTGACAACATTCGATTCCTATATTAATAACCACTTTCCAAATTTATTTAACACAAACTTTTATTTAATGAACTTTCATTCTTACTCGAAGTTGAGCTTCTAATTATTTTTAACATAAGTTAATTTACTTCAATTTATTCCAACTTCAAAACTTAAGCTCACTTCATTTGCGAATAAATTTTCTTTTTCACTTTAACTTATCAAATCTCATTTCAATCTACAAATTTATTTGATTAGTTCTTTTGTTTCGTTCATTACAAATTTTAATTTCCAAATTCAATTCATTCACTTTCTATTTAACTTGGTTTAGTTAAATTCTAATTTAATTCAAAATTTAAGTTTCTATAAGTTCTTCAATTTATTTACCTTTTGTTAGCTAACTTCTTTTAATCCACCTCAATTAATTGGCTTACATTCTAACTTATTTTCGTTTTCTTACTTACTTCAAATTGTTTTTAATCCTTCCCCAAGTTAAATTTTCTATTCTAAACAATTTTTTAAATTTTTTTTAAGTTTCCAAACTTATTTACCATTCCATAAACATTTTTTATAAGCTTCCAGAGTTTCATCCAAACATTTCAAACCAACTCCAGAGTTTAAACCATTACTAAAATGTTCAAAATACAATTTTGAAAAAATATATATATCTAAATCAAACTATTCCTTTTCATTTTCAAAATCAAACCTAATTTCACAAACAAACATTAATCCAAAACATCGAGGTAGCAATCCCCCTCTTTGAAACTCGAAAATGAACACCGATGATGTCGCGATCATCATTGAAATTATTTCCCAGTGATCGAAAAGAGTTCAATGCTTTTATCACTTTAAAATCCCTTCAAATATTCCAAACTCTCTAGAGTTCAAATCCAATTCAAAAAAAATTCCCACAATTCCAAATTCGAAATCCATCCAAAACATTACTCTGGAACTTTCACCATGATTTATTTCCAAATATTTCTCTGGAATTCTATTTCAAATCATAAATCACATTTCAAATTTTATTCTATGAATGAATTTCTTTCCCTAACCTTTGGTTATTTTTAATTTCTAGTTAAATTTCCACACAACAATGATAATAATTATCATTCCTAACATCCAAGCAACCAATAATTTTCAAAAACTTTTCTTTTATATCCGAAAATAATTTGGGGTAAAATTATTTCATTACCCTATTTGAAAACCATATTGTGTCGGTTTATCTCATTCAAGAGTTTAGAAACCCCTATCGATGACATGGCATTCCACATATCGACCAGAATCCATAAACACCCAACCGATAAGTCAACACAATATAAAAACAATTTTGTATTCACTAACAAATACGTGCTCATATTTATTAATACACTCAAACTTATTATAGAGTATTTACGGACTCTATTTCCAATGAGTAATCGCCACCAGAGCCAAGGTTATCACCAACCTAAGCTCTGATACCAACTGTAATGACCCACGAATCCATACCCCTTGAGTCGACACTATTTTCCATCACTCAACTCAAGATGAACGGAAATACGAACCATTTGGGTTAAAGGAGAAAGTGGTAGAAAAAGAAAATAGAAACAACATTAGAATCTAGCCGTCGCAGCGGAATAAAATGTAATAGATAATAACTGATCTTTACACAAAAGCAAATCTGTTTATACATTACATCATCAGAGTACACATCACACCTAACTGAACAGTAATGATAACATGTCCTCAAAAAACTGAATACATAGCTAATCAACACAAAGGAATATTTAAAACAAGTACGGAAGTACGTATCGCCATCCAGCTCGACTCTTGAGCTTCACAGCATTATATCCTGTATTCTATAATACTCGGTTTGACCCGAGCATTATTGTGAAATAACACCCGAGTCAGTATGGAATACCAGCGTGAGAAAACCACACTCAAATTAATTATTAAAGTTTCAATATCCTTTTGGAAACAAAAACATCTCGTAAGACCACGCCACAAATAAATATGTCGGGTTTTTACCTTACGGTAGCCAAAACACTTTTTATCAAAATTATCTAATATTATAATAGTGTTAGAAAGTAAAATAGAATCTAGCTGAAATGCTTGCATCTAACGTTTCAGCAATAGTTGGGCACAATCAAAACCGTACAGGCACGTAGGGAGAATGAATTTCCAACTAATGACTAGGCACTGGGGTAACACCTGTCACAGTACGTGGCCTAGATCACTGTACCGAGGATTACTCTCAGTCCCCTACAACACAAGACCGAGACTACCCCTTACTGGATAATCCCGAGTAAGATCACCCCACGGTTGGGATCAGCAACCACACCACTAAGCCGAATAAAAGGGACATCTAGACAGGATGACCTCACCCTAATGGGTGCTACCCACTTAGCCTTGCTGCATAACCCTTGATTTTCAGTCATTCCCGTTGATGAGTCTCGAGGCTAAGCCTTACCTTTTAAGAATTTTCATCGCCCACCTAACGATGTTCTGAAAGCATTCATCCATACAAGTCCGTCCCGGGTTCGAACAGAACCGAAGGCACTACTCCTACTACATCCATTTTGGAATCACCTCAGGATTAGTAGCGACTAGCCCTTGCACTTCATTACTCCATCTTCGAATCCAAACTTGTCTTCCTCACGAAAACATACAAACCGGATCGAAGTGGTTTTCGAGAAATTAATCTCGATCCCGATCTCTTCGAAACGATCAGCGTATTGGCCAACATTGATAGTCGGTGATTTAACTATCAATTAATATTCACAAACATCCATCAACCTAAATAATTTCCCAAATTATTTATTAACCTCAAAATATCTTCGCAAGATATATTTCCATTTTCAACCCTTTTGAAAACAGTTTTCAAACCACACTTTTCTCATGTAATAAATTCCCAAATATTTATTTCGACTAAAAACAACCAAGCACGAAAACTTTAGATTTTTAAAATAATTCAAAACACTTAATTATGAAACATCCTTTAACACATTTAAATTAAAAATTACTTTAATACTTATTTAGAATATATACTTTAAGAATATTTAAAATAAAACTAATTTATACAATATAAAACTGAATTTCTAACTTTTAAAACATAACATGAAGCCACCTTTAAATAATTACTGCTATAATAGATTAAAAGAAAATACTTACTTTAGAATCTAAAAAGTTAGAATTAAGAAATTTTCTAAAACATACTTCTTTTTAAAAAAACAACCTTAAACTTGTAACTTTTACTTTTACATTCGTTTTGAAAAACGCACTTAGCAATCCAGGGAAATACGCTTCTCTTTCACATCTTTTTTTTTAAATAATAACTATTTAATTTTAAACAAATTTATCCATTCCTTTAATAAATTCCCACCATGAATTTATTCTTCCAAATATCCACTGATATATTACTTCACTTTTATAAACCCAATATATAAATTTCTTAGTCCCATCCTTCTTAAAATTCCAATTTCAAACAATTAAATCAATTTTCAAATTACTCCATTTTGGAATAAATTCCTTTACTTACTCATTTACTTTAAAACCCACTAACTTCAAACTTTTATTTCTTACTAATGATTTAAAATCTTTTAACTGAAAAATACCAATTTCAAATTTCAAAAATTCCTTCTTTATCCTTTTAAATAAATTTAAACCTTGAATTTTAAAGTGAATTCTTTATTCCTTTAAATAATATCACTTAAGTTTTACAATTCATTATTTTCTATTTATTCAAAATCCCCTTTTTTCCATACTCGGAATTATTTATTAGGATTTTAAAATCACTTTTATTCTTATCCAGTTCATTCTTAAATTTATTCAAATTCTCTATGATTATTTTACTTAAAAAATTAACTCTCTCATTTTCTTTTCAAAATCCAATTCTATATATTTTGATAACCCAGTGTACCGAAAATATATCCAAACGAACCATATCATTCAATATTCCAATTATCAATATAATTTATCACAGAATATCAAATATTTGTAACACAGAATATTAAACAATCTAAATAATTTTGAGGAATCCAGTTGGATCCCTCCAACCTGTTTTCTTGCATCCACTGATGTTGGCACAATACCAATTCCACTTCGAGGTGGAATATCGCGGTATATGGGATTAATATAATATCATCCGCTATTATGCGGCACATAGGGTCTCATCCGCTATAAAATGCGGGAAATCAATCACTCCAATATATACTATATATATATACTACTATATATAATATAGCACATCAAATTCAGTTCAAACATTCAACCAATTATTTAAATTTAACCATTTAAATTTAAATTAAAACCCAGATGAGTGAGCTTAACTCACCTTTGATTTTTAATTTGCAAATCTGATCCACACGATTTATACCTTGTATAAAATTATATGATTTATTAATATGCGAATTGATCGAATAATTAATTACTATTTATTTATTTAAACTAGTAATTTGGGTTTAAACTAATTTTCGCTTTTGATAAATTATTTTTAGTAACTAAATAGCTAAATAAGCATGTTAAATAAATCAATAACCCTAGATATTTTTTTTTAAAAATAACTAGTAAGTTTAAAAGATGTATACTTATTTTATTTGAATTTCTTCCATTTTGAAACTACATATGTAAATGTCTATATTTATAAAAATAATTTGTAGATTTCAAAAATCTAGTTTTATATAACTTTATTTTACTGTTAATTAATTTCCAAAACAGAAATTGTTTTACCTTCTGCAATTATTTTCCTTAGATCATAAAATAAATAGTTACCTTGCCATGCCAACAGGTTCGAGAACACACACCCCTGCTACTGATGCAACTCCGGCTAGTCCCATCCTTGCGAGTGTCGATAGTTCACCCTGCGCCATGCTTCCCTGACGCATGCCATGCCTTTAACAAACTTGTCCAAGCCACAATCACCGCAGTTGACATCGACTCCAGGCTCGCGAGCCCACAAACCCTCCTTGCTTCCGCTACTAGCGATGATCGAATGATGAATGAAGACTAAAATCCCCAATCTCGCTTGCTCTTGCCCTTGTCTCACGATCGATCTGGCCGTAACGTTCGAACGCTCGAGATTCCAAGCGCCACCTAGCCTTCACGCTAACACCACCGACCTCCGATTCCACCCAAACCCATGCATAGGCGCTTGAGCTTGTTACTTCCTCCGCGAACTTGCCTTCGAACTCGGAGAGCAAGAAGTAGGACTCGCGATTGAATTTAAATTGAATCCACACCTCCCTTGTTTTGATTTCGAAATCCCCCTTTTATTTATACGAACATTGATTCGTGAAGTTACAGGAAAGAAGGAGGATGAAATAAGAGCGGTCGCAATTTTGAAGAAGAAGGAGGAAGCCATTTTTTTTCTCTTATCTGAATCTGATTTTTTTAGAGGAGAGAAAAAGAAGAAAGTCGTGATTCTTTAAATGAGAACGAGCGACATAGTCAGGTATAGGTCGGCTTCTAACAGAGATAGTTTGGCTAAAGACAGTATAGGGTGGCTGCTGATTTAACATTTATATCTTCATATTTACAAAAATCTCGTTTAGGTGCCTCAAAATCCTGAATCCTTAACGAGGCACGCCGCTTGGTGTTTATAATGTTATACCCCTATTCCAAACGCAATGGAAAAGGTTTCGAGTCCTAATTCGACTGTAAGGAGAAGATAGCCTTTTGGACCCAGTTTTTATATTAAATTTTCGATATAAATTTCAGCGCGTTTATATATCGTACGCTCACACAACAACTCCAAACATTATGAAAATTGAAATTCGATAATAATACAATATTACGGATCCAATGGAACTGGTTTCGTCGAATTCCGAGACTATGCCTCGGAAGGCTATTTTTAAATTCAATTTAAACGATATTATTTCAAAACTGAACAAATCACTGTTAAATTCAATTTTAAAACCTCTATTATCCTCAGCACTATCAATATAAATTTTACAAGCCTTCAAATTACTTTTAACAGGCTTAAAACTTAAGATTCAATAATTTTCCCAATTTCCAATTTTATTAAATTCAATAATTTAATTGTCAAATAAACAGTGATATTTGAAATTCATATTAAAACTAACTATCAAATATTTAAAATCAATTAAATATTCTAATTTCAAATATTCAAAAAATTTGGGTCGTCACATCGGTATTGAGTACACACCAGGAAAAGGCAATTATGTTGCAGATGCACTTAGCAGAAAAGATTAGAATGCAGTTTGAGGGATGATAGTTGAGGGAAAGGATTTAGAAGAGCTGCCGACATGTAGAGTTTAGTGGAGTCTCAGAACAGAAACTGCTATATTGTCATGTTTAGAAGTTCGACCGGTGATAATCGAACATACTACTTCTAAGCAGATGGAGGTTCCATTAGTAGTTGAAATTAAGGGATGGAACATAGGGCGATGACCTGAAGGATTTTAGTGTTGATCAGAATGGTGGTTGAGAAAGAAAGGAATGTTATGTGTTTCGAATGTAGGAAGCATTAGGAAGGAAGTTCTTAAGGAATGCAATCATTTGAAGTTCACTATTCATCCTGGAGGAACTAAATTGTATCAGGACATGAAGAGGAGTTTCTTCTGGGAAGGTATGAAGAGAGATGTATGCTTATGGGTGAAGCAGTTTTTGAACTGTCAATAAGTAAAAGCCGAACATCAGAAACCAAGTGGGTTATTTCAGCCTTTAGATATTCTAGTGTGGAAATGAGATTCTATCTCGGTGGATTTTATAGATGGGTTGCCAATGTCAAACAGAGGAAATGAAAGTGCATGGGTCATAGTGCACAGGTTGCCCAAGAGTGCCTATTTCATTCCAATTAAGTCAACTAGGATGACACTTATTTTAGCTAAGTTGCTTATGAGGAATAGAGTTTTCATGGCATTCCTAGTATTATAGTAAGTGATAGAGATTCCTTATTTACTAGTGAGTTCTGGAAGAGTCTACATGAGACTTTAGGTACTAAACTCAAGATGAGTACCGCTTACCATCCGTAGACCGATGGGCAAATGGAAAGAGTTAACAAAGTCTTAGAAGATTGTTGCGAGCTTGTGTGCTAGATTTTGAAGGATCATGGGAGGAACATCTACACTTAGTCCAGTTTTCGTATAATAACAATTATCATGGTAGTATAAGGATAACACGTTGAAGCTTTGTATGGAAGGCTATGCAAATATCTAGTTTGTAGGTTACAGAACGGGAATAAGTTAGTTTCTGGGCCGTATTTAATTAAAAAAGTTGCAAAAAAGAAAAAAGTTGTAGAAAAGATTGAGTTGATTAGAGCTAGAATGAAGGAAGCTCAATCTAGGCAAAAGAGTTATGCCGATAAGAGAAGGAAAGACTTAGATTCTTAGTTGGAGATCATGTTTTCATTAAAGTATCACCAATGAAGGGTGTGATAAGATTCTGGAAGTCACGAAAGTTGGCACCGAGGTACTTTGGACCATTTCCTATCGTAGAGAGGATCGAGAAACTCGCAATAGAGTAGAGTTACCAAATAGTTTGGCAGGAATCCATGATTTTTTTCATGTTTCTTATCCAAGGAAATGTACTCGGGATCCAGAGACTATCATAACAACGACTGTGTTAGATGACTTAGTAGTGGAACCGAATTTGACAATAGTTAGAAAACCATTTCATATAGTCGCAAGAGATTAGAAGAGGCTAAGAAATAAGACAGTCAGATTAGTTAAAGTCCAGTACTTGGAAAACTGATAGAAGGATTCGAGGTACTTATCCTGACTTGTTTTATGGTATGCTTTACCTTTTTGATTGATTTTGATGAGTACCTTATCATAATTTCGAGAATGAAATTCTTTAAGGAGGGGAGTCTGTAACGACCCTAATTTTGATTAGCATTATTTAGGATATTTAATTTGGTAAATTATATGAAATAATGTAAATGGTTAAGGGACTGAGATTTGTATAATCTAAGGCGTAGTTGTGCCTATTTGAACTAACGAACTAAGAGAATTAAAATGAATTAAGTTAGGGTAGTAGGCAAGGACGACATAAAAATAAGTAATAACCATATACCCTAAACCCTTATACACATTCATATTACACGTTCATTTTCACAACCTAAAACATAACAAGAGGCCAGCCACCATTAAGAAGAGTAAGAGGAAGGAAAACTAATTCAAGAGGAAAAGCTTAATCAAATTCAACTCAAGATCAAATCTCAACCCTTAACAACAAAGCTAAGGGGAATAATGTTTACGTCTCACATTTTTTATGTTTCAGTTTCTAGAATCAAATCCGAATGTTTTTGCAAGTATATTACCATGTTTTGAATGATGTTTACATATATGCATGCTTGTTGATGAACTATGCTTCTTCATATTGATTTTATGACATGTTTTGTTGAAAAACCTATTAAATGACATCCAAATGCCTTTCGATTTTAATATATGGTCAGAAATGATATTTTAGAGATGGGTTTCAAGTTTTATAGTTTTCTAAATGTGGATTTATTATTAATTTTCTAGTGAATAAGATGGTTATTTGGGTTTAAAATTAATTATGGCAATTATATATATGTTTTGGGTCAGAAATTTAAATATGTTAGAAAACATATAAAAACGATTCATGTGAATTTTTATAGAATTTTCCCAAGTGTTTTAATAGATATATAAAATTATTTAAGGTATGAGGCTTAAATGTTTTATATATTTATAAAAGGAGAAGGGGTATTTTATAAAATTTTTAAATTGTTAGTTCTAAAATTTTGGCAGCACTTATAGAAAAGAATTTGGAAAAGAAATTAACAGCTAATCATTTATTGACAAAAAAGGCAGGTTAGTTGAAAAGAATGGCTTTTAAAGTAAAAATGCAGGTTTACCTTACTTTACCTATTTCACCACTTTTGGCACCTAGCTTTCGACTTGGTACTTATGCCTCCATCACCATCAAAACCAATCCACATGGTATCAAAGACTTGGTACGCAGCGAATTGGATAGAAGAGAAAGGTATGTTGTCAAAATATGGGGTTTCGAAGGGTTGAAGCCTTGCTTTGTTTTAAAAGAAAATGCTCCTGCTTTGCTTTCGAAAGGAATTCTTTGGACTTAGTTAGCTTTCGACTTGGTTAAATGGTTTTAAGGAATGGTTTCAAAAGAGGTTGCGCCTTTGGCTTTATAAAGAAGCCGTCGACGGGGTTGAATCCCCTTGCAGCCGCATCTTACCTTTCGAGGCAATGCCTTCGAAAGCGTTTCTTTGTTTTAAAACTCAAGCTGCTTCTTTAATGCTTTCGAAGGGATTGGTTTCGACACCATCTACTTCTTTACTTAGGAAATTTCTTTCGAAAGAGCTGCTTTCAACTTAATTTTTTTAACACCCTTTTTGATATCTTGAAAGTTAAACCCAAAGGTTTCGCAAGAAATGGTTACGAAAGGTTGTTCCATATATTTTGACTTGAACCCAATGCTTTCTAAAGGTTTGTTTTAAGAAGTATACTTTAATGCATTCGAAAGGTAACAAGAAAAGGTTTCGAAGGGGAGGTCCCCCAATATTTTCGAAAGGTGTGTGTATATATATATAAGGTTTCAAGGTGGTGATTTCCCAATGTTTTTGAAAGGTTTACCTTAGTGTTTAAACAGAAGGATTCCGGTGGTTTTAAAAGCATATTTAAAGTGTTTAGAAGTGGATGTATAAGGTTTACAAAGCTTTTGAAGAAGACGTTTTCAGTGATTTTGAAAAACTATGGTAAAAGGTTTTGAAAGATATGTTTGGGCCTTTCGGTCTAAGGTTATAAAGTAAAGTAATTTACTTGTATCGAAAGGGGTACTTTCAATGGTTTTGAAAGAAATTGTTTAAAGGTTTAAACAAAGGTTTCAAATGTCTTCATCAATTACATTTTGAGTAAAGCATATATCATGCCGAAGAGATTTGAGTAAAGCAAATAGTACATTTTCTTTGTATAAGTATGATTTAAAGGGTTAAATCATTTTGAAAAGGTTTCAAGGAAAATTTAAAAGGTAATTAACCCTAAGTAAAAGGTAGTTAACCCTAAGTAAAATGACTTGGATATTTGTATACCATATGGGACCGGTATAAGATTGCACCCTATGCGTTACATATTAGCCCCTAGCTAATTTTGTCAAAAATTACAGTGTATAGGGCTTAGTCATAGGTAAGACTTAAATGATGGTTACACATAGAAAGGAATATATATATATGTATAGAGAAGAAGGATATGTTATTGGTAAGCCCAAAAAACCATTAGGATCAAGTGACCCTAGGAGAAGTAAGTTAAGGACTAACCGTCCAAAAGTATGTCTAACAGTTGTTAGATAATCTGTTTAGTTTGTCTGGTAGACCTGAGTCAGCCAAAGGTTAGTAGTTAGCCAAAAAATACTACATTGTTTTGGACAGATGGTTCATTTATTATCTGTTTTTGAGCATATATGATATTTTATATTATTGATATATCATTTTGATTAACCAGTTTGGCTGTAGGGTTTTGATTTGCAAAAAGATATGTCTAAAAGGGATACTAGTGAGGGGAAACCTATTCGGATAACCGGCTTTTTCTAATTTAATATCAGTAAACCAAGATGTAATAGTATTATTCACACAAGGCTTTATTTTTGACTCAAAGTTTATGTTTTCCCCTTAAACTCTCGGGTTCTCAAAATTAATTTTAGTAGATTGAGAGTTTGGGTTTTACAGGCTTAGTAGGTGGACGAATAAATCTTCTGGATGAGTAGGAGGCTGATGCTAGCTATATTTAGGAGTTGTTTCGTTTTATTTCTGATGTGTTGTATTGAGTCTGATATGACTATTTAGTACTTTGATCAACCATGGTGGCATCTTCATGTCGGTCTTGGAATATTTATGTAATAATTATATTTAATCTGAACCTGAGAAATGTCTTGGGATTATGTAACTTGGATATGAAATGTAGTTTCGAAATGTAATCAGAAAAGTGTTTTAATCTGTAATGATTTTATTTCATATTCAAGTGCTTCTAATATAATGAATACCACTAACGTTATTGTATTTGGTCACCAAAAGTTAATACTATGGATAACTGCAGCATCTGCCTCGCTTTGCTTTGGGCCTTCAGATAGAGGACATTACACCAGTCCTATCTTTGGAAAACCCGAAGATTATATTAACTGGATGATCGAGGAGGAATCCTCTCTATATGGGAATTTTCTACAGAGAAGGAGGAAGAAGCGGAAAAAGTTTGTCAAGGAAAAGCGTCGTGCAAAACTGGTTATTTAGGGCAGTAAACGAGGGAGAGAGGAGTAGGTGATCATCCCTGTTTTTAGAAGACAATTTCTTTTTGTCTTTCCTATATTTTATTCTTTTTTTTATTTTTTGTTTATTGGCCATCTTTATGTGTGAATTTCCCCCACAACATCTATACAAAATATTTCTGTTAATAAAAGACGGATTTTGGTCCAATCTTTTCCATATTTACATTACCGCATCTCTTATTTTATTTTCCTATATAGCTGACTGCATATATAATATAATCATCTGTAATTCAATTACATTCACGTTATACATGCTTGTGTCTGTGCAATACTATTATTTAATGTAACATTGTACATATAAACAAACTTATGCAATTGCTTAGTGTTTTTTCATTACTTAGTTCTGTTTATCAATGCTAATATATTTCTTACTTGGCTAAACAAAACTTTACTTCTCCGGCTAACTATACTTATCTTCAGCTAAGTGTGTCTTTCTTAATAGGAAATAGAGCTATATTACTTTGGCTAATTATGTGGCAAACCCTTTTATCTTTAGCCAGATGTATTATTTTCAAGTATGCATAAGATTACATTTATGAAAATTATTAACTTCACACCATTTTCTATCTTCGAGAAATGGCATTTTGGATGTCTATCTTTTGACATGCACCCTTAACCTCGCCTATCTTCGAGTGATAGTTAAAGGCATCTCATCAATTAACCTCATTTATCATCTACTGAGAATATTACATTGAGCTGTAAACACAGTTACACTTGCAAATATTTGATTATGCATCGATTCCAATCACTAGGAATAGATGCCTTGGATGTCTTTCTCTGGGCACCCATCTTTAACTCCGTCTATCTCTACGCATTCATCAAAAAAGTTAGTTGACCAACTTCACATATCTTCGACTAAACATGTCCTGCTGGGCTATAAGCATAGTCATACCTATAAAAAGATTCTACACTAGTTCCTATCTTTGATATTCGATGGTTCAAATGCCTATTCCCGACCTGGCCGATCTCCAAGTATTGGACAATTATTTGATGTTTAAGAGTGATCGTCCGACCGACCCCACTATGATTATAAACCTTCTTAGATCATGGATTAGAGGAGTCCATCGTTTCTTATCTCTAGTTACCTAGAAATTTGGTTTTTCAAAGAACTGAATTTCTAATTCTGCTATTGATCACGCATCACAAAGTCAAACTTTTAAGAATACGGTTTCATTGATTCCAAATGTCGACTTTTCTTTATAATATACAAAATAGTGGTAAAGCCTTCCTTATTACATCATATCACATCGATTTGGATGTCTTATTTACAAAAGAAATATAAATCTAAGTAAAATAGGGCTGTAAAAGCTCGTTATTCCATGTCTGTAGAAATGGAATCCCATCCACAATAGATAGCTTGAAAGTTCTACCTCCAAGCTTCTGTTTAATTGCATAAGAACCTTTCCAATTTGGACCAAGTGTCCTTGTACCAAGAAAGACCAATTTCAAAATGAGCTCTCCTATCTCATAGGTATGGTTTCTGACCTTGGTATTGAAATGTCTTGCTACACTTTTCTGATGAGCGACTGCCCTCAGTTTAACCTCTTCTCGTTTTTCCTCGACTAAGTTGAGGGAGTTAAGTAAGTGTTCCTTGCTCATCTTTAGATCATAATGCATTTTTCAATGAGAAGGGAAAACCAATTCAATCGGAGTCATAGCTTAGCTCTATAGACCGAAGCAAATAGAGTATGCCCAGTCTCAAACTTGTGGGTCGTCCTATAAGCCCACATTGCTAGTGGTAACACATCAACCAAATTTCCCCTAGCTTTTGTCAATTTCTTGTTTTGATGATCTTGTTCACCACCTCCACTTATCCATTCGCTCGCATGTGTGCAACTTCCAAAAAAGCTCCCCTCGGGAGTCTTTAAGCTCAACTCTCTCGGTTGAGTTCCATTATCAACGATGATCTTCTACGGAATTCCAAATCCCTTTAAGATATTCTTCACCAAAAATTTGATCACTTTTTTCATAGTGATCATGGTTAGCATTCCACTTCAGCCTACTTTGTGAAGTACTCCACAACAACAGTAACATATTTTGCTACACCCTTCGACATCAGTAGCACACCTATTATATTAATCTCCTAAACCACAAATGGCCATGAGCTAACTATTTGCTTAAGCTTGATATATGTGTCTCTCGATATCTTCACAAGCCTTTGGAATCTATCACACCATCCATTGTAATCAGCTTTGTCACAGCTAATTGTATGCCAAAAGTATCTACAGAGAAGAACCTTCTTCACCAATGTCTTCCCCTAGTATGATCACCATAGCTACCTTCATGCACATCCAAAATGATCTTCTTAGCTTCTTCTTTGGTGACACACCTCAACATGGGGGTCAAGAATCCTCTCCTATATAGCACTCATTCTTGCATAATAAGTTATCGTGCTTTGCAAAAGAGCTTTAGCCATTCATTTCTTCCAGTTGGTAGGTTTCCCTTCGATTAATAATCTTTTATTGGAATCATTTATGACTCCTTTTCCTCCTCAACGTTCGAGATCCAATCAATATGCATTTGGTGGATGCTTGGAGTCGATAAAACCTTTACTGGAGTGGGTCCCAAAAGCTAAGCATCCGCAGAGCTAGCATGTTTGGCAAATGAATCAACTTTTGTATTTTCTTCTTTGGGAATGTGCTTTATCATACAATGCATAATGTCATTTGGTTATTTTCGAACCTTTACCAATTGAGGTCCAAGTCTCCCTCCCTTAGCCTTAAATTACTTTAACTTGGTTGGAAGCCAACAAAGAGTTGTTGAATATATGAAGTGTCTTAACTCCTAGTTTTCTTGCTATCTTGAGTCCAATAATCAATGCTTCATATTTGGCTTCATTATTTGTTAATGAAAACTATAGCTTCAAAACGTAGCATATCCTCCTTCCCTCCAGTATTATAGAACCATTCTTGCTTCAAAACAATGTTCATTGGAGGCTCCAACTACATACAATTTCCATTAAGATAATTAGACCACATCTTCTTCCACTTCTACATCCCGAACAGTGAACTTGGTAATGAAGACAACCAATGCCACTCCTCATACTGTCTTCCTAGGATAGTAGGTTACATTGTATGGACTCGGCTCGATATTCCACATAAGTAATCTCCTTGATGTCTAGGGTCGATGCAGTACTTGCCTCAATAGCCGATCGATCAGAATATTTAGCAAGTGAACCTAGAAATATGGCTACAACTTCCTTATTGCAATCAATAAGCACTATGCTAGTTTTTATGGCTTCGGATAATTCTTTTCCACTCTAGTGAATCGCTTCCTAATATAATACATGGGCCTTTAGATTTTGGACTCCTCATAAACCAAGGCACTCAGTGCATGTGTTAATAGAGCTATATAAACGAATAGGTCTTCTCTATTACATGCCATATTCTAGAGGGTCCTTAATATGGAAAATTAAATTAATAATAAGAGGGAATTATTAAAAGAGTAGATAAAATAATTAACTTGTAAGATTACCTAAGGTGTAGGGCTCGTTAAAAAGTTAATTGAGTGGACCATGATTAATTAGAGCAATTAAAGTTGGCCTTCTTCAAGAAGATAAATAAATCAAGTTTACAGTGAGAAGGGTTAGTGCTAAGGGAGATGCATTGGTGAGACTAGGCTAGAAGGGATATTAGTCTAAACCAAAATCAATAACTTATTTCTCTTAGCTATATTATCTCATTCCACTTCATTTTCATTTACAAAAATTCCTTAAAATAATATCAAGACTGGTCATCATTTTCAAACTAAGGAAGAGGAAACTAAGGCTAGAAGAATTCATGCTTTCTACTTTAAGAAGAAATAGGATTAAAGCAAGGTTTTAATCAAAGTTTTCTAGATCAAAGTGAGTAAAATTTTCCCCAAAACTCTTTCTAGTATGTTTAGGTTTGAATTTACTTCTAATTGAATGATTTTGATGATGATTAATGTGTTTGAATAATAAAATCTTGTTTGGAATATGAAATAAAATTTAAATGAATGAAACATTTTCAGATTTTAGGGTATAATATGGTTTAATCACATTTATATGTTTTAATAATTTATTACGATGTTTATAGTGGTAAAACAATAATGGGTTTTTTATATCATGATTTATGGAATTTAACAGCCATTGTTATGAATTTTCTAAGTTGAGAAAATAGTTAATTTGGGGAAAATTAATTATCAAAATAATTACTTCGACTTAAAAATTTGATATGAGATACACTATGATAAATTGAATTTTTGTTAAAATTTTGGAATTTTTCCCATTAATTTTCAATTTTATACGAATTTTTTAGCAAAGGATAAATTTATTAGAACAGTTAATTAATAGGAAGTATAATTAACACGTTTTGAAAACAAAATTGTAGAGAGATACGCTGACTAATAAAAATTCAACACTAAATGAGATTTGGTGTAAAGTAGCTACTTAATAAGGTAACAAAATAGTTTCAAGTTAATTAGGTAAATGCTATAACAACATGTGATAACCTAAAAAATAACTAGCTTGCGATAGCTTCTTAAGATCAATTTGCGACAACTTGATAAAAGCTCAAGATGCAATAGCTCCTAGAAGCTCAACTTACGATGGCTTGGAGAAGTCGTCTTGCAATGGCTAAGGGGGCATCAACATGTGATAACTAATGTGGGCTTTAACATGCGATAGCTAATGAGGTTGTTAAAATGTGATAGCTAGGCAATGTGTCAAATGCGATAGCCACTTGGGGCTCAACGTGTAATAGCATGAGAAGCTGTTGACTTGCAATAGCTTATGCAGGCTTAACTTGCAATAGAAAATAAAAACTATCAACGTGCAATGGCTAGTTGAGGATCAAGTAGTGTTGCCTAGGAAAATCAAAATGCGATGGCTAAGGCCTAGCCAGTATGCCATAATTAGGCTTGACTTGCATTGGCTATGGGATATCTAATATGTCATATCAATGTTCAATTTGCGATAGCTTCAGAAGCTATGATTTTCTAAGTAAAATGAGTGCAGTTGAGAAGACATTTTCCAAGTGTCAATTGACTGTTTCATGGATATGAAATAAAGGAAGAATTATATAAGTTAAAATTGTGTTAACTAATTTTTTAAATGGAAGAAAGAATAGAGAAGCAAATAAATGATAGTGTATCATTTAACAAAAGATAAAGACTTTTTATCTAATGAATGTGTAGGGTACACAACTAATTGATGAAAGAAGAGGGTTGAACCATGATCATGAAGATACACCGATGCATAGGGTTTTGAATGACATTATGCCTTGAATATTAGTCTAAAGTTTAATGGTATCTCGCAGGGTGCTATGATAGGGTCCAACATAAGAACATTTTGAAAACTCTAAAGATAAGTTACGGAAGGATGCCAAAACATCATGGTGCCAAAATATCAAGGTGGTGTTATAAATAAATAAATGAATGGATCGGCAACGTGAACGATAATGGTTCGTGGACTAAGATGGCTATTGATACTCGATAAGGATGCTTGCTAGAATGTATTCATGGTGCTTACATTCAACCTTTTAGGAGAGCTAGGGTGGCTCTAGTCAAGGTGGCTCCCATGGTGGAATGAGTAGCCATTTCATTAGGTGACTTTGTTCTGGAAAGGATAAAATTAGAGATCGATAGATCTAGGGAGGTAATCACTAATATAAGTTAATAATAACTTAAAGATGAATACCTAAAGAAGAGACTAGGTAATGTATGAATGTATGATGGATGCCGTAATGACTTGGTTCATGGTTGTATATTAAGTATAGGGTATACTTAATCTAACTTGGAAGAATTAACATGACATGGTTCATGGTTTAACGAAAAATGTAGGGTATACTTATGGATTGATTGAATTGCACATGGTTACTTTTGATGTAATCCTTGTTTATATGATATGATGTTATTGCTATGATGAAAAAGTGAGGGGATGTATCACCCATGATTTTATTATTTTTCATAAACTCATGGATATTCATTTGAGTAGGTAGGCATTATGAGTTAGACATGCATCTTTTGGAAGGGTGAATAAAGATATCGAAGATGAAGCACGATGCTTATTTAGCTAATAACAGTTATTTTGAAAACTCTATAGTGTAAAACTAGGGATTATAACTGTTTATGTATTGTGTTGCCATCTTCATATGTCGGACATAGCACTACTTTTATTTTCTTATTGTATTTACCCCTACATGGGAATAAGAAGGGTTAATGATGATGTAACGAATCTTGTAAACCAAGTTTGTGTAATGGAGATTTATTTAGTTGCTCTGTTTACTTAATGTTGTGCAAAATAATACCAAACTCACTATATCCCTTGAAAATGATTCCAATGGCGATTATAGATCATCAACGTTCATTTTTGGGTCTCAAAGTAGGGAATGTTACATTCTCCTTCTAAAGGTTTTGAAAAACAAAAGGTCTTTTCGTATGCTCTAGTAAGCGCTAGAAAACTTCCTAGCATTCAGTTTTCCAAACAAACTCTCTTCTTTCTTCTCGAGGGCATCAAAGAACGATATACATTTGTTCGTCGCTTTTGAGATGAATCGACTCGATGCAGCGACATACCCATTTAAGCTCTGGATCTCCTTCCTTGTCCTTGGGGCAATAAGCACTTTAAATGCTTTCATTCGCTCTTGGTTAGCTTCAATTCCCCTTGAGTTTACACTTAAACTCAAAGAGTTGCCCGATGTAGCTTCGAAAGAGCATTTCACTGGTTTAAGCTTCATTTCATATTCCTGAAGCACATCCAGTATCTCTGAGAGGTCGTCCATGTGATCCATCGATGATTATGACTTCACAAGCATAGCATCCACTTAGACCTTAATAGTCCATCTTATTTAATTATTAAACATCTTATTTACTAGCCATTGGTAAGTAGCTGCAGTGTTTTTCAAATCGAACGGCGTTACTCGATAACATTGCAGCCCCAAATCAATAAAGAAACTCGTATGCTTCTGCTTTGGAATATGCATTGCTATTTGCATGTAGTCAGTGGCATCCATAAAGGATAACAATTCATGTCCTACCACTGCATCCATAAATTGGTTGATCTTCGGTAACGGGAAGTTGTCTCTTAGGCATGATTTATTCAAATCTGAATAATCGATGCATGTCCTCCACTTCTCGTTTTTCTTCTTGACTACTACGGAATTTGATACTCATTCATATTATAACGCATCGTGGATAAAGCTGTTTTCCTTTAACTTATCCACCACTGCTTTTTGTGTAGCGAATCGCTACGGACTAGCTGCTCTTTTCTGCTTCATAGACGGGCATCTTGGGTCCACTTTCAATGCATTGTATGCTATATCCATCAAAATTCCTTACATATTGGGAATCATTTAGGAAAACACATTTAGGTTTTCTCGGAGAAAACCTACCAACTCCATTTTCATTTTTATGCCGAGCTTAGATCCGACCTTGAGAACCCGCATAGGTTTATAATCATTGATTGTGATGTCGATTGTCAGCTCCGCCTGTGCCTTTGTCACATCCTTTGGCTCTTTTTAGGGGTCCATAGGTTTGTAGAACTTACTATAGGACCCGAGCCAAGGCTTGGGTGATGGTTATTATGCATTAATAGTCTTGCCGTAGAAAATCTTCTCCATATCCTTCCCTTTCTCCCGTTGCTTTGCCTTGTCCGAGCTTTGCGACATAACATTCTGGACTAGAGCTACGGTCACCTTGAATAGCTCCTACCTAATTCTCAATGGAGAATTTGATCATCAGACACCATGTGGCAAGTGCTATTCTGAATCAAGAAAGGGTCGATCGGCCTAGAAAATCATTATAAGCTCAAAATCTATTAACCATTATGAATGTTTGTACCCGCACTATCTTGCGGTCTCCTTTGCCTAACTCTATGGAAAAATCAATACAACTTGTAATCTCTTTAGCCTCTCTGCTAAATCCTTAGATACTAAATTTACATAGCTTTAGATCCTTTGTACTAATCTTCATCTGATCAAAGGTTTTCGTGAATTGAATATTAACCAAGCTTCTATAATTAGTTAAAACCCACTACATTACTACTCGCCAACAATGGCCACTATCACCATGGGATCAAGCGAAGGCTCTTCAATCCTATCTACATTTCTACTCTGGAAAACAATGCCATCATTCATCATTTTTTGAAGTTTCGATAAGGTTCCATCATTAATGGCAAAAGAAGTGTCCTGAGGCACATGCTTCAACGAACTGCCATACCACTCCATTTTGTTCCAATTTTTCTTCATCGAGTAGAACCCACTTGATATGGTATTTACAGCAGTTCTACTTTCGATCACCTTGGTCCCCCTCCAGTGGACCAAGGTTGAACCCTTTAGGAATTTTTCCCTTGGGGTCTATTATTCATCGTCCTCTAACCTGCAGATTCCTCATATATTATTGTAGTTTCTTATTCGAATAAAATCATCGTTCACATCCCTTTAATGAGACACTCGATTATTTTACCCATGAGTCTCAGGGAAGTGATAATACTTCCCCGAGCATTATTTTTCTTCAGTTGTCTCCCTTCGAGGCGGCTTCTTATAATTCTCTATACCTTGCGTGGAAAGGTAGATATTTACAATAGTATTATTCATGGGAGTGCGATCTCCTGGCCTTAAATACCTCATTTGCTTATTGATGTCCTTCTTCTTCCCACGCCTTGGTTTTTCCTCTTCGGATTATTTTTTTCAACATTCATAATAGCGTTTTCGACAGTTTCACTGGTTTGTTTGATAACAACATAGCGTTATACGACATTTTTGACAATCTACCACCGATTGGTCCCCTAGCTAGGTCCTTTTTTTCCAAGCAAAGAAACTAGGATGCCTTTCGATAAAACTCTTTAGTTGTAGGCGGCTGCTTTCTTTTAAGCCATCTACCAAAGTATGTATCAGGCTGAACCCCCAGGATCAACACCATCAAGACAATATCTTTCTTTAGATTACCAACTACGATCACTGCAGTATTGAATCATTTCAAGAAATCCTTCAGATTCTCTTCGGAACTCTGATGGACATTTGACAAGGACATCACATACGTTGGCGGAGCAGTATAGAGTCTGAATTGCTTTATAAACTTCTTTGCTAACTAGTCAAAATATTTTATGGACCTCGGCATGGGCCGAGTGAAGCACAATGTGGCAACTCCGCTTAAGAATATAAACACCTACAACTTACTACATCAATAGCTCAGGCACCATTCATGTGCCATCCATACATTAGTGGATGTTGTCTTAGATCAGTTGTTCCACCACAAGATGAAATCATTGGCATACGAAAATTTTTGGGTCTCCTATGAAATGTTATTAGTGAATCGGTGCTGCTAGGCAATGAACCCCATATGTCACTGCTCATGTGTTGATTTTCATTTAGTAGTCTCCTCACTATAACCTCTATATACTCCTCACTAGATTAGGTAGCTGGACGTCGAACGTTAGGAACAACTTTGAGTGTTTGACTATGAAAATGCTCTTGGTTAGTTACACGATGCCTAAGCTCCTTTGTCTTTGGGAGAGCCGTTTGTCCAACCTCTCTATGATGCCTTATTGGTTCCATGACATTTGCGTGAACACTATCGGTCTGCACACCGATATCTTGTATGTCATTGGTGCTAGCATCCTATAAATTTCCCTCGATATCAGACAAGTTTATTATATCCAACGATTGCTTGCCACCGTCAATTCCAATCAATTTAGTACCAAGTTGATTGGGTATGTACTGCCATGTGGTCGGAGCTAGAATTTCCCCATCTCCTCCACTTTGCTTCTTCCATGTTCTAATAGCCTCCCTCTTCATATTTTTTCTTCCTTCTCTCCTGTTCTAATATGATGAAGATGAACTATTGTAACATCCTCAATTTTGAGGCCTAAACCTAAGCACTACGGATGCTGCCGTTATCCATATTATTAATTCCCAGTGGAAAAATAAGATCAATTAATTGTATCTATAACATCAAAAGCACATGAATATGAAAATTTTCAAAACGCATTTCATTTATAACTTTCACATTCATTTTATAAGCCCATTGATTCCACGTTTAGAGAAAATGTAATAATTACAATTATATTCCAAGAGCGACATATGAAGATGCCCCTTAGATGATCAGAGCCTAACTACTCGATGGCTATAAATTCCATCGTTTCATCCATTTAAACAAAATATAGACTTTAAACAACATAGTGGAAATAAACTCCTATTAGCTTGCCTACTGCACATCTTCGAAAGTTTATTCATCTAACCTGAAAACCCCACTCTAGATCTACCTAAATGAGCACTCGAGAGTTTAAGGAAAAAAAAAACTTCGGGTTAGACAAAAAGTCTGGTGGGAATAATAATATACCAATTCAAACCAAAAACAGATACCTAGTGAGGTCGCACCACAAAACGGAATTGGTTTTTCTCTCCCTAGTATCTTATCAAATATGTCAATCTGAACATAGACCATGCACCTACTACCATAATGGTTAAAAAATTATGATATGATCATAAGCATGCGATATGGGTAATTTGATTGGCCTATCATTAAAGGGTTATACATTCCTAGAGTTTAGCCACTATTAGCGTCAAAATTGGTCACTGACACCCAAATCCATATGAAAGCACCAACTAATAGTCACAGATAACAGACAGATTGTATGCAGAGAGTAATAATTTGAAGAATAGTCAAAAATAAAGTAAAAGCAATAAAGAACAACAAATTTTATAGTGCTTCGGCAAACTCCGGCCTACGTCCACTCCAATATTTCCTTTATATTTCTGTAACAATCGAATACTATTACAAAGTGGTAAACCATCCTTAGCCTTAGAAAGTAGAAAGTTAGAGCGCAGAGAGAAGAAGATCCCCCATCTGGAGACCCACATGCTGTATTTATAGGCAAACCAGGTTGTTGGGCCTCCTGAGTAGGTTGGGCCCACCAAGGCCATAGTCGAACCCTACTTGCTTATGCCGACCAAGGGGAGGGGTGTCGAACGAGGGGAAGTGTGCCAAACGAGGGTAGGTGTGCCGACCGAGGGGAGGTGTGCCGAACAAGGAGAGGTATGCCGACCGAAGGAAGGTGTGCCGATGCTAATCGACGTCCAATGCCGAGCGACTTCCAATGCTGAGCGAGGTAGATGCCGAACGACATCCAATGCCAAGTGACTTCCAATGCCGAGCGAGGTAGATGCCGAACGACATCCAATACCGAGCGACTTCCAATGCCGAACGAGGTACGATGCCGAAGGACATCCAATGCCGAACGAATTCCAATGCCGAGCGAGGTACATTGCCCAACGACATCCAATGTCGAACGACTTCCAATGCCGAGCAAGGTACGATGCCAAACGACATCCAATGCCGAACGACTTCCAATGTCGAGCGAGGTACAATGCCGATCGACGTCCAATGCCGAGCGACTTCCAATGCCGAGCGAGGTACGATGCTGAACGGCCGATCCACAAGGTCGAACTCCAAACACTGTGAACCACTTCATTCCGACCAAATGACCTACCATCTATCCAAGTGAACATCATCCATTTGAACCGAACCCATCATATTTCAGCCTCGATAGTCCTGAAATTATTTTAGTTAAATTCGCCTTTCTGTGGCCTTGCCAGAAGGCGGGTTAACATTTGCCCCCCAAAACATGCCTTGCTTTTGGAAGGTGTGTTATGAATAGCCTCAAGTCCGATATCCAAAGTCCATATCCTGTTTATAACCATATTATTAAATCCATGACCTTTCTGGGTTTAACCTTGAATCTGTAGACTTCGCTGGGTCGCGTTATCCTGTTCCAGCCTCGACTTTCTCATCAAGGGCTTGTATGTTATCCGGCCTCGACTCTCCAGCCAAGGGCTCGCGTATTCACCAGTCACGACACTCCGGCCAAGGGCTTTGATTTTTTTTCGGCCTTGGTACTCCGACCAAGGACTTTTATCTTCACCGGCCTCAACACTCAGGACAAGGACTTTGGCATTCACCGGACTCGGCACTCCGACCAAGGACTTTGATATTCACCGGCCTCGGCACTCCGGCCAAGGACTTTAATATTCACCGGCCTCGGCACTACGGCCAAGGACTTTTATATTCGCCGGCCTCGGCACTCCGGCCAAGGACTTTTATATTCTCCTGCCTCGGCAATCCGGCTAAGGACTTTGATATTCACCGGCCTCGGCACTCCGGCCAAGGACTTTTATATTCATCGGCCTCGGCACTCCGGCCAAGGACTTTTATATTCTCTGGCCTCGGCACTCCGTCCAAGGACTTTGATATTCACCGGTCTCGGTACTCCGGCCAAGGACTTTTATATATTGTCCGAGTCCATTCCATCGCTCTCCAGCGAAGGGACACGTAACTTGCGGTCACTGCCACGTCTCTCCGGTCGGGACAGTAACCACTAAACCTGAACTATATGTTACATTGTTTCACATCCAATCAGAAAACCAGAAATCCATATCAAAAATCGAACATCCAATCCAACATGTCTAACTAAAAAACCAACCAAACCGGGAGTCCAATTCAAACTCCAAAACCCTAATAAGAAAAATAAATGTCCAAAGCACCAAAGTTTGCAGAAAAATAGAAAGAAAACAGGATTTCATAGACCCAAGCAGCACGGTTTTCCATCATCTCAGAGCACGCCTAAGGATCGTCCTCGATCCCGTACGTGTGTAAGTGACCTAGCCGTATTAATTTAGGTACTATTACTTATTCAGAACCATCAAACCATTCAGTTTATAACAAGCCGACGCTGACTGGAACCAGTGCCACCATCGCTAGAAGTAGGTGGCGGCCGCTCTCGTTCCACAACTACAGCTCGATTCCTTATGTATTGTTGTGGATAGCCATTCCTTACATGCTCCTCGATGATATCCCTCAAATGCCTGCAGTCGTTTGTGTTATGCCCATCCAGCTCATGGAATAGGCAATGCTTTCCCGATACCCGCTCGTATTCAGAAGGCTCTCTCCTTGCCGGCCGCCGATACTGGAGGCACCCTCGAGTGTCCAAGTAAATCCTTTCTAGAGTCTCGGTTAAATCTGTGTAAGAAGAAAACTTTGACTCCCTTCGAGGTTTCTTCGAAGTGCCACCATTGCCCTTTGTTTTCCATTTCCTTCATTGTCTTTACTTGGATCCTCAAAGGGTGAACATCCACCCCTCACTGCATAAGCTTCAGCCTCTCTCCTTACTCTCTCAGCCTGCGCATCTTCCTGTCTTAGAAACCTTTTCGCCTCATGGTAAAACTCCCCGAGATCCCTCGGTGGGTCCCTTTCCAACGATATCTTGAAGTCCGAATTATCCATGATTCCCAAGACTGCTGCCATCAAAACCATTGACGGATCGGGTCGATCCACTGAGGCTACCACTGCATTGAATCTAGTTAAGAAGTCCCTAAGCAATTCCCCTTTCCATTGTTTCATAGATGTCAGATTCATCACGTTCTTGTGTCTGACTATGTGTACCTGAAATTGTCTCATAAACCTTTCGATCAGCTCTGTCCATGTGTCGATAAAACCACTCTCCAGCTGTCTGGACCACATAGCTACGATATCCGACAAGAACAATGGGAAATATCAATCCATGACCTTGTCTGATGCACCTAGCACCTCCATATGCCTCATGTACCTTGTCAGGTGAATGGTGGGATCCGTTCTTCCATCATACATATCCAACGTTGGTAGCTTAAAGTTTGGTGGATTCCTAGCTTGCCTGATAGTAGGAGTAAAGGGACTCCTATTCACATCCTCCAAGTCTTTATTTACCAACCCACCTCTCACAGCCCGTCTGACCATCTCCGCTAATCTGTCATTGTCCTCGAGCCGTAATCCTTGTCCGTTGCCTGCGGTCTGCCCTCCGAGTTCACAAGGGATCTCTGGCACATACTCCTCATCTCGTACTCCTGCATTCCTGTTAGTGTCGGGTTGCACAGCATCATCTGGTATCCCTCCATAGATTGGTCCAGCGTTTCCTGGTGGTATGCCCCCGAGTCTAGATACATCCAAGTTGATAGCCGTCCGCTGATTGGGGGATGCCCCTTGTTGAGCCATTCCCTCCGCTTTCTGGTTGAGTGCTTCTGACCCAGCTCCATGGATTTGAGCTCATGCGTTTCCTTCTTGTGTGAATTGCCTAAGAAGCGCTTGCATCATCTCCTCTTGTCTTTTCAACATTGCTTCCATCTCGTCTCTGGTGACGTAGATGGATGCTTAACCTGCTCCAGCCCCAGAGAAAGCCTCTTGACTTCCCTACTGATTGCTTCTTTCCATCACTTGCTTTCTTGTCGACGGCCTAGCCATTGCTTTCTACAATCCAAATTCCTAGTTCCAAAATCCCCGAGTGCTTGCTTTCTCAGTGAAAGCACCAAAATGTTAGCATAAAAATTGGTCACTAACACCTAATTGCATATGAAAGCACCAACTAACAGTCACAGATAACATATAGAGTGTATGCAGAGAGTAATAATGTTAGGAACGGACAAAATTAAAGTAAAAGAAATAAAGAACAACAAATTTTAAAGTGGTTCGGCTAACCCCGGCCTGCATCCACTTCAATTATTTCCTTTTTATTGTTGTAACAATCGAATACAGTTACAAAGTGGTAAACCAGCCTTAGCCTTAGAAAGTAGAAAGTTAGAGAGCGGAAAGAAGAAGAAGAAGATCTCCCATCTGGAGACCCACATGCTGTATTTATAGGTAAACCAGATTGTTGGGCCTCCTGAGTAGGTTGGGCCCACCAAGGCCATAGTCAAACCCTACTTCTTTATGCCGACCGAGAGGAGGTGTGCCGACTGAGGGGAGGTAAGCCAGCGAGGGGAGGTATGCCGAATGAGGAAAGGTATGCCGACCGAGGGGAGGTGTGCCGAACAAGGGGAGGTATGCGATCGACGTCCAATGCCGAGCGACTTCCAATGCCGAGCAAGGTACGATGCCGAACGACATCCAATGCCGAACGACTTTCAATACCGACCGAGGTACGATGCCAAACGACATCCAATGCCGAACGACTTCCAATGCCGAGCGAGGTACGATGTCAATCGACGTCCATTGTCGAGCGACTTCCAATGCTAAGCGAGGTACGATGCCGAACGGCCGAGCCACAAGGTCGAACTCCAAACACTGCGAACACTTCATTCCGACCGAACGACCTACCATCTATCCAACTGAACATTATCCATTTGAACCGAACCCATCATATTTCAGCCTCGATGGTCGTGAAATTGTTTTAGTTAAATCCGCCTGTCCATGGCCTTGCCAAAAGGCGGGTTAACAGCCACCCTATAAAGTTGCTTGTCTGTCTCAAATCATAGTTTCCCTCGAGTCACTATGAACCTATTAGTTAACACAGACCGATTAATAACTTACCATGCTGATTCGGGCCAAAACATAACAATATGTTCCAAAATCTCCAAATATGGTTAAGAGTGAATCCAATTAAACAATACAATGAGTATACAGAACTACGTGTTCCATTCTGTGCTTACATATCTTTTGGTTTCATTACTGACAAAGCCCTATGTAGTGGCACTGTGGACCTTTACTAATTATGGGCTAACGGCTGAAGCATTGGGCACCATACACTATTCCCACCAAAACCTTATCTTGTTTTAAATCCATGAGTAATATATTTTTTAACAGCCCAATGCATCCTAGCACAACTGATCTATCTGATCTCTTGGATTTAATTCTACCCAATTAGTAGTTTAGTCTGACCATACTCACTGCCAAAACAACATAGCCGGTAATTTTGTTCAAAAATCCCAAGGTGGAATGTTGGGTAATGCCAATATGAGTATGGAAAAGGATAAAATATGTAAATTTAACTGATAATATGATAATAAGAATTTATAACATCATCCATCAAATATTTTCATTCAGTAGTCATACCCATAACAAAATTGCTTAAGTAATATCCTCCTTTGAAAAAATTCGTATAAAATTGGGCTAAAACATTGTCTCACTTCCTTGAAAACATTTATCTTTAAAACTGATAAACCACATGAAATTATTCCTAAAACAAGGAAAACATAGCCCAAATACTTTGCCAAAATCTTTTGCTAAAGCGCTATCAACTTTACATAGCTTTTAAACACTTGTTATCAAAGCAGGGATGTCGAGCATCTAAAAACATTGGCTATCGAGCCTTTAAACCATAGCAATTTGGTTTGTAAAACATATGGCTATCAAGCCACTAAAAATATACATCATCTCTATATGGCTTTCAAAACAAATAATAACAAAACAAAATTTTCGAGTCTTTTGAAAACAAGGGCTATCAAACCTTTAAAACATAGCTATTAGCCGTGTAACACATGTGACATTCATGTCGCTAAAATACAGTTGTCGAATAAATATAAGGATGCTATTGAGACACTAAAGATAGGGGTGTCAAGTTCATAAAATCATGAGGTGTCGAGCCTCCAAAACACATAGGGTGCCGAACTTTAGAAGAAGTTGTTGAGTACTTAAGCCATGGGGTTGTCAAGCCTAAACAAAATGTTGGATATCGAAGCCCTACAAAACATTTGTGTATCGAACCCTTACAAAACATTGAGTATCAAAATTTTACAAAACATTGGATCTCGAACCTTTATAAACATATAGTATCAGCCCTTTACAAAACTTTGGGTACCGAACCTTTACAATTTGTTGGGTGTGAGTCCTTAAGAAGCGGATACATCACATAGTTATCAAGTTTATCGCGTGCATAAACCCTTATGGATATTGAACTTCTATGAATACAACGGTATCAAGACTCTGAGTTATAATGTCGATGGTGTTTCAGTAATTAATTTAAAAAATTATTTGTTTCCTTTTAAAGTTAAAACTTTTCACTAACTCTTGCTCCATGTTAAATTTTCATTGGATAACAAAATAATTTTCATTTTCTTTGCAGAAATTCTAGTATATCATATTCTACCTTCCCAATTAACTTGCAAATCCTTAAAATTGATTTTTAAAAGCTCATGTTAATGATCAACTTTTCTAAAATAATAAATTCATAGAAAATCAAAATAATTAGGAAAAAATCCATAAAAATCAGAATTTTCTTCTTCTTCCTTATACAAAAATTTCAAGACAAAACATTAGTTTAATTATTTTTAATAATTAAAAACCTGAATTTATACATATTTTCCTTTTAGGAAATTCATAAATAATCATACGAACTTGGAAATTTATGAAATTGAAAAGCCATCTTTAAAATAATGTTTTATACAACATATTCAAATTTAAAATCAATAAGAGATCAAAAACCTACATTTTGCCTTCAAAACCCATTAAAATAATTCCATAAAATCCCAACAAACCATCATTCAATCTAGTGATGATTATTATCAACCCAAGCATGCAATATTATCACAACCATCGCGAAAATCAATCATAAATTTGAAAATAAGACTTTAAACAAATGAGACGGTTATCTATTATTCACCTTAGATTGGATAAGAGAGATTGACATTTGGTATAGATTAATTTCCTCTAGGCTTTCCCCTTTGAATTCCTTCAGTTTATTCCTCTTTTCCTCTTGGTAATGGCCCACCCCTTCTTCTTTTTTTTGATTTTAGAAATAAAATGAGAAATGAATTAGAGAGGAAGGGTTTGGGAATGAAATAAGGAAGTGTCCCTGCTCATTAATTCCTTTCTATTCTATATTTAAAACAATCTTATTAATCGATTAATTAAGGCCCAACCCAAGTTAGATAACAAATCTCATTGTCCTTATAATCTCACATTATTCTATTTAATATATCTAGTTAAATTCGCTGAATAATGTTAATCAAAAATAGGGTGTTACTGGCTCCTCCCTTAAAGAACTTCATCCTCGAATTATGATAAGGAAAACGATAAGCATAACAATGAGGCAAATATGTGTGACAAACACATAATAGCAATACTGGCATATCGTACTTAGAAAAAAGTTTATATGACATATATAGAACATAACATTAAAATAACTTAAGAAAATTCTCTCTAATACTGTCCTCTTTCTCTCCAGTACAGTCTTTCTCATTGTCACTCCACTAGACTTTCACTAAGTTGACCATCTTGTTTCTTAATTTCTTCTCGTTACTTACCACAACATGAACTGGTTGTTTAACAAAAGTCATATCCGGTTCCAATAATATATCTTCCAATATAGTCAGTGCAATAGTAGTCTCTGGATCATAAACACACTTTCTAATATGAGAAACTTGAAAAGTATTATGGTTTCCTGCCAAACTATCAGTAACTCTATCTGATAAGCGAATTTCCCAATCCTTTTTATGATAGGTAATGAACCAACATATCGCAGTGCCAATTTCACTAACTTTCCAAACAGTACCACACCCTTTATTAGTGTTACTTTAACAAAAACATGGTCTCCAACTAAGAACTCTAAATCCTTGCACCTCTTATCTGCTTAACTTTTCTGCCTAGACTGAGCTTCCTTCATCCTTGCTCGGATCAATTCAGTCTTTTCTATAGCTTCTCTTACCATATTTGGGCCAAGAATCAATCTGCCTTGGTTTCTAACCAACATGCTAATGATTTGCATGGCCATCCATAAAGAGCTTCGAAAGGCACAATTCCTATATTAGTCTGAAACTATTATTATAGGAAAACTCGACTAAGTGCAAATGGTCTTCTCATAACCCTCTGACGTCTAGTACACAAGCCCTTAGCAAATCTTCAAGAATTTTGTTAACTTCTTTTGTTTGTCCATCTATTTATGGATGGTAAGAAGTACACGTCTTCGGGTTGCTGCTTAACACTTCTTGCAAACTCTTCCAGAATTCACTAGTAGACAAAGTATCTTTATCACTGACTATACCATTGGGAATCCCATGCAGTCTTACATATTCTTCATAAACTACTTTGCTAGAGTGGGTGCCATAGTTGTTGACTTAAGGGGAATAAAGTGTGCACTGTTGGTCAATCTATCTACCACGACCTAAATGCTTTCAGTTCCCCTATTCGACCTCGGCAACTATTAATAAAATCCATCGACATAGAATACCATTTCCAAAGTGGCACTTCTAAAGGTTGAAGCAATCCACTTGGTTTTTGATGCTCGACTTTTATTTGTTGGCAATTCAAATATTGTTCCACCCATAAGCCTACATCTTTTTCATTCCTTCCCGGATAAACTCCTCTTCATATCTTGATACATTTTAGTTTCTTCAGGATGAATGGTAAACTTTGATCGATAACACTCCCTAAGAAATTCTTTCCTTAGGTTACAAACATCTAGAACACACAACCTTCCCTTCTTCCTCAACCACCAGCTCTGGTCAAGACTAAAATCTTTTAAACCATCAATCTTAGTTCAATATTCAAATCTTCTAATCCATTCAGCTAGTAATAGATCATCTCTCTATTTATAAGCAATTCTTTATCTTTCAAATAGGGTAACCTTGCAATATTCCAACTAAAACTAGCTGTCAATCTTAACTACACACCCCAATTGGTCATTGCTTCTAAATCTTTCCATTTTGCTAACATAGCTAATACCATACTCCGATGTTTCCAGCTAAGTGTATCAACAACTTGATTTCCTTTCCCTACCGTATAATCAACATTAAAATCATAAGCCGCCAAAAACTCTAGCCACCTTTGTTGTCTCATATTCAACTCCTTTTGGGAGAATAAATACTTCAAAGACTTATGATCCATAAATAACTCAAATTGTTCTCCCAACAGATAGTCTCTCCACACTTTCAAAGCAATAATCACTTCTGTCGGCTCTAAGTCATGAGTCAGATATTTAACTTCATGTGGTCAGAGCTATTGAGTGGTAAAGGCATTCACTTTACCGTTTTGCATTTAATACAACTTCTAACCTTGTCCTACATGCATCGGTATAAAAAACTAAATCTTGATTTTCATTTGGAATAACTAACATCGGTGCATTGGTAAATAAATGTTTTAACTTTAAGAATGCTTCTCCACATTTATCGGTCCTTCCTTGTTAGTTTATTCATAGGTGCCGCTATATGAAAGAAAACCAACTATACGAAAGAAAACCTTGATGAATCTCCGGTTATAGCCAGCTAACCCTAGAGAACTTCTTATCTCAGTCACAGTCTTGGTCTTTTCCAATTATTACCATATTTCTTAGTTGATCTATTGATAACCCATTTTTTAAAACTACATGACCAAGGATCTTCTCTTCTCTCTTCCAAAAATGACATTGCGAAAATTTTAGTGTTAGCTGATGTTGCCTCAACATTTCTAGCACTATTCTAAGACAAATCTTATGATCTCGTTCATTCTTAGAATATATCAGAATATCATTTATAAACACTAACAAGAATCTGCCCAAATGCTCTCAGAAGATTCGGTTCATCAAATCCACAAAGTAAGCAAGCGCATTGGTTAGTCCAAAGGGCATGACTAACCATTCATACAAACCATATCTTGTTCGAAACACCATTAATGGAAAAGCTGTCCTTTGCCACTCTCAATGATCGAACCCTATTGCTAAATCCAATTGGGAAAAAACCTTGGCTCTACTCAACAGATCAAACAAATCATTTATTCTCGAAAAAGGATACAGATTCTTTATTGTCTTCTCATTTAACTTACGATAATCAATACACATCCTTAACGACCCATATGGTTTCTTCACGAACACTGTGGCCGCTTCCCAAGGCGACCTGCTTAGCCTAATAAAATTCTTTCATTCTACGTCCACCAGCTACACTTTTAACTCTTTCATCTCAGTAGGTGTCATTCTGCTAGGCGGTCTACTTAGGGGTTCAGCTCCAGGTATAAGATCTATTCGAAGCTCAATAGCTCATTTTGGTGTTAGTCCTATAATTAGCTCAAAAACATCCGCATACTCTCTTCTAATGAAAACTTGATTCACCTTATCTTCCATTTCCATTGCACCCAATAAAGCATATACATCCAAACTCGAATTTTTTACCAAGTATTTAATTCGATCATGGCTATTAGGGGGTCTTAATTATATCTTTCTATCCTGGAAAAATATCTTAGCATTATTTCTATTTAACCAATCCATTCCCAGAACAATCCTAAAACCCATAAAATCAAACACATGCAAATTGAAGGTAATGCATCACTTAACAACTAATTTTCTAAATGGTCCCGTCTCATCTAAGAGTTGCATAACTCCCTTTTGGATTTGCAACCCTTAATTAGTAATAAGGTATGATTGTTCTTAGTTTTAACTTACCTACCAAACATTGCAAGATAAAAGAATGTAATGCGCCGACATCAATTCATTGCAACATATTGGCAGTTTTGTAACACCCACATGCGGAAGAATCGCAACGGTTCCGAGCCGTTGCTAAAGAGCAAAGGTTTGCAGCCGTTGTAAAACATTTAAGTACGATCACGGACCGTTTTAATTTTGCAATGGCTCAAAACCGTTTGTAGTCTTCTTAATTTTTTTCATTTATTTGTTGACCACTTGCGTACGTAAACCCCCATCTCACAGTTCCCAAAACATTATGCCCCTTAATTGTTAGTCCGTGAGATGATGGTTTTGATGACAACAACCTTAGAATAGATTTTAAAATGTAAATACTAACATTATAGTTTAGAAATATATGTATATGCAGGATTTAACCATGCAGGTACCAAGAATGAAGACTATACAGTATATAGATTCAAGATATCAAGATTGAAGACTCATGGGTATCAAGATTATCAAGATTTCTTATCTTTTAATTAGAAATTTTGTTAAAACTACTAGAAAAGCACTGGCATCTTAAAACCCAATTTATTCATGGAATGGAATCCACTTCGAGCCTGTTAAAGGGATAAAACCCTAAGTAGGATGGAACCTACACAAAATCTAGCGGAACATTGTTTTGTATCCGCTAATTTTTATTCAAAATGATTTTTACAAAATTATATCTTATTTTCAAAATGTTTTCAAAATCTTCCTTTTAAAAGCATAAAAAACATCTATCCTGATTTCAAAATACTTTTAGCCTCAAAATAATCTTTAATTTCAAAATCAAGTTATCCGTGGTTTTAACTATCTTTAATAATAATATATTTAATTTTTAAATATTTATACTTAGATTTAAATATAAAATTATAGTAAAATTTTGTATATATTATTCTATATAATTACTTATGTATTTTAACTATAGTCAAGTATATTTATAAAGTTTAAAATTGTTTTAATATAGGACAGAAGTTATTTTCAAAGAAAATCAAATCACCAAAATATCCTTTGGGATGTTGACATGCCCATGTACCCTATGTCGACATAGTGTTAGTTGAATTCAAAATTTAAATTTCAAAAGAATTGTCTATTTGTCATATCTCTTCACGAATGGACATGGCCGTTGTTCTTCTATAAAAATGGGATGTTTTCAACGAATTTAAAAACAGATTTTCTAGTTTTTCACTCCTCTTCTTCTTCCACATTTCTATATACATATTCTTACCATTACTCTGCCGAAATCAAGATTGAATCTAACTAGTTTATCTCTATTTTGATTCTCTATCACTATCTCAACAAGATCCTCAGTGCTATTTAGAGTTATAGGCTTTTTGTAATCAACCTAGCGAGAAAAGGTGTGATTGTGGCCTTGGAAATCAATCAAGCAAGACAAAGTGTGATTGTAGCCTTGGAAATCAATTGGGTGAACTTGTTTCCAGGGAAATCAAATATCTCTACCCAGAGGATTGTGAATCTGGAGGGTGTACCTCGTTGCCTTGAAATCGAGGGTGTAATTGTAAAGACTGTTTTTGAAAGAAAATCCGTACTTGTGTAAGGGACTGGATGTAGGGTAACTCCGAACCAGTATAAAATCCGGTGTGTTCTTTCCTTTACTGCTTTTATTTTATTTCTGCATCTATGTTTGATTCTGTGATCATATCTTTGTCTGAATATTGCATACATTTGTGTTCAAATTAACAAAAACTCAAAAAGATTTAGTAATTTCTTTAAACATTATCCACCCCCCTCTAGTGTTAATCCTAGCCTTAAGATCTGTATTCCGCATTTCTCACATTTGGTATCAGAGCAAGGTTTTCAAAGTTTCATAATCTGATTTTTGAAAAAGTTTTCAAAATGGCTACCAACACTGGTATTGTGACTAACACTATTATCCATTTCACTAGTTCATTTATAGAAGGTCAGTCTACTATCAGACCACCACTTTTTAATGGCAGTAACTATGCATATTGGGCATGTAGGATGAAAATATATTTATAGTCTGTAGGATTAGATACTTGGAATATCAGACAAACTAAATATTCTAAACCCACAACTGATTTTGCACAGTGGACCGCTGAGCAAAAGACCGTTGCACAAAATAATTCTAAAGCAATGTATATTCAGTTTTGTTCACTTGATAGAAATGAATTTAAAAGAGTCAGTTTGTAAGTCTGCATATGAAATCTGGAAAACTTTGCAAGTGGCTCACGAAGGAACAAGCATAGTTAAACAGGCCAAAATTTCCATGCTCACAAATTAGTTTCAATTATTTAAAATGAATTCTAATGAGTCTATTTCCGATATGTATAGTAGATTTCAGGATATTGTGCATTCTCTAATATCCTTGGGAAAGGAATTTTCGAAAGAAGATCAAGTCAGAAAAATTCTAAATTCTCTTACTCCAGAATGAGATCAAAAGACGCTAGCGATCGAAGAGGCAAATGGCATCAGTACTCTAAAGATAGAAGAATTAATTGGAAATCTAATGTCGTTTAAAGTTCAAATGATCGGGAGAAGAGAAAGCAAAGCATCTGAAAAGAAATTATTGGTATTTAATGCATTAACTGATGGATCAGACTCAAACAGCGATAATGATGAAGAGATAGCCTTTATGACCAAGAATTTTCGAAAATTTCTGAAATACAAAGAGATGAATAATCTCAAAAGAAACAACTATAAGAACTCTGGAAATCAGAATATAGTGTCAAACAATGTCAAATGTTTCAATTGTGATGAACCAGGGGATATCAAAAGAGACAGTCCATATCCAGATAGGCACAATCCTCCTATAAACAATGACACAGTAAAGAAACGGAAGCATGCATTTACTACTACTCTAGATGACTCAGACTCATCCTCAAGCACTGATGATCAGAAGACAGATAATTCAAATTTGTGTTTCACGGCAGTTCATGATTCAGATGAAATCAAAGAAACGGACTCAGAAAATGGTACACATTTACAATATAATTGGTTGAAATTGCATGCTTAGAATTAGATGTTTGATTGTTTGATTGATTGATTTTGAATTGGTGTGTTATTTGAATTTTAAAATTTTTACTATTATTTTAATTATTATTTTAATTATTTTTTTTATTATTAATTTTATTAGTATAATAATATATTATTGAAAATACTATAATTCGAATAATATTCCAGATATATAAACATTAAAAATAATATATATATATATATATATATATATTAGAGTACTTAGGAAAAATAAATCATAGAAATTCATAGGCACATGTCGACATGGTCCCTACCATGATTCGACACGGGTACTAGAATTTGAAATTCAAAATTTGAATTCAAATGGTTGAACTTCCCTCCATCTTTTCACTTCATTCAATTCTCTGAAAAGGCATCTTTTGACCAGAGAACATGTCCTTTGAGAATCTATTTATTCACTATCTTTTATCATATCTTTTCACTCTCATTTTTGAATTCAAACTCTCTCTTCAAAACCTCAAGCTCTCTACTCTCTACTTTAATGGCTTCTTCAAGCAACCCCTCTACCATGAGAATTTCCAGAAAGATAAAAGAGCAGCTCTTCAATGATCCAGAGGCAATTAAAGTATATATCAATTACGCTAACTATGAAAAAGTCCATCTCTGAATGTTTACTATCTTTCAAGATTTTTCTTCTTATGAAATTGATTCTTTTTTTGCAAACAATCAAATTCTTAGTCTTGTTGATGCTTCTCAAAATGATTTTGTTTGCTATCCAAACCTTATCAAAATTTTCTATGCAAATTTAAACCGTGGATTTTATAATGGAAATGAGGATGAAATTTGGAGTAGTGTCAAAGGCACTAGAATTGTTTTGAATTATGATCTTTTGGGTATCATTCTCAATTGCAAGAGTATGGGAATGGATTCTTCTAGTTTTAAAATCGAATAAAATGATCGTGAGACATTTCATCACATTTTCGAAGGGAATGATAATTTTGAATTCAAAAATCGAAATTTTCGACCAAAAGCAAGAACTGTCAATCTTCTTTTGCAACATACTTTGACCCCAAGATCAGAAAATTTTAATACTCCTACTTAAAAAGTTTGCAAAGCACATTTTGCTATTTGTGGAAATTATGACATTAATTAGGTGTAAGTTATTTTGGATGAACTTCGTCCCAAAAATCTTGAAATGGATGAGAATACTTTGTATCATGGAATTTATGTCACTTGGATTTTTAACTATTTTGGAGTAGATTTCAAAGGAGAAGAATTCGTTTCTAGAAAATTTTTCAATCATTCCAACATTTCGCTTATGAAAATTCCATTAGTTTTTCAACCTTATGAGACTCTTGCCGAAAAGGAAGAGCATTTGGCTCATGAGCAGATGGAAGAAGAGAAAGAGGAGGAAGAAGAAGAAGAAGAAGGGGATGAAATGGAAATTGAAGAAGAAGAAGAAGGTGAAACTTCTTTGAAAAGCATTGACTATCCTCCTAATCAATCCAACAAAACCCTTCTCAAAAACCAAAAGACCATTGTTGAGAATCAACGGATTCTTAAACGATCCGTTATTAAGAAGTTGGATAAAATTTCAACCAAGATGAACAAATTTATTTCCAAAGTCAGCAAGAAGCTTGGATTATCTTCATCGTCATCATCCTCTAATTAGTTCTACCTTTTCGTATCTCATTGTATTTGTTTTAGTTTATTTTGATTTGAATGATCGTGTAGTTCTTTATGATTAATCATTGTATCGTCTTAGTATGAAATAAATAGGAATTTCTTTTCTATTATCTAACTTATCTTATCTCCAGAATAAATGTTAGTATATTATATAAATATATATACACACACGATTATTCATAAAATTAAAATAAGTCACAAAAATTCACTGCCCCATGTCGACATATCCCCTATGACCATGTCGACATGTACTGGTCAGAAATGATACTTCATTTTGAATTTGAAATTTGAATAACTACCATATGTCTATTCATTTCAAACGAATTTCTACACCTATAAATACCTATTTCTTCCAGAATTCATCACTGGATATTATTTCTTATCTACTCTATCTCTCATTCTTCTCACAAATCCAAATATGGCTAATCCAATTCATAATTTATCCGAAAATCTTGAAGAAACTCTTAATTCGTTCAAGAATATTATAACAACCCGCATATTTATCGATTATATATTTAAATATTTTATTTAAATATTTCACCGTTCATCGGATTAAGGTCCGAAAACCTACTTTTTGCAAACTGTCGAATTGGGACTCGAGACCACTTCCATCGAGTTCAAAAGGACGTTTGCGACCTTTTTGAGTATAAGCTTCGATATGTTTGGAGAAAGTTTATTTTTGCCACTTTTTCCCGCTTAGGGCTTTGGTTGGGCTGAGCCAATTAACCACTTAACTCAGTTCCAACACTCTCATCTTCATTCACTTCTCTTCTATTTTCCTAATACTCAAGCTTTTATGTTAATGGAGGGTGGAAGAGGAAATTAAAACTCCAAGCCCTAACTTCCCTTGCAAATCAAATTCCTAGCTCCAAACTCAAGAAGAACCCTTTGGTAAGCTTCTCTTCTTCTTCTCCAACTTATTCTCTTACCAATTTCAGAAATTCCTAAACCTAATTTTGGGAATGTTCTTGTTTTTGAGCTTAGATTCAAGCTTCTAGAGTTGGTTTTGAAGAGTGGTTGATTCCCCTTTGCTTTCAAGCTTCATCTTCATAAATTTAGTTCAAAGGTGAGATTTTTATCTCACATCTTAGTCTATAATTATCTTCAATTGTTAGGTATGAATTCCTAACACTTATTCTTGTGCAATTGATTTTGGTTTGGATTGATTTGGTGTATATTCCAATTTTTGGTGTTTTGGTCTAATTTATGAAAATCCTTTTATGGATATTTGGACATTGATATTTGAAGCGTATCGAAGAGCCGTTTAGGCTAGGTTGTCGTTCGACGTAATTCCTTAGTCATCGCCATTTGCTCGATTGGTCGTTTCCGATATTCGTTTGGCCATTTATGGCCTAGGTTCAGGGAATGCCCTGAACCCCAGATTCAGACGTCTGAAACGTGATATTCAGACGTCTGAATATTGTCTGTGAAGTTTTCTATTCCCAGATTCAGACGTCTGAATATATGGTTTCAGACGTCTGAATTGGCTTATTTTCAAACAGAAAGAAAATAGGCTAAAATATGCCTATTTCAGACGTCTGAAATATTTGGTTCAGACGTCTGAATCGTGTTCTGGAAATTTTTATATTTCCAAGTTCAGACGTCTGAACCACTTGTTTCAGACGTCTGAAACTGTTGTGATTTTGCCTTATTGCCTATTCGCTTGAGAATTCCAATTTAAAATCGATTCGTGATGATCCTATTTGTTGTTATCAATTATTATGACTTTGATGACTCCTTTTTAGGGATTTTTGAATATCCATTTTGATGGATTCTTTATCGGTTTCTTTGGATTTTATTCACGTCTTCGAATGTGAATTTTAGTGATTGATTGTCCTTACAATCTTCTTTGTGATTTGTCACTTTAAAAATATAAAGGTTTTCTATACTAGTAGTAAATATCAAAACTCTTTCCTCAAACGATTTCAATACTATTTTAATACCAAATTTGTTTATAAAACTGTTTTCCAATCTATTAGTATATACAAACCTTTACCTCACTCGTATGAGAAATCTAATTAAACGACTTAGTAAAACGAGTGGTATGAAACGCTTGCATTTACTTTGTTGGTTAATTCTTGGACTTGTTCGATTGAAACTCTTGTGACAATTTTCTAGTGGAGATCTACAATTTGTTCGTAAATATTTAAGTTAAGCAAGTGGTTATGGGACATGAAGCTAAACTCATATATTTACTAGCTTAGTGTAATTGACACTTCTCGTTGATCATGACGATCATCTTTGAGATTTAGACTAGCAATGTGCGATGTCTCTTTGTCTGCGAGGGTGACTAAACCCCGTTTTGTGGAGTTTCGACTCAATTTGGTGGGGTAGCAACCCACGGTCTTCGAACCATTCGTGTGTCCCATTCGTGTGTCAAATTAATGGCTAGCTACCATGAGATAGTTTCTCGTTCGTGTGTTACAGCTATTGGTGAGTTTTCATGCTCCCGTTCGTGTGATAGGCCTCCCCCTTTTTATTTTATGATTTCTGGATTTCGTGTGTTGAATTCTAGAATTTATGCTTCACCAATTTTAGTGATTTTCATTGATATGATTTATCAATTTTTGTGCATTGGTGAATTCGTGTGTCATTAACTTGTTGTGAATACAAGTTTTGGGTATGATACCCTTTTTGGATCTTTGAGAAGATTCTTTGATATTGATTAATCGTTTGTTGATTATCATTTTCATACTTATAGTAGTATGCCATTATGGATATTATACGTCTATGCCATATCTTTCGTTCTATATCATGTTATCTGATATTTATAGCTAGACTGATCCGTTTATTATTTTCTTATAAATAATACTCGGGTCAGACCGAGATGTTGCAGGTGCTTCGACTTGACTTCTCTCCAGGGATCCATTACTCTGACCTTTTGCTTACTACTTAGATTAGTAGTTTATTTTGTAGTATACATTTGAGTTATAGACTCCATAATGTATACTTATTCTTTTGTGTAGTTCATGTAACTATTCTTTTGTGATATTGTTGATCTTTTTAGACCACTACTCTGATATACACTTTCATGTGTTAGTGTTATATTCATATCTATTTCCGCCTTTGTGATATGAATTGTCTGTGACTGATTTATGTTATGTTTGTTTCTATATTTGTTTCCGAAGATATTATAACCACTGTGTAGTAGCTTTGAGTTTGTGTCGGCATGTCGGATTTCCACTTGAAAAGATTTGCATGTTATACTATCTGACATATCGATGCTCGCACAAAGCAATTACACGGATGGTCGCTCCTCAACAGCCTTATTCTCCGTGCTAGTTGACAGCATTCACCGTAATGTTCTTGGCCAGCGTGGGTATAGAGGTGGGGCGTCACAGCTTGGTATCAGAGCCAAACTTCGGAACAATATAGAATAATTTAGCAAGGATCATGTCCTAAGTCTTTCTTAGGAGTTGTGCTTTAGGATTTTATTCGGGTCTTCGTACCGTTCTATCCTACTTTCTTTTATGATTCCTTGTTTTATCTATCAGGATTGCTTGATATTTATTTTGAGAGTAACTTTTTCCCTCTTCTTTCTTCCTTTCTTAAAGAAGAGAAATGGTTAGACCAGGCCGCCCCAGCGCCGGTCAACCTAGTGCTACTCCCCTGGATGGAGTTTTTATGTCTGCTCAACAACTTTTGGATCTTGTAAAGAATCAAGAGTTTATCTATGCTTTGAGTAAGAACCCCGAAATGGTTCTACCTTTGAAACTTGAAGTTTCTTTCAATCATCTTGTGGATGTTACTCTTCTTCATGGAGAGGTTGGTAAAGGAAGTGTTTGTGATATTGGGACTTCCAAGAAGAGGCATATTATGTTCAAGAGCCTTAATCCAAATAAGAGAGTGAAGCAAACTACTTTTGTAGCAAATACTCCAATCCCTAATCGTGGAGGATGCTACAATTGTAATTCTATGCAACACTATGCGAATATGTGTCCAAAACCCCATTCTTGTCGCTATTTCAAGAAACCGGTTCATCTTTTATCTGCGTGTCCCAAACTTTTGAACAAGGACATGAGAAAGCTAAATATTGTGCAAGCCCCTAGCAACTCTTCTCTTGGCCAAGGTATTTTTCACTCAATCCTTGATGGCATTGCTTTATTTCGTGATCTTCTTATTTGAGTTCTTTTTGATATGGGTTCCATCTCACTATTTTATATCAAAACAACTTGTCGATTCTTTTTCTTTGAAAATATTTTGTGCTTGATGACTTCTTTGAGGATTGCGAATCCGGATGGTAGATCCGCAACACTCAATTTGCTTTCTTTTAATGTCGAAACTATTTTATGTGATTTTTCTTTCCGGGCCAATATTTACTTAGGCTCCGGAATTGATTTGTGCGATAGGATTGGCTTAATCATTAATGAAGCCCATATCTTATTTTTCGAATGGACTATTCATCTTTGACATTTTCAATCTGTTAAGCATATTTCTATTTTTCCTTTATGATTTTGATTCCAACTTGATGGCCTCATTTTATTCCTTAAGCCCACTTATAAGGAAAGTGTTCTTTCTCTCATTCATATAGTTAGAGAAATTTTCCGAAATCTTTGAGCTTGTCTTAGGATTATCACCTAAGTAATCTTTTGTGCGGTGCTAAGGTCTTCTCAATTTGACCTTACCATCGATTTTCATTTGCTACGAGTTGCGGAAGTTAGCATTCCACTTACGCACTCCGCACTCGTTATGATTCCTATGAATGAATTATTATGTCATTCAGTTTGTCCAGCTTATTTCATCCATTTTATAAATCAAATATTCTATGAATATTTCGATGAGACCATTCTTTTATTTATTGATATTTGGATGAAAATAGCAATTTAAAATTTTGCAAAATCTTTTTCATAAGATTTATTTAGAAGTGTAACTGGATTTTTGTTCTTGAAACGGAACAAAGAAAATTCTTAAAACTTTTTAAGAGATTTATTTATCCTATAAAAGATGATTTTGTGATTGTATTGCCCGTTGAGTGCTTTAAGAATTTTGGTCGATGCGCTTGATCAACATTATCGATAGGAATTTCCTAAACGCTTTGATGTGACAATCAGACACGATATATTGAGTTGCAAAAATGTAAATTTTTGTAGAAAGATTATTACATAAAAGTAAAAATGTAATTTTGAAAGTTTTAACTTTTCGGGGAAGAGAATTATTTTAAAAAGAAGTTCTTTCTTTTCGATACTCTTATTCTTTCTTGTGATTCCTGAAGGGGAACCAAGACTTTGCTATTTGTACCGATACTAGTCGTATTGGTTTGGATGCCATTCTCTTGCCATAGAGAACGTGCTATCACTTGTGCTTCTGAATCATTATAGTTTATCGAGACTAGATATGCCACTTATGATCTAGTGCTCTCGGGTATTGTTTTTGCTTTTGGAATTTGGCATCATCATATTTGGATGAGAAATTTGTTCTCTACCTCGATCATAAATCTTTGAAATATTTATGTTCTCTTAAGGAACTGCATGTCGACTCGAGTTCCTAGCTTCCTATGATCTTGATATTCTTTTTATTCCCGAAGGGGAAATCGTGTTGCCAATGCGTTTAGTCGTAAGCAACAAGGGGTTGTTTCTTTGTTGATGACCGAATGAAATTATCTTTTTATCAAGTTCATCGGGCGTTTTGATGTACTTCGTTTTATTGAGTTTCATCTCATTTCTTTTATGAACTTGCGTCCGATGTTCTTTTATTGTGTTCGATTCATTGGACGTACCGTTTTTGTACTACGTCGGTGTTTTCATTGGACGTACCGTTTTTGTACTGCGTCGGTGTTCCGAGTTATTTGCTTTTGATTCATCGGATGTACCGTTTGTACTACATCGATGTCTTTGCTTTGGATACATTGGATGTACCGTTTGTACTACATCAGTGTCTTTGATTCATCGGATGTACCGTTTGTACTACATCGATGTCTTTGCTTTTGATTCATCGGATGTACCGTTTGTACTACATCGATGTCTTTGCTTTTGATTCATCGGATGTACCGTTTGTACTACATCGATCTCTTTGCTTTTAATTCATCGTATATACCGTTTGTACTACATCGATGTCTTTGCTTTTGATTCATCGGATGTACCGTTTGTACTACATTGATGTCTTTTCTTTTGATTCATCGGATGTAACGTTTGTACTACATCGATGTCTTTGCTTTTGATTCATCGGATGTACCGTTTGTACTACATCGATGTCTTTGCTTTTGATTCATCGGATGTACTGTTTGTACTACATCGATGTCTTTGCTTTTGATTCATCGGATGTATCGTTTGTACTACATCGATGTCTTTGCTTTTGATTCATCGGATGTACCGTTTGTACTACATCGATGTCTTTTCTTTTTGGATACATTGGATGTACCGTTTGTACTACATCAATGTCTTTGCTGTTAGATTCATTGGATGTACCGTGTACTACATCAATGACTTGGCTTTTTGGTTCACTGGACGTACCGTCTTTGTACTACGTCGGTGTTCCAAATTATTCGAGTTTCTAGTTTCTCGGGCGTACCGTGATTGTACTACGCCGTTGCACCGGCTCAACTTTCTGCTATTCTTGACGTTTTCCACGTCTTTTACCTACGGAAATGCCTTAGGGATTCCGGTTTTCATTCTTGAGCCCGGTGATATTGTGGAGATTGAAGTTTCACCAAATTTAACTTTTGAGCACCATTCTATTCGCATCATTGCTTCGGAGGTTGAGCGCCTTCGATATAAAGATATTCTTTTTGATAGAGGTTCAATGGTTCTCAAATCTTAAGGATTGCTCATGTGAAATCTTGAGAATTCATCGAACGAAAACTTTCGGATTTACTCCTTCGTGCTCTTTATGGTGAATTTCTTGATTCAAATTTTCTTTTGTGTTAATACGCTTCTATGGTTGTTACTTCTTATATTTCCTTCTTAAATATTGCGTGGACGCAATTTCTTTAAGGAGGGGAGTCTGTAACAACCCGCATATTTATCGATTATATATTTAAATATTTTATTTAAATATTTCACCGTTCATCGGATTTTGGTCCGAAAACCTACTTTTTGCAAACTGTCGAATTGGGACTCGAGACCACTTCCATCGAGTTCAAAATGACGTTTGCGACCTTTTTGAGTATAAGCTTCGATATGTTTGGAGAAAGTTTATTTTTGCCACTTTTTCCCGCTTAGGGCTTTGGTTGGGCTGAGCCAATTAACCACTTAACTCAGTTCCAACACTCTCCTCTTCATTCACTTCTCTTCTATTTTCCCAATACTCAAGCTTTTATGTTAATGGACGGTGGAAGAGGAAATTAAAACTCCAAGCCCTAACTTCCCTTGCAAATCAAATTCCTAGCTCCAAACTCAAGAAGAACCCTTTGGTAAGCTTCTCTTCTTCTTCTCCAACTTATTCTCTTACCAATTTCAGAAATTCCTAAACCTAATTTTGGGAATGTTCTTGTTTTTGAGCTTCGATTCAAGCTTCTAGAGTTGGTTTTGAAGAGTGGTTGATTCCCCTTTGCTTTCAAGCTTCATCTTCATAAATTTAGTTCAAAGGTGAGATTTTTATCTCACATTTTATTCTATAAATATCTTCGATTGTTAGGTATGAATTCCTAACACTTATTCTTGTGCAATTGATTTTGGTTTGGATTGATTTGGTGTATATTCCAATTTTTGGTGTTTTGGTCTAATTTATGAAAATCCTTTTATGGATATTTGGACATTGATATTTGAAGCATATCGAAGAGCCGTTTAGGCTGGGTTGTCGTTCAACGTAATTCCTTAGTCATCGCCATTTGCTCGATTGGTCGTTTTCGATATTCGTTTGGCCATTTATGGCGTAGGTTCAGGGAATGCCCTGAACCCCAGATTCAGACGTCTGAAACGTGATATTCAGACGTCTGAATATTGTCTGGGAAGTTTTCTATTCCCAGATTCAGACGTCTGAATATATGGTTTCAGACGTCTGAATTGGCTTATTTTCAAACAGAAAGAAAATAGGCTAAAATATGCCTATTTCAGACGTTTGAAACATTTGGTTCAGACGTCTGAATCGTGTTCTGGAAATTTTTATATTTCCAGGTTCAGACGTCTGAACCACTTGTTTCAGACGTCTGAACCACTTGTTTCAGACGTCTGAAACTGTTGTGATTTTGCCTTATTGCCCATTCGCTTGAGAATTCCAATTTAAAATCGATTCGTGATGATCCTATTTGTTGTTATCAATTATTATGACTTTGATGACTCCTTTTTAGGGATTTTTGAATATCCATTTTGATGGATTCTTTATCGGTTTCTTTGGATTTTATTCACGTCTTCGAATGTGAATTTTAGTGATTGATTGTCCTTACAATCTTCTTTGTGATTTGTCACTTTAAAAATATAAAGGTTTTCTATACTAGTAGTAAATATCAAAACTCTTTCCTCAAACGATTTCAATACTATTTTAATACCAAATTCGTTTATAAAACCGTTTTCCAATCTATTAGTATATACAAACCTTTACCTCACTCGCATGAGAAATCTAATTAAACGACTTAGTAAAACGAGTGGTATGAAACGCTTGCGTTTACTTTGTTGGTTAATTCTTGGACTTGTTCGATTGAAACTCTTGTGACAATTTTCTAGTGGAGATCTACAATTTGTTCGTAAATATTTAAGTTAAGCAAGTGGTTATGGGACATGAAGCTAAACTCATATATTTACTAGCTTAGTGTAATTGACACTTCTCGTTGATCATGACGATCATCTTTGTGATTTAGACTAGCAATGTGCGATGTCTCTTTGTCTGCGAGGGTGACTAAACCCCGTTTTGTGGAGTTTCGACTCAATTTGGTGGGGTAGCAACCCACGGTCTTCGGACCATTCGTGTGTCAGGTCTTCGGACCATTCGTGTGTCAGGTCTTCGGACCATTCGTGTGTCAAATTAATGGCTAGCTACCATGAGATAGCTTCTCGTTCGTGTGTTACAGCTGTTGGTGAGTTTTCATGCTCCCGTTCGTGTGATAGGCCTCCCCTTTTTATTTTATAATTTCTGGATTTCGTGTGTTGAATTCTAGAATTTATGCTTCACCAATTTTAGTGATTTTCATTGATATGATTTATCAATTTTTGTGCATTGGTGAATTCGTGTGTCATTAACTTGTTGTGAATACAAGTTTTGGGTATGATACCCTTTTTGGATCTTTGAGAAGATTCTTTGATATTGATTAATCGTTTGTTGATTATCATTTTCATACTTATAGTAGTATGCCATTATGGATATTATACGTCTATGCCATATCTTTCGTTCTATATCATATTATTTGATATTTATAGCTAGACTGATCCGTTTATTATTTTCTTATAAATAATACTCGGGTCAGACCGAGATGTTGCAGGTGCTTCGACTTGACTTCTCTCCAGGGATCCATTACTCTGACCTTTTGCTTACTACTTAGATTAGTAGTTTATTTTGTTGTATACATTTGAGTTATAGACTCCATAATATATACTTATTCTTTTGTGTAGTTCATGTAACTATTCTTTTGTGATATTGTGGATCTTTTTAGACCACTACTCTGATATACACTTTCATGTGTTAGTGTTATATTCATATCTATTTCCGCCTTTGTGATATGAATTGTCTGTGACTAATTTATGTTATGTTTGTTTCTATATTTGTTTCCGAAGATATTATAGCCACTGTGTAGTAGCTTTGAGTTTGTGTCGGCATGTCGGATTTCCACTTGAAAATATTTGTATGTTATACTATCTGACATATCGATGCTCGCACAAAGCAATTACACGGATGGTCGCTCCTCAACAGCCTTATTCTCCGTGCTAGTTGATAGCATTCACCGTAATGTTCTTGGCTAGCATGGGTATAGAGGTGGGGCATCACAAATATTCTCTGTTCATTCTTTGTAACTAGCGACGCTTAGAATTGAGTCAAATGCTGATGATCAAGGAGCAAGAAAGGCATTTTAATGCAATACGATGGATGATTTCCTTCTTGCACAAGGATGATAACCTGCACAAGGATGATAACGAAGCACATCCTCCAGTCTCTCTCACCAACGACAATGAAAATTAGGATGCTATTAAAGCAGACCCTATATTTGGAGAAGAATGATGGGTGGAAGTTCCTCGTAACGTTTGATTTTATTGCTTTGTTTGAAATGTTTGCTTTGATTGATTTGATTTCATTTACATTTATTTGGTTTGATATGGATTGATATTTATTATGGATTGATGATTGTACAAAACATATATAAATATACATTTGATCATTGTTTGATTATCAAGTTTGTCAGTTTAAACAATCTCTTAGTATATCTATTATATACTCCATTATATAGTTTATTAATGCAGGTATTTTAGTCTAAGAATAAGGGGGGTTATATATTTGGAGTTAGTTTTTGTTGATGACAAAGGAGGAGAAATATAAAACAGGGTTGTTAGACATAGATTAAGGGGGGGTTATTAGGATAGCAGTAATATTTCATAAACAAAGGTTGTCATCATCAAAAAAGAGGAGATTGTTAGTCCGTGAGATGATGGTTTTGATGACAACAACCTTAGAATAGATTATAAAATATAAATACTAACATTATAGTTTAGAAATATATGTACATGCAGGATTTAACCATGTAAGTACCAAGAATGAAGACTGCACAGTATAGAGATTCAAGATATCAAGATTGAGGACTCATGAGTATCAAGATAATCAAGAGTTTAAGAGTTCAAGTAATTTATCTTTTAATTAGAAATTTTGTTAAAACTCCTAGAAAAGCACTGGCATCTTAAAACCCAATTTATTCGTAGAATGGAATCCACTTCAAGCCTGTTAAAGGGATAGAACCCTAAGTACGATGGAACCTACGAAAAATCTAGTAGAACATTGTTTTGTATCTGCTAATTTTTATTCAAAATGATTTTTACAAAATTATATCTTGTTTTCAAAAAGTTATCAAAACCTTCCTTTTAAAAGCATCAAAAACATCTATCCTGATTTCAAAATACTTTTAGCCTCAAAATAATCTTTAATTTCAAAATCAAATTATCCATGGTTTTAACTGTCTTTAATAATAATATATTTAATTTTTAAATATTTATACTTAGATTTAAATATAAAATTATAGTAAAATTTTGTATATATTATTCTATATTTTTACTTATGTATTTTAACTATAATCAAGTATATTTATAAAGTTTAAAATTGTTTTAATATAAGATAGAAGTTATTTTCAATCACCAAAATATATTTTGGGATGTCGACATGCCCATGTACCCTATGTCGACATAGTGTCAGTTGAATTCAAAATTTTATTTTCAAAAGAAGTGTCTATTCGTCATATCTCTTCACGAATGGACATGGCTGTTGTTCTTCTATAAAAGTGGGATGTTTTCAACAAATTTAAAAACAGATTTTCTGGTTTTTCACTCCTCTGCTTCTTCCACATTTCTATATACATATTCTTACCATTACTCTACCGAAATCAACATTGAATCTAACTAGATTATCTTTGGTTTGATTCTCTATCACTATCTCAACAAGATCCTCAGTGCTATTCAGAGTTATAAGCTTTTTGTAATCAACATAGCGAGAAAAGGTGTGATTGTGGCCTTGGAAATCAATCAAGAGAGATAAGGTGTGATTGTAGCCTTGGAAATCAATTGGGTGAATTTGTTGCTCGGGAAATCAAGTATCTCTACCCAGAGGATTGTGAATCTGGAGAGTGTACCTCGTTGCCTTGAAATCGAGGGTGTAATTGTAAAGATTGTTTTTGAAAGGAAATCCGTACTTGTGTGCGGGACTGGATGTAGGGTAACTCCGAACCAGTATAAAATCCGATGTGTTTTTTCCTTTACTGGTTTTATTTTATTTCTGCATGTGTTTGATTCTATGATCATATCTGTGTTTGAATATTGCTTGCATTTGTGTTCAAATTAACAAAAACTCAAAAAGATTTAGTAATTTCTTTAAACACTATTCACCCCCCCCCCCTCTAGTGTTAATCCTAGCCTTAAGATCCATATTCTGCATTTCTCACATTAATTTCATTTCCCTCCTCTGCACGTTTTCTCTAACCGCCTGCATTTCCCTCCGCGTTTTCCCTAACCGCAAATAATCATTGCGCTGAGCTTTAAAAGTAGACTGCAAATCATCATTGCTTCTTCTTCCTACTCTTAGAACGATCCATGGAGTTCTTCTCCAAATCGAAATCTTACCACGACGATGGAAATTCAAGTGTACGCCAACAACAACAGCGCGGTTTCTCCGTACAGTTTCCAAAGCTACAGCACTTCATATGCTCTGTCTTCTGTCTATGAAGATAACATCTACAAGTGGGAAATTCAAAATTGAAGAAAGGGAAAAGTATGTCAAATTGGGGATTTAATGATCCCGAGCTGCAGAGGAAGAAAAGAGTTGCTAGATATAAGGTTTACGCGATGGAAGGAAAAGTTAAGGGATCTTTTCGTAAACACGTTAGGTGGATTGAGGATAAGTATACTAAAATTTTCTATGGATGGTGGCGATGCTTGATTTTCATTTTTGAGGTGAGATTATTGAATCCCATGTCACTTTTAAGTAATGTTTGTGTTGTTGATCCATATGCACCATGCTACTTGTATTGGATTAATATGTGCTCTTTTTGCCAAATCAAATCTTATGATCATGACCCCTTGTTATTTGATCTAATTGCTACAAGGAATCAATTTATCTTAGAACGATTCATTCATTATTTGAAAAAATAAAGAGGCTTATATGCAAAAGGGTTGATTTTCAATCCAATAAGGCCATGATGTTGTAACTAGGTGTTTATTCCTTGTATTGCGTGCCATTGTGTTAGGTAAAAGCTAATTTTTCTCATTATATGCTTGTTAATTTATGATGTATTTATTGACTAATAGATGATTGTTAGGTGTGCCCTCATGTTATAAGTGTGTCATTTTAAAGCAAAGGAGAATTGATGTGATTTTGTTGCTTTGCTTATGGAAAAACGAGTCAATTTCGCAACATATGCATATTAATGGGCCTAGAAATTACAACTATCCTAGACTGTCTGAAGTAGATATCGTTATGTAGAATAACTCATTTTAAAACACTGATTTTTTTTAATCCAAAATGGTCAACAATACATAGCACATGCAAGTTACAAAGAAACACCTCTGGTATACCCTACCGACTAAAATATGTAAGACAACTAATGTCTTAAAATAGCTTTTTAATAAACTTTTATATTGAGAAGTCTGTGGAAACATCAATTTATGTGGTACTCTATATAAGAGTCTATAATGATTGGTATACAATTTATTAAATCTTAATATAGGCTATGATTGTATTACCGATCTCAATATGCACAACTAAAAGTTTGTTGAATTCACATTCCAAACTAGTTTCAACTCTTTGACTTTCTTTTAATTAAATAGCATACCCGCAATGTTCTAAGGTCGCTTTCTGCTTACGAGACCGTTTGATGTGCAATAAAACAATGTTACTTTAGATAGATTATGTGGATAACATATTGAAAATATGTGTAGGAAGTGTCTTAATTTTTTTCCCTCTGTGCTTGTATTTTACTCTTGTAGTTTGTACACATACACATCCTATACATATCCTACATGATGACTTAAGCGTTTTAGTTTTTGGTGGTTAAATGGTTAAACCACCGAAAACATGCTTTTTTTTTTTCTTTCGAAATTTTACAAATTTAACTACAAGCTACAAATGCTAGGTATAAAAGCTGTAGAGAGACTTCAATGTATGTTAGGTTTAGATTTGAAATGGTAATATGTTTTGTATTATAGATTTAATTTTTTTAAGAACAATATATAGAACAAGGAGAGAGAATGCCACTGTAAGACAAAAAGGGAGAATAAAAAACCACGGCTTAACTATATAAAATGGACTTTTGAACTGTTTGTTCAAAGGTACGACATTTGATTCGTGTACAACTGAGATCTGATTAAGTTTCAAACGAACGTGGTCCTTGGTTTTTGGCTATGTGCAGTCCGATCGTTGTTAGGTCATGTTTCAACAACACTGATCACTATAGAATTATACATGGTCAGTTACTACAGAATGCATAGGACTTAGGTAACATGTATTATTTTCTAATAGCTTAAGCTCGTATACATTGTGATGTTATTTTTATGGTCATCTCTAAAGGGTAATTTTATTTTGAACACATGAACAAAAGACATAAAGTTTGATATACTTAATCAAAGTGTGAATAGAATTATACTCTAGTCAGCTTTAGACTTTAAATTTTAACGGTAGCTTTAGGTTCGTTGTAATATGTTATGTCCAGGCTTGTCCAATTCTAGAGAATAAATTAATAAGAAATTATAGAGATGTATACATCTACTACAATAGGAAAATAACTCGGTTTTGAAGAAAATACTATTTTTCCCTACATAGTTGGTTGTTTTATCACGATGAAACAAAACATTAATGTACTAACAGTACTCAGTAGTAAGCCATCTGCAGTTGACTACATTAATAACTAATACTAGTATAACTGCACGAGTTAGAGAAACCGACCGTTTGGTTGTATAGTTTTGAAAAGAAATATATATTTTAAATTTTAAGCATTAAGTGATAAGATGTTGAAAAGAAATAAACTGAAATTTTAATCTGAAATTTGAAAATTTGAAAATTTGAATTTCAAATTTCAATTTTAACTAGAACATTGAAAATTGTCGATTTGAATTTGAAATTTTAGAATTTGAGAATCAAATTTCAAACTTGAATCTTGAATTTGAAAATCATAGAAGATTGGAATTTGGAATCTTTGACGCGAGAGGGAAACTGCGACGAGACAAGATCCACGTTTTTAGAGAAACTCAATGAGACAAGATCCACGTTTTTTTTTTGCTTTAGATTAAATTGATTTCATCTAACAGTAAACAAACCTCCCTACGGTCTATTTGATAATGAAATGATATAAGAAATTTACACGAAAGAATTCGTTTTGTAGATCAACAAATCATGACTGCTATGTTACATGTTTGAATTTTGGATCATAGGGAAAATAATTGTAACTTAACATTATATATTTAAAGAACAATTAATTTAAATTACAAAATAAGGGAATTTTTTTTTCCTCTCTTAAATTCAAGACTAACGCATTAAGTTGCTTTATACTTAATTTTCTTTAAAAATCCATTGCGTTATTCCTTATTATGTTTACCTAGTTTTCTTTGATGAGGGTGCTTTCTAACACAGATCGATGAATCATTTTTTCGGTCATAATGTATGTCAGGAATCGTGTTATTATATTGTTATAAAATCCGTAACTACTTTTGGATGGCGTTTCCATGTTCATGTGTAATGACAACTTGCCTTACTATAATGGAAATTAGCATTTGGATTGATTTGGATGTATTTCACCTAATTTATCTTCTTTAATTAAGCAAGCATATATCATTGTTTATGTCATTATCGAATTTCTGAATGCTACAATGATTTATTTGTAGGAGATGAAGGGTTGGAGTGCAAAGCTTTTAAATGTGTATTATATTTGGATCATAGACGCTTGTAACATACGATGGTAGGTTATATTCTTTCTTACCATGATTGAGCAGTGACTTTTATACGTGTTATTATTCATTTTAGCTAGTTAACTCTCACGGCATAAAACCATTTCCTATAGCATATTACTTATTAATTTCAGCTAGTTAACTCTCAGTATGATACTGCAATGGATCTATCATATGTACTATGTTACGTTTTAAAATTAACATATATACTCCCTTACCTAGTTGTTAAGTCTACTTGACAAAACCATATAATTTGGTTTTATTGGATGTCAGAATAGATTTTTGGGTGGTTATTTTGTAGGCACTTCTGTATTTTTGATTGCATAATACATTAATTTTAGGGTATATTTCATGTATAACTACAAGTCATTTGAGTGACATACTAAATTGTAAATAGTGATATTTAAGAGCTGTACAAAGAAATACAACAACACACATTATAATACATCAATTTGATCGGTACCTTTGTTGCATTTTCTTTTGCAAATGTTCATCGACTTGATGCATACCTTTCGTTGCGTTGAAAATGTAGAGTGGATACAATCATAATTCATTGTTCTATTTTCCTTGCATACTCAATCCATAGCGACCGTCAATTAAGTAGATGCTCACCTTCAACTTCTCTAAGATTGAATTGCAAAAAACTGTCGTCACTCAATTTTCTTAATTTATTTTCTTCTATTTACTTTCTCAATTGCACTACAGGTCCTGTGCATATCCAAGTGGAACATGTGCATATAACTCAAAATTTAGTAATTGTTAACTGATACGATCTTTTACTACCACTTCAGTTTTTAATGAAATGCACTAAACTAATGTATTTGGGAATTATTGCCATAGAATATGCATCGATGCCATCTTCCAATGATATATTTTTGGTACATAAGTTAGCCAACTAATATGTAGCTATTAATGGGACGTCAGCATAGAATATTTTTCATCCTATCACATTTCTTTGCACTCTTTTTATCCTGACATGAAATATACCCTCACGCTTATGCTGAATGTAATGGCCCATATGCTTTTACCCATATCTATGCTAAATGTGATGAACTCTGTGACTGGATCTTGCATTGTAGCACCTCAGTTCAGCAGGCTTGGCCTGCAACTCATTGTCCTTTACAATTGTTAAGCATAGGTCCTTGGTTCAGCAAGTTCCAAGCTCAGACTTTATTGCAACCTTAGATAACACAGTTGTGTTTGTGCAAAGTAAAATCATTTGCATTCTATTGTTTCCCCACTATTGTTCAGCTGCATTACATTGTTGTCTGACATTTTCTACATGTTGTTTTGTTGTTGTGGACAACGAGCAACAAAGGGTGCTACGCCTTGGTTCACTCTGTCATAACCTTGAGGTCCCCATAAATTGCAAGATATTTGATTATCAGCGATCGTCGTATTACTATTCAACATATGGTTTGTATTCAAAGAATGTAAATTGGTATAGGTCATGTTTTTCAATAAAAAGCAAAGTTATAAATACCTCTGTTTATTTGTACTAACAGATACCTCTATTTTTTTATAGAGCCGGAGTTGGCAATGATGATCAGGCGCAGGTATAGATTGTGTATAGATTGGAGGAAGGCGTTGCCAAACCATGTACTGTATACTGTGATACTATTATTGTTGTTGCTACTGAACCGTGTAGTGTAACATATTGGTATTGAATATTGTAATTAAAAGATTTGTTATGTTTGGTCTTTGTTTTGAATCTACGAAAAAAAATTGGTTTAATGATCTTTCTTTTGTGATATTATGTTAAATCTACAAATTATTTTATTGAGTATGACAATTAAATGACTGTCACTATAGGAGGGCAGAAAAAGCAATATATTTATAAAAAATATTAAAATTAGCAACGGTTTTGAGCCGTTGCAAAACCAAATTGACAAAATCTAAAAACTGTTGTATAATAGGGTTTTACAATGGCTTTCAGCCGATGTGAAACTACAATTAGCAACGGCTCGAAGCCGTTGTAAAATAATATTTTACAACGGCATTGAGCCATTGCTAATTATAATTTCGCAATGGCCGAAAGTCATTGCAAATTTTTTGCCACTGCCAATTTAGCAACGGCTTTAAGCCATTGCAAAATCCATTTGCAATGGCTTAGAACCGTTGCAAAATGGCATTTCTGGTGTAATGATTAATACTTTAACATATATGCTATGAATCAAAAGCATACCTCCCATCATAGAGTTTCCTTTCTCTTTTGCAGTCCGTCCAATAGTTGACGGTTCTAGAGAATAAACTTCCCCTTTATTAACCTTGGCCAGTTGTACACATTCATTCTTGTAATGCCCATCTAGTTGCAATTGTAATACTTCACACCCTTCTTTCCCACAACCTTCTTTCCAATATCAGATCGAAACACATTACCGAAGTGCCATTTCTTATCACACTTATAGCAAACAACATTAGCCTTCCCTTTCTTGACAGCTTTGCGCTTTTGAGCTCCCTTTTTATTAAAGAACTTTTGTTTCCTGACTTGAAACCTTGAGTCTCCACATGCTTTTCACTTCGAAATGTCAAAAGCATTTCCTGATTTCTTAATGGCATCTTCACTACCACATCACATGGATCTCTGAGATGAGGCATAGTTGCCGTGGTAAATTCTGGTTTCAATCCACTAATGAACTTCTCATTCCTTATTATCACAGTATAAATAGTAGCATATCTGTATCAGGCTAACTCATTAAACTTAGTTGCATACTCCAATACAGACATCCTCCCTACTCTAATTCAACAACTTCCTAAGCAATGTTGACTTTGATATCTTGAATAATTTTTTTCCTCAACCTCCTCCTAAATTTAGCCCATGTCAAATTTCCATAGGTACTTCTGTAGTCATATTGTTCCATCAATACAAAGCAGCTCCTTGCGACTTTCTAGATGCCAACCTATTCTTTTTCTCATCATTTAAGCCTAAGTCAAGAAAGATCCTTTCAAGTGCAATAGCCAATCCTCAACTTCAATAGCACTTTCCATTCTAGAAAACGCTTTCCTTCAAGACTGGTATAATCACGGCTCAAGTTGGCATATGAGAAGGTACCTATGGATTAGCACCTCCCGCATTATCAGTGTTTCCTCCAAACAAACCAGCTGCTACTCCATCTTGCCTCATATTCACGAAGAACTGATACATAGTTCTCATATCTACTAGTAGGGTTCCGTCACTCACATTAGCATTTGCATTTGGGTTAGCATTTGCGTAACGACCCGAATTACTTTTAGTATTAGATCGAACATTTCCATTAGTTATGGCGCTTCCTCCGCCTTCATTCACTCTTCCATTTCCAGGTTCCATATCTTACTTTCTCATAATCTACACATGAGTCTTCATAAGATATGGAAGAATGGTCCAAAAGAGAGAGAGGAGAATAGAGATAGAATACATACGTATACATAGCAATAACAAGTATGCTACTACAACATTATCCCATATTCCAATCTTACTCTCTGATTTATTTGGATTATATTTTCAAAGTATTTTAAGTTTTACATAAACCAATGCTCTAATACTAAGTATTAACGTCCCTCATTTTAAGGCCCGAAATTAAGTTCTATGGATGCTGCATCATCCATGATATTAATTCACGGCAACAAAATAAGATCAATTAATTGCATCTATAACATCAAGAGTATGTGAATATTAAATTTTTCAAAACAAGTTTCATTAATAAATTTCATATTCGTTACATAATCCTATTGATTCCATGTTCAGAGAAAATATTAAATTACAATTATATCCCAAGAGCGACATATGAAAATTACTTCTTGCATGATTAGTGTCTAACTACTCGATAGTTATAAATTCTGTCGTTACATCCATTCAAACAAAGAATAGACTTCAAAAAACACATCAGAAATAAACTTTTATTAGCTTACCTCATGCACATCTCCGGAAGCCTATTTTTCTAACCTAAAATCCCTACTCTTGATCTACTCAAATGAGTACCCAAGAGTTTAAGGGAAAAAACAAAAACTTCAGGTCAGACGAAAAGTATGGTGTGAATAATAATACATCTTCTCAAACCAAAAATAGATATTTAGTGAGACCAAGCCATGGAACGGAATGGATTTTCGCCTCACTAGTATCTTATCAAAATATGTCAGTCTGAACATAAATCATGCACCTGCAATCATATGATTAAAACAAAATGCGATATGATCATATGCATGCAATATGGGTAAATATGTCTGGTTTGTCATTAAAGGTTATGCATTCCCAGAGTTTTACCCACCCAACCATAAAGTTGCTTCTCTATCTCAAATCATACTTTCCTAGAGTCACCATGAACCTATTATTTTCCACAGTCCAACTAATAACCTATCAGACTGACTCGGGCCAAAACATAATTAGATGTCCCAACATCTCCAAATACGGTTAGGAATAAATCCAATTAAACAATACAGTGAGCATATAGAGCTACGAGTTCCTTTCTATGCGTACGTATCTTTTATTCTCACTATTGATAAAGGTCTATGCATTAGAATCATAAAACTTTGCCAACTGAGAGCTAATTGCCGAAGCATAGGGTGTGACCCTACATCTAGTCCCACTAAAATCTTATTCGGTTTTAAATCCATGATTTATATCTTTTTGATCAGTTCAAGACATCCTGACACAATTAATTTATCCAATCTTTTGGATGCAATTCTACTCACTCAGGAGTTTAGTCTAACCATACTCACTGCTTGAACAACCTAAGTGGTAATTCTATTCCTATATCCAAAGGTGCAATGTTGGGTAATGCTAATGTGAGTACGTAAAATGATAAAAATATGTAAATTTAACTGACCAAATGACAACAAGAACATATAACATCATCCACCAAATATGTTCAACTGATAACATAACAAAACTACTTAAGTTTAAGTAATATTTTCCTTTGACAAAATTCATATAAAATTAAGATAAAACACTATCTCACTTCCTTGAAAACATTTATCTTTAGAATTGATAAACCACTTAAATCATTCTTAAAACAAGGAAAACATAGCCCAAATACTTAGCAAAATTCTTATGCCAAAGAGCTGTCATCTTTGCATAGCTTTTAAAACACTTGCTATTAAAAGATGGATTTCGAGCATCTATAAAACATTGGCTATCGAGACAAGCATAGAAATTTGGTTTGTAAAACTTACGGCTATCGAGCGACTAAAAATATACATGATCTTTATATGGATTTCCAAACATTTGATAGCAAACAAGGTTATTGAGCGTTTAGAAAATAAGGGTTGTCAAGCCTTTAACACATAGCTATTAAGTCTATAAAACATATGGCATTCATGCTGCTAAAATACAATTGTCAAATAGCTACATGGAAGCTATTGAGACACTATAAGACAAGGGTGTCAAATTAATAAAATCGTGAGGTTTCGAGCCTCTAAAACACATAGGATGTCAAACTTTAAAAGAAGTTATTGAATCTATAAACCATGGGTTTTTCGAGCCTCAAAAAAACAATAGGCATCGAACCCCCATAAACCATTTAGGTATCAAACCCTTACCAAATAATAAGTAACAAAATTTTATAAAACATTGGATCTCGAACCTTTATACATAGAATATCGACCCTCTACAAAACTTTGGGTAGCAAACATTTACAATTTATTCGGTGTCAAGTCCTTAAAGAAGCAGATACCTCACATAGTTATCAAGTAGATATCGCATGCGTTAGCCCTTATCGATATCGAACTTATATGAATATAAGGATATCGAGACTCTAAGTTATATGCCAATGGGCTTTTTAAATAACTTAAAAACTAATTTGTTTCCTTTTAAAGTTAAAAGCTTGCACTTACTCTTGCCCTATGTCAAAATTTCATTAGACAATAAAATATTTTTCATTTTCGTTGTAGAAATTCTAGTAGATCACATTCTACCTTTCCAATTAAATTAAAAACTTAAAACTAATATTTACTAACCCAAATTAATCAAGAACTTTTCTAGAATAATAAATTCACAGATAATCATAAAAATTAGGTAAAAAATCCTAAAAATTCACCAAAAATCTGAATTTCCTTTTCTTCCTTATACAAAATTTGGGTAATTATTTTTAATAATTGAAAAACCGAAAATATACACATTTTCCTCTTTGGAAATTCATAAAATATTCATATGAACTTGGAAAATTATAAAATTGAAAACACATTTTCAAAATAATGTTTTACACAACATATTCAAATTTCAAATCAATAAGATGTTGAAAACTTAGGTTTTCCTTTAAAATCCACTAACACAATTTCATAATGTTATACCACCTTTTGACCACATAGTATATCATAAAAGTTGGCTAAATGGCTTCTGTGATCATCAAGGCAGGAAGCCTGGAGCGATGGTTTTCAGGCTCGAAAATCGATGATATTTGGAAGTATGGACAATAGTTGGGCGGATTCCAATCGAGTCCTAATTGTTGTGCAATTAATATAAAGTGGTAAGAAAGAACCCACGAGGCTACATTCCAAATTTCAAGTCGATTAGAGTTTTTATGCTTAGGTTATGTACAAAAGAAGATTGATCGATATCGATAGACTAGTGGTAATTTGCTTGGAGTCGGACCTGGAAAATTTTCTACTTGCTTGAAGTCAACGCACGTTTCACTTAGAGTCGTAGGAATTTGAAGTGTTGGATCGTGCTTGGTGTCACACACTTGATTTCTTGGAGTCGGCTTCGAGTCAGAACGGTGGGTGCTTGGATAAAATCAATCGGCCTAGGTCATTTTCCTATTTGGAGTCAACAAGGAGTCGGATCGATCAGTGCTTGGAGAAAAACGATCGTCCCCGCTTGTTTTTTCATGCTTGGAGACAGAATCACGTTTACTTGGGAAAATTTTGATCTTACCCGATTCTATTTCTGGGCTAGAATTTTGACGTTTGCTTTGAGTCAGAAGGGTAATTACTTTGGTCTCGCTCCGAGACAACTGAAGTGGGTTTTTCGACGACCGTTTTGGCGATTTTCGATGATGATCGGTCTATAACTCAAGATCTATAACTCCATTCCCATGAATCTTTGGTAACGTCACTATATTAAAGAAAGAAGTCCCCATAATCGATCGCATATTAATATTCATAAATATCAAAAAACATATCGATCGTTCTATAATGATCCTACAAAATCAGCATAACAATCCATAGTTTTATGCAAAACGCGATATCTCAAAAAAGGTACATCGGAATTGCATTTAATTTAGAGAACAAATAGAAAAAATCAAGAGGAACTCACATGATCGATAGCAGCTCAAAAGGATGAAACATGGAATGATCTCCTATGACCCAATTTCTGGTCAAAATGGCAAAGATCGATTGATGTCTCACAAACGGTAAGTCGGAATGTCGTAAAACTTTGGGAGCATGGACTAGAGATATGGGGGAACCCATAAAAATGATCGTAGCCCCATTGGACTTTGTGTGAAATGATCGGCCTAAATTATTTTATGGCACCTGACCAATCCCAAATTTTGTAGGTCGGGTTGTATGGGACTAGAGGTTTTTCTGCTATAATTTCAGCCCAATCCATGCACGTCTTCACCTTTAAATATAGCAGACTTAGCTCATTGCAAAGGACTTTTTTTGGCTGGCTCTCCTTCATCACTTCTTATCTCTTTATCCATTAATTTTTGCTAAGGTAAAAACAACTGTACTTGTAATTTTACAGTATAAATAAAAGATTATTGAAGTGGACGTAGGCCGAAGTTTGTCGAAACACTATAAAAATTGCATGTTCATTAATTTTTCCATAATTTATTCTACAATCTGTGAATTTATATTTCTCTGTTTGGAAATGGTGCTTTCACTTATAACATGATGTTTGTAATCACTTTTGGCAAACATTTTGGTGCTTTCATTGCGAAATGTAGCCCCCGTGAATTTGGAGTTCAAATTTGGAGTCAACTAGAGAACTTGGAATTAGAGCAATGGTGAAATTATCAACAAAGAGATAAATAACAGATAGTAGCCATCATAAAGGGAGTTAGGAGGCTTCCTTAGGAGCTAATCAAACCTCAATCGACGTCACTAGGGACGAAATGGAAATGATGGTGGATGCTATGTAGGAAAAATGCTAAAGAGACAAAAGGAGATGATCTAGAATCTTCTTAGGTGTATGGAACAAGCCGGAGCACAAAACCGAGGGAATAGAGTAGTGGGAAACGCTGGAAATATGGATTATGGAGTTGAAGCAGCAGGAGCTGAGAAAAATCAAAATCAAGACAAAGGAAACGAAGGTGACAGGCAGTTGGATGAATTAAAGCAGTCCGGGGGCATCCCTTGGCCAGCACATAACGATCGGTGCATATCGATCGGGACTTAGGGGCATGCCCCTGGGTCCAACTGGATCGATTTTTGGTAGGATATTGGATGGAGCTGTGGAAATTTTGTCATGGATCAGAACTTGGATGCATGTTTGGAAGAGGATAATCTTGGATTCCTTCGTGGACTTGGGGGCAGAAGGAAATGATGATCGGAGACCATCTATGGATTTTGGAATAGTTGCAAAATAGAATCCAGGACTTGGAGTAGAAACTAGCAGGCTTGGATATAATTATAGCAACCGGGGGCAAACCCTGGCCAAGGAGAATGGGTCAGCACTGCTCCTTATGGAACTTAGGGAACAAGATTTAATTGACTTTGGAAGGAACCGGATAATGGTGATGGAACATGAGCAACCATCATCCATCACAGATCGGAATGAGCGTGGCTTAAGGGTATAGGTCGTCATCTCTTGATTGGGATGGAATAAACTAAATAACTAATAAACTCTACATTAAAATGGCTAAGTCACTTACACATATACGGAATCTAGGATGGTCCTTAGACATGCTCTGAGATGGCGATAAAGCACCGTAACTAATGAATCTTAAAACACTTGGATCCGCATTACTGCAATAAATAACATTGGTTGTGATTGTGGCCCTGACCGGAGAGATGGGGCAATAACCGCAAGCTACGAGTCCCTTCGTCGGAGAGTGACTTGATAGACTCTTACATGGATTAAGTCCTCGACTGGGATCGAGACCGAGGAAGGATACCCCTATGGATTAAGTCTTTAAATGGGGATTGAGGCCGAAGAAGGATACCCTATGGATTAAGTCCTCGACTAGGGAGTCGAGGCTGAAGAAGGATACCACATAGATTAACTCCTCGACCGAAGAATCGACGCCGGAGAATAAAACCCAATAGGTCGTCAGGTACGGATTATGTCTTGCAAGGAATAGGTTGCTTCGTCGGAGAGTAACACGATCGACCTACTTAGGTTATCGAGTATGGATTATTCTCAGCAAGGGTCTGGAGAGACCACGATAGACCTAGTACTTAGGCCAAGACATCACTTAATGTCCAGGGACATTGAACCGAAGTACAAAAAGTAACGCTGCTTTGCTAGAGTGTGACATGATTGGCTTACTCGGTCATCGAGTAAGGATTGTGCTCGGCAAGAACTCGGAGAGATTACGGATTTGGATATTAGCTTTGAATAGCTATGGATTGGAATATGGGCCTGAAGTGATCCCGAATCTGGATAACGATTTGATGAAGTCGAGGAGTTGGACAATGATCCGATGAGATCGTGGATTTCCCTATTGACTTAGGATAGATACGGATTTGGATAAAACGATATGGAGTGATCATAGATTTGTTTGGTAACTTTGGAATGAATTCAGAATTGGATGTCGATTCAGAACAGTCATGGATTTCGCTAACGATCCAAGGAGATCAAGGAATTGGATTAGCAACAGATTGGATTCTGCATTAGAATATTCAAATATTCGGCTATCAATGGATTATGGATTTCGAATTTTGGATTTATAGTAATTCAACACATGCCTTCCTACTATAAGGTATGTTTTGGGCGAAAAATATTGTATCACCTTTTGACTAAGCAGTATATCATAGAAGTTGGCTAAATGGCTTCCGTGATCATCAAGGCAGAAGCCTAGAGAGTTATTGTAACACCTTATATTTTTAGTGGTATTATTTAAGAAATTTAATTAGTTAAATTAAATTAAATAATGTAGTTTGATTATGGATTAAGATTTGTGGTTTAATTAAGGGTTAGTCGTGTAATGTTAATGAATAGATAAATGAACTAATATGGAGTTAAGTGTTAGGAAATAAGAAAGGGCAAAATAGGAAATATAGAAGCATATCCCCTAAACCCTTCGGAAAAACGAACACACCCTCATTACATTTTATCACAAACGAAAATAACCACACTAAGGTCGGCCACCATTAGCAAAGGAGAAGAAGAGGAAAGCTAGAGTTGTTAAGAGGAAAATCAAATCAACATAATCAAGATCAAATCTCACATCCTAATCACAAAGCTAAGGTGAGTAATTACTATATCTCACATTTCTTATGGTTTTCGGTTTTAATGATAATCCGAAGTGTTTTTCCATGTCTATGCCATTTTTTGAATGATTAAATGCTTATACATAGTTGTTGATGATTTATGCATGTTCATACCAGTTTTTATGATATGTTTTGATATGAAAACCCTATTAAATGACATTCAAATGCCTTACGAAATTTAGATATAGACCAGAAATGATACTTTAGATATGGGTTTCAGTTTTCATGATTTTTTGAATTAGTGTCGATTTTATACTAGTAAAGAAAATGATTTATTGGGTTAAAAATAATTTTAATTAATTTGGCTTTGAAATTTTTATATGTTAGAAAACGTATTAAAAAGGATTTTTTGGAATTTTTGTAGTGATCAGATAGTCTATATTGTAGAAAACCCTAGCTATGAAGTGAATGCCTTATTGTGTGTTATGGAGTTGGAAGCACGGACGTCTTTGAATCGGTAATTGGATTGCCATCGAAACGAGCCATTGAGTTTTGTATAAATTTGGTGCCTAGAGCAGAACCAGTGAGTAGACTGCCAAGCAGGATGACACCTATAGAGATGAAGGAGTTGAAATCTCAGTTTGTAGATTTGAAAGGCAAGAGTTTTATCAGACCAAGTAATTCATCATGGAGAGCAGCCGATGTATTTGCTAAGAATCCGGATGGATCGTTAAGGCTATGTGTAGATGTCGTAAGTTGAACGAGAAAACGATAAAGAAATGATATCCATTGCCAAGAATTGACGATTTGTTCGATAAGTTAAGTGGAGCCAAGGTGTTTTCTCAGTTAGATCGGGTTATAAGGTTTCATCAGCTTAGACTGGCAGAAGATAATATACCTTTAACGGCATTTAGGACACGGTATGGTCATACGAATGGTTAGTTATGCCGTTTGGACTCACTAATGTAGTGGCATTCTTTGTAGATTTGATGAACCAGATTTTTCGAGAGCACTTGGGTGGGTTTGTGTTGGTTTCATAGATGATATTTTGACACTCTCTAAGGATGAGATGGGACATGAAGTTCATCTTAAAGTGGTGCTTGAGACGCTAAGGCGGCATCAATTAAAGTCAAAGTTTCTGAAATGCCATTTTTGGAAGGAAGTGAAGTTTTTTGGTCATGTGGTTTCGAAGAAATGATTGTCAGTCGATCCAGAAAAGATCAAAGCTTTTAATAATTGGAAGAGACCGAAAATGGTAACTGAGATAAGAAGTTTCCTTGGATTGGCTGGGTATTATCAGAGGTTCATAAAAGATTTTTAATGGATAGCAGCACCGATGACCAAGCTAACGCGAAAGGATATAAAGTTTGTGTGGACTGATAAGAATGAGGAAGCATTCCAGGCACTTATTAACCTATGCACCTGTGATGGTTGTTCCAGAAAGGAATAAGGATTTGGTGCTTTATATAGATGCATGTGGAACATGATTAGGAGCTATGCTGATGTAGTAAGGTAAAGTGATTGCCAATGCTCCTAGACAGCTTAGACCGCATAAGGTCACATAGCCGACACATGATTTGGAATTGGCTGTAGTGATTTTACGTTGAAGGTGTGGAGGCATTATCTTTTGGGAGTGAGGTTTGTTCTTTATACATATCATAATTCGTTGAAGTACTTGTTCTCTCAGAAGAAACTGAACATAGACAACAAAGGTGGTTAGATTTTTTAGCTGCTTATGATTTTAGGATTGAACATACACTAGGAAAAGGCAACTAGGTTGTAGATGCGCTTATTAGGAGGCATCAGAATGCATTGTTGGCTATGTTAGCAGAATGGAAAGACTTGGAAGACTTAACAACTTGCAGAGTGCAGTGGAGATCCGAGGCTGGGTCTAGTGGAGGATCGACTAAGTTGTCTTGTTAAGAAGTCCGTGCGGTATTGATTGAGAAGATTGCTTTTAATAAGGAAGAGGATTTAAGTGTTAACTTAAAGGATCAAAAAGTTAAGGGATGGAATGGAGAATGACGACTTAAAGGATTTTTGTCCTGACCAAAGTGGATGCTTAAGAAAGAAGGGTAGATTATGTGTGTTCCAAATGCGAGAGACATAAGGAAGGAAGTTTTGGAGGAATGCCATCTTTCAAAGCTCACTATCCATCCAGGAGGAACAAAGATGTATCAAGATATGAATTGAAGTTTCTTCTAGAAAGGTATGAAGAGGGATGTTGGCTTGTGGGTGAAACAGTTTTTTGAACTATTAACAGGTAAAAGCCAAACATCAAAATCTGAGTAGATTGCTTCAGCCATTGGATAATCCGGTATGAAAGTGGGATTCTATTACTATGTATTTCACAGAGAGTTTGTCGAGATTTAATAAAAGGAATGAAATTATATTGTTCATAGTGGACGGAATGACCAAGAGTGCCCATTTTATTCCAGTTAAGTCAAACATGACGGCACCTGTATTGGCTAAGTTGTTTATGAAGAATGTCGCTAGACTACATGGAATTCCTAGTAGTATTATTATTAATAGAGATTCCTTATTCACTAATGAGTTTTGGAAAAGTCTTCAGGAGAATTTAGGAACCAAACTCAAGATGAGTACCGCTTACCATCTGCAGATCGATGGGTAATGGAAAGAGTTAACAAGACCTTGGAAGACTTGTTACGAGCTTGTGTATTAGAGTTCGGGGGATTGTAGGAAGACCACCTACACCTAGTCGATTTTTTCGTATAACAACAATTATTAGGCTAGCATTTGGTTGGCATCGTTTGAGGCTTTATATGGAAGACCATGTAAATCTCCAGTTTGTTGGTTAGAGACCGAAGGTAGAATAATACTTGGTCCAGATTTGGTTAGAGAAGTCATAGAGAAGATTGAGTTGATAAGGTCGAGAATGAAGGAAACTCAATCTAGGCATAAGAGCAATGCAGATAGAAGATGAAAAGATTTAGAGTTCTTTGTTGGAGATCAAGTTATCGTCAAAATATCGCCGATAAAAAGTGTTATCAGGTTCTCAAAGACAGGAAAGTTAGCACCGAGATTCGTAGGAACATTTCCTATTTGAGAGAGGATCGGCAAGTTCTCATATATAGTAGAGTACTGAGTAGTTTGGTAGGAATCCACAATGTTTTTCATGTATCTCCTCCGAGGAAGTATGTTGGGGATCCAGACACTACTATAGCACCGACTGTGTTAAAAGATTTAGTAGTGGAACCAGACATGACTAAGGTAGGAAGCCTATCCGGATAGTCGTGAGGGGTAAGAAGAAGTTGAGGAGTAAGACAGTAAGACTAGTGAAAATCCAATGGAGTGACGATGCTAGAGACTATACTTGGAAGGTTGAGAGCAAGAATAGAGACGCTTATCCTAATTTGTTTGATAGTATGTTTTACCTTTGGTTGTATTGATGTGTACCTTATCTTAATTTCGAGGATGAAATTCTTTAAGGAGGGGAGATTACAATACCCCATATTTTTAGTGGAATTATTTAGGAAATTTAATTAGTTAAATTAAATTAAAAAATGTAGGTTGATTATGGATTGAGATTTGTGGTTTAATTAATGGGTAGTCGTGCCATGTTAATGAATAGATAAATGAACTAATATGGAGTAAATTTTTAGGATATAAGGAAGGGCAAAATAGGAAATGTGGAAGCATATACCCTAAACCCTTAGGAAAATGTACACACCCTCATTTCATTTTATCACATACCGATTTAACCACACTAAGGCCGGCCACCATTAGCAAAGGAGAAGAAGAGGAAAGCTAAAGTTTTTAAGAGCAAAATCAAATCAACTTAATCAAGATCAAATCTCACATCCTAATCACAAAGATAAGATGAATAATCGCTACATCTCACTTTTCTTATGGTTTTCGATTTTAGTGATCCGAAGAGTTTTTGCATGTCTATGCCATGTTCTGAATGATTAAATGCTTATATATACTTGTTGATGATTTATGCATGTCCATACTAGTTTTTATGATATGTTTTGATATGAAAACCCTTTTAAATGGAATCAAATGCCTTATGAATTCACATATAGACTAGAAATAATATATTAGAGATGGTTTTCAATTTTCATAATTTTTGCATTAATTGTATTTAATATTAATTTACTAGTGAAGAAAATGATTTATTGGCTAAAAAATAATTTACGGGTAAATCATAATTAATTTGGGCATGAAATTTTTATATGTTAGAAAATACATTAAAAAGGATATTTTGGAATTTTCATAGAATTTTCCAAAGTGTTTTGATGAATATATAAAACTGTTCATGGTGTGAGACTTAAATGTTTTACATATTTAGGAGAAGGGGTATTTTGCAAAGGATTTAAATTAATTAATTCTAAAATTATGGAAGTGATTTTAGAAAAGAAAAATTAGCAACCAATAAGAGCTTGACATACATGACAGGTTAGTTCAAAAGTTTACTTAAAAAGGTTTAAAATTAAAAAATCATGCCAAAAGCATGTTTCGCCTCTTTTGGCTCCGCCCAGGTAGCTTTCGACTAGGTCCCTCCACCTCCATGCCATCGAAACCAATGCACATAGTATCAACAATTTGATATATAGAGAATTGGACAAAGGCGGAATGTGCCGAGTCGAGACTAAGAGGTTCCAAAAGGGTCAAAGCGCCATTTCGTTTTAAATGAGAAAAGCATCTACTTGCTTTCGATCAAGTAGCTTTCGACTTAGTTGGCCTCCAACTAGGTCAATTGATTTAAAGAAAGGTTTTAAGAGGTTGCTCCTTTGTTGTATGAAATAGCATTCGACTAAGTATGCTTTTGATGAAGTCAATGCTTTAAAGGTTGGTTTCGAAATAGTTGCACCTTTGTTTTTAAACAACTACTTTCGACTATATTGAAGCCTTTGCTGCCGCTTTCTGCCTTTCGAAGCAGCGCCTTCGAAAGGGTTGTTATGTTTTATAAAAACCCTGCCGATTCTCCTATGCCTTCGAAAGGGGTGGTTTCGACACCATCACTTCCCCACTTAACTTACAGCTTTTGAAAGAGCATGCTTTCGACCATATTGCTTATGACCCTTAGTGATTTTTAAAGAATAACCCAATGGTTTCAACTAGTTTAGTGTTGAATGATTTCGAAAGGTGTTTTCCACACATTTTAAAATTGAACCCAAATGCTTTCGAAGGGATAAAGTTTTCGATGCCTTCAAAAGGTTTGAAAGAAAGGTTCCGAAGGGGTGGTTCCCTTATTGTTTCGAATGGTCTAAAGGAAAGGATTTTCCAATGGTTTTGAATGGTTTAGAGGAAAGGTTTTTCCTATAGTTTCGAAAGGCAATGTTTAATGAGTTTAAAGAGGGATGTCTAAGGTTTTTAGCTTTCGAAGGAAAAAGAGTTTTAATGGTTTCGGAAGGTTTATATGAATGGTTTCGGAAGGAAGATTTGGCTGAAAAGAAAGAAAGGGTTTTACATGGTTGTGAAAGGGGTACTTTCAATAGGATCGAAAGGGGTACTTTTAAATATTTAAAGGTTTTCATCACAAAGATTTGAGTAAAGTATATATAGTATGATAAAGTGATTTTGAGTAAAGCATAGAGTATAAATGTTTTCCTTGTTTAAGTTTCATTTAAAAGGTTTTAAATCAATTTCAGATGAAAAGTTTTTAAGGAAAATTATGGGAAGATATCCCTAAGTAAAACGACTCAGATATAAGAATACCAGATAGGACTGGTATAGGGTCACGCCCTATACATTAGCTATTGACCCCAGCTAATTTAGTCCAAAATTCCAATGTGTAGGGCTTTGTCACTGGTAAGACTAAAATTATGATTATACATAGAAGGGAATATATATTTGTATAAGATAGGTTATTGGTGAGCCCGCGAAACCATTAGGATCAGCTGACCCTGGAAGATGTTAAGTTAAGGACAGACCGTCCAAAAGAGAAGTATTTAATAGATAGTTAAGGACAGACCGTCCAGAAGAGGTGTGTCTAACAGATTTAGATTATTTTGTTATATTTTCTGGTAGGCCCAAGTCAGCTTATGGTTAATAATAAGCCAAACAAAACTATATTGTTCAAACAAATAGTCCATTTGTTACCTGATATGTATCTTTACATAAAATGCTTTACAGTTTTAACCAGTTTTTGTTGCAGGATTATGATTTGCAAAAGATATGTTTTAAAATAATGTTAGTGAGGGGAAACCCATTCCGCTAAGCAGCATGGTCTCACTTAGCATTAAATAACCGAGATGCATAGTATTATTCATACCAGGCTTTATGTCTGACTTGAAGTTTATGTTTTGCCCCATAAACTCTCGGGTGCTCAAAATTGATTTGAGTAGGCTGAGGGTTAAGGCTTTTCTAGTTTTAGTATGATGACGAATAGAGCTATCAAAGTCAAGCAGGAGGCTAACAGATAACTATTTAGTAGTTCCAGTTCTTGTTTTGTGTTTATTTTCGTTGTGTATTAAGTTAGTTATGACTCTGATCAACCATGGGGGCATCTTCATATGTCGCTCTTGGTATTTTGTGATGACTATATTTGATATTTTCTTGGGAAACGATATGGAATTTTGTAATTTGAATATGGAACATGTTTGTACCAAAAATGGGCACAACACTCTTCGGATGTAATTGAAGAGATTAGAGTGAAGAAATTAAATGGAAAATGTGGCTAATCTAACAATCACACCAAGACAAGTAAGCAGAAATAGAAAAAGACAAGAGTTTACAGTGGTTCAGCATTGTAGCCTATGTCCACTCTAAAGAATTTGTTGTTTACTGATGATTCTCAACTGATTTACAATAGTACAAATCACCAGTACTTAAGTTACAATGTGTTAGGAAAATCAAATCTACGGTTTCAATAACAACAACTATACAATGGAAATCGAATATGCATATATTTCTATTTTACAGGTACTTGCTAGAGTAACATCACTAGAAAGACAAGAACAAGGCTTAAAGAACATTACAAGAGACTACAAGTCGATTGGATCATAGAAGCAACAAGAAAGATACACAAAGCAGACATGCATAGTTTTCAAACGTTTGGATGCACTAGCCAGACGTTTGGAAAAACCCTCTGGAACAACAAAAAATACAGGATCAGACGTCTGGTAGATACATTCAGACGTCTGAAAGACTACTGTATGCAAAAAAAATAGAGTCAAACGTCTGATACAAATACCAGACGTCTGATTTCGAACTCGGAATTTAAATTCAAATTTCAACTGCAACATTTGAATCACTTTAATACCAGACGTCTGATACAAATACCAGACGTCTGATACAACTGCTTCTCTTCGCTGCAACTCTTCATCATCATCAAAAGCAACTATAGAGCTCTTGTTAATGGATGCAACTACTCAAGGAATCTCTCTACAACTATATATACCATCAAGAATCAAAGAGAACACTTACCTTACTTACTTGCGCTCTTTACTTACATGCTCTGTTATATTCTTGATCTCTATCAATCTATACTTGTATTTCACTCTTCCATGTATTTAGTTCTTCTCAATCGATATATGTTAGAAGCATTTGTACTTAGTAGTCAATATCCATGTTATAGAACATATATTTGACAAGAACAAGTTATTGTACCCAAGCCTATTCCTCCGGGCTAAGTGAGGGTGTTTGACTCTCGAATTCCAAGGGGAGCTTCGGGACTGGATGTTGGACCGGAGGTCCGAAACAGTATAAAATCATGGTGTGCTTATTCTATATTTACCTACATTAATATTGTTTTAGTTGCATCATATATTTTGTCACATAGACTTGCATATACAGTACGCGATCCACCCTATAGACTTTCAATTAGTATCAAAGCAAGGTTTAATCAAAATACAGTAACACGTTTTTGAATCACTTTAATATGGCAAGTATTTTTCAGGAAGGACAATCCACAGCACGACCCCCACTTTTTAATGGCTCTAATTATGCATATTGGTCAACATGCATGAGAATTTTTATGGAAGCTAATGGACTAGAAATTTGGTCAGCCACTCAAAATAAATATGAAGTACCTGACACTGCTATGAACACATGGACCGATGCACAAAAAACCGCGGCTTCTAATAATGCCAAAGCTAAGAATGTTCTATTTTGCTCACTAGATAAAAATGAATTTTCAAGTGTCATGTTATGTAATACTGCATTTGATATTTGGAGTACCCTACAAGTTATACATGAAGGCACAAACAAAGTTAAACAAACTAAGATTACAATTTACAAAATCAATTTTCATCATTTAAAATGAAATAAAACGAATATATAGTAGACATGTGCTCTAGATTCCAAACCATCCAACATGATTTAATGGCACTTGGAGTCGAATTCACAAATTTTGATTTAGTATCTAGAATACTCATTTCTTTAACTCCAGAGTTGGAAAGAAAAGTATTAGCTATCGAAAAAGATAATGATCTTTCAGCAATCTTAGTTGAAGAGTTGATAGGAAATTTAATGTCCTATGAAGCTAATTTGCAGGGACGAAAAGAACTAAATTCTGAAAAGAAGAACATAGCATTCCCAACAACAAATGAAGACTCCGACTTAGACGAAGAAGAAATATTGTATTTATTGCCAAAAATTACAACAAATTCAAGAAGTTTAGGAAAATGACTAAATTTCAGAAAGGAGGAAAATCAAGCTCAACAAATCAAACATCAATCAAATACTATGAATGTGATCAATTTGGACATATGAAGAAAGACTGTCCTAAGCTAAATAATGATAAAAAGAAGAACAAATTTGAAAAATTCAAAAAGAAGAAGGCTTTCAAAGTAACATGGGATGACTCAGATTATTCATCATCAGATAGTGATAGCGATAGTGATGGAGAACAAGCAATGTGTGCTTTATGGCACAAACTGATGAGGTATGTCCCGAACTTAGTTAAGACGAATTATTAGAACTTAGCATGGAATTAGATAATAAATTTAGACAAATTAAAAAATTGAACAAAGAACATATTGCCAAAATAAATAGATTAGAATCTGAAGTAGGAATGTTAAAAGATGAAAAATTATTTTAGAAGAAGAACTAGAATTATCTCAAGAAATAATTAAAAATAATTTGGTCGAAGACAAGGCTATTACTATTTATGTTGATAAAACTAAATTAGAAAGGGATAACTTGTTAAAAGGAAATGTCAACTTGAAGAGTAATATTGAAATATTGAAAATTGAAAATTGAAAATTTAGAATTAAAAGAAAAATTAGATAAAATTACAAATAATGTTTTAAAATTTAATAAAGGAGAACAGAATTTGGAAAATCTTATCAAAACTTCAAAACCATCAGGTAATAGAAATGGAATAGGATTTAAAAATACTCCTAAACAAAGAGGGAATGGTATCAAGAAATATAGTTTTATTTATAAAAAGGCTAAAAGTTCACCTAAATCTAATATAAATACCAAAAATATAAAAATTTGGATTCCTAAGACAAATAATAATTTAATTAAACAAAAACATATTAATAATTTCTTAGAAAATGTAGTCTATAATAAGAATTATATTCATAAAGGTACCAAACCTTCTTGGGTATGGCTACCTACTTCTTCTAACATCTGGGACCTTAACAAAGTATATGCGTATAAAACATCTTTTATTTTGCAGGTACCCAAAATAAAAAATAAGGAGAAATGGATACTGGAAGCGGATACTCCAAGCATATGACCGTAAATTCAAAAATGTTGTCAAATATACATCGATGGAGGAACAGTAACTTTTGAAGATAGCTCAAAAGGATACGTCGTGGGCATTGGAGAATTCATCAACTCTGGTATTTCTACACTCCTATTATTACAAATGTTTTGTTAGTAGAAAATCTAAAACACAATCTACTGAGTATTAGTCAATTATGCGATAAAGGTTTTCAAATCAATTTCGAAAAAGATAGATGTAATATTTTCGATAATAACATAATAACAAACAACTTATATTTGAGGGTTTTAGAAACAAAAATATTTATGTCTTAAACATAAATAAATATTCAAATTTGTGCTTAACCGCTGAACATGACGATCCATGGTTAGGGCATAAACGATTTTGTCATATTAACTTTAAAAATATTAATAAATTAGTAAAATATAAGCTAGTTAGAAGTTTACCTAAAATAAATTACAAAGTAGAAAATTTATGTGACAATTGTCAAATTGGAAAATTAAAGAAAAGCTCTTTTAAATATGAAAATAATATTTCTACAAAACAACCATTAGAATTACTACATTTAGATTTATTTGGTCCAATGCAAGTACGATCTATAAATCATGACAAATATGTTTTCGTCATAGTTGATGGTTTTTCGAGATATACATGGACTTTACTTCTAAAATATAAAAGTGACACCTTTGGTATGTTTAAAATATTTGCTAAAAGAATTAAAACACAAATAGATTTGAAAATTAAAAATATTCAAAGTGATCATGGTGGAGAATTCAAAATTAATTTTTTTTACTAATTTTTGTAATAAAAAAGGAATAAGTCGTAATTTTTCTTTATCCCGCACACCTCAATAGAATGGTGTAGTAGAAAGAAATAATCGTACGTTACAAGAATGTGCACGAACACTATTAAATAGTAGTGGCCTACTAAAACATTTTTGGGCTGAAGCTATTGCCACAGCTTGTTATGTTTTGAATCGAGTAATCATGTGTTCTATGACTACACAAACTTGTTTTGAAATATTTTTTGAAAAAAAACCTAAAGTACATACTTTAAAACTTTCGGATCAAAATGTTTTATATTAAATAAAAAAGATAATTTAGGAAAATTTGACCCAAAGGCCGATAAAGGAATCTTTTTTGTATATTCGAATCACAGCAAAGCATAGAATTTTTAATAAACGGAATAACACTACTGGAAAAAGTTTACATGTTTCGTTTGATGAAAATCTTCTTAATCATCATGCTAATGACGATAAAGAAATAATTCCAACAACAAAAACATCAAACTCTCTTAATAATGAGACAAATGTGCAAAATAATACTTTAATATCATCCCCAAGAATTCTTATGGATCATCCAAAAGATAATATCATTAGAGATCTTAATCTAGAGTAACTACACATCAACTCAATCAAATAAGTCATATAGCATTTGCGTCAAATTTTGAACCAAAATTTTTATAAAGAAGCTGTAGGATCGATTTCACCAAAGAGGGGGGGTGAATAGGGTGATGCTATTAATTATAAAAGTTAATTGCGGAAGCTTATAAAATAATTTCAACACAGATCACAGAATAATAGCAGCACAGATAATAGCAGAATAATAAGTGCAGAAATAGAACGATACAGAATTTACCCAGCTTCGGCAAAACCCTTCCTACATGATGCCCCCAAGGTTTCTACTAGAAATTAAGTAGTCACACGCTTACACACGTAAACTCGCGACACCCACTACTGACTAACCTAACTCTACGCTCAAAACCCTGCCACAACTCAGCCACTGAGTTGCGAATTCTCAAACTACGCCACGTAGTTTGTCCCCGAGTCACACGACTAGAATTTACATCGGTTTAAAAAGAAATTAAAAATTAAAAAAAAATAAAATTTAAAACTAAACCCTAAATATATTTATGAGCCTTATTATAATTTTAAAACCCCAAGCTAAATTAAAGGCCTGCCCAAACTATCTTTTCTCTTTATCTTCTTTCAGTCCGTTCCTTTGTGATAATAGCGGCTCTGTTGTTCGTTCCTCTTCCTTCAAAAATTAGGGCTTTTGTAATTTCAAAGATGCCGACTTTACTTGCTCGATCGAATGAATGATTTATCACCTCGTTTGCTTTGTCGATCGCACGTTTCTCTGATTTGCTCACGGCTCTTTGAAATTGATCGAGTTCGAGATATGGCTTTGGTAAGTAATTTTTTGTTCTTTTTACTTTTTGATTTAATGCTTGAAATCGATTGATTTGTTGCCGATGATAATTTGGTTTATATATGGATTCGATCTCCTTTATTTGCGTTCGTCTAATTTTTTCAACATTGTGCTTCGGCCATTTGATTTCCTTTGGATGTTGATGATTTCTCTGACTTTTTCAGTTCACGCGATTTTGAACTGTGACTTGGTTCCATTCCTTGATTGCTTGGTTATCACGGCACCGTTGAATTTCGTGACCACCACGGCTTGATTTTCATTTGATTTTATGTTGACTTCGGCACTTGATATTGTATATACGATTCCATGTAGCATACTTGACTTGTTCGAAACGTGTATCTTGATTTTCCTTTGACTTTGTCTTTGCTGCATATATGTATTTCTATGTTTTTATCGCATTGCTTCTTCCACATCTGAACCTTCTTTGAACCACCTGTCTTGTTAGTCGTAGAACTTGTCAAAATAGAATTGGAAAACATGGTTCTGATTCCTTTGTAAACGTCACAAGCTTTCTTGCAACAATAATCAAAAGCTTTAGTTTGATCGTCCTCCCAATTTGGAAACATGGTGTTCCATTCATTGATCATGGCCTTAATAGACTCGACTGCAGCATGTATTAGTCTGGAGTAGAAAATGAGGGTATATAGGTTTTGCACAGATTCCACCTGTTCCCTCAGCTTTTTACATTCGTCTACTATGGAATTTACATGTAACGGGGCCAAAGCCAGCTTTGAAATACTATTTAGATGCCCATGAGTGGAACTGGAACTGGAAGCTTCCATATCTTGATTCATTGGTAAAGAATTTGGGTGCAGTTGAATTCTTTTTTCTTGAGTTTGAAGTTTAGGACGAATGAAGTTATTGTTCATTCACATTTCTATGTTGTATTTGAATCCATGTTTGGCCTTGATTATGTGATCTGCACTGTTGTGCTCCTGTTGGTTCCACACCACTTAAATGTTCACGCATGTATCTATATTCATCAAGTTGCTTCATATTTTGCTGCCCTTGTATTTGCAGTTTTTTGTTGTTTCGAGTTACTACAGCTTCATTGTAGCTGTCTTGACCATTTGAGGCAGTTTGGATATTTGTTTCATGTAGTACTTGTAGTCTGTTTCACATGTGCACTGCCTATATATGTGTTCATGTATGTTTGCATCGACTTGTACTTCGAGTCATGTTGAACTCTGTTGTGATGTCGGTTGCCTTTGTGTTTGTTGTATATATGAGCTGCTTCATGCTTTATTGTGACCTTCATGTATACACAGTTGGTTCATTGATGTTTGATGTGTTTATTCCTTTATGTGGTAGCTGGACTTGATCTTGTTTCATGTTGGCGTAAGGCTGGGCATGTGTACTATCTGTGATATGTTGCTCCCGACCATTTTATTGCATTTGGATTGATTTCCGAATTGCACCTGAGTTGAATCCAGCTTGTAGCTCGGATTTGACCTTGTGCTGAAAGTTGTGACATCATTTTATTGCACTTGAGTTGAATCCGGTATTTTGGGTTTGACCCGTGCTAACATGTTCCTGTAAATTTATCAAGTGTATATGTCGGTGTGCACGGCCTTGTGGCATATACAGTGATACACTGTGTATGTCACAAGCTGTCCATGTATGATGAATTGGAAATTAAATGATGACGAACAACCCAAATAACTGAGGCAAATATTATTTTCAAAATTCACATTTTTTTATACTGCAAAAATATTTCCTATTCAACTTTACTGCGTCAATATTTATTTTTGCAGATTGCTTAGATGCTGGATTCAATTTGGAATAAAGTTGAAGATAAAATACGAGTGAATGAGCGATATGTAGTGAGGACAAATGTAAATGTGAATCGTGATGTAATCAAAGTTGTACCGTAATTGAAATTGTGTGTGTGTATATATATATATATAGTGAGAGCTTGAACTTCGTACTATTCAAAGATTGTAATAAATATTTGTTTTAATAAAAATTCTGTTTGAGTTCAAATTCTGTGTTATTTATTTTTATTCAGTAAATATTTATTTAATCTATGAAAAATAAAATAGTACATTAACAAATACATTTACGCGAATATATATATATATATATATATATATATATGTTTATTATCATCAAACAAAAATCATATAATCTCATATTCAAAAATCTCCCCATTTTGATGATAACAAACATATATTTAAGATTTTGAATATGTTGAATGAATTTGATTATTGATATACTCTAATTGCTCCTCCTATTTAAATGCTTCCTCTCTACACAAAGCTCCCCTGCATATATGCATAAAAATATGCAAATGAGCCTAGATGCAAATGGAAAATATTTGACCTTTGCTTGATTTTATTTGACAATCTTAACTTTTCTCTCCCCCTTTTGTTATCAGCAAAAGAGTAATAGTGTTAGAGAAAATAGAGATAAAGTGATCGATATTAATCCAACATTAAAACTCAATTGAATATAAATATTAAATTTCAATAAAAAATCAAACTAAAATCATAAATACTTTGTTAGACGCATATTCCACTTTTAGAGTGATGGGAATGATGTCATTATATAAAACCATACAGTTGTGTCTATTTGTGGTATATTTATATCAGGAATTTGAATATCTACTAACCATGCATAACCGTTAGGACTTTTAAATGAGATTAGTAGTATTTCAATTTTATTTTAAAAAAAATGAATTCAAGTATCTTCTAACCACGCATAACCGTGAGGACTTTTAAATGGAATTAGAATCAACTTGTTTATTTTGAAAATTAATTTTGATATGCGTTCCATACATGCATAACCGTGAGGTCTTTTAAATGAGCATGGAAGCACATAACAAATTCCAAGTAATTCACCCATGCAAAACCATAAAGACTTTTAAATGAGAGTGAATACTTTGGATTTTATTTTATTTTATTTTATTATTATTTTTTCTACTATATAAATTTTTCTATTATTTTAAAAAAAATGTAAAATTAAAAACGAATGATTCCTGTTTAAAGTACCACATATTGACAAACTATATAGAATTTTGATGAGTGATGGTCGTTAGAAATATATTAGAAATAGAGATGGTCATGAAATTTTTACCAACAAAAGTTTTATAACTCTTGTTTAAATTTCTAAAGAAATTTACTAATTATACCGTCTCGAGTCATAATATATGATAAATTCAACACTCATCACTTTTTCAATCACTATTTATCTTTTCGATAATTATTAGGGAGTCAGATTAGTCATAATAGTCATTCAAAATCAAATTCAAAAATAATTATAGGATCAATTTTCAAAAATAACTGATCTGAAAATATGGTCAAAAATGATTTTCTCGAAGGGGTTATATGCGAAAAACTTCTGCTGTTTGAAAATTATTTGAATTGAAAAATATGCAGATATTTTCTTAAAAAACGATGCAATTACTAAATGTTTCTACAAAATCACGTTCAACTAGTAAGTTTTCTATCAACTAGATTACTAGTGTAATCTGCATCTGAATTTCTCTTTCACTCCAAATTATCACTAATTGAATTTGATAGACCATGAAGTGTGCGCCAAAAATTTCAAACTCAATTTTTATAGCATTTTAAATGACATTCTCTTGAATTTGAATTTAAGCCATATAAATAATCAGAAACCGTGAATATAGAGTTGGTCGTATTATAACCAAATGTATTATCATCCAACAAAACACTATTTTTAATCCAAACTAATATATATGAAGTAATTCAAAGAATCTAGAGATTTTTATAGTGTTTTTGGCATAAGAACATAATTGGCCAACAATTTTGAATAAGTCAGAATCAAAATCATCATTATTTCATCATCTCATAATTGGCTGATTTATCTTAGATTATGGTGCAGATTATCACATTTAATATATCGTTCAAATAAATATACCATTACCTGTTTTACCTTTACGATATTTTTCGTTGTTGTCCATTGTGATTCTGTCACTTTTATACTAGGTTAAGAAACTTTGCTTTGACGCTCTTTTGTCCTTAGAACAGCCAGAATTCAAGTAACACTGTTGTAGTTCCTTAGCCTGCCACCACACCTACACGGGAAAAGATTTTTTTGCCCTATTTGTTTCTATAGGTCCATGGTTGTTAGTGGCAGAATATTTAGAAAAATAATTTTGTGGAGACCCAAAATATTTATATATGTTCCTTTTCGCACCCAGATTTGTTTAACTTTGAAAGATTTATATTTGTGCCTTTTGAAACCCAAGTTGGTATAGTTTTCATGTGTTTGGGTATATACCAACAATTATTGTGGTTGTGTCCATATTTTCTACAAATTGTGCACATAGAATTGACTTGATTAATTTTGCTTTTAACATTTTTAGATTGATTATATCCAAGTCCTTGTCTAACTGAATTAATAGTTTGCTTCCCTAATAGCATATTCAACGATTTTTCACTTTTTGAAAATTTATCTAAAGTCGTTGACAATTGTTGGACTTGTGTTTTGAGAGATTCATTTTCGTTTAACAATTGTGCGCACTTTTTAATAGAATTCTCTCTCTTAGTATTTTCATTCTCTTTTAAAATCAAAATTTCATTTTCAAGTGATTTTATATTAATTTCTGATTTTTTAATTTCTTCTTCGAATGTTGGACACTTATCACACTTAGGGACCCCCTTTGATAGTTTTTAACTAATTGATCAAGTTGTTCATTTAATTCTATCAAAGTATCCTTTTGTGATTCAAGTTTGGCATATTTCTCCCTAAGTCATTCAAAACAGCCATTTACTTCTTGGAAATATATAAGTAATTCTGAGTGAGTGAGTTTTGATACCTCGCTTGGCTCGTCATCGTCGCTATCAGTTATATTTCCTTGAAGGCACATATCCGCTTTCTCACTCTCACTGCTAGAACTTTGATTATCTTCATCACTTGTATTCCACATGGCTGGAAAAAAAATTCTTTTTAATTTCTTTTCTTGGTCGTGTTGATTTTGAGGATAATTGGGCTTGATATCACTGGGTTTGTTGCAAATGATCCCATGTTCTTCTGAGTTGTCTAGTGCTTTAATTATTCTTCTTTTCAATTATTGATTTGGAGCTAGATTTCCCTATTTGTGGTTCCATTTTTTGAATATCTTTATTAGTAGCGCCAGCTCAGCTGCTCCATCATCACCATCCTCATCACAACTGCCTTTTTCCGATTCTATTAAGCATATTTCTTTAACTGAGTTGGTTGTGGAGGATTCTCATTGCTGTTGACTTTTGCACCATATATTGCATTTAAGTATTCCAGATTTCCTATGCATTTTCACAATGAGAAATGAAATTAAAATTATCTTGATTAATATGAGAATATAATAAATGTATAGCCAGAGCATTAATCGAGATAATTTTCTTATCTGTTATATCACACCCATTTTCAATAATATCCCAACATTTAACATTAACAGACTTTAAATAAAATTCCATTTTCAATTTCCAATTCAAAAAATCTGCTCCATCGAAAATAGAAGGAATAATATTGGAACGACCCTCAACAAAAGTAGCCATTTTAAAAATTCAAATTTTTAAAACAAAAATTGGTTTTTGAAAAATCAAATTTTTTAAAAACAAAAATGGCTTTTGTACCTTGCACTGATAGCACTTGTAGGATCGATTTCACCCTAGAGGGGGGTGAATAGGGTGATGCTATTAATTATAAAAGTTAATTGCGAAAGCTTATAAAATAATTTCAACACAGATCACAGAATAGTAGGAGCACAGATAATAGCAGAATAATAAGTGTAGAAATAGAACGACACAGAATTTACCCAGCTTCGGCAAAACCCTGCCTATGTGATGCCTCCAAAGTTTCTACTAGAAATTAAGTAGTCACACGCTTACACACGTAAATTCGCGACACCCGCTACTGACTAACCTAACTCTACGCTCAAAACTCTGCCACAACTTAGCCACTGAGTTGCGAATTCTCAAACTACGCCACGTAGTTTGCCCCCTAGTCACACGACTAGAATTTACATCGGTTTAAAAAGAAATTACAAATTAAAAACAATTAAAATTTAAAGCTAAACCCTAAATATATTTATGAGCCTTGTTATAATTTTAAAACCCCAAAGCTAAATTAAAGGCTGGCCTAAACTATCTTTCTCTTTATCTTCTTTCGGCCCGTTCTTTTGTGATAATGGCGGCTCTATTGTTCGTTCGTCTTCCTTCAAAAATTAGGGCTTTTGTAATTTCAAAGATGCCGGCTTTAGTTGCTCGATCGAATGAATGATTTATCATGTCGTTTGCTTTGTCGATCGCACGTTTCTCTGATTTTCTCACGGCTCTTTGAAAGTGATCGAGTTTGAGATATGGCTTCAGTAAGTAATTTTTTGTTCTTTTTACTTTTTGACTGAATGCTTGAACTCGATTGATTTGTTGCCGATGATGATTTGGTTTATATATGGATTCGATCTCCTTTATTTGCGTTCGTCTGATTTTGTCAACATTGTGCTTCGGCCATTTGATTTCGTTTGGATGTTGATGATTTCTATGACTTTTTCAATTCATGCGGTTTTGAAATGTGACTTGGTTCGATTCCTTGATTGCTTGGTTATCACGGCACCGTTGAATTTTGTGGCTACCATGGCTTGATTTTCATTTGATTTTATGTTGACTTCGACACTTGATATTGTGTATGTGATTCCATGTAGCATACTTGACTTGTTCGAAACGTGTATCTTGATTTTTCTATGATTTTGTCTCTGCTGCATATATGTATTTCTATGTTTTTATCGCATTGCTTCTTCCACATCTGAACCTTCTTTGAATCACCTGTCTTGTTAGTTGTAGAACTTGTCAAAATAGAATTGGAAAACATGGTTCTGATTCCTTTGTAAACATCACAAGCTTTCTTGCAACAATAATCAAAAGCTTTAGTTTGATCGTCCTCCTAATTTGGAAACATGGTGTTCCATTCATTGATCATGGCCTTAATAGACTCGACTGCAACATGTATTAGTCTGGAGTAGAAAATGAGGGTATTTAGGTTTTGCACAGATTCCACCTATTCCCTCAGCTTTTTACATTCGTCTACTATGGAATTTACATGTAACGAGGCCAAAGCCAGCTTTGAAATACTATCTAAATGCCCATGAGTGAAACTGGAACTGGAACTGGAAGCTTCCGTATCTTGATTCATTGGTAAAGAATTTGGGTGAAGTTGAATTTTTTTCTTGAGTTTAAAGTTTAGGACGAATGAAGTTATTGTTCATTCACATTGCTACGTTGTATTTGAATCCATGTTTGGCCTTGATTATGTGATCTGCACTGTTGTACTCCTGTTGGTTCCACACCACTTAAATGTTCACGCATGTATATATATTCATCAAGTTGCTTCATATTTTGCGGCCCTTGTATTTGCAGTTTTTAGTTGTTTCGAGTTACTGCAGCTTCATTGTAGCTGTCTTGACCATTTGAGGCAGTTTGGATATTTGTTTCATGTAGTACTTGTAGTCTGTTTCACATGTGCACTATCTATATATGTGCTCGAGTATGTTTGCATCGACTTGTACTTCGAGTCATGTTGAACTCTGTTGTGATGTCAGTTTCCTCTGCGTTTGTTGTATATATGAGCTGCTTCATGCTTTATTGTGACCTTCATGTATACACAGTTGATTCATTGATGTTTGATGTTTTTATTCCTTTATGTGGTAGCTCGACTTGATCTTGTTTCATGTTGGTGTAAGGCTGGGCATGTGTACTATCTATGATATGTTGCTCCCGACCATTTTATTGCATTTGGATTGATTTTCGAATTGCACCTGAGTTGAATCCAGCTTTTAGCTCGGATTTGACCTTGTGCTGAAAGTTGTTGTGCTGAAAGTTGTGACATCATTTAATTGGACTTGAGTTGAATCCGGTATTTTGGGTTTGATCTGTGCTTACCTGTCCCTATAAATTTATCAAGTGCATATATCGGCGTGCACGGCCTTGTGGCATATACAGTGATACACTGTGTATGTCACAAGCTATTCATGTATGATGAATTGAAAATTAAATGATGACGAACAACCCAAATAACTCAGGAAAATATTATTTTCAAAATTCACATTTTGTTTTATACTGCAAAAATATTTCCTATTCAATTTTACCGCGTCAATATTTATTTCTGCAGATTGCTCAGATGTTGGATTCAATTTGAAATAAAGTTGAAGATAAAATACGAGTGAATGAGCGATATGTAGTGAGGACAAATGTAAATGTGAATCGTGATGTAATTAAAGTTGTACTGTAATTGAAATTGTATATATATAGTGAGAGCTTGAACTTTGTACTATTCAAAGATTGTAATAAATATTTGTTTGAATAAAAATTCTGTTTGAATTCAAATTTTGTGTTATTTATTTTTATTCAGCAAATATTTATTTAATCTATGAAAAATAAAATAGTACATTAACAGATACATTTACACAAATATATATATATATGTGTGTTTATTATCATCAAACAAAAGTCATATAATTGCATATTCAACAGAAGCTTCAAATGACAACTTTTGGATAATAGCTATGCAAGAAGAATTAAATCAATTTGAACGTAATAATGTTTGGGAATTAGTACCAAGACCAGAAGATCAATCGGTTATAGGAACAAAATAGGTATATGAAAACAAAGCATATGAAAACAGAAATATTGTTAGAAATAAAGCACGTTTAGTTGCTCAAGGCTATAATCAGGAAGAAGTTATTGACTATGACGAAATCTTTGCTCCAGTAGCTAGAATAGAGGCCATACGTACATTACTCGCTTTTGCAAATCATCACAATTTTAAACTATTTCGAATGGATGTCAAAAGTGGTTTTTTAAATGGTTTTATTAAAGAAAACATATATGTTGAACAACCTTCATTGTTTTTCACGAAAAATATCCCAACCATGTTTTAAATTACAAAAAGCCTTATATGGTTTAAAACAAGCCTCCCGGCATGGTACAAACATCTTAAAAATCATTTAATTACATTTGGTTTTCAAATAGGCAAAATTGATACAACTTTATTTATTAAACGAGAAAATAACGATATATTAGTTGTACAAATTTACGTAGACGATATTATTTTTGGTTCAACTGACGAAAATCTCTGTAATCAATTTTCAAATATTTTGAAAAATGAATTTGAAATGTCTCACATGGAAGAATTAAATTTCTTCTTAGGTTTACAAATAAAACAACTTGAAAATGGTATTTTTATTCATCAAGAAAAATATTGTAATGATTTATTACGTCGTTTTGAAATGGATAAAACTTCAAGCAAACCAACACCGATAAGTACTAGAGTTCGCTTGGAAAAGGATGATAATGGAAAAGATTTCGATGAAAAATTATATCGTAGCATGATTGGTTCCTTACTTTATTTGACGGCTAGTCGACCTGATATTGAGTGTATGTCTTTATGCCCGATTTTAAGCAAAACCAAAAGAATCTCACCTAAGAGTTGTTAAAAGTGTCTTACGATATCTATCCTGTGCTAGAGATTATGGTTTGTTTTACCCTAGAGGATCATCATTTGAACTAGTTTCATAAAGTGATGCGGATTTTGGTGGATGTAAAACAGATCGCAAGAGTACTAGTGAAACATGTCACTTTATCGGACAATCATTAGTTTCATGGTTTAGCAAAAAGAAAAATTATGACTCCTTATCTACTTGCGAAGCCGAATATATTTCAGTAGCTCTAGCATGTGCACAAGAAATATACATGCAACAAACACTTACGGATTTCGGCAAAGTTATCATTAAATCACCAATATATTGTGATAACATAAGTGCAATAAATCTATAAAAAAAACCCTGTAAATCACTCGCGAACTAAACATATAGATATACAACATCATTTTTTATGTGACAATGTCGAAAAAGGATAATTTCATTAGAATACGTAAATACCGAGAATCAAATAGTAGATATTTTCACAAAACCATTAAATGAACAAATTTTTGCTAAACTGCGACGCAATTTAGGAATATGCATTCTTAATGATCTTCTAAACTAATAACCTCATCTTTATTTAATCTATGTTTACTAAAAAAATTTTATCCACAAATTAGAATTGAAATCTCCTTCACCCTAAGTTTTTTAGTTGGTTAGTTTCTGAAAACTATCTATAAATAACTTTTGAAATTATATATAAATCTTTATACAACAAAAAGAAAAAAAATATACATTTCATATTTTTTACAACAAAATATAATCATGTCTTCTGAAAATTCTCGTCTATGCTTCTCGACACCTACAACAGATAGCTCAACGGATACACCTCGATGGCTTCCTACCCCCACACCAAATAGGAATCAATGTATAGGTGGTCTTCCTATCACACGGGTTTCACTCCCGATAAAAAGTAGTCCAAACGAGCTCTATTTGTTTCTCCTAACACCAAGGAGAAAATTGATGAGATACATCACTATCAAAAGCAACATATGGATCTACAACAGAAATTATATTTTGAACAAAAAGTCACGCCGTGACGATTAAGTTTTCTAGAGCAAGTAGCGATAAAATTCTATAATCCATGGAAGAAGGATGTACATGAACAGCTTCCGATTCCTTGCAGTTCCTTGGATCCCTCTTCCTCGTATTGTACACCTTTGGATCCTTCACCAAGTGATTCTCTGGTTCCCGAGAACCCACGAACGTGGAAATATATGGTCTCCACTCAAGCCATGGAGGGATGACAAGTCAGATGATCGCAAAACTCCATCACCATCTAAATAGAATAAATTATTCTTTGAATTTGTATCTACGTATGTTTGTAATTCTGGTTCACAAAAATAATACTACATTTTTTTCCAAAAATAGAAGGTCGAGAAATAAGCAACACCCTTTAGATGTAGGCTATTTTTAAAAAGATTGGTATTTCAAAGTCTGGATATTGACCTCAGACGTTTGACACACTGATATCCTCCAAATTTTACATCATTGTGCATATGACAGACGTCTGATATAACTTTCCAAACGTCTAAAAATTGTCTCTGCTTACTTAAAATAGATACTAGACTATTTCAGATTTTTGAATTATGAACCAGACATCTAAATAAAGTCACTGCCAACCATATTATAAAAAATCGATCTATTTCAGACGTCTGATATCTAACCCAGGCGTTTGAAAATTCTCTCCAACTATCAAATTTTTAAAACTTGACCGAATCCAGATGTCTACCAAATCAAATCTGATGTCTAAATTTATTTACTGTGTTCAAATTAGGTTAAATCAGACGTCTGAATTACTTTCCAAACGTCTGAAATTCAGTCGACACTTTAAAATGACCAGATAACATCTATTTTTTTACCTAATCTCACTTCTATTTTAAATCATTTCTGCATCGAGGATGATTTTTTAAATCAAAAACATCTTTTTTCACACTAGCTCGAATTCAATGCCTCCTAGAACTAAAAACCCTAAGATATCCAAGAGAAAACAAGACCATCCAACTTCCTCAAACCCTCAAGTTTGCTCAGATGATCAAATCGAATGATGGATGAATCAAGCACCACATTCACTCAAGAGATATGAGGACATTCAAAAGAAGAAACTTCACACAGATCCATTTTATAACTTACTCAAATTCCCAATGTATGATTTAGATGAAATGTGTGAGAATGTCGGCTTAGAAACTTTGATATCTTTCAATCCCAATAACATCCAAATTGATCAGTTGGCTATATTTCTCTTCTATGCTAATTTGGATAGCATGGTTGTTTCGAACATTGAAAATGAAGATAATTGGCTAGGGTCTAGCATTTATGGCAACACGATTAGGCTCACTCAGGGAATCATAGGCAGAGCTCTCGGATGTTGTGACACCGGCGAAGATTTATATAATATTCTCGATATGCGTTTCAAACCAAGAGACAATATAACACATCAAATATGGGAGGATGAAATGCCTAAATTTGCATCCAAATATCTACAACCTAAGGCGATACTTCTTACTCAAATGATCATCAACACTATTATTCCTCGTATAGGAAGTCATGAGCAGATAACAGAGTTAGAACACAAAGATCTATATGCTCTATTCAACGAACAAGGGTGAATTGGACCAAATTTATATTTGATAAGCTCAAACATTTTTGGGCTCGATCACGACCATCGATTATCTACCCTACATTCATCATGAGACTTCTACGTGCTCACCACATCCCCTCATACTTGTCAACTTTTGAAGAAATTTCTCCAAAATGTAATTCTACGAAGTTTTTCTCACCAATGCACCTACTAGAAATTCCTCTAGCTTTATATCTTTTGAAGACTGGACGTAAAATCAACAAGCCAGACAAGCCGGGCCTCCACCTTAACTACAACACGAACCATCACAAGAGGAGGAACAACATCGTGAGAAAACTCCCCCGCTTCCGCACCATTTGATTATACGAGCCAGGATGAGATTTTGGAAACTCGAACAGAGGCGAATCCAAATGAAAGTATTTGTGATCACACTCTTCAAAATAACATATCTTGTCTCGAAATCAAAAAGTTTTATCTAAGCGTATTAACATCCTTTAAACGTCTTCTGCCACACGCCTAGCCATAGTTGAAACATCACTTTCAACTGTATTATTGATTCTCAAAGAGGTTCTTCAAAGGGTTCGTGGCCCTACACCCGCTTTCGAAGATTGGCCAACCCTAGTGCCTTCTCCTCCTTCGAAACATTCAAAACTTTTTGAGGAGAACGAACCTCTAAAACAAGCTCCGACATCTCCTACAAAGCAACCTAGCTCTTTCCAAAAAGAAGATAAAGGAGATGATCAAGAAAAGGCTTCCCCAAAAGACTCGTAGATTTTTAGGACTTCGTCTTATGTATAATTTGAAAAATCTATGAATGTAATCAATTTCAATTATTAATGGAATTCTCTTTTGGCGTGTTATCTCTATATATATCTTTGACGATTGGTTCATATTTAACATTTAAAGAGTTAGATATTCTTTTTGATAATGCCAAAGGGGGAGAAATAAAAAATAATAAACAAAAAATATATATAAATAATAAGCACATATTAAGGGGGAGATTTATAAATTATATATAAGTATATTGTATAGTTGTCATCATCAAAAAAGGGGAGATTGTTAGGAAATCAAATCTACAGTTTCGATAACAACAACTTTACAGTGGAAATCGAATATGCATATATATTTCTATTTTGTAGGTACTTGCTAGAGTAACATCACTAGAAAGAAATGGAAAAGGCTTAAAGAACATTACAAGAGACTACAAGTTGATTGGATCAAAGAAGCAACAAGAAAGATACACAAAGCTGACATGCATAGTTTTCAAACGTCACATCTGGATGCACTAGCCAGACGTCTGGAAAAACCCTCTGGAACAACAAAACAGACATGATCAAACGTTTGGTAGATGCACTCAGACGTCTGATACAAATACCAGACGTTTGATTTCCAAATCAGGATGTAAATTCAAATTTCAACTGCAACATTTGAATTGACATCTTCACTTCTCTTTACTGCAACTCTTCATCATCATCAGAAGCAACTGTAGAGCACTTGTTAATGGATGCAACTACTCAAGGAATCTCTCTACGACTATATATATCATTAAGAATCAAAGAGAACACTTACCTTACTTACTTGCGCTCTTTACTTACATACTCTGTCATATTCTTGATCTCTAGCAATCTATACTTGTATTTCGCTCTTCCATATATTCAGTTCTTCTCAATCAATGCTCTCTAGATATATATTGGAAGCATTGTACTTAGTAGTCAAAATCTGTGTTATAGAACACATACTTGACAAGAACAAGTTATTGTAACCAAGCTTATTCCTCCGGGCAAAGTGAAGGTGTTTGACAGTCGAACTTCGAAGGAGAGCTTCGAGACTGGACGTAGGAGGGGAGGTCTGAACCAGTATAAACTCTTGATGTGCTTATTCTATATTTACCTAGGTTAATATTGTTTTAGTTGCATCATATAGTGTGTCACATATACTTGCATATACACCACACAATCCACCCTATAGACTTTCACAATGGAGTTTCAAGGGGGTAACGGCGTAGAAGCTTTTAAAAGTACTCTTTCAGTTGGCGTAGGAGTGCTATTTTTAGGAGTAGATCTAGAAATAACTGCCAAAAACTCGGAATACCTTTTCTCATGCGTAGATGGCTTACCAAATCAATCTGGGATTGTTTGGGATCGGTCCTTATTGTCTTCGTATCGATCAAAATTGGCTCCAATCAAGCTGTGATCAATTAAGGGAGCTCTTGAGTTGATATTCAAGATGTTATGAAAATTTCATAGCATTTTTACTTGTAGTTTGAGAGATATGATCGATCCACTGTTAAGTTTGCAAGCTGGGCTGAGGGCTTCGTACCGATACGTTCGTATCGATAGACTTTGTATCGATAACATGGTGCGAAAGTTATGTGGAGATCCATGTTTCTCACCTAAAGAACGTTTCCTTCGAATTGACCTATTCCTTCGTGTCCATCCGAGGCCACGCTCTTCGTACCAATGCTTGTATGTGGTTTCGTATCGATGCTTGGCCCCTTGCTTCATATCAATCGATTGGTTGATCGATGCGAAATCTGCAGAAGTGTGATCGATACGAAATGGGTAGTTGTGGAGCAAATGAACAATGATCGATCCGGGAGGCATATTGCTTAATGGATACGAAGTGGATGGGTGATGAGTGATGAACTTGTGCTCATTTCGTATCGGTCAGGATGGATACGAAAGGATGGACATGTGCTTATGGATACGAAATGGATGTGTTCTACATGGATCTTTCTCGATCCGCAACTTGAGCATACGAACTCCGATTGACCTGAAATTTGAAATGTTGCCTTCCATAGCTTTGATTGTCATACCACGGTAATTGTAGCTCGATTCGGACTCGGACCAAGTTTGTCTACATCCATCGTGAACCTATAGGTAACTGATCTTGGGAACGGATTTTCTTCAATTTCTAGTGAAGTCTTGGTGTCACGGCCTTGCCAAAAGGTAGGATAACATTTGTGCCCCAAAGTACGTCCTGTGCGAACATGATGTGCTTTGAAAAGTTGCAATCTCCACTTTGAAAAGATTCTATCTGATTCTTTGAACAGTTGTTGTCTTTTTACTAAGAGATTTAACCTTCGGTAGAATTCCAGTAGTATAAATGTTGAGTTGTATACTGCCAACGATCATGCAGTTTTGTGTTGTAGCTGAAGGTCTAGTGTTAGCAATTTATTGTTCATTGTTTTGGTTATCACTAGGTAAGCATTCAATTCCTGTTAACTTTGAAAATCGAATGTTAATATAGCATACATGCACTATGTTAACTTGACTTCCATTCATGTTTGCACTTTCATGGGTCATTGTCAAGTTCCTTTTTTCTTGTTCGGATCGAGTTTCTTATCAATCCTCTCTTGGATAGATGTGAAATTCGAGTTGTAACAATGATTGATGGTCGTTTTAATTCATTACTTCGTATCCATCCTCTCTTGGATTGATCTAGGATGTACGAAGACAAGCTTCGTATCAATGGTTATCGATACGAGATGGATATAACATTGGAGTGCTTCGTATCGATGGATACAAAATTTACAAGTGCTTGCTCTGTATCGATGGATACAAAACTTTGAGCTTTGGTTGTTACGTGTTGATGGATATGAAAGTCATTCTTCATAACGATGGATATAAACGATCGAGACACGTTTGCGCAATACTCTTCGTATTGATTAGAGTTGACCGCTTCTATCGGTCTATATGACTGGGATATGAGTTATCCCTCTTTGGATACAAAGGCATATAAATAGTATTCAGACTTAGAAATTTGTTTTACTTGCTTTCGTTACTACTTTCACTTCATATTGATTTGAAGAAAGAAAAATTGCAGGAAACTTCAACTTCAAAACTGCCTATCCATTAACCTTAATTCAATTCCTTTAATCTGGGTAAACAATTAATGTAACTGCACTTTTAATGGCAAGAATCGAACTTCACACCTTCTTGTCCACGGTGATGGCCAACTCCAGCGTTGTTGGTGCCAGAGCATGGCTGAAGTGATGTCAAATAAGTGCTTTAATGGCCGCTCGGAGGAGAAGGACGAAGAAGAGTATTGGAAGGAATCTAAGGAGTCATCGAATTCAAGTCTTCTCAAACTCGTATTTTATCGATGGCAAGGTAGATCGACCAAAATATGTTGGAGACAGATGAGGGCAGTCATATTGATCGATACAAAGCGGTCAATACCTGGGGCGATTGATACGAAATATGTGATCGATACGTAGTGTATCGATATGAAAAGATTATCGATCAATGCCTTAAACCAATACAAATTCAGGCATCAGGGGAACGATCTGATTCAAACCATGATGGATACAAAATCAATTGCCTTTTGCATACTCGAACACTTGACTCTAACGAGCTTTAGCCTTGCATACTTGGACTTAACTGAAAAACTGCGTATATGACCACCCTTTAAAGCACGTCGATGGAATTATAACTCGATAAACATAAAAAATCTTAACATGGAGGATTCTTCGAAGTTAGGATGGCACGGTTGAGACGGTTAGCGATGATGATCACTTCGATGGAATCTCAAAGTCTTGTCGCCTTACCATCTTTTAAACTTGTAGAAATTCATAGTATTATGTGGCACTTCACTACACAACATGTTCACTCACTTTACAACGGGGAAAACGGGTTTCTTGCCATCTAATAATGGTTCTTACTGAGTTTAATAACTATGGATCCCGAAAGCTTCGAGCAGTAGGAAGTTCAGAGTCCTCCACTTTCTAGAATAGAGAGGCTAGACATCGTAGCTGACAAAGTAAGTCCTGCTCCAGATGAACTGTCGGGTGTAGTGTCGATTTTGAATCCAGAGGACTCGGTCTGTTCCAAAATTTCTAAAGAATTTTAGGTAGAATTTGTCTCAGGAATGGACTATCATTGGAAGATGTTCTATTACTGGGGCTAGAAGATAGAGCGCATAATCCCCTAGAAGGGTTTACTACATGTAACAGATTCATGTGTGTGGCTGGAATGTTGCCCCCGTTTAACCAATTCATTCGAGATGTGTTATTTTTCATGAGGATCGCACCTTCTCAACTACATCTGAAAGGATATGCGCTTCTTAATAGCTTATATATCATATTTATGGAGCATCTCCTTCAACCCCCGACCGTCGAGGAGATCAAATTCTTATTTAATGTAAAGAGTTGGGGGGATAATCCAGCATTCACTTTTCTAGAAGCGGTTAGGAACTGCTAAGTCGTGGTAGGTGCTTGGAGTAAGCCGAGCTACTTCAAGACTAAGTGATTCTTCGTGAGATGCCCACCGAGGTTTGCTAGGAGATGGTTGGTCAGACATAAGTGCTTTAACTTTCTCATCAATTAATTGGGTAATACAAATCGATGTTGAATTCATTATTGCATTTCTTTTACAGCTCCCATTCAACGGCCCGAAGGAGCATAGTTCAAGGAAATAGTGAGAATGCTTCAAGCGGTGCCCGTTGAACTTAGAGAAATAGATGAGGTTCTCTGTGATGATAACTTGATCACCATCGGGTTCATTGAAAGAGGCCAGTGTATTGGGTTAACAAGGGTACCTAGAGCGGTCCAATAAGGCATAGCGGAAGAGGGCTCCTATTGTGCCCCCGGTCAGGGGAGATCAGAGTGCACCTGGAGTTACAATCATCAACTGGGCGATGACGAGAGTATAACAGCTAGACATGAGCCCATGGCCGTGCCTCTGCAGGGCCTTCGATCATCAAAATCAAAGATAAAGGGAAAAAGTCTTGCCCACAAAGCCAAGAGGCATAACCGTTGCAACAACTCGGCCCGTTGTAACTTCTATAGGTCTGGAGACCTCTTCTCTATAAATAGAAGGTTCATTGAGAGGATTGTCAATGTTCCTATCCCAGACGATCGTCCCATGATCTTGGATCAAAGGACTCCACTCCTCACCATGAATTAGCACATGCCTAACTTCTTTAGACATAGGGGAGCCAACTCCATCGGGCAAGGCTACCAAATCGGTTGGTTGGGGGGATGCACGACAACAACTGCATGCTTGATGAACATATGATGGAACACTCTTCAGCCATCAAAGTGATCCAAGTATCGAAGTGCCCCTTAATATTGATGAAGACGTAGTCATAGCAGGCTCCTCGGGTCTGACCAGAACCGTCCCGATGCGTATACTGCGGACCGAGCAAAGAAAATAATGGAGGAAATCATGGCTGAGATCGAGAAACCTGAGTAGGCTCGTAGAGCTAGCAGTGGTGTGGTGGGTCCCGATCTGGTGTCGATACTTGTTGTTTTCCCGAGTGGCAATATCATCGAGACCAGCGTGCCTCCTTCCTCTAACATCAAGAGTACCACCATTCCTCTAATTCCGCACATAGAGTATATTCGGTCACTATGAATTCTTAGGAGGAGATTGCTTCAATCCCCCCGATCGAAGACAAGCCAGCTAGAGCAGTCCGGGGAGGTAAGGGTTCAAAGAGGGTTCCGAGTAGCGGCTTGAGCGGGTCCACGTCGAAGAAAAGCAAGAAGGACAGAAAACCAAAGGAGCAGACTTGCATTTTTGTTTCCTCTCTTTTAAGATGGCTAGAGTAAGCTTTTCTTTTACTTTTTGTTGGCAATGTATAGATGCGAGCTTGGCCCTCGCTTATAAGAATTCTTTGAACAGATTTTATACTCACTTTCTCAAAGAATAGTGGAAATAAATTATTATTTTGGTTTTTGGCATAACTCTATGTTCATTTGTCTAAGTACTTTAGCACTCGCATTTCCATTTAATGTCCTCATGAGGCTTAATTCTCTGAGTCAAACTTGAGTCCGGTCGTTATGTCCTGAAGTCATGGCTTTGGTCAAAATCAAACATCGAGTCGAGTCCCAACGTTGCGCTATCTTGGACAACGATTGGTACTTGAGTTTGCCCCCAATGCTGAGGAAATTCGAAGTAGTTAGTTGGAAGTCATCCTCCGCCTTCACTAACTTTAACTTAACCTGGTCGGAACAAAGGTTAAAGTGACACAAGTTTGAGCGGTCGGATCATGCTCGCTCGCTTGCTGATATTTGCATCCACACTCTAGGGATTAGACTTGTATGTTGGTGGTCGGTCACGCCTGCTTAATGTTAGAATTACATCCGCACTCCAAGGACATAAGTTATTTTATAGGCAGATGATCACACCCGTTTTAATGCCTATACTCTAGTTCGCACTTCGGGAATCGAGAATCAGTTGATAGACGATTAATCACATTTATTTAAGTATTAGGATTTTGTTCGCACTGTGGGAACAAGGAGTTGGTCGAGGTTGTGGATTGTCAGATCGCATCCACCTTGATCAAGTAAGCAAAGTCGTAGATGGATGGATCTGTCTTATTCGAGCTTTGAAAATAAGTGAGGTCATGATGGACGGATCCATATTCCTCGAGGTTCGGAAATAAGCGAGGTTGTGGATGGACGGATCCATCCTCCTCGAGGTTTGGAAATAGGCGACGTCGGGGATGGGGGAATCCATCCTCCTCGATCCTGGATTAGGGCGAGGTCGTGGATGGACAGATCCATCCTCTTCAAGCCTGGATTGAGGCGAGGTCATGGATGGATGGATTCATCCTCCTCGAGCCAAGATTTTGGAGTTTGTACTTTGGCTCGCACTTTAGGACCTGGAGTTCATTGGAGGATCATCGTGTTTCAATCCTTCTTTACTTTTATCATTGGTTTTCACTTGGCGATCGACCTGTCAGATTACGATCACTCACTATTCGAATGAGTCCCAACATAGTATGGGACTTAGCTCTTCGTACATCGTGACGGTCGCACGATGCACTTTAAGAATCGCCATCTGGCTTGATGGGTCTGCGCTTTATTGCTGAAATAAGAAAGTGCGGAAAAGTCAGTTGACTTATTACAAGTTCAAATTCTGAAATTGCATAAAAAAATTTCAAAAGCAAAGAAAATTAAATGAATAAAAGCCAGTTATGTGTAATAGCGGTGAAGACTCTCTCTATTCCATGCCTTTGGTAAAGTAAGACCATCAACAGTTGGTAATTTGAATGTGTCGTCTCCAAGTCTCCGCTCAATGACATACGGTCCTTCCCATGTCGATTTCATGTGTGAATGGACCGGATAAACTCGTTTAAGTATGAGATCGCCAATTTCAAAGGTTTTGGGTCGGACCTTAGCATTGTATAATTGGGCGACTTGACTGTGATGTGCAGCTACCCTGAAATCAGCCTCTTCACGCTTCTCATCTAGCAAATCCAAAGATTCAGTGAGTAAGATGGCATCCGTCTTTGGATCATAATAGGTCATAGGGTGAGAGGTTACTTCTAATTCAACTGGACTAACGGATTTAGAACCGTAGGAAAGTGCAAACGGAGTATGGATAGTCGCAGACTTGTGGGTAGTTCGATATGCCCATAAGGCCATGAGGAGCTCATTGACCCACTTACCTCCAGCCTTCTCCAGTTGTTTCTTCAAAATGGACTTGATAATTTTATTGATAGCTTCGACTTGTCCATTCGCTTAAGGATCATCTACTGTTGAGAACTTCTTCTGGATGCAGTAGCATTGACGTAAATCTTTGAACTTGGTACTATTGAATTAGGCTCCGTTATCGGTTATAATCGTTAGTGGGAGGCCAAAGCAACATATGATGTTACGTACAACAAAATTGATTACTTTCTTCGTTGTGATAGTAGCGGGGGCTAATCTTCGCCTATTTAGTAATGTAGTTAACTACAACGATGGCGTACTTCGCACCACCGTTGGCCAGAGATAAAGACCTTATTATATCAATGCCTCATGTGGCAAACGGCCGTGGGCAATTTATATAGGCGGGGCTCTTGGAATTCTGGCATGTTTCTGACACCTATCACATTTTTTGGCATAATCTTATACGTCTTGATTTACGGTTGGCCAGTAGTATCCATATTTGAGTATCTTTTTCATAAGGGATTGCCCCGTGTTGTGATCGCCACACTCTCCCTCGTGCACATCATGTAACAATTGTTTGATTTCATCATTGGTGATACACCAGAGTAAAGGAACAAAACATCCCCTCCCGTACAGGACTCCACTCTGGATATTAAACTGCGAAGCTTTCCGAAGGACATGTCTTTTCTCGCTTCTGTGTTTGGGTAATGCTCCGTGCTTAAAATAATTTCTGATTGGAGTCATCCAAGACTCCCTCTCCGGTGTTGTCTCATGCACCTGGTCGGTCACGTCTAATCAATATTGGAGTAATGAGTGTCTTTATCGGGAGAAGTCCCATCTGTTGTGCTTCGCCAGTGCAAGCCAGTTTTGCTAAAGAATCATCTTTCTTGTTTTTCTCTCAGGGTATACGGTGGATAGCATAATAATCAAACTGATTCAACACTACTTGAACCTAAGTAAGGTAGGTAGCCAATCTTCGGTCTTTGGCTTGATACTCCTCTCGAACCTAGCATACGACCAGTTGCAAATCATAGTAAATTTCCATAGAAATTACTCCTAAGTCTTCGGCAAGCCTAAGTCCAGCAAGTAAATCTTCATACTCGACTTCATTATTAGTTGCGTGGAAGTCAAACTTTAAAGAATATCATATGGATCGACCTTCTGTGGTTTCAAGTACTACTCCGGCATTTGAGCGACGGTCGTTCGACACACCATCGGTGTATAGCTTCCCTGCACACTTGGGAGATTCACTTGTTTTAGGAAAATCCTCCAGGATGGTGAATTCAACTATGAATTCTGCCAGAACTTGTCCTTGAATAGCTTGCCTTGGCATATAAGTGACGTCAAATTGACTCAACTGATATTCCACTTAAGCAATCCACCAGACGTCTCAGGTCGTGTCAAGATCTATCGTAACGACTTGTTGGTGCAAAAAGTGATTGGATGAGCCTGGAAATACAGACGGAGTTTCCTTGAGGCTACAACATGATAATAAGCTAGCTTTTCCACCTTCGGGTAATTTCTTTCTGCCCCTGTTAATCTATTGCCGATATAATAGACCGATCGTTGGATTTGATCCTCTTCTCGAATTAACACAGCACTGATTGCATTTGCCGAAACCGCCAGATAGACATATAATCTTTCGTGATCAACCGGCTTTAAGAAGATAGGTGGTGTCGCCAGATGTTGAACTAGTGCTTGGAATGCGCCTTCGCACTCCTCTGTCAACATGAAATTTCGTTTTCCTTTTCTGATTATGTCATAGAAGGGAATGCATTTGTTTGTAGGTATGGAAATGAATCTGCATAAGGCTGCCACCTTCCCACTGAGGCTTTGTACCAGCTTTATGGTTCTGGTAGTTTCGAGATTCCGAATCACCCAAATTTTTTTAGGATTGGATTCTATTTCTCTGGCATTGACGATGATTCCCAGGAATTTTCCTGACGCAACTCCAAAATGACACTTCAACGGTTGTTCTCATTCTGTATTGTTGGAGTAAGTTAAGCATTATTTACAAATCACTGACATGGTTGATGGATAGTTGCGACTTCAGGGGCATATCGTCCACGTACACCTTCATAATCTTTTCGATCTGGTTGGCAAACATTCGGTTCATGAGCCTCTAATATGTCGCTCCAACGTTTTAAAGTCCAAACGACGTCACCTTGTAGCAATAAAGTCCCAGATCAGCGACGAAGTTAGTATGTTCCTGGTTTGAAAGGTGCATCGGGATTTGATTATAGTCGGAGTATGCATCCACGAAAGATAAGAGCTCATGTCTGGCTGTAAAATCCACCAGTTGATCAATTTTGGAAAGAGGAAAACTGTCTTTTGGGCAGGCTTTGTTCAGATCTGAGTAGTCCACAGACGTTCGCCACTTCACGTTTGACATTTTGACAAACACTGGATTTGATACCCACCACAATTATAAAGCATCATGGATAAACCCATTAGTCTTGAGCTTATCCACTTCTTCCTTTAGGGTGGCAGATCTCTCTAGATCCATACTGTAACGACCCGATATTTTCAACCATTCGCATCCATTATAAGTGTATAGGTAGACACTCAAGCCGGAGTTGAATTGCTCAAAATACCGCGTTGTAAATAAAAATTTGGCAAATCTCAGAATATACGGTAAATAAAAATCACAGATCACAGACACAGAGTAATAATAATGCAGCGGAAGTAAAAGAGATAGTAGTTCATGAAGCTACTACATAAATATATCAGAGTTACATAAGATACAACAGAAGAAATAAAGTACAAGAGAAGTCTCAATACATAGAAATCTACTAATACAATAGCTGGAAAGGACCAACAGGCTGAAAAGAAAAAAAACTTGACAAGTAGATGATCTCCAGCGATTCCAATTTCAAGAAAGTGGAAATCCAAATATGTGAATAACTCAGGCTGACCCGAGCGTAAATAAAAAATACAAACACTCGAGTTAGGACATACATACTTATACAATGTAAACCAACTCAGGTGAACTGTAGTAAAGGTACAAATAACTTAGAAGATGCTTGGGACCGCCCATCCTATAAGGATCCGTTAAACTATTTACTATGTAGTAATATACGCTATATACAGTAGTGTCTAATCAGTAAAGTATAATCGTATAGAAAATAGCGTTAAGGGGATGGTGAACCTTAATGCGGTTGGATCTTTAAAACCAAAATCGTAGCGGGCTTGCTATAAGGAGATGACAAGGCAGACGAGGCAATGCTAGGGTGGATACACCGCTTGCACTCCCGGACCGGTGGTGACGGCAAGCCAGCAGCTTCCGCCCACCTCGAGACATACCCAAATCAAAGTGGTGCCACATATCGAATCACAAAAGTAATATAATGGTTTCCAAAGAAGCATGCTCGATGAAAGGGTGTGACCCTTTGTGTAGCCCGGTATAGCTCCTGTTTTATTCATTTATGCCAATTCACGGGAGTTGGGTCCACGTAATATACCTCGAGAACGTCTCCACCATCCTACTTCATTCTGGAATCTCTACCGCGTACGCAGTTGTTAAAGTGATTTTCGGTATTGGCCGGCTATAAGACAATATCCGATCCCGGTCTCTTTAACAACCAATCGTTATTATAACCCGTAGTTATAACTTTAAAACAATATTTTATACTTCAAAATAAAATATCATTTCAACCCAAATCTTTATCAAAATAAAGATTAAATCATTTCCAAACCATTTCAATATATCATCATACTATATCTTTCAATTCAAATATTTATCAAAATAAATATCAAGTCATTTCTAACCATTTCAATATATTAAATTATCATATCCTTTCAAAACTTCCTTTCAAATCATTTTAATACATCAAAATATCATAACCTTTCAAAGCTTCATTTCCAAAATATCATATCTTTCAGAACTTCTTTTCAAATCATTTTAATATCAAAATATCATATCTTTCAAAACTTCGTTTCAAATCATTTTAATATATCAAAATATCATATCTTTTCAAAACCACATTTCAAATCATTTTAATATATCAAAATAGCTATATTTTTTTCAAAACCACCTTTAAAATCATTTCAATATACCAAAATATCATATCTTTCAGCACCACATTTTAAATCATTTTAATATATCAAAATATCATATCTTTTTGAAACCACATTTCAATCATTTTAATATATCAAATAATTATATTTCAAAACAAATTACTTCATTTTAAATCATAAAAAATAAAGTTATTACATTTAATAATTAAATTATTAAATTCCAAAAATTCAAACTTTTCAATGTTCATTTATGAACTTAAATTTATTAAAACAATGAAAATTCAAGTTTTGCAGCATTTGGAAAATGCTACAGAAAGTTACATTCAAAACAATTCAATTTAACAAAAGACAGCATTTAAAAATGCTGTTAATTAACTTCAAATATTCAATAGAATTTCACAAACACTTATTTTTTTATTTAAATCATTTTTAACTTATAAAATCATACATTTTCACATTTATAAGCATCATTTAATTGTCCTTGAATTCATTGATTTTATAAAGTTAAGTTTCCTTTCAAAAATCAATATTTATTAATAATTCGCTTATTAAATTTCAACATTCAAATTTAAATTCATTACATTAAATTTCAACTTAACACTTAATTTTAAAATTTCAAATATAACTTAATTCCATTTTATTTAACTTAACTTAAAATTTCACTTTTAAACCCAATTCATAAATTCCAATTTAAGTTATATTTCCAAATTCTACTCAATATTCACTCATTAACATTTTAACTTTATTAAAAAATCATTAATATGTTATAAAATAATTTTAAATTAATTTAAATTCAAAATATCATAAATTTATCATATTTTCTAAGTTAATGTAAATTCCATTAAAAATTAAATCAAAATTTCCAAAATAACTTACATTTAGATTTTCTAACTTTTCCATAATTTATTTAACTTATAGATTTCCAGAAAATCAATAATACTTTACAAAAATTATATTTTTATTTAATTTTAAATCAAAATATTATAATAATTAAATTTCTAAAATATTTTAAAATTTTTAGAAAAACATATTTTAACTACGGGCCTGTATATAATTTTCTACGTTAGGTAAAGTGATACGGGTAATATATCATTTCAACATGTAATTTGCAAAGAAAAATCCGGTTTTATCATTTCAAACCCGCAGTCCCAAGTAAATAAAATAAATTGAAAATCGCTCAGGCCTATCATTTCAGCCCATAACGATTTTCCTCTATTATAAAGTCCGTTCAGGTATGTATCATTTCAACCCATAGTGATTTCTAATCTGCAGGGAACTTGCAGTGTGATAAACTGATAAAAATAGAAGAACAACATAACATAATAGTAACAGATGTTATAATAGGTGTTTAAGCATGGGTGAACATCATAAAATCATAATATAGCAGGTGTAACATGATAATGCATTTTACAGATTCAAAAGGGGTCAATTTACTAATTATATATGTACATATTGTCTGGTGAGAATAACTCACATGTTCAAAGCTGGAGATCGCTGCCAAAGAACACATAACGACACTACGAAGGCACGACAACATGGATACAACAAGAGAGTGGAGAGCCAAAGCTAATAGCCTTGTTCAAACATTTACACAAAACAATAGAATAGATATACGTTTTCGACACAAATTATCACTAAACAATGCTATAACTGGATGTACAAAACAAAGACAAAATGTTTGCACTTGCTTTCTACCTCTTACGCTTCAGCTATGAACTGAAATGGCACGGCTACAGCATGGTTTTAGATCAGGTTTGGGTTCCTAAAGGTCGGCCATAGCATGGGCAATGATGGAGCAAAGGTTTGTGACACATGAATTACAAGTCAATGCAAACTACATGGTTTTCTAAGCAATAAAAAGGCTCGGCCATAAGATAGCATGGCCTGTCCAGGTCTGGGTGGGGTGGAGGATGATGTGGCAGAGGTGTCTCAGTCAGATAGGGTGGTGGTGGTGGTGTATGTGGCGGCCAAAGTGGAATTTTGAGGTGGTGGTGCTAAGGTAGGTTAGGCTAGGTGCATATATGTGGTGTATGTTCATATTTTAGTGGATCTAGTCAACATAAAGGCACGGCCATGGCTTGGCTGTGGGTGGGAGGAAGTGTTGACCAGATGTGGTGGTGTTGGAGGAGGCCAAGGTGGAGGAGATGGAAGGAGCTTAGCCTTGAAGGTGAAGAAAGCAAGAGCAAAATCATAAGAAAACAAGAAGAAAATGAGTAGAAGGAAAAAGAAGATTACCAACTCTTTGCCTAAGGAATGGAGGCCATGATTTTTCTGATTGAGAAGAGTTTCTATGTGGGAATTAATGAGAAAAAAAATTTCAGCTGAAAGAATTTAGGTCGGCCAAGCAAAATGAATGCATGAGTTTGGAAAATGAAGAGGTGGAAAGCAAAGAGTCACAAGTAGCTAAAGAGTCACAAAACCTTTCATATTTCTTATATATGTTTATATAACTTGATATTTCTGGAAATAATAATACTCCCAGATAAAATTTCTAAAATTTATCAAAATATAAAAATATACATAATATTTATTAATTATATAAAGTTAAATTAAGGAAAATAGCTAAAAATAGTAAACTAGTCTAGAAAATTCGAAATTACATGAAATGAATTTTAGAAAATTAATATGATCTTGTAATATATTTTTAAACATAAATAATAATAAAAAATAAAAGTACATTCAAAAAAAATTAAATTTAAATATAATTTTAATGAAGAAAATAGCAGAAAATAAGAAAACAGCCTTTAAAAAAAAAGAAATCAACACAGTAAACTTTGGAAAAATTATAACATCACTTTAAAAAAATATTAAAAGAATTAATATACTTAAAATAACCCATTAAAACATAATAAAAAAAATTAAATTTAAAGAAAATAGAAAAGGATTTAAAGAAATTTCTTAAAAATCCAAAACAGTGTCCAGAAATTACAAATAAATCACCATTGACTTTGGAAAATTGTTTACTTCATTTTAAAATTATTATAATACAAAAATATACATACAATAACATATAAAAATAAAATACAACAAAGAAAATAAGATTTATATAATTTAAAATAGACAAAATTGTTAAATAAATCAAATTACACTCAAAATTGAAATGTACATAACTTTTACAGTTTAACTCCGTTTTCAACGAAACGAAAAGCAGTGTTCAAGTTATTACATCTATTTTCATAATAAAAGATAAAATTTAAGATTTTAAATAATTTATATTTGAAGTTTAAAAGTCACAGTTTGAACAGCTTGACCAGAAATCCACTTTACAGTAAAATATTCAAATTATACTGGTTTGAACTATAAATCATTTAATAATCATCATTTACTCCCCCACTCAAAACTTTTCATCTCGTAAAGGTATGAGGTACGGAAAAGCACAGAAAAAGATAGAGTGAAATAGGATTAAGATAAGATGACAAGAACATTGAAATTATATCTGATAACTGTTGTTATAGGTAAGTTTAACAAGGTGGAGATGATCTTTCCAAGATTCTCCAAAATTAAGAACACAAGCACGAAAAAGGTGGATCCAAAATGATTACCAAAGATTATCAAGGATTATAGAAAGATTTCTAAACGGAAACATTATAGAAAGATGTCTATACCAGTCTGTAGGAAGATAAGGATAATAAGGACAACAAAAAGATAGTTTGAAAAACAAAATAAGGAAATAAATTTGAAAGCATGGAAATTTCATCTTAAATAGAGAATAAATCTTTACACAAGTTAAATAAATCTTAACTATCCCAAATTTCATTATCTTATTATCCAATCATCTTAAATTAACAATTTTTAAAACCATGGGTTTGAAAAATAATCATTTATTACACTCACAATGTACTTAATAAATTTAATTCTTCTTTATTCCTAATTAACATTAAAATTATTCCTCTCAATATATTTATCACTTATGTTAATATGCTTACACTTATTATAACTGCTTTCTTTTATTCGTAGTTCTTTTAACATTATTTTATTGTAAGTTATTCAATTACCCTTTATTATATTTACCTCTGTTAATCGTTTTATAACTAAAATTTATGTGTATAACATTTATTACAACCACTCAAATTTTATTTATAAATCTTTTTATATTGTATATTATCCAATTACATTGTTAACTTTTGAAATTAAGGTAAGTTATATTGGAATGCAATTGAGTATTATACAAATAAAACTTTCCAATTCAATTATCTCAAGTTTGAATTATTTATCCAAAAATTTTGATTTTCATTTTATAATCGAAATTATTCTTTAAAAATAAAATTTAAGAATTAAATTTCCGATTTCTTCAAACCATTTAGAGATAATTAAAGGTATGTACATAGTTTATCAAATCAAATTTAAATCATATATCTATATATATTATAAATCAAGTCATATTTTAGAAATTCAATTCAAATCAATTTGATTTACCAAAACAAAGCTGTAGTAAGTCTACAGAGCGGTCTCTTCACATCGAAACTCGAAAATGAACGTTGATGATGTCGCGATCATCACCGAAGTTATTTCCCAGCGACAAAGAGAAGAGCATTAATTTTTAAACTTTAAAAATCCTTTGGAAACATATTCTTATTTGAAAATACTTTAAATAATATATCCCTTATAAAACTTTTTAAACAAAAGTTTTGAAATCATCGAAAATTAAATCCTTAAATTTCTTGTTCTAAATTCATTTCAGTTCCCAAATCAAGTATTATCACTTCAAATAATCAATTTAAATCAGTTTATTAAGTTCCATAAATTTACTTATATATCATAATTTATTTCATTAACCAAATTTTAAAATAATATTGTGTCAGTTTGTTCTGTCAGAGTGTTTTAGAAATCCTATCGATAGCGTTGATCAGACGAATCGATCGGAAACCCAAATCAACATCAACAAGTCAAACGACACAATATATAAAACAAAACATAGATATACAAGTACAATTCAAAATGTTTGGAAGAATAGATTGGAAACAAAAGACAAGATGATTAAATAACAGAGTAGGGAGGTGGATAAGCTTAAATAAATCACGGGCAACATTTACTGGGTCAACCGTGGCTTAAAGAATAAGATCAATGTGGATTTTTCTAGGGTAAATCTACATTCGATCCCAAGAGTTAGAGTTTGGAATAACAAAAGATATTAGCATCTAAACCAAGGATAGATAAGAATCTCTGGTGAATCGATGCTAATTGTAAAGGAGTTTTCCCCCCTTTTTCAATTCAATTTGAAATAGGCGTGACGGCCGACTTATTAGAAAGATCATTCGAATCGGAGTTATGGAATATTCCAGAGTCAAAAGAAGATGAATAGTGAGGGATACGAATGGATTTTGGAACCGTAGGGAACGTTCCAAAATTCAAAGGAATCGAGTCAAAAGGGAGAGATTCAAACTTAAATGAAAGTGATTCTGTAAATACATTCAGTCCATATGCTGAGTTTTGCCTAGAGCTACCAAAGCTCTGATACCAACTGTAACGACTCGATATTTTCAGCCATCCGTTATAAGTGTATAGGTAGACACTCATGCCGGAATTGAATTGCTCAAAATACCACGTCGTAAATAAAAATTTGGCAAATCTTAGAATATACAGTAAATAAAAATCACAGATCACAGACATAGAGTAATAATAATGCAGCGGAAGTAAAAGAGATAGTAGTTCATGAAACTACTATATGAATATATCAGAGTTACATAAGATACAACAGAAGAAATAAAGTACAAGAGAAGTCTCAATACATAGAAATCTACTAATACAATAGCTGGAAAGGACCAATACACTGAAAAGATAAAACTTGACAAGTAGATGATCTCCAGCGATTCCAATCTCCAGAAAGTGGAAATCCAAATCTGTGAATAACTCAGGCTGACCCGAGCGTAAATAAAAAATACAAACACTCGAGTCAGGACATACATACTTATACAATGTAAACCAACTCAGGTGAACTGTAGTAAAGGTACAAGTAACTTAGAAGATGCTTGGGACCGCCCATCCTCTAAGGACCCATTAAACTATTTACTATGTAGTAATATACGCTATATACAGTAGTGTCTAATCAGTAAAGTATAATCATATAGAAAATAGCGTTAAGGGGATGGTGAACCTTAACGCGGTCGGATCTTTAAAATCAAAATCGCAGTGTGCTCGCTATAAGGAGATGACACGGCACGCGAGGCAATGCCAGGGTGGATACACCGTTTGCACTCCCGGACCGGTGGTGACGGCAAGCCAGCAGCTTCCACCCTCCTCGAGACATACCCCCGAATCAAAGTGGCGCCACATATCGAATCACAAAAGTAATAGAATGGTTTCCGAAGAAGCATGCTCGATGAAAGGGTGCGACCCTTTGTGTAGCCCGGTATAGCTCCTATTTTAGTCATTTATGCCAACTCACAGGAGTTGGGTCCACGTAATATACCTCGAGAACGTCGCCACCATCCTACTTCATTCTGGAATCTCCACCGCGTACACAGTTGTTAAAGTGGTTCTCGGTATTGGCCGGCTATAAGATAATATCCGATCCCGGTCTCTTTAACAACCAATCGTTATTATAACCCGTAGTTATAACTTTAAAACAATATTTTATAATTCAAAATAAAATATCATTTCAACCCAAATCTTTATCAAAATAAAGATTAAATCATTTTCGAACCATTTCAATATATCATCATACTATATCTTTCAATTCAAATATTTATCAAAATAAATATCAAGTCATTTCTAACCATTTCAATATATTAAATTATCATATCCTTTCAAAACTTCCTTTCAAATCATTTTAATACATCAAAATATCATAACCTTTCAAAGCTTCATTTCTAAAATATCATATCTTTCAGAACTTCTTTTCAAATCATTTTAATATCAAAATATTATATCTTTCAAAACTTCGTTTCAAATCATTTTAATATATCAAAATATCATATCTTTTCAAAACCATATTTCAAATCATTTTAATATGTCAAAATAGCTATATTTTTTTCAAAACCACCTTTCAAATCATTTCAATATACCAAAATATCATATCTTTCGGTACCACATTTTAAATCATTTTAATATATCAAAATATCATATCTTTTCAAAACCACATTTCAGTCATTTTTTTTTTTTTTTTTTTTGGAGAAGACAGCGGGGTTGACTGGACCCCTACCAGATTTTTATAAATAAGAAAAAAGAAGATAACAAACACACACACACAACAGAAGAAGGAAAACAAAATTGGAAGAGAAGAACAACAGAAAGCAAAGACCTACAAAAAAAAGGAACCACCACAGAACAAAACCCCACAAATGCAAGACATAAACCCAAGCACAAGAAAAAGCATCAGGCTATCCCCACAAGTCATTTTGATGTGGGGAGAAACAATGACCAGAATCACGTAACCCACACTTTATCTCATTCATCAATTTAATCCAAAAGCTCGAAGCTGACAATGCCACATTTTTGAAGCAACGCGTATTCCTCTCCAACCATACATTGCGTATATAAACTTTTAGCACGTAGAACACTATATCCCATCTACTAGGTCGCCACCTAGTAGCTTTACGAAGGACATTCCAGTCAGCAGAGGAGATACCTTGAATATCAACGACTCCAGCTTTATTCATGACAGACATCCACATGTTAACAAGAAAGCTGCATTCAAAAAGAATGTGATCTTAATATATCAAATAGTTATATTTCCAAACAAATTACTTCATATTAAATCATAAAAATGAAGTTATTACATTTAATAATTAAATTATTAAATTCCAAAAATTTAAAATTTTCAATGTTCATTTATGCACTGAAATTTATTAAAACAATGAAAATTCAAGTTTAGCAGCATTTGGAAAATGCTACAAAAAGTTACATTCAAAACAATTCAATTTAACGAAAGACAGCATTTAAAAATGCTGTTAATTAACTTCAAATATTCAATAAATTTTCACAAACACTTATTTTTTATTTAAATCATTTTTAACTTATAAAATCATACATTTTCACATTTATAAGCATCATTTAATTGCCCTTCAATTCATGATTTTATAAAGTTAAGTTTCCTTTCAAAAATCAATATTTATTAATAATTCGCTTATTAAATTTCAACATTCAAATTTAAATTCATTACATTAAATTTCAACTTAACACTTAAGTTTAAAATTTCAAATATAACTTAATTCCATTTTATTTAACTTAACTTAAAATTTCACTTTTAAACCAAATTCATAAATTCCAATTTAAGTTATATTTCCAAATTCAGCTCAATATTCACTCATTAACATTTTAACTTTATTAAAAAATCATTAATACGTTATAAAATCATTTTAAATTAATTTAAATTCAAAATATCATAAATTTATCATATTTTCTAAGGTAATTTAAATTCCATTAAAAATTAAATCAAAATTTCCAAAATAACTTACATTTAGATTTTCTAACTTTTCCATAATTTATTTAACTTATAGATTTCCAGAAAATCAATAATACTTTACAAAAACTATATTTTTATTTAATTTTAAATCAAAATATTATAATAATTAAATTTCTAAAATATTTTAAAATTTTTAGAAAAACATATTTTAACTACGGGCCTGTATATAATTTTCTACGCTAGGTAAAGTGATACGGGTAATATATCATTTCAACCCGTAATTCACAAAGAAAAATCCGGGTTTTATCATTTCAAACCCGCAGTCCCAAGTAAATAAATTAAATTGAAAAACGCTCAGGCCTATCATTTCAACCCATAACGATTTTCCCCTATTCTAAAGTCCGTTCGGGTATGTATCATTTCAACCTATAGTGATTTCTAATCTACAGGGAACTTGCAGTGTGATAAACTGATAAAAATAGCAGAACAACATAATATAATAGTAACAAATGTTATAACAGGTGTTTAAGCATGGGTGATCATCATAAAATCATAATATAACAGGTGTAACATGATAATGCATTTTACAGATTCAAAAGGGGTCAATTTACTAGTTATATATGTACATATTGTCTGGTGAGAATAACTCACATGTTCAAAGCTGGAGATCGCTGCCAAAGCACACATAACGACACTACAAAGGCACGACAACATGGATACAACAAGAGAGTGGAGAGCCAAAGCTAATAGCCTTGTTCAAACATTTACACAAAACAATAGAATAGATATAAGTTTTCGACACAAATTATCGCTAAACAATGCTAGAATTGGACGTACAAAACAAAGCCAAAATGTTTGCACTTGCTTTCTACCTCTTATGCTTCAGCTATGATCTGAAATGGCACGGCTACGGCATGGTTTTAGATCAGGTTTGGGTTCCTAAAGGTCGGCCATAGCATGGGCAATGAGGGAGCAAAGGTTTGTGACACATGAATTACAAGTCAATGCAAACTACATGGTTTTCTAAGCAATAAAAAGGCTCGGCCACAAGCTAGCATGGCCTGTCCAGGTTTGGGTGGGGTGGAGGATGACGTGGTAGAGGTGTCTTAGGTCAGCTAGGGTGGTGGTGGTGGTGTATGTGGTGGCCAAAGTGGAGTTTTGAGGTGGTGGTGCTAAGGTAGGCTCGGCTAGGTGCATATATGTGGTGTTTGTTCATATTTTAGTGGATCTAGTCAACACAAAGGCACGTCCATGGCTTGGCTGTGGGCTGGAGGAAGTGTTGACCAGATGTGGTGGTGGTGGTGGAGGAGGCCAAGGTGAAGGAGATGGAAGGAGCTTAGCCTTGAAGGTGAAGAAAGCAAGAGCAAAATCATAAGAAAACAAGAAGAAAATGAGTAGAAGGAAGAAGAAGATTACCAACTCTTTGCCTAAGAAATGGAGGCCATGTTTTTTGTGATTGAGAAGATTTTCTATACGGGAATGAATGAGAAAAAAATGTGCAGCTGAAAGAATTAAGGTCGGCCAAGCAAAATGATTGCATGAGTTTGGAAAATGAAGAGGTGGAAAGCAAAGAGTCACAAGCAGCTAAAGAGTCACAAAACCTTTCATATTTCTTATATATGTTTATATAACTTGATATTTATGGAAATAATAATAATCCCAGATAAAATTTCGAAATTTATCAAAATATAAAAATATATATAATATTTATTAATTATATAAAGTTAAATTAAGGAAAATAGCTAAAAATAGTAAATTAGTCTAGAAAATTTGAAATTACATGAAATAAATTTTAGAAAATTCATATGAGCTTGTAATATATTTTCAAACATAAATAATAACAAAAAATAAAATTACGTTCACAAAAAAAATTGAATTTAAATATAATTTTAATGAAGAAAATAACAGAAAATAAGAAAACAGCCTTTTAAAAAAAAAAATCAACACCGTAAACTTTGGAAAAATTATAACATCACTTTAAAAAAATATTAAAAGACAAAATATACATAAAATAACCCATTAACACATAAGAAAAAAAGAATTAAATTTAAAGAAAATTGAAAAAGATTTAAAGAAATTTCTTAAAAATCCAAAACAGTGTCCAGAAATTACAAATAAATCACCATTGACTTTGGAAAATTGTTTACTTCATTTTAAAATTATTATAATACAAAAATATACATACAATAACATATTAAAATAAAATATGACAAAGAAAATAAGATTTATATAATTTAAAATAGACAAAATTGTTAAATAAATCAAATTACACTCAAAATTGAAATGTACATAACTTTTACAGTTTAACTCCGTTTTCAACGAAACGAAATGTAGTGTTCAAGTTATTACATCTATTTTCATAATAAAAGATAAAATTTAAGATTTTAAATAATTTAAATTTGAAGTTTAAAAATCACAGTTTGAACAGCTTGACTAGAAATCCACTTTACGGTAAAATATTCAAATTATATTGGTTTGAACTATAAATCATTTAATAACCATCATTTATGTTTAAAAATAAAATATTTGAAATAAAAAAAATTTAAAATAATTTAAAAATAAAAGAAAGTCCAATTTAAATAATATACAAAAATCTAGGGTTGTTACACATACCGTGCCTTTTTCGTTTCACCGGGACATGCCGTGGGTAGATATTTAATGCATGGCTCAATATGTTCGACGAGATCCCACACATGTTTGAATGAGTCCAAGCAAACACATCGAGGTGCGCCCGAAGAAAATCAACCAATTCCTTTCTCATTTGGGGGCCGAGTTGAGATCCGAGCTTTACCATTCTGGAATCGCCACCGTCTTCGATCAGAACATCGATCGCCAATTCTACCAGGGAAGCCTGGTAATCTTTAACTTCCTTCTTATCATTATTGTATTTCGGATTAAGGTCCTTAAGGAATTGGTTGTGGCTCCCGAGCCTAGGCCCAGGCTTAGTTGTCAATTTTCTAAAAAGCGGACGCGGAGAGTTTGTAGGATCGATTTCACCCTAGAGGTGGGTAAATAGGGTGATGCTATTAATTATAAAAATTATTATGGAAGCTTATAAAATTATTTCGACACAGATATATCAAAATAACAGCAGCACAGATAATAGCAGAATAATAAATGCAGAAATAGAACGATACAGAATTTACCCAGCTTCGGCAAAATCCTACCTACGTGCTGCCCCCAAGGTTTCTACTAAATTAAGCACTCGAACGCTTAAACACGTAAACTCACGACACCCTCTATCGACTGGCCTTAACTCTACGCTCAAAACTCTACCACAACTCAGCCACTGAGTTGCGAATTCTCAAACTACGCCACGTAGTTTGTCCCCTAATCACACGATTAGAAATCACAACGGTTTAAAATGGGAAATACAATTTAAACACAAGTTAAAACAAAAAACGAAACCCTAATTATCTCCCTTTTATTATAAACTAACACTAAAGAAAAAGGCCAGCCCAATATTAATCTCTTTTTTATTTTATCTGTCCGTTCCTTTGTGTTTGTGATAATGGCGGCTCTCATTCGTTCGTTCCTATGAAATTAGGGTTTGGAAAATTGAAGTGCGTCAGTTTCTGTCGATTCGATTAATGATGCTTCGATTTCTTTTCTCTCTGTCAATCTCCTTTGGCTACTTCAAATTAATGTTTTCTTCTTTGCACTCAGCTCGTTCAATTTGGATCGAGTTCGGAGTTGCTTCGGTATGTAATTTTTTACTTTTGCTTTACTATTTTTGCTTCCTTGAACTCGATGGTTTCATAGCCGATGATGAATGGGTTTATATAGGGTTTGATTCCCTATAATTTCGTTTGAACTAATTTTCGAATTCGTCTAATAATTTTTATGCTTGGCCGTTGATCTTCGCATGGATGCTTGTGATGATTTCTGACTTTGTCAATTTCATATATTTGTTACTTGATTCCCACAATGTTCATTTCTAACTTGGTTCGATTGCTTGATTGCCAAGGCTCTAACTTTACTGTGACGATGATTTCATTCTTTGTGTTTGTTGACTTGATATTCTGCTGTCACCATCATGCTAGTTTGAAAACTACTTTGATGACCCATGGCTTTGACTATTTTTATTTGGTATCGGTGACTTTGGCACAGTTTGATTTGTGAGACTACTTGCTTCCGGCATTTAGTTCCTTCCCTGATGATCTTGATTTGTACCTTGATTTTGTTCAATTTTTTTTTGCCGTTCCATGAAATTCTGATGACTTCGGCTATGGTGATAACATTTGGCATTGTCACTGACTTTGTACATGTGTTCAAGCCCCTATTATCTGCATTGCTTGATTCGAAGTCTGGTTCATGATATTTGTGCGCTGCATATTTTTGCTGAGACTATACTTGTACATGTCTCTATATCACAGTTTCATTCTAGTCCGTGCATTCTTCTCTAGCTTGAATTTTGGTTGTATGCATATTGCCTGACCATTTCCATATATTGTAGCTGTATTCTTGTTCATGCTAGCCTAGTGTCCTGTTGCACCGCCTTTTTGTTTCCTGCTAGTCATTGTGTAGTCTGGTCGATAATTATGGTGTATGCATTGAGTTTCATCACTGGTCTTTGCATTTGTTTTCATTTACTTCGAGATAGTTTCAGTTGCAAGTGCATTTGTGATATTTGCATGTCATTTGTGCCCTTGAGTCATTGTTCTGGTTCATCTGATTACAGTTCTATGGTTTGTTTGTCTAGTGACATTTGATCTTGCACTACTCGCATATCCATATAAACTTGTTGTACACATGCATACCTGTGCACATTGTGATCTGGTATCACTGACTTCGAGTTGCTTTGAGCATTTGTGTTATGTTGTAACTTGTTGTATTGAGTTGCACCCTCTGTTGTATTGTGTCTGGTTCGGTCTTGTACCACTTGAGTCTGCACTTGCATTGTTTCTGACCTTTTGGCACACGGTCTTTATTTCTATTTGGTTTGTATCGGGTCGGTTGTGTTCCTGGATTTCTATAGTTCACTGTATTGTGGTTCGATGCACTTGTAGTCTAAGTGCAGTTGTATATTAATCCATTAATGATGATGTCTGCTGCACAATGTAGTAGCCTAGATTGTGCACATATGGTTCTATATTTAACTGCTTCATCTGGTGGTTGTTGACACTTTGTTGTCTTCGGTCATGGTGATTTTGTGTTGATATTTTGACTTCGTTTGAAACTCTGTTACTTCTGGCTTCACTGAATCTTCATTGGCATGTATACTTAGTTGGTTCATTGATGTTTTATGTGTTTATTCCTTTATGTGGTAGCTGGAGTTGATCTTGTTTCATGTTGGCTTGAGTCTGGGTTTGCATAGACTATGTACATATTGTACTTGAGTCTGACTTGGAGCATTTTGTTGCTAGTCTTGTTTTCTTCATGGTTTGTACCAAAGCCTTTGCGCAATGTTTGGCTCATATTGCATTTGTACATTGGGATTTTGGTCGAGGCTTGTTTTTGTTGTCTTGACCATTTTCATGAACTTACACCTGTGTTGAATCCATCTTGGAGCTCGGGTTTGACCTTGTGCTGATATTGTGACATTATTTTTGTTGCACTTGAGTTGAACCCGGCGTTTTGGGTTTGACCTATGCTCACATGTCCCTGTAATTTTATCAAGTGTATATCGGTGTGCCCGGCCTCGTGGCATGTATAGTGATATACTGTGCATGTCACAAGCTTTTCGTGTATGATGAATTCAAATTTAAATGATGATGAACAACCAAAATAACCGAGGCAAATATTATTTTCAAAATCTCATTTTATTTTATACTGCAAAAATATTTTATTTTCAATTTTACTGCATCAATACTTATTTTTGTAGATTTCTTAGATGTTGGATTCAATTTGGAGTGAAGTTGAAGAAAAAATACGAGTTAAGTGAATGAGTGATATGTAGTGAGGTCAAATGTAAATGTAAATTGTGATGTAATCATAATTGTATTGTAACTGAAATTGTATATATATAGTGAGAGCTTGAAATTTGTACTATTCAAAAATTGTAATAAATATTTGTCTGAATAAAATATCCGTTTGATTTCAAATTCTGTGTTATTTATTTTATTCATCAAATATTTATTTAATCTGTGAAAATAAAATAGTACATTAACAAATACATTTAAATGAATGTATATATGTTTATTATCATCAAACAAAAATCATATACTCGCATATTCAACAATCTCCCTCTTTTGATGATAACAAACATATATTTAAGATTTTGAATTTGTTAAATGTATTTGATCATTCAATTTGCTCTGCCTATTTGAATTCTTCCTCTCTACACAAAGCTCCCCCTTCATATATGCATACAATTAAAAATATGCAAATGAGCCTAGATGCAAATAGAAAATATTTGACCTTTTCTTGATTTTATTTGACAAAATCTTAACTTTTCTCTCCCCCTCTTATTATCAGCAAAAGAGTAATAATGTTAGCAAAAAAATAGAGATAAAGTGATCGATATTAATACAACATTAAAACTCAATCGAGTATAAATATTAAATTTCAATAAAAAAATCAAACAAAAATCATAAATACTCTATTAGGCGCATATTCCACTTTTAGAATATTGTGAATGATGTCATCATATAAAACCATACAGTTGTGTGTATTTATGATATATTTATATCAGGAATTTGAATACCTACCAACCATGCATAACCATTAGGACTTTTAAATGAGATTAGTAGTATTCCAGTTTTATTTTTAAAAAATGAATTCAAGTATTTTCTAACCACGCATAACCGTGAGGACTTTTAAATGGGATTAGAATTAACTTGTTTATTTAAAAAATCAATTTTGATATGCGTTCCATACATGCATAACCGTGAGGACTTTTAAATGAGCATGGAAGCACATAACAAATTCTAAATAATTCACCCATGCATAACCGTGAGGACTTTAAAATGAGAGTGAATACTTTGGAATTTTTTGATTATTTTTTATTGAAAAATATAAAATGAAAAACGAATGATTCCTGTTTAAAGTACCACATATCGACAAACTATATTGAATGTTGATGAGTGATGGCCGTTAGAAATATGATAGAAATAGAGATGGTCATGGAATTTTTACCAACAAAATGTTTTTATAACTCTTGTTCAAATTTCTAAGGAAATTTACTAAATATAATGTCTCAAGTTATAATATATAATTAATATTAACACTCATCACTTTTTCAATCACTATTATCTTTTCGATAATAATTAGGAAGTCAGATTAGTCAAAATAGTCATTTAAAATCAAATTCAAAAATAATTATAAAATTAATTTTTCAAAATGACTAATCTGAAAACAAGGTCAAAAATGATTTTCTAGAAGGGGTTTTATGAGAAAAATTTCTGCTATTTAAAAATTATTTGAAGTGAAAAAATATGCAGATATTTTCTTTGAAAAATGATGCAGTTACTAAATGTCTCATCATAAATCACGTTCCACTAGTAATTTTTCTATCAACTAGATCACCAGTGTAATCTGCATCTGAATTTCTTTTCACTCAAACTTATTATTAGTTGAATGTTTCAAAACAAATCATGAGTTGTGCAACAAAAATTTTCAAAATCGTTTTTACAACTTTTTAAATGAAATTCTCTTGAATTTTAATTGAAACCGTATAAATAATCAAAAACCGTGAATATAGAGTTAGTCGTAAAATAACCAAATGTATTATCATCCAATAAAACACTATTATTAATCCAAACTAATATATATGAAGTAATTCAAAGACTCTACATATTTTTGTAGTGTTCTTGGCATAAGAATATAATTGGCCAACAATTTTGAATAAGTCGGAATCAAAATCATCATTATTTCATCATCACATTATTGGTTGATTTAATTCAGAATACAGTGCAGATTATCACATTTAATATATCGTTCAAATAAATATTCAATTACATGTTTTACCTTTACGATATTTTTCATTGTTGTCCATTGTGATTCTGTCACCTTTATACTAGGCTAAGAAACTTTGCTTTGTCGCCCATTGTGTTTCTGGAACAGCCAAAATCCAGATAACACTGTTGTTGTTCCTTAGCCTGCCACCACTCCTACACGATAAAAGTTTTTTGTGACCTATTTGCTTTATAGGTCCATGATTCTTAGTGGCAGAATATTTTGAAAAATAATTTTATGGAGACCCAAAACTATTTATATGTGTTCCTTTTGGCATCTAGATTTGTTTAACTTTGAGGGATTTTATATTTGTGCCTTTTGGAACCCAAATTGGTATAGTTTCACGTGTTTGGCTCTATACCAACAATTGTTTTGATTGTGTCCAAATTTCTACAAATTGTGCACATTGATTTGATTTGATTAATTTCATTTCTAACATTTTCAGATTGATTATATCCAAGTCCTTGTCTAACTGTATTAACAGTTTGCTTCCCCAATAGCATATTCAACAATTTTTCACTTTTGTAAAATTTATCTATAGTCGTTGACAATTGTTGGACTTGTACTTTGAGAGATACATTTTCGTTTAATAATTGTGTGCACTTTTTAATAGAATTTTCTCTCCGAGTATTTTCTCTTTCTTTCAAAATCAGAATCTCATTTTCAAGCAATTTAATTTCTGATTTTTTAATTTCATCTTCGAATGTTGGACACTTATCACACTTAGGGATCCTACTTTGATAGGTTTTAACTAATTGTTCAAGCTGGTCATTTACTTCTATCAAACTATCTCTTTGTGATTCAATTTTAGCGTATTTCTCCCTAAGTCTTTCAAAACAGCCATTTACTTCGTGGAAATATATAAGTAGTTGTGAGTGAGTGAGTTTTGATACCTCGTTTGGCTCGTCATTGTCGCTATCAGTTATATTTCCTCGAAGGCACATATCTGCTTTCTCACTCTCACTGCTAGTACTTTGATTATCTGCATCACATGTATTCCACGTGGCTGCAAAATTTCTCCTTTTTAATTTCTTTTCAAAGTCGCGTGGATTTTGAGGACAATTGGGCTTGATGTGTCCAGGTTGGTTGCACTTATGACAGATGATTTTTCGATGTTCTGTGTTATCTAAAACTTTGATTATTCTGTTTTCTAATTTTTGATTTAGAGCTGGATTTTCGTATTTGTGGTTCTACCTTTTTAATTATTTTATTACCATTTCCTACTCTACTGCTCCATCATCATCGTCATTGTCATCACTTTCAGTTGTTCCTTTGAGAGCTATTGATTTTTTTCGAGTATCTCCTCCTTCAAACTCTTCCTTGAATTTTATTTCTAGCTCATAAGTGGTGAGATTTCTGATGAGTTCTTCAACTTTCATTTTTTTAAATCTTTCGATTCTTGAATGGCAGTCACTTTTGCTTCAAATCTTCGTGGAAGCACTTTGAGGATTTTTCGGACTATTTTCAATTCCGTGTATGATTTTTCGAGAGCTTTTGATTTGTATACGATATTGGAAAGCCGTCCGTACATCTCTTTAACATTTTCTTCCTTGGCCATTGTGAAGTTCTCGTATTCACTGCTTAGCATGGCAAGGCGAGATTCTTTGGCTTGCGACGTTCCTTCATGAGTCACTTCGAGTGTGTGCCATATTTCCTGTGCAGTTAGATAATGTGAGACACGATTAAATTCAAATTGATCCAATGAACAAATAATCGAATTCATAGCTTTGGCATTAGAATTCTATAAATTATTTTCTAGATCTGTCCATTGATCCTTCGGTTTATTTATTTCCTGATTATTTACAATTATAGTTGGTGCTCTATACCCTGTCTCAACAATATCCCAAGCGTCGATGGTTTTTAGAAAAATTTCCGTCCTATTTTTCCAGTAGGCATATTCACCATTGAACATTGGTAGTCTAACTATGGATTGACCCTCCGCAAAAAGCATTATTAAAAGAAGCCATTTTAAAAATTCAAATTTTTAAAACAAAAATTGGTTTTTGAAAAAAAATCAAATTTTTAAAAACAAAAGTTGACTTCTATTCCTAGCTCTGATACCGCTTGTAGGATCGATTTCACCTTAGAGGGAGGGTGAATAGGGTGATGCTATTAATTATAAAAATTATTACGGAAGCATATAAAATTATTTCAACACAGCTATATCAAAATAACAGCAGCACATATAATAGCAGAATAATAAATGCAGAAATAGAATGACACGGAATTTACCCAGCTTCGGCAAAACCCTGCCTACGTGCTGCTCCCAAGGTTTCTACTAGAAATTAAGCAGTCAGACGCTTACACACGTAAACTCGCGACACCCGCCATCGACTAGCCTTAACTCTACGCTCAAAACCCTGCCATAACTCAGCCACTGAGTTACGAATTCTCAAACTACGCCGCGTAGTTTGTCCCCTAGTCACACGACTAGAAATTACAACGGTTTTAAATGGAAAATACAATTTAAACACAATTTAAAACAAAAAACAAAACCCTAATTATCTCCGTTTTATTATAAAACAACACAAAAGAAAAAGGACGGTCCAATATTAATCTCTTTTTTCTTTTATCGACCTGTTCCTTTGTGTTTGTGATAATGGCGGCCCTCATTCATTCGTTCCTCTGAAATTAGGGTCTCAAAAATTGAAGTGCGTCGATTTCTGTCGATTCGATTAATGATGCTTCGATTTCTTTTCTCTCTGTCAATCTCCTTCGGCTACTTTAAATTGATGCTTTCTTCTTTGCACTCGGCTTGTTCTATTTTGGTCGAGTTCGGAGTTGCTTCGGTATGTAATTTTTTACTTTTGCTTTACTGTTTTTGCTTCCTTGAACTCGATGGTTTCATAGCCGATGATGAATGGGTTTATATAGGGTTTGATTCCCTATAATTTCGTTCGTATTAATTTTCGAATTCGTCTGATAATTTTTGTACTTGGCTGTTGATCTTCGCATGGATGATTGTGATGATTTATGACTTTGTCAATTTCGTATATTTGTTACTTGATTCCTTAGGTGTTGATTTTTGACTTGGTTCGATTGCTTGATTGCCAAGGCTCTAACTTTACTGTGACGATGATTTCTTTCTTTGTGTTTGTTGACTTGATATTCTGCTGTCACCATCACTGCTAGTTTGAAAACTACTTTGATGACCCACGGCTTAGACTATTTTTATTTGGTATCTGTGACTTTGGCACAATTTTATTTGTGATTCTATTTGCTTCCGGCATTTAGTTCCTTCCCTGATGATCGTGATTTGTACCTTGATTTTGTTCAATTTTTCTTTGCCGTTCCACGAAATTCTGATGACTTCGGCTATGGTGATAACATTTGGCATTGCCACTGACTTTGTACATGTGTGTTCAATCCCCTATTGTCTGCATTACTTGATTCGAAGTCTGGTTCATGATATTTGTGTGCTGCATATTTTGTTGAGACTATACTTGTACATGTCTCTGGTATCACAGTTTCATTCTAGTCTGTGCATTCTTCTCCCGCTTGAATTTTGGTTGTATGCATATTGCCTGACCATTTCCATGTATTGTAGCTGTTATCTTGTTCATGCTAGCCTAGTGTCCTGTTGCACTGCCTTTTTGTTTCCTACTAGTTCATTGTGTAGTTTGGTCAATAATTATGGTGTATGCATTGAGTTACATCACTGGTCTTTGCATTTGTTTTCATTTACTTTGAGATAGTTTCAGTTGCAAGTGCATTTGTGGTATTTTCATGTCATTTGTGTCTTTGAGTCATTGTTCTGGTTCATCTGATTACAGTTCTATGGTTTGTTTGTCTAGTGACATTTGATCTTGCACTACTTGCATATCCATATAAACTTGTTGTACACATGCATACCTGTGTACATTATGATCTGGTATCACCGACTTCGAGTTGCTTTGAGCATTTGTGTTATGTTATAACTTGTTGTATTGAGTTGCACCCTCTATTGTATTGTGTCTGGTTCGGTCTTGTACCACTTGATTTTGCACTTGCATTGTTTCTGACCTTTTGGCACACAGTCTTCATTTCTATTTGGTTTATATCAAGTCGGTTATGTTCCTGGATTTCTGTAGTTTAAGTTCGACGCACTTGTAGTCTGAGTGCAGTTGTATATTAATCCATTAATGATGATGTCTGTTGCACTATGTAGTAGTCTAGCTTGTGCACATATGGTTGTATATTTAACTTCTTCATCTGGTGGTTGCTGACACTTTGTTGACTTCGGTCATGGTGATTTTGTGTTGATATTTTGACTTCCTTTGAAACTCTGTTACTTCTGGCTTCACTGAATCTTCATTGGCATGTATACTTAGTTGGTTCATTGATGTTTTATGTGTTCATTCCTTTATGTGGTAGTTGGACTTGATCTTGTTTCATGTTGGCTTGAGTTTGGGTTTGCATAGACTTTGTGCATATTGTACTTGAGTCTAACTTGGAGCATTTTGTTGCTAGTGTTGTGTTCTTCATGGTATGTACCATTGCCTTTGTGCATTGTTTGGTTCATATTGCATTTGTACATTTGGATTTTGGTCGAGGCTTGTTTTAGTTGTCTTGACCATTTACATGAACTTGCACCTGTGTTGAATCCAGCTTAGAGCTCGGGTTTGACCTTGTATTGATATTATGACATTATTTTTTATTGCACTAGAGTTGAACCCAACGTTTTGGGTTTGACCTGTGCTCACCTGTCCCTGTAATTTTATCAAGTGTATGTCGATGTGCACGGCCTTGTGGCATGTACAGTGATATACTGTGCATGTCACAAGCTATTCGTGTATGGTGAATTCAAATTTAAATGATGACGAATAACCCAAATAACTGAGGCAAATATTATTTTCAAAAGCTCATTTTATTTTATACTGCAAAAATACTTTTTTTTCAATTTTACTACGTCAATATTTATTTTTGCAGATTGCTCAGATGCTGGATTCAATTTGGAGTGAAGTTGAAGATAAAATACGAGTTGAGTGAATGAGTGATGTATAGTGAGGTCAAATGTAAATGTGAATCGTGATGCAATAAAAATTGTATTGTAATTGAAATTATATATATATATATATAGTGAGAGCTTGAAATTTGTACTATTCAAAAATTGTAATAAATATTTGTTTGAATGAAGTATCCGTTTGAATTTAAATTCTGTGTTATTTATTCTATTCATCAAATATTTATTTAGTCTGTGAAAATAAAATAGTATATTAACAAATACATTTAAATGAATGTATATATGTTTATTATCATCAAACAAAAATCATATACTCGCATATTCAATAGAGTTTCCTCTACGCCCTTTCCTTTCTCCTTCTGCTGCGCATCCCACAGCTCCGCGACATAAATGCGCGTCCAGCGGTCTGATCACCATGTACTACCCCAACCCCATTATCAGTGGTGAACTTCAAAGTTAGACACCACGGGGCAATCGCTACCTTGAAAACTGCGAGGGCCCCCAGCCCATAAAAAATTATAAGGGGAATGTATGTCCAACATAATAAATTACAACATCCAAACTCTCCGGCGATCTCCAATACCCAACTCAACGGGTAACTCCACCATCCTAGCTGGTATGGTTGCACTTCTATTAAAGCCAGGTATACGTTACCAGAACTGCTTTAAATCTTTCGCTTCCATCCTTATTTGATCATAAGCGCACTTGAAAAGTATATTGATAGAACTTCCGCTATCGACTGAGATCCTCTTCATCCAAGAAGGACCTATTTGGACTGAAATATCTAATGGATCGATAGTGGGGCCCTTGACTCTATCAGTATCACGATTTATGAAAGAGATGTCGTATGTCATTGTCCTCTTTTATTTTGTTGGGGCCCCGTCATCAGCATTATTACAACATTTGAAATCCACATGCCTAATCAAACTAGCATATGACCTCATTTCCTTCCAGCTTCAATCAGCCAGATGAGGACCACCACTTATAGTATTAATTACCAACCTCCCGCTAGTATGCACGGGTTCTTCAGGTCTCGCTTGACCTTGACGCTAATTTGGATTGGATTGACAAGCACCTCCATCCTACAGAGTCCGGACGAACTGTTCTAACTTTCTTTCTCTAATCAATCTCTCAATGATATCCTGCAGATGATGGCACTCATTAGTATTACAGTAGTAACAATCATGGAATCTATAGAACTTCCCGGTTTGAATTTGTTTCTCAGTTGATGGTTTTGGAGCTGGCTTCTTGTACTGTCCAGTATTACAAGTCTGAAGATAAACATTTTCCAGTGATATATTTAAGGGAGTATATTAGTCAAACATAGGAGCTCTGGGTCTCCCGAGATGTTGGTCTCTCTTCTTTCCATGACCCCCATTACCTTTCTGTTGACCTAGCTTATTCTGTATGCTCAATTGGACGTTACCGAAATTCTCACATGTCTGCTTTTACTGCAACATTGCTCTAAATGCCTTCACCATTAGTCCCCGCAATGTCCTGCTTCCTAGACATCTAGCGTCTTCTCTCCTAAAAAACTGGTCTGCCTTAGCAGAAAAATGATCTAACGAAGCAAGGGGTTTCCCAGCCAACCAATCGCCAAATTAGGAATAAGGATTGATTCCTTTAGTCAATGCCATTCGGAATAGAGTTATCATTGGGGTTGCTGACCTCAGCACAAGTAGCATGGAAGCTTTCCAGATAACGCCTAAGAGTTTCTCCTACAGCTTGAGTAACACTGGACAGGGTATTGACATCCTTCGGTCTCGTAGCACGCATACGGAGCTGTTCAACGAACTTAGTAGCCAACTGATCGAAGCATGGAATAGATCTGGGTAGTAGACAAGTGAACCACATAGTCATAATGTCTCCCAAGGAGATAGGGAAGCTTCCACCCTTAATCGCATCGTCAACTCGAACGATGTTCATGAGCCATTCATATTTTATGATATGTTGGTTAGGATCTGAATTTCATTCGTACACCGGCAAGGTCGACATCCTGAATCGACGGAGTGGTTCTACGTAGAGAATGTCATTGGTGAATGGAGTGTGACTTTGGGAGATTCTCCAATTATCGTTTGTGAGGCCTTGACTTTATCTAATTATTTGGCATACAATGGTTGGAATGTCAGGGATCTGGATGTTCAAGACCAAGGCATGGTTGGGTTCCAGGTTATGTGGATGGTCCAGTCACTATCTACGGTCCGTTCCATGCCTCCTTGGCTCCCGGTCTTCAGGCAAATGAGGATCCTGAGCATGAACGCATTGACAAGGGGCAGGATCTAGTTGTTTTTGGATCTTGGCTTCCAGTGCTGTAGCAACAGCAATTGCGTGGTCATGAATGGTATGATAAGGAAGTGCTCCACCTTGTGAGGAGGGTCTAGCTTGATGCCCTGTAGAAGGACCAATTCCCGGCTTGTCAGAGATTTATAGCATAATGATGCGCGAAGGCTTCTACATAGTTTCCATTCAATCTGCAGCGTATAGATCTATGGTTGAAGTCAGAGGATGCTGAGCTTTTAGACAGGGAATAAGAGGCATGATCTCTTCTAGATCTCCCGTGCCTTTCCTTGTTCAACTGGTTTGCGAGCTCCATATAGGCACGGATTTGCTGAGTGATCTCCTAACGGCTCTGTGTATCTTGCATAAGGGTCTAGAACCCCTCTCCAGTCACCGGACCAAGTGGATCTTGAGACATTTGGCCTGCTGTGGTTAGCTATGTCCTATCCCTTCCTTCTGGATCTGCCACATTGGAAGTAATTCTGGTACTGCACACCATGTTGAATGTAGCTCTTCCTAGATCTGGAGTAATCAAAGTAGAATGGAAGGAACTACTGGAAGACAGATCTGGATCTTCATCTTAGATTTTAGCAATCTAATCATGGTAGGGGATCCACAAAGCAGGAGAAAATGCAGAATTTTTCTTAGTGAAAGGACCAAAGTGTTGGTACCAAAAATGGGTACAACACACTTCGAATGTAATTGAAGAGATTAGAATAAAGAAATTAAATGAAAAATGAGGCTAATCTAACAATCACATGAAGAGAAGTAAGAAGAAATAGAAAAAGACAAGAGTTTATAGTGGTTCGGGGTTGTAGCCTACATCCACTCTAAAGAGTTTGCTGTTTATTGATGATACTCAACTAATTTACAATAGTACAAATCACTAGTACTCAGGTTACAATAAAGTTTCAGTAGAGTAACGACGTAAAAGCTTTTAAATGTCCTCTTTCAGTTGGCGTAGGGGTGCTATTTATAGGAGTAGATCTGAAAATATCTACCCCAAAACTCGAAATAACCTTTCTCATGCATAGGTGGGCCCACTAGATCCATCCGGGATTGTTTGGGATCGATCCTGTTGTCTTTGTATCGATCACGATTGGCTCCAATCGAGCTGCAATTGATTAAGGGAGCTCTTGGGTTGATATGCAAGCTCCTGTGAAAATTTCATAGCATTTGGACTTGTAGTTTGGGAGATATGATCGATCCAAGTTGAGTTCACAAGCAGGGCTGAGGGCTTCATATCGATACGTTCGTATTGATAAACTTCATATCAATAATGTGGCATGAAATTTCTATGGAGATCCATGTTTGTCGCCTAAAGACCTTTTTTTTAATTGACCTATTCCTTCATGTCCATCTGAGGCCATGCTCTTCGTACCGATGCTTGTATGTGGTTTTGTATCGATGCTTGGCCCATTACTTCATATCGATCAATTGGCTGATCGACGTGAAATATGTAGAACTATGATCGATACGAAATGGGTAGTTGTGGAGCAGATGAACTATGATTGATCCGAGAGGTGCTATTGCTTGAATGGATACGAAGTGGATGGATGCTGAGTGATGGACTTGTGCTCATTTTATATCGGTCTGGATGGATACAAAATGATGGACGTTGATGATGGATATGAAATGGATGTGTTCTACATGGATCTTGATCGATCCATAACTTGAGCATACAAATTCCGATTAACCTGAAATTTGGAATGTTGCCTTCTATAGCTTTGCTTGTCATATCATGCTAATTGTAGCTTGATCCGTACTCAGACCAAGTTCACCTATATCCATCGTGGACTTATAGATAATCGATCTTTAGAACGGATTGCCTTCAGTCTCTAGTCAAGTCTTTGGTGTCACAGCCTTGCCAAAAGGCGGGATAACAGAACTTATGTTTTGAAATGAAATAGAAAATTCTATTTTGAAATCTATGATTTGTTTCATATTCAAGTGCTTCGGATATTATAGATATTATTAACGTAGCCGTATTTAGTCGCTGAAAGTTAATAGTATAGATGACTGCAGCATTTGTAGCACTTAGCTTTGGGACTCTAGATATGGGATGTTACAGTTATCAGGCTCGGAAATCGATGATATTTGGAACTATGGACAATAGTTGGACAGATTCGCACTGTTTCCCAATCAAGGTACAATTAATATGAAGTGACAAGGAAGGCCCACGTAGCTGGAGTCCAAATTTCAAGTAGATTTGAGTTCGTATGCTCGAGTTATGGGCAAAAGAAGATGGATCGGTATCAACGGATCAATGGTAATTTGCTTGGAGTCGGACCTGAAAAAACTTGCTACATGCTTGGAGTCGACGCATAGTTCGCTTAGATTCGAAGGAATTTGCAATGTCGGATCGTGCTTGGTGTCAGACACATTATTGCTTGGAGTTTGGCTTGGAGTTCGTACAATCGGTGCTTGGAGGAAAACGATCGGCCCCAATTGTTTTTCGTGCTTGGAGTCAGAATCATGTTTACTTGGGGAAATTTTTTGATTTTATCCAAGTCTAAACCTGGGCTAGAATCTTCAGTATCTGCTTTGAGTCAGAAGGGTGATTACTTGGGTCTCGCTTCGAGTCAACCCTGAAGTGGGTTTTTCGACGATCGTTTTAAAGATTTTGGACGATGATTGTTCTATAACTCAAGATCTACAACTCTAATACCCATGAAACTTTGTGAACATTAATGTATTGAAGAAAGGAGTCCCTAAATTCGATCACACATCAAAACCCACAAATATCCAAACAAACATAACGATCGATCCATAACGATCGTACAAATCAGCATAGCGATCCATAATTTTATGGAAAACACTATATCTCAAAAATGATACGTCGGAATTACACGAAATTTGAAGAGAAAGTAGATAACATCTTGGGGAGCCCACATGATCGATCAAAACTCAAAAGGATGAAGCATGGAATTATTACTCATGATCCAATTTCTAATAAAAACGGCGATGATCGATCGATATGTCACAAACGGTAAGTCGGAGTGACGCGGAACTTTGGGTTCCAAGAATGAATCCACGACCCCTCAATGTATGGTGTATTGACCTTATATGCCCTCTATATATGGGTAAAGGTGGGGTAATGTTTCGCATAGTCTCTGTTGGATTCTTACAAACAGGTTTGGAAGTGAAGCCCTAGCTACAATTATTGCTAAAAAAGCGGTTAAGTTCATTATCAGAAACATAGTGACGAGGTTTAATCTTCTATGTAAAATTATCACCAAAAATGGAACTCAATTTAAAAAAAGGAGTTTTCTGACTACTACCAAGAGAATGAATTTTCATATTTATTTCTTTAATAGTGCATTCATAGGAAAATGATGCCATCGCAGTAACCAAGAAAATTATCAGGACATGTTTAAAGAAGCGACTATGTAAGAAGAAAGGGAATAAGATGCAAGAGCTTCTCTTTATATTTTGGACATATAGGAAAGTGCTCAAACTCCTATGGGACATACTCCATGCTCTTTGGCCAATGGATTTGAGGTCATGGTATCGATGGAACTTGGCATCCTGTCCACCAAAGGATACTTTATAACGCTCAATAGAATGAAGAGCACGTGAAGAATTATCGGATTTTTTTTTCAAAGTTAAGGGACCAAATAGCCTTCAAATCATTAAGTACATGCAAAAAATGACACATACTATAGTTGGAAAGTAGGATGTTGAAATATTTTTTTTTTTTTTTTTTTTTGAATACTCAGGAGAACCCGGCGGACCGGTAAACTCCTGAGGAGGGTATAGTAAAGCCGTCCGCTGATCCAAGCCCCTATACCCCCGAGTAAATTTATGTAGGATAGGAAAGCGCATGGTAGAAATCGAATCTGGGTCTTTTTATCAGAACCCAAGCCTCCTTTCCACTGCGCCGCACCCGCGGACAGGATGTTGAAATATGAGAAAGGAGAACTCGTATTAAGGAAAGTGTGCCAAAAATGTGCGATCCAACTGATGAAACCTGGACCAAATTGGGAAGGACCACTCATCATTCATGAGAAAATTTCTCCTGGTATATACAAAAGAGACCATAGGACAATATCATTTATCAAAGGTGGAATGAAAAACATTTGAAACCATATTATTCTCCAAGGCATATGATAGCACATAACTATCAAATATCAAAGGTCTTAAAAGGTTTTAGAAATTTTTTTCAACAAACTAGTCTGCTATATATGTATAATGTATAGGAAAATTTATTTAAGGTTAATTTCAATTATCAATTATTTTAAGGTAGAAAATTGTTTTATGAACTTCGATATTTATACATGTCAATGCTAAAATAAATTTTCTTTATGGTCATTACGACCCTAGAGATTTTGTGACTCATTCAAAAAATGTTTTCTATCTGAATGTCAATTGCATTTATGTCAAAGTCACGATTATAAGTGGTATTTGCGTTGGTCATAAATGCTAATTTTGTAAGGAAATAAGTATGGAAAATTCTTTTGGCTTACCTGGATAATGGTGCGATGCATGGAAAAGAACAAAATATCATGATAACCTGTCATACATCTTATAGTGCCTACACGAACTATAATAAAGGACATAGACATAAAACATGCATGACAGTTGCATAATCAATTGAACCTAAGCTAAACATCATCAGAGTGCAATATAGTTCATGAACAGAAACATATATAAGTCAGTACATCATAAGTACATCGTAGGATACTTAAAGTAAACTATCAATAGCATATACATAAGTTTTGATAGCTCCACAGCACTACACATAGAATATGTATTGGCTCCGTATAATTGCAATATGAGAAAGGCATAAATCTCTCGCTATTCCTCTTTACAACTCAATGAAATATCATTATATCTAACTCTCAATCTACCCATTACGAGCATCCTAAAGTTATAAGAAACACAAATCCCAAAAAAACTTGGGTTAGACAACATATACTGTATAAGAGATTTATAAGCCTAAAATAATAGGTATAAACCTAATATGTCATAAGCAAGAGCAATATGGCACAGAAAGTTCATACCACAGCTGCACCTACAACTAAAAAGTTTTCACACACAAACATGTCTTGCTAAACTACTATAAATAATAGGTATGCCACTCAACCTCGACATATGCTAGCATGGTGGAGCATTAGATATGATAGTACATATCACTGCAAGACAACCATAACAATTGTTAATCAAAATCCTATCGTGTCCACATATGGTTCTCACTGTCCTAATGGAAATACCACTCATATGCACTCTCAGACATGCCTCTAGTAACCTCCAACTGATCCTACTAATGACATAGTTAATCATGCTACTAACAACTTCTCGTTGGTGAGCGTGCTTACCTAGCATAAGTCTACCCAAGGTAATCTAACCCCAAGGTCTACATATTAAACCCTCTATTCAATTGGATAACGATAGAAAAACTCACACATTAGTCCCCATAATTCTTCCCTCGTTACAACTTCCCCCTTGTAATAAACTCAACTTTATACAGTAGCTGATTCGTAGTGTTTCCAATCATCCATCTTGGATCAATACTGACCCATCATGGATCATATATATCGGTCAATCCGCTTGGCTAGATTTTTCGATTTCGGCCCATCTTGACTTATCTCCTTTTCTTACATCCATCTACGTGAAAGATAAGATTCAGCACCGATTGATTATGGATCGATAACAATCCATATACTAAGAGAAATTTGCTCCACTCCCTTATGCACTCGATCCTTGTTGGGCCAAAAAGTGGCATCCCTTCCACTTAGTCGAAAGGATTAAAAGACCTTTTTAGAAAGCATTTTAAATAATTCTCTTGAATGTTTAAACTTTCGAAGATTCCCTTCGAAACCCCTTCTTGAATATATAATTTTTTTAGTCTTTTATAAAATGATAGACTCAAAGAATCCCCCTTCAACTTATTCGAAAGCAATTATGTTTTTACTCGAGAACAAAGGAAGTAGCCTCCTCATCCCTTTGTCCCTCATCCCTTTGTCCCTCTTCCCATCGTCACTGTGCTTACCAATCGAATTAGGCGGAGGGTAATTGTTTACCTTCCGTCTTAGATGAAAAGTACCTTTCGACTTCATCAAAAGGGTAAAATCAGGCTTGTTGGAGTCGAAAGCAAAAATGGGCCTACGGAAGTGATGTTTTATCTTGCTTGTATCATTTTGATTAGCTGAGGAGCCTTCTCCTGTACTTTCAAATAGTAAAAAGTATACAAAAGTTAACTTTTTTCTTAAAACACTGTTCTTATTCCCCAATTAAAATTTTGAATTGTAGTCTTCCCTCCTAATTGACTAATTGGAAGGCAATTTTGCAGTTTATCCCTTACGCTTAAATAATTTAATTACCTTAGTAAATCACTGAGGAAAATCCCAAAAAATCATCAAAAGTCTGATAAATCATATACTTCAATATATTAAAATTTCAAAGCATATAAAGATCAAAACAACTCGGATTTTCCAAAACCGAATAAAAACGTGATAACTAGCCCATTAACATTTAAAAACACCTATATCTTATCCAAATAAAGGTTTAAATGGTTATATCCTAACCAGAATCACAAACATGAATTGGGTATAACCCATAAATGATCCAAACATAGAAAAATGAGATGATAAACATGATTATTCACCTTGTCAATTGGAGAATGAGATAATTTTCTAGCTTTATCTTCAATTTATGCTCCTTTTAGAGCTTTTAATGGCCGATCGAAATTTAGGTGAGGAGTTATGAATGAGAAATTAGAATTTTATTAAATGAGAAAGTAGAATTTTATTAAAGTAGAGGAAGAGATATACACTAAGAAATGTATCCCCATTTCCATGCTTACCCCTTAGGAAAATTCCTCCTCCTAAATTTAGTTAATTCTTCTTCTAGTTCATTCGTTAAGACATAGCCATTGGATCTATTAATCTCATCTTCCTAACTATTCATATTATTTTATTTTATTTATCTAATTAAAAATCCCAATAATGTTAATTAAAATTCAACGGGCATTACGTTGCCTCTAAGCAAGGAAGGGTCCAGTATTAGTTGAACGGATCAAGCGTAAAGGGATGGAACAGAAAGCGATGACTTGAAAGATTTCAAACTTGACAGGAATGGGTGGTTAAAAAAGAAAGGAAGGTTATGTGTTCTAAATCTAGGAGACATTAGGAAAGATATTCATGAGAAATGCCATCATTCGAAGTTCACAATTCATCCGGGAGGAACTAAGATATATCAGGACATGAAGAGAAGTTTCTTTTGGGAAGGTATGAAGAGGGATGTAGGCTTATAGGTGAAGCGGTGTTTGAACTATTAGTAGGAAAAAGCTAAACATTAGAAGCTAAGTGGGTTACTTCAGCCATTATATATTCCAGTATGGAAGTGGAATTCTATTTCTATAGAGTTTATAGAAAGTTGCCAAGATCAAATTGAGGAAATGAAAGTATATGGGTCATAGTGGATAGGTTAACCAAGAGTGTCCATTTCATTCCCGTCAAGTCAACTAGGACGACAACTGTTTTGGTTAAGTTATTTATGAAGAATATATTTAGACTTCATGGAATTTCTAGTAGTATAGTAAGTGTTAGAGATTCCCTATTCACTAGTGAGTTCTAGAAGAGTACAGGATACTTTAGGTACCAAGCTCAAGATGAGTACCGCTTACCATCCACAAACTGATCGGCAAATATGAAGAGTTCACAAAGTCTTGGAAGATTTGTTACGAGTTTGTGTATTAGATTTTAAGGGATCATGGAAAGACCATCTATATTTAGTCGAGTTTTTGTATAATAATAGTTATCAGGCTAGTATATGGATGGCACAATTTGAAGCTTTGTATGAAAGGCCATGCAAATCTCCAGTTTGTCAGTTAGAGATCGGGGATAGGTTTGTTTTTAGTTAGGATTTAGTTAGAGAAGCTGCAGGGAATATTGAGTTGATTCGGGCTAGGATGAAGAAAACTCGGTCTAGGCAGAAGAGTTATGCAGATAGAAGATGGAAGGACTCAGAGTTCTCAGTAGGGGATCATGTTTTTGTCAAGGTATCACCGATGAAAGGTGTAATTCAATTCGAGAAATCAGGGAAATCGGCACCGAGATTTGTAGGACCATTTCCTACTATAGAAAGGATCGAGAAACTTGCATATAAAGTAGAGTTACAAAACAGTTTGGTAGGAGTCCATGACATTTTTCATATTTCTCATCTAAGAAAGTGTACTAGAGACCTGAAGACTACTATAGCACCGATTGTTTTAGAGGACTTAGTGGTGGAATCGAACTTGACTATGTTAGGAAGCCAATTTGTATAGCCACAACAAATGATAAGAGGCTAAGGAACAAGATAGTCAGATTAGTTAAGGTCCAATGGAGTGACAATGAGAGAGGCTGTACTTGGGAAACTGAGAGCAGGATTAGAGAGGCTTGTTCATAATTTGTTTCATGGTATGTTTTACATTATTGATTGATTTGTTGGGACCTTATCGTAATGTTGAGAACAAGATTCTTTAAAGAGGGGATTCTGTAATGACCTAATTTTAATTAAAATTATTGAGGACATTTAATTAGTTAAATTAAATGAAATAATGAAATGGTTATGGGTTTGAGATTTGTATTAATAGAGGTAGCCGTGCCAACTTCAATTAATGAAATAAAGGAGGATTTAAAATGAAATAGATAAGTGTAATAGGTAAGGAAAAAGTAGGAATAAAGAATTTTCTTATACCTTATACCCTTTAACCACATTCATTTACACGTTTAAAATAAAGACAAAATAGAAGAGAGGCCGGCCACCATTAAGGAAAGACAAGTAGAAGATAAAGCAAAAATCAAGAGGAAGATTAGTCAAATCCAAGATCAAATCTCAACTCCTTAATCCAAAGCTAAGGTGAATAATGACTACATCTCATATTTTTGATTGTTTTCCGTTTTAGACTAAATCCAAACTATTTTGCAAGGTTTTGCCATGTTTTTTATTATTAAAACGGATATACATGCTTGTTGATGATCTATGCTAATTCATACGAATTTTATGATATGTTTTAATGTGAAAACCCTATTAAATGACAACCAAATGCCTTGAAATTTTAGAATAAGGTCAGAAATGATATTTTAGAGATGTGTTTCAATTTTTATAATTTTATGAATTAATGTGGATTTAATATTAATTTTCTAGTGAATAAGATAGATATTTGGGTTTAAAATTAATTACGGTTAATATATGTATGTCTTGGGTCAGAAATTAATATATGTTACATATTAAAAATAATATATGGGAATATTTATAGATTTTTCCTAATTGTTTTAATAAGTATACAAAATTATTTAAGGTATGAGACTTAAATATTTTATATATTTATAAAAGGAGAAGGAGCATTTTGAAAATAATTTAATTTATTATTTCAGAAATTTCGACAGTACTTTTTGAAAAGAAATTAGCAACCAATCATGTTTTGACAAAAAATGCAGGTTAGCTGAAAAGAAATGCTTCAAAAGGTTAAAAATCAGTTTATACATGCTTTTTACATGTTTCGCCACTTTCGGCACCTAGCCTTCGACACCTTACTTTTGACTTCATCGCCATCAAAGCCAATACGCATGGTATCAAAGACTTGTTACACAGTGAATTGGACTGAGGCAAAAGGTATGTAGTCGAAACAACGAGTTCCGAATGGGTTGAAGCCTTGCTTTGCTTTTAAAAGTAAATGTGCCTGCTTTGCTTTTGAAAAGGATGCTTTCGACTTAGATAGCTTTTGACTTGGTTAAATGATTTTAAGGAAGGGTTTCAAAAGAGGTTGCGCCATTTGTTTTATGAAGAAGCTTTTGACGATGTCGAAACCCCTTACTGCAGCATCTTACCTTTCGAAGCAATGCCTTCAAAAAAGTTTCTCTGTTTAAAAACCCAAGTCGCTTCTCCAATGCTTTCGAAAGATTGGTTTCGATACGATCAACTTCTTTTATTTAGGAAATAGCTTTCGAAAGTGTTACTTTTGACTTTATTCTTTTAAGACCCTTTTGATATTTTGAAAGATAAGCCCAAGGGTTTTGAAAGATACAGTTTTGAATGGTCTCAAAAGGTTATTCCACATGTTTTACTTGAACCTAAATGCTTTTGAAAGGTTTGGTGAATTTTAATGCTTGTGAAAGGTTTAAGAGAAAGGTTTCGAATGGGTGGTTCCCAATGTTTTTGTAAGGTTATAAACGAAAGTTTTCCAAAGGTTTTCAAAAGACATATTTAAAGTGTTTTGAAAAGAGGATGTTTGAGGTTTTAACAGGCTTTCGAAATTGAGGTTTTGAATGTTTTTGAAAGGACTATTAAATGGTTTTGAAACTTTTAGCCTAAGGTATTACTTGTATCAAAACAGGTACTTTCAAGGGCTCCGAAAGGGGTACTTTCAATGGTTTTGAAAGATATCGTTCAAAGGTTTAAATGTTTTCATCAACAAAGTTTTGCATAAGGTAAATATAACATGGCAAGGTGATTTGAGTAAAGCATAAAGTATATTTTCCATGTTTAAGTATGATTTAAAAAGGGTTAAATCATTTTTAAAGAAAATATTTTCAAGGAAAATTTTAAGGGAAGATGACCCTAAGTAAAATGACTCAGATGTTAGAATTCCAGGGACTGGTATAGGGTCGCGCCGTATTAATTTGGTATCAGACCCTAGCTAATATAAGTCCAAATTTCCTGTGTGTAGGGGTTTGTGACATGTATGACTAAAATGGTGTTATATACACAGAAAGGAATATATAGAGTGAGGATAGGTTATTAGTGAGCTTGCAAAACCGTTAGGATCAATTGACCTTGGGAGAACTAAGTTAGGGACAGACCGTCCAGAAGAGGAGTGTCTAACAGAAGTTACTAACAGAAGTTAGATTATTCGATTATTTTGTTTGGTAGGCACGAGTCACCCAAAGGTTAGTAGTTAACCAAACAAGACTATGGTGTTCGGAAAGATAGTCCATTTATTACTTGATTTGTATGCATACATCATATTGCTTTATTGTATTAACTTGTTTTGGTTGTAGGATTATGATTTGCAAATGATATGTCTTAAAAGAATATTAGTGAGGGCAAATCCATTCCGCTAAGCAGCATGGTCTCATTTAATATCAAATAACCAAGATGTATAATATTATTTATACCAGGCTTTATGTCTGACTCGAAGTTTATGTTTTCCTCCTTAAACACTCGGGTGCTCAAAACTGATTTGGATAGGATGAGGGTTAAGGATTTTCAAGTTTTTATAGGTGGATGAATAAAGCTTCCGTAGACGAGCACGAGCCTGATGCTAGCTATACTTAGGAGTTGTTTTTTTCTATTTCCGCTGTATTGTATTAAGTTAATTTTGACTATTTAGTCCTCTAGTAATCCATATGGGCATCATCATGCGTTGCTCTTGACGTATTTATGTAATAATTATATTTGATCTGAACCTGGAAATCGTATGGGATTATGTAACTTAGATATGAAATGTTGTCTTGAAATGTAATCAGAAAAGTGTTTTTAATATAAAATTATTTTATTTCATATTTAAGTTTTTCTGATATTATAGATACCTCAAATATTGTCGTATTTGGTCACCGGAAGTTAATGTTATGGATGACTGCAGCATCTATAGCGTTTAGCTTCTGGCCTCCAGATCGAGGATGTAACACTTTGTGCATCAACCTACTAAAACCTATAAATCCTCAACCCTCAGCTTACTCAAAATAATTTTGATCACCAGAGATTAAGGGGGAAAACATAAACTTCGAGTTAGATATAAGCCTGGTGTGAATAATATTATACATCCGGTTATATGGTATTAAGTGAGACCACACCACTTAGGGGAACGCGTTTCCCCTAACTAATATCCCTTTTAAAACATAACTTTTACAAACCAAAACCCTACAACCAAACTGTTTAAAACAAATATATCAATATCATGTAAGCATATAAATTAGGTAATCATGAATTATCCATCTAAACACTACAGTTTTTTTGACTAACTGCTAAACTTTGGCTCACTCAGGCCTAACAGACAAAACAAACAAATAATCTAACTTCTGTTAGATACTCCTCTTCAGAACAACTTGTCCCTAACTTAGTTCTCTCAGGTCAACTAACCTACTGGTTTTATAGGCTCACCAATAACCTATCTCTCCTCTACAGATTCCTTTTTGTATGTAACATCATTTTTAGTCTTATCTGTGACAAAGCCCTACATACTGGAATTTCGGACTTATATTAGCTAGGGGCTACTAGCTTAAGTACAGGGCGCTACCCCATACCAGCCCATCTGGTATTCTAATATCCGATTCATTTTACTCAGGGTCATATACCCGTAAAAAATTTCTTCAAAACATTTTCTCTCAAGTTGATTTAAACCTTTAAACCATAATTTAAAAAAGGAAATATACTCTATGCTTTACTCAAATCACCTTGCCATTTTATTTATACTTTACATAAAACTTTATTGATGAAAACATTTAAACCTTGGAAAGTACCTTTTTCGAAACCATTGAAAGTACTCCTTTTGAAACCAAGTAACTACTTTGCTTTATAACCTTAGGCCGAAAGGCCAAAACATTCCTTTCGAAACCATTCTTATTAAACCTCTTGAAAACATTGAAAACTCTTCTTTCGAAAGCTTTATAACCTTAGACATCCTTTTATCAAAACACTATAAACATTACCTTTCCAACAAAAAGGAACTTTCCATTTAAAACCTTTTGAAACCAATGGGGAACCACCCCTTCGAAACCTTTATCTTAAAACTTTCGAAAGCAATAAATCATTTGCATAAAATCAAAACTTTCGAAAGCATTTGGGTTCAATTAAAATATGTGGAATAACCTTTCGAAACCATTAGAAACTATTGCTTTCAAAACCTTTTGTGTTTAACTTTCAATGGAACAAAAGGGTCATAAAACAACTAAGTCGAAAGCATTCTTCCAAAAGGTATTTCCTAAGTAAAGTAGTGATGGTGTCGAGACCAAACCTTCAGAAGCGTTGGAGAAGCGGCTATTTTTACAATAGATGAACCCTTTCAAAACCATTTGCTTCGAAAGGTGGAAAATTACAGCAATGGGTTTCATCCCCATCAAAAGCTTCTTCATAAAACAACAGGCGCAACCTCTTTCAAAACCATTCCTTAAAAGCATTTAACCAAGTCGAAAGCTATCTATGTTGAAAGCATCATTTTCGAAAGCAAAGTAGGTGCATTTTCTTTTAAAACAAAGCAAAGCTTCGACTCCTTTGGAGCCCCATGTTTCGACTACATACCTTTCACCTATGTCCAATTTACTACGTACCATATTTTTGATACCAAGCGCATTGGATTTGATAGAGATGAAGGAGGAAGTAAGGTGTCGAAGGCTAGGTGCCGAAAGTGGCAAAACATGTAAAAAGCATGTATCAACTTATTTTTAACCTTTTAAAGCAATTCTTTTCAACTAACCTGCCTTGTTTGTCAAAATATGATTGAGTGCCAATTTCTTTTCTGAAGGTACTGCCAAAATTTATGAAATAAACAAATTAGATTATTTTCAAAATACCCCTTCTCCTTTTATAAATATATAAAACATTTAAGCCTCATACCTTAAATAATTTTATATATCTATTAAAACACTTATGAAAATCCTATAAAAATTCCCATAAATCATTTTTAATATGTTTTCTAACTTATATAAATTTCTGACGTGAAACATACATATATTAGTTGTAACTAATTTTAAACCCAAATAACAATTTTCTTCACTAGAAAATTAATATTAAATCCACATTAATCAGAAAATTAAGAAAATTGAAACCTATCTCTAAAATGTCAATTCTGACCTTATTCTAAAATCACAACGCATTTGGATGTCGTTTAATATGGTTTTCATATTAAAACATATCATAAAATACATATAATTTTCATAAATCATCAATATGCATATATATGCAATTTAACAATAAAAAACATGATAAATCCTTGCAAAATAGTTTAGATTTATTCTAAACCAAAAACAAAAAAATGTGAGATGTAGTCATTATTCACATTAGCTTTGTGATTAAGGAGTTGAGATTTGATCTTGGATTTGATTAATCTTCCTCTTGATCTTTAGCTCTTCTTCTTCTAGCTCTGTCTAATGGTGGCTGGCCTCTAGCATTTTATTTTTGTTTATGAACGTGAGAATGAAAGTGCGTGAAGGTTTAGGGTATTGGAATATGTCTTATTCCTACTTTACCCCTCATCTATTAGCCTTATCCACTTCATTTTAGTTTCTCTTTAGTTCATTTGTTATTAGGCATGGCTACCCCTTAATTACACAAATCCCAAGCCTTTAATCATTTACATTATTTCATTTTATTTAACTAATTAAATGTCCTAAATAATGTTACTAAAAATTAGAATTGTTACAGACTCCCTTCCTTAAAGAATTTCATCCTTGAAATTACGACAATGTACTCAACAAATCAAACATAAAGGTAAAACATACCATTAAACATATCAAGGATAAGTTTCTCCAATCCTTCTCTTGGTTTTCCAAGTATAGTCTCTCTCATCATCGCTCCACTAGATTTTAACTAATCTAACTGTCTTGTACCTTAACCTCTTCTCATCTCTCACGACTATATGAATTAGCTTTCTAACTAGAGTCAAGTTTGGTTCTACTACTAAGTCCACTAACATAGCCGGTGTTATAGTGGTCCCTGGATCTCTAATATACTTTCTTAGATGAGAAATATGAGAAACATCATGGACTCCTAATAAACTGTTCAGTAACTCTACTCTATATGTGAGTTTCCCGAACCTTTATATAATAGAAATGGTCTTACAAATCTTGCTGCCAATTTCTTTGATTTACCAAATCGAATTACACCTTTCATTGGTGATACCTTGACAAAAACAAGATTTCCAACTGAGAACTCTAAGTCCATCTGTCTTCTATTTGCATAACTCTTCTGCCTAGACTGAGCTTTCTTTGCTCTATCCCGAATCAACTCAATCTTCTCTGCAGCTTCTCTAACTAAATCCAGACCAAGAACAAACCTATCCTCGATCTCTAACCAACAAACAGGAGATTTGCATGGCCTTCAATACACATCTACAAACGATGCCATCCTTATACTAGCCTGATAACTATTATCATACAAAAACTCGACTATGTGTAAATGGTCTTCCCATGATACCCTAAAATCTAACACACAAGCTTGTAACAAATCTTTCAAGACTTTATTAACTCTTTCTGTTTTCCCATCAGTCTATAGATTGTAAGCAGTACTTATTTTGAGCTTGGTACCTAAAGTATCCTATAGACTCTTCCAAAACTCATTAGTGAACAAGGAATCTCCGTCGCTTACTATGCTACTAGGAATTCCATGAAGTCTAACTATATTCTTCATAAATAACTTAGCCACAACAGATGTTGTCCTAGTTGACTTAACTGGAATGAAATCGGCACTCTTGGTCAACCTTTCCATGACCCATGTACTTTCATTTCCTCTGTTTGACCTTGGCAATCCGTTTATAAAATCAATTGAAACAAAATCCTACTATCATACTGGAATATCTAATGGCTGAAGTAACAAACTTGGCTTCTGATGTTCGGCCTTTACCTGTTGGCAGCTCAGATACTGCTTTACCCATAGGCCTACATCCCTCTTCATTCCTTCCCAGATGAAACTTCTCTTCATCTCCTGATACATCTTAGTTCCTCCTAGATGAAAGGAGAATTTCAAACGATGGCATTCCTCCAAAACTTCCTTTCTAATGAATCCCACATTCGAAACACACAATCTTCCTTTCTTCCTCAACCACCCATTCTAGTCGAGTTTGTGATCTTTCAAGTCATTGCTTTTAGTTTCATCCTTTAACTTCCTGATCTATTCAACTAATATTGGATCCTCTCCTTGCTTAGAAGCAATCCTTTCGTTCATAATCGTACGGACTTCTAAACATGATAACACTACAGTTTCTCCACTAGATACAACTACAGATATCCACTGTACTCTACGTGTCGTCAACGCTTCCAAATTTCACCAATCAGCTATCATTGCCAACACTGCATTCTGATGTTTTCTGCTAAGTACATTTGCAACCTTGTGGCCTTTTCCTGGTGTGTACTCAATTCCAAAGTCATAAGTAGCAATAAATTCCAACCATCTCTGTTGTCTCATATTCAACTCCTTCCGAGAGAATAAATACCTTAATGACATATGATCCATATATAACTCAAACCTTTCTCCCAAAAGGTAATGCCTCCACAGCTTCAATGCAAAAATAACTGCAGCTAATTCCAAGTCATGAGTCGGATATCTAACCTCATGTGATCTGAGCTGTCGTATAGCATAGGCAATCGCTTTACCTCTTTTCATTAACATAGCTCCTAACCCTGTTCCACAAGCGTCTGCATATACCACTAAGTCTTGATTCCCTTCCGAAAAACTAACATAGGTGCATTACTCAATAAGTTTCTCAAGCTCTGGAATGCTTCCTCACACTTATCGATCCAAACATAATTCACATCTTTTCGTTTTAGCTTGGTCATCAGTGCTACTGTCCGCGAAAAAATCCTTTGTGAATCTCTAGTAGTAACCAGCCAATCCAGGAAAACTATATATCTCAATGTCTTGGGTCTCTTCCAATTATTCACTCCTTCGATCTTAGTCGGATTTATAGATAACCCTTTCCCATGGACTACTTGACCAAGAAACTTCATTTTCTCCTTCCAGAAATGATATTTCAAAAACTTCACCTTCAGCTGATGCTGCCTCAGCGTCTCAAGCACCACTCTAAGATGAACTTCATGCTACCTTTCATCTTTAGCGTATATCAATATATCATTTATGAATATCAACACAAACCTATCCAAGTGCTCTTGGAAAATTCGGTTCAACAAATCTATAACGAATGTTGGCGCATTAGTTAGTCCGAACAACATTACTAACCATTCATATGATCCATATCTGGTTCTAAATGCCGTCAATGGAATATTATCCTTTTCCACTCTAAGCTGATGGAACCCTGTTGCTAAATCCAACTGAGAAAATACCTTGGCTCCACTTAACTGATTGAACAAATCGTCAATTTTAGAAAACGAATATCGATTCTTTATTGTCTTCTCATTCAACTTACGATAATCAATACATAACCTTAATGGTTCATCCGGCTTCTTTGCAAATACTGCGACTGCTCCCCAAGGTGAACTACTTGGTCTGATAAAATTATTGCCCTCAAAAATCCACCATCTGCACCTTTAGCATCTTAATCTCGGTAGGTGTCATCCTGCTTGGCAGTCTACTCACTGGTTCTGCTTCAGGACTAAATCTACTCGCAACTCAATGGCTCATTTCGGTGGCAATCCTACTACAGGTTCAAAAGCATCAGCGAATTCTCTAACCACAAAAAGTCTATTTAACTCGTCTTCTACCTCCACAACACCCAACAAAGCATTAACCTCACAAATAAGGTTTTCTATGGAGTATACTATTCAATCTTTATAGTTAGGGTGTCTGAGTGATATTACCCTATCATGCCAAAAATCCTAGCATCATATTTAATTAACCAAATTTATACCAAAAATAATTCTAAACCTTACGAAATCAAAAACATTCAAACTGCAAACAAATATATGACCTAGTAATTCAATTTCTAGATGGTCATACTTCATCCCAAGTCGCATGCCCTCCTATCAAATTTTCAACCCTTAAGTAAGTAACTAAGTATGAGGGTTTTAGGTTAAACTTATCTACCAAACAACGAGATATACAGAATGCGATGTACCAGTATCAAATAGACCATAACTGACATACCATAAATCAGAAGTGTACCTCCCAACACAGCTTTTCCTTTTTCCTCTACTATTGGGCTTAAGGCAGCTGGCTCCAATGCATATACTTTGCCCTTCCCATCCTTAACAGGCTCCTTGCATTTGTTCTTATAGTGTCCAATTTAATCGCAGTTGAAGCACATGATATTCTTCTTCCCGATCCCTTCTTTCCATCACCTGGGCGACATTCATTAGCAGATGCACTTTCTTATCACACTTGAAGCAGACAACCTTCGACTTTCCCTTCTTTACAGCTCCACCCTTCTAAGCTCCTTTCTTATGGAAGAATTTTATTTTCTAACTCTGCACCAATAGGATGCCCTTTGCCTTATTTCTCTCTTGGAAAAGAAAGCATCTCCTTGTTTCGCAAAGCCATTTTCACTACAACATTACATGGATCTCTAATATGCCTTAACATAGCCCTAGAAAGCTAAGGCTTCAACCCCCTGATGAAATTCTCATTCTTCTTAATCACAATATTCACCATAGCATAACCATATCTCTCTAGCTCCTCAAACCTTGTTGCATACTCTAGCACAATCATGTCTCATAACTCCAACTCAGCAAACTTCCTGAGCAAAATGGACTTACCAATCTCTGACATAAACCTCTCCACAAATCTCTTTTTAAACCCAGCCCATGTCATCGTCTTTTCATTTACTCCAATCGTCACACTATTCCACCAATACAACGCTGCTCCCTGAAGCTATCTAAGAGCAAGCGTTCTCTTCTTCTCATCATTGAGTCCTAAATCTGCAAAGATTTTCTCACAGTGCAGTAAACAATTCTCTACTTCAATAGCATCTTCAGTTGCAATAAACGAATTTCCTCACAACTGAGCGTAATCCCTACTCAAAGTAGCATTATTATTCACCACCGGAGCTTGGTTTCCTCCTCCAACTAATCCATTAGCAACTCCCGCCTGCATCATGTTGATAAAGTAGTATTAACTTTCGATGACCAAATACGGTAATATTAATAGTATTCATAATATCAGAAGCACTTGAATATGAAATAAAATCATCATGCATTAAACATTTTTCTAATTAAATTTCAAAACAGCATTTCATATCCATGTTACACAATGCCAAACATTTCCTAAGTTCAGATCAAATATAATTATTACGTAAATACGCCAAGAGCGACATATGAAGAAGCCCCCTTGGATGACAAGAGTAAATCCTCAACCCTCAGCCTACTCAAACCAATTTTGAGCACCCGAGAGTTTAAGGGGTAAAACATAAACTTTGAGTCAGACATAATGCCTTGTGTGAATAGTACTATACATCTCGGTTATATAATATTAAGTGAGACTACACCGCTTAGTGGAATAGGTATTCCCTCACTAATGTCTTTTTTTAAAACATATATTTTGCAAAACAAAACCCTACAACCAAACCAATTAAAACAAATATATCAATATCATATAAGCATATAAATCAGGTAATGAATGGACTATCTTTCCGAACACTATAATTTTGTTTGGCTAACTACTAACCTTTGGCTGACTCGAGCCTACCAGACAAAATAAATAAATAATCTAACTTTTGTTAGATACTCCTCTTCTGGACGATTTGTCTCTACATAGTTCTCCTAGGGTCAACTGATCCTAATGGTTTTGCGGGCTCACCAATAACCTATCTCTCCTCTATAGATTCATTTCTGTGTGTAACATCATTTTAGTCTTACCTGTAACAAAGCCATAGACACTAGAATTTCAGACTTATATTGACAAGGGGCTACTAGCTAAAGTATAGGGCACGGTCCCGTACCAGTCCCATCTGGTATTCTAATATCTGAGTCTTTTACTTAGGGTCATTTACCCGTAAAATTTTCCTTGAAAACATTTTCTCTCAAATTGATTTAAACCTTTAAATCATACTTTAAACAAGGAAAATATACACTATGCTTTACACAAATCACCTTGCCATGTTATTTGTACTTTATATAAAACTTTGTTGATGAAAACATTTAAACCTTTGAAAGAACCGCTTTCGAAACCATTGAAAGTACCCCTTTCGAAACCAATTAACTCTTTGTCTTTATAACCGTAGGCCGAAAGGCCAAAACATACTTTCGAAACCATTCTTAATAAACCATTCAAAAACATTGAAAAACCCTTTTTTCGAAAGCTCTAAAACCTTAGATATCCATTTATCAAACATTATAAACATTGCCTTTCGAGAACATAGATGTAACGATCCTGAATTTTTGAACAATTTAAATTGAAAATATTTAATTAATTTTAAATATTTGAATGATAATTTAAATTGAATTCCCAATATACCTGTGAATTTGGCGATTAAATTTTAAAATTTAATCTATAAAAAGTTGAATAAAAAATTTAAATTTGACTTTGGAGTTTGAAATTGAATATTAAAGTTGTATTTAAAAAAAAAATCGTACTAATGACTTAGAAAAAATAATTTGGATTTAAGAATTATTATTTATGTAAATTTATAAATTGATGGTTAGTTTTAATAACATTGTTCTTTAATCTAAATAAAATGGAATGAATTTTATCAATACAAAATACAAGCATAAAATCTAATTGTGAAACATGTTAATATAAATTAACGCTTGATAGTTGAACTTTAAAACGTTTATATACCTATGAAGCTTACTAAAGAAAAAAAAATATTTTCGACAGTAACGATTCCGAATTTTAATTTATTTTAAATTGATAACTGATTTAATTCTTAATTTAAAATTGTGAGATTAATTGGTTAATCGATTTGAGTTTTTTCAAATTCAAATAAATTATGTTGTTTATTTATAAAGAGATAGTTTCTTTTATAAATTGTTTTGAGTTAATATCTAGATAATGAAGGAATGACAATTATAAATTGTGTCTAATTGCTGTTGGAATTTTAAACGGTTGAATTCCTCTAAAATTTAGTTATAATTCTTTAATAATTTGATTAAGGAATTAGGTGGGCTTTACAATTTTCTTAGCCCATGGTTTTGCTTAAGTGTTGTAATATTATCTAAGGCTATACTCGATCCCCTCTCTATTTCATTCGTAACCCTAAAAATCAAAGAAAACAAAACAATGGCGGCCGATACCCCCTTCATCATTTCAAAGCAGATCGAAAAAAAAAGAAAAAGAAAAAGAAAACCTAAATCTAAAAATCAAACGAGGAAACGATATAATGGTGGCTCGTCTTTCGGCTTCGTTCCAAAAAATTAGGGCTTCACGAATTTATGGCTGCTCGATTCCTCTTTTCCAAGCTATGGCATTTCAAAATCGAAGGCCTCGACTTCAGTAGCTCGCGGCTCCTCCTACTTGCGATGCGTTAAACAAAGGTGAGTGATCCCCTCACTCACATCTAGTTCAACTTAGTGTTTAATTTGCGTTTGTTTTGGTTTCATCATTGGTAGTTTCTGACCTAATTTCGACTTGGTTCGATTTCTGATTTAGTTCAATTTTATTTATTGTTAATGATTTCTGACCTTTTCAAATTCGGTTATTTTTCGTATATACTACTTGATAGTCATGGTTTGGGTTTCTTGACCTGGTTTGAAATTCTCGGCTTCGAATTTTTGTGATGCATGTTTGAACGTATGTATGCATGCTTGCTTAAAATATGAATGCATGTATGAATATGAGTCTTTGATGTCTGAATAATGCCAGTATATCTGCAAAAGCAAAATTGAAAATCAGAAGCAAAATAAATTAAAATAAAACATTTCTAGTTTCCTTTCAAAGAAGCTTCCTCTGTTTTTTTTTACTGTGAAGCAAATCTACCTTAATCAGTTTTAAATATGAATGTATGAAAACTTGGATGTCAGGTGTAATTATTGTTTGCATGATATGAATTGTATGTTTATTTATATTTATATATCTGAAAATAAGGATGAGTATGTATATATACAAACCTGATTGAAAAAAAAAAACTTAAGTATAAATTGTTGCTTGATTGATGACTGAAATAAGCATGTTTGTAAGTAACATTACAGTATTAAAACTTAAGTAATAATTAAGTTGCCTAATCATCTATGAAACTAGTATGTTTGTAAGTAACCTCACAAATTTAAAATTTAATTATAATGATGATTGCATGCTTGTTTGTCTGTGACAAAAATTGTATTTTTTTTGCATGTGTGTCTTTCGTGTGAATTGATTTTGAATATAAATACAGTTTTATGTTATTACAGTTGTTTCTATGTTCTAGATCCATATTTTTTGTAAAACTTAAGTGCCCTTGAATCAATCTGGAATAATACATGAGTCTTAAACAATGTATGTTTAACTTATCATAAATTATAAGTTTAAGATTTTGTTCAAGTTTAGGGGAAAAAAACCTGTAGTTTTACTGGAAACAGAATTACTTTAAGTAACAGGTTCAACAGAGTAAACTATACACTAATTCAACATCTTCTTCCTCTACTTGTTTCTGAAAATGTTGGTATTGTTTAAAATTTGCATAACATTACAATAACAAACTGAAGCAAGTTTGCCTCTGTTCTCAGTGTAAATAAATATGCAATACGTGCTGTTATGCCTTAAATCTGTTGCATGCACTTGTTGTTGTATATTATTGGAGTTTGCATTTGGTCTCGAGTCTTCACTGTTGCATGCATTTGTTGTTGTATATTATTTGAGTTTGCATTCTGGTCATGATAGCATTATGCATTCTCTGTCGCATACATGTTGGGTTCGTATAAAATGCCATTCCGGCTGTTGCAGTTTTCAAAGTTTTTAAAATTCAACAAGTTTCAAGGTCTAAAAGGTTTAAAGTTAAATATCTTTGAATTGTTTTAACGAATGGGTTAAGTGAGTAAACATCAGACTTTAAAACTTTATGTTAACAATAACATAGTTTATTGATTTTACATAGGAGTGTTTATGTTTTATTCTGAAATACATTCTGCATATTAGGTTGCTCTGCACTTTATCTTCTCTATGATTACCACTATCATCCCTCGAGTTGCATTTTTCTATTCACTTGCTTTTGTCTGGATTTCTTTGTATGCCTGTAGTGGCTTTATTCGTCTACTGTCTATGATTTTGAAATTTGTTGTCTGCATTATGAAACTGTTAACTTCGTTTGTGACCACCAGGACTTCTATTCCTGTTATTACAGGTCACTTTGAGTTTATTTTAGTGCTTTGGATTCTTATGTTGCACCACTGCATTTCCATCACTACATCTGCTATTGTGTCCGACCATGTTACATCTTTGTCATTTAGTTACTGCATTGAATTTGAGTGCATGTATGCCTGACCCTTGCATACGTGATTCAGTCCATGGTTCATTATGTGTGCCTGTTGGTCATGTAAATCCTCTGTTTAGTGATTCATTTCATGTTCATGTGTTCACTCAAGATTTTGGTGCTGCAGTTGTATGCATTTGCCACTGTATGTCTGTACTTGAGTCTCTTGACTTTACTTCCTTGTTGTTGCATTTGTATGGGCATTCACTCTGATATTTGTATATAAAAGAAAAGTTCTTTTATGGGAAATATGATTATTATTCTGTGATTATGTAGCTGATTCTGTTTAAATGTTATAAACTAAATAACAATCCGTCATTTTGAACGTTTCTAGTTGGTTTAATTACCGACTAGAGGCGGTCAGAGCGGCGGGTCGTTACAGAGTGGTATCAGAGCTTTGGTTTACACAAAGCTTACTTTATGGCGTTTAATATGAATAGTTACTAGAATCACTTTAAAGAAAGTGTTTTCAAATCTAAAGAAGTTTAAAATTGTTTTCTTTAAAATAAAAAGTATTTTGAAAATTAGAATTATTTTTGAAAATTCCCCTCTCTAAATTTAGGTTTGCGATAGTTTCTCTTCGGTGAGGTCTCCTTAGATTTGAGTCCCGATCATTTGAAAACCCATTATCGATTTGCTGAGGTTTATGAAAGAATAAAATATAAGTTAAGTGAATTAGTAAATTGGTTTAAATTTAATATTTTGGATATCTCCAGAGCAATAAATTGGGAAATGAAATGACATGTTAATTTAGTTATAATCAAGCGAATTATTAAACTATAACTTGGGGATTTGATTCTAAATTCTTTTGAAAAATTGATTTCAAACGTTGTGAAGAACGATTTTGTAAATAAATGGATTGTAAGTATTTAACTTATAATATGGATTTTGGTATATAACTGAGTTATATAGATTGAATCAAATTAATGAAGGAGATTATAATCGAAGTTTTATAAATAGAAGTGGAATTTGTAAAGATTGTTTATAAATTTGAAACCAATTGAATTTGATAAATGAAACATAAAAGTTGTTAAAGGAGATATATTCGTAATTTTGGACAGCTAATTATCCTTTAAGTTGAATATTGTGATAATAAAAGTTGGTTGGGAATTTTATTCACAATTTTGGACAGTGAATATATTATTAATAAATCGGTTGTGTCTTGGGAAAATGATTGAATGATCCGACCTTTGCTAATGAGGATTGCAAATTTTGATAGGAAATTTAATTGTCGACTTAACTGTATGAATCAAACTAGTTTTGATGTAAAAGCTTATATTCCAAGTTTAGACTAATGCCTAAAATAGTTAATGTGGAAATATGAATCTAATGGAACCAAGTCGATGAGTGGTTTACTAAAGAATTAGTTGATTATTTTTGGAATAGAAAGCAAATGCGAAGTTCAAATGGAATTTAGATTTCAAATTTGATGTTTGTCAACATGAAAATCCATAATAGATTTAATTGATTCAGTGATGAATTTGAATTTGAACGTGCAAAAAAATGAAGTTAATGGTTTTAAAGATGTTTTAAAATGCATTAAGTATCGAATACATAGATTTCAACATTCATTGTTGAAATAGACGTTTTCGAGAGAAATCAAAGGAAATGGTGGACTATAACACTGTTGTTATAATAAATGGTTTCCGAAAGGAAATGTTTATATAGTATTGGGATTTATATATCTATCTTAAATTTGAATCCTTATACTAGTGATTTTGGGTCGTCGTAACGATGTTTTACGTAACATTCGTTTTGACTCAAATTAATGTGTTTAAAAGAACGCTTTCCTTAAAGAATGAAATATATACTTGATTATGATTTAAATATATTGAATACTTTTCAAGTGTTGAAAAGAAATGGATTTGTAAATTACTTATTATTAAATAAGTATGGAAACGTTTTTCCAATATGAAGTGAATGTTTTGAGATTTTATCTTTTAAAGATAAATTGAAAATGAATATGTGAAATCGATTTGAAAATCGTATATTCATAGATATTTTGGAAATGTAAATTCACTATGGAATTTATAAAAGAAAGGGAAATTTGTTAAAAATAAATATTGATTTATTTTTGAAGTGTGGAAATAAATTTACGGATTTGGAACGTAAGTTTAAAATAAATCGGTAAGGATTTATTTGATTGATTTAAGTGAACCATTTTAAGTTTAAAATGGATAAATATTTGGAAATGTTTCCGTTTAAGGAAACCGCTTTGAAATTTGTTTTCAAAGATTAAAAGGTGAAAAATGTTTTGAAATTTGTTTTCAAATGGTTAGGTGTGGAAAATTATATATATCTTGTAAAGATATTATTTTTGGGAAATTGTGAACAATTAGTTCAACTTGGAGATTTTCAAAATGATTGAATCTTGAGTTAAATTGAGTTTAACTTCGACACCGAAAACAATATAAGTTGAGTTTTGAATTTTGAATGGTTGATTTGGATTGTATGTCTAACATTGTGAATTGATGACATATCAATTGATCTCTATTAAATATATATCTGTTGGTGGCGGAGAATTTATTCTCTTAGCTTAACACCCTTCTCTGAGACGTACGAGCTCAGAGGTTATATATCGATAGACATCAATTATGTGTTGAGAATTTACGATGTCACGTAAAATCCAAATCGAGTGTGAAGTCGATAATGAATTGAATTATGAATGTGAATTGGGTTTGAGATAACCTTAAAATTCCAAATCGACTTAGAGGAAAATTTTAAATGGATAATGAAATGGAAAATTTATGAATCCTCTATTTGTTATGGGTATGAGATATTGTGGTTTTCATAACGTATATATGAGAATACGATAAATTCGAAAACCATTAGTTTGGAAGGTAATTGTTATGGGAAACTTATGTAAGTACATGAGTATGATATGTACGAATTGTGAAATGAAATATTATATATGTATGTATGATATTATGTTTTCCAAATTGAGGATATGGAAAAGTACCTTCCATTTACAATTTGTGAAGGTTGTTGGAACTCGAGATGAGTGTCCATTTGAAAATCGTAGCTACGTAGAATTCCATTAGTTGGATTGACCATTTGAATTCCATTAGTTGGATTGACTATTTGATTTCCATTAGTTGGATTGGCCATTTGTTTTCCATTAGTTGGATGGGCCATTTGTTTTCCATTAGTTGGAGTGACTAGCGTAATTTGAGGGGCGAGATGCCTACAGTTACAAGCGATTCCACTGGGATAGTGGCGCAACCGCCGTGTAAACTGCAATCTAGATGCCAAAGCGAGATTCGAGGGGCGAGATGCCTACGGTCACGAGCGATTCTACTGGGATAGTAGCGTAACCGCCGTGTGAACCGCGATCTAAGGCGACAACCATGGCGAAATTCAAGAGATGAGAAATCTATAGTTTACAAGCGATTCTACTGGGATAGTAGCGAAATCGCCAGGTAAACTGTGATCCATGGGGGAACGTGCTTTCCATAACCATTTTTAAAAGAATTTTTAAAAGTATTTTCACTGGGAATTGAAGCAAGTATATTTAGTACTTGGAGATTTTTAGACTTGTGCCTGGCCAGCGTATGTCTAATGTCTTTAAGAACGACAATAGACTTGTTAAATTTCGAGTTAGCAAGTATTTTCAAACTTTAAATAGAAAATCAATAGTCTGAAATTAAAGTAACATAAATTCCAACCCAATGAGCTAGGGAAGAGGATTTTTGAAATATTTTGAAAGTCCACAGCTTTGGAAAAGTTATACTATGTAAATTTCTTAAATGAAGAATTTCAAATTTAAAATTTGGGTTTTGTAAGTTGAAAACTTTAGTAAAAGACTTTTGCGTCTTGATTGTAGAAAATGATGAGCAAATGAGTTAATTAACAAAGTTAGTGAGATAAAACAAATAGAATGAATCCTATACTTATTTATTTATTTTTAATAAGTTTCAAACTTAATAAAATTGAGTAGGGTATAAACATCAGTGAAATTTTAACAATCATTTTTCCTTACTTGTAATTTCGGGACGAAATTCTTTTAAGGAGGGGAGATCGTAACGATCCTGAATTTTTGAACAATTTAAATTGAAAATATTTAATTAATTTTAAATATTTGAATGATAATTTAAATTGAATTCCCAATATAACTGTGAATTTGGCGATTAAATTTTAAAATTTAATCTATAAAAAGTTGAATAAAAAATTTAAATTTGACTTTGGAGTTTGAAATTGAATATTAAAGTTGTATTTAAAAAAAAAATTCGTACTAATGACTTAGAAAAAATAATTTGGATTTAAGAATTATTATTCATGTAAATTTATAAATTGATGATTAGTTTTAATAACATTGTTCTTTAATCTAAATAAAATGGAATGAAATTTATCAATACAAAATACAAGCATAAAATCTAATTGTGAAACATGTTAATATAAATTAACGCTTGATAGTTGAACTTCAAAACGTTTATATACCTATGAAGCTTACTAAAGAAAAAAAATATTTTCGACAGTAACGATTCCGAATTTTAATTTATTTTAAATTGATAACTGATTTAATTCTTGATTTAAAATTGTGAGATTAATTGGTTAATCGATTTGAGTTTTTCCAAATTCAAATAAATTATGTTGTTTATTTATAAAGAGATAGTTTCTTTTATAAATTGTTTTGAGTTAATATCTAGATAATGAAGGAATGACAATTATAAATTGTGCCTAATTGCTGTTGGAATTTTAAACGGTTGAATTCCTCTAAAATTTAGTTATAATTCTTTAATAATTTGATTAACGAATTAGGTGGGCTTTACAATTTTCTTAGCCCATGGTTTTGCTTAAGTGCTGTAATATTATCTAAGGCTATACTCGATCCCCTCTCTATTTCATTCGTAACCCTAAAAATCAAAGAAAACAAAACAATGGCGGCCGATACCCCCTTCATCATTTCAAAGCAGATCGAAAAGAAAAGAAAAAAAAGAAAACCTAAATCTAAAAATCAAACGAGGAAACGATATAATGGTGGCTCGTCTTTCGGCTTCGTTCCAAAAAATTAGGGCTTCAGCGAATTTATGGCTGCTCGATTCCTCTTTTCCAAGCTATGGCATTTCAAAATCGAAGGCCTCGACTTCAGTAGCTCGCGGCTCCTCCTACTTGCGATGCGTTAAACAAAGGTGAGTGATCCCCTCACTCACATCTAGTTCAACTTAGTGTTTAATTTGCGTTTGTTTTGGTTTCATCATTGGTAGTTTCTGACCAAATTTCGACTTGGTTCGATTTCGTGATTTCTGATTTAGTTCAATTTTATTTATTGTTAATGATTTCTGACCTTTTCAAATTCGGTTATTTTTCGTATATACTACTTGATAGTCACGGTTTGGGTTTCTTGACCTGGTTTGAAATTCTCGGCTTTGAATTTTTGTGATGCATGTTTGAACGTATGTATGCATGCTTGCTTAAAATATGAATGCATGTATGAATATAAGTGTTTGATGTCTGAATAATGCCAGTATATCTGCAAAAGCAAAATTGAAAATCTGAAGCAAAATAAATTAAAATAAAACATTTCTAGTTTCCTTTCAAAGAAGCTTCCTCTGTTTTTTTTTTACTGTGAAGCAAATCTACCTTAATCTGTTTTAAATATGAATGTATGAAAACTTGGATGTCAGGTGTAATATTGTTTGCATGATATGAATTGTATGTTTATTTATATTTATATATCTGAAAATAAGGATGAGTATGTATATATACAAACCTGATTGAAGAAAAAAACTTAAGTATAAATTGTTGCTTGATTGATGACTGAAATAAGCATGTTTGTAAGTAACATTACAGTATTAAAACTTAAGTAATAATTAAGTTGCCTAATCATCTATGAAACTAGTATGTTTGTAAGTAACCTCACAAATTTAAAATTTAAGTATAATGATGATTGCATGCTTGTTTGTCTGTGATAAAAATTGTATTTTTTTGCATGCGTGTCTTTTGTGTGAATTGATTTTGAATATAAATACAGTTTTATGTTATTACAGTTGTTTCTATGTTCTAGATCCATATTTTTTGTAAAACTTAAGTGCCCTTGAATCAATCTGGAATAATACATGAGTCTTAAACAATGTATGTTTAACTTATCATAAATTATAAGTTTAAGATTTTGTTCAAGTTTAGGGAAAAAAAACCTGTAGTTTTACTGGAAACGGAATTACTTTAAGTAACAGGTTCAACAGAGTAAACTATACACTAATTCAACATCTTCTTCCTCTACTTGTTTCTGAAAATGTTGGTAAACAAGTTAAAATTTGTTGTTTAAAATTTGCATTACATTACAGTAACAAACTGAAGCAAGTTTGCCTCTGTTCTCAGTGTAAATAAATATGCAATACGTGCTGTTATGCCTTAAATCTGTTGCATGCACTTGTTGTTGTATATTATTGGAGTTTGCATTTGGTCTCGAGTCTTCACTGTTGCATGCACTTGTTGTTGTATATTATTTGAGTTTACATTCTGGTCATGATAGCATTATGCATTCTCTGTTGCATACATGTTGGGTTCGTATAAATGCCATTCCGGCTGTTGCAGTTTTCAAAGTTTTTAAAATTCAACAAGTTTCAAGGTCTAAAAGGTTTAAAGTTAAATATCTTTGAATTGTTTTAACGAATGGGTTAAGTGAGTAAACATCAGACTTTAAAACTTTATGTTAACAATAATATAGTTTATTGATTTTACATAGGAGTGTTTATGTTTTATTCTGAAATACATTCTGCATATTAGGTTGCTGTGCACTTTATCTTCTCTATGATTACCACTATCATCCCTCGAGTTGCATTTTGCTATTCACTTGCTTTTGTCTGGATTTCTTTGTATGCCTGTAGTGGCTTTATTCGTCTACTGTCTATGATTTTGAAATTTGTTGTCTGCATTATGAAACTGTTAACTTCGTTTGTGACCACCAGGACTTCTATTCCTGTTATTACAGGTCACTTTGAGTTTATTTTAGTGCTTTGGATTCTTATGTTGCATCACTGCATTTCCATCACTACATCTGCTATTGTGTTCGACCATGTTACATCTTTGTCATTTAGTTACTGCATTGAATTTGAGTGCATGTATGCCTGACCCTTGCATACGTGATTCAGTCCATGGTTCATTATGTGTGCCTGTTGGTCATGTAAATCCTCTGTTTAGTGATTCATTTCATGTTCATGTGTTCACTCAAGATTTTGGTGCTGCAGTTGTATGCATTTGCCACTGTATGTCTGTACTTGAGTCTCTTGACTTTACTTCCTTGTTGTTGCATTTGTATGGGCATTCGCTCTGATATTTGTAGATAAAAGAAAAGTTCTTTTATGGGAAATATGATTATTATTATGTGATTCTGTAGCTGGTTCTGTTTAAATGTTATAAACTAAATAACAATCTGTCATTTTGAACGTTTCTAGTTGGTTTAATTACCGACTAGAGGCGGTCAGAGCGGCGGGTCGTTACAATAGAAACCTTCCATTTAAAACCTTTTGAAACCAATAAGGAACCACCCATTCGAACCTTTGTCTTAAACCTTTCGAAAGCACTAAATCCTTTCTATAAAATCAAACCTTTCGAAACTATTTGGGTTCAAGTAAAACATGTGGAATAACCTTTCGAAACCATTAGAAACTATTGCTTTCAAAACCTTTTAGGTTTAACTTTCAATAGAACAAAATGGTCATAAAACAGCTAAGTCGAAAGCACTCTTCCGAAAGCTACTTCCTAAGTAAAGTAGTGATGGTATCGAAACCAACCCTTCGAAAGCATTGGAGAAGCGGTAGTGTTTTGAAAACAAAGTAACCCTTTCAAAACCATTTGCTTCGAAAGGTGGAAGGCTGCAACAAGGGGCTTCGACCCCATCAAAAGCTTCTTTATATAACCAAAGGCACAACCTCTTTCGAAACCATCCCTTAAAATCATTTAACCAAGTTAAAAGCTATCTAAGTTGAAAGCATCTTTTTCGAAAGCAACGCATGCACATTTTCATTTAAAACAAAGCAAATCTTTGACCCCTTCGGAACACCATGTTTCGACTACACACCTTTCACCTATGTCCAATTCGCTGCATACCAAGTCTTTAATACCATGCGCATTAATGTTGATAGAGATGGAGGCGGAAGTAAGGTGTCAAAGGCTAGTGCCAAAAGTGGCGAAACGTGTAAAAAGCATGATAAACTAATTTTTAAATCAATTCTTCTCAACTAACCTGCCTTGTTTGTCAAAACATGATTGATTGCTAATTTCTTGTCTAAAAGTACTACCAAAATTTATGAATATACAAATTAAATTATTTACAGAATGCTCCTTCTCCTTTTATAAATATATAAAACATTAAGTCCAATGCCTTAATTATATATCTATTGAAACACTTAGGAAAATCCTACAAAAATTCCTATAAATCATTTTTAATATGTTTTCTAACATATATTTATTTCTAACCCGAAACATATATATGTTAGTCGTAAATAATTTTAAACCCAAATAACCATTTTCTTTACTAGAAAATTAATATTAAATCCACATTAATTCAAAAAGTTGTGAAAATTGATAACCATCTCTAAAATATCAGTTTTGACTTTATTCTAAAATCGCAAGGCATTTGGATGTCATTTAATAGGGTTTTCGCATTAATGCATATCATAAAATTTGCATAAATTTGCATAAATCATCAATAAGAATATGTATCTAATTTAACAATAAAAAACATGGCAAAACCTTGCAAAATAGTTCAGATTTAATCTAAAATGGAAAACAATCAAAAACGTGAGATGTAGTTATTATTAACCTTAGCTTTTGTGATTAAGGAGTTGAGATTTGATCTTGGATTTGATTAATCTTTCTCTTGATCTTTGGCTTTTCTTCTTCTACATTTCCTATTGGTGGTCGACCTTTAGTATTTGATATTTGTTTATGAACGTGAGAACGAAAGTGCATGAAGGTTTAGGATATTAAGATATGTCTTATTCCTACTTTGCCCATCATCTATTAGCCTTATCCATTTCATTTTAGTTTCCCTTTAGTTCATTTGCTATTAGGCATGGCTACCCCTTATTTAAACAAATCTCAATCCTTTAATCATTTACTATTAGGCATGGCTACCCCTTATTAAACAAATCAATCATTTGCTATTAGGATTGTTACAACTTGCCCTCCAAAGTATGCTTCTATTGGAAAAAAAGCATGCCTTGGACACATAAAAGCATATACAATCATTCATACAAGTCCATTGCTCATTCAAAAGTTACTTTGATGTGTCGTCTCCATTCCTAGGGCATCCATTTGATTGCTTCATATAGTATTCATGTAATTTTCCGTGCCAAGGTCCAAATCTACATCATTCCAAGATTGTTCCACGCCATAGCCAGGTGGGAGTTCCTTTTCTTTCCTTTTTTAAACCAATAATTCATGTCGGTACCGACCACCTCATGTTGGTAATTACATGAAGTGGCGAGTCATATTAGTGCTAGAAAACGCAATACTTAGTAAATTTTTCTCCAGGCTTTCTTTCCTCATTGTTTATTACTTTTGATGTCGAAATCTTCCTTAGGCCATATCAAGCTTCCAACCACTAACTACCCACATCGATCTCAATCTTGGGCCATTGCCATCTCCTCGTCGCTACTAGATCTCCTCTTCGACAACCTCATCCTCGTCTAGAGTATTAGGCCATATGTTCCTTCCAAATCAAATTTAAAGGTAAAGGCAGATTTGAGCCTTAATGCTTCCATATTCACTAGGTGATGACATTAACATGGTCGAATCCATGTTTCATTATCTGCTACTCTATGGCTGACCTTGGATTCTTAGCCTTGCACTTGCTCATTCCTCATGCCCCGTTCCACACAAGACCAATGCCATTCAAGGGGAATTCTTAAGCCAAAAAAGAAGTCGCCACCAATACTACCGGTCACCATGGCTCATTCCTTGCTTAGGGTCAACTTCGACAAATAGTTGCAATTTTCCTTGGGTTTCCTATGACCAGCCTTGAAATGCAAGAGTGCCAACTCCATGCATGCATTGGGATGAGATTGCGTTGTAGTCAAGCACCATCCATAAAATAAGCATTTTTAAGATAGTTCTGACAAACAGTCATATGAGATGCTCTCCAGCACATAGATTAGTTATATACATCACTTTCAGTTATTGTACAATCACACATTCCTACAAAGAAAGCTCTATTCCTCTTCGAACAGTGGGTCCGTTATCGATTTTTCAACAATAACAGGTAACATCTGATATACAGTTCCAACGTGCGATGGAGGTCATTTTCAACTCAAGCGGGCTAGAATGTTCCATTTATCATATATGAAATGCAACACACACTGCATAAATTGACACTTCAAATTACACCAGCCAATGTTCAGAATCTGATTGGTCAAAACACGTAGGCATCCCTTGGATTCTGCGCATCGATCGCATGGGTTCATATTAAAGTATAATTTCAAAATAAATCATACCTAACTATGTTCACCATCAAGTTTTTCGATCTAGAATGACTCGCTATTCACCTCGTTTCAACATTGGTGTTGGGCCGTCAACTCCTCCCAAAGCTAGGTCTACTATAGCTCATGCCTCGACATCCACACCTTTTAGAACCAGATGTTCAGTCACAACTGAGTTGCAAGGGATGATATTACTCATATCTCCAATACAGGATTTACCTCCTCCTCTCAATGGATAGATTTGTTTGAGGGTCTTATATGATGCCCTAGAACAAATGCCGACAGTCCTAAATGCCTAGTCACTTCGAACTATATGCCTTCAACATGGAATCCCATTAAGTGACGTCTTACCACCAACAATAAACCGTGCACAGCCCATTGTACGGTTATATAGTCTACAGCAAGTACATGTGCCTATGCGGGCTGTACCAGCTTTAATCCATTCATCTAAATGTTTCTCTAAGAACCTGGGCTCGCTCCTACTGACGTACATCCCAATCGATATGTCTTTTTGAACTCCTTATATGTCTTTTTCATGACGTATCTTCATCGCCCTTCAACCTTTGGGAAGTTAACAAACCCTCCGACATTTAAACAATAGAGCGAGTCACCTTCCTTATTAATAATAGAAGACTGGCGCCACTATAAATTTATCGAGCCAACAAGCGCTCATACTTTGAAAATGAGTACTTCATCTGATGCCCCTTCGAATTCAATTGGCCTGGGTTATCTGGAAGTCAGACCTCTTCCTTCCAATTCCTTTCCGTACTTGGATTCTTATCATCCAAGCACCTAAATTCTTATCTGCTCTCTTCAGTGATATTCCTACTTAAGACAGAAGCGATGCACACTCCGAGGTTCTGAATACCTATTATCTAACAATTTAACCCGGCTATATTGACCGGATTACACAAGTTAGATTCGACTAACATCAAGGTGGACGACCCCAGAGTAGTGATTGTGGGACCCAGAAGTCAATACAGATAGTAGTGTGAACCAGAATAGAATGGAGTTGATAGACGTGCATGTAGAATGCTCGAAGTATGAAATATGGTTCAACGCATAGGAAGGATTGGCATAGATTGGCACTAACAAAAGGGATCAAGATGTTTCAAAGTATAAGAGCATTCTTGTGGAAAACAATAAATATCTCAAGGTCTACAAGTCTAATCCCTATGAAATTTGAAGAGCAAGATATAAGGACCCTAGTAAACCCACCCTAGGGATCGCATAACCAGAGGACAAGTTTAGAGGGATCGGTATACAACCCTTGGAAGGGATCGACAGAGAACAACATGAAAGCCATGTTGAATCAAAGAACAAGCAATAACTCGAGCTCCAACGATCCAAATGACATAAAATTTAGCGGCTAAACATATTTTTTCATAAGGAAGACACCGTAGGGATCACTCACCAAAATTCAACAAAAGAAGGGATCGGTGCCCCATCTCTTTGGGAATTGGGCCTAGCAATTCTTCTTGTATGCCCATATGATTTAGAAGGTCATTCTATAGAGATTCAGAGGGGTATTTGGTTGTCTTCGTCTATAAGTATTGCAATGGGTCATTCTGAGGATCTCTACACTGCTTGTTACCCTAGACTCCATTATAAGCAAATGCAAACTTATTTCTACTATTGTAATCAGATTCAAAAGTGATTAATAAAGGATAATATTTAAGGTGGACGTAGGCATAAAGCCTCGAACCACTATAAATTTCTATGTCTTTGAGTATTGCTTGTCCTCTGTTGCTTGCTTATTCGTCTACTCAGTTTAATTTTGTTTTTCTTTACTTATTTCTCCACAAAAATAATTCTTTGGCATTTTTGACCATTTTAGGTGCAAATATTTTGGTGTTTTCATTGAGAACCTTGATTTTGAGCTTATTAGGATACCTTTATTGCTACTGGATTAGATAAATCTCCGAAAAGAGATATGTTCTTATCTTCAAGGAGTTGCTCATACTACTCAGATTTGCAGAAATCTAAGCAGAGCTATCAAGAATGGTGAGGAATACTAGATCTACTTCTCATAACTTGGAAGGAAATAAGAACGCTAGCATCCAACAAGTAGGACCTCACAATCAACCAATTGATGTGAATGCTGAACCAGTTGAAGTTCAAAATCCCACTGAATCGATTAAAAGAGGTAAATTTCATAATCTAATGAGAGAGCTTATAGAAAACCATCGAAAATTAAATTAATAGAACCAGGCTAATGTCAACTTGATGAACCAAATCAATTAGCAGCAGTGAGGGAAAGCTAGGAGGGACCCTACTTCTTAATCGGTATCATGGAGTTCTAGCTCTTCAGACGAGTATCACATGCATAAGCGTCGTAAAAAAATGAATATCACATAGAAACTTCAAGGCGTCAACTGGCAGACCATCATGGTTTGCCAGGATCGATCAGTGTCGATCTCTCTATAGGGATCGGTACCGATTCCTCCCCTAGAAGAGGGAATCCACCCATGCATCATAGCAATCAAGTTGGAACTGCTTTAGTTGGTTTGGATGTTGGAGTTCAATTAAATGTTGACCAAATGCTTCCTCAGAATGATGACAAAGTGAATTTATAAGATATACATCGAGAAGATGGTGAACCAAAATGGAACGGCCCGTAGACATTAATCGGACCATTCATGTGAGTTAGAGCACGACCACCGCTTGGCACCAGCTATCCAAACAACGGACTTATCAACTATGGTTAGACAGTTAGCAAGAGAGAGCCAGGGCTTGGCTTGAAAGTGACTGTGCTATAGGATCGTGTAATAAGTATAAACTACTAGTGTGGAATAAGTAAATAAATAGTAAAAGCAGTAAAGTAAATGACACCAGAGATTTTTATACTGGTTTGAACTCCCGTTCTACGTCCAGTACCAAAATCCTTTTGGAATTAAACTAGCAACCCTCACTTAACTCGGAGGAATAGGTTTACACCGCCTGCGCAATCGAACATGACTTCTACCGCCTAAGCAACCGAATAGGACTTCTATCGCCTGAGCAACCAAAAGGACTTATTTACAAATAACAAAAGTATCTGACTGTAGTGTGCTTTTTGAATAGCACTGATAAGTCAGTTAAGTACAATCTTTCTATAATCTTCTCCTTTATGATACATAGCGCAATGTGCTTGAGAATTATGCAAGATAGAGCGATCAATGATCATAGAATATAAGCAATTTGAGTGCAATTTGAAAACTAGAGAATAGATAAGAATTCAAGAATATTAAAATAGTTTTCGGTGAAGTATTTGTTGAATTGTGAAATCTAGTGATTAAAAGGTTGCAACTATAGATGAAAAACTATATTGAAAAGAAATAGATGAAACCATTAATTTTGAAAACGTTTCTCTTCGATAACGAGAAGTGTCTTTTCATAAGAAGTTATTGAGGAATATTCACCCAGCTGAATAAAATAATTCAACCGTCTAAATCAAAGTAAAACACAAACAGTAAGGAATTAAGCTATTTCTGGCCTTATTTAACCGTTTGAATAAATTCATTCAGCCGGCTGAATATTCTAAAACAATATTTTTGTTTCAGCATTCAGCCGGCTGAATGAATGCATTCAGCCGACTGAATATCATGAAACAATGTTTTTGTTTCAACATTCAGCCGGCTGAATGAATGCACTCAGCCGGCTATTTTTCAGCCTGCTATGCATGTTTGTGCATGTGTAATATATAAATTTATAGATATATCAATTCAGGAGAGATTTTAACAAAGTTCTAAACGAAATAAAGACCCTAGATACGACTTAATCTGCTTCAAAACTCTGAATATGAATCTGCTACAAATCTCCTATAAAAATGACTAGTATGCACAGAATATTTTATATAGCTTGTCAAAATCAAAATGTTGTAAAATCGAGATTCCAACATTCTCCCCTTTTTTGAGGATCACAACTATATAATCAGTAATATAAATAGTCATAACATTGTTACTCTCCCTGTCAATGTGCACAATTATTTAATTAACTATCTCCCCCTTTGTCATAAAAAAAAGAAGGATAATAATGCAACAAGAATATCATTGTAAAAAGAAAAGCAATATATAACGCTTACTTGAGATGGCATAAAATATTCATACAACATGACATAAATAACTGGATAAAAGATTGAAACAAAAACAACAAAACAGACATAATTAAAATTAGCTAGAAAGAGAAGGATCATCATTAGCAGAACTTGAACTCGAAGAAGACCACTAAAATGGGGACGGGTTGTAAGCTTCGGTGGATGTAGTACTTGCATAAGAAATTTTATCCCATGTTTTATTTAGAAAACCTCGAGTTAAATTTTCTTTCCGTTTTTTTTTCAAGAGACTTAATTTATCGATGAATTTTCATTGATTCCGGGAAAGAATGATAATAGCTTGTCTGGAGGAAGTGTTTGGGCCAATCACTTGAATTGAACCATCGTCCTCTTCTTCTTCATGTTGAGTATGAGAAGAGGAAGCAATACTAGTCATGAGGTTGTGGATTACCTTGTTAAACTTTTTGGGACCATTGTTGAAAGGAGATGATTTGTTGTGGAGGATGCCGGTGAGGAAGACCCATCAATCCTAAAGTTTTTGCGCCTAATTCACTATTACTCGAAAACGTGGAGTCGGGCATTGGAACGCCAACGTTGAGAAGGATACGCATAATATAAGCACCATAATGAGTGGTCTTATAATTTCTTTACATTGTGATGTCTTGAAATTCATCCAAAATAATTTTTCCCCATTTCACTTGTTGGTTGGAGTAGATTGAATAAAGAGCTAGGAAATCTCTTTTATAAGCCTTCTCATAACACCCTATTCTTGGTTGTAGAGCACAAATAAATGCACGGTGAATGAGGTGTGCTTAAGGCCTTAAGAAGCTAGATTTTAAAGTATTCAAATTTGTAAGTTGATTGGACAAGAAATGATGTGAAACCTCATCTCGATGATCCATAACAACTTCAATATCAATGCCTTGATATGGACAATTTAGAATGTTACCTAGTCTTTGTAAAGGTAAGAAAATTTTAATGCCACAAACTATTGAGCAATCGCAGTCTTGTCGATTTTCAGGATTATGGCGATCCAAATTCAAATTGGCAAGAAAGAGTTTAATCAAAAGATGAATAATTTGGATATTATTTGGAGCATACCCTATTAGACTATCAACGGAATTGTTCCGCAATTCTCCAATTCGGTAGGCCGTAAAATTTGGAAATTTCATGAAAGCTCCTTCGAAGATATTTAAGTTTCATAGAATTGTACCATGAAATTGCAACATCATTCCATATCCATTGTCGAATCTGATCTTTGGATGGTCTAGAGGTTGATTCTCTAGTGCGTTTGGATCTTGGTGCCATTAGAAAGTAAAATAAAGAAGGTCAAAGTTTGAAGAGCTTGAAGAAGATGGCTAGGGTTCTGAAATGAATGGGTAAAAAATGAAAAGATGAACATATAGTAGGTAAAAAGCAAGGGCAAATGTGGAAGAAAAGAAAATAGAGACAAGTTAAAAAAATGCCTCGGGTGGAATATAGCCGGCTGAATAAATCGAATTAGCCATCTGAATTGCTCTAAGTTTCAACCCGCAAAGAAATAGTTCATTTTCGACCTAATTCAGATGGCTGTTTTATTTGATTCAGCTGTCTTAATATGTGGATAAATTTTTCTTCCCATAATATTCAGCAATCTATTGTATAAAAAAATAGTCGGCTGAATTTATGCAGAAACTCGTATAAGGCTTTTTTCATAGAAAACAATATATATATATATATATATATATATATATATATTGAATAATAATAATTTTGAACAATCAGCAAAGAAAAAATAACATGTTAACAACAACATGTAAATTTTTTTAAAAAGATTTAGAAGAAGAGCTTGGAGTGTGATATTCATCTTCTTCTATTTTAGTGTTCTCTTGAAATGGTCTAAGTGTGACCATCTATTGCTGCGTTTGGTGGACGCTGTGGTGATGGTTCCAAGGATTATGACGAATTTGAGAATGAACAGGAGACGATTGATGAACTGTGTTTTTGGAGGAAGAACCACAAAATTTTAAAGCGACTTGTTCCAAAAAGCTTAAACGCTTGGCATTAACTTTTTGTTCATAGTACAGTTCACGCTGTAATTCTTGTGTTTCTCATTGGTAGTGATGAATATCATCTATTTTATCTTCTGTAGAGGGCGAACCAAAGAATAGAGAACATCTCGTTCTTTTAATAGGTGGAGTATAACCAGTGTGTGTAGGAGGAACAATTGGAACTGGTTCATAAATCAGTGTTCGAGTTGGTAAGTTCACCGATCCCCAAGTAGGAGAAGTATAAGAGAGATCAGAGTATTCAGAATTATACTGTGATGACATTTTGATAAAAGTATTTGAAACTTAAAATTTTATTTTAAAGCTAATGCAAAAGGAAGGAAGAATAGAAGAGGTATGTATGGGTAGAGACACATATAAATAGAAAGAAATTTTGTGGTTAAGTTTATAGTAACTAGAGAAAAAGTTGGATGGAAAAAAAATGAATGTAAGGTAAATAAAAAAGGCAAATCAACTAAAGCTAAAAAAAGAAAAAGTAGAGTAGTGGTAGAACAATAGACAACTATGTAGGAGATCCCGAGTTCGAGTGTTGGAAGACCCCCTCCCTTTTTATTTTTTATTTTATTTTATTTAAAAAATTATAAATCCTTTATCGATACAATTCCTAATTCTTTCTTAATTTTACAAATACATTTTCATTTAAAGGTTTTGTAAATATATCAGCCAATTAATTTTCAGAGGATACAAATACCTGTCTGACTAAATCCTTTTCAATATTATCATGAAGAAAATGATGACATATGTCAATGTGTTTAGTTCATGAGTGATTTACAGGTTTTTTGGATAAGTTTAAAGCTCTGGTATTGCCACAAATAATTGTTGATTTAGATAAATTAACACCAAAATCTTGAAGTGTTTGCTGCATATACATGACTTGAGCACAAGCTAAAGTAGCGGAAATATATTCTGCTTAACTAGTTGAAAGTGAAATACAATTTTGTTTCTTGCTAAACCAAGGGACTAAAGATTGTCCAATGAAGTGACAAGTCACACTTGTACATTTTTCATCCGTCCAACATCCTCCAAAATCAGCATCGCTATATGAAACTAATAGAAAAGGGCATTCTTTCGGATAGAAAAGTCCAAAACCTTTGGTATTGCTTAGATAACGCAATAAATGTTTCACCGCTCGCATCTGTGATTATTTAGGATTTGCTTGTAATCGAGCACACAAAGAAACACTCATTATTATGTCAGGTCTACTAGCAGTTAGATAAAGTAATGATGAAATTATACTTTGATATAATTTTTGGTCAACACTTTTCTCATCTTCATCTCTATCGAGACGAACTGTTGTGCTCATTGGAGTTGGTTTAGCAGACGTATTTTCCATATTAAATCGTTTAATTAGATTATTACAATATTTTTCTCGATTAATAAAAATTCCATTTTCTATTTGTTTAATCCATAATCCAAGAAAATAAGATAATTCTTCCATATTTGACATTTCAAATTCTTTGAACGTTATCTTTGAAAATTCCTGACATAACTTTTCATTTGTAGATCCAAAAATAATATCATCAACACAAATTTGAATAATTGAAATATCCTTTTTAGTTCTTTTAAATAAAATAGTTTGATCAACCTTTTCAATTTCAAAACCAAAATCTATTAGATAGCTCTTAAGACGATCATACCAAGCACGAGGGCTTGTTTTAGTCCGTATAAGGCCTTTTTAAGTTTATAAACGTGGTCTGGAAATTTTTCACGAGTGAATAAAGGAGCCTATTCAACAAAAAAATTTCTTTTATATAACCATTTAAGAAAGCACTTTTAACATCCATTTGATAAAGTTTGAAATTATGAAAACATGCAAAGGCCAGTAAGACTCGTATTGCTTCAAGTCGTGCAACTGGAGCAAATGTTTCTTCGTAGTTAATTCCTTCTTCTTGATTATATCCTTATGCAACTAATATAGCTTTATTCCTAGTTATATTACCTTGTTCATCTGCTTTATTTTTAAAGACCCATTTAGTACTATGACTGTTTGATCACTTGGTCTAGGAACTAGTTCCTAAACTTCATTTTGTTCAAATTGGTTTAGCTCTTCTTGCATAGCTACAATCCAATAGTCATCAGTAGATGCTGCTTTTGCATTTTTGGGTTCAGTTTTGGAAAGAAAAGCTACATGGCTCATTTGATTAAATTGATTTCTAGTTCTAACATGTGAATCAATTTCTCCAATGACATTTTCTACTGGGTGGAAATCCTAGGAGGAGATCTTAATTCATTTTAATTATGATCAATGTTTTCATTTTGTTCAAAATTATTAGAAATGTCTTCATCTTCTTCAAAATTATTTTGAGTAACCATATTTGTGATTGTCTTAGGAGTATCCTCAAAAATTTTATTAAAATTGAAATTTTCGTCGAATGAAACATGAAGTGTTTATTCGATTGTTTTTGTTCTTTTATTGAAAATTCGATAAGCTTTGCTTCGATCTGAGTACCCTATGAAGATTCCTTCATCGAATCTTGGATCGAATTTTCCAAGCTGATCTTTTGTATTTAAGATAAAACATTTTGAACCAAAAGTTTTAAAATAATAAATTCTTGGTTTTCTATGATGAAAAAATTCATATGGAGTGTGTTTTGTTAAAGGTCGGACGGAAACACGATTTAGAACATAGCAAGCAGTTGCTACAGCTTCTGCCCAGAATATTTTGGTAATGTGTTTCCATTTAAAAAAGTTCTTGCACATTCGTGTAACGTTCTATTTTTCCTTTCTACCACACAATTTTGTTGTGGTGTCTTAGGAAAAGAAAAATTATGGTAAATTCCCTTTTTGTTACAAAAATGTTCAAATGCTTCATTTTCAAATTGACCTCTACGATCACTTCTAATATTTTAAAATTTTAAATTTTTAAGATTTTGCATTCTTTTTGCAACTCTTGAAATTTTCAAAAGTATCACTTTTATTTTTTAAGAAAATAGTCCAAGTGAATCTTGAAAAATCATCTACCATAACAAATACATATTTACAATGATTTATAGATTGAATTTGAGTTGGACCAAAAAGATCTAAATATAATAGTTCTAATGGTATAGTAGAGATATTTTACTTTGATTTAAAAGATGATTTTGATAGTTTTCCTAATTCACATGCATCATAAATATTTTTTACTTTAAAGTTCATTTTTGGTAAACCTTTTACTAAATCATTCTTAAATAATTTATTTATAGTTTGAAATTAATATGACAAAATCTTTTGTGCCATAACCATGGATCATTTTCTTTGCCTATTAAACACATATTTGAATTATAATTTATATTCATATTTAAAACATAAATATTTTTATCTCTAAAGCTTTCAAAAATAAGATTCTTATTTTGATCAAAAATACTACACTTATTTTCAGAAAAAGAAATATTGAATCCTTTGTCACACAATTGGCTAATAGTAAGTAATTTGTATTTCAAATTTTTAACTAATAAAACATCTGCAATAAGAGGTAAATTAGACATACCGTTATTGCTCACATCGCCTTTACCGATGATATATCCTTTGGAATTATCTTCAAATGTGACAGGACCTCCATTTAAGTAGTTAATGTTTGTTAACATCTCTTTGTTTCCTGTCATGTGCTTAAGCAACCACTGTCTACTATCCATTTTCCTCTCTTTTTGGACGGCATCCGCAAAATATAGAATTAACATTGGTACCCACAATTTTTATTTTGGGTCCTGAGAGTTAGTTCTTAGGAAGCCAAACCCAAGAGGGTTTAGAATTCTTTTGAACACCAGATCTTTGTTTTTATGAACAGTTTTTATAAAAGACTTTATATACTTGTTTCTTATTGAAGAATTATTAGTTTTAGGAACCTAAATTTTAATTGAAGTAGAAAAATTGGAATTTTTAGAACTAGATATTTCAATTTCTTTTTATATGAAGAATTCTTTTGCTTTGGAATAATTTTAGAAGTCTGTTTATATCCTAGTCCTCTTTTATTTGAAACAGTTTGAGAATTTTCTATAATTTTGAAAAGATTTTCTCTACCTTTATTAAAATTAGAAACATTTTTAGTGATGTCATCTAATTTTGTTTTAAGGCTAGAGTTATCTAACTCAAAAATCTTGATACTTGATTTAAGGTTATGATTTTCAATTAATAAGGCATCATTCTTTTCTTTCTGAGTTTCTACCTCTTGACTTAGCAGAGAAAGTTGAGATGACATATTAGAACAAGATTCTTGAGTAACTTGGAGTTCTTCTTCTAGAATTTTATTTTCATCTCTTAACATTTCCACTTCGATTTCAGTTCTATTCAATTTTTCAAGAGCTTATTTGTACTTTATATTTTTGCCTTTTAATTTGTCAAGTAACTCTGAATTGATTTCCAAAATATCATTGAAAGTCAAATCACTTACCTCATCTTTTGTAGCCATATATTAAACATTGGCTTGTTCTGAATCACTGTCCGAGTCACTTTCTGATGATGAGGATGATTCTGCATCGTCCCATGTGACTGAGAAAGCTTTCTTCTTGAATCTGTCTTTCTTATGCTTATACTTGTCTTTCTTTTTCTCAGGACAGTCTTTCTTGATGTAACCTTTCTTGTGACATTCATAACATTCTAGAGCAGATGTTGATGGTTTGTTTGTGTTGTAATTGTTGCTGGAGTTGTTCTTATTATATCTAAATTTGTTGCTCTTTCTAAATTTCAAAACCTTTTTGAAATTTTTAGCAATGAACTCCATTTCTTCTTCATCTGAATCGAATTCATCTTTTTCTACCTGGAATGCTATATTTTTCTTATCTTGAGCTTGTACTCATTTTTCCTGTTGATTAACTTCATAAGACATTAGATTACTAATCAACTCTTCTGGTTTTATGGTCGAAATGTCATTAGCTTCTTCGATTGTTAAGACTTTTCGTTCCCACTCATCTGTTAGTGAGATGAGGATTTTTGAAACAATATCAAAATTTGTTTAAGTTTCTCCTAATTCTATCAAAGAATGATATATATCTTGAAATCTAGAGTATATTTCATTGATCGTCTCATTTTGTTTCATTTTAAAATTCTGAAACTGATTTTTGAGCATAGAAGTTTTACTTTGTTTAACTTTGTTAGTACTTTCATGTGTAACTCTAAGAGTACGTCAAATTTCATGAGCAGTTTTACACATGCTTATTCTATTAAACTCATTTTTGTTTAATGCACAATACAACATATTTATAGCTTTAGCATTTGCAGTAGCATCTAATTTTTGTGTGTTAGACCATGTTGAATATTCAGTACTAGGAATAATATATTCAAATTGAATAATGTTCCAGGTTTCATAACTACTTGCTTATATATAGATTTTGATTCCAGTGACCCAATAGTTATAGTTAATTCCGTTAAACAGTGGTGGTCGTGCAGTAGATTGGCCTACTAGGAAGGTAGATTAACAATAGTGTTGGTGTTATTTTCCATATAATGACAATATTAGATAACTATGTTACGATTATATGATGACCAATGCTTTGATACCAAATGAAAGTGGTTATGCTATAGGATCGTGTAATATGGATAAATTACTTGTGCGGAATAAGCAAGTAAATAGTAAAAGAATAAAGTAAATGACACCGGAGATTTTTATACTGGTTCGAACTCCTGTTCTACGTCCGGTCCCAGACTCCTTTGGGAATTAAACTAGCAACCCACGCTTATCCCGAAGGAATAGGTTTAGACTGCCTGAGCAATCGAACAGGACTTCTACCACCTAAGCAACCGAATAGGACTTCTACCGCCTAAGAAACTGAACTGGGATTCTTTACAAATAATAAAAGTATGTAGCCGTATTGTGCTCTTTGAATAGCACTGATAAGTTAATTAAGCACAATCTTCCTATAATTTTCTCCTTTATGATATATAGTGTAATGTGCTTGAGAATTATGGAAGATAGAGCGATCAATGATCAGAGAATCTAAGCAATTTGATTGCAATTTGAAAACTAGAGAATAGATAAGAATTCAAGAGTATTAAAATAGTTTTCGATGAATTGTTTGTTGAATTCTGAAATCTAGTTATAGTGATTAAAATGTTGCAACTATAGATGAAAAACTATGTTGAAAAGAAACAAACGCAACCGTTAATTTTGAAAACGTTTCTCTTCGATGAAGAGAAGTGTCTTTTCATAAAAATCCGTTGAGGAATATTCAACCGGCTGAATAAAATAATTCAGCCGTCTAAATCAAATTAAAACGCAAACAACAAGGAATTAGGCTATTTCTGGCCTTATTAAGCCGTCTGAATAAATTCATTCAGCCAGCTGAATATTGGGAAACAATATTTTTGTTTCAGCATTCAGCTGGCTGAATGAATGCATTCAGCCGGCTATTTTTCAGCCTGCTTTGCATGTTTGTGCATGTGTGATATATAAATATATATATATATATATCAATTCAGGAGATATTTTAACAAAGTTCTAAATGAAATAAAGACCCTAGATATGACATAGTCAGCTTCAAAACTCTAAATATGGATCTGCAGAAAATTCCTGCAAAATGATTAGTATACACAGAATATTTTATATAGCTTGTCATAATCAAAACAATTTAAAATCGAGATTCCAACATGACTAACGATGACCGGGGAATCTCTAGAAGCTATACCACATTTACTAATAATGTTCTACATACATAGTATCCAAGGAGATTCCACATGCCATCGACGCCCGCCTACGAGCGAAAAACTGACCCCTAGTAGTACATCATGAGATATGAATGGTTGATGGATTTTGCCTGAGTGGATGAAGCAATCAAGTGTAGATGCTTCCTCATAACTCTCTCTGGAATAACAACAATATGGTTCACAAGGTTACCCCCATGATCAATTTCTAGATTCGATGATTTGGCAACAAAGTTTGTGAAGCTGTTTCGAATGCATCCAACTCATTCCAAGGACATAATGTCCTTGTCTAGCACGATCCAGGCTCCTGAAGAATTGTTGAAAGATTATTTGGAGAAATTTCACATGGCTGTTATGGATATCAGTAATCCGAATGACCATGCAATATTGATGGCTGTGACGAGAGGGACAGATCCAGAATCTGATTTTGGTGATTGGTTAGCCGGCAAGCCACCCGCAACGTTGGAACTCTTGTATGCAATGGAAGCTCAGTATTTGAGAAAGGAGGAAGCCAGTTCCTCCAAGAAGAAGCATGTTGAAGGACCGAGCGGAGAGGAAGTATAAAGTAATATTATAGTAAAGTAGTTTGATGACGGATCTGGAAAAGTTCAAGTAAATGTCTAAAACAAGCCGAATCAGCAAAAGAAAGGTGGAGATAGGGACCGATAATGAAAGAAGGATTCTAGAAAAGGAAAGCCTAAGATTTCGATGTACGATACTCACAGACCATTGAATATGTCCTTAGAGAATATCTATTTGTCTACCTGCAATACCATGCAATACAAAAAGCCGTCTCCGAAAGAATCAACTGAGAAGCAGAAATAAATTGGAAAATATTATCGGTTCCATGAATGCTATGGACATGACACGAATGAATGTAGGCATCTACAGGACAATATCGAAAAGATGATTCAAGAAAGGAAGTTGCAGCAATTTATTAAAAAAAACCCATAGGATGGTGGACATGGAACATCCGACCCCGACCGAAGACAAGTACTGCATAGGGCTGAGGAGCCTGCACGAACAGGTGGAAGACTGGTAATAAATATAATAGTTGGAGGACTGCACCCAACAGATAAGAGATAACATGAGATGAAGCGCTATGCTAGCATGATTAAGCATATGAATTTTGAATATTGTTTGAATACATAAGATGGAGCTCCAATAAAACAGCAAAATACAATGGTAGATGGAATCGTGTTTAGAAACAGAGGCGCAAACAAGGTAGAGACTCCGATAATCAACCCAATGGTCAATTCGGCCATGATCGGCCCTACTTTGGTTTGAAGGATATTGATTGATTATGGAAGTTTTGTAAATATAATCTTCAAAAAAGCCTATGATTAGATGAGGATGGAAGCCAAGAACTTGAAGCCATTTAACCTCGTATACACGGTTTTTACAGTATTGCAACTGAAGCCGTTAGTTATGTTGTATTTCCTATAGATTTGGGAGAAGATGACTATAGGAGAATGCAAATCATGATATTCGTTATTTTGGATGTTTACTCTCCTTATAACGTTTTTCTAGGCCAACCAACCCTAGCCGAATTTCGGGCAGCCCATGCCCCATGGTGTTTACTTTGAAATTTGTGATAGATAATGTTGTTGGAGTTTTTCACGGTAACCAGGCGACTGGACATGCCTATTATAAAGCTGAGTTGAGGGATGTTCAACATAAAGAGAAAGGTATGGGTATGGACAATTATGTCTGCATCCAAGCTACAGAAGATTGACAGCTAGCACCTGAACCTTGGCTCGGGAGCCACAGCCGATTCTATAGAAATATAGATCCATGAGATGATGAGAAAGAACCCAAAGAGACCAAGGCTGCACCGACTGGGCTGACGAATGACATCATAGTTAGCCACGACGACCTATCATGGGTCCTAAATATCAGATTACAGCTCAGCCCCTTAATGATGAAAGAACTTGCTTAATTTCTCCAAGCGAATCTAGACATGTCCGCTTGGACTCACTTTAACATGTGTGGAATCTCGCCTGCCATTATGAGCCATGCATTGAACATCAACCTGAGGCATGTCCCGTTGAAATAAAAAAGACTGGCATGGATCCAGAGAGATCTTCATGCTCTCAAAGATGAGGTGGATAGACTCAATGGCAAAGGGTTTATTGGCAATGCCCTCTACCTTAAGTGGGTATCTAATCCTGTGCTTGTGAAAAAGGCGAATGGGAGATGGAGAACATGCATTGATTGCTCTGATTTGAACAAGGCATGTCCGAAAGATAGTTTTCCCTTCCATGGATTGACGAGTTGGTGGACTCAACCGTAAGACACGAATTGCTATCTTTCATGGATGCTACTTGGGATATAACCAAAATCCCAATGCACATTCCCGATCAAGAGCACACTTGTTTCATTACCAATGTTGGATTATATTTCTATATGGTGATGCTTTTTGGACCAAAGAATGTAGGAGAGACTTACCAGCGCTTAGTCAACAGGATGTTTAAAGATCGGATTGGAAAAATGATGGAAGTATATGTGGATGATATGCTTATGAAGTCACGACGATCAAGCGACCACATTAGAGACCTGACAGAAATGTTCGGCATCCTCCGACATTACAAGATGAAAATTAATCCTTGGAAGTGTTCTTTTGGCCTTGCATCAGGAAAGTTCTTGGGTTTTATTACTAATGCCCGCTGAATTGAAGCTAATCCCGAGAAGATTTAAGCTATCTGTAATATCCAAGTGCCAAAGACTATCAAACAATTACAAAGTCTGAATGGGAAACTTGATGCCTTAAGCTGATTCATTTCCAGATCTACTGATAAATGCATTTCTTCCTTTGACTTGACTAGGAAAGGAAAAAGAAACTTCGAATTGACACAAGATTGTAAAGACGCATTTCAAGCTTTGGTGAATCACTTGGAGAGACCCCTCATCTTGTCAAAGCTGGTGGATCATGAAGATTTGTACATTTGTTTAACCATATCCGTACATGTAATAAGTGCCACATTACTTTGTGAGAAGAAATGAATCCATATACCGGTTTTGTTTCGTCAACAAGCGATTGACTGGAGCCAAAATTAACTGTCCAAAAATAGAGAAGCTAGCATACTGCTTATTGTTTGCATCATGAAAGCTCCACCCATACTTCTAGGCACACCCAGTTAATGTTTACACCGACTAGCCGTTAGACAGGTCCTACAATGACCTGAGATGTCTAGAAGGTTACTCAAATGGAATAACTAGATTAGTAATTCGATATCACTTATCTCCCTCGGAGGGCTATCCAAGGTCAGGCACTGGCAAATTTTATAACAGAATTTACTGCGTAGGATGATTCCCTAGAAAGCGGCGAGACCCTACCTTATAGTGGAAATTGTGTACTGATGGAGCATCCAATGATCATTGTTCTGGAGCTGGAATTATGCTTATAACTCCTAAAGATTAGTCGATCTGTTATGCTTTAAAGCTTGATTTCCCAATGACAAGCAACAAAGTTGAGTATTAGGCTCTAACTGCTGGACTTAAGCACGCTAGAGAATTGGAAATATAGTCTTTTAAAATCTTTTGCGATTCACAATTGATAGTATAAAAAGTCAGGGGAGATTACTAAGCTAAAGGACAGTGGCTTTCTCTATATCTTACCCAAGTCCAAGAGTTGCTGACTGAATTTGAGTATTATGACATTACGCATACTACATGGGATCAAAACTGAGAGGCTGATTCATTGGAAAAGTTTGCTAGCAATGGGTACTCACAGCAGATGGGCTTAGTTCCGGTCGAAGTATTAAATGCCCTGAGTATAAACTTGATAGAAATCAACCGGGTACAAGAAATGGAGCCTGAGAGGGAATCGTGGATGACTCGGATAAAAGGAGTGAAAAGTGACAAGTCCTTCGCAAAGCTTCATGATATATCATACGGGAAGGAGTTATGTACAGAAAGGGTTTTTCTATTCCCCTACTTCGGTGTATCTCTTATGATGGGATAAAACGGCTCCTAAAAGAAGTTTATGAAGGGGAATGTGGCGATCACACTGAGGGAGGGGAACTCTAGCAAAGAAAATACTCCGTTACGGATATTATTGACCAACCGTCAATCGGAAAGCCACTGACTGTGTAAAATGATATGACAAGTGCTAAATATATGTAAAAGTTCCAAGAGCTCCGCCGACGGAAATCACACAAATAGTCAGCCCATGGTCATTTTCCATGTGGGGTATAGATATTATCTGTTCCTTATCTATCTTTAAAGGTGGTGCAAAGTACGCAATCATCGCAGTTGATTACTTCACCAATTTGGCCGAAGCAGAACCTTTAGCCACCATCATAACCAAGAAAGTAATCAACTTCATTGTCTGAAACATCTTCTATCATTTTAGTCTTCTACAGACTATTATAACAGATAATGAGACTCAATTCGACAGTGCTAAATTCAAAGACTTTTGTCGGAGGTATCATATTGAAAAGAGGTTTGGAGCAGTCGCTCACCCTCAAACGAATGGGCAAGTTGAAGCTGTAAACAAAATTATAAATTCCATTTTGAAGAAGCGTTTGGACCAGGCTAGAGGCAAGTGGGTGGATGAACTTTCGATAGCACTACAGGCTTACAGAACCACCCAAAGTTCACGACTGGCCATACTCCATTTACCCTTGCTTACGGTTTTGAAGCCGTTAATCATGTTGAGGTCAAAGTTCCTTATCATTGAGTGACTTACTACAATCTCAAAATGAATAAAGATCTCCTTTTTGAATCTTTATACTTTATAGATGAGAAGCATGGGGAAGCCGATTTGGGGGCAGCTAGGCTTTGACACCGAGTCGCCTGATACTACAACATTAAAGTCCGACCTAAAAAGTTTGAAATCAGTGATCGTGTCTTAAAACGGGTTTTCCCTGCCCCATCACATATGAATCCATTATAGAAGGACCATATGTCATTGAATTGAGGCTTAGAGAGGGAATTTTGAAGCTAGTGACTATTGATGGCATCACACTCCCAAAGGCGTGGAATAGAAAGCATTTACGACGCTATTTCACTTAGTTATTTCTTATTCATTTAGCTGTATTTGCTTTTAGAATTTACTTTACCATTTGACATACAAGATATATAATAAGACAGATCATGTCATTGCTTCCCTTTTAGCAAATAAAGTTTTGAACTTCCTTTATATTTATGATCGTTGTAGCATTATGTATTAGTTACGTTACGAAACTGATTGATGTCGATATGTCCGAACAGGTTACCAGAGTTTGGAATTAATCAATTACGCTAGTTCCTAATGGTACTAAACAAGATGAGCATGGTCTGACCGTTCATTTGATAACTCTCTTTCATAATCTAATGGATGGAATACATAATGAGGAATGGATTTGACTCGACCATCTGATGATCGAATAAATCTCATCGAACGATGGGACTGAATAAAATAAGAGCAATCATGACACGACTGATCGCTTACTAAATCAAACCCCGAATCTTGGGAGGCAAATCAATCAATTAAGGAAAGTACGATCTGATCTCTCTCTGAAATAACTCTAAGTTCTTGGAGTGCGGACTAGAGTATAAACATAAATTTGGTGTGAATCGACCACCTATGAAATAGCTCTAAATCTCCAGAGAGCAGACTAGAGTATAAACATAAATCAGGTGTGAATCGACCACCGCAAAATAACTCTAAGTCCCCAAAGTGTGGACAAGAATATAAACATAAATTGGGTGTGATTCGACCACCTACCAACTAACGCTTATCCATGAACTCTGGCCTAAAACTCTGGCCATTCACTGTGAGTATAAACAGATTGATGATTGCGGTTTGACCATTCACTATTCCATGAACTCCGGCCCGAAACTAATAGGAGGAGTATAAACTCGCTAAGGATGGAGTTCGACCGTCCAACGTCTAGCTCTGCCAACCTACGACTGGGGGCAGGAGCATAATTACTCAAACTGCTGAATTCGATGGTGTAACACTAAGGCTTGAGCATAGTGTTTGATGCAACTCAAAGCCACGACCACATGGAGGCCTTAGGATAGAGCTAGTGGATTGTTGTTAGAATTAATGAAAAATAAATTACAAGTACATTGAATGAAAAGTAATATTTCAACTACTTAAATAACAGTTCACACGAGAGCTCAACAAAAAACAAAACTTTTATTCGCATGATAAGCTTCAAAATTGTGGTACAAGTTTATTTAAAAAACCGAGGATCGTACCCATACAACCATGATTAACAAAAAAATAGCTATACAAACTATATACATACCAAGACGAAGCGATGCCTATTTCTTTTGTCTTCTCTCTTTTTTGGATTTCTCAGGTGTGGTGCTATTTGAACTTTTGCTTGTTCTCTTCCTTGACCCTTTGCCGCCCTTAGTAGGAGAGCGTTCAATGCTTGGAAGGATTTCTTTAGGAATCAACCTACCCGGCTGAATGACTTGTAGTTGTAAAAGGTTCGAATCATCGATGTCCATCTCGATAGGCTTAGCTTTGGCGTTTCTTTTCAGCAACTCCTTCTTCTCATTGAACTTCTTTGGGCTTATATCATCAGTGCATTCAAAGGTGCCGGTTATCACAACATCATCAGATTCATCCATCAGCAGCCAATCTTCAGCCTTATCATCATCGAGTGCTTCGATGACTTGAGCATCGATCCTCGGAATATCGGTGGCTATCGAAATCTCTGTTGATTTCATTTGTTGCTCAATGGCAGCGTTATTTTTATGAGTTTGGCTGGGATCAAAAAGACCCCGGGATTTGTCAAAACAAGGAGATAAGCCTAAAACCATTGGGCATGAAGAACGAAACCTCTCGAAGGGTGGAGAGTAAAGTGGAATACCTACATCTGACTGGTTCTTAATTGTCGCCGAAGTGCCCCTTCCAAAATAGGAGTCAGCACTTTAGATTGGTAACCTGGTTTATCAGGATCGTAGCTCAAGTCTTGCCCAAGGCCAAAAGAAACCAACGCTCCAGCCGATTGGAAAGAAGAGGGGCCGTTAGGATCAAATCCCGAGGATTTGGCAATATTTTTCCCTTTACCGGAAGGCGCTAAAATTTGGAAATATCAGAGTTCCACAACGGTAAGGTCTAGGGGTGCATTTCCACGAAGGATCTCCTACACTAATTTCTCTTCATCTAACTCGGCTTCGCCCAGGTCCCACTTTTTCATCTCAACAAATATACTCCCAAGCTTCAACGAGTGACTCAAGATAACCTTTGCTATGAAAACTCAAGTCGCGATGGATAAGGACTTTAGCATGTATTCCATGATTAGTGGATCAAATATGTCCTTAATTTCATTCTAACCAAAATCTTTAGCATCCTCCTCCTAGGCTTTAATTTTTTTTATCATGTCCTTGTCGCATGCCTCTCTTGCCTCTTCCTTGAGGCTTCTATTTTGGCAAGTTGCCCATCAAGTTTGATTTTAGACCCTGGCTTTAACTGCCTCATTGCATTACCTTTATGATTTTTCATGAGCCTCAATCTTATCTTCCCATTATTTCTAAGAAGCTTTTCAAGCTCCTCAACGCGGCAGGTCAAGATATCTTTCTCTCTTTGCAGGGAATCCTTTTCTAGAAAGAGTGCGCCGCTGCGATTGAGGACAGCATCAAGTTTCTTCTTATAGGCAACTTCCAAATGACTCACTTCCTCAGACGTTTCCTTGGCACTCTTTTCTGCCTCAAAAAGTTTTTTTGTCAACTCCATTATCTCATTATCTTGTTGCTTGATTATATATTTGTTGTGGATCGCCTCTAGATTGAGATGATCTATTTCATATTGCCGATCGATTTACGTCTTGGATATTTTTTCCGCTAAGTGCTAGAAATACACATGCTGCATGAAATCGTCATTAACACATACAAAAGAGCTTGCATTGGCATGCCTGGGATCATATGAATTGTGGAAGGTCAATCTTTTTTGGAAGGTGGCCTTAAGTTTGATCAATTTCTCTGCTGTTGAAGTATCAGGAGCAGCAGACGGTAAGGATGAATCGAAAGTGGCAATTAGACACTTGCTCGACCTATGGTGGTAAGATGGCATAGAGATAGAAGAACCAGAGTACTGCTCGTGTGATATGGCAATTTAAGGTCCCTGATAGGAAGTCTGATCTTCATTGTAAACAAGAAGAATATGCTAATCTTCTTGATGGAATGACTAAGAATGAGACTTAGCTTAGAAGAAGATGATTCCCTTGAACGATGACTCTTTTCCTGGCCATTGTCTCTTTCCCTATGCATGCTTAATTCTGAGCCACGGCTAGATCCATCATGCATCGAAGAGCCCCTTAGGCAATCAAAAGCTTGAGACTGAGTCATTGCACATGCAAAGTCCAAACAAAAATGTATTAGTAACCATTATATAAAAGATAGATGAAGATCGTGTAGTGGAGTGCACAAGATTGTAAGTGTCGTAGTGTCCTCCTGATAGATCAGTAGCTATAGCTTTTCTTATAGGCATTTTCTCTCCTATATCGGTCGGAATAATGCCTTCACCACTCCTGGCGAGAGAATTGAGCCCCTCAATATTGATGTTTGGAAAGTCATAAGTCATAATGTCATCGAGAATCTAAAGATTTGAAAATCCCTTCATTGAACTTTCTTAGTGTTGGGAAGATTGCTCTTCATCAATAGAAGTGGTAACAAATTCTGGATCTTTAGGGATTTTTCTTCTACGAAGTTTATATGCCAGTTTCTTCCTTCTCTTAGTTGGCGTTTGGGATTATGTGCCTTGTAACGATTAACCACAGGAACCTTCCCAGGGCATACATCAGCATCGCCAGGCTCACTGATTTAGGCATCGCTAATTTCGCATTCTTCAACATCATCCTAAGTCCCCGATTAAGGGGACGATGAGATTTTGGACATCCCTTTCTTGCTCTATGATTTTTCTAGGTAATGCAGCACTTCCAAGGAGCCCAATGCTATGACCCTCTTCTAGCAGCCCGAATAGATATAACAATTCGTCAGTTATGAGAAGTTTAATGTCCCTATTTTCGATAGAAGTGACACGAATAGCGGAAATTGCTCTTGAAAAAGTATTGCCCTCAGGGCGTGGGCGAACACCTATAGATATTCAGGATGTTAGTTGATTTAAAAATATGACTTGGAGTAATGGAGTTAAGAGTGAAGCAAAGAAAACACTTACATCCTTCCAACCATCACCTTGTGAAGCCAGGCGAACACCGAACGTAGAGCCACTCGTGTTTGAAAAGAGAGTTCATTCCAAGCACCCATTAAGATTTGGCGGTTGGGTGAAGGCTTAAGGAAGACATAGGAAGGACTTCCTGACCATTGTTTAAAGTTATAGATGAACATTGTCCTCCAGAGTTGGTGGACGGAACAGAACGCTCACAAATAGTAGAAAAATTCCATGGCGGAAAGCGTAAATGTTCCAATGAAGTTGAGTGGGAGCTATTCCAAGATATCTGAAAATTTATCGAATAAAGGAATTGAAAGGCGACATGCATCCAGCCTAGAACATGAATTTGTTGCAAGTTATGTAACACTCTAGGGGCAAGTGAGGCCTATCATTTATTGAAGGAACTAGGACATCTTTCAATGGAATTCAGTGTTAGGCCTGCAAAGGGTAGCCTCACCAATTTGGGAGGCTTAGAAATCTATCAGCTTATGTAAGAGAATGGAGCCTTCTATTGCATCGGGGGAAGGACTTACATCCTCCATTAAGAGGATGGGAACATATGAAAAAAGGTTAACCGACGAGCTAGAAACTTCTATTTGTTCGGCTTGATGGCCAGGAGAAAGCCTGCCAGATTTAGTCGCGGGGCTCGACTCTTCTTTAGGATTGCTATGCTACGAGGCTGGTGTAGAAGACATTAAAGATATACGCTCTAAGCCTCTGAAGTCCATGTTAACTATAGTCGGTAGACTATCGAGATTAGAAAAAATTACCTTTTCCACCGTGCAAAGTTTGAGCTAGTGTTGTGTATTGTAGTGTATAACAGAAATAAACAGCTTAAAATGAAAAAACGAAGTCAAATGATGAGACTTTGGAATCCAACCAGAGTGACCATCATCGCTGACCGTCTCAACTGGCGAAGAGATTGATCGATTGTGAAAGCTCTGGGATCGACTAACGACATATCAAAGTGTCAAATCTATCCATGTGCTAAGTTTTAGTTCATTTTGAAAGTTCCATGGATTGATTATTCAATCTCAAGTTCAATAGTGAATATGCAAGTCCTGTTTTTCATCGTCATTATATGTTCAAGTGCATTGACGGGAATTAGTAGTAATTGTTCAAAGAAGTAAGTTTGGATTATGTTTCAAGTTAAAAGAGCATGCATGTTGATCCCTATGTGCCGACCCCTCTATGCCGATCCATATATGCCAATCCCTACCTCGAAGCATTAAGACTGATCCCTCTCTCCAAACATAGGACACCGATCCCTTTCCTTCTACAACTATGTTGACCCCACCATGCCAACCTATCACACTGATCCTTTTTCTTAAACAAAGTTTGCTAACTCCTAATCCTACCAATCCCTTCTTTGGTTCCACAAATACTCGCACTGCCTCAAACAGTACCGATCCCTCTATTTCACCATCTTTCATCAAACTTCCAACATCGGATCTCCCATATAAGTTTTAACTACCCTCTCCTCAAGCCCCCATATCAAAGCCTTTCCCAAGTCAGCAAACGAGGGATTGATTCCACTCTATTGATCCCTCCTCTACTCTCCTTTATTCTCCCTCCTTGCTTATTCTACCAAGGTCTATCACACTACATAACTCATTTCCTCCAAGGCTGCTTTGTCATGTTCCATCTTTCCATCAAGCGCCATCGTGATCGCCGATGGCCTAGAATTCTCTATCACGTCATAAAATAGAAAAGTATAACTTGAAAACCTACATATGTGAGCATATGAGTTAGAGTGTAGGCGAGTGTTAGGAGATGTTTGAATTGGAAGGGAAGAAGAGGTGAATTTGTAGGACAGGTTGGATTGTAGAGGGATTTCAAGCTCAAGGTTAGAGGGTTCAGTTTTGTGAATGGAGAAAGAGGGTTTGGTGCAAAAGGAGATGTTAGGAAAATAAGGCAAGTAAAGGTAGAAATGTAGAATGGTAGCTTATATAAGGAAAGGGGCTTCGACATTTAAAGTAAGGGACAATGGATTGACTGGTAAGGTGGAGGGATTGGCATGGAATGAAAGAAAAGGAGGTTCAGTTTGAATTTTATATTTGAAGAAAAGAAAAAGGGTTTGGCATAGAACATGCCAACCCCTGCAAGCATGAAGAGAAGGAAAAAGGGTTTGGCAAAGTGTACGTCGACCCCCAGATAATAATAATGATGATGATGATGATAAATAATAGAGAGTGAAGGATGGACCATGAGTATGTACTCAAATGAGTATAGGCATGAAGATTATACGAAGTATGTGCCTATAAAATATAATGAAAATTGGTAATGATCTGTGAACGTACAAGTACGTCCAAGAGCCAATGATAAGAATGTGTATATGAACATGCACGTGTATGACCTAAAAATTTCAAATTTTGAAATCGAAAGAAATTGAAATCAAACCTGAAGTTTTCAAGTTCAAAGCTTGACCAAATGACCAAAGCTAGTTGGACTTGCGGAGCTGAACTTACATATTTTAACTAATGGAATATAGACTTGGATTTATACTTTGGAAATCGACCAAGTGTTATGATGATTAACGAGAAATATAGCACCTTGGAAAAATAATTCAGCAAATGGATAGCAACTATTCAGAAAAATGGACGGATTTCTTATTAGTTACTCTAATTTTCTTCGATTCAAAGCACGTCATCTTCATCACAAGACGTACTTTAAGTGGCAAGCGTTATCCGGCATTTTAACCTGGCTATATTGACCTGATTGCACAAGTCAGATTCGGCTATCATCAAGGTCGATGACTTCAGAGTGGTGATTGTGGGGCCTAGTAGTCAAGTACGAATAGTAGTATGAGGTGAGGATAGAACGTATGCAATTTAGAATGTTCGAACTTTGAAATATGGTTCAACGCATAGGAGGGTTTGGCATAGATTGGCTCTAACAAGAGGGATCGGCATGTTTTCAAAGTACAAGAGCATTCTTTTGGAAAACAATCAATATCTCAAGATCTACAAGTCCAATCCCTATGAAATTTGAAAAGCAAGATATAAGGACCCTACGAAACCCACCCTAGTGATCGCACATCAAAAGGACAAGTTTGGAGGGATAGGTATACAACCCTTGGAAGGGATCGGTAGAAAACAACATGCAATCCATGTTGAATTGAAGACCAAGCAATAATTCGAGCTCCAAAATCCAAAACGACATTAAATTTAGAGGCTAAACATATTTTTGCATAAGGAATCCACCATAGGGATCACTCCACAAAATTCAACCAAAGAAGGGATCGGTACCGATCCCTCTTCTTTGGGAATTGGGCCTAACAATCCTCTAGTGGGCCATATGGTTTGGAAGGTCCTTCAGCCGAGATTTCAAAGGGATATTTGACCATCTTCGTCTATTAATACTGGTATGATGTGTCATTCTGAGGATCTATACGCTGCTTGTTACTCTAGACTCCATTATAATCAAGTGCTAACTTATTTCTACTGTTGCATTAGATTCAAAAGTGATTAATAAAGGATAATCTTCAAAATAAACGTAGGCATACAACGCCGAAACACTATGAATTTCTGTGTCTTTTATTGTTGCTTATTATATATTGCTTACTTATTCATCTACTTAGTTTAATTTTGTACTTCTTCACTTATTTCTTTACAAAAACTATTCTTGAGTGTTTATGATATTTTAAGTGCAAACAAGACCCTTAATAGAGTCAGCATTTGATTCAGCACCACAGCGTACCTGTTGAAAAATGAGAGACTTCACCAGTGTTGTCTCCTACACCCTGAATGATTTGCTGTTCTACTCAAACTTCCACCAAGAAGGTCTAGAGTATCCACAAGTTCTTCTGCTTCCATTTACAGTTCCAACGAAGATATCCAATGGATGGTGAATCCCCGTTAGACGTGGCAAACATTGATGAAATCACCGATAGAGTGGTAGAAAATATTTCCAACGGAGTGGAAGTATAGAGAGAAACGAGTGTAGAGATAGCAATGATACATGAAGGAGTAGAAGAAAGAGAAGGTGTAGAGGAGGAGAAAGAAGAAGGAAAAGAAAGAGATAAAGAGGATGATGTCTAAAAAGATGACGATGATGAAGACTTTAAGGATGATGCCAACAGTTGGGAAACTCCTCTAGTCCGTCCTTCAAAAATATTTTCAACTCACTTAACAATCTTGACATCCCGGTCGATGATTTTCCCAAGGTGTATCCTTCGGCCATCGTGTGACCTCCTAGTTGAGGGAGATGAAACCTCGTCTTTACAGACTTTTGAACAGGGTTCATAGATTACTTAGGGCAATGCCAACACCCTTGCACACTTTTAAGTATTATAAACACTCATATCCTTTATTCGTTTTTACTTCAATGCTCTAAGATTTACATAACCCTTTCTTCCACTTTAGGTACAATGGAAAGAGATCGCTTCCCTAAATATGATCAGACAGTGATGAGCATCAAAGGAAATACTCCCAAACCTTATCCTCACCACTTCTGTTCGTATCTAGAGACCAAAGAAGAGAGGCATAAAAGGAAGGAGAAGTAATGCTATGAGATGGGAGGAAGCGATAAGCCAAGGAAAGAGAATGATATGACATAAGGAAAAATTCCTGTGATTCCCATGGCCATCATGGTCCTATCTCTAGCACTTCTCAGCCACAATCTCAACCCATGATTTCTCTCAACAAGTTCCAGCGATCTAGCTTCCACATACTACTATGCTAACCTCCCATAGATCCAAGGATGCTTCTATTTGTTAAGTTCCACCCTTACCTCCTTCAAGCTCATCAACAGTCATGATGACTAAGATGCAGCTCACTTTTCCCAACCTCTGCCTGATGGGGTGAAATTTGATCATGATATTAACGATATTCCCCATGAAGAAGCCAACCATAGAGTGAAGATATTATTGAGCTTGTTGATCAGCTCTTTGACTGGGGAAAACTTACTCTTTCCCTCTCTTCTTTCAATGAAATTAATTAGATGAACATACAATTGTTTGAATAAGAAAAGAAGAGTTATGACAATACCATTGTCGATTACAAAAGAGAGTTGGTTAAGCGCATGAAACAAAGGAACGAAGCATAGACATAAGTTGACAAATCTAAACCCTCATTCAAGAGATGTTTGATACTCATACTGAAGCCTTCATCATGGTAAATGAATAGCTCTGGAAGTCACACCATGAGAATGATTAGCTTAAGGCCAAAGATAAGGTGGTTAAAGAGGAAGATATGACACTTCATTCCAAAGATATGGAAATTCAAAAATCCAAACCGAAGTTGAAAGACTCAAGCCTGGTTTGAGTGCTGAAACAGAGCCAAAGTAAGCCCAGGTTGAGCTTGGTACCATTGTAATTGAAATAAACGAGCCTAAAAATCAAGCCGCAAAAGTTAAATAATAAATGAATTACATCCTTCAACGGTTCTTTTCAAATTTCATTGAAGATAAGAATTTGAAGTGGTTGGGAAGCAACTACCCTATAGTTTTGGTAGATGCATGGGAAAAAATCCTATGCCATGCGGCCTTGTCTAGTGAAATCCTCATAGAAGATCTACTAAATTCCAAATACTTGAACCCCGATGAAATCGTAGCCTTGGAGAAAGCCAAGGAAATCTTGGGGATGCGGTTGCAAACAAAGATTTTGTCAAGGCTCTTACTGGTTCTGGTGCATTAGACTAAGCAGAACCATTATCTCTTAAATACAAAGAGCCTATGACTTAAATTCCATCTTCCATGGGGGCAACCTTTGATGCCACCCTTACTACGATTCCAGCTTCCATTACCATGACCACTAAATAGCCTTGCATTTTTGTTTCTATTTCTCAACCCATAAATCAAGAATAAAAGAGGGTGAAGTCACAACATCCCTTGCTAAAAAACTCCAACCTGTGAAGGTATTTCTCTCGTCTCTCTAGTGTTCGAAAAGCTTCAGTTCTTGCTCGAGATCGTCACTAACCTTTACTTCACTATTTATGAACTGACATGTCATCGGTCGCTTCCTTCTCCTCTGCTACTAATTACTCAAGGTTTGGACCATATTGCTATCTCCACCAAGTCCACGTCCATCGCAATGGGACTAGCTCCAGTCCGTCCCTCCAACTCCGTCCTCGGTCCAGATTTAGAGAACATCGAGGCTTGAGAGAGATTGGATGACACGTCATAGTCCTTGGAGGAAGCATTACAAACACTGGTGCTACAAGACTAATTGATCCCATTGATATGGTGGAGAAATTGAAACTTGACCTATCAAAAATCAAAGTTAAGAAAGATTCTAAGACCAAAGAACATGCCAGTCAAAGCAACCAGATCCTACTTTGAAGATTCATCTCGTCAAATATAGCTTCAAAGGGTTGCACTACCGATGGCTCTTTGAGATCCTCTGACACTTCTATTGATAAGCCAAAAGATCCTACTGCCATCACTACCAAAGGAGAGACCGCACACACCAAGGGTAGCAACCCTGGGAAGGGAAAGCCTGGAAAAGGGAAATCCAAGGGTGGGAAGGAACCAAAGAAGCATTCGGTGAAGGACGATCCTAAAGGTGACAGCAAATGAGGAAAGAAAAAGTAGGCTACCCGCTTGGACATTGCAAAGGTAGCTTCAGTGCCTTTTGATGTACTTTAAAGATCACTTCTTTTCTTCTTCTTCTCCATAGATTTTGTTTCCTTTTGTACATGGGCCGAGTTTGTGTGGGATCGGCTCCAGAACTTTTGTACAAAAAGTGATTATAAACAAAGATTATTATTTTCTGTACAACCTTTGTTTATATTTACATTCCTACACTTTTACTTTACTTGCATATATATGTTATCCAACCTTTTTACTAGGCAATATTCGAATGGATTGAACTGATCAAGCAGGAATGTAGAATAATAACAGCTAAACCTGGATGCCAAATAGATTCGAGAGACAAGGTTGCTAACATACAAACAACTCCCAAAGTGCTTCGCATATCACACTGCTTCAAGTACTAGGAACAAAGTCCCACATTGAAGCAAACTTATGGATCAATACCATGTTAGGCCAAAAGTAGGGATTGGTACCGATCCATAGGCAATCCATGCCTATGAATCGGTACCAATCCATGCCAATGGAATGGTACTAATCCCTACTTTTTGCCCAACACTACTTTAAGTCCATACAAACAAGCGTAGAAACCAAGTATGGCCAAGATCACAATGCAAATGCAAAGCCATCTTAAAACTACACAAACCCTGATCCATCTAAGTGATGGATCAGTAACTATCCATCCCTATGGATCGGTACCGATCAATAGGATCTCTCTCAAACTACCTTAAAATCACTCTACCTCAGTATATTATTTGTGGCAACCTAATTCAAGCTTTATGGGGTCAACCGCATGTAATCTACTATCGAAATACTCGAGCATTTAAGGTCAAGAACTCCATTTCTTAATCGATCCATCTTATTGTCCCAGAAATAAGCTCCAAACAAAGAATCCAAGATGGAAAACATAAAGCTATCTTATGGATCAGTATCGATCCATCACAAATGCTGGCATAGCCATGTTTCTATAACTCAAACTGCTACTGAGACGTGGGAAACATGGTGGAGATGGTAGAGGAGCATATCTCAACAACCTATAGCTATAAATAGGGGGTCAGGGGCATATTTCTGAGGATCTTTTGGCCCTCTTAACAATTTTCTCTATGATCTCTTGTATTCCTGAGGACCCATCCCGATCCATAAGAACACCATTTATAAACAACAAACAATCAGCAACATAGCTAAATGGACATTGGCAACGATTAGTCGACCACTATAAAACTTTTATGTCTTTTTATTTCTTGTTATTTATTTATTTATTTCACTCTTTCCTTTACTATATTCATTTGGGTACTTATGCCATTTTTTGGTTCAAACATTTTGGTGTTTTCACGGTGAAATACTTCAATTCGCTGATTTGAAATTTAACAAAGTTCAAAATAATGAGATAATTTGCTAGGAAGGCCACTAATGGAGGAAATTGACAAAGGAAGCAGCAAACAAGCATCCTTAAGGTCTAATCCCTTATCCATCTACATAACTAGGGATGAGATGGAGGAAAGGATGATTGCTCGCCAAGAAGAGATGATAGAGAGTTTCTTCATGATAATGGGATAGATAGGAACGGCCAAGTAGCTGCAAACAGAAACTGAGGACATGAATCTAGAGCAAGTGCACATGAGAGTAGAATAAAGCAACCTGAAAGGACCCCGTAGGATTCGTATAGATCGGTATCGATCCCTGAGCATCAATCAGTATCGATCCCCTAAGATGCAAAGGCATGACCAATATTGACTAAGATGGAATTGACGCATGTTCAAAAAATAATGTTGAGCGTTTGAATGTGAATCAAAATGTCGATGCATGATCATAGGAGTACGTGCCAAAATTCTCTCATAGGAACGGAGGCAAGCTAAGTACACAAACTTGAGAGTTTCCTTAGATGACAATGACAGACTTGCTGAGACAGGCAATAAGGGGTGGACTGCCTAACCAAAGCCTAGAGGATGTGAATAGAAGTCCATTCACTCCAAACCTTTGGTCCGCTAGGAATCCACATGATTTCAAGCTACTAACATTGGAAATGTATGATGGAAACACAAATCTAACGGCCCATTTGATGAGGTATATTCAGCATATGGAAATGCTAGGTGCATCTAAAGAAGTGATGGAACAGTGCTTCCCTTATGGATTTGGTGGCATTATGGTCTACATACCTGGAAAATGGTTCTATAAGCATGTCGGCCGAGTTGGTGGAAAAATTCATGAAATAGTTCCAAGTCCATATTTCACGACCAAAAAATGTAACGATGCTGTCAAGTGTGCAGTTGAGAGCTGGAGAGACCCTCAAGAGTTTTTTTATAAGGTTTAATGCGGCAGTTGCTGCGGCCGATTGGCTAAATCCATCAGTGGTTCTGATGGCTGCATTTTTAGGAGTAGCTACAAAGATGAATTTCATGATTGCTTTGGAGAGGGATCCATCAATTGATCTCATCGAATTTTATCATGAGGCCAAAAGATACCTGTGTTAGGAGGACGCTGAAGCAGAAAAGGAGGGAATTAATGCTATGGATGACGGAGGTAAAGGTAAAGGAAAATGAAAGATGGATGATGGCTTTGAAGGATCAAAGCGGAAAATAAGGGAACCAAAATTCTTTTCGTACACGAATTCAAATGAAACCTCAGAGTGGATTTACCTTAGTACCAGTAGGTAGATGTTAACCAAAAAATGGATCAACGCCTTGGTTTAAGTTTGAAAGCACCAGCCCTATTCTGACATAGCAATATCACAGATCATAGATATAAGAAAAGAATAGTAGTAGAAAGAAGATAGAGAATTTTTATAGTGGTTCGGTTGTTAATGAAGCTTACATCCACTTTATATTTTTCTTATAGACTGATTGTTGTTAGAAGATGTGTTTGATTACAAGACTTTGATTATCTCTTAATAGATTGAATCCCCAGAGTTAGAATCCAGTGCAGAATCACAGTGAAATTCTTTGGAGATTGTTGTGAGAGAGGTAGAGAGTGAAGAATGTTTCCAGCAGAGCTTCAGCAGTCGATCCGGAGAATATCCTCTTTGTGTTGTAGGCAGGATGGTATTCTTAGAGGTCGGAAGGCTTGTGAGCCAGTCCTGTCTTCATCAGCTCGCAGGTAGGCTACAAGCGACCTAAGGGGCTTTGGCTTGCAAAACAAACCAAAACCATGGGTCACTGGTTACCCATGGTCGATGGGTCGTTGGCGACCCATGGCCTATGGGTCGGTCGCTGGTGAACCATGGCCTATGGGTCGCTAGCGACCCATAGACTTGGTTCGTTTTGCAGGCCAAGTCATGCCTCTTTTTGATAGTGTTCTATATCCAGTTTATTTCATGATTTGAGCAGAAGTATTGGTTGTTGATGATCCAAGCACTTAGGATTTTTCTGGAGTTTGGTATTGGAGATATTTCCATAGTCTTTTATCGTAGTTGTTTGCGTAGTATCGTTGCATGTTACTCCATCTTGATGATGATCTGCTGGCTGATTGTGCTTTGATTGCTGACTGGATTGAACTGATGCTAGCTTTTTGGTTCAGCTGAACTTCGTCATTGCTATAGTAGTATGATTTGGCTCTCGTCAACTCCTTGTCTTAGCCTTTCTGGTTTAGTTTTAGGCCATTCTGATGTGATGGGGTTGTCCTATATTCTGCTGGATCGTGTTGGGTTAAAAACCCGGATAACATTTGCCACCCAAAGTTTGCCTTTTGAATGAAAGATGTGCATTTCTCTAGAACAAGTTGTGGCAATGAGTCTTCGGTTGTTGAGCTTTAGTCTTGGTGAATCATTCAGTTCCTTCAGATTCTTTAGCCACTCATAAGTCATTCCAAACCTATTACAGCCTAAGACTTTAGACTATGCCTAAGTGTAATCTATACATCACAATCATTCCGATTTCATTCGAGGTTACTACATCACATATCTCTAATTACATTACACATATCCAATCCTCCCGCGTTCATTCGAGAATTAAATCACTATCAATTTTTGCTTTTCATTCATAGATTTTATATAAATATCAAAACCATATCATATATGAGAATCACATGATGTCATAGCATATATCAAAATAACATTGTATCATATCATATACCAAAGTCATTTTGTGTTCATCCAGGATTTATCTGTTTTGTTCTATATATAAGGCATTTAAATCGTTCTTTTGTAAAACCGAATTTGTTTTAAGGTCCGATCTTTTTAACCACTTAAGTAAGTTTAATATGTGTTCTCTCCAAATCGCTTAGCGTTTAGTTTAATGTGCATTCTTTCTAGATCGTATAATGTTTGGTTTAATGTGAGATCTTTATGGATCGTTTAATGTTTTAAGTTAAGGGGATGATCTTTTCGGATCATTTTTTTGTTAAGTCAAAGGGGGATTAAGTAAGCCCTCCCGCTGACTCTCTAGTAAGGGTACTTAATTCTTGTACTCCGGTCCCTTGGTGGGAATCTATGGCGATCAATATCGTGCAAGTTCATCCACTCGCTCTCTGGCAAAGGGAGTTGCACCTTGCACTCTGGTCCCATGGTGCGGCTCTAAAGCGATCACTATTAGTTATCAAAATTCAAATATTCAAATCAAAACAAATAAACAGAAGTTAAAATAAGCAGGAGTCCTAAATGTTCATCTCAGGCATCCGACTCAGAGCATGCTTAGGAACCGTTCGAGATCCTGCACACGTGTAAGCAGCCTTCTATTGTTATTGTCCTAAGTTCTCTCAGGCACCCGACTCAGAGCATGCCTCGGGATCATTCGGGATCCCATACACATGCAAGCGGCCTTCGATTATTATCGTCTATATACCAAAAGAAAAGTGCGGGAAAAGAAATGATAAAATAAAGCATTGGAGTCAAATCTTACTCCTGTTTATCTCGATCATGGGATAATTTGTCTTGGTGCTTGTCCTTAGGCGTTTTCTTGATGCATTTGCCACAAATGGTGGTTGTCCCTGCAACTCCACTGTAGTTTTGTTCCTCACATATTGCGACAGCTGGTTGTTCCAGACCAGTTCTTCTATCAGATCACGAAGGTGTCGACACTCATTCGTCTTATGCCCATTCAACTCATGGAAGATGCAAAACTTTTCAGATCTTTTCTCTCAATCAATGGGCTCCCTCCTAGGCGACCTCTGGTAGAGGTTCTGCCCCCTCGTATCCCGATATATCCTCTTTAGTGTTTTGGCTAGGTCAGTTATTGAGGAGAATCTTGGCTCATTTCTCTATCGTTTTGGGTCTTTGATGTAGTCATCGGCTTTCCTCTTCCCTTTGTCTTTTCCAATTCCAGCTCAAACGGTCCCCCGCCTTCAACGGCATTTATTTCAACATCCTCATCCTTGGCTTCAGCGTCTTCCTGACACAGGTACCTCTCCGCTTCATAATAGAATTCTAAAAGATCTGTCAGTGGGTCCCCTTTCAATGCGGCTTTGAAATTAGTCTTATTCGCGACTCCAGATACTCCTGCCATTAGGATAAACGATGGGTTTAGTTTATCCACCGTGGCTGCCACAGCAGAATCTTGTTAAACGTTCTTAAGCACTCTCCAGGCTATTGTTTTACGTTTGAGAGCGTAAGTACATTCCATGGTTGTGAGACATGAACCCTGAACTGTCTCAAGAACCTGCTCACTAAGTCGGTCCACATGCTTGTGGACCAATTTTTCAATTGTCTGAATCACATTGCAGCCATATTTGTTGAGTATAAGGGGAAGCATTGCTCCATTACTTCCTTAGAAGCACCCAACATCTCCATGTGTTGGATGTATCGCATCATATGAATCGTCGGGTCTGTCTTTTCGACGTACATTTCCATTATCCGAAGCTTGAAATATGGAGGGTTTCTCACATTCCGGATATAACAGTAAATGGATTTCTATTCATGTCTTCCAGACCCTGATCAGGGGGCCTCCTCTGATGAATCTCTATACCAATTCAGCAACTTTGTTCACACCTTCCAATAATGGTCACTGTCCTAAAGCAATACTTTTCCCCCTACCCCATTGGGGGTATCCCAGAATGGACTCTTTTGGCAACATACCTATGGTCTGATTTGCAACTCTAGCTTCATTCATTCCTCCGTTGCTTTGAGGAAGTTCTAACACATATCCTTCTGTCGACCTCATCCTAGTATTCGGATTAGCTCCCATGCCACTAGTCCCTGGTGTTTCAATAGTTGCTCCAGCATTATCATTGATTCCCATCTTGATTCCAGCATTGCCCTAATGTGTCGGTTTCTCTAGGCGTAGGGGCAGTGCTCCACCTTGCTCCAATCCAAATTCAGCAATGCTTGCATTGTTCCCTGGAGTTTGATTCTTATTCCTTGCAGATCCAGCCATCCCTTGTTGCTCCATCCTCTATAAGAATCCATCCAACATCTCCTGTCTTATAGCTAAGAGTCCATCCTGTATTTATTTCATCATCCTTTCCATCTCCTCTCTAATCACATAGCTGGGTTGATGAGAATTTGAGGACACTTCATGGCTGCGCCCAACCTTCGGTTGACTTGCTCCAATTTTAGATATGGTGTTAGGCCTCTTCATTTTTCTTTGAATCTCGAATTCAAACTTCAATTTTTCAGATCTCTTTCAAGGTTCTCGGTGAAATCACCAAAATGTTACCCAGAAAATGGATCAACACCATGGTTTAGGTTTGAATGCACTAGCCCTGTTCTGACAGAGCAATATCATAGATCAAAGATAGAATTTTTATAAAGGTTCGGCTGTTAATGAAGCCTACGTCCACTTTATATTTTTCTCATAGACTGAATATTGTTACAAGATGTGTTTGATTACAAGATTTTGATTATTTCTCAATAGATTGAATCCTCGGAGTAGGAATCCACTAGAAAATCATAATGAATTCCTTTAGAGATTGTTGTGAAGGAGGTAGAGAGTGAAGAATGTATCGAACAGTGCTTCAGCAATCAATCCAGAGAAGATTCTCTTTGTGTTGCAGGTAGGATGGTATTTATAAAGGTCGGAGGGCTTCTGGGCCAGGCTTGTCTTCATCAACTCGTAGGTAGGCTACATGCGACCTAGGGGGCTTTGGCTCGCAAAATAAGCCAAAACCACTCATTGGCGACCCATAGACTTGGTTCATTTTACGGTTCAAGTCTTGCATCTTTTTGGTAATGTTCCATATCTTGTTTGTTTGATGGTTTGAGCAAGAGTATGGGTTGCTAATGATCCAAGCATATAGGATTTTTCTACAGTTTGGAATTAGAGATATTTCCATGTTCTTTTAGTGTAGTTGTTTGTGTAATATCGTTGCATGTTACTCCGTATTGATGATGATCTGCTGGTTGATTGTGTTTTGATTGTTGAGTAGACTGAACTGACGCTAGCTTCTTGGTTCAATTGAACTTGGTCGTTGCTTAAGTAATATGATTTAGCTCTCGTCGACTCTTTTCCTTAGCCTTTCTGGTTAAGTTCTAATCCATTCTAATGTGATGGAGTTGTTCTGTATTCTACTGGATCCTGTTGGGTTAAAAACATGGATAACAGTATATCCCCAATCGAAAACCAAAGGAGGGGCCCATTGACTGTGAGAGAAGGCCAGGAAAGTATTGCATATTCCATGAATTGGACGGGCATAACATAAACGGTTATAATTAGTTGCATGATCTGATCGAGGAACAGGTCAGAAACAACTAATTACAACAGTATGTAAGAAGTCGAGCTACGATGGTGGAATAAGAGAAACCATCATCTGTGATAAATGGAAATGGCATTGGACGAAGGTCTAGGATTTTTATCTCTTGATCAAGATAGTAGGGAATCAGGTTTGATTCAAGCACTTTATCTTCATTTTCAATAAATGATGCAATATCACAATCGAACCACTTACTCGTGTATGGGATCTCGATTGGTCCCTAGGCATGCTCTGAGTTGGATGCTATGCTGTGACACCCGGTGAAGTGGTTAACATAATGTTTTGCTTAATGTTTATTAATGTTCGAATTCGAATCTAATAGATGGATTATCGATTATTAAAATCCACTTGAATGTGATGATTGACATTGATCGTGGTATTCTTGTTCGGAGAGACAGGGCAATGACCACAAGGTGCAAGTTCCCTTATCAAAAAGAAAATGGATTGGACTTGCTTGATCACTGAGTCTCCTCTTCCAAGAGTGAGTGGATGGGCTTGCTTGATTACTGAGTCATCTCGTCCAAGTGTGAGCGGATGGGCTTGCTTGATCACTAAGTCACCTCGTCCAAGTGTGAGCGGATAGGCTTGCTTGATCACCGAATCTCCTCATCGGAGAGTGAGCGTCTTGAGCTTGACAAGGGTCTGTAGAGACCATGGATTTAATTATTAGAACGGAGCAGTTAAGGATTCAATTAATAATCCAGAGTGATCGGGATTTAACTATCGGCTCGAAGCAGCCATGGATTCAATTAATGATCCGAAGAGATAGTGGACTTAATCATCAACTCGGAAAGGCCATAGATTTAGTTAACAATCCAGAGAGATTGCGAATTCAACTAATAGCTTGGAATGGCTGTGAATTCTACCAATGATTTAGAGAGATTGAGCTTTCGACTAACGATCCAGAGTGATCAGGAATTGAATCGGTCGTCGAATACATGACCAGGAGAAATTGAGATCTAAACTTTGACTTTGAATGCCATTTGTCCTTGAAACGATTCACTAGCGATTATCGAATCATTTTACTGATTTTTATATGTAACTGCTAACTCCCGAGCAGACAAGGGATGATCCTGGTTTGTGACATGGCCTGCAACATACCGACTCTGGGATAACATGGAATCATTGTCTATGACCCGACACTCATGAAAGGATCTTGTCTTTGGCTATCATGGTCTAGAACCATCTTTGATTTACAAAGGAATTCAAAGGAACAAGATGATTCACCACTGCTCGATCAGTTGATAGCCATAGAACTCAACTTCTAATGTTGCATCGACTTCGATATCTGTTCTTTATCAAAGAACACCTTCAACTCATAAGGTATGCTTTAAGGGGAAAGTGTTATGGAACCGTTTGACCAGGCTATGTTTAAACGAATTGAACCGATCAAGCAGGAATCCAAAACGATAACTGCTAAAAATGGATGCCAAATAGAGTTAAGAGACAAGTTTGCTAACATGCAAACAACCTCCCTAAGTGGTCCGTAGATCACACTATTTCAAGTACCAGGACTAAAGTCCAACATTAAGCAAAGTTATAGATCGATACCAATCCATGCCTATGAATCAGTACTAATCCCCTTTTTTTTCCCAATACCATGTCAAGTCAACACAAACAAGCCTAGAAACCAAGTATGGCCAAGATCATAAAGTGAATGCAAAACTATCTTAAAACTCCACAAGCTCTAATCTAATTGATGGATCGTTGCTGAGCCATCCCTAGGATCTAATCCGTAGGATCTTACTCGAATTACCTCAAAATCATTCTACCTTCATATATTGTTGGTGGCAACCTATTTTAGGCTTTATGGGGTCGATTACATAGAATCTACAATCGAAAGACTCGAGCACTTAAAGTCAGGAACTCCATTCCTCTACTGAACTATCTTATTGGCCAAATAACAAGCCCCTAGTAAAGCATCCAAGATAGAAAACATAAAGATAACAATAAGTCACATCAAGACAAAGCATTAGAGCCAATTTGTAAATCTATCTTATGGATCGATACCAACCTCTACCTATGGATCGGTACCGATCCATCACAAATGCTTGCATGGCCATATTTCTTCGAGTTGAACTGTTGCTAGGACATAGGAAACATGATGGAGATCATGAAGGAGCATATCTCGGCAAACTAAAGAAATAAATAGGGGGCTAGGTGCTCATTTACGAGGATCTTTTAGCTCTCTTAACAATTTTCTCTATAATCTCTTTTATTCCTAAGGATCCATGTCGATCCATAAAAACACCACTTGTAAACAGTAACAAAATCAGCAACTAAGTGGAATAGGCAACGATTAGCCGAACCACTATAAAGCTTTTGTGTCTTGTTACTTCTTGTTATTTATTTATTTTTTTCCTCTTTGCTCTACTATATTCATTTGGCTATTTGTGCCATTTTTTGGTTCAAACAGTATACAACTTTCTGCATATTTAATATAACCGCCTGTAACGCGATCTACTTACATTATACATGCCTATGTCCATACAATTATGTTACTCTATACATATAAGTAAATTTATGTAATTTCTCAATTACATTTCATTACATAGTACTATTTACCATTGCCAAATATTTATATATTGGCCAAATAGAACTTGTTGTTCATATGGCCTACTTCGTGGAAGACTTTGTTCATCCTCGATCGAGTTCCATCCAGCCACAAACAAGGTCATAGTCCAAGGAATGCTCGACTTCTAGCTATTTAGTATTTCTATTAAAAGATGTTTTGAGTGTCTGTCTCTAGAGACTATATTTCAATCTCTCCAAGCTTTGGCATTGATCGAATTCTTTTACTGCTCTTCATCACTCATCGCAAGCTAGGTGTGTCACTAGGTCGTAATTTATAGATAGTTTAGTCACCCATCAATCCTCAACTTTGGGGATCAATAGTCCATATGCTAATTTGTGAGCATCAGCTTTCAACCTCACTAAACTTTAGGCATCGATCAAAAAAGTTTTTCGACCATCATTATTTTATCCTCGCCTGGGTATGTCCTATCAAGCCGTAAATGTGGTCATACACTAGTTCCCATCTCCCGCAACTAGTGTTTTGGGTAATTATCTCCAGGCTCCCACTATTAATCTTAACTTTCTCCGGGTGTTAATCGAGAAAGTTCATTGTCCATCCTTGCTTATCCTCGGTCGAGCATGTCCTACTAGGTCATAGGCATGGTCGTGAAAACTTTTTTTGTACATTAGTTCCTATCTTCCATAACCGATGCTTCAGATGCCAAACTCTAAGCATCCCTCGTCGACTTTGCCTATCTTTGGGCATTAGTTAATACCAAAGGAATAACAGTGAATTATTCGATTGATCCTTTTGATTATTCTCCTCTATCCTTATCTTAGATCAAAGGAGTTGGTTAGTACCTATCGTCAGGTACCTAATTGTACTACTAAACCTGTAGCATAAGATCTTGTTTACAAGAACACTGTTACATCGATTTAGAATACTGACTTTATTTATAAACAAATGAAATGGTAAGTCCTACCTTATTAAGTTTCCCTTAAGTAACTAGGGTAGCTTATTTGTAGAAAATAAATCAACTAAATCTAAGTGAAATAGAGTAGCAACATGTCGCTATTCCATGCCCATGGAATCAGGATTCTATAGACGGTGGCTAGCATGAAAGTTCCGTCTTCAAGCTTTTGTTCAATTGTGAAAGGACCTTCCCAATTCGGACTAAGTGCCTCCATATTAGGAAGGACCCATTCCAAAATGAGGTCCTATACTTTGAAGGTACGACTCCGGACCTTGGTGTTGAAATGTCGTGCTACTCTTTTTTGGTAAGCAGCTACCTTCAATTTAGCCTCTTCTTGTTCTCGTTAACCAAGACAAGAGACTCAACCAAGAGTTCCTTGTTCACCTTGGAGTCATAATTCTCTCTCCAACGAGACGAGACTTTTAGTTCTATCGAAATCATGACCTCATCTCCAAAATCTAGAGCGAATGGAGTATGCCTAGTCATGGACTCGTGGGTTATTAGATAATCCCACAATGTAAGTGGAAGCTCATCGACCTAGTTGCCCTTGGGTTTAGTTAACCTCTTCAAGATGAACTTGGTGGTTTTATTCACTACCTTCACTTGTCCATTCTCCTAGGGGTGTGCTACTGGCAAAAAGCTTTTCCCAATATTGTATCGGTTGTAGAAATTCTTAAACTCAATACTCTCGAATAGAATTCCATTGTCAGTTATAATTCGCTAGATACCTTTGAATCTATAGATTATATTATTCATCACAAAGATGATCACTTTCCTCGTGATCATGACAAGTGGTTCTGCTTCATCCCACTTTGTGAAGTAATCAACCGCAGCAAAAGTATACTTAGCTCTACCTTTTGACATCGGTAGTACACCGGTTATGTCGATTCCCCAAGCTACAAATGGCTATGGGTAAACCATTTATGCAAGCTCTATGGAGGGCCTCTCAGAATTTTCACAAACCTTTGACATCAGTCTCTCCAACTGGTGTAATCAACGACATCACATTTTACTATTGGCCAGAAGTATCTTCTTCGCTAAAATCTTCCCCCATGTGTGATCATCACAGCTACCCTCATCGATTTCCATGAGGATTTTCCTAGCCTTATCCTTGGTTACTCACTGAAACATGGGAGTTGAGAAACCTCTCATGTATAACACTCCTTGTTGCATTATAAGTTGTGTAACTTTACGAAGGAGTTTTGATCATTTATTACTTCCATTCGAGAGAATTCCCTTTAGAAAACAATCCTTGATCAAAATCATACATGACTTTTTTTCCTTTTTGATCTCCAATTTTCAGTCGACATCCATCTAGTCAATGCTCAAAGCCGGTAAAATCTCCATCGGAACCAGTCCCATTAATTGCACATCCCTCTAACTGGCTAATTAAGTCAATGCATTATCTTTCGTATTCTCCTCCCTAGGTATATTCTCAATATCGTTCAATAGTTCTGGCATTATTGTCAGGTATCGGGCATGTCTCGCACCCTTAGCTTGGAATTCCTTCTTTACCTAGAAGAATAAAAACTGAAAGTCACTGAATAAATGCAGCGTCCTCACTCCCAGCTCCGTTGGTATCTTGAGTTCCTCTATCAACGATTCATACTCGGCTTCATTATTTATTGTGGAGAACTCTAGCTTCAATACATAGCTAATTAGCCGTCCTTCTGGAGTCATGAGTATCACTCCTGCCTTAGAACTTCATTCATTGGAAGCTCCATCTATGAATAATTACCATTGAGAAAGTTTTACCAAGTCATCTTCATCTTCTCCATTCTGGCTGATAAATTCAATGATGAAATCTGCCTATGCTTGTCCTTTTATCTTCCTCTTTAGATAGAACTGATGTCATACTAGCTTAGTTTGATATTCCATTTCAATAACCTTTATGAAGTCTCAAGGCAGTGCAACACATGCTTTAAGGGCTGATTCATCAATACCTCTATCGGGTGAGCCTGGAAGTATTGTGGCAACTTCCTCGATGCGATCAACAAGCAATAAGCTAGAATTTTAGCTTCAAGTAGTTTTTTTAGCTCCATAGACCGCTTGCTGTTTTAGCGTACCGAACTCTAAATCCTTGCCTTCTCATATACTAATGTTGTGCTTAGTGCGTGAGAAAACACCACCAAATAGATAAACAGATGCTCTCTGTCCAAAGGCTTAGACAAGACTGGTGGTCATTCCATATACCTTAATAACTACTTGAAAGAATCCTAACATTCCTTCGTTCAGACAAACTACCCTTTCTCCTTTTTAATGGCATCGAAGAACGATATACATTAATTAGTTACCTTCAAGATGAACCGACTCAGCGCGGCTTCCTTCTCATTCAAGCTTACCATCTTGCTCCTAATGCTTAGGACAGTCACATGTTTCAAGGCATTAATATGCTCTATGTTAGCCTTAATTCCCCTCGATTTCATAGTAAATCCTAAAAATTTGCTTGATGCAACTCCAACGGAACACTTAAATGGATTAAATTCCATCTTGTACCTCCATAGCACGTCTAACATTTTCAAAAGTTCATCCATGTTTGTCAATATTCGTGACTTCACAAGCATATCATCTACTCATACTTCCATCGCCCGTTCGATCTGGTTCTTAAACTTGGAATACACCAACCTATGGAAAGTAGTTCCTACGTTCTTCAAACCGAATACATCACTCGGTAGTAGTACATTCCCTAATTCATTATAAAACTTATGTTCTCCTGATCTAGTACATGCATCGATATTTGGTTATATCCATAATAAGCATCCATTAAAGAAAGTAATTTGTGTATGATGGTCATGCCTACTAGTTGGTTGTTCTAGGCGATGGAAAGCTAGCCCTTGGGCAAGTTTTATTCAGGTCCGAGTAATCGATGGATGTCTACTATTTCCTATTTGCTTTCTCAACTAACATGGGTTTTGATACCCATTCAGGGTATAAAGTGTCATGGATAAAACTGTTTGCATTCAGCTTATCCACTTCCTCTTTCAACACAGCGGATCGCCCCGAACCCAGACTGCATCTTTTCTGTTTTGTAGAGGGATATTTTGGGTCACATTAAGTGAGTGACACCCTATATCCAGCAATGTCAGCACATATTTGAATATGTGCAAGCGAATAAATCTAGTTTTTCTTGGAGAAAACTGACAACTCCTTGCTAAATTTGGCACTGAGCTGAGATCTGAACTTAGGGACTAGAGTAGGGTCGTCCATATCAGTTAGAACGTTGATAGTCGGCTTAGCTGGGGTTGCTGCACTTCCTTTAATTGCTTCTAGGGATCCATAGGCTTAAAGAATTTTCTATGGTTTCCAAACAAGGGCTTGGTCATTGGTTTCTATTCATTCACGCTCTTGATTTAGAGAGCCTTCTTTACACTTTTACCTTTCTCCCGTTGCTTTGCCTCTCTGAGCTCAGAAATGTAGCATTCTTGATATGTGCTTTGATCACCTTGAATCAGTCCAACCCAGTCTTCATGGAGAACTTTGTCATCAAGCACCAAGGAGCTAGTTCTATTCTGAAACTAGCTAGGGCCAGTCGGCCTAAAAAGGCATTAAATGTCTAAAATTCATCCGCAGCCAGAAACTTCTAAACTTGCACGATCTTTCGATCTCCATCTCCCAACTCAACGAACAAATCAATAGTGTCGATGGTTACTTCGCCTCTTCGATAAATCCTTGAATCATGGATTTACAAGGATTTATGTCCTTTGAACTAATTCTCATTTGATCAAAAGTCTTTTTGGAAAAATATTTACCAAGCTTCCATAATCTACTAAAACATGGTGCTTAGTAGCTGGGCCCACTACTATCGTATCACCATCTCAAGGGTTAGTGCTTCAGTCTACTAGAATCTTTATTACAGAAGACTATATAACCAATCATTAAACTCTGCTTCTTAGCCAAAGCTCCATCCTTAATGTTGAAGCGGCTCTCCTGCAGTGCATGCTTCATAGAACACACGTATCGCTTATTCTAGCTTTTCTCTGCTGGAAGAGGTCATCTAGTTATTGTGTTAATTACAGTTCTTCCATCGGGTCACTGGGCTTCCCTCCATTGGGTCCAACTTGGTTCTTATGGGCATTTGGCCTTGGGGTCTAACATTATGTCTGCCATCATTTAGCTTTTTAATATATATCTGCAATTTCTTCTTGCAGATCAACTCCTTAACGATACCCTTCAAGTGAGGACACTCATTTACGTTGTGTCCATGAGTCCTATGGAATCGACAGTACTTTCCTAAGCACCACTTAACTTCAATCGCTTCCTTTCGAGGAGACTTTCTATATTTCTCTGTACCTTCCATAGCCAGGTTTATATTTTTGAGCATATTAATCACATGTGTACACCCCTTTGGTCTCATATTCGTTGGATGCTTTTTGGTATCACTCCGTCTTTCTCTGCATCTTGATTCCTTTTTCTTTGATTACTATGATTACCGGCATTCACGACCACATTATAGGCACTCTTACCTATTTGTTTAATAACTATATTACTCTGAACAACTTTCTTTGACTGTCCACCACCGACCTTTCCATTAACCTAGTTTGTCACTTCCAAGTTCAAGAACTGGTTGGTATTTCGGTGGAACTCCTCCATAGTAGCTGACTGCTTCATCTTCAGCAACTTTCCAAAATCCATGTCCGGAAGTATCCCCTGGACCAAAGCCATCAACACCATATCCTCATTAGGATTATGCACATCCACGACTGCAATATTAAACCTATTCAGAAAACCCTTTAGTGTCTCTTCAGGTCACTAGGAAATGTCTGACAGGGACATCACATCCTTGAGCCGAGCAGCATAAAGCCTGAACTACTTTAAAAACTTCTTAACTAATTCAATAAAAGTCAAGTTGGACTTTGGCATGACCTGAGTAAACCTCATCGAGATGATTTCATCTACAAAGATGGGGAAACACTTACCTTGCATACCCTAGCACCATCCATGTGCCATTCAATTTGAATAATTGTTGCATGGGATCACTCGTCCCATTGTCCGACAACATTGAGGGCATTGTGAATTCCTAAGATATTCTTCCTGTGATATGTTCACTACACATGGAGTTCTACTAGGCACATAACCCAAATCTTCATTCTTTCTCCAATAGTTTTTCCATCAACCGCTTTATCATATCAGCAATATGGTTCTCATTAGCCTGGTGATCCAAAAGACGACTATTAAGAGCAGCACTGAGTTTTTGACTCTCGATTTTCTCGTTGACATCTAGGCTCTCCTATCTCTAGGAGAGCCACTCCTTTGGATCTTCTTTGATGTGTAGTTGTTCCCGCATTGGTCATCTGAACACTAGTTTCCTGCACTCCAACATTCGGTCCATCCTCTTTTCCAATGTCCTGCATATCGTCCTTAGAATCTAATAAGTTGACAGCATCGGGTAGAGGACCCCTAGAGTTCCTTAAATTCATGCCGGTACCGATATGATTCTGGTCAATATCGATATGTATTACTTTGCTTTGGGCCTGGCCACTTCAGCATTCTTTCATGTTGCTCCAGTAGTTTTCTCCTTCATCTTTTGCTTTCTGTCCATTATCTCTGACCAAAAGCCAATGAATTCTCCTCTTCAAAATCAAAGGGTGATGCTTCTCTCCTACTTTTCCTAGGCCTTTGAGGCTACTAGGTCAACAAGGCAGTGCTAGCATCTATCTTGTAAGAAGAGCCTTCTAGATATCTACCATCCTTTAATTTAGCTCCGTCATCATCCTATCATACTCCACCTTTGTCACCATCTCTCAAGGGGAAGATGATCATGGCAACTTGGTTGCTGATTGATTAGTCTACTTGTTATGGTGGGAGGTTTTATCTTCTCTACTAGCAACTGCTCCATATCTCCTAGGGGCCATTACATCGAATATGAAATTTTGTTATATCAGAGACAAATAAATTCCAAGATCAAATTTCTGGATGCTCTAATCCACAATAGACAGCTAGATCTACGCTTGAGAAGCTCTTTCTCAATGAAAGCATCAAAAATGTTGGGACGAAAAGTGGTATAACACCCTATCTAAATTGTAAGAGATAGGTCTAACTAAAAATAGTATGAAAATGGTAGAAAACACATGATTTTTATAGTCTTTCGGCTAATCCCTATCCTACATCCACTTTAATCTTATTATGGAATGTTTTTTATGAATACAAGGATTTTACATTTCGAATCGGCCAAGAACATTAAATAGAAGCCCCCGTGGTGAAAAATTTAAGAAGGGAAAGAAGGCAAAGAATAGAATGACCTAAAGTCCCTCAATTATTAGTCTAATTACCTTATTTATAGGAGAATCACCCAATGAAGTCGTTGGATCATGAAATACCTGGTAAAACACTAGATTCAAGAGAGTATGAGGTGAGATAAAAGCCTTTATACCATAATATCTTAACAGTACTGATATTTTTGCCAAGTGCAAATCATGTTATCTTCCTCTACTTGCCTTCTATTCTTGATTCATTAAGCTTCGAGCTCTTCTGCCTTAGAAATCGGTTCATTACCAAGAGGTTCTGACAACTTTAGTACTCTTCCTTTTCTATAAAGCGTTCCGGAGATGTTCACCTTTCCTTTTGAAATGGTCCCTAGGATGATCACTTTAGCCAACCAAACCTTGACCATTGCTCCAGAGTCCTTTAGAGTGCATGAATTCGAGTTGGTACCTACCAGAAAAGTGGTTGGTACAGATCTCTCCCTTAGTTGCAGTTTTCTCTCTAAATTCTTGTAGCTTCTTCCATTGTTCTTCCAAGTATGAATCCAAGTCCTTGAACCATTTTGTCTTGCTCTTGACATCCAGATTCATCTAAAAGTTGCTTTGTCTTAAAGCCAGATAAAAATCCTAGCTTCCACTTTAGCTCTGATCCTAATGCCAATTTTTCCACCAACGCATATGGTTTAGTACTAGTCGACATGGATCAATACCAATTCATATTTTTAGTGAATATCTCGTTAAGTTCCATTGCCCCATTTTTTGCATAATCGATTTCTTACTACCTTGCATCTATCTATGCATAAAATCCAAAATAATAATAATTACATCCACTCTAATCTAATTTATAGAGTTTCTTCATGATCTGAACTTTGTTCTCTTGTGTAATGTCCTCTCCATATGGTTACTCTGTACACAATCAACCATCCTCTACCCATAAAACGAACTTCGCATGTTTCTACTCACTCTAACCTCGTGTAATCATCCATTCAAAAAAACGTGCAATCACAATAAACAATAAACAAAATCAAATCAAGCAATACAAATCATTTAAGCGTTACAACACACACCTAGACTACACACATAGAAATATATACATATACATATTATACATATTATATATATATATATATATATATATATATATATATGTGTGTGTCCGTTTTTATGTTTGTATCACCCGAGCATATGTTTAAAACCATTTAAAGTCATTAAAGCATCTTTTAAAGTTTATATTCAAATCCATTAGGAAGAAATACAGTTCTGAAGTGGAAAATTTTGGTCCAAAATATTTATAAAAAAATATTACAACTTATATGAGTAAAAGGCAATAAAACATTCACCAAATGAGGGTTAAATCACCAAATAGACCCAAATCAATGTGAATCCTAGATGGACATCAAAGCAAACAAATTTCTTGTCCTAAAATATTGATTACTGATCTATAATGATGTCTCTAGATTAATCTCTTAATCTACAAATATCTCTTTAAATGGAAAGGTTTTTAGTTGATTTATAATGAGTTAATGTTAGCGAGGGTTAGGAAAGTTTTCAGACATGAAAACAGGTGAAACAATGGCTTCGCTATCTCTCATTTACCCATAAAACCCAAAATTAACAAGATAGGAAAAGTTATCGGGCTTTAGGCTTAACTATAAATCTGTCCACTCAAGCTAAAAACTTGAAATTGTCATGCTCTCAAATAACTAAATCACAATTATGACTGGTCTACGGGATAAGGATATAATAATTGTAACGACCCATCTTTTTTACCCTCAAAAGTCGGCACTTAATGCATCCTCAGTATTAGAATGCATAGCATCTAAGTGCTAGCATGGAAAATTGTTAGGGTAAGGTAAAAAGAAGAAGAACAGGGGAAAAAAATCTCATGGCAGAACACAAAATTTAATATTGCAACGACAATTAAAGCTATCTCATTAAGTTACATGGTATATCAGAGTTTAAAACAAACCTCACCAGCCTGGAAAATTATAAATTCCTCATTTTATAATGGCTGATGGGTATACAAAACAGTACAATGGAAAATAAAAACGTTACGGTAGGTGATCATCCATCTCTTCTCCATGAGCTCGGTGCTTCCACCAACAACAAGCTGGACAAAACTTAGTCTGACTCGAGCATTAAAATAAAATAACACCCGCATCAGTTTTGAAAACCAACGTGAGAAAACTCAAGAAATATGGTGAACTTATAATAATCTATGAGACCTTGCCATAAAACACGACTAGTTTCACATCGCATGAACATCATCCAAGCATAAAAGAATGGATGTAAATAGTTAAACATTACGGAGAGTGGCAATCATTTTCCGATGTAACTAAGAAGAATCAATTCAAAGGTTTGAATCAAAACTAAAGAAAAGGAAATTTTCCATCAATAACTATAAGGTTTCACCCCCTTTACCGAAAGTATACCTTTAGAAAATATACTTGAGAACTATGATGGCTCTCGAAAAGCTCCAAGCCAAACCCCACCAATCTTACCGACTATTCGAGTATTTCACATTTCCTCGTGCGTACACCAAAACCAATCTAGAGTATATGTGAAAATACTCTAATGGGAGCAATCTCACATAGCTTGGCTCCCACTCACTCTTTACTTAGTCATTTCCGATAAAAGATATTAATGCTCCTAACGAGCAACAAATTATCTTAGATAGACAAAAATACAAAGAAGATAAAAAAATCGACAATTAAAAAGTCAACTATCGGGAATAATAAAATGATCGAATATGGAATCGAATCTCATACGCTTATCATCACTCATCGATTTCAAACTTGTAATATCTCTCGATTAACAATGTAGTCCGACGAGTTAGGGCATTGGTGCCTCTTACATCTTTCCTCGACATATGGTCTTAACTTTCGAGATAGAGATGAGTTTCTACACCTCAATGTTTAGTGTTAAGTATATGCCTAAATCCTTTCCATATAAGTAATATCGCTTATGGAAATTAAATTTACTACCCTTGTCACCAAAATTTTATTCCCCAACTCGTACTATCCCTTGCTTAAAAAAAAAGCCAGGTAAGTCATGGCAATGGTTGCTCCTGGCTGTGCCTAGACACTACATAGATAGTAACGAATCTAACCGCTCGATGTTTGGTACTAAAGATAAGACTAAATCTTTTCTGTAAACGAATGAAACTTTTAAAACCATACATGTGCTTGATTTTTCATATTACAAATATTTGTAAAACACTTTAAAAACACTCTTTAAAATATTCCTTTAAAGTGCTAATTTTATTTTTAAGTATATTAAAAAGAGGGTCAAAATAGGTGTAATTAAAACATTGTTTACTATAAACCCACAAGCAGTTATACTTAGCTTTATTTTTAAAGCATTATATTTAAATATCTTTTCATTTATAAAACATCATTTACAAATCAACTTGCTATCATCTTTAAAACAAAACTCCTCTAAAGATTTAAGAATATCAACAATTACTAAGTCAAGTAATAAGTTCTCTTAATAACTTTACAAAATCTTTTATGATAACAAAAGGTGTTATAATCCATCAATTCTTTCTCAATTCTTGGAAAACATTTATTACAACAATGATGTTGTAATTTGATGTGCACGTAAATGTGCATATTTTTACCATCATATTTAATCTATTAAAATTAAATAAATGATCTATTGGTTATTTTAACTTGTCTAAATAAAAATTCAAATTATTTTCAAAACGTCACATATTCATCTTCATATAGGGGCAAAATGGTCATTTTTATGCATATATTAATTAGAAAAAATTTAATTGGAAATTTCTACATTATTTTGTAGAAAAACGGGATGGAAATTATAGGTGGTTTCATGAAGATATGCATGCATAAAAAGGAAATAAAGCAAATGAAGATGAAAATAATTCAAACTCATGAACATGGAGGACCCCACCAACTCACTTACCTTGATTTTTAATTAAGAGCTAATGCACATGGTAAAAGGCCTTTAAAACTTCATGTACATTTAAGTGGGGGATTAAGACATGCTAATGATTACTTGGTGGTCACAGTACCTCAAGGGTATGTGGGCATTCCAAAAATATGAATTAGGGTTTCTAACTTGTATACATACCTAAAATCTTCATGTAACCCTCCTCTTCCTCTTAGTTAGTTTTAGGCTTAAAATAAAACACAAACTCTCTTTCTCTTTCATGGCTACTTAGCCATATTTCTTTTCATGTAATTTTCCTTTCTTTTATGCAATGTTAATTAATATTCTCTCTTATTTACATGCTCTATTTCTTTCTTGTTAGTAGTTAGTTTATTTTTCATGCAAGTAAATTAGTGTTTACATCTTTTTACTTAGCTTTTCTTTTTATTTTGCTCACCTTTTCTCTTCTTTTAGTTTCATATTGCAAGCTACAAGTGTTGATATGATAACACAAATGAGAGGCTAATCCCTTTAATTTCGGGGTAATGAAGTCTCTAATCATGTAGCTTCAATATTTTGATAATTATTTCTTTCTTTTGTGCTTAAATGAATGTTGACGTGATTTATTGTTTCATGATGAATTTGATAGTCTATGTTGTTCATAACAAATAGACCATGCTTAAACAATCACAAACAAAAACTGCCTCTTCATCTAAATATGATTATGACAAAGAAATGAATGTTAAAATTGAAATTTGATGGTCTATATTTCAAATTAATAGTTAATAGACCATAGTTAAACTAGATTTTGCTTTCAACTTATTTTCATTTTTCATGAGAGTTGAAAAGTAGTTTAAATGGTATGTTTTAGTTTGATGGCTTATGCTGAGTTAATTAATAGTACAAATGAGTCATACTTATGATAAACACATCAATTAAACTTACCAATGACTAAAAAAGAGAGATAATAATTTCATTTTTTGTTGAACTATATGATAGAGAGAGTGGAATTATCTCTAAATTGTCATTTATTCTCATATTTTTCTCACTTTTTTTTTGACATTTTTCTAAATTTTTAGCTCACACCCTTCAAATTCTTAATTTAATTTGATTGAATAGAAATTTAAAATCTGCAATTGCCTACGGATCGACCCGTACTCACTATGTACCACGATAGTACGCAGTGCACTTGCAGTTAATTTTAATTTAAAATTTATCGGCGATTTTTTAACCGATAGAAAATTCGTCGTTAAACAAGTTTTTGGCACTCTTGCCGGGAGTTACTTTGATTTTATTTTCTATTTTTTAAATTATTTTTGTTTGATTTTATTGTGTGTTTGTTTGCTTTTAAAAAAAAAAAAATTTGTGGGATTGTTGTTTGATTTTTGTTTTTATTTGTTTGTTTGATTGTTGTTTTTCTAGTTGCTTTGCATTTACATTAAAAAAAAGAGCATACACAATTTCAAATAAAATTAGTTTATTGCATATACACTTTCACAATTACATTTCATTTGCGCTTTTTCTTTTGTTTACGTTGCTTTCAAAATTAAAAAAGCCACTATGCACATCTCTGTGCACATTACTATGCACCGTTTCACAAATCCCCTCCTCTGTTTCGCCTTCCCTCATCCTCTCTGCATCTCTGTCAAATTATCACTGTTACCCCAACCATCAGCTGCTGTCAAGCCAACCCTTCCTTTACATCATAACACTACTCGTATATCACAGCACTTTTGTTGCTACAACCTACAGGTTCATTTAAACCTTCCTTCCTGCCACAAACCCCTCCTGCACTGTCATACAGACTCTCTCCCAATACAACTCACCACCACTTCACATACTTTCCGTCACCACAAAAGACTTGCCACTGTTTGTCAAACCATCACCACACCTTCTGTCACAACCCACAGTCATTCCCTCCACTGCCGAGCAATAAACCCGTTCCAGCAGTCACCATAACATTTCCATTGCTTCATTTCTTCATTACTTCATTTCCATTAACAACAATATCATTACCTCTAACATAACCATACTAACATCAACCCACAGCAGCAACTACCGCATTCACTTCCACCTGAACCTCCAATTCCCACTGCCTTGACACTTTATCTGACAATTTCTTCACCATTTCTCTAAACCACTTCAAACAGTGCACAGTCGAGCTTCACTACAAACTAGTTCATCCAAAACAATCAAACAGACTTCATCCCAAACAATCACTAGACCATATCACCATAACTGCCTCACAGACTGCTGCCAATCACAACTCTTCGTACATCATCCACAACCATCTCATCAAAACAATTCTCCACTTACCTAATCCCCTGACAGTCAACTTCACAACATACCTCCCCTAAAATTCACTTCACAGCAACAAACAAGCAGAACACATCCCTGTTCTTATACAAACACTCAACCCCCTTCTTCATTACACTGTCACACCATTGAATAGTTGCCTGCTACAAACTTGTTCATCCATCTCTTGTTGCACTTCAGTTAACCAAACTTGTTCCTGACTGTCACAACCCTTCAACCACGATAGTGCTATCATTTTTCAAACACAAATCACAGCGCCTCCAGACTTCCAACATCATACACCCTCTGTTGTCTACAATCCAAATTCAAACATGCTGCCTTCTTCTGCGTGCAACTCCCTTGTTACTGCCTCGAATCAGCCTCGACAATCCATCGCACTTAAACCCTCTGCTATAGTTCCATCAACCAGCCACTGTCCAAACCAATATCCTCATCTGTCAACATAAATACCCCACACATCCACCTCATCACCATCACACTACTCTTAACAACTGTCTGATCATCTTACTACTACTGCTCATCACAAATCTGACTACCTGAAGTCACAATTATCATCAAAAATCAAGACTGCATTGACCAACACTGCCACGCTGCCTTCAAATTCAACTTCTGCACCATCACATTACTGACCACAGTGCATCAATATCCACTTCCTCCTTCAGTATCATCAACTGTCAACTCTGCCCCACTGCCGACACGTCTACAACCACCCAGCAGTGTCAACTTCCTCCGCACAACAGCAGTGACAACTTCCTCCGCACAACAGCAGTGACAACTTCTGCCACAGCAAAACAACGTGCCTATCATCATCTCTGACAATATCACTCTGCTTCATCCACGAATTCAGAAACAAAACGCCAGCAACAACACTGCACAACCACGAATCGACGACGCTTCAAAATTCAATTCGAACCCAAAATCGAAATCACCGATCGCCGATTATCGAAACCCAGACCAATCGCCTTCCCATCGAAATCCCCATCCTCGAACACATCATCGCCATACCAAATATCCCCACAAACTCCTACGGCTTTCGCCAATCGCCTGCAGCAACCCACATCACCTTTTACTCCACCAATCGCAACGCAACTAAACTCGGACTCGAAAACCCTCGAACCCGCGCCTGAAACAATTTAATTTTGCAAATTTGAATTAAGAGGATTTTTTGCCTATGGGAATTTTGGAACGTGATTTCCATTTTGATTAATGAAATTTGGGAACGAGATTTTTTGAATTGAGGAATTTTTTTTTTTTGTGGGCTTTGCTACTATTTGATTGTTGGGGCTTGCGGGTAAATGAAAGTGTTAGCATAACTTATTTTTGGTTTTGAATTTGATTTGGAGTGTGATAAAATAAACATATATGTCTTTCCTTCATTTATTTAATTTGTTTCATTTGACTTTAATTATTTTGATTTTCCATTTATTTTACTCTTCCTTCTCTTGAAAAAAAAAACTTTCTCTTTTAATTACCTCGTTTTAGTTTCTTCTGTTTACTTTATTTTGGTTTTGTTTTGTTTTGTTTTAAATTGTTTTAAGTCCACCATTAAAAATATTGAGAAAAAAAAACTACTTTTATACATCTTGTTTTTATTTTCAGGTTGCCAAAGCAGAATTTAAGAAGGAGAAAAATTGCTGCCAAAATAAATTGCTTGCTTATAAAAAAATTCGCACCCTTATCTCTTATTTTTATTTTAGTTGCATTGTTGATCGCTCGCATTTGCATTTATATAAAAAAAATTCAAAATCCAAAAACAAAAACAAAATTCATTTTAGTTGCATTGTAAATTCACTTTTAATTTCTATTTTGCATTTCATCCTAGAATTTTGATTAATAATAACGATAGCTCCTAATTGTATATTGACAAGTTATCTTCCTTGAATAATTTAATTTCTTGGTATTTAGGCTACGGTAGAGGTATAATCAGTTATAAATATTACGATGATTCGTAAATATTATACTGAATTATTTCTCTAAAGGTACTTAAACCTTCGGCTGCATTGCTACGGTGATTTGTGGTGCACCGATAAATCTTGTCTGTTACCTAGCTGAAACTATCTTGTTGATTTAAGACAAAGTGTGATCATACAATTTTAAGTTAACTTAGGATAAATCATTTGTAATTAACCCTTCCATTCATTTAGTTGCATTAGTTCATGCATATTTAAAAAAAAATTCCAAAATCAAAAACAAAAAATTTGTGAATATTCTTTTGAAATTCTTAAATCCTTTTCGTTTGATTTTTTTTAATCAAAATCAAAAATCCAAAAAAAATATAAAATCTTTTCAAAAACAAAAACAATTTGTAAAACCAAAAAAAAAAAAAAACACAAAACCAACGTAAATTTTCCTTGTAAACAATTTCATTTTGTAAATATTTTTTCTTCATAAAAAAACAAAAACACTCTTGAAAATGTCCGAATTTCCATATTCACATGAATTTTTGATAGTATGAAAATCAATATAAACCATATAATTTGATTTCAAATTCTTATGAATATTTCAACAACAACTATTGTTTAAATGATTCGAGTTTTGAACCATAAAATTTTCAAAATGACGAAAACCCTCGAAACTCGATAATAGCATTTCATCTCTACTTAAAATCTCTAAACAACAAAATCCAATGATAAATGATTTGTGTAATTCTTATTTGTGCGATAATTCAAATCCAAATTTTCAAAATAATCAAGATTTGAATTCGCTTTAAAATTCAAATGATTTCGAGTATAACCCATGCTAATTCAATTTTGAACTCCAAAATGAATTTCAAAATCAAAACGAAAATGTGATCCACTTTTCAAATAATTTTGGTAATGGTAATAATCTCGATTGCGATACGAGTGAAATTTTTGTTCTCAACAAATCCAAATCGAAAATTCTCAAGTTAATAACTATGAACTGGATTTTGTTGAACAAATGAACGAAATCTACAACGATCACATGGATTTGTTGTTCGAAACATATATGAAACGACGTGAGAAACAAAACCAAATCCCAACATGTGACGAGTCAAATGATAATCCATCTTTTACCCAAATCAACGATTTTCGAACAACAACTTTTGAAATTGAAAATGATGATCTTAATGAAGTTGTTGAAAACACAATAATTGAGTTGGATTTCAATTCTTTTAAGGGTGGGAAACCTGATTTAAATTTCGATCTTCCTTTTTTCGATTTCTAAAATTTGAATACAACAACTTTAAATTTTGAAAATGATACGCGTAATAAAGTTTTTGATAATCCAATAAAGGAAGACGAATTTAACGAACATAATTTGTTTGGACTTTTTGAAAACGGGTCGTTGAATTCTGAAGGGGAAGATTTAAATCACCATTTTGATTTTGAAATCAACAATTTTGAAGAAGTTTTCAATGATAAATTTGAATTTGAATTTGGTGAAAATAAACTTGAACTTCAATCAATCGTTTTATCAACCCCGAAAATCATTGAAAATAAAACAACTCGTACGATTTTTTCTAAACCAACATTCGTTTTTTCAAATCAACATTCAATTTTGAAATGTTTTACGGTTCGGTTTTCCGAGCTTAAGCTGTGTCTCGCATGCATGTCGACACAAATGAATCGGTCTTTGGAAGACCATTTCATTTACTTTTTGACGATATACTTTCTAAACTCTTGTAAATAATAATCTTTTCGTTTTCATGTAAATATGTGTCATATTTTTATTTTCTTATTTCCTTCCACTTGGGTTGACTATGGGGACATAGTCAAAATCAAGTGTGGAGGGAGGCTCGTCTTCTTTTTGATTTTTCATGATTAATTTTTAATTTTTCTTCCAAAACTAAAAAAAATTTAAAAATTTAAAAAATAAATAAATAAATTTGTAAGCATTTTGATTTTTAAAGAAACACTATAGGATAAATATATGGCTTTGGTTTATTAAATTAAAAATTTTAAAAATTTATTTGTCTCAACAAAAATAAAAATAATGTTTGATTACAAATAACAATGGTTTAACTAGTATATAGGAAGATTCATATGTGTTAATTACGAACTATCCTAAATGAAGATCTTTGTTTTAAAAAGTGATGAATTCAAATAAAAGGATATAGCATTTTTTTGTCTTCTAAGTTTAAGGGTGCTAAGATGATTTTGCGAAACTCTCTCTCTAGAAAAAAAATATATATTTCTTATATATATTTATATTTTTAAGAAACACCTAGAGTCATGTGTTCACACTCGTATGTTCACTTGCCATGCTCTCCCTCCTAACGTAAGCCCGAAAGGCAGTGCACGATCGGTATATTTAGTGTTGAATATGCGCTTATATGATTTTTGTTTGATGATAATAAACATATATATATTCGTTTAAATGTATTTGTACTAATTTATTTTTCATAAATTAAATAAATATTTGCTAAATAAAATTAAATAACACAGAATTTGAATTCAAACAGATATTTTATTCAAACAAATATGTATTACAATTTTTGAATAGTGCAAATTCAAGCTCTCACTTTACATATACAATTTTGATTACAAATACATCACAATTTTACATTTACAGTTGACCTCACTACATATCACTCACACTCGTATTTATCTTCACCTTCATTCCAGTAGAATCCAGCATCTGAGCAATCTGCAAAAATATTCACTAACGCAGTAAAATTGAAAAAGAAATATTTTTTCAATATAAAATAAAATGTGAATTTTGAAAATAATATTTGCCTCGGTTATTTGGGTTGTTCGTCATCATTTAAATTTGAATTCATCATACACGAACAGCTTGTGACATACACAGTGTATCACTGTATATGCCACAAGGCCGTGCACACCAATATATATACACTTGATAAATTTACAGGGACAAGTGAGCACAGGTCAAACCCAAATATCGGTTTCAACTCATGTGCGATAAAATAAAATCACAACACGCGCACAAGGTCAAACCCGAGCTATTAGCTGGATTCAACACAGGGCAGTTGTACAAGCTACGACTTCAAGCATGACTGGAGATGTACAAGTTCGTCACAGCCAATATCAATACACATGAAGTTCAAATAATCTGGCTTCACAATAAATAATAAAACATGAACAGATAAGAGACAAAGTGGATACACAACATGAAGCACATGAATCCGGAATGAAACAAATGATACCAGATTCAATTCAAACTACAATGAACTATACTCAAGTCACTACTCAACTCAATGCATCAACAAAAGTCAAGGTCGCAAATGAAATGCAACTCACATGTACACCATGACATCAAGGCCAGAAGCTCAAGTCAGTGCACAACAACCTCGGCAAACAACAACACAGTCTCAAATTCAAATAACAATGGAACCAACACAAAAGTTCATAATTCAACATGACAGCAAATGCTCAAACTCAGGTGGACAGCATGACCAAGTATGGAAGTGACTCAACACAGAGAGTACAATATGAAGACAGCAAGTACAACTGCAATGCACACTATATCAAACAGTGACACCAATGAATGACCCATGAATGCAACAGATACACGGTGATGCACAAGCAAGAATCTGACTCGAAGCAAACTCAGTGCACAACAATCAAATGAACATAGCAAACACTTTAGGACAAGGTGCATACGATCAATATACTACAAGTATGCAGTAATGAAAATATACTCCAGACCAGTTCAATGTGGAAAGCAACTGGAGATAGGCTACAACACAAATGCAAGCTGCTGAATTCCAAGAATGCAAACTACAACATGAATGACCAGTAACCAAAAAGAACCAGAGACTACAAATCAACTGCACCAAGGACTAATACAACTGACATTCAAATACAAGCCTCACTGAATCGAAGGAGCATCAGAAACATTGAAGTAATGATATCAAGTCAATGATACAAAGTTAAACCAAAACAGTAATGTTCAGGGACGAACACAGATGAACCATTAACGAAGTCACAGTGAAATCACCATGGAAAGCAAGTCAAAAATATACGTTTTTGAACAAGTCGCAATCGTCTCAAACGAACAAGTCAAATTCGAAACCGTGGTCATCACGAAATGAATCAAAACCATGACAATCAAGCAACGAAAATATATACGATTATGAACAAGTCGTAAATCATCTCAAACATCCATACGAAAATCAACGGCCAAGCTATATCAGTTGACAAATTCAAATAAAGTATATACGACGAGAATTCAGGGGATCGAACCCTATAAATTGAAACTAACATCATTGGCAAAATGTATCGAGTTCGAGCATTGAATCAGAAAGTAAAAGAGCAAAAAATTACTTACCGAAGCCATATCGAAAACTCGATCAATTTCAAAGAGTCGTGGGCAAATCAGAGAAGCGTGCGATCGACAAAGCAAACAACGTGATTAATCTTCCATTCGATCAAGCAACCGAAGTTGGCATCTTTGAGATTTCTCCAAAGCCCTCATTTTTAATCAGGACGAACAAGGAAAAGGAATAAAGCCGACATTATCTCGAACAAAAGGAACGGCCCAATTATTATAAAAAGGAAAAAAAAGAGGGCCGACCTTTTATTTTATTTTTAAAGGGTTATAGGTTTTAAAATTAGGGCTATTTTATTTTTAAATTATTTTTAATTTGTATTTTCTTTTTTAAACCGTTTAATTTTCTAGTCGTGTGACTAGGGGACAAACTACGTGGCGTAGTTTGAGAATTCGCAACTCAGTGGCTGAGTTGTGGCAGGGTTTTGAGCGTAGAGTTAGGTTTAGTCGATAGCGGGGGTCGCGAGTTTACGTGTGTAAGCGTTTGACTATCTAATTTCTAGTAGAAACCTTGGGGGCAGCACGTAGACAGGGTTTTGCCGAAGCTGGGTAAATTCTGTGTCGTTCTATATCTGAATTTTATTATTCTGCTATTATTTGTGCTGCTATTGTTCTGTGATCTGTGTTGAAATTATTTTATAAGCTTCCGCAATTAGTTTTTATAATTTATACCATCACCCTATTCACCCCTCCTCTAGGGTGAAATCGATCCTACAAGTGGTATCGGAGCTAGGAATCGAAGTCAATTTGTGTTTTAAAAATTCGTTTTTCAAAAATCGATTTTTGTTTTAAAAATTTGAATTTTTAAAATGGCTTCTTTTAATAATACTTTTATTGAGGGCCGTTCCAATGTTATTCCTTCTGTTTTCGATGGAACAGATTTTTTGAATTGGAAATTGAAAATGGAATTTTATTTAAAATCTGTTAATGTTAAATGTTGGGATATTATTGAAAACGGGTGTGATATAAAAGATAAGAAAATTATCTCGATTAACGCTCTTGCTATGCATATATTATATTCTCATATTAATCAAGATAATTTTAATTTCATCTCTCATTTTGAAAATGCACAGGAAATCTGGAATACTTTCAATGCAATATATGGTGCAAAAGTCAACAGCAATGAGAAATCCTCCACAACCAACTCAGTTGAAGAAATGTGCTTAACAAGATTTGTAAAAAGCAGTTGTGATGAGGATAATGATGATGGAGCAGCTGAGCTGGCGTTAATAATGAAGAAATTCAAAAGGTGAAACCACAAATATGGAAATCCAGCTCTAAATCAAAAAGTAAAAAGCAGAATAATCAAAGCACTAGACAACTCGAAAGAATACGAGATCATTTGCAACAAACCCGGTGATATCAAGCCCAATTATCCCCGATTTCAACGCGATTTTGAAAAGAAATCAAAATGGAGAAATGCTACAGCCACGTGGAATACAAGTGATAAAGATAATCAAAGTTCTAGCAGTAAGAGTGAGAAAGCAGATATGTGCCTTCGTGGAAATATAACTGATAGCGACAATGACGAGCCAAGCGAGGTATCAAAACTTACTCACTCTGAATTACTTATTTATTTCCACGAAGTAAATGGCTGTTTTGAACGACTTAGGGAAAAATAGCTAAACTTGAATCACAAAAAGACACTTTGATAGAATTAAATGAACAACTTGACCAAGTAGTTAAAACCTATCAAAGTAGGATCCCTAAGTGTGATAAGTGTCCAACATTCGAAAACGAAATAAAAAAATCAGAAATCAATATAAAATCACTTGAAAATGAAATTCTGATTTTAAAAGAAAGTGAAAATACTAGGAGAGAGAATTCTATCAAAAAGTGCACTCAATTGTTGAACGAAAATGAATCTCTCAAAACACAAGTCCAACATTTGTCAACGACTTTAGATAAATTTTCCAAAAGTGAAAAATCGTTGAATATGCTATTAGGAAAGCAAACTGTTAATACGGTAAGACAAGGACTTGGATATAATCATTCTGAAAATGTTGAAAGAAATATTAATCAAGTTAATTCTATGTGCACAATTTGTAGAAAATATGGACACAATCACAATAATTGTTGGTATAGACCCAAACATGTAAAAACTATACCAATTTGGGTTCCAAAAGGCACAAATATAAAATCTCTCAAAGTTAAACAAATTTGGGTGCCGAAGGGAACAATTATAAATAGTTTTGGGTCTCCACAAAGTTATTTTTCAAAATATTCTGCCACTAACAACCATGGACCTATAAAAACAAATAGGTCACAAAAATCTTTCATCGTGTAGGTGTGGTGGCAGACTAAGGAACAACAATAGTGCTACTTGGATTCTGGCTGTTCCGAGAGCACAACGAGCAACAAAGCAAAGTTTCTTAGCCTGGTATAAAGGTGACAGAATCACAATGGACAATAACGAAAATTATCGTAAAGGTAAAATAGGTAATGGTATATTTGAACGATATATTAAATGTGATAATCTGCACCGTATTCTGAATTAAAATCAGCCAATATTGAGATGATGAAAAAGATGATGATTTTGACTCTGACTTATTCAACATAGTTGGCCAATTATATTCTTATGCCAAAAATACTATAAAATTCTCTAGATTCTTTGAATTACTTCATATATATAAGTTTGGATTAAAAATAGTGTTTGTTGGATGATAATACATTTGGTTATAATATGGCTAACTCTAAATTCACGGTTTTTTGATTATTTACACGGCTTCATTTTTCAAATTCAAGAGAATGTCATTTAAATTGTTGTTAAAATTGAGTTTGAATTTTTGGTGCACACTTCATGGTTTGGCCGATCAAATTCAATTAATGATCATTTTGAGTGAAAGAGAAATTCAGATGCAGATTACACTGGTAATCTAGTTGATAGAAAAATTACTAGTTGAACGTGATTTTTGTTGAGACATTTAGTAACTGCATCGTTTTTCAAAGAAAATATCTACATATTTTTCATTTCAAATAGCAGAAAATTTTCTTATAAAACCCCCTCGAGAAAATCATTTTTGACCATATTTTCAGGTTAGTCATTTTGAAAATTTGATTTCATAATTATTTTTGAATTTGATTTTAAATGACTATTTTGACTAATCTGACTCCCTAATAATTATCGAAAAGATAAATAGTGATTGAAAAAGTGATAAGTGTTGATATTTACTATATATTATGACTCGAGACGGTATAATTAGTAAATTTCTTTAGAAATTTAAACAAGAATTATAAAACTTTTTGTTGGTAAAAATTCCATGACCATCTCTATCTCTATCATATTTCTAACGACCATCACTCATCAAAATTCTATATAGTTTGTCGATATATGGTACTTTAAACAGGAATTATTCGTTTTTCATTTTTACATTTTTTAAAAAAAAAATTATATAGTAAAAAAATAAATAAATAAATAATAAATACCAAAGTATTCACTCTCATTTAAAAGTCCTCACGGTTATGCATGGGTGAATTACTTGGAATTTGTTGTGTGCTTCCATGCTCATTTGAAAGTCCTCACGGTTATGCATGTATGGAACGCATATCAAAAGTTGATTTTTAAAATAAACAAGTTGATTCTAATTCCATTTAAAAGTCCTCATGGTTATGCGTGGTTAGAAGATACTTGAATTCATTTTTTTTAAATAAAATTGGAATACTACTAATCTCATTTAAAAGTCCTAATGGTTATGCATGGTTAGTAGGTATTCAAATTCCTGATATAAATATACCACAAATAGACACAACTGTATGGTTTTATATGATGACATAACTCCCATCATTCTAAAAGTGGAATATTTGCCTAACAAAATATTTATGATTTTTGTTTGATTTTTTTTTATTGAAATTGAATATTTATATTCAATTGACTTTTGATGTTGGATTAATATCGATCACTTTATCTCTATTTTTTCTAACACTATTATTCTTTTGCTGATAACAAAATGGGGAGAGAAAAGTTAAGATTTTGTCAAATAACATCAGGCAAAGGCCAAATAAATTTCTATTTACATCTAGGCTCATTTGCATATTTTTATTTGTATGCATATTTTTAGGGGGAGCTTTGTGTAGAGAGAAAGCATTTAAATAGGGGGAGCAATTAGAGCAATTAATTTTTATAATTTATACCATCACCCTATTCACCCCCCCTCTAGGGTGAAATCGATCCTACATTTAGCCTCTACACGTTCGGTATATCTAGCCTAGGTTTATCTAAGTTAGGTGTATGTATATAAAAATTCATTTTAATAACGCCTACAGTCGATAAGTGTTCACACTTGTATGTTCACTCGCCATGCTCTTTATTCCCCTTACATCAGTCCGCATGGCAGTGCATGGATAATATATCTAGCCTCAGTTTACCTAAGTTAGGCATATGTAAATATTGTTAATATAAATAAAATTTTCAAATAAAAATTAGAGAGAGTAAGAAATTGAAATCCAAACACTATTTTAACTTGTTTGATTTGACCTGTTATTGAAAAGAAATGAAAACACCAGTTTGATAAACTTTGATAATCAACTAAGGATCCATTTCATAGTTACATTGTATTATCGACCGAAACAACAAGTTAAACGATAGCCCATTTGTTACGATAACTTCGTTTTTATTGGAAATTTTGATGGGTAAATGACTTAAATTTCAAGATAATGACCAAAACCTATATTTAACTTTTTTGTGTCGATTTAAAAGTAAACCCTTCATTTGTATATATTTTCAAAAATTTGCATTCTTGTCTTTGTAAATAAATCTTGCATTCTGTAAGTATTTTCACATCGTATTCGGATTTTGTGGGTAGTATCCGCTGAAAACCCTCACGAGACAAAATTCATCCTATTGGGGACACCCAGAGGTTTAACGGCTTGTTGCCTATGCTCAATGCAATCGTGCTCCCTACGAAAACGGATTTATCTTAATTTTTCTTTATTTGAGAACGAATAAAAAGATAAGTGTGGGGGTATTCGATGTGCACGTAAATGTGCATATTTTTACCACCATATTTAATCTATTTGAATTAAATAAATTAACCTATTGGGTATTTTAACTTGTTTAAACCAAAATTCACATTATTTTCAAAACGTCACATATTCATCTTCGTATAGGGGCAAAATGATCATTTTTGTGCATATGTTAATTTGAGAAAATTTAATTGGGAATTTCTATATTATTTTGTAGGAAAATGGGATGGAAATTACAAACGATTTCATGAAGATATGCATGCACAAAGAGGAAAAAAGCAAATGAAGATGGAAATAATTCAAACTCATGAACATGGAGGACCCTACTTACACATTTACCTTGATTTTCAATTAGGAGCTAATGCACATGCTAAAAGGCAATTTAAACTTCATGTACATTTAAGTGGGGATTAAGAAATGCTAATGATTACTTGGTGACCACACTACCTCATGGATATTTTTGACATTTCCCAAAAAAATGAACTAGGATTTCTACTTGTATAAATACCTCATATCTTCATGTAACCCTCATCTTTCTCTTAGTTAGTTTTAGGCTCAAAATAAAACACAAGCTCTTGTTCTCTTTTCATGGCTACTTAGCCGTATTTCTTTTCATGTAATTTTCCTTTCTTTTATGCAATGTTAATTAATATTCTCTCTTATTTACGTGCTCTATTTCTTTCTTGTTAGTAGTTAGTTTATTTTTCATGCAAGTAGATTAGTGTTTACATCTATTTACTTAGCTTTTCTTTTCATTTTGCTCTCTTTTTCCTCTTGTTTAGTTTCATGTTTCAAGCTACAAGTGTTGATATGATAATACAAATGAGAGGCTAATCCCCTCAATTCAGGGGTAATGAAGCCTCTAATCACGTAGCATCGACATTTTGATAATTATTGCTTGCTTAAATGAAAGTTGATGTGATTTATTGTTTCATGATGAATTTGATACAGATAGACTATGCTTAAAAAATCACAAACAAAAATTGTCTCTTCATCTAAATATGATTACGGCAAAGAAACGAATGCTGAAATTGAAACTTGATGGTCTATATTTCTAGTTAATAGTTAATAAACCATACTTAAAATTGATTTTTCTTTCAACTTGTTCATTTTTCATGAGAGTTGAAAAGTGGTTTAAATGGTGTGTTATAGTTTGATGGCTTATGTTGAGCTAATTAATCGCACAAATGGGCCATACTTATGATAAGCATCAATTGAACTTACTAATGACCAAAAAGAGAGATAATAAGTTCATGTTTTGTTGAACTATATGATAGCGAGAGTGGAATTATCTCTAAAATTTCATTTATTCTCATATTTTTCTCACTTTCTTTTTGACATTTTTCTACATTTTTAGCATCACACTCTTCAAATTATTGGTTTAATTTGATTGAATAGAAATTTTAAATCTACAATTCCCTACGGATCGACCTATACTCACTATATACTACGATAGTACGTTGTGCGCTTGCTGTTGATTTTAATTTGAAATTTATCGACGATTTGCTAAACCGGTAGAAAATTCTAAATTTGAGTTCTTTCTCAATTCTCGAAAAAAAATTATTACAATAATGATGTTGTAATCCATGCTTCCTTTTCACTTTAAATTGACTCAAAAATACTTGATAGTTTTTAAAACATCCATTTCAAATGTTATTTAAACGGAAAATCACAAGTTTAATATATATATTAAAACTCAAAACCTTTTCGTTTCCTCATTCATAATAAAAACCTCTTCTTTCGAATATTTATATAAAATCCAAGCCACTTTTTAAAACACTTCAATATAGGTCAGAAAGACACTCCAAATCGGTAGGAAAAAAGATAACAAGTTTGAAACTATTTTATGAAGTTGGAAATAGTGCCGCAAAAGTGCCGCTAAAAAGAGTATGGAAAATTCCTTTAAATCGGTTCTTTTCAAAATAGATCTTTTTCAGAATTTTTACGAAGTATGAAAGTTATATTTTAATTTTATAACAATACAATATGAATCTAGTATGTATTCACAAAACTTTAGAGAATTTTGAATCAATAAAACTCGTTTGAAAATTGTTTTAAAACTTGAATTTCGAACTGCAAAACCGTGACCAAAACTTTTTTAACTTTTAAATACTTTTAAGTTAGGTGTTATAACCTTTACCAAGCCATTAAAACTTGGTACAAACAAAATTTTAAAAGCGGAAAAGCATAACCAAATATTTAAAGACACAAGCAAGAATACAAAAATAAGATTTAAAGAGATGGAATTTCAAAGTGCAATAAGGTGAGTTCAAAGTGCAAAAGCGTGATCATTCCACTATTCAACATTTTTGCACCAAACATTCATATTAATAAGATATGCCTAAAGGTAAATCAATAATGGTGAGAAACCCCTCAGAGCCTCTCAACAAATCTCATACGTGTATATTCATTTCGAAGTGTACTGTATCAATCTATTCACTATATAGACACTTCGACTCCTTCTTTTTGTTCCCTACAAAACAATGGTTATTTATGCCATCCGCTTCCAAGCGGGAATCAAATCTAAACACGAAATATACACAAGTATAAATAACAATTTATATTTTCAATATTTTTATCAATTCTTAAGACAATGCTAAAATGATATTAACTCACTTTCAAACTAAGTATGAAGATATAAAATCCTACCACAACAAAACAACCAAACCACAACTTCCTACCACAAACACACACCCTATATCTTCAGTGCTCATGGCCACAACCTCCCCTTCCCTCTAGATGCTTACGGGCAAGTGAAGAAAAGGACGAAACAAACGTGACCAAAGAAGGAAAGAATAAGAAGCTCCAAAACTTTGAAATCCAAGTTGATAGAACGATTTCTAATAATTTTAAATGATTTTAGCAAGGGTTCGAAGGAGTATACACTTTCCTAGAATTAATTTAATTTGAGAAGTTTAAATAGAGATAAGAAATAGAGGAAGTGTAAAAGAAGAGAAAGAAGTCGTGAAAGGAAAGTGAAGATGGAAGTGCTCATATATATTCTTCAGCAAAAGTGGCAAAAGACTTCAACTACCCTTTTGCCATTCCACTCTCCATTGCCCTTTTCCTTCCATGCCATAAAACATGCTTTAAATCAAGCCTTGCTTTCATACCCCTCCTATACAACCATGTTTTCCATTAAACCCTGCTCCTTATTTCATGCCTTTTTTTAAGGGTGCTTTCTTTGCCTTTTAATTTACATTTTTAATTCTTGTCATACGTACTTCAAAAAACACTTATAGACTTTGTTTTATTTAATCTCTTTCATATACTATATGCCATGTTATTTGATGTGTAAAACATATTACAAAAGTGCACAACAATGTGCAAATGATTTTCGTTCGGTAAAATGTTGAAAATGTGAAAAAAAATTGGTCACATTTTCAATTTTTTACCGAACTATTTATTTTTGCAAACAAATTTACAAAATGAGTTCTCCTGTAACAACCCGCAAATCCGTACCCCTTGAGTCAACACTGTTCCGCAACAATCAACTCAAGTTGTACAGAAACACAAACCATTTAGGTTTAAAGAAGAAGAGGTAGAAGAAGAAAATAGAAAACAACAACAGAATCTAACCATCGCAGCGGAGTAAAATATAATAGAAAATAAATGATCTTTACTCAAAAATCAAATATCTCTGTTTATATATTACATCATCAGAGTACATCAATTACAGTTCAACATCAATATCATACAAATGGATACACAACAACTCAACACAGCGGAAATATATATATAAACAAGTACGAGAGTACGTATCGTCATCTTGCTCGTCTCCTGAGCTCCACAGCATCATATCCTGTATTCTATAATACTCGGTCTGACCCGAGCATTACGGTTAGATAACACCCGAGTCAGTCTGGAATACCAGCGTGAGAAAATCACACCCAATTGATTATTAAAGTTTCAAAAATCCTTTTGAAAACAAAAGCATCTCGTAGGACCACGCCACAAATAAACATGTCGGGTTTTTACCTTACGATAGCTAAAACATTGTTATTAAAATCCTTTGATATTATAATAGTGTCTATAGAAAGTAAAATAGAATCTAGCTGAAATGCTTGCATCTTACGTTTCAGCAATAGTTGGGCACAATCAAAACCGTATGGACGCGTAGGGAAAATGGATTCCAACTAATGGCTAGGCACTGGGGTACCACCTGTCACAGTACCTGGTCTAGATCAGCGTACCGAGGAGCCACCCTAACTCCCCTGCAACACAAGACCGGAACCATCCCTTACTGGACAGTCCCGAGCAAGATCACCCCGCTGTTGGGATCAGCAACCGCCCACTAAGCCGAAATAAAAAGGGACATCTAGACAGGGATGAACTCACCCTCCAGTTGGGGCTACCCACGAAGCCTTGCTGCATAACCCCTGATTTTCGGCCATTCCCATTTTATGAGGCTTGAGGCTAAGCGTTACCTTTTTAGAATATATCCCTTAGAATGCCCATCGTCCACCTGACGATGTTTCGCAAGCATTCATCCATACAAGTCAGTCCAGGGTTCGAACGGAACCGAAGGGACTATTCCTACTACATCCATTTTGGAAATATCCTCAGGATTAGTAGCGACTATCCCTTGCACTTCAATACTCCATCTTCGAATCCAAAATCGTTTTTCACGAAAACGTACAAACCGGATCGAAGTGGTTTTCGAGAAATTAATCTCGATCCCGGTCTCTTCGAAACGATCAACGCATTTGGCCAATATTGATATTCGGTTATTTAACTATCAATTAATATTCACAAACAACCATCAACCAATAAATAATTTTTCAAATTATTTATTTATCTCAAAATATCTTTACAAGATATATTTTCACTTTCCAACCCCTTTGAAACAGTTTTCAAACTATCTTCCTTTCTCAGAATAAATTCCAAATATTTCTATTTCCACTGGAATCACCAAGCACAAGATTTTAGATTTTTAAAATAATTTCAAAACACTTTAATTGTAAAGTATGTATAATATTTAATTTAGGAAATGTTACTTTAGTACTTAATTTAAAATAATACTTTAGAAACAAATTAAACTAAGTTTACTTTATAAATATAACTAGATTTTCTTCTTTAAACAAAATACTAAATCATTCTTAAAATAATTATTACGATAATAGATTAACAAATTACTTACTTTAGAATTTATTTTAGAATAATTAAATTAAAACTACTTCAATAATTGATTAAAAATATATACTATATGAATATTTGAAAATAAGGGTACTTTATAAATATGAACTAGGTTTTCACCTTTAAGACAGAATTGCTAAGTCCCTCTTTATAAATTATTACTACGGTAATAGATTTGAATAAATATTTACTTAAGAATTTAAACATTTAGAAATAATAAATTTCCAAGAACATACTTTGTAAAACAACATTAAAACCTTTATTTTATTTAAAAACTTACTTTGAAAACTTACTTGGCTATCCAGAGAAATATATTTCTCTTCACAACCTTTCAAAAATAAATCACTATTTACTTTTAAACAATTTTCCTCATTCATTTAATAAATTCCCACCTTGAATTTATTCTTTCAAATATCCAATTTCAAACGCTTAAATCAATTTCCAAATCAATTTCCAATTTTACTTCATTTATTCAAAAATCCTTTAATTTCAGATTTTATTCCTTAATTATGATTTAAAATACTTTTAGTTGAAATACCAATTTAGATTCCTCAATTTACTTCTTATACCTTTAAATAAATTTAAAACTTTAAGTTTTAAAATAATTCTTTATTCATTTAATTTAATATCACATAATTTTACAATTCATTAATTACTGTTTTAATTCAAACCCTTTTCTTTTCATACTCGAAATTATTTTATTAGTATTTAACATATTTTCGTTTCTTTTTCAACTCATTCTTAATTTATTCAATTTTCCAAGCTTATTTCGTTTACAAATTTACTTCCTTTATTTTCTTTTCAAAGCCCAATTTATATATTTTTGGTAATTCATTATACCCAAATATATCCAATCAAACCGCAACATTCAATATTCCAATATATTCATCATAGAATATCAAGTAATCACATTAGAGAATATTAAATAATAAATGTTGAGGGGTCCAATTGGATCCCTCCAATCTGTTTTTCCTGCATCCACGGATGTTAGCACAATAATATGCCAATTCCAGAATATACCATACTATAGCACATCAATCAATTTCACATATTCAAACAATTATTTAAATTTAATCATTTAAGTTTAAGTTTAAATTAACTGAGTGAGATTAACTCACCTTTGATTTTAATTTATCCATCCATCTCATCCCGACTTGTTTCCCCACAGTATTAAACCTTGTATAAACATTGCATGGTTTATCAATATTCGAAATAACTCGAACAATAAATTCCCAATTTAAAATTTGATTAAAAATTAATTTGGTTTAAACTGATTTCCTTTAATAAATTTCCATCAATAACTCAAATTATTGATTATCCAGTTAAACAAATTATTTTCTTTACATTGATAATTCAACAAGTTAATTTAATGATTTATACCCAAATCTATATTATTATTTTTTTAATAATCTAGTATGATAAGATATATAAATGTATAATTTTCCCTTAGGACTATATATATCTACTTACGAATATGTCTATATGGATTTCAAAAAATAATAATTAAATAACCTCTACAATATTAAAAATTCTATTTTCAAGATCATGTGTGTATATATATATATATATTATAAGTAATATAACAGTGAATCCCTTTTTTTTTAAACACACACATATATATAACCCTTTATAATTTTTCAAAATCCAAACCCCCATGTATATATACTTTATTTTCCTATAAACAGTTTCTGTTTTACTGTTAACAACATTTCTCTTTTTTTTAAATATACAATAATAATATACCTTAGAGATTACCTTAAACCCACCAACCTCTTCCTTACGAGCTTCGAACGTCACCACTCGAACGAACACCTCCACCGGCCCATACTCCAGGCGAGCCATCGCTTCACAACGTCGCTGCTTCGATAGGCACTCGTGATAAGAAACTCCACCGCGAGCGAGTCCAGGCAGTCTCCCACGCGACTTCGAAATCTCGTCGCCGATGCCAAACGAACTCGAGCTCCTCTTGACTCAGTCACCTCGTCCCCAATCTCAACACCAAGTCGCGACATGCCCTCCAATTTAAATTGAAGAGGCTCGAAGCGGAAAACGTGGTCGAAACCAAGGCGCGGCGGCCATTAATTTTGTAAAAATAAAATTCGAGATGTTTATATTGATTTTGATTTGAAGGAAAGGGAAGGGTTTCGGCTATTTTAAAAAGAAGGGCAAGGGAAGTTTTCGATTAAATGAAGAAGGAATAAGGCTTGTTATAGGAGATAATATCGATTTGGGGATAAAAGAACTCGCTCGGCTTTCAGAAGAAGGAACGAGAAGTGTGCGATGGAAGATAAGGGTAGCGTGTTAAAATGAATATGAGATGGCGTATACAAGAAGCTTGTCTAATTAAATTAAATTTCATTAGACTATTATCAATTAAATTTTCAGCTGGTTTATATATCGTATACCCACACACTAACTCCGATTAATACAAAATTTGAAATCCGGTAATAATTCAATATTACAGACCCAATGGAACTGGTTTCGTCGAATTCCGAGACTGTGCCTCGGAAGGCTATTTTTTTTTTTAAATTCAACTTAAACGATATAAATTTTAAAACTGAACAAACCACTGTTAATTTCAATTTACAACTTCTATTATCCTCAGTACTATTAATATAATTTTTTTTCAAGCCTTCAAATTATTTTTAAAAGGCTTAAAATTCTGGATTCAACAATTTACCCAACTTCGCTTATTTAATTTAATAATTCAATTATCAAATAAATTGTGAAGTTGTAATTCAAGTTAAAATTACTCTATTTAATATTTAAAATCAATTAAATATCCCGATTTTAAATGCTCGAAAACTCCGGGTCATCACATTCCTCCCCCTTTAAAGGAATTTCGTCCCCGAAATTACTAGTTAGGAAGAATGGTCCAACACCCGTTTACTTATCTTCAAAACCAACGGTTTCTAACAATTCAACATCATACCAAATATCTTTTTATAAAAGACCCATTATTATCCTGATTAACTTTCCAAACTTTTGCAAAACCTTCCATAGTTTTCAAATAACTTACTTGTTCAACTATTCAAATTATAATTCAAGATCAAGTTTAAAATTTTCAAAATTTCTCAAAAAATTTCTAACTCTCTAAATTACCGAATTTTTTTGCCAGTGTCTCCTTTGCGCGGCTAGCTCGGTACAACTACAAAATGGCTCTACGGCCCCAAATCTCAAAAAGAAAACAAAAAGCCAAGCGGCTAGATCCAAACACCCAATCAAATTTCACAGAAATTTAAAAACATACCTTTTTGTCGAGCATTTCAAATTTATCTTCTGCAATCAAAATCAATTCTCTTTTCCCTTTATTTTACCTGCATACCCTGCTTAGCACTAATATCCATTCACAACATTCCAAAAACATTTTATCAACTTCCTTACAAAATGTCAATATCTATCCATTCCAATATTATCTTAGATTATATTTGTAGTATCAATCTTTCATTTAAGAATTCACCATTCCTTCTTATGTTAGTATAAGCATGAAATATGTTCCTTATATTTATTTTCATCTCCCACTTTAGTTTATATCTATTTCTATTCAAATCGTTTCTTTCATTTTCATATGAATTCAATTTATTTTCAACTCTGAACATTAAATTTTATTTTTCATTTATAACTAATTCATATCATTACTTTAAATTAGTTTCATTTACAAATTTATTTCAACTTTCAGTTGGAATACGTTTGTCATTTAACAAAATTTTCCAAAAATTTTCAAAAATTTTCTAACTCCCAAAATTTCTGAATTTTTTTGGCAGAGTCTCCTTTGTACGGAGGAGATTTTGCAATTTGACAAAAGATATAAATATATATATACATCGACCCACCCGGTCGGAAAAACCAAAAACAGTTCATATTTCCTATTTTTATTGCGCAGGCGTACCTTATTTAGCATTTTTAAGCAAACAACTTATTTATTTAGCAGTTAGCGTGCCCAAAATCCAGCCACACGACTTCCTAGTGCCTGTACTTACTCAATTTAAACATATAAGTGCCAAATATATGAAGTTTAACAATATTCCACCTATTTGCAATAGTTAAACACATGAATTCTAAAAGAAATGTACACCAAACACTTTCCGTAAGCAATTTATATAGTTTCCATACTAATTCAACTATTTCAATTAATTTATAAACCATTTTCATTCAATTTGAATGGTTTTCAATCCATTCGTATACAACTTCATCACTTTGAATGGTTTAAAACTCAATCGCTTACATTTAATTTATTTTTAAGCAAAACGAGCTCATATTTAATTCAATTGCTCTCAAAATCAATTTATTTTACTCCTATCAATTCATAGAATTTTAATTACTTCCATTTACATCCATTGACAATTTATTCTATGCAATTTGACGAGATCTATGTGAATAAATAAGTATTTATATTTTATAACCAATTTAAATGGATTTCAACTCAATTTATACTTAATTCTATTCCATTTTTAAAATTTATTCACAATTCATATATTCTCATTTTCATTGCATTTCAGATTTGAATACATTCACTTGTATTTCATTTTATTAACCAAACTAGTTTCATTCAAAACCATTAACAATGTAGGTTCATCTTCATTACGAGTTAAATTTCCTTTTTATTTTAATTCATTCAAAACCATTTATTTAGCTCGACACATTTCATTTCAATTTTATTCACAATCTATTCATTTGCGATTCATTTCTTACCCGCAATCATTTAAAACCATTCTATTAACTTGAAAACATTCTATTATTCATATTGTCTCCAAGTTATTTCAATTCTTTAACATTTTAAATGGTTTACAATTATTTAATTAAGAATTCCCTTCCATTTATTTATTCAATATAATTAGTTTATCCACTCAATCCATTATGAATTTTCATTTCCTTAAATATAATTTACAACCCACCAAATTCTATTTCGATCCAAATTTATTTTTACTTGATTCAAATTCAATCCAATATCTTTAAACTTGGTTTTAAGTTGAATTCAATTCAACTCTCCCCCTTATATTCAGCTTAAGTCAATTTATTTTGATTTACTCAAATTTTATACTTAAGCTCATTTTCATTTCACAAATAAATATTTTTCTCTTTTATTCAACTTGATTCTATCACAATTAAATCTCATTTTAAATCTACAATTTCCTTTGGTTAGTTATTATAAAATTTAACTTTCATACTCAACACATTCAATTGATTACATGGCCATCTCCAATTTATTTCTACTTATTTGGATTTTATTTGCACATTCAAACCATTGCTATTTTAACCCATTTAAATTTTTATTCGATATACTTCAATTATATTTAATTTGTTAACACTTCAAGTTAAATTTTAATTTAAAACTCAAGTTCTGAATCCACTATCCATTTTCAATTTACCACCCAATTTCATGAGCTCACAATTCAATTTCATTTACTTCACTAACAATCTAGGTCGAATTTTGATTTATAACTTGAGTTTTATTTTCTAGCTTCGTCATAAACTCACAATTCAGCTTTTATTTAACTACATTGGGTGCTCATCACATATTTCATTATCTAATTTATTAAAAAATTAGTTCTTCCTTATTTATAGTTCAATACTTGATTTTTAATCTCAAAATCTCTTTATTTAATTTTCTTAAGTTCGAATTTATTATATATTTCAAGTTGGATTCCATTTTGGTTTTTTTCAATTCATCAAAAATATATTTATTTTGGGTTTTCTATCCCACTTTTCAATTTTATAACAATCACATTCATTCTAGGCTTGAATGTATTCATCTTTTATTTTTAATTCGAATTTTACACTTATTTATAACCCAAGCATATTTTATTCTATGGATTTTTAATTCTGATTCTTTTATACGTTATTCTAATTTATTTACTTCAATCCAATCCTTAACCAATTTATTTTCCATTTATTCAGGTAAGAATCTAATTCCATTCAATAACTCAATTGAATTTTATTCCAATTCAATTTTATTTTAAACTCAGATTTATAATTCGATTTCAACTTAATTCGAAAAAAACAACTGGATATTATTTTTCAGGCTATTAATTAATTTCAATCTAGTTAAATTTTATTCCCCAATCCAAGTTAATTTCATTTTTTTTAACTTTTCACTTTAAATTTAAATTCTCAACATTCAAAGCTTATATTCCTTTCCTGATTTAAAAATCATCTCAATTTATAAGCTTACAACCTATCTTATTAGGATTTTTAAACACCCGACTTTTGGTTTCAAATCATGTTGAAATCTCCAACATCTCAAAATCACACTTCTCAAAAATTTTAAACCAATCCTGGTTTTTTTTTATTTCCAACAAATTTCCTTTGAAATTTCAAAAATAAACAGGTTTTCCCTGAACAAATCAATTTGGCAGCAATCTGTCACTTAGAAACTCGAAAATGAACATCGATGATGCTGCAGTCATCACCGAAGTTATTTTTCAGCATCTGAATTGAATTTAATTCTATATCCTTTCCTAAAATTTATTTGAAACAATTTCCTTTCAGAAATACTCCAAAAACAACAATGCTGCTATTCATCTTCAAAATACTCCCAAAATCTCCGGGGTTTTAAAGTTTCAAATTCTATTTAATTCAAATTTTAACTATAATGCATTTGTATAGTTTATGCTTATACAAATTCCTATTTAGTTGTATTTCAATTCATAATTTACATTTATAATTTACGTTTATAAATTTCATTTAATAATGAATCTATTCCTTTCAACTTTGGTTATATTTTCAATTTCTAGTTAAATTTTTTCACAATGATGATAATAATTCAATATTATCATTTCTAACATCCAAGCAACCATATATTAGCTAAATAGTTTAAGAAAAACTTTTCCTTATACCCAACATATATTTTTGGGTGAAATTATTTCATTCACCCATATTTAAAACAATACCGTGTCGATTGTTTTATTCAAGTGTTTAGAAACCCCTTCGATACAGTTGTCCATACTGTATCGACGAAGGTTCATATGCCACTCAATAAATTAATCAACACAATATTAAAACAATTTATATTCACTAACAAATGCGCACTCATATTTATTTATACGCTCAAACTCATTCTAGAGTACTACGGACACTAATTTAAATGAGTAATTCCCACCAAAGCCAAGGTTATCACTAACCTAAGCTCTGATACCAAGTGTAACAACCCGCAAATCCATACCCCTTGAGTCAACACTATTCTGCAACAATCAACTCAAGTTGTACAGAAATACGAACCATTTGGGTTTAAAGACGAAGAGGTGGAAGAAGAAAATAGAAAACAACAACAGAATCTAACCATCGCAGCGGAGTAAAATATAATAGAAAATAAATGATCTTTACTCAAAAATCAAATATCTCTGTTTATATATTACATCATCAGAGTACATCATTCACAGCTCAACATCAATATCATACAAATGGATACACAACAACTCAACACAGCGGAAATATATATATAAACAAGTATGAGAGTACGTATCGTCATCTTGCTCGTCTCCTGAGCTCCACAGCATCATATCATGTATTCTATAATATTCGGTCTGACCCGAGCATTACAGTTAAATAACACCTGAGTCAGTCTGGAATACCAGCGTGAGAAAATCACACCCAATTGATTATTAAAGTTTCAAAAGTCCTTTTGAAAACAAAAGCATCTCGTAGGACCACGCCACAAATAAAAATGTCGGGTTTTTACCTTACGATAGCTAAAACATTTTTATTAAAATCCTCTGATATTATAATAGTGTCTATAGAAAGTAAAATAGAATCTAGATGAAATGCTTGCATCTCACGTTTCAGCAATAGTTGGGCACAATCAAAACCATACGGGCGCGTAGGGAAAATGGATTCCAACTAATGGCTAGGCACTGTGGTACCACCTGTCACTGTACCTGGTCTAGATCAGCGTACCGAGGAGCCACCCTAACTCCCCTGCAACACACGACCGGAACCATCCCTTATTGGATAGTCTCGAGCAAGATCTCCCCGCGGTTGGGATCAGCAACCGCCTACTAAGCCGAAATAAAAAGGAACATCTAGACAGGGATGACCTCACCCTCCAGCGGGGGCTACCAACGAAGCCTTGCTGCATAACCCCTGATTTTCAGCCATTCCCATTTGATGAGGCTTGAGGCTAAGCTTTACCTTTTTAGAATATATCCCTTAGAATGTCCATCGTCCACCTGACGGTGTTTCGCAAGCATTCATCCATACAAGTCCATCCCGGGTTCGAACGGAACCGAAGGCACTATTCCTACTACGTCCATTTTGGAAATATCCTCAGGATTAGTAGCGACTAGCCCTTGCACTTCACTACTCCATCTTCGAATCCAAAATCTTTTTTCACGAAAACGTACAAACCGGATCGAAGTGGTTTTTGAGAAATTAATCTCGATCCCGGTCTCTTCGAAACGATCAACGCATTTGGCCAATATTGATAGTCAGTTATTTAACTATCAATTAATATTCACAAACAACCATCAACCAATAAATAATTTTCCAAATTATTTATTTATCTCAAAATATCTTTACAAGATATATTTTTACTTTCAAACCCCTTTGAAAACAGTTTTCAAAATATCTTCCTTTCTCAGAATAAATTCCAAATATTTCTATTTCCACTGGAATCACCAAGCACAAGATTTTAGATTTTTAAAATAATTTCAAAAAGCTTTAATTGTAAAGTATGTTTAATATTTAATTTAGGAAATGTTACTTTAGTACTTAATTTAAAATAATACTTTAGAAACAAATTAAACTAAGTTTGCTTTATAAGTATAACTAGATTTTCTTCTTTAAACAAAATACTAAATCATTCTTAAAATAATTATTACGATAATAGATTAACAAATTACTTACTTTAGAATTTATTTTAGAATAATTAAATTAAAACTACTTCAATAATTGATTAAAAATATATACTATATGAATATTTGAAAATAAGGTTACTTTGTAAATATGAACTAGGTTTTCACCTTTAAGACAGAATTACTAAGTCCCTCTTTATAAATTATTACTACGGTAACAGATTTGAATAAATATTTACTTAATATTTTAAACATTTAGAAATAATAAATTTCCAAGAACATACTTTGTAAAACAACATTAAAACCTTTATTTTATTTAAAAACTTACTTTGAAAACGTACCTGGCTATCCAGAGAAATATACTTCTCTTCACAACCTTTTAAAAATAAATCACTATTTACTTTTAAACAATTTTCCTCATTCCCTTAATAAATTCCCACCTTGAATTTATTCTTTCAAATATCCAATTTCAAACACTTAAATCAATTTCCAAATTGATTTCCAATTTTACTTCATTTATTCAAAAATCCTTTAATTTCAGATTTTATTCCTTAATTATGATTTAAAATACTTTTAATTGAAATACCAATTTAGATTCCTCAATTTACTTCTTATACCATTAAATAAATTTAAAACTTTAAGTTTTAAAATAATTCTTTATTCATTTAATTTAATATCACATAATTTTACAATTCGTTAATTATTGTTTTAATTCAAACCCTTTTCTTTTCATACTCGAAGTTATTTTATTAGTATTTAACATATTTCCGTTTCTTTTTCAATTAATTCTTAATTTATTCAATTTTCTAAGATTATTTCGTTTACAAATTTACTTCCTTTATTTTCTTTTCAAAACCCAATTTATATATTTTTGGTAATTCATTATACCCAAATATATCCAATCAAACCACAACATTCAATATTCCAATATATTCATCATAGAATATCAAGTAATCACATTAGAGAATATTAAATAATAAATATTGAGGGGTCCAGTTGGATCCCTCCAACCTATTTTCCCTGCATCCACAGATGTTAGCACAATAATATGCCAATTCCAGAATATACCATACTATAGCACATCAATCAATTTCACCTATTCAAACAATTATTTAAATTTAATCATTTATGTTTAAATTTAAATTAACTGAGTGAGATTAACTCACCTTTGATTTTAATTTAGCCATCCATCCCATCTTGTTTCCCCACAGTATTAAATCTTGTATAAACATTGTATGGTTTATCAATATTCGAAATAACTCGAACAATAAATTCCCAATTTAAAATTTGATTAACAATTGATTTGGTTTAAACTGATTTCCTTTAATAAATTTCCATCAATAACTCAAATTATTGATTATCCAGTTAAACAAATTATTTTCTTTACTTTGATAATTCAATAAGTTAATTTAATGATTTATACCCAAATCTATTTTTTTTAATAATCTAGTATGCTAAGATATATAAATGTATAATTTTCCCTTAGGACTATATATATCTACTTACGAATATGTCTATATGGATTTCAAAAAAAAATATAATTTAAATAACCTCTACAATATTAAAAATTCTATTTTCAAGATCATGTATACCTATATATATATATATATTATAAGTAATATAACAGTGAATCCCTTTTTTTTAAACACACACACATATATATATAACCCTTTATAATTTTTCAAAATCCAAACCCCCATGTATATGTACTTTATTTTCCTATAAACAGTTTCTGTTTTGCTGTTAACAACATTTTTTTTTAAATATACAATAATAATATACCTTAGAGATTACCTCAAACCCACCAACCTCTTCCTTACGAGCTTCGGACGTCACCACTCGAACGAACACCTCCACCGGCCCATACTCCAAGCGAGCCACCACTTCACAACGTCGCCGCTTCGATAGGCACTCGCGACAAGAAACTCCACCGCGAGCGTGTCCAGGCAGTCGCCCACGCGACTTTGAAATCTCGTCGCCGATGCCAAACGAACTCGAGCTCCTCTCGACTCAGTCACCTCGTCCCCAATCTAAACACCAAGTCGCGACATACCCTCCAATTTAAATTGAAGAGGCTTGAAGCGGAAAACGTGGCCGAAACCAAGGCGCGGCGGCCATTAATTTTGTAAAAATAAAATTCGAGATGTTTATATTGATTTTGATTTGAAGGAAAGGGAAGGGTTTCGGCTCTTATAAAAAGAAGGGCAAGGGAAGTTTTCGATTAATTGAAGAAGGAATAAGGCTTGTTATACGAGATAATATCGATTTGGGGAAAAAAAGAACTCGCTCGGCTTTCAGAAGAAGGAACGAGAAGTGTGCGATGGAAGATAAGGGTAGCGTGTTAAAAAGAATATGAGATGGCGTATACAAGAAGCTTGTCCAATTAAATTAAATTTCATTAGATTATTATCAATTAAATTTTCAGCGCGTTTATATATCGTATACCCACACACTAACTCCGATTAATACGAAATTTGAGATCCGGTAATAATTCAATATTACGGACCCAATGGAACTGGTTTCGTCGAATTCCGAGACTATGCCTCGGAAGGCTATTTTTTTTTTAAAATTCAACTGAAACGATATAAATTTTAAAACTGAACAAACCACTGTAAATTTCAATTTTACAACTTCTATTATCCTCAGTACTATTAATATAATTTTTTTTTCAAGCCTTCAAATTATTTTTAACAGGCTTAAAATTCTGAATTCAACAATTTACCCAACTTCACTTATTTAATTTAATAATTCAATTATCAAATAAATTGTGAAGTTGTAATTCAAGTTAAAATTACTCTATTTAATATTTAAAATCAATTAAATATCCTGATTTTAAATGCTCGAAAACTCCGGGTCGTCACAACTCCATCATTATTAAATAATAAAAAGGAGTTTAATAATGTTATTAAATCCATTTAATTAATATTCAATTCACAATTTATGTATTTAAATAATCCCTATATTTGAATATAAAGTATTTATATTTTTCTGGGATGTTACATTCTTCCCCTAAAGAATTTCATCCCCGAAATTATTATGGAGCGAAAAAAGTAATATCTCTACACAAAATCAACTTACTTGGTTTTTGGTAATTTGATTAGTTCTATTCGCCGTATAGAAAATCCATATCAATAAAATTATAACAAAAGTACAGAGAATACTTTGTATTAAAACATTATGCATTCAGTCTTCTCAAAACATAAATTTAGAACGAAATGCTCGGGTTTTTGTACTCAAAATATATTTTTGAATTCCTCCAAAGAGGAATATACTAAAACCAAAATCAATCATGACAAGGAATGGGACCCTCCTACCTAAGCATGGTATAAATCTAGAATCAAAACAACATGGAGCACCCAATGTTATACTGGTTCCTCCCTAAACAATAACAGGAGTAAAAAATATACCCAGCGAGTCTTCCAAACTGAAAAACGCTAAATCAGCCAACTTTAGACATAACAAAAATGTTTGAAAAATCATTTGACAAAACTCTTTCTTCCTAAAATAATACTACTTTACCAAAGTATTCAAAATAATAATATTATTATTTCTTTCACAAATTATTTCAAGACCATTTTTTCCAAAAGCACCGCTATCTAAGTACTAATAAACAACTTTAAAATCCTTTGCTTATAAAGTCATAATTTATAAACCATAGTATATAAAATATCACTATCAGTCAAATCAAATTCCATATAGAAATAAACTATCAGTTAACATTATTTAAAATGTTAAATGACAAATAAACAAGATTTAAAATTTTTCTCAAGTTCATAAATTTCTTGATCATCCAAGGATATAGACAATTTTCTAAGTGTACCATTACGCTCATCATCCTTTGGTTATTTCTTAGAAGATTATCTAAGCTACCTTAAAACAAAATTGAAAGTCACTCCCTAAACTTCCCAAAGCGATAAAACATAGTATAGAATTATACTTAAGCCTATATGATGTACATGGACCATCCGTATGCAATATTTGGTGCGACCACTTGCTTGGATACATGAATTTTACTTCGAAACCAGTATCGCTTACTCGGCCTCCTTAGTGCGGACTCTGATAAGGTTCCTTGATTAGAAACCTCCGTTCTTATTACATAGTTGTAACATCCCGCCTTTTTGCACGATTTAAACAGACACACATGCCAATTCAAACCATACGTAAGGGCGGATTGTTATGAGATAAATAAGAAAACAGAGAAAGAAACAGAATCTCACAGCGGAAAGATAAAATATAATAATCAAATATACAGTTCATAGATCTGTTTACAAAAACCTTTGATTTATTTATACAATACATATCAGAGTACACATACCATATAACAATGCAGCGGAACAATATGAGTGTAGTGAAACCATATTATCTATAGTAATAATAATAAAATCTTTGTCTTCTTCCTCCAGAAATAAAATCTTCAATCCTGAAACGCTCGGACTGATCCGAGCGAATTTGGAAAGACAAAAACACTCGAGTCAGAACTAAAAGATCTTATGTGAGTTATATTAACAGAAATAAATATGAGTGCAGTAACTCAAGAGATGCTCGGGATTTACATCTCCTAAGGATCCGTTAAACTATTTACTATGTAGTATATTGCGCTATTATAATAGTGTCTAATTGTAAAATAAACTTACTTTTAAATAGCGTTAAGGCTTTACATTTTCCACCTTAACACATTTATATATTCCCATAGTCTATACAGTACCGTAATCTCCCCCGTACTGGGCGTCGTCAGAGGGCACTCCATAGGTATGGTACAAAACAAAATCGTATAAGGCGCGCTAGGGTAGGTGACACGGCACAACTAGGCAATGCCAGGGTAGATATACCAATTGCTATCCAGGCTGATGGAAACGCGTAGCCGCAGCTACCGCCCACCTCGAAACAAACTCCCCCAAAAATCAAAGTAAAAGTGGCCACTGAATCAATCCAAAGTCAAAATATAATATCGAAGAGGAGTGTCCGATCAGAGGAATGACCTCATTGGCCCGAGAATCGCTCCTGTTTTAGCCACGTTATGCCAACTCACGGGAGTCGGGTCCACGTATTTACCTTGCAGGAAACGCCGCCACCAACCTACTTCATTCTGAAATCTCCACCGCGTACACGGTTGTTAAAGTGGTTTTCGGAGTTGGCAGAGAGTATGACAACTTCCAATCCCGGTCTCTTCAACAACCAAACGTTATTATAACACCGCGGTCATTTAAAATAATTATACTTTAAAACCAGAACAAAATCCATTTTAAACCCATATAAATACGATATCGTTTATATTTTTAAAACCCCAAATCAATACGATATCATTTAGGCCCAAACCCATATAATGTCATTTTATTTTCCAATATATATATTCTTTCCAAACTCATAGGGTTTTCAAAGTAAAATATTTAGAAATCAAAACTCTGGAATATAATATTTCCAAATTATACTACCTTGACAATCATAACTTTGAAACAAGTTTCCACCTCTTAAGTGGTTAAATATCAAACTACTTTTATAAAACAAAATAGCTTCTTTAGATTTCACAAATCAAATTCAAATATCGATTTAAACTACCAAATACCATTTCAATTCTTATGTTTCAAAGCTTTAAATATTTCATCATTTCAAAAACAAACTCATTTGACAAACCCATATATATCAAATTCAATTACTTATTATTTAGACTTGAAACTTAATGAATTCAATATAATTTAAGTAAAACCTTTAACTTCACATAATTGGAAAATCTTTCAATTTATTAAACTTGATATATTCATTTAAATCACTTTACACAAAAATCAAGTTATAAAAATCATATCCTTTAAAAAATTTAATTTTTTATTAAATTCCAATTTAACTTAATATTCATCTTCAACCTTATTCTCTTTTAAGTCATTAAAACTCTAGAATTTAAATTTCAAATAAATGCTTGATCTCAAAAAATCAAACTTTATTTTATACTTCAAATCCATTTTATACAAAGTTTTAAAACCCGGAATTTACTATATATAAATAAATTTTATTAATAACCAAATCAAAACCCATAAACCATATATATAGCTTTACAAACCATAGAAAACATTTCCAAAATAATTTTATATATATACTGCGGTGCCTGTATAAAATTTTCTACCCTATGGTCAAGTGATACAGAGGTTTATCATTCCAATCCGCAGTTTAAAATAAAATGCGGTTGTATATCATTTCAAACCGCAATACCGAAATGACATGGAAATGCATGATGACTTGCAGTTTATACAATATAAATATAGCATCCATTCATTCAAATATCAATCATCAACCAATTTTAATTCAATCATCATCAATTTAAACAGACATCAATGTATATAGCATATAAAATATAACAGGTAATAAATGACAGTTATTAACTAACAATTTATATTCAAAAATAAATTAATAACTGTTAAATTGGAAGTTCATATGCAATAAAATAAATTTAATAACTGTTGATTTATATGCAATAAATAAAATTAATTAACAGTTAAATTAAATAAATGCGATTTAACAGAGATGATGCATAAAGCATGCCAAACAGTCATAAATAAATTCTACTCATATCTAAAATCAATTTAACAAACATAAGAAATTCTAGAAGTTGTGAGTGGGTTAAAACACTCACCTTTTGAATTTAAATCGAATTTAAATTCAATTTAAACTCAAAAATTCGACGGTCTCCGAATTGGTCCAAACAGGCGTCAACAGATCTGGAATTTAATGACGATCCTAACAAAAAAACTCTCGCGTGAATCGGACTACGTATGAGAAAGTTATTCGAAAATTTCGATTGAAACAAAAATTAAATAAAACAAAATAAACAAATATACCCCATCACCATGCCACGTCACAGGCCACGTCCTTCTTCTCAAATTCGAGCACGCTACAGCACCAATAAAAAAACGGACAGTACCAATAGATTACGCTCTTCGAGAATTATGACATATAATTTTTCTGGAATTTTTAGAGGAGTTTGAAATATTTTTTATTTTTTTATTTTTTTTATTTATATTTTGGACTGTAATTGGATCTAGAAATTTTGTAGCCATTGGAAGAGAAGAAGTTGAAGAAAAGAACACGCAGAGAGAAATGAAGATAGATGGAGGCTAGGGTTTACACAGCCTATAAATAGACAAAGTGAAATAGGATAGGTGGGCACGAATCATAAACGCGCAAAACGGTTGTTGGCCCACCAGAATATTTTATATTAATTGGATACGTTACGGATTAGTAAATAAATTAATTTCTTCCTCAGACATTTACATTGAATTTTAAATGTAAATTTAGATGCTTCATTTATAAGTTTCAATATAAATTCACAATTTCATTAAATTCCAAATTCATAGATAAGTTTCCATTTTCAACTAAATTTCTAAATTACCGTAATAATTACCTTAGATTTTTATTCATTCCCAATAGATTTAACTATTGTAAATTGACTAAGTTTTCATACTATAAAAATCCACATTTCTATGTATATATACATTTGAATTCCCTACTAAAATATTTTATTTATATTTCGCAATTACTTCCAATCCATATTTTTTTGGCATCGCACTGTTACTTAAATAATAGCCCATGCCAACACTAATTATCATTAATTTGAAAACGGGTTACCAAATTTTGGATTTTATTAATAATTATTATTTATTACTTCATTGTTTATTCAAATTTAGACAATTTAAGATGTTTCTTAAATGCTAAGTACATTATTAACTTCAGCGTAAAACTTCAATTTTATTTATCTACAAATTATAAATTAACTTTGCAGAAATCCTTTAGTTGACCTTTCATTTAATTATCCTATCTATTGGTATCCCATAGATGGGAATTCCTAAAACATCTCTGAATTCCAACTTTAATTTCAATCACATAAAATGTTCTATTCAGTTTCCAATAAATTCAATAAATTCAAATTATCATGTTCTAAATCCAAATGAATCCATATATCCTGCCTTCCATTCTTTTAATCTAACTAATTATCATATTCTGAATAAAGTTTACGTTATTTCCACCTATAAGCTACAAATAACAACGAATGTTGCATTTGATTTAGATTCTAAATAAATTGATTGGTAATAATTAATAATTCTCACTATTGCCCGATTTATTCCCATTCATGCTTAAATTACCACCAAACAATCATTAAATTTACCTATATTTTATTGATTCCATAAAATCTATTTGCCCTGAGTTAGTTACTGCATTTATCAAATTCCAATTTCGCAATCACCTTAAATACATAAATTGGTATTGCATTAACATTTAAATTTATTAGCTTATGTCAACACTATTAACATTAATTACAATGTATTACCAATTTTAGTCACTACCCTAACTACTAACTCATATTAACCTACATTATTCCCAAGAATTTCATTGGTTTTTCTTATATTAAATTTATCAACCATATTGATTAAGGTTTTTTTAAAAACAATTAATAAAATTCCCTTTAATATATACAACTTAGCAATCTATTAAGCATGGTATTACATTTCACGTAAATGTACATTTAATTACATTTATTACAATGTTATCCAAATAAATTGAATGATCTAAGTATGTAACTCCTAATATCCACCCATCTTGCCTTAATCCCAAATAACATACAAATTAAACTACCCTTAATTTCAATTAACCCTATCATTACTTTTTATATTCCAAACAAATAAATTAATAATAGGTTAATTGAATCAGATTTACAATCCAACTTTAATTATTTGCAAATTTTTGTCAGTTTGGATCACTTGGTAAATTCAGAATCCTTTAACAACTTCCTACATTAATTTATTTTTGAATAATCCCAAAATTTTCAATATTAAAGTACAAATCCAATTTATCAAAAATTAAAACTTAAATTTCAAGGAATTTATTTATTTAGGTTTAGATCCCGTTATTCACTAAAATTGGTTGGTATTTATTTCATTCGCCTCTTTAATTGTACGTAAATTTCTCATAAATACACCTAAAATTTCATTTAATTCCAACTGCTTCCTAATTTCCATTTCTACGTCTTAACACACTCCATATTAAACTTCTACACATTGTATTACTTATCATATTAATGTAACCATTATTTAGTGTATTAACATTTATTTCAATTCAAATTCTATCAACCAATTAAACATGTAACCTAATACTATTGCTTACAAATCAAAATATTGCACCCATTGTCATCTTCTGAATGGAATTAGTCTTTATTTCAAAACTTATCTAAATTTACATTGAGACCGTATTTAATCCTCTTCGATAATATTAATCCTCAATTTATTAAATGGAATCAATATATCTTACATAACATGTTTTACGCATAAATTTTTAATTAATATTATTTCAACTTATTCCCCATATTCTCAATAATTACCTAACATAAATCTACGCTTATTTTATTCTACGTTCACACTTCCGTTACTCTCAAATTAATAAGTAACGTTCATATAAATAAATGTTATGTCAGTTTCCTATTTATTGCGATATTTTTATTTATTTATTACTGCATAACTTTACTTATTTTCTTCCCATCACTTTAAAATTAATCGTTAAAGTAATGCTTATCAATACACATCAAATTATTTACCAAATTAAAAGGTTTTGATTTTTTTAACAAATTAATTGACAGATTAATTAGGTAATATATACGAATTGTTATTATACCCATAAATTTACACTTAACTAATTAAATGCCTTACCTATATTCTCTATCTTCCCATTATATTCAGGTACAATACTTACACCAATTTTTATTGAAAAATTTATTCATATTACAAACAAAGGCTTAAATTACCATTGTTAAATTAGCGTTCAATATATATTTATCACCTTTTATTATTTCTACTAAATTTTTATTGCAAAATTCTATTAAATAAATTAAATCGTCGAAATTTACGGGTCGTTACAATAGTCATATACAATGATAGGAAACCTCAGTATTATATGAAGAATCCGAATCACGTATTTTTCCATTAAGAATCAAGGGTGAAATCCTTGTTCGGACTGGTGTAAATCACCCTGAAGTTACACTCAAATCTTAGACCTAGAACCATGTGAATAAAATGATATATGTAGAACTTATGTACTTACTCCAATTGGTTCCTTAACTACACCAATCTCTTTCTAAATCACTTTCAATTTCATTCAATACTAATATTATTTGTGAATGATTCATAGATTTCCACTTAAGTTTATAAACATTTTATAAAGACACGTTTTTATGAAATATTAAATTAAAAGCTCACTCCATTCTTATTCACTTGTATAATACACTTATATATCCTAAGAGTATATACAAAATGTCAATTTCATTTTGCTTTTCAAAATTTAGATAGAGCCCAAACATAATATGGTCTTGAAATTGAGTTGACTACATCTACCACTTTGCATATCCAGTCTGGTAGTAGCAAAGAAAAGTAGGATGCCGTTATCCAAACTCAATCCTACAGTCTAATTTTTGTTAGACATCCCTAAGGTAAAGATATCATTAGTCGGCCCAATAACATCAAATAGTTTATATGATTTGATTGTTTAAACAAAGATGTAGTTAAAATAAAACCAAGTTTATTCAAACCTTCCTATCCAATTTAAGCCATAAATAAAATTGTGTTAGATTATCTCTTTTTTTATCCAAGAGTTAAAAATATCATTTATCAAATTCTTCTTTTATCTACTTTTATTTTAAATCAATTCCTTTTATGGAAACTTAAGAACTGAATACTCGGTATTTATTTCAAAACCCCTTTTGAAGTCATACTACATATATTTCTATATATATAAAATAATTTTAACAATACGTTCACTAACACTTGCTTTTTATTAATTCAGATCGAACTCAATTTGACTGCATAATGATAAAGAAAATAATTTACTAAGTGCACGTCACATTCGCCTAAGCAACCATTTGATCGTCACTTAGAAGAATATTCAGATTACCACAAAGCAAATTGAGATGTTTCCCAAACTATCGAAAGAAAATTTATCTTTCTTTAAAAATTCTCTTTGAAATATTTATACTTATAAATAATTCCAAGTAATACTACTAATACTATTCTCAAAATACTTTTGAATTTTTTTAGGCAATACGAGGATTTAGATTTTCAAAATTACTTTTCACTTATAAAACACCTTTTATAAGTCATATAAATCATTTTATATACCATACTCATGTAAAATGCACCTTTAAAATCCTCTTATATTATAATGTCTTCCAATTGTTATAATGAATTTTTCATAGATATTTGTCCTCTAAATATCTTATCTTCCCATTTAGATTACATTTTGTTGAATATGCGAGTATATGATTTTTGTTTGATGATAATAAACATACATACATACATACATATATATATATATATATATATATTCATTTAAATGTATTTGTTAATATACTATTTTATTTTCACAGATTAAATAAATATTTGATGAATAAAATAAATAACACAGAATTTGACTTCAAACTGATATTTTATTCAAATAAATATTTATTACAATTTTTGAATAGTACAAATTTCAAGCTCTCACTATATATATACAATTTCAATTACAATACAAATTTTATTACATCACAATTCACATTTACATTTGCACTTCACTACATATCACTCACACTCGTATTTATCTTCAACTTCATTCCAATGTGAATCCAGCATCTGGGCAATCTGCAAAAATATACATTGACGTAGTAAAATTGAAAATAAAATATTTTTGCGGTATAAAATAAAATGTGAATTTTGAAAATAATATTTGCCTCAGTTATTTGGGTTGTTCGTCATCATTTAAATTTGAATTCATCATACATGAACGGCTTGTGACATGCACATCGTATCATTGTACATGCCATAAGGCCGTGCACACCGATATATACACTTGATAAAATTACAGGGACAGGTGAGGACAGGTTAAACGCAAAACGCCGGGTTCAACTCAAGTGCAAGAAAAATAATGTCACAATATCAGCACAAGGTCAAATCCGAGCTTTAAAGCTGGATTCAACACAGGTGCAATCCAAAAATATAAGTACAACAAATTGACAAAACAAGTGTATACAACTACATACAGGTAGTGCATACATGAAGCAAAGATCAATTCAAGCATATCATTGAATCACACAGCAGCTCCAATGAGCAACTGCACAAGACAGGTTAACTTGAAAGAAATACCAAAGTAAAATAGAACAAGTGCATATATACACAAGCCTGGCAACATGATTATCAAAGTGCAGACATGATGAAGTCAGTGCCAATGGTACAATGTGAACTAGCTCGAAACAATATGGATATCGAATGGCCAAGCAAGTGCACACACTAAACCAACAAGAGGCCAGAGGGATTAATATGGCAATACAGCAAGCACATGAATGCACAGTGCAAACTACAACACCAAGCAATGCAATACAAATGCAAACTGCCTCGATGCATACATATGGCCAAGCGATGCATCACTGAGACACAAATACATGGAGTGAATGCAACTGATTTCAAGTGAATGGCAACAACTGATGCATCAGTGAAACAACTCAACAGATTCATATACATCAATGTGCACACATGTACATAATGCTACAACAAATATGAACACAAGCTTCAGACTAAAGTACATATCTACATGAACAACAAGTAGTCAATCATCATCAAAGACACAACAGAATGAAAGTGTACAAACAGTGGTGAATGCAGATACAACATGCATCAGATCAGGTCAAAGTAAACCAGAGATCAGCCATGACCAGAGAGAAGCCAAAGCTAATGAACAATAAGTGATACAAGACCAACAATGCAACTGTATGCAAACTGCCTGAAGAGTACAAGTTAAAGACTGCAACACTACAACTACAAGTGACAATGTCAGGCCACAGCAAAACCAAAATGGACAGCAGTTACAACATATACAGTAATGAAATCAAGTGCAGTCTTATAAAGCAAATCAGACTCAAGTGAAACAAAATGAAGATGGATTGAGTGGATGAATGCATATACATAGCAAACACACCAGCTAAATCAAAGAAAAATCAAGATATATGTTTCAAACAAGTTAAGTATGCTACAGGACGCAAATTACCAGAGGTAGTAAACAGATAATGGCCAAAGTCAAGCACATAAACGAAATCAACATCATCATCAAAGACTTCAACATATGATCAGTGGAAAGCATGCAAATACACAGTGGAAAAGATGAATGCATATATGCAAACATGCCAAAAAAATTTATGAAACCGAAAATGAACAAAGTGCCAGAAACCAAAACAGTTTCAAGTTGAACAAGTTAATGCCGAAGTTCAGTGATGTCAAAACCGAAGTAGAAGAAGTGTCAAAGCCGATATTGAACAAGTCAGTGCCAAAGTCGAACCAGCAAAATCGAAACCATGATGAGCAAGGAAATTCAAAGCCGTGGGTATCAAGTAAATTAGAAATATACGATTATGAACAAGTCAGAAAAAATCACCAACATCCAAACGAAGATCGAATGGCCGAGCATAGTATTGACGAAATCAAACAACTATCATACGAACGAAAAAATAGGGATTCGAACCCTATATAAGCAATCAACATCATCAACAAAAAGTCATCGAGTTCAAGCAAGCAAATCAGAAGAAGCAAAAGCAAAGATCACACACCAGATTTACGAATTGAACTCGTCGATGCAGCCGAAGTGAGCAACGAGGAAATGATCTATCAAAGCTACACGCGTATATCCACTTAATCGATCAACAAAGTCGACGGCTTCACAAAATTTCACAAGCCCTAATTCCAGATTGAGGAACGAACGAATGAACGAAACAAGAGCCACCATTTTCACCAAAGAAGGACGCGCCGAAGAAATAAACAAGATAGTATAAAGGGCATTCACATGGGCCGGCTTCTATAATTTATTTGGGTTGTTATATTTAAAATTAGGGTTTGTTTATTTCATTATTTAAAAGTGTTTTTAATTTCTCTTTAAACTATTGTAATTACTAGTCGTGTGACTAGGGGACAAACTACGTGGCGTATTTTGAGAATTCGCAATTCATTGGCAGAGTTGTGGCAGGGTTTTGAGCGTAGAGTTAAGGCTAGTTGATAGCGGGTGTCGTGAGTTTACGTGTGTAAGCATCTGATTGCTTAATTTCTAGTAGAAACCTTGGGGGCAGTACGTAGGCAGGGTTTTTCCGAAGCTGGGTAAATTCTGTGTCGTTCTATTTCTACATTTATTATTCTGCTATTATCTGTGCTGCTATTATTTAGATATATCTGTATTGAAATAATTTTATAAGCTTCCGCAATAATTTTTACAATTAATAGCATCACTCTATTCACCCCCCTCTAGAATGAAATCGATCCTACAAGTGGTATCAGAGCAAGGTACAAAACCAAATTTTGTTTTAAAAAATTTGATTTTTCAAAAACCAATTTTTGTTTTAAAAATTTGAATTTTTAAAATGGCTTCTTTTATTAATGCTTTTTTGGAAGGTCAGTCCATTGTTAGACCACCTATATTCAATGGTGAATAGGCTTACTGGAAAAATAGGATGGAAATTTTTCTGAAAACCATTGACGCTTGGGATATTGTTGAGACAGGGTATAGAGCACCAACTATAATTGTAAATAATCAGAAAATAAATAAACTAAAGGATCAATGGAAAATAAGTTACAGAATACTAATGCCAAAGCTATGAATTCGATTATTTGTTCATTGGATCAATTTGAATTTAATCGTATCTCACATTGTCTAACTGCACAGAAAATATGGCACACACTCGAAGTGACTCACGAAGGAATGTCGCAAGTCAAAGAATCTCGCATTGCCATGCTAAGCAGCGAATACGAGAACTTCACAATGGAAAAGGAAGAAAATGTTAAAGAGATGTACGAACGGCTTTCCAATTTCGTATACAAATCAAAAGCTCTCGGAAAATCATATACGGAATTGGAAATAGTCCGAAAAATCCTCAGAGTCCTTCCACGAAGATTTAAAGCGAAAGTGACTGCCATTCAAGAATCGAAAGATTAAAACAAACCAAAGTTGAAGAACTCATCGGAAATCTCAGCACTTATGATCTAGAAATAAAATTCAAGGAAGAGCGTGAAGGAGGAGATGCTCGAAAGAAATCAATAGCTCTCAAAGGAACAACTGAAAGTGATGACGATGATGATAATGATGGAGCAGCTGAGCTGGCATTAATAATGAAGAAGTTCAAAAGGTGGAACCGCAAATATAGAAATCCAGCTCTAAATCAGAAATTGAAAAGAAGAATAGACAAAGTACTAGACAATCCAGAAGAACAGGAGATCATTTTTCATAAGTGCAACCAACCCGGACACATCAAGCCTAATTGTCCTCAAAACCGATACGACTTTGAAAAGAAATCAAAAAGGAGAAATTTTACAGCCATGTGGAATACAAATGATGAAGATAATAAAAGTACTGGCAGTGAGAGTGAGAAAGCATATATGTGCCTTCAAGGTAATATAACTGATAGCGACGATGACGAGCCAAGCAAGGTATCAAAACTCACTCACTCAGAATTACTTATATATTTTCACGAAGTAAATGGATGTTTTGAAAGACTTAGGGAGAAATATGCTAAAATTGAATCACAAAGATATAGTTTGATAGAAGTAAATGAACAGCTTGAACAATTAGTTAAAAGCTATCAAAACAGGATCCGCAAGTGTGATAAGTGTCCAACATTCGAAGAAGAGATTAAAAAATCAGAAATTAAAATTAAATTGCTTGAAAATGAAATTCTGATTTTGAAAGAGAGTGAAAATACAAGAAGAGAAAATTCTATTAAAAAGTGCACACAATTATTAAACGAAAATGAATCTCTCAAAACATAAGTCCAACAATTGTCAACAACTTTAGATAAATTTTCAAAAAGTGAAAAATCGTTGAATATGCTATTAGGAAAACAAACTGTTAATACAATTAGACAAGGACTTGGATATAATCAATCTAAAAATGTTAGAAATGAAATTAATCAAGTTAATTCAATGTGCATAATTTGTAGAAAATTTGGACACAATCAAAATAATTGCAGGTATAGACCCAAACACGTAAAAACTATACTAATCTGGGTTCCAAAGGCAAAAATATAAAATCTCTCAAAGATAAACAAATCGGGGTGCCAAAAGGAACATATATAAATAGTTTTGGGTCTCCATAAAATTATTTTTCAAAATATTCTGCCACTAACAATCATGGATCTATAAAAACAAATAGGACACAAAAATCTTTTATCGTGTAGGAGTGGTGGCAGGCTAAGGAACAACAACAGTGTTATCTGGATTCTGGCTGTTCCAGAAACACAACGGGCAACAAAGCAAAGTTCCTTAGCCCAGTACAAAAGTGACAGAATCATAATGGGCAACAACGAAAAATTATCGTAAAGGTAAAATAGGTAATGGTATATTTTGAACGAAATATAAATGTGATAATCTGCACCGTAGTCTAAATTAAATCAGTCAATAATGTGATGATGAAATAAATGATGATTTTGATTCTGACTTATTCAAAATAGTTGGCCAATTATATTCTCATGCCAAAAACACTATAAAAATCACTAGAATCTTTGAACTACTTCATATATATTAGTTTGGATTAATAATAGTGTTTTATTGGATGATAATACATTTGGTTATTTTATAGCTGACTCTATATTCACGTTTTTTGATTATTTACACGGCTTCAATTAAATTTCAAGAGAATTTCATTTAAAAAGTTGTTAAAAATGATTTTGATATATTTTGTTGCATAACTCATGATCCGGTCTGTAACATTCAACTAATAATAAGTTTGAGTGAAAAATTCAGATGCAGATTACACTGGTAATCTAGTTGATAGAAAAATTACTAGTGGAACGTGATATATGATGAGACATTTAGTAACTGCATCATTTTTCAAAGAAAATACCTGCATATTTTTCATTTCAAATAATTTTCAAATTGCAGAATTTTTTTATAAAACCCCTTCTAGAAAATCATTTTTGACCTTGTTTACAAATTAGTCATTTTGGAAAATTTGGTTTTATAATTATTTTTGAATACGATTTTAAATGATTACATTGACTAATCCGACTCCCTAATGATTATCGAAAAGATAAATAGTGATTGAAAAAGTGACGAGTGTTAATACTAATCATATATTATAACTTGAGACGGTATATTTAGTAAAGTTCTTTAGAAATTTGAACAAGAGTTATAAAAACTTTTTGTTGGTAAAAATTCCATGACCATCTCTATTTCTATCATATTTCTAACGACCGTCACTCATCGAAATTCTATATAGTTTGTCGATATGTTGTACCTTAAACATGAATCGTTCGTTTTTCATTTTATATTTTTAACGAAAAAAAAAATATAAAAAATCCAAAGTATTCACTCTCATTTAAAAGTCCTCACGGTTATGCATGGGTGAATTACTTGGAATTTCTGAATATGTGCTTCCAAGCTCATTTAAAAGTCCTTACGGTTATGCATTTATGTAACGCATATCAAAATTTATTTATTAAATAAATAAGTTGATCTAATCCCATTTAAAAGTCCTCATGGTTGTGCGTGGTTAGAAGATACATGAATTCATTTTTTAAAAAAAAAAATTGGAATACTACTAATCTCATTAAAAAGTCCTAACGATTATGCATGGTTGGTAGATATTCAAATTCCTAATATAAATATAACATAAATTGACAAAACTGTATGTTTTTATATGATGACATCATTCACATCATTCTAAAAGTGGAATATGTGCCTAACAGAGTATTTATGATTTTTGTTTGATTTTGTTTTGAAATTTAATATTTATATTCAATTGAGTTTTAATGTTGTATTAATATCTACACTTTATCTCTATTTTTCTAACACTATTACTCTATGCTGATAATAAAAGGGGGAGAGAAAAGTTAAGATTTTGTCAAATAAAATCAAGTAAAGGTCAAATATTTTCTATTTGCATCTAGGCACATTTACATATTTTTAATTGTATGCATATATGAAGGGGGAGCTTTGTGTAGAGAGGAAGCATTCAAATAGGGGGAGAAAATTCAATAATCAAATACATTTAATATATTCAAAATCTTTTATATATGTTTGTTATCATCAAAAGGGGGAGATTGTTGAATATGCGAGTATATGATTTTTGTTTGATGATAATAAACATATATATATATATATATTCATTTAAATGTATTTGTTAATATACTATTTTATTTTCACAGATTAAATAAATATTTGATGAATAAAATAAATAACACAGAATTTGAATTCAAACGGATATTCTATTCAAACAAATATTTATTACAATTTTTGAATAGTACAAATTTCAAGCTCTCACTATATATATACAATTTCAGTTACAATACAAATTCGATTACATCACAATTCACCTTTACATTTGCACCTCACTACATATCACTCACACTCGTATTTATCTTCAACTTCATTCCAATGTGAATCCAGCATCAGAGCAATCTGCAAAAATATACATTGATGCAGTAAAATTGAAAACAAAATATTTTTGCAGTATAAAATAAAATGTGAATTATGAAAATAATACTTGCCTCAGTTATTTGGGTTGTTCGTCATCATTTAAATTTGAATTCATCATATACGAACAGCTTGTGACATGCACAGTGTATCACTGTACATGCCACAAGGCCGTGCACTCCGATAGATACACTTGATAAAATTACAGGGACAGGTGAGCACATGTCAAACCCAAAACGCCGGGTTCAACTCAAGTGCAATAAAAATAATGTCACAATATTAGCACAAGGTCAAACCCGAGCTTTAAAGCTGGATTCAACATAGGTGCAGTCCAAAAATATAAGTACAACAAATTGACAAAACAAGTGTATACAACTACATACAAGCAGTGCATACATGAAGCAAAGATCAGTTCAAGCATATCATTGAATCACACAGCAGCTCCAATGAGCAAGCGCACAAGACATGTTAACTTGAAAGAAATACCAAAGTAAAATAGAACATGTGCATATATATACACAAGCCTGGCAACATGATTATCAAAGTGCAGACATGATGAAGTCAGTGACAACAGTACAATGTGAACTAACTCGAAACAATATGGATGTCGAATGGCCAAGCAAGTGCACACACTAAACCAACAAGAGGCCAGAGGGATTATATGGCAATACAGCAAGCACATGAATGCACAGTGCAAACTACAACACCAAGCAATACAACACAAATACAAACTGCCTCGATGCATACATATGGCCAAGAGATGCATCACTGGGACACGAATACATGGAGTGAATGCAACTGATTTCAAGTGAATGGCAACAAGTGATGCATCATTGAAACAACTCAACAAATGCATATACATCAATGTGCACACATGTACACAATGCTACAACAAAGATGAACACAAGCTTCAGACTAAAGTACATATCTACATGAACAACAAGTAGTCAAGCATCATCAAAGACACAACAGAATGAAAGTGTACAAACAGTGGTGAATGCAGATACAACATGCATCAGATCAGGTCAAAGTAAACCAGAGATCAGCCATGACCCGAGAGAAGCTAAAGCTAATGAACAGCAAGTGATACAAGACCAACAATGCAACTGAATGCAAACTGCCTGAAGAGTACAAGTTAAAGACTGCAACACTACAACTACAAGTGACAATGTCAGGCCACAACAAAACCAAAATGGACAGCAGTTACAACATATACAGCAATGAAATCAAGTGCAGTCTTATAAAGCAAATCAGACTCAAGTGAAACAAAATGAAGATGGATTGAGTGGATGAATGCATATACATATCAAACACACCAGCTAAATCAAAGCAAAATCAAGATATATGCTTCAAACAAGTCAAGTATGCTACAGGATGCAAATGACCAGAGGCGGTAAACAGATAACGGCCAAAGTCAAGCACATAAACAAAATCAATATCATCGTCAAAGACTTCAACTTATGATCAGTGGCAAGCATGCAAATACAGAGTGGAAAAGATGAATGCATGTATGCAGACATGCCAAAAAAATTATGAAACCGAAAATGAACAAAGTGCAAGAAACCAAAATAGTTTCAAGTTGAACAAGTTAATGCCGAAGTTCAGTGATGTCAAAACCGAAGTAGAAGAAGTGTCAAAGCCGATATTGAACAAGTCTGTGCCAAAGTCGAACCAGCAAAATCGAAACCGTGATGAGCAAGGAAATTCAAAGCCGTGGGTATCAAGTAAATCAGAAATATACGATTATGAACAAGTCAAAAAAAGTCACCAACATCCAAACGAAGATCGAGTGGTCGAGCATAGTATGGACGAAATCAAACAACTATCAGACGAACGAAAAAATAGGGATTCAAACCCTATATAAGCAATCAACATCATCGGCAAAAATTCATCAAGTTCAAGCAAGCAAATCAGAAGAAGCAAAAGCAAAGATCACATACCAGATTTACGAATTGAACACGTCGAAGCAGCCGAAGTGAGCAACGAGGAAACGATCGATCAAAGCAACATGCGTGTATCCACTTAATAGATCAACAAAGTCGGCAGGTGCATAAAATTTCACAAGCCCTAATTCCAAACCGAGGAACGAACGAACGAAACAAGAGCCGCCATTTTCACCAAAGAAGGACGGGCCGAAGAAATAAACAAGATAGTATAAATGGCATTCATATGGGCCGGCTTCTATAATTTATTTGGGCTGCTATATTAAAAATTAGGGTTTATTTATTTCATTGTTTAAAAGTGTTTTTAATTTCTCTTTAAACAGTTGTAATTACTAGTCGTGTGACTATGGGACAAACTACGTGGCGTAGTTTGAGAATTCGCAACTCAGTGGTTGAGTTGTGGCAGGGTTTTGAGCATAGAGTTAAGGCTAGTCGATAGCGGGTGCCGTGAGTTTACGTATGTAAGCGTCTAACTGCTTAATTTCTAGTAGAAACCTTGGAGGCAGCACGTAGGCATGGTTTTGCCGAAGCTGGGTAAATTCTGTGTCGTTCTATTTCTGCATTAATTATTCTGCTATTATTCGTGCTGCTATTATTTTGATATATCTGTATTGAAATAATTTTATATGCTTCCGCAATAATTTTTACAATTAATAGCATCACCCTATTCACCCCCGCTCTAGGATGAAATCGATCTTACAAGTGGTATTAGAGCAAGGAACAAAAGCAATTTTTGTTTTAAAAATTTGATTTTTCAAAAACCAATTTTTGTTTTAAAAATTTAAAATTTTCAAATGGCTTCTTTTAATAATGCTTTTGCGGAAGGTCAATCCATAGTTAGACCACCAATGTTCAATGGTGAATATGCTTACTGGAAAAATAGGATCGAAATTTTTCTGAAAACCATTGACGCTTGGGATATTGTTGAGACAGGGTATAGAGCGCCAACTATAATTGTAAATAATCAGGAAATAAATAAACCAAAGGATCAATGGACAGATCTAGAAAATAAGTTACAGAATACTAATGCCAAAGCTATGAATTCGATTATTTGTTCAATGGATCAATATGAATTTAATCATGTCTCACATTGTCTAACTGCACATGAAATATGGCACACACTCGAAGTGACTCACGAAGGAACGTCGCAAGTCAAAGAATCTCGCTTTGGCATGCTAAGCAGCAAATGCGAGAACTTCACAATGGCGAAGGAAGAAAATGTTAGAGAGATGTACGGACAACTTTCCAATATCGTATACAAATCAAAAGCTCTAGGAAAATCATACACGGAATTGGAAATAGTCCGAAAAATTCTCAGAGTCCTTCCACAAAGATTTGAAGCAAAAGTGACTGTCATTCAAGAATCAAAAGATTTAAAACAAATCAAAGTTGAAGAACTCATCGGAAATCTCACCACTTATGAGCTAGAAATGAAATTCAAGGAAGAGCGTGAAGGAGGAGATGCTCGAAAGAAATCAATAGCTCTCAAAGGAACAACTGAAAGTGATGATGACGATAATGATGGAACAGTTGAGCTGGCGTTAATAATGAAGAAGTTCAAAAGGTGGAACCGCAAATATAGAAATCCAGCTCTAAATCATAAACTGAAAAGCAGGATAGACAAAGTACTAGACAATCCAGAAGAATGGGAGATCATTTGTCATAAGTGCAACCTACCCGGACACATCAAGCCTAATTGTCCTCAAAACCGACACGACTTTGAAAAGAAATCAAAAAGGAGAAATTTTGTAGCCACGTGGAACACAAGTGATGAAGATAATAAAAGTACTGGCAGTGAGAGTGAGAAAGCAGATATGTGCCTTCAAGGTAATATAACTGATAGCGAGATGACGAGCCAAGCGAGGTATCAAAACTCACTCACTCAGGATTAGTTATATATTTTCACGAAGTAAATGGCTATTTTGAAAGACTTTGGGAGAAATATGCTAAAATTGAATCACAAAGAGATAGTTTGATGGAAGTAAATGAACAGCTTGAACAATTAGTTAAAACCTATCAAAGTAGGATCCCTAAGTGTGATAAGTGTCCAACATTCGAAGAAGAGATTAAAACAGCAGAAATCAAAATTAAATTGCTTGAAAATGAAATTCTAATTTTGAAAGAGAGTGAAAATACAAGAAGAGAAAATTCTATTAAAAAGTGCACACAATTATTAAACGAAAATGAATCTCTCAAAACACAAGTCCAACTATTGCCAACGACTTTAGATAAATTTTCAAAAAGTGAAAAACCATTGAATATGCTATTAGGAAAATAAACTGTTAATACAGTTAGACAAGGACTTGGATATAATCAATCTGAAAATGTTAGAAATGAAATTAATCAAGTCAATTCAATGTGCATAATTTGTAGAAAATTTGGACACAATCAAAATAATTGCTGGTATAGACCCAAACACGTAAAAACTATACCAATTTGGGTTCCAAAAGGCACAAATATAAAATCCCTCAAAGTTAAACAAATATGGGTGCCAAAAGGAACATATATAAATAGTTTTGGGTATACACAAAATTATTTTTCAAAATATTCTTCCACTAACAATCATGGACCTGTAAAAACAAATAGGCCACAAAATCTTTTATCGTGTAGGGGTGGTGGCAGGCTAAGGAACAACAACAGTGTTATCTGGATTCTGGCTGTTCCAGAAACACAACGGGCAACAAAGAAAAGTTCCTTAGCCTAGTACAAAGGTGATAGAATCACAATGGGAAACAACGAAAAATTATCGTAAAGGTTAAATAGGTAATGGTATATTTTGAATGAAATATTAAATGTGATAATCTGCACCGTAGTCTGAATTAAATCAGCCAATAATGTGATGATGAATTTTATATAATCTGTGCTGCTATTATTTTGATATATCTGTGTTGAAATAATTTTATAAGCTTCCGCAATAATTTTTACAATTAACAGCATCACCCTATTCACCCCCCCTCTAGGGTGAAATCGATCCTACACATTTACCAAAGATGAATTTTATCTTAACATTTTTACTAAACACCTTATAATCAAACCGTAAAAGTTAATTGACAAGGGGTTTTTTAGTGCACTCACAAGCATCAGAAGAATAAATGTTCATAAACTGGTCGAGCATAAATCAACATTCAATAAACAATAGTCAATGCTTCTAAACCACCCGAGCATGACAAATCAATGATAATAAAAAATATTATCATTTTCTATCAAATAAACACATCACTGATAACTATATCAATTTTGAAAATTATTGCGTTATATATATAATATACAGTTCCAGGTAAAATATTTCCTTTACCAATTTTTTAAAAAACCGATGGACAAGTAAGACTCGACTATCATCAAGGCCAGTAGCCTAGAGCAATGATTGTAGGGTCCAAAAATCAAGAACAAATGATAATATGAAGCAGAAGCATGAAAGCTCACTAATCCTCGAAGATGGATAAGGTACGATCCATATGCCACACTATGGATCATATTGTATCGATTCCTTAACTCAATTTTGCAGCGATGATCGGTCAGTAACTCAAAATCTACACATGCTATCAACATGAAACTTGGATTACAAGATTAATACAGCATGTGGAACACCTTCTAGGAATCTCATTCCAATTGGAGGAAGTTGAAAGGATCTTCGTAACTCCCTTTGGAGGGACCGACAGAAATCAGAATTCAAGCAACACTACATAATGGAAAATGATATATCTCACAAACCATACGTCGGAGTTGCATGTAATTTGGAGAGCAAGTAGCTAACATCATGGGAAATCCCTCGTATGGATCCCAACCATTTGGATGCATTAATAGGGATCGATACCGATCCCTATTTCGGGCCTCGATAGGCCTGCAAATTTTTAGGTAGCCTCGTCTTAGGTTTTTGAACCTGCTGCCAAAATTTCAGCCTGATCCATGCATGTGTTCACCTATAAATACAAAAGGCATGGCATCAAAAAAGGGATCTTGCTTTCTCTACCGAGGCTCTGCCATTTTTATTCTTCGTTTTTGTACTAATGGATCCAGGTGATCCAAACATTCTCGTAACCATAATCAAGTGAAAGATCAATAAAAATATAGATTAGACGTAGGCTAAGATTGTCGAACCAGTTTAAAAATCTATGTAATCATTTATGATATTTTCTCTTTTTTAATTTCATTCTTCATTGAGTCTCTACTAGATTCTATTAGGCGTTGATGCCCATTTTTGGCGTCAACAATTTCATGCTTTCACTGAGAATTGAATTCTCAGCTTGATTGGATCTCATCATCTATTCGTGGATTCTGATATTCATAAGATAGATCTAGCATTCTACCGATAAACTTCCAATCCTACTCAGATTTGAAGAAAATATAAAGGAAGTGGATGGCCACGGTTAGAGGAACTAAGTCTACTTCCCATGTTTTTGGAGGATTTGATTATGCTAGTGCTCTTGTTTGGAGTTGTTCATATCCATTTGGAAGAGATTGGATTCACTCATGTATGAAAATTCTTAGGATGAGATGCTGAAGTGTGTACTCAAGTTAGCCAAAATGGTCGATCCCTCTCTCAAGGCCAAAATCCCTCTCTCATGGCTAAATTGGTCGATCCCTCTGTCAAGGCCAAAAAGGATAATCTCTCTCTTAAGGCCAAAATGGTAGACCCCTCCAAACCTACTACTCATCCCTATTTACATGTACATGCTCAATGTCGATCCCTCCAAAGACATCAATAGTGATCCCTCCAAAACAACTATATCGATTCCTTCAACATATATATACCGATGCCTCCAATATATATACCGATGCCTCTATAAGGTTTTTATATTGATTCCTCTTTAAGGTGTATAACTGATCCCTCTGCAAGGTATGTGTACCAATCACTTTGTCAAGTATATATATTGATCCCTCTATAAGGTGTTTATACCGATCCCACTACAAGGTATATACTGATCACTCTTTAAGGTGTATATGCCGATCCCTCTCCGTGGTATGTATACCTCTCTCTACTAGGTATGTATAAAGATCCTTATGCAAGGTATGTATAACGATCCGTCCGAAATAGCTATACCGATCCCTCTATATGACTGATCCCTCTATAGTACCGATCCCTCCATATTATCGATCCCTTATATGACCAATCCCTTCATATGACCAACCCCTTCATATCATCGATCCTTCCATATGACTGATCCCTCCATATTACCAATCCTCATCTACCGATTTCTCCATATTACAGATCCCTCATATGACCAATCCCTTCATATAACTGATCCCTCTCTTATATAAACTGCTGATCCATATACAACCGATCCCTATACCAAAAAAATATGTATTGATTATGATCCAAATTATAAATCGGTTACGATCTAAATTATAAATCGGTTATGATCCAAATTATAAAACGGGTATGATCCATTTTTTTAAAATAGCTCTATACCAAAACCTGTGCTGCAACGCAGTGCCCCCACATTCTGGATTCAGAACTCAACTTAAAGGCGGTGCATACTATCCACTTCCCTTACGTCCTGTGACTGACCGAGGTATAAAGGATCAAGCCGTAGTTTTTGAATTGCAATCAAGGAATGGACAAGCAACTGCTACTCAAATGATACTCCCAAAGGTTGGAGAACATAGGTGATGTGAACTAAGCAAACCTAAGGAACTTTGTCCCAAAGCCAAACTCAGGCGAAACAAAGATTTTCTCCAAGAAAACGCCAAGATGACTCCAAGCACCCTTCTTCACTAACCTAGCACTTCGAATTCAGTAACTCCAAGAGATCCAATTGCTGGCTCCAAGCAAATAACAGATTTTCTTGAGTCAGACTCTGAGTAACTTGCCATTGATCCATCAATACCAGTCCGTCTTGCTTTGCTCATATCTCGGGAATGCATATATCATTCACAAGCATATAGAAGTAGCTATAACTTAAAAAACGAGCCGGATTAACAATGATTGAAGTATCTCCCCCCTCGAAGCTTATTCGTTGAAGCCGTTCAGTAGGCAGAATATTCAAGGATATTCAATGTACCAACCATATTACATTACTTTGGGAAAACCGACCCTGGACAACATATCATGAAATTCGAGTGGCATTTGAATTCCACTAGAGAAATGAATGCCATCGAAGGTAGACACTTTCCTATATTCCTCAAAGGTGTATCGATCATGCGGTTTATGCAATTATCGCCCAAATCCATCTCCTCATTCAATCAAACAGATCTTAAATTTGTCGAGCAGCTCAGAATGCATGCGTCTCACACCAAGGATGTGATATCATTATCCAATTTATTCCAGATGTTAAGTGAGCCACTAAAAGACTTCCTATAGAGATTCAATGTCATCGTCACTAAAGCGAGAAATCCCAACGAGGATATCATACTGATGGCGTTGATGAGGGGAATCGACCTTCAAACATATTTTGGTAGCTAGTTAACTAGAGACCCTCCTATGACCTTGGATCGTTTATATTACAAAGTGAATCAGAACCCAAGAAAGGAGGAGGTATAACAGACTAGAAGAAAGAACAATGCATGCTCATTGGCTAAGGACTTAGATTCCAGGAGACGAACCTGAATCTAAAAGTTCAACTCATTTACTCGTTTAAATGATTCAATTGATAACATCTACTTGGAGACTCACCACTTGGAGTAGTACATAAAACCAGCCTTGAGAGAGTCCACTGAAGCCCAAAGAGAATCTAAGGAATACTGTATATTCTAAGATGCAGACGGTCCTAACATTGGCGAACATAAACACCTCGAAGATGTGATCGAAAAGCTGATTCGAAAAGGAAAGTTTTGATGATATGTGCAAGCCCCATGAAACAGCTGGCAGGGAACATCTGACCCTTGTCAATAAAGAACTTTGATTATAAATTAGACCAACCACAGTCGACTTCCTGTAGACAAGGGCTTGGACAAAGTGGAATAAAGGGCATACGACATTGCTTCACTTATCAATGAGATTTATTCCGATCTTCTTCGAATTATTTCTATTTCAATTTCAGTTGTGTTGTGAACTATGAATAACTTGAACTAAACTATTTCCCAACGACGGAGGTGACCAAGTACTTAGAGTTGGGTGCCAACCAATCTCCACGGTCCATGATCGGCCTTTGGAGTTTCATCAAGATAAGCGTGATTCAATCACTCATCAGCTACCATATACACCTGACTTAGGGCCAAGGACTCGGAATGGAAACGCCTGACAAGGTCAGGATCTAGCAAAAAGTGGACACGGTGATCGTCCACTCCTCAACTTCCGCATCTGACTTGGAGACCAAAGAAAGACTTGGAATGGAAGCAACCCAACCATCCACTCCCCAGCTCATACTTGAAGTTCACCAAAATACTTATGCCTCTTCTGAAGCTTAGCATGACCAAGATCCAACTAAAGTGGACGCGATTCGACCGTCCACATGATCCTACTCTGAACATAAGAGGCAGTTCGAAAGCTCGACTTAAAGTAGACATGACTGACTGCCTACCCATCAACCACAGCCCTCAACATATGGACACGGCTGTAGCTTGAGGTGGATGTGACCTAACCATCCAACCTAAGCATGGATGTGATCCAACAATCCATCGCCTACTCCCTTCCTTGACTTGATAAGAGGAGCTACAACCACCAAGCGGATACGAATCAATCGTCTCAATTGACAAATTTTATCCTTGATGCTGGGGAAGAATTCCATTCCATGAATGAACGTGATTAGATCGTTCATTCGATAACTCTTACCTCGACTTGGCAGATGGAGTACAAACATAAATCGAGTGAAGATCAACCACCCATAAAACAACTTTTAGTCCCCAGAGCGCGAACTGGAGTATAAACATAAATCGGGTGGAGATCAACCGCTCGCGAAACACTCTAAGTCCATAGAGTGCGGACTGGAGTATAAACATAAATTGGCTGGAGACCGACCGCCTACGAAACAACTCTAAGTCCCAAAAGTGCAGAGTGGAGAATAAACATAAATCGGGTGGAGACCGACCGCTCGCGAAACAACTCTAAGTCCCTAAAGTGCGGACTGAAGTATAAACATAAATCGGGTCGAGACTGAGTGCCTGCAAAACAACTCTAAGTCCCTAGATTACGGACTGGACTATAAACATAAATCGGGTGGAGACCGACTGCCCACAAAATAACTCTATGTCCTTAGAGTGCGGACTGGAGTATAAATATAATCGAGTATGAACTGTCCCTCCCTGAAATAACTCTGGTCCACCAGTGCGGATTGAAGTATAAACACAAATTGGGTGTGGTTCGACCACCCGCCAACAAACTCTTATCTCCATAGTCCATATATGAGTATAAACAAATAGATGAATGCAGTTTGATCACTCAATATCCCATAAACACCGACTAGAACTCGACAGGAAGAGATAAAATCACTTTGGATGGAATTCAACCATCAATGAACCAACTCTACTAACCCAAGACTGGGGGCAGGAGTACAAATTGCTGAAAGCTGAATATGACAACGCACTATAGCTTCGACTTTGTGTTCTTTACGACTCAAGATAATGACTACGGGGAGGCCTTGACACAAAACCAATCAGAACGACATCTAAAGTTACGGAAGACCGACTATATCATACCATCAGATTGAGGGTCAATATCGATCCGCCCCAACCATAAATAGATATGACCTGAACGTCCATCGAATAACTCCAGTCACAAGAGCATGGATAAGAGAACAAACCATTAATATGTGCGACTTGATCATTAATTCTCTAGCACCCTCCTTCGATCCATCAAGAGAAGTATGAAACTGGATGGGCATGACCCAACTACACCTGAGCCAACTCTATCCCTAGATCTATCAGGAGAATATGAATAAAAATTAACACGACTGACCGTTCAGCTCCGAATAAATGTGATGCGACCATTCATTCATTGACTCTTACCGTAGTATGACTAGAAGAGCAATACGAAATGGACATGGCTCAACCATCCGCATACTGATCCTTGCCCTTGTTCCAGCAGGGAGAGCATCAATCACTGATTGAACATAACTTGCCTTCCTACTTATCAACGTATGCCCCAGACTTGGGGCACGAGTGAGAAACAAGATAAATGTGAACTAACCATTAAATCGATCAACTCTAAGTCTTTAGAGATTAGTGGGAGTATAAACATGACTAGGACAAGACTCGACCGTCCATGCAGTACATTTATCAACATGAGACTGAAAGTGGAAGTGTGATTATACAAAGATTGACTACGATAGCTCAGTACTGTGATTCATACCTGGTGTTTACAACGACCCGAGCCTATGACCGAAAGGGCGCATAGGGATATAATCATCGAATCTATACCCAATATTATGGGCAACCGATCATCACTCTAACCCAAACGATGAGTAACAGATCATGAGTATGTTGAATGGAAAGCATGCTACTCGAATATACTAGACGATTCAAACTCAAGCAAGAGCCAGCTATGCAGTTGCGCGCAACACGGGGCTGAACCCTACTCGACATTTGATTCAACATGCTTCTAAGCCTAATCTTTTTCCATTTGTAGATAATTTCTCAAAGCACTTAGAGTCCTTCACTATCAGGCTCAATAACTCATGACAAGACTCTAGGATTCAACCAGAGTAACCATCATCATTGAAAGTCCCAACCTGATTTCCCTTTGAGTATTATGCACAATAGTTACGTTTGAACTCAAGGAATAAAGGCTGCACCCGCTGAGCTAACAATCAACATTACAGTCAGCCATAGCAACCCATCATGGGTACTAAAGATCGAATTACAGCTTAGTGCAACGACGAAGAAAGAATTAGCTGGCTTTCTTCGAATAAATCTTTATGTCTTTACTAAGACCCATTCTGACATCAAGGTGATCAGATCGACTATCGCAAGCTATGCATTCAATATCGACCCAAGGCATGTCTGGGTGAAACAAAAGCAACACTGCATGGATCTAGAAGGATTTCCTGCACTTAAAGAGGAGGTGGATAAATAAAAAACAATAGCCTTATCCTTGATGCCTTCTACCTAATATGGGTATCCAATCCATTTCTTATTAGAAAAGCTAATGAAAAGTAGCAGACATGCGTCGACTACTCAGACCTGAACAAGGCATGCCCGAAAGACAGCTTTCCACTTTCAAGGATTGATAAATTGGTAGACTCAACTGCTGGATATGAACTGCTTTCATCTATGGATATGTACTCTGGATCAACCAGATCCTGAGCACGTCCTCGACCATGGGCACACCTTCATTACCAATTTAGGGCTATATCGTTATATTGTGATGTCATTTGAACTAAATAATGCTGAAGCTACTTACTAGAGACTAGTCAACTGGATGTTCAAAGACTAGATCAAGCGAATGATGGAAGTATATACGGATGATATGCTCGTGAAGTCATGGCGATCAAACGACCACATCTATGACTTAGCGAAGATGTTCGGTATTCTATGAAAATATGAAATGAAACCAAATCCATTGAAATGCTTTTTGGGCATCGCGTTAACGAAATTTCGGGGTTTCAGCGTCAACTCTCATGGATTAAAGCCTGAGCCGGTAAGATTCAAGCAATTCAAAACATCCAAGTACCGAAGACAATCAAGCAAGTTTAAAAGCTAAATGGAAGGGTCATCGTCCAAAGTCGATTCATCTCCAGGGCCATCGGTAAGTGTACTTCCTTCTGCGACCTAATTAGGAGATAGAAAAGAAACTTTGAATGGACGCAAGGTTGCATTAATGCATTACAAGCTCCGGTAGATCACTTAGAGAGACATCTCATCATATCCAAGCCACCAAATCATAAGGATTTATACATTTATTTAGCTATATCGGTACGCTCCATAAGCACCACAATGTTATGCGAAGAGAAACGGATCTAAAGACCAGTATATGATGTAAGCATGCAATTGATAGGCTTGCCCCATTAACGTCTATACCAACTAGCTGTTATGATAGGTCCTACATCAACCTTAGACATCTAGAAGGTTACTCAAATGGTATTGAGCTAAGCCAATTTGATATCACTTATCTCCTTCGGAAAGCTATCCATGGACAAACATTAGCAGACTTCATATCTGAATTCACCGCATCTAACGATTATTTGAAGAGTAGTGGAGAATAGACCAACCGATGGAAAATATATAAGGATGGAACTTCCAATCAGTGTTCTGGCATCGGAGTTGTGTTAACAACTCCCGAGGAACGATTGATTTGCTATGCCCTGAAACTCGACTTCCCTGCAACAAACACAAAGCTAAGTATGAAGCCTTGATCACCATGCTCAAACTTACTAGAGAACCAGGAGTGGAAAATTTACATATCTTTTGTGATTTTTGGTTAGTATTATGCCAAGTCAGGGAAGACTATCTTGCTAGGGGGCATCGTCTTGCTCCTTATCTCAGCTAGGTCAAAGAGCTACTGGCCGACTTCATGTATTACACCATTACACATATCCTTAGAGAATAAAATGAAAAAGCCGAGTCATTAGCCATGCTGGCCAGTTCTAGGGATGCGCAACAAATAGACTTTGTCCCATTTGAAGTACTTAACATTCCAAGCATTGATAGATGAAGTCGACTAGATCTTAGGGACGAAGCCGGAAAAGGAGACGTGGATGACTCCTATCAAAGACTATCTACAATGGGGAATTCTTCCTGAATGAAGGAGTGAAAATGAAAAATCCTCCTTAAAGCTTCATGCTACATCATCCAAGGAGTCGCATATAGAAAGGGCTTTCCCCATTCCCCCGGTGTCAGTCATGATGATATCAAACGAGTCCTGAGAAAAGTCCATGAAGAAGAATGCGGTGACCACACCAAGGGGTAAACCTTGACAAAGAAAATACTCCACTATGGGTATTACTGGCTAATTATCAATCAAGATGCAGGTGATCATGCTATTCAATGCGATAGTGCCAAATGTTTGCAAAAATTTCGTGGGCCCCGCCGATAAAAATTACTCAAATGGTCACTCCATAGCCATTTTCTACTTGATGTATTGACATCATTAGGTCCTTGCCGATTTCTAAATGTGGTACGAAATACGCCATCATAGCAGTGGATTACTTCACCAAATAGGTTGAAGCCGAACCTTAGCCGTGATTACAAAAAAAGTAACCAACTTCATTGTCCAAAGCATCATTTGTCGTTGTGGCCTTTTACAAACCATTGTAACTGATATTGGAACCCAATTCGTTAGCGTTAAATCCAGAAACTTCTGCCGGCGACATCATATTAAAAAGAGATTTACAGCAATTGCTCACCCTCAAACTAATGGATAAGTCAAAGCTATTAATAAAATCATAAAGTCTATTTTGAAGAAGAATTTGGAAAAGGCAAGAGACAAGTAGATTGACTAACTCTTATCAGAATTATGGGCATACAGAACCACCCATAAGTCCACGACTGGCCAGACTCCATTCACCCTTGATTACGGCCCCGAGGCCGTCATCCCTATAGAGCTTGAAGTCACCTCTCATCAAACGACTTATTACAAACCTATTTCATTATGAAATAATATATAAACAAGGAATTGCAATCTAATTGCAATTAAACTAGAAGGAATTGGTGATGCATACAAACGCATCTGGGAGCCAATGACAAGAACGTGCACCTGAACATGCAAATGTATATTCAAAAAATTCGACTTCTTAAAATCGATCGAAATTGAATTTTCATCTAGAGTTATTAAAGAAAAGACGGAATCAGATAGCCAAATCTTACTAGCCGTGTAGAACCGGACACAGATAGTAACTAATGGAATATAATCCTGAATTTATACTATTGGAAATCGACCAAGTGTCATAACAATCAAAGCGGGATATGACACTTTGGGAAGATAATTCAACGGAAGCATAGCGACTATTCAGGAAACTGAATGGATTTATTTCTAGCAATGCTAACATGCTTTGATCCAAAGCACATCATGTATGCAATATGATGTACTTTAGGGGACAAATGTTATCTGGCATTTTGACCCAGCTATATTTGAACTGACCGGACAAGTAAGACTTGATCGTATCAAGGCCAGTTTCCTAGAGCGATGATTGTGGGGTCCAAAAATCAAACACACATGATAATATGAAGTAGAAGCATGAAAGTTCACTACTCCCCAAAGATGGATCAGGTATAATCCATATTCAACAATATGGATCATACCGTATCGATTCCACAACTCAATTTTTCAACGATAATCGGTCAGTAATTCAAAATCCACACATGCTATCAACATAAAACTTAGAGTACAAGCTTACTACAGCAAATGGAACACCCCCTAGGGATCTCATTCCAGTTGGAGGAAGTTGAAGGGATCGACATAACTCCCTTGGAGGGAACGGCAGAAATTAGAATTCGAGCAACATTACATGGAAACTGCAATATCTTACAAATCATATGTCGGAATTGCATGAAATTTAGGGAGCAAGTAGCTAACATCATGGGGAATCCCTCAGCGATCGCAGCCCAATTGGATGCATTAATAGGGATCGATATCGAACCTTATTATGGACCTCGATTGGCCTGCAAAATTTTGGGCAGCCTCGTCTTGATCTCCGGAACCTTCTGCCAAAATTTTGGTCCGATCCGTGCACGTATTGCCTTGTAAACACACCAGGCATGGTGTCAGAAACAGGTTCCTACTTTCTCTGTCGAGGCTCTACCATTTTTATTCTTCACTTTTGTACTAATGGACCTAACTAATCCAAACATTCTTGTAATCATAATCAAGTGGATGATCGATAAAAATATAAAGTGGACGCATGCCAAGATTGTCGAACCACTATAAAAATTTATGTATTCATTTATGATATTTGCTTTGTGTTAACTTCATTCTTCATTTAATCTCTACTAGATTCCATTGGGTGTTGACGCCCATTTTTGGCATCAACAATAACGTTGTTCATGCGTATCAACCAGAATCCATAAGCTACTCAACAGAGCAATTAACACAATATGTTTTTATTGCAACAACAAATATGCTCTCATATATATAATACTCTCAACTCATTCTAGGGTATCATTTTCCCTATCCCGAATGAGTTACTCATTCTAGGGCAATACTAACCCTATCTTTAACGAGCCATACACTAACAAAGCCAAGATTCTTGCTTAACCTTTAGCTCTGATACCCTTCTGTAATGACCCGCCTTTCCGACACTCGAAAGTCCGCACTTAGTACATCCATGACATTAGAATATCGAGCATGCAAGTGCTGGAAAAGAAGATTGTTAGGGTAAGATAAAAAGAAAACGAACAAGGGAAACATAATCCATAGCAGGACGACAACATATAATATCTAAAAATAGTAAACGCTGTCTTGTTAAGATACATGGTATATCAAAGTTTAAAACAAACATCATTAGTTTGGACAGTTATAAATTCCTAACCTTATAATGATCGATGGGTGTGCATAATAATACGACGGAAAATAAAGTTACCATGGAAAATGATCATCTAGCTCTTCTCCATGAGCTTCATGCCCCGACCGACGATAATCTAGAAAAAACTCGGTCTGACTAGAGCATTGTAATAAACTAACACTCGGATTAGTCTGAAAAACAAGCGTGAGAAAAATCAAGAAATATGATGAACATATGATGATCTATGAGACCTCGTTGAAAAACACAGAATGGGATTATCCTCACAAGAACAACATCCAAGTATAAAAGAATGGACCCAAATAATTAAACATCGTGAAGAGTGCAAGACAATTCCTAATGCAATTAGGAAGGAATCAATTCAAAGTTTTGAATTAAAAACAAGGAAAAGAAATTTTTCCAACAATGACTAGGAGGGTGCGCCCCCTAAGTATACCTCTAAAAATATATACTTGAGAACTACGAATGCTCTTGGAAACCTTCAAGTCGGACCCCATCAACCTTACTGAGTATCCAAGTATTTCGCATCTTTACACATATACCACCGAAACTGTTTGTACCAAAATTGCGCACAACACTCTTTGGAAGTGTTTGAAGAGATAAAATGAAGAGAATAAATGAAAAAGAGGATTACCTAATAAACATTCCAAACAACAATTAGAAAAATATCAAAGAAACACAAAGTGGTTCGGCGTATGGCCTATGTCCACTATGAAATGGTTGACCTTTATTAACTTCTGCTTGTTGGTCACAGCGAATTACGCTAGTAAAACATGAGTACAATGATGATTTTAGCGGAGTCTGGATGTAGAAGAGACAAAAAGTCCCTTTTTTATAGGTCTTGGACTGCTATTTATAGGCATATGCAGCAAATATCTCGCTAAGATCTCAGAAGACCTCTTCTCTCGCATGGGTGGGCCCACACGATCGATCCCATGCCATTTGCACTCGATCCGTAATCGATACGAATGAACTTCGTATCGATCAATATTTCGTCCAATCGAGTCAAGATCGATCATGAATATTCTTGAGGATGCACGCAAGCTCCTGTGAAAATTTGGTGGCATTTGGAATTGTTTATTTTGAGTTACGATCGATGCAAGTTTGGGTTTTTCGAAGGCTGTTGAAATCATATCGATGCTGTTCGTATCGATAGTTTCGTATCGATGGTCCCGCACATGATGCCTGATGACGTGCCACTTGCTTTTAGGATCGATCCACATTTCATGCCGAACGATCAATTTTTTCTTATAGATGCACCTCGCTCGTATCGACCCGACTTGGCCTTGTTCGTATCGATAAAGCTTTGCGTTGTTCCTATCGATAGATTAACGATCTCTTTGTATTGATCACGCAGTAATCAATTTCATATCGATGGCAGATGATGACTTCGTATCGACCTATGGCCGATCGATAAGAAGCATGGTTTTGAAAATTAAATCGATGTGTAATGGACTTCCATGTCACCACCAATCAATACGAATGTAGTACAATAATGGATCGATACGGGGTACGGTCTTGATGGGTACGAATTGGACGTTGGTTGATCGATGCAAACAAGCTGAAGACAATGGATGCGTAGCATTCCGAGGATGGATGGATACGAAGAGTACAGTCCTAGATGGATGCGAATGGAAGCGATGCGAAGGGAGTGAAATAATGGATATCAACGAATTGATTTCTTTGGCTTGCGTCGATCATATCTTGGCCATAAGAACTCGGATTGACTTGAGATCTGAAACGTTGGCTTTCATAGCTTTGTTCGTCATGCCACATTAATTGTTTCTCGATACGAACTCAAATAAAATTTACCAGCATCCATGGTGAACCTGTGCATGACCGTTCCCCCGGATGAACTGTCTTCGATTTCCAGTCAACTTCTTGGTTTTATAGTCTTGCCAAAAAGGCGGGATAACAGAAACCAATCTAGGTAGATGTGAAAATGTCATAATGGAAGCAACCCCACATAGCTTGGCCCCTACATGCTCTTTATTTAGTTATTTCCGATAAAGGATATCAATGCTTCAAACGAGCAACAAATCGTTTGGATTGACAAAGCACAAAGAAGATGGCAGAATTGATAGTCAATAAATCAACTAAGCGGGAATAATAAAATGATAATATACTGAAATTAAATCTCATACACTTATCACCACTCATTGATTTCAGACTTATACTATCCCTCGATTGACAATGCGGCTGGACAAGTTGGGCATTGTTATCTCTCAGATTTTGCTTCGATGTACATTCTTAACTTTCGAGATAGAGACATGTTTCCATACCATGACATTTAATGTTAAGTATATATCTAAATTCTTTCCATATAAGTGATATCGCTCATGGAAATTAATATTTTTGCACTTGTTATCAAATTTTGATTCCCCACTCATAATATCACTCGCTTAGAATCGAAGCTAGGTAAGTCACGACACTAGTTGCTCCTGGCTTTGCCTAGACACTCTAGTTTTAGTATCTTACAGATAGAAATGAATCCAAATTCTCTATATTTGGTACTAAAGATAAGATTCAATCCTTTTGATAAACGAATAAAATTTATAAAAACATATTTATGGTTGATTTTTCACATCATAAATATTTGTAAAACACTTTAAAAACACTATTTAAAGTACTCTTTTAAATAGCTAGTTATATTTCTAAGTGTATTAAAAAGAAGGGTCAAAAATAGGTGTTATTAAAACATTGTTTACTATAACCCCAAAACCAGTTACACATACCTTCATTTTCAAAACATACTTTTTAAATATCGTTTCATTGTTAAATATCATTTACAAATCAACTTATTATCATCTTCGATACAAAAATACTCTAAAAATTTACGGATATCAACACTTATTAACTCAAGTAACAAGTTTTCCTAATAGTTTATGAAATCACTTATGATTACAAAAGGTGTTATAATCCTTGAATTCCTTCTCAATTCTCGAAAAATATGGATTACAACAACGACGCCGTAATCCATGCTTTCTTTTAACTTTTAATAAACTCAAAATACTTGAAATATTTTTTTTAAACATTTATTTTAAATATAATTTAAATAGAAAGTCTCAAGTATAATATAAATATTAAAACTCAAAACCATTAACTTTCCTTATTTCCAAAATAAAAAACACTTCCTTTAAATATTTATATAAATTCCAAACCACTTTTTAAAACATTTCAATATAGGTTAGAAAGATACTCCAAATAGATTGGTAAAGAAAAATCAAGTTTACAACCATTTTTATAAGATTTGGAAATAGTGCCACTAAAAAGAGTATGAAAAATTCCTTTAAATCGGTTCTTTTCAAATTGGAATTTTCTCTATAATTTTACAAAATATTAATATTATATTTTGTTTTTAGAATAACACACCATAAGTATAGTATGTACTCAAAAAAATTATAGAATTTGGAAGTCAAAAAACTCACTTGAAAATTACTTTAAAACTTGACTTTCGAACTGCGAAACTGCGACCAAAACATTTCTAACTTTTAAACACTTTAGGGTTAGGTGTTATAACCTTTTCCAAGCCATCAAAACTTAGTTCAAACAATATATCAAAAGCATAAAAGTATGATCAAATATTTAATGATGCAAACACAATCACAAGAATACAAACATGAGATGAGATTTCAAAGTGCAATAATGAAGTGCGATTATTCCACTATTCAACATTTTTGCTACTTTAACATTTCCAACAGAAACCAAACATTTATATATGCAAGATGCATCTAAAATTAAATCAATAATGGTGAGAATCCCCTTAGGGTCTCTCAACAAATCTCATATGTGTATATGCATTTCGAAGCGTTCTGTAGCGACCTATTCGCTATAAAGACACTTCGACATCCCTTTTTTTTCCCATCAAAACATTAGTTATTTATGTCATCTGCTTCAAGTGGGAATCAAATCCAAATAAGCAATATACGTAAGTATAAACAACATAAACAACAATTTATATTTTTAAATATTTTGTCAATTCTTAAAACCATTCTAAAGTGAGATTAGCTCACTTTCAAACCAAGGATGAAGCTATCACTTCCTATCGCAATAAAACAACCAAATCACGACATCCTACCACAACTAAACACCCCACGCCTTCAATGCTCACGGCCAAGTGAAGAAAAGGCCCAAAACACACATTGACAAAGAAGAAAAGAGGGGAAAAGCTCCAAAACTTTGAGATCCAAGTTGATAGAATGATTTCTAATAATTTTTAATGATTTTAGAAAGTGTTTGAAGGACGATAAACTTGCCTAGAGTTTCTCTAATTTGAGAAGGTTATGTAGAGATAAGAAATGGAGGACGTATAAAATAAGAGAAAGAGGTTGTGAAAAGGAAGTGAACATGGAAGTGTTTTTATATAGACTTTGGCAAAAGTGGTACACTACAAGAAATTTGATTTTTAGTGGCGCTCAAAAAACGCTACAAAAAATTTTGGTGGCATTTTGATAAACACAGCTAGAAAACATGCGACTAAAAATCCATGATTTTTTGTTGCATTTATTTTAACGCCACTATAAATGAATTTTTGGCAGCGTTTTTTAAACGTTACTAAAGATCTTTTTTACAGCGTTTAAGAAACGCCACCGAAAAGGTGCCGTTTGCTATCTTATTTTTTTGTTGCACTTATTATTATTTTTTGCAGCGTTTTTTGAACGCCACAGAGATTATCTGAGTTACTATAATTGCTGATTCTGTAGCGCTTTTTAAATGCTACAAAAAAATATTTTTGGTGGCATTTTTTCTCCACCACCATATGTTTCGATTTTATTGCCTGCTGTTCCACGACTACATCTGATTTCGCCTCCAATTCAAGTACTTTAAAACTTATACAATAACGTAATATATAAACACATACACATTCAAAAATATTAGATTTAATAAACCACAATAACACAAACAAAAGCAATTACATAATCACCACTATATCATAACATTAGTGTCAAGACAAAAGGTTAACCATACGTTTACACAACCAAACTACCATAAACAGTTTCATAATAGTACATGCAGCTAAAGTAGTGCTGCTACCATACATACTAGTTTCATAATAGTTTCATAACAGTTTTAATCAACCTAACTACATACATGTGCTGCTACCATACCAAAAACCAGTGCTGCTACTTGAATTCTTCACAAATGTTTATCTACCTGTAAACAATAATAATCATGTTACTAAATATTTGTAAGGTGAAGGTATTAAAGATCAAAAATGGACAAATGTAGAAGTCCTTAGACTATAATACTTCAAACAAATATGCCTCTGCGTATTAACCACTGATATGAGCACATTGTAATCGTCCAACAACTTTTACATCATATTTGTGAAGTCAGTGCACTAGACTTGCCATACGACAACCATCCTCTTCAACCATGCACTCCATTCAAAACAGCAAGTTCACCTGATAACATCCCCATTTCCTTCCTTCATTCTCTCTGCCTGTACACTACTTGTTCACACCAGCTTCCAACACAACACAGTCAACTTCTCCACCAAAACTTCCTCACAATCATATTTGATACAAACTTCCGACCATACCCACAACTCGTCCCACAACACAACCAAAAAAAATTCGAACCTGCCAAACAACTCGTCCATCTTCCTTGTTCTTCATCACTGGCACAATCGAACCACCGTGCTTCCGAAACCTAACCGCAACTCCTCTGATCACTCAGCAGACCTACTGCAACCTAACCTTTCGTGCATTGCATATCTCTATAGTTCAGTACAAATGCACTTCGACCACACTTCAATCATCTCCACACTTCGACCACTCAGCAATCTCCCCTTCAATCTTCCAGTCACTCCTCTTTAACACTTTCTTCATATACCACCCTACATCCAAACAACACACTGCCAACATATCAACACCGAACCCTTGAATACAAACTCTAACTCCACAACATATCCAAATGCGACAATAGCCAAACTGTCCACCATCTCAACTTCACCAAAACTCCACCACAAAACTGCTAACATCCCCGATAGTTCCCCGACTTCTAGATCATCACTGCCAACACTTCCTCCCCCCTATAACCTCACCCAAACCTGATAACAACCATCATCACAACTTCCTCAAACTGCCACTCCAACACCAAGTCAAAATCATTCCTCCTCAATCACAAACAATACAACCCTCCCTATCCCTTAAACAACCTACCACCAATATCACCCTTACTTCTAAAAACTTCACCTTCACTTGAACTGTTCCACCTTCAAACTGCTTCAGTTCAAACAACCTCGGTTATTATAGTTCTGTCTACTATAAGCATCACTTCCCTACTTCAACACAGTTTCCATCAACTGCCTTGCAACAACCCCTCCCCATTCATACTATAGAAAAAAATCCACAATATGCCAAGTTAAAATTAAAGACAAGTTGACAGTCCTGCCACTGTTTGACCTAAACCGTACCCCCCCCTCCACTGAATTTTAGCCTAACTCCATCAACAACCTCAGCCAAACTGACAACATTCAATCACCAATTCAATTACTTTCTAGCTCTACACCAATATTTATTGAGTAATATAACTAATTTTTATAGTCGATTATCTAGGGATATTGTCAGGGTATTTGAATCAAAGTTTGAAAACATTTATGATGAACAAGTTATATACCTTTCAGTTTGTTTTCAGAATGACTTTTTCCGTTGGCCAAGCTATGGGAACGCCAAGTGCATCTTCCATGCACGTCAACGCCGATGTTGGTCTCCATAGCTCTGCATTTGCATCTCTCACAATATCAACCCAAACTTTTACAGCATTAAGTCCCAATGGACGACAATGGACCAGCGTTATTGGATCAGTTGATGCAACAGTTCCTTCAGCCACTACGTTTGTTCCACCCAAATCGATCAACTGGCATTTGCTATCTTTTGTCCACTTTGCAATTGGCTGGAAAAAAAGAGATTATTATGCAGAATATATACGTACACATAATAAATAAACTTTCATACACAGGTAATTTCTTCAATTTTGAAAATTAATACTTACATGCTCTGATTTCTTCATGACCATAGGTGTAGATTTCATGGGAGAAGTCGTATAATTTACACTGTCATTTACATTTTCTTTATCAACTTCAACTTTTGATTTTGGCCATGCTACTTTCCTACCAACTGCATCTCCAATGCACGACATATCACATATGGGTCGCCACAAATAAGCATCTTTATTTATTACTTTGTCGACTGAAATCACAACGGCAGACGGACCGAGCGAAATACCATTAACAACATATTGTGGCTCTCTGGAGTAGACTCTTCCTTCGGCAACTACCCCTTCACCCTCATTCCAACCATAAATCTTGCATTTGTCGTCTTGGATAGTGCTGTTACTCTAAAAATGAGAAGTGTAATTTTAACAAACAAATAAATATATAGATGGTTTATTTTAACAAACAAATAAATTTCTACTTAGCAAATCATTCACAGGTTATAAAATGAGAAGTGTAATTTTAACAAACAAATATAAAGATGGTTTACAAATAAATTTCTACTTAGCAAATTACTTAGCAATTCATTCACAGGTTATAAAATGAGAAGTGTAATTCCAATCATAATATCGTGGACAGTGCTGTTAATATAAAAAAATTATACAAATTTTTATTAAGATTTTAACAAACAAATAAATATACAAATGGATTAATTTGGGGTACTAATATCTAAAAACTAAAACTAAAACTTTAGTATGTTTCGATGAGAAGTGTAATTCAACAGTTTAGTATGAGAAGTGCAAAATTTACCGTACTAACGTCGTTCAAATTTACTCGCAGCACCATCTTAATGCAAGTTGATGGCCAAGCTACTACCTTATTCACAGCGTCTGCTAATACTGTCATTTTAGGTGTAGGCCTCCATAAATAAGTATCTGGTTTGTCCACGATATCTACAATAACGATCACAGTATTTGGTCCAAGATGAATGCCATTGACAACCGCAGTTGGGTCCTTGGACAACACCCTCCCATTGGTAACAACTTCATAGTTTCCATCCCAATTCAACATTGAACATACATCGTCATTGCTCTGCAATTATTCAACCAAAAATTATAGCAATCACTAGATCAAAATTTAAAATCTAAATGTTATTTCTTGAGTAATAGAATTATTATTTTTACCAATTCAGATGTGCTCCTTTTCGAACTTCTACACCCTGCAGCAAAGCTCTAATATCAGGATGTTTTAATCTTAAAAGCACTCAATTAAATGTAATGTAGGCGTTTAATTGACTATCGAAAACTACTAAATGGACTTTGATCATTTAATGTATTTTACAGCTATAAATGATGGGATGAAATTAATATGGCTACCGAAACCAGCAAGTGAAAAAAATAAAATTGAGTTGCTAAAATTAAAATGACCATACTTAAAATGGTAGAGAACATATAATAAGCTTGTGAGAGAGAATAAATTTGTTCTTTTTAGTATTTTAAATTATAGGGCGCTTTGAATTTTTTATTTTACACGTATAAATTACTTTTAATAGTTTACCTTCTGGTTCATCAGAACCTGCAGCATACTCTTCATTTCTGCTATTTCCTCTTGACATTGCGATACTTGTTTATCTTTGGATTGGGCCACAGCTAGCTTGGTTAAAGTGCAACCCCTTCCCAATGCCCTTAACCATCCTGGTTTATCTTGTCCGAGTACATGTACAAGAGCATCTCCACTGACATTCTGTGACGAACCGGAATGTGATAGGTTACCAAATTTTTTAATCTCCTCCTACATAAATAAATACAAATAGATAATGTACAATGGTAAAATTATTGTACTTTCGGATAATTTTTTATATACAGATAAAATAAAAAAAAACTTACAATAGCATTTCCAGCTTCTGCGGTCACTGGTTCACCATTTTTTTAATGTGAGATTTAATCCAAACATCAGCTCTAGTTATGGACGATGGACTTGGGCTTTCTTTTTTCTAAATTTAGGATAACATTAAATATAAACCGGACATGTATAAATAATATTAAATAAAGCTATACTCAATTAACTAGCCATGTCTTTGGTCAATCTAGCCATTCCCTTACGACCAGTTGTGTGTGGAAGTTGTTTATCCCTAAGGGCCGAATATTCCTCACTTCGTTTCTGTAAAATAGAAAGATATATTGTTGATATATTGTTATAGGATAATGACAGCTTCGTTGTTTGAGAAAGTGAAGAGTGACAGAGAGAATTTGATATATTGTTATAGGATAATGGCGCTTGGTTGAAGAAGCGAAGAGTGACAGAGAGAAGTTGTTTAAGAAGTGTTTGATAAAGGCAATGTAAAGAAGAAACATGGATATTTTGTTTTTTAAATAGAGAACAAAAACTTGAAAACAGTTGCTTGTAGTAGAGGAAAATTCAATGTATCAGAAACTAAAAGACAAATGAATTAAACAGTGAACATAATATCAAGTGAAAACAGTGAGCACAAGAAACAGGTATGTAAAAATGAAAACTAAAATCTAAGATGCAATGCAATGTTTTTTGTTTTATTTTTGTTTTTGGGTATATGCAATGCAAGCTTGTTGAAGTATGAAATGCAACAGCAATGTAAAACAGAAAACGAAACGCAAAATCCAGGAAATGTAATGTAATAGCAAACTAGTTGAAAATTCCAATGCAAGATGAAAACAAATCCAACAATTTTTTTAATGCAAGATAACACAATACAAAACCAAACACACAGCACTAAACTAAACTAAATTCAAGTGAACAAGAAATGTGTATAGAATGAACAAAGTTAAAATGGAAAGTGTTGAGTTGACATGCACACAAGAACAAAGAACAAAAATGCACAGTGAACATAAATGCAAAACAAATGAAACACAAAATGTTTTCTTTTTTTTTGAGACTAAAACAAAACCATATGTGTTATTGGATAATAAAATTGTTCTTTTGAAAATGATAATCAACTCTGCTGTGCAAATAGCCATATGTGTTATTGGATTCCAATCACTAACTTTTAAAGTGTTCTAGCAAATAAAATAGTGAATGGTGTTACCTTAAACTCCGGACTTGTTTTCGCCTTCACAAACCTTCTCCATTCGTTCATGCTTTTGATGTTGGTAGGTTTCAGTTGTAGTCTTTCCTCTTCGTTCTCCGCTTTATTTAATTTTCGAACCAATTTACTTTTTGACGATCTCCAAATTACTCCCATTTGTTGAAATACAGCTTTTCTTTGCCAATCCTCTTCCAGTTTAAATCTAATCTGCAACAATACATGAAAACATGATATTAAAATCAAACAACAGCCATATGTATGCATCAAACAATTTTTTCCAGCCATAACTATAATACGTGATGTAATAATGTAGCAATGTAGCAACTTGCAAACAGATGTATAAACAACAAAAATAAGTTTTAACTCATACCTGAATCGATTGCCACAAAACAACTTTTAACTCATCACTTAGATTCCTCCAATCATCAAGTGTGTATGGAACCAGCTCCCGCACAAGCGGTCCAAGAAAAGAGGATAAATGTACTGACCTTTTCCCTATTAGTATACCTATATCATTAAACTCAACTACAATTCGATCCTGACTGCTTAACGGGAGTCTTTTTGCTTTTGCTGGACCTCTACCGCCTCTTTTCCGAGATGTAATTCTAGATTCAGCTTCACTTGCTCTCCCAATTTCTCCCTCAGCATCAACAGTTTGTTCGGGAAGGATTTCATTTTCTGAGCGAAGTCCTTCTTCATTTGGGTCGGAAGGGGGTAACAGGTGGCTCTTGTTCTTTGTCTTCATTGCAAACAATGGCTTGCTTCTTAGCGTTGACTGTTGGTTCTTCACTGCGGTGCAAGCACCAGCTGGAATCTTAACCTTTTTCTTTGGATTATACTTCCGCTTTGACTTATACTTCTGAGATTCCTCATCAGCCTTTCTTTGGTTGCGCATACAAAGCTTGAATGCATCTTTTTTCTGCAAATGAAACAAAAAACAGTAACTTGTTTTGAGAATACTTCATATAAAGGACAGTTAACAGTATCTATTATGTAACCTTGAATACAATAGTTATTAATACATGTATATAAACTCTATAATGTAAACTCTGTAAATAATCACATTAATACTTAATAATGGAATAATCAAAACATATAATTTCTGTAAATGTATATTAATATGTTTTCTATGCTTGCATTTACAAATGAAGGCACCTAACATCTAATAAAAAAAAGCACAACACACTCAACAAAATTTGCAACCTCTCACAAACACAAAACATAGCAATGCTAACTCACACACAACTCACACAAGCACACAGTACACAACATATTCACAAACCCAACTCACCCTACAGACAGTCAGACAACCCTCACAAACACAGTACACACAAACACATATGTAGACTAACTACCCACTTACCTTATCAGTGACTATCCTCTGGTTATCACTCACTGTCTTCTGAGTTCCGATTCTTTAATATTATTTATCTGTTAATATGGAGCAAATACTTGGTACTTTAAGCAATACCATGCTCAAGTATTTGTTTTATATAGTAGATAAATGTTGTGTTAAAAAAAGATAGTATTAATATGCACCTTATGTAAATGAAAATATTCCAAAGTTGAAAAATTGTATTACGTAAACAGTTTTACAGTGCCTTATGATCTGAGTCTGGGAGAGGACATGCCCAAATCATAATTTGATATCATATAACTCATAAAGCAATATGAATACACTGTTGTAGTTACATACTAAATCTATCAAAAAACAACAAAATATGCCCAACTTCCAATTATGGACCACATATGTCAAGGGAAGATTATCAAACAAACATTATCTTGAATCTCTATTAGACTAGAAAAAATATGCTAATGATTATGTAAAGAAAAATAAAAAGGGGAGGAAATATTTACTTAAACTAAGAGAAACATGCAATACTTATAACCGAAAAATATCACCGAATGCTAGAAAATAAATGTGTCCACTTCATAATTTAATTTGTTCTTATATCAGCAAAAAGATAACTATAGATTATTTCTAAGCTAAAGTACAAATCCTTTAGACATATCTTCCCAAGCTATCTAACCCTATTGACATCCATGAAACCATTTGGCACATCTTCCTAAGCTAAAGTAGAAATCCTTTGGAAGTTAAGATAAACATAAAATTACTTCTTTCCTTTGAGAAAACAAAATATTTTTCATCAAAATTAAGTAAGGTGTAATTAAGATGTTATTACAAAGGAAAAAGGTATCTTTTGACAATTATGCACCAGGGAACAAACTTGGCATAGGAATGGAATTAAATTCAACATAAACATAATATTAAATTTGATTTGACATATCAAATCCAAATAGAGTCAGACAAAAAAGAAATATATTACAAAATTAAAATAGAAAAAAAACGAATTATATGTAGAAATGATGCATGCTAGAGTAGAAATGAAGATCCTCAATCAGAAGCTGACCATACATCATCAAATGACATATATGTAAGGTCTAATGCTAGGTTTTGATTCTTGAGTAGTAGACAGAACAAAGGTGGTAAATGTCAAAGCTGTCTTGAAACAAGGAAAAGAAACTACTTGATTGTAATACATTTTTCAAATGATAGTACAACAAATTTTATAATCTACTCAAGTAGAACATATAATCTACTCAAGTATGCATTCGCAATCCTCTCTAACATAACTAACATCTTCATCATCCATTTCGGTTATTTCGTTACCTTCCACGACTTGGATATCTTCCTCGATGCAATCGTGATCCTCTAAATCATTAAAACTTCTTGATGGTGCTTTCATTACAACATACCAATTAGAAACATAATTCTCCCTTGAATAAAATACTTTTCTTGCTTGAGATGCAAGTATGTATGGATCTCATGAAAACGATGCTTGCTGTAAATTAACAAGAGTGAACCCATCATCATCAACTTTTACTCCATTTCCTTTATACTCCCAACGACACTTAAAAACTGGAATATAAAACGTATGATAATCTAATAAAATTATATCTGTCAATATTCCATAGTAAGTGACCACATCAACCACTTGGGACATATCTTTTGCACTTGCTCTATACATAGTAGTCGCATCAAAAGTCACCCCACAATTCTGAGTTTCTCTCCCTACATCTTGTATATGAAAAAGTTACTCATTGATGATATATCCGTTGTAAGACATGGCATCATCCTTCAGACCAAAAGCAATCCATCTTAACATGTCATCATGATCCTTGGAGCTAATAGGTATCTACAACAAATTTTATTTAGCATGAATACTTTATAGTAAGATTAATAGTCAAAAGAGAATATATTTGAAATCTAACTAACCTTTCTTTTAATCCAATCGGCAAAATATTTTGTATATGTTTCCCAAAGTAAGGTCGCATTTTTTGTCATGTGTGGGTCTGACTTTTCTAATTCCTCCAAATGCAAACTAGTATTGAATAATTGATTATAAGTTATATATAGCATTACGAACACATCAAAATAATTAAAACAATATAACATACCTTACTCTATAAATGGTTCCACCACAGCCATATTCATTAACACAGCTAAATAAGCACTTTCTTTGTCATTAACTGACAGTTTAACTATCTTGGATATTGAAATCGGACGTCCCTCGAGTATTACACTGCTTTCATAATCTTCATTTCGAGCTTCTTTCTCCTCTATATGTCCTGATTTTTTCAAAAATTCATCGAAAAACATCATGGATTCTTTTGCAAGATAGGATTCTGCAATACATCCCTCTGGTCGTGCATAGTTTCTAACATAGTCTTTAAGTGTCTTCATGTATCTTTCGAATGGGTACATCCAACGAAAATGAACCGGTCCACACATTAGTGCTTCTTTTCCAAGATGAATGGATAAATGTACCATTATATCAAAAAAAGATGGTAGGAAATATTTTTCAAGCTCACATAAAACTTCAATAATCTCAACATTGATTTGTTCTACCTTCTCTCTATCAAGAACACGTTGACATAATTTGTTGAAAAAAGAACATAAGCGAATTATTGTTTTTCTTGCCTTCTTTGCCATTAATCCGCTCGATGCTACTGGAAATAACTGTTGCATTAATACATGGTAATCATGTGACTTCAATCCGCTAATTTTGCAATCCTGCAATGAAATCCGATTTTTCAAATTTGAATAGTAGCCATCTGGTCCTTTGAAATCATACAATCTTTTGCAAAATATTTTTCTCTCGGTTGACAACATGTATGGAGCCAGTGGAAGATATGTTTTATTCCCATGAGGTTGTGCATGAAGCTCACTTCGAATTCTCCAATCCTCTAAATCCTTTCTACAGTTGGTTCCATCTTTTGATTTATTACCATGCAACATCGTGCCCAATAGGCTTTCACCAATTTTTTTTTCTCCACATGCATCACATCTATATTGTGACGTAATGGAAGCTCCTGCGAAAACCAAAACTATAACGCATTATTGGGTTTTTCTTCTATTAAAACAATGAAAAATAAATAAACTAACCACTAACCTTCCAATAAGGCAAATCAAAGAAAATTGAACTTTTTTTCCACCTCGTTAGCTCCATTTTTGTAGAATCGTTAGTATTATCATCTTCATCTTCTGTATCACAAACACACTTTCTCGTCTTACTTTTCTCTTCTTCTTTTTTTCCAAAATCATTTGGATAATCCTTCAACAATGCATGAATGTTTCTCCGAGTTAGTATTCTAGGAGCACTACCTTTCTCTATGGTGTTATCAAACAATGCCCTTTGCTTCCTCTGTGAATCTGAAGCAGGTAGAAATCTTCTATGACCCATGTAAATGCTCTTTCGACTATGATTCAACCAATGAGAATGGGTATTGACACCACATAATGGGCAAGCTTTTCCCCCCTTCACACGACATCCAGCAAGATTTCCATAAGTCGAAAAATCGTTAATCGTCCATAGCAAAATTGCATTCAGTTTAAACAAAGTTTTACTAAATGCATCATAAGCATCGTTCGAGGTGCCGTAGTCGTTGGAAGGGGGCAACCGCGTGGACCAGGCGAGGCCGGCCTGGACCTGGATGGTGGTGGCAAAGTTCGTAGGTGAGGTAGCATGCGTTTCAGCAATGCGAAGCTCGGTTGCATGCATGTTTGCAGCGTGTTTCTGGAGTGGGTAGGGTTTCTAGAAGATGACTCACGTATGCCGACGTGGCGAGGTATGAGTGGCCTATTTTCTTTGTTTTATTTATTTCATATTTCAAAATCGTTGAACTTATTACTTTAATAACTATTGCATATGAGGTCCGTTTCACGCGCGGTTTTCTCCATTGGGATCGTAATAAAATTCCGGACATTTTAAAGTTGTTTGGACGAATTCTGAGGCAGCTCAAATTTTGGGTTTAAATTGGATTTAAATTCGATTTAAATTCAAAAGGTGAGTGTTTTAACCCACTCACAACTTCTAAAATTTGTTATGTGTGTTAAATTAATTTATGATGTGATTAGAAATTTATTTATGACTATTTGGCATATTTTTAATCATCATCCCAGTTAAATTGAATTTATTGAATAAAATTGTTATTTAATTTGTTATTGCATATAACTATCAGTTAAATTTTCATTTAATTTATTGAATATAAACTGCCAGTAAATACCTGTTATTTATCATCTTTGCAATATTGATGTTAATGTTTGAATTGGATGATGATTGTGATAAATTTTTGATGATTGATATTGGATGAATGGATGTTGTATTTTATATTGTTATAAACTACAAGTTGTTATGGATTTTTATTTCATTCGGGATTGCGGTTTGAAATGATATATAACCGTATTTATATTTTAAATTACGGATTGAAATGATAAATATCCGTATCACTTGACCATAGGATAGAAAATTATATACAGACACCGTGGTATACATATATGGTTTTAGAAAGAAATACATATTTTTATATAAATATTATTTTATATGTAGTTAAATTCTTGAATTTAAGCTATGTATAAATTTGTTAAATAAGAAAAATAAGTTTAATAACAGAGTTTGATTTTTATCAAAATGTAATGTGGGTAAGTATTTAAATTATATTTTAATATAGAGTGTATAATGGTTTAAATAAATTAAGGTTGGGAGATAAATTTGAAATTTATTTGAAATTGAATTTAGTTAAGAATTAAACCCAAATAAGTTGATGTGAAATTTTATTAAATTTGAAATTTTAAAGGTATGATTTTATAACTTGATTTTGATTTAGGGGAAATTAAATGAATATTCCAAGTATAAATAAATTTAAGGAAATATTTAGTTATTTGTAATTTGAGCTTTATTTAAATGATATTGATTTATTAGGTAAAGTATTTCAAAACTAAATAATGGAAAGTTGAATTACTGAATCGGAATTTCCAAACTTAGTTTTTAATTGTTGAATAATTTAAGATTGAAATATATTGAATTTGAAATGGTATATTTTGTGGATCAAATCTGTTTTGAAATCGATAAATTTGGGATAATTTATTTGGGAACTAAATTGAATTGGAATTTTTGATTTGGGATTTGGTTAATTATAAAATGTAGAAATTCGAGTTATGTTGGATTGATTTGTGAAATTGAATTTAATATTTCCGCCATTTAAGTGGTGTAGTTATGTTTCAAAAATATGAAATTCAAAGTTTTATGTTTTGAAAGGTTATATTTCAAGCATTCGGTTTCGAAATATTATAACTTTGAAAGTGTTATGGGTCTAGAAAAGGTTATATTTGAAATAAAAATGATATCATATTCATTCCGTTTTAAAAGGGGAAATGAGATCGTATTTATATGGTTTTGAAATGGATAGTATATTCTGGTTTTGAAGTATAATTATTTTGAAATTACCACGGTGTTATAATAACATTTGGTTGTTAAAGAGACCAGGATCGGAAGTTGTCATACTCTCTTCCAACTCCGAAAACCACTTTAACAACCATGTATGCGGTGGAGATTCCAGAATGAAGCAAGATGGTGGCGATGTTTCTTTGAGGTATATACGTGGACCCGACTCCCGTGAGTTGGCATAAGGTGGCTAAAACAGGAGCGCTAACGGCCAGTGAGGTAGCCCCTCTTATCGGACACACTCCTTCGATACCATTCTATTACTTTGTGATTGATTGAAGCCCTTTGCTTTTTTTTAGGGTGTGGCTCGAGGTGGGCGGTAGATGCGTGCTATGCGTCACCATCAGTCCGGATGTGTAATTGGTATATCTACCCTGGCATTGCCTAGTTGTGTCGTGTCACCTACCCTAGCGCGTCTTGTATGAGTTTGATTTGTGTCGTACCTATGGAGTATCTTCTCATAGTCTCCCGATCAGGAGATATGCAGGTACTGTATAAACTATTGGTACTATTACGTGTTAAGAGGAATATTGGGTCACTCCTTAATGCTATTTTAAAGTAAGTTTATTTTACCAATAGACAATATTATAACAGCGAAATATTACCACATAGTAAATAGTTTAACGGATCCTTAGGAGATAAGAATCCCGAGCATCTCTTAAGTTACTGCACTCACGTTGACACTGGATAGAAGCTGTCAAATCCCGTAAACATCTCTGACGCTGTTCTACTCATATTTATTTCTGTTGATTTAACTCACATAAGATCTTTTAGTTCTGACTCGAGTGTTTTGTCTTTTCAATTCGCTCGGGTTAGCTTGAGCATTTCAGAATTTGAAGACCATATTTCTGGAGGACGAGACGAAGACTGTATTATTATTATTCTTATTAATATTATTCCACTACATTCATACTGTTCCGCTGCATTGTTAATTATTATTCTCTGGTATGTGAAACTATTGTTCTATATTGTATTAGTATAATCAAGTGTTTTGTAAACAACTCCATGATCTGTTATTTGATTATTATATTTTGTCGTTCCGCTGTAAGTTTCTATTTTGTTTTCTTATTCTTCTCTGTTTTTTTCTTATTCACCCCAATGACAATCTGCCCTTCTGTATGGTTTAAGTCTGACGTGTGTGGTTTATTGTCGATTTAAAGCGTACGTAAAGGTGGTATGTTACATTTGATATCAGAGCTTTAGTTTAGCGATAAACCTTATCTTTGTGGGGTCTGACTCTTTATTAATAGGGTAGTAATACCCTATGATGAGTCGCTGAGAGTATATATATGAAAGAGCGTATTTGTTAGTCTTATAAAAAGGTTTTTTATATTGTGTTAATTTGTTCCGTTTTGTATTTATAAATTCTGGTTGGTGCATAGGATGCTATGACATCAATAGGGATTTCTAAACACTTAATAGGTTAGACCGACACAATATTTGTTTTGAATATAGGTGAATGAAATAATTTCGCCTATTATATTTTCTGTATAAAAAGTAATAAATTTTATAAATGATATATTTAGTTGTAATATATGTGTTTATTAGGTAGTGAAATTTTTAGATATCAGTTGGAAATAAGATTTGAAAAGTAAAATAAATGAGAATAAACTGGAAATTTAGAATCTAAGTCCTGGGGTTTTGAATATTTCTTTCGAATGATTTTGGAATATAGCAATAATATTATTAGAAGTATTTTCCGTTATAAATATTTCAATATGATTTGAAAGAACTTTTTTAAAGAAATTTTTGGAAGGAAATAAGTTCTGTACTCCCCTCTCTGTCGTTGGAAAATAATTTCGGTGATGAGTGCACGCATCATCGACATCCATTTTCGAGTTTCGAAGTGGGAAGGCCACTATAGCTATTTTACTGTAGATTTATTTTGATAAACAAATACAAATTTTCAAAATGTTTAAATATAATTGGATATATAAGTTGTAAGTATATGCATTTATCTATTATTTTAAAATGATTTTGGATAAAACTCGGTATTTAATTCTTAAGTTTACATTAATTAATAGTTTCAATTAGCGTAGTGAAATGAAATTCAACTAACAAATTGAAACCTCTAAAGGAAATGAGAGATTTAATGCTAAGTTATAAATGGAATTAAAAAGAAAGTTGAAATTGTAACCTATAAAACAAAGGATATGACTATTGAACATTAAATTAGTTAAAAGAAATGAGAAAACTTGTATAACTTTCAATTACATTCTTAAAGGCATATATATAACTTACCAAAGATGTAAAAAATTGAAATGTTAATAAGAAAATGTAATGGGTATTGTACAAGTAAAACTTGGAGTATTGTAAGTAAAGATTTGAACTTAAGCTAATGTTGAAACTATTTATTATTAAAGTAAATAAATGAAATTAAGTAGTGAATAAATGAATGTAATACAATAAAAAGAAATTTACATGGTATGCATAAATAAAATGAATTTATGTAAGTAATAAATGAAAATGAATGAAATAAACACTGAATGAATGAATGGAAATAAAATTTTATAAGAAGTAAATGTAAATTAAAAAGATAAATCATTATATGAATGAAAAGGAAATCCAACAACAAATGTATGAATTGAAATTAATAACAATTAACTTGATCTATTGTTTGGAATTGTTGTTTGCTTGGTTTATGGTTGTTTGGGTAAGGATACTTTAAAATTGTTTGTATGAATAATATATTTAGGTTCATCAAAGACCGTTGAGTAAATGGTGCACTTAGTAGTTTATTTTTCATTTTGTACATTTTAAAGTTTTTGAACCCGAACAACTATTTGTTTTGTTTGATATGAATGGATGATTGATTGGTGTTGACTTATGTGATAATTGTATGCTGTGATTGCAAGTGATATTATTGATTTGTTTATTGGTGGTTGAAACAACTTTAAGTATTTCATTTTATATAATTATTAACTCTTTTAGATTATATAAGTGAAATGCAGGTTATGGAAGCAATTGCTATTGCATTTGGTTTCATAATATAAGCGTTGTTTGCTTGACAAATAGGTACGTTCTCGGATTACGATTTTATAGCATTATTTTATTGTTTTTCCCTTGTTCGGATATATTATTTTGAGATATTGTGATTTATATTGTCATATTTGATATTATATTTTCTCCCGAGCATCTCCGTACAAAGGAGACTCTGTTGAATTTTTCCGTAAATTTTGGACCTAGAAAAATTTTGAAAAATGTTTCCCAAACTTTATTAATTTGAATATAAAAGAATTTAGTAGTTATAAATTGGTATGTTTTATTTAAATTATTTATTTTGTAAATTTATTTTGTTTATAAAGTTAATATTTTGAATAAGATATATTGACTACTCAATTCTTCTTTTCCCTTCTTTTTCCTTTTCAGGGACGAAAAGTTTTGAGTGGGGGAGAATGTCACAACCCGTAATTTTTGATAATTAAATTTTGTTAAATTAATAAGTTTTAGTAATTTAATTTGGAAAGAAAATAGAAAAAAAATCTGTAATTTAATAATGAAATCACTAAAATAAAGGTAATAATGTTAATGCAAGTTAATAAATAACTAATTTAGTGCAATCCCAATTGATTGAAACGATTATAAGGTTATGATTGATTGCATTTAGTAAATTAGGAAATAAAATTCAATAAATGTAATTAAATATTATGTTAAAGTAAATTAAGATGATAGTTGAAAATAATGTCAATTCCATTTATAATATGATAATTGGTTGATAAAAAGAATGGAAAACCAAGATTTATTAATTTATTAGAATTTAAATTTAGTAATTGGATTAAATACAAATAATTGAAATTAAATATTTAAATATTACTTTAATGGAGATTAAGATGAAATTAGAGAATGTTGATGTAATAAATCATGAACCAATGTTAATTATATTCTTATTGTAATGAAAGACTTGAATAAGAATGTTTAAAACTTTAATAAATGGATTTTTGGAATTTTAAATTTTAATTTCTGAATTTAGTGAAATTGAAATTAAACACTGAATTTGATGGGTTTATCAACTTTAATTTGACATCTAAATTTTTTTAAATTACTGAAATTGTTCAAGAAATCAAAAATTATAAAGATTGCTAATTATATAATTGAAATTGAAAATTTGATTTAATTACTTTATTATTAATTTATTTAATTAACTAGAAAATAGCCATTTTGGCCACTGACTCGGATTTCGAAGAAACCAGGTTCATCGGATACGTAATGATGAATTATTATAGGATTTCAAGTTTCGTAGCGATCGGACTTGTCGTTTGATCGTACGGGCTCGAAACGCCTGGAAATCAATTAAATTGAAATCAATCGAAATCGATTTGAAATAACTTGATTTTAGCATAACTTCTCCATACGATGGAATTTGGAGCTAAAACATGTTCCATTGATTTTAAAATATTTTAAAACATCTATTTTGATATATGGATTGACCCAATTTCATTTCGGAGTCGTAACGGGCTTTTTGGGCCAATTTATCATTCAACGTGTAAGTCAATCTGGTCGATCTATTCCATTTTCAGCTTTGTCTATATATACCCTATTATAAACTCTAATTCATTTCTTATTTCTCATTTCTTTACTTACAATTCTATTTGCTTCTCCTCTTTCAATAGCAGACAGAACCCTAAAACTCTTCAGTTCAATTCCAATTCAAAATTTCAACTTCAAAATTTAAACTCTTCAAACTGTATCATATTTTATATCGTCAGAAAGCTCTCAACGAGCGCATTTCAGATCTATATACTTTTTTCCAATTTGAACCTCGATCTATCCTGAAATTGAAGAACCGCCCATGACCATTCATCATGCGTCGATGAACGCTGTCGGATCGTCGAATTGATTTATGGGTTCTATAGAGTGGGCAGAGGGGAGTTCATCAGCGTGAATTGCTTGGCATTTTGATGGTCAGATCATTTTCAACAATTCGAGTTTGGGACCGTGTTTTGGCGACGGCGGCTGCTCGTTTGAGCACCATCGGCGCGCCATAGTCGCAGGGAGGAGGGGAGCCGCATGGCCCAGGCGAGGCCGGCCTGGCGCTGAATGGTGGTGGCTAAGTTCGTAGGTGAGGGGGCGTGCGTTTTAGCGGTGCGAAGCTCGGTCATGTGCGTGTTTGTTGCACGATTCCGGAGTGGGTAGGGTTTCTAGAAGACGACTCACGAATGCTGACGTGGCGAGGTATGAGTGGCCTATTTTCTTTGTTTTATTTATTTCATATTTCAAAATCGTTGAATTTCTAACTTTAATAACTATTGCATACGACGTCTGTTTCATGCGCGGTTTTTTCCGCAGGGATCGTAATAAAATTCCGGACATTATGAAGCTAGTTTGGACGAATTCTGAGACTGTTCTAATTTTAGGTTTAAATTCGATTTAAATTCGATTTAAATTCAAAAAGTGAGTGTTTTAACCCACTCACAACTTCTAAAATTTCTTATGTGTGTTAAATTAATTTCTGATGTGATTAGAAATTTACCGATGACTGTTTGGCATATTTTCAATCATCATCTCAGTTAAATTGAATTTATTGAATTAAATTTTTATTTAATTTATTATTGCATATAACTGTCAATTAAATTATCATTTAATTTATTGAACATAAACTGCCAGTAAATACCTATTATTTATTATCTTTGCTATATTGATGTTAGTGTTTGAATTGGATGATGATTATGATAAATGTTTGATGATTGATATTGGATGAATGGATGTTGTATTTTATATTGTTATAAGCTGCAAGTTGTTATGGATTTTTATTTCATTCGGGATTGCGGTTTGAAATGATATATAATCGTATTTATATTTTAAATTACGAATTGAAATGATAAATATCCGTATCACTTGACCATATGATAGAAAATTATATACAGACGCCATGGTCTATATATATAAATTATTTTAAAATTGATTTCTATGGTTTTGGAAAGAAATACATATTTTTATATAAATATTATTTTATATAAAGTTAAATTCTTGAATTTAAGCTGTGTATAAATTTGTTAAATAAAAAAAAATAAGTTTAATAATAGAGTTTGATTTTAGTCAAAATATAATATGGGTAAGTATTTAAATTATATTCTAATATAGAGTGTATAATGGTTTAAATAAATTAAGGTTGAGAGATAAATTTGAAATTTATTTGAAATTGAATTTAGTTAAGAATAAAAACCAAATAAGTTGATGTGAAATTTATTAGATTTGAAATTTTAAAGGTATGATTTTATGACTTGATTTGGATTTATGAGGAAATTAAATGAATATTTCAAGTATAAATAAATTTAAGGAAATATTTAATTATTTGTAATTTGAGCTTTATTTAAATGATAATGGATTTATTAGGTAAAGTATTTCAAAACTAAATAAAAGAAAATTGAATTGTTGAATCGGAATTTCCAAACGTAGTTTTGAATTATTGAATACTTAAAGATTGAAATATATTGAATTCGAAATGGTTTGTTTGGTGGATCAAATCTGTTTTGAAATCGATAAATTTTGGATAATTTATTTGGGAACTAAATTGAATTGGAATTTATGATTTGGGATTTGGTTAATTATAAAATGTAAAAATTCGAGTTGTGTTGGATTGATTTGTGAAATTGAAGAAGCTATTTTATTATATAAAGTAATTTAATATTTCATCCATTTAAATGGTGTAGTTATGTTTCAAAGTTATGAAATTCAAAGTTTTATGTTTTGAAAGGTTATATTTCAAGCGTTTGGTTTCGAAATATTATAACTTTGAAAGTGTTATGGGTTTTGAAATGGATATATTTGAAATAAAAATGATATCATATTGATTTGGTTTTAAAAGGGTAAATGTATCATATTTATATGGAATTGAAATGGATAGTATATCCTGGTTTTGAAATATAATTATTTTGAAATGACCGCGGTGTTATAATAACGTTTGGTTGTTAAAGAAACCGGGATCGGAAGTTGTCATACAACTCCGAAAACCACTTTAACAACTATGACTGCAGTCGAGATTCCAGAATAAAGTAGGATGGTGGCGACGTTCCTTTGAGGTATATATGTGGACCCTACTCCTGTAAGCTGGCATAAGGTGGCTAAAACAGGAGTGCCAACGGACCAGTGAGGTAGCCCCTCTTATCGGACACACTCCTTCGATACCATCCTATTACTTTGTGATTTATTAGGGCCCTTTGATTTTTTTGGGGGTGTGGCTCGAGGTGGGTGGTAGCTACGCGCTATGCATCACCATCAGTCCGGATGCGTAATTGGTATATCTACATTGGCATTGCCTAGTTGTGCCGTGTCACCTATCGTAGCGCGCCTTGTACGAGTATGATTTGTGTCGTACCTATGAAGTATCTTCTAAAAGTCTCCCGATCAGGAGATATGCAGGTACTGTATAGACTATTGGCACTATTACGTGTTAAAGAGAATATTGGGTCACTCCTTAACGCTATTTTAAAGTCATTTTATTTTACCAATAGGCATTATTATAATAGCGAAATATTACTACATAGTAAATAGTTTAACGGATCCTTAAGAGATGTGAATCCCGAGCATCTCTTAAGTTACTGCATTCACATTGGCACTGGATAGGAGATTTCAAATCTTGTAAACATCTCTGACGTCGTTCCACTTATATTTATTTCTGTTGATTTAATTCACATAAGATCTTTTAGTTCTGACTCGAGTGTTTTGTCTTTTCAATTCACTTGGGTTAGCCTGAGCATTTTAGGATTTGAAGACCATATTTCTAGAGGACAAATACGAAGACTGTATTATTATTATTATTTATATTATTCTACTACATTCATACTGTTCAGCTGCATTGTTAATTATTATTCTCTGATATGTGTAACTCTGATTCTATATTGTATTAGTATAATCAAATGTTTTATAAATAGCATCATGAACTATTATTTGATTATTATATTTTGTCGTTCCGCTGTAAGATTCTATTTTGTTTTTTTATTCTTTCTCTGCTTTTTTCTTATTCACCCCAATAACAATCCGCCCTTCTGTATGGTTTAAGTCTGACATGTTTGGTTTATCGTCGATTTAAAGCGTACGAAAAGGCGGGATGTTACACACTCAGACTCATTTTAGGGTATTACTAACCCTATCCATAATGAGTTAGTCCCCAACAGGCTAAGGTACCTCTAAACCAAAACTCTGATACCAACTGTGATGACCCACCTTTTTGGACGGCTTAAATCGACAATAAACCCCACATTTCTAACTCAAACCATTCAAAAGGGAGGATTATCAATTGGATTTAATAAGAAAACATAAGAAAAGAAGGAAAACAAAATACAGAATCTCGCAGTGGAATGATAAAATATAGTAATCAAATTAATAGTTCATGAAACTGTTTTACAATATTCATTTGATTACACAATTTTTACAACATACCAATAATGATGCAGCGGAATAATACTAATAATATAATATACCGAACTACATCTTCGTCCTCTAAAAATAATGTCTTCGAACACTAAATTGCTTAGGCTGACCTTAGCGTAATCAAAACACAAAACACTCGAGTCAGAACTAAAAGTTCTTATGTAAGTTGAATCAAAAACAAGTAAATATAAGTGTAATAGCTTCAAAGATGTTACGGGATTTTATATCTCCTATCCAGTGTGTAACGTGCGTGCAATAACTTAAGAGATATTATGGGATTTTGCATCTCCTAAGGATTTATTAAACTATCTATATATAGTAGAATATGCTATATATATAATGTCTAATCAATAAAATAAATATTTTTCCTAGCGTTAAGGCTTTACATTAATCCCCTTAACACATTCTAAAGCATTGTCCTGCAGTTGGCCTTGTGACACCACCAGTAACGTCGGTAGTCAAGGAGGCGCTGTGATACGATAACAGTAAAGCAAAATCGTAGTGGTCAATAAAAGTATGACAAGAAACGTGAGGCAATTCCCAAGGTATGATTCTACCAGTTTTACCTTTCTAGCTGGTGGTAATGCATCGTAGCCACGACCACCCATTGTGTCCACCACCCCAAAATCAAATCAATGTGCACCAATCGAGTCCAAAATAAATGTAATAATACGAAGAGGTGATGGCCCCTAACCGTTGCGAACCCCTTGGCCAGACATAGGCTCCTGTTTTAGTCATTTCTAATTGACACAAGTGTCGGGGTTATCCATCATGGTTTTATTTCTTCAAATCTAGAAAACACCTCCAATTCAGCCTTTATATTGTGGATATCATCCACCGTATACACAGTTGTTAGATTGGTTCCAATATTGACAAAGACCATGCTAATAAGAGGCCCCGGTCCCTTTAACATCTAAATGTTATTTCTCACACCAGTTGGTTCTTTTACATTGTGAAAATGATTCATATTTGATATAAAAATATCATATTCATTTCAAAATATCATTCATTACAAAATCATCGTATTTGCTTCTTATGTCATTTTCACTTGAAAGTATCATTTCAAATTCCAACCTAGGTTATAACCTCATTTAACCACATCTGTATTTAAATCAATGATTTAAATATAAATATTCCAACTTCGCACAGTTTGAAATTTTAGAAAATATTTGAATAGTTTAAAATAGTTTAAATAGTTTAGAGATTTAAAACAGATTAATATAAAATGATTTAAGTATTGAAAATGGTTAATATAGTAAAATAGCTTGGAAAATCAAGATAATTTGAGTGTTAAAAAAATAGATTTTAAACAGTTTATAAAAAAATAATTTATTTTGAAAACAACATCAAATTGTTTCTTCCCATTTTAACAAATCTGGGGCCATGTCCAACAGAGCTCAATTTTCAGTCTTTCAATTCACTTTTGACTCAATTTCGATTTAGTCAAATCAACTTGATTTCAATTTCAGTTTGAAATAACTTCAATTTTTGAAATATTCATTTTTAACTTCAACTTCGATTCAACTATTCAATGATTTAAATTTCAATATAATTCTTATTTTAAATCATTTCAATTTATATCAATTTCAAGTCCAATCTACTGATTTAAAACACTTAAATAAAATTAAACCCCATTGTTCAATTTAAGGTTCGAATCTTTAAAATAATTCAATTTCCAAAATTAAAGTCATATATCGATTATATTTCACATTTCAATTTTAATTCTTTAAAACAAATTCCTTTTATACAATTTCAGTTTCAACATTTTAAATCTTGAATTATAAAATAATTCAATTCATATAAATCCATAATTTATTTCCTTTAAAATAATGTCATCTAATCAAAATCCAAATTCAAGGTTTTAAAACCATTTAATTTGACCAATCTGGTGTCCAAATATAATTTTCTACCCTATGGCCAAGTGATCATTTATATTAATTTAATTACATGGATGGATATATATCATTTCAATTCAAATCAAGATGTCATACGTATATATCATTTCAACTTATTTCTTAGTTCGTTTTCGATGGTCCAATTGATAATATAAATGATGTCAATAAATAAAAAGGTAATAACAAGAATATGCCAAATAAATAAACAATTATGCATCCATCATCAATCAATAGGCATATAGTAACCATTAACATCCAAACCAACCAATATATCACAACAGTTACTGATTATCATTTGTCAGTGTTCAACTAGCAATTAAATTCAATATCAATTTAAATGTCAATTTAATACAATATAAAATTCATTTCAATTTACATGTCAATTTTAAATACCAAACAACAATCAATAACATTCTTTTCACTTCATCAATTTAATTCAACTAACATGAGAAAATTTAGTATTGTATGAGTGCATTAAATCACTCACCTTTGATTTATAGCGGATTAAAATCCAATAAAAGTCTACAATTTTAGCAGTCTCCAAATTCAACCAAACTAGTTAATCTTTGCCTGGAATTTCGATACCAACCTAATGGAAGAAACTACACATGAATCCGAGTTCGTATGCAAAAGTTATGAAGGTTGGAAGATTTGAAATTTAAATAAAATAATATAACTAAGGGCAAAAATGGTAAATTAACTTATCTCTTAGCCAAACCCATATTGCTCGAACCCAAATCGACCATCAGTCGCCACCTTCTCGTCGCTGCTGCACCGCCTATGATCGCCTACCCTATATCCAACCACCCTGCCGTCACCACCTCGGCCAGGCGCACGCAACCAAGGCCACATGACCACCTCCGGTCGTCTCCACATGCTCTACCATCGCCGCCATTCGTGCTCAATTTCTGGAAAACTCCGCCTTCTTACGATGATCCAAACCTATAGATGCATTCAAATCATCGCCCTCTATGCTCTAGTGGCCTTCGATCGTCGATTGGTCGACGATTTACAGTTGATTTGTAAACCCCATAACGGACGATCGAGAATGTTTCATACGATTTTGGACGAATTGGGCCTCCAATCGAAAAACAAATTGTAGATGCGGATTACGTTCATCGAGAGCTTCACGATGATATATAATATGATAGGATTTGAACATTTTAGATTTTTCAATTTGATTTGGAATCGTAATTTAGGGACTAGGTTATTCACTATTGAGGAGAAGCAGATTAGAACAGAAATTATACGCATAGAAAATAGAATAGAGCTGCTAGGGTTTATAACAACATATATATAGGTAGAGATGGATAAGAATGGTTGGAACAGACCGAATGGGTCGAAGTGATAACGAGGACCCGAAATCCCATTTCATTCCCGAAACGAAAATAGATCAACCTATATATCGAAATATAGGTTTTCAATATTCATAAATTTGATGGAACTAATTTCAAACCCTAATTCTATTGTATATAGTAGTTAGCTTTTAAAATCAAACTATTTTAATTAAATTTCTTTAAGAGATTTCTACGCGGTTTAAGCTCGCACGATCAAACGAAAAGCTTTATCGCTACGAAACTTGAAATCCTATAATAATTCACTATTATGAATCCGTCAAAACTGGTTTCGTCGAAATTCAAGACAGTGCCCAAAAAGACTAATTTTACACGTTAACTAAAACAATCTATTTTAAAAATCAATTTAATCACTTTTAAATTCTAAATTAAAAGTTTTATATCATCATTCTTGATCAAACAGGAATTAATAATCTTTTAAAATACAATTTTCAATGTTAAATACAAGATTTAAATATTGAATTAATTTCAAAGTTACATTACAACAATAATAAAACCCCAGTTTATTATACTTTAAATTTCAATCAAATTCTTTTATTTTGATTTAAAAGTCTTTTAAATTAAATAAACAATTTCATATATAATTTATTTATTAACACACTCAAACTCTATAGCTCTTTTCTTATATTAACTGCAATATCTAATTACATTAAATTTCATTGATTTCCAAATTAATTTCAAATGGATTAAATAATAAGATGATAATTAAAACAATTGTTACACATTAATAATTCATATCCATTAACTTATTGTTTACAACCAAGGGTTATAAATTACTTATCAAAAAATGATTTCATATTCTATATTAACCAATTTTAGTTAAACAACATATGATTTCTATTTATAACACAACGTTTAATTTATTCCTTATTAACCTTTGCAATTATAATTGATTGAAATTACATAAAACAGATGTCAATTACATTCAATCAATCTAATCTAATAATATTCTAATGATTTTTTTCCATTAATAAATCATAAATTTTAATTTCTCACAGTATTAAATTCCAAAAATCTTATTAAATTTAATATTTTTACTTACCAAAAAAATACGGGTCGTTATAGTGTTTTTAAACAATAACATATGGAACCATGTCGCTAACGCGAAATGGGTTTTCTTCCTCATGAACAACAACCAAAGGTAACAAACATGGAAATAAACAATGGGAAACAAATTCAAACATAGATGATGGGAACAATAAATATGCATCCAGACTATAAAGAATGGAAATAGTCGGAATAGAAATCCAAATAAGACAGAACGAAGAAGACAAGTGAACAGTCCAAACTCGATAGAATGGACTAAACTGGATAACATTCCAAACTCGATAGAATGGACTAAACTGGATAACATTCCAAACTCAATAGAATGGACTAAATAGGATAATATTCCAAACTCGATAGAATGGACTAAATTAATAATTAGCACCGCGAAGAGTGGTTGACTCTTCCCATTGCAATTAAAGAAAACAGATTTAAAGGGTCGAATCAAATAAGGAAAGAAAAATCTTCGACAATGACTAGGAGGGTACGTCACCCCTATCGAAAGTGTACCTCTAGAAATGTACTTGAGAACTCTGATGGCTCTCAAACACGTCCAAGCCACACCCCGCCAATAATTAACGAGTATCCGAATATTTCACATCTCGATGCACAACACCGAATCCATTTTAGACTGGATATGAGAATAACCTAATGGGAGCAACCCCATATAGCTTGGCTTCCACTCGCTTTTTGGGTTTAGTCATTTCCGACAGAGGATAACAAAGCTTAAATGAGCAGCACATTGTCTTAGAGTGACGATAATAAAGAAGCTGAAGTAACTGATAGCTGAAAAACCAACAATTGAGGATATAAAATGATCTTATATGGAAATTAAGTCTGTGTACTATTAGCACTCATCGAATTCCAACTTGTACTATTTCTTTATTAACAATAATACCGGAAAAATTCAAGATAGTGTGACCTTAAAGTCATGTCTCACGATTCTTCTTAACTTTCGAAATAGCGACAAGTCTACTTCTTCAATGTGTAGTGCTAAGTATACAAATAAATCATTCCCATATAAGTGAATCACTTTATGGAAATTATTTCATTTCCATAAACGAATCAAAATTTTTCTTTCAAAATACCAGAATTTGTGCTTGACCTCACATTATAAGTATTAGTTTTAAAACATTTTGTTGAAAGAGTTTGCTAACTTAAAACATAAATTTAAAAAGGATTTTATAACTTAAATCATCCTTATTATATTGATTAATGAACTTTAAACTTCATCAGGCAATTTTATTTTTAAACTTCAAATGTCTTTAAATAATAAGAAGGGTAAACCATATTTAAACCTTATTAATTCAATTAATTAGTAAAATATAATTATATAAATTAATAATTAACTAATTATCATAATTTAAAATGAATAATAAAGTCAAAACATCCTTGTTACTTTGATGAATTCACTTTGAAACTACATAAACTAAGTTTATTAATTAACTCCAATAACCTTTAATCAAAACGGGTAAATCACCTTTAAAACATCGTTAATTCAACTAATTAATAAATTTAAATATAACTAATATATTAAATAAATAAATATCATTATTTAAAGTGATTAATAAATTTAAACCATCATTACGGAAAGATTATTTAAAGTTAAAACAAGTTGGTTTCCTTTTAAAGTCATTAATCAAAAAATTAATTCATTTTAAAACCATCAATGCTTAATTGATTAACTAAATTTAATCCATCATTATCAAAAGATTAATTAGCCTTAAACATCATTAAATAAAATGATAAATCAAATTTAAATCATCATTAACCAAGTAATTGGTGAAATTTAAAACACCTCATTAATAAGTTAACTAGTTAACCTTAATCCTTATAAATTAAATAATTAATTAAATAAATAATCATTATTAAAATAATTAATTGTTTTTTAAAACATCATTAATTAAAATCTTTCTTAACTTGTAAAATAATTCCAAGCATAAATATGAAACCAAAAGGTTTCGATAAGGAGTGATTTTTCCAAAAGTGTCGATATAGCGACTATTGCTATATAGGCAGTTCGGCAAACAAACTTATGCCATTACAGTACAACCAAACATCAAATAAATATCTATGAACTTATACAAGGTAATTAACTATGGAACAATGCATAAAGAGCATTTACATATAAATAATTAATTTTAGCTACCAATATTTCATCGAATGTACTAAAGCTTACTGACTTATCCGAACTTGCACCTCAATTTCAGTCACTAAGATTTTCGAAATTTAAAACATCGTAAACATAAAATTTATAGTCCTATGAGTTATCTTTCCATATCATTAAAGAAATCTAAATTCTGATTAATTCTACAAGCCAAGTTACTTAGAGGTGTTTAAACAATTCCGAGCCAAACATCATCAACGCTGAACAATTCATTACGGAATCATGTATAAACAAGTATATAAAAACACAAGCACATTAATATCCAAGTAAAAATCCAACAATAATTATTATCAACAGTAATGTTTTATAACTTTGCATAAAAGCGGAAGTTTTACTTACCAAAAATGCTTGCTTACTTAACCGGAATTGCACTATCTTTGTGAATACGACTTGATCTTTGTATAATCTTGGAAAATGAAGTCTTTAAGTGGTTTAATTCACCATAAAGGTTCAGAATTAGGGAGTATATGGTACGACCTTGATGGGTTGAGGGCTTGAACTTTAGAAAGTGAAGAGATGAGCATGTAAGTGTTTAGGCAAGCTTTGAGAGAGATCTAGGTAGAAATATATAGATTTTTGTAACTTGGAAAGAGTTTAGGAAGATATGGAATTATGGTTAAAAGCTTTAGGAAAGTTGGAATATGAAAAGAGAATGGAAAAGTGAAATAAAAGTTTAGGAAAAGCTAGTTTTATAACCATACGAAGCTTCCAAAAGAAGCCATTGAAAATAAGATTCCAAAAGAAGCTATAGAAAATAAGCTTCCAAAAGAAGCCAAAACGAGTTTATTAAGATGAAGCTTTAGGAAATTTTTGGAACATGAAAAGAAAAATAAGAAGTAAGAAAGGATTTAGGAAAATTTGTTTGCAAAGCTTCTCAAAGAAGCTTCTTTATTAAATTATTTGCTTAGCTTACATGAGAAGCTTCATCATTCAATCATATTTGCTTAGCTTACATGGGAAGCTTCTTTATTCAATTAGCATATATGGAAAGCTTCTTTATTCAATTATATTTTCTTAGCTTACATAGTAAGCTTCTTTATTCAATTATATTTGCGTACTTACATGGGAAGCTTCTTTATTCAATTATATTTGTTTAGCTTACATGGGAAGCTTCTTTATTCAATTCTTTTTGTGGCTTATGTTGGAAGCTTCCTTATTATATATGTTTCTTTAAGCTTACATACATTTATTCACATTCATTCAAACATGCCTAGGTAACTTATAAATACGTGTTAGCGCATACAAAAGAGTTATGTCATTTCTGATAACCTTTAGTCGACGAAAGGTAGGAAACTCGAAAACGAATTCCGGTCACATTTTCAATCTTACATCGAACTATATTTTTGTAAACTAAATTAGAACTCTTTCACCAGCATTATTTATTTATTTAAAAGGGTTTTATTTAATTATAAACCTATATTTGAATATTTAAAATTAATTAAATATTCACAAATTCAAGTAGTGAAATTCCACGTCGTTACATTCATCCCCGTAATTGTACCACAACTCTAATTCCCAAAAACACTTAAACCATTCATAAGTATGTACGATGTACATAGATCATTCCTATGTAAAACCTGATTTGATCATTCACTCGAACACATAGCTTCATTTCCAAACTAGCATCGATCATTTGACTTTCTACTATGGACTTTGATCGGACCTCTTAATTAAAAACTTTCTATTCTCCTTGCATAGCCATAAACTATGATATACAACTTTTAGCTCCACGTAAGAACCCTCACCAATGCTCGTCATCGAAAATCGAGTGATAAATCCTTATTCGAAATGGTGTAAAACACCTACAGTCATATACTCGAATCTACGATCGAGAACTATGTGAAAAGGAGAAATGGTATTCATACAACCTACATACCGATCTAATGATTCTGACTATCTAACTACTTTCTATCCTCCCACCATGCTTCATAAGAATCAGTTTTTAAATTTATTAACTAATATAGTACTCTCCTACCTTTTAAGAGTATATACAAATATTTGATTTTTTATTCTATTTAATTTTTAACTATTAGATGCAGGCCAAAAATAATTTGGGTCTTGAAACTATGTTGATCAAATCAACCCCTTTACCCTAATAGGTCTGGCAAGTAGCTAAGAAGAGTACGATGCTGATATCCGAACTTCCTCCTGGATTTTACTTTTTCTAAGACACTGCTAAGGTAAAAATGTCTATTAGCCGACCTAGTAACATCAAATAATTCTTTGCATCCTAAATGTTAAAATCAAAAGACATGGTTTTAAATAAACAAAGTTCATTAATTCTCCTTATTAAATTTATAATTAAAACTTCATTTATTAATCCATCTTTGAAATATCTTTTTAATTTGAAAAATCTCCCTTTTAAGGGATCCAAGAACACAATACTCGGGTTTTATTTCAAAAACCTTTGGAAACATACATATTTTCCGAGTAACTCCAAAACGATGTGAAGAAACTAGGTGCTACCAAATTGTGTCATAAACTCTTTTACTAAGAATGGCAATACTCAAGAAAAGTGTTTGCTATCCAAAGACATCTCTTATCCATTTTTAGTCATTTACGAGACACTTGAAACAGCCAATAAAAATATTCTAAATTTCTTCTTGAAACAATAATATTTACAGACAAATAGATTTTAACCAAATCAACCACTTTCTTTGGATTCATTTGAATTTGAACTTGTCACGATTGTATAATGGCAAAACGGCTAAGTTACTAAGTGCACCATCATATCTGCCTAAGCAAACATTCGATTGTCACTTAGAAGATTATTCTAATCATCACAAAATAGATCAGGACTTATTCCCGAACTATCCATAGAACACCTTACTCCCAAATTTATTTAAAATATCTATATCTTAAAATATCTTTTAAGAAAGATTACTACTATTTTCCAAAATCATTTGGAATTTATAAAGCCATCGAATTTAACATTCTCCAAACCCTTTTCATTTTTAAAACATATTTAGTAGTTCTGATTTGTAAAATCATCTCTCTTAACTCATCTTAGAACTACATGAAGATTTTCTGTTAATAAACACTTTTATTAAAATTCAATTTTTAACCCTACATATCATCGAATGCCTTATAGTCAAATTGTGAAACTTAATTCATAAGGTGTTCGATTCAATGTTCCTACAAATTCTATTTATCCAACCTATGATGGAAAAAGAAAATCTACTATTAAATCCGGCGATAGTCAATGCTCAAAACTGGACGAGCATGACTAGTTAAACCCTAAATGCTAATAATTTAAGTATTATTAACTCCTAACCCACTTTCCTTATAGATAACTATATATATTTTGAAAATCATACCCTTTATGTATAGAGAATATATTCCTAGTGAATTATTTCATTTACCAAATTTAAAAATAATATTATGGTAATTTAACTAGTTCTAGTGTTTAGGAAATCCCTATCAATAACGTTGATCAGACGCATCGACCAGAATTCTTAAGCCACTTAACATGTTAAACAACACAATGTAAAATATTTTTATTCACAAACAAATACGCACTTGTACACACACACAAACACACACACCTAGACTCATTCTAGGGTACTGATGTCCCTGTCTATAAAGAGTTTACCCTACCAAAGCCTAGGTGTTCGCTCAACCTAAGCTCGGATACCAAAATGTAATGATCCACCTTTCTTACTACCAAAGATGACACTTATTACATCCTCGATATTCATGTCTCGATCATTTACTCGTCCAAAGAGGGGCCATTAGAGGTGAAAGAAAGAAAAGAAGAAACTAAACAACATAGAATCTCATAACGCAGTAGAACAATATATATTACTCAACATACTATATTACAAAGTCATTTCAAAAATGTTACATCAGAGTCATACTAATACCAATTCTACCCTAGGATAGTTTTAATAGCCAGTCCCTACCTAACAGATATAACATACATATAATATAGCGGAAGATAAGGTAATAACTACCTATCGATGAAGCCACCTGCTCCAAGCTCTTCCAAAATGAATCTGCGGAAAAACCTAAACTACTTGGCTGCCCATTCAAATTTGAGCATTTAAGAGTTTAGGAAAAGGAAAAATAAAATCTGAGTCAAATACAGGTCTGCTGTGAGTAAAGCATAAGTCTTTAACTTTATAATATCCTTTAAATCAAAGGGATCTCGTAAGATCATGCTGCATATAAACATGAACGGGTTTTTACATTACGGTAACCAAAACATTTGCATATAAAAATCCAGTTATATTATAATAATAGTTATGGTTTCAAATAAATATCAAAATAGCTGAAATTGTTACCGTATTAAATTCCAGAATACTAGTGGCCAAAAAAATCGTAAAGGCACATATTGGAGATTAAATTCCATAATATGGAAAGGTAAGGGACTACCTTCCGATGGTATACCCCTAGAAAATGCACCGAAGTTCGACAAGGACTTCTTGTACCCCTGCTACACAAATCCAGCTGCCCCTTTAACATGACTAACCGGATTGCCTCATTTCTTTTTGATATTGAGACCTTATACTACCACGGGTTTGCATTCAAAACAACTTGAATATGGACAATCTATATTAGGATGGCGGCTGCTAATGGTAGCTGACCACATAGCTCTGTTGCATACCCTGTTTTTACCATTTCTCGATTTGTGAGGCTCATTAGGTCACTCTTTACCTTCTTTCTCTTAGCAAACCATCTAGGAATGCTTACATTGCCCTCTAGGCAGAGTAATTCCAACATTCATCCATGCAAGTTGTTCTGGGATCGAACAAACATTCCATACTACCATTTTCCATTTTAGAATCACCTTTTGTAAGAATAGTATAACTCCACATCATACTTCAATAGGATTTAACATCGTTCATCATTAGTTTGGAGTGGTTTGGATAAATTCAGGGTCTGGTGTCTTCCAAACTAAGCGATAATTTTCGGCTAACTCAATTCTGGTTCTTTTGGAAGTTTGCACTAATTAATCGAGTCCTCACCGGGGAACTCGAATGTACTCGACATACCTCATGAGTCAAAACAAGTCCAGATTTGATAGTTGGTTATTTAACTACTAAATAAACAAAGAACAATCATTCCATTTGAGATTTATTTATCCCAACCACTAAGCCTCAAAATAAATCTTTATTTGATAAATCTCACTTCAAAATGTTTGTCTAAAAATTCGTATAATTATCTCTTTGACATAAGTATATTCACAATACATTTGTGAATAACTTCTTACTTCCAATTCATGTTAAAAAGGATTAAACAAATGTTGTTTAAATTGGACGTAAGGAAAACCTAAACACTATCCCCTCGGTGTTAAATGTGGAACGGATGTTCCATACCACCATTTTTAAAATTTTAGTTTAGAGAAACCTAGATATCAAATTCTTTTCATACTTCTTTCGATAAATCCTTTTTAATAAAATCTATTTCATTCATGAAATGTCTTTTTATTATGAATCCAAATCCATTTTAAAATACTTTCCAACTTCCAAATTCATTTATAAAAACCATTTATAAATATTCAATATCATTTCTATAAATTGCTTTCATAAAATCATTTCTATAAATTACTTTCATAAAGTCATTTATAAATATTCCTTATTTATGACATCTTCTTTTCTTAAAAATTAAATCCATTTACCCAAAAACACCTTATCGATTTCTAAATTCCTTTATAAATATTTTTGTAAAAACTTCTTTCATAATATGGAAAATACACTTACCCAGAAACACCTTAAATTCCTTTATAAAACTCTTTATAAAAACTTCTTTTGATAACATGGAAAACCATTTCTACAAGTTAAAAACATCTTTAGTAAAACCATTTGTTAAATCATTCTTCCAATATCTTGTTTAAAATGCAATAACTTTGAAACCATTTCAAAATGGAAATGAAATATTTATCCTTACAAAATAAAATGGAGGCTTGCTGACCATAATGGTGCTTTTAATTTGGTTTTACTTATCCAGTTATTATCCTACCTTTTGGCAAGGCTGTGACACCAAGAAATTGACTGAGAACCAAAGATAGCTCATCCCGAAAAATGGTATACGCAGGTTTTCTATGGACACTGGTAAATTTTGCCCGAGTATGGATCATGCTACAATTAACATGACATGACAAAAAAAGATATGAAAACCAACGTTCCAAATTTCAAGGCAATCGAAGTTCATATGCTCAATATATGATCGATGAAGAGCCAAGGAAGTAAATTCATTCGTATCCATCATCCTACCCCTTTTGAATCGCTTCAGTTCGTATCCATCAACTGAAAGGCCTTGTTCGCATCCTTCAAGCTTCAAAAGTCCGTATCCATCAAGCTTCAACAATTCGTATTCATCAACTATACTAGTTCGTATCCATTAAATGAACACCATTTCATATCCATCAGGTGACCGTGGGTCCACGTCCATGAAAGAGCACCACACTTCATATCGATCACATTTACCCCGTTTCGTATCCATCACCTGAAGACATATCGTATCGATACGAGAAAATTTCAAGTGAACGATACGAATGGAAAGATAAGAAGTACCCACCAACAACTGTTTGGTCGATACGAAGACAAATTCCATGATCGATGCGAAGGAAGTAGCCATCCATCGATACGAAATGGTTTCAGGAGTGGATATGTAACGACCCAGAATTTTTATTAATTTAAAATCGTATATTTAATTATTTTAAATATTAATAAGTGAAATTTATAAGTCGAATAAATTTTATTTTGAATAATTGGATTTAATTGAATAATTAAATCGATAATTTAATATGTGAAAATACAGAAATAATTATAAATTGGGTTTAATATGATTGAAAATGATTTGTAAAATTTTATTATATCATATTGAAGTTATAATGATGTTATGGAACTTTTAAAATCGAATTAAAAGTTAATTGTGAAAATTGATATTTTAAGGTGTTTTTAGGCACAAGGAAAAAGTTGCAAAAAAAATTAGTCTCAGGAACAAGAAGTTTGTTTTTTAGATTGAAGGACATTTTTAGTGTAAATTACAGAATGATAGTTGTAACTATCATTTTCAGTTTACACTAAAAAGTGTCCTTCAGACTAAAAAGCAAACTTGTTGTCTTTGAGACTAATTTTTTTTGCAACTTCTTCCTTGTGTCTATTTACCTGATATTTTAATATTTAATTATCGACTGAAAGATAGCCAATTTTTGAACAGTCTCAGAATTGGACAAAACCAGTTTCATTGGATCTGTAATAGTTTGTTATTATCGGATTTCAATTTTCGTAACAATCAGAGTTGTCGTATGATCGTGGCAGCTCGAAACGCATCGAAATTGTTTTAATATTAATTTGGCGAGGTAAAATAGTCATTTTTCAAAAAGTCTCGGATTTCGACGAAAATAGTTTCATCGGATCCGTAATGTGATATTATTGTATGGTTTCAAATTTCATGTCAATCGGATTTACCGTTTGTCCGGTGCAAGCTAAAACGCCTAGAAAATCCTTTAATCGGTTTAATTTTAAATTGAACGTTTATTGCCGTAACTCGCACAGATTACCGAATTAGCTCCCGAAACACGTTCCATTGTGTTCGGAACGTGGGATAAACCTTAGGAACGCCAACCGTCATGCTTCGTTTGGAGTTCGGAAAATTTCGGATGAATAGTAATTCGCCAATTTTCTATAAAAGGCCACCATTTCTAAAATTTTATACCAAAAACCCTAATTCTTGCTTCAGCCACCACTTATTCACCAATGGCCGAAAATCTCCTTTGTTCTTCCCTTGATCTCTTCAAATCCACAAACATTTAGAAGAAACTTTCAACATGAAAGTTGTAGATCACGTTGCGAACTAGCTATTCAACGGTCATGATCTAAAAAGACTTCACGAATCAACGACAAATCGAGCTGGAAGTACAGCCGTTCGCACGCAATTCTAGGATGGAGGAGGCGGCTGAGCTCTATGGGATTGAAGCCGAAGGTGGCTCGCGCGAGGCTCTGCATGATAGGGGTAGTTGATCGTCTTCAAACTACACGAGGAGGCTGCAATATTTAACCCCAGTTCGATCTTGTATGGGTTTAGCATTGCGTGTGTTTACTGGAAGTGTTTCACGTGGGAGAGATGAAGGGGGGATGCGGCCTGGATTCAATGGAGCAAGGAACGTCGGCCATGATTTCGTTTAGGTTATAAAAGTAAAATAGAATTGTGAAATTATTATTTTATAATTCGTTCAAAGTTTAAAATATGATAACTTGTTCATACGAGGTCGGATTGAGACAAAACTTTTTGCGTTGGAATCATATCGTCGAGCACTACACGATGGAATTGGATTGGAGTCGTTTGGAGTTAGTGAGAATTTCGAGTAAAATTAAACGTCCGTTTAATTTTATTCGAAATAAAAACTGAAAACGAAACTGAAATCAAGGTGAGAACGTCTCACTCAATCGAATCGGTTTCGATTTTTATTTTAAATAGTTAGATTTAAAATTGTTGGTATAATGCATGAATGATGATTGTTATCTATTGATTGTTAAAATAGACATTATGCGCCGTTAGTAAGCGGATGTTATTTATTAAAAACATATACCGCAAATATTTCATAAACAGTGAAATTGGTATTATATATGTACTTGGAGTTGATTTTCCCGCATTATATAGCGGATGAGACCCTATTGCGCCGTCTATTAAGCGGATAATATTTTATAAAATCCCATATACCGCGATAATTCCGTACTGGAGCGGAATTGGTATTGTGCTAACATCTTTGGATGCAGGGAAACAGGTTGGAGGGATCCAACTGGATTCCTCAACTGTATTGATTTATTTTCAGATATTATGATATTTGATTGATTATCATATCGATATATGATATTTGGATGTCGTGATTGACTATTTGGTGCTGCTGCATCATCGGATCCATTTCTGAAGTTTTAAAATAACGATTTTGGTTTTAAAAGGAATTGTAAAGTGATTTTTCAAAGTATATGTTTTTATTAAATTTTGAATTGATTCATTTTACATAATTAAAACGTTATAAATTTTTATGTTATAAAAAATTACTGTTTTTGTAAAATTTAACCAAATTGAGATTTTCGAAATAAATAGTGATTAATTTATAAAATGGTTTAATTTGGAATTTTGAATCATTATAAAAGATTTTTAAATTTATTTTTTTATAAGTTAAAAATATTGGAATTATAAAACGAGCTTTCATAAGTGTTAAAGGTGAAATAAAGATGAATTTCATAAGTGAACGGAATTTATAGATTTATAAATTGTGAAGTTATAAAATGAATAGATTTTGTGAAATAGAAGATTTATAAGTAATTATCTTATAAATCGAATTTTGGCATTTAAATGAGGTATAAACGGAATTTATTAATAATGAGATTTATAAATCGAAGCTTATAAATAGAAAAGGAATTTATAAACATTGTTTATAAATTCGAAACCAATTGAATTTGATAAATTGAATATTGAAGTTTATTAAAGGAAATATATTCACGATTTTGGACAGTGAATACATTTTTTGAATAAAAGGGTCATGTTTGGCAAAATGAATATTATAAAATGAAGTTAATTATTTAAAAGATGTTTTAAAATGTATTATGAATCGAAACCATAGATTTCAACATTATTGTTGAAATAGACGTTTTCGAGAAAGAAGGAAATGGTAGACTATAACACTGTTGTTATAGTAAATGATTTCCGAAAGGAAATGTTTTATATAGTATTGGGATTTATATATCTATTTAAACTTTGAATCCCTATACTAGTGATTTTGGGTCGTCGTAACGATGTTTTACGTAGCATCCGTTTTGACTCAAATTTATGTATTAAGAAATGATTTCTTAAAGAATGAAATATATACTTAATTTCGATTTAAGTATATTGGATATTTTCCAAGTATTGAAAATAAATGGGTCTGTGAATTACTTATTATTAAATAAGTATGGAAATGTTTTTCCAATGTGAAATGAAACGTTTTAAGAATTTATCTTTTTGAAGACAAATTGAAAATGAATATTAGAAATCGATCTGGGAATCATATATTCATAAATATTTTAGAATGTAAATTCACTATGGAATTTATAAAAGAAAGGAAATTTGCTTAAAAATAAACGTTGATTTATTTTTGAAGTGTGGGAATTAATTTACGGATTTGGAACGTAAATATAAAGTAAATCGTTAAGGATTTATTTAATTGGTTTAAATGAACCATGTTGAAATGAAAGAAATTCCGCGTAAGGAAAATGATTGAAATTTGTTTTCAAAAGTGATAAAGGTGAAAAGTGATTTGAAAATTGGTTTTCAAATGGTTGAAGTGTGGAAAATATATATCTAGTAAAGATATTTTGGAAAGTAAATAATTTGGGAAATTATTTGGATTTGGTGATGTTGAACACGCCTATTGATAGTTAAATATCCGACTATCAATATTTACCTTTAAATAGGTATTTATTGTGAATTGCTTGAATTTAAATGCCACACTTATTTTTGAATAAGCGCTCACTATTCGGGTTAGCCGGGAAAGGACCTTGGGGTCGTATAACCCATTCCGAATATGTGATACGTCGTAATGGATTGCATTTGATGACCAGTGTTGAAGATCGGATATTTGTGAAAACGGAAGGATTACCGTCGAGTTACTCTACATCGGCTGATCTCTGATATAGAGGTTTTATCACCCTTAGTGACGGGAAGTCCGGTCGTGATTAGTGAATATCCGGATTGCAAGGACTTCTTTGGAAGTGCCTTCGGTTCTGTTCGAGCCCGGAACAGACTTGTATGGATTGTATGTCTGACATTACAAATTGAGATATAAAGCTGATTTCTTTCAAATATATTGCTGTTGGTGGCGGAGAATTTATTCTCTTAGCTTAACACCCTTCTCTGAGACGTACGAGCTCAGAGGTTATATAATTGAAGGTTATTAGTGATATACTCCCAATTTGGTAGTGTGGCATGCTGAGTGTTGCTGTGAAATGATCATTGTTTGATCATTTGTGATAGGATCATTTATTTGATCATTTATCTTGGTGATCGTTTCTATGATCATTTGTTGACCCAAATCTCAGCTTTTGTATAAAGCGTGGCTTTGTGGACGAGACTACGTCGGACCTCACACCCCGGAAATGGTCAAAACAGGAAGGATGCGACAAGGTTATTGGGGGGTAGCGCCCCTTTAGTGTATGTCATTCCTTCTGGATAGAGGTGGTATCATGGTATGGAGCCCATATACTTAACCTATGTTGTTGCTGTAAATTTTGTGGTTGTTGGAAATCGAGGATCCTCGGATAGATCGGTTACGATCGGGGGATGACATATTCGTGTCAGTAGTTACCCAGTTAGGGGTAACCCGGCCTTGTGTTGGAAGAGATCCGGTTTGGTTCTCGGGACGTCATTCCAGAGGCGTTTCCATGTGGCAATGGGAAGTTCCTTGGCCTGACCATTTGTTGGAAATCCAAAGAAACAATACGATCTTGTACGGTTTTAGTTGTAGAACCTATCATTCACTTATGGTGGCGCCCCACTGTTTGGATGGTAGTTATAGTAGACATAAGTGCGAATGCCTATGCTGGCTAAGATTTATATCTTTATTTTCGAAACGAATTTTTACCTACACTATGCACTAGTAATAAATCAAATGTTTCTTTTTAATGCGTACCAAACATCTTTGACTATCATAAGGAGAAATCTCCTCTGATTCTGCGTTTGCATTGTGTGTGTGTGCGGGAGGCCTTATGGTAGTCTCATTTTTTAAAAAGCATTGCGAATTGACTTTAAAAATATTCCTCTATTTTGTTTTAAAGATAAACTGTTTTGAGTTCTCGCACCAGTCTTGCTTTGTCTAGGTGAAACGTGATGGGGGGTTCTCGCTTCGCAGTTTGGTGGCGAACGGGAGACTCTTGCCCCCACATGTCCTCTTTACGGGGTTGGTTAGGCGTAAGCTGAGACGGTCGAGAGGCTGGCCGTAAAAGCAAGTTTGGGATATCAGTGTAAGCCACGGTGGGGCTGGGATGGTTGAAAAGCCTACCGGTTGTGACCGCAAACGTTACATTTGGTATTAGAGCTTATGGTTAAGCGACAACCATGGCTCTGTTGGGAATTACTCATTAGAGATAGAGTCAGCAGTACTCTAGAATGAGTGTGAGTGTAATAATAGATACGAGTGCGTATTTGTTAGTGAATATAAAAATGTTTTATATTGTGTTTGCTTATCCTTTGAGCTGTTTGTGAATTCTGGTCGGTGTGTGGGACGCCATATTATCGATAGGGATTTCTAAACACTTAAACGAGACAAGTCGACGTAGTATCATTTTGAATTGGGTAAATGAAATAATTTTACCTCGATTATATTTTATATATAAAGGAATAATTTTTCAGAATTATTTAAAGTGTGTATGAATTGATTGTTTGGTTGTTGAATAAGTTAAATAAAACATCAATTTTGAAAGAAAAATTATATAAGCAAATGAATTATAAGTATGATGTTATAATTAAAATAATATACAATTGTAAAATAACCTTATATATAAGAAGTGAAATTATATAAGTAAAAGATTTGAAAATGTGATTTATAATCTGAAATAAAATTCCAAAGAAGTGTTTTGAAAGGATTTGATATTTTGGAGAATTATTTTGAAGGGATGAAAGCACTAAACTCTTTTCGGTCGCTGGAAAATAATTCCGATGATGATTGCAACATCATTGGTGTTCATTTTCGGGTTTCCAAAAGAGAGATTGCTGCCAAATTGTTTAAAACAAAGTTGATTGGAAAATTTGGATTTGGTTTTGGAAATTCAGAAGGTAATTTGAATTGATTTCAAAAATGGTTTTGAGAGGTTGAAAAGACTCTGGAATCCTATTTAAAAAAGATATTTATGAGAATGATAAATGAGTTGATAACTTATACAGATTGAATTTTGATAGAATAAATTTAACTTAAAAGATGAAGTTAAATTAAAGGAAGTATAAGTAAATCAATAAAATCCAAGTTGAGATAAATTTGAGTTGTCATCAAAGACATGTAATTTGAAATTTAATAAAAGGAAAGTTAAATAAATTGATTTGGATTTGATAAGATGTTTGAAATGGAAAATAACTTAAATAATGTTGAATAAAGTTAATTTTGGTATCGAAGTAAATTAATAAGTGAATTAATGAAATGAAGTCATTGAGAATTTGAACTTGAGTTATATAAATGAAATTCAACTTTATATTGTTAAAGGAGTTAGCAATCGAATTAATAAATGGATTGAATGTAAATCAATTAAATGTAAATAATTGATATGAAATAATGGAAGTAAGTGTAAATTCATTAAAAGCTAATGATATTGGTAGTTGAATAAATTGAATGGACGTCAATTTAAATATGATCCAATTTGAATTAAAAGTGTTGAACCAAATCGAATGTAAATTTAATAATTTGGTTATGTTGAATAAACATTGGTTGTTATTTGATTGTTGATTGATTGTATATAAATTCATTAAGTGTTAATGAAATTGAATTAGCGAAATTGGAAGCTATGTGATTGAATTCAAATGGATAATATGTAAATTTGAATAGAATTGGATTTGATTTGGAAGTGAACTAATATGAATGCAAATTAGTGAATGCAAACTAATTAAAATTGAATATGAATGAATGTTAGTAAAATCCAATGTAAATGAACCAAATGTGATTTAAATTGAAAACCAGTTCATTGAATATTAATGAGAATATGAATGAATATTGATTTGGTTATGAATGATAGTTGGTTGATGTTTGCATTTGTTGCTTTAGTTGCATTTGCTATATTGCCATATATAGATGTTGCTATATGTTGTATATTGAGATTATTTTCATATACACATGTTCTCATGTTGTTTGTTGAGTGTTTAGTAGGTGCGGATTGCGCTTGCTTCGCTTTTGGAGCTCGCTTTCGTGCTATATTAGCCGTATACGCTCGCTAATAATAAAATATAAGGTACATATCTCGGATTACATACCGTACTTTCACACTTTTTTCCCTGCGGGATGCCTCATCACTTGATGAGATGTATATTTGTGATATATATACTGTCATTTTTTTTTCGGATCGAGCCGCGCAAAGGAGACTATGGCGAATTTTTCCGAAAATTTAAGGCGTTAGAATTTTTTTTTGAGAAAATTGGGAAATTTTGTGAAAACCTATAACTTTGGTTTTGGAATTGGAAGTTAAACGATATAGTTTGGTTTTGAAAAGATAACTATGTATGTTTTGAAAACTTAGTAAAGTATTATAAGAAGTTTAACTATGGATTTTGGAAAGTTAATGAATTCTGTAACTTTTCTTACTTGGTAATTTCGGGGACGAAATTCTTTTAAGGGGGGAAGTATGTAACGACCCAGAATTTTTATTAATTTAAAATCGTATATTTAATTAATTTTAAATATTAATAAGTGAAATTTATAAGTCGAATAAATTTTATTTTGAATAATTGGATTTAATTGAATAATTAAATCGATAATTTAATATGTGAAAATACAGAAATAATTGTAAATTGGGTTTAATATGATTGAAAATGATTTGTAAAATTTTATTATATCATATTGAAGTTATAATGATGTTATGGAACTTTTAAAATCGAATTAAAAGTTAATTTGTGAAAATTGAATATTTTAATATTTAATTATCGACTGAAAAATAGCCAATTTTTGAACAGTCTCAGAATTGGACGAAACCAGTTTCATTGGATCCATAATAGTTTGTTATTATCGGATTTCAATTTTCGTAGCAATCGGAGTTGTCGTTTGATCGTGGCAGCTCGAAACGCATCGAAATTGTTTTAATATTAATTTGGCGAGTTAAAATAGTCATTTTTCAAAAAGTCTCGGATTTCGACGAAACTAGTTTCATCGGATCCGTAATGTGATATTATTGTATGGTTTCAAATTTCATGTCAATCGGATTTACCGTTTGTCCGGTGCAAGCTAAAACGCCTAGAAAATCGTTTAATCGGTTTAATTTTAAATTGAACGTTTATTGCCGTAACTCGCACAGATTACCGAATTAGCTCCCGAAATACGTTCCATTGTGTTCGAAACGTGGGATAAACCTTAGGAACGCCAACCGACACGCTTCGTTTGGAGTTCGGAAAATTTCGGATGAATAGTAATTCGCCAATTTTCTATAAAAGGCCACCATTTCTAAAATTTTATACCAAAAACCCTAATTCTTGCTTTATCCGCCACTTATTCACCAATGGCCGAAAATCTCCTTCGTTCTTCCCTTGATCTCTTCAAATCCACAAACATTTAGAAGAAACTTTCAACATGAAAGTTGTAGATCACGTTGCGAACTAGCTATTCAACGGTCATGATCTAAAAAGACTTCACGAATCAACGACAAATCGAGCTGGAAGTACAGCCGTTCGCATGCAATTCTAGGATGGAGGAGGCGGCCGAGCTCTAAGGGATTGAAATCGAAGGTGGCTCGCGCGAGGCCCTGCATGATAGGGGTAGTTGATCGTCTTCAAACTACACGAGGAGGCTGCAATATTTAATCCTAGTTCGATCTTGTATGGGTTTAGCATTGCGTGTGTTTACTGGAAGTGTTTCGCGTGGGAGAGATGAAGGGGGGATGCGGCCTGGATTCAATGGAGCAAGGAACGTGCGGCCATGATTTCGTTTAGGTTATAAAAGTAAAATAGAATTGTGAAATTATTATTTTATAATTCGTTCAAAGTTTAAAATATGATAACTTGTTCATACGAGGTCGGATTGAGAAGAAACTTTTTTCGTTGGAATCGTATCGTCGAGCACTACGCGATGGAATTTGATTGGAGTCGTTTGGAGTTAGTGAGAATTTCGGGTAAAATTAAACGTCCGTTTAATTTTATTCGAAATAAAAGCTGAAAACGAAATTGAAATCAAGGTGAGAACTTCTCACTCAATCGAATCGGTTTCGATTTTTATTTTAAATAGTTAGATTTAAAATTGTTGGTATAATGCATGAATGATGATTGTTATCTATTGATTGTTAAAATAGACATTATGCGCCGTTAGTAAGCGGATGTTATTTATTAAAAACATATACCGCGAATATTTCATAAACAGTGAAATTGGTATTATATATGTACTTGGAGTTGATTTTCCCGCATTATATAGCGGATGAGACCCTATTGCACCGTCTATTAAACGGATAATATTTTATAAAATCCCATATACCGCGATAATTCCGTACTGGAGCGAAATTGGTATTGTGCTAACATCTTTGCATGCAGGGAAACAGGTTGGAGGGATCCAACTGTATTGATTTATTTTCAGATATTGTGATATTTGATTGATTATCATATCGGTATATGATATTTGGATGTCTTGATTGACTATTTGGTGCTGCTGCATCATCGGATCCATTTCTGAAGTTTTAAAATAATGATTTTGGTTTTAAAAGGAATTGTAAAGTGATTTTTCAAAGTATATGTTTTTATTAAATTTTGAATTGATTCATTTTAAATAATTAAACGTTATAAATTTTTATGTTATAAAAAATTACCGTTTTTGTAAAATATAACCAAATTGAGATTTTCGAAATAAATAGTGATTAATTTATAAAATGGTTTAATTTGGAATTTTGAATCATTATAAAAGATTTTTATATTTATTTTTTTATAAGTTAAAAATATTAGAATTATAAAACGAGCTTTCATAAGTGTTATAGGTGAAATAAAGATGGATTTCATAAGTGAACGGAATTTATAGATTTATAAATTGTGAAGTTATAAAATGAATAGATTTTGTGAAATAGAAGATTTATAAGTAATTATCTTATAAATCGGGTTTTGGCATTTAAATGAGGTATAAATGGAATTTGTTAATAATGAGATTTATAAATCGAAGCTTATAAATAGAAAAGGAATTTATAAACATTGTTTATAAATTCGAAATCAATTGAATTTGATAAATTGAATATTGAAGTTTATTAAAGGAAATATATTCACGATTTTGGACAGTGAATACATTTTTGAATAAAAGGGTCTTGTTTGGCAAAATGAATATTATAAAATGAAGTTAATTATTTTAAAGACGTTTTAAAATGTATTATGAATCGAAACCATAGATTTCAACATTATTGTTGAAATAGACGTTTTCGAGAAAGAAGGAAATGGTGGACTATAACACTGTTGTTATAGTAAATGATTTCCAAAAGGAAATGTTTTATATAGTATTGGGATTTATATATCTATTTAAACTTTGAATCCCTATACTAGTGATTTTGGGTCGTCGTAACGATGTTTTACGTAACATTCGTTTTGACTCAAATTTATGTATTAAGAAATGATTTCTTAAAGAATGAAATATATACTTAATTTCGATTTAAGTATATTGGATATTTTCCAAGTGTTTAAAATAAATGTGTCTGTGAATTACTTATTATTAAATAAGTATGGAAATGTTTTTCCAATGTGAAATGAAACGTTTTGAGAATTTATCTTTTTGAAGACAAATTGAAAATGAATATTAGAAATCGATCTGGGAATCATATATTCATAAATATTTTAGAATGTAAATTCACTATGGAATTTATAAAAGAAAGGAAATTTGCTTAAAAATAAACGTTGATTTATTTTTGAAGTGTGGGAATTAATTTACGGATTTGGAACGTAAATATAAAGTAAATCGTTAAGGATTTGTTTAATTGGTTTAAATGAACCATGTTGAAATGAAAGAAATTCCGTGTAAGGAAAATGATTGAAATTTGTTTTCAAAAGTGATAAAGGTGAAAAGTGATTTGAAATTTTTTTTTCAAATGGTTGAAGTGTGGAAAATATATATCTAGTAAAGATATTTTGGAAAGTAATTAATTTGGGAAATTATTTGGATTTGGTGAATTGCTTGAATTTGAATGCCATACTTATTTTTGAATAAGCCCTCACTATTCGGGTTAGCCGGGAAAGGACCTTGGGGTCGTATAACCCATTCCGAATATGTGATACGTCGTAATGGATTGCATTTGAAGACCGGTGTTGAAGACCGGATATTTGTGAAAACGGAAGGATTACCGTCGAGTTACTCTACATCGGCTGATCTCCGATATAGAGGTTTTATCACCCTTAGTGAAGGGAAGTCCGGTCGTGATTAGTGAATATCCGGATTGCAAGGACTTCTTTGGAAGTGCCTTCGGTTCTGTTCGAGCCCGGAACAGACTTGTATGGATTGTATGTCTGACATTACAAATTGAGATATAAAGCTGATTTCTTTCAAATATATTGCTGTTGGTGACGGAGAATTTATTCTCTTAGCTTAACATCCTTCTCTGAGACGTATGAGCTCAGAGGTTATATAGTTGAAGGTTATTAGTGATATACTCCCAATTTGGTAGTGTGGCATGCTGAGTGTTGCTGTGAAATGATCATTGTTTGATCATTTGTGATAGGATCATTTATTTGATCATTTATCTTGGTGATCATTACTATGATCATTTGTTGACCCAAAGCACAGCTTTTGTATAAAGTGTGGCTTTGTGGACGAGACTTCGTCGGACCTCACACCCCGGAAATGGTCAAAACAGGAAGGATGCGACAAGGTTATTGGGGGGTAGCGCCCCTTTATTGTATGTCATTCCTTCTGGATAGAGGTGGTATCATGGTATGGAGCCCAGATACTTAACCTATGTTGTTGCTGTAAATTTTGTGGTTGTTGGAAATCGAGGATCCTCGGATAGATCGGTTACGATCAGGGGATGACATATTCGTGTCAGTAGTTACCCAGTTAAGGGTAACCCGGCCTCGTGTTGGCAGAGATCCGGTTTGGTTCTCGGGACGTCATTCCAGAGGCGTTTCCATGTGGCAATGAGAAGTTCCTTGGCCTGAACATTTGTTGGAAATCCAAAGAAACAATACGATCTTGTACGGTTTTAGTTGTAGAACCTATCATTCACTTATGGTGGCGCCCCACTGTTTGGATGGTAGCTATAGTAGGCATAAGTGCGAAATGCCTATGCTGGCTAAGATTTATATCTTTATTTTTGAAATGAATTTTTGCCTACACTATGCACTTGTAATAATATCAAATGTTTCTTTTTAATGCGTACCAAGCATCTTTGACTATCATAAGGAGAAATCTCCTCCGATTCTGCGTTTGCATTGTGTGTGTGTGCGGGAGGCCTTATGGTAGTCTCATTTTTTAAAAAGCATTGCGAATTGACTTTAAAAATATTCCTCTATTTTGTTTTAAAGATAAACTGTTTTGAGTACTCACACCAGTCACATGACTGACTCGGAGTTTATTGTTTTCCTTCCTAAACTCTGGGTGCCCACCAATTTCCACACGGGCAGTCAAGAGACAGGTTTATCAGAATATTTTGGAATTCAGGAGATGCTGGAGGCAAGTTGGAGGGCATGGCGTATTACTAGTTTATATAGTATTTCCTTTCCGCTGTTTGTTGTTGTTGTTGTTGTTGTACACTCTGATGATGAAATGTAATGTAATAAGATGAAATGTAATAACTGATATAGTTCTTTGTTTAAAGATTATTCATTTATCTATTATATATTATTCCGCTGCGAATTGTGAGATTCTGATGTTGTTCTGTTATTTCTTTTTGTTCTGTTCTCTCTTTTTCTATCTTCTTCTACTTTTTCTTCTTCTTAAACCCTAACGGTTCGGTTTTTCGGCAACGAAAAATCGCAATCGTTACAGGATAAGAAGTATATGGTGGCTCATGGATACAAGCATGGCAGAGTCAACCAAAAGAAGTGGTCAACGAGCATGAGAAGTGGATCTCCCTTGGGTTCTAGCGCCACGTCATCCAATCGACACGTTCAAGCCAACGATATGAAACCATCGATATGAATGGTATTGATACGAAGACGAGAATGCCTTGAAAACTCCAAACTTGCATCGATCATAACTCACCATCTACAAGTCCAAATGCTACCAAATTTTCACAGAAGCTTGCGTACAACCTAAAGAATGTTCATGATCGACCTCGATTCGATTGGAAAATTTATTGATCGATATGAAATTCGTTCATATCGATAACGGACCGAATGCAAATGGCATGAGATTGATCGTGTGGGCCCACCCACATGAGAGAAGAGGTCTTTCGAGATTTGTGCGAGATATTTTCTGCCTACACTTGTAAATAGCAACCCAGGACCTACTGAAAAAGGACTTTTGGCTCTTCTACATCTAGACTCTGTCGGAATCGCTGTTGTACTCAAGTTTTACTATAGTAATTCGTTGTAACTAGCAACCAAAAGTTAATTAAAGTCAACCATTTTATAGTGGACGTAGGCCACATGCCGAACCACTCTAAATCTATATGTTTCTGTGCATTTACCGATCTTTCATTGGTTTATTTGTTAGATCTTCCTCATTTTCAATTTATATTCTTTATTTTATCTCTTCAAACACATCTGAAGAGTGTTGTGCCCAATTTTGATACAAACACTTTGGTGCTTTCACCGAGAAAACCCAGTTTTTCTCCTGCTCGTTGGATCTACTGTCGATATCGGATTGCGTAAATCTAAGAAGAAGGTCCAAATTTTAAGTATAAAGTTCTTCCATTCTATTTAGATTTGCATCAATTCTAGGATAGAGCTTCGCTATCCATCATGGTTAATAGTAGCAATACTTCAACAACTGTCGATCCAGAAGGATGGGACAGACGGAACCCCATATAGCTACCTCCTTCCAATCAAAATGTTGCCAGACCATCAGATCCTCAAGGCCCTGTCACCAGGGAAGAATTTCAAATGCTAATGCAAGAGCTGACACAGAGTTGGCATCAACTTACTCAGCAACTGCATGCCAATGCAGAATTAACCAATCAACTGAATCATCAAAGACGAAGGAGATCCAGGAGGGATCAGGCTTCTTATTCATCCACTGAAAGCTCAGCCTCCTCTGACTACCATCATAGAACGTGTGCCCATGGCTAGATGGAAGTTATACTCAAGCCATAGGACATCAACATACATTGAATATTGGGAAACCGAGAGTTTGCCTGTCAAATGACTATTTAACTGGACCCTCCTCTCGAGAAGGTACTGTTCCTCATCATGCTACAGACAACAGCACTGCCACTGCCGCTACTGAATTGGGAATTTATGTTCGAAATCGGACAGATCCAAACCATCGCCAACATGAGCATTCTCCTAAACCTTATGTTCCAGGAACTTAGAACGAAGGAGGCAAGATATGGACAGTCGACCGCGACCGACTCATCCTCGCATTGTGGAACCCGACCACACCTTGGCTCAACAGGCCCAAAATGTACATATGTTGGACGTCCCAACAATGATCCATCAGATGATCCGAGAGAGTCATGGCCTCATCAATGACGACTGGGGAATCTCATGGGTCGTACTCCCTTTACTGATAATATACTCTATGCTGAACTACCTCAAAGATTCAGGACGTCAACTTTACCTTTTCATGAAGGGAGCTCTAATCCTAATCAACATATCCTAAAGTATGAATGGTTAATGAATGCTGCACAAGTTGATGATGCAGTTAAGTGCCAAAGTTTCCCGATCTCGCTGGAAGACATAGCGACCATGTGCTTCACCCATTTACCACCTCAATCTATCTCGTGTTTTGAGCAGTTGACGACAAAATTTGTTGAGCAGTTGCGCATGCATGTTATGAGGCTAAAAGATGTTAGTACTTTGTCTAGTGTCACTCAAGCCCCTAGATAGACACTCAGACGTTATTTAGAGAAATTTCATGCTATATGCGCTGAGATTTGCAATACCAATGATAAATCTATCTTGATGGCACTTATAGGGGGATTGATCCCGATTTCGAGTTCGACAACTGGTTGTCCGGAAAACCTCCTACATCATTGGATTGTTTCTATTCCAAGGTAGCCCAATTCTTGAGATGGGAGGATACGAAACGTTCTAGGAAAAAGGGTGGTGCATGGCATAGTGTGGAAGGGATTCAGAGCAATATTGCTATTAAACAAACCAAGGAGAGTTCCGACAAAAGTGCAATTGAACATACAGAATAAACAAAATCAACAGAAAGATAATGGAAATCAAAACAAAAGGCGAGATCAGAATCATAGGCCATGACATAGGCTCCTATGTTTGATAATTATACTCCTTTGAATATGTCGCTAGAGAGTGTGTATTTATAGACCTGCAATACTATTCAGTACAAAAAACCTACTCCGAAGAAATCATCGAAGAAACAGATCTAGACAGGGAAGTTTTGTAGATTCCATGAAAGCTATGGCCATAACACAAATGAGTGCCGTCATTTGCAGGATCTCATTGAGAAGTTGATATGTGAGATAAAGTTAGAACAGTTTGTGCGGGCACTGTAGCCAGGAGGCGCGGGACTATCGAATCAGAACCATATACCAAATCAGGCAAGACAGGAGGAAGCCGCTCGCACTGGCGAGAGGTTGGAGATAAATACTATTAGTGGTGGTCCACATCCAGCAAACCGAAGCTGGAAGGAAATGGCATCGTATGCCAGCTCCATCAGGCATGCGAGCTTCGAATGTTGTAGTAATTTGGAACACGGGGCTCCGACCAAGAAACATAAAACGATGATAGATGACATCATATTTCGAGACAGAGATGCCGATAGGGTCGAAACCCCAACTATTGATCCAATTGTCATATCAGCTCAAGTAGGTCCTGCTTGGATGAAGAGGATCCTAGTAGACAGCAGAAGTTCTATAAACATATTATTTAAGTGAGCTTATGACCAGATGAAGATGGAGACTAAAGATTTGAAGCCTTGTCAGTCCAGTATTCATGGCATCAACAGGAGTGCAACTATACCCATTGGAGTGGTGGAACAGCCAGTGGAATTAGGAATTGGAGAATGCTAGAGAGTCTGGATATTACAATTTTTGTGTTGGATATAGCTCGCCATACAATGCTTTCTTGGGCCAACCGGCCCTAGCTGGATTTAGGGCTTCCATTTCCCCTTGGTGTCTGATTTTAAAATTCCCTACCGACAATGGAGTTGGAGTCGTTCATTGAAACCAGGCTACTAGGCAAGCCTGTTATGTTGCTGAACTGTAAGAGGCGTAGCCAAAGGAAAAAGGGAAGGACGTAGAGTAATCTCTCCACGTCCGCTTTGTTGAGAATTAACAAATGATGCCTAGGCCTATGCCTAGGCCCAGGCGCCACAAATAATTCCTGGGGGATGTTGATCTGAGAGATACTGAAAGTGAAGACGAAAATAAAGACAGCCAAGCTTCTCCGACCGAGCTGATGATCGATGTCCTGATCGATAATGACGACGATTCTAAAATGATAAAAATTGGCCAATAAATGCAAGAGGAACCGGTTCAATTTCTTCGGGCAAACCTTGATGTTTTTGCTTGGACACATTCTGACATGTGTGGAATCCCTCCGGACATCATGAACCACACATTGAACATTGACCCGCGGAACGTCCCGGTCAAATGAAAAAGGCATGGTATAGATCTAGAGAGATCTGCTGCCAAAGAGATCGATAAGCTTAAGTCGAATGGATTCATTCAAGATGCATTATGCTGGGAATGAGTATTCAATCATATACTCGTCCAAAAGCCAAATGGGTAATGAAGAATGAGCATTGTTTATTCAGATTTGAATAAGGCTTTCCCTAAAGACAATTTTCCACTCCCTCGAATCGATTAGCTCGTAGACTCAATAACTGGGCATGAATTCCTATCCTTCATGGATGCATATTCTGGTTACAATTAGATACCTATGCACTTACCTGATCAGTAACATACCAACTTTGTAACTGACCTGGGAATTTACTGTTATAAAGTCATGCCATTCGGACTCTAGAATACCGGCGCAACTTACCAACGGTTGGTTAATTGAATGTTTGCCAACAACATTGGAAACACCATGGAGGATATGTCGAAAATATGCTCATAAAATTGCGATTATCCACTGACTATATCAAGGAACTGGAATCAATGTTTAATATCGTTCGAGAATATAGAATGAATCTCAACCCATTGAAATGTTCTTTGTGGTCGCATCAGAAAAATTCGTTGGGTTTATCGTTATTGCTTGAGAATTGAAACTAATCCCTAAAAGATCCGGGCAATTAAGACTCCAAGAACTATAAAGCAAGTCCAGAGCCTCAATGAAAAAGTAGCAGCACTAAATAGATTTATTTCAAAATCCATTGACAAATGCATTCCCTTCTTCGATCTGATCAGAAAAAGGAAACAGAAATTTGAATGGACTACGGAATATGAGGGCGCATTCCGAGCGCTGGTACACCATCTCTCCACACCGCCTATTTTTGTCAAAGCCTATTGATTATGAGAGATTATACATCTATCTGGCAGTGTAAGAAAATGCAATCAGCGCTGCCCTGATTCGGGAGGAAGACCGAATATAAAGGCCGGTCTACTACATTAGCAAACAACTGACCGAAGCTAAGAGAAACTATCCGAAGCTAGAGAAGTTGGCTTATTGTCTTGTTATTTCCTCGAGGAAGCTTCGTCCGTATTTTCAAGCTCATCCTATCATTGTCTACACCGACCAGCCAATATGACAGTCCTTACACAGCCTGAGACGTCTGGTAGGTTACTTAAGTGGAATATCAAGCTAAGTCAGTTTGACATTACTTACACACCGAGGCGAGCCATTCAAGGACAACTCCTAGAAGATTTCATAGTTGAATTCACTATCCCGGAGGACTTGCCCCGAACCAGTAAATCTCCCAAGTATATCTGGAAGCTACATACCGATGGTGCATCAAACGACTGTTGCTCAGGTGTAGGGGTCGTACTTGAAACTCATGAAGGTTGATCTACATGTTATGCTTTAAAGTTTGACTTTCTTGCGACCAACAACAAAGCTAAATATGAAGCCCTGCTTGCTGGATTGAGACTTGCCTGAGATTTAAGAATCATTGCTGTGGAGATTTATTATGATTCTCAATTGGTTGTGTGCCAAGTTGGGGGGGATACCAGGCTAAGGACCAAAGGCTGTCCGCTCACCTTGCTCAAGTTTAGGAAATATTAACTCACTTCGATTATTATGCCATATAATACATACCCCGAGAGCGCAATCAAAAAGCCAATTCGTTAGCAAAGTTAGCCAGTACTGGCGAGGCGCAGCAAATAGGACTCGTTATCTTCCTCGAGCATTGATCAAATGGAGACAGATTGGGTATTTGAGGTTGTTCCCAATAAGGAGTCATGGATGACTCCATTCAGAAACTATCTCGAGCGTTGTACCCTACCAGAACGTAGGAGTGAAAAGAGACAAATTTTTGAAAAGCTTTGTGGTTTACTATTCAGAATGGAGTCATGTATAGAAGAGGATACTCTATCCCTTTACTCCGGTGTATCACTTACGATGAAATCAAACGAGGATTGCATGATGTGCGTGAAGGAGAATGTGATGATCACAGTGGGGGCAAGCTCTTTCCAAGAAAATGCTCCAATATGGATACTGTTAGCCGACTATAAATCATGATGCATCAGATTATGCCAGAAATGTGACAGATGTCAGAATCTTGCTCGGATTCCTAGATCCCCACCTACCGAATAAATCAGATGGTCAGCCATAGCCGTTCACAGTATAGGGCATCGAGATTATTGGTTCTCAACCTCTAGCTAAAGGTGGTGTGAAGTACGCCATCGTCGCAGTTGATTATTTTACCAAATGAGCGGAATCTAAGCTCCTTGCTACAATCATAATGAAAAACGTGATCAACTTTGTAGTACGCAACAGTATCTATTGATTTGGTCTCCCACATACCATCATCACTGATAACGGAACCCAATTCGACAGTCTTATATTTAAGAATTTCTGTCAGTGATTCCACATCTAGAAAAAAATTCTCCACAGTTGCGCACCCTCAAGCGAATGGACAAGTTGAAGCCGTGAATAAAGTTATAAGGTCTATTCTGAAGAAACGACCGGAAAAGATCGGGGGCAAGTGGGTCGATGAACTTCCTATGGCTCTATGGGCTTACCGAACAACCCACAAGTCCGCGACCGGCCACACTCCGTTCTCACTTTCCTATGGCTCAGAAGCCATTATTTCAATCGAGATGGAGGTACCTACTCATCGTGTGACCTATTATGATCCAAAAACGAACGCCATATTGCTTGCCGAATCTTTGGATTTATTGGATAAGCACGAACTGGCTGATTCGAGGGCACCGCATACCAAAGTCGATTCGTCCGATTGTACAATGCCGGGATCTGACCTTGAACCTTCGAACTCAATGATCTCATCCTCAAAAGAATCTATACGGATCCTTCAAATATGAAACCAACGTGGGAAGGAACGTATGTAATTGAACGAAAGCTCGGAGATGGTAAATTCAAACTATCGACTGTTGATGGTCTCATTCTGCCAAGAGCCTGGAACAACGAAAGTCTACTTTGCTATTACACATAACAAGCCTTGTTTATTTATTTAGTCTATTTTTCGTTTGCAATTTTTTTATGCATTTCGAAATTTGAATTTGTGATAAGGCCAGTGGTTGTGCCCTATTTTCTAATTTCAACAATAAAATGTAATCTCTTCGAGCCAGAGCTGTGATTTTTTTGAAATGCATCATACAGCTATCACTATACACAGAGAGCTAAATTCCACCCGACAGTAGGGTTTATTCAAATAGGGAGTAACTGTGATACGACCGGTTACTCGCTAAGTGAAACCCGAGCTCGGGGGCAAGTCATCACACTGAAGCCAAAAAGGACTGATACACAACAATCCTTTAGCTAACTCCTGATTCCCAGAGTGCGAACTGGAGTATAAACTTATAAATATGGTCTCGAAGAGGGTGGATCCATCCGCCAACGACTTCACCCATATTCAAACCTGGTTCGAGGAGGATGGACCTGACCGTCTAACGACCTCGCTTGTTAACTCTAGATGGATTCGAGTCGACCATCTATGATCCTGATAAATCCGTCATTCCCAAAGTGCGAATAAAATCCTAAATCCAAAACAGATGTGACTAACCATCTGTCGGCCAACTCCAGATTCCTATAGTGCGAACTGGAGTATAAATGTGAACTAACTCTGGATTCCCAGAGTGGGAACTGGAGTGTCAACATCAACTAACTCCAGATTTCGAAAGTTCAAACTGGAGTACAAACGTCAACTAACTCCAGATTCCCAAAATGCCAATCGGAGTGTCAACATCAACCAACTTCAGATTCTCGGAGTGCAAACTGGAATACAAACGTCAACTAACTCCAAATTTCCAGAGTGGGAACTATAGTATCGATAGTAATTAACCCTAAGTCCCCGGAGCATGGATTGGAGTATAAACATCGACTAACTCTCAATCCCCTAGAGAGTGGATTGGAGTTTAGACACAAACCGGATGCGAATTGATATTCGTAGGACAACTCTGAGTCCTTGAAGTGCGGCCAGAGAGTTTGACTGACCACCCACGAATCAATCTAAAGTCTCCATAGTGTGGACGCAGTTATAAATATTAAACGGGCATGAATAACTGCTCAAGCAACTTAAGTCCTCGGAGTGTGAACGTATCACTAAAACTTAAGCAGGCGTAATCAACCACTGACGAACAAGTGAAATCCCCAAAGTGTGGATATGATCACAAATTGTTGAGCTAGTATGGTTCGACTACCCGAATTCGCCGTGTTTCAGCTTCGTTTCAAAAAGATTGAGGTCGATGTGTTAAAGGCAAATAGCGATTGCTGACCGATCTTTCCGATGTATGCTTGAATCTTAGGGCAGAATTTAAGTACCTGTCACTGATTGAGATAGTGCAGTATCGGAATTCGACCTAACACTCGATCACGACCCGAAGCAGTGGCCCTGGAACTTAGCGACAAAACTCGGGCTAGGTTCAGAGATTAAAGTTTCATAAGTACAATGAATTGAAGTTCAAACGCTAGAGCACTTAAGCAAATGAACACAAATTGAGCTAGAGGCAAAAATGAAATTTTATTTCAATCTTTCTTTTTAAGAAAAAGGTTAAGTACAAAACTATAACAAAAATCCTATTAGCAAGGGCCAAACTCGCATCTATACACGGCCTACAAAAAGAAAGCAAAAATAGATTCCTGTCTATCTACCAAAAATGAGCCAAAAAGACATGTCTACTCTTTCTTTTTTCTCGGCTTCTTCTTCGGCGTTGACCTGATGGAGCTGCCACTTGGCTTCCTCTTTGATCCCTTGCCTTTTGGAGGCTGATCTCCAGTCGGGGCCATTATGTCAATATCCTCCTCCGAACTCAAGTGGATGGGAATGCTTCCTGAAGGCGGAGCCGGAGGGGTAGGATCAATGTTAGCAGGTGGAGGGGGTACACTTGTATCAACGACCGTTCCTCCCGGAGAGATCATCCGTAAAGGGGCAAGACCAGGGCCTGCCATTCTACCTCCAAAGCTACTAGCCCGCGCTGCTGCTTCCATTTCAACATTAATTTCGGCTATTATTTCTTCTTCGTGAATTGTCTAAGCCTCGCCGGGAGCGTTAACAGTTGGGCTTGAGGAGTTGGTTGTAGGTGTGCTTCCACTCATAACAAACGGTAGGTTAGCAAAGGGGTCACTGTGATGACCGAAAAGTTCCTCCATCATCTATTCATCGAAGGTAATTATCCTCCCTTGTACTCCATCCATAGATGTGTAGCCACTATCGTGGTCGTTTCCATAATGATAGCCTCCTGCTCGTGATGCGACTCTTGGGTTGCAAGTGGCATAACATATGTCACTCCAATCATTGTATAGAGACAAAGGAAAACTATTAATAATCACTTCAAGTAGCACTTTTGATTTTGTGCAAGCATAGGAAATATTCAAAGTACCTTCCCTAGTTTGAATTGCGGTTGGCGGAGCAGCTTCGGATACTTGCCCATGGACAGAAGATAACTGTGATTGATCAGGATTGTATACAGGAACAGACTGGTGATTAAACGCAGATGTAGTTTTAGGCTAGGTCGGCACGAGAGTTTCAGGAATTACGTCATGGTGCTCAACACCAGAACCTTCTCCAGCCTTCGAGCATTGAGTGTCAAGTCTCTCCTTTTCATATGCAATCATGGTATCATGGAGAACTTTCCTTTCATCTTCGCTCAACACCACGTTCTCGAGCTCAAATTCATCAATCGATTCAACCTAGTGTTCGGCCTTTTCATCTTTTACTAATCGGCCACAAGCGTTGTACAAGTGCGTTGGATAACTATCGAACCAGACTAGATTTCTATGCTTCAGAATATTGACATTGTTTATGATCAAAAGGTCTTCAATACGGGTCTCTAGCGTGGCCTTTGCCATCTTAACTTCGTCTGCAACCCTGGCCTCAGCCTCCCAAGCTTTAAGTACTACCACATCCCTTTCACCCCATAGAACCACAGCTTGCTCGCACGCCTCCAAGGCTGCTTTATTCACATTATCTTTTTCTTTGACGATCTTAGAGAATTTGGATTTAAGCTTGTTAAGTTCCTTCAATGCAGCGTCCCTTTCAGCTGTAATTGTGATGTTCCGATGACCCATCTCCTCAACCAACGCAAAATGCGTTTGTTGCATCCTCTCCATGGACAGATTAGCCTCGTTAGCTTTCTTGGTGGCCTCTATTTCGAATTTACGGGAAGATTCAAGTTCATTTTTTAGTACATGAATTATACAGTCCTTTTGAGTGAGGTCGGTTTCCAACTTCTCAATTGTTCTTGCTCGCTCAAAAGCCACCATCGATGCTTTATCTGCAGCTTTCATCCACTCCCTATATTGGGTATAGATATCATGGATATAGTCATGCATCGTTTGTTCCGCCTCAGACAGAATTTTCTTTAAATGTAGAGGGAAGATAAAGCCATCAAAACAAATGTTCGGATAATCTTTTCTCAATTGGGCGATTTGGATTACTCCTTTCCCAGTAGGCCCAGTGATGGCTTGTTCTGTGACAATGGGAGTTTCAGTCTCGGTTCTGCGACGTTGCGGATCAGGCCTGAGAGCTTGAGAAGCTGATTTTTGACGTGGAGGTTCTAAGTGTTGTCTATCATTACCGGAGGGTTGTGTTGGAGCTCGAGGAGGTGGAGAGCGTGATGGGAGCGATATCCATATTCTCTATCACTATCTCTATCCTTATCCCTCTCTAACGTTCTTGGCTAGAATAACCGTATCGCGGTCTCTATCAGCCTCCCTTTGGCGGGACTCATAGTACGAACTAGATGACTGACGTGCTGAGCGAAGGCTTCCCAACATGGATTCTCATCTAGGCATCGTATCTGTAAAGTAAAAGAAAAGTAGAATCGGTAATCTCCAGAAATGAACAACTTAAGATTGGAAATCATAAAGTGCCGTGGAGTGTATGTTTGCATGTGCAACCCCCCAACCAACCGATAATGTCAGCCACACTTGTGGGAAGAGACTCGCTTAAATCTAGAGCACTTTGAAGCCTTTTCCAATCCGTTGTCGTGTTGAAGCGACACATAGTCCGGTATTGGAATGTCGGCAAGCCCTTCAAATGGATTCTCTATTTGCGAGGGAGGAGCCTCGAAGATTACAACACTGGAGACTGGTAAAGACCCCATCTCGGATTTCCATCTCACGGACTTGTGACATTTATATGCTGCTGCCTTGCCTTTCCTCCTTCCCTCTAAGTCCTGAAAACTGCTAGAAGGCCCGGCTACGGGTTCGTCATCAGTGGGCGTGCTCTCTTCATCGCCCTCCTCAGCGATTACGATCTCGGGTGCTCTATGTTTATCCCATCTCATCGAAGCCGCCCTGAGTGATCCATCCAGTCTTATGCTTTGATTTCGATCGATTAGCCCGATAATCCTCAAATTTCTATCTGTGAGTACCGAATCGATTTCTCTCATTTCGCCCGGCACTTCCTGAAGCACTCGTACTATTTCTTTGAAATGAGCACCTTCGGGTAGCGGGATTGCGGCTGTAAAGGAAAGAAGATATTAATTTCAATGTCAGTCATGATTATCTCGCTAGATACTGGAAAAAGTGCAGCACTTACTTGTGACTAACCACCGACTAGCAAACCCTAGAGGGCATCAGACATAGAACCACTCTGTCTCAAAATAACTAAGTCTGGCCTAAGATCTTGCCACCATTAGCAATTCCTAACTACCTTTAGAAATGTGAACAAAGGATTATCTCCCCAACTCTTAACATTAAACAAGTATCTGATCTCTTCTAGGGTCGGGGGTCGGAAAAAATGCTCCATGAATACATGAATAGACTGTTCAGAAGTGCATATCCATTGGGATGTAATTGCAAGGGGGCGATTCCAAAGAAATCCAACACTTCTCTAATATACTGGTTGAATGGAGGAAGTGTTCCCGCTATACACGAATGTCGATTAAAGGCCGTGAATCCTTCTGGGGGAGCATGTGGCCTGTCATTTGGTCCAGGTAGCAAAAGGTCATCTAATGGCAGACCGTGCCTTAATCATATTCGCCGCAACATATCCTTGGAGACGTTGGAAGGCATAGAATCTTATGGGTTTGCAATAAAACTTGCTTCTGGAAGTTCATCCGGAACTAGACCTATCTCTTCAGCTGCGATGGCCGGCATCTCTATTATCGGAGAAGATGAACATTGAGTTTCCTGCTGCTGAGAACTTGTAGATTCCATAATCAACTCATCAAAAACCATCATTAGATGATAATAAGCCCGTGTGTTCCCGAGTGTGAAGTGCAAGAATGTGTTGTGTAGTGTAGTGATACGTAATACTTAAGAAATTTTATAAAATTTAAGAAATGTTCAAATGACAAGACTTCAAAATTCAACTGGAGTGACCGTCATCACTGACCGTCACAACCGTTCTATCCAGACTTTAGAGACCGATCCAAGTTAAAGTTTATTAAATTCAGTGAAGTTACAGTTACATCAATAAGCTTCGAAGGGTAGTTAAATGTGTATCGAAACGGTCGAGTCCCAAATATGTAAGGTAGAAGCTCGTTAGAGTCAAGTATTGGAACGTGCATGAAATTTCGTATCCACCAAAGTCTAAACCTAGATCATTCATGGCAAAAACCTTAATTTCGTATCGATCTTTACAATCATTCCATATACATTGAGGTTTCGTATCGATCAAGGTATTCAATTCGTATCGATCAAAGCTAATCACTTCATATCAATCCAAGCCAGTCATTTCTTATTGATGAGAAGGCGCCAATTTCGTATCGGTCATCTAACCTACATATCGTATCGATCAAAAAGCATTAATTTCGTACCTATTTAACAACTCAGTTTCATATTGATCAAGAAGGCATCAATTTCGTATTGATAAAGGTTTGTTGAATTCGCACCCATATTAATTCGAAGTGATCGTTATGAAATTTGAGAACCCTTCATCGATACGAAATCAGAGGGCGGAGATCGATATGAAACTTAACATTATAACCGATACGAAATTAAATATCTACTTCTCCAATCCATCGATACAAAATGATGGCCGAACCACCATGTACCAAATCTTTCGTAATCGTCCTTACTCCTTCCTTCTCCTATCGATGCGAGGTGAAAGAGAAGTTTTTTCGCGTCCCTCCAAACACCTTCTTCTTCAATCAAACACGAAAACATCCTAGGCCTTCTTAAATCTTGCATTCAACCATCTCCCCTATCCAACGTTCGGCTATGAATTCGAATGGAGTGACACGAGAATTAAAGTCTCGTCATGATAGGGTTAATTACGGTTTATTATTTACCTATTTCTAGAAGTTGATTCAAAAGGATGGACATTGGATCAGTTCGATTCGAAGGAGAGAATAGGGTTTCTTCCTTTCTTTACTCAGCAAGTGATGAGATGGCCAGGATGTTAAAGTAAGAGCAAGTGAAGGGATACAGCCAAGCATGAAGTTATTTATATGAGCATGGGTACGAAAGCCAAAAGATGAGCATACCCTTATGTTTATTGCCCAGCTAAAAGTAGGTCGAACTCCTAATTGATACTGGGAGCATGTTTTGTATCCCTTTCATTGAAGTTGCAACTACCTATGTGAACCGATACGAAGCATCAATTCACACCGATCCATTTTTGCGCTTAATGCCATCAATTCGTACCCAATGATAAATCAAAAACATGGACAACTATCATGGATACGAAATCAAAGCATTGCAGCCCACACCTCAAGCATGTCAAACATTTCGCATCCCTCAGATCTTATTTATACGAACCTATTTCATATCAATCAACACGAATGATAACAAATCTTTCTAACTTTTCATATAGATCTAGGAGAGGATCAATACGAATTTATATTGTAGAACAGCCATCCGACATTATTATAACTCAAATTTCACGTCTATTCAGGAGAGGATCGACGCAGGATTCGATCCAAGAAATTATAGTGCTTACCTGTCAACATTTACGACGATGAACAATAGGCTTCCGGCACTCGACACTCAATTAAAACAGTGCACAGTACAATGATTGGCAGTCAACAATTCAGTATTTATATTACTGGAGATCAATCAAAGGTTACATCTTTTGAAGAAGAGACAACAACAATCCAGTGGCTTAGAAAGATCTTTTCAGAATGGAGATTGCAAATTTTCAAAGCACTTCATGTTCTCACAAGACGTACTTTTGGAGAAAAAGGTTATCCCTCCTTTTGGCAAGGCCGTGACACCAAGAAATTAACTGAGAACCAAAGACAGTTCATCCCAAAAACATCATATGCAGGTTTGCACGGATACCGGTAAATTTTTCCCAAGTACGGATAATGCTACAATTAACATGATATGACAAACAAATCTATGAAAGCCAACATTTCAAATTTCAAGTCAATCGGAGTTCGTATGCTCAAGATATAATCAATGAAGAAGTCAATTCATTCGTATCCATCATTCTACCCCATTCGAATCGCTTCCGTTCATATCCATTAACTAAAAGGCCTTGTTCGCATCCATCAAGCTTCAACAGTTCATATCCATCAAGCTTAAACAGTTCGTATCCATCAAGCTTTAACAGTTCATATTCATCAACTATACTGGTTCGTATCCATCAAATGAATATCATTTCGAATCCATTAGGTGACCACTGGTCCACATCCATGAAAAAGCACCATGCTTCATATCAATCGCATCTAACGCATTTCGTATCCATCACCTGAAGATATATCCTATCGATATGAGGAATCTTCAAGTGAATGATATGAATGGAATGATGCGAAACACGCGCCAACAACCATTTGGTCGATACGAAGACAAATCCCATGATCGATTCGAAGGCAGTAGCCATCCATCGATACAAAATGGTTTTAGGGGTGGATACGAAGTATATGGCGACTCAAGGATACGAGCAAGGAAGAGTCAACCAAAGGAAGTGGTAAACAAGCATGAGAAGTGGATCTCCCCCGGATTCTAGTGCCATGTCATCCAATCAACACGTGCAAAGCCATCAATACGAATGGTATCAGTACGAAGACGAGAACGCCTTACAAACTCCAAACATACATCGATCATAACTCACAATCTACAAGTTCAAATGCTACCAAATTTTCATAGGATCTTACGTGCAACCTAAAGAATGTTCACGATCGATCTCGACTCGATTAAGCAAAATATCGATCGATATGAGATTCATTCTTATCAATCACAGACCGAATGCAATTGGCGTGGGATCGATCGTATGGGCCCACATATGTGAGAGAAGAGGTCTTCCAAGATCTAAGCGAGATATTTGCAGCCTACGCCTATAAATAGCATCTCAGGACCTACTGAAAAAGGACTTCTGGATTTTCTACATCCAAATACTGCTGGAATCGCCGTTGTACTTGAGTTTTACTGTTGTAGTTCGTTGTAACCAGCAAGCAAAAGTTAATAAAAGTCAACCATTTCATAATGGACGATCTTTGTGTTTCTGTGAATTTACCTATCTGTTTATTAGTGTATTTGTAAGATTTTCCTCATTTTCAATTTATATTCTTCATTTTATCTCTTCAAAAACATCTGAAGAGTGTCATTTCCAATTTTGGTACAAACACCAGTCTAACATGGCATCACATAACAGCCAATCAACTTAAGTAAATGTCCAAGTTATTTGTAATAGTAGAATGGTGTTTTATTCTACTAATAGATGCCATTTAGTTTTTCCAATCATACGGGTTTACTTAAGGGTATGCGACATGGAAATCCCTTATTTTAAAACACATTTTAAAAGAAAACAGTTCAAAACAAAACTTATTACTTAAACTCAAAGCGATTTTTAAATAATTAAATTCCTATTAACTTGAATCAAATCCTTGTTAAATAGTAATTAAACTCTAATTAAAGTAATTAAACTTTAATTAAACCAGATTAAAATATAATTAACTTTAATCAAAGATTAATTAAATAAAACCACTTTTAATGTAATAATTAATTGATAATTATATTAAATAAATAACTGAATAATAATTAATTACTCCTTAATTAATAACTAAATAAAAATTAACTTCAATTAAGTAGTAAATCATGATTTACTTAATTGATTAACATTTAATTTTAAAAGCCATTATTAACAAATGATTAAGTACTAATTACCTTTATTATTTAGTTAATAAATTAATTAATTAATTAATTAATGATTCACTAATTACTAAATTAAGGTTAGAAAACATTTTCTGAAAGGATTTTAAGTTAAAACAAGTTTCGATTAGAAAAACAGTTAGACTTGCTAAACTGCGCGTATAGCGACTATTGCTATACAGACCCGTAATTTCAAAACTTGTTTTTTTCCTTTTTCTAACCATCAAAAATTAAATTTTAACTCTTATCACTTTTAAAACATACAAGTAGACTTTTGGAAACAAAACAAAGATTAAAAATTTGTAAAATTCAACTTATAAAACCAATTTCAAAACTTTCCAAAAAGAATTTCAAATGCTCGCCTTTAGTTAGCAAGGCACTAACTTTTAATGTTATAAACAATATAACCCAATATCATCACAAAATACACCACCACATCATATATACATATTTTTGATGCACATACAACAAGATCCAACTTTCAATCAAATATGATTAATCAACTATATTCCAACTACTAAGCACATTCACATACAACCAAATCACATCCATATCCAAGTATATTGATGTATAACCAAATCAAACTTCAATGTTACACAACTAAACATCAATTTTACCAATAAATATACACATTTATGAAGTAAATAAATTTTGTTTTAAAAGTGCAAACTTTACTCACTGTAACTTATCTAAATTAAACTAAACTTCCATCGAACTTGGATACAATACTAGAAAACCGCCTTAGCTCCGCAATATGACCTAGTGTGGGCTTATAGGATGCAACATGGCTCGGTCAGTTGGAAATTGGGCATGGACTAGGCTATTAAGGGCTGGTCATGCATGGGTTATGTGGATGTGGGCTTGTTTTTGGTAGACAAAGTATGTGAGGGAATATAGTGAGTTTAGAAGTGAAGAAAGGCTATATTTTTTAACATGGAATCAGTAACCATGGAAATTATGAAGACGTAAAGAGGATGGAGATGAATATGGAATGGAGATGTAAAAGTAAGAGAGTGAATATGTATGGTGGTATATATATAGGAAAGGTGAAGAGGTAAATAAGTAATTATTTCTGTATTGAATAATGTAAACATGTCATGTAACACCATACCTCTCCACCATCCCGTCTCCACACGTCCTTCCCCCTCTCCATACCTTCACACACTAACCTAGGTGGTTTAGGTGATGTTTAGATACTAACTTAGGTTAGTATATATACATATATGTGTGTATGTGTGTAAATATGCATAATTAGTCATATCATGAATGTATATGTATATATTATTAAGAATTCATGTATATATACATGAATATCCATGTATACTATTTGAAAATTTGATCAAAACCTTGTTTATAAGTGTGTGCATGTTTAAAACAAATGTGCACAGTGTTTTCCGATAATTGTTTACTATCGATAAGTCGTAATTTCGGAAAACCGTTCTTCTGTCACATTTTCTAACTTTATTTGAACTATCTATATTAATAAACAAATTTTAAAAACTATTTTATCATAATTATTCAATAATTAAAATAGGTTTATTTGCTAATAAAAATCCATTCATTGATTATATAAAATATATTTTAAATGGCCTATTTCAAAGTGGCAAAATTCTGGGTTGTTACAAATCTATTTTACTAACATTTGTTATTATTTAAAAGAGTTATTTTTATTTATGAAACATATTATTTGAATATCTGAAAATTTATTAAATATTCGCAAATCACGGTGGTAAAATTTCGCGTTGTTACATGTCTATGATTTTGTGTGTAGTTTTATGTATGACTCCTTAGTTATTTTTTCTCTATCCCCAAGTTTTAGTGTTCCCATGTTTTCAATATATCACACAAATATTTTCAATTTTATTGTATTAGTTAATTTGACCAAACCATCAAAAGAATGACTGTTTTACATTAGTGACATAAATACTTCACTATTTTTGGATGGAGGACCCATCTCTGCTTTGAATAATACTTACACTTTTTCGTGCATGCATATAAACTGATTTTTAACTAATAATAGGATTTCTACATATATAAACGATATCATAATTATAGTATCACATCCATTGTTAATTATCATTTGAGCCAATATAGAAAAACAAGTAAAAAAAATACCATAATAGGTATTTTTGAGTTTATTCTTTTAAGATTCGCTCATTTAAAACTACACACACCACATTTTTGTTAACGACCATGTGTGATCTTTGTTTTGTTTGTCAAATTACATTCAACTGTATACATGAATGTAGGAAATGAATGCACACAAGCCCAAGCTATAACTTTTTTGTACAAAATTATTAATTCTAATAATGCTTTATTTTCTTTGTTCGAGCAGAAGATGTTTCAGTAGAGGTTGGAGTAAGAACTGATAGCCTTGGACAAGCAAGCATCAACACTATATATAAATTGATGTATGTCTTCCCTACCATAAAGTAGATTTATTTTCTAATATACTAAACTATTTACCCTTTTGTATTTAAATATTTAGAATTTATACGCAAAAAATAAAATGCTGACTTATTTCATTATTAGATAAAAAATTAGATAAATACAAAATAATAAATTGAAGCACGGTGGTTTATGTGAACACTCTAATATATCATTTTTTTCATTTGAACTGGGAAAAATGTTAATACGCTGGCTACTTTTAGTTAGTTAATTGCCATATTATGTAATTGTATTAACATTTACATAATAGGAAAGCTTACTCTATATGGAAAAATATTTGACAAATTGCCATCTGAAAATTCTATTTATGGAATATTTTGTGACTTGATACATATTCTTGGGATGGTTTTTGAATAATTTATGTTAATATATCAAAGGATTTAGCATTTTTAAGAGGAAAAAGGTACGCCATTCGCCTTTGTTGTTTACAGTACTTTGAACTTTAACCTTTTGTCCAAAATACCACAAGCAACTCATTAATATCAAGTGATCTGTTTCATATTATAGATAAATTTCTGACCTATGTGTAAAACACATATAAGCTTAAACGAACAAGTTGTCTTTGAAGCTACACATAGCTGTATATGTATTTCACTCATATGGATAAAAAGTAATGAATACATATCAACGTGTAAAGCTGTGAATTTGTTAACATTAAAGAGTTATGCATCCCTACCACCATAAGGACTTTAATGTCTAAAGGAAAACAAAGATGTTAGTTAGACATGCGTTTTCTTCTACTTCTTTCACCATTATTCTTCATGATATCAACATAAAAGTGGATTCCGTTTTAAATTATTTTAACATTGTGTGTGTAAGCTTTTATTTAATTGTATGTTATTAGCAAAAACCCATGCCATACACATAGATTTTACGATATAGTGTCAATAGTTCATTTTTCCGAAATTTTAAGTTGATGAAGCATAAAACACATGTATATGTACTATAATTATTTTGATTAGCTTTTCTTAAGCCCGACTGATTTTTTATAAAAATAAATTTTCTTACAGTTCTCAAAGCATATAAATAATTATTAATGTTCTAGAGCATTTTATACAACAAACGATAACGTGCATTTTTTGATATTTAGTTATTTGAAAATGAAAACCCTTACTGGGTTGATTTTTCTTACTTATTTTAGAACATTCTTTTGTGTTTTAGTTTCCATCTAAAATGCTTGTGTGTAGCACAATTCGTACCTTGATCGAGATAGGAAGTACACATAAACCGGTTCAAACCTAAGTTATAGATACAAATTATTTCTTTTTCACTTGAAACCATGTTGCACCTGAAGGATAATTTTACTTTGATTTGAATACCAAGAAAATTATATTATGGTGTAGTTTATATATTTTTCAATAGCATCCATCGAAGATTTTAGTTCCTAACTTCCTACACATAAGAATGATGCAAAAAATGACTATCTGGAAACAATAAGTTCATGCTAACTGTAAAAAGATACCGGTATCTTTTGTACCAAGTATCTGTTTCACTAATCCAAAATTAAATGTTCATATGTTCCAGCTGAACTAATGACTTGTTGATGATTATGTTTATGAAAATTAGTATTTTCAGCTAGAACCTATTTCATCAAGCTTGTTGAAATTTCTTTATATAGCAAATTATAGGCTACACATGCTAATTATATTTGAAATATGCATTGTGTAACATCCCGCCTTTTCGCACGATTTAAACCGACACACGTGCCAATTCAAACCATACGGAAGGGCGGATTGTTATGGGGTAAATAAGAAAAAAACAGAGAAGAAAAAAACTAAACAGAATCTCACAACGGAAGGATAAAATATAATAATCAAATATACAGTTTATAAATCTGTTTACAAAACCATTTATATAATACATATCAGAGTTACACATACCAATAACAATGCAGCGGAACAGTGTGTGGTGCACTAGTATAAATAATAATATTATAAATCTTCGTCTTTGTCCTCCAGAGCTAAATCTTGCAATCCTGAAACGCTCGGACTGACCCGAGCGAATTTGAAAAGACAAAAACACTCGAGTCAGAACTAAAAAATCTTATGTGAGTTAAATTAACAGAAATAAATATGAGTGCAGTAACTCAAAAGATGCTCGGGATTTACATCTCCTAAGGATCCGTTAAACTATTTACTATGTAGTATATTGTGCTATTATAATAGTGTCTATTTGTAAAATAAGCTTACTTTTTAATAGCGTTAAGGGGTTACCCATATAGCCCTTAACACAGAATATATTCCCATAGTCTATACAGTACCGTAATCTCCCCCGTACTGGGCGTCGTCGGAGGGCACTCCATAGGTATGGTACAAAACCAAAATCGTATAAGGCGCGCTAGGGTAGGTGACACGGCACAACTAGGCAATGCCAGGGTAGATATACCAATTGCTACTCGGGCTGATGGTAACGCATAGCCGCAGCTACCGCCCACCTCGAACTAACACCCCCAAAATCAAAGAAATCAATAGTGGCCACCGAATCAATCCAAAGTCAGAGTATAATATCGAAGAAGTGCATTCGATCAGAGGAATGACCTCATTGGCCCGAGAATCGCTCCTGTTTTAGCCACCTTATGCCAACTCACAGGAGTTGGGTCCACGTATTTACCTTACAGGAAACGCCGCCACCAACCTACTTCATTCTGGAATCTCCACCGCGTACACGGTTGTTAAAGTGGTTTTCGGAGTTGGCAGAGAGTATGACAACTTCCGATCCCGGTCTCTTCAACAACCAAACGTTATTATAACACCGCGGTCATTTAAAAATAGTTTATACTTTAAAACCAGAATAAAAATTTCCATTTCAAAAATATTAATACGATATCAATTTAAAGCCCAAAACAATATGATATCCTTTTCTCAAATATAATTCTTTTCCAAAATCATACTGCTTTAAATTTTAAAATATCTGGAAACCAAATATTTGAGTTATACTTTCAAAGCATAATATTTCGAAATTCATAATTTAAAACCATAACTTCTAAAACTTAAATGGTTCGGATATTCAATGGTATATATAATAAATGGTTTAACTTTAAGGTTACTTTGTAAAGAAATTATTTCCAGGGCTCTACAAATATACTTCTTTATTTAAATCTAAACCAAATTTAAATATCACTTTCAAGTTCCAAAACCACTTCAATTTCTATTTATATATATATCCATTTGGAGTATTAATATTTCAAAACTAAAGTTGGAATTTATTCTTTCAACAAATTAAATGTTCTATTATTTAGTTTTGAATATTTACATACAATCTATAAATAAAACTCCAATTTCTAGAAATTAAGTATTTTCTTCAATTTAATTTATACTAAAATATCCCATTTAAGTAAATCTTGGAAAATCCATTTATAAATATCATACCTTAAAATTTCCAAACTTAAACATATAAGATATATTACCAAATTCCATTTTCTCAAATTTTTATCATTTTATTCAACAGGTTTAAACACAGCTTAAATTTAAAATTTTAACTTCATATGTGTATATATCGAATTAATATTTTATAAAATATCAAAATTAATTTTTTATAAACCGTATCCCATCCAAACCATAGAAATCACCTTTAAAATAATTTATATATAGACCACGGTGCCTGTATATAATTTTCTATCCTATGGTCAAGTGATACGGATATTTATCATTTCAATCCGCAATTTAAAATAAAATTTTGCGGTTGTATATCATTTCAAACCACAATCCCGAATGAAATGAAATATGCATGATAACTTGCAGTTTAAATGATATAAAATAAAAACATCCATTCATCCACATCATCCACCATCCAAATCACAATCATCATCCAAAATAAAACAATATCAATATATATCTGATAATAATATGCAGGTAATAACTGGAAGTTATATTCAAAATAATTTAACAACTATTAAACTAACAGTTTATATTCATTAATAAATTTTATAACTGTTAACTAGCAGTTTATAGGCGAATAAATAAATTCTAACTGTCAATTAATATGCAATACATAAACTAAATTAACAATTAAATTAAATAAATGCGAATTAACAGATATGCTGAATAAAACATGCCAAACATTCATAAATAAATTCCTACTCATATCTAAAATAAATTTAACAAACATAAAAACTTTTACAAGTTGTGAGTGGGTTAAAACACTCACCTTTTTGAATTTAAATTGAATTCAAATCCAATTTAAACCCAAAATTTGGACAGTCTCCAAATTCATCCAAACTAGTGCCAAAACGTCAGAAATTCCGATACGATCCCATCAAAACAAACCGCGCGCGAATCCGAGCTCGTATGCAAAAGTTATGAAAATTTGAAAAATGGAAAATTCTGGTCCTGGGTCGACTTCGGGTTCGACTTCGGTGCGCCACCTCAATTCCCCGGTGCTTGCTTGGAGTTTTCGCCAAAACGATCCGAAGCGACCCGAGTCATTTTCTTCCTGACCCGAAGTTGCTCTAGGGTTTTCTCCCCTGAAACCCGTAGCGCGACCAGAAGCTGCTGCAGATCCGAATTTTTTTTTTTTTTTTGAAATTATTTTTTTTGGAATTTGAGAATTAGATTTTTTTTCTTCTGCCATTAGAATGAGGAGTTGAGAAGGAGATCTACGTATAGAAAAATGAAAATAAGAAGTGGCTAGGGTTTATAACAGGTTATATATAGACAAGGCTGAAAAATAATAGATGGATCGGATTGGATCTAAACATAAGTTTAAATTTAGGCATAAACATATATGTAATAAACTAGCATTAAATTTTGAAACGTGAATTGATTAATTGGAAATAAATTACCCAAATGTTCTTATTCCATCAAATTTTATTTACTGAAGGTTGCACTTAATCTAATTTATACATCTTGCCCCTTTTGTCTTTAAATCAATAAATCTTATATAGTATATAGATTTATCATTAATTTTATCTATTCTTCCTTTTTAGGCAATGCTGTATATATTAGATTTCATTTAAATGCAATAAATCATACTATCGTAGTTATATCCAATTAAATAAATAAATGTTGATTCCTACTCTTTTTATCCAACAATTGTTTATGTTTTATTCCATAAATACTTCTACACACATCCTGGATTTTGTATAAATGGTTGTAACGTTAAATCTTGTCTACTTCCCATTTTATATTTAAGGTTTCTAAAACCGATTAATATTATTCCCTAGTCCAAACACCCTTTTGCCCAATTTATATTAACATATCCTTAAATTAGATTAATTCCTATTGATGTAATAGTTAAACATAAATTTCACTTATTTGAAATAAATCCACAATTTAATTTCAAATAAATCAATAAATTTTGGTTTATCACTTCTTAAATACCCAATCGTCATAATTTAATTAAAACTACATTTATCACATTTTATAGAATTTACCATCTTAAGTGACAAATCAAAACTACCCTAACTGCACAAATTTAGGGTAATCAATTTCAATTGCTTTCCCATTATACTACATAAATTATCCAAATGAAACTTAAGTGAAACGTTTATTTATTTAAAAATCTTACTGTTTAAATGAATTTATCCTTTACGATATAATTTACATTTGACTTGATTTCTCATTTATTTTGCAAAACGGTAAATTCCAATTGCTACCAACATTATATTTAATATAAATTTGAATCCAAATAATTGGTATTGCACAACCTTATTGCGTACATTTACATATAGTTACAACTAAGTCAATACACTGATTTCATGAATTCATAAATTAATCCACAAATTTCCATTGACTCTTTATATTCAAAATCAATTGCAAAGGTTTAAAAGTTGCTAAATTTCAATTTCAGTAATTCCTTTAATTCCATTCAAAAATCAGCAATTATCTATTAAATGTCCCAAAATTTCTATTAAATTAATCTAACGAATCTTTAATATAAATTAGATGAATTAAATATTGCATTCAAACTATTGCGTTAATATTTTCCGTTTCACTTTAAAGTAACTAAATTTGCCAATTATAATACTTATTTCAATTTCTTAAAATAACCCTTTATTTACATTGAACCCAATTTAATTAAGTTTCCAATTGATTAGATTCAATTTCAATATTTAACTACCCTTAGGTTTTAGGTTATAAACAATTTATATGTATTCTTTCTTAATTATTACTTTGCAACTTCTCATATAAATTTCACAATCAAACATAAATTTTAAAGTAACGCTTAATAAATATGCTCCTATAATTTCTCAACTTTTAAACGAACGTTACTCCACTTTCAATTAGTGTAACATTCATTTAATTATTACCACCTATTACCGATCCTAATCCCATTAACAAATAAGCAGATAGAATTTTATGATAGGTGTTACAAATTTTTTTTTTTAAATAAATTACTATTCATTACTATTGCCTTAAATTCAGCATTAATTTCCTTGCATTAACATTTTATACTAAAATCTTTGTCCAATTATAATTTATACTCTAAAAAATTTCATTTACACCTTTCGTTGTTTCTTAATTACAATTAAGGCGCATCAACTATCTATATTGGTAAATGATTGAATTTTCTAGTAATCCTACTATTTAATGTTTAGTATATTTGTATATTATTATTTACCCTTTTGTTCTCCATTATAAATATATGCACACATACAAATTAAGATTCTACATCTAATTAATCATTCCACCCAATATATAAATTACTAACCTTAAATTATTGCAATTGATTATCTAACATACAACTGAATCTATTTCTAAATTTTCATAATTCATTAACACCTTACAAAAGTTTACAAATACAGGGCTTGTATCAGATAAAACTTATTTTCATTGATGAATTCAATACTTGCCTTTATTTTATTTATTTCCAACTTAATATCCAATCGCAACAATTTCCACTATTACACTTATTAATTTCAATACATAATTCAATTTGTAAATTTTAATTACCCTTGATACATCTAATTTCAACATTCACTTTCATATAAATAAATAAGATTTCTGTTACTTTCTAAATTAAAATAAAAATCCTATTAATTAAATTCATTTTAAACATCGTATTTACACGGGTCGTTACACATTGATTTCTTAAAGTAAGAAGGATCTAACTTTTATAATGTAAAAGCAGTGGCTACACTGTTATACACCATTGCAATGCACAATATATGTAAAACCAGGTGGTCGACCGTTTCTGCCCAGAATGCACAGATAACGTGCACAAGTGAACATAACGTATATATATTCAAATTCCTGTCTACTGGTCCTTTTTTGACCTGTCGACCGTTTTCAAACAGAAAGCAACCCTTCGTATAGACACTTCCTTTTCTTCAACGGTTGCTTCTCTTTCTCTTCACCAATGATCATGACCTTTGTTCATACCTTTTCACAAAGGGTTACAACTATTTATTTCTTATATAAACATCATGAAATCATTATTTCAATCAACTAATTTTCTATTCTTCTAATCTCTATTCTATTGATCACTATCTTGTACTCTCAAGCGTTCAAATTGCTCATATTCTATCGTATATCGTTTTGAATCCTGAAATTTATTTAACATCCTTTTGATTCAATACGATATCCACTTCCAAATCTTCATATATACAAATAATCTATTAGAGGATAAGATTATAGGAAGTTTGTACTACAAGTGACAAAATAGTGTTAGCAAGAACACATACCGTCAACAAACAATTATATTAATCTTTGTTGAAGTCCTCCGTGTTGTAAGAGGCAAGTGTTGAAGTCCTTGGTGTTGTAAGAGGCAAAGTGTTGAAGTCCTCAGTGTATTAGAGGCGTGAAATCCCGTTCGACTGCTCGGGTGTTGTAAACATGTTCCTCCGGGTGAAGCGAGGTAGTTGGTAGTGAAAATCCAGATAGAAGTCTGGGACTGGACGTAGGACGGTGCTCCGAACCAGTATAAAAATCTCTGGTGTGATTTTTCTATTTTTATTTACTTTGCTACTATCATCTATTTCCGCATTTATATTATATTCCATATTACACGATCTGTGTGTACTATATTAGCACGTGCACTTGCACACTGAATTTTCACATATCAACTTCTGTACCAAAAAAAAAAAAAACTTCTGTGTGGAAAACCTATTCCCAATATAATGTAATTTTGTGAAGATAAAGCAACCTACGGCACGTAAATAACAATTCAATAACAAAACCAAAAAAACTAATAAATAAAAGAAAGAAGAGCAAGGTTTCATTAGTTCGTAAGAGAAGCAACTTACAATACAATTAACCCATTTTACACATGAGGCAGTTAAAAAAATAATAAAATGAAACATGTTTTCCACAGGTTATGGTTTCTTTGAACTGAGCTCGCATGTTTGGATGTAAAGAGAGAAACGCCAGTAGAGGATTACGTTGCCTTTATTACAGGTTGAACTTCCTTTGCTTTGTAATGTAGAATCACCTCTATAACTTGATCCTAGTTACCTTCAAAATTCCAACGTGCATATTCACCAGATTAATGCAGCATCAACATGTTTTCTTAGCTATTCATGTCCCATACGGTTTTTAATGTATTCTTTTATTGGCAAAGCTACATAGAATTAGCATTTAAACCAGTGTTAAAGAGAAGTTAATTTCAATAAACATCTAAAAAGTAATGACATGCATTATAAGGCTTAGTAAACATGATCATATTTTTCATTTACATAATAAATTTTACATATTTACATTTTAAAGATGAAACATAATGCCAATTTCATAAAATAATCTTTTTGCATCTATCTTTTATTCAAGCTATTTCCATGCTATTTTGACATAATTAAGCTATTATATTTTTTGGTTCATAAAATTAAATTTGAATACTGAGTTTGAAAATACCATATAATTTGTTGTTTTCATTGGAAATCTTTTGCAGAAAGCAATCCCAATTAAAAAGAGGATTAATACGCTCCAAAGTATATATTTTAATACTTTATTTTAATGATTATCATTTTATAGTCTATGGAATATACAAAGGGAAAAAAATTAAAATTTTCATAATTAAACTCATATTAAATTTTATACCAACTAAAATGGTCCAGAGTTTAACAAATTTTTGGGTTTCCATGGCAAAACTGCTGAGTCGTTTAAAGATCTAAGTAAACAATATTTGTTAATATAAAGGTCATTTGAACTAGTACCAACCAATGGATATTCGTGGTACAAAATTTTTAACTCTCACCATTCACATCAAAAACATTATTAAAGAGTAACATCTCTACTACTTAACAACTCATGATCAAAACATTAATTAATAATATGTCTGCTAGCAAAAGCTCCCCTAACATTTGATTTGAAATTATAATGATATGGCTCTTCAAGCATAAGGCGACCATAAATTAAGCAGGCTTGCTAGATTTCCCCGTCGATTTCTATGGGCGTACATAACTATAAAGTTTCTCTAAAAAACATTCACATTTTGATTATTTTCTTGCAAAATCATAGAAATGATTTTCTTTTGGAATTTAGTGTTGACATGTTTATAGTCCATGCATGTACATGTAAGAAATTAAGAATTCTACAGCCGTTGTTACTTCTTATATTCATGTCCCTAATAAAAGAAGATGTCATGGTAATTTTAAAATATTTATCTAATCAATATTAACCCTATAACCGATTCACATTATGTATAGGCAACAACAGTGTGCAGTAATGGATTATAAGACCGCTATTAACAATTTTGCTAACCTTTTGAAGATAAAAATAACAAAACAAGACCTAATCACATTTACATTAATGTGATGCATTATCAAAGTGTATAATAGATTTGACAAACTCAGAGTATTGTACCATGGTGGTTGGGAATGAAGCATGTGAAAACATTTAGTGGATAAATTTTTTTTATCTCATCCATAATTTGATTACATCAATGGCATATGCATTCTTTTCCAATGTAACGTAAACAGAAGTGCACACACGCACAGATGCATGCATGCACACATACATGACTGCCGTTTTTAATGTAGAAATAAAGAGGATAAATTAGCATGTATTATAAAATATAATTATAAGTATACCTACTCACATGATGTGTAATATAATGGAAATAACACTACACAGATGCATTTGAGAATAGATGTCGCACCTCTCTCAAGCACTAAAAAATAAAAAAAGATTAGAATCCTTTAGACCCTAAAAAGCATACAATTACTAAAAATATATAAGAAGCAAATGTTAACTTCAGCACCCATACAACCACCATGATCTGAATAAATGTACTCTTCTAGAACATCATGGCCTCTAAAAACAAAGTATGCAGCATAACCTAGGAAAATAGGTTAAACAATAGTAGGTTGATTGCATATTACTACTGACTACAAAATTTAGGGTATCACCTAAGTTTTGAATAATGCAATGAAAAGAATCACTATGAAATGTGAATGTAGACATTGATTATCACTCAATAAAACCTATAACAAAGAGCAGGTTTCATCATATCTTGTACACATAAGAAATAAAAGTTGTTTTCAAGTTCAAACAATAACAGTGATCAATGTAGTTAGTAGAAGTGGAACTATACATTTAGTTTGAGCTTTTTTCTATTACCACAGTTTAGATTCACTCGTACATTTCCAGTTAGAATGCAAATAAAAGAATATTGAAAAAGTAGATATCTGCTTAAATATTATTTCATCTTAACATGACATGAGTACACTGTACGTAAAATTATCTATATCAATCATTGTGTGACTTGGAAAGAAGTGAATATTTAGATAAACTTTAATATAAATAAAATGTAATGTCACTTATTTATACAAACTCAATGAGTATAAAAAAACTAAAGACATAAAATCAAAAAATGAAAGGTAATAGAAAATGTGTTAGCCTAGACCATTTCGCTAACAACCACAAAATAATTAGATAGATAGTGCTATTGTTAGTTTATCCTTGTTTACTGAAGTGTTCATAAAAATCAATCGCCTTTTAATTTAGCACAATTGTAGACTTATGAAACAGTACAACCATTTAATTACTGTAACATTGGATTTCGTTTATTTTTTTGAATCCTAACAGAAATGGGTAGTACACTGATATGTATATATAGATAGCAGTATAGTTACATGAACATTAGTAATGGATCTTTTCACCTCAATAGGGGTTAAATAACCCCATTTAATTATATAATAAATAAAAGAAATATCAAACAGACCTTCATGGTGCTATCTGTCCAGATTCAAGATGAATTGGAGTAAAATGTTAATATAATATTTTCTGGTTAAAAAATAACTACACATAAATGAAGAAAATAAATATTTCCTCTCACCAAATTACAAACCGAATGCTTGCATAAAAAAGTCAAGAGTAGCATACTATTAGGTGCAAAACTAAAGTACAAACATTCATCTAGGTAGTAAAATCATTTACCTCTATAATACTATCAACTGATCATCTAATCCATATACCTAGCCGAGTTAAACCCTGGCTAGATTATTATTTTTTAGTTATATATATGTGTGTGTGTGTGTGTGTGTGTGTGTGTGTGTGTGTATGTATGTATGTGTGTGTGTGCATATGTATGTATGCATATATATGTGTGTATGTATATATATGTATACGTATGTATATTTATGTATGTGTGTGTATATGTACAGATACATACTATATATATAGTGTATTATATATAAATTAGTGAGAATCAAACATACCCTAGTAGCTATTTGCGTCCCGTCTTCTTGGTTTACCACCACTGGAACTCCAAACCTAAGTAGAAACACAAAAGTAAAAATAATTTCAAAATTCTACAATTGATAAACTTGATAAAGATAATATAGAATTGCACTTGACATTTATCCAAAGTGATCGAATGAGAAGCATAACTCCGACAAAACACAAATCACTAAAACATACATTAATTGAACTCATGCACAAATAAAGTTTAGTTGCTTTATTTTAAATTTGGATAGCATCCAATAGTTCTTCTGGAGAAGATCGATATGACTATCCTTGTGTGTGTATGGACATGTTCGCATAGATTAAAGTTTAATAATAATTGTCAAAATGATGTGAAAGGATGATAATATTTACTAACTGAGAAATATAACGGGAAAATTTTATAAATATAAACTGAAGAAACATGCAAAGACAAGACAAAGTTTTCTTGCACGAACGTCTCACAAATAATGAAGCATGTAGTAGAACTTGGGAAAATAAGCTTGGAAACAGTAGGGTATTTGCATATTGCTCAGAAACATTGCATAAATTAATATTGATAAAGGGAATTAGGTAAAAAAACTGCAACCTATGTAAAATTGATAGAGGTTTCAAAAACTTACAACATCCATTATTTTGTCTGTCGTACATATTACTTTTAATTTTTACATGAAATTAAAGAAGAAAATATTTCCAGTCTAATACTTGTAATTAATTCATTAATTAGGCGGTTTCATATGTACAAAAGCAATATCGTATCATGTTTGTAGTACTAATCAGTGGAATGCTCTCTAAATAATATGAATATTTTCTACAGTGAGAACGAAACAATAATGCATTCATACTATATAGCGAACACATATATATAAAAATAATAAATAGTACAAATGCATTACAAGTTGTTATATTCAGCTACCAAGCAACAGTCTGTGTATAATTGAATTGAAAAGTAGTAATTATATGTTACGAATATGTTTAAACATCAACCTTAACGAGATATATTACAATTTTCGAATGCATTACATAAATAAACCCAAGAATACAACAATACTGAATTGCTTCAATAATGAAATTGTTGACAATATAATATGACAATAATATATTTATATTCATTTCAAGTTCAAACATGTTTAGAATCTACCAAATTCTTAGTAACCATGCTTCATTAATGCAACCATCGATATGTATTCTTTATTATCTAGGTTCTGCAATTAATACATTTTATGTTTATGTTTTTAACATAATTTCAGTTAAACATAATCTTCATGTTTCATGATTTTGCTAACTATATCCCTAACATAACGTGGAAGTATGAAAGTAATACATAAAAGATGATACAGTAAACATATTCAACTTCAAGTTGAGCAACAAAATCAAAACAATAACAATATAAGGTATATATTATAGGTGGCACAGAACTACAATATTCTATATTGAAGCCAAACATAAAAGTAGGGATTCATTAGATTACCTCGCTAAATAGGATCAATGTTCAAATTTAAAAGACTCATGAAGAGCTTTAATGCTAGGTTGGACAACGAAGCTTGAGTGTGAAGAGATCGTCGATGTAGGGCCCGAAGATCAAAGATGATTGTGCGATTATGATAATGAAGAAGCGTGGTACTGAATCAACCAAAAAACGACAGAATGGCTAATGGAATTGGGATTAGCAAAGGCAGGAGATCCGCCTAAAAATAGCCGTGAGGAAAGATTGTGAACCGCTAAGTTTTCCACAAAGAACAACCATTGAAAAACCTAATCGTGACGATCAATGGAGCACCATTTGTCTATTTGAAGTATAATTCAACCGAGTCTCCAAATGGAAGAATTTACCAGATGCTGAATTTTAAGCCTTTCTGACCTTAAGAGACGAATTTACCAGAAGCTGAATTTTAAGCCTTACCAACCTCAAGAGATGAAGAGTCAGGGTGCATGTGAGTTGTTCTGATAAGAAAGCATGAGATCTGATATTGATAGAGAATCGTACTTGCGAAATTAGGGTTGGATAAAAGGGGATGAGAAGGCACGGAGGATTAGATAATGCGGAGTAGGGAATGGTGGAAAACTGGCCAAAAAATAGAAAGAAGTGAAAAACATGACCGTTCATTTCTGAAAATACCGAGGAGGCTTCTGCTTTCTTGGAATAAGACTCGGTAATAATATAATAGTATAGATAGTTTCAACCGGGTTTGTCATGCATTTATTTTTCTTTGTTATAGCTTCCATATGATGCTTGGTAATGGGTGTCAGGTTTATGGTTCTGGTATCAACAATGATAGAGTTAAAAAAATCTCATCGTTGGCATCTTGGAAAGTTAGAATATTTTAGAAGGATTTATTTAATACTTTCGTGTTTGTAAAATCGTTCAACCCCCACAATGGAAATGTGATTGCACTGTTTATGATATATGTTGCCATTTAGGATATCTAGGTAAACCATCTACACAAATGTTATATTTACTTTCGACATTGATTTATTATCAATGACTATAATTTAAAGCAATTAAATTTCTAATTTCCATTTTAATATTGTTAGCGCTAAGATAGATATTTACTTATCACCATACTAGCACCACCCTTTTTATGCTTTCTAAATTGATCTTATATGAATTTTATATTAAATAAAAGCCTTATTACTCTTTTTTATCTTGGACGCTCTAGCTTTGTTAACTTTTTAGATGTTAAATGAATGATGATCAATACCAAAAAAATATACACTTGTAAAAGGCAATGCACTATGATTGTAGAAAAGTGCTTTTTTGCACATTTTATGGTAGTGGATCTCCACATTTGAAAATATATGGGAGAAAAATTGGATCAAGCATATTGTCAAAATGTAACTCGAAGAAATGGAGCAAAAGAGTTGCCCATTTGACGAATTCAAGCTACTGCTTATGTAATGTTAGAAGTTTTTATATTTTAACCAAAAACTTGATTTTAAATGTTAAGTATATTTATTGTTACTTTAGCATCTTTAAATTTAGTACCAAAACAGGTACATAAACTTATATTATTATAAAGATTAAAAATACTACATGTGTTAGATGCAAGATGTATATTATATTTGATAGAAAATTGTTGACAAAGTTTACATAGAATATAAGCTTCTGTTACATTTTTTATTAAATGTATCATATGTAACGTGACTAAACATCTCATCTTTTGGTAAGTGCAGCAAGCTTCAAGTTTTGGTAATAAAATCATTCCTATTATCGAGGCTTTTAAATCCTTTTTTTCAAATAATCATTTGTTTCTCAACCTAACAAAATTTTAGCAGTCACATGTAATTGTCTGATTGGCTTTTTTTTAATTCTTTGTAAAAGTGACTAAGGATCGTAATATGGAATATTAATTAAGTTATCTGCTAGTGTGGAATATAAAGTAAAGTAAATGACAAGATAACTAATTTCCAGAGTTTGTATGCTCGAGTAATGGAACGATTAAGATACATGTGAATCATGCCCATCCTATATCCATCATTTCGTATCCATCCATCTGTATCCATCATTTCATATCCATCAGCATCGATACGAAATAAATGTAACTCCATTACTCAGCATCCATCGTTCGTATCCATATGGTTCAAGCACATAACGATGGACTTTGGCACTTCCTAGATCGAATGCGCTTCACTTTGCCAGCAACTGCATTTCTCGTATCGATCACCTACTTGATCAATACGAATAACAGAGCTTACAATCGATACAAAGATGGTGGCAAGGCATCGATAAGAGAAGCAAGGTATCAGATGGATATGAAAGAAGTAGTCGACCCAAAAGAAGCGGTCCCTATGCATAAAATATGGATCTCTACAAAGCGCGTACGCACGACATCGACACAAAGAGATCGATATGTATCGATATGAAAGGTCCGGCCACTCCATATTTACCGCTTCGATTGATCAATAACTCCACAACCACAAATCCAAATACAACGTGATTTTCATAGAAGGTTACATATCATCTTAGAAACATCCATAATCGATCGCAGCTCAATTGGAACAACATCCGGTCGGTACGAAAGCAATATGGATCAATCAGGGATCGATCCCAAATGACTCCAAATCGATTGTATGGGCCCACCTAGCCTTGAGAAAGGCTATTCCGAGATTCAAGGCAGATATTTCTAGGTTCACACCTATAAATAACAACCTCGTTGCAACGAAAAAAGAACTTTTATGTTGCTGCTTGGGTTAAACTCCTTCAAAATTCGAGTGTTAATCGTTGTACTGTTGTAATTAAGTTTCTAATCAGTAATAAACAACAAATCCTCCAAAGTGGACGTAGGCTATAAAGCCGAACCACCTTAAATTCTTATTTTCTATTTTACTTCTTCATTCTAATCTCTCCAATTACATTCGACAAGTGTTGTGCCCATTTTTGGTACAAACACTTTGGTGCTTTCACGGAGAAAACTACTTTCTCTGATTCTATGGATCCCCTGCCATTGTTGGATTGCTAAAATCTAAGAAGGAGTTCCAAATCCGTCTTCCAGTGGTTCCTTCTATTCTATTCAAATCGTTCCATATCTAAGAAGAACTACATTCAAACATGGTGTACATAACCAGAATCACTTCCAACACCGCTAACCCCGAAGGAAGGGATAAGCAAAGTCCCGCATAGCTGACTACTGCAGGCCAAACATCAACTGGATCTCCAGATCCACCCGGTCTAGTAACTGGAGAGGAATTCCAAACCCTCAAGCATAATCTCACTTAAAGCCATCAAGAGCTCACTCAACAAATCCTTGCCAATACAGAACTTGTGAACCAACCGAATAAAGAAAGGTGGGGGAGATATAGAAAGGAGCATACCTCTTATTCCTTGTCTGAAAGCTCGACATCATCTAACTTCAATCGTAGATCTACACGCCGTCGATTGGATGAGACTTACGTGGAATCCTCTGGGCACCCATATGCTGCAAATCTTGGACAGGCCAGGATATGTCACGTCAAGCTGCACCCTCCTCCTAAGGAGGTGCCCTTCCTTGCGACACTACTCATGAAAATGATGTTTTTGTTGTAAATCAAGATGCCGAGATCCAGAATCAACCAGATCCAGCTCCTTGTCATCACATTCATGCCCAAGATCCTCACTTCCATGAATCCTGTTAGCCAAGGAGGCGTGGAACGGACCATAGACAGTGACTGGACCGTCCTCGTGAAATGGAACCCGATCGTGCCTTGACCTTGAATCTTCAGATGCCTAATATTCCAACTATGATACGCCAAATTATAAGAGAAAGTCAAGGCCTCACTAACAATGACTGGGGGATTTCTAGAAGTCACACACCGTTCACCAATGATATCTTACATGCGGAACTGCCCCGTCGATTCAGGATGCCGACCTTGCCAGTGTATGAAGGAAATTTGGATCCCCACCAACATATTCTGAAATATGAATGGCTTATGAATGCCGCTCGAGCTAACAATGCGGTTAAGTGTAGTAGCTTTCTATCTCCTTGGGAGGCATTGCAACTATGTGGTTCACTGTCTACCACCAAGATCTATTTCATGTTTCAACCAGTTGGCTACTAAGTTTTTTGAGTAGTTTTGTATGCATGCCACAAGACCGAAGGATGTTAACACCTTGTCCAGTGTTACTCAAGCTCCAGGAGAGACTCTAAGGTATTATTTGAAAAGGTTCCACACTTCTTGTGTTGAAGTCAGCAATCCCAATGAAAACTCTATTCTGATGGCATTGACTAAAGGGATTGATCCTAATTTTGAATTTAGTGATTGATTGGCTAGGAAACCCCATGCTTCGTTGGACCATTTCTATGCAAAGGCAACCCAGTTTTTGAGGAAAGAAAACGCTAAACAGTCTAGGAAGCAGGACATCGTGGGGCGCAGTAGTGAAGGTATCCAGAGTAATGTTGCAGTGAAGCATACTAGGGAGAGCTTCGGTAAAATACATTTAAATATTCATAATAAACAAGCCCAGTAGAAGGGTGATGGAGGTCAAGGAAAGAAGAGAGACCCTATCAAGGGAGACCGAGAGCTCCTATGTTTGATTGATATTCTCCCTTTAACACATCACTAGAGAATGTTTATCTTCAAACCTGTAATACAGGGCAGTACAAGAAGCCATCTCTGAAATCATCGTCAGAGAAGCAGATTCAGACCGGGAAGTTCTATAGATTCCATGATTGTTATGGCCATAATACTAATGAATGCCTTAATTTGTAGGATAATATTGAAAGGTTGATTAGAGAGAGAAAGTTAGAGCAGTTTGTGCAGGCTCCGTAGGATAATGGAGCGGGCCCATCCAATCCCAATCGGGGCCAAGACCAGGCTAGCCTAGAGGAACCCGAACGTACTGATGGGAGGTTGGTGATTAATACTTTTTGTGGTGGTCCTCATCCGGCTGATCGGAGGTGGAAGGAAATGGAATCATATGCTAATTCGTTTAGGCATATGGACTTCGAATGTGGAGTGGTACCAAGGAAGGGGCCCCGGCAAAGCAATAGAGGACGATGATAGACGGTATCATTTTCAAAAACTGCGATGCCGATAGAGTTGAGGTCCCCACCATTGATCTGTTGGTTATTTCTGCCCAAATAGGTCCTGCTTGGATGAAGAGGATCTTAGTTGATAGTGGAAGTTATGTAAACATACTTTTCAAGCATGCTTATGACCAAATGCTGATGGAAGCGAAGGATCTAAAATCGTGCCAATCACGTATACATGGCTTCAATGGAAGCGCCACCTTACCAGCTGGAATGTTAGAGTTACCTATTGAGTTAGGTGTTGGTGATCCTCGAAAAGTCCAAATGTTACAGTTTGTGGCATCAGACATATGTAACAACCCAGAAATTAAGCTATAATAATTGATTAACGAATTAATGAAATAATAAAGTAACTTTGTGAAGTTATCAGAGTTGAGCCATGGGAGTTGCACCAATGTGTCTGTGGTAATCTTCTGGTCAATTTCCATATATAGAACTCCAGAATCCGAGTTAATATGAGAGAGTTACAAAATGAAAAAGAAAAGAAGAAAATATATTGAGCTAGGTCAACATAACCACTCCCTAGGTCGTTCGACCGGTCGACCTAGGGGGAGGGGAAGTCGATCGCCCGGTCGACCCGCGTTGGGTAATGAATGAAGGAAAATTTCCTTCGTTCGTGGCCAAATTTTGTATGTCATTTTCATTATTTTGCTCAACCTGGTCCCTTCGTGCTTCCATCCAATGGCTCCTATTCAGCCTATGACGTGCTTGCATCCTATTCAATCTCCAAATCCAACGGTCTAAGATCCACTTCTACCCCTATAAATAAGTTCCTAGGCCTAACACGTTTTCTCATTCTAGATTTTCTCCGCTTGCGTTCATCTTTTCAGAAAGGACCTCAAAAAATAATTTTCCAAGGAGATATTCTTTTTAATAAAAATATTTTAATACCCTCAAGTAGATCCAAGAAGACCAAAAGGGAAGAGCTTAGGACCACAGGTGAGTGATTGTAATTATTTTAAACTTTTAAGTAATTTAAAATAATAGTGTTTCCAATAGTTGGAGTTTTTCTATGATTTTGGAAATACATTTTTATCAGTTATTTTTAGTATTAAATTGATTTTCAGTCTATTTATTTTTGACTAGTCTTTTCGTTTAAATGTAGTTAATTTCCGTTAATTATAGCTTTTCCGTTTAATTACATCTGTTTACAGTATTTTTAATTATTTACTGTTAATTGCTATTCATTTACATCTTTTTCCACATTTGGGATTTTCTTTTTTAGCCTTCAGTTTTCTTCTATTCCTCCTTTTTCTTCGTGAATGGATTATAATAGATTTAACGTGGATATGGATTAAATAATAAGAAAACTAAAATCACGTAAAATAAGATGCAAATTGAAACGAGTGTAATAAAATGAAATTGGACTGAAATTGACCTATTTGCAAGCCTAATTATGAAGTAAAATTAGGATTAAAATGCGCAAATAAAGATGTAGCTTATTTTCACAATTAGACTTTTGGGTTACGTAAATAGGCTAAATTATAACAAAGGTTATAATAAGAAAACAAACTGAATGAGGCTTATTTTAAGACTTAGGATAAATTAATAAGCACGGATAGTAAGAATAAAAGTAAAGGCTTATTTGAATAATTTATCTAAGTTAATAAGCAAAGAAGTAAAGTAGGAACTGTACCAAATAACATTCCGTTATTTTTCTATGAACACGGCGTTTCACATATCTGAAGTGATACGAGGGGAACGCTTATGCTAATAATGGTAGTAATTGGTCAATAAGTAGAAGTCCAAATCATGGGGATTTGGGAAAAGGGGTGCAACTAGATATTGTTTGGATGATGGGCCAGCACCAATAGCTTTTCCCCTATTTTTCTATGGACAAGGTTTTCCATATAATCCTGAAGTGAGACGAGGGGTACGCTTATGCTAGAGCATAGGTGATAAAAACACCCAATAGGTGGAGCAAAAGGTAGCATGAGTTTGGTGGCAGTTACACGTGCGACTTTCATTTCAGTGCTCAGTAATCGCTATGAGTTCCAAGCGCTTAGTATGTGTGCCTTTCGTAGACACCATTTTCTTCTGTGTAGGGAGCTATACAATGTTTAGTCCATAGCAGATACTTTGTGTATCATTCGTAGACACCATTTCTGTGTAGAGAGCTATATAGCATCTAGTCCGCTGTAAGGTCTATGGAGTAGCAGGCCGATCAAAGGGTAGAAGTAGGATTTTAGCCTAATTATAGGATTAGGAATTCAGCCCACTCGAAGCAGCTAAAAAGGACAAGTGCAAACAATCAAAGTTAATCAATTGCATTAATTGAGTAATTCGTATTTATTTCCAGCTTATTCCTTTTCCTTCCTATTCTCTTTGTTTCCTTTATATATACTAGAACTGTTGTAAGGTCTATTACTTTTACTTTGCTTAAAGATTCTAGTAATTACTATCATTTACCAAACTTTTAGTCTGACCCACTCCTCAGTTTTCCCCTTTTCCCCTTTATAGGAAATCAAGGGAAAGGAAGATAGACCACAGCTTCTTGGAGACTTGTTGGAGATTCTATCATGTATTTCTTTTCTTCAGTTTTAGTTTTTAGTTCTTTTGTTGAGCTTGTATTTTGAGAGAGATGTATTATACTCAATATTATTTGAGACTTTGGTTTTTGATTTCATGAGACTTTTATACGTATTTTGTTATATGGGTATTTGGTGACTTATTTTTATCATCTTATATTATGGAACATTATTTTTAGTGAAATATTACAATTATTCTGCTGTGTTATTACTACTATTATTATTTGATTTTGTCTTGTGAATCTTAGTCTTTGCTAGTTCTAGTTATACCTACAATGCACCATGCCTTTTAGTGTGTCCATTTGGGTATACTAATGGGTGTGGGTTGTTTCAATTGGTATCGGAGCCTAAGGTGATAGGATTCCTAAAAATTTGTTTTAAAAATAAAGTATTTTCTAAAATAACTTGTTTTAAAAAGTATTTTCAGAAAAGAAACTCTTAGAAATAGTTTTCACGTATAAAAGAGTTATTATAAAAATCCCCTTAAAGTCCAGTTCAACCTTCTTTCGATTCTTTCAACCCCAAGTTTCCTTTTCTTTGCATAGTATGGCTGACTGATTTCATAGAGCTATGGTACCAGAGGTGCAAGGGCAAGCGCCCAATACAACACTGGTAGGCGGAAATCCCTTTAACCCACCCACATCAGCCGATTTTTCTAAGCTATGCAAGGACTTCGCTAGCACAGAGGGTGGAACATTTTCGGGCACAGAGGATTTCGAGGAGACACGAGCTAGGTTGGAGGATATGAAGTAAAGGTTTAAGCGGTTAGGTTTGGAGGAGCAACAACAAATACAACCTACATATTGGAAGCTGAAGGGAGAACTTAAGGAGGTTCCTGTAGGTTCTAAGAAGTGGTGCAAGGACAAGAAAGATAAGGACAAGACGAAAGAGGAAGGCCCTCAGAAGCAAATCAAGAAGGGAGCGAAGTACCATAGTGTGGGATTATTGGTCATTATGCAAGAAACTGCAAGAAAGAAAAGATGAAGAGAAAGTGTTATACTTGCGGACAGCCCGGTCACCTGAGTAGGAATTGTTCCCAGAAGACGGGACTGGGAGCTAGTGCACCGGTCGTGCAGATTCAGGTGTAAGACGCTGCTCCTTCAGGAAGCATTCAAGATAGAGGTAAAAGAGTCATAGTTGATGGTTTTATTTTTATTTCTAATTTTCCCATTCGACCTCTATTTGATCCTGGAGCATCACACTCTTTTACCTCTATTTCTCTTGTGGATCATTTGCACTTAGACATTTTTTTAGAAGTAGACCCCATTGTTGTTTCAAATCCAATAGGAGGATCGACACACTTGTCTATTGTTTGTAGAGGTTTGAATTTTTTTATCATAGGTGTAGAATTTGATTATGACGCCTATGTATTGGGATTCTTGGGGTATGGGATGATTTTGGGGATGGATTAGATATCCACATATGGAGATATATTAGATTACGAGAGGAGATTCGTTAGACTAGAGACATGGAGTGGCAGGACTCTCGAGGTTTCTTCCGACCCGCAAGGGTAAGTTATGTTGAGCCTCCTTCATTCCCTCGATTCATTATCAACAGAGCTAGATTCGGCTCCTGTCGTCAGAAATTTTCCAAACGTCTTTAAGGAGGTTAGGGGTTTACCCTCTAAGAGAGAGATTGACTTAAGGATTTATTTGACTAATAAGGCTAAGCCAGTAGTATTACCCGTAAGGCACATGGCACCTAGGGAGGGGAAGGAATTGAGTAAGCAGATCCGTGAGCTTTTGGAGAAAGGTTTCATAAGAAGAAGCATATCAGAGTAGGGAGCACCAGTCATCTTCACTACTAAGGCGGATGGTTCCCTTCAACTTTGCGTAGAATAAAGGGAGTTGAATAAGCTCACGAAGAAGAATTGCTATCCACTTCCTAGGATTGATGATCTTTTCGACCAGTTCATTGGCTCTTCGGTATTCTCCCAGCTTGATTTAGCCATAAGATTTCATCCGCATAGGGTCGTTGATGAGAGCATTAATAAGACCATGATTAGGGCACACGGCGTATTCTTTGAGCGGTTGGTTAGGCCTTTTGGGGTAACTAATGCCCCAGTCTATTTTGTTGATTTGATGAGCCATTTTTTTAGAGGTGCCAAAATAAGTTGTGGTGATATTTGTGGACGACATTTTGGTAATTTCCAAGAGTATGGAGGAGCATGCTGTTCATCTAGAGGAGGATCTTTGTACGCCTCGCGTTCTTCAGATAAAAGAAAAGTTCTTGAAGTATCACTTTAGGCATAAGGAAGTGTGTTTCTTAGGGCATAGAGAAGTTCTACACATAGAAAGAGTTTGAGAGACGATTTTTACATTAGGTTCGAATTATGAAAATCCAAAGAGAAGTAGGCAAAGATTGGAGATGTATAATAGATTTAGTTGATAAGGAAAAAAGAAAGTCAGTGTGTAGATAATTGTAGATTTCATATAAGTGGATTAACGGTAGCACTTAAGAATAAATACAAGTATAGGAACAAAAGACTTTAAGTAAGGAAATGAAATTTCCAAGGTTTAGAAAGGATACTCCTAGGGTAGTAAGCAGGAAATTCCACTTTATGTCTAACCCAATAAAATGAAATTATTAAAATTGTAAAGAAGAATTGTCAATATTTTTTAAAAAAGTAAATACTAGGTTTTTGGGAATATAATAAGAAATTTAAGTTGGTTTTTATATGATGAAAACTTTGTTGAAAAGTGAAATTCTTTTCGAAGAATTATAGAACATATATAGCTCACTAGTTTCTTTGTAAGTAAACAAAGATTTTAAATATAAAAATCTAAAATGTATTAAGTATCGGAAATGTATATTACAACATTTATTGTTGTAATAGATGTTTCCGTGAAAATAAAGGGAGCATAGACTATAACGATACTGTTGTAATAGGTAACTCCCAAAGAAAATGTTTTTACTTAATATGTGAGGTATATTAGTATTTATTTGTAATTAAATTCATACATCATTATTTTTGGGTTGTAGTAACAGTGTTTTACGCAACATTGGTTTTAAACCATAATAAAAATGAATTTCAAAAGATAATGTGTAAGAGTAGAAATTAAAGGGATTTGTAAAATACACTTATTATCTAAATAAATATAAGAAAATGTTTTTTGGCTATGGATATATTAAAACAGTTATAAAAATGAATTTATCTGAAAAGAAAAGAGTAAGTTACATATTAGAAGATGTCTATCATAAGAGAATATAAATTAAAAATACTTTAATCTATTGGAATGTAAAGAGTAATGCTGTAATTTTCTATGAACCAATAAAAATATTTTGTGCAAGTTACAAGGAATGCATGAAAGAGATATACAAGTTATGGGAGCATCATGTTTTGTATAGCCTATTTCAATATATATATATATATATACACACACACACAAATATATATATATATATAATAAGTTCCTTGTAATTTCACATGAACATGAAATCCTCTTTTAAAAGAATTATAGAAGATTTTAGCATTAATAATTTCTCATAAGAGAAAGAAATTCCAATACATTAAGGTATGAGATCGTTAGGTGTAATAAAAAGACATTTTGAAAACACATATTTTAAAGATATTTTAAAAAGGAAATGGTTTGGTGAAAAAGTAAATAAGTTTTTGAAATGAAAAACTTAATAAAAGTAGAACTTGAATTTTTTTTATAGAAAATTGAAAAGGCCTTTAAAAGAAAATAAGGAATGAGTTTTGGACTTAAAATTTTTTCCCTCTAAGTTTGGAAAATAATGTAAATTCAAAAAGCTATGAAGATGCAAGTCTAGAAAGATAAGATTTTAAGTAATCTATTATTTTTGAATTTAATAGAAACTTAAAGATAACACCTTAAAGACAAAGGTTTTGGGATTTGATGTTTTAAAAATTTGGAAACCTCAGTTTTTTTATAAAGCGATAAATACCAAACCAAGCTCTTAAATGTGGAGTAGATAGGAATCATTGCCTGGGTGTAACAGAAAAGGTGTAAGGGTATAAAAGAGACAACGGTAATTACTTTTACAAGTTATAATAGAGTTTCCATACAGTATATAGGACCCTAGTGATAACCTAGGAATGTTGATTCATGTGAGCAGACTGAAGAAGAGTAGTAAGTTACGCATGGTTGGGAATGAGTATCCTTGATTTTGGAGAAACATGGGAGAAGCATCTTTCTTTAGAGGAATCCGCACAAGATAGTAGTTCTTAAGCTAGCATTGGAATGACACCTTCCAAAGCTCTTTATAAAAGATCTTGCAAGTCCCCTTCATGTTGGATAGGGTCTACAAAGGGATTATTGTGGTTCCGACATAATTAAGGAGACTTTGGAGAAGATTGGTTTGATTATGAGAAAATTCGTATCTCGTATCCACATTTCTTTGATAATATTTTTTCGAATTTCCTATTTCCATCTTTAGTTTTAAATAGGTTCTTTCCTTTATTATCCTTTGGGGGGTAGAACTTAGGATTCAACCTACGGATAGTAGGGTTTGACGTAAGCATGTTATTAGAACATTGTTTGCGCCAAAATTGGTTACAAACACCTGATATAGTGAAAGCACCTGTATATGAATGCAAATCAGCAATATCCAGTAATAATAACATATCTCAGCAATATCAAACACAGTAGTTCAGCAATAACAATCACAAACACAGGATTTATAGTGGTTCGGCGATCTTGTCTACGTCCACTCTGAAGTTTATGTCTTTATTGATTCACTTGATGATTTCAATCGATTACAGCGGATTACAGTTGATAATAACTCTGAAATCTGATTACAACAGCAATAATGAAGTGTACAATTGAATCCGGCAAAGTCTGGACGTCGAATGGTCCCCATATCCCTTTTTCTTAAAGCTTCAAGGTGCTATTTATAGGCATAGAAGGTTCAGATCTCGCTCAAACCTCGGAAGACTTTTTCTGGCACGTGAGTGGGCCCACGCGACCGACCCCGCCAAGTTTCGACTTGATCTGAGATCGATACACAGTGATTTCGTATCCATCAAAAAATGATCCAATCGAGTTGAAACTTGGCAGGAACAATCTTTACCTTGTACGGAAGCTACTGTGAAAATTTCGTTGCATTTGGATTAGCGGTTTGGGAGATATGATCGATACGAGCTAGTATGTTTCGGTTAGCTGTTTATTTCGAATCCATCAATTCTAATCGATTTCTTCGAATCGATCACCTCACGTGGTCTTGTGATGATGTGGCGCGCATACTTCGCCTCGATCCTGTCTTTACTCCGAGTTGACCGTATCGACTCTATAAAATTCGCCTTGTTCGTATCGAGGATGACACGTCACCCAAGGTTAGTTGACCTGATGGATACGAACAAGCCTCTGCCCATGGATTCGAACACGGTCTTGTGGTGGAGACGAAGCAGCGAATCTCTGATGGATGCGAAGTTGATGTTAGGTGATCGATACGAAGCCGATGAATACGAACCGAGCCATGCCGATGGATTCGAATAAGACACTCTAGCCGAAGTTCGATCGATACGAAGTCCATCGATGCGAAGGCCTGGCCACTCCGATGGATACGAAGCCGATGGATACGAACCAAGGTGTGGTGATGGATATGCGTATCGATATGAAGTGTGGCCTACTGATGGATACAAAACAGTGCTCTTAGGATGGATACGAACATGCTGAGGGGATGCCTATTTGATCGATTCGAAACCGATCGATTCGAAATGATCGATAACATGTTACTGATCGATTTGAACTCGATCGATTCGAAGTATGCAGAACCTGATGGATTCGAACAAAGCAGACATTGATGGATACGAATCCCATCAATTCGAAATGGGCATCTCCTCAACAATGTGATGGATACGAACTGTGTGTTTTAGCTAACTTGCATCGATCATATCTCGTTCATACGAACTCCGATTAACCTGAAATTTGAAACACTGGCTTTCATGGCTTTGCTTGTCATGTCCTATCAATTGTAGCCTGATCTGAGCTCGGACAAAATTCATCGATATCCATAGCGAAGCAATGTATAACCGATTTTTGAGACGAACTATCTTTGATTTTCGATCGATCTTTTGGTATCACGGCTTTGCCAAAAAACGGGATAACATTTGCCCCCCAAAACATGACTTGCGGTAGGAAGGTGTGTTTTGTAATGCCTTGAGCTGGATGTTCATATCCTGTCAACAACCTGTAAAGAACTTGATAATTTACCTCAAATGACGATCGTTCGAGATCGTATGCCATTTGAGGTGAATTGGGACCGTTCGCGGCGGAGAATGGAATGGGACCGTTCGCGGTCGATGCCGTTCTTGGCAAATGTTGATCGTTTGCGATCGTGTGCTGTTCGAGGCGAATTGTGATCATTCGCGATCGTTTGTCGTTCAAGGCGGATTGTGATCATTCGCGATCGTGTGCCGTTCGAGGCGGATTATGACCGTTCGAGGTCGGATATCATAATAAGTGAATCGTGACCGTTCGCGGTCGGGTGCTGAACTAATCAAATTGTGATCGTTCGCGATCGTATGCCGTTCGAGGCGAATTATGTATGCCCCGGGGGGGGACTTAGTATTATCGATGCCAGATTTCATGTTCGGGGGAGATTATGAATCAAAGACTTTGGTGGTTCATCGCCATATAAGAGGTGCTCGTGGACCGTTCGCGATCCAACGGGCATACAAATAAAATAAAAAATTCACAGAATTGCAAATATCAAAGAAATAATCACACGAATCCCACAACAGAAATGTCCAAACAAGCAGAGTCTAAATATTCAAATCAAAATCAAAGAAAAAAAGCAAGATGAAGATGTCAAAGTGTAAACTCTTACTATGATGCGGTTGGCAGTCATTCAGAGCATGCCTATGGATCGTGCGCGATCGCTTACATGTGTAAATGATTTAACCGTGTTAGTGAGAGGTTTACGACTTGTTCATCATTATTTCAGTCAATCAACGGATAATCAAACGTTGTCCCGGCTTAGGGTCACCTCTAGCTGATGTAGATGCTGGTCGCTCTGGTTCCACCGCTGGAGTTTGCCTCCTCACATACTGAAGTAGCATACCATTTCTGACATGCCCTTCCACCTCATCCTTCAGATGTCTGTAATCATTAGTATTATGTCCGTTCAGTTCATGGAATACGCAGTACTTATCCGATTTCCTTTCGTCGGCTTTGAGTATGTGGTGAACCTGGGTTCCTTTCGAGGTCGCATTGATCTGTTATAGCTACTCTCAGCCTTTCGTTTCCCCTTGCTAGTTTCTGTACCTTTCTCAGGGGGATTTCCATCTTTGACCATATAAACGTTGCATTCATCATTTTCTTCTCTTTCTGCACTCGCATCCTCTAATCGCAAGAACTTCTCTGCCTCGTGATAGAACTCTCCTAGATCCATGGGTGGATCTTTAGTCAATGAATTTTTGAAATCTGTGCCATCAGCTATTCCGGACACAGCTGCCATCATAACCATAGATGGATCTGGCCAATCCACTGATGCTGCTGCCGCATTGAATCGCGTCAGGAAACTCCTCAAAGTCTCTCCAGCTTTCTGCTTCAAAATTGCCAAACTCATTACGTTCTTGGGTCTTGCAATGTGAACCCTAAATTGTCTCATGAATCTCTCCGTTAAATCTGCCCATATTCTTATGGAGCCACTCTCCAGTTTCCTAAACCATAATGCTGCGATTTCCGTCAGATATAATGGAAAGCACCGCGCCATAACTTCCTATGATTCCCCCGGCACTTCCATGTACCTCGTCAGATGGACCGCGGGGTCCGTCTTCCCATCGTACATCTCCAATGATGGTAATTTGAACTCTGGTAGGTTCCTAGCCATCCTAATTGCAGGAGAAAAGGGACTCATGTTCACATCTTCCATATCTTTGTTTATTAGTCCGCCTCTCATGGCCCGCCTGACCATTTGCGCCAATCTATCATTGTCTTCAAGATGCAATCCTCGTTCATCACTTTCGACCTGCCCTCTGAGTTCACGAGGGAATTCTGGAATCTGCCCCCTTGACTGAGCGTTCGTTCCACTGCTACCTCCAGGTTGAGCAGATGCTCGTCTCTCTCTCCGGGATTGGATCAACATTCTCCATGTGTGTGCCTCCTAATCCAGGTGCTACGCCGGATGGTCCTGCTCCGTTCTGAACTCCATCAGCTCCTCTGTTCTCTGCTCCAAGTTGCCCTATCTGTTGAAATAAACTCTGGATCAACTCCTCCTGTTTCTTCATCATTGTCTCCATCTCGTCCCTAATGATGAAGGTCGATGCTTGATTCGCTCCTGAGGAAGCCTCTTGACTTCCTTGGTGTTCATTCCTCTCTGCCCTTTGTCTTTTACTTGTTTGTCTCGTCATAGTTCTTAGATCTAAATTATTCAGTCTTCAAATTCAACTTTCCCTGAGTTCAACTCTCAGTGAAAGCGCCAAAATGTTTGCGCCAAAATTGGTCACAAACACCCGATATAGTGAAAGCACCCGTTTATGAACGCAAATCAGCAATATCTAGTAATAATATCATATCTCAGCAATATCAAACACAGCATTTCAGCAATAACAATCACAAACACAGGATTTATAGTGGTTCGGCGATCTTGCCTACGTCCACTCTGAAGTTTATGTCTTTATTGATTCACTTGATGATTTCAATCGATTACAGCAGATTACAGTTGATAATAGCTCTGAAATCTGATTACAACAGCGATAATGAAGAGTAGAATTGAATCCGACAGAGTCTGGACGTCGAATAGTCCCCAGATCCCTTTTTCTGAAGGCTTCAAGGTGCTATTTATAGGCGTAGAAGGCTTAGATCTCGCTCAAACCTCAGGTGACTTTTTCTGGCACGTGAGTGGGCCCACGCGACCGACCCCACAAAGTTTTGACTCGATCTGAGATAGATACGAAGTGATTTCATATCCATCAAAAAATGATCTAATCAAGTTGAAACTTGGCAGGAACAATCTTTACCTTGTATGGAAGCTACTGTGAAAATTTCGTTGCATTTGGATCAGCGGTTTGGGAGATATGATTGATACAAGCTAGTATGTTTCGGTTGGCTGTTTATTTCGAATCCATCAATTCAAATCGATTTCTTCGAATCGATCACCTCACGTGGTCTTGTGATGATGTGGCATACATACTTCGCCTCGATCCGGTCTTTACTCCGAGTTGACCGTATCGACTCCATAAAATTCGCCTTGTTCGTATCGAGGATGACACGTCACCCAAGGTTAGTTGACCTGATGGATACGAACAAGCCTCTGCGCATGGATTCGAACACGGTCTTGGGATGGAGACGAAGTAGCGAATCTTTGATGGATGCGAAGTTGATGTTAGGTGATTGATACGAAGCCGATGAATACGAACCGAGCCATGCCGATGGATTCGAATAAGACACTCTAGCCGAAGTTCGATCGATACGAAGTCCATCGATGCGAAGGCCTGGCCACTCCGATCGATACGAAGCCGATGGATACGAACCAAGGTGTGGTGATGGATATGCGTATCGATACGAAGTGCGGCCTACTGATGGATGCGAAATAGTGCTCTTAGGATGGATACGAACATGCTGAGGGGATGCCTATTTGATCGATTCGAAACCGATCGATTCAAAATGATCGATATCATGTTACTGATCGATTCGAACTCTATCGATTTGAAGTATGCAGAACCTGATGGATTCGAACAAAGAAGACATTGATGGATACAAATCCCATCGATTCGAAATGGGCATCTCCTCAACAATGTGATGGATACGAACTGTGTGTTTTAGCTAACTTGCATCGATCATATCTCGTTCATACGAACTCCGATTAACCTGAAATTTGAAACACTGGCTTTCATGGCTTTGCTTGTCATGTCCTATCAATTGTAGCCTGATCCAAGCTCGGACAAAATTCATCGATATCCATAGCGAAGCAATGTATAACCAATCTTTGAGACGAACTATCTTTGGTTTCCGATCGATCTATTGGTATCACGGCTTTGCCAAAAAGCGGGATAACAAACATGTTATGTATGATGTATGCTACTAGTTGCAAGTGTTTCTAGAGGATGTTATGGATGTATATACTTACACTAGGCACTATTATCTCGTAGGGATCAACCTAACTAGGACACTAGAGCATGTGCATATGGATGTGTGCGCATTTTTATCTTATTTTCCATGATTGATTATCATACGATTATTGCATTTGGATGATGATTGTAGCACGCAAAAAGAACGATTAGTTGTTATTAGGGAGTTTTTGCATTCATTTGGATACATGGCACGGACATGATTGCATAGAAGGAGGTCAACTGAATCAGTGTACTGCCTAATATTTTACATTAGTTAGGGACATCGTCACTACACTAATTGCATAAGTATTATAAATCGCATTAGAAAAACTTAAGGACAATGGATGAATGGGTGATGATTGAGTAGCTGGTTGTAGAACTTGGATGAAAATAATTAGTTCATTCTTTTATCCTTAGAGATTTCAGGGACGAAATCCCTTAAGGAGGGAAGAATATAACAACCCGGAAATTAAGATATAATAATTGATTAACGTATTAATGAAATAATAAAATAACTTTGTGAAGTTATCAAAATTGAGCCATAGGAGTTGCACCATTGTGTCCATGGTAATTTTTTGGTAAATTTCAGTATATAGAACGTTAGAATCCGAGTGAATAAGAGAAAGTTGCAAAATAAACAAGAAAAGAAGAAAATAATAATAATAACATATTGGGTTAGGTCCACCAAAGGGTCGACCTAACCATGCCTATAGTCGACTAGGCGGTCGACCAAGGTGGATGGGTGGTCGACCGCAGGTCGACCACTCTTGGGTAAAGAATGAAGGAAAATTTCCTTCATTCGTGGCCAAATTTTGTACTTCATATTCATTGTTGTACTCAATCCGGTCCCTTCGTGCGTTCATCTGATGGCTCCTATTCAGCCTATGACGTGGTTGCATCCTATTCAATCTCCAAATCTAATGGTCTGAGATCCACTTCTACCCCTATAAATAAGACCCTAGTCCTAACACATTTTCTCATTCTAGATTTTCTCCGCTTGGGTTCACCTTTTCAAGAAGGACCCTAAAAGGAATAATTTTTCAAAGAGAGAATCTTTTTAATAAATATATTTTAATACCCTCAAGTGGATCCGAGAGCACCAAAAGGGAAGAGCTTAGGACCACGTGTGAGTGATTGTAATTATTTTAGATTTTTAAGTAATTTAAAATAATAAGGTTTTCAATAGTTGTTGTTTGTCTTTGATTTTAGAAATACCTTTTTATCAGTTATTTTCAATTTCAAATTTACTTTCAATCTATTTCTTTTTAGCTATTCTTTTCAGTTAATTGTAGTTAATTTCTGCTAACTATAGCTTTTGTATTGAATTTTAGTTATTTACAGTATATTTAATTATTTAATGTTAATTGCTATTAATTTACATCTTTTTCCATATTTGGGAGTTTCTTTTATAACTGTCGGTTTTCTTCTATTTCTCCTTTTTCTTCGTGAGTCGATTGGAATAGATTCAACGGGAATATTGATTAGACAATAAGAAAATTGAAATTATGTAACATACGATCTAAATTGAAATACTGTAATAAAATGGAATTGGACTGAAATTGACCAATTTTCAAGCCTAAATATAAAGTAAAATTAGGACTAAAATGAGAAAATAAAGATGTAGCTTATTTTCACACTTAGACTTTTGGGTTAAGGAAATAAGTTAAATTATAACATAGGTTATAATAAGAAAACAAACAGAACAAGGCTTATTTTAAAACTTAGGACAAATTAATAAGCACAGATAGTAAGAATAAAAGTAAAGGCTTATTTGAATAATTTATCTAAGTTAATAAGAAAAGAAGTAAAGTAGGACCTGTACAAAATAGCATTCCCCTATTTTTCTATGAACACAATATTTCACATAATCATGAAGTGAGATAAGGGGAATATTTAAGCTAATAATGGTAGTAATTGGGGAATAAGTGGAGATCCAGATCATAGGGATTTAGGTAAAGGTGTGCAACTAGATATTGTTTGGATGATGGGCCAACTCCAACAGTATTTCCCTTATTTTTTTATGATCGTGGTGTTTCACATAATCCTAAAATGAGATAAGAGGCATGCTTATGCTGGAGCACAGGTGATAAGAAGACTCAATAGGTAGAGCAACAGGTAGCATGAGCATGGTGGCAGTTACGCGTGCGACTTCCATTTTGGTGCTCAGTAATCGCTATGAGTTCGAAGCATTTAGTATGTGTGTCTTTCGTAGGCACCATTGCCTTCTGTGTATGGAGCTATATAACATCTAGTCCACGGTAGATATGTTGCATGTCATTCGTGTTGGAAACTGGGGTGACTATAACACAATGTTGGATCTTAAGGCTATTCGGACACTAGAAGTGGTGAAATGTGTATTGACTACTTACTTATGAATATAAAACTGTATTTACTCAAATTGCAAACAAAAAGAAGTAATCATAGAATAAGTAAGCAATAAAGTAAATGCAACAATGTAAATAACACCTGTATTTTTATACTGGTTTGGATTAACCAATCCTACATCTAGTCTTGCACTCTATCGTGCAGAATTCCACTATAATCGCTTGCTTTTCACGGGTGGCAAGAACACCATACAATCTTGGTTTCATGGGCAACAAGACACACCCTCTTGATTTTAGAGGCTACAGGAACACCTACTCCTTATCACCAACAACAAACTATGGCAAGTAGTAGTACCTTTAATATCGATTCTTGCAGATTCGGTATAATGATCCTATAGACCTCCCATGGCAATATATCTTTGAATTCTTTAAGGAATATGATGAAATTAGAGAGGGAATGGTGTGAATTAAAGTACAACTCTCTGATATTATGTGCTTTGGAAATCAGTGAAGAATTGGAGTGAAACAGTATTGATTTGTAAGGATATTGAAAGAGTACGCAATGGATTTATTTTGCAAATGTTTGGAGAAGAAGGAGTAAGAGTAAATAAGAATTCTTGATGTTAAAATTCGTTTTCAGATGCCTTTATATAGTGGTTGAAGAGACGTATCTTTTGGTGAAGAGGTGGAGGGAAATGTCTCTTCATTTAAAATTTGAAATTCTGAAAAATGGGTACCTTGTCGACAACCCGCTACCCCCCTTGTCGACAAGGGTATGTTGCAAAATGAACAACAACATCAATAAGTGTTGCAAATTTTCAGCATTTCAAATTACCTTATATTTATGGATTTTTGTGATTCGGTTGAGGTCAATGGTTGATGATCTTCAAGTATAATTTCCATGAGATCTTTAACAACATATTCTAAGGTTCTACCAACTCCTCATCACTTCAAACACCTTTATCCTTCAGCATTCTTCTCTAATTGGGGTTTTTTCTTCAATTGCTCTGATTAACCTTCTTCTATAATTCATCTGCTTCCACTGTATTCTTGTTAATCTCTGTAAATGTCTCCATAATATATCTTATATGACTGCATAACTCGAAGATACATTAGTTGTCATCAAAATCAATACTTAGGGTATTAACAATCTCCCTCCTTTTGATGATGACAACCACATAAATATTTGAGAGATAAAATATAATACTTTTATATTTGACTCCCCCTAACTCTATGCACTCCCCCTATCATTTTGCCTAGTATATTTATACCTTTTATCCTCCTTTGTCATCAACAAAAAGGGCAAAAAAGAGTCGCTTAAATCACTGCTAGACAATATGTAGAGTTTGTATATAGAGATAAATGCTTATAAACAAAACACTTGAGGGGAAACCAAATCAATTAAAAACATGAAATTAACTTATCAAATAATAAGATGAGTTTTATAGTTACCGACTTTGCCGATGCCAATAACAAATCCTTTTCGTATTTATCCAATGTTCAATAGATTTCTTGTCATATGCTTTGAGCATCTGCCATCTGATATACATTGTTTGGTACCTGAAAAATTATAAGATATGCACACTAGTAGCCTTTTTATTCTGGGTTCCACGGGGTTAAGTTTTAGGATGCCAAACCTATAAAGAGTTTGAATGTCCTTTCAAAATATAATCATCAGATGAATGAATCTTATTAATAAAATTGTCAATATATTTTTCATTTTCAGTATCATCCAACCTTTTTGGAACCCATAAATTAATGAATCTATTTGGAAGTTTTAACTTTAATTTCCTAGGTTTTTGTTTGAACTTGGTAGTCTTAACAAACAGTATTTTGAATACTATTTTTCTTTGATTTAGTCTTAGGGGTGTATCCAAGTCCATGTTTATTCCTAGTGTGTTTAGATCCAGATAATAATTTTTCTAGATTGTCCTTTCCTTTGTTATATTTATCAATACCAGTTTTCATTTTGTCAAAATCCTTATTACGGTTAAGAATAACATTGTCTAGAGATGTTATTTTGTCATTCAGATCGGTGATCTGTGACTTCATTGAAAGATTTTCTAATTTTAAGGATTCATTTTCACTTTTTAGTTTTTCAAAATTTCCAAGTGTCAAATCCTTTTCATCATTATACCCATAAAGTCTTTCAATTTGATCTTTTAGACATTGTTTTTCTTTAGTTAACCTTTTAATAAGTATTTTTAATCTATCTATCTCTGCCAAACTATTGTTGTACTTTTTCCTAAGTACTTTATATCCCTGATACATTTCATTCAAAACATTAGTAATTTCTTTATTAAAATTTCATACCTGGTCATCCTTTGCCATGAAGCATATGTTGGCATTTTCTGTTTCTGAATCACTATCACTTGCTGATGTATCTAAATCATCCCATTTTGCAATGAATGCCTGTTTCCTCTCCTTATTGAAAGTGTTTGACTTTGAGTTCTTACGTTTGGGATAGTCTCTTTTCAAATGATCGGGTTTATCACATGCGAAACACTTAACAACATTTCTATTTCTAGAACTATTGTTGTTAGTTTTTCGAAGTTTGTTTGTTATCCAATACTTCAAGAATTTCTTGAACTTCTTGGTCATAAACTCGATATCATCATCTGATTCATCTTTGTCGATCATAGCATTGAGTGCTAGTGATTTCTTCTCATTTGCCAGATTCTCTTTTCTAATCTGCAACTTTACTTCATAAGACATTAGGTTGCCAATTAAATCTTCTATAGTCATAGTACTAATATTATTGGCTTCTTCAATTACCAGAGTCTTCTGATCCCATTCACTATGAAGTGAATTCAGGATCATTATGACTTGGTCTTCTTCAATAATTTTCTTTCCTAATGATATTAAGGCATGTACTATATCTTGAAATCTAGAATACATATCAGAAATAGACTCGTTTGTTTTCATTTGAAAGATTTGAAACTGGTTACTTAGCATAGATGTCTTTGTTTATTTTACTTTATTGGTGCCTTCATGTGTGACTTGCAGAGTTCTCCAAATTTCATATGCAGAATTACAAATAAACACTCGATTAAATTCATTTCTATATAAGGAGCAAAGTAAAATGTTCATAGCCTTAGAGTTATTTAGTGCTTGTGTCTTTTGGTCTAGTGTCCTTTTTGAATATTCAGTTTGAGGCTCTTTGTATTCTATTTGGGTAATGTTTCAAATATCCAAACCATTAGACTGCAAATAACATTTCATCCTACAAGCCCAATATACTTAACTACTGCCATCAAATAGAGGGGGTCTGGTGGTAGATTGCCCTTCTACAAAAGTGTTAAAAAGTGTGTTACTACTGTCATTAGCCATTTATACTTTTCAAAAGCCAAGTTATGAATTTTTGAAAACCAATGCTCTAATACCAAATGTTGGAAACTGGGATGGCTACAACACAATGTTGGATCTTAAGGCTATTCAGACACTAAAAGTGGTGAAATTTGTATTGACTACTTATTTATGAATATAAAACTGTATTTACTCAAATTGCAAACAAAAAGGAGTAATCAGCGAATGAGTAGGTAATAAAGTAAAATGCAGTAATGTAAATAACACTCGAATTTTTATACCGGTTGGATTAACCAATCCTACATCCAGTCCTGCACTCTATCATGCAGAATTCCACTATAATTGCTTGCTTTCCACGGGTGGCAAGAACACCTTTGCAATCTTGGTTTCACGGGCTACAAGATACACCCTTTTGATTTTACAGGCTACAAGAACACCTTCTTCTTATCACCAATAACAAACCGTGGAAAGTAGTAGTATCTTTAATACAGATTCTTGCAGATTCGGTACAATGATCCTATAGACCTCCAATGGCAATATATCTTTGAATTCTTTGAGGAATAGGATGAAATCAGAGAGAGAATGGTGTGAATTAAAGTACAACTCTATGATATTGTGTGGTTTGCAAATCAGTGAAGAATTGGAGTGAAATAGTATTAATTTGCAAGGAGATTAAAAGAGTATGCAATGGATTTCTTTTGCAAATGTTTGGAGAAGGAGTAAGAGAAAATAAGAATTCTTGATGTTAAAATTCGTTTTCAGATGCCTTTATATAGTGGTTGAAGAGACGTGTCTTTTGGTGAAGAGGTGGAGGGAAATGACTCTTCATTTAAAATTTGAAATTCTGAAAAACGAGTACCTTTTCGACAACCCCCTACCCCCCTTGTCGACAAGGGTATGTTGCAAAATGAACAACAACACCAATAAGTGTTGCGAATTTTCAGCATTTCAAATTACCTTATATTTATGGATTTTTGTGATTCGGTTGAGGTCAATGGTTGATGATCTTCAAGTATAATTACCATGAGATATTTAACAAGATATTCTAAGGTTCAACCAACTCCTCATCACCTCAAACACCTTTATCCTTCAGCATTCTTCTCTAATTGGGTTTTGTTCTTTAATTGCTTTAATTAACCTTCTTCTATAATTCATCTGCAGCTACTGTATTCTTGTTAATCTCTATAAATGTCTCCATAATATATCTGATATGACTGCATAACTCGAAGATACGTTAGTAGTAATATTTATATGGTTGTTGTCATCAAAATCAATACCTAGGGTATTAACAATTCATAGACACCATGCAGAGAGCTATGTAGCGTCTAGTCCGCAGTAAGGTCTATGGAGTAGCAGGCTGATCGATGGGTAGAATTAAGATTTCTGCCCAATTATAGGATTTGGAATTTAGCCTAATCAAAAGAAGCTAACAAATACAAGTGCAATCAATCAAAGTAATCAATTGCGTTAATTGAGTAATTCATAATTATTTCCAATTTATTCCTTTTTCTTCCTATTCTCTTTGTTTCCTTTATATATACTGGAATTTTTGTAAGGTCTATTACTTTTAATTTGCTTAAAGATTCTAGTAATTACTATCATTCATCAGACTTTTAGTCTGACCCATTCCTCTATTTTCCCCTTTTCCCTCCATAGGCGATCAGGGGTATGGAAGATAGATTGCAGCTTCTTGGAGACTTGTTGGAGATTCTATCATGTATTTCTTTTCTTCATTTTTAGTTTTTTAGTTATTTTGTCGAGCTGGTATTTTGAGAGGGATGTATTGTACTCTGATATTATTTGATACTTTGGTTTTTGATTTCACGGGACCTGTATGCGTATTCTGTCATATGGGTATTTGGTGACTTATTTTTATCATCTTATATTATGGAATTTGATTTTTAGAAAAATACTATAACTGTCTCCACTGTGTTATTATTATTATTATTTGATTTTGTCTTGTGAATCTTAGTCTCTGCTAGTTTTAGTTATACCTACAACGCATCATGCTTTTTAGTGTGTCCTTTTGGGTATACTAAGGGGTGTAGGGTGTTTTAATATACATTCCCCTTACAATGCTTTTCTAGGCCGACCGACCGTTGCAAACTTCAGGGCAGCGACTGCCCTTGGGTGTTTGACTCTGAAATTGCTCACTGATAAAGGAGTTAGGTGATCCATGGAGATCAGGCTATCAGACGCGCCTGTTATGTTGTGAAACTGCGGGATGCGCAATGTAAAGAGATAGGTAAAGGCATGGAAGAATCTCTCTCGTCCATATCTCGAAGGATTGACAACTAAGACATGTGACGAGGCTCGGGTGCCACGACTAGTTTCCCAAAGATCTTAATCGTAGAGACAATGATGATGAAGGGGTAGCCCAATAATACCAGGCTTCCCCGGTAGAGTTGACAATTGATGTCTAGGTCAACGACGATGATGATCATAAAGTGGTGAAGATCGGATCTCTGCTCAGCCTCCAGATGAGATAGGTACTGGTTGATTTTCTCCGGGAAAACCTCAATGTGTTTACCTAGGCTCATTCAGACATGTGTGGTATCTCATCGAATGTCACAAGCCATGCACTAAATATTGATCGTGGCACGTCCCGATGAAACAAAAAAGGTGCGGTATGGATCCAAAAAAATCTACCACTCTAAAGGAAGACGTGGATAAACTCAAGGTTAATGGTTTTATTCATGAAGCTTTATACCCAGAGTGGGTATCGAATCTAGTGCTTGTCAGAAAGTCAAATGGAAAATGGTGGACATGTGTGGACTATTCAAAACTGAGCAAAATCAGCCTCAAAGACAGATTCCCGCTTCCTAAAATCGATCAACAGGTAGATTCAACAGTTGGACATGAGATCTTATCTTTTATGGACGCATATTACTGCTAAAATCAAATCTCGGTGCACCTTCCTGAATAGGAGCACACTAGTTTTATCACTAATCTGGGACTTTATTGTTACAAGGTGATGCCTTTTGGACTCAAAAACACTAGAGCAACTTATCACAGGCTCGTGAACTGAATGTTTGCAAACCAGATCGGGAAGACTATGGAGGTGTATGTAAACAACATGCTCGTGAAGTCACGACTATTCAGCAACAATATCGGTGATTTAGAGATGATGTTCAACATACTCTGACAATACAAAATGAAGCTCAATCCACTGAAGTGCCATTTTGGAGTCGCACCTGGAAAGTTACTTGGTTTATTGTCAATGCCAGAGGAATTGAAGCCAATCCTGAAAGGATCTAGGCGATTCAGAATCTCAAAACTCCCAGAACGGTAAAGCAGGTGCAAAGTCTTAATGGAAAGGTGGCATCCATAAGCAGGTTCATTTCCAGATCCACGGGCAAGTGCATTCCCTTCGTAGGTCTGATCAAAAAAGGGAAATGAAATTTCGAGTGGATAGAGGAGTGTGAGGGCGCCTTCCAGGCACTAGTACAACATTTAGCAACACCTCCCATCTTGTCGAAGCCGGTTTATCATGAGAAATTATATGTCTATCTAGCGATTTCAGCAAACGCAATTAGTGCTGCGTTAGTTCGCGAAGAGGATCAGATCCAAAGACAGGTCTATTATATTAGCAAAAGATAGACAGGGGCAAAATAACAACCCTAATATAGAGAACCTGGCTTATTGTCTTGTTATGTCCTCGAGAAAGCTCCATCCATATTCCCAAGCTCATCCGATCATTGTTTACACCTACCAGCAGTTACGACAATTCTTGACATGACCTGAGACGTTTGGTAGGTTGCTCAAGTGGAACATCAAGCTAAGTCAATTTGATATCACTTATATGCCAAGGCGAGCTATTCAAGGACATGTTTTAGCAGACTTCGTAGCTGAATTCACCATACCGGAGGACTTGCCTTAAACTAGTGAACCTTCAAATTATATATGGAAGCTATACACCAATGCTGCATCAAGCGATCGGTGCTCAGGTGCTGCAGTGGTGCTCGAAACCCCAAAGGGGCGATCTGTATTTTATGCTTTGAAATTTGGGTTCCGTGCAACTAATAACGAAGCTAAGTATGAAACCTTACTCGCTGGATTGAGGCTTGCCAAGGATTTAGGAGTCGCTGTTATGGAAATTTACTGCGATTCACAACTGGTGGTGTGCCAGGTTCGAAGAGAGTATCAAGCCAGAGACCAAAGGTTGGCCTCCTGTCTTATGCGGGTCCAGGAAGTGTTGAAAAAGTTTGACTATTATACTATCCACTGTATACCTCGAGAGCAAAATCAGAAGGTCGATTCTTTAGCAAAATTGGCCAGCACTAGCGAAGCACAGCAGATGGGACTCATCCCCATGGGGATGCTTACTGCTCCAAGTGTAGATCAGGTGGAGACAGACTGGTTTCATGAGACAACACCCAAGAGGGAGTCGTGGATGACTCCAACTATCTTGAACACGGATTGTTGCCCTAGCGCAGGAGCGAGAAGTGAAAGGTCCTCCGAATGGCTTCACGGTTTGTTATCCAAGATGGAATCTTGTACAGAAGGGGATTTTATGTCCCTTTACTCCATTGTATCACCCACGATGAAAGCAAACGAGTTTTGCAGAAAGTGCATGAATGAGAATGTGGCGACCACATTGAAGGGCAAGCCCTTGCAAAGAAGATACTCAGATACTATACCACTGGCCAACTATGAACCAAGACAAATCGAATTATGCTAAGAGATATGATAGGTGCCAGAAACATGCCAGAATTTTGACTTCCCCACCAACCAAGATTACTCAAATGTTCTGTCCATGGCCGTTTTTCCACATGGGGTATTGTTATAATAAGGTTCTTGCCTCTTACTAAAGGTGGTGCAAAGTACACCATCGTTGCAGTTGACTACTTTACTAAGTGGGCAGAAGCTGAGCCCCTTACTACTATCATGACGAAGAAAGTAATCTATTTCGTTGTGCGCAACATAATCTGTCGCTTTGGCCTTCCACAAGCGATTGTAATTGACGACGGGGCTCAATTCTATAGTGCCGAGTTTAAAATTTTCTACCAACGCTATCGCATCTAGAAGAAATTTTCGGTGGTAGCTCACCCTTAAGTGAATGGACAAGTCGAAGCTGTCAACAAAGTCATCAAGTCCATTTTGAAGAAATGACTAGAGAAGGCTAGAGGCAAGTGGGTCGATGAGCTTTCCATACCTTATGGGCATATCGAACTACCCACAAGTCTACGACCAACCGTACTCCGTTCGCAATTTCTAATGGCTCCAAAGCCGTTATTCCAGTTGAGCTAGAAGTGCCTTCTCACTGTGTGACTTATTAAGATCCATGGACAAATGCCATCCTACTTGCAGAGTATCTGAATTTATTAGATGAGAAGCGTGAAAAGCCTGATTTGAGGGCAGCCGCACATCGCAGCCGAGTTACCCGATTATACAATGCCAAGGTCCGACCTTGAACCTTTGAAATTGGCGATCTCATACTTAATCGGGTCTATCCAGTCCCTTCGCACATGAAACCGACTTGGGAGGACCGTATTTCATCGACGGAGGCTTGGAGATGGCACATTTAAGATATCGATCGTTGATGGTAACACTCTACCGAGAGCATGGAACAACGAAAGTCTCCATGGCTATTACATATAACTAGCTTTCATTCATTTAGTCCGCTTTCCTTTGAAATTTTGTTTATGCAATCTGAGAATTTGTACTTGTAATAAGGCAACTGATTTTGCCTTAATTTCTTATTTCAACACTAAAGCACAGACTCATCAAGCTAAATTAGGGATTCCTAAATGCATCATGCAACTACCATGATGTAAGAAGAGCTGAGTTCCATCTTACGGTAGGATTCATTCAAATAGAGAGTGATCATGATCCGACCGATCACTCGCTAAATGAAACCCTGAGCTCAAGGACAAACAATAATCAATTAAAAGAGAACTGAAATGCGACAATTCACCAACAAACTCCAGCTCCCAAAGTGCGAGCTGAAGTGCAAACTCCAAAACTAGGACGTGAATCGACCGTCCATCTCGAGAAGGATGGATCCACGCATCCACAACTTCACCTCTTTCCAAACTCGAGGAGGATAGATCCGTCCATCCACGACCTCGCCTCTTTCCTAGCTCAAGGAGGATGGATCCATCCATCTATGACCTCGCCTCTTTCCAAGCTTGAGGAGGATGGATCCGTCCACCATGACCTCGTTTCACTCCAAGCTCGAAGAGGATGGATCCGTCCATCTATGACTTCGCTTACTATATCAAGGAGGATATGATCCGACCATCCACGACCTTAACTAACTCCTTATTCCCAGATCACGAATAAGATCTTGATCCTTAAATAGATGTGACCGACGGTCTGTCAACTGACTCTAGATTCCCGAATTATGGACTGAAGTATAAACATTACACGGGTGCGATTGACCACCCACAAAATAACTTATGTCCTCGAAGTGCGGACGTAATCCTAAATAATAAGTAGACATGATCGACCGTCGGCATACAAAGTTTAATCTCCAGAGTGTGGACATAAATGCTAGCAAATGAGCGAACGTAACCCGACCACTCAAAAATCATGTTACTTTGACTCGATTCCGAATAAGTTAAATCAAATTCAATGAAGGTGGAACTCGACTCAACGTTTGACTGAGACAACGCAATGTTGGAACTCGACTCAACGTTTGATTATGACCCAAGGCCACGACCTTAGAACTTAAAGACCAAATTTGAGTTCGACTCAGAGACTAAAAGCTTCATGAGTAAATTGAACGGAAAATGTGAATGCTTAAATACATAAGCAAATAAACGCAGAGTCATGCCAAAAAACCAAAAAGGAATTTTATTTACGCTATTCTTCAGAAAAGCCATACAAAATCTATCCAAAGAATTCCTATAAGCAGGGGGCCGAACCTACATCTATATATGGCCTACAAAAAGCTAAAGAAAAGTAGCTTATTCTAACTATCTATAAAAGATGAAGTCAAAATGCCAATACACGCCTTCTGTATCTTGTCCTTCTTAACTTTCTTTGGCGTGGATCCGCACAAGCTATCGCCCGGACCTCTTTGGAACCCTTGCCTCTCCAGCTCACTTTAGTTGGCTTGTCTCCAACCGGGGGAATCGATGCGGTCTCCCCCTGGACACCATGAGGACTGAAGTATTTTTTTTATGAGGAGTATGTGGAATGGTGACACTTTCAACACTAGAAGGAGAAGGTGCGCCAGTCTCAATTATGGCGCCACCCGGAGAGAGCATGAGATCGGGGCAGGAATAGGGCTCGTCTTACCTCTATCGGCTCTAAGACTCGGCTCCATCTCAGCCTTAATTTCCTCCTTTACTTGTTCCTCCCGTTCCACGCACTTGCCCAACGGGATACTGCTGGTCGGACCTGAGAAACCCATGATAACATCTTCATCCACGTTAAAGGGCATCTCAATGCTTGGTTCGCTTTGGCGGCTGAGAAGTGCTTCCGTCAATTGGTCATCAAACACACAGTCGCTATCATATGTCTCCCCAGCGAAGTAGTAATCGCCATAGTTAGAGCCTTTGTTGTTAATGCCTCCTGCTTGTGGTGAATTTCTTGAATTGCGGGAGGGTTGGCCGATGCGGAATATAAGGTTGAATAAAGATATGAGATATGTTAGGAATGCCTTCTGATGATATTCGTGCATTATGAAGAATAGGAGAAGTGTACAGAATACCTTCCTCAGATTGACTCCCGGATTGAGCCGACATGCCTTTCTAGCTATGCGCGATAACTAGAGAGAGATGTGGCCTGTCAGGATCATACTCTGGGATGACCGGAGGGTCGATAAAGATGTAGGAGCAGTTTGAGATGTTGGGGGCATTTTAGCAGTGTCATGGTGTTCACATCCAGATCCTTCTTCGGCTCTGGGTATTTGGAAAATAGGGCTTCTCACTAGAGCTAGATGGTTAAGTCATGAAGAACTTTAGGCCATCTCAGATCAACACTTGAGTTTCCAATTCAAACTCATCGATAGTTGCAACTTTACGGGTTGCCTTTTCATCCTCAACCCGGCGTTCCCAGTCCTTATACAAATGGAAGGGATAGTCCTTGCCAAGCTGGTTCAAGTTGCGGTTCCTCAGGACATTTGCATTGTAGGTGACCAAAAAGTCCTCAAATTCACTTTCCATCTGGGCCTCAACAGCTTTTATTTCCCTTTCAACCCGGGTGTCAGCTTCTTCGGCCTTTTGATTTGCGATGTCCCTCTCCTCTCTAAGCTTCATCACCTCCTCACATGCTTCCTGGGCAACCTTGTTAGCTTCATCTTTTTATTTGGTGGCCTCAGTCATCTTTGCCTTTAATTTGGCAACTTCTTTCAGCACAGCATCCCTTTCTCGAATGATAATAGTGTTGCGGTGACCCATCTCCTGCACCAGGTCCACATGAGTTTTTCTCATTTGTTCCATGGACTTCCTAGCTTCCTCGGCTCTTTAGCTAGCCTCTTTCTTAGTTTTTCTTAATGACTCGAGCTCATAGGTGAGCATCTGCATTATTTTTCCCTTGTGAGAAAGGTTGCCCTCCAATTTCTCGATCTCCTTAGCTCGTTTGAAGGACACAACCGAGACCTGCTCTGCCGTTTTAACCGACTCACGGTATTGGCTATATGCATCGTGCACATAATCTTGCATTAGTTTTTCTATATCATTTGGGATCCTCTTCAAGTTGGGAGGAAAGTGGAAACTATGAAGCATATGTTTGGGAAATCTTTCTTTAGTTTAGCAATGCAGATGGCTCCTTTCCCCGTTGGCTCCATGGCAGTTTGTTCTACGACAAAAAAAGCGTCTGTTTCAGTTCTACGGTGTTGTACGCCATTTTTTGGAGCATGAGACGACGCTGTTTGGTGCAAGGATTTAGAAGAGGGACCGCTGGGGCTAAAAGGTTTAAAAGGCCCTTTCGGTGGCCGAGATCATGACCTAGAGCGGCGCCTGCTTTGGTGTCTCTCTTTTTCCTTATCGTGACACTCAAGCTCATGGCTAGAATGGTAGCCACGGCCATAATCTCTCTCGCTTTTTCACGGCATGATTCAGAGTGCGATCCAGACATGGGCACGTAGAGCGTAGATTTCATGCATAGAACCTTGCCTAACCATTGTACCTGCAAAAAAGAAGAAGGAAATCAGTCATCACCAAATATTGAGAAGATATGATAGAAGGTCGTGCAGTGTCGTGAAGTGCATGTATGTATGTGACAACCTCCTAACCGATCGGTTATAGCAGCTTCGCTTATTGCGGCTCCCCTATATCTATTGAGGTTAAGTCTGCGACGGTTCTTGATGGGAGTAGACCCCCTCTAGCCCAAGATCAGTGAACGATGGTATCTACTCTGGGATAGGAATATCTACCAGCCATTTCAGTGAACTTTCTATCTGCAGGGAAGAGGTCTCCAAACCTATAGAAGCAGCAACAAGTTGGGTTGCTTCGGTGCTCTTTTGCTTCTTGATTTTGTGGACAGGAGTTTTGCCTTTTCTCTTTAACACGGATGATTAAGGGCCTTACGGTGGCACGACCGTCGGCTCCTGACCAGTTTCTGTACCCTCATCATCGTGAGGTTCGATGATTATTATGCCGGGCATGGTCTGAGCTCCCTCGACTAGGAGCATGATAGGAGCCCGTCTTTCACCTTGTCTTATTATTGCCGACCTGGCACCCCCATGAGCCATATGCTTTGTCCTTCCTCTAAAGGCCCGACGACTATCAAATTGTCATCGGTGAGAACATCGTCTATTTCTCTTGATTCAACAGGCACCGCCTGGAGTGTCCTCACTAGCTTTTTATATTGGGCTCCTCTGTGCCATGGAATGGCAGCTGTAGAAGAAACGCAACAATGAATTCAACATCAATCTATATTATCCAGTCTGGTTAACAACAAACCAAGTAACAGTACTTAAGTTTAGCCAGCCACCGCCTTGTGAATCCTGGTGGGTACCTTATGTTAAACGACTCCATTTTGAAGTAGATTAGCTTGCCTCATTTTCCTGCCATAGCTTGGCAGTTCCTAATAGCTTCTAGGAAGATGAATGACAGATTGTTCTCTCGAATTTTGACATTAAATAAATATCTGATCTCGTTGACAGTTGGGGGATGGAAGAGATGTTCCATAAATACAATGTACAAGCTATCAAGTAGCGTGTGTCCACTAGGGTGAAGGTAAGAAGGTGTGATCCTTAGATAAAATAGCACGTCCCTAATGAACTGGTTGAATGGTAGCATCATTCCAGTTCAGCACATGAATCTGTTGCATGGGGTGAACCCTTCCAGGGGATTGTGTGCTCTATCTTCTGGTCTTGGTAACCGAACTTCTTCCAAAGATAGTCCGTGTCTAAGGCAAATTCTGCCTAGCATTTCTTCTGTATTCTTGGACAGGACGGAATCTTCTGGATTCATTATCACCATTGCATCCGGCAATTCATCTGGAGCAGGATTCACTATATCTGCCGGGACATCCGGCCTTTCTATTCTGGAGAACGGAGGAATTTGAACTTCTTGCTGCACTGAGCTTCAAGGATCCATAGCTATTGAACTTAGTAAACCATTATTAGATGGTAAATGTAACGACCCAGGATTTTCGATCCCGAAAATCCCAGATAGTTAGAGAAAAGAAGAAAAGAGGATAGAAGAAAAAGAATAGAAACACCAAAGCACAATCTCACATTCACAGCAGATAAAATATAATATCAATAATATCAGTTTACAAAGGAAAACTGTACTTGCCAAATTACAATTTAATACATCAGAGTTACAACAAACACAAACACTAGACAGATACAATCCACATGTCTCAGATATGCAACAATATACCACAGCGGAAACACTCCATACGTTCCTGCCATCCAGCTCGTCTCCTGAGCTCCAAAACGTCCTTACCTAAAAATCTATAATACTCGGTCTGACCCAAGCATTACACCAAAGTAACACCCGGGTCCGGCTGGAAACCAGCGTGAGTAAACTCATTTAACATGATATTTAAATGCATAGAACTTATTTAAACCCGAGGTAACTCGATCATCATAACAAGTTCACAACTTTATTATAGTCAATACTTAATCAATTCTTAAGTACCTTTACTTAGTTTTAGAAGGTCCAGCCCTTAAAATCAATCTCATTCCAGCCTATTGACTTCACATACCAAATCTATAAAGAATCGAAGTGGTTTCAGGTATTTGCTAATACTCGATCCATGTCTCTTCGATCCCAATCTCATCTTAACCCAAGTTATACAAGTGAAATACAATTCAACTTTAAATACAGCGATTCTTCTCGATAGATAACCATATTATAACAATTCAACCCAATCATATCACAAAACATTTCAATCAGGAATATCAAATAATCCATGGCATTCAATATCATTCAATAACTCATAAGTAAGATTAATTAGTCACACCATATCTAATTAAATTAATTACAACACAATTAGTTAATCATTCTTAAGTCATCCTTCTTAATTAATCATCCTTGATTAATTATTCCTTAATTACATTAGTAATTAATTTCACAAATTAATTACCCTTCACTCATTCCTTAATTAATTACACTAAATAATTAATCCTTAAATTACTTCCATTAAGTAATTATCCCATTAGTTAATTATCCTTAATAAATTAATCCTTAATTATTAATTAACTTAACCTCTAATTTCTAATTAAATTAATTAATCCTTAACAAATTTATCCTTTGATTACTTATATAAAGTAATTTATCATTTGGGTAGTTAATCTCTAATAACTCATCCATTAATCTCTAATTACCAATTAATTAATCTATCATTAATTAATTGATAATACTCAATTATAAATAAATTAATCCTTAACCATTAATTAATTAATTTCTCTACAATTACTTAATTAATTAAATCAAAAATTAACCCTCAATTACTTCATTTCCAATCAATTTATTAATTACATTAGTCAATTAATTATCACTTAATCAATAGTTAATTATTCTTTCCTTAATTATATTCATTAACTATCCGTTAATTACTTCCATCAAGTAATTATCCTTTGATTATTAATATTAATCAATCTACCCTTATTAATTTCTTTTACTGATTAACTTTTAAGTAATTTCACTAATTAATTATTCTAATTAATCACAACCTTAATTGAATAAAGACAAATTCTTATTTACATCAAATATTTAATTACATCATTATTCTTATTTGAGAATCGTTTAGGGATTAATTTCATAATTATAACTAATTACTTTTAAACAATAACTTGAAAATATACTAAATCAAAACAAATTAAAATATACGATCATTCGACTTACAAATTATATTGAAATTTGGCTTGAGAACTTAATTGTACTAGCTCTTTAAATAAACTTGTTTAATTATCTTCCCTTACATGTTAAAAACCAGATAACAGATTGAAATAACCCGAGCCCAAGCCCAGAAAAACTCGATCAACAACTCGAGCCAGAAAAACAAACTTCCCAAGCCTAAAGAATCGGTACAACCCCTATCGAACACGAGAGTAACCCCGAGTAAACCATCCTTCTTCCCCGAAGATAAATGCACCAATCCAACATCAGATATGAAACCGTCTTATGCTCGTGCACAATCATTCCAGTCACCTCCGACTGGCTCCGCTACCGTCCTCATGTCGGCGATGTCATCGACGAGACGTTCGACAACCCAGAAATCACTAAATCCTAATGACTCGAAATCGAACAAGTCGCTACAGCTAAAATCAATATCACTCAACGGAAACCCCCCTCCCGGCGCCACCGTCTTAGGTCACCTGAGACCCCGATACACCGCCCTACCATATGCCGAAGGCTCATGCACCAAACCCACCTTCTCTGACCAAGTCCGGTCCAGCCCTTCCATCGCGATGAACTCGATAACCTCTTCGAACCAAAAAGGTCCTTAAACCCTATTCTGACCTTAACCGGCCACCATGGTGGATGAAACTATCTCCGACCATTTTTCCAGTCTTCACCAATCCTTGAAGCTCCTCCAGCATCAATCTTGGTGACTAAATTCCTTTAGATCGTCGAAAATTGATAAAATACCATTACCAGTTCAACCCTTATTTCCTCCGCGAAATCAAGCTTTAATATTATGATATGATTATCAAAAATCATAAAATTTTAGCATGATTCGGTTTATATAACTAAAGTTTGGAATTTAGACACTTGATTTTTTGTCTAGAATGGATTTTACTGTGATCTTCTTGTTTTCTAAATACTTACTTAACTTAAACACATGAAACCTTATTTAAAATTTATATCTTGATGATTGAAGCACTTTTTGTTCAAACATCAACAATTAAAAGAGATCTGGGAAGAAGGAATCAAATTTTGAAAAGATTTTTGTAGCCTGTACTTAGAACAGAGGAAATACATTCCTATGAACAGTCATATACACACATATCTTCATATTTACAGTCATGCAGCATATTTTTACATTCACAAGTCAATAATTATCACTTGCTAATCCAGCTACAAGGCTTAAGATCGAATCCAGGTAGTTCACTCACCTGGTAGTTTTAAAACAAAGAAGCTACTTGATACTTTTTAGCATTTTAATAAAAAAATTTACACCATCACCACCAACTTCCATTGGAGCATTCCATGCTAAAAGTAATCAGGAAAAATGATTTAATTTTTTCCCTTTGAACATAATTGGTCCATTTACAATTTACAGAAATATTCATATGTGCACACAGGCATGCAACAGGAATTCTATTTGTATAGCCAGACAATTTTTTTTTGAATCATCTTTAGGTTATATTTTTTTCATTTATTGAGGCATGCATAAAACTATATAGGTGATTTAACTTAAAAGGATTAAAGTCTACTCACCTGGCTAAAAAAAAGAGAACAATCGATTCCTCTTCCAGATGCTGATCTAGAACTGAAGGCTCAAACTTTGAATTTGAAAATGAAGCTGCTTGATTTTAAACTTTTGCTTTAAGTACTTGATAAACTTTAGATCTGAGATTTTCTTTGAAACATATCTTTGTCTTAAACTGAGTTTTGAGACTTTGAATTCTGCCTTTAAACTTTGCTTTGCTTTGTATTTGCTTGATACTAAGAAACTTGAATTTGTTACTGGTTTGAATTTTATGAAGAGAATTCTTTGATTTTCTTGATTTCCATTTACTGGTATTTTTTTAGAATTTAAAATCATTAAAGAGAATGAGAGATGATATGAAAATGTTTATATTATCTCCTATTAATTATAAAAGTCACTTGTTGAATTGTTAACTAACTTACTTACACTTGTCATTAAACCTATTCTATTGCTTACATTTGTAAATCCATGTTTTATATGTTTTTATGTGTATTTATATGATATTCTAATTTTAGATTTTATATTTATAAATGTCTTTACATTTTAATATATATATATATATATATATTTATTTATTTATCATATTATCAATTTGCTCTTATATAAATGTCTTATGTTTTAAGTGTTTAAATTTTTATCTTAAATTAAACTTACTTAACTATATTTATTCTTTCTCTTATATTTGTCTATCTATAATTTTAAAAGTAGATGATATAAAATCCTAATTACAAACTTAATAGTTATACAAATATATTAATTATACTTTATATACTTTATTTATATTTTTAAATGTTTTCCATAAAACTCTTATATTAAATTTCTATTTAGTAACCACTTTCCTTCATTTATATTAATATGATCTTTAAATGAAAATAACGAACTATGTACTAGTAAAATTATATATATTATTTTTGAATTCAATTTTCCTTAAAATATTTATCTTTTGAATTTCAAATTCAAATTCAAATTAGAATCAACTCATATAAGTATATATATTTAAACAAACACAAATTCAATTCTATTTAAAATCCATATATATGTATATATATAACACATTATTATTATTGTTTTGAAAATAATCAATTTTGTCAATTAATTATAAAGGAGATACATTTATTTGTTCAATTTATAAATCAGTATTTTCAGAAGTTAAATCAGATAACTATCCAAATATGTGATGCCTGAAAATCCGAGTTATCACATTCCTCCCCCCTTTGAATCTTTTCATCCTCAAAAAGGAACGAAGCTAGGATTATTAAATGTTTATTATCAGAAAAATTATTCTTTGATCACTTTTTAAAACACCTTTTTATTAAAATCTACATAATATTATAAAATGGTTTTTATAAAAATACTTTTATAACTCGATATCTCGACTAGTCTATCCTTATTCACACAGAAATTCCGTCATACGTTGATCAAGCGTAAGACTGAAAATCTATAATTACTTGGTAAATCCCTTTTTAATATCCAGTGAAAATACTTGGAAAATAATTTTATTGAAAATATAGAAAACATTTTTGAAAATAGAGGAATATCTTTAGTGAGAATGCTCTGGAAATCATCACCCCCATCCACGGTCACAGTTAACCCGATGGTTACGTTGCCATCCCGTCAAAATCCATAGATAATTGTAGGCACTCTGCGTCCCTCGATTACGCCATGGAACCCGCTACAGATTGAAGCTACAATCGGGGTTACGTTGCTGTCACAGCAAAAACCCATATAACTGTAGGCCTCAGCGCCCTCGAATTTCGCTGCGAAAAGAATGAAACTTCTCCACTCCACTCGACCATAGATCGCAGTCTACCGATGTTACGTTGCCTTTCCGGCAAAATCAAGCGTAGACTGTTGACACTCACCTCCATATGATTTCCGCTATGGTCCACAGTAGATCGCAGCGACATCGAGTTACACTGTCGTCACAGCATAACCTAAATGTCTCTGTACGCATCAGCGCCCTCGACTTTCGCTACCCAATAATCCCCAGGAACTAGTTTGTCCGGACTTCTCACATGATCAACTTTAGAGCCTCCCCCTCTTTGAGGCTCAAGGCAGTACCAACCTTTGGCACTCTTGAGAAGTTCATTTCAAGGGAGCGCCTTTTCTCCAGAGCCATTTTCAAAACACTTTATACTGTAAGTATATAGTATCTTCCAAATCATACACCTAGTATGAATCCCATATAAATCTCTTTTCTCAAAATCGATTATTCCAAAATCGATCATTCTCAAACTAGGCTTTCTGAATTCCAATATTGATTTTACCCAAAAATCAAAAGCCTTTACAAAATCCATAGGTTCCAAAAACCTTTCCTCTAAAATCATTTTCGTAAGATCCTTTATATTTATATATAGATATATATAACCTTGAAAAATCTTTGGATCATTTCAAACTTGCATAAAACCCCTTTTATACTTCAAAAAGTTTCAAAAACCTTTTCTTCTAGCAAAAGATTCAACAAGGTGAGTTTACCATCATATATATATAACAAAGATACATAACTTTGTTTATGTCAAATCAAATATTCAAATTTGATCACTCTTTACAAAACCACTTACTTCCATAAAGTAAATTTCTATTATAGAAATATCCAATTATCCCTTTATTTAATCATACATCTCACAAATTATACTTTTCATTTCAAATCATTTTACAGTTTTTATACACAACTTTTCAATATCAATTTTATTCAAATCCGTACGATGTACACATATCATCCGCACGCAGTATCAATCTGATCGCTCACTCGATCACACAATTTCTCTTTGAAACTAGTATCGTCCACTTGACTTTCTAGTGTGGACTTAGATCTGGTTTCTTAATCAGAAACCGCCATTCTCCTTACATAGCCATAACTATGATAGAGAATATCCAGAACCAATCAACAATCCATATCCAGGTTCGTTGTCGAAAATCAAGTGGAAAATCCCAACTCGGATTGATATACTATCTCGAAATTCTGTGCTCGAATCTGGATCAAATCACTATGCGAATAGAATAATATACGTCACCCTTCGTATTTATCTTTATTGGTTATTAGCCAAATTAATTCTCTTTCTATTCACCTTCACTTTAGTTTCCATTCACTTACTCACAATTGTTTAAATCCTCATTTGGATTATCACCTCAATTCTTATCTCAAATGGATATTTAATCATAAATAGTTTGAACTCTGTCCAGCTTAAATTTAGAAAATAGCTTAAAAAGTTTAAAAATAGATAAGTAGTTGAAAAATAATAATTAGTTTGTAAAATATCTGTAAAATAGTTAAATAATGATAAAATAGTTATAAAATAGTTAAATAATTGTAAAATAGTTATAAATAGTAACTAGTTACAAAACAGTTGAAAAACAGTAATTAGTTTATAAAACAGTTGTAAAATAATTAAATAATTTCAAAAATAATTATAAAATAAGTATAAAATAGTTTGGGGTATAAAAAGAATGTTTGTATATATAAATAATATGGAAAAAATAAGTTTATATTAAAACAATTTATATTGAAAATAGTCCAGAGCCAAACTATTCAATTCCCAATCTCCATTCTCATTAATTCAATTTAAATTTCCACTTCCATTTAAATTGACTCAATTTCAATAACTTCAATTTTCATTGGACTTGATTTACCCCAATTTATCTTCCAGCTTTGAAGCCGACTCTTAAACAATTTTAATTTACAAATTCAATTCTTAACATTGAAATCTTAAGTTCAAAGTGATTCCATATCCTTAATTTCAAATTAAAGTTTTATTTCCCATTTTTTTCAATAATGGATATATTACCACAATCCATTTCTTCATTCATTTGAACAAATCCAATTCACAATTTTAAAGATTATTAATAACAACAGGAAGATATCATCCAAATTATTTTAAAACATCCATCCATTTTCAATTTCCAGATCTCAAACCCATTTTGAGATCACACAAACTCCCAATTCAAATCAACCATTTAACTTCCCAAGTTAAAATTCAATTTCATCTTGAAATTCCAAATCAGATTGTTCATTCAAACTTATTTAACTTCTTCTAAGTTAAATTAAATTTAAATCCCGTTATCCTCACTCAAATTTGAATTCCCACTTCAAATTTCAAAATTCTTCCCCATTTATAAGTTCAAAATTTACATCACTTTGGGTTTTCTTATCTCATTCCAAATAAAAATTTAAAATTCAACATTTAGAGTTTATTTCAAACCATCATTGATATTATGTATATTCCTCATATATACATAATATTTTAAACCACCTTTGGTTTTTAATTAAAACAATTTTTTTTAAATTTTCAAACATCTCTTGTTTGAAATAGGGCCCTTTCATTCAAATATACTAAATAACATTTCTTTACCACTTTGAAACAATTTTCAAATTCTGGACCCAGATTTAAAACTTCAAAATTCAGATCATCTTCAATTCCAATTTATAAGTCATACTTGCCTAAATATTTTACTTTCCTAAAACGTTTCATTTTGCTTACTCATTAGTACACATTTTATTATTAAACACAATAATTATTTATGATAATAACCAAGGAAACCAATTAATTATTACCTTATTCTGAAACTCTTCTCCAAATTCAAGATTTTAATTTCAGTTTGAATCCATTTCAAACTTGTCTTTATTCAATTTATATTTGATTGTATTTCTATTATCACTTAATTCTTATTATTACTTTTAATTCAATTAATACAGCAACCAATTTCCTTAATATAATAGAAAATCTATTGCTTAATAAACTGATATAAGATTCATTTACTTTTGAAACAATTTTAAAACCTTTATATAAGAAACTAACAAGTACGCTCTCTTTTATATATACACTCAACTCATTCTAGGGTACCATTGACCCTCCCTAATGAGTAAGCCCATCAGAGCCAAGATTCTCGCTTAACCTCGTTCTGATACCAAATGTAACGACCCGGAATTTTCGATCCCGAAAATCCCAGATAGTTAGAGAAAAGAAGAAAAGAGTATAGAAGAAAAAGAACAGAAATACCATGGCACAATCTCACATTCATAGCGGATAAAATATAATATCAATAATATCAGTTTACAAAGGAAAACTGTGCTTGCCAAATTACACTTTAATACATCAGAGTTACAAGATACACAAACACTGGACAGATACAATCTACATGTCTCAAATATACAACAACACATCAAAGCAGAAACACTCCATACGTTCCTGCCATCCAGCTCGTCTCCTAAGCGCCAGAACATCCTTACCTGAAAATTTGTAATGCTCAGTCTGACCCGAGCATTACATCAAAGTAACACCTGGGTCAAGCTGGAAACCAGCATGAGTAAACTCATTTAACATGATATTTCAATGCATAGAACTTATTTAAACCCGAGGTAACTCGATCATCACTACAAGTTCACAACTTATTATAGTCAATACCTAATCAATTCTTAAGTACCTTTACTTAGTTTTAGAAGGTCCAACCCTTAAAATCAATCCCATTCCAGACTATTTACTTCACATACCAAATCTATAAAGAATCGAAGTGGTTTCAAGTATTTGCTAATACCCGACCCCTATCTCTTCGATCCCAATCTCATCTTAACCCAAGTTATACAAGTGAAATACAATTCAACTTTGAATACAGCGATTCATCTCGATAGATAACCATATTATAACTATTCAACCTAATCATATCATAAAACATTTCAATCAGGAATATCCTATAATCCATGGCATTCAATATCATTCAATAACTCATAAGTAAGATTAACTGGTCACACCATTTCTAATTAAATTAGTTACAACACAATTAATTAATCATTCTTAAGTCATCCTTCTCATTAATCATCCTTGATTAATTATTTCTTAATTACATTAGTAATTAATTTCACAAATTAATTACCCTTCACTCATTCCTTAATTAATTACAGTAAGTAATTAATCCTTAAATTACTTCCATTAAGTAATTATCCCATTAGTAAATTATCCTTAATAAATTAATCCTTAATTATTAATTAATTTAACCTTTAATTGCTAACTAAATTAATTAATCCTTAACAAATTAACCTTTGATTACGTATATTAAGTAATTTATCATTTGGCTAATTAATCCCTAATTACTTATCCATTAATCTCTAATTACGAATTAATTAATCTCTAATTAATTAATTGATAATCCTCTAAATAAATTAATCCTTAACCATTAATTAATTAATTTCTCTACAATTACTTAATTAATTAAATCAAAAATTAACCCTTAATTACTTTATTCCCAATTAATTTATTAATTACATTAGTTGATTAATTATCACTTAATCAATAGTTAATGATTCTTTCCTTAATTATATTCATTAACTATCCATTAATTACTTCCATCAAATTATTATCCTTTGATTATTAATATTAATCAATCAACCCTTATTAATTTCTTTTAGTGATTAACTTTTAAGTAATTTCACTAATTAATTATTTTAATTAACCACAACCTTAATTGAATAAAGACAAATTCTTATTTACATCAAATATTTAATTACATCATTATTCTTATTTGAGAATCATTTAGGGATTAATTTCATAATTATAACTAATTACTTTTAAACAACAACTTGAAAATATACTAAATCAAAACAAATTAAATTATACGATCATTTGACTTACAAATTGTATTGGAATTTGGCTTGAGAACTTAATTGTACTAGCTCTTTAAATAAACTTGTTTAATTATCTTCCCTTACATGTTAAAAACTAGATAACAGATCGAAATAACCCGAGCCCAAGCCCATAAAACTCGATCGACAACTCGAGCCAGAAAAACAAACTCCCGGAGCCCAAAAACACAGTACAACTCCTATCGAACACGAGAGCAAACCCGAGTAAACCATCCTTCTTCCCCGAAGATAAATGCACCAATCCAACACCAGATATGAAGCCGTCTTGTGCACGTGCACAATCACTCCAGTCACCTCCGACTGGCTCCGCTACCGTCCTCATGTCGACGACGTCATCGACAAGACGTTCGACAACCTGAAAATCACTAAATCATAACGACTCGAAATCGAACAAGTCGATACAGCTAAAATCAATATCTTTCAACGGAAACACCCCCCCACCACCGCCCCAGGTCGCTTGAGACCCCGATATAATGCCCTGCCATACGCCGAAGGCTCACGCACCAATCCCACCTTCTCTGACCAAGTCCGATCCAGCCTCTCCATCGCGATGAACTCGATAAACCAAAAAGGTCCTTAAACCCTATTCTGACCTTAACCGGCCATCACGGTGGATGAAACTTTATCCGACCATTTTTCCCATCATCACCAACCCTTGAAGCTCCTTCAGCATCAATCTTGATGACTTAATTCCTTTAGATCATCGAAATCGATAAAATACCATTACCAGTCTAACCCTTATTTCCTCTGCGAAATCAAGCTTAAATATCATGATAAGATTATCAAAAATCATAAAATTTTAGCACGATTCGGTTTATATAACTAAAGTTTGGAATTTAGACACTTGATTTTTTTGTCTAGAATGGATTTTACGGTGATCTTCTTGTTTTCTAAATATTTACTTAACTTAAACACTTGAAACCTTATTTAAAATTTATATCTTGATGATTGAAGCTCTTTTTGTTCAAACATCAACAATTAAAAGAGATCTGGGAAGAAGGAATCAAATTTTGAAAAGATTTTTGTAACCTGTACTTAGAACGGAGGAAATACATTCCTATGAACAGTCATATACACATATATCTTCATATTTACAGTCATGCAGCATATTTTTACATTCATAAGTCAAGAATTATCATATGATAATCCAGTCACAAGGCTTAAGATCGAATCCAGGTAGTTCACTCACCTGGTAGTTTTAAAACAGAGAAGCTACTTGATACTTTTTAGAATTTTAATAAATTGTTTTACACCATCACAACCAACTTCCATTGGAGCATCCCATTCTAAAAGTAATCAGGTAAAAGGATTTAATTTTTTCCTTTTGAACATAATTGGCTTGTTTACAATTTACTGAAATATTCATATGTGCACACAGGCATGCAACAGGATTTCTATTTGTATAGCCAAACAAATTTTTTTCGAATCATCTTTAAGTTATATATTTTTTCATTGACTAAGGCATGCATAAAACTATGTAGGTGATTTAACTTAAAAGGATTAAAGTCTACTCACCTGGCAAAAAAACAGAGAACAATTGATTCCTCTTCCAGATGCTGATTTGGAACTGAAGGCTCAAACTTTGAATTTGAAAATGAAGTTGCTTGATTTTAAACTTTTGCTTTGAGTACTTGATATACTTTAGATCTGAGATTTGCTTTGAAACATATCTTTGTCTTAAACTGAGTTTTGAGACTTTGAATTCGGTCTTTAAACTTTGCTTTGTATTTGCTTGATACTGAGAAACTTGAATTTGTTACTGGTTTGAATTTTGTGAAGAGAATTCTTTTATTTTCTTGATTTCCATTTACTGGTTTTTTTTCTTTTCAAAATTTGAAATCATTAAAGAGAATGAGAGATGATATGAAAATGTTTATATTATCTCCTATTAATTATAAAAGACACTTGTTAAATTGTTAAGTAACTTAATTACACTTGTCATTAAACCTATTCTATTGCTTACATTTGTAAATCCATGTTCTATATGTTTTTATATGTATTTATATGATATTCTAAATTTAGCTTTTATATTTATAAATATCTTTACATTTTAAAAAATATATGTATATATATTTATCATATTATCAATTTGCTCTTATATAAATGTCTTATGTTTTAAATGTTTAAATTTTTATCTTAAACTAATCTTACAATTATATTTATTCTTTCTCTTATATTTGTCTATCTATAATTTTAAAAGTAGATGATATAAAACCCCAATTTCACACTTATAATAGTTATACAAATATATTAATTATACTTTGTATACTTTATTTATATTTTTAAATGTTTTCCATAAAACTAGGAGTGGCAATGGGGCGGGTTGGGGCGGGTTTTTAGTGCCCCATACCCGTCCCGGATTTTTTAGACCTCGCCCTAGACCCGCCCCGTAGACCTAGTGCGGGTCTGGAATTTTGCCCCGTACCCGGGACCCGTACGGGTCAGGGTAGACCCGACCCGCCCCATGACCCGATGAGTCTCATGTATTGATTTAAAATTGTGTACCAACTTGCATATATTTATTTTTTTATACTCGTTATCACCAAATAATACATGAAATACAAATAACAACGTGTCTAAGGAAAGTTAGTAAAAATGATGTATACAATAACAATTCAGAAAATATATACATATGTTATTGTATAATTATCAATGACGCAACTTAATACTCTAATTTTTTATATAGATTATTTAGTGGAACATTTTAATATCCATGCTAGAATCACTTATATCTAAGAAGATTAATAAATTATTATAGTAATAAAGCAGTTTCATGAGATGTTAGTAGTGCGGGTCGGGTTGGGTCGGGTCAACCGAGCCCTGACCCGACCCTAGACCCGGTGCACTCAAGAACGGGTCACGGGTCTACCCGCCCCAATGACCCAATGGGGAGGGTCTGGACGGGCCAAAACAGGGGTGGGTCGACCGGGTTTGGACCCTAGACCCGCCCCATTTCCATCCCTACATAAAACCCTTATATTAAATTTCTGTTTAGTAACCACTTTCCTTCATTTATATTAATATGATCTTTAAATGAAAATAACAAACTATATACTAATAAAATTATATATATATTATTTTTAAATTCAATTTTCCTTAAGATATTTATCTTTTGAATTTCAAATTCAAATTCAAATTCAAATCAACTCACATAAATATACATATTTAAACAAACACAAATTCAATTCTATTTAAAATCCATATATATATAACACATTATTATTATTGTTCTAAAAAGAATCAAATTTATCAATTTTAAATAATTATAAAGGAGATACATTTATTTGTTCAATTTATAAATCAGTATTTTCAGAAGTTAAATCAAATAACTATCCAAATATCTGATGCCTGAAAATCCGAGTTATTAAAGTAAAAAAGAACTATGTCCCCCCGATGCAAAGTGAACGATCATGTTGTGTTATGAAGTGTTGCATGGTACTTTAAATTTCTACAAGGTTAAAAGATAGTAAAGAGACAAGACTTTGAGATTCGATCGGAGCGACCGTCATCGCTGACCGTCTCAACTGTGCCATTCCAACTTCGAAGAACAATCCATGTTCAAATTTTTTATGTTTAATAAGTCACAGTTCCATTAACGAGCTTCGAGGGATAATCACATATGCAATTTTACAGTCGAGTCCAAATATGCAAGGCTAAAGCTCGTCGGAGTCAAGCGTTCGACAATGAAAAAGTCATAATGTTCGTATCCATCATAATTCATTTCAGATCATTCCCCTGAAGCAAGCTTTTGTATCGATTTCATGTCACTCGTTCCCATCGATCAATGATTCAGATCGATAGCCTCTTTGTATCGATCAAACCTTTGGGTTGATAACTTATTCGTGTCAATCACTTCACCCATAGCCTTCACTTGTATCGATGCCACCATATCCATCATTCCATCACTTCGTATCGATCCATGGACTTTGATTTTGGATTGATCAAAAGACATCTCACCCATATCGATACGAGTTGCCCTACCTTGGATCGATCAACGCGCATTTTTTCCACATCGTTTCTAGACGCTCACTCTTCACCTCGACGATGAAGACCGCTTTCCACCTTCTCCAAAACTCCATGTAGTCTAATCAATTCCACATCCATCCCCTTGCATCGATACGAGATCGTCACTTGAGTTAGACAGACCTGGAGTCAGTAACTCCGTGTGCATCGATCCTCTCCACCTACCCTCCTTCTTCTCTAAATCTCCAAATTTCCATTAGCCATAATCTTAACCTCACCCAGGTCACACTCCAGCACCAATTACACCGGAGATGGCCATTTCCATGAAAGAAATGGGACGAAACTCAAGTCTTGTCATTATAAGCATGATTTTATTGATTATTTACCTAGCTCAAAGGATCTGGGTTAAAGATTAGTAATTTGGTATTTGAGCACGAAGGATCTACAGTCTCTTTGCAATAGAAGCAAGGTGGAAAATATGCTAAGTAAGAAAAGTATTTATACTCCTTCGTATCCAACATGAAAGATGATTCATATCCCAGTTTGCTCATCGATTGAATCGATCAACGTGCCCACAGATAAGAAGCACATCTAAACCCCAACATCTCGTATCCATCGATACGAAGCATTCCCATGCGTTTATGCTTATAACATTCATATCCATCGATATAAAATCCACATTGTACAGTAATTCAAGCCAAACCGTATCCATCATTATGGAATGCACTTTTAGAAAATTCATCTTGTACCGATCACCATCCATACGAAATCCAATATGTTGCGCCCCAATCGATCCAGGAGAGGATCGATATGAAGAAGGACATCAAAATAACCATCAATCATTGTTGCAACTCAGATTTCATATTGATCCAAGAGAGGATCGATACAAAACTTGTTCTAGAAGGAACCATCAATTGATGACAAGAATTTCTTTTCACTAAGATCGATTTAAAAAAGAAGAAGCAAGAACTTGACAATGACCCCTGGATATGCAAGTGTGAATGGGAGTCAGGTTAAAATAAATGCATGCATGCTATATTAACGTTTGATTCTCAAAGTTAACAGGAATTGAATGCTTACCTGGTGATAGCCAGAACAATCAACAATAAATTGCTAGCACTTGAACTACAACTACAATAAAAATTGTGTGATCAGTAGCAGTCTACAATGCAATATTTATATAACTGAAAATCAACTGAGGTTTACATCTCTTGATGAAAGGACAACACCTCTTCAGTAAATAAAACAGAGCCATTGCAGAATGAAGATTGCCTCTTTTAAAAGCACGTCATGTTTACACAGGACGTATTTTGGGGGTTAAATGTTATCTCGCCTTTTGGTAAGGCCGTGATATAAAGGACTTGACTAGAGACAAAAGACAGTCCTCTTCGAAAATCAATTATCTGCAGATTCATGATGGATAGAGGCAAACTTGGTTTGAGTCCGGATCGAGCCACAGTTAGCATGATATGAAAAGCAGAGCTATATAAGGCGACATTCTAAATTTTAGGTCAATCGGATTCGTATGCTCGAGTTATATAACGATCAAGGTCCATGTGAAACATGCCCATCTCGTATCCATCCATCTATATCCATCATTTCGTATCCATCAACATCGATACAAAAGGAACTTAACTCCATCACTCAGCACCCATCGTTCGCATCCATATGGTTCAAGCACGTAACGATGCACTTCGGCACTTCCCAGATCGATCGCGCTTCACTTGGCCAGCAACTGCATTTCTCATGTCGATCACCCACATTATCGATACAAATAACAGAGCTTACAATCGATATGAAGACAATGGAAAGGCATCGACACGAGGAGCAAGGTATCAGATGGATATGAAAGAAGCGGTCAACCCAAAAGAAGAGGTCCCTATGCACAAAATATGGATCTCCACAAAGTGTGCACGCCACATCATCGACACGAAGAGATCGATATGAAGGTATCAATATGAAAGCTTCAGCCACTACATATTTGCATCTTTGATCAATCAATAACTCCACAACCACAAATCCAAATAAAATGAGATTTTCACTGAAGTTTGCATATCACCTCAAGGACATCCATGATCTATTGCAGCTCAATTGGAGCAACTTCCAATTGATAAGAAAGCAATGTGGATCGACCTGGGATCAATCCCAAATGGCTCCAGATCGATTGTGTGGGCCCATCTAGGCTTGAGAAAGGGTATTATGAGATTCCAGGCAGATATTTCTATCTTCATACCTATAAATAGCACCTTTGTTGCAACTAAAAAAGGACTTTTATGTTGTTGCTCGGGTTAAACTCCATTGAAATTCAAGAGTTAGTCGTTGCACTGTTGTAATTCAGTTTCTAATCAGTAATAAACATCAAATCCTTCAAAGTGAACTAGGCTATAACGCCGAACCACTATATATTCTTGCTTTCTTTCTGTTACTGCTTATTTTTCTTGGTGTGATTGTTAGATTAGCCTCATTTTCAATTTTACTTCTTGAATATGATCTCTTCAATTACATCTGACGAGTGTTGTACCCATTATTGGTACAAACAGATAAGCTTAGCATAATAGATAGTAAACAAAGAAACATGAGCATGTTTATACAATAATCAAGGAACAATATCACATAGCAACATCAAGACACAACAAACATACATAAGATAATGTATTAAAAAATACCATAAGATATGCATAAGGAAAATATAAAAACTATTGTGCCTCATTATTTGAAGCTTCTTCTTCCTCTTCTTCTTCGGAGGTTGACCATGTAAAAGGTGGGGGGTTTTCAATAACACCGGTAGAGGTAGAGCCTATACATGATGCTTTCTCCCAAAAATTTTCTAAGAAACCTTTTATGGAATTTAGCTTCTTATTTGTTTTGGTTACATTTTCTCGACGATAGCCAAACATCATCCAAGCTTACTTTGATTGCGAGAGAGCGTAACAAGTGCTTGCTCTGGAGTAAAGTCACTTGGAGCTCATGAATCTCATCGTCATCTTCTTCTTCTTTTTGGTAGGGAGGTTGCGAGGATAAAGATGCGACATTAGTATCCCTTGGTTGAGGAATACCTTGATCGTGATTTGTAGCCTATTGTTGGAAGCTTATTATTTGTTGAGCTACTGTGCATTTTGGAAATAAAACTTAGAGTCTTTGAGTTGAGTTCTCCAATGGTCGTGTAATCCGCATTGGGTAAAGGAACTTTGAAGTTTTGAAGAATACGCATGATGTAGGCTCTGTAGTGTTTCTTTTGTGGTTAACAGTGAGAAACTCTTCCAAAATGATATTTGCCCAATTTTCCCTTTGGGACGAGTAAACGGCATGGAGGTCTTGGAAATCCCTGTTGTAGGCTTTCGCGTAGCTACCGGTACGCGGTTGAAGTGATCGAATGGGAGATCGGTGATGAATATGTGCTTTAGACGTAAGGCACTGGATTTCAAGATCGTCAAATCATCCGATAGAAAATGATGAGAAACTTTATCCCAGTTATACATGTTTCCCTCAACATTATCGATATCCAATCCTTCGGATGGACATCACAATATGTGGCCAAGTCATTGTAAAGGAAGTTAAATTTTAACTCCGCAAATCAAGGTCCAAATACAATCGTCCTTATTACATGGATCTTGGCGATCTAGATTAATATTAGCGAAGAATAACCTAATCAAGAGAGGGTAAAGTTTGACGTTATTTGAGTCATACCCAAATGAGATGGTTGATACCACTAGCTTCGCAAGCTCTCGAATAGCGTATTCATTGAAATCAGTAAACTTGATGAAAGCTCCTTCAAAATTTCAAGAATTTTTATTGAATTAAATCGAGTTACCACTGTCTTGTGAAGCCAAGAACGAATTTGGCTTTCAGATGGGCTAGCAGTAGATTCACGAGCACGTTTGGATTGGGATGCCATTGATTTGAATAGGTTTTGAGGAAAAAAATTAAATTTTTAATGTGGAGGCTAGGGTTTCTTTTAGAGTAAAATGGTTTATGTAATGGGAAGAATGAGGAAGAGAGGTGAGTTAAGTAGTGTTAGGGTGAAAAGATGCATTGGAAAGAGTGTATTGATATCTTAAAAAACTAAAAATATATGGGTCGGTCGACTGAAATGGGTTGCTCAATCGACTGGTATGCAGGGTTTTGCATGCCGCAACTTTACAGTGTAAAATATCAAAATTCAATCGACTGAATATTGGGGGCAGTCGACTGAAAGCTGAGTCAAAATTTAAATAGATTGAAGATTCAATCGACTATATTAGGGAGGTCAGTCGACTGGTTTACAAAAAAAATATCCTGCATGTTTATAGTTCATTTTTGTGTTGATTCAGTCGACTGGTTGGAGTAATTAGTTGACTGTTCTCAGCTTCAAAATATAAAATAGTTTGAAAATTCAGTCGACTGAATGCATTCTCCTAGTCGACTAAATCAGTTGTTTTTTCTGTGTTAAGCCTTTCTTCTAGATTTTTAAATTAGTTATCCAATATATATACACACACATGTATGTGTGTATGTATTTATGTGTTTTCTAGTTTTAATTTAATGTTAATCATAAATATATAACCATTATTCCAGAAAACATACAACTTATTCAAATTATAATACATAAACAAAAAGATCTAATTTTTAGAATTTTTCGAATCATTTGAGTGCGGTTCAACCTTAATGATTTCTTGTAATGGATGGATAGAAGACCATGCATTACTTCGAGCACCATGTTCCCAAGAGATTGGAGACACATGAGGACATTGCGAAGTTGGTTGGTGCACACATTGTTTGGAAGATGATCTGCAAACTATTCTAGGAAGCTTAATCGTTTTGCATTGACTTTCCGTTCGTGGTCATTTTGTGTTGAAGTTCTAAATTTTCCCGTTTATAGTGGTGGATATCGTCAATCTTTTCTTTTACCCAGGTTTCTTTTAGCTCTCTTTCCTTTTGGCGTAGACCTAGTGTGATGATTTCTTAAAGGTGTAATAATATCAAATTATAATTCATTTAACGATATGATTCCTAGATCTCGTCTTAATTTTACAAAAATTATTTTCATTTAAGGGTTTAGTAAATATATTAGCTATTTGATTTTCGAATGGTACAAATCTAGTGATATATTTCCTTTTTCTATATTATCGCGAAGAAAATGATGTCTTATATCAATGTGTTTAGTTCTTGAGTGATTTATAGGATTTTTCGGTAAATACATAGTGCTTGTGTTATCAGGGTAAATTGTAGATTTATAAAGGTTTATTCTAAAATCTTGTTGTGTTTGCTGCATGTAGATTACTTGAACACATGCCAAAGCAACAGAAATATATTCTGCTTCACATATCGAGAGTAAAACACAATTTTGTTTCTTACTAAGCCAAGATACTAAAAATCGTCCAATGAAATGACAAGTACTACTTGTACTCTTTAGATCCGTTCAATATCCTCCAAAATCAGCATCACTGTTTGATACTAACTTAAAAGAAAATTCTTTTGGATAAAAGAGACCGTAGTCTTTCGTCTTGCTTAGCTATCGCAAAATTCATTTCAATGCCCGCAAATGTCTTTGGGATTTTCCTGAAATCGTGCACACAAGCATACACTCATCATTAAATCAGGTCTACTAGCAGTTAAAAAAGTAAAGATCCAATCATGTTACAATATAGTTTTTTGTCACTTTTTCCATTTTCATCTCTATCGAGATGTACCGTAGTACTCATAGGAGTCGGTTTAGCAGAAGTGTTTTCCATACCAAATCATTTTATAAGATTATTACAGTATTTTTCTTGATTAACAAAAGTTCCATTACTTAATTGTTTAATTTGTAAACCAAGAAAATATGAAAGTTCTCCCCTATGAGATATTTCAAATTCTCTTGTCATAATATCTTAAAATTCTTGACCTAATTTTTCGTTTAGTGGAACCAAAAACAATGTCATGTACATAGATCTATATTATTAAAATATCATTTTTATCTTGTTTTACAAACAAAGTTTGATCTACTTTTCCAATTTTAAAACCAAAATTGATTAAATAATTTTTAATACGGTCATACTAAACCTGAGGTGCCTGTTCTAAACCGTATAAAGCCTTTTTAATTTATAAACATGATCTAGAAATTTTTCATGTACAGATAATGGTGGTTGTTCTACATATACATTTCAAAAAGTGCACTTTTTACGTCCATTTGAAGTTATTAAAACCTGCATAAGCTAATAAAATACGTATGGCTTCTAGACGAGCTATAGGACTAAATGTTTCATCATAGTCTATTCCTTCTTCTTGATTATAACCTTGAGCAACTAGTCTAGCTTTGTTTCGAATAATATTTCCTTGCTCGTCAGCTTTATTTTTGTAAACCCATTTGGTATAGATAACCGCTTGATTACTTGGTCTAGGAACTAAGTCCCAAACATTATTATATTCAAACTGATTTGATTCTTCTTGCATAACTATAATCCAGTAATCATCAGTTGAGGCTTCTTTAGCATTTTTGGGTTCAATGTTTGAAAGAAAAGCTATATTACCCATTTGGTTTAGTTGATTGCGGGTTCTTACGTTAGTATTTATTTCTCCAGTGATATTTTCAATAGGATGATTTCTTTGAAGTCTTGGTGGAATTCGAATTTCATTATTATTTGATAAATTATCGTTTACATTATTTTCAATAATTTCAAAATCATCTTCTATGTTATTTGATTTTGAGACAATTTCATAATCTTCATTTTTATGATTAATTTTGAAATTTTCATCAAATGAAACATGAAGTGTTTCTTCGATATCTTTTGTTGTTTTATTATAATTTCTATTGGCTTTGCTTACGTTTCGAATATCCAATTAATATTACTTCATCGGATTTTGGATCGAATTTACCAAGATTGTATTTTGTATTTAAAAGAAAACATTTTGAACCAATATGTGAAGACCCGCAAATCCGTACTCCTTGAATATACACTAATCTCCATAGATTAACTCAAGATAAACAGAAATACGAATTCTCATTGTTTAAGAAAAAGAAAAAGGTGGAAGAAGAGGGAAAAAGGTAGAAAATAGAACGGAAAAGAAAATAGAACGAAACAGAAAGAAAACAGCAGAACAACATCAGAATCTCACAATTCGCAGCGGAACAACATATAATAGATAAATGAATAATCTTTAAACAAAGAACTATATCAGTTATTACATCACATCATATTACAATTCATTACATTACATCAGAGTATACAACATCATACAACAACAAACAACGGAAAAGAAATACTATATACTAGTAATACGCCATGCCATCCAGCTTGCCTCCAGCAACTCCTGAATATCCTGATAAACCTTAACTCTTGACTGCCCGTGTGGAAATTGGTGGGACCCAGAGTTTAGGGAGGAAAACAATAAACTCCGAGTCAGTCATGTGACTGGTGTGAGAACTCAAAGCAGTTTTATTTTTTTTCTTCAAAAAACAAAATAGAGGAATATTTTTAAAGTCAATTCGCAATGCTTTTAAAAATGAGACTACCATAAGGCCTCCCGCACACACACACATGCAAACGCAGAATCGGAGGAGATTTCTCCTTATGATAGTCAAAGATGCTTGATACGCATTAAAAAGAACATTTGATATTATTACTAGTGCATAGGGTATAAAACAATTTCGAAAGGAGAATATAAATCTTAGCCAACATACGACCATTATCGTATGCCTACTATAGCTACTATGTTCAATAGCAGGTTACTGCCACATTCCATAGCAGGTTATACAACTAAAACAGTACAAGATTGTATTGTTTATTTGGATTTCCAACAAATGGTCAGGCCAAGGAACTTCCCATTGCCACATGAGAACGCCTCTGGAAGGACGTCCCCGAGAACCAAACCGGATATCTGCCAACACAAGGCCGGGTTACCCCTAACTGGGTAACTACTGACACGAGTATGCCATCCCCCGGTCCTTTGGGACCTTTATCCGAGCGCTCGTAATCAACATCACACCATAATAATAAAGTGTTTCAACATGAGTAAGTATCTGGGCTCCATACCATGATACCACCCTTTTCCAGAAGGAAATGCACATACCCTAAAGGGAGCTACCCCTCATAACCTTGCCGCATCTTTCCTGTTTTGACCATTTCCGGGGTGTGAGGTCCGACGAAGTCTCGTCCACAAAGCCACGCTTTATACAAAAGTTGTGCTTTGGGTCAACAAATGATCATAGAAATGATCACAAAGATAAGTGATCAAACAAATGATCAAACAATGATCATTTCGCAGCAACACTCAGCATGTCACATTACCAAATTGGGAATATATCGCTAATAACCTTCAACTACATAACCTCTGAGCTCGTACGTCTCAGAAAAAGGTGTTAAGCTAAGAGAATAAATTCTCCGCCACCAACAGAAATATATTTGAAAGAAATCAGCTTTATATCTCAATTTGTAATGTCAGACATACAATCCATACAAGTCTGTTCCGGGCTCGAACAGAACTAAAGGCACTTACAAAGAAGTCCTTGCAATCCGGATATCCACAATCCTGATCGGATTCCCCATCACATATGGAGAACTCTATACCGGAGCAACTCGGTGCAGAGTCAATCGACAGGTCATCCTATCGCTCTCGCAAATGTCCGGTCTTCAACACCGGTCATCAAACGCAATCCATAACGACGTATCACATTCTCGGAATGGGTTATACGACCCCAAGGTCCTTTCCCGGCTAACCCGAATAGTGAGTGCTTATTTAAAAATAAGTGTGGCATTCAAATTCAAGCAAATCACAACAAATACCTTTCAAAGGTAAATATTTATAGTCGGTTATTGAACTATCAATGGATATGCACAACATCACCAGATTCCAAATAATTTTCCAAATTATTTATTTCCCAAAAATATCTTTACAAGATATATAATTTCAATATTTCAAAAATAAATCAATATTTATTTTTAAACAAATTCCCCCTTTTTATTTATAAATTCATAGTGAATTTATATTTCAAAATATCTATGAATATACGATTTCAATTATTCATTTTCAATTTATCTTCAAAAAGATAAATTCTCAAAATATTCACTTTATATTGGAAAACATTTCCATACTTATTAAATAAGTAATTCACAAATCTTTTTATTTTCTACACTTGGAAAATATTCAATATACTTAAATCTAAATTAAGTATATATTTCATTCTTTAAGGAAATCATTCTCTTAAACATATTTATTTGGGCCAAAACGAATGTTACGTAAAACATCGTTACGACAACCCAAAATCACCAGTATAGGGATTCGAAATTAAAAATAGATATATAAATCCCAATACTATACAAAACATTTCCTTTCGGAAATCATTTACTATAACAACAGTGTTATAGTCGATCATTTCCTTCTATTTCTCGGAAACGTCTATTTCAACAATGAATGTTGAAATCTATGGTTTTGAATCTTAACACATTTTAAAACATCGTTAGATCGTTTTAATTCTATTTAAAACATCACATCCAAAACATTTTCTTTAACACATTATTCACTATTCAAAAACGTGAATATACTACGTTAACCAATTTCATCATTTCTATACATTTTATTTTAAAGGATTCTTCACTGTCTAAAACGTGAATATAACTCCATAAATAAGTTTATAACAATTTATTTATCAAAATAATTCGTTTGCGGATTTATAAAACAATGTTTATAAATTCCATTTCTATTTATTTTATATCAACTCCTTTTATAAATTCCTTTATTAACCTATCTCAATTCATATCTCAATGATATACTAAAAATTCATATTACAAGACAAATGCTTATAATTTATTTGTTTACAAAAATCGTTCTTTTAAACTTCCCAAGTTATAAATCTTATAACTTATAAGATTCATTTATTTACCCAAATCTATCTTTTTTTAATAACTTTACAAATTTTATAAACCTACTGCTTATACAATTCCATTTATGACTTCACCGTTTATAATTCTATAAATTTCATTCATTTATGAAATTCATTCACAATTCATTCTAACACTTATAAAAACTCGTTTTATACTTCAAATATTTTAATTTATAAATATCAATTTATAAATCCCTTATATAAATCAATTCATATTATCATTTTAAAACGTCTTTAAACTCCTTTATAATTTCATCATTTTGATTTATAAAATAATTAATTTTTATAAATCCTATTTTTAAACTTTTCACATAAATTCAAAAAATCCCGATTTAAACCATTTTATAAAATCATTAACCCCATATTTTCAAAAATCAACTTTTAACTATTTTTCTCAAAAATCATAATTTTTATAACATTAAAATTATAACATTTATTTATTTAAAAGGAATCAATTCAAAAAAATATTTTATAAACGTATACTCTTCAAAAATCACTTTAAAAATCCTTTTAAAATTCCAAAATTTGGCCCAATGATGCTACATACCAAATAGTCAATCACGACAACAACGATATCATATATCGATATGATAATCAACGAATATCAAAATATCCATAATCAAATAAATACTGTTGAGGAATCCAGTTGAATCCCTCCAACCTGTTTTCCTGCATCTAAAGATGTTAGTACAATACCAATTTCGTTCCAGTACGAAATTATCGCGGTATATGGGATTTAAAATATTATCCGCTTAATAGGCGGCGCAATAGGGTCTCATCCGCTATATACTACGGGAAATCAATTCCAAGTACATAAATAATACCAATTTCACTTTTATGAAATATTCGCGGTACATGTTTTTAATAAATAACATCCGCTTACTAACGGCGCATAATGTCTATTTTAACAATCAATAGATAACAATCATCATTCAAACATACATTCAAGAATTTTAAATCTAACTATTTAAAATAAAACGAAACCGATTCGATTGAGTGAGAAGTTCTCACCTTGTTTTCAATTTCGTTTTAGCGATTTATTTGGAATAAAATTAAACGAACGTTTAATTTTATCCGAAATTCTCACTAACTTCAAACGACTCCAATCCAATTCCATAGCATAGTGCTCGTCCATACGATTCCAACGCAACTGGTTTCGCGCGTTTTCGACCTCGTATGAAAAAGATATACATTTTTAAAGTTACACGATTTTATAATATAACTTTACAACATAATCTTTATAATTTTAACCTAACACAAATCTCAGCCACTAGATCCCATGCTCCCCACATCTGAGCCGTGCCTTCTCTTCTTCCTTCCCCTCCTATTCACGTTTCTACAGGCCGTGCATATGAACCCAACATCATCATCTAGGGTTTAAAATTCGAGCCTCCTCGACGAACATGAACACGATCAACTAGCGCCATATGAACAAGCACCTCCTACTCCATGCTCGGCCCAAGCCATGATGAACTCGGCCCTCACCAGCACCTTGAAAGTCATGCCGACCTGATGGTGAACGCGGGCACGTAGCCCCCTCCTCGTCGCTCCAATTCCGATCATCACCGTATGGATTGAAAGCTCTTGCTTAGCTCTACAACTTTCGTGTTGACAAGTTTTCTTAAAAACGTATGGATTGGGAGAGATTGAGAGGAGAAGCACGAAATTTTCTGGCCATTGAATTATAAGAAGGTGGCGGCTGTGCTTTTAGGGTTAGGGTTTCAATTTTAGTTTGCAAAATGAAATATCCAAGGCCTTTTATAGAAAAATCGACGTACACTATTCATCCCGAAATTTCCGAACTCCAAACGAAGCGTTCCGGCTGGCGTTTCTAAGGTTTACCCCGCGTTCCGAACACAATAGAACGTGTTTCGGGGGCTAATTCGGTTATCTGTGCGAGTTATGGCAATAAACGTTCGATTTAAAATTAAACCGATTAAACGATTTTCTAGGCGTTTTAGCTTGCACCGGACAAACGGTAAATCCAATTGACATGAAATTTGAAACCATACAATAATATCACATTACGGATCCGATGAAACTGGTTTCGTCGAAATCCGAGACTTTTTGAAAAATGACTATTTTAACTCGCCAAGTTAATATTAAAAACAATTTCGATGCGTTTCGAGCTGCCATGATCAAACGATAACTCCGATTTCTACGAAAATTGAAATCCGATAATAAAAAACTATTACGGATCCAATGGAACTGGTTTCGTCCAATTCTGAGACTGTTCGAAAAATGGCTAATTTCACTAGTCGATTTAATATTAAAATATTCAATCTTCACAAATTAACTCTAAATTCGATTTTAAAAGTTCTATAACATCGTTCTAACTCCAATATGATAAAATAAAATTTTACAAATCATTTCCAATCATATTTAACCCAATTTTCAATTATTTCTGTATTTTCACATATTAAATTATCGATTTAATTATTCAATTAAATCTAATTATTCGAAATAAATTTATTCGACTTATGAATTTCACTTATTAATATTTAAAATTAATTAAATACTCAAATTTAAATTAATAAAAATTCTAGGTCGTTACATACTTCCCCCCTTAAAAGAATTTCGTCCTCGAAGTTACCAAGTAAGAAAAGTTACAGAATCCATTAATTTTCCCAAAATCCATAGTTAAACTTCTTACAATACTTTACTAAGTTTTCAAATCATACTTAGTTATCTTTTCAAAATCAACTACTATTGTTTAACTTTCAATCTCTAAAATCAAAATTTATAGTTTTCAAAATTTTCCCAATTTTTCTCAAATTTTTCTAACGCCTTAAATTTTCGGAAAAATTCGCCAGAGTCTCCTTTGCGCGGCTCGATCTGAAAAAAAAGACAGTATATATATCACAAATATACATCTCATCAAGTGATGAGGCATCCCGCAGGGAAAAAGTGTAAAAGTACGATATTTAATCCGAGATATGTACCTTATATTTTATTAGCGAGCATATACGGCTAATATAGCGCGAAAGAGAGCTCCAAATGCGAAGCAAAAGCGATCCGCACCTACTAAACACTCAACAAACAACATGAGAAACATGTATATAGACAATAGTATCGATATACAACATATAGTAACATAATACCTGTATATGCCAACATAGCAAATGCAGTAAAAGCAATATATTCAACCATCAACCAACTATCATTCAACTAGCATTCATAACCAATAAATATTCATTCATATTCTCATTAATATTCAATGAAATAGGTTTTCAATTTAATCACATTTGATTCATTAACAGTGGATGTTTTTACTAACATTCATTCTCAATTAGTTTATATTCACTAATTCATATTCAAGTTGGTTCACTTCCAAATCAAATTCAATTCTATTTAAGATTCACTTAACTTCCAATTGGATTTCAATTACTTTAGCTTCCAATTTCATTAACTCAATTTAACTAATATTTAATGAATTATACACAATCAACTGACTATCATATATCAACCAATGTATATTAATTACAATCAAATTCCTTTACTTATATTCATTCAATTTGGTTTAACACATTTACTTTCAATTGGTTTAATTAAATTGATTTTCATTCAATTATTCAACTTCCAATAACATTAGATTTTAATGAATTAACACCTACATTCATTATTTCATATCAATTATTTACATTCAATTGATTAACATTCAATTCATTAATTCAATTCAATTGCTAATTCATTTAACCATTTCAAGTTGAATTTCATTTACATAACTTAAGTTCATATCTATCACTTAACTTTATTAATTTACTTTGATACCAATATCAACTTCATCCAACATCACTTAAGTTATATTCCATTTAAACATTATTTGTTTTTACTTAACTTAAATTCCTACTTATAAATCAATTCAGATTCCAAATTCTAAAGTAAATTTCCATTTAACTTTAAATTCATTTTTATTTACAACTCATATTCATAAATATATTCATATAGTTTCATTTCTTATATATATAAGTTTATTTCACAATTGTAAATCACTTTAATTATAATTCATACTTATAATTCTTTTTACTTATACAATTATTCTTTTATTTAGATGTTTTTATTTAACTTATTCAACAACCAAACAATCAACTTATATACACTTTAATAATTCTGAAAAATTATTCCTTTATATATAAAGTGTAATCAAGGTAAAATTATTTCTTTTACCCATTTTAAAACAATATCGTGTCGGTTTATCTTGTTTAAGAGTTTAGAAACCCCTATCTACGATAGTTAGCTAGACTACATCGACCGGAATCTATAAACAATCAACCGATAAGTCAACACAATACAAAACAATTTATATTCACTAACAAATACGCTCTCATAGCTACTATTACAATCAAACTCATTCTAGAGTACTACTGACTCTATCTCTAATGAGTAATACCCAACAGAGCCATGGTTGTCGCTTAACCATATGCTCTGATACCACCTTTGAAGACCCGCAAATCCGTACTCCTTGAATATACACTAATCTCCATAGATTAACTCAAGATGAACAGAAATACGAATTCTCATTGTTTAAGAAAAAGAAAAAGGTAGAAGAAGAGAGAAAAAGGTAGAAAATAGAACGGAAAAGAAAATAGAACGAAACAGAAAGAAAACAGCAGAACAACATCAAAATCTCACAATTCGCAGCGGAACAACATATAATAGATAAATGAATAATTTTTAAACAAAGAACTATGTCAGTTATTACATCACATCATATTACAATTCATTACATTACATCAGAGTGTACAACATCATACAACAACAAACAGTGGAAAAGAAATACTATATACTAGTAATACGCCATGCCATCCAGCTTGCCTCCAGCAACTTCTGAATATCCTGATAAACCTTAACTCTTGACTGCCCGTGTGGAAATTGGTGGGCACCCAGAGTTTAGGGAGAAAAACAATAAACTCCGAGTCAGTCATGTGACTGGTGTGAGAACTCAAACCAGTTTTATTTTTTTTCTTCAAAAAACAAAATAGAGGAATATTTTTAAAGTCAATTCGCAATGCTTTTAAAAATGAGACTACCATAAGGCCTCCCGCACACACACACATGCAAACGCAGAATCGGAGGAGATTTCTCCTTATGATAGTCAAAGATGCATGATACGCATTAAAAAGAACATTTGATATTATTACTAGTGCATAGGGTATAAAACAATTTCGAAAGGAGAATATAAATCTTAGCCAACATACGACCATTATCGTATGCCTACTATAGCTACTATGTTCAATAGCAGGTTACTGCCACATTCCATAGCAGGTTATACAACTAAAACCGTACAAGATCGTATTGTTTATTTGGATTTCCAACAAATGGTCAGGCCAAGGAACTTCCCATTGCCACATGAGAACGCCTCTGGAAGGACGTCCCCGAGAACCAAACCGGATCTCTGCCAACACAAGGCTGGGTTACCCCTAACTGGGTAACTACTGACACGAGTATGCCATCCCCCGGTCCTTTGGGACCTTTATCCGAGCACTCGTAATCAACATCACACCATAATAATAAAGTGTTTCAACATGAGTAAGTATCTGGGCTCCATACCATGATACCACCCTTTTCCAGAAGGAAATGCACATACCCTAAAGGGAGCTACCCCTCATAACCTTGCCGCATCTTTCCTGTTTTGACCATTTCCGGGGTGTGAGGTCCGACGAAGTCTCGTCCACAAAGCCACGCTTTATACAAAAGTTGTGCTTTGGGTCAACAAATGATCATAGAAATGATCACAAAGATAAGTGATCAAACAAATGATCAAACAATGATCATTTCACAGCAACACTCAGCATGTCACATTACCAAATTGGGAATATATCGCTAATAACCTTCAACTACATAACCTCTGAGCTCGTACGTCTCAGAAAAAGGTGTTAAGCTAAGAGAATAAATTCTCCGCCACCAACAGAAATATATTTGAAAGAAATCAGCTTTATATCTCAATTTGTAATGTCAGACATACAATCCATACAAGTCTGTTCCGGGCTCGAACAGAACTGAAGGCACTTACAAAGAAGTCCTTGCAATCCGGATATCCACAATCCTGATCGGATTCCCCATCACATATGGAGAACTCTATACCGGAGCAACTCGGTGCAGAGTCAATCGACAGGTTATCCTATCGCTCTCGCAAATATCCGGTCTTCAACACCGGTCATCAAACGCAATCCATAACGACGTATCACATTCTCGGAATGGGTTATACGACCCCAAGGTCCTTTCCCGGCTAACCCGAATAGTGAGTGCTTATTTAAAAATAAGTGTGGCATTCAAATTCAAGCAAATCACAACAAATACCTTTCAAAGGTAAATATTTATAGTCGGTTATTGAACTATCAATGGATATGCACAACATCACCAGATTCCAAATAATTTTCCAAATTATTTATTTCCCAAAAATATCTTTACAAGATATATAATTTCAATATTTCAAAAGTAAATCAATATTTATTTTTAAACAAATTCCCCCTTTTTATTTATAAATTCATAGTGAATTTATATTTCAAAATATCTGTGAATATACGATTTCAATTATTCATTTTCAATTTATCTTCAAAAAGATAAATTCTCAAAATATTCACTTTATATTGGAAAACATTTCCATACTTATTAAATAAGTAATTCACAAATCTTTTTATTTTCTACACTTGGAAAATATTCAATATACTTAAATCTAAATTAAGTATATATTTCATTCTTTAAGGAAATCATTCTCTTAAACATATTTATTTGGACCAAAACGAATGTTACGTAAAACATCGTTACGACAACCCAAAATCACCAGTATAGGGATTCAAAATTAAAAATAGATATATAAATCCCAATACTATACAAAACATTTCCTTTCGGAAATCATTTACTATAACAACAGTGTTATAGTCCATCATTTCCTTCTATTTCTCGGAAACGTCTATTTCAACAATGAATGTTGAAATCTATGGTTTTGAATCTTAACACATTTTAAAACATCGTTAGATCGTTTTAATTCTATTTAAAACATCACATCCAAAACATTTTCTTTAACACATTATTCACTATTCAAAAACGTGAATATACTACGTTAACCAATTTCATCATTTCTATACATTTTATTTTAAAGGATTCTTCACTGTCTAAAACGTGAATATAACTCCATAAATAAGTTTATAACAATTTATTTATCAAAATAAGTCGTTTGCGGATTTATAAAACAATGTTTATAAATTCCATTTCTATTTATTTTATATCAACTCCTTTTATAAATTCCTTTATTAACCTATCTCAATTCATATCTCAATGATATACTAAAAATTCATATTACAAGACAAATGCTTATAATTTATTTGTTTACAAAAATTGTTCTTTTAAACTTCCCAAGTTATAAATCTTATAACTTATAAGATTCATTTATTTACCCAAATCTATCTTTTTTTAATAACTTTACAAATTTTATAAACCTACTGCTTATACAATTCCATTTATAACTTCACCGTTTATAATTCTATAAATTTCATTCATTTATGAAATTCATTCACAATTCATTCTAACACTTATAAAAACTCGTTTTATACTTCAAATATTTTAATTTATAAATATCAATTTATAAATCCCTTATATAAATCAATTCATATTATCATTTTAAAACGTCTTTAAACTCCTTTATAATTTCATCATTTTGATTTATAAAATAATTAATTTTTATAAATCCTATTTTTAAACTTTTCACAATAAATTCAAAAATCTCGATTTAAACCATTTTATAAAATCATTAACCCCATATTTTCAAAAATCAACTTTTAACTATTTTTCTCAAAAATCATAATTTTTATAACATTAAAATTATAACGTTTATTTATTTAAAAGGAATTAAGTCAAAAATATATTTTATAAACGTATACTCTTCAAAAATCACTTCAAAAATCCTTTTAAAATTCCAAATTTTGGCCCAATGATGCTACATACCAAATAGTCAATCACGACAACAACGATATCATATATCGATATGATAATCAACGAATATCAAAATATCCATAATCAAATAAATACTGTTAGGGAATCCAGTTGGATCCCTCCAATCTGTTTTCCTGCATCCAAAGATGTTAGCACAATACAAATTTCGTTCCAGTACGAAATTATCGCGGTATATGGGATTTAAAATATTATCCGCTTAATAGGCGGCGCAATAGGGTCTCATCCGCTATATACTGCGGGAAATCAATTCCAAGTACATAAATAATACCAATTTCACTGTTTATGAAATATTTGCGGTATATGTTTTTAATAAATAACATCCGCTTACTAAGGCACATAATGTCTATTTTAACAATCAATAGATAACAATCATCATTCAAACATACATTCAAGAATTTTAAATCTAACTATTTAAAATAAAATCGAAACCGATTCGATTGAGTGAGAAGTTCTCACCTTGTTTTCAATTTCGTTTTAGCGATTTATTTCGAATAAAATTAAACGAACGTTTAATTTTACCCGAAATTCTCACTAACTCCAAACGACTCCAATCCAATTCCATAACGTAGTGCTCGTCCATACGATTCCAACGCAACTAGTTTCGCGCGTTTTCGACCTCGTATGAAAAAATATACATTTTTAAAGTTACACGATTTTATAATATAACTTTACAACATAATCTTTATAATTTTAACCTAACACAAATCTCAGCCACTAGATCCCATGCTCCCCACATCTGAGCCGTGCCTTCTCTTCTTCCTTCCCCTCCCATTCACGTTTCTACAGGCCGTGCATATGAACCCAACATCATCATCTAGGATTTAAAATTCGAGCCTCCTCGACGAACATGAACACGATCAACTAGCGCCATATGAACAAGCACCTCCTACTCCATGCTCGGCCCAAGCCATGATGAACTCGGCCCTCACCAGAACCTTGAAAGTCGTGCCGACCTGATGGTGAACGCGGGCACGTAGCCCCCTCCGCGTCGCTCCAATTCCGATCATCACCGTATGGATTGAAAGCTCTTGCTTAGCTCTACAACTTTCTTGTTGACAAGTTTTCCTAAAAACGTATGGATTGGGAGAGATTGAGAGAAGAAGCACGAAATTTTCTGGCCATTGAATTATAAGAAGGTGGCGGCTGTACTTTTAGGGTTAGGGTTTCAATTTTAGTTTGCAAAATGAAATATCCAAGGCCTTTTATAGAAAAATCGACGTACACTATTCATCCCGAAATTTCCGAACTCCAAACGAAGTATTCCGGTTGGCGTTTCTAAGGTTTACCCCACGTTCCAAACACAATGGAACGTGTTTTGGAAGCTAATTCGGTCATCTGTGCGAGTTATGGCAATAAACGTTCGATTTAAAATTAAACCGATTAAACGATTTTCTAGGCGTTTTAGCTTGCACCGGACAAACGGTAAATCCAATTGACATGAAATTTGAAACCATACAATAATATCACATTACGGATCCGATGAAACTCGTTTCGTCGAAATCCGAGACTTTTTGAAAATTGACTATTTTAACTCGCCAAGTTAATATTAAAAACAATTTCAATGCGTTTCGAGCTGCCACGATCAAACGATAACTCCGATTGCTACGAAAATTGAAATACGATAATAAAAAACTATTACGGATCCAATGGATCTGGTTTCGTCCAATTCTGAGACTGTTCGAAAAATGGCTAATTTCACTAGTCGATTAAATATTAAAATATTCAATCTTCACAAATTAACTCTAAATTCGAATTTAAAAGTTCTATAACATCGTTCTAACTCCAATATGATAAAATAAAATTTTACAAATCATTTCCAATCATATTTAACCCAATTTTCAATTATTTCTGTATTTTCACATATTAAATTATTGATTTAATTATTCAATTAAATCTAATTATTCGAAATAAATTTATTTGACTTATGAATTTCACTTATTAATATTTAAAATTAATTAAATACTCAAATTTAAATTAATAAAAATTCTGAGTCGTTACACAATAACTTTAAAATATGATATGTTGGGTATTCTTTCATTAAAAAGTTCATATGGAGTATGTTTTGTTAATGGTCTAATGGAAACTCTATTTAAAATATAACAAGCAGTTGCTACAGCTTTTGCCCAAAAGTGTTTGGGTAGAGTACTTCCATTTAATAAATTCCTAGCACATTCTTGCAGTGTTCTATTTTTCCTTTCTACAACTCCATTTTGTTGCGGAGTTCTAGGAAATGAAAATTTGTGAACAATTCCTTTCTTATTACAAACTTTTTCAAAAGATTCATTTTCGAATTCCCTATCGTGATCACTGCAAATATTTTAAAATTTTAACATTTTGAATTTTTTTAGAAAATATTTTAAAATTTTGAAAATTATTACTTTTATTTTTCAAAAATATTGTCCAATTATCTAGAAAAATCATCTATAATTACGAAAACATGTCTATTATGATTTATAGATTGAACTTGAGTTGGTCCAAAAATATCTAAATGCAATAAGCCAATTGTTTTTAATATTGAAATTATTTCTTTGACTTAAAAGAAGATTTGGTTAATTTTCCTAGTTGACAAGCATCACAAATACTTTCTACTTTAAAATTCATTTTTAGTAATCCTTTAACTAAATTGTTCTTAGATAATTTTCTTATTGGTTTAAAATTTATATGAAAAAATCTTTTGTGCCATAACCAAGGATCGTTTTCTTTGGCAACTAGACATATTTGTGTTATGATTAACTTTCATATTTAATATGTAAATATTTCGTTCTCTGGTTCCTTCAAATATAAGATTATTATTTTGATCAAATATTTTGCATTTATTTTCCAAAAAAGTTATATTAAAACCTTTATTGCATAGTTGACTTATGCTAAGAAAATTATTTTTAAATTCTAATATAACTAGTAAAACATTTGTAATGAGAGGTAAGTTAGATGTACCGTCAATGCTCACATCACCTTTACTGATGATATAGACTTTGGAATTATCTCCAAATGTGACAGATCCTCCGTCTGATTAGATAATGTTATTAAGCATATCATTGTTTCATGTCATATGTTTTGAGAAACCACTGTCAAGTATCCACTTTCCGCTTTTCTTAGTTGGTACATTGTTAGTCGAAGCCATAAAGCAGACACTGGCTTTTCAAAGTCACTATCAGTGTCACTATCCAATGATGAAGACGATTTTGAATCATCCCATGTAATAGAGAATGCTTGCTTCTTTTTGTACTTGTCCTTCTTATTCTTGTACCTATCTTTCTTTCGATCAGGCCAGCCTTTATTTATGTAACTCTTCTTATGACGTTCATAACATTCAAGATTTGCAGCATGTAGTTAACGGTACTGTCTCTCCTATTGTTTTCGAATTTCTTGTTCTTTCTGAAGTTCAACTTTTTTTAAATTCTTTGCTTTAAATGCCATATCATCTTCATCTGAGTCCGAAATCTTCTTGTTCGGCCTAAAAGCTATATTCTTTCTATCTTGATCCTGATCTCGTTTTGCCTGCAAATTTTTTCATAAGACATGTGACTTTCTATTAACTCTTCAGGTTTGATGGCAGAAATATCATTAGTTTCTTCAATATCTAAGACTTTTCATTGGCATTCATCCGTTAAAGAGTTTAGAATTTTCGATACAATATCAAAATCTAAATATTTTTCTCTTAGTGCTAATAGCGAATGATATATGTCTTGGAATCTAGAATACATGTCATTTATAATTTCATCTGGTTTTATTCTGAAATTTTGGAATTGATTTTTAAGCATAGAAATCTTGCTTTGTTTCACTCTGTTTGTTCCTTCATGTGTAACTTTAAGAATTCACCAGATTTCATAAGCAGTTTTACATATTCTAACTCTATTAAATTCATTTTTATATAAAGCACAAAATAACATATTCATGGTTTTTACATTTGAAGTAGCATCTATTTTTTGTGTGTTTGACCACTGTGCATATGGTTTGGTAGGCATATTGCATTCATTCTGAGTGATATTCCAAGTATCATATCCATTTGCTTGCATATAAATACCTACCAAGTTGACCAATAGTTGTAATTTAAACCATTAAATAATGGTGGTTGTGCAGTGGATTGACCTTCAATAAAACTTGTGTTAGAGTTATTTTCCATATTAACCGAATATCAAATAATTATGTTATGGTTATACGATGACCTGCTCTAATACTAAATAAAAGCGACTAAGGATCATAATATGCAATATTAACTAAGTTATCTACTAGTGCAAAATATAAATATAAAAGTAAAGTAAGGAATTTTTATACTGGTTTTAACTTCTCGTTCTACGTTCAATCTCAAACTCCTTCTCAAATTTAACCATCAACCATCCCTTAACCCGAAGGAATGGATATTGCACCACCTGAGCAACTGAATTGGACTTCAACCGCTTAAGAAATAGAATAGGACTTCATCCACCTGAACAACTGAAAAGGACTTCTAATATAAACGGTAAAAATTGCTTCTGACTGAGTATGCTCTTGAATAGCACTGATAAGTCAATAACGTACACCTTTCCTATAATCTTCTCATTTGTGGTATATAGTGTAGTTCGTGAAGATAGGAAATTAATTTATTCACAAATGAAATTGCTCTTGAATGTGCAAGTGATTAGAACAAGAGTTTGAATGCAAATGGAAAGAGTTTAGACGATAAGAATATGAGGTAGAACTAGAAAATTAGATGATTAAAACAAATGATTTAAAGGATATATATAGTGTTAAGAGTTGTAATTATTCGTTAAAAGTAACGATCAAAAGATACGGAAACAACTCTTGAATCAAATGTCATTTTTTTCGATGAAATGAAGTGACTTTTCAGAAGTATAGCCGTTATGCAATTTCAGTCGACTGGACAAAAGAATTCAGCCAGCTGAAACATTTAAAATTCGAATCAGAATATAAATAGTACAAAAACCACCTTATTCAGCCGACTGAAATGGGTAGTTCAGTCGGCTGAACATTCATATCAAATTGTACATATGCACAGATATTCAGTCGACTGAACTAGGCATTTCAGTTGGATGAATTTTAGGTTTTTTTTCCATATTTATGATTTTTCAGAAATATTTTTGTGTGAACAAGTGTAATAAGAACTTTGGTATATGAAAAATGATTTGGAAGCTTTGAAATTGCATGTGTTCATACACCACTTTAGAGAGATTTTAACAAAAATTAACTATTAGACCTAGACTGTAGCAAACCATAAACAATATCGAAGCTTCTATCTGGAATCTAGTATGCAATCTACTGTCGAGGAGAATTGACCTTCACCTGCAAATATTGTTAGTCCACATAATATTTACTTATATAGTTGTCACAATCAAAACATCAAAAGTAGGTTCTAAGACTTTGCCCAAATTTGAATTATGTACTATTTTAGAGAACAAAATCATAAAATAAGGCAATTAGTAGGTGAACATTTCATTTATTTTTCTATTCTAAAATTAAATATTTATGTCGTTGTTAATTTATGTTGTACCAATGTTTATGGGAAATAACTTTTAACTAAACATTTAAAAAAAATTAATTATTTGTTAAAATTTACTTCGAAAAGTATTTGTTTTTTCCTTCAGATTATATAATTTTTTTACTCTTGCAAAAGTAGTGTCATACATCTCTTGACTCAACCGTTGAAAGAAGACATAAAACTAAGTAAATGAATGAGTGCAAGAATGGATTATAGGATGGAGGTAGAGATTTTTTGTTTTTGTTTTTAGTATTTTAAGCCTTTTTTGGTTAATAGAATGTCCATTTGGTTGATTTCAAATTTATTATCATAAAATAATTTGACGTTGGATCAAAGTTTTTGAGTTATGTTTCATGTTTGGTAAGGATTTGTTCGCTTTTAATGTTTGTACTGGTTTTTATTCATGAACTTTGATATACAGTTTTTAATTCTAGAGTGTTGGGAACGAACTAAGTGGAGTATCAATCATAGGATAGTTGGGAAGATTACAAAAGTTATATTGCCTTATCCCATGAAGGTTCAAACAAATGTAATATTTTCCTAGCAGTATTAAAAAGAGAAAAAAACATGGCCATCTCATTAATATTCTTCACTTTTATTTACTGATATTTTTATTGATGTCATTCAAGTTTAAATTAGTTCTACTGTAATTGTGGGAGTTGGTTAAGAGTAAGAGTAATAGTTGCTAGAGCATAGAATTCATGTGAGTATATGTGATCTTAATGGGCTTAGTTTATTTTTTGTTGTATCGCATGGGCATAATTAATTACTAAGATAGTGGCTATTAACTGTTTTCCAATGAATAAAGAAACCCTAGCCATGTTATTTTATATGGTGATTAATCCTATAATGCAATTTACAACACACAGCTAAAATCATGTTTTTACTGAGTGGAATTTAAGTTGCAAGAGATGTGTATAGTATGCTTTGAAAATGCTTTTATGCACACTTTAAACGCCAAATGTTGTTATCCATTTTCTAAATCCATACATCACATGCTTACATTTATTATCAGCTTATGTTGAAAGTTTGCAGGACCATCGTACTCTAATATTTCTGATATAGTAGTGTTACTCGCTGAGATCTTCTGTCTCTTTTTCAATGGTAAAAGATCGACAAGGTTTAATCTACGCTTACTGCCAAATAAAGCATAGGTTAACCTTAACTTCACTATTATGGTTTGAAAGCCTCAACAGTCTCATATTTAGCTAAATAAAACACATGGATTTTATATTTGTTCGTGCAACTTCATTATATATATGATCTTTTCGTACGACCATATGTAAATACAGTTTGTCTCCGTATGCATATGGCGGTGTTGTATATTTTCTCTTCGTGTTAGTTCGATTATCTTAAGGAATAATACATTAGCTAGCGCTAACCACATTAAAACTTAACTTTAATACCAGCCTTACGTGGAAAAAAGAAATTAGTTTAAGCTAAATGCTATTACTGCAAGGAAAAAAAATGAAGATTCAACAGAAGTTGCAAGTACATCATTCGACGACATACCGTATGCGTAGCACAGGTTCATACTTTTTAATAAAATTTCGCATCACCTTCCTTTTCACTTAAGTAAATAAATATCTACCATTTATTTTTACTAACTATACTTAAATTATTTAATAAATATAGGTGTATATGTTAATTATAATGTATACAATGTTCCCGACTACTTTTACACATCGAAAAGTTGGAAATTCAAAAAATGGTTTCCGGTCATATTTTATATTTTTCTTCGAAATAATTATTTTTAAAAAAAATTTGAAAATAATTTCCCTATCATTAGTTATTATTTAAAAAAGTTTTATTTGTGTTATAACATTTAATGATTAATAATTTAAAAATATATTAAATATTGAGATTTAAAAAATTACGGGTTATTACTATAACGATTCCGAAAATTACAATTCTTTTAAAAAGAAATTCAATTAAATTGACCTTTACTTAAAAGAGAATTTGAATTTGAACTAATGTTGCATACGAGTGGTTGGATGGATAAAATTTGAATTAAAATACAAAACGAAAATTTTAAGCGCTTTGAAATCTAACGTAGAAATTAGTCGTTAATATAACAATGAAAATTTTAGTTTCTGAAATTTAAATATTTTACATAAAAATATTTTAGAAAATTTTATAGTAAAAACGTCGACGTTCGTTTCGTCGAATTACTATTTCGCTAGCTCAGTTTAAATCGATTTACGGTAGTAACTACCGATATTGCGAAAATAATGAATTTTCACCCCGAGCATTAGATGATCAATTTTCTACGTGTTAACGCATCTGTATCGACACACTGAGCACAATAGTGTTTCGTTCTGCATGTTTGGACTTTTGGTTTGTTATGAGCGCTGTTATAGTACATATTAGCTGTGGTTATTATTATATATAGGGTTTGTTTGCTACTAATATTATAATAAAAATTATAATAAAGAGTCACTTAAAATATATATAAAAAGGGTCATGTTGATAACGTACGGCCGTTTGAGAAATAGAATCAGTATATATTTTATTTCGGTGGAATTGATACACATTTTTGAATTGGTAGTGGATAATAGTCGGTCTAATCTCCCCCTTACGCGTGATGGCCACGTATTCCCTCCACTATCTCTGTTTACTTCTGCATTATAATATCATATATGAACGAAAGCAAAGAGCTCAGGAAATAAATAACAGTATATAAACTTACTTCTTCCCTTACCTACGAAACCAAGCTTTCACCATTTCCGCCGCCGACTCCTCCCTCCACGCCTGCCGCCGAGCCTCTCCCCCTCCCTTACAGCCGCCGCACCAGCCTCCTCCGACCTCACCTTCTAACCGCTGCAACCCATTTATAAAAAAAACAATGGCAACCTAGTGTTGTCGACCATCCTCTCCAATCACAGCCAGTGCTAAGAGCCCCTCCTTCCAGCCGCCGCACCATCCACCTCCGGTAAAAGCGCCTCCATCTTCCAGCCTTCACCCTTAAAGAAGGAAAAAAGCAACTTAAGAGTGATGCCGACTTCTTTCCACCACCGTCTCTTCGTCCTGTCACCTGCACCTCCTCCATCGACCACCAACCGCTCACCTGAAGTGTCGTCGAACCAGCCTTTCTCCGAACCAGACTTGCTACCTTTCCAGCTGCATACATACATACATATGTATGTATATGTATGTATGTATATATGTGTGTCTATATATAAAAGAAAATGCAAAAGAAAACTTCTTGTTCAACTGCTTGCCGAGGCTTCCACCACTTCCACCACCTGCGCAACTAACAGTCACACCTGTCACCGTGAAGTGTTGCCACACCGGCCCACCCGCCTGTTCCTGAGTTTGAGTTGCTCCTTCCTTTTTCCAGCTGCCCACTGAGTTATATATAAAAAAAGAATTATATATTACAAGAAGAAGGGAGAAGTCCGCTACTGTTCGAATTTGCCAGTAGCATACACGAGTGTACAGGTTCAAGTTGCGTCGTTGAGTCCGATCATGTCATGCGTCGTAAGCCGTATCGTGTACTATCTCATGTTATCTTCGTTGAGGTGAGTGTTTATTCATTCGCACCTAACTAATATAGTTATGCAAGTTAATACAAAAAATGGTCACCTATATATATGGTTGTTGATTTAGTTTGATATATATACATACATATATATATACATACATATATACATATATACATACATATATACATATGTATATATACATATACATGTGTGTGTGTGTGTATAATGGATGGATTATCATATTTGTATGTGCACTTGTTGAAACGATATACACGTCATATGTATGTAAACAGGTGTAGAAAAATACTAACATGTCACGTTTCATCATGTTGTCGATACATAGTATGTTGTATTTTGTTGTAAACTCTCCCGTCGATATTTGGACATGAATGTATATATTGAACTTGTGATATTGGAAAGGATTGAAATTTATTGATTGTTGTTTGATAAGTTTAATTGACATTTAAATTGACACCTAAATTAATTGATAAAATTTGAATTGACAATTAACTTGAATTGGAATTTAACTGGAAGTAAAATACTCGATATGGATAACTATGAAATTGTTGTGAATTGTATTGACTGTTTGGGTGATTGATTGTGATGGATGCTATTGGTTGATATTTGAATGTTTATTTATTTTGATATATCATGTTATCATCCTGTATATTAATTACAGTATATAAAACTGTAAATATATACCTACGACATTTATTTTGAATTGAAATGATATATATCCATCCTTGAAATTAAATTGAAATAATTGATTCACTCGACCATAAGATAAAGAATTATACACGGACACCGGATTGGTTAAATTAAACGATTTTAAAATTTTGATTTGGAATTATTTAAATGATTTGGTTTTAAGAAAAAAATTGAAATTATGGAAATCGAATTATTTTCAAATTGGATATCGAAATGTTGAAATTTAAATTTGAAACAAGAATTTTAGAAATTGAGATTTTTAAGTCAATAATCGAAATATGATGTGAATTTCATAAATTGATTTGGTTTAAAAGATTGGACGTTTATTCAAACTTTAGATATTACTAAGTAAAAGTGTTATTAAACGATATTTCGAAATTGAGCTCGGTATTGAATTATATTTGAAGATTTGGATATAGAAGGTAAATTTGATTTTTGAATCAAATATTTTGAAAATCAAACTCAGAATTGATATAAATCAAAATGCTTTAAATTTGAGAATTGAGTTGAAATTTATTTGGAATTGGAATTGAAATTAATTTGGAATTGAAATTGAAATTAATTTGGAATTAAAAGTGAAATTAATTTGAATTGAAGTAAAATTCGACTTGAAATCGAAATTGGATCAATTAAATCGAAATGGAAATTTAAGGTGATTTGAATTGGAAAATATGGAAAGTGAAACGGTTTGACTTTGACACTATTTTCAAATGAATTATTCTAGTATAAACGGTTTAAAATCTATCTTCTTTAAATATTCAAATAATTTTGATTTCTAAACTATTTAACTGTATAAACCATTTTTAATACTCAAACTATTTTCTATTAAACTATTTTAACATTTTACTTATTTTAAAACTACTCCAGCTATTTTCTAAAAATTCAAACTGATCAAAAGGTGGAATGTTTATATTTAAATCTTCGATTTAAATACGAAATGGGTTAAAATGAAGTTATAACCTAAATTGAAGTTCAAAACAAATTTGGGGGCAAAATCGAGATATTGGAGTGAAATGATATTTTCAAGCGAAAATGACGTACTTAACCAAATAAGATTTTTGAATAAATATGATGATTTCAAAATGGATTTGATTTTGAAGCGAATACGATATTTTGATATCAAGTACGAATTGTTTTCAAAATATAAAAGTACCAACCGGTGTGTAAAACAACATTTGGTTGTTAAAAAGACCGAGGCCTCTTATTGGCATACTCTCTGTCAATATTGGAACCACTTTAACAAAGTCATAATTAAAATGACTAAATCATGAGCCTATGTCTGGCCAATGAGGTTAACTGCCTCTAGTGAAGTCGGTCCCTTGTATTACTATTGTGATTTTTCGACTTGATGGGTGCACCTATTTGTTTGGATTGATTGTTGCGGTCGGCCACGAATGTGTTACGACCAGCCAGAAAGGATAAACTAGTATAATCCTACCTTGGGCATTGCCTCACGGGCCTTGTTATATTTATCCTTATACGAGCCCATTACAACTTTGGTTTAGTACTGTACCTATAGGGAACTCACTGGCTATCGATGTTACTGGCTGTGTTACAGGACCTACATAGGTTACATGCTATAAAAATGTGTTAAGGGGGGTAATGTAAAGCTTTAACACTATTTTGATATTTATTTTACCGATAGACATTATCTATTATAGTGTACACTATTATATATATATAGTTTTGACGGATCCTTAGGAGATGGAAAAAACCCGTAACATCTCCTAAATTACTCTGCATTGATTTATCAATTTACATGAGGGTATTAGTTCTGCCTTGAGTATTATGTTTTCCATTATGCTCGGGTCAACCTGAGTATTTCCAGTTTAGAGAGCTTATTGTGGAGACGAAGGCATTGCTGGAGACTCCGTTCTATTTTCGCTATTTCATCAATTTAGTTTGTCTATCTATGCCAGTTAGACTTATTTCATTTCCAGTTATTTCAGTCCCTGTTATTTAGTGTGAGAATAAATGTAAACTTATTTGGAGATTAAGGTTTTATTTTACTTATTTATTTTCCACTTCTAGATTCTGAGCTGCATATTTTTCTATGTCTGTTTTCTATGATTGATTATATTATAACCCTAAACAACTATATGTCATTTAAGAAAATGTCATTTGGGTCGTTATAGTTGGTATAAGAGCTTATGGTTGAGCGAACATCTAAACCTGCGGGGTAATCATTATAGATAGGGTAATTAATTACCCTAGAATGAGTAGAATTTTTCTTGAGAGAGCGTATTTCCAAAAAAAATTGAATTTAAAATCCTTTTGTTTTCAAAATTGTTTTAGAAGACTTCAAAATTAATATTAATATTATTTGAAAGAGTTTTGACTAGAATAATATTTGAAAAGATTTTTGTAGAACATAGTAGAAGTTAACTAGCTTTAGTCATTGGGAAATAATTCTGGGGATGGCTGCAGCATTACTAGTATTCATTTTCGAGTTTCTGAGTGGGAATTGCTACCAAAAGAAATTTATTTTCGATAAAAAAACAAGTTTTGTTGTGAAAAATATTCCAAGTGTGATTTAATAAATATATGAAAATAGTTTTGAACTTATAATTGAAGATAGTATAGAAAAGAAAAATTATATTTTAAAACTATTGAATATTTTTGGTTAAGCAAACAAAAGAAACTTTGAATTTGAGAAGTAAAATAAAATAAAATGAAGTTGAATTCAAGAAGCTTGGATAAAGAAGAATTGTATTTGAAATGAACTAAATAATATAATAAAATGGAATTTTAAGTGCAACTTATAGATTTGATAAATATTAAGCTAAAGCAAAATTTAAATTTGTTCAATACGAATGATAATGGAAAGAAAGTTTAGCTTAAATAAAGTTGAGTAAACCACAAAATGGAAAAAATGAAATAAAGTTTAATTTAATAAAGATTAGATGAAGTAAATTGGATTAGAATATAACTAGATAAATTTGTGGAGTGAATTAACTCCACTTAAGCTATAAAATGAATTAATGGAATGAATGCAACTTGAATTATAATCTGAAACACAATTTGAATTGAATAACAATAAAAGAGTGTGAGTAAAATTTATAAGAGCAGTTGAATTTAATTTAAATTGGATGTAAATAAATTATATGTAAATAGAATGAGTTTCAATAAAATTGAATGGTAACTAATTGAATATGAAATAAGTTAATGGAATAAACTATAAGATGAAGTTAACTTAATAAGTTGAATGAAATTGATTGTGGGAAAAGAAAATTTATTAATATAAACTGGAATTATAAAATAAAATTTACTTAAGTAAAATTATTAATATGAGTTTAAATTTATGAGATAAACTAATGAAGTGAATGCACATATTAATATGAATTTAACTTATGGAATAATAATAAAATTAGTTGCAATTTTATAAAATGTTTATAATAAACTGAAATGGTTAATACTAAGCGATAATGTAAGGAATTTATCATAACAAGGTTAAATGGAATAATATTATAAAATGGTTCATAAATGATGTTGATATAAAAAAAATATGAACATTATAATTTAAATGTTTTTGCGAAGCACGAATGCTAAAGTTTTATAACTTAAAATTTTGATAAATATGAATGATACGAAAAAGGAAAAAATGGAATGTGGTATGGAATCAAATTACTTCAAAGTAATTAATTATGTAAATTACTAAAATGAAATAATGGAAGTGAAAAATGTAGGATCGATTTCACCTTAGAGGGGGGTGAATAGGGTGATATTTTCAATTATAAAAATTTAATGCGGAAGTTTATAAAATAATTGCAGCATAAATAATAGCAGAATAATAGCAGCACGGATAATAGCAGAAAAAATAAAAACAGAAATAAAACAACACAGATTTACCCAGCTTCGGCAAAACCCTGCCTACGTGCCGCCACCAAAGTTTCTGCTAGAAATTAAGTAGTCAGAAGCTTACACACATAAACTCGTGTCACCCGCTATCGACTAATCTAACTCTACGCTCAAAACCCTGCCATAACTCAGCCACTGAGTCGCAAATTCTCGAACTACACAACCATAGTTTGTCCCCAAGTCACACGACTAGAATTTACAAAAGTTTAAAAGTGAAATACAAAAATAAAAACAGCTAAACACACAAAACCCTAATTTATAATTACAAGCCCAATACGAAAATGCCGGCCCAAAGATTTTAGTAATAATAAAAACTGTCCCTCTTTTTTTATTTCTTCGATTGCATCCTTTGAGAAAAAATGGTTGCTTTCTTTTTGCTCGTTCGTTCCTCTTTCAGATTAGGGCTTTGAGAATTTGAGCATGCCGATTCAATTATTGATTGAATGAAGAACTATCTACAGTTTCTTCGTCAACCAATTTGTCACTTTGATTCACTAGTGGCTGCTTCGACAAGTCGACTTCGAATTGAATTGGTATGTGATTTTGCTTTGTTATTCTCGTTAATATACTTTAACTCGATTCGATTAGAGTTATTGATTTGAATATTTTCTCTATAATATTGCTTAAACTCGAAAGCCTTTGATGTCGATGACGTTCACTGGTTAAATAGGGTTTGATTCCCTTTATTTTCGTTCCAATGTATTTTTGAAATCGTTCAAAAAATTTAGTTTATCCGTTTGATTTTGCTTGATTGTCGATGATGTTTTCTGACGTTTTCAAACGTATAATTTGTGCTACTTGAATATCACGGCTTTGATTTTGACTTGTTCGACTCTTCCTTGGTCACCATGGTTCTGACTAAACTTGACTTTGGTTCCATTCTTTATTCTCTTAATTTCGGCATTGTGAATATACGAATTTTGTTACCTCCGTTACTTCGGCACTTTGATTATGTAATGATATTTTGAGATGTGAATTTTACTTCAACTTGTTCAATATCACCTGACTTTGACTTTAGTATTTAACCTTGACTTAGTTTGAAAAATTCGCTACCCAGATTTTTGTAAAGATTGCTTCATGTTATAATTTTTTCTTGGAATGAAATCTGGTATGTCACTGCATTTGTTGTTTAAGACGGTCTTGTAGTCTGCATTGCACTTTCCACTGCCGTGTGCTTCAATATGCATTGTTCTGTAGATTTAAGCCCTATTGTTTTCACTGTTGCATATATGTATATATGTTGTTTACTCATGTATATATGTATGCTTGTAATTTTGCTTTGCTATTTCACTTGATATGATTTAAGTCTTGTTGCAGCCCTTGTTGTCATCGTTTTCATGTGCATTGATTCTGTTTGCCTTGAATCCACTTTATGTTGAAGTCATGTGTAGATGTGGTTCTGGCCATTTCACTTGTATAGGTTGGTTGAGATGAATCTGAAATGTGACACATGTGTGTATGTATATACATATATGAGCAAACATATTTATATATGTATATGGTCATGTATAGTCTGGTTTACATTTGTGTTCATCATGTAGTATGTATGTGATTATTGATTTGAGATACTGCCTTGTATTTGTTGTCTTCATTTCTGGGTTCAACTGTGTTTTGTACATGTAGTGACTTCTTGTTGCATTGCATTCATATTTGTGTGATCTCTGATACATTTCACTGTAGTCTTGTTGCTTTATTGTTTTCTTGTGTCTGGTCTTCGAGCTAGTTTGCATTTGCTTCCATGTTGTTAGGCTTGCTTTGTTCTGGTTGACTGCTCTAATTTCATGTACTTGATTCACTCTAGTCTGATACCTTTTGAAGCTTGCATCTGTAGCATTGTTTCTTCACGAGCATTATAGTCCTTTGTACATATGTGGTTTGCACATATTGATTTTGTACATTTTGATTCTGGAGCAGTTTTGAACTATATATGTATGTATGTGCACCACTATTATCTTGATATTTCTTTGTTTGCATTGAGTTGATGTGCACTGACTTGGGTTACATTGATGTCCTGTGTTGAATTTTGATTGACACTTGAGTTTGAATTGTTGAGTCGTTTTCATGTGTACTAACTGAAATTTTTGGTCGAGGCTTGCTCCAGTCATTAAAAATTGACCATTCTATTTGTATTTTTGTAGTTCACTGAGTTGAACCTATTTTGGCTTGGGTTTGACCTTGTGCTCATATCGTGACTTTATTTATGTTCCACTTGAGTTGAACCTAGCTTTGGCTCGGGTTTGACCTTGTGCTCACCTGTCCCTGCAGTTTTATCAAGTGTATATCAGTGTGCATGGCCTTGTGGCATGTATATTGATACACTTTGTATGTCACAAGCTGTTTGTGTATGATGAAATCAAAATAAATATAATTACCAACAACCTAAATAACTGAGGCATATAATATTTTCAGAACACATTTATTTTACACTGTAAAAATATTTCTTTTTCAATTTTACTGCTTCAGTGTTTATTTTTCAGATCGCTCAGATGCTGGATTTAATCTGGAATAGAGTTGAAGATAAATACGAGCGAATGAGATAAATACGAGTGAATGAGTGATATGTAGTGAGGTGATAATGTAAATTAAAAATTGTGATGTAATCGAAATTGTATTGTAATCAAAAAATTGTATATATACAGTGAGAGCTCAAATTTTTACTATTCAAAATTGTAATAAAATATTTTTTTGAATAAAATATCTGTTTAAATTTAAATTCTGTGTTATTTATTTTATTCAGCAAATATTTATTTAATTATGCGAAAAATAAAATAGTATATTAAAAAATACATTTAAGTGAATGTGTGTATGTATATATGTTTATTTTCATCAAACAAAAATCATATACTTGCATATTCAATAATATCCCCCTTTTGATGATAACAAACATATATTTAAGATTTTGAATATATTAAATGTATTTGGTCATTCACTTTGCTCCTATTATTTGAATGCTCCCTCTCTACAAAAAGCTTCCCCTTCGTATATGCATGAAAGTAAAAAATATGCAAATGAACCTAGATGCAAATAGAAAATAAAAAATAAAATATTTGACCTTTATTTGCCAAAATCTTAACCCTTCTCTCCCCCTTTTGTTATCAAGAAAAGAGTACTAGTGCTAGAAATATAGAGATAACGTGATAGACATTAATACAACATTAATACCCAATCGAGTTTAAATATTAAATTGCAATAAAAAATCAAACAAAAATCATATATACTCTGTTAGGCGCATATTCCACTTTAGAATGATAGGGATGATGTAAAACCATATAGCTGTATCTATTTATGGTATATTTATATTAGGAATTTTAATATCTACTAATCATGCATAACCGTTAGGACTTTTAAATGAGATTAGTAGTATTCCAAATTTTTATAAAAAAATGAATTCAAGTATCTTCTAACCACGCATAACCGTGAGCACTTTTAAATGGGATTAGAATCAACTTTTAAATGAGCATGAAAGGATATAATAAAAAATTCCAAGTAATTCACCTATGCATAACCGTGAGGACTTTTAAATGAGAGTGGATACTTTGGATATTTCTATTGCTAAAATATAATAAATGAAAAACAAATAATTTCCCATTCAAAATACCACATATTGACATATTATATTGGATTTTGATGAGTGGTGATCGTTAGAAATATGATAGAAATAGAGATGGTCGTGGAATTTTTACCCATCAAAAGTTAATACTAATCTTGTTTAAATTTTCAAACAAATTTAGTAGATATACTTTCTCAAGTCATAATATATGATTAGTATCAACACTCATCACTTTTTCAATCACTATTTATCTTTTCGATAATCAGTAGGGAGTCAGATTAGTTAATGTAGTCATTTACAATCAATTCCAAAAATAATCAAATTTTCTAAAATGACTAATTTGAAACAAGTTCAACAAAAACTATTTTTTGGAAGGGGATTTATAAGAAAAATGTCTGCTAATTTGAAAATCAGCTGAAATGCAAAATATGTAGATATTTTCTTTGAAAATGTGATGCAACTAATGAATATCTTTTCACAAAACTCGTTCCGCTAGTAATTTTTCAATCAACTAGATTACTAGTGCAATCTGCATCTGAATTTTCTTTTTACTCAAGATTATCATTAGTTGGATGTCATAGACTAGGCCATGAAGTTTGTAACAAAATACTTTAAAATCATTTTTAACAGCTTTTAAATGAAATTCTTTTGAATTTGAATTGAAATCGGGCAAACAGTGAACATAGTGTCAAATAAGATAAATAAATATATCCACTTGTATCATGAGTAATCAACAATCAATAAAACACCATCCTTAGTCCAAACACATCTATATAAACTAATTCAAAGTCTCTATAAATAATTATAGTATTCTTGGCATAAAAATATAATTGGCTTACAATTTTGAATAAGTCTGAATCAAAATCAACATTCATTTCTTTATCACATAACTGACTGATTTAATTCAGATTATGGTGTAGATTTTCACATTTAATAAATCATTCAAGATGAATATACTATTACATGTATTACCTTTACCAATAATTTACGCATGTGGTTCTTCCACTTTTGTACTAGGCTAAGAAACTTTGATTTGTCGCCCATTGTGTGCCTGCATTAGACAGAATCCAAATAACAATGTTGTTGTTTCTTAGTCTGCCACCACACCTACACGATAAAAGATTTCTATGACCTATTTGTTTTTATAGGTCCATGGTTATTAGTGGCAAATGATTTTGAAAAATAAGTTTGTAGAGACCTAAAACTATTTATATTTGTTCCTTTTGGCACCTAGATTTGTTTGACTTTAAGATATTTTATATTTGTGCCTTTTGGAACCCAAATTGGTATGGTTTTCACGTATTTGGGTATCATACTTTTCACCTTAACAGTGTTATTAGTTGTTTGTTCATATTTTAATACATTTGCAAATCCAAATGCATTCCTTTTATTCTCGAAGAGTTGATTTTCTAAGAGTATATTAAATGATTTAACTCTAGTGAAAAAATTTCGAGTAACAAACTCAAGTTTATTAACTTTGGATTCTAAAAGTTTATTTTCATTTATTAGCTTCGGACAACAACTAATGGTACTATTTCTCCTTTCAAAACTATTCATTTTTAATTGAATTTTTTTCATTTTGAAGCTTTCTAATTTTATTCTCAATTTCTAGCATCTCAGTTTCAAAAAGTTGGAGTTTTTTAAATTCATTTTTTTCAAAATCCTTGATTTTTTTCAATTTCCTTTTCAAACTCGTGAATAATTTCATATTTGCTCAAAATCACGTTTTCTTTTTCAAGGGTTTTGAAATTTTCATTGATCTCCTTTAATTTCTTTTAAAAAATTATTCATTTCGAAATTTCTGACTTCTTAAAGCAATCCAACTCTTTTTGCAAAATATTGTTTTTACAAATCAACTCAGTTTTTCTTTCTCCTGCATTAAAATTTCGTTCTCTAAATTTTGAAAGTTTTCATGAAAATGGGCAAATTCTTTTTCATGGTTCAAACACCTTTTGCATTAGAATTTTTATTTTTCTTAATATTTTTAATTTCATTTTCCAAATCATTATTTTTTTGATAAAGTTTTGCTTGTTCCCTTTCCAACTTATTATTTTTCAACTCAAGAGCTTTATTATTTTCAATTAATTTTTGGCACAAAAGAACTAAATCATTGAATGGAAAATCACTTATCTCATCGGCTATTGAATCTTCATCACTACTGCCTTTTGCCAGTCCTGTCAAGCATGTTTCTTTAACTGAGTCGATCATGGAAGATTTCTCATCGTTGTTGACTTTTGCACCATATATTGCATCAAATGTATTCCAGATTTCCTATGCATTTTCACAAGGACAAATTTTCAAAAGAGACTGATTTTGAAAAATATTGGCATTAATAAGCTACTCTGAAAATTATTTGCAATTATAGGCTAGTTTTGGCCAGCTCAGCGATGAGCTGGCCATTTAAAAAAAAACATTATACGGGGCGCATTTGTGAAATGCGCCCCTTATAATTTACACAAGCACATCTGCCAAATGCGCCCGTGTAAATCTCAGGTCCAAACCTGAACAACAACCTTCACTAAACAATTCAAATCCAAATACGCAAAATCTATATCCAAATGCATAATCTCAAATAATAGCAAATGTTTATCTACATAAAAGCCAACAAATAAAACTACCATTCAATAAATTCAAGCATAACATAATTAAAATTCGATTACATTCGAATTAAAGTAGAAGTTATAGTTCAATTACAAGAGAAAACTATTAGTAAACTAAAAATAGGAATACTCATGGTTGAGTTGGATCGTCTTGAGTAGGTGGGGGTTGAGAAGATCTAGCGGGTTGCGATTGGTGTATATCCTGCCTTCTTTTAGTTCTTTGCTCTCTAGTCCGCATAGCTTGTTCGAAAGAGCTTAGGCGTGTTAATCGATTTCTAAAAAGGAGCGCGTTAATAAGTTTCTTCAAATCAAGACACTTTGGTTGGACTTCTCGTTGGGTACTCTACTATGTTCGATATCGTCCAACCCTCTTCCTACCATCTCTAGTACATCGACCTACAAGTTGTAGTTATTTATTCAAAATTAGAAACATAATTTAAGCGAACGAACTAAAAATATCACGACAATGTGAAGATTTACCACATCTCGCTCAAACGGTGCACGGGCGGTGTATGCTCATTCGTGACAGGTCCGATCTACAATAATGAATCTTTGTGTAATCGACCAGTACCAAGTCATGTATCTCGAAATAGGAATGGTAGAAAACTGTTGGTGTTCGATACAATTATGTCTATCGTTCCATTGGACGACAACAAACTCCAAATTAGGCTTTGGTTCGCATGGATCAGGTATGTGTTGATGAAGACCAAACTGTCGCATCACTTGATCAGGATTATACATCTCTTCCACCAAAGATGTTTCATTAGCATCATCATCTTCTTCCACTAAAGATTCTTCATTATTTTTGTTTTCGTTCTCATGATCAATTTCAAACTCTAGAGCTTCATTATTAACTTCCATATTATCCATCCATGACATATCATTGTCCATTGAAGCAATTTGCAAGCTACCTGTATGCGGTGAACTACGACCTCCATCATCATTGTTAACGTCTCTAGCATTCGAAGGAACGGAGTGTAAAAAATTGATCATTTGCCATTCTAGAGCTTGAACCACCCGGATGCACCATAAAACAATAAAAAAAAGAGTATGAGATCAAAACACCATACATTTGAACTACTAAAATGTAAATACTTTAACAAATTACTTACTTTGTATTCACACGAGTAGGAAATACTAGACGTGGATTGCTCTGATAAGGATAAATCGGAATGGTACCAAGAATTTGAGTAGAATGTTGGTTCAAATTAGTAGTAATTGCCTCTTCAAAATGTCTCAACTCCTCTTTTATTACAAATAATTCAATCACTTTCACATTAACGGAAAACATGGCAGCGACATCTTCATCATCATTTACGTCAATGGCAGAAGATCCAGAATCTGTTACCCACTTGCTTACTAGTTTTACATCATACTCTTGTGAATCAATTTTTTTAACCCTACACACCATCTCTTTTAGTTCATGATAGAAGCAAAGTTTTTTAACCTTTGAACCCTTTTGTTTACCACCAACATAAACCGGTGCATTGTTTTCTTTCGTGGTCAATTTTCCATCAAAGTAGCAAATAATTGGGATGAAATCCGACATACTTCTAAAAATGAAAACATAATAGCAATTTTAGAACAATCAATTGCTAAAAAAATACTAATGACATAATAAAGCATAAAAATGAGAGAGTAGATATGTGAAAAGTAAAATATGAAAATACCTAAAAAGTGAGCTAGGGTTTGAGTTTAACCAATATTTATACCTTCAAATTGATGCCAAATAGCTGATAGAAGTAATCCGACTCTTGTATATTTTGAGATTTTAAGAAGATTTTGATGGATTTTTGAGGTGAATGGAAGAAAGGTATGAAATCGGACTTTCAAGCTCGAATATGTTGCAAAAGAAATGAGTAGCTGCTGCTTTCAGTTTCTATTAGGTAGAAAAATTTACATTGGCGCATTTGGCAGATGCGCCAGTGTAAATTATAAGGGGCTCATTTCACAAACGGCCAGCTCATTGCTGAGCTGACCGAAACTAGCCTACATATGCAAGTAGTTTCCAAAGTAGCCTATTTGTGCCAATACATTTAAATATCGGTCTCTTTTGAAAATTTGTCCGTTTCACAATGAGAGATAAAGTTAAAATTATCTTGATTAATATGAGAATATAGCATATGCATAGAAAGAGCATTAATCGAAGTATTTTTCTCATCTATTATAACGCATCCATTTTCAATAATATCCCAACATTTAGAATTGACAGATTTTAAATAAAGTTCCATTTTTAATTTCCAATTTAAAAAATCCATTCCATCAAAAATAAGAGGAATAATACTAGACCGATCCTCAACAAAAGCATTATTAAAAGAATTCATATAAAAATAAAAAATTTAAAACAGTAATTTTTTTTTGAAAAATCAATTTTTTTTAAACAAAAATTGGCTTTTGTTCCTACCTCGATGTCACTTGTAAGATCGATTTCACCCTAGAGGGAGGTGAATAGGGTGATACTAATAATTATAAATTTTTTATGCGAAAGTATATAAAATATTTACAGCACAGATAATAGCAGAATAATAGCAGCACAGATAACAGCAGAAAAATAAAAGCAGAAATAGAACAACATAGATTTACTCAGCTTCGGCAAAACCCTGCCTACGAGCTGCCCCAAAGGTTTCTACTAGAAATTAAGCAGTCAGACGTTTATATATGTAAACTTGCGACAACCGTTATCGACTAACCTAACTCTACGATCAAAACCCTGCCACAACTCAGCCACCGAATTGCGAATTCTCAAACTACACCCCCGTAGTTCGTCCCCTAGTCACATGACTAGACTTTACAAAAGTTTAAAAGTGAAATACAAAAATAATAACAACCAAACACACAAAACCCTAATTTATAATTACAAGCTCAATATGAAAATGCCGGCCCAAAAGATTTAAGTAATAAAAAAAACTGTGCCCTTTTTTTTATTTCTTCGACCGTATCCTTTGAGAAAAATGGCTGCTTTCTTTTTGCTCGTTCGTTCCTTTTCCAGATTTAGGGCTTTGTGAATTTGAGCATGCCAATTCAATTATTGATTGAATTGAATCTTTTCTCGTTGATATACTTGAACTCGATTCGATTTGAGTTATTGATTTGAATCTTTTCTCTATAATATTGCTTAAACTCGATTTCCTTTGATACCAATGATGTTCATGGGTTAGTTGGGTTCGACTCCCTTTATTTTCGTTCGAATATATTTTTGAAATTGTCTAATAATTTTATTTTAGCCATTCGATTTTGCTTGATTATGGATGATATTTTTTGAAATTTTCGATTCGTATAATTTGCATTGCTTGAATATCATGGCTTTGATTTTGATTTGTTCGACTCTTCCTTGGTCACCACGGCTCTGACTAAAATTGACTTTAGTTCTATTGTTTATTCTCTTAATTTCGGTACCCTGAATATATGAATTTTGTTAACTTTGTGACTTCGGCACTTTGATTATGCGATGATATTTTGTGATGAGAATTATACTTCGACTTATTCAATGTCACCTGATTTTGACTTTGGTATTTAACCTTGACTTAGTTTGAAAAATCCGCTACCCAAATTTTTGTAAAACCTACTTCATGTTATAACTGTTTTCTTGGAATGAAATCTGGTATGTCACTACATTTGTTTTTTAAGATTTGGTCCTGTAGTTTGCATTGCACTGTCCACTGCCATATGCTTCAATATGCATTATTATGTAGATTTGAGCCCTATTGTTTTCACTGTTGCATATATGTATATATGTTGTTTACTCATGTATATATGTATGCTTGTTATTTTGCTTTTCCGTTTCACTTAATCTGATTTGAGTCTTGTTGCAACCTTTTTGTTACTGTTTTCATGCGCACTGATTCCATTTGCCTTGAATCTACTTCATGTTGAAGTCTGGTGTAGATGTGGTTCTGGCCATTTCACTTGTATATGTTGGTTGAGCTGAACCTGAAATGTGACACATGTATGCATGCATACATACATATATGTATGTATACATGTGTGCAAACATATTTATATATGTATATGGCCATGTGTAGTCTGGTTTGCATTTGTGTTCATCATGTAGTCTGCATGTGATTATTGATTTGAGATACTGCCTTGTATTTGCAGTCTTCGTTTTTGGGTTTAGTTGTGTTTTGTACATGCAGTGTCTTCATGTTGCATTGCATTCATATTTGTGTGATCTCAGATACATTTCACTGCAGTCTTGTTGCTTCATTGTTTTCTTATGTCTGGTCTTCGAGCTAGTTTACATTTTCTTCTATGTTGTCAGGCTTGCTTCGTTCTGGTTGACTGCTATGATTTGATGTACTTGATTCACTCGAGTCTGGTACCTTTTGAAACTTGCATCTATAGCATTATTTATTCATGAGCATTGTCATCCTTTGTACATGTGTGGTCTGCACATATTTATTTTGTACATTTTGATTCTGGAGCAACTTTGAACTATATACATATGTATGTATGTATGTGCACCACTGTTACCTTGATATTTCTTTGTTTGCATTGAGTTGATGTGCACTGACTTGAGCTACGTTGATGTTCTGTATTGAATTTTGGTTAACACTTGAGTTTGAATAGTCGAGTCATTTTCATGTGTACTCACTAAAATTTTTGGTCAAGGCTTACTCCAGTCATTAGAATTTAACCATTCTATTTTGTTTTTATAGTGCACCCGAGTTGAACCTAGCTTTGGCTCAAGTTTGACCTTGTATGCATATTGTGAGTTTATTTGTGTTGCACTTGAGTTGAACCTAGCTTTGGCTCGGGTTTGACATTGTGCTCACCTGCCCCTGTAGTTTTATCAAGTGTATATCGGTGTGCACGGCCTTATGGCATGTATAGTAATACACTGCGCATGTCACAAGCTGTTCGTGTATGATGAATTCAAAATAAATATAATGATGAACAGCCCAAATAACCGAGGCATATAATATTATCACAACACATTTTATTTTACACCGCAAAAATATTTCTTTTTCAATTTTACTGCTTCAGCGTTTATTTTGCAGATCGCTCAGATGCTGGTGATGTGCACCTAAATGTGCATATATTTACATCCATATTTTATCCCTTTTTATTTAAATAAACATCATATTTGGGCATTTTAGCACGTTTAAAACCAAAATTCAATCATTTCCAAGCCATCATATTTTCATCTTCATTCAGGGGCAAAACTGTCATTTTTGTGCATATGTCAATGTAAATTTTTTTACTTGGACATTTTTTGATAGTTTTTATTGGAATTTGGATGCATATGGAAGATGCTTATATGAAGATATATGCATGCACAAATGAATACAAAGGAAAGAAGAGGGAAATAATTCAAGCCATGAACATGGAGGACCCCACCCACTTACCTAAATGTACAATTTGGAGCTAATGGACAACTAAGTGGAGGTTAAAGCTTCATGCAAAACAAATGATGGATTAATTAGTGGATAATGGTTACTTGGTGGCCATACTTCCTAAAGGGCAATTCAGGAAGCTCCCTAAAAATAGAATTAGGGTTTTATGCATGTATAAATAGCCCTCTTATGTACATGAAAAAAATGATCTTCTACTCTTTCATTTTACTTAGGAAATTAAGAGATCAAAGTGTAAGATCAATGTTCTATGAAATAATAATGGCTTCCAAGCCTCTTTCTTCTCTCTTTTCTACGTGCTCTTCTTTGTTTTATTATTAATGTTTACGTCTATGCTCTCTTTCTCCTTATTTTCATAGCTTAGATTTACATTTATGCAAGTAGTTAGTAGCTAATCTCTTTTGCCTTCTTTGCTTATTTTCTATTTTCTTTTCTTTTTAATGTTGAAACTTAATTGTGTTGCTTCAATGCCACAAATGAGTAGGTAAACCCCTTAAATTTAGGGGTGATGAAGCTCTCTAAGTCTATGTAATTTCGACATTTTATGATTTATGATCTCATTTGGTTTATGCTTCATTAAGTGGATTTTGATGCAAGTTTATACAAGCGGGTTTGATAGCTTATATTGCTTATGCAAATGAGCTATTCTTATTCAACATAAACACAAGTTGGATCATCATTTGCTAATCCATTTTTGATTGTGAAATTAAAGTAAAAATGAAATTTGATGATCTATATTACTAGTTACAATAGTAAATAGATCATACTTAAAATTGCTTTTGCTTTTGCTTCATTTTCATGAGAATTATAAGTGGTTATTTGTTGTATTATATAGTTTGATGGTTTGAGTTATGTTAATTAATAATATAAACAAACTATACTTATGATAAATACAACAATATTTCACTTAAATCAAAGTTAGAGATCATAAATGGTTTGTTTGTTGATTTACAAAAATATGAGAGTGGATTTGCCTCTAAATTGTTCTCTAGTTCAATAGTTTTCTAATCACATTTTAATTCTAGTTTTAGCTTCATTTTAGTTCTAGTCAAAAAATTCTCATCCATTTGGTCTAATTTGATTGAATAGATTTTTAAAACTCTAACAACTCCATAAGGATTGAACCGTATTCGCCACGTACTTCAATAGTACGCCGTGCGCTTGCGGTTATTTTTAAATTTAAATTTTTCGACGGTTTTCTAATTCCATAGAATTTCCGTCTATTAATAAGTTTTTGGCGCCGTTGCCGGGGAGTTGTTTTTTATTTTAATTTTCCATTCTTCGAATTATTTTTGTATGATTTTCATGTGTTTGTTTTTTTTGTTTGCATTAAAAAAAATTGTGTGTATGTTTGTTATATGATGTGTGCTTGTTTCTTGCCATTTCAATTGCACTTGTATATATTTAAAAAAGAACAATTTTATTCCATTTTCTTTTCAATTACATTTTCCATTTACAATTTACAAAAAAACACTTTTTTGTTTTATTGTTGTTGCTTCTCTCCCTTCAACACTTTCTCTCTTCTCTGTACACAACTCTGCACATACCCATCAGCCTTCATACATTCACCTCCACATTCACTTTTAACTGCGGTGACCACTGTCCCTTAACCCAAACTTCATCCAGTTCTATCTCATCTTCAACACTCCATAAACACTGTCATCCCAAAACATATTGTCACAAACCTTCACCCCATAGCCGATCCACAACACTTCATACTTCATATACTTCTAAACCATCCTCTTACCAAACACTACCTCATTTACCCGTTGACCTGCAATCAGAGTTCAAAACCAAAACGTCTTCACAACCTTCATCCACCACTTCTCTGTGCAGCAGTGCCCATATCCACAACAACACCATTTACAACAACATACCATATTCCTACTCCACTGTCTCCACTGCTCCCTGCAATAATACCTTCCTAAACCATTCATCACCCATCATACATAATGTGACGACCCGGCTTTCTAACTCCAGAAAGACGTGTCATCAATAAGAAAGAAAGAGATAGAAATAGAAAAGAATAGAAAGGAGGAATAACAATATCAGAATCTCACAGCGGAATGGAACAAAATATAATACATCAACATAATTATTACATAGTTATATACATCAGAGTTATACAATATCATACAACATGACTATCATATACATATCTGTCAGAACATACATCTCAAATATCATAAACTAACTAACACAGCGGAACTATATAGATAGATACATACGTCTGGTCTTCTGCTCCAACTCCTCCAGAAAACTCTATACTCCGAATACCTATCACTTGGCTACTCATAAAAAATTTGAGTATCCAAGAGTTTATGAAAAACAAAATATAAACTCCGGGTCAGACATGGGTCTGGTATGAGTAAACGGGTTAAAGTTGTTTAACTTTGAAAATCATTTAAAATAAAGGTATCACGTAAGACTTCCCACACATAAATACGGGTAAGTTTTTACCTTACGCTAACCAGAACATTTTATAGGAAATTCAGTGATATTATAATAGTGTCTAGGGTTTTCAAGTAAAATACAGAAATAGCTGAAATGCTTACATCTCACATTCCAACGTAGTTGGGCACAATCAAAACGTACGGCGCTTATTGGAAATTGGATCCTATACAATGGCAGGGCTACTGGGGTACCTCCCGTCACAGTACGTGGCCTAGATCACCGTACCGAGGAGCCACCCTAACTCCCCTGCAACACAAGGCCGGAACCATTCCTTACTGAACAGTCCCGAACAAGATAACCCCGCAGTTGGTTGCAGACCAACCGCCCGCACAGCCGAATAAACGGGACACCTAGACAGGGGTATACCTCGTCCTGCTTGGACATGACCCACCTAACCTTGCTGCACATCCCCTGTTTTAGCCATTCTCGGTTGATGAGACTTGAGGCTGCGTTTACCTTTATAGAACATATCTCTTAGAATGCTCATCGTCCGCCTGACGATGTGCTGAAAGCATTCAATCTATACAAGTCTGTTCCGGGTTCTAACGAAACCGAAGGCATTATCTCGTTACACTCGTTTTGGAATCACCCTCAGAGTCAATGACGATAACCCTTGCATTCTGAAAACACCATCTCGATCTTCACTTGAGATTACACGACCTAACGTTTAATTTGGATCGATGTAAGTTTCGGAATATCAAATCGATACCCGATCCCGGTCCCATCGAAATCAAAACGCCATTTTAAAGGCCAAGTTGTCTAATTAACTTATACAGTTTAAATTCAACAATTGAATCAATTTATCTCAGATAAATCATACACAATCATCACAGAAATATCCAGAATATCACAGAACATCACAAGATATAAATACATATCAGAATCAATCAAACAGAATCATCGATTCATATCAACATTTAGTTTGATTTATTTTCAAACTTAATTGCATACTTAAGAGTAAACTATATTTTATTCTTGCTTAATTAATTATTAATTAACTAGCTTATTTCAATCCATTAATTACTTATTAATCATTCACTTAATCAATTAATTAATTGTTAATCAATAACCTTAATTATTGATTTATAAAACTCAATTACACTTTTAATTATTACTATTTACTTAATTAATCATTAATTATTAATTAACTTAACCGTTTAATCATTAATTAGTTATTTAATCAGTTAACTATGATTTGTTAAATTATTAACTTCCAATGATTAATAAAATTCTTAATTACAAATAAGATTACACAAGATTAGTAAAATCTTTAATTACAAATTTGGTTATACTTTGAACTACTTATTAAATAACAATTATAAAATTTATTACATACATAATTAACTTTGATTTTAAATTAATTACTCATCCTTGTTACGGTAAAACTCTAAAGTTCATCTTGACTTAAAACAATTTGTCAATCATTATAACTTTAAATGATACTTAACTTATAAACCTTTAACTTAATATTACAGTTAACTAATTCCTGGGATTAAATCCCGAAGTCAACAACATGAGTAACTCAGGTTGAACTCGAGACCACCTAGAAACTCTCTCGCGTTCCTCCCCGTCTTCTCTTCTTCTTCCCCTGTTCTTACTCTTCTGTTTTTTTATAAAGCTTAAGTTTTAAACTACAGTAAGCACACACATACACGACCCAGAGCAAAACTCGAAGTAGCTGGCAATCAAACTCGAGATTTCCTCGAGTCGACACTAACCAGAACCTTCCCCGCCGCCGTGAACGTGCACGGCGGTTCACCACCGCGCCATCGCACCACGACACCACCAACAAATCACACGGCCTCCCCTCACTCGAAATCACAGCCCAGAAATACATGCAATACTCGGGATCGAAAAATGCCTGTAAAGTCGAACTGTTCCATAAACACGATGGACAAAACCACCTCATTCTCGCTATCTCGATCACCTGAGACGACGTGGCTTCGGCCGTACCTTGCCGACAACACACTCTAGCACCTCCCAAAATTTCATAGCACTCGGTTGCGCCATGTCGACGTGGGCATCAATGAACAGAACTCAAAAACAATGAACCCGTAAACTATATTCTCGATCAATCCCCAAAAATCTTGCATTTAAAATTTTTTCTATTGTTCTTGAATCAATACTCAAGCTCCATGTCAAATTACAACAATTATAATTGAAGAAATCATCAGAATTTCATAGAAAAGCATTTATGGTTAACTGTCAAACTGCTCTAAAAATAGTTAACTAAAAAATTATAAATTTTGTTTTAAAAATCATACTTTTATATGTATTTATAATATTTCAATTCAAGTTTACAATTTGAGTTGTTCAAATTTTGATCCTTATTTTATTTTTAATGTAAAATTTAGTTTACAGTGTTTTACAATTCACTGCTATATAGTGTTTTACAATTTATTTTTACTGTAAAATTTTATTTAGTTAAATTACTAATTAAAGGAGATGACTTTATATAAAAGTATGAAATATTCTTTAATTTCTTTGACTCAACAGAAACTTGAAACCTGCAAAGAACAACTATATGCAGAACTTACAGTAAACATTCCAGAACATTAAACATCAACATATCCATTCTTCATGAACTACTTATTAGAAGTTAGATTTAAATAAGTTTACTCACAAAAACTGTTGAAACAGAGAGGATGTTTGATGATGGTGAAAGAAGACTGTAGTTGAAGTTTTGAATTCCTGTAACTTTCTTGCTCCCTGACTTTTATTTGAACTTGAAAATATGAAATTTTGTTTATACTTCCTTTGCTTTATCAAGTTTGGTTAAGTTATGGAATGAACTAAATGATATATATGCAAATAGAATGCTGTGGATTTATAGCTAAGAACAGTTTGTATAGGATATTAGCTTCTCAAATAAGTCTTCCTTAGATATAATAACATTTTACTTAATTTTTATGTACTAAGACCTAAGATAATTCAACCATTTCGGCTGAAAGATATTTTCAGACAGAAAATTGTGCTAATTGAATGTTTGTGTTTTCATTTATGCTAACATATTATTAATGTTTGCTGACACAAACATTTGTACAAAGATATTTGCAGGTTTGTGTTTGTACTAAAATGTTTACATATAGGTGTACACTTATTATGTGTTGCTGACTCATATATTTGAGTTTCTTTGTACAAAGAATTTGCAGATTTTTAGTTTTTACTAAGATGTTTTATCTTATTTTTAGATGTGGATATTTATCTTACTATGCATATAAAATTTGCTTGCAAGTTTCATTTTGTCTTCATACTTATGTTAACATATACATAAATGTTTGCTGACAAGTTAATTTTGCATATGAATTCTGCTTTGTCTGATTTCATATTTTTATATTTACATAGTTACATTTTTATTTATATCTTATATTCATGTTATAGCTTTGTACTTATGTTTGTAGACTTATGTTTACAACCATATTTTATGTTATACTTATATTAAATATTTATAAGCTTACTTTATTCTAGTTATAAAAATTGTTGTTTAGAAACACCACTTAAGCTTATTTTTAATTAAAGTTAAATATTCCAAATATTTGATTTGTAACCTATATTTTCATTAATGTAGTTCATAATTATATTTAATATGAATAAAATTGTGTTATTGTAAATATTATTATCAACTACATTCATATATCTGATATTAAATGTCATTCATACATAACTTTTAATTTAATTGAATAAAACAGATTTATTTTAAATATTGTTAAAAGAGTCTATTTTACATTTTGAAATTATAAATTCCTTTATAACACATATACAACTAATAATGTCAAAAATCTTATTTATTTATAAATGAAAATCTTGTACTTTATTAAAATTTGATCAAAAACTTATTACAATAACAGGGTCAAAATTCCGGGATGTCAAACATAAACATCAAATGTATTGTGCACGGTCTTCATCCTCACTGACCGTTGTAGTTTCCACCCAGCCAACAACCTGTTCTTCCCCACTTCAGTACATCACAACCAATACCCATTTCAACTTTCAACAACACTTATCTTCACATTAACCAACTTCAAACCATTACCATTTCAGTTACTGCCATCCACTTCCCACATTTCAACAACCATTTCATCAACTTCCCACAGTTCATCAACTAAAATTCAGCCATGCACTTCCTTCGCCACAAAACCACTGCAGCTCCTTCCTTCCGACCATTGCCAATACTGTCAACAACCTCTGCTTCCTTCACTTCACCCCATAACAACTTCTATAACCTACATACATATAATTCAACAACCCAGTTCAAACTCCCCTGCCTTCCAGTCATCAAAATCCGACCACCAACATTCAAACTGTTGAACCACCTGACAACTACATATCAACCCACTTCCTTCACAACCCTCAACAACATCACTCAACCAAGTTCGACCACCACCAACAAACGCTTGCTTTAACCATATCACATAGTACCAGACTTCCCCCACGACCTTGCAGATCATCCTCCCTGACCACCAGAAGCAACAACTTTCACCACTCTAACCTACATTCGAACTACCACTGCAAATCAGTGACCAACCTTCCTAACCACCTAACTTGATCGCCTAAATCCAATCACCTGAACAATAATCGCGACTTCACCCGTCCTCAATCCGGAATCCCTAAATCGATCATCATCACCTAATTGATTCCTCCTAAATCGCCGAATCGCCCCATCCCCGTCATCAAACCAACTTGCACTCAACCGGTGAATTGAGTTTTGATTTAAAGCTTGGTTTTTGAAAATTAAAATAGTCGATTTTGTGAAAATGAAGGGAAGAAAGAATTCACTTTGAAATTGAAGAGCGTGATTTCTATTGATTATTGTTTCACTGTCAGTTTGTTAGTGGATAGCGGGTTGGGCCGGGTTATAAACCATTTTCTCGATTTTGAACTGTTTTTTTTAAGTTGTTTTATTCTCTCTTTAATTAAAAAAAGGGGTTTTGCTTTATTTTAGTTTTGTTTTCTTATATCCTTTCTAAATAAAAAAATTCAATATAAAAGAATAATAACAAGTATCTATTTTTTTGTGTGTTTCATTTTAATTGGTTTTGTTTTGTTTTTAGTTTAAACCTTAAAAAAATTCAAAAAAAAACTTGAATATATCTTTGTTTTATTTGCAGATTGCCAAAGCAGAAATTCGCAAAAGAAAGAAGTGATTGCCAAAAATAATTGCTCAGCTTGCTTGCTATAAAAAAAATTGCCGCTTTAAAATAATTGCTAATAAAATCTGCACGCTCTGGTATTGTGCTCTTTTCTCTTCTTTATATTTTATTGCATTGTTGGTTGCTTGCATTTCCATTTATATATATATAAAAACAATCAAAATCCAAAAAACCAAAAACAAATTTCATTTTAGTTGCGTTGTTAATACACGTTTAATTTCTTGTTTTGCATTCATCTCATCTTGTTTTCTTTTCTAAGGGCAATACCCCAATTCACATAACGTGACAGATTTCATCACCCTTTCCTTAACCACAAATGCATTTCATCGTAGAATTTGACTAATAATAAATGTTAGACGTTAGACCTAAGGGTGTCACGAGCTCACTTAGGGCTTAATTGTATCTTCACAATTGTTTTATTTGAACGATTTTATTTCTTGGTGTTTAGGCTACGGCAGACTAATAACCAGTTATAAAAATTATGGTGATACGTAAATATTATACTGGTTGTTCCTCTGAAGGTACTTAAACCTTCGGCTGCATTGCTACGGTGATTCGTGGTGCACTGATATCTCCTGTCCGTTACCTGGCAGAGAAATATTTTTGTTGATTTAAGACAAAGTGTGATTATACAATTTTGGGTTAGGAGCTACTAAGGACAGAAAACTGTAATTAAGTCCTTTGCATTCATTTAGTTTCATTAGTTCATGCGTATTTAAAAAAAATTTAAAAATCCAAAATCCAAAAATTGTAAATTTAACTTGATTTTTTTTTAAAAAAATTCTCTCGTTTTTCCTTTCTTTTGAAAATTTTCAATCAAAAAAAATATAAATCTTTTCAAAAAGAAAAAAAAATTGAAAATTCAAAAACAAAAATCAATTTCCATTTTGTTAAAAAAATCTTTTTGGTAAATATTTAAAAATTCAAAAAACAAAAAAAAATACAAAACCAAAAACATAAAAAAAATGGAAAAACCAAAAACAAAACAAAAATCAAACTTTTCTATTGAAAATAAATCTCACTTGTTAAATAGTTTTCTTCCTTGTAAAAAAAAGTCAAAAAACAAAAACACATTTTCAAATCTTCTTTCATTCCCTAAACTCAATTCTAACTCATTTCTCTTCTCGACTTTCACTTGTGCATGAGTACTTGGACTCGTGACACAACAACGAATCGTTGGACTCGCGGCCCTTCTTCAAACTGTTTAACTCGAACAGACGATACTCTTGAAATGGCGAACGAAAAAGCCCCTCGAACTCTTATGGATAGAATCTTTCCCGATAGAGTTTCTATTCCATCTTGCATCACGTTACCCGCCCCTACGGGTAACCATTTCGAAATTCACTCGAACCATATTGCCACACTTCCGAAATTTGGCAATTTCGAGCACGATGACCCATACATTTTCTTGACTAAATTCGAACAAGTTTGTGCAACATTAAACTCCAATAACTTTTCGATGACGGAATCAAACTTCGATTAATCCCATTCGCTCTTACAGATTACGCTGAAAAATGGTTGTACAACTTACCATCAAACTCGATTAATACCTGGGAAGAATTCGTAAAAGCTTTCTTGAAAAAGTTCTTCCCCTTGGAAAAAACAAGTAGAACTCGAAACGAAATTGTAAATTTTCATCAATTAAAGGGTGAACCATTTGGAAAATATTTTGAAAGATTTAAAGAGCTTTTGATAAAATGTCTACACCATAACTTTGAAAAATGGGCGATTTGCCAAATCTTATACGAAGGACTCAAAAACAGCTCACGAACCATGCTCGAATCAATGTGCCAAGGCAATTTTCTTGCCCAACATCATGATGATGCTTGGAAATTTCTTGAAAACCTCGCTGAAAAGTCGTCCCAATGGGAACGCTCGAACGAAAAATCAATCTACACACGATCGAGTGCACACTCGATAGGATCTTGTTGCTTTGGAAGCTAAGATCGACGCAATGATTAAAAAATTTGATAATGTTTTCTCATCGAATCAAACGAACCAAGCTTCCCAACCAATGTGTTACAAATTCAACGATCCTAATTATATAGCCGATCAGTGTCCCAATTCCGTCGAACAAATCAATGCTTTCAATAAAGCCAAAAATGACTCGTTTTCTCCAACGTACAACCCTGGTTGGAGAAATCATCAGAATTTTGCATGGAACCAAAACAATCCCAATACGAATATGATTTGTCCCAATTTTCAAGCGTTTTCGAATAATGTTTTGAATCCTCCCTTTCAGCCCAATAATTTTCAACCAAACTTTACGGGCCCGTCTCATAATCAACCGCAACAACCAAATTCTGCTCATCCTCCACATGATGATAAACGTTTAACTTCGCTTGAGAAAACTCTTGAAACGTTGTCTAAGGCAACTACTCAAAGCCTTCAATCAAATAGCAATTTGCAAAATTTATTGACTTCATATATGCAAAACACAAACTAATCGATTGCAAAACTCGAAATGCAAATGAGTCAATTAGCCACGTCTGTAAGTGAACGTAAACGAGGAACATTCCTAAGCCAGCCCATTCCAAATCCCAAAAATCAAAATGCAAATTCAAATCAAGCCTATGTTGTTCAAGATAGCAACGTCACCCAGTTAAATGCTATCACAACTCTTCGTTCTGGTAAACAAATCGATAATCAAGTCGTTAATCCAAATGATATACCAAATACTTCTCTCGACACTTCTAAAACAACGAATGACTCAGAACAAAACGTGGAGCCAAACGTCAAATTAAACGACAATCATTCTTCTTCTTCTACTCGAGTAGACCTGCGTACCGAGTATCGTGTTCCATTTCCACATCCTCTTCGACCAAAGAAACACTCAGACCAAATGGGAAAGATGTTAGAAATTTTTAAACAAGTAAAAGTGAACATCCCGCTTCTTGACATCGTTCAGCAAGTCCCCACTTACGCGAAATTTCTTAAGGACTTGCGCACCCAAAAGCAACACACTTAAGTGTCCAAAAAAGTCTTCTTAGCCGCCAGTTTGAGTGAAGTCTTGTCCTAATCCATGCCCGTTAAATACGAAGATCCTGGCCGCCCTACGATTTCATGTACAATTGGAGACAAGACGATTAATAAATGTTTGATAGACTTAGGCGTGAGTGCCAACTTGATTCCATACTCCGTATACGAACAATTAGGCTTAGGTGAGCTCAAACCCACGAAAGTTACGCTTCAATTTGCAGATCGTTCCATTAAGAAGCCCGTAGGAGAAATCGAAGATGTGCTAAATTCGAGTAGGGCAACTCATATTCCCCATTGACTTTATCGTTCTTGAAACACTACCCGTGACGAATCCCTCAACTCAAATTCCCTTGATTTTAGGCCGACCATTCTTAGCCACCTCAAATGCCTTAATCAATTGTCGTAACGGATCAATGAAAATATCTTTTGGAAACATGACTTTGGGTCTTAACATTTTCAATCTTGAAAGCCAATTGAATGAACCTCGTGACGAAACGTTGGAAGTTAGTGCCATTCACGAAAACTTTGAAAACGAGACACTTGACCTTAACGATGAACGCAAAGCCGAGTACGAAAAGTTGTTTCCCGAAATTCCCAACGAGATTTAATACACTCTTCCCTTTGAATCGCTTCAAGTTGAGTCCGAATCTCAATCCAACTCTTTGATCGAAAAACTCCCGAAGTTGGACCTCAAACCACTTCCCGATCACCTTAAGTACGCATACTTAGGGAAGACGAAACGTTACCCGTCATAATTTCTGCAACTCTCTCTCTCTCTCTCTTGATCAAGAAACCTCGTTGCTCTCTATTCTTTCGAAAAACAGAGAAGCAATTGGATGGTCGATTTTCGATATAAAGGGAATTAGTCCCACTCTTGTTCAACATCGCATCCATTTAATCGACGATGCCAAGCCTACTCGTGACGCGCAGCGAAGGCTTAATCCAAAAATGAAAGATGCGGTGCATGATGAAATTCTTAAACTTCTCGATAACGGAATCATTTACCCAATCTCTGATAGTTCATGGGTTTGCCCAATTCAAATTGTACCGAAAAAGTCTGGGTTAACCGTTGTCAAAAATGATTCAAATGAGCTTATTCCAACTCGTACTTAAATGGGTTGGCGTGTTTGCATTGATTATCGAAAACTAAATGCCGCAACACGTAAGGATCACTTCCTCCTTCCTTTCATCGACCAAATGCTCGAACGTTTAGCCGGCCATGAATTTTACTGCTTCCTTGATGGTTATTCCGGCTATAACCAAATTCCAATCACTCCCGAAGATCAAGAGAAAACGACTTTGACGTGTCCATTCGGTACCTTCGCTTATCGACGTATGCTATTCGGACTTTGCAACGCTCCTATGACTTTCCAATAATGCGTGGTTGGAATCTTTTCTAACATGATAGAACACTTTCTAGAAGGTTTTATGGACGATTTCTCAATTTTTGGCGATTCTTTTTCCCAAAGTTTAAATCCTCTCGAGTTGGTTCTAAATCGATGTAAAGAAAAACATTTGACTTTGAATTGGGAAAAATGCCACTTTATGGTCAAACAAGGCACAGTCCTTAGACATATCATCTCAAATAAAGGCATTGAGGTAGATAAAGTGAAAATCAATGTAATTGCAAATCTACCCATTCCCAAATCTGTTAAGGAAATTCGATCATTTTTAGGACACACTGGCTTTTACCGACGCTTTGTGAAAGACTTTAGCAAAATCGCTCGTCCTTTGACGACTCTTCTTGGAAAAGACGTTCCTTTCGATTTTAACTCTGATTGCATCTCTTCTTTTGAACGTATTAAGAACGAACTCATTTCTGCTCCAATCATTTGCGCACCTAATTGGGATCTTCCTTTCGAAATAATGTGTGATGCTTCTGTGATAACCTGGATTTTGGATATCAGATAATTGGATAATTATCTAACTAAACTATTTAAATAGTGATTTATAGATTGGACAGATAAAGTTTTGATAATAAAGGTATCTGGATATGTAAATAAATTTGAAAACAAAGAATGTCTATGATATTCCAGGAAAAATTTCAAGCAAATTAAAAATGTGATAATCTCTTCTAAAATTTATTTAAAAAATTAGTGAAATTGTTACTTATTTCAAAACAAATAATAATGATTGTTTATATATATAGATATAAATAGATTTTTAGTAAAATTATTATTTTCAAATTGAGTCTGGGTTGTTTTAAATATACATATGTGTGATTTAGATTGAATTTTAATTTGAAAATGAATTTGAATTTGAATTTGGATTTAAAATTTGAAATTTTAAGTATATTTTGGGATTAAATATATTATATATGATTTATTTAGAATATAATTAGTTTTTAATTCTTTAAAGGGTTTTGTTTATATAAATTTAAAAGTACTTGTTTAATGATATATATATATATATATATAAGTTTTATATTCACAATTTAAAATAAATAAAAATATATTATTACAAGTGTTAGATTGTAAAGGCTTGTTATAAAACATGTAATTTAATTAAGGATGGTAGTTGACAAATGTTAATAGAGGAACTAGTGTCATTTTTGTTTATTTTCATTTTACTTTAAATTTTATTAAATCCAAATTTACATTATATAGACTCCTATCTACTTTCTTTATCTTCTTTCCCTATTTTTTTTAAAGGAATTTATTTATCTAAATTAAGATATGTATTTATAAATTAGGAAATCAATTATAAAAGTATTATAAAATAATCTAATTATGCATGAAAGTACATGTGTTAACTTATCATTATTCTTAAGAGCATGTGTTAGCAAACTAAATAAGGTAATTGACAAGTGTCATTTATTTAAATTATTTCTAAAAAAGAGATTATATGATATCTTTTTCTCCTCCCTATCATTTTCTTTCACTCTCACCCTTCAAAAACAAATAACCTGTAACAAAATCAAAGCTAGGAATAAGATCAAACAATTTCAGTTCAACTATTTCATGATTAAAACAAAAGCTAAGATTTCAACCGAGCTTGGACAAGAAGGAAAGTTGTAGTTTTTTTTTTCAATGGAGCTCAAATTAAAATCAGAAGATTATCAGATCAAGGATCAAGCTTATTTTCCAGATTTTGCAAAAGAAAATACAATCATGGCCGCTCCTCTGTTCAAAATACTGACATGTGAGTAAACTGCTATTCATTAAATGCTGAATCTTGTTTAAAATTTATGCTTGTGGGTAAACTTCACCTCAAAGGTAAAATCTTTTTACAATATGCTATTGCATGTGAAAATTATGGAAGAAATGACTGTGCAAATGGTTTGTAGAGGTATATAGACATGTTATACATGGTATGTATATATTACCTCTGTTCTTTATTTACAGTCCACAAACTCAGTAAAAATCAAATCCCTCTTTATATAAATCACTACAGGTTGTAATGTTTAGGGGATATATGTTTGATATAACTTGATTTCTATTTCTAATAAATAAAAAATGTGTTTGATTTTTAGTAAGAATGGTGAGTGGTTTTACTGGAAAGTGGAAATTCCAATAAACAATACTTCTAATTGTTTCTAAAATCTATGAGCAAACCCAACTTTGTTTTTATTTTAAATATGAATGCATGAATGAATCTGAGAAGCTTGATGTAAAATTGTTGCATGATGATGTATTGTGTATATATGAATGTAAAACTATGTGTATGTATTAAGGGATCAGTGAATCTCTCTGTTTAAAGTACAGAGTCCAGATTTTCGATCAATTTCTCAAATTTCTTAATCTAATCTATGATGGGCTTAGATTTTTTTTAAAAAAAACAAATTTTGTTTGTAGAACATAAGCTAAAGTTAAAATTATATGTTGGAAGTTAAATATGTTTGTAGGCTTCTGGACTTTGAAAATTTCCAGTAAAACATAAGATTGATCAAAATCTGATTTCAACAATTTAACGCTTCATGTATATTTATAAATCATCATCAAAATTTAAGATTTTATAAGTTAAAATCATGATTTTTAATTGGGAAATTCGTGATAAATTGTGTGATAAACGGAAATGGGTAATGGGTCAAATTCTGGTGATCTCGATGGTTGGGTGTCTCGGGATCGAGGTCACAGGAGGTATGAATGGTGGCGAACATGGGGAAAATGCTTGTAGATTTTATCGAAGGCCATGGCGGTCGCACTGGTGTGAACTAGGGTTTAGTGTAGTGTTTTTATAGTTGAGTTTGTCAGGCTATTTCCGATGTGGGTGAAGAATCGGGGGGGCACGCGATGGTGGGGATGGATGCTGGATTGTGTGTAGAAGTTTCAATGTGGTGGTCAGGTGACCTCGAGATCGAAGGTGTTGGGGAGAAGAAGTTTTCTGGCCATGGAAGGTTCCATAGGATGTGAATACCTCGTTTTCGATTCGAGGAGTTTTAGTTCGTTTTGAGTGTTGTTGAGAGTTCGTGTGGGTTCAAGAGATTTCTGAGTGTCGCCATGCCGACCATCGAAGGTCGGCGTCGCTGGCGTACGTGCATCGCGTGCACATAGTGTCTGGGTCGATGTGTTCCAGAGAAGACTCGGGTGGATTCTCGTACAAGTGGAGAAAGGACTCGAAGGGAATGAGGGTGTGTGACTCGGGGCAGGCGTGGGATATTTTGTGCTTGTCTCGGGTTTACTCGTGTTTTTGGGTCTGGTTGTTATAGCCTGGTTTCGGGTTTTGTATTAATGAAGTAAGGTACAAGCCTGAGGTTAACCATGTTTTCAAAGGCATATGAAGTAAGTGTGAATCTAATTTTAGAATATAGATTCAAATCAAATTTAAAATAATTGAAGGAATAAATTTCTCAAAGTAATTAATTAAATAAAAGAGATTAGTAAAGTTAAGTAATTAATTTGTTAAATTAATTTAAGATAACCATTTGATAGGTATAACTACTTAGTAATGGGTGGTTGTTGGTTGAGATAAATTGAAGAATGGAAGTAATTATGGAACAAATTACTTAATGAATGAACGTAAGTAAGGGAAATTAAATCACTGATGAGATTAATTGAGGGTGATTTATGAATAATTAATAAAAGTTTTTTTTTATAAAAAAAGGAAGTAATTAAGAAATTATTAATTAATGGCAGTAATTAAGGATTGATTAATTTAAGTCTAAGTAACCATTGAAGTGATTATATCAATTAATTAATGTAATTAATAAAGAATTTATGTAGTTAATTTAGTTTATTAATTAATGAAGAAATTGAAGGTTAATTACAGTAAGTGGATAAGTGTAATTAATTTGAGAAAGGTTAACTACTTAGTATAATTGAAGAATAATTAATCAGGGTTGATTAACTCAGATGGATACTTAGCGTATGATTAATAAATTGGTTTGTAACTAGTTAATGAATAAGTAAGCAAGATTCTTAGTGATGGAAGAAAATTCATTTGATTGATTAATTTGAGATAATGTGATTAATTAGTCTTGCTTGTGAATGACCGGATTGATTAAATGTCTTAAATTTATCGCTTTCTCTAACATATATGTTTTGTGTTATGGTAAGATTGGGTTGTATGATAAATTTCTGTGTGAATGTGATATCCTATATTTAAAATTAGATTGTATTTCATCTGAGTAACTTGGGTTAAAATGATATGAGATTCGAAGAGACTGGGGTCGGGTATCGATAAATACCCGAAACCACTTCGATTCGTTATAAATTGATTTGTGAAATCAATAGGCTTAAATGAAATGATTTAAGTGAATCGGACCATATAATCTAAGTTCTGGCACTTAGAAATTGATGTGAGAAATAAGTGATGTCTAAACATCTTGTGAAGAGTAAATTGATATAAGTCACCCAGATTTATATAATTTGTATGCTTTTGTATTCCATGTTAGATGGGTTTACTCACGCTGGTTTCCAGCCTGACCCGGGTGTTACTTTGATGTAATGCTCGGGTCAGACCGAGTATTACATATTTTCAGGTAAGGACGTTCTGGAGCTCAGGAGGCGAGCTGGATGGCACAAACGTATGGGATATTTCCGCTGCGATATATTATAGTTTATCTAGGACAGTTTTTTTTAAACTGTCCAGTGTTGTGTAATGGTTGTAACTCGATGTAATTAAATTATAATTGTACTGATGAAGATTCTTTTTGTAAAACCGTTAATTATTATATTATATTTTGATCCGCTGCGAATGTGAGGTTTCTGTGTCTTATTTCTGTTTCTTCTTCTTCTTTCTCTTTTCTTCTTTTCCTAACTATCTGGAATTTTAGGGATCGAAAATTTCCGGGTCGTTACATTTGGTATCAGAGCCGAAGGTTAAGAGAGAACCTTGGCTCTGGTGGGTCTACTCATTTAAGATATGGTCAATGGTGCCCTAAAATGAGTTGAGTGTGTGTGTGTGTGTGTGTGTGTGTGTGTGTGTCTATATATATATATATGAGAGCGTACTTGTTATTTTCTTATATAAAGATTTTAAATAATTTTATATAAGAATATATTTTGATTTGTAAAGCAATTTTTCTTTCTAATAAATATTAAGGTAATTGGTTGTTAAATTTTTGGAATTAAATTAAGTAGTAATAGAAATACAACCAAATTGAAATTAAATTAAAAATAAGTTTGAATGGATTCAAAATGAAATTAAAATATTGAAGTTGAGGAAGAATTTTAAATAAGATGAATTAGAATTGGATTCAAACCAGAAAATAGAATGGTTATTGTGTTTACCAATGGCACGATTGTTTTCCAATAAACAATAAAATGTTTTAAGGAAGTAACTTAAAGTGGGTTTCCAACTGTGAAGTTCTAAATTCCAATTTTAAACCTTTGAAAATTGTTTTCAAAATTTTAAAGAAAATAATATTATTCAAATTATTTTGAATCTAATCTTATTTTAGAATAAGAAGTTGTTTGTAAACTTTAAAAGAATTTGTTTTGAATTAAAACCAAGAGTGGTTTAAACTTTAAAATTTGGCTGGGTGGGCCAAGAAGAAAATATGTATATGTGAGGAACATACATAATATCAAAGATGGTTTGAAATAAACTCTAAATGTTGAGTTTTAAATTTGGAATGAGATGTGAAAATCCAAGGTAATAAGTTTTCGAACTTATAGGTGGGAAATTATTTTAAAATTTGAGTGGGAATTCAAATTATGTAAATTTGACTGAATTAAGTAAATTGAATTTAACTTTGAAGAAGTTAAATAAGTTTGACTGGGCAACCTGAATTGGAAAATTCAAGATGAAATTGGAATTTAACTTGGGAAGTTTAATGGTTGATTTGAATTGGGAGTTTTTGTGATCTCAAAATGGGTTTGAGATCTAGAAATTGAAATGTATGGGTGTTTTATTATAATTTGGATAATACTATCCTATTAATAATCTTTAAACTGGAATTGGATTTGAATTATTATTTGAACCTAGAAATAGGTTTATGAAGAAGTAAAGGTTAAACTGATTTAAGAGAATTAAATCAGCATTTGAAAGTTTAACTCTAATTTATATAATTTGAGATGATTTAAAGTGAGATTGAATTTGAAATTAATTTAAATTAAAATTGATTTAAATAATTTGGATTTGTGATTAAAGTTGGATAGTTTTACAATTCAAATGGGAATTGAGATTATTTCAAACTAGGGTTGAAATGAATTGAAATTTAGAATTGGTTCAGTTTGAAATTTATTTGAATTAATTGGAATTATGATTGAAGATGGATAAATTTAAAAATTCAGATGGAAATTTGAATTGGAAAATCTGAAACAGAAATTAATGTTGAATGAGTTCAAATTCAAATAGGAAGTTGGTTTGAATTTGGGATCAGAATGGAAGTTAATTTAATTTAAATTGAATTGACGAGAATGGAGATTGGGAATTGAACAGTTTTGACTCTGGACTATTTTCAATAAATTGTTTTAATATAAACATATTTTTCGAAGCTATTAAATATATACAACCTTTCTTTCTTAAAGACAAATTATTTTATACTTGTTTTACAATTATTTTTGGAGCTATTTAACGATTTTCCAACTGTTTTATAAACTAATTACTATATTCCAACTATTTTACAAAACTAATTATTATCTTATTATTAATTTGCAATCATCTAAAATTTCTATTATTATTTTAACTATTTTATAACTATTTTACACCTATTTTACAAACTAGTAATTATTTTCCAACTACTTATCTTTTTTTTTAAAAAAAATTTCAAGTTATTTTCTAAATAAACTGGTCGGAGATTCAAACTGTTATTGGTTAAATACCCAATCGAGATAGGAATAGAGATGATAATCCAAATGGATTGAAGCAATGGTGAGTAAGTGAAAGAAAATCAAAGTGAATGTGAATAGAAATGGAATTGATTTGGCTAATAACCAATAAAGATAAATACGTAGGGTGTACGTATGTTATTCTATTCGCATAATGATTTGATCCAGATTCGAGCATAGAATTTCGAGATAGTATGTCGATCCGAGTTGGGATTTTTCACTCGATTTTCGACGGCGAACCTGGATACGGATTGTTGATTAGTTCTGGATATTCTCTATCATAGTTATGACTATGTAAGGAGAATGACGGTTTCTGATCAAGAAACTAGATCTGTGTCCGCACTAGGAAGTCAGGTGGACGATACTAGTTCAGAAGTGAAATTGTGTGATCGAGCAAGCAATCAGATTAGTATAGCGTACGAATGATATGAGTACATCGTACGTATTTGAAAGAAATTGATATTGAAAAGAGTAATCAAATTTGAATATTTGATTTTGAGTAAACAAAGTTAAATATCTTTTTTTTTATAAAATGAAATTCCCCTTGATTGAATCTATTGCCAGAAGAAAAGAATTTTGAAGGTGTTTTGAAGAAGAAAGGAGTTTTAAACAAGTTTGAAATGATCCAAAATTTTATAAATTATACATACATACATACACACACACACACACACATATATATATATATATATATATATATATATATATATATATATATATAAAGGATCTTATGAGGATTTTAGAAAAGGTTTTAGGAACCTTTGGATTTGGAAAGGCTCATGATTTTTGGGTAAAATCAATATGAGAATTTGGAAAGCCTAGTTTGAGAATTATCGATTTTGGAATAATTGATTTTTTGTAAAGGAGCTTTGTATGAGATCATACTAGGTGTATGATTTGACGATACTATATGTGTATAGTATAAAATATTTTGATGATGACTCTGGGGAAAAAGGCGCTCCCTTGAAATGAACTTCTCAGGAGTGCCACCGAGTGGTGCTGCCTTGAGCCCCAAGGGGTGGGTTCTAAAGTTGATCATGTAAGGAGTCCGGACAAAACTAGTTCCTGGGGATTATGAGTAGAGTATACCATAGCGAAAGTCTTATGTGCCGCTGAGAGCCAACAGTCTGCGTTTTATTTTATATCGGTAGACTGCGACCTATGGTAACATCGCGAAAGTTGTGTGTGCCGCTGAGAGCCAACAGTCTGCGTTTGATTTTATATCGGTAGACTGCGACCTATGTAGGAGTGGAGAAGTTTCATTTCGACAGCGAAAATCAGAGGCTGCAGAGAGCTTGCGGTCACATGGACTTTTGCTGTGATGGCAACGTAACCCTGGAATGTAACTGCGATATGTCGTGGGTTCCATGGCGTGATCGAGAGGCCGCGGAGAGCCTGCAGTTACATGGACTTTTGCTGCGATGGCAACGTAACCCTGGAATGTAACTGCGACCATGGATGTAGGTGATGATTTCCGAAACATTCTCACCAAAGATATTTCCTCCATTTTCAAAAACTATTTTCTATAGTTTCAATAAAATTATTTTCTAAAATATTTTCACTAGGTGTTGGAACGGGTTTACCAAGTACTTATGATTTTCAGTCCTACGCCTGATCAACGTATGACCGAATTTCTGTGAGAACGAGAATGGACCTGTTGGGACATTGAGTTACAAAAAGTATTTTTATAAAACTATTTTGGCAGTATTACAGATTTTAAAACTGTTTTACAATGATCAATGAATATTTTAACTGGTTTTAAAATATTTAATAAATTCTGGCTTCGTTTCTTTTCGAGGACGAAAAGATTCAAAGGGGGGAGGAATGTGATAACCTGGATTTTGGATATCAGATAATTGGATAATTATCTAACTAAACTATTTAAATAGTGATTTATAGATTGGACAGATAATGTTTTGATAATAAAGGTACCTGGATATGTAAATAAATTTGAAAACAAAGAATATTTGTGATATTCCAAGAAAAATTTCAAGCAAATTAAAAATGTGATAATCTCTTCTATAAATTTATTTAAAAAATTAGTGAAATTGTTACTTATTTCAAAACAAATAATAATGATTGTTTATATATATAGATATAAATAGATTTTTAATAAAATTATTATTTTCAAATTGAGTCTGGGTTGTTTTAAATATACATATGTGTGATTTTAGATTGAATTTTAATTTGAAAATGAAATTGAATTTGAATTTGGATTTAAAATTTGAAATTTTAAGTATATTTTGGGATTAAATATCTTATATATGATTTTTTTAGAATATAATTAGTTTTTAATTCTTTAAAGGGTTTTGTTTATATAAATTTAAAAGTAATTGTTTAATAATATATATATATATATAAGTTTTATATTCACAATTTAAAATAAATAAAAATATATTATTACAAGTGTTAGATTGTGAAGGCTTGTTATAACACATGTAATTTAATTAAGGATGGTAGTTGACAAATGTTAATAGAGGAACAAGTGTCATTTTTGTTTATTTTCATTTTAATTTAAATTTTATTAAATCCAAATTTACATTATATAGACTCCTATCTACTTTCTTTATCTTCTTTCCCGATTTTTTTAAAGGAATATATTTATCTAAATTAAGATATGTATTTATAAATTAGGAAATCAATTATAAAAGCATTATAAAACAATCTAATTATGCATGAAAGTACATGTGTTAACTTATCATTATTCTTAAGAGCATGTGTTAGCAAACTAAATAAGGTAATTGACAAGTGTCATTTATTTAAATTATTTCTAAAAAAAGAGATTATATGATACCTTTTTCTCCTCTCTATCATTTTCTTTCACTCTCACCCTTCAAAAACAAATAACCTGTAACAAAATCAAAGCTAGGAATAAGATCAAACAATTTCAGTTCAACTATTTCATGATTAAAACAAAAGCTAAGATTTCAACCGAGCTTGGACAAGAAGGCAAGCTATAGTTTTTTTTTCAATGGAGCTCAAACTAAAATCAAAAGATTATCAGATCAAGGATCAAGCTTATTTTCCAGATTTTGCAAAAGAAAATACAATCATGGCTGCTCCTCTGTTCAAAATACTGACATGTGAGTAAACTGCTACTCATTAAATGCTAAATCTTGTTTAAAATTTATGCCTGTGGGTAAACTTCACCTCAAAGGTAAAATCTTTTTACAATATATTGTTGCATGTGAAAATTGTGGAAGAAATGACTGTGCAAATGTTTTATAGAGGTATATAGATATGTTATACATGGTATGTATATATTACCTCTGTTCTTTGTTTACAACCCACAAACTCAGTAAAAATCAAATCTCTCTTTATATAAATCACTACAGGTTGTAATGTTTAGGGGATATATGTTTGATATAACTTGATTTCTATTTATAATAAATAAAAAATGTGTGCGATTTTTAGTGAGAATGGTGAGTGGTTTTACTGGAAAGTGGAAATTCCAGTAAACAATACTTCAAACAATACTTCTAGTTGTTTCTAAAATCTATGAGCAAACCCAACTTTGTTTTTATTTTAAATATGAATGCATGAATGAATCTGAGAAGCTTGATGTAAAATTGTTGCATGATGATGTATTGTGTATATATGAATGTAAAACCATGTGTTTGTATTAAGGGATCAGTGAATCTCTCTGTTTAAAGTACAAAGTCCAGATTTTCGATTAATTTCTCAAATTTCTTAATCTAATCTATGATAGGCTTAGATATTTTTTGAAAAAAAAAACAAATTTTGTTTGTAGAACATAAGCTAAAGTTAAAATTATACGTTGGAAGTTAAATATGATTGTTGGCTTCTGGAATTTGAAAATTTCCAGTAAAACATAAGATTGATCAAAATTTGATTTCAACAATTTAACGTTTCATGTATATATTATAAATCATCATCAATTTAAGATTTTTAAAGTTAAAATCATGATTTTTAATTAGGGAATTTGTGAGAAATTGTGTGATAAACGGAAATGGGTAATGGGTCAAATTATGGTGATCTCGATGGTTGGGCGTCTCGGGATCGAGGTCACAGGAGGTATGATGGCGAGCATGGGAAAAATGCTCGTAGATTTTAGTGAAGGCCCTGGTGGTCATACTGGGGTGAAATCGGGTTTAGTGTAGTGTTTTTATAGTTGAGTTTGTCAGGCCATTTCCGATGTGGGTGAAGAATCGGGGGGGGGGGGCACGCGATGGTGGGGATTGATGCTGGATTGTGTGTAGAAGTTTCAATGTGGTGGTCAGGTGACCTCGAGATCGGAGGTGTTGGGGAGAATAAGTTTTCTGGCCATGGAAGGTTCCAGGTTGGGACGTGAATACCTCGTTTTTGATTCGAGGAGTTTTTGTTCGATCTGAGTGTTGCTGAGAGTTCGCGTGGGTTCAAGAGATTTCTGAGTGTCGCCGTGCCGACCACCGAAGGTCGGCGTCGCTGGTGTACGTGCACCACGTGCACATAGTGTCTGGGCCGATGGGTTCCAGAGAAGACTCGGGTGGATTCTCGTACAAGTGGAGAAAGGACTCGAAGTGAATGAGGGAAGGTGTGTGACTCGGGGCAGGCGTGGGATATTTTGTGTTTGTCTCGGGTTTACTCGTGTTTTTCGGTCTGGTTGTTATAGCCTGGTTTTAGGTTTTGTATAAATGAAGTAAGGTACAAGCCAGAGGTTAACCATGTTTTCAAAGGCATATGAAGTAAGTGTGAATCTAATTTTAGAATGTAGATTCAAATCAAATTTTAAAATAATTGAAGGAATAAATTTCTCAAAGTAATTAATTAAATAAATGAGATTACTAAAGTCAAGTAATTAATTTGTTAAATTAATTTAAGATAATCGTTTGATAGGTATAACTACTTAGTAATGGGTGGTTGTTGGTTGAGATAAATTGAAGAATGGAAGTAATTATGGAACAAATTACTTAATGAATGAACGTAAGTAAGGGAAATTAAATCACTGATGAGATTAATCGAGGGTGATTTATGAGTAATTAATAAAAGTTTTTTTTATAAAAAAAAGTAATTAAGAAATCATTAATTAATGGCAGTAATTAAGGATTGATTAATTTAAGTCAAAGTAACCATTGAAGTGATTATATCAATTAATTAATGTAATTAATAAAGAATTTGTGTAGTTAATTTAGTTTATTAATTAATGAAGAAATTGAAGGTTAATTACAGTAAGTAGATAAGTGTAATTAATTTGAGAAAGGTTAACTACTTAGTATAATTGAAGAATAATTAAACAGGGTTGATTAACTTAGATGGATACTTAGCGTATGATTAATAAATTGGTTTGTAACTAGTTAATGAATAAGTAAGCAAGATTCTTAGTGATGGAAGAAAATTAATTTGATTGATTAATTTGAGATAATGTGATTAATTAGTCTTGTTTGTGAATGACCGGATTGATTAAATGTCTTAAATTGATCGCTTTCTCTAACATATATGTTTTATGTTATGGTAAGATTGGGTTGTATGATAAATTTCTGTGTGAATGTGATATCCTATATTTAAAATTAGATTGTATTTCATCTGAGTAACTTGGGTTAAAATGATATGAGATTCGAAGAGACTGGGGTCGGGTATCGATAAATACCCGAAACCACTTCGATTCGTTATAAATTGATTTGTGAAATCAATAGGCTGAAATGAAATGATTTAAGTGAATTGGACCATATAATCTAAGTTCTGGCACTTAGAAATTGATGTGAGAAATAAGTGATGTCTAAACATCTTGTGAAGAGTAAATTGATATAAGTTACCCGGGTTTATATAATTTGTATGCTTTTGTATTCCATGTTAGATGGGTTTACTCACGCTGGTTTCCAGCCTGACCCGGGTGTTACTTTGATGTAATGCTCGGGTCAGACCGAGTATTACATATTTTCAGGTAAGGACGTTCTGGAGCTCAGGAGGCGAGCTGGATGGCAGAAACGTATGGGGTATTTCCGCTGCGATATATTATAGTTTGTCTAGGACAGTTTTTTTAAACTGTCCAGTGTTGTGTAGTGGTTGTAACTCTGATGTAATTAAATTATAATTGTACCGATGAAGATTCTTTTTGTAAAACCGTTAATTATGTTATATTATATTTTGATCCGCTGCGAATGTGAGATTTCTATGTCTTATTTCTGTTTCTTCTTCTTCTTTCTCTTTTCTTCTTTTCCTAACTATCTGGAATTTTAGGGATCGAAAATTTCCGGGTCGTTACAGCATCAATAAGATCCTTCACATCATTTACTACACGAGTATGACTCTAAACGACGCCCAACTCAACTACAAAACAACCGAAAAAGAGCTTCTAGCTGTAGTTTTTTCTCTCGAAAAGTTTCGACCTTACTTGATAGGTTCATACATTACGATCTACACTGGCCACTCTGCGCTTCGATATCTCTTCGCTGAAAAGGATGCTAAATCCCGTTTGATTCGTTGGATCCTTTTACTTCAAGAATTTGACCTTACAATCAAAGACAAAAAAGGATATGATAATCTCATAGTCGATCACTTATCTTGTCTTTCGAACGCACCATCTTCTTTGCCAATCAATGAAAGCTTCCCCGATGAACAACTTCTTTCAATTTCTATCGACCCATGGTACGCTGATATAGTAAACTACTTAGTCACTAAAGAAACTCCCTCATCTTGGTCCAAACAGGACAAATGCAAATTCATGTCCCAAGTGAAATATTTCTATTGGGATGACCCATACTTGTTCAAATATTGTCCCGAACAAATCATTCGACATTGCATTACAGATAATGAGATCAGGAGTGTTCTTTCGTTTTGCCACAATCAAGCGTGCGGTGGACATTTCGGTCCTCGAAAAACTGCGGAAAAGGTGCTTCAATGTGGTTTCTACTGGCCTTCTCTTTTCAAAGACTCATTCAAATGTTGTAAAACTTGCGATCGATGTCAAATGCTTGGACGAATTTCTCGACGAGATATGATGCCTCTAAATCCCATTCTTATGATCGAAATCTTTGATGTTTGGGGTATCGATTTTAAGGGACCATTTTCTAATTCTTTTGGAAACTTGTATATCCTTCTCGCCGTCGATTACGTTTCAAAATGGGTCGAAGCCGTCCCGTGCAAGACCAATGACCATAGAATTGTTGTGAAATTTCTCAAAGAAAACATCTTTTCGAGGTTCAGCACACTCGCACAATAATCAGTGATAACGGAACTCATTTTTGTAACCGTTCTTTTGAAACTTTAATGAAGAAATACTCGATAACCCACAAGTTATCCACTCCGTATCATCCTCAGACTTGTGGGCAAGTTGAAGTTTTGAATCGTCAAATAAAACAAATCTTGGAGAAAACTGTCAACAAAAATCGAAAAGATTGGTCTCAGAAATTGACTGATGCGCTTTGGGCTTACCGTACTGCTTTTAAAACTAACCTTGGGATGTCCCCATTTCGTTTAGTTTAGGGTAAAGCTTGCCATTTATCCGTTGAAATCGAACACAAAGCGTTGTGGGCAATTAAGAACTTAAATTTTGATCTTGAGAAAGCTGGCGAAAACCGAAAACTACAACATAATGAATTAGAAGAACATAGGAATGACGCGTATGAGAACGAGAAAATTTACAAAGAAAGAACAAAAGTTTTTCATGACAAGTCAATCTTAAGAAAAACATTTTTGCCTAACCAGAAAGTTCTTTTATATGACTCAAGACTTCATTTATTCCCTGGGAAACTTAAATCTTGATGGACCAGACCATTTGTGGTACGAACTGTTTTTCCACATGGTGCCGTAGAAATAGAAAACCCTAGGGATGGATCGATTTTCGGAGTCAAAGGTCATCGTTTGAAACCTTTCTCGGAATTGTCTAGTAACCAAGAGGAGGAGCTCATGATCCTTCATGAGCCAAGCTACGTCTAGTAAGAATGTTAACCCTCTTTTGTAAATATGTACATAGTTTTCCCTGTCACACTCATTATATCATGCATTGACTGTGGGGACACAGTCAAAATTAAGTGTGGGGGGAAGTCTCATTTTTATTTTTAGTTTCATGGTATTTTTGAACTTTCATTTTCTTACCTTAAAAAAATCTCAAAATTTCTAAATCTCAAAAACATTTTCTTTTTAGCACTTTGAATTATTTTTGAAGAAACACTATGAGATAAGTATAAGTTTTGGTTAATAAAATTGAAATTTTTGAAAATTTATTTGTCTTAACAAAAATAAAAATGAAGTTTGATTACAAATAACAATGGTTTAACTAGTATATAGGAAGGTTCATACGTGTTAATTATGAAGTATGTTCTATTTGAAAATCTTTGTTTAAAAAGGTGGTAAATTTAAAGTAAACGATATAACATTTTTATCTTCTAAGTTAAATGGTGCTAAGATGATTTGGCAAAAACTCTCTCTCTTAAAAAAATAAAAAATGAAATAAAAAATAATAAAATAATAACATCCAAAGTATTCACTCTCATTTAAAAGTCCTCACGGTTATGCATGGGTGAATTACTTGGAATCTTTGATTATGTGCTTTCATACTCATTTAAAAGTCCTCACGGTTATGCATGTATGGAACACATGTAAAAAAAACAGACATAATAAAAACCACCTACGGTCGATAGGTGTATGCACGAAAGTATGTGCACTCGCCAAGCTCTGTACTCCCCTCACATAAGCCCGAAAGGCAGTGCATGGGTGGTATATCTGGCCTCAGTTTACCTAAGCTAGGTGTGTAATTTTTCTTGCAAATAATAAGAGAGCAAGCAATTGAAATCCTAGCACTATTTTTACTTATTTGATTTGATTTGTTATTGAAAAGAAATGAAAATACCACTTTGATAAACTTTGATAATCAACTAAGGATCCATTTCATAGTTACACTATGTTATTAACCAAAACAACGAGTTAAACTATAGTTTATTTGTTATGATAACTCGATTTTTGTTGGAAACTTTGACGAGTAAATGACAAAAAATTTCAAGATAATAGCCAAAACCTATATTTAACTTATTCATGTTAATTTAAAAATAAATCCTTCATTTGTAAATATTTTTGAAAACTTGCATTCATCTCTTTGTAAATAAATCTTGCATTTTGTCAATATGTTCATCATGCATTTGGATTTTGTGGGTAGTATCCGCTGAAAACCCTCACGAGACAACACTCGTCCTACTGGGGACACCCAGAGGTTCAACGGCTTATTGCATACGCTCAATGCAATCGTGCTCCCTACGAAAACAGAATTATCTTAGTTTTCCTTTATTCGAGGACGAATAAAAAGGTAAGTGTAGGGGTATTTGATGTGCACGTAAATGTGCATATATTTACATCCATATTTTATCTCTTTTTATTTAAATAAACATCATATTTGGGCATTTTAACATGTTTAAAACCAAAATTAAATTATTTCCAAACCATCATATTTTCATCTTCATTCAGGAGAAAAACGGTCATTTTTGTGCATGTGTCAATGTAAGAATTTTTACTTGGACATTTTTTGATAATTTTTATAGGAATTTGGATGCATATGGAAGAGGCTTATATGAAGACATATGCATGCACAAATGAATAAAAAAGAAAGAAGAGGGAAATAATTCAAGCCATGAACATGGAGGACCCCACCCACTTACCTAAATGTACAATTTGGAGCTAATGGACAGCTAAGTGAACGATAAAGCTTCATGCGAAACAAATGATGGATTAATTAGTGGATAATGGTTAATTGGTGGCCACACTTCCCAAAGCGCAATTTAGGAATCTCCCTAAAAATAGAATTAGGATTTTATGCATGTATAAATAGCCCTCTTATGTACATGAAAAAAATGATCTTCTACTCTTTCATTTTACTTAGGAAATTAAGAGATCAAAGTGTAAGCTCAATGTTCTATGAAATAATAAGGGCTTCCAAGCCTCTTTCTTCTCTCTTTTCTACATGCTCTTCTTTGTTTTATTATTAATGTTTATTTCTATGCTCTCTTTCTCCTTATGTTCATAGCTTAGATTTACATTTATGCAAGTAGTTAGCAGCTAATCTCTTTTGCCTTCTTTGCTTATTTTCTATTTTCTTTTCTTTTTAATGTTGAAACTTACTTGTGATGCTCCAATGCCACAAATGAGTAGCTAAACCCCTTCAATTTAGGGTGATGAAGCTCTCTAAGTCTATGTAATTTCAACATTTTATGATTTATGATCTCATTTGGTTTATGCTTCATTAAGTGGATTTTGATGCAAGTTTATACAAGTGGGTTTGATAGCTTATATTGCTTATGCAAATGAGCTATTCTTATTCAACATAAACACAAGTTGCATCATCATTTTCTAATCCTTTTTTTTTTCAAGTTAAGCGGGGTTAAACTGGTCCCCTACCAGGATTTTCTAATCCTTTTTTGATTGTGAAATTAAAGTAAAATAAAATTTGATGATCTATATTATTAGTTACAATAGTAAATAGATCATGCTTAAAATAGCTTTTGCTTTTGCTTCATTTTCATGAGAATTATAAGTGGTTATTTGTTGTATTATAGTTTGATGGTTTGAGTTATGTTAATTAATAACATAAACAAACTATACTTATGATAAATACAACAATATTTCACTTAAATCAAAGTTAGAGATCATAAATTGTTTGTTTGTTGATTTACAAAAATATGAGAGTGGATTTGCCTCTAAATTGTTCTCTAGTTCAATAGGTTTCTAATCACATTTTAATTCTAGTTTTAGCTTCATTTTAGTTCTAATCAAAAATTCTCATCCATTTGGTCTAATTTGATTGAATAGATTTTTAAAACTCTAACAACTTCCTACGGATCGACCCGTATTCACCATGTACTTCAATAGTACGCCGTGCGCTTGCGGTTATTTTTAAATTTAAATTTTTCGATGGTTTTCTAATTCCATATAATTTCCGTCTATTGACAGCTAGATTCAATCTGGAATAGAGTTCAAGATAAATACAAGCGAATGAGTGATATGTAGTGAGGTGCAAATGTAAATTAAAAATTGTGATGTAATCGAAATTGTATTATAGTCAAAAAATTGTATATATATAGTGAGAGCTCAAATTTTTACTATTCAAAATTGTAATAAAATATTTGTTTGAATAAAATATCTTTTTGAATTTAAATTATGTGTTATTTATTTTATTCAGCAAATGTTTATTTAATTATGTTAAAAATAAAATAATACATTTAAATGAATATATATATATATATATGTTTATTATCATCAAACAAAAATCATATGCTTGCATATTCAACAAAAAATTAATGTGACTATAAACGAATGTAAATCAATAGAATGTGAATTCGTTAATGTTGATAAGTGCATGTCAATCAATTGGAAGTCAATAATTTGAAATGAGTCAATTAAATGTTAATAAAAATTGGATGTTAGGAGAAATGGTAGTGTATAAATTAAATATTAACATTGAAATACAAATGGTGATAATTTGGATTAATTTGATGAATATCAATGGTTGAACGGTTTCTTTCATTGCAAATGATTGCTTTAACTGTTTTTCATTGCATATGATTGTTATATGTTGTGTGTTTGTGCTTGTGCCTATGATTTGTATTCAAAATCATGCTATATGGTTCTATTTAGCTCATACACGTTTTATATCTTATTATAAGTAACTAATATTCTAAATTGAGTTAAGATTGGTATATACGAAGACCGTTTGGATGTATACGTGAATTTATATGCTTTTGCTTGCTTAATACGAGCGAACTCGCTCATATTATTAATAATAAGGTATGTGTCTAGGATTACACGATGCGATTTTATATTTTTTTCCTTTGGGATGCCTAGGTACATTCGTGATGTATATTATATTGTGAAAATTTTACGATTGAGCCGCGTAAAGGAGACTGTTGAAATTTTTCGTAATCCAGGAGTTAAAAAAATTAAAAACTTTATAACTTGTTTTTTATATATAAGTTATATCTTTCATAAAACCAATATTGGAGTGGTGTAGTAGAAGCGTAATAATAGTTTTTGCAAATAAGATGGTTATGTTTTGTAAATTGATTATTTTGAATAAAATATATTCTTTACTTAACGCCTTTACGAGGACAAAATGTTTTGAGTGAGGGCGAATGTGACGATTCCGAAATTTACCGTACTTTTGAAAAGAAATTCAATTAAAATTGACCTTGATTTAATAGAGAACTTGAATCTAAATTAATGTTGCGTACGGTTGGTTGAATGAATAAAAATTAAATTAAATTATAAAACGAAAACTTTAAGCAATTTGAAATTTAAGGTAGAAATTAGTCGCTAATATAACAGTGAAATTTTTGATTTTTGAAATTTAAATATTTTACATGAAAATATTTTATAAAATTTTATAGTAAAAACATCGGCATTCGTTTCGTCGAATTCTGATTTCACTAGCTCATTTAAATCGATTTTTACGATCGATTTACGGTAGCGAACAATGGTACTGTGTAAATAATGAATTTTCACCGGCGCGTTAGATGACCAATTTTCTGTGTGCTAACGCGTTCGTATCGACACACTGAGCACAACGGTGTTTCGTTTCGCATGTTTGGACTCTCAGTTTGTTCTGAACGCTGTTATAGTGCGTGTTAGTGGTGGTTATTATTATATATAGGGTTTATTTGCTGCTAATATTATAATAAACAGCCGTTCAAAAAAATAAAAAAGGGGAATGTTGATAACATATAGCCATTTGAGAAATAGGATCAGTATATATTTTATTTCGATTGAATTGGTACACATTTTTGAATTGGTAGTGGATAATAATCGGTCCAATCTCCCCCTTACGCGTGATGGCCATGTATTCCTCCCCGCTATCTCTATTTAGTTCTGCATTATAATATCATATATGAATGAAATAAAAGAGCTCAAAAAATATGAAACACCTCATACCCCTTAATATACCCAAAGGACACATTAAAAGGTGTGGTGCGTTGTTGGTATAATTGAAACTAACAGAGACTAAGATTCACAAGACAAAATAGGTAAAAAACAGCAAAAACTGAAATAATGAATATTCAAAACAAAAAGTTTATAATTACTTCATAAACCAAATAAGTCAAATACCAAATATAATATACATGTCTCAAAACCCAATATGTCTCATGAAATAAAAACTCGTAGTCTCAATAAAAATCAAAGTATAAATATCCCTCTCAAGTGCTAGCATAAAGAAAGAAAAACGAAAATAAAGTAAGGAAATACATAGCAGAATCTTCTCCAAGAAACCTCCGAGCAACTGCAATCTACTACTCTCTCCTTTGATTTCCTATGGAGAGAAAAAGGTGAAAATAGAGGAGTAGGTCAGACTAAAAGTCTGGTGAGTGATAGTAACTACTAGAATCTTTAAGCAAAGTAAAAGTAACAGGCTGTTCAATAGTACTAGTATATACAAAAATACAAAGGAAATAGGAAAGAGATAAACTGGAAAATACAATTAACTATTACAATTGATAAAATAGGTCAACTTTGATTGTTTGCACCTGTCTTTGATAGCTGCTTGATTATGCTGAATTCCTAATCCAATAATTAGGCTGAAATCCTAGTTCTTCCCTTTGATCAGCCTACTACTCCATAGACCTTTCTATAGGCTAGACGCTGTATAACTCCCTACACAACAGCCAGTAGAAACTATGAAAGATACACAAAGCACCTACTATGGACTAGATGATACATAGCTCCCTATACAGAAGGCAATGGTCTACGGAAGACACACATACTAAGCGCTTGGAACTCATAGCGATTACTAAGCACCAAAATGGAAGTGGCACGCGTAACTACCACCATGCTCATGCTACTGTTGCTCCACCTATTGGGTCGTATTATTACCTCGACTCAGCATAAGCATGCCCCTCCTCTCAATTTAGGATTATATGAAACACCATGTCCATAGAAATATAGAGGAATGTTGCCGGTACTGGCCTGTCATCCAAACAATGTCTAATAGTGCCCGTGTCCAAATCCTCGGTGATTTGAACATCTCTATATTGACCAATTACTACCACTACTAGCATAAGCATGCCCCTTGTCTCACTTTAGTATTATGTGAAACACCGTGTCCATAGAAAATATAGGGGAATGCTATTTGGTACAGGTCCTACTTTAATTCTTTGCTTATTAACTTAGATAAATTATTTAAATAAGCCTTTACTCTTGTCCCTATTATCTGTGCTTATTAATTTATCCTAAGCCTTAGAATAAGCGTTATTTTATTCCATTTCTTATTATAATCTACGTTATAATCATGCTTATTACTTAACCCAAGGTCTAAGTGTGGAAATAAGCTTATTTTCTTCTTTTATTTTTTTAGTTATAATTTTAAGTTATAACTAGGCCAATCTTCTTAATTCAATAATTAGGCATAATTTCAGTCCAATTCCATTTATATAGCAGTCTTTATAATTTACATCTTATATTCCATTATTTCAGATTTCTTATAATTTAATCCAATTTCGTGTTAATTCTATTCTAGTCCATACGCGAAGAAGAAGAAGGAGAAATAAAATAAAATTGAAAATAGAAGGAAATCCAAGGCATAAGAACAATATGTAAATAGCACATAAATAATAGTAAATAAACTAAAAAACCATAAATAAACTGTAAATAAACGAAAAGGCTAGAAATAGACTAAAATTAATTGAAAAGAATAGCTAGAAGAAATAGACTGGAAATAATTCTAAAAACTGTAAATAAATTACTAAAAAGGTTACTCCAAAAATCATAGTAAAATTACAATAATTGAAAACCCTATTATTTTAAATTATTTAAAAAAATTCAAATAAATACAATCACTCACCTCTGGTACTTAGCTCTTCCCTTTATGCCTTCACGGATCCATTGGGGTTTTTTAATATTTTTATTTAAAACGATTTCCTTTTTGAAAAATTATTCCTCTTAGGGTCCTTCCTGAATAGGTGAACCCAATTGGATAAAATCTTAGAATGAGAAAAAGTGTTAGGTCTAAGTTCTATTTATAAGGGTAGAAGTGGATCTTAAACTATTGTATTTAGGGATTGAATAGGATCCAACCACATCATAGGGTGAGTAGGGGCCTCGGATGCATTAATGGAAGGACCAGATCAGGCTAAATAATGAAAATTATGTGTTCAAACGTTGCTGAATTGTTCGAACGAACGAATGTTCATTTGCTTGGGTCGACCGCCCCCTTCCCTAGGTTGACCGCCTTATCGACCCACATTCTATTTTTTCGTTTCTTTGATTATTTTCTTCTTTGCTCAAATTAACTTGGATTCTGACGTTCTATATATAGAAATTGACCAGAAAATTACCGTGGATACAATGGTGCAACTCCCGTGGCTCTTAAATTTTGGGTTGTTACATTTAAGGGATTTCATCTCTGAAATCTCTAAGGATAATTCAATTCTACAGCCAACTATTCAATCGTTTACTATTCATCCATTTCCTTTAGGTTTTTCTAATGCAATTTATGATACTTATGCAATTAGCGCAGTGTATATTCCCTTAACTAATGCAAAAGGTTAGGCGGTCCACTTATTCGGTTGACCTTCTTTCATGCAATCATGTTTGTGCCCATGTATCTAAATGAATGCGAAAAATTCCTAATGATAGTCGATAATTCTATATGCATGCTACAATCATGTGATAATCATCCATTTATATCAACAATGAAAAATAAAATAAAAATGCACATACATCCATATGCATATGCTCTAGTGTCCTAGTTAGGCCAATCCCTAAGGAATGATAGTGCCTAGTGTACCTATATGCGTCCGTTAGCATCCACTTGCAAACACTTGCAACCACTAGTATACATTATTCATAAAATGCTCTAATAACATGTTTACATCAAATCCTACCGTCCATAGGTTAAATCCTAAGTTCCATCCTCCCAAAGCATAATAAAGGAAATAATTTGTTCAAAACTAAAGATGGAAATAGAAAAATATAAAAACTTACCAATGAAAAGATGAGGCCAGGAAGTACGAATATTCTCTTTTGCTTCCCAAGTGGCGTCTGCAACATCATCCCCCCATTGCTCCTTCACTAGCGGAAGTTCCTTATTCCTTAGTCACTTGATGTCTCTTCTAATACCCTTCATGGGGATACGCCGAACAGATGCTTCCCTTTCTACCTTCACCCGCTCTAACTGACTAGGCTCTACAGCCTCCATCGAGTCATGTAAGCACTTTTGCAAGTGAAAAACATGGAAAAAGTCATGCACTCCTGCAAGCCTATTTGGCAACTTCATCTGGTAAGTCATCTTCCCAACTCTCTCTCCGATAGGAAATGGTCCAACAAATCTGAATGCTAAATTTCCATTCAATCCCAACCTTACCACCTTCCTAAACGGGGATAGTTTGATAAAAAACTAAGCCTCCAACCTCAAACTCAATGTCTCTCCTCTGTTTATCCGCATAAGATTTCTACCTATCTTGGGCTTCCTTCATTCTCCGTCGAATTAAATCCACTCTCTCCGATGTCTCCCTCACCATATCGGGACCAAGTAGCAACTTCTACATAGACTCCACTCAACATGAAGGGGACTTGCAAGGTTCCACATATAAAGCCTCAAATGGTGCCATTCCTATGACCGCTTGTTACTTATACGCAATCTCAACCAATGGAAGATGCTCCTCCCAAGTTCCTCCAAAGTACAAAATGCATATCCGTACAAAATCCTCAAGCACTATATCCACTCTCTCTGTTTGGCCATCCATCTGAGGGTGATAGGCCGTGCTCAATCTAAGTTGCATCCCTAGCGCCTCTTGTAAGCTCCTCCAAAACTCACTAGTGAAAATGGGTTCTATATCACTCATATACTAGAAGGGACTCCATGAAGTCGGACTATCTCTCGAACATGAAGGGATGCCAAATATGATGTTGTACGCTTTCTTTTAACTGGGATGAAGTGGGCATTCTTGGTCAACCGATCAAAAATCACCCAAATGCTAGTATTCCCTTTCCTAGAACAGGGCAAACTACCTATAAAATCTATAGAAATGTTCCAATTCAACTCCGGCACATCAATGGGCTGAATTAGTCCACCAGGCTACTAGTGCTCTGCCTTTTCCCTTTGGCATATAAGACACTTTGCTATGAACACTGCCACGTCCTTTTTCATGCCATTCCAATAGAACATCCTCTTCATATCCTGATACATTTTGTCACCACCTATATGAATATTCATATAGGAATGGTGGGCTTCCTCTAAAACCGCTCTCAACAAATCTCTAGCGCGTGGAACATAAAGCCCCCCATCTCTCCTACGCCACCGTTTGCTATCAATGGAATAACGTTGGAGATGCCTAGAGACCTCTACTCAGCTAATTCTATCCATTACATCCATAAATTCTGAATCCTCTTACTGCCTCGAGCCAATCTGATCCATAAGGGTAGGCTTTACCTCTAATGCTGCTAACAATCCTGGAGTAGAGGGCTTAAAATCAAAATTAGAAGTAAACTCCAAGCTCCTCCACTCTATGAACAAAGGACTAAGGGTTTTTTTTCTTCCTATTCAATGCATCTGCAACCATATTACCCTTGCCAAGGGTATTAGCAATCTCAAAATGGTACAAGGCTAAAAATTCCATCTATCTCAGTTGACTCAAGTTCATGTCCTTCTGCAAGAATAGGTACTTCAATGACTTGTGGTCGGTGAAAAGCACAAACCTCTCTCAAATAGTGCCTCCAAGACTTGAGTGTAAAAACTATGGCGGCCAATTCCAAATCGTGGGTAAGGTAATTCTTCTCATGCGTCATCAACTGCCTACTACCATAACATATTACCCTCCCTTCTTCCATCAACACCGCAACTAGGCCCGTCTCACATGCATCAGTGTATACGGTAAAAGGCTTAGCTCTTCGGGTAGTACTAACACTGGTACACCAGGAAGGGATCTCTTAAGCTTTGTGAAGGAATCCTCACAATCCACGTCCCACACAAATTCTTTATTCTTCTTAGTAAGGAGCATGAGTGGTGCCGAAATCTTGGTAAAGTTTCTAACGAACTTCCAATAATAGCCAATCCAAGGAAGCTCCTAACTCAGTGACGTTCTTGGGGCCTTCCAATCATGTACTGTTATAACCTTGGCAGGGTCAACATCCAAACCTTCCTTCGAAACCACGTGCCCTAAAAAACGTACCTCCTCTCTCCAAAAGGGACACTTCGAAAACTTAGCTCTCAAATGATGACTTTAAAGTGTGCGAAGAAACTCCTCTAAATAAACAACATGCTCCTCCATATTCTTGGAAAATACCAAGATATCATCGACGAATACCACCACGAACTTATTTAGGACTTCTCTAAAGACGCGGCTCATCACGTCAACAAAGTAGGATGGGGCATTGGTTAGCCCAAAAGGCATAACCAACCACTCATAAATTCTGTCTGGAGTCCTAAATGCAGTCTTACCTATGTTGTCATAGTGACTCTAAGCTGATGGAATCCTGTGGCTAAATCCAACTGGGAGAATGCCAAAGCGCCAACTCACTGGTCAAAAAGATCATCAATTCTAGAGAGTGGATATCAGTTCCTCTTGGTGAGCTTATTTACTTCTCTATGATCAACGCAAAGTCGAAGAGAACCATCCGCCTTAGTAGCGAAGATGATTGGTGCTCCCCATTCTGATATGCTCCTTCTTATAAATCCCTTCTCCAAAAGCTCACTGACTTATTTGCTCAACTCTTTCCTCTCCCTAGGTGCCATATGCCTCATGGGTAACGCCACTGGCTTAGCATTCTCAGTCAAATAAATTCTGAAGTCAATTTCTCTCTTAGTGGGCAGTCGCCTAACCTCCTCAAAGACATCGGGAAAATCTCTGAGATAGGAACCGAATCAAATTCTGCTGAAGATGAATCAGGGGAATAGAGAAAGCTCAACATGACTGACCCTTGCCAATCGCAAGATACCTTGAGAGTCCAAACACTACAAGTCTCTAATCTAACAACTCTCCTCTTGCAGTCTAAAATAGCTCCATATGTGGATAGCCAATCCATACCCAAGATCATCTCATACACCGAGAATCCTAAAAAGTCAAATTCTATACATAGGATATAAATTTTCAAACCCCAATAAACCATACACAAGTGTTCCAATCCAACTATGGGGTTTGAAACAACGATGGGGTCTACCACTAAAGAAATGTCTAAGTGCCAATAATTCATAAGGGAACTAGAAATAAAATAGTGTGATGCTCCAGAATCGAATAAAGTCCGAATGGGAAATTCAGATATAAAAATCAAACCTTCAACTGTGACTTTCCTAACTCTATTTGGAATGCTACTAGAAGGTGCCACATCTAACGCCTAAATCTGTGCAACTAGTGCACTCACTCCTTGACCAACTCTTTGGGGATCACTCTTACTTATATGGCCGAGTTGCCCGTAACTAAAGCACTTTCCCTTCATCTTTTCCCTTTTGCAATCCTTGGGACATGTCCCATAATTCCACAGCTATTGCATCTCAATCCTTTCTTAATCTTCTTCTAAGGGCCATCGCCTTTCTTCTTCTCTTCGTTGTTCCTCCATACTTTCTTTTTTGGACCTTCCAACTTAATAACTTCCTTAGACTCTCCTTCCTTGACTACATCGGACATAAGCGCCATCTGTACCAAAGACTCGTAGGTAGCTCCCAACGGTACGTGAGTTGACAACAATCCCTAACGGGCTGATTCAATCCATTCGCAAACTTATAGCTTTCTTGTACGGCGTATTCACCAACTCCAATCCGAATTGAGACAATTCATTAAATCGTTTGATGTACTTCTTCACCGACAAACTTCCTTGCTTCAAATTAATAAACCACTCTAATTGAACACTCTCCTCTACTTGAGACAAAGACTTCTTATCAAACTGCTCCCGGAATCCATTCGAAGTCACCGCCCTTCCTTCTAACTATATGACCTCCCACCAATATGAAGCCTCCTTTTTCACCTGCCAAGATGCTAGCTGATCCCGCTGCTGGTCCTCCAATCCTAATAAGCCAAATATCCTCTCGATGTCCCTAAGAAAAACTCGTGCCTCCACAAAAGTCTCCTTCCCAAAAAAAGACTTTTCGCTCAAACTCGCAAAATCCTTACAAAGCTTAGAGAAATTGATAGCAGCGGGTGGGTTGATGGGGTTCCCACCTACTAGTGCAGGATTGGGTGCTGGCCCTTGCACCTCTGGAGTCGTGGCTTGTAAGTACCTGCGAAAGTAGGCTGGTACTGGAACGCCCTCGGGAAGGTTCAGGGTATCAGCCATTCTACAAAAAGAAAAAAATAGTGTAGGAAAGACTCAAAGGGAGATTGAAATGGACTTATGAGATGATTTTTATAAAAACTGTTTAATCTTGAAAACATTTCTAAAAATTCTTTTTTGAAAAGTATTTTTATAAAAAAAGTTATTTCGGAAAATACTTTATTTTTAAAATAAAATTTTAGGAATCCTTTAACCTAGCTCTGATACCAAATGAAACACCCCACACCTCTTAATATACCCAAAAGGACACATCAAAAGGCATGGTGCGTTGTAGGTATAACTGAAACTAAAAGAGACTAAGATTCACAAGACAAAAATAGGTAAAAAAAACAACGGAACCTAAAATAATAACTTATTCAGAACAAAAACTTCATATTTACTTCATAAACCAAATAACTCAAATACTAAATACAACATAATGTCTCAAAACCCAATATGTCTCATGAAATAAAACTCGTAGTCTCCATAAGAATCAGAGTATGAATATCCATATCAAGCGCTAGTACAAAGAAAGAAAAATAAAAAAAAGTAGGGAAATACATAGCAGAATCTTCTCCAAGAAACTTCCAAGCAATTATAATCTACTACCATCTCCTTTGATTGCCTATGGGGAGAAAAAAGGGAAAATAGAGGAGTGGGTCAGACTAAAAGTCTGATGAGTGATAGTAACTACTAGAACCTTTAAGCAAAGTAAAAGTAATAGACTGTTCAATAGTTCTAGTATATACAATGAAAACAAAGGAAATAGGAAAGAGTTAAACTGGAAAATATGATTAAACTATTACAATTGATAAGATAAGTCAACTTTGATTGTTTGCACTTGTCTTTGATAGCTGCTTGATTAGGCTGAATTCCTAATCATATAATTTGGCTGAAATCTTAATTCTACCCTTTGATCGGCCTCCTACTCCATAGACCTTACTGCGGACTAGACGCTGTATAACTCCCTACACGACAGCCAATGGTAACTACGAAAGATACACAAAGCACCGACTATGGACTAGAAGATACATAGCTCACTACACAGAAGGCAATGGTGTCTATAAAAGACACATATTCTAAACGCTTGGAACTCATAGCGATTACTGAGCATTGAAATGGAAGTCGCACGCCTAACTGCCACCATGCTCATGTGACATGTTGCTTCACCTATTAGGTCGTATTATCACCTCGACTCAACATAAGCATGCCCCTCGCCTCACTTCAGGATTATGTGAAACATGATGTCCATAGAAAATATAGGGGAATGCTGCCGGTATTGGCCCGTCATCCAAACAATATCTAATAGCGCCCTTGTCCAAATCCCCTGTGATTTGAACATCTCTATATTGACCAATTACTACCACTACTAGCATAAGCTGCCCCTCATCTCACTTCAGGATTATGTGAAACACCGTGTCCATAGAAAATATAGGGGAATGCTATTTGGTACAGGTCCTACTCTAAATCTTTGTTTATTAACTTAGATAAATTATTTAAATAAGCCTTTACTCCTGTTCCTGCTATCTGTGCTTATTAATTTATCCTAAGTCATAAAATTATCATTATTATGTTCTATTTCTTACTATAACCTACGTTATAATCATACTTATTATTTAACCTAAGGTCTAGGTGTGAAAATAAGTTTCTTTTCTTCTTTTATTCTTTTTAGTTATAATTTTAAGTTATAACTAGGCCAATCTTTTTAATTCAATAATTAGGCAAAATTTCAATTCAATTCCATTTATATTACTGTCTTTATAGTTTACATCTTATATTGCATTATTTCAGATTTCTTTTAATTTAATCCAATTTCACATTAATTCCATTTTAATCCATACACGAAGAAGAAGGAGGAGAAATAAAAGAAAATCCAAGGCATAAGAAGAAGATGTAAATAACGCATAAATAATAGTAAATAGACTAAAATACTGCAAATAAGCTATAAATAAATGGAAAAGCTAGAAATGAACTGAAATTAATTGAAAAGAATAGTTAGAAGAAATAAACAAAAAATAATTCTAAAAACTATAAATAAATTACTAAAAAGGTTACTCCAAAAATCGTAGTAAAACTACAACTATTGAAAACCCTATTATTTTAAATTACTTAAAAAAATTTAAAATAATTACAATCATTCACCTATGGTCCTTAGCTCTTCCCTTTATGCCTTCACGGATCCTCTTGGGGTTGTTAAATATTTTTATTTAAAACGATTTCCTCCTTGGAAAATTATTCCTCTTAGGGCTCTTCCTAAATAGGTGAACCCAATTGGAGAAAATCCTGGAATGAGAAAATTTGTTAGGTCTAGGGTTCTATTTATAGGGGTAGAAGTGGATCTCAGACCGTTGGATTTGGGGATTGAATAGGATGCAACCATGTCATAGGGTGAATAGTGGCCCTCGGATGCATGAATGCAAGGACCAGATCAGTCTAAACAATGCAAAATACGTGTTCAGCCATTGTTACATCGTACGAACTAACGAACGTTCGCTTGCCAAAAGGAAAGGCGGGTCGACCGGGCGGTCGACCTCCCCCATGCCCATGTCGACCGGTCAAATGACTTGCATTTTTTCTCATTTCTTTGATTATTTCATTCTTTGCTCATAATTATTTGGATTCTGACATTCTATATATGGAAAGTGATTAAAAAAATTACCACAGACACAATGGTGCAACTACCTTAGCTTAATTCTGATAATTTCACAAAGTTATTTTATTATTTAATTAATTAACAAATTAATTATTGCAGTTAAATTTTGGGTAGTTACAAAATAAATAAGAGTATATAAACCTGCTTCTTCCCTTACCTCCAAAACAAGGCTTACACCATTTCTACTGCAGACTCCTCACTCCACGCCTGTCGTCGAGCCTCTCCCTCTCCTTTGCAGCCACCACGCCAGCCTCCTTTGACCTCACCTTCTAACAGTTGCCACCCTTTTATAAAAAAACAACGGCGGCCTAGTGCTGCCGACCACCCTCTCAAATCACCGCAAATGCTAAGAGCCCCTCCTTCCAGCCACCGCACCATCCACCTCTGAATAGAGTGCCTCCATTTTCCAGCCTCTACCTTTAAAGAAGAAAAAAAGAAACTTAGCAGTGTTGTCGACCATCCTTCCTCCACCATCGCTTCGTCCAATCGCCTGCACCTCCTCCATTGACCACGAGCCGCTCACCTGAAGTGTCATCGAACCAGCATTGCTCCAAACCCGACTTGCTTCCTCCTATCTTTTGTTGCATCTGCATAAATATATAAAAAAAGCAAAACAAACTTGTTGTTCCAATTCCTACCAAGACCTCCGCCACTTCCACCGCTTGCACCGCTAACAGTCACCACCTGTCACCGTGAAGTGTTGGCACACCAGCCCGCTTGCCTGTTCTCGAGTTTGACTTTCTCCTTCCTTGCTCCTACTTAGTTATATATATATATATATATATATAATTACATATTACAAGAAGAAGAAGAAGGGAGAAGTATGCTGCTGTTCGGATTTGTCAACAACATACGCCGTAAGTCGTATCATTAAGTCCGATTGTGTCGCACATCTTGTAAGTCGTATCATGGACTATCTTGAGATATCGTCGTTAATGTTAGTATTTATTCATTCACACCTAACTAATATCTTTATGCAGGTTAATAAAAAAATGGTCACCTATTTATATTCGTTGTTGATTTATATATATATATATATATATATATATATATATATATATATATTTGTTGAATGGATGGATTATCTGATTTGTATATGCACTTGTTGACACGATATACATGTCATATGTATGTATAAGTGTAGAAAAATTTAATATTGATATGTTATGTTTCATCATGTTGTTGATACCTAGTATGTCGTATTTTGTTGAAATTCTCCCGTCGATATTTGGACATGACTGTATATATTGAACTTGTGATATTGGAAAGGATTGAAATTTAATGATTGTTGTTTGATAAGTTTAATTGACATTTAAATTGACATCTGAATTAAATGATAGAATTTTAATTGACAGTTAAATTGAATTGAAATTTAATTGGTAGTAAAATACCTGATATTGATAATTATGAAATTGTTGTGAATTTTATTGACTGTTTGGATGATTGGTTGTGATGGATTATATTGCTTGATATTTGGAAGTTTATTTATTTTGATATATCGTGTTATCATCATGTACATTAATTATAGTATATAAAACTATAAATATAATTATTTCGAATAAATTAAAAATAGGGTGAAATGATATGTACCTATGGCATTTATTTTGGATTGAAATGATATATATCCATCCTTGAAATTACATTGAAATAATTGATTCACTTGGCCATAGGATAGAGAATTATATATGGCACTGGATTGGTTAAACTAAATGATTTTGGAATTTTGATTTGAAATTATTTAAATGATTTGGTTTTAAGAAATAAAAATTGAAATTATGAAAATCGAATTATTTTCGAATTGTAGCTCGGAATGTTGAAATTTAAATATGAAATAGGAATTTTAGAAACTGAGAATTTTAAGTCAATAATTAAAATATGATATGAATTTCATAAATTGATTTGTTCTAAAAGATTGAACGTTTATTCGAATTTTAGATAATACTAAGTAAAAGTTTTATTAAACGATATTTCAAAATTGAGCTCGGAATTGAATTATATTTGAAGATTTGCATATAGAAGGTGAATTTGATTTAAGTGTATTGAAATCAATATTTTGAAAATCAAACTCGAAATTGATATAGATCGAAATGCTTTAAATTTGAGAAGTGAGTTGAAATTAATTTGGAATTGGAATTAAAATTAATTTGGAATTGGAATTGAAATTAATTTGGAATTGGAAGTGAAATTAATTTGGAATCGAAGTAGAAGTCGGCTTGAAATCGGAATTGGATCGATTAAATCGAAGTGGAAATTTAAAGTGATTTGAATAGGAAAATTTGGAAAGTAAACCGGTTTACTTTGAAATTATTTTCAAATAAATTATTCTAGTATAAACTATTTAAAATCTATCTTATTTAAATATTCAAATTATTTTGATTTTCCAAACTATTTTACTCTATAAACCATTTTTAGTACTCAAACTATTTTCTATTAAACTATTTTAGCATTTTAATTATTTTAAAACTATTTCAACTATTTTCTAAAAATTCAAACTGATCAAAAGGTGGAATGTTTATATTTATAAAATGAAGTTATAACCTAAATTGAAGTTCGAAACAAATTTGGAGGCGAAATCGAGATATTGGAGTGAAATGATATTTTCAAGCGAAAATGACGTATTGAACCGAATATGATTTTTGAATAAATATGATGATTTCAAAATGAATTTGGTTTTGAAGCAAATATGATATTTTGATATCAAGTACGAATTGTTTTCGAAATATAAAAGTACCAACCAGTGTGTAAAACAACGTTTGGTTGTTAAAGAGACCGGGGCCTCTTATTGGCATAATCTGTCAATATCGGCACCACTTTAACAACTATATATGCGGTGGATGATATCTAGAACGTAGTGGCTGAATTGGCGACGTTTACTAGAATGAAGTAAGAGAACGATGATGGATAGCTTTGACACTCGTGTCATAAATAAAATGACTAAAACAGAAGCCTATGTCTGGCTAATGAGTTTAGCTACCTCTAGTGATGTCGATCCCTTGTATTACTATTGTGATTTTTAGACTCAATGGGTGCTCCTTTTCGTTTGGATTGATTTTGCAGTCGTCTACGAATGAGTTACGACCAGCCAGAAAGGGTAAGCTAGTAGAATCCTACCTTGGGCATTGCCTCACATGCCTTGTCATATTTATCCTTATACGAGCTCATTACGACTTTGGTTCAGTACTGTACCTATAAGGGACTCACTGGCTACCAATGTTACCGGTTGTGTTACAGGACCTACATAGGTTACATGCTATACAAATGTGTTAAGGGGGATAATGTAAAGCCTTAACACTATTTTGATATTTATTTTACCAATAGACATTATCTATTATAACGTACACTATTATACATAGATAGTTTTGACGGATCATTAGGAGATGGAAAACCCTAACATCTCCTAAGTTACTCTACATTGATTTATTGATTTACATAAGGATATTAGATTTGACTCGAATATTATGTTTCCCATTATGCTCGGGTCAGTCAAAGTATTTCGAGTTTGGAGAGCGTGTTGTGGAGACGGAGGCATTGCTGGAGACTCCGTTCTATTTCTTCCATTTCATCAATTTCAGTTATTTTTAGCTATGTCAGTTAGACTTATTTCACTTCTAGTTATTTCATTCCTAGTTGTTTAGTGTGATGTAAACATATTTGGAGATTCAGGATTTATTTATATAATTATTTATTTTCTGCTGCGAGATTTTGAGTCGTATATTTTTCTATGTCTGTGTTCTATTATTGAATCTATTATTACCCTAAATAACTATCTGTCATTTAAGCAAATGTCCTTATTTAAATGATGGATCATTATAATTACACAATATTACTCAGACGTCTGACCGACTACTCGAATGTCTGGTAAACTCTTTTACGCATCTATAACCACTCAATTTTGATCTAGTTTCTTTATAGAAATTGGCCTAAGGTTTGAGCTATAAAATTAGAAGTTTGACCATGTGCTAAGCTATTTTTTATATACTAAATGGTCAAACGACTGAACCTACAGGCCAGATGTTTAAACTAGGCCAAGATGGAATGTATTCTTTTCTGGAGTATATTCAGACATCTTACCTACTTGTTTAGATGTCTGGCTATGTTTAAAATGGTTTTTTTATATAAACTGGAGTTAGATGTTTGACCACACAACTGAGACATCTAAGAAACTATAAACGGCTATATTTTGAACAGACATGTATTTTGAAAATTTATAACTCTTGATTAAAAAAGGTGATTCTATGAATGATCGTAATCTTTCAACATAACTTTTCAACGGTATAAATATAAGCAGATTCATTTTTTTAAAGATATATCTTCGGCTCTCTGAATTCTAGTCTCTAATATTTTTTGTGAAATTAAAAGATTTCAAAATCAATTTCTTGCTTCCTAAATTCTGCACATTTACTGAAATATCATCAAAGGATATTTTAGGAGGAGTGTACTGAAAAGAGACTTATATGTATTATCAAGAGCACATCAAATCAAATTTAGAATTTTTTCTGTTTTAGTGAAGACCTGTTGGTTATCTTCAAGCAAGATGTTAAAGTGCTATTGGTTGTTCAGGTGGTCTAGTAGAAACCTATTCCTCCGGATGAAGCAACGATTATTTAGTGAGATTTCAAAAGGAGTCTGGGACTGGACGTAGGACGGAGAGTCCAAACTAGTATAAAAAAAGGTGCAATTATTTATTTACCGTTTTCTTTTAGCTTTCTTATATTATTAGCTTACGTCGTATTTTTCCATATTATAGATCATTCCACATTCTGCATATAAGTCCCTTCGCATTTTGACTCTCGTTTGGTATTAGAGCTTGGTATTCTAAAAATAGCAAAATCATTTTTGAAAATAATGTGACATCATATTTTAATTTTTTTTCCAAGAAGGTCAATCAACCGCATGACCCCTAAATTTTACTATTATAAATTATGCATACGGGTCTACTAGAATGAGAATATATATGCAATCTAAGATATGCCATTTGAAACTAATTCAGGTGGATTATGAAGTAGACCACTACTTATTTTAGTACATGGAAAACTCAGCAAGTTATTTTAGCTGATAAAATTCTAAAGTCTTGAATATTTTATTTGTGCATTGGATAGAAATCAATTTAATAGAGCTAGTATATGACAGTCTGTATATGAAATGTAGAAGACTCTGCAAATTACACATAAAGGCACAAAATAAATTAAACAAAGCATGATTTTCATGTTGAAAAATCAATTATAACTATTTAAAATGAAGGAAAATGAACCAATTTCAGATATATATTCATGTTTACAAGATATTAAACATGCAATGATAACCCAAACCTTTATGGGTCCGAATTTTGAATAAATCGAAACCAAGTCTAATAGGGTACGGATCATTGGTTTTGGTAAACAGTAATTGCACAGGTTTATCAAAGTGCGATCAATACAAAAATCATAGCAGAATTGAAATATATATTATAACATATGTATTGACTAAGGCTGCTACTATGGAATATCATTCCTTGGATATTTAATTTTCTTTTCCATGATGAGCATGAATAAAAAGACTTCTCCATCTGCAGTTTCTGTCCTGCTCCCGCATCCGGTCATTCTAAATCTAACATGTGGGTTGTTATGATGAAGGGGTTCAGAACAACGTTTTGATGATTGAAAAATTACATACTTTACCTATCCTATTAATTTATACTGATCGGCTTCCATTTAAGTGTTATGTCTATTATTTATGTAATCCGTTAAACTTCGTGCAAGTACAATATGTCTAACCTAACCTTCTCCATGGCATAACTATATAAGTATATTTCGATCCGCAAATAAGTCAAATCGTTTCACTAACAAAAAACACCAGCCACTTAATACTTCTTAAATAGGGAGGCGGGGGACCCTATAATGGCTACTTAATACTTCAGTCCTCGATGCGGGCCCTTCGCAACATAACTATTAGTCAAGTGGTTCAAACTACAGAGACTGATGACACATGGATAAGGCTATATAAAATTTTCCATATAATTACTAACTTATCTCAACTGTGCAACTTACCCTCAATTGTAGGTCAAAGGCCCTTCCTAGTACCATGAAACTACAGTCAATCATGTCTTAACAATGTAAAAGATAGTATCCAAGCCACTTAACCTATCCCAAGGCAGACTCCTTTCTAATACTATCTAAATGACATCACATGGAATCTCATCAGGCCACTTAATACGTCTTTACAGGCGAGGCAGACCTTATAATAACTACTTAATACCTCAAACCCAAAGCATACCCTTCCTGAGATATTCATTACCATGTCTAACCACTAACTCCAACCATTTAATACTTCCTAAATAAGGAGGAGGCTGACCCTATAATAGCTACTTAATACCTCCGCCTCAAAAGAAGGTCCTACATCCTACGAATATCCCTTCCTCATGGGTCGTTGAGTTGGCAATGTCCCACATCAGTAGTAAGTATACTCAATTGTTGGTAGCCTCTAGGTGAAGAGAAGTCTTCTGTTGTACAACTCTACCGATCATACATCCAAACCCACTAAACAGAACTAATCACCCAAAGCATAGGTATGGGCTAAGCCAAATAATTCATGCTTGTTCTAAACATATAATTAAATCTATATAATTTCCTACAATGAGAATTTTATTACGTTTTACATATATTTAATAGTGTTAATACTTACTTGTTTACTATGAAATTATTCCTAATTTATATGCTTAGGCTTTGGTTTCCTCGTAATGTCTAATAAGTGTCTTACTACCTGTAATAATTGGTCATTAATGTGAAAATTAGACAGTCCCTAATCAATCCTCGTTTAGTTCACTTAATTTATTTACAAATTTCAAATCCATCTACATGACTATTTAATTTTGCCCATAAATGACGTATTAAATTTCCTAATCAATCCTCATTTAATTCCTTTTTAACTCTTTATTAATTATAAATTTATTGCCTATTAAATCTATAATCAATGTCCACAAATCATCGTCTTATAATTAATATGTTGTTAATAAGTAATACAACTATTATTGTAAATTACGCAATTTATATATTTTTATGTTTTAATGTTAAGCGTGGTTATATTTGTTTATTTATTTATTTATAATTCTGACTATTAATTTCTAAACAAGAACATTCTTTTCCACCTTTTAGTTTATCAGACCTAACTTTTCAAAAAGGATGACCATTATAACTTTCCATAAATTAACCGAAATGAGATCTTTGCTTCGTTTGAAATTACAAGAAATTATTTCTTGTCTTTTATTGAAATAGACAGTGCAAACTACGGATTTTATACATCTCTTTCACTTTTTGGTGCATCCCTTGTTAATTCCGCGCTTTCGTACATATTTTGGAATTGGATAGTTTATGAAAACTACATGAAACCTGCTCCGAATAAATCAAATCATAGAAATTCACATTCTAAGTCTAATAGGGCAACCTAATTTATAATCAAATTATAAATCTGGAATAAACAAACATTCTGTAGTAATAAATATTTGGGACCGAGTTCAAATTTCTAGATTAGTTTGTACATACTATTCCCATTCCAATTAACTATTTTATAGAATATGTTGGCGATATTCATATACGTTTATTTTAAGCCTACAATTCATCAGATCTAATTTAAGCAAAATAATTAAATAAAATCCAATGGTACAAATTTCAATGTTTTAAGTAAATTATATAATTTCTCACTCACCTTTTAAGCTATTCAAATCTCCAAATCTATGTCCATTTCTTTACTTGACTCATTTTCCTCTCTAATCCAAAAGAATATGTATAACTATGTGCATACATACTATTAGAATTACAGATCGGAGAAGAGATTTTGGGTTAACGGGAATATAGATTTGTAATTATAAAAATTACCCTTGCAGTGTTAATTTGCTCTTTCTCTTCTTCTCTTTTATTTTCTATTCTTCTCTGATTATATGTTTATATATAATATTTTATACATTTAAGAAATAGTGAAGAAGAGAAAATGGCAGAGCTTTGCTGCTTGGATAAGAAAATAGAAGAAGAGAAGTTAGAGGTTAGGCCTTTATTTATAGGCACACGAATCAGTCGTAACTATTAGATTAAAATAATTAAAATCAGGCATTGGCTAAGGTTCAAACTACAACCGCCACATTCCAACTGGTAGATCGCTCCCCTATGGACGGTCAACCTGCCCAAGGGGGGGTTCAACTGGTGGGGTTCCATATTTAATGTTATTTATTTCCTTTTTCTTTTTTAATTACTTTTTCTTCGAAAATTTCAAACGTTGGTAAATTTTTTGTTTAAGCTCTGATCGCAAAACTCCAAGTATGAAAGTGGCTTAGAAAATTACCATGAACAAAGTGGTGCAAGTATCGTGGACAAATTCCAGTGTTAGCTCAAATTTCATTTTTGGAGCCTTTTAATTATTTATTAATTATCATTAACTTTATCAGATGTTGCATTCTCCCCCTTAAATGAATTTCATTCCCAAAATTCCTCAAGGGTAGGATCAAGTAGCATAGCGCACAATCAGTCTAAACCATCCATCCAATTAATGTACAACCAATTTTGCAGTCAAATGTGCATAAGTGCATGGTATATCACAACATATAAATATGTATATAGAATAGCTCTAAATCGGCGCCTCCTATATGAATACATTCTTTTAAAAACATTTTAAAAATATGATGCATGCAATCTAGATATATTGTTAGTTCTATAAGTATAAAATCCTTTTTCACATAATAATCTCTGTACTTCTACTAATCTCCACACTCCTGTGAGTAAGAGTATGGTTCAACCAATTTTGGATCCAATTCCTACCATCCGAAACCTAGCACATAGTTTATAACGTCCAATTTTTTTGAAAATCCAGTTTCTAAATGTGTACTCCTATGTCGAAAAAGGAATTTAGATAGAATTTTTTTACACATTCTTCCTTTGGATACTATTCTGTTGTATCTTGGGACCTTTTCTTTTTCTACAAAACTTTTCCAACTTTTCAAAGTACAGTTTGCGTAAGAAGGTTTATTTTTCGATGTTAAGGCATAATTATCCAAAGAGCAAGTTTTTGTTTACTATCATAAGGTATGGAAATAGAAATTCCAAAGCTAAATGGCCTTTTTTAGGAAAGATAGCCGGCTTTAGAATGGGTCGTGCCACTGTATAAATAATGGGCAAACAAATGCTCTTCACATGCATAGAACAGCTAAGTGGGAGGAAGAAGCCCAGACCAAAAAAATAAAAGGATAAAGCACAGGAGTTAGGCAAAGAGAGTCTAAACTACAAAACAAAACCAGACTATGCGCCCTTCGAGGAGGAACTACCACTACCCACTGCAGACGAGGGACCAATAATAAACACAAACCCAGAGAAAAGAGTTGCCAGATTCGAAACAAAACCCTCCGAAGTAGGCGAGTAAATAAATTTTCTGTCCCAACTAACATCATAAAATTTACTTTTGTCTCCTCACCAATCTCATCTTCTGTAGTAAGTGTCAGACCCTCACCCTCAATATAATAAATGGCATTTTCCCCTGTTATTAACTATGTTTATTGTACTATGTTGTCGGACAGTAAAATTCATGTTCACCAACATATTGACCTGCTCTACATTACGCACGTGGCCCTAGAAAATTGAAAAAATTTCATTTTCCATCAAAAATCGTTTTCCTTTTCCAATCAGAATTGCAAAATAGTTTGAAAAATCAAATTCCCAAAAGCATTTAAACAACATTTCATAATTGTTGTTGTTGTTGTTATATATTTTATTATATATATTTTTTAAAACACTTGGCCAAAGTTTTCCAAGAACATTTGAACCAAACTTCTTAAAACCATTTGAAAAGAAAAAAAATTCAAAAGCAGTCGAACATAATTTTTCATAACATTTGCCGCTCTATTCTTTGAATAATCAGATCATATCTTAATGTAATTGGGACTAAATTTATAAGCTAATGTATATGACTGACCTAGAATTATGAAGTTAATCCTAGATTTGGGGAACCTTTCCTTTTATTTTACTCTAAAGCAACAAACCACCTATAAGTTTATCTATAAATTTTAGCTTTTAAAGCATCTAACAGTGACCTATGACTTCGCAAAAACCTTTTCATGTCCTTTGTTTGCTAAAATTAATTTTGCTTGCTAATTTATTTTTCCTAAAATTCTAAAGTTTTGGGATGTAAGTACTTTTAATTTCTAGTTGTTAACTTAATGTCCTAATTTATTTTATAAACTTCCAGTCTTACCTACATTTTTATCCCTAGTTAAGCGTCTTTACGAGATATCTTTATTTGAATTGTTTTCCAATATATTTATAATTATATAGCGGTCTAATCCAATCCATCAAATCAACACAGTGATAAAATAGAAACCACATCGTATACTTTTCTAATAACTTAAAGGATACAGCTAGCAATTACAACCCAAAGACCTTAAAAGAAATTTTTTTTGGACGTAGCCATTCATCATCAACTGGTGTTAATGAAGTTATAGCCATAACGCACTTTACTAAATTAAGATGAACATTTCTAGTATGTCATTCCACTATCATCCACCTTCATTTACTCTTCCTCTTGGCTTTTAATAAATGCAGTCCATCCGTTACTTCAACTGTTATACCCAATTATGTGATAAATTGTGCATCCTCACATCATAGTGGTGAGAAATATGAACTATACACATTTAGAATAACTCGTCCGAAAATTTTGTTTGGTGGAGTAACTTCCCTACCATTCATCTAGCCTTCTTCATTTTTGATCAGAAAACATCCTTTATGTGTGTTTAACACTCACTACTCTCTTCTCCAACCATAGTAGTATCTTCTCTAAATCAAAATCTCCTGACAGTATCATCAAACTTTGGTATTTATTTCCTTTACATTCTTGATCTTCCATGTGAGTATACCACAGGACATGCAAAATTGAATTTGGTACCCTTCACCTTCCCTTTGAAGATTCTTCTCATAGTTTCCATGCAACTCTACTAAAATATTCCTAGTTTCATACGAACATTCCTTATATTTAGTGGGGATTCCTTGTTTCTACCCTACGAGCATTTATAGCTATTCATAGCCCAAAACCTTTATGCCATCTTACCTCGGTAGTGTTCCCTATCTACTGCAAATTTTAAATTTGGTTTGGTTCACACTATTCTTTATAAAACCATAATTTCACAATCATGAAATACCTAATCTAAAACCTTTATCTTTAAAAAAATTAAATGTAGAGAAGCCTTTTTCAAATTCAAAAATTACTTGGTTCCAAAAAAGAATCATGAAAATTTTCCCTTTTCTAACTAATTTTACCTTTTTAAAGACTTTCTGCAATAGAGATTGACTTCTTTTGAATGTAGGATTTTAAGTTAAAATATTTAAAAACTCAATTATCATACCAAACCATTTTTTAAAAAACATCTACCATAACTTTAAACAATGAAAAGTGGAGTAAACAAGGATAACTTTCATCATATTATTTTCTTATACTCATGTTGTCTCTGCTTCCACCTTTGATGAAGATTTTCATAACACAAAAGGGGGACTTTAAAAGATATGCATAATTGCAACATCTATATAAGCGTCTATCTAACGTGTATGCGCAATAACTACATATCCATAGAATTTATCTTTTCTTCCTATCATATTCCTATTATTTTTTTGTTGTATTATTTCTAGCTATATTACTAATATATATGTGTGTGTGTGTGTGTTTGTTCCTAATGTGATTTCTATCTAAATTGTTGAGCATTCTTACCCTTCTATTCTCTATACCTCATTCGATTCAAGTACCATTTCCATTTATCCACCCTTTAAAATGAATTTTAAAATGGAAATTCCAATTTTACCCAATAGGAAAAATCATTGTTCTCAACCTATGCTTTAATTTGTATTTATTTTAAGTGAAATATCCCTTTACCAAAATTCTTTAAATCGAAACTTTTTGATTCAGCCAATTTTAAACTAAGAATTTCAAAAATGAAAAACCTTTTTTTACCAAAAACCCTTAAATAAAAAAAATTGACTCAATAAAGTTTTAAATATGAATTTCAAAATTTTCTTGCATTTTCAAAACAAAAACTTCCCAATAGATCATTTGAAAAACTCATTCAAAATATTTCATGGAATTCTCAAAACCTTTTTATCAAATTCTTTCATATAGGGATGAACTTAGAAATGGACTATAATTGCCCTACCATTAGGACACCCATTCTTCCCTACTCATCCTTAATTCAACTCCATTAAAATTCAGACTTATCTTCTTATGGTGATTAGTGTACACCTTCCCGTGGAAAATTTCTCTGCTCCGCCTTCATACCTTGCTTCTAGATGCATGCAACATATAGGTTCATACTTTCCATTTTTCTGGATGAAATGGGCATCTTCAATTAGAAATCCCTCAAAATCTATAATTATAAGGTAGTTAGGCCTAATAAAGGAGTCAAGTATCATCCATCCTTCGGGAGTCTTCTATATGTCATGCTCACGCTCTCTCGGCCCACTCCTTACAAATACGATCTCTGCCTATATTGTAATCGAGGTAGAAGTATAAATTTAATTCTATTTATTATTCCAACTCAAAGTGGCCTCGCCCATCCTTTGGAATATGGTTGCATCTAAATCTATATTCGGAATTTATATAGTTAGGCATATCATTTATATTTAATTATAGTTAAAAATATATATGCATTCTCTCGGTGTATTTTAATTTCTATGATTGACTAACCTAAGAACTGAGAGCAAATGTAACAACCTTTTCCTTAATGGGTCCGAATTTCAACTAAATCGAAACCAAATTCCATTAGGGTATGGATTGTTGGTTTTGGAACTTGTAATGACATGAGTATATCAAAGTACGATTGATATAAACTCACATCGGAATTAAAAAATATTATATAACATACGTATTAACTAAGGCTACTACCTCAGAATATCATTCCTTAGATATTCAATTGCATTGTCCACGTCGAGCATGAATAAAAAGACTTCACCATATGCAATTCCCGTCATGATCTGGATTCCCGTCATTTAAATCTTACCTGTGGTTAGTTATGAGGAGTAGGTCAGGAAAACATTCTGGTAATTGGAAAATTATATACATTAATTTATATCGATTAGTTTCCATTTAAGTGTTATGTCTATTATTTATGGCTAATCTGTTAAAGCTTATCTGCATGTACAATATGGCTGACCTAACCTTCTCTATGGTATAACTATATAAGTATATGGCATCCACATATATATCTAATTGTTTTACTACCAAAAAACTCTGGCCAATTGATACTTCTTAAATAGGGAGGAGCCAAACTATATAGTGGCCACTTAATACCTCAGTCCTCGAAGTGGGTCCTCTGCAACATAACAATTAATCAATCTATCCTAACTATAGAGACTGATGAAACCTATATAAGGCTTTATAACAATTTCCATATTACTAACGCATCTTAACTCAACAACTTACCCTCAAGTGTAGGCCGAAGGCCCTTCCCGGTACCACATAACTGCAGTCAATCATGTTCTAACAATGTAATAGATAGTACCCAAGCCATTTAATACCATTTCAATGGTAACTAGGTAGACTCTAACCATTTAATACCAACATTTTAGGTAGGTCTTCATCATTTAATACCCATCACAAGGCGGACTCCTCTTTGATACTGTCTAGCCGACATCGCACAGAACCTCATCAAGCCACTTAATACATCTTTATGGGAGAGGCGGACCCTATAATAACTACTTAATACCACAAACACAAAGCAGACACTTCTTAAGATATCCACTACCATGCCTAACTACTAAACCTGACCGTTTGATGCTTCCTAAATAAAAAGGAGGCATGTAACGACCTGCCTTTTTGGAAGTTTTAACTGGACACACATGTCAGACTCAAACAATTCAAAAGAGCGGATTGTTATAGGGTAAATAAGAAAAAGAGAAAGAAACAAAACAAATACAGAATCTCACAGTGGAATGAAAAAATATAATAATCAAATAACAGTTCATGAAGCTATTTTATAAATACATTTGATTATTCTTTTACAACACAATATCAGAGTTACATAAAACAAGATTAAATAAATAAATGCAGGGGAACAATATGATTGCAATGGAATAAATAAAACAAATAATAATATACTATTTCTTCGTCTTCGTCCTCCAAAAAGCAGTCTTCGATAAACTGAAAAGCGGAGACTGACCTGAGCGAACGGAAAAGACAAAACACTCGAGTCGGAACTAAAAGATCTTGTGTAAGTTAAATCAACAATAATTAAAAATGAGTGTAACGGCGTCATAGATGTTTACGGAGTTTGACATCTCCTATCCAATGTCTAACGTAAGTGCAATAACTTAAGAGATGTTCGGGATCTCCATCTCCTAAGGATCCGTTAAACTATCTACTATGTAACGACCCGAAATTTTCGATCCCGAAATTTCCAGATAGTTAGTGAAAAGAAGAAAGAGAAAGAAGAAAGAAATAGAAGAAGAACAGAAAAGAAACACACAAACTCACATTCGCAGCGGATAAAATATAATATCACATAATAATAATAACAGTTATACAAAGAGAAAACTGTATCTATCAATTTTCATCGATATATCAGAGTTACAACCATTTTACACAATATTGGACAGATACAATTTAACATGTCTCAGACATATACAATATCATAGAGTAAACTCTCCATACGACCCTGCCATCCAGCACGCCTCCTGAGCTCCAGAACGTCCTTACCTGAAAATCTGTAATACTCGGTCTGACCCGAGCATTACATCAAAGTAACACCCGGGTCAGGCTGGAAACCAGCGTGAGTAAACTCATCTATTAAGAAATTCCAAACATACAACTTATATAAACCCGGGTAATTTTGTATCAATTTACAACTTCACAAGCTGTTATAGACATTTCTTGTTTCACACATCAATTTATAAAGAATCGAAGTGGTTTCGGGTATTCACTAATACCCGACTCCCGTCTCTTCGAAACCCTTGTGAACTTAACTTAGATTATTCAAGTGAAATACAATTCTACTTTTAATACAGGATGTCACAGTAATTCATCATCAATGGGAAACCACATCATCACAATTTAAATTTAACATTACTTATTACATAGCATCACGAACCACATATTAGGGATAACAATTAATTATCCTTAACCCAATATACTAATTAACCTTTAATTTCTTCATTAATTAATTACTAACCCTAATTATTAATCACCCTTGATTAATAATATCTGTAATTAACTACCCTTAATTACTTCATCAAATAAATTAATTACTCCTTAAATAATTATCTCTAATTAATCCCTTTTACATCACTTAATTATTTCCAAAAGACTTAATCAATCAATGCTTAAATTAATTACACTAAGTAATTAATTATTAATTACTTCATAAAGAAATTACCTTTAATTACACAAAGTAATTAATCTCAAAACTCTCCCTTACTTTAACTAATTACCTCCAGTAATTTACTTATCTTAATTACTTCTCTAAGTAATTATTCTTCACTGATTACTTATCATCTCATTCAATGATTATTGTAAATTAATTAAACTTAATTAATTAATTTAAAATAATCAAATTAATAGATTAATTACAATGAGTAATTAATATCTTTAATTATTTCCGTAAAGTAATCATACTTAATCAAGTTCCACAATTGATTATCTAAATTAATTAATCCATTATCAAAATTGATCCCAAGTTAATGGCCTTTATTAACTCATCATCAATTCTTTTAATTACCTTTCTTAAGTAATTAACTTATATTAATTAATATTAATCACAAATTTAATTAACCTTAATTTAATTTATTTTAAACCCTTAATTAATTAAATAAATAAATTAATTAAATTATTTAAATTACCTTACTAATTTAATGAAATAAAAATCATTAAAATCTTTGATTTACTTTAAAATAAAACATTTCTTATTAGTGATTACATTATCATTAACAAAGTAATTTAAAACAACTTACTTAAAATTTGCTTCCAAATTTCATTTTAAAATTTAAATTTAAATTGAAAACCAAACTTAACCTTAACCAAGTTTTAAAAACATTCTAAAACCTTTTTAAAACTTATGCTAAATAAATTCTCATTTATAAAAGGGAATCTAAACCCCTATTTATAAATCATATTTAAATTATGATTCAATATCAAAAGCTGTTTAAACATTTCAAAATTTTAAAAAACCTTTTTTTTAGTTGTTTAAACATTTTAATTTTAAAAAAAGTTTAAATTAAATTTTTAAACCTGGATTCAAACTCAATTTGAAAACCCATATCTTAAATTTAAGTTTTAAATTCTATTTCAAATTTTGTTCCAGATTTTATACTAAATTGAATAGAAAGACATACAGGTTTCAGAGAAACCTGTAAATACTGGAAATACCTGAGTATTCTCTTAGTTTACTTCGAGACAAACCCTGTACAACTTCGAGTAGAAACTCAAATTACTCGAGAATGTGTCGAGTCAAAATATCAGAGAAAAAAAAAACCCACCTCTTCACCTGACACACCACCCCACCGTGCATATGCACGGTGGCTCTGGCCATCTCCGGCCTCCACCAATACATCGACCAAGTCGACGTTCTGAAACCCATCACGACCATCAAAACCTCACTAGCATCACGAAATCAAAATTCGAATACCCAAACAGAATCTGGAAGCAACAAGCAACCTTCTCCAACCTGAAAAACCTTCCTCATCCTCGCTCCTCCGGTCACGGGAGGCGTTGCAACTCCGTCCATCGCTCCTTCAACACCCGAGCTAACTTCACCTCAAAAATCGTTGCACTCGATCACCTAAAGACAGTGGAACGATCAAGAATTCTTAAACCAGTAAAAATTAGGTTTAGAAACTTCCCCTATCAACCACCATCGCCACGATCAACTATACCTCGATCCACGATTTTTCCCATCATCATCCTTCATTCTACTATTGCCAGGTGAAATCTCGGTCCCCCAGATTACAAAGTTCATCAGAAAACGCTAGATTCTCATTTTCTGGTTAAACCAGAAATACTAACAAATCCCATTACTTAAAGTAGTGATTTTTGTTTTAAAAATTCAATTTTGGTTTAAGCATTCGAGTTAGATTACTGAATATAAGAATTATGACAGTTGAAATTTTACTCTTTTAGAGTTTCTCAGATGTTTTATTTCTTTTCAGAGAATTTCCAAACCAAACTCATATAAGTAAGATTTTAAAACCTTTATTAAGATTAAACAAACAAAATTTGTTTGAATCTATAAGCCCAACAGAGATTAAATGAGGGAGATTAGAATTTCTTATTTAACTTTTTAACTGTGAAACATAACAGAGGATCACAGCCAACATACCATCATATACAGTTCACCAATACAAATATTCACATTTTAAACATGCATGCATACTTAAATTTAAACATGCATCACAAACTTACATTCAACATTCCCACATTCTTAAATTTAAAACTATTTAAGTCCAAAAATTTACTCACAGATAGAAACAAGGAAGCCTGTTTTATTTTAAGTACCAGGAACTGTATTATATATTTTTTCTAAATATCTTTAATTTGAATTAAACCATTTCATCTACATTTCTTTAATCATAATAGGCTAAAATAAATAAGGGAACATCCAAATTACTTTGAACATATTTAGATTAGTCATGATAAACAGAAATACACCTAAGAGCTCAGTTATACAATTCAGAGCTGCTATCTATATTCCTTACAATCATTATCCCATTCATGCACATCAAATTTAGTTGTTATCATCATTTATTGAGGCATGCACCCATTTTAAAAATGATTTTCCTTAAAGGAATTAAAGTTTACTCACCTCAATACATGCAGACAGAGATCCTTGTCCTGCTTTCGAAATCTGAAAGTGATGATGCTTTGATTGCCCTTAAATCTGAGAGGATTTGTTTGATGCTTTGGGTTGTAAAATCTTACAGGCTTTTGCGTAGATCTTCATATGGTCTGTAAAATATTTTACAGTTGTTTCTCTAAGATCTTGAAGTTTAATTGCAGGTTAAGTTTAATTTTTTCTTCTGCTAGCTTGCTCTTGAATCCTGTTCTTATTTTGTTCTGTTTTTTTTTTCTTTTCAGTTTTTGAATTGAAGTTGTGGTTTGGATTTTCTTTTACGACATTATATTTGTTATCTTATCTTCAAAAGGAATTAGCCACTTGTATTATTATATTTTTTTTTTATTGAATTACAAATGTACTTACATGCTTAAATCATTTTACAAATGTCCAATCTTGTTTTATATGCCTACAAATGTCTTAATACATTTTTTATATAAATTTTCTTATGCTTACAAGTGTCTTAACCTTTATTAAATATAAAATTTTGCCTTAATTACAAATGCTTTATTAATATATTAATTTATGTTTATATTCTTAAACAAATTATATATATTTTTTAAAAGAAAATCATATTTAGCCAAGTGTAAATTTGCATGTTTTCAAATGCTTACACATATTATCCTTTCTACAAATGTCAAATGCAAGACTTAGGTGAATAACACATGTTACTACAAGTTTATAAATGATTTCTTAAGTTTATATTTATGATTTAATTAATCTATGTTTTACCTATATATATTACTTGTGCTTTATAAAAATATAGATATTATGTTCAAATTATATGTATAAACTACACTTATTTATCTTCTTGATTTTGAAATATAAAGAGAGGATTGACACATGTTTTATTACTAGCATTTGTCATTTATACTTATTAATCTACTTACATCTGTATTTTATATTGTAACGATCCAGAATTTTTGAACATTTGAAAATAAAATATTTAATTAATTTTAAATATTTGAATGATGGTTTGACTTGAATTTCAAATTATCAGAATGAATTTGGCAGTTAAATTTTAGAATTTAATCTATTAAAGGTTGAATAAAAATTTGAATCTTCAATTTTAAACTGATTAAAAATATTTCAAAGGATTGTAAAATCCATATTGATAATATTGAAGATTATAGAAGCTTCAGAATTGAATTTGAAAGTGAATTGTTAAGTTTTGAAATTTATATCGTTCTGATCGATATTTAAAAATAGCCGTTCGAGGCACAGTCTCGGAATTCGACGAAACTAGTTCCATTGGGTCCGTAATATTGAATTATTATCGGGTTTTAAATTTCGTAGCATTTGGAGTTGTTATGTGAGCGTACGACATATATACGCGTTGAAAAAAATTACGTCGGGAATTTTATTTAAAATTCTATTTACGTTTAAAACTTTTCTTCCTTAAATCACGTCCTAAAAACATGCCTAGAATCACGAAAAAAAATCGTGCAAAGCATACCCCTTCATCTCCAAGCATGGCCGCGTACTTTTTTGTTTTTCTCGTTCAAAATAAATAAATGGCCGAAGCCAGAAATCAAAAGAAGGAAAAAAAAAATTGTTCCTCTCATTTTCTGTTCAATTCCTCCCCTCCCTCATTCCAATTCAAAATGGCCGTTGCTTATAGAGTAAAAAAACCCAAATTGAGAGTGAGGTGAGGTCAGAATCGAATTCAATTTTTGGGAGAAGAGGTTCGTTTCTCCCTCAACCTTGAATTGCTGAAGCTCGCTTGAAGGGGGGAGGTCGCGCACGTCGGGGTAGGATGTGGTCGCGATTTGGTGCTCGCGTGGGGAAGTTCTGGGCAGTGTGGGGTCGTGAGTGATTTGCGAGGCCGAGGCGATCGAGGCGTTCGTTAGTGGCGTGTTCGAGGTGTTGAAGCAGGGGCGGCGGCGAACGATAAAGGGAAGCTAGGGTTTTGGGTTCGGCAACGCAGCTGCGGCACTGTTGTTGATGACGACGTCGTCACCAGAGGGAGGTAGTGATGGCCGTGAAGGTGATTTTGTGGTTGTCGATGAAGTCAGCAAGGAGATGGTCACGAGTTCATCAGCAAGAATGTGAGCTGCGACTCGGTTCGCATGTAGGCAGAGCATCTCGAGGCGATGTCTAATAGCAGTAAGGTATTGAGGAATTGCATAGTTTATTTTTTTCTTCAGTCTTGATTTTTAAGTAATAAAAACATATATATGTTAAATTATATGGAAACTGAAAAATATATATACAGTTTTGTTTTTATAAAAATATATAGTTAAGTTTGAAAAAAATAAATAAATAAATAAATAAATACTATCTGTTTACAATAAAAGAAGAAAATAAATAATAATGTCTATTTCAAAATGAAAACTAATTTAAGTAAATTAGCTAAAAAAGTTAATGATTTAGTTTATTATGTTAAGTTAAAACTAATTTATTTAAAGTGGTAAATTATTCAAGTAACTTATTTAATCATTTTAACTATTGAAAATAATTTTTTTTTTTTAAAAAGGGAATATAACTTTAAATTTATTTGTTTAAGTTGTTATAAACAATAGTTTACGATAATTAATTTATTTTATCTATTTTAGTTACTAAAAAGAAAATCTTTAGTTAAAATTAAATCTATAATTAATTAAATTATTTAAAGGAAGTTTGGTTTTAAATTTAATTTTCAGTAAAATAAATTTGTTAAAAAGAATTATCAGCTAATCAAAAACTATTAAACAGAAATTATTTGTTCAATTTATTACATCAAGAAAATCGAGTCAAGATGGAAATGGATTGCAAAATAAAAGCTAAGGTGAGAACTTCTCACTCAAATTTAAGTTGGATTTGCAGTTATTGATTGATTGCTATTTGGATGTAATATAGTGTGTGTGTGTGTGTGTCTATATATATATATATATATATATATATATATATATTAGTATATAGCAATATATATATTGACATATGTATATATTGCAGTTGATTGATTTCCCGCATTGTATAGCGGATGAGACCCTATTGCGCCGCCTATTAAGCGGATAATATTTTATAAATCCCATATACCGCGATATTCCGTCTCGAAGCGGAATTGGTATTGTGCTAACATCTGTGGATGCAGGGAAACAGGTTGGAGGGATCCAACTGGATTCCTCAACCTCATTTATTTATTTACAAAAATTGTGATATTTGTTGTTTATCATATGATGATATATGATGTTTGGATGCCGAGATTGATTGTTTGGTGTGTTGCATCACTGGACCTATTTTAAAGTTTTAAAAATGTTAAGATAATGATTTCCAATATAAAAGGAATTTAAAATGATTTTTGAAAGTATATGTTTCATTAAAATTTTGAATTGATTTATTTTAAATAAATAAATGTCATAATTTTTATTGTTATAAAAGTTATTATTTTTGGAAAAAAATACTTAAGTATGATTTTGGAGTTATTTAAACCGTAAATAACGATTTGTAAATTATTAAAAGGATTGGTTTAATTAAATTGGGATTTTGAATTATTATAAACGGTTTATATAAAAGATTTATAAAGATTGATATTTATGAATTTAAAATATCGGTACTATAAAACAAGTTTTTATAAGTGTTAAAATGAAATAAAATTGGATTTCATAACTAAATGAAATTTCACATTTGTAAATTAATGATGATATAAAAGAATGGATTTGTGAATAAATGGATTATAAGCAATTTACTTATAAACCGGATTTTGACATGTAAAAGAAATGTAAATAGAATTGGTTTATAAAGGAGATCTATAAGTTGAAGTTTTATAAAATAAATAGTAATGGAATTTATAAACGTTGTTTTATAAAATCCGTAACCAATTGAATTTGATAAATCAAACATAGAAGTTTATTAAAAGAGATATATTCACGATTTGGACTGTGAATATATTATTAAATATCATGGATATGTTTTTGGGAAGAAATCTTTTAAATGGAATTAAAACGATTTAAAGATGTTTCAAAATATATAAATATTGAAACCATAGATTTCAACATTCATTGTTGAAATAGACGTTTTCGAGAAATAGAAGGAAATGATGGACTATAACACTGTTGTTATAGTAAATGATTTCTGAAAGGAAATGTTTATATAGTATTGGGATTTATATATATGTCTTAATTTCAAATCCCTATACTGGTGATTTTGGGTTGTCGTAGAGATGTTTTACGCAACGTTCGTTTTGACTCAAATAAATGTGTTTAAAAGGTCGTTTTCCTTAAAGAATGAAATATATACTTAATTTTGATTTAAGTATATTGAATATTTTCCAAGTATTGAAAATAAATAGATTTGTGAATTACTTATTATTATATAAGTATGGAAATGTTTTTCCAATAAGAAATGAAACGTTTTGAGAATTTATCTTTTTAAAGATAAGTTGGAAATGCATATTAGAAATCGATTTGAAATCGTATATTCATAGATATTTTGAAAATGTAAATTCACTATGGAATTTATAAAAGAAAGGGGAATGAATTTTACGGATTTGGAACGTAAATTTAAAGTAAATCGTTAAGGATTTATTTAATGGGTTTAAATGAACCATTTTGAAATGAAAATATTTCCGCATAGGGAAAATGATTGAAATTTGTTTTTCAAAAGTAGTAAAGGTGAAAAGTGATTTGAAATTTCTTTTCAAATGTTGAAGTTTGAAAATTATATATATATATATATATATATATATATATATATATATATATATATCTTGTAAAGATATCTTTGGAAAATAAATAATTTGGAAAATTATTGGAATCCGGTGATGTTGTGCATACCTATTGATAGTTAAATAACCGACTATCAATATTTACCTTTAAATAGGTATTTGTTATGAATTGCTTGGATTTGAATGTTACACTTATTTTTAAAATAAGCGCTCACTATTCGGGTTAGCCGGGAAAGGACCATGGGGTCGTATAACCCATTCCGAATAGTGATACGTCGAAATGAATTGCATTTGAAGACCGGTGTTGAAGACCGGATATTTTTGAAAACGGAAGGATTACCGTCGAGTTACTCTGCATCGGCTGATCTCCGATACAGAGGTTTTATCACCCTTAGTGACGGGAAGTCCGATCGTGATTAGTGAATATCCGGATTGCAAGGGCTTCTTTGGAAGTGCCTTCGGTTCTGTTCGATCCCGGAACGGACTTGTATGGATTGTGTGTCTGACGTTACAATTTGAGATGTAAAGCTGGTTTCTATCAAATATATTTCTGTTGGTGGCGGAGAATTTATTCTCTTAGCTTAACATCCTTCTCTGAGACGTACGAGCTCAGAGGTTATGTAGTTGATGGTTACTAGTGATATATTCCCAAATTGGTAATGTGGCATACGAAGTGCTGTTGAGCATTTGTGAATTAAACAGCTTTTGTATAAAGCGTAGCTTTGTGAACGAGACTTCGTCAAGCCTCACACCCCGGAAATGGTCAAAACAGGAAGGATGCGACAAGGTTATTAGGGGGTAGCACCCCTTTAGTGTATGTCATTCCTTCTGGATAGAGGTGGTATCATGGTATGGAGCCCAGATACTTAACCTATGTTGTTGCTGCAAATTTTATGGTTGTTGGAAATCGAGAATCCTCGGATAGATCGATTACGATCGGGGGATGATATATTCGTGTCAGTAGTTACCCAGTTAGGGGTAACCCGGCCTTGTGTTGGCAGAGATCCGGTTTGGTTCTCGGGACGTCATTCCAGAGGCGTTTCCATGTGGTAATGGGAAGTTCCTTGGCCTGACCATTTGTTGGAAATCCAAAGAAACAATACGATCTTGTACGGTTTTAGTTGTAGAACCTATCATTCACTAATGGTGGCGCCCCACTGTTTGGATGGTAGCTATAGTAGGCATAAGTGCGAAATGCCTATGCTGGCTAAGATTTATATTCTACTTTCAAAATTGTTTCTACACTATGCACTAGTAATAATATCAAATGTTTCTTTTTAATGCATATCAAGCATCTTTGACTATCATAAGGAGAAATCTCCTTCGATTCTGCGTTTGCATTGTGTGTGTGTGCAGGAGGCCTTATGGTAGTCTCATTTTTTTTTAAAAGCATTGCGAATCTATTTTAAAATAACCCTGTTCTTTGTTTTAAAGATAAATAACCGTTTTTAAGTTCTCACACCAGTCACATGACTGACTCGGAGTTTATTGTTTTCCTTCCTAAACTCTGGGTGCCCACCAATTTCCACACGGGCAGTCAAGAGTAAGGATTATTAGGATATTCTGGAATTCAGGAGTTGCTGGAGGCAAGATGGATGGCATGACGTATTCACTAGTATAGTATTTCTTTTCCGCTGTTGTTGTTGTTGTACACTCTGATAATGAATGTAATGTGATGTAATGTATAAAATATACAGTTCTTTTGTTTTAGTGATTATTCATTTATCTATTATATGTTGTTCCGTTGCGATTGTGAGATTCTGATATAGTTCTGTTCTATCTTTTTCTCTCTTCTTCTATCCTTTTCTTTTTCTTAAACCCTAACGGTACGGTTTTTCGGCTTTCGATTGCTCGGCAGTTCATACAGTGGACGTATTGATGTCGGCGTTCGTGGACGAAAAATCGAAGTCGTTACATTTGGTATCAGAGCATATGGTTAAGCGACAACCTTGCTCTGTTGGATGTTACTCATTAGAGATAGAGTCAGTAGTACTCTAGAATGAGTTTGAGTGTAATAATAGATATGAGCACGTATTTGTTAGTGAATATAAATTGTATTGTATTGTGTTGACTTATTGGTTGATTGTTTATAGATTCTGGTCGGTGCAGTCTAGCTAACTGTGTTGATAGGAGTTTCTGAACTCTTAAACAAGATGAACCGACACAGTATTGTTTTAAAAATCGGGTAAATGAAATAATTTTACCCAAAACTATTTTTGTATATAAAAGAAATGATTTTCTGTAGATTATTATAGTATATGGATGCATGGTTGTTAGGTAGTAATAATATTAAAATATTACCATTGAAATTGAAATAGAATTGAAATCATTGTTATATGAAAATTGAGATAAAGATAAGAAAATGAAATCCATATACCAATGAAATTTGAGAATGTAAATTATATATGTGAATTGTAATTTGAAATGGAACTCCAGAGAATGTTTTGAAAAGAATTTGGAATTTTGGAGATTTGGAAAGTTAAAAAAATCCTTTTTGATTTAAGAATGAATTTAAAAGGTTTTAAAAAGTATTTTGAAGGAATGAAAAGCTCTAAACTCTTTTCGGTCGCTGGAAAATAATTCCGATGATGACCGTGGCATCATTGGTGTTCATTTTCGGGTTTCCAAAAGAGGAATTGCTGCCAAATTGTTTTAAAAGGAAGATATTTGGAAAATTTGGGGTTTGGTTTTGAAATTCAAAGGATAATTTGAAATTTTTTTCAATAATGGTTTTGAAAAAAGTTGAAAAGACTCTGAAATCCTATTTAAACTATTTATGGGAATAATAAATGAGTTGATAACTTATACAATTTGAATTTTGATAGAATAAATTTAATTTAAAGGATGGAGTTAAATTAAAGTAAGTATAAGTGAATCAATTTAATAAAGTGAATTTGAAGAAAGGTCTAAGGAAACGAAGAGAAATAATTACTTAAAGAAAATTTATTAAGGTGAAAATAAATTTGGAGTAATCAAAATGAATTGGAATTGAGTATTGAATTATGGAAATAAATTGAGAATGAATGAATTTACAATTGCAAGTAAATGAAGTAAATTGAATTCATATGGAATTTGAAATCCAGTTTAAATATAGTAGTTATAAACTGAAATTGAAAACTGAATATTGACAACCAATTTGAATTGTGCAAGATGAAATGAATTGGAATTGGTAATGAATTAGTAATGGGAACTAATTTAAAATTGTGCAGTTATGAATAAAAGATAGTAATAAAATTCAATATTCAGAAGGTAAATTGAATCCAAATAGAATTGAAATTGTGAATTAAATTCAAATGGAATTGAATTGAAATGTAAAAATTGAATGAAAATGAATATATAACTTCAATTGTAAACTAAAAATGATATAAGAAGCATATATCGAAATTTTGTAATGAAATGTGCAAAATGGGTTGAATATTGTTATTGGATATTATGGATACTACTGTTAGTAGGATATACAGGTGTATAAAGGAACTGGAATTTTGATTTCAAAGATAAAATTGAATTGCTCGACAAAAGGTACGTATTTCAATTTCAGTATGAAATTTGATGATTTTCTTCTCCAGCCACTTGGCTTTCTCTTTTCTTTTTGATTCTGAGGGGCCGTGGTGTCATTTTGTAGCCGTAACGAGCTAGCCGCGCAAAGGAAATGCTGGCGAAATTTTTCGAAAATTTAGGGTGTAAGAAAATTTTTGAGAAATTTTGAAAGTTCAAATTTGAATTTACATTTAAATTTGAATTGTGAAGTAAATGAAGTTGTTTGAAACCTATAATTGAAGTTGGAAAGCTAGTTGAAATGATAATGAATCTCTAATAAAAAGATTTAGGTTAGTAAGTTGATAAAACTATTTGAATTGTGAAGAATAGTAGACGAGTTAAGGATCGTTTTTCCTAACTTGTAATTTCGGGACGAAATTCTTTGAAGGGGGGAAGATTGTAACGACCCAGAATTTTTGAACATTTGAAAATAAAATATTTAATTAATTTTAAATATTTGAATGATGGTTTGACTTGAATTTCAAATTATCAGAATGAATTTGGCAGTTAAATTTTAGAATTTAATCTATTAAAGGTTGAATGAAAATTTGAATCTTCAATTTGAAACTGATTAAAAATATTTCAAAGGATTGTAAAATCCATATTGATAATATTGAAGATTATAGAAGCTTCAGAATTGAATTTGAAAGTGAATTGTTCAGTTTTGAAATTTATATCGTTCTGATCGATATTTAAAAATAGCCGTTCGAGGCACAGTCTCGGAATTCGACGAAACTAGTTCCATTGGGTCCGTAATATTGAATTATTATCGGGTTTTAAATTTCGTAGCATTTGGAGTTGTTATATGAGCGTACGACATATATACGCGTTGAAAAAAAATTACGTCGGGAATTTTATTTAAAATTCTATTTACGTTCAAAACTTTTCTTCCTTAAATCACGTCCTAAAAACACGCCTAGAATCACGAAAAAAAATTGTGCAAAGCATACCCCTTCATCTCCAAGCATGGCCGCGTACTTTTTTGTTTTTCTTGTTCAAAATAAATAAATGGTCGAAGCCAGAAATCAAAAGAAGGAAAAAAAATTTGTTCCTCTCATTTTCTGTTCAATTCCTCCCCTCCCTTATTCCAATTCAAAATGGCCGCTGCTTATAGACTAAAAAAAACCCAAATTGAGAGTGAGGTGAGGTCAGAATCGAATTCGATTTTTGGGGAGAAGAGGTTCGTTTCTCCCTCAACCTTGAATTGCCGAAGCTCGCTTGAAGGGGGAAGGTCGCGCACGTAGGCGCGCGCACGTCGGGGTAGGATGTGGTCGCGATTTGGTGCTCGCGTGGGGAAGTTCTGGGCAGTGTGGGGTCATGAGTGATTTGCGAGGCCGAGGCGATTGAGGCGTTCGTTAGTGGCGTGTTCGAGGTGTTGAAGCAGGGGCGGCGGCGAACGATAAAGGGAAGCTAGGGTTTCGGGTTCGGCAACGCAGCTGGGGCACTGTTGTTGATGACGACGTCGTCACCAGAGGGAGGTAGTGATGGCCGTGAAGGTGATTTTGTGGTTATCGATGAAGTCAGCAAGGAGATGGTCACGAGTTCATCAGCAAGAATGTGAGCTGCGACTCGGTTCGCATGGAGGCAGAGCATCTCGAGGCGATGTCTAATAGCAGTAAGGTATTGAGGAATTGCATAGTTTATTTTTTTTCTTCAGTCTTGATTTTTAAGTAATAAAAACATATATATGTTAAATTATATGGAAACTGAAAAATATATATACAGTTTTGTTTTTATAAAAATATATAGTTAAATTTGAAAAAATAAATAAATAAATACTATCTGTTTACAATAAAAGAAGAAAATAAATAATAATGTCGATTTCAAGTTGAAAACTAATTTAAGTAAATTAGCTTAAAAAGTTAATTATTTAGTTTATTATGTTAAGTTAAAACTAATTTATTTAAAGTGGTAAATTATTCAAGTAACTTATTTAATCATTTTAACTATTGAAAATAATATTTTTAAAAAAAAAGGGAATATAACTTTAAATTTATTTGTTTAAGTTGTTATAAACAATAGTTTACAATAATTAATTTATTTTATCTATTTTAGTTACTAAAAAGAAAATCTTTAGTTAAAATTAAATCTATAGTTAATTAAATTATTTAAAGGAAGTTTGGTTTTAAATTTAATTTTCAGTAAAATAAATTTGTTAGAAAGAATTATCAGCTAATCAAAAACTATTAAACAGAAATTAATTGTTCAGTTTATTTGAATATTAATGAATTGTGTAAATAATTAAATAGGTATAAATCAAGAAAATCGAGTCAAGATGGAAATGGATTGCAAAATAAAAGCTAAGGTGAGAACTTCTCACTCAATTTTAAGTTGGATTTGCAATTATTGATTGATTGCTACTTGGATGTAATATAGTATATATATATATATATACTAGTATATAGCAATATATATATATACTGGTATATGTATATATTGCAGTTGATTGATTTCCCGCATTGTATAGCGGATGAGACCCTATTGCGTCGCCTATTAAGCGGATAATATTTTATAAATCCCATATACCGCGATATTCCATCTCGAAGCGGAATTGGTATTGTGCTAACAACTGTGGATGCAGGGAAACAAGTTGGAGGGATCCAACTGGATTCCTCAACCTCATTTATATATTTACAAATATTGTGATATTTGTTGTTTATCATATGATGATATATGATGTTTGGATGTCGAGATTGATTGTTTGGTGTGTTGCATCACTGGACCTATTTTAAAGTTTAAAAATGTTAAGATAATGATTTCCAATATAAAAGGAATTTAAAATGATTTTTGAAAGTATATGTTTCATTAAAATTTTGAATTGATTTATTTTAAATAAATAAATGTCATAATTTTTATTGTTATAAAGTTATTATATTTGGAAAAAAATACTTAAGTATGATTTTGGAGTTATTTAAACCGTAAATAACGATTTGTAAATTATTAAAAGGATTGGTTTAATTAAATTGGGATTTTGAATTATTATAAATGGTTTATAGAAAAGATTTATAAAGATTGATATTTATGAATTTAAAATATTGGTATTATAAAACAAGTTTTTATAAGTGTTAAAATGAAATAAAAGTGGATTTCATAACTAAATGAAATTTTAGATTTGTAAATTAATGATGATATAAAAGAATGGATTTGTGAATAAATGGATTATAAGCAATTTCCTTATAAACCGGATTTTGACATGTAAAAGAAATGTAAATAGAATTGGTTTATAAAGGAGATCTATAAGTTGAAGTTTTATAAAATAAATAGTAATGGAATTTATAAACGTTGTTTTATAAAATCCGAAACCAATTGAATTTGATAAATCAAACATAGAAGTTTATTAAAAGAGATATATTCACGATTTGGACAGTGAATATATTATTAAATATCGTGGATATGTTTTTGGGAAGAAATCTTTTAAATGGAATTAAAACGATTTAAAGATGTTTCAAAATATATTAAATATTGAAACCATAGATTTCAACGTTCATTGTTGAAATAGACGTTTTCGAGAAATAGAAGGAAATGATGGACTATAACACTTTTGTTATAGTAAATGATTTCCGAAAGGAAATGTTTTATATAGTATTGGGATTTATATATCTGTCTTAATTTCGAATCCTTACTGGTGATTTTGGGTTGTCGTAGCGATGTTTTACGCAACATTCGTTTTGACCCAAATAAATGTGTTTAAAAGGTCGTTTTCCTTAAAGAATGAAGTATATACTTAATTTTGATTTAAGTATATTGAATATTTTCCAAGTGTTGAAAATAAATAGATTTGTGAATTACTTATTATTATATAAGTATGGAAATGTTTTTCCAATAAGAAATGAAATGTTTTGAGAATTTATCTTTTTAAAGATAAGTTGGAAATGAATATTAGAAATCGAGTTGAAATCGTATATTCATAGATATTTTGAAAATGTAAATTCACTATGGAATTTATAAAAGAAAGGGGAATGAATTTTACGGATTTGGAACGTAAATTTAAAGTAAATCGTTAAGGATTTATTTAATGGGTTTAAATGAACAATTTTGAAATGAAAATATTTCCGCATAGGGAAAATGATTGAAATTTGTTTTTCAAAAGTAGTAAAGGTGAAAAGTGATTTGAAATTTATTTTCAAATGTTGAAGTGTGAAAATTATATATATATATCTTGTAAAGATATCTTTGGAAAATAAATAATTTGGAAAATTATTGGAATCTGGTGATGTTGTGCATACCTATTGATAGTTAAATAACCGACTATCAATATTTACCTTTAAATAGGTATTTGTTATGAATTGCTTGGATTTGAATGTTACACTTATTTTTAAAATAAGCGCTCACTATTCGGGTTAGCCGGGAAAGGACCATGGGGTCGTATAACCCATTCCGAATAGTGATACGTCGAAATGAATTGCATTTGAAGACCGGTGTTGAAGACCGGATATTTTTGAAAACGGAAGGATTACCGTCGAGTTACTCTGCATCGGCTGATCTCCGATACAGAGGTTTTATCACCCTTAGTGACGGGAAGTCCGATCGTGATTAGTGAATATCCGGATTGCAAGGGCTTCTTTGGAAGTGCCTTCGGTTCTGTTCGATCCCGGAACGGACTTGTATGGATTGTGTGTCTGACGTTACAATTTGAGATGTAAAGCTGGTTTCTATCAAATATATTTCTGTTGGTGGCGGAGAATTTATTCTTTAGCTTAACACCATTCTCTGAGACGTACGAGCTCAGAGGTTATGTAGTTGATGGTTACTAGTGATATATTCCCAAATTGGTAATGTGGCATACGAAGTGCTGTTGAGCATTTGTGAATTAAAGCACAGCTTTTGTATAAAGAGTAGCTTTGTGAACGAGACTTCGTCAAGCCTCACACCCCGGAAATGGTCAAAACAGGAAGGATGCGGCAAGGTTATTAGGGGGTAGCACCCCTTTAGTGTATGTCATTCCTTCTGGATAGAGGTGGTATCATGGTATGGAGCCCAGATACTTAACCTATGTTGTTGCTGCAAATTTTGTGGTTGTTGGAAATCGAGGATCCTCGGATAGATCGGTTACGATCGGGGGATGACATATTCGTGTCAGTAGTTACCCAGTTAGGGGTAACACGGCCTTGTGTTGGCAGAGATCCGGTTTGGTTCTCGGGACGTCATTCCAGAGGTGTTTCCATGTGGCAATGGGAAGTTCCTTGGCCTGACCATTTGTTGGAAATCCAAAGAAACAATACGATCTTGTACGGTTTTAGTTGTAGAACCTATCATTCACTTATGGTGGCGCCCCACTGTTTGGATGGTAGCTATAGTAGGCATAAGTGCGAAATGCCTATGCTGGCTAAGATTTATATTCTACTTTCGAAATTGTTTTCTACACTATGCACTAGTAATAATATCAAATGTTTCTTTTTAATGCGTATCAAGCATCTTTGACTATCATAAGGAGAAATCTCCTCCGATTCTGCGTTTGCATTGTGTGTGTGTGCGGGAGGCCTTATGGTAGTCTCATTTATTTAAAAAGCATTGCGAATCTATTTTAAAATTACCCTGTTCTTTGTTTTAAAGATAAATAACCGTTTTTAAGTTCTCACACCAGTCACATGACTGACTCGGAGTTTATTGTTTTCCTTCCTAAACTCTAGGTGCCCACCAATTTCCACACGGGCAGTCAAGAGTAAGGATTATTAGGATATTCTGGAATTCAGGAGTTGCTGGAGGCAAGATGGATGGCATGATGTATTCACTAGTATAGTATTTCTTTTCCGCTGTTGTTGTTGTAGTACACTCTGATAATGAATGTAATGTGATGTAATGTATAAAATATATAGTTCTTTTGTTTTAGTGATTATTCATTTATCTATTATATGTTGTTCCGCTGCGATTGTGAGATTCTGATATAGTTCTGTTCTATCTTTTTCTCTCTTCTTCTATCTTTTTCTTTTTCTTAAACCCTAACGGTACGGTTTTTCGGCTTTCGATTGCTCGGCAGTTCATACAGTGGACGTATTGATGTCGGCGTTCGCGGACGAAAAATCGAAGTCGTTACATATATCTTAAATATTTCTTTTATATCCTTATTAAATATATTCTCTTACATTTATAAAATTTTCAAAGAATATGTTTTAAACTAAATTATAAATAAATAAAATCATGCATATTCTATTTTCAAATCCAATTTATTCTAAGATACCAATCTTTTAAGTTTCCAATTAGATCAAAGTATTAAATTTAGATCTTAAAATCTAACTTGTAATAATGATTCTATTTATTCATATCTAAATACATATAAACAATCAATTATTATAAAAAAATTACCAATTTACAAATAATTAATGAAGGAGATTATTACATTTTATTTGCTCAATTTATAAATTAATAATTTCAATAGTTAAATCAGATAATTATTCAATTATTTAATGCCCCAAAAATCCGGGTTATCACATTCCTTCCCCCTTAGAATCTTTTCGTCCTCCAAAAGGAACAAAGCCAGAATTTATTAAAATGCTTAAAATCAGATGAATTTTTCTTTGATCATTTCAATACAATTAAAAACCTATATAATATTTTTAAAATAGTTTTTTTTATGGAAATTATCATTTTGTAACTCGATGTTTCAATAAGTCCGTCCTCGTTCTCACAGAAATTCGGTCATACGTTGATCAGGCGTAAGACTGAAAATCTATAAGTACTTAGCAAACCCATTTTCAAAACCCAGTGAAAATACTTTGAAATTAATTTTATTGTAAATATAATTTTGTTTTTTTGAAAATAGAGGATATATCTTTGGTGAGAATGCTCTGGAAATCATCACACCCATCCACGGTCACAGTTACATCCACGGTTACGTTGCCGTCACAGCAAAAGTCCATGTAACTGCAGGCTCTCCGCGGCCTCTCGATTACGCCATGGATCCCAAACAACAGATCACAGTTACACCCAGGGTTACGTTGCTGTCACAGCAAAAGTCCATGTAACTGCAGGCTCTCAGCGGCCTCTGATTTTTGCTGTCGAAATGAAACCTCTCCACTCCTATATAGGTCGCAGTCTGCCGATATAAAATCAAACGCAGACTGTTGGCTCTCAGCGGCACACACGACTTCCGCTATGGTATACTCTACTCATAATCCTCAGGAACTAGTTTAGTCCGGACTCCTCACAGGATCAACTTTAGAACCCCCTTGGGGCTCAAGGCAGCACCACCCGGTGGTACTCCTGAGAAGTTCATTTCAAGGGAGCGCCTTTTTCCCCAGAGCCATCATCAAAACATTTTATACTATACATATATAGTATCTTCAAATCATACACCTAGTATGATCTCATACAAAGCTCCTTTACAAAAAATCGATTATCTCAAAATCGATAATTCTCAAACTAGGCTTTCCAAATTTCAATACTGATTTTACCCAAAAATTAAAAGCCTTTCCAAATCCAAAGGTTCCCAAAACCTTTTTCCCAAAATCCTCATATGATCCTTTATATATATATTCAGATATATAAAATCTTTCAAAACATTGGATCATTTCAAACTTGTATAAAACTCCTTTTATACTTCAAACATTTTCAAAAATCCTTTTCTTATGGCAAAAGATTCAACAAGGGGAGTTTCACTTTATAAAACAAAGATATTTAACTTTGTTTACTCAAAATCAGATATTCAAATTTGATTACTCTTTTCGATACCATTTTCATTCAAATCCGTACGATGTACACATACCATTCGTACGCCATACCAATCTGATCGCTCACTCGATCACACAATTTCACTTCCGACCTAGTATCGTCCACCCGACCTCCTAGTGCGGACACAGATTTGGTTTCTTGATCAGAAACTGTCATTCTCCTTGCATAGTCATAACTATGATAGAGAATATCCAGAACCAATCAACAATCCATATCCAGGTTCACCGTCGAAAATCGAGTGAAAAATTCCAACTCGGATCGAAATACTATCTCGAAATTCTGTGCTCGAATCTGGATCACATTACTATGCGAATAGAATAACATACGTACACCCTACGTATTTATCTTTATTGGTTATTAGCCAAATCAATTCCATTTCCATTCACATTCACTTTGATTTTCATTCACTTACACTCAATTGCTTCAATCCATTTGATTATCACCTCTATTCTTATCTTGATTGGGTATTTAACCAATAACAGTTTGAACTCCGACCAGTTTATTTAGAAAATAACTTGAAAAGTTAAAGAAATAGATAAGTAGTTGAAAAATAATTACTAGTTTGTAAAATAGCTGTAAAATAGTTCAGTAATTGTAAAATAATTGGAAAATAGTTAAACAGTCATAGAAATTTTAAATAATTGCAAAATAGCTATAAAATAGTAATTAGTAGCTGAAAATAGTAATTAGTTTATAGAATAGTTAGAAAATTGTTAAACAGTTTCAAAAATATAAGATAGTTTGGTTTTTTGAAAAAAAATTGTATATATAATAAATAGCTTGAAAAAATAGGTTTATATTAAATCAATTTATATTAAAAATAGTCCAGAGTCAAAACTGCTCACTTCCCAATCTCCATTCTCATCAATTCAATTTAAATTTCCACTTCTATTTAAATTGACCCAATTCCAATTTAAATAACTTCAATTTCCATTGAAATTGATTCAACCCCAATTAAAGTTGAATTAATCCTCAGTTTCTTTTCAAATTTAACTTTATTCAACCTTGATCTCAAATTCTATTAATTCAAATAAATTTCATTTGAACTAGTTCTAATTTTCAATTCATTTCAACTTCAGTTTGAATTAATCCCAATTTCAAACTCCATTTCCAAATCCAGTTGAATTATTCTTGATTTTCTTCCAAATTCAATTCAAATTCCATTTGAATTTAAAACTATTCAACTTTAAATACAATTACAAATTATTCAAATCAATTTGGACTAATTTCAAATTAAACCCACTTAAATTTCAAATCGTTTCCAATTAATTCAAATCAAATTCAATTTGAACTAATTCAAATTTCAAATTTAAACCATCTCGAATTATATAAATTTGAGTTAATACTTCAAATGTTGATTTAATTCCTTTAAATCAATTTACCTTTTATCCCAACAATGGATTATCATACTCCATTTCTCATTCATTTAAACAAATCCAATTCACATTTTAAAGATTATTAATAACAATAGGATGATATCATCCAATTGTTTCAAAACATCCATCCATTTCCAATTTTCGGATCTCAAACCAATTTGAGATCACTCAAACTCCAAATTCGAATTATCCATTTAACTTTCCAAGTTAAATCCTAAATTTATCTTCAAATTTCCAAATCAAGTTGATCATTCCAACTTATTTAACTTCTTTCAAGTTAAATTCAATTCACTTAATTTAGTCAAATTCACACAATTTGAATTCCTATTCAAATTTTCATAATTCTTTTCCATCTATAAGTTCAAAAACTTATCACTTTGGGTTTTCACATCTCATTCCAAATTCAAAACTCACCATTTAGAGTTTATTTCCAACCACCTTTGATATTATGTATATCCACATATATACATATTAATTTCTTTTACATACCAAGTTATATTTTAAAATTTTAAACCACCTTTGGTTTTTAATTCAAAACAAATTTCTTTAAATTTTCAAACAACTCTCGTTTGAAATAGGACCATTTCATTCAAATGCATAATATTATTTGTTATTTCTTTAAATTAATTACATCATTAATTAATCACATTCGGTAATTAACTTATTTCTTAATTACCTTCATTAAGTAATTGTCCCTTAAATTACTTACCTCTAGTTACTTCATTCATTAAGTAACTCCCTCTTAATTTATCATTTCCAATTATTATCCATTAATTAATCTCATTTAATAAGTTTAATTAATAACATAATTTAATTTATTATCCTTATCCTGAAACCTTTTCAAATTCAAGATTTAATTTTAGTTTGGTTGTATTTCTATTACTTCTCAATTTAATTCAATAATTTAACAACCAATTCCTTTACTATTTGTTAGAAAGATATATTTCTTTATATATATCAAAATATAATCTTATATAAATCCATTTAAAACCTTTATATAAGAAAATAACAAGCACGCTCTCTCATATATATATACACTCAACTCATTCTAGGGTACCACTTACCCTATTCTTAATGAGTATACCCACCAGAGCCAAGGTTCTCGCTTAACCTTCAGCTCTGATACCAAATGTAACGACCCGAAAATTTCGATCCCGAAATTTCCAGATAGTTAGTGAAAAGAAGAAAGAGAAAGAAGAAAGAAATAGAAGAAGAACAGAAAAGAAACACACAAACTCACATTCGCAGCGGATAAAATATAATATCACATAATAATAATAACAGTTATACAAAGAGAAAACTGTATATATCAATTTTCATCGATATATCAGAGTTACAACCATTTTACACAATATTAGATAGATATAATTTAACATGTCTCAGACATATAAAATATCATAGAGTAAACTCTCCATACGACCCTGCCATCCAGCACGCCTCCTGAGCTCTAATACGTCCTTACCCGAAAATCTGTAATACTCGGTCTGACCCGAGCATTACATCAAAGTAACACCCGGGTCAGGCTGGAAACCAGCATGAGTAAACTCATCTATTAAGAAATTCCAAACATACAACTTATATAAACCCGGGTAATATATCAATTTACAACTTCACAAGCTGTTATAGACATTTCTTGTTTCACACATCAATTTATAAAGAATCGAAGTGGTTTCGGGTATTCACAAATACCCGACTCCGGTCTCTTCGAAACCCTTGTCAACTTAACTTAGATTATTCAAGTGAAATACAATTCTACTTTTAATACAGGATGTCACGGTAATTCATCATCAATGGGGAACCACATCATCACAGTTTAAATTTAACATAACTTATTACATAGCATCACGAACCACATATTAGGGATAACAATTAATTATCCTTAACCCAATATACTAATTAACCTTTAATTACTTCATTAATTAATTACTAGCCCTAATTATTAATCACCCTTGATTAATAATATCTGTAATTAACCACCCTTAATTACTTCATCAAATAAATTAATTACTACTTAATTAATTATCTCTAATTAATCCCTTTTACATAGCTTAATTTTTTCCAAAAGACTTAATCAATCAATGCTTAAATTAATTACACTAAGTAATTAATTATTAATTACTTCATAAAGAAATTACCTTTAATTACACAAAGTAATTAATCTCAAAACTCTCCCGTACTTTAACTAATTACCTCCAGTAATTTACTCATCTTAATTACTTCTCTAAGTAATTATTCTTCACTGATTACTTATCATCTCATCCAATGATTATTGTAAATTAATTAAACTTAATTAATTAATTTAAACTAATCAAATTAATAGATTAATTACAATGAGTAATTAATATCTTTAATTATTTCCGTAAAGTAATCATACTTAATCAAGTTCCACAATTGATTATCTAAATTAATTAACCCAATTGATTATCAAAATTGATCCCAAGTTAATGGCCTTTATTAACTCATCATCAATTCTTTTAATTACCTTTCTTAAGTAATTAACTTATATTAATTAATATTAATCACAAATTTAATTAACCTTAATTTAATTTAATTTAAACCCTTAATTAATTAATTAATTAAATTAATTAATTAATTAAATTACCTTACTAATTTAATGAAATAAAAATCATTAAAATCTTTGATTTACTTTAAAATAAAACATTTCTTATTAATGATTACATTATCATTAACAAAGTAATTTAAAACAACTTACTTAAAATTTGCTTCCAAATTTCATTTTAAAATTTAAATTTAAAATGAAAACCAAACTTAACCTTAACCAAGTTTTAAAAACATTCTTAAACCTTTTTAAAACTTATGCTAAATAAATTCTCGTTTATAAAAGGGAATCTAAACCCTTATTTATAAATCATATTTAAATTATGATTCAATATCAAAAGCTGTTTAAACATTTCAAAATTTTAAAAAACCTTTTTTTTAGTTGTTTAAACATTTTAATTTAAAAAAAGTTTAAATTAAATTTTTAAACCTGGATTCAAACTCAATTTGAAAACCCATATCTTAAATTTAAGTTTTAAATTCTATTTCAAAATTTGTTCCAGATTTTATACTGAATTGAATAGAAAGACATACAGGTTTCAGAGAAACCTGTAAATACTGGAAATACCTGAGTATTCTCTCAGTTTACTTCAAGACAAACCCTGTAGAACTTTGAGTAGAAACTCGAATTACTCGAGAATGTGTCGAGTCAAAATATCAGAGAGAAAAAAACCCACCTCTTCACCTGACACACCACCCCACCGTGCATATGCACGGTGGCTCTGGCCATCTCCGGCCTCCACCAATACATCGACCAAGTCGACGTTCTGAAACCCATCACGAACATTAAAACCTCACTAGCATCACGAAATCAAAATTCGAATACCCAAACAGAATCTGGAAGCAACAAGCAACCTTCTCTAACCTGAAAAACCTTCCTCATCCTCGCTCCTCCGGTCACGGGAGGCGTTGCAACTCCGTCCATCTCTCCTTCAACACCCGAGCTAACTTCACCTCAAAAATCGTTGCACTCGATCACCTAAAGACAGTGGAACAATCACGAATTCTTAAACCAGTAAAAATTAGGTTTAGAAACTTCCCCTATCAACCACCATCGCCACGATCAACTATACCTCGATCCACGATTTTTGCCATCATTATCCTTCATTCTACTATTGCCAGGTGAAATCTCGATCCCCCAGATTACAAAGTTCATCAGAAAACGCTAGATTCTTATTTTCTGGTTAAACCAGAAATACTAACAAATCCCTTTACTTAAAGTAGTGATTTTTGTTTTAAAAATCCAATTTTGGTTTAAGCATTCGAGTTAGATTACTGAATATAAGAATTATGAGAGTTGAAATTTTACTCTTTTATAGTTTCTCAGATGTTTTATTTCTTTTCAGAGAATTTCCAAACAAAACTCATATAAGTAAGATTTTAAAACCTTTATTAAGATTAAACAAACAAAATTTGTTTGAATCTATAAGCCCAACAGAGATTAAATGAGGGAGATTGGAATTTCTTATTTAACTTTTTAACTGTGAAACATAACAGAGGATCACAGCCAACATACCATCATATACAGTTCACCAATACAAATATTCACATTTTAAACATGCATGCATACTTAAATTTAAACATGCATCACAAACTTACATTCAACATTCCCACATTCTTAAATTTAAAACTGTTTAAGTCCAAAAATTTACTCACAGATAGAAACAGGGAAGCCTGTTTTATTTTAAGTACCAGGAACTGTATTATATATTTTTTCTAAATATCTTTAATTTGAATTAAACCATTTCATCTACATTTCTTTAATCATAATAGGCTAAAAGAAATTAGGGAACATCCAAATTACTTTGAACATATTTAGATTAGTCATGATAAACAGAAATACACCTAAGAGCTCAGTTATACAATTCAGAGCTGCTATCTATATTCCTTACAATCATTATCCCATTCATGCACATCAAATTTAGTTGTTATCATCATTTATTGAGGCATGCACCCATTTTACAAATGATTTTCCTTAAAGGAATTAAAGTTTACTCACCTCAATACATGCAGACAGAGATCCTTGTCCTGCTTTCAAAATCTGAAAGTGATGATGCTTTGATTGCCGTTAAATCTGAGAGAATTTGTTTGATGCTTTGGGTTGTAAAATCTTACAGGCTTTTGCTTAGATCTTCATGTGGTCTGTAAAATATTTTACAGTTGTTTCTCTTTGATCTTGAAGTTTAATTCCAGGTTAAGTTTAATTTTTTTCTTCTGTTAGCTTTCTCTTGAATCCTGTTCTTATTTTGTTCTGTTTTTTTCTTTTCTTTTCAGTTTTTGAATTGAAGTTGTGGTTTGGATTTTCTTTTACAACATTATATTTGTTATCTTATCTTCAAAAGGAATTGGCCACTTGTATTTTTTTTTATTGAATTACAAATGTACTTACATGCTTAAATCATTTTACAAATGTCCAATCTTGTTTTATATGCTTACAAATGTCCTAATACATTTTTTATATAAATTTTCTTATGCTTACAAGTGTCTTAACCTTTATTATATATAAAATTTTGCCTTAATTACAAATGCTTTATTAATATATTAATTTATGTTTATATTCTTAAACAAATTATATTTTTTTTAGAAGAAAATCATATTTAGCCAAGTGTAAATTTGCATGTTTTCAAATGCTTACACATATTATCCTTTCTACAAATGTCAAATGCAAGACTTTAGTGAATAACACATGTTACTACTAGTTTATAAATGATTTCTTAAGTTTATATTTATGATTTCATTAATCTATGTTTTACCTATATATATTACTTGTGCTTTATAAAAATTTAGATATTATGTTCAAATTATATGTATAAACTATACTTATTTATCTTCTTGATTTTGAAATATAAAGAGAGGATTGACACATGTTTTATTACTAACATTTGTCATTTATACTTATTAATCTACTTACATCTGTATTTTATATCTTAAATATTTCTTTTATATCCTTATTAAATATATTCTCTTATATTTATAAAATTTTCAAAGAATATGTTTTAAACTAAATTATAAATAAATAAAATCATACATATTCTATTTTCAAATCCAATTTATTCTAAGATACCAATCTTTTAAGTTTCCAATTAGATCAAAGTTTTAAATTTAGATCTTAAAATCTAACTTGTAATAATGATTCTGTTTATTCATATCTAAATACATATAAACAATCAATTATTATAAAAAAATTACCAATTTACAAATAATTAATGAAGGAGATTATTACATTTTATTTTCTCAATTTATAAATTAGTAATTTCAATAGTTAAATCAGATAATTATTCAATTATTTAATGCCCCAAAAATCCGGGTTATCACATACTATGTAGTACAGTTAGCTATTATAATAATGTCTACAACAAAGTAAATTATTAAAATAGCGTTAAGGCATTACCCATATCCCATTTAACACATTTTTTATATTCTCGTAGTCTATACAATAACGTAAGCTCCACCAAAATGGTGGTTTGCCTAGAGGACATCCTATAGGTACAGTACAAAAAAAACTCATAGAAGCCGCTCTAGGGCATATGGACACGGCACTCGAGGCAATGCCATGGTAGATTTACCAATTGCAAAACCTGGCTGGTGGTAACGCATAACGGCTATTACCGCCCACCTCAGAACACATTTACATAATCAAAATCAAGGAGTGGTCACCAAATCATCACAAAGTCATAATATGGTATCGAAGAAGAATGTTCGATTGGAGGAATGACCTTACTTGACCTAGGTATAGCTCCTGTTATAATCACATCTAAGCTGACTCATGGGAGTCAGGGTCACGTTAATCCCTCATACAGAAATCGTTTGCCAAACCATCCTACTTTATTTCTGGAATTTCCACCACATACACAGTTGTTAAAGTGGTTTTCGGTATTGGCAGAGAGTATGAAAATATTTGATCCCGGTCTCTTTAATAATCAAATGCTTATTTCACACTGGAAGGTTCTTTTACATTTTTCAAAACAAACTCATAATTGATATCACTTTCGAAATCATATTCACTTTCAAAACCATATACACTTCAAAAATCATATTCGCTCTTAAATTTTTTATCGTTTAGGATAATTTAATTCTCATTTCAAAATCATCATATTTACTCAAATATGTCATTTTTCAAAAGGGTATCAATTCCAAATTACAACTTAGGTTGTATCATCATCAAGGATTTAGATATAAATACTTCAACTTTACATAGTCTGAAATTTTAGAAAATAGTTTAGGTAATTATAAATAGTTTATATAGTTTATATAGTTTAAATTAGTTTAAATAGATTTAAAATAGTTTAAATAGTGAAAATAGTTTAAATTGATTTAAAATAGTTTAAGTAGTGAAAATAGTTTAAATAAATTTAAATTTGATCTAATTAGATTTAAAATGATTTATATAGATTTAAAATAGATTAAATGGATTTAATTTATCTTAACTAGATTTTAAATAGATTAAATAAATTTAAAATAGACTAAATAGATTTAAATTATATTAAATGGGTTTAAAATAGATTAAATAGATTTAATTAGTTTAAAATAGGTATAATAGGTTGAATTGGATTAAATAGGTTGTAATAGATTAATATAAATTAAAATAGTTTTAAATTGATTAAAATAGTTAATTTAATTAAAATAGTTTATATTACTTTTTAAATATATTTTAGAGTTATATCCAAACATTTTCAATTACTCAATTCCAATAAATTCATTTATATTGACACTTCAACTTTGAAATTCAAATTTAAATTCTTTGAACAATTCATTAAACCAATTCCAATTTCAACATTTAACACTTGCATTATTGAAAATAATTCAGTTTATATAAAGCAATTTCTATTTCAAAATACCAGTTAACTGAACTCAAAATTCAAAGATTTCAAAATCATTTAATTTAACCAATCCGGTGTTTGTATATGATTCTCTACCCTATGGTCAAGTGATACGGATATTTAACATTTCAATCCACAATTTAAAATTTAACGGTTGTATATCATTTTAAACTGCAATTCCAAATTAAATAAAATCCATAAAATCACTCGAGTCTATTATTTCAACTCTTAACGATTTTTCTCTAATCTATAGATCATTCGGGTATGTATCATTTCAACCCATAGGGAACTTGCAGCGTTGTAACAATATGAAAATACAATATCCAGTTATCAAATATCAACAATTAAACATCCACCACAATCATCATCCAAGTTAATTAATAAACATCAATAGTTAATTAATCATCAATAACAGATATTAAATTGCCAATTTAAATTCAATATTAAATCAAACGATGATTAAATACAATAAAAGTCAAATTTAAGTAGAATGAAAATTTAAATATACCAACCATCGATTATACATCATTAATTAAATTTAACTAACATAAGATAGTTTAGTAATTGTGAGTGGGTCAAAACACTCACCTTTGATTTCAAATCGATTTGAAATCCAAATAAATGCCTAAAATCGACAGTCTCAGAATTCGTCCAACCAGCGCCAAAATTTCTAGAATTTCGATACAATCCCAACGAAACAAACCATGCGTAAAATTGACCTTATAAGCAGAAGTTATAATAATTAATACAATTGAAATTAAAATTAAATTAAATTAACACAAAAAATATTCACGTTACCTACAGTGCACGTCATCACGCAACTGAAAACCCAAGCACTTGTGTGCGTTTGAGCACCTGTACATCGTCTTGTTCACGAACTAGCCACAACTGCCTATAGGCCAATTTTGTCGCCACCGTGATGCTCAACTACATGCCGCCAAGCCTGTCTCCACCTCTGGCCGACTCTACGGAGACCGCACCCACCCCGCCAATGGCAGGAACCTCCTTCGCCGCTGATGACAAAGAATGGCCAATTCTGGCAAACTCGGCAACCTAAAACTCGAACGAATGGCATGGAACAAACCTGCTTAACGTCACCTTCCCAACGCCACCTCCCGATCGTCGATCGGACGACGATCCACCGCTGGATCGTTGAAAACCTAGAATGAACGGCTGCGGTCCAACCTCGATTTCTGGACGAAAGGTGATCCAATTCGAGAAATAAATTGCACCAGTGAATTGCGCTCGTCAAGAGCTTCGAATTGATATATAATTTGATATGGTTTGGAGGAGTTTGATTTTTGGATTTAGGTTTGAAATTGAATTTGGGTTTGAATGTAAATTGGGTTTCTGCCATTGGAAAGAGAGAAGCAGATAGAATTCGTGCGTACAGACAATTGGAATAAGAAATAGTTAGGGTTTATAATGGGCTATATATAGAAAGATCAAAAATAGGAATGAATGGGCTAGATCGATTTGAAAGTTTAACGATAAACGACCCGAAAAGCTCGTTTCGTTCCTGAAACAAAAATGGATAATCCCATATATCAAATAGATGTTTTCAATGGTTTTAAACTCAATAGAACAGGTTTCAAGTCCTAATTCCATCGCATGAAGAAGTTAGCATAAAATTAGCTTATTTCAAATTGATTTCAATTGAATTAATTAAAATGATTTATACGCGTTTCAAGTTCATATGATCAAACGTCAGGTCCGATCGCTACGAAGCTTGAAATCTTACAATAATTCACCGTTACGGATCCGATGAAACTATTTTTGTCAAAATCCGAGACAGTCACGAAAATGGCTACTTTCACGTTAATTAAATAAATTAATATTAAATTAATTCTGTCACTTTTTAATTCAGTGTTTATAAACTAACAATTTTCATCATTTTTGATTTCTTAGCCATTTATAATAACGTAAAGCAAATTTACATATCAATTCATTGTTAATTATTTTCCTAAATACAGTGTTCAATTTCAACTATAATTAAATCCAATTAATTATAATCAATTTCAATAAATTGGTTTATTTTATTTCAAGCTTCTTCTTTTTTTCCAATCAATTATTATTATATTAACATAGTCAACATTTGTTTATACCTTATTACACTAATATTTTACCATTATCATCTTAGTTTTCAGTAACGTATTATTTAATTACATTTAATTGCAATAAATCCATTTATTATAATTTTAAATTCAATAAATTAGTCAAACTTGATTCCAATTCTTTTTATTCAATCAATTATCATACTATGAATAAAATTTACATTGGTTACATCTTATTGAATTAATATTCTACAATTGTCAATTGATCGACATTAACTGCATTGATTAAGTGAATTAATTGCAATTGATTTCAAATTTAATTTAACAAGCTAAATAAATAAGTAACATATAATAATTGCCACCATTAACTTTTGGTCACGTTTTATAAGTTTATTATCCACAACAAGTGTTATAATTTCTACTGCAACATTAATTTGTTTCAATTAAAATTTATTATTCATTTCATTAATTAATCAACATTTAATTTATCAGTTTCTCTTTTAATCCAATCCCCATTAATACATAGAATACTAAAAATTATTTACAATCTAACTCAATTGTGACTCTTTAATCCTTTTAATTAATTGGAATTTCATTTAAACCAATTATCAGTTACCATAAACTAATACTACTTAATTTATTCCAGTTATATTCTTATTACTAAATCACAAATTTTTATTCCTTCCAACAATAAGTCACAAAAACTTATTAAATTTATAATTTTTTAATTATCGAAAATTACGAGTTGTTACAAGGCGGACCCTATAATAGCTACTTAATACCTTTGTTCTAGAAGCAGGTCCTGCATCATATACATATCCCTTCTTCATGGGTCTTATGGTTGGAGATGTCCCTTGTCAGTACTAAGTATACAGAACTACTAGTAGTCTCTAGGTGAAGGGTAGACTTCTATTGTGCAACTCCATTGACCTTTCATCCTAACCTACTAAACTGACCCAATCACCCAAAGCCTAAGTCTTGGGCTAAGCCCACTAGTTCACTCTTGCTCTAATGTATAATTGAAGCTATATAATTCCTACTGTAAAAATTATATTGCCTTTTATGTATACTTAATAGTTTTAATACTTACTTGTTCGCTATGTAATTATTGCTAGTTTATACACTGAAGCTTTGGTTTCCTAGTAATGTTTAATAAATGTCTATTATCCGTAAAATTGGTCATTGATGTTAAAATTGGACAATCTCTAATCAATCCTCACTTAATTCATATTATCTATTTACCAATTCTAAAATCCATTTATTATGCATATTCTGTTTCCCCATAAATCCCGTATTAAATTCCATAATCAGTCCTCATTTAATTACAAATTTATAGCCGATTAAATTTGTAATTGATGCCTATAAATCTTAGTCCTCTAATTACTATGCTGATAATAACTAATATGAATATCGTCGTAAATTAAGCTATTTACGTATATTTATTTTTTAATGTTAACATGGTTATACGTATTTATTTATTTACTATTCTAATTATTACTTTCTAAACTAAATATTTCTTTTCACGTTTTAATTTATGAGAGCTAGCTTTTTGAAAAGTATTACCATTATAACTTTCGATAAATTAATTGAAAATGATATCTTTGCTTAGTTTTGAAATTATAAGGAATTTTTCTTATCTTTTACTGAAATCGATAGTGTAAATTATGGAAAATAATATCTATATATTACAAATCTCTTTTCCTTTTAGGTGTATCCCTTGCTAATTCAAATGACGCGCTTTTATACATATTTCCGAATTGGATAATTTACGGAAATTACACGAAACCTTCTCCAAATAAATCAAAAGATAGAAATTCACATTCCAAGTCAAATAGGGCAATCTAATTCTCAACCTAATTATAGATATAGAATAAACAAACATTCTACAATAATAAATATATGGCACTAAGTTCAAAGTTTCAAATTAGATTATACATACTATTCCTATTCCAATTACCTATTTAATAAAATATGTAGGTGATATTCCTATACGTTTGTTTTAAGATATAATTGATTAGGTCTTATTTAAGCATAATAATTAAATAAAATCCAATAATATAAATTTCAATATTATAAATAAATTATATAATTTCCTACTCACCTTTTAAGCTTACCAAACTCCAAATGTAATGACCCAAAATTTAATCATTTTAAATATCGATCTTATAATCCATAAAAACCCTTTTATAATAACAACTAATAATTGTAAAATGATTTTTAAAATGTGTTTACAAAAATAATTAGTTAAAATGAAACTTGAAAATGCGATTGAAAAGCTTTTCAAAAATCCTAATATTTTATCTTCTATTTTTTTTAATGTTGAAAACACCTTAGTATACATAAGCACAAAATGATATAAGTAATGAGTGTTTAATTAAGTATGTTAAAATTATAAATATATTACTCTTAAAGAGAAGAAGTGGTGCGAAAATTTTCAAAGGTCTAAAATTAAAATACATATGATAAGAACGAAATGTTAAATTCATACCGTAACAACCCAAAATTATGGTCACCTGATTTTGAATGTTTAATTAATTTTCAATATTTAAATAATTGGATTTTGGAATTTAATATCTTATAGTTCAAATATAGAGAATGTCTGAATACTTGAATTATGAATTAAATGTTAATTAAATGGATTCAATAATTTTATTTAACTCCTAATTAATAAATAATATTGGTAAATTTAATTTGTAAATCTATTTACAAATATAAATAGATCGGATAAATATCGATAATTAAATATAAAATGATATTTAAATCTGTGAAATTTGCCTTTTGGGGAACAGTCTTGGATTTCGATGAAACCAGTTTCATTGGACCCATAATAATGAATTATAATACACTATCGAATTTCATGGTGATCAGATGACTCGTTTAATTGTGCGAGTTCGAACGCATAGAAATTAATTTCAGAAATTTAAATAATAATTGGGTTTGAAAAGCAATCTTCTACATATGATCGAATTACACCTTGAGACTAGTTCTACTATGTATGGAATAAGGGTATAACATATAGAACACCAGGCAGCATGTCTTGTTTGGAGTTCAAGATTTTTGAATGCTTTGAGTGGATGTTTTTTTTGAATAAAAAAATATAAACAATATATTCACCATGCTGCCTTATGCTTGCCCATTCTTCCCCACATTAGGACCATACCCATTTTCATTTAAAACCCGCATGCATTCAGAAAACTTGTTCGTTTTCTTTTCTTTCATTTTCAAATTCAAATCAATGGAAATCGAACGATCCACGTTTATCGATGCCAATCAAAGGCGTTTCAGGCGATGGCTCCAACTAGTAAAATGCTTTGTTAGGGGACATATGGTGGATGGATAATTAGATTTGGATCTAATGAAGTGAGGCGGCGGTTATAGCCATGTGCTTGCATGCAGTTGAGCTAGGGTTTTGGAGGCAAATCCAAGGTTGAGGGTGGTGTCGATCGTCTCCCTTGGCGTAAGCTACCTAAGGTGACGTTGCGTCGGTGGATAGAGGCGGCTGAAGGCGGTAGAAAGCGTGGTTAGGTCGTTGTCGAGTTGTTTTAGGGGGCGACTTGGAATTTGGAATGAGGAAGGATTGGTAATTAAGCATAGCAATAAAAGTAAATTGTTGATTTATTAATTTAATTAGTTAATCGATTAATTTAATGTTCATTAACTCCTAACTATTTCATACGAGATCGAATTCATATGTCGTTCATTGCGTTGCACCTGTATGGACATTGTTTTCATTATGGAATTGGATTAAATGAGATTGGAGCTTGTTGGAATTTAGGCTAAAATCGGACGCCCGTTCGGTTTTAGTACAAAATCTGAACATTTCAGCGGAAAATGAAAATCAATATGAGTTTAACTCACATTAAATTTATTATATCATATCGATGATGTTAAAAAAGTTAATTGATTGTTTGAATGTTAGTTCAATTTTTGATTGCTTATTTTGTTGGATTTCCATTCGAAAAATGGATTACGTATTAATTTGATCGTTATGAACCCATATGATTATATATATATATATATATATATATATATAAACCATAACCAACATTTTGCAGGGAAAATCTATTGAGAGACCCCAAGTCGTTTCTCGCCCATAATTATTTATTTACATCCTTATGTTGTATACTAATGGCTAACTACAATAAATCTTGATATTCCATATAATTTGTTAAGTGTCGTTATAACAATTTCGCTATATCGTCATTTATTCAATTTCATCCCCAAAACACTAGCGTATGAACTTGAGCTTGTTTTTTCGCTAAAAGAATATTAAAATTCATTAATCATTTCAATTAAAGATAATTTAAAATAATTAATCATTTTAACTAATGATTTTGAGATTAATTAACCAATTTAATAAATGATGTTTAAAATTGGTTTATCTTTGATTTAAATGAGATAAGGTTTAATTAATCATTTCAACTAATGATTTCTTGAGTCTAATTAATTATTTTTAATTAATCATAATTGAAACTAATAATCATTTTAATTAATGATATTTAAAAGTAAATAATCATCTTAAATAATGATATTTGAAATTAATAATCATTTTAATTAATGAAGTTTGAAATTAAAACATTTGTTTGATTTATGAGATTTGAATTTAATAATTCATTTTAGTTAATGATGGTGAACTTTAATTAAGTATTTTTATTAATAGTTGTTTAAATTTAATTAAATGATTTAACTAATAGTGATTGAAAATTAGTTAACCATCTTAGTTAATGATGTTTGAATTTAACTGATTGAATTTAATTAATGGTATTTGAAATGTGATAAATCATTTTTACTAATAATGATTAATGGTGTATAAGTTTTATAAATCATTTTAGTTAATAATGTTTAAGATAATTATTCATTTTAATTAATGATTATTCAGATTTAAGGTTATTAGAAGAAAATTCGGATACCCGTCAAAGATCACATAAAAAGTTTTGGCAAGATAAGGGAAAATTTTGGGAAATTAAAAAGGAACCGGAACTCGATTATTGGGACGTTATAGGGGATAATCTTCTAGGTGTTGATCCGATGCTAGTTTAGGCCTTCGGAGTCGAGCACTTGGAAAAATTATTCTCTTAACATCATACATCAAGAACTAATTCTAATGGGAAACCAAGGGGTTAAGAAATTAATTGAACGAGGCTTAACAGTTATGTATATATTTGAGATAATAAATATGTTTTAAAATTTCAAAATAATGGTTTATAAATGATAAAATCCTTTGAAATAGATTATTTATGAATAAAGATAAGTGTAAATTGTTTATGGGTTTATAATAAACAATGTTTAACGACAATTGTTTTTTACTCTTGTTTTTAATACACTTAGTATTATAAATTCTGTCTTATAAAAGTATGTTTTGAAAGAGTATTTCTAAAAATATTTTACCAATAGTATAATTTGGAAATCAAGCACAAATTCGGTTCTTTTTTTCAAAAAAAAGTTTTGACTCGTTTACGGAAATGAATTATTTCCGTAAAGCGAATTACTTATATGGAAATGATTTATATGTATAATTAGCACTAAACATCGAACACGGAAATTTGTCGCTGTTTCAAAAGTCAAGAACAATCGTTGGACATGACTTTGAGGTAACACAATCTTGGTTTGTCTGGTATTGTGGTTAACCAAGAAATGGTACAAGTTTGAATTCAATGAGTGGTGATAAATATACAAGACTTAATTTTCGTATATGATAGCTTTATATCCTTGGTAGTTGGTATCTTAACTATCTGTTACTTCAGCTACTTTATTATCATCATTCTAAGACGATTTATTGCCCTGTTAAGCGTTGCTATCCTTGTTGGAAATGACTAAATCAAAAGTGCAAGAGGAAGCCAAGTTACGTTGGGTTGCAACCATTAGGGTATTTTCACATCTTATCTAATTTGGATTCGGTTGTGCACTTAGATGTGGAAATATTCAGATTCTCGGTAAGGTCTGGCGGGGTTTGGCTTGGTACTGTCTGAGAAGTGCCATGAAGTATATGAGCTTCCTAGGAGTATATTACTTAAGGTATATTCCAAGAGGGGTGCACTTTCCTAGTCATATATTGGAAATTTCCTTTCCTTATTTGATTCGAATCCTTGAATCTGTTTATCTTTCAATTGCCACAAGAAGAGTCAACCACTCTCTGCGGCATTTAAGCATTGTTTAGTCCATTCTATCAAGTTAGACGGTTACCTTATTTAGTTCATTCTATCAAGTTGGATTATTACCTTATTTAGCCTATTCTATCAAGTGTGGACTGTCATCTTATTTTGTCTATTCAATCAAATTTAGACTGTTTCCTTGTTTTGTCCATTCTGCCCAGCTAGATTTTATTCGGGTTATTCTATTCTTTCAAGTCACGATTTTTAATACTATTTATGCCTATTCTTATTTGAATTTGTTTCCTGATATTTATTTCTGCTCTTGCTTGTATGGATGTTATTCTTGTGAGGTAAAAACCCTTTTCGTGTCAGCGGTGTGGTATCACAGGACTTTATAAATTCCCAATTATTTGAGTTATCTCAGGCTGGTATTTCGAGATTGATCCGGATGTTGTTTTATTATAATGCTCAGGTCAGATCAAGTATTTTCCCAGGTTGTCTTTGGATTATGGAGAGTCTGGAGGGGAGTTGGAGATTAGCCTATTGTAGTATTTTATTTTTCGTTGTATTATATAGTACCCTATCAACATTTGCAAGGTCAGGATTTTATAGCTGTTCAGTTGATAAGGTTTGTTTCTAACTCTGATATACTCTGTATTTTGGAATGACGGTTTGTACTGTCCTTGATATATTATATGTTTTCGATTCTGCTATGAGATTTTGTTTTTATCAATTCTCTATTCTTTTCTTTTTATTTACCCTAACAATATGTACCTTTTGTCAATTGGATGCATGACATTGGAACATAGTGGTAGTGCTCGGTGTCGATTTTCGATGGTCAAAAAGGCGAGTTGTTACAGCATGGTATTAGAGTGCGAAGTTAAGCGAGAACCTTAGATTTGATAGGGTTTGGCTCATCAGAGATATGGTAAGTGACACCCTAGAATGAGTTTGAGAGTATTATATATATTTGAGAGCGTATTTGTTAATGTTATAAAAAAGGTATTATGTTAATTGGTCTATTGAGTTTTTATGAATTTTGGTCGAGAGTTGGTACATCACGGTAGCGATAGGGATTTCTAAACACTCGACCAAGGCCAACGGACATTGTATTAATATTTTTGAAAATTTTGGCAAATCTAATATTTTGCCTAGGATTATATTTCATTTATATAAAGGAATAATTCTTGAAACTTTATATAGTTATAAAGTGTGTTTGTTTGAATGTGATAATATGTATTTATTATTGCTATTATTTGTTCAGTTATGCTTAATTTAAATAAGAGGCATTGACCGTTGCTTGTTAGTGGTTAAACTGTGCTTGGTTTATTTAGGAGCATTTATCACTTTGAATTAAAACGAAACCTTTGTGAATTAATTTCCACAATTTGACAATAAAGGTGTTCGAAGAAAATGTTAACTTGAAAATTTCACCTTTTAATAATGGTGGGCTAAGGATTAAACTTTAATAAAAAGTTGTTAATATAATCTAAATGGTAGGATAAGACATTTAAAGAATAAATATTAGAGAAAATTCTATTATAATAAAGAAGAATTATTAATATATGAATGATTTTTATATAAAGGAAGTTTTATATAAATTCAGTTTGTAAAATGTGTTTAAAAAGGATTTTGAATCTAAATCCAGGAATTTTTGAAAATAATTTCAAAAAGGTTTTCGAGAAATGAAATAGTGGTATTTTCAAAAGTATTTAAAAGTAAAAATATGTTGGGAAGTAAATTTTTTAATGGAATGCATTTTATTTGGGATAATTAGGAGGAAATTATTTCGATTAGTTTTGTGGTAATCTGAATAATCTTCTAAGTGACGATCGGATATTTTCTTAAACGAACGTTGTGGAGTACTTAGTAAATTATCCTCTTTATCATTATGCGATCGAAATGAGTACAAGCTCTGAATAAATCCAAAATGAGTTTTAATAAATAAATTGTTTGAAGATTATTATATATCAAAATATATGCAATATGCTTTCAAAAGGATTAGTTTTTAAAATTAAAACCGGGTGTCCAATTTTTAAGTTCCCTAAAAGGGAATCGGTTCAACAAAAAAAATATTTATAATAAGATATTGTTCTGATAAATGAGGTTTTTCCCTTAGATAAGATAGGGGATAATTTAACACAGATAAATAGGGTTAAATTAAATAAGAAGGTTTTGATAAACATTGTTTTTGTTAAAACCATACAGTTGTTTAAAAGATCAAAGTAGTGTAAACTATTTATTGATTGGGTCAACCCATAAATATTATTTGTTTTAACACTCTAAGTTAAAAAGGTTAATAGGATGACTCGGTTTTAAGAAATCCGTAATTTGATTTGATCTCCATCTAGATCTTTAAAAAAGATAAAATTAAACTTGTATGTACTCTTAGGATGTAGAAGAGTATTATACAAGTGAATAAAGTGCAATAAGTTATTATTAGATGTTTTATAAAGAAATAACTTTACAAAATATTTTTAAAATTTGGGTGAGAATTTATGAAATAATTCATAAATAATTTAAGTATTGAATAAAATAATAAGTGAAAATATAAGTGATTTTGAAATTTTTTAAGGTAATTAAGAAACTAATAAAATAGAGAGTATAACTTTCCATTTTGTTTGAGTGAATTTGGATAATCTTCTAACCAATAACCAAAGGCTAATGAGCAAAATAGTATGCTTAGATAATTATCTATATTTTTGGACAATTAAGAAAGTTTTAAACCTAAATTAAGATTTTTTTACTAGTTATTTGACATTTTGGAACAACGTTAACTGATAAGTTTTCCCTTTGGAATTTGATTGACTATTAGTGTTAGTTTATTCCTTCAACGGAAGTTGATTGATTTGATTTGACTGAATTGAATTGATAGGTTGTGTGATTTTATAGACCATTGTTTATAAAATTAAAATTTATAGATGAAGGATTTTGAATTGTTGTTACTAGGACCGAAATCTCGGTAATTTGGAAAAAGAGATTTTTGAAGATTTGGAAATGGAATGATATTTATTCATGCTAGTTTTTGGATGAACCAAAATACCATTCGATGCTCCATGTTTTTTTGATTCAAGAGTTTCACCATACTTTATTAGAAGGAATCCCCTTCTTTTCATTTTGATTTTGATCTTTGATTTTTCTCGTCTGAGAAATTTGAAAATAATTTTTTGAATTGAAAAACCTAAGTATTTAGATCAAAATTTATCATTTGAAATATTAAATGCATAACATCTATTATAGAATATTCTCGGTATTTTGTCACATATGATTGAGATATGGTTCTCGGCTTCGTGTAGATTTATATCAGATTAGTTTTTGCATGTAGAGTTACATCACATCGCTTTTGTCAACTTGATTTAATTTTTGATTATGTAAGCACAGGGAAGCAAGGATTCCACTTGACTTCTTGCGCACCTACATTTGCAAAGAGACAATAAATTACCTACCAAAACATAAATTAAATGCAAAAAGGTGTGTAATTAATTTAGAAAATTAAATTGGATGATGATTTTATGCCCCAGATATGGGCGGCCGCTTGGCTTTTTTTTCCTTTGATTGGTTTAGAGTCCGTTGACGGATTTGTAGTTGTTTTGATCGAGCCGCGTAATGGAGACATTGGCAAAATTTTCCATAAATTTAAGAGTTAGAAATTTTTTTGAGAATTTTAAAACAATTTGATGAGTAAAATTTGATATTTGATTTATAACTTGGATGAACAAATAGAAGGGAATTAGTTGGTATTAGTCGGTGGATTTGGAAATTTTAGAATCTATTCCAGCTTATTGGTTTTGAAAAGTTAATAAGTTTAATAACTCATTTTAATTAGTAGTTTTAAACTTATGAGTTTGGGAACATTTTATTTCTTAGGAATTTCGGGGACAAAATTCATTTAAGGGTGGTGAATGTAAAATCCTAAAATTTTGGTCATTTGATTTTAAATGTTCATTTGATTTTAAATATTTGAACACTTGGATTTTGAAATTTAATAACTTATAATTCAATTATAGGGAATGTTTGAATATTTGAATTGTGAATTAAATGTTAATTAAATGGATTTAATAATTTTATTCAACTCCTTTTAATTAATAAATAATATTGACGAATTTGATATGTAAATCTATTTAGAAATATAAATAGATCAGATAAATATCGATGATTAAATATAGACAATATTTAAATCTATGAAGTTAGTCTTTTGGGGCACAGTCTCGGATTTCAACGAAACCAGTTTTACTAGATCCATAATAATAAATTAAATACGCTGTCTAATTTCATGGCGATTAGTCGAATCGTTTGATCACGTGAGTTCGAAACGCGTAGAAAATGATTTTTGAAATTTAAATAATAACTGGGTTTGAAAAGCTATCTTTTGCATGTGATTGAATTAGACCCTCAAGATTTGTTCCATTACGTTTGGAATAAGGGTATAACATATAGAATATCAGGTGGCATGCTTCGAGTGGATATTTTTTTGAATATAAAAATAAAAAAATTATTCACTATGTTGGCTTACGCTTGCCCATATTTCCCCATTTTGAGAGCATACCCATTTTCAATTTAAAACAAACATGCATTAATAAAACTCTTTCGTTTTCTTTGCTTTCATTTTCAAATTCAAATCAATGGCAATCGAACGACCCACATTCGTCAAAGCCAATTGAAGGCATTTCTGGCAATGGCTCCAACTATTGAAATGCTCGGCTAAGAGAGACATGGTGGATGTACGGTTGGATTTGGCTCCGGGGAAGTAAGGTGGCGGCTATGGCTATTTGTTTACATGCGGTCGAGCTGGGTTTCTGGGTGATTTGGAGGCAAATCCGAGGTCGAGGGTGGTGTCGTTCTTTGCACTTGGTGTTAGCATCCTCAGGTGAAGTTACGGTGGTGGATAGTGGCAGTCGGCAGCTATGGCTAGTGATGTTACGTCATTGTCAAGTTGTTTTAGGGGGCAGCCTAGAATTTTGAACATGGAAGGATTAGTGGTTAAGCATAGTAATTAAAGTAAATATTGATTTATTAGTTTAATTAGTTAATTAATTGATTTAATGTTCATTAACTCATAACTATTTCATATGAGATTGATTCATATGTCATTCATTGTGCTGCACTCATATGGACATTGTCTTCGCTATAGAATTGGATTGAAGAGGTAGGAGCTTATTGGAATTTAGGCTAAAATCGGACGACCGTACAGTTTTAGTCCAAAATCGGAACGTTTCGGTGGAAAACCAAAATCAATGTGAGTTTACTCACATTAAATTTTATTATATCATATCTATGATGCTATAAACGTTTATTATTTTTTGGATGTTAGTTAAATTGTTTGATTGCTTCTTTTGTTGAATTACCGTTCGAAAAATGGATAACATATTAATTTTATCATTATGAACCCATATGATTATATATATTATGCATAAACAATTTTTTGCAGGGAAAATCTATTGAGAGACCCCGAATGGTTTCTTGCCCATAATTATTTATTTACACCCTTATGCTGAATGCTGATGGCTAATTAAAATAAATCCTGACATTGCATTTAATGTGTTAGGTGCCGTTATAGCAATTTCGCTATATCGTCATTTACTCACCTTGTCGTATGAACTTGAGCTTTTTTTCCACCAAACAAAATATTAAAATTCATTAATCATTTTGATTAACAATAATTTAAAATAATTAATCATTTTAACTAATGATTTGGCAATTAATTAACCAATTTAATGAATTGATTTAAATAAGATAAGATTTAATTAATCATTTTAACTAATGATAATTAACTAATGACTTTTTAAGTTTAATTAATTAATTTTAATTAATGATAATTGGAATTAATAATCATTTTAATTAATGATATTTAGAAGTAATTAATCATCTTAAATAATGATATTTGAAATTAATAATCATTTTAATTAATGATGTTTGAAATTAGACAATCTATTTGATTTATGAGATTTGAATTTAATTAATTCATTTTAATTAATGATAGCGAACTTTAATTAATTATTTTAATTAGTAGTTGTTTAAATTAAATTAACTGATTTAACTAATAGTGTTTGAAAATTAGTAAACCACCTTAATTAATGATGTTTAAATAATTGAATCATTTTAATTAATGGTATTTGAAATGCGATAAATAATTTTTACTAATGATGATCAATAGTGTTTAAGTTTTATTAATCATTTTAGTTAATAATGTTTGAGAATAATTATTCATTTTAATTAATGATTATTCGGATTTAAGTTTATTAAAATAAAATCCGGATACCTATCAAAGATCACATAAAAAGTTTTGAAAAGATAAAGGAAAATTTTAGGTAAGTTAAAAAGGAATACAAACACGATTATTGGGGCATTAAGTTGGATAATCTTCTCAGTGTCGATCTAATGTTGGTTTAGGCCTTCGGGATCGAGCGCTTGGAAAAATTACTCTCGTAACGTTTTACAATCAGGAACTAATTCTATTTACAAAGCAAAAGGTTAAGCAATTAATTGAATAAGGCTTAACAATTCTGTATACATCTGAGATAATAAATATTGTTTTAAAATTCATATATAATGGTTTATAAATGAGAAAACTTTGAGAGGGATTATTTATGAGTAAAGCTAAGTGTAAATTGTTTTTTGTTTTACAACAAATAATGTTTTAATGACAATTGTTTTTTACCTTTGTTTTTTGTAACAACCATGAATTTTGGATATGTGAAATTGGAATATTTAATTGATTTTAAATATTTAAATGTAAAATTTTAACTTGAATTTGAAATATAACCATTTATTGGATAATTTAATTATTGAATCTAATAATCGGAAGTTGGGTAAAATGTTGGATCTGGAGTTCTAAGCTTGTTAAAAATAATTTGAAGCTTATAAAATTTATATTGATGATACTGAAGATAATAGAAGGTTTAAAATTGAAATGAAAAGCAATTTGTTCAGTTTTAAAACTATATCGTTTAAATCGACAATTTAAAATAGCCTTTGGAGGCACAGTCTTGGATTTCGACGAAACCAGTTCCATTGGATCCGTAATAGTGTATTATTATCGGATTTCAACTTTTGTAGCATTTGGAGTTATCGTGTGATCGTACGGTGTAGAAACACGCTGAAATCTATATTGAAAATTTAATATAATTATTGGATCCAAAAAGCTATCTTCTCCATACGATCGAATTGGGACTCGAAACCTTTTTCATTGAGTTCAGAATAGGGGTATAACATTATGAACACCTAGCGGCATGCCTCGATAGGAGATCGAGATTTTAGGCTTCGTTTTCGATACAATTTAAATTTTAAAAAATATAATTGTATATTCTGACCAGTCAAATGATTTCACATCAATGTGTTTCCCTATCAATTCAAATGTCACTATAGATAACATTCCACACGCCAATAATGCTTCTTGTCTCCTTCCCTTTATCATTTAAAAACAACAACCGCAGGTTTAAAAATTTTAAGAAAAAAAAGATAGTGCTTTAGCCATTTTATAATTGCAAGCCCTGTTCTTTTCTTTCCCCCCAAAAAATCAAAATGTAGGCAAAGCAATTATGTTTTAAAATTCAATATGTATATATAGATTAGAAAAGGATATAAAAAATATATACAAATATTTTAGCTTACTGCTTAATTTTAAATTTCTTACAATGGTAATTAGGATATTTATACACTCTGTATAAAATTTATATTTTGGTCAGAAGAAAAGAAATGTAAACTAGGTTAGTTTAATTATCCTTTAAAATTAGTTAAGTAAATTTATTAAATGGTGATTTAATTTAGACTATTTCAAATGTTAATAAACCATACAATGTTTATACAAGGTCAAAAATCGTGAAACCAAGTCGAGATTGAAGTGGATTACAAAAAAAAGTGAGATTTTCTCACTCATTTGGATTACCCTGTTTAAAATTAAATGTTAAATTTAAAATACTGCATGCCTTACTTGATTGATAAATTTATAATTTATCTGTTGGGTGTTACATATATAGTAGTATATATATTAGTATTGGAGTAATTGATATTCCTGCATTATATAGCGGATGAGACCGTATGCACCCCTCATAATGGTGGATGACCCTATATATCGCGATATCCCCCTCGAAGTGGAATTGGTATTTTTATATTGTACTAATATCTATGGATGCAAGGAGACAAGTTAGAGGGATCCAACTGGATTGCTCAAAAATGTTGAATTTATTTCATACTCAGTGATATGATTTATTTTTAATAATTTGTGATAGATTATGTGAAAATGGATGTTATTGAGTGCTATGGTATTGCTAGATATATTTTGACATTTGGAGATATCAATAATATAAAAAAAATTGGATTTTTGAAGGAAAATAGAAAGGAAATTTTTAATTAAAAATAATTATAGTGAAGGGATAAATTAAAAGAATGAATTTGGGAAAAAGGTAAAAAGTTGGAATTGAAAGTCCTACTAAATAAATTCTGAGTATGGAAAAACAAAGATTTTGAATAAATGGAAATAAAAGGGTTTTAAGGACTTAAGCGATATTATTTTAGAATAAAAGGATTTATTTTTAAAATTTAAGACTTTAAATCAGAAGAGGGAAGTAAATCTAAAATTAGGGGGTTGGGGTAATTTGGGTAAATCATGAAATAAATTTTAAAATGGAATTTAATTTCGAGAAATCGATTTGAAAATCGGTCAAGTGTTTCTTGAAACAGTGATAAACATGAGATGAGATTTTGGAAATTATAAACGAGGTTTGTAATATAAAGTGAAGTAAAAATATTAGTGAGTATTTGAGATTTTAAATTCACGATGGAAATTTATAAGGAGATGGTAAATCATTTTTAAAATAAATGGTGGTATATTTTTAGAAAAAGTGAGAAAGAAAATTTACGGGATTGGGACGTAAATTAAACTGGAGATGAATCGAGAAAGATTTATAAATGATTAGACGGGCTATATCGAAGATGAAAGTGTATTTTCCTGAAAGACTAAGTATATTTTCAAAGAAAGATTTTTAAGTATAAATTAGAAGTCTTAAAAGTGTTTTAAAAGAATGTTTTAGAAAAATTTATTATTTAGTTGTTTTAAAATTGTTAAAGTAAATATTAAGTAAGTTAATTATAGTATTTAATTATTTTTAAAGGTTAAATTGGTATTATGATTTAAAGGATAATTGTCAAATATTTATACTTTATATAATAACTTTATTTTAAAAGTAGTTTTTGGCTGAAGTTTTACTTGGAAAATTATTATAGAATTTCATAACTATTATTTTGAATAACGTAATTTAAGTAGTTTTATCTTAAGTATTTTAAGTGTATATTTTGGGGTAAAGCGATTTAATTTATTTAAAATCTAAATTAAGAAAGACTTGGTGTTTTCAATGGAAATAAAATAATCGGTTGAATGATTGTTTAATTTGATAGTTAAATAACCGACTATCAAATCTAGACCCAAATATAACTTTGGAAATATCTACAAGAATCACGGAAATTATATGGTACAGTTACCGTTCAAGGTGCTATCCAATACGTATAAACTCGTTGTGTTCTTCTAGAAAGTTTTTAAAGAAATCCATCCACTGACGGTTAGGAGGTGATCTTCGATCTAATTTCATCTATTTATTTCCTAGAGAACCAGGGTTGAGTTTACTGGAAATAGCAAACGTTGTTTCGAAGTGACCGCGATCGGATTTGTGATCTGAAATCCTCTTTGATCCAACGAGTATGTTTTTGTAAGGAAGACAAAAGCTTGGAGTTGAAGATGGAGCAGTAAAGTGCAAGGGCTAATCGCTACTAAACCCGAATGTGATTCCAAAATGGATGTAGCAGGAGTAGTGCCTTCATTTCCGTTCGGACTAGGAACAGGCTTGTATGGTTGAATGCTATCAATACATCGTCATTGGAGGACGGTGAGCATTCTAAGTGAATGTGTGCTAAAAGGGTAATCGTAGCCTTAAGCCTCATCAACCGGGAACGGCTAAAATTGGGGAGGTGCACAAGGGTAAGTGGGTAGCTCCCATGTAGGGTAAGGTCATCCCTGTCTAGAGTGCCTTATTTCGACTGTATGGCCATTGCTGATCCCAACCGTAGGGTGATCTTATTCGGGCTATTCAGGTTGGGGATAGTTCTGGTCTTGTGTCGCAAAGGATCGAAAGTGGTCCTCGGTACGCTGATCTAGACCAGGTATTCCAACGGACGGTACCCCAGTAGCCCTGCCATTGTATGGAACCCAATCTCTAATAAGCGACGTATGGTTTTGATTGTGCCCAACTATGCTGAAACGTGAGATGCAAGCATTTCAGCTATTTGAATATAATATCAGAGCATTTTGATATAAAATGTTTTGGTTATCGTAAGGTAAAAACCCGGCATGTTTATTTGTCGCATGGTCTTACGAGATACCTTTGATTTCGAATAATTTTGGAAACTTTAATAATTCAATTGAGTGTTTTTTCTCACGCTGATTTTCCAGACCGACTCAGGTGTTATTTTACTATAATGGTCGGGTCAGACCGAGTATTACAGATTCAAGACAGGATGCCATGGAGCTTAGGAGACGAGATGGAAGACGAGGCATATCGCACGTACTTGGTGTATGATCTGCTATGTATGCATGCATGTTGTATAGTCAGCTTTATAAGGATAAGTTATTATAACTCTCCAGTATCTTGCTATTGGTTTGTATGTGCTCTGATGATGTAATGTATAAAACGATTATAGTTCTTTTGTATAAAGATCAATTGTTATCTATTATATGTTGTTCTGCTGCGACTGTGAGATTCTATGCTGTTGTTTTCTATTTTCTTCTTCTACCTCTTTCTTCTTTCCCTTATGGTCTGGTATTTATGGCATTTAATTGTCCGGCTTGTAATATGGTGGACATATTGATGTCAATTTTCGGAGGTCGAAAAACCGGGTCGTGACATTGTGGTATCAAAGCTGAAGGTTAAGCGAGAACCTTGGCTCTGATGGGGATTACTCATTAGAGATGGGGCCAATAGTTTCCTAGAATGAGTTTGAGAGTATTAATAGATATGAGCACGTATTTATTGGTGAATATAAATTTTTTTTATATTATTTTGATTGCTTTATTGAGCGGCTTATGGATTCTGGTCGATATGAGTAATTAACGTTATTAATTGGGATCTCTAAACACTTGAATAGAACAGTTCGATGTGGGATTCTTTCAAATGGGGTAAATGAAATAATTTTACGTGAATTATTTTATATATAAAAGAAATAATTTGTCATAAATTATTATAGGTATATATGGTTGCTTGGTTGTTAGGAAATGATAATATTAAATTATTATCATTGTTGCTGTGGTAATTAAAATAAAAGTCTGATATTTTAACCAAAGGTTAAGAGAAATAAATTCATATAACATAATGGAATCTGTAAATATGATTGTGCAAATGTGATTTAAAATTTGAAATGGAATGAAATTGCAAAGTATATTTAAATATGGATTTAATAGGGATTAAAAGGATTTAAAGAGTGGAAATTTGGGAATGAGAACCCCACTAGTTTCGGAAAAAGTGATTTTTCCAAAGTTGAAAATTTGATGGTCAGGTTATTTGGAAAATATTTGAGATAAAATATTTAAATATGGTTTCTAAAAAGAATAAAAGCACTGAACTCACTACGGTCGCTGGAAAATAATTTCGACGATGAATGCAGCATCACCAATATTCATTTTCGAGTTTCCAAGAGAGGAATTGCTACCTGAAAGTTTTGAATTGGAATTTATGTGCAAAAATGATTTGATTTGAAATTCAAAGAATAATTTGATATCAAATGACTTATGATATATCTTTTTACAAAAATGATTTTGAAAAACTAAGCAATCATTGAAAACTCTAGAGTTTGGTCTAAATTGTCATTTGGAGATATGATAAAATGGTTTGATAACTTATAAGACCCAGTTACTATTTGGAATGGATTCAACTTGAAAAGTGTTAAATAAAAGTAAGCGTGATAATAATTTAAGGTGGAAAAATAAGCCAATTAATTGAAGTAAATTAGAATAGATTAGTGGATGGAATGTATGTAAATAAGGGTTGGGAAACCAATAAAAGTTTAAAATTTGAATTGAAATGGAATTTAACTGAATTAAGTTAAATAAAAGTGAATTTTGAGAAAATTAGCCTATGTAGACTAAATGAAATGGCCACCAAAATAAAATTCCACAAGTTGGAAATAAATTTGTGAATGAAGGAATTAATTTAATTTGTAAGTAAATGGAAGTGAAACTGAAAATTGGAATGATGTTAAATTTGAATTATGTTGAATAAAGTGAAATTGAAAAAAAATTAATTCGAGTGGAATAAGTGAAATAAAGTTAGCGAGTAAAATTTATTAGAATTTGAAATAAATTAGTAAATGAAACTAATATAAAATAATTAGGTGGATCAGATATGATTGGGAGATAGTTGATAAAGTTCAATATTTAAAATTTGAAGATAGATTGAATTCTAATAGAATTGAAATTTAATTCAAATAAAGATGGATACAAAAGCTTAAGTGACGAAGTGAAATAAATATAAGAAGTTATATAAAATATTTATAATAAACTTAAGAAAATTAAGGGAGAAATTCTTAAGTAGAATTGGTATTGGAAAAAAAATATTGAGAAGCATGTGAATGAAGATTTAATAAAAGTTGGTGAAAAAAGAAAATTGTGGATAAGAGAATGAGAATTGAAATAAATGTGAATAGTTGTTTGCGCCAAAAATGGTCACAAACCCCAAGTATCGTGAAAGCACCAAAGTACGAATATAAATCAACAATATTCCAAACACAAATCACAGATCACAGCAAACAGCAAGCAATAATCCAAAAATAATGAACAGGGACACAAGATTTATAGTGGTTCGGCTATCTCTGGCCTACGTCCACTTCAAAATTTTATCCTTTTATTGATTGTCCTTGCTGGTTACAGATGATTACAGCAGCAGCAATGAAGAATTTCGAATACAATAGTTATATTGAAGTGTAGAAATGAATCCGGCAGAGTCTGGGCGTTGAGCAGGCCGAAAGATCCTTTTTCTGTAGGCTCTAGGGCTCTATTTATAGGCGTAGGAGGCTGAGATCGAGCTAAAACTTCGGGAGACTTTTTCTGGCACGTGAGTGGGCTCACGCGACCAACCTCAGGAAGTTTCGACTCGATCGGCGATCGATACGAAGTCATTTCGTATCGATCAAGACGATGTCCAATCGAGCTGAAATTTGGTGGAGACATTCCTCAGCATGTACGCAAGCTCCTGTGAAAATTTCATGGCATTTGGATCAATGGTTTAGGAGATGGTCGATACGAAATTGGTCTACTCGATGGCTGTTCGGTTCGAATCCATTCATTCGAATCGATCACTTCGACTCGATGGCAACGCGCGTGAGCAGGTTGACGTGGTGCGGGCTGTTCGTGTCGATCCTCCTTTTACTCCGGTTTGATCGAGTCACTCCGAGTATTTCGCCGCGTTCACATCCATAACTCACGTGCCATCTCTGGCCTGTTTGACTTAGTGGATTCGAACAAGCAATCATTCATGGATTCGAACAAGGGCTCCTGATGGATATGAAGTGGTCAGCGCCTAATGGATGCGAAATCATCTGATGGATTCGAGACAGATGGATATGAAGGACTTGCATCCCCGACCGATACGAAGATGATGGATTCGAATGGAAGCTCATTCCTGGATACAGACCGTGTGTAGCTGGATGGATATGAGACAGGACGTTGCTGATCGATACGAAGCGCCTACCCTGTTGATGGTTACGAAGTCCATCGATACTAACTCGATGGATTCGAACACGGCCAAGTTCATCGATACGAAATGAGGCACTTCGATGGATACAAAGCCGCTGGACCCCTGATCGATACGAACACGGTCGATTCGAATTGGCGTATGAGGATGGATACGAAATCGGAGCTTTTCCCTGCAAATTGCATCCATCATAACTTAAGCATACAAACTCGGATTGACTTGAAACTTGGAACTTTGGCTCTCTTGGCCTTGCTAGCCATGTCCTATCAATTATAGCTCGATCCAGACAAGGGCAAGATTCATCGATATCCATGGTTAACCTGCAATGCATAGTCGATATTCATGACTAGTTATTATTGATTTTCAATTAATTTTTAGGTATCTCAGCTTTGCCAAAAGGTGGGATAACACTTTGCCCCCCAAAACATGCCTTTTGGTAAAAGGTGTGTTTTGATTAGTCTCAAATTGAATGCAGTGAGTTTATGCTTTATTCAGAGCTTATAGCATTTTCAATCAAGTTCGCGGCTGTTTGAAGCCAAATCGTCATTAATTTATTTCAGTGGAAGTTAAGAATGAAGTTTTACAGTCTCTCCGGACTATCGATGGTCATTCTAGACCCTTGCCAAGTCCATTCCAGACTTAGCGATTGAATAGAAAGATCCTATTAAACTCTAGCATTGCTCCAGTTAGGGCATATAGCGATTTCTTGGTTGTTCTAAACCAATCATAGCCTCTCCAGGATCTTGCTGGATCCCTTCCTGTCACTCTCCGATGAAGGGGAAGCAGCGTTAAGTGAGTCGATCCTGTCGCTCTCCGACGAAGCAACTCACTTCTTGCACTCCGGTTCAGTGTACCTGAACATTAAGCGATGTCATGGCCTAGATCGTGGGCCGATCATAGCCTCTCCAGGCTCTCATCGAATTCCAATCCAATCACTCTCCGGTGAACGGGAAACGACATTAAGTGAGTCGATCCTGTCGCTCTCCGGCGAAGCAACTCACTTCTTGCACTCCGGACCCCGCCTCTCCGGGTAGGGTCATAAAGCGATCGTTTTTATGTTGGTATTCAATATTCATCCTTTAACTCTCCGGTCAAAGGTTTATTTCAAGAAATTCTAATTTATTTATTAAATTCAGGTCCTAGATGTTCAATCTCAAACATCAGGAAAAAGCTAAACATTGCCTCTCCGGGCATATTGGTCTATCTCCATCTCAGAGCATGCCTAGGGATCTCTCCGGTTCCCGTACATGAGTAAGTGGAGTAGCCGTTTATTCTGAAAACAAATCTAATGAAATTATTTGACCAAAGTCCAAATCCTGGACTTGGCCCTTGCCATCTTTAATCAGTTGATGACGAGTCGTGATCCCGATCCAGGATCATTTTTGTTAGGTGGAGGCGGTAGTTGTTCAGGCCTTACCGCCGCTGTCCGTTCTCTGACATATTGTGGCAATCTACCACTCCTGGCATTTTCCTCCACCTCATCCTTTAGGTGGCAGCATTCATCTATAGTGTGCCCATCCAGCTCATGGAATAGGCAGTATTTTCCAGTTCTGCGCTCCCGCTCGGTGGGATCTCTCCTAGGTGGTTTTCGATAGGGGAGTTGTCCCCGAGTTTCATTGTAAATTCGTTCCAGGCCTGCCGTCAGATCTATGTATTGCCTGAATCTGGGTTCTTGTAATTTCTTTCGTTTATTAGGACCATCACGTCTGTCATCCTGCTTTCTCTTTCCTTTGTCCGCTCCGGACTGTTCCTTGGCGGTTCCTTCGCCCTGCACGGCATTTATTTCTCGCCTTTCGGCTCGTGATTCTTCTAGCCGAATGAATCTTTCAGCTTCGTGATAAAATTCTCCAAGATCTTGGGGTGGATCTCTTTCCAAAGAATCCTTGAATTCGGTGCCTTCCCCAACTCCTGCAACTGCCGCCATCAAAATCATCAATGGATCCGGGCGATCTACAGAAGCCACTGTTGCATTAATCGCAATAAGAAATCTTTTATGGACTCTCCGGTCCTTTGCTTGATGGAAGCTAGAGTCATCACACTCTTGGGTCACGTCACGTGGACCCTAAACGGTCTCATGAAGCAATCTACAAGCCCGTCCCATGTTCCGATTGATCCAGTCTCCAGCTGTCTAAAACCAAAGCGCAGCTAAATTTGACAAGTATAGAGGGAAGCATCGAGCCATCACTTCCTCGGATGCCCCCAGCACTTCCATGTGCCCGATGTATCTGGTAATATGCATCGTTGGGTCTGACCTCCCGTCATAAGGATCCAGCTAGGCAGTTTGAACTTTGGAGGATTCCTTGCATTCCTGATATTCAGAGTGAACGGACTCCGGCTGACTTCTTGTAATCCTCCACTCGACAATCCTCCTCTCATGATTCGTCGCACTAGACCAATCATTCTTTCATCTCCATCCGGGGGTTGCTCCCTTGTCATGTTTCTATCCTGCCCTCCAAGTCTTGAAGGGAACTCTAGTACATACTCTTCATGTGACTCAGTAGCAGTAGCATTGACTCCAGCCTGCTGAGCTTCATCTATGGGTCTTCCAGTGTCGAACCTTGAGGGTATGTCCCCTAGTCCTTGTTGATTGTCTCCTGTTCTCACATTCTGATCTTGAGCTTGATCTCTGCTAGTTTCCGCAATCCCAACTCCTTGTTCAGCATTAGCAGTTGTTGTAGTTGGTCCAAGGTTCTGCAAATTCACCACTCTTATCTGCTCAAGAAAATTCTGCATCATCTCTTGGTGAGTCTTCATCATGCTTTCGCGTATCGAATTCGCCATAGCCTCCATCTCATCTCAAGTGATGTACATCGAAGTCTGTCCTTCTCCAGCTCCAGAGGATGCTTCTTGGCTCCCTCCTTGTTGGCTCCGATCAACTCTTTGTCTTGTTTGTCGAGTCATTTTCTCTGAGTTTGAATTCTCCAAGCTCTTAAATCTGAAATCTGAATCTGGTGTAGCGGGTGCTAGTTCCTTCTCAGTGAAAGTACCAAAGTGTTTGCGCTAAAAATGGTTGCAAAACCCAAGTATCGTGAAAGCACTAAAGTATGAATATAAATCAGCAATATTCCAAACATAAATCATAGATCACAGCAAACAGCAAGCAATAATCCAACAATAATGAACAGAGACACAAGATTTATAGTGGTTCGGCTACCTTCGGCCTACGTCCACTTCAAAGTTTTATCCTTTTATTGATTATCCTTGCTGGTTACAGATGATTACAGCAGCAGCAATGAAGAATTTCGAGTACAATAGTTATATTGAAGTGTAGAAATGAATCCGGCAGAGTCTGGGCGTTGAGCAGGCCGAAAGATCCTTTTTCTGTAGGCTCTGGGGCTCTATTTATAGGCGTAGGAGGCTGAGATCGAGCTAAAACTTCAAGAGACTTTTTCTAGCACGTGAGTGGGCCCACACGACCAACCTCAGGAAGTTTCGACTCGATCGGTGATCTATACGAAGTCATTTCGTATCGATCAAGACGACGTCCAATCAAGCTGAAATTTGGTGGAGACATTCCTCAGCATGTACGCAAGCTCCTGTGAAAATTTCATGACATTTGGATCAGTGGTTTAGGAGATATGGTCGATACGAAATTGGTCTGCTCAATGGCTATTCGGTTCGAGTCCATTCATTCGAACCGATCACTTCGACTCGATGGCAACGCGCGTGAGCAGGTTGACGTGGTGCGGGCTGTTCGTGTCGATCCACGTTTTACTCTGGTTTGATCGAGTCACTCCGAGTATTTCGCCGCGTTTGCATCCATAACTCACGTGCCATCTCTGGCCTGTTTGACTTGGTGGATTCGAACAAGCAATCATTCATGGATTCGAACAAGGACTTCTGATGGATACGAAGTGGTCAGCGCCTGATGGATGCGAAATCATCTGATGGATTCGAGACAGATGGATATGAAGGACTTGCATCCCCGACCGATACGAAGATGATGGATTCGAATGGAAGCTCATTCCTGGATACAGACCGTGTGTAGCTGGATGGATACGAGACAGGACGTTGCTGATCGATACGAAGCGCCTGCCCTGTTGATGGGTACGAAGTCCATCGATATGAACTCGATGGATTCGAACACGGCCAAGTTCATCGATACGAAATGAGGCACTTCGATGGATACGAAGCCGCTGGACCCCTGATCGATACGAACATGGTCGATTCGAATTGGCGTACGAGGATGGATACGAAACCGGAGCTTTTCCCTTCAAATTGCATCCATCACAACTTGAGCATACAAACTCGGATTGACTTGAAACTTGGAATGTTGGCTCTCTTGGCCTTGCTAGCCATGCCTATCAATTATAGCTCGATCCGGACACGGGCAAAATTCATCGATATCCATGGTTAACCTGCAATGCATAGTCGATATTCATGACTAGTTATTATCGATTTTCAATTAATTTTTGGGTATCTCAGCTTTGCCAAAAGGTGGGATAACAGTAATATAAATAACAATCAACTGGAAATTAATACGTAGGTGTGCGTATATTATTTTATTCGCATGACGATTTGATACAGATTCGAGCGCAGAATTTCGAGATAGTCATATTGATCCGAGTCAAGATTTTTCACTCGATTTTCGATGGTGAACCTTAGATATGGTTGTTTGATTGATCTTAAAATTCTCTATCATAGTATAGAGCTATGTAAGGAGAATGATGGTGTCTGATCAAGAAACCAGATTTGAGTCTGCGCTAGAGAATCTTGTGAACGATGATATTTCGAAAGGGGAATTGTGTGGTCGAGCGAGCGATCGGATTTTATATTGCATACGAATGATATATGTGCATCGTACGGCTTAAGTAAAGCTAATATTGAAATTTCGTAAAAGAAGTGAATAAAATGATTTTGAATTCTGTGATTGGATATTATTGCTAAGTAGGCTATTGGTATTGAAAAGAAAAGGGAAATTGGTGTCTTTGATTTCAGAAGATAAATTTGAATTGCCCGACAAAAAGTTATGTATTTAAATTGTCGTATGAACTTTGATGATTTTTCGTTTGAACTACTTGGCTTTTGTACTCTTTTGAAAATTTAGGGGGCCATAGAGCCAAATCTTGTAGTTGTTCCTAGCTAGCCGCGCAAAGGAGACGTGGGCGAAATTTTTCGAAAATTTAGGGAGTTGGAAAATTTTGAAGAAAATTTTGATAATTTAAAATTTGGTTTTAAATTTAAATTCGAATGATTAAGAGAAAATACTAGTTGTAATCTAGGGATGAATTTGAAAAATAGAATAGTGATAGTATGTTTCAATATATTGTTTTCGGATAAGTTGTTTAAAACTGTTTGGTTTTGGAAAAATAGTTAGTGGGTTTGAACCATTCTTCTTACCTGGCAATTTCGAGGACGAAATTCTTAAAAGGGGGAGGACCCGGAATTTTGGATATTTGAAATTGGAATGTTTAAAAATATTTAAATGTTAATTTTTAACTTCAGTTTCAAATATAACCATTTATTGGATAATTTAAATATTGAATTTAATAATTGGAAGTTGGGTAAAATGTTGGATCTGGAGTTCTAAGGTAGATAAAAACAATTTGAAGGCTAATGAAATTTAAGTTGATGATATTGAAGATAATAAAAGCTTTAAAATTTAAATGAAAAGCAGTTTGTTCATTTTTAAAAACATATCTTTTAAATTGACTATTTAAAATAGCCTTCCGGTGCACAGTCTCGGATTTCGAAGAAACAAGTTCCATTGGATCCGTAATAGTGTATTATTATCGGATTTCAATTTTTGTAGCATTTGGAGTTATCATGTGATCGTACGGTGTAGAAATGCGCTGAAATATATATTGAAAATTTAATATAATTATTAGGTCCAAAAAGCTATCTTCTCCATACGATCGAATCAGCACTCGAAACCTTTTCCATTGCATTCATGATAGGGATTTAACATTATGAACGCTTAGTGGCACGCCTCGATAGGAGATCGACATTTTAGGCTTCGTTTTCGAGATGATTTAAAATTTAAATAATATAATTGTATATTTTGACCAGTCAAATGATTTCGCATCAGTGTCTTTCCCCTTCAATTCAAATGTCACTATTGATAACATTCCACACGTCGACGTCGCTTCTTGTCTCCCTCCCTTTCTCTTTTAAAAACAACAACTGCAGGTTCAAAAATTTTAAGAAAAAAAAGATAGTGCTTTGGCCATTTTATAATCGCAAGCCCTATTGTTTTCTTTCCCCCTAAAAAATCAAAATTGCGTTCTTTTTCCTCTTCGATTGATTTGCGAAATCGACTCGTAAAGAAAATTGAGGCACTCGAGCACAACGGTCGGCGACTGAGGCTCGCGGGGTGATGGGTCAAATCACAAGTGATGGAGTGGTGCAGAGTCGATCGTGATGGCTCGATCGTGGTGGTGTCCGAGACGCGGAGCGGTTGGAGGCTGCTCGATTTTGGGAAGCGCATGAATGTTGGATCACGATCTCGTTCATGCGTGTAGTCTGTGGGACTGGGGGTGGTTCGAGTAACGAGTGCGACGTAGGTTCGGGCAAGTTGGGAGGCGTCATTGTAGTGGGTGGGGTTCTTGGTTTTAGTGATGGTGGGTTTGGGATTCATGTTGATTTTGGGGCAGCGACAGTGGTCGCGATCGAAGGTGAGGTCAGGAAGGAGGTCGATGAAGGAAGTATTGTTTTTGCGAGAGGAATGGGATTGGGAAGGAGGCATTGTGGCATGTGGTTGCGGGCTCGTGGACTTGGAGGTCGTGAGTTGGTAGACAGATATATGTATATATATATGATTTTAATTATAGTAAGATATAAAACAATTATTTTTTAAAATTCAGCATGTATATATAGATTAGAAAAGGATATAAAAAATGTAAACAAATATTTTAACTTACCGTTTAATTTTAAAATTTGTACAATGGTAATTAGGATATTTGTACACTATGTTATAAAATTTATATTTTGGTCAGAAAAAATGAAAATGTAAACTAGGTTAGTTTAATTATCCTTTAAAATTAGTTAAGTAAATTTATTAAATGGTGATTTATTTTAGAATATTTCAAATGTTAATAAATCATATAATGTTTATACAAGGTCAAAAATCACGAAACCAAGTCGAGATTGAGGTGGATTGCAAATAAAAAAAAAAGGCGAGATTTTTTCACTCATTTGGATTACCCTGTTTAAAATTAAATGTTAAATTTAAACTATTGCATGCCTGACTTGATTGATAAATTTATAATTTATCTGTTGGATGTTATATATATAGTAGTATATATATTAATATTGGATTAATTGATATTCCTGCATTATATAGCAAATGAGACCCAATGCGCCCCGCATAATAACGGATGACCCTATATACCGCGATATCCCCCTCGAAGTGGGATTGGTATGTTTATATTGTGTTAACATTTGTGGATGCAGGGAGATAGGTTGGAGGGATCCAACTGGATTCCTCAAATGTTGAATTTATTTCATATTCAGTGATATGATTTATTTTGAAAAATCTGTGATAGATTATGTGGAAATTGAAGAATATTGAATGCTATGGTATTTCTAGATATATTTGATATTTGGAGATATCAATAATATAAAAAAATTGGATTTTTAAAGGTAGATAAAACGGAAATTTTTAAGTAAAAATAATTATAGTGAAGGGATAAATTAAAAGAATGAATTTGGGAAAAGGTAAAAAGTTTGATTTGAAAGTCCTATTAAATAAATTCCGATTATGGAAAGATAGAGATTTTGAATAAATGAAAATAAAAGGGTTTTAAGGACTTAAGTGATATTGTTTTATAATAAAAGTATTTATTTAAAATTCAAGATATTAAATCAGAAGAGGGTAGTAAATCTGAAATTTGGGAGTTTGGGGTAATTTGGGTAAATCAAGAAATACATTTTAAAATGGAATTTAATTCATGGAAATCGATTTGAAAATCATTTAAGTGTTTTTTCGAAACAATGATAAACGGGAGATGAGATTTTGGAAATTATAAACGAGGTTTATAATATAAAGTGAAGTAAAAATATCAGTGGGTATCTGAGTTTTTAAATTCACAATGGGAATTTATAAGGAGATGTTAAATCGATTTTAAAAATAAATGGTGGTTTATTTTTAGAAAATTTGAGAAAGTAAATTTACGGGATTGGGACGCAAATTAAACTGGAGATGAATCGAGAAAGATTTATAAATGATTAGACAGGCTATATCGGAGCGGAAAGCGTATTTTCCTAGAAGGCTAAGTATATTTTCAAAGAAAGATTTTTAAGTATAAATTAGAAGTTTTAAAAGTGTTTTAAAAGAATATTTTAGAAAAATTTATTATTTAGTTGTTTTAAAATTGTTAAAGTAAATATTAACTATGTTAATTATAGTAGTTAATTATTTTTAAAGGTTAAATTGGTATTATGATTTAAAGTATAATTATTAAATATTTATACTTTATATAATAGCTTTATTTTAAAAGTAGTTTTTGGTTGTTTTACTTGGAAAATTATTATAGAATTTCATAACTATTATTTTGAATAAAGTAATTTAAGCAGCTTTATCTTAATTGTTTTAAGTGTATTTTTGGATTAAGCGATTTAATTTATTTAAATCTAAATTAAGTAATACTTGTTGTTTTTCAGTGGAAATAAAATAATCGATTGAATGATTGTTTAATTTAATTGTTAAATAACTGACTATCAAATTTGGATCTGAATGTAACTTTGGAAATATCTAGAAGAAGTATGGGAATTATATGGTACAGTTACCATTCGAGGTGATATGCTGTAGGTATAAACTCGTTGTGTTCTTTTTGGACGTTTTTAAGAAAATTCTTCCACTAATGATTAGGAGGTGATCACCAATCTTATTTTTGTCTGTTTATTTCCTAGAGAACCAGGGTTGAGTTTACCGAAAAATAGCGAATGTTGTTTCGAAGAGAACGAGATCGGATTTGTGATCTGAAATCCACTTCGATCTAACAAGTACGTTTTCATAAGGAACACAAGAGCTTGGAGTCGAAGATGGAGCATTGAAGTGTAAAGGCTAATTGCTCCTAATCCTCAGGGTGATTCCAAAATGGATGTGGTAGGAGGAGTGCTTTCGGTTTTGTTCAGACCGGGAACAGACTTGTATAAATGAATGGTATCAGTACATCGTCATTGGAGGACGGTGAGCATTCTAAGTGAATGTGTGCTAAAAAGGTAATCGTAGCCTCAAGCCTCATCAAACGGGAATGGATAAAACGGAGGAGGTGCAGCAAGGCTATGTTGGTAGCTCCCAAGTAGGGTAAGGTCATCCTTGTCTAGAGTCCCTTTATTTCGACTGTGTGGCGGTTGCTTATCCCAACCGCGAAGTGATCTAATTCGGGCTATCCGAGTTGGGGATAGTTATGATCTTGTGTTGCAGGGGATCAGGAGAGGTCCTTGGTATGCTGATCTAGACCAGGTACTGTGACGGGCGGTACCCCAATAGCCCTGCCATTGTATGGAACCCAATCTCCAATAAGCGCCATACGATTTTGATTGTGCCCAACTATGTTGGATCGTGAGATGCGAGCATTTTAGCAATTTGAATAAGTATTTGTATTTAAACACTAATATAATATCAGGGGATTTTGAAATCAAATGTTTTGGTTATCATAATGTAAAAACCCGGCATGTTTATTTGTGGCATAGTTTTACGAGATACCATTGATTTCAAAAGATTTTTGAAATTTAATAATTCAATTGAGTGCGTTTTCTCATGTTGGTTTTCCAAACTGACTTGGATGTTATTTTATTATAATGGTCGGGTCAGACCGAGTATTACAGATTCAGGATAGGATGCTACAGAGCTCAAGAGATGAGCTGGAAGACGAGGTGTATCACACGTACTTGGTGTACAATCCGCTGTGTATTGAAGCTGTATAGTCAGATTTTTTGAGGATAAGTTATTATAACAATCCAGTATTTTGCTATTGATTTGTGTGTACTCTGATGATGTAATGTATAAACGGTTATAATTCTTTTGAATAAAGATCAGTTGTTATCTATTATATGTTGTTCCGCTACGATTGTGAGATTCTGTGTTGTTGTTTTCTATTTTTTTCTACCTGTTTCTTCTTTCCCTTACGGTCTGGTATTTCCAGCATTCGATTATCCGCATGTAATACGATGGACATATTAATGTCGAATTTCGAAGGTCGAATAACCGGATCCTGACGTGACTTTAATGGAAATGATGTCACGACCTGGTTTTAAGTTTTAGAGGTCGAAAGTATAGGAAGTCAAAAAAAATTTTAAGTTATGGATTCAAAACGATTTAAATTTAAATATATATAAATTATGCTGATTGACATATAGGTTCACATTAGTGCTTTTTCCCCTCCCTATCAAATGCACTGTAGCTCATCTACTACATGCAAACAATTTTGAGCACACTTTCCCTCCTTACAACATCATGTCCCTCCATCTATTAACAACACAAGCAAACAGCGTTTCAAAAAAATGGCCGAATCAAAATTCAACTAAGAAAAAAAATTGAGACTGCCATCCTCTTCTAAAATCGAAATCCACGGAATTGAAACCCCCTACTTCTCCTTTCTATCTCCTCCAATTCGAATTTGTGGTTATCGTAACATTAAAATAAATGGCCGTCCATATTAAAAAATAAAAATCGAGAATTTGGTAAATGGGATTTGCGCAAGTCAAAGGCGATTGCTGGAGGGGGGGTGGTGAATCTCGTTCACACATGAGGGAGGCGGCGTCGCGATTTCCTGCTACACGATTTCGCGAGTGCATAGTTGGGAAACGAGGTCTCGTCTTCACGTGATGGAGGGGAGCTCAAGTGGCGTGCACGGTTGGTTTGTTTAGTATTCGCAGTGATGGTAGGTAGTATGTTCGCGAATGACAGAGGGAGGGGAGAAGGGCGTTCTTCGATGGCTTGGTCGAGACTAAGGATGGGAGGGTCAGCGTTCTACCGTGAGCAGTAGGTGTAACAAATTTTATATATATACAGAGCAAGAAAAAAAATTAAATTTTAAAATTAAATTTTTATTTTTGCAAATATATATATATATGTATTAAAGAAGAAAGAAAATAATTTTACAGTAAAGAAAATTACTATTTTTATTATTTATAGAAATATATATATATATATATATGCATATATATTTTCACTTATTAGTTTATTTTAACATAATGGATTATGGTGATTAAATTGTATAATTAACTTATTCAATTATTTTAGTTACTAAAAATTATTTATCATAGGGAAATTAGTTTAAATTAAACTGTTAGTTAATTAAATTTATTAAAAAAAGATAATTGATTATTCAATTATTTAAAATGTTAATAAACTGTATAATGTTTACATAAGGTCAAAAATCGTGAAACCAAGTTGAGATTGAAGTGGATTGCAAACAAAAATAAAGGTGAGATTTTTTCCCTCATTCGGATTACCCTGTTTAAAATTAAATGTTAAATTTAAACTATTTCATGCCTGACTTGATTGATAAACTTATAATTTATCGGTTGGATGTTAAATATATATAGTAGTATATATATTAGTATTGGAATGATTGATATTCAACATTATATAGCGGATCAGACCCTATGCTTCCCGCATAATAGCGGATGACCCTATATACCGCGATAACCCCCTCGAAGTGGGATTGGTATTTTTATATTGTGCTAACATCTGTGGATGTAAATATATAGGTTGGAGGGATCCAACTGGATTCCTCAAAAATATTGAAATTTATTTTCACATTTAGTGATATAAATTATTTGATAATCTATGATATATTATATTGAAAATTGAAATTATCGAATGTCATGTATTTGCTGAATATATTTTGAAATTTTAAGATATAAAAAAGATAAAGATTGGATTTTTGAAGGAAAATAAAAAGAAAATTTTACGTAATATATTTATAGTAAAGTTGGATAAATTAAAAGAATGAATTTGGGAAAAAGTGAAAGCTTTGATTTTAAATTCCTATTAAATAAATTTCGAGTATAGAAAAAGAAACTTTGAATAAATAGGAATAAAATAGTTTTAGGGACTTAAACGATATTGTTTAAGAATAAAAGGATTTGTTTTTAAATTCAAGATTTAAGTAAGTTGGGAAAAATAAAAGGAGTTGATGTTCTAGATTTAAATAAGATTTGAAATCAGAAAAAGGAAGTGAATCTGAAATTAGGGGGTTGGGAGAAATTTGGGTATATCAAGAAATTTTTTTAAAATGGAATTTAATTCAGAGAAATCAATTCTAAAATCGATTTAGTGTTTTTGAAATAATGATAAATAAGAGATGAGATTTCGGAAATTATAAACGAGGTTTATAAAATAAAGTGAAGTAAAAAATATCGGTGGATATTTGTGATTTTAAATTCATGGTGGGGAATTTATAAGGAGATGGTAAATCATTTTTAAAAATAAATGGGGGTTTAATTTTAGAAAATTTGAGAAAGAAAATTTATGGAGTTGGAACGTAAATTAAGCTGGAAATAAATCGGGAGGGATTATAAAACATTTGGACTGGCTGTATTGGGTTGGAAATATATCTTTCGTAAAAGTTAATTCTATTTTTAAAGAAAGATTTTAAGTTTTTAATTAGAAAAATACTCAAAGTGTTTAAAGAATGTTTTTTGGAAATTTATTATTTAATTTTTTAAAATGGTTAGAGTAAATATTAATTAAGTTAATTATAGTAGTTAATTATTTTTAAAGGATAAATTAGTATTATGATTTAAAGGATAATTACTTGATATGTATACTTTATACAATAGTTTTATTTTAAAAGTAGTTTTGGCTAAAGTTTTACTTGGAGAATTATTATAGAATTTCATAATTATTATTTTGAATAATAATTTAAGTAGCTATATTTTAAATATTTTAAGTGTACAGTTTTGGATAAAGTGATTTAATTTATTTAAAATCTAAATTAAATATAAAACTTGGTGTTTCCTATGGGGATGAAATATTTGGTTGAATTGATTGTTTATTTGATAGTTAAATAACCGACCATCAAATCCAAACCCAAACATAACTTTGGAAATATCTAGAAGAAATATGAGATTTATATGGTACAGTTACCGTTCGAGGTACTATACTATACGTATAAACTCATTCGTTCTTCTAAGACATTTATAAGGAAACCATCCACTAATGGTTAGGAGGTGATCTCTGATCTTATTTTCATCTGTCTATTTCCTAAAGAACCGGGGTTGAGTTTACCAGAAATAGCTAACATTGTTTCGAAGAGACTTGGATCGGATTTGTGATCCGAAAACCACTTCGATCCAACGAGTACGTTTTCTAAAGGAAGACAAGAGCTTGGATTCGAAGATGGGGCAGTGAAGTGCAAGGGCCAATCATGACTAATCCGAGGGTAATTGGATGTAGTAGGAGTAGTGCCTTTGGTTCCGTTCAGACCGAAAACAAACTTGTATGGATGAATGCTATCAGTACATCGTCTTTGGAGGACGGTGAGCATTCTAGGTGAATGTGTGATAAAAAGGTAATCGTAGCCTCAAGCCTCATAAACCTGGAATGGCTAAAACAGAGGAGGTGCAGTAAGGCTAAGTGGGTAACTACCAAGTAGGGTAAGGTCATCCCAGTCTAGAGTCCCTTTATTTCGGCTGTATGGGCGGTTGCTGATCCCAACCGTGGGGTGATTTTATTTGGCTATCCATTAGGGGATAGTTCTCGTCTTGTGTTTCAAGGGATTGGGAGTGGTCCTCGGTATGCTGATCTAGGCCAGGTACTGTGACGGGCGGTACCCCTGTAGTTCTGCCATTGTACGGAACCCAATCTCCAATAAGCGACGTACGGTTTTGATTGTGTCCAACTATGCTGGAATGTGAGATGAAAGCATTTCAGCTATTTGAATAAGTATTTGTACTTAGAAACTATTATAGTATTAGTGGATCTTGATATGAAATGTTTTGGTTATCGCAAGCTAAAAACCTGGCATGTTTAGTTGTGTCATGGTCTTACGAGATACCTTTGATTTTCAAAGGATTTTGAAAACTTTGATAATTCAATTGAGTGTGTTTTCTCACGCTGGTTTTCCAGACTGACTCGGGTGTTATTTTATTATAATGCTCGGGTCAGACCGAGTATTACAAATTCAAAATAGGATTCTATAGAGCTCAGGAGACGATCTGGTTGACGAGACGTATCACACATACTTTGTGTATAATCCGCTGTATATTGAAGCTGCGTAGTCGGCTTTTGTGAGGATAAGTCAATATAACTATCTGGTATTGTGCTATTGATTTGTGTTGTACTCTGATGATGTAATGTATACAACAGTAAGTTCTTTTTGTATAAAGATTATTTGATATCTATTATATATTGTTCCATTGCGATTGTGAGATTCTGTGTTGTTGTTTTCTATATTCTTCCTCTACCCCTTTCTTCTTTCCCTTACGGTCTGGTATTTCTGGCATTCGATTGACCGGCATGCAATACAGTGGACGTATTGATGTCGGTTTTTCGAAGGTCGAAAATCCGGGTCGTGACACTGTGGTATCACAGCAGAAGGTTAAGCAAGAATCTTGGCTCTATTGGGGACTGCCCATTAGAGATAGGGTCGGTAGTGCCGTAGAATGAGTTTGAGTGTATTAATAGATATGAGCGCGTATTTGTTAGTGAATTTAAAATTGTTTTATTTAGTATTGATTGGTTTGTTGAGTGCCTTATGGATTATGGTCAATACGAGTGATTAATGTTATTGATAGAGATCTCTAAACACTTGAATAGAACAATTCGACACGGCATTGTTTTAAAATAGGGTGAATGAAATAATTAAACCTAATTTATTTTTATATGTAAAAGGAATAGTTTTCATAAATTATTATAGTGTGTATGGTGTGCTTGGTTGTTAGGAAATGATAATATTAGACTATTATCACTGTTGTTGTGGAAATTGAATAAGGAATTGGAATTAAACCAAAAGTTACGGAAATTAAATCATATAACAGAATGGAATTTGTAAATGTGAATTATAAATGTGATTTATAATTGAAATGGGATAAAATTTGAGAATAATATTTCAATATAGATTGAAAGGAATTGAAATTCGAAAATTTGGGAAATTTAATTCCTTTTGAGTTTGAAAATGATTTTCAAGGGCTTTGTAGGAATAATAGTGATATTATTCGAAAACATTTTTGAGTTGGATATGAAATCTGGTGAGATTTAGAATTAAAAATATTTGAAAACGTTTTTAAAGTGTAAAATCACTAAACTCTCTTCAATCGCTGGAAAATAATTCTGATGATGATCGTGACATCGTCGATGTTCATTTTCGAGTTTCAAAGAGAGGAATTGCTACATGAGTGTTTTGAATTGGAGTTTGTTTGCAAAAACCGGATTTGGTTTTGATATTCAAAAGTGTGATTTGATATATCAAGGGATTTTGGATTTCAAAAATGATTTTTAGATATTAAGCGATTGTTTAAAAACTCTGGAGAGTTTATTTAAAGATGTTTATGGAATGTCAATAAGTTTGAAGACTTATAAGATTTGAATTGAAGTTAAAAAAACAACTTGAATTAAGTTAAGTGAAGTGAATTTGAGAAATTAAGCTTAGGTAGACTGGCCTAAAATAATTATTGGAATATAAATTATTAAGATGGAATAAATTTGTGAATGAACAAATTAATTTAATTTGTAAGTAGATGAATTTGGAACTTAATATTGGAATGATGTTTAATTTGGATAATGTGAATAAGTTGAAGTTGAAAACTTGGTTTGAATTGGACTAAGTAAAACAAAAGGTTGGGAATAAGATTTGATTGAGAAATGAGACAAATTAGTGAATTAAATATAAAAATTCAATATTGAATTTGATTGGAAATAAATTAGTAAATGGAAGGTAAATTGAATTCAAATGAAATTTAAATTTGAATAAAAATGGATGTAAGAAATTGAGAATGAATATAAGGAGTTATATATAAATTTTTATAATAAACTTAAGAAAATTGAGGGAGAAATTCTTAAGTAAAACTGGTATTGGGGAAATATATTGAGAAGTATGTGAATGAAGATTTAATGAAAGTTGTGGAAAAAGGATTGCTATGAATAAGTGAATGGAAATCAAAATAAATGCGAATAAAAAGGAAATTGATATGAATAATAATCAATTGGAAATTAATACGTGAGTTGTTCGTCTATTATTTTATTCGCACAATGATTTGATCTAGATTCGAGCATAGAATTTCGAGATAGTAATATTGATCCGAGTTGGGATTTTTCACTCGATTTTCCACGCCTAACCTTGGATATTGATTTTTGATTCATCCTGAAATTCTCTATCATAGTATATGGCCATGTACGGAGAATGCGGGTTTTTGATCAAGGAACCAGATATGAGTCCACATTAAGGAATCGCATGAACGATGCTAGTTCGAAAATGGAATTCTGTAGTCGAGCGAGCGATCTGATTTGATATTGCGTACGAATGATATATATTCATCGAACGGCTTATGTAAAGCAAATATTAAAATTTTGTAAGAGAAGTGAATAAAATGATTTTGAACTCTGTGATTGGATATTATTGCTAAGTAGGAGACAGGTATTTAAAACAAAGAAAATTGGTGTTTTTGATTTCAGAAGATAAAATTTAATTGCCCGACAAAAAGGTATGTATTTAAAATGCCATTTGAAATTAAACGATTTTCTGATGGAGCCACTAGGCTTTTGTTTTCTTTTGAAATTCGGGGCCCGTAGAGGTGTTTTGTAGTTGTTCCGATCTAGCCGTGCAAAGGAGGCGTTGACGAAATTTTTCTAAAATTTAGGAACATAGCAAATTTTGAAGAAAAATTTGATAATTTAAAATTTTAGTTTTAAATTATAATTGAAATTATTTAGAGGATAATATTAGTTAGAACCTATGGATGAGTTTAGAAAGTTAGTAAGAGTAATAATGTGTCTTTAATAAAAAGATTATTTTGAAATATTGTTAAAAACTGTTTGGTTTTGGGAAAATATTAAATGGGTATTGGGCCATTCTTCTTAACTAACAATTTCGGGGATGAAATTCTTATAAGGGGGAGGAATGTAATGACCCAGAATTTTAGGCATTTGAAATTGGATTATTTAATTGATTTTAAATATTTAAAAGTTAATTTTAACTTGAATTTCAAATATAACTATTTATCGGATAACTTAATTGTTGAATTTAATTGGGTAAATTATAAAATCTGGAGTTTTAAGCTTGTTAAAAATAATTTTAAGTCTTATAAAATTCATATTAACAATACTGAAGATAATAAAACCTTTAAAATTGAATTTAATAGTGATTTGTTCAGTTTTAAAAATATATCATTTAAATTGATATTTAAAAATTAGCCTTCCGAGGCACAGTCTCGGATTTTGATGAAACAAGTTCCATTGGATCCGTAATAGTGTATTATTATCGAATTTCACTTTTTGTAGCATTTGAAGTTATCATGTGGTCGTACGGTGTAGAAACGCTCCAAAATTTATATTGAAAATTCAATATAATTATTGGGTCCAAAAATCTATCTTCTCCATACGATCAAATTTAGACTCAAAACCTTTTCCATTGCGTTCGAAATAGGGGTATAACATTATAAATGCCTAGCGGAATGCCTCGGTAGGAAGTCAAAATCTTAAGTTACGGATTCAAAATGATTTAAATTTATATATATATATATAAATTATGCTGATTGACATATAGGTTCACATCAGTGCGTTTTCCCCTTCCTATCAAATGCACTGTAGCTCATCTACTACACACAAACTATTTTGAGCATGCTTTCTCTCCCTATAACATCACATCCCTCCATCTATTAAAAACATACGCAAACAGATTTTCGAAAAGTAAAATGAATGGTCGAATCAAAATTCAACTAAGAAAAAAAATTGAGACTGCCATCCTCTTCTAAAATCGAAATCCACGGAATCGAAAACCCCCTACTTCTCCTTCCCATCCGCTCCAATGCAAATTCGTAGTTATCGCAACATTAAACTTAATGGCCGTCAACGTTAAAATAAAAAATAGAGAATTTGGTAAATGGGCTTTGTGCAAGTCAAAGGCGATTGCTGGAGGAGGAGTGGCGAATCTCGTTCGCATACGAGGGAGACAGCGTCGCGATTTCTTACTACGTGATTTCGCAAGTGCGTAGGGGGAAGCGAGGTCTCATCTTCACGTGATGGAGGGGAAGCTCAAGTGGCGAGCATGGCTAGTCTATTTGGTATTCGCAGTGATGGTGGAGGCTCGTTCGTGAATGACGAGGGGCGTTCTTCGATGGCTGTGGTCGAGACTAAGGATGGGAGGGTCGGCGTTCCAGTGTGTGGCGGTAGGTACATCAATTTATATATATATATATATATATATATATATATATATATATATCTGTGTGTGTGTGTGTGTATGTGTGTGTGTATACAGAGAAAGGAAAACAAGGAATTTTAAAATCGGATTATTATTTTTACAAATATATATATATATAAAGAAGAAAGAAAAAAATTTACAGTAAAAAAATTACTACTTTTATCATTTACAAATATATATATATATATGTGTGTGTGTGTGTGTGTGTCAATATAAAAATATACATACATATTTTCACTTATTAGTTTATTTTAAAATAATGGATTATGGTGATTAACGTATTTAATTAACTTATTCAATTATTTTAGTTAGTAAAAATTATTTATCATAGGAAAATTAGTTTAAATTAAACTGTTAGTTAATTAAATTTATTGGAAAAAGATAATTGATTGTTCGATTATTTAAAATGTTAATAAACTGTATAATGTTTACACAATGTCAAAAATCATGAAACTAAGTCGAGATTGAAGTGGATTGCAAACAAAAATAAATGTGAGATTTTCCCACTCATTTGGATTACCCTATTTAAAATTAGATGTTAAATTAAACTATTGCATGCCTGACTTGATTGATAAATTTATAATTTATCGGTTGGATGTTATATATAGCAACATATATATTAGTATTGGAGTGATTGATAATGTTGAATTATATAACGGATGAGACTCTATGCTCCCTGCATAATAGCGGATGACCCTATATACCGCGATATCCCCCTCGAAGTGGGATTGGTATTTTTATATTGTGCTAACATCTGTGGATGTAGGAAAACAGGTTGGAGGTATCCAACTGGATTCCTCAAAAATAGTGAAACTTATTTTCAAATTCAGTGATATGATTTATTAGATAATCTATGATATATTATATTGAAAATTGAAATTATTGAATGCCATGGTTTTGCTGAATATGTTTTCGTATTTTAAGATATCAAAAATATAAAGATTGGATTTTTGAAGGAAAATAAAAAGAAAATTTTATGTAAATTATTTATAGCAAAGTTGGATAAATTAAAAGAATGAATTTAGGAAAAAAGTAAAAGGTTTGGTTTTAAAGTTCTATTAAATAAATTCCGAGTACGGAAAAAGAGATTTTGAATAAATCGAAATAAAAGAGTTTTAAGGACTTAAACGATATTGTTTAAGAATAAAAGGATTTGTTTTGAAATTCAAGATTTAAATATGTTGGGAAAATAAAAGGAGAATTTTGAAATAAAGTATGAAAATTATGTTCTAGATTTGAATAAGATTTTAAATCAAAAAAAGGAAGTGAATCTGGTATTAGGGTATTTGGGAAAACCAAGATTTTTTTTTTAAATGGAATTTAATCCAGGGAAATCGATTAAGTGTTTTTAAAATAGTAACAAACGGGAGATGAGATTTTGCAAATTATAAACGAGGCTTATAAAATAAAGTGAAGTAAAAATATCGTTGGATATTTGAGATTTTAAATTCACGATAGGAATTTATAAGGAGATGTTAAATCGTTTTTAAAAATAAATGGGGGTTTACTTTTAGAAAATGTGAGAAAGAAAATTTATGGAGTTGGAACGTAAATTAAGTTGGAAACAAATCGGGAGGGATTTATAAACATTTGGACTGGCTGTATTGGGTTGGAAATATACCTTGCGGAAAAGTTAAGTCTATTTTTAAAGAAAGATTTTAATTTTTTAATTAGAAAAATGCTCAAAATGTTTAAAAAATGTTTTTTTAGAAATTTATTATCTAATTTTTTAAATGGTTAGAGTAAATATTAATTAAGTTAATTATAGTGGTTAATTATTTTTAAAGGTTAAATTGGTATTATGATTTAAAGGATAATTATTCATATGTATTATTTATATAATAGTTTTATTTTAAAAGTAGTTTTGGCTAAAGTTTTACTTAGAGAGTTATTATAGAATTTCATAAGTATTATTTTGAATAAGAATTTAAGTGGCTTTATTTTAAATATTTTAAGTGTATATTTTTGGATAAAGTGATTCAATTTATTTAAAATCTAAATTAAATATAAGACTTTGTATTTTCAGTGGGAATGAAATATTTAGCTGAATTGATTGTTTATTTGATAGTTAAATAACCGACTAGCAAATCTAGACCCAAACATAAATATGGAAATATCCAGGAGAAATATGAGATTTTTATGGTACATTGTCGGTGTTATACTGTACGTATAAACTCGTTCGTTCTTCTTGGATGTTTATAAGGACACCCGTCCATTAACAATTAGAAGGTGATCTTCGATTTTATTTTTGTCTTTTTATTTTCTAAAGAACCAGGGTTGAGTTTACCAGAAATAGAGAACATTGTTTCGAAGAGACCAGGATCAGATTTGTAATCTGAAATCTACTTTGATCCAACGAGTACGTGTTCATAAGGAAGACAAGAGCTTAGAGTCGAAGATGGAGCAGTGAAGTGTAAGGGATAATCGCCACTAATCTTTAGGGTCATTCCAAAATGGATGTAGTATGCGTAGTACCTTCAGTTCCATTCGGACCGAAAACGGACTTGTATGGATGAATGCTATCAGTACATCACCATTGGAGGACGATAAGCATTCTAAGCGAATGGTGCTGAAAAGGTAATCGTATCCTCAAGCCTCATCAACCGGGAATGGCTAAAACAAGGGAGGTGTAGCAAGGCTAAGTAGGTAGCTCCCAAGTAGGGTAAGGTCATATCTGTCCAGAGTCCCTTTATTTCAGCTGTGTGGACGGTTGTTGAACCCAATCGCGGGGTGATCTTATTCGGGCTATACAGTAAGTTATAGTTCCGACCTTATGTTGCAGGGGATCGGGAGTGGTCCTCGACACGCTGATCTAGGCCAGGTACTGTGATGGGTGGTACCCAAGTAGCTCTGCCATTGTATGGAACCCAATCTCCAATAAGCGTTGTACGGTTTTGATTGTGCCCAACTACGCTGGAAAGTGAGATGCAAGCATTTCAGCTATTTGAATAAGCATTTGTACTTAGACACTATTATAGTATCAGAAGATTTTTATATGAAATGTTTTGGTTATCATAAGGAAAAAACCTGGCATGTTTATTTGTGTCGTGGTCTTACAAGATACCTTTGATTTTCCAAGGATTTTGAAAACTTTAATAATTCAATTGAGTGTGTTTTCTCACGCTGGTTTTCCAGATTGACTCAGGTGTTATTTTATTATAATGCTTGGGTCAGACCGAGTATTACAGATTCAGAATAGGGTGCTATTGAGCTCAGGAGACGAGCTGGTTGACGAGATGTATCACACGTACTTGGTGTATAATTCGCTGTGTATTGAAGTTATATAGTCAGATTTTGTGAGGATAAGTTACTATAATTGTCTAGCATTGTGCTATTGATTTGAGTTGTAATCTGATGATGTAATGTATACAATGGTAATAGTTCTTTTTGTATAAAGATAGTTGTTATCCATTATATATTGTTCCGCTGCGATTGTGAGATTCTGTGTTGTTTTCTATTTTCATCTTCTACCTCTTTCTTCTTTCCCTTACGGTCTGGGATTTCCAGCATTCGATTTTCGAGCATGTAATATAATGGACATATTGATATCAATTTTTGGTGGTCGAAAAACCAGGTCATGACATTGTCTTCCATTTTGATATTTTAGTCAGAAGAAAAGAAAATGTAAACTAGGTTAGTTTAATTTTCCTTTAAAATTAGTTAATTAAATTTATTATATGGTGATTTATTGTAGACTATTTCAAATGTTAATAAACCATAATGTTTATATAAGAACAGTAATCATGAAACCAAGTCGAGATTGAAGTGGATTGCAAAAAAATAAAATAAAGGTGAGATTTTCTCACTCATTTGGATTGCCCTGTTTAAAATTAAATGTTAAATTTAAAACTATTTCATGCCTGATTTGATTTATAAATTTATAATTATCTGTTGGACGTTATGCATATATAGTAGTGTATATATTAGTATTGGAGTAATTGATATTCCCGCATTATATAGCGGATGAAACCCTATACGTCCCGCATAATAGCGGATGATCCTATATACCGCGATAACCTACTCAAAATGGGATTGGTATATAATATGCTAACATCTGTGGATGCAGTGAGGCAAGATGGAGGTATCCAACTGGATTCCTCTAAATGTTGAATTTATTTCATATTTAATGATATGATTTATTTTGAATAATTTACGATATATTATGTGAAAATGAAGTTATTGAATGCTATGGTATTGCTAGGTATATTTTGACATTTGGATATATCAATAATATAAAAAAATTGAATTTTCAAAGGAAAATAAAAAGGAAATTTTTAAGTAAAAATAATTATAGTGAAGGGATAAATTAAAAGAATGAATTTGGAAAAAAGATAAAAATTTGATTTGAAAGTTCTATTAAATAAATTCCAAATAGATATTTTGAATAAATGGAAATAAATGGGTTTTAAAGGCAAAAGCGATATTGTTTTAGAATAAAAGGATTTATTTTTAAAATTGAAGATTTTAAATCAGAAGAGGGAAGTAAATCTGAAATTAGGGGGTTTGTGGGTAATTTGGGTAAATCAAGAAATAAATTTTAAAATGGAATTTAATTGAGAGAAATCGATTTGAAAATCGATTAAGTGTTTTTTTGAAACAGTGATAAACAGGAGATGAGATTTTGGAAATTATAAACGAGGTTTATAATATAAAGTGAAGTAAAAATATCAGTGGGTATTAGAGATTTTAAATTCACGATGCGAATTTATAAGGAGATGGTAAATCGTTTTTAGAAATAAACGGTGGTTTATTTTTAGAAAATGTGAGAAAGAAAATTTACGTGATTGGGATGTAAATTAAACTAGAGATGAATCGAGAAAGATTTATAAATGATTAGACGGCTATACCGAAGTGGAAAGTGTATATTCTTAAAAGGCTAAGTATATTTTTGAAGAAAGATTTTTAAGTATAAATTAGAAGTTTTAAAAGTGTTTTAAAAGACTGTCGTAGAAAAATTTATTATTTAGTTGTTTTAAAATAGTTAAAGTAAATATTAAAAAAGTTAATTATAGTAGTTAATTATCTTTAAAGGTTAAATTGGTATTATAATTTAAAGGATAATTATTAAATATTTATACTTTATATAATAGTGTTATTTTAAAAGTATTTTTTGGCTAAAGTTTTATTTGGAAAATTATAGAATTTCACAACTATTATTTTGAATAAATTAATTTAAGTAGCTTTATCTTAAGTATTTTAAGTGTATATTTTTGGATAAAGCGATTTAATTTATTTAAAATCTCAATTAAGTAAGACTTGGTGTTCTTCAATGGAAATAAAATGATCGATTGAATGATTGTTTAATTTAATAGTTAAATAACCGACTATCAAATCTAGACCCAAACGTACCTTTGGAAATATCTAGAAGAAGTATGGGAATTATATGGTACAGTTACTGTTCGAGGTGCTATGCTGTATGTATAAACTCATTGTGTTCTTCTAGGATGTTTTTAAGGAAATCCGTCCACTAATGGTTAGGAGGTGATCTCCGATCTTATTTTTGTCTATTTATTTTCTAGAGAACCGGGGTTGAGTTTACCAAAAATAGTGAACGTTCTTTCGAAGAGACCGGGATTGGATTTGTGAACCGAAATCCACTTTAATCCAACGAGTACATTTTCGTAAGGAAGACAACAGCTTGGAGTCGATGATGGAACGGTGTAGTGCAAGGGCTAATCGCTACTAATCCTAAGGGTGATTCCAAAATGGATGTTGTATGAGTAGTACCTTCGGTTCCGTTCGGACCGGGAACAGACTTGTATGGATGAATGCTATCGGTACATCGTCATCGGAGGACGGTGAGCATTCTAAGTGAATGTGTGCTAAAAATGTAATCGTATCCTCAATCCTCATCAATCGGGAATGGCTGAAACATAGGAGGTGCAGCAAGGCTAAGTGGGTAGCACCCATGTAGGGTAAGGTCGTCCCTGTCTAGAGTCCCTTTACTTCGGCTGTGTAGCGGTTGTTGATCCCAACCGTGGGGTGATCTTATTCGGGCTATCTAGGTTAGGGATAGTTCCGGTCTTGTGTCATAGGGGATCAAGAGTGGTCATCGGTACGCTAATCTAGACCAGGTACTGTGATGGGCGGTACCCCAGTAGCCCTGCCATTGTATGGAACCCAATCTCCAATAATCACCATACGTTTTTGATTGTGCCCAACTATGCTGGAACATGAGATGCAAGCATTTCAGCTATTTGAATGTATTTATACTTAGACACTAATATAATATCATAGGATTTTGATATAAAATGTTTTGGTTATCGTAAGGTAAAAAATCGGCATATTTATTTATGGCGTGGTCTTACGACATACCTTTGATTTCAAAGGATTTTGGAAACTTTGATAATTCAATTGAGTGTGTTTTCTCAAGGTCGTTTTCGAGACTGACTTGGATGTTATTTTATTATAATGCTCATGTCAAACCGAGTATTACATATTCAAGATAGGATGCTATGGAGCTTAAGAGACGGGTTGGAAGACGAGGCGTATCGCACGTACTTGGTGAATAATCCACTGTGTATTGAAGCTGTATAGTCATCTTTTGTGAGGATAAGTTATTATAACTGTTCATCATTTTGCTATTGATTTGTGTTTACTCTGATATATAATGTATAAAATGGCTATAGTTCTTTTGTATAAAGATCAATCGTTATCTATTATATGTTGTTCCGCTGCGACTGTGAGATTTGTGTTGTTGTTTTCTATTTTCTTCTAACTCTTTCTTCTTTCCCTTACGGTCTGGTATTTCCGGCATTCGATTGTCCAGTATGTAATACGGTGGACGTATTGATGTCAATTTTCGGAGGTCGAAAAATCGGGTCGTGACATTGTTAAAAAACCAACATAAAGCCATTGGGACGTAAACCGGGTCGTAAGGGAATACCAACATCAATACCGGGTCGTGATATTGAACATATAAATTTATATACACTTGATATTATAAATTTTTTCTTATAAAAGTACGTTTTGAAAGAGTATTTCGAGAAATGTTTTAGCAATACTATAATATAAAAATCAAGCACAAGTTCGATTCTTCTTTTTCAAGTTTTATTTGTTTATGGAAAATTGAATTATATCTGTAAAGCGATCACTTTTATGGCAATGATTTATTTTTATAATTAGCACTAAACATCAAAGACGTAAACCTGTCGCTATTTCAAAAGTCAAGAATAATTGTTGGACATGACTTTGTGGTAACGCTACCTTGACTTGTCTGGTATTATTGTTAACCAAGAAGTAGTACAAGTTTGAATTCAACGAGTGGTTATAAGTATACAAAACTTTTTTTCATATACGATCATTTTATATCCTTGATAGTTGGTATCTTGGCTATCGGTTACTTTACCAACTTTATTATCGTCCTTATAAGATGATTTATTGCTCCGTTGAGCATTTCCATCCTTTGTCGAAAATGACTAAACCGAAAGCGCGGGAGGAAGACAAGTTATGTAGGGCTGCTCCCATTAAGGTATTTTTCATATCTCATCTAGTTTGGATTCGGTTGTACATTTAGATATGGAAATATTCGGATTCTCAGTAAGGTCCGGTAGGATCCAGCTTGGTATTGTCGAGAAATGTCATAGAGTATATGAGCTTCTCGAGAGTATATTACTAGAGGTATATACCAAGGAGGTGCAGCTTTCTATTCATTTGTTGAAAAATTTCCTTTCCTTATTTGATTCGAATCCTTAAATCTGTTTATTTTTCAATTGCCACGAGAAGAGTCAACCACACTTTGCGGCGTTTATGCATTGATTTAGACCATTCTATCAAGTTGGATTGTTACCTTATTTAGTCCACTCTATCAAGTTGGATTGTTACCTTATTTACCCTATTCCATCAAGTTTGGACTGTCATCTTATTTTTCCATTCAATTAAATTTGGATTGTTTCCTTGTTTGCCCATTCTATCCAGTTTGGATTTACTTAAGTTATTTCCATTCTTTCAAGTCTGGATTTTTAATACTATTTATGTCCATTCTTATTTGGATTTGTTTTCTGAAATTTATTTATGCTCTTATGTTATTCTTGCGAGATAAAAACTCGTTCCGTGTTAGCGACGTGGTCTCACATAACTTTATAAGTTCCCCATTATTTGAGTTATCTCATGCTGGTAGTTCCAGACTGATACGGGTGGTATTTTATTATAATGCTTGGGTCAGACCGAGTAGTTTCCCAGGTTGTCTTTGAAGTTATGGAGAGTTTGGAGGCGAGCTGGAGATTTGCCTATCGTATTATTTTATTTTCCGTAGTATTATATATTATCCCTGTCAGAATTTGTAAGGTCAGGATTCTATAACTATCTAGCTGATAAGGTTTGTTTTTAACTTTGATATACTCTATATTTTAGAGTGAAGTTTGTATTATCCTTGATATATTATATGTTGTCGATTCCGCTGTGAAATTGTCCTTGATTATTAATTAATTTGTAACAAGTTAAGTAATTAATGTTTAAGTATTAATTAAATTAATTAATTATAATTAATTAAGGAAGTTTTAATTAATGATTGATTAAGTTAAAGGTTAAATAAGAATTAAATTTATTTGGTTAAGTTTAATTATTTAATTAATTATTATTCAATTAGGGTTAATTAATAATTAATTACTAATCAAGCGGGGTTTAATTAACTAGGGTAATCAGAATTATTAAGGCTTAATTAAGTTTGATTAAGTTCTTAACTAAAGTTAATTATGGTTTAAATTTATAGTTAAATTAAGATTAATTACTAATTAACATAGGTTAAATTTTAAATTATATTAATTATTTTTAAGTCGGCTCTCTTTTATAAGTAGACGGATTTTAAATCAAGGGATCTCTTATTTGTGCCATTAAATTACCTAATAAATACAAATGCTTTATTGATGACTTACATTTAGCAGAATAAACCCCCGTTCTGCTATAACTAAATTGAATAGGGTATTGTGGACATTTGTTTAACGAAATAAAATATGGTTCTACTATTGTTTAATTAGGTAGAAATATAAATGACATCTGTTTAGCAGAATAAATATCCATCCTGCTATAATTAAATTAAGTTGGTCATTTAGACATCTATTTGGTAAAATAAATCCTCGTTCTACTATTATATTGTTTGAAAAATGAATTGAATGTTAGTAAATTAATATTTTATAAGTGATGTTTTCTATATGTGCATAGTTGTAATTTGCTTGTGTGTATATATACCCTCATGCTTAAGTTATTGATGTTTGAATAGAAATGTTATCCCCTTTAAAATATTTTAAATCTTGCGCATGGGTTTTACAATGATAATTAATTTTTAAAGTAAAGATGGGATTTAAGTTAATCTATTATCTCATCAATGACATTTTAAATTAATTTATCATTTTAAATAATAATAATTAAGGTAAATAATTATTTAAATAATGATTCAATTCAGGTTAATTAATCATTTTCAAATACATTTTAAAATTAATTAATCATTTTAACTAATGTGTTTAAGGATAATTAATTATTTAATTAATGATAATTAATCGGTTTGTTAATGATGATTTAAAATTAATTGATCACTTTAACAATAATGTTTTTAATTTAATTAATCAGTCTAAATAACATTGTTTAAAATTAATTAATCATTTTAATAAATGATGCTTAAGGAAGGATTATGTAACAACCTTGGTTTTGGAGATTACCTGTAAATATTAAATTATTACGGTAGTTATCATTTAACATTGTGAATTAAATTAAAATTGAAGAAATTAAATTGTTTATTCGGAATAAATAATAAAATTGGAATTAAATTGTGAAAATAAAGCTTGGAACTTTATTTTATTTTGTTTGGAGTGAAAATAAATGGAATATGAGATTTAAATAAAGAAAATGACTTTATTTCAGAAATATGCAACAATTATATTGATTATTGTCCATTGCTTCTTTTAATAATTTTTAAAAGAAGTATTTGATTTTTGTGGTGTTTTATGTAAATAAAAAGGTGGAAATTGATTTAAAAAATGTTTTGGCTATAAATTAAGTATGGAAATGGTTTAAAATATTTTTCTAAGTAAGAAAATGATTTTTGCTGAATTTTAGAAGTTAAAAATGTATAGTTTTACATTTATTTGGTGAAAATTGTGTATTATTGTGAAATAAAGGATTTTAATAATAACAATCTTTTAAAAATAAAAAAATTTCTTTTTACATAGTGCAAAATAACTTGTTTTATGTGTATGTAAGTTTACAATTTTATTTGTGTGAAAATTTGAAAGAAAATGACCATTGTTAATTACATATGGGTAAATATATGTATTTTAGTTCAAGTATGAATTAAAATTTAGGCTTATTTGATTTCTTTTATTTATTTTGGGTCCATGGCCGATTATTATCTAACATGTAGGTGAAAAAGAGGTTAGGACTTACTTGTACGTTCATAATTCAGCTTCTCTTCTTCTTCCCTCTTGAAACAAGTACAGTAAAAGAAAAGCTCCGTTTTCTTCTAACCAAGCTTTCAAATTCAGATCTTTTTCAAATAAAATTCTGTTCTTATCAAATCTAATATGAAACTAAAAGGTAATCTCACTCCAAACCTCACTATTTCATCAAAATTCTTATTTGAGAAGAGGGGTTTTTCTAATTTACCGTGTATTTCCTGTTTCATGTCTGTATATTGAAGTTTTACAGGTTTTTAAGGTCGTTTCCTCCCCAAAGCTTCAATCTTACTTCGAGTTATCAAAGTTTGATCTTCTCTATAGCAAGGTGAATTTGTTAGCTCGCATATCTAGCAAATCAAAGTGGCAAATTGCTTGATTTTGTGAAAAACAAGTTACTGTAATCAGTTTCTGTTTATAGTTTTCTTTCCTATGAAAACCGTTTTATGTTGCTTCTTTGAATAACGATAACTTATGATTCCGGCAATGAAATGCTACAGGATTCCTTTAATTTGGTAACTTAGATGTTATATTACATGCTTGCCGAATTTCATATCATTTCATGTTTATTTGTTATGTTAAATGTTCACCTGAAAATTAGTTCGTCGCATGAAATCGTTTGGAAGAAAATTCACGTGAGGAGGCCGCATAGATCGACTCTAGGTCGACCATGCTTACCCTTAGGTCAGTCGTATGGTCGACCTAGGGACGAGAGAGGTCGACCTAAGGAGCCTTGTCTCCTATGTGTTTTTGTGTTGCTGCCTTTTGTTTTTGTTTTCGTTTCCTACTTGTTTTCTTGACTTCTGCTTCTTGTTTCAAGATATATTTATGTTGTTTTGAGGCCATGATGTCTATCAATAGACTAGCCAAATTTTAAAGATTTTGAAATTCAAATTTTGAATTGTTTTGAATTTAATTTGAATTTAAATTCGAATATCGACTTGAGTGATTTTCCTTGTTTTTATTCGTTTTCGAGCATGTTTTTCTCCAAATCTTTTTTGAAATGATTTTTAAAATTTATGGGAATTTCAAAATAATTACTATATAATATTTTCAAGTATATTCAAGTGTAAAATATATTTATTCTCTATAACAGGGGAAATTTTCAAATATGGTTTTCAAATTGATTTCAAGAATTGGTTTTCAAAGCTTGTTTTCTAGAGTGAATTCATGTTTTTGAAGATTTCGAGTGAATAAGAAGGAGAATTAAACGGTTTGGTAAAACATATGGTATGGGACACATGCGTTTATATTAACGGTTATTTCCTAACTTGTTCGTTTGATCATTTTGACCTTTGGATCGAGTTTACCGATGAGATGAGGTAAACTTTTCACTGTTTTGAGTGTGAAAACATGTGATATGGGACACATATTAACACTTTTTGGGTTCATATCCGAGAATCTGTGATACATTTGTCTAAGAAACGTATTTTCCAATACTGGACCTTCGGGTCATTTGTCCTTAAGGATGTTTCTCTAAGAGACATTTGTCATTGCGGCGTATTTGTTTTTGGGATGTTGTCATTGGGATGTTGTCCTTCGGGATGTTTTTCTAAGAAACGTATTTATTTGTCCTTTAGGACGTTTGTCTAAGAGACGTGGCGCCTTATTTTAGGAGAACAGTACTTGGCGGGCTTCGGCCATAAGTACGTGCTATATCCTTGAGATGATTTCATTGATTTCCTTATGATATTCCAAGTGTATCGCCTTTTTAAATTATTGGCCATTTAAGCCGTTCGAGATATTATACATGGCGATTACATCTTTGGAAATTGAACTCCTTATCGAGTTCTATATTTGAGATTTGGGTTCGCCAACACTTGGCGTTTCTTTGAGATTTATACTCTCATATTTGGAGATATATAAGACTGCCACTTTTGGCGTATTTTGTGTTTTGAGACTTCTCTATTTAGAGAATATTTTTGTGATTGCCATCAATTTTTGCATTTGATATTTGGGATTCTCTTATTTTGAAGATATGGTTCATAGAAACCATTTTAGTGGCTTTTGGGATTTCACCGATGATATGAGGCGTTTATTATACTTAGTGTTATTTGGTGAGTTTACCTATTTCGAGGTCATACGCTTAGCGTAATTACCTTATTTAAAGTAGTGGCATGCTCTCTTTTTTTCTTCACTTCGAGAGGATACCCTACCCTTGCCTTATGCTCAATTATCCCTTATCCTTAAACTGATTTGTTGTACTGTCCCGTGTATTTTATACTCGGGTCATACCAAGTTGTTTCAGGTTAGATACCTGCTTTTGGACTTTACTTGATGTTTCCGCCTTGGATATCAGCTTATCTCTTTTTGCAGTTCTATAGTCATTTTGTATGACCGTGATATTTATTTATTGTTTTGAATCGTATGTATATTGTGGTCGTCATACCACTTATGATGTATTATTTGTATTGTATTGGGATGTATCAGTATATATGTATATATCTGTTTGTTGTTCTGTGATGAGTTATGCATTTGAGTGTTTGTATTTTGTTCTAATAGATCCTATAGCCACCTATAGTTTTGTATTAAGCATTTATTGTATATGTCGATCCATTTGAGATATCAAAGATAAAAAATATAGAGCGCTAATTGATATACTCAATAGATATTTAAGACAAGACTATAGATGGTCGCTCCTAATCAGCCCTATTCTCGGCATTACCAGATTGTATTACCCAGTAATCTCTTTGTTAATATGGGCCTCGGGGTGCGGCGTCACAGCCTGGTATCAGAGTATGATAAACACAGAACAGAAACATATATTACGATACATCCAAGTATAGTACAAGTGTTATAAATCCCTTGATCATCGTGTCCTTTATCTTATCGTGTCCTTTGAGATTGAAGTTTGGGATATGTCTAGGAATATATTTTATTCCGTAGTATTCCATAATTGAATTGATTATATCTTATCTTAAGAGTAATCCTAATCATGATTGTTTTATTCGAGTCCTCTTCGATATCGGTGCTTGATACATACGTATCGGAGGAATTTGTTGATGCTTTTTGATGTTCTTATCTTGTGATTTTTTTTAGGATTGTGGATCCTATTGAAGGGACCCACAATATTTGGTATGATGCTTAAGGAATTTAGGATTGTTCCTTGTAGCTTATCATTTGATGCGAATTAGCATGCCATTTCTATCTAGAGTTTGGGATGATTTAAGATGGAGTGGCTTGCGTATTATCAAGCCGCATTCTGTGATTCGAAAGATCCTGTATTTGGGTATCCTAATTTTGGCTGATTTGTTGTTTCTTGTTCTTCGGAATGTTAATGATGATCCTAGAGTATCTGTATTCACTCTTGAGTTTTAATATATTGATGATATATCTCGAATTCCAGCCATTATAACTTTGTTGATTTTTGTGGGTCCGTTTGGGTGTGTCACTCAATTGGGCAATCAAGAATTGTTTTGACCTCATTCCCAGTTCTTAGCCCTTCAATCATCCTTCCACGAGGATGTCCACTATGGAAATGGGGTGATTCATTAAATTTAACGGATGTTGTCATTCTTGCCTCTTTTTAGGATATCCTCTTTGGATACTCAATTGTTGGTATACTTTGTGAAATTACTCCACTTGAAGTAATGATATGTTGTTAGTGTTCTTCTTCTCATTCGAGAAGATATTTTGCCTTTACTTTTATATCTCATTTCTCTCTTTTTAATCTAATGATTGGTGCTAGGATCATTCCTTAGCTTGACTTTACGCTGATTTTCATGAGCTGCGATTTGCGGAGGTTAGCGTTCCTCTTATCATATTCCACATTCGTATGGTTCTTATGAGTAATTCGTTATACCATTCGGAATAACAAACTCTCTAATCTATTTCATCAATCTTGTGAATCGAATATTCTAGGAATATCTCAATGAACTCTCCTTGTGTTCTTTGATAATGAATGTAAGCAGCAATAATTTAAATTATAAATCTTTCTAATAGATGATATACTTATGAATCTAAAATTGTAACGACCCACCTTTTTGGACGGTTTAAATCGACAATAACACATATGTCAACTCAAACCATTCAAAAGGGAGAATTGTTAATGGGGTAAATAAGAAAATAAGAGAGAAAAAGGAAGAAGAAATAAACACAGAATCTCGCAGCGGAACGATAAAATATAATAACCAAATAAATAGTTCATGAAGCTGTCTAATATAATTTTGATTATCATTCATACATTTATCAGAGTTATACATATACATCAGAGATAAATAAATAATGCAGCAGACAACATCATGCAGGGTTAATAATAGTAGTAGCATACCAAAACTTCATCTTCATCCTCCAAAATAGATCTTTAGTAAGCTGAAAAACTCAAGACTGACCCGAGCGTAATGAAAAGACAAATAACACGAGTCATGACTAAAATATCCTTATGTCAGTCAAATCAATATCACATAAACATGAGTGTAACGGCATCAGAGATGTTTACGGGATTTCACATCTCCTATCTTGTGTATATCGTGCATGCGATAACTCAAGAGATGTTATGGGATTTTCCATCTCTTAAGGATCCTTCGAAATATTTATATGTAATAGATTACGCTACATAAATAATGTCTAATCAATAAAATAAATATTTAAATAGCGTTAAGACATTACATTAGTCCCGCTTAACGCGTTTTAAGCATTGTCGTACAGTTTTCATATGAAACACCAGTTAAACGGTTGGTGGATAGGGATGCGCCGTGATATGGCAACACTAAACCAAAATCGTACAGGTCTCTTTTAGGGATAAAAGTGTGACAAGGCACGTGAGGCAATGCCAAAGGTAGGATACTATCAGTTTACCCTTCCCCGTTGGTGGTAATGCATCATAGCCAGGATCGCCCACCACGTCCAACGCTCCCTTTCAAATTCGGAGGTGCACACCAATCAATCACAAAATATGATATTAATACGAAGAAGTGTGTCTGCTTAGGGTTGCTAACCCCTTGGCCGGTATAGCTCTTGTTTTAGTCATTTCAAATTAGCACAAGTGTCAGGCTAATCCATCATCGTTCTCTTTCTTCAGATCCAGTAAACGACGCTAAATCCAACCGCTTTGTTTTGGATCATCACTCCACGTACACAGTTGTCAAAGTGGTTCCGGTATCGACAGAGAATATGCCCATGTCCAGCTTCGGTCTCTTTAACAGCCAAACGTTGTTTTACACACTGGTCATTTTAAAAACAGTTCATAATTGATATCAAAATATCATATTTGCTTCAAAATCAAATCCATTCCGAAATCATCACATTTACTCAAAATATAAAATTTCAATTCATAATCGCGTTCCCCTCAATATCTCAACTTTGATTCCAAAATTGTTTCAAGTTCCGATTTGATTTATAACTTCAGTTAAATCCAATTCGTATTTAAATCCAAGATTTAAATATAAACATTTCACTCTTGACCGGTTTGATTTTTTTCGAAAAATAGTTTGAATACCTTTAAAATGGTTTCAGTAATTATAATAGTTAAAATAGTTTAATGTAAAATAGTTTTAATTGTTAAAATAGTTTAATATAAAATAGTTTAGTATAAAATGGTTTATATAGTAAAATACGTGGAAAACCAAAATAATTTAAAGGTTTAAAGAATATAGATTTTCAACAAATATACTAAAATAATTTATTTAAAAATGGTTTCAAAGTCAAATCGGTCCAATTTAAAATTTCCAATTCAAATCAACTTTGATTTTCATTCAGTCGATTCAATCTCGATACCAATTCAAATCGATTTCATCTTCGATTTCAAATTAATTCAATTCCATTATCAAATCAATCAATTCAATTTATATCAATTTCAAGATCGATTTTCAAATATCAATTCAAAACACTTAATCGAATTTACCTTCAATATTCAATGCAAAAATCCAATTCTCAAATATAATTCAATTCCGAGCTCGCGTTCGAAAATAGTTTGATTTCCATAAATTTGAAATTTTTTTTAAATCAAGTCCAATTCTCATAGTTTAAAACCAATTCATTTAACCGATCCGGTGCTCATATATAATTTTCTATTCTATGGACGGGTGATCGGTTGTTTCAATTTAATTTTAGGGATGGTTATATATCATTTCAATCCAAATCACAATGTCATAGGTATTTATCATTTCAACCTATTTCTTAGTTTATTAGAAATAATTCAATTTACAGTTTATAAAACCGTAAATAGTATACAGGGTGATAGTAGGATATTCCAGAATAAATAAATATTCAAACCATCCGAATATCAATCAATAGCATCCATCACAACCAATCATTCAAATAGTCAATATAATTCACAATAAATTTCATAGTTATTTAATAGGGTATTTACTGGCGATTTCACTTTCAGTTTAAAATTTAACTGTTAATTTCAATCTATAGCGGTTAAATTTCAATAACATCAAATTTATTAAACAACAATCAATAAATTCATAGTACTTCATAAATTTAAACCTAACTAGCATAAGCATATTCTAGTACGTCGTGAGCGTTATAAAACACTCACCTTGAGTTTTCAATTTCAAATTAAATCGAACAACGTTTGATTTAACCTAAAATTCTTGCTCGCTCCAATAGATTCCAATCCAGTTCCAAAGCGTAGAATACGTCGCCATAATCCCGCAGTCGCTTGTTTTGTCCAATTCTGATAACGTATGAGAGAGATACACAATTTTAAAATTTGAATACAATTTAAATAAACAATTTTTTTAACCTAGATCAAGGCCGTCCATTCCAGGAAGCAAATCTGAGCGCACGCGCTCCTTCTTCACGATTGCGCACTACAGGTTATCATGAACCCATCAACGCCTCCAATCCCTAGATGCCACATCCACGAATGCTCGCCCAAAGCTTGATCGAAGACCGCCATTGAGTGCGTCGTAGCCCCACATGCCACCAGCCCAAGCGCAGTCGAGCTTGGCCCTGCCATCGCCTCAGAAATCACGAACGAACGGCCCCCCTTCATGTTCTCTTTGTGGCTCCAAACGACAACGATAAAAAAAATCTTGCGTTGGATGCGTAGATCTCTCTATGCTCTACAATATCCTAGTTGAAGATTTCTCCTAATAATCGATGGGTTAAGAGGAAAACGAGGGAGAAAAAAGAGAATTTTTTCGAACGAACTCCAAACAAGACGTGCCACCAAGCGTTTGTAATGTTTTACTCATATTTCGAACACAATGGAACATACTTTGGGGCTTAATTCGATCGTATGTGCGATTTACGAAAATAAACGATCAATTTTAAATCAAATCGATTAAATTAATTTCTAAGCGTTTTCAACCGCTACGGTCAAATAACAACTCCAACTGCTACGAAATTTGAAATCCAGTAATAATATACTATTACGGACCCAATGGAATATGGGATTTAAATAAACAAAATGACTTTATTTTAGAGAAAATGCAATAATTATATTAATTATTGCCCAATTTCTTCTTTTAATAGTTTTTAAAAGAAATAATTGATTTTTAAGATGTTTTATTTAAATATAAAGATGGAAATTGGTTTAAAATATATTTTGGCTATAAATTAAGTTTGGAAATGGTTTAAAATATTTTCTAAGTAAGAAAATGATTTTTGTTGAATTTTAGAAGTTAAAAATGTAGACTTTTACATTTATTTGGTGAAAATTATGTATTATTGTGAAGTAAAGGATTTTAATAATAATAATGTTTTAAAAATAAATTTTATTTTTTTAAATAGTGCAAAATAATTTGTTTCATGTGTGGTGTAAGTTTGCAATTTTATTTGTGTAAAAATTTGAAAGAAAATGGCCTTTGTTAATTACATATGGGTAAATATGTGTATTTTAGTTTAAGAATGAATTAAAAATTAGGCGTATTTGATTATTATTTTTGGGGTTCCAAGGCCCATTATTATCTAACTTGTAGGTGAGAAAAGAGGTTAGAACTTACCTGTACATTCATAATTCAGCTTCTCTTCTTCTTCCTTCTTGAAACAAATGCAGTAAAAGAAAAGCTCCATTTTCTTCCAACCAAGCTTTCAAATTCAAATCTTTTTCAAATAAATTGCTATTCTTATCAAATCTAATATGAAATTAAAAGGTAATCTCACTCAAAATCACTGTTTCAACAAAATTCCTATTTGAGAAGAGGGGTTTTTCCTGTGTATTTTCTGTTGCATGTCTGTATATTGAAGTTTTACAAGTTTTTGAAATTGTTTTCTCTCCAAAGTTTCAATCTTTCTTCAAGTTATCAAGGTTTGATCTTCTCTACAGCAAGATGAGTTTGTTACCTCACATCTCTAGCAAATCAAAGAGGCAAATTGCTTGATTCTTTGAAAAACAAGTTACTGTAATCGATTTTTGTTTATAGGTTTCTTTCCTGTGAAAACAATTTTATGTTGCTTCATTGAATGACTGTAACTTGTGATTCCAGCTACTAAATACTTTCGGATTTCATTTATTTGGTAGAATATATGTTGTATTACATGCTTTCCAAATTTCATAGCATTTCATATTTATTTGCTTTGTTAAATGTTCACCTGAAAATCAGTTCGTTGCATGAAATCGTCTGGAAGAAAACTCAAGTGAGAAGTCCTCGTGGGTCGACTGCTAGGTCGACCATGCTTACCCTTAGGTCGACCATACGGTTGACCTAGGGATAAGAGAGGTCGACCTGGCAATCAACCTAAGGAGCCTTGTCTCCTGTTTGTTTTTTGTTGCTCCCTTTTGTTTCTGTTTTCATTTTCTACTTTTTTTCTTGACTTCTGCTTCTCGTTTTCGAGATATATTTGTGCTATTTCGAGGCCATGATGTATATCAATAGACCAGCCAAATTTTGGAGATTTTGAAATTCAAATTTTAAGTTGTTTCAAATATAGTTTGAATTTAAATTCGAATATTGGTGTAAGTGATTTTTCTTGTTTTTATTCGTTTTCGAGCACGATTTTCTCCTAATTTTTTTGAAATGATTTTTAAAATTTATATGCATTTCAAAATAATAATTATATAATATTTTCAAGTATTTTCAAGTGTAAAATCTATTTATTCTCAATAGTAAGGGAAATTTTCAAATAGGGTTTTCATATTGATTTCAAGAATTGGTTTTCAAAGCTTGTTTTCCAGAGTAAATTAATTTATATATAAATTACACGTTTTTGCACATTTCGAGTAAATGGGATGGAGAATTAAACAGTTTGGTAAAACATGTGATATGGGACACGTGCGATTATCTTATCGGTTAATCCCAACTTGTCCTTTTGAATGTTTTGACCTTCGAGTCGAGTTTACCGATGAAATAAGTAAACTTTTTACTATTTTGAGTGTTAAATTTACTAGCAGTTAGTAAACTGTTTAGTGTGAACGTGTGGTATGGGGCCACACGTTAACACTGTTTAGGTTCCTATCCGAGAATATATGACACATTTGTCTGAGATGTATTTACCAGTACTGGACCTTCGAGTCATTTGTCCTTGGGGATGTTTGTCTAAGAGATGTTTGTCATTGCGACGTATTTGTCCTTTGGGATGTTTGTCTAAGAGATATATTTATTTGTCCTTCAAAACGTTTGTCTAAGAGACATGGTGCCTTATTTTGGGACAAGGGTACTTGGCAAGTGTCGGCCATAAGCACATGCTATATCTTTGAGATGATTTCATTGATTTCCTTGTGATTTTTCGAGTATATCGCCTTTTTACATTATTGGCCATTTGAGCCATTTGAGGTATTATATATGGTGATTACATCTTTGTAAATTGAACTCCTTATCGAGTTCTATATTTGAGATTTGGGTTTTCCAACACTTGGCGTTTATTTAAGATTTATACTTTCCTATTTGGAGATATATGAGATTGCCATTTTTGGCATATTTTGTGTTTTGAGACTTCTCTATTTAAAGAATATTTTTGTGATTGCTATTTATGGCAAGTTTTGCGTCTGGGATTTGAGATTCTCCTATTTTGGAGATATGGTTCATAGAAACCATTTTAGTGGCTTTTGGGATTTCGCGATGATATGAGGCATTTATTATACTTAGTGTTATTTGCTGAGTTTACCTATTTCTAGGTCATGTACTTAGTGTAATTACCTTATTTAAAGTAGTGGCATGCTCTTATTGTTGTTTCTTCTCATTAGAGAGGATACCTTGCCCTTGCCATTTGCTTATATTAGCACTTATCATTATACAAATTTGTTTAGCTAGACTGGTCCATGTATTTTATACTCGGGTCAGACCGAGTTGTTTTAGGCAAGATAACTGCTTTTGGACTTTACTTGATGCTTCCGCCTTGGATATCAGCTTATCTCTTTTTGTAGTTTTATAGTCATTTTGTATGAATCTGATATGTATTTATTATTTTGACTTGTATGTATATTGTGGTCGTCATACCACTTATGATGTATTATTTGTATTGTATTGGGATGTATCAGTATATATGTATATATATTTGTTTGTTGTTCTGCGATGTGTCATGCATTTGAGTCATTGTATTTTGTTTTGATAGATCCTATAGCCACTTGTAGCTTTGTATTAAGAATTTATTGGGTATGTCGATCTACTTGAGATATCAAAGAAAAAAATATAGAGCACTAATCGACGTATTCAATAGATATTTAAGACAAGACTATAGATGGTCGCTCGTAACCAGTCATATTCTCTACATTAGCAAACAGTATTACCCAATAATATCTTTGTTACTATGGGACTCGGGGTGGGGTGTCACATATTAGTTATTCTACTAATGATGTTTTTAAAGAAAATAAATCATTTAAACAAGGATGTTTTAAAGTTAATTAATCTTTTTAAATAGTGTTGTTTTGATGCAATTAAACTGGATTAAAGCTAATTGTTTATTTTTTTAAAAGATGTTTGAAAATAATTAATATTTGATTAAATTTGATTTATCATTTTAAATAATAATGGAAGTTGCTAGTTTTAAAAGGTAAACAAGTTGCGGTTAAAGCAAATCAATTCATTTTGATAAAGTTGTTTAAGTTAATATTTAAATGTGAAACCTAGCACAAGTTGTTAATCCGTGAGATGATGGTTTTGATGAAAACAACCTTAGAATAGATTATAAAATATAAATACTGACATTATAAGTTTAGATATATATGTATATGCAGGATTTAATCATAAAGGTACCAAGAACGAAGACTGTACAGTATAGAGATTCAAGATATCGAGATAGAAGGCTCATGAGTATCAAGATTATCAAGAGTTCAAGATTTCAAGCATAAGTATTTTTATTAGGAATTTTTGTTAAAACTCGTAGAAAAGTACTGACATCTTAAAATCCAATTTATTCGTGGAATGGAATCCACTTCGAGCCTGTTAAAGGGATGGAACCCTAGGTAGGATGGATTCTACGAAAATCTAGTGGAACGTTGTTTTGTATCCACTAATTTTAATTCAAATGATTTTACAAAATTATCTTGTTTTCAAAATGATTTCAAAACTTTCCTTTTAGAAACATCAAAACCCTCTATCCTGATTTTAAATAATTTTAGCCTCAAAATTATCTTTAATTTCAAAGTCAAATTAGTCCTGATTTTAAACTGTCTTTTTGAATTATATATTTAACTTTTATACTTAGATTTAAATATAAAATTATAGTTAAAATCTATATAATTATTCTCTATATTTACTTATGAATTTTAACTATAGTCAAGTATATTTGTAAAGTTTAAAATAGTTTTAATATAAGATAAAAGTTATTTTCAAAGAAAATCAAATCACCAAAAATTGCTTTGGGATGTCGACATGCCTAGGGTAACCATGTCGACATGGTGTCAGTTGAATTCAAAATTTAAATTTCAAAAGAAGTGTCTATTCGCCATATCTCTTCATGAATGGACATGGCTGTTGTTCTTCTATAAATAGGGGTTAGTTTCAACGAATTTCAGATCAGATTTTCTTATTTTTCACTCCTTTTCTTCTTCCACATTTCTTAATACATATTCTTTACATTACTCTGTCGAAATCAACATTGAATCAAACACAATTACTTCTAGTTTGATTCTCTATCACTATCTCTACAAGGTTCTCAGTGCTATTCAGAGATATAGACTTCTTTGTAATCTATTAAGAGAGAAAAGGTGTGATTGTAGCCTTGGAAATCAATCAAGAGAGAAAAGGTGTGATTGTAGCCTTGGTAAATCAATTGGGTAAACTTGTGGCCCGGAAATCAAGTATCTCTACCCTGACGACGGAAATTCTGGAGGGTGTACCTCGTTGCCTTGAAACCGAGGGTGTAATTGTACAATTGCTTTTGAAAGGAAATCCATACTTGTGTTGCGGGACTGGATGTAGGGTAACTCCGAACCAGAATAAAATCCGATGTGTTCTTTCCTTTACTGCTTTTATTTTATTTCTGCATCTGTTTTTGTTTCTGTGATCATATCTATGTATGTATATTGCATACATCGGTGTCTAAATTAACATAAACTGAAAAAGATTTAGTAATTCTTTATTGACACTATGCCTTAAGATCCATAATTCGCATTTCTCACACAAGTTTGGTTTTAAAATTTAAAGTTTGATTTAGTAGTGGAAAGGTAGTTCCGTAAACCCATATCACTTATATGGAAAGGTTAAAATTGTCGTGAAGGAATGCTTAGAGGTAACGCTACCTTAACTTGCCCGGCCTCATTTTCAACTGAGGGATGGCACTTGTTTGGAATTGATGAGCAGTGATATGAATAAAATATTTAATTTCCATATACGATCATTTTAATTATCCATGATATTTGATTTTTCAACTATCGGTTCAGCTTTCTTCAATCTAGGACGATTTGTTGCTTTTGAGCTTTGTTATCATTTTCGAAAATCACTAAATCCAAAGTGTGAGAGGAAGCCAAGCTATGTTTGGTAGCTCTCATTAGAACATTTTCACATCCACTCTAGATTGGATTCAATTGTAAGCGCATGGAGATGTGAAATACTCGGATTCTCGGTAACCGTTGGCGGGGTCCGCTTCATATTATCCGATAGCCATCTTAATTCCCAAGTATATTTCTAGGGGTATAATTTTGGTAGGAGGCTGCACCTTTATAATCATTTGGTGGGGGCTTCACCTTCCTAATCATTTGTTGGAAAATGTCCCTTTCCTTTCCTTTGGTTCCAAGTTTTTAAATTTACCTTTATCTTAATTGCATCGGGAAGTGACTGTAGCCCTTCTTGATGTTTAATTATTTGTGCCCATCCTTTAAGTTCAGATATTTATCTTGGCTATACTCATTTATTATTATTCATATTGTTCATCTAATATATTTACCATTTCTTCATTTAAGAATTTCATTCTTGTGAGGTAAAAATATGTTTTGCATTTAGCGATGTGGTCTCACAGAATAATTATATGATCACCTCATCACTTGAGTTTCTCATGCTGGTATATCTAGACTGATATGGGTGCTATTTTGTATTAATGCTCGGGTCAGACCGAGCATATTTCCTAGATTAGCTTCAGATCCTTTGGATTTTAGAAGACAAGTTGGATACCCAAGGTGTATCTACGTATTTCTTTATTTTTCCATTGTACTGATTGTTGTATTGATCAGCATTTGTAAGGACAGACTATTATAACCATCCAGGATGATAATGGGATAGTGTACTCTTATGTTGTGTATAAATAAAGAAAAATTATTTTTGTAAAGATTTTATGTAAATTATAATTACTCATCACATTTTTATGAGATTATGTTTTGTCTTTTCTTTCTGCACCCCTAATGACCTATTTTTCGGACACTTAAATGATCAGCACATGAATACTGATGAAGTATGAGGTGTCGTCTTTAGATGTAAGAAATATAGTTCGTTACATGTGGTATCAAAGCACAAGGTTAAGCGAGAACCTTGGCCCTGGTGAAGTAAACTCATTTGCGATAAGGTAAGTGACACCCTAGATGAGTTTGAGTGCATATATATAAGATCGTGGTATTTGTTATTTTTATGAAAATGTTTTATATTGTGTTGATTGATCTGTTGAGTAGTTTACGAATTCGGGTTAATACGAGAAGCTAACATTATAGACGAGAATCTCTAAAACATTTAAATAAGGCCACCCGACAAAGTATTGTTTTAATTAGGTAAATGAAATAATTTGCCTAGATTATATTTTATATACAAAAGAATTTTTTTAGAAAATTGTTATAGTTATTTAGGATATGTTTGTTGTTAGAGAATGATTATATTTGATCATTGTCATTTATTACTGATTAGATAGGCTCAAATAATTTATGAATATTTATTGTTTTAGTTAAACTGAATACGAACACCTTATGAATTCAGTTTCAGAATTTGACTTTATGGCATTCAGTGATAGCATTGGGATAAATTTAAATTCAATTTAATTTTAATAAGATTTGTTTATTATCATTTAAACTAAACATAAACCTTGTGAAATGTTTTTAAAATAAAAGTAGAATTATATAAGTATGATTTATTTATAGGGGTTATAAGTGATAAAAGATCCAAATTGAGAGTTCAAGAACTTAAAACCCGGTGTTTTGGAAATTGTTTTCAAAGTTTGGGAAAAAAAATAATGGTGTTATTTTGAAATTATTCATGAATAGAAGTATTCTGTAATTATTTTAAAAGAGGTAAAAAGCATTGAACTCACTTCGGTCGCTGGAAAATAATCTTGATAATGACTACAACATCGTCGGTGTTCATTTTCAGGTATTTGGGTGAGGAAATGCTACCATAACAATTTTCTATAAGGTTTTTTTAATAAAGTAGTTTTTGATTAAATCCAAAAAGCGTGAGTTGATTTAAAAAAATATGTATATTATTATTTTTAAATGAATTTTGGAGAAAATAATAAATAATACTACTTGAAAGTTTTTTATAATTGTGAGTATGTTGGAAAGAGAATTTTAAGTAAGACGTATATATTTTATCTATTTATTTATTTATATATTTATTTTATAAAGTGGATTTAAGAACAAAAGAAGAATTTTATATTGACTAGTTCGAGTTTAACCTATAAACTATTATTGGCTTTCTTCGTATTTAGCTTTTGGCTATTTTACGCAAGTTCGAATTGGATTTCTATTGAATTTCATGATTTTCTATTAAACAAAAATTTTTACTAAATGATTGAATTGTCAAGTGGTATGGGGCATTTTGTACAATTCTTTCAATTATTACGACAATTTGTTAAATAGAGTTTGAGTGGAAATAACTAGCTTTTAGTAAATACTTGAATTTACTTTCTGGTATGGGACGTTTAGCTAAATTCTTGTATTTACTGGAGTGACAGTAATTAACAGGTAGAGTTATATTATCTTAGGCTGTTTGGATTTCAGACCGATAGATCCCTGAGAGAAGATGTAAGTCCGTGAGATGTTGTCTTGATAACAACAACCTTAGGATAGATTATAAAATATAAATACTAACATTATAAGTTTAGATATAGATATATGTATATGCAGAATTTAACCATGCAGGTACCAAGAATGAAGACTGTATAATATGGAGATTCAAGATATCAAGACTGAAGACTCATGAGTATCAAGATTATCAAGAGCTCAAGAATTCAAGTAATTTATTCTTTAATTAGAACATTTTGTTAAAAATCCTAGAAAAGAACTGGCATCTTAAAATCCAATATATTCGTGGAATGGAATCCACTTCGAGCCTGTTAAAGGGATGGAACCCAAAGTAGGATGGAACCTACGAAAAATCTAGTGGAACATTATTTTGTACCTGTTAACCTTTTATTCAAAATGATTTTTCAAAATTATATCTTGTTTTCAAAATGATTTCAAAACCTTCCTTTAAAAAGCATCAAAAACATCTGTCCTGATTTCAAATAATTTTAGCCTCAAAATCATCTTTAATTTCAAAATCAAATTACTTCTGATTTTAAACTATCTTTTAATATAATATATTTAACTTTTAAATATTTATACTTAGATTTAAATATAAAATTATAGTTAAATTCTATATATATTATTCTCTATATTTACTTTGAATTTTAACTACAGTCAAGTAAATTTATAAAGTTTAAAATAGTTTTAATATAAGATAAAGGTTATTTTCAAAGAAAATCAAATCATCAAAAAAATGTTTTGGGATGTCGACATACTCATGGTGACCATGTCGACATGGTGTCAGTTGAGTTCAAAATTTTAACTTCAAAAGAAGTGTCTATTCGCCATAACTCTTCACGAATAGACATGGATGTTGTTCTTCTATAAATAGGGGTCAGTTTCAACGAATTTTAACATCAGATTTTCTGGTTTTTCACTCCTCTTTTCTTCCAATTATCTTAATAAATTTTTTTATCATTACTCTGCCGAAATCTACATTTAATTGAACTCGATCATTCGTAGTTTGATTCTCTAACACTATCTCAACAAGATCCTCAGTGCTATTCAGAGTTATAGGGCTTTTGTAATCAACTTAGCAAGAATATGTCTGATTGTAGCCTTGAAAATTAATCAAGCGTGATAAGGTGTGATTGTAGCCTTGGAAAATCAATTAGGTGAACTTGTTGCCCATAAAATCAAGTGGGTGAACTTGTAGCATGGAAAATCAAGTATCTCTACCCAAAGGATTGTGATTCTGGAGGGTGTACCTCGTAGCCTTGAAATCGAGGGTGTAATTATAAAGATTGCTTTTGCAAGGAAATCCGTACTTGTGTTGCGGGACTGGATGTAGGGTAACTCCGAACCAGTATAAAATCCGGTGTGTTTTTTCCTTTACTGCGTTTTATTTTATTTCTGCATTTGTGTTTGTTTCTGTGATCATATATGTGTCTGTATATTACACACATCTGTGTTTAAATTAACATAAACTCAAAAAGATTTTGTAATTCTTTATAAACACTATTCCCCTCCCCCTCCCCCTCTAGTGTTAATCCTAGCCTTAAGATCTATAATCCTCATTTCTCACAATTGGTATCAGAGCAAGGTTTTCAAAGTTTCATAATCCGATTTTTGGAAAATTTCAAAATGGTTGTATTTGTTAATACTAATTTAGAAATATTCAAATCATTATTGTTTCATGAGTCTGCATATAATCAATATTCAAATTCAAGTTATCTACCAAAATTATTTGATGTGCAGGAATCATGCTTTATGGCTGTTGAGGAATCAATCCACAATGGACAAATTATGCAGATCAGAAAGAACAAATGGATACTTGATAGTGGATGTTCTAGACACATGACTGGCAATCCAGATATACTGAATGAAATTATATACAAAGACGGAGGACTGGTTAATTTTGGATACAATTCAAAAGGATATGTGATTGGCATCGGCAAAGTCGGTAATTCTAAAACTCCTACTATTACTAATGTTTTGCTAGTTAAGAATCTGAAACATAATCTGCTAAGTATAAGTCAACTATGCGATAAAGGATATACAATTAAATTTTAAAAAGATAAATGTTACATTGAAGATAATAATTCAACCATTATATTTGAGGGAGTCAGGAAAAAGAATATTTATATTCTTGGTATGAAAGTTTCAAATGATAACCTGTGTCTGTTGGCAATACAAGTGATCCTTGGATTTGGCACAAGAGATTTGGGCATTTGAATTTCAAACTCTTATCTAGATTGTTAAAAGATGATCTAGTAAGAGGGCTTCCTAAAATGAAATTTAAAGTAGATAGTCTATGTGATGCTTGTCAATTAAGAAAACTTAGAAAAAGTTCTTTTAAATTAAAAGATATGATTTCAACTTCAAAACCTCTTGAATTACTTCATCTTGATTTATTTGGTCCATCTCAAATTCTGTCAATAAATCATAATAAATATGTTTTTGTAATTGTAGATGATTATTTTAGATTTACAGGGACAATATTTTTGAAACATAAAAGTGATACTTTTGAACGTTTTAAGACCTTTTCAAAAAGAATTCAAAATCAATTTTCTCTAAAAATTATAACTATTCGAAGTGATCACGGTGATGAATTTTGAAAATGAAAAGTTTGGGGAATTCTGCAATAAAAAGGGAATAACTCACAATTTTTCATTTTCAAGAACTCCACAACAAAACGGAGTAGTAGAACGTAAAAATAGGTCGATCCAAGAGTGTGCGAGAACTATGCTTTCAGATAGTAATTTACCGAAGAATTTTTGGGCAGAAGCAGTTGCTACCGCCTGTTATATTTTAAATAGAATTTTAGTTAGACCTTTAACTGATAAGACATCTTATGAACTTCTTTATTCAAAGAAACCTAAGGTATCTTATTTCATAATTTTTGGAAGTAAATGCTTTATTTTAAATATAAAAGATAATTTAGATAAATTTGATCCTAAATCCGACAAAGGAATCTTTATCGGATACTCTAATATAAGTAAAGCATACAGAATGTTTAATTTAAAAACTAACACCATTGAAGAAACAATGCATGTTTCATTTGATGAAAATTTCAAAAATTTTGAAGATACAAATGATGAAGAGGATTTAATCACTCGAAATCAAGAATCAAATGAAATTAATATTGAAATTAATCATCCTTATAAAAGGACTAAACTTTTAAAAGATCATCCTATAGAAAATATACTGGGAGATATGCAATCTGTTGTTAAAACTAGAAATCAACTAAGTCAAATAAGTAATGTAGCTTTTATATTAACTATTGAACCCAAAAATCCAAAAGAAGCATCAACTGATGATTCATGGATTTTGGCTATGCAAGAAGAATTAAATCAATTTACTAGAAATTGTGTTTGGGAACTTGTTCCTAGACCTGAAAATAAAACTATTATTGGAACTAAATGGATTTATAAAAATAAAATGAATGAACAAGGAGAGGTAGTTAGAAATAAAGCTTGATTAGTCGCTCAAGGTTATTGTCAAGAAGAAGGAAAAGATTTTGATGAAACCTTTGCTTCCGTAGCAAGATTAGAAGCCATTAGGATTCTACTTGCTTTCGCAAATCATAATAATTTCAAATTATTTCAAATGGATATTAAAAGTGTCTTTTTAAATGGATTTGTAAAAGAAGATGTATATGTTGAACAACCACCACTTTTTCAAAATGATAAATTACCAAATCATGTTTACAAACTTAAGAAAGCTTTATATGGTCTAAAACAAGCTCCTAGAGCCTGGTATGATAGACTAAGATCTTATTTATTACAATCAAATTTTGAAATTGGTAAAGTAGATAATACTCTTTTTATTAAAAGAAATAAAAATGATATTCAACTAGTACAAGTTTACGTAGATGATATCATTTTTGGATCAACTAATTTTGAAATGAATAAAGAATTTTCTGAAATAATGACAAAAGAGTTTGAGATGAGTCATATGGGTGAATTAAATTTCTTTTTAGGATTACGAATAAAACAATTAGATAATGGTATCTTTATTAGTCAAGAAAAATATGCTAAAGACCTAATTAGTAAATTTGGTTTGACTACTGCAAGTGGAAAACTCACTCCCATGGCAACCAATGTGTACCTTAATAAAGAAGATCTCTCGAAAGATGTAGATCAAAAATTATATAGAGGAATGATTAGATCACTACTCTATATTACTGCTAGTAGACCTGATATCATGCATAGTGTTTGTCTCTGTGCCAGATATCAATCCCAACCTAAAAAGACCCACTTAAAAGCCGTAAAACGAATCATAAGATATGTTAAACACACATCCGATTATGGTTTATTTTACCCTAAAAATGATTATTTTGACTTAATATCTTACTGTGATGCTGATTATGCTGGTTGTAAATCAGACCGAAAAAGTACAAGTGGGACTTGTCACTTTTTGGGGCATTCTATGGTTTCCTAGTTTAGTAAAAAGCAAAACATAGTTTCTTTATCAACAATTGAAGCAGAGTATATTTCTGCTGCTTTGGTTTGTTCTCAAGTAATATATATGCAACAAACTTTAAAAGATTATGGTTTAAATACCTCGAAATCACTAATTTATTGTGATAATACTAGTGCAACAAATTTATCCAAAAATACTACTCATCATGCTCGAATTAAACATGTTGATATCAGACATCATTTTTTCAGAGATAATATAAGTAAGGAAGTAGTTACTCTCGATTATATCAATTCTGAGAATCAAATTGTTGATATTTTAACAAAACCCTTAATTGAATCAATATTTACTAAATTAAGAAGAGAATTAGGTATTTGTTCAATAACTGAAATATAAAATATAAATATCCATTATAATAAATAATTAATACTAAAATAAATCAAGTAGTAGAAATATAAAGGAGAATGTGGACATCCCCCATATACCTATGTCGACATACAACGTTTTTTTTATAAATATTTTCCCACCAAAATTCAAAAAATTGGTTATATATTCTTCTTATTTTCGAATTTTTGATCATTCTCTCTGTTCTCTTTCTATTCTATCTTCTGAAACAAATAAAATCATGGCATCATCTTCCAAATCAAACATAAATCAACATTTTCGTTCCCTTCTCCTATTTCTGGTCTATTTCAACGTACTACTCTCGCTCGTGTAACAAAAATGGAGGAGTCTCTGAAGGATACACTTCAGATGTGACTGAAATTCAAGTGATTCAACTTCATATGGCAAAGGAACAAGAGAGACAAGGCAAGATCTTAGGAATTTGCAAAAATTTCTAATGGATAATCAAGCCAACCCTACCTTGATTGATGAAGATTCTTCACTCAATCAAGAATAAGAGGCCAGCAAAGAAGAAGAAGAAGAAGAACCCATGGAAGAAGCACAAGCAGAGGATGACAACAAAGTTGTGTGCGTTGGAGAAGTGTGTTTTGACAAAGATGGGAATCTTGTCGAACAACGTGGAAATTTCTGTTTCCGTTATCCAAACTGTTTGATTCATAGATCTTCCATGTTCAAAAAAAACACATTAGTTTCTTCTCTTTCTTTACCTTTGTTGTTTATTCCTTCTTACGTTTACAACGAAAATGTAAATATAATTATATGATTAATAAATTGTGTTCTTATATGTGTTCCTCCCTATTAATAAATATAACTATATGGTTATCATATACTTAGAATAGTTAGTAGTTTAGGATTAGGATTATCTAAGTGTTGATTATTTATGATAACACTATCATTATAATCACATATCATAGGGTATTAGATTTAGGGGGAGTTATATAGTTTTGAGTTATAAAGTTTAGAGTTTGTTTTTGTTGATGACAAAGGGGGAGAAGTATAAAATAGGGTAGTTAGGCATAGATAAAGAGGGAGTTATTAGTTTTAGGGGGAGTTATTAGGATAGAATAATATTTTATAAACAAAGGTTGTCATTATCAAAAAGAGGGAGATTGTTAGTCCATGAGATGATGGTTTTGCTGACAACAACCTTAGAACAGATTATAAAATATAAATACTAACATTATAAGTTTTGATATATACGTACATGCAGGATTTAACCATGCAGGTACCAAGAATGAAGACTGTACAGTATAGAGATTCAAGATATCAAGACTGTAGACTCATGGGTATCAAGATTATCAAGAGCTCAAAAATTCAAGTAATTTATTCTTTAATTAGAAAATTTTGTTAAAACTACTAGAAAAGCACTGGCATCTTAAAATCCAATTTATTCATGGAATGGAATCCACTTCGAGCTCGTTAAAGGGATGGACCACTAAGTACAATGGAACCTACGAAAAATCTAGTGGAACATTATTTTGTATCCACTAACCTTTTATTCAAAATGATTTCAAAATGTTCCTTTTAAAAGCATCAAAAACATCTATCCTAATTTTAAATAATTTTAGCCTCAAAATCATCTTTAATTTCAAAGTCAAATTACTCCTGATTTTAAACTATCTTTTAATATAACATATTTAACTTTTAAATATTTATACTTAGATTTAAATATAAAATTATAGTTAAATTCTACATATATTATTCTCTATATTTACTTATGAATTTTAACTATAGTCAAGTATATTTATAAAGTTTAAAATAGTTTTAATATAAGATAAAGGTTATTTTTAAAGAAAATCAAATCATCAAAAAATGCTTTGGGATGTCGACATACTCGTGGTGACCATGTCGACATGGTGTCAGTTGAGTTCAAAATTTCAATTTCAAAAGAAGTGTCTATTCGCCATAACTCTTCACGAATGGACATGGCTGTTGTTCTTCTATAAATAGGGGTCCGTTTTAATGAATTTTAACATCAGATTTTCTAGTTTTTCACTCCTCTTCTTCTTCCACTTTTCTTAATTAAAATTCTTATCATTACTCTACCGAAATCTACATTGAATTGAACTCGATCATTCATAGTTTTATTCTCTATCACTATATCAACAAGATCCTCAGTGCTATTCAGAGTTATAGGGCTTTTGTAATCAACTTAGCGAGAAAAGGTGTGATTGCAGCCTTGAAAATCAATCAAGCGTGATAAGGTGTGATTGTAGCCTTGGTAAATCAAGTGGGTGAACTTGTTGCCCGTAAAATCTAGTGGGTGAACTTGTAGCCCGAAAAATCAAGTATCTCAACCTAGAGGATTGTGATTCTGGAGGATGTACCTCGTAGCCTTGAAATCGAGGGTGTAATTTTAAAGATTGCTTTTGAAAGGAAATTCGTACTTGTGTTGCGGGACTGTATATAGGGTAACTCCGAACCAGTATAAAATCCGGTGTGTTTTTTCCTTTACTGCATTTTATTTTAATTCTGCATCTGTGTTTGTTTCTATGATCATATCTGTGTCTGTATATTGCACACATCTGTGTTTAAATTAACATAAACTCAAAAAGATTTGGTAATTCTTCATAAACACTATTCACTCTCCCCCCCCCCCCCTCTAGTGTTAATCCTAGCCTTAAGATCCGTAATTCGCATTTCTCACAGAAGATAACCCATTTTTCAAAGATCTGAGAATCGATACATTTTTAGATTTAGGTAGGCAGATCTCTTTCAGAAGATCTGTTATGATGTAATAACGCTGTCTCTTTCGAAAGGTAGATTTTTACATGCATTGTAGTCTATAGATATTACAACATATTGGTTTATTTTGTTTTATACAGTTAGACTATGTTTACCTCTTTCGGAGGTAAATTTGCATAAGACAGATTAGGTACACGGCTGCCCTTTTCTTTGAGCGGTGTCCCTAATCTGCAGTCTCTTTCGGAAAGCTTCCTTTCTATGTAGCGGATCTCTTTCGGTAGATTTCGTGTCACTGTATTAGATCGATATATGACTACCATTTTTAGTTTAGTATTGATGATTATTTCTTCAAAGATTTTTAGTATGGATATTCTGTACCCTTTATGGCTCTGAGAAATTTTGAATTGGCATCACCATATTTTGAGATGATAGTCTATTAAGACTTGATATGTATTTATGAAACGATGATTCGCTAGATATGCCTTGTTTGAGTATTTGTTTTGGGCATATTTTATTTATGACTTATTTGGTTATTGTTAAGTCAAAATTTTGAGATTTGTATTTATTGGTTTAATGCGTCTTTTTGAATTTTTGGGTTTTAGGCATATTTTGAGATGACTTATTTAATTTTAATTTTAATTTTTGAAAATAGGTAAAAAATTATTACGCATTTTCAACCCAAAGTAAATTGATACAACGCGCTCAAAGAGACACCCTACAAAACAACCCAAATGCCTACATTAAAATAAGCAATTACCGCTTAAACTTAATACACTGAAACATTCCAGAAACAACTTGCATCATCTTTGTCGGCTCGAGAATAATCATGGCGGCCGAATTCAATTTCGTGTATCTCACCCAGCATCTGAACTCCTCAGATCCATTGATGGGTACCCGCCTACAGTTCGTTCCATCTCTCTAGTATGATTTCCCCTTTTCTCAATTCGTTTGCTCGTAATTTTCATCTCAATTGCTACAAACTTAATTAATGCATGTGTGCTTCGCCTTTTGTTTTGAAAAAATTCATTTTTAGTATAAATATGTTTTAAAAATTAAAATTAATCTTTTTATATAATATAAAATATGTTATTTCATAATTATGTAAATTTACGTACTTTGTTGTGTGAAAATTTGAAAGAAAATGGCATTTTTTTTATTTACATGGTGTAAATATGTATACAATTTTAATTAAGTGTTGATTATTTAACCAATAAGCCATTTAATTCTTTCTACTAATGGATTCAAGGCTAAAATGAGAAAACAAAACTTACTGTACGTTCATTTTACATTGCTTATCTTCTTCCTCCTCTTCTGTAAACAAAATATGGTAAAAAGAAAATCAACCATTTCCCTCAATTCAAGCTCAAATCTTCAAGTTAATTCAAAAAAAATAAATCTTTTTCAATTTAGAGTCATAATCTAAAGGTAATCAATATCTAAACCTTATAATTTCATCAAAATTCTAGTTTGAGAAAGAGGTTTCTAATTTACTTCATTTTTTTCTCTTTTGCATGTACTGTAATTGTTTCCTATAGGTTTTTAGAAGCTTCAATCTTGCTAAAATGCTTCAACTTTGCAGAAAAATCTGAGCTTTTGCAACAAATTAGCAAGGTGAGACTAAAATCTCACATATACTGGCCAAAAATATTGAACCAGTAGCTAAATTCGTTGGTTGTACAAGTTATTGTTCATTGTTGTTCTTGTTTTCGTTTTTGGCCTCATGTGCTAACTTTGGTTGTCCATAACTTTAATCTTCGGCAACGAAATGGTGCCGGATCATTTTTTGAGTTAATTTTATATGTGAACATTGTTTCTGCAAAATTTGATCAAAAAATATGGTCATTTGGGTGTTCAAACCATTGCTGCAAAATCGACAAAACACAGTTTTTCTGCCGGTAGAAATTGTGATTTCTGAGTTACTGCAAACATGGTCTGAGTTCATGTTTGAGATAGCATAACTCTTTCATCTCTTGCTGAAATTGTCTGATTATTTTTTTGTTTGAAAGATAAAGTTTTGTACTATAAGCGTACTAAATTTCGAGTAATTTTGACCTATATAGCTTATAGAAATATGCTGCCGAACTTTGAATCAGAGCATGTTTTTGTCCAGATTTTTACAGTGAAAACACTGCATGGGTTCAACTTTGAGACATCATAGCTTCCTCATTCTTTATCCAAATTGCATGATTCTTTTTTTGTTTGAAAGATAAAGTCTTTTACTATATAAATTTCAATTTGGAGATCAGCACGATGTCGTTTAGTACTCTGTTTTATGCCTGCAAGTTGAACCCAGAATGGATTTTTAGGCCAGGGCACATTCTTGTTGAACTTTTACAAACATGGTTTTAATTCATGTTTGAAACAGCGTAACTTTTTCACTTTCTATTGGAATTCATTGATCTTTTTTTGTTTGAAAGATATAATTTTCTTCTTTATGCATAACAATTATTAGTTCAATCAAAGGTCGTTCGGCCATCTGTTTTATGTCTGAAAGTTAAACACGGAGAAGATTTCAGACCTGGGTATTATTTTGCCCAAGTGTTTTTATGTTCATTTTCCGTCCGATTTTTTACTTTTACTTCAGTTTTTGTGATATTCCTGAAGTATTTTGAGAGCTATGATGCCTATCAATAGGTTATCCCAGTTTTGATGAATTCAAAATTCAAATTTTGAATTGTTTGAATTTCGATTTGAGTGGAATTTTGCTTGTTTTTTGGTCGTTTTCGAGCACGGTTTTTTTCAAATCTTTTTGAAATGATTTTTAGAATTTAGGGGATTTAAAATTAATTATTATATAATATTTTAAAGTATATTCTAGTATAAAACCTATTTATCCTTAGTGACATGCTTATTTCGGGACTGGAATCTTCATGAATATTGATCAGAGCATCTTAGGTTTCCTCATTAGTGAAATGCTTAGTTAGCAACCACCTCCCTCAAGAATTGATTGTCCTCCTGCAAATAATACGAGGCAACTCAATTTCACAAGTGCCATTACACATATCAGAGTAGTGCTGGTCAATGATATCCCTATTGTCATCTATAATCTAAAATTTGGTATTGATATGCCTTCGATAGGCATTTTGGTGCAAAACTAATTTGGTACGTTCATCCCCATTTTTCTTTTCCTTTTCTTTAAGTTCCACGGCTTTAGATTTGAGTGCATCTTTCAGCAAGTTCTGCTTTCGATAACACGATCTCCATGTGTCTTCTGAATCACCGCCTGCATCAATGTTTTAAAGTAGGATTTCACATTTAGTCTGCTTTGTTGAATAAGATCCTCCTGTTTTCTTATTGTTTTGTTCCACTCTTTCAATTTCTCTTTGGCATATTTGAGTTTGAACAGTAACTTGAACATTTGACACCCTTCAACAAATGGACAAAGTTCTAGTTTCAATGGCTCATTGTATCCTTCTTGTAAGTGCCAATCATTGGCTTATCGGAATGGTTTGCCTTTATTTGAAGCTTCCCTTAATTTATAAGAAGTGGACCACGATCACCGGTTGAGTTAGGCAGGATCTTGACTTTAATATCTTTAAATTTACTAATGAAATCTGCATTAATCAAAATCCTATCAAGTTTACATGAAATATTCCTACTTTCACCACTTCTCCATGTGTATTTCAGCCTAGAGTGGATCGGTTCTAGTAATCCCGCTCCAACAACACAAGAATTAAACTCTTCTTGCTGGGGTACTCTAATTGTAAGTCCTCCAAGTTTGTCTTCTGCTTTTAGTAGTGGATTAAAATCACCCATCACTATCTATGTCCCTCTGATATTGTTTGACATATTTTTAATTTTGCACCACAACTCTGGTCTAGAATAAGAACTAATACTGGCATATACCATAGTTAAATGACTGACTCCTTCTCTATTTGTCAAGTGTAATGTCACTTGCTATTCATCTTTATCCATAGTTGTAGATTGTCAGACTGTTTTATTCCATAGACAAAGAATTCTTCCCTTGCTCCCTTGATCATTATTATGTTCATGTGTCCATTCATCTCCCATTTCAGGAACAAACATATTCAAATTATTGATATTTAATTTATTCTCCAAAATACCCAAATTAGAAGCTTCTACGTTTTTAGAGGTCAAGTCTACGGGTATCAGTATGCAGACCTCTCACATTCCAACTAATTATAGACATTTAGAATTAGGGTTCCGACTCCTCAGTTGCATAGGAGGGTCCCCTTGCATTCTTGATGCCTTACTTAATTCTTTGCCTTTCTTGAATTGTTTACCATACTCCGAATTTGGTTTGATATAGATATTATAATGAATTGTATTATCCTCTGCTTCTAAATTTACTTCAGTAATACTAATATTGCCAATATCTTCTTCTTATGCAGGAACCTCTTGTTCCTCCCCAACCCTTTGTCTTTGATTTACCGAAGGGTTCAAATTCTTCCTTTTATCGGTGCTTTCCACTACAAATGATGGCTCCAACTGTTGATGGATCTCCGTTTGGTTAATAGTCATATTAGTACAAGTCGTGTATATTACTTCTGTTATATAGTTTTTATAGTCTGGTCATTTATGAAATTATAAAGTAGTGAATTTAATTAATATGCCTTATTATGATTGTTTGTTTGGCACATTTAATATGACTTATTATTTTAAGTTATATACTTATGATATTAATATCTTACCTTTTTTATTTAGATATAGTTTGACCCATTTATTATGTTACTACTTGGGTCAAGTCGAGACTTTATAGGTATAGGAACCCATTTACCTTTGGATTTTGGGTTGGCATTGAAGTAAACTATTTTGATAGTTTTAGTGTACTTCATAATTGTATATATTGACAGTAGGAGTTTATGTCATCTATATTAAATAGTAGTGACTTTGTATCTGATACAAGATTTTAAATATAATGTATATATTTACGTAGATCTAGTACTGATATTTTATAGACTCACATTCTATTATGTATATGATGATGTATATTATTCCGCTGTGATCTGCAACTCTGATTCTGATTTACCTATATTATATATTGTTTTGAATATTTTTAATTGGTGTGTTTATTACTTTGTGTTAATATTGTATACGTCTAAATTTCAGTTTAGATCCTAAAAAGGGTAAATATGACGTGTCAGTGTTAGTATAAAGATATACTCACATTCGATCTCCCTTAACCAGCCGTATTCTTTGGATTAGCAGACGACATTACTTGTAACGTTCTTTGCTAAATAGGGCATAGTGGTGGGGCAGTACAGCTTGGTATCAGAGCTAGATTCAGAACATTATAGAATATAAATTGCACAGAGTCGAGATCTAAACCTTGATGACCTAGAGTCCCATTCCTTGGGTGTGTAGTTGTCAGTGATTTAATTAACTATTTAGGAATTGGAATATAAATGATTACTGGGAATAATAATTAGGACGTATTTGAAAATATTTTGATAATACTATATACTTATTTTTATGAAGATGTTGGAACTCACTTCTGTAAAGAGTGAGATTTAATGGATATTATAAATAAGTAGATGACTTAGAATATAATTATTGTGTCCTGATTTGTTAGTGATCAGAGTGCACAGCAAAAGCTGGAAAATAGCTTTCCGTTGAAGGCGGTTGTTTATTTGTTTGATTGAAATGTATGTTGTTTGCATCAGTGGATGTTTGGTTGTCTTGAAAATTCAAAAAAAAAATTGATTGGTTATTGGATACTTGGTTGTTACAAAACTGTAAGTGATTGTGAAAAATTAATATTGAGTAGGAATTATTATTGAAGGTTGAACCCCGCTCAATAATAATAAGAACTTGCGGTGTCTTGATAATATAGCTACCTTAAGAAACATTGAAATATTTAAATTTATATAAAATGAAATGTTAATTCATATGTGTGATTAATTAAAAGTTAAGATGAATTAAAAATTTGATGTTTGCATGAAGTAATTATGGATGAATGTGTGCTATGGAATTATTATCAGTAAATTATTAATTCTAAGACAACTTTAACAATTATTGAAAGAATTTCAATAAAAGCAAGCATCTATTTGAATTAAAATCCTTTAGTATTAGATATACATATATATGGAACTTGATTGTATTTATTATAGACAAAAAAATATTCTGAATATGCATAAAGTATCAAATATATGTATATTTATATGTACATCTTATAGAAAATAATTTTGTGTTAAACTGCCCGTTGAGTGCTTTAAGAATTTTGATCGATGCGTCCGATCAACATTATCAATAGGAAATTCTAAACACTAGAACAATACAGTCAAACACAATAATTTGAGTTATAATAAATTAAGTTTGAAGTGAATTAAATATTATTTTAGAAATGGGATGAATATTTTGGAAAATGTTTTGGCAAATAAATTGAGAAGAAAAAAAATATATCTAGCATGAAAATAAACTATATGTATCATATAAAAAAATTAGGATTTTATAAGGATATCTATAGGCATTGATTTTATTTTAGATTGCAAATGCAGCCATCAGATGTTAGTGATAGTTGAGGTCAGTGGCGAGGCGGTGTTGGTACCACAGTCAACATCGCAGCCAATTGACAGAGTAAATTGCTATAAATAGATCGTAAGGCGATGTCATTATGATAATTGACATTTGTGAAATTATATATGGTTGTTTATAAGAAATACACTTAAGTAATTTATGTATTTTGCTTTTGATTGGTTATGTATAACCTTTGGCAACCAAAATAAAGATTAAAATGTGTGCTTATGAGTTTTAAATTAGAGGAAGATTTAAAATAAAATATAACACTATTAGGAATTGATAAACAATTGAAATTGGGTAATTTGATTTGGTAAATAAGAAATATTTTGAGTAAATATTTCTGTGTAAATTTATATACTATTTAGATCAAGAAGTTAACGTTTTATACTTCTTGAAATTGAAAATGGGCGTTCAATTTGGAAATAGTAAAATGTTGAATAATAATAAATGGCCATGACTTCTCAATCAAGTAGAAAAGCAAATCCCTCATGGGAAAACAATTTTTTCTTTTTTGTTAGAACTTTTTGAATAATAAAAAGGTAATAACCTTTTTGAGAAATCTTTTCACGTAATTTACAATTTTTTTTTTTTGATTCTTGAAGCATTAAAGAGGTTTTGTTAAGTAATTAGAAACAATAGCAAGCAATATTGAAAATAAATTTATTTCTACAAGAATACCGCTTATTTAAAACAAATGTACCCAATTGTCAACAACGATTTTAGAAATACATTTCAGCAACATAATACATTACATTAATCAGATGTACTCAGCTAGCAGATATGAGATATGATAGCAAAAGCCATTAGTATATAATTTGCCTCTCGTGCTGAAGATTAAGTGGTACCATTTTGTAAACTAGATGGTTTTGTCTCCAATTCTTTGAGTGCTTTCCATAGTTTTGGATCTTCGTAATCCTTAATAATGAAAATAGCACCTGCATTTAGTAGTTACTGTTCTGGGTTTCTTGTAGCCAAACCAATGACAGGCGTATGAGCAGCAACTCCAACCTTTGTACCCGGAACAGAGTCCTTGAATATATAGAAAAAAGGTTATTTTATTTACTCAACGAAAGAAAATGAAAAGAGCAGGGTTGATAGCAATTTTACATGAAGCAACCCCAATTCTTTGGTTGTTATAAATAGTATATACATTGCTGTTGGCTTTTAAGCCATAATCTCTCAGTTCTGAATTTTCATTCATTTATAACCAGTTGGTAGTTGATACATTATACTAGCATTCTGTATTTGACTTAGTTTTTGAACTTTGTAAATCATAAAATTTGCATATGAAGACATTGATTGCATGGTCAAAATGTAGGAAACACTGAAAAAAATTGAAGAAAAAAAATCTACAATAAACTCATAAAAAACGACAGATAATCATCACATTTCAATGTAGAAGTTTGTTTTAAGGTATCTAAAACAATAGATTCATATTACCTTTAATTAATAGTCTAAAGGTCCAAATTACTATATGGATTCGCATTACTTTTTGAATAAAGATGGTATATTATTTGGATTTATATCCTAAATTGCTATACAAAGAATGAATGCTTAGCTTTCCAAATAATCCTAGTGTTAATCCGTGCTTTGCACACGGGTGTGGTGAAAATATTGTAGCATAGAAAATTAAAAAAATAGGAAAATCATTTATATAAGGAATAGAACCTAAATAAAGTAAGAGAATAGCATGTATAGTAAGTAAGGGAACGTTAAACCATAATTTTATGATATTAAAAAGAAGCACACTAAAATACACGTGGAAACGGTAACCAAAGATACATAAATAAGTCTCCTTTCAGCTGTAAATTTAAATACTGGATTAATTGAAAAAAGAATTTAGCATTATAAAATTCTAAACAAAGATTCAACACAGATACAGTAGCATTGTAGCTAAGTTAGTACATGTTGAACTATCAACATTATTTGAGAAATAATAGAAGAAATATATTTTGGTATACCCAGTGAAAGAAAATCACCTTTTGATATCAATGTACATGAGGCTTGGCTGTATAAAGTGTACATTATATTAAGTAGCAGCACATAAATTTGTTAACAGAAGATTGCGTAAAGTAGTAGCCATCTTAGTTGTATACTCCTTATAATTGGAAATAGTCGAAAATAATTTTTTTGTAGATTTATCAGTTGGCAATAATCGTAAATATTGAGTAGTAATGCGGCACTGTCATTATTTATTATTGGAAAGTCTAAAAATAAGGGAATTTTAATATTTATGAACGTTAGGAAGTCTTTTCTCTTGTAATTATTGATTATTAAAAAGTCGCATATCACAATGTATTAGATATTGAAATCTAATTGAAATTGTGGTTCTATTATTTTTATAGATCCGTTTTATCTGGTTCTTTATTCTCATGTTAATCATAATTTTCCACTTGGTTGTATATGTGATAACTCAATGTAAGAATTTATTTTAGAAAATTGTTTTTCAAGTTATGTCTCTTTAATTTTTGAGTTGCTTTATTTGGGTGATAGGAAAGGGGATGATGCTACACATTTTTAATGTAACGCATTTCAAGTTTCATAATCTTTAAGTGTAGACCGCGATCATTATAGCTATTGAGCATATCTTTGTAAAATATCGTGCATAAGTGCAATGAAGAGAAGAATAAATGCAAGGCCTACAGTAATTTGCCTACTTTTTATTTAACATGCATGAGTTGAGAATATATATAGTTTCTTTAGCTAAAAATGACTACTCAATACATGGTTCATTTACTATAGGCAGAATTTCTTTCACTGTTTACCGTCACTATACAACAATCAAAAGAAAACGCTAATTAAAATTTACCTTGATTCATAATGTAATTGGTGATAAATTGTGAACAACATGAAAGCTATAAGGTGTCCACAGACCTTTTGTCGGTCACTAATATGCAAAAGAACTCATTGAATGATTGGTTTTACATGGCGCACTAATAGGTTATGCAGATTAAAAATAAATTAAAAGATAAACTGACAAAAAATTAGGAAGTTCACATGATATATCATTATCATCAAAAACGTCTAGAAACATCCTGATTAGCATATATTTAGGTAAATCAAATTACATAATTTCTTTACTTGATTTCTCATCCACTTCTTCCATTAATTTATTAATTTTATTAAGTTCTGATAGCACTTTGTAAAATAAACAGTCAACCTCATAGGAAGCACATTGTTCTAAAATAGAAAAAGTATTTAATAACATAAACACGTCTACCAAAATGATCCGATTCATTTTAGTCACAGTGACACAAAACGATGTAGTACAGAATAAAATAGTTCACATAATGAAAATATCACAATGTAAAATATCAACCGTAGCTTATAACCAAGATGAAGAAATCAGTAACAATTTTAAGACTGTGAATGCAAATTAATACTTCTCCACCAATCAAGATGGCTCTAAGCCTTGAGTAAATCATTCTTGCGATTAGCTCCAAAGTGAGACTCCAGTCTCTTGTAGCTTCAATTTTCATAAAAGAACTTTGTATATGAATTATTATACCTGCAATAACTATTCTTGTTCTAGTAGAGTTCTTATTCACATATTTACATTTGCCTCTTTTCATATATTTTCATAGACTGATGTTGAATGCGAATCTAGCAGGTTGGGAAAGCAACTTGCCTAGTTTGATGAAAGCGTCCTTGATAACAATAATACTTGCAGCTGAAGTATCTGGCTATTGGCAAGCCCTCATTATATGGACATGTGAATTGATATGTTGAGCATGAGCCTTTGCACTTTTATATTGCTTACCACAGAAAGAAAAGTTGAATGATATTGGCTTTTCAGTCAACTTATTATGTTCTTTAGCTAGAGCAGCTTGCCTAGCCAGAAATAATGCTTCAGTTACTCCTGGGACACCGGCTACCTGTTTTAAGCATGTGCATAGAAAATGAATGAATATAGAAACACGGTAAATGAGTAAAAGAAAGAGTTGAGTAACCTTAATAGTTAACTGAGCACAACTTTTTCTACATGATGCGTAGCTTTTACACTACATGATGCGAATACGATGAGCTAAAATAAATATCATATTTGAAGAAGCAAAAGAATAGCTAATGACGTAGCTACCTTTAAAATTAAATAAATGGGAAAAGCAGAACAAATTGTTCTGAAAGTAATCACGTTGGAGAAACAAAAAATAAAAACTAAAATTTAAAAAATTAAAACAAAAAAAAAATTATTCAACAATCCTTTGGCAAAAATAAACATTAAAAGGGTATTTCGAGCAGTTTTATGTTCAAAGGACAGGAAAAAGGAACAATCAAAATCACTATTCGAAAACGTAAAATTTACCTTGCGTTTGAGATTGTAGCGATGTCATTCATATTTGTAATGGAATTTCTGCTCTTCTCCCTCATCGAATTCTTTGTTACATGTGTTACACATCAACATCGCCATGCGCTCTCTCTTCTACTAAAGAAAGAATAAGTGAACATACGGTTTATGTGCTTTTTGAGGCCGCGATAGCTACAAATGGAGTTATTTGGAACCGTTGATCTATTGGGGTTTGTAGGCTGTTAGATTATTAGACTGGCTTCAAGCACAATTATGCTAATGAATGACACACTTATATTATAATTCATACTTTTACATATATATGTATAGAATTATATCTGACATATATGTGTGTGTACGTATGTGTGTGCGCATGCACATACGTGCAACCATAGATCTACTACATTAAGAAGCCAAGAAGAGACACATTTAGCAATTTCGATCTAATTCACACAGTTCAAGAATTTCAATTTCAGTGTTGAATTTCGTTGTTAATTTTTCTTATAACTTTGAGTTGATCGATGATTTTTTTTTGGGACTGGTTCATAATGACTGAATCAAACAATGGATTTAAACAATAAGTGTAAATTAAAATTCTAGTATAACTGCAGTATTAAGTATATTTAACCAAATAAAACAAAATACTAATTAAATTATGTGAATACCTTGTCAATGAATCTTACTATTGCATACTAAATCACTTTAATTTTGATATTCATGTGATATTGATTAAAACCATAATAATTCTCAAGTCTATATCTATCATAAATGCAATAATTTTGTGAGTTCAACCTTCATTCCACGTCAATTATTAATATAGTTAGTTGAAGAATTAGGAGAAACTAAACTGCGCAAACCTTGAGTTTTGAGTGGCTAACCTATCAACACAATAACAGATGTCTAGATTAAGGGCCTGAACAGAATAACTAACTTATAGTGACAAATATATGAAAGATAGATAAATGTAAGTTCGAGAGTACTTTTGAATGATGATATCATAACAGATAATGTGATCGAAGATATTTAAAAATCATTAAGAAACAGATGACATTGAAAAAACATAAACAACTTGTTAAAGGACTATGTTTTATTTATACATGATGGTTTAATGCAAACTCGTATCCCGAAAAATTTTCATATTGAAGATCACAATGCATGAAATTATTGCTCTATTACTTCATGACTACTGAGTTGTCCATAATTCACAAGAAGAAAAGTATGAAACACATATGGATAAAGTATTAAGTCATGGTTGATTGACATTATAATGTAATTCACCATAAATCCAATGTTTAAAATTTAAATACTACATGGGTGAATAAACAAAAACATTGCTTAGATCCAACGCTTTATGAATCAATCCAAATAGTAGAAAATAATGTAGAATTATATGCGCAATCGGTGCTTTAAAGTAAGCCAAAATAATTATGAATTGATGCAAGCAATCGAATAGAGGAAAAATGGAGAAATAAAAACCGTTATATTTTCTCAAATCCTTATAGCCTTCTTGCTTCATTTCAATTGTATAATGAATCGTACTATCAAGACGCCCGATATAACTGAGTTTTGCCGCCTCTTCTCTAAAAATACTTCTTTAATAAAAGCAAAACAATATTCCACCTAAATAAAACTAAAGAGAAAGGAGAAAGGGAATGGAATCTAATAAAAATATTGTTTTTGCTATATGAATCAGGGCAGGTGTCCACTGATTTAATTGATAACTATATTAAGTGTCCAAAACTAACAAATAATATTCATAATTATTAGTTGTCTTTAAGTAACCCAATATGGATTTTCTCCATAAAAAGTTTAATGGCAATTGTTTATCTTTTCGAAGATAACGTGGAGTTTAATGCGTAGTACATTTTCTAGGAAATGTTTAATGGAAATTGTATTTTTTGTTAAGATTATAGTGTGTTTGTGTTTTTGGATTTTTATTACAATGAAAGATGAGTTTATTATTTTCTTACATTAATAGTTTATATTTATGTGCATTCAATATAAAGTAACTGCTCAAAACTATTTGTTATTATCATGTCGGTCTAATTTGTATATCTTTATAACTAATGGGATAGAAAAAAGCATTATGTTAAACTAAAATTTCCTATTTTTTGATTTATTGATCGTTGGAAGATAGGATAATTATATGATACTTGTCTAATTTTACAAATGTTAGCAATTTCATGCACACGGGATGCATAATAGGATTAATATTTTGAAGTAATATTATGAAACAATAATCCTACCACTGCATGTAATAATTAAAATAATTTCTTGATATAAATTAATGGTCGAGTGGAAGGAAACGTGGCCCTACCGCTGCATGTATTTCGCCACCCTGAAATAAGACAGTTCATAAGATAAGAAAAACTTGAACAGTAACAGTTTGTTGCAATAGGAGGACATGGAGCTAGGAAAAGTAATTAGAAGTTCTATACAATTGGAGACAAAGTTATGTTATGAAGTTTGTTACGGTCAATTGGAGTAATGGCTGTGTGAAATAAAAGAGTGTACGGATAAAGCATGCAGAACTTTACCTATAGACGGAAAAAGTTAAAGCACGTAAAATCAAAATACTCTATTTCAATCAGGAAATCGGATACGGAAAAAGAGTTGTATAGAAGAGATCTTGTTCCACTCGCGATCTCTGATGTCATGTTTAGTTCAAGTTGGATACAATTATGTTCTTATAGGCTGGAGAGCTGTAATTTGATCTGGCAATTTTTGGTATATTATTTTTCATTGATTAGGCTTAAACTAAGAAGGATAAAATGAAGGTGTATATTCTCAGCAAGGACAAAGGAAAGATGAAGTGGAAAATTTTGAATAGTCAGTTTCGGATAAGACTATAAACAAAGTGAATGGAGAAGGAGTAACAGAAAAAATAACTTCAGTTGTGCATAAAATCATACAACTATAGTTTGTAACCTGAGGAATAGATATCTATTAGAAATCAAAATGCCGGAATGAAGATAAGGATAAAAAAAGAAAATAAGGGAAAGATAGTGTTTTTTTAATGAACATGGTCAATATCAGTCACAGACTTCTGTTATGTCTTCTAACCAAATTTTTTGATGAACAGGTAAACAGTCAAATAAGTGCCTTCTATTATTTTCGGTATTTGCATAAAATCAGTTGTGTGCGCACGCTCATAGAGGAGGAAAATTATGAAATGAAATTGCAAGGTGTAAAACATCATTCTTGATTAGTGAAAGAGTAACTTACTGAAAAAGTAAAGTGGAAAAGAGTGCAAAAGGTTTGATCATTTAGCAGACTGTTCTATTTCTTTGTTGGTAAAAAATGGTCGTGGATCTAACCTTGTTATCGAGGAGCTGCATGCAGAAGCCAAAAACGTCATTGCTTTTCAGATTGATGGAGTCCCATAGTCTGACAATGCAAATCTGGATTGTTGCTTCAACACTGTTACAGTTAGTGATTCGATGACTGTGCAGTATCCATTATTAGAAACGATAGAGCAGAAATAATGTGTTAAGCAACAATAGATGGCTGTAGATTATATAAGACTGTAGATGTAACAGACTGTAATGTGTAACATAGAGTGTATTTTTACGTACCTAAGTTGGTGACATAATGGCTGCAGAGTAGGGTATTCGAGAAGGGTCCGTTATTTAACTTGTATGTACTGAGAACGGTGAGCAAACTCTCGACGTCAATGCATACGCCACCTATTGAATAGTTAATTTAGTCAGTTAGCTGTTGATGAGTAAGAATAAGTGGCAGCATAAGAAAATTGCATCAATTGTCCATTTAGACGAAGCAAGTTGCCTTGTTTACACGATTCAACAGTTGCTCTCTGTGATATGGAATGTAGTTTTCCAACTTTTTTATTTTAAGATCCACTTCTATATGTTTGCTGGAAAATTCCTGGATTAATTGGGGGGAAGGGGGTTGATGGCAATCAGTATGTAATGTGAGCGGATGTATTCTAAAGGCGAGTTGATGATTATGGTGTCAGCAACTTACATTTTTTATCTGCCTTTTTTTTCAGCTGCTGGAGTAAATGTCTATCTTCCAAGAACGTTATAGTGCAACATGCATCCTCCTCGATGGCTGTAAGTAAAGTGCACGTATAACTATACAGAATAATACAGTTATGGTTTAATGTTTGTTCTTGAACAATGGTAAGGATGTTACCAATAAGAGTGAAATATGTATGTAAATTCCTTGAGATTCCAAAGCAGATCGTAGCCTCTTGATGTTGTCATCTACCTACAGTTGTGATGATAGGGAAAATGTTATTGTGTTATGCTCTAACTTGTAGTTGAATGTCAGTTGTTGGGAAAGTTGTATTCGTTTTGAAATAACAGTTACATGTCCATGGATGTATAGCTATTACATCCAGATACCAAATGAGTTGAGCCTGTGACTATGCTATTAAATTTAATCATTTGAAAACTTCAGCATGCAAAACATGAAAGTGAAAGCTAATATTATACGATTATTTAGTAGCAAAAAGCCATCAGCAAAACTTACCACAAAAATATCAAAGTTAAATGAATGTGACATGGTAACAAAATAAATAAAGATTAAGGTAAATGTTCATAATATTCAAATGTATAAGAATGGATGGAACAAAAATAACCTTAGCATTTAAACTAAAATATTTTTATCAAGAACTAAAAATGATTGCAATAAGAATGTATAAAAACCAAAATTATAATCTTACACTTCCACAGTAAAGAAATTATTCTTTTCATGTAAATCTATTAGCACAACTCTCAAATCTTATTTACATGCCTCCCAAATAATAAATGCTCACTTGGCATACCACATCGTTGTGCATTTTACTTATCATCATCGTCTCTTCTCTCCCAATGTTCTATATGTCTTGGATCAAAACTGAACACAACGTGCATGAAATTTCTAACCTGGGAACGGTATAGAAATTCCTTCTTCAACTATATATGCCTGCGTCCTAAATAATTTGAAATACAGTTTGGAAAAAACAATAGAATAAACAGTAAAAAAAATGGTTAAAAAAGGCATGAATATATAAGCTTTTATTAATGCAAAAAAGGACTGAATTGAGTTAAGTTAATTCTCAAAAATTATAGAAAATTATAACACAGCTATATACCTACTTAAAGGAGTTTATTTTTTCCATTAGTTCCCAATTTTATATGGGAAACAGTATCAGGTAATGTATTGGGATATGTATCTTAATTAAAAATATTGCATAATGAATTATTCTACATTTTCATAACAAAATAACAGCATTTGGAAAATTAAATGTAGGTGAATATATAAGAGGGAAAAGCAGAACTTCCGATAGTGGATGAGAAAATGATTTTCATTTAAGTCAATGATATATTCAATCTGTAAGTGTGAATTTGTTAAATTATTTGTTGTTTGATTATTCGGAGTTTTCTTTTTGTGTGTTGTTTGCATTAAAAAAAGTTTTGTCTTGTGTGTTTGTCATTTTATATTTGTTTGTGTGTTTATTTGCATTTGTTGCTTTTCTATTTTTCAATTGCATATGCAATTGATTTTCTATTTAAAAAAAAATTATACACGATTTCATTTCTGAAAAAAAAAATCCATTTCATTTTTCAGTTTTGTTGCACAATTCAACATTTACAATTCCTTTTACATTGAGTTTACACCGTTTACATTTATTTTGCAGGGTTGCATTGAGTTTTCACTACTCTTAACATACAAAGCAATTTCGTACAATCTCCCCTACATTGTGACTCCATTGTCTGCTCCAACATTCCATACATTAATTTCTTCTTCTTTACTACCACACATCTCCTCTTAACAACTACCGAACATTCCACTACTCGAACAGCTTCACAACAACACCATCTGCCGCTACACCTTAACAACCTGTCCATCTGCTGCTACACCTTAAGAGCCTGTGCATCAAAACTTCATTACTGTCTGATCACACTCACAACTGCTACCAACACCTTCAACTATTCCATCTCATCCCTGATTCAACATCCCTATTGCAGTGACAAACACACACACGCCCCATCCACACGACACAATCCAACTTCCCTTGCTATCAACAACAGCAACTCCTCACCATCTACAATCCCACATGCTTTACTCTCCATTACATTGCACAACTCAATGTAGTCGAATCCTCAATTCAAACCACCAGTGTTCATATCCTCTGACCAAAGCAACATTCCAACCTGATCTGTTTCAAATTTCACATCAACATACTCATCACCATCTGCCTCAACTATCACCCAACCACAGCCTTAACCTTTGCACTACTAAACCACAATATCTACATTAGCAATCACCACTGCCTGACCACAAGGTTTCACTACATTTTATCATTTCCCTGTAACAGTGTATCACCACAGACCCATAATATCACCTACACACTTCCAATCAACGAAGACCTGAATCACCAAAAGACATCACCAAGCAGCAACTTCAAGTCATACCGCCACTAAACACTACTGCCTCCAGCAACTGTCATCCACCATTTCAGCAACCAAACAAAAATCAACTTCACCTCTCAAACAAAACATCACCACCCAGCTCCATAGACTCAACCACCCTGCATCATCAAAGACCATCACTGCTTCACCCTGTTCCACTGCTAACAGAAAAAAAACAGTTGCCACAAATTACACAGCATCACCTAGCAACATTGCATCATCAATGACCATCGCAACTACCAAACTGCTGTAAAACCACACCAAACACCACCTTAATCAAACGCCTGAATCGCCGAAATCGCCAACTAAATCGCGAACTTCCAATCTCCCAATCCCTCAACTGAATTCCTCGACATCGAGCAACTTCATCTCTTCTCAAACTACAAAACGCAAATCAATAACAGAACTAACCCAATTCGACAATCAAACCACCTCTAACCCCCTTCGAAACAAACCTCACCTTCCGCTCGACAAATGAACTCAATCGATAACTTAAGTCTTTGAATTCATGTTTAATTTCGAATTTTATTGTGGAACTTCGATTTAGTTTCTAGAATTTGAAATTAACAGGAGTCGAATATGTTATTTTTTGATAATAGAGCAAGTGCGCAATTTGTTTTTGAAAGTGGATGAGAAAATGATTTTCATTAAAATCAATGATATATTCAATCTGTAACTGTGAATTTGTTAAAACAACAAATATTATTTTCAAAAACCAGTAAAGTGAACAAACGATTAGTAAAACAAACATTTGACAATAGCCAGAAACAATATAAAGTCAGGAAACAATCAAATAATTTACAATTGCTGAAAATACCACCAACAACAGTAGACGAAGGGGAACAACCAATTTACTATACTAATCCATACTGTAAAAAAAATATACGTAATACGAACCTAAATTCAGGCGGAGGAAGAAGCTTGTCCCAAATCGAAGGTTATTTGAATGCAAGGAGACCGAAGATGATGGTGAATTGTGGGAAACTCCGGCAAATCAAACAACGGCGAGTCAATGGGTATTTAGGGCAAGCGAAGATGATGGCGACAGGATTTAGAGAGTATATGCAAGCAAATATTTAGGGTTTGGAGGAGGAAGAGAGAAGGGGAAGAAAAATTAGAAAACGGAGTTACTCGTATGGCAGATACCGATGGTAAAGGAACGGCGACGGTAGAAATTGAAGGGAATCTATCGATTTCCAATTGAGGAAGAGGGGATAACCTGAAGAGGAACCGGTCGATCTCGCGGAAGAAACTGGGAAAAGGAGATAAGTGATGGGGAGAACGGAGGCTTCAGGTAGATGAAAAGGGAAAGGAGAAAATTACGAATAGTACAGAGGGAATCAAATCTGAGGACTGTTCGGTTGCCAAATTTGAAGGGGGTCTGTCTGAGCTTGAAATTCAACTCACTAATAAATAACATTTCTTAAATGACCATTTATCAACGCAGTAAAAATCAACCCACGATATCAAATATTTAAAGGGTAATCCCTTGGAGTATCTTTTCTTTTGTATTTCATCCGTTTGATGTTTGAATGCATGATAATTGTTAGTTGTTTCCGCACATAGTTGTTGAGTATGTTGGTCACAATTCTCGTATAGTTATCACCAAAACATATGAAACAAAATTTTGAACACACAATGGAAAAATAAAAGCCCGGAACCTAATACATGCTTTGCTATATTAAGTTTGGAAAATGCGTGGCTGTCAAAATCTTCTGCCATATTAAGTTTGGAAATAGAGATGTGATACTAATTTCTCAAGTCTTATCTTGTTATAGTTTTTACTTTCTATATTCTTAATAATTCGTGGACTGCACATCTTGTTATATTTTTCTTCCTTCAAAAGCATATATTGTTCCAACAAAACCAATCAGTATACATACGTGTATTTACATGAATATATTAATAATTTTAAATGAGATTTGGGGCATTTTCTTTCGTTTTATATTTTAAAAGGCAACTTTCAAGGAAAATATAGGACAAATATGGGAGCATCTTTTGTTCTTGTCGTCAAATTGTGATGATTTTTATATATATAGATAACTTAATATAGAACACTTTCATGGTTGTACTTTCTTGAAATTTTACAGTTTATTAATATTAAAACGAAAATAGAATGAGGGCATGTCGTTGTCTTTAAATGGAAATTGCTCAAAAATTAAGGCCCCGTTTGGCTTGCTATCACTACAAGGAGAAACGCATTTTCCGACGGCCAAAATCTGTCGGCGGCCGTCGGAAGCCGTCGGAAAAGTCTGCGTCGGGGAGCAGTATTTCCGACGGCTTCTGACGGATGCTGCCGAGCACGTTTCCGATGGCTCTCGACGATTTCCGTCGATTTCCGACGGCTTCCGACGCCGTCGGAAGTCGTTGGAAATATGCAACTACAGGCCGTCGGAAAATGTCGGAAGCCGTCGAAAGTTTTGACCTGTAAGCCGTCGGAACCCGTCGGAAATCTGCTGTTTTTTTAATATTTGCTGCAAATGGAGCCTTCCAACCACATTTCTCTTTCAAACACTACGATATCAATACTGCACAATCCAATAAACAATAATCCAACCAAATATCCAAACCTAAACTACAAAATATTCAATAAACACACAAATGGATAAAATTAGAATAAAAATAAAATACAAAAAATACAAAATATACATACTGTTAACGTAAAAATCAAACGCTAACACCCCGGTGCGAGTTGTGTAAGTGTGAAAGCACCACCCGTCGATACTGGAATCAGAAATAAGCAGGAAAATCTCAGAAAAGCAGTAAAAGACACAGTTTTTATAGTGGTTCGGCTTATAGTCAAGCCTACGTCCACTTTCAATCTCTTTATTGCTGACTCAAGTACAACTTATACAACTTTCTTCAATTACAACACACTTTAGACTAGTAATTCGAACTTCGATGTAGAATAATCTTTCAAATTCATGTCGAATGATGTAGATTTTCTCTTGAAGTTTGTTGTAATGTCCTTGGTGTTTGGAGTGCTTGAAGTGTTGTTCGAGTTGAGAAAATGGCAGAGTATTGGAACTTCGAGAATGAGCTAAAAGCCCCCCCCCCCCATATTGGAGTAAGGGCTGTATTTATAGGAGATTTCCTGGGCGAGGTATAGGTCGTGCACGACCTAAGGTGGGTCATAGGTCGCTAGCGAGTTAAGGGAATACGAGCTACGACTTAACTGGTTCGCACTTGGTCATTTGAATTAGCTGGTAGATCGTAACGACCTAGAGGAAAGCGGCACGATTTTATCACCAAGTACTAGGTCGTGAACGACCTAGGGTAAGTCGTAGGTCGGCGGTGACTTATGGGAGTAGTTAGCGACCCAACAACGTTGAGATATCCAATGTAGCGACCTAGGCTAGGTTGTTGAGCCACTTCACTCCTTATATCGTTAACTCAGTAGGTCGTGAGTCGTTGGACCATTGAGTCTCCTAGCCTTCAAGCTGTTAGGTCGCTGGACCATCTAATCTTTTAGGTCGCTGCTTTCCTTAAGTCGTTACCTGTTAGGTCGCTTAGCAGTGTTCTACCTTTTAGGTCGCCAGAGCTCTTAGGTCGCTGAGGACTAAAGTCATTAGGTCGTTCAACCTTTAGGTCGCGGGGTCCATAATTGTTAACTTGTTTATGCTTTAAGTCTATTACGAGCCGCTTCATGTGTTAGGTCGTTAGGTCCTTATCTTGTTAACTCGTAGGTCTCTTCGGTCTTTAAGTCGCTAAGTTGTGATGCAGAGTCTCATTCCAGTTGCCTCGCTATTGCCTTGGGTCGCTGAGTCGCTTAACATAGAAGTTAACATTTGCCCCTCGAAGTACACGCCTAGGTCGTAGGTCGTGTGCTTCGATCTAGTTTCGTTAGGTCGTGAGCGACCCAAGAGATAATTCGTATGGCCATTCGACTTCTTCTTTTTACCCTATTTAAACCATTGACTCGCTCCTTCCCCTTAACTGAATTGTCTTAATAACCTCCTTCGCCATTAATGACCTTTCGAGCTTCCTAAGGCAAATCGTTTCCAATCAAGCTGTCAATCCATTCCAACTACTATATTACGTAAGTGATTCCGTTCTTTACTTACTTCGTGATCGTAACTAAATCACGATTTCTAGATTCCTGTTTTTAAACTCTGGTTCCATTTTATATTCTTATGTTTTCTTCGTAAACCATGCGTGATTGATTTCTGATGGAATTGAGGTGGTTTGATTCGATTTTTGGGTGATTTTCAATGATTCGAGGAGGAGATGATGGATTATAGGACCCCAAGTTAGCTGGTTTGTGAGTTTGAAGGGAGCCAGAAAGTTCTTAACAGGTTGAGGGGTTATTGGATCACTGGAGATTCAGAGGAGATGATGATGCTTCAAACGACGCAGCGGTTAGAGGACACACGGCAAAGTGCAATTGGAGAGTAGGGCATAGCGGCTTTAACGGGAGGTAGCTTGGGATCGCTGCATCACTTCAGGAACGACCTAATAAATCCGAAAGACCTACGGACCTTCAAAACCTTACATATTTGGCCGACCTAAAAACTCCTGCGACCTACTCTCTGCGGCTTAATCTTAGGTCGTGTAGGCGACTTAACACTTAGGTCGTGTAGGCGACTAAAGTAAATTTACACTGCTGAGTCGCTTCTTGCGGCCTATACCAATCTCATCCTACTTGCCAAGTCGCGAGCGACCTAGGACTTGAGCGAACTTTCACCGCCTTGATTTTGAAGCTTCTGAACTTTGGACTTCTTGACTCGGATTGCGACTTAAGAACTTTGAACATAACTTGAAAGCCTCAAAATTTTGATAGGACTTGATTGAACTTCCAACTTGAACTTTGAACTGCCGAGATAACTTGCATGACCTTGCTATGCTTTCTTAACAGATTAAATCAACTTAATGCTAATGACCTGTTAAATACAACATTTGTAGAAAATGGGACGAATATACTGCCACTGATTGCCCACATCGAATGACAGATTAGTCGATAAAACATAATCAACTTAAATAAATTATATGAAATGCTGTGAACCAACAAATTCAAGTGAAGTAGTAAAGCAATGTTAATCAACTAAAGTCGATTTGTTTGCATCAATACTGCACCTGCATTTGGACTTAAGGCGATAAGTCCTGAAATTTTACACTTGTCATATGTTTATTAATTTTAATTCCAGTTATACTTGCTTGTCACTTTGTTAGTTTTACACAACACTTCACACATTTAGGAAACGTGCACCTTCATATTTGAATATCCAGTTCCTTGTGTAGAATGTCTTCTCAAGAAGAGATAATCGAGCAACCTGAAGGAGTCTTTCCGATAGCTGAGCCATTGGTTGATCCTCCGGAGAGAACTCCAACTACCTTGAGTCGGCAGACATTCAATCATCTACGTATTCAATTTGGGATTGCCGAAGAGGATGCTAGATTTCCTGGCCCAAATGATACTGCCGACAGGCCGGCTCTTGGTTTTGTTGCCGTCAACCGTCAGATGTGTCTTTGTGGTGCTATTCCCCCTTTCAATGAGTTTCTTCATCAACTCCTTTTCCGGCTAACCATCTCTCCCTTTCAACTACATCCCAATGGATACGCCATCCTGATGGGATTGTGTGTTTTATTCAGGAAGACACTTAACCGCCTCCCGAGCTTCGAAGAAATTTGCTACTTCTGCACATTTGCAAAGAATAAAGACCACCCCTCCTTTATATTTGTGAGAAGTGCCAGAAATCGCAAACTTATTACTGATCTTTCCGAAAGTGCTCACGGCTTTCTGAATCAATTCTTCTTTGTCCGCTATCCGCTAGGGTTTTATACCATCTGGAGAAAAGGAAGTGAGATTGCTCATCCCCGTTTCTTCGTTTCAGCTTTCAAAGATTCGAATTGCTAAGTGCTAACTTCATTCTTTTCTTTTACAGCACTTCCTCCTCCTTCTAGAAACCCCATTCACAAGACGACCTTTGATAGATTAAGTGTCGTGCCGGCTGAAGAAAGAAGTATTAAGTTTTTGCTGAGAGATGAACTTCTGCACCAATACGAGCTTTTGCACTCTTCTCGCTCCACTCAACCTCACGAAGTTCTCGATTCTCCGGCCAAATCGCCAGATGCCCCCATTTCTGCTGAGGAACCTATACTGAAGGAACCTACTTCTGAAGCTTTACTGGTGAAGTGCTCTACTTCTACTGATATTGCGGGGCCATCTGACAAGCTTACACTTGCCCCGATCATCGAAGAGGAAGAGCCTTTTCATCATTCAGGGAAATCCGGTGATGAGGGAACTGAGAGAGCGAGTCCTGCCAAGCAGAGTGGGGATGACATTTTTGAAGGGTTGAGCGATCTGATGATCACTTCACAGGAGCTCTTTAAAGACGACCCTGTTTCTGCTAGAGCTACCTCTTCAGCAGTTGAAGCAAGATCCACTTTACAACAGACTTCGTCAGCTCAAGAGTTGACGTTAGCCATAAAACCCATCATTTCCCCCCAACCGAGGAGTGGTTCGTAGTTCGACGCGCGTAGTTTGCACGTTTCACACACTTAGGATTTTTAGCATTCTTATGCACTTACATGCACTTTACTTCAAAGATTCTCAAGCTTTGCCTCTTTTCCATTTTCAGGTCTTTCAATGTGGCGACGCTCTTATTACGACGACTTTCAGAGCTATGGGAGACGCGGCTCTTTTGATCCCAAGAGATATCTTTCTTCTTATAGGGAAACTGACGAAGAAAGAGCCGCACGAAAAGCTCGTGAAAGGCGTGCCCATGAAGAACGCCATGAAAGACGGGACGAGCGACACGATTCTTCCCAGAAGGAAGATGATTCTCATAAACGGAAGTCCCGTGATGACAAGGGGAAAAGTCAGATTGCCGAAGATGTGAGTAAAAGAGCCAAACATGGCGAAAGACCAGCATCCGAGATTTCCGAACAACCTGCTGCTCCTGTACTGCCTCAATTTCCTGCCCTGACACGTACTGATATTCAAACAATCATTGGAAGGCCCCCATATCGAGTTGGTCCAGGCCCAGCTACTCTTCAGAGTCGATTCCCGAACCGGTGCCTGAAAGGAGTGCGCTTTGATCTTGACCTGGTCCCGATCGATAAGCATGCTATGCTGCGCAACCTTGATGCTGTCAAACTTGATATCGAAAGAATGTCAAGCTAGCAAAAGCTTGTCGATGAGCTCCAGAGGGTAAATCGCGCGAATCTTGAAGCCATGTTAACAATGGAAAACGACAAATCTGAGTGGCAGAAGATTCTCGAGCAACATGACGTGGAAATGAGAAGCATCGCTACTTATAATGAAAAGCTCGAAGCGGAAGTTGAAAAACTCAAAGAAGAGCTTGCCACTTCCTCCACTTCCTATTCGCAAAGGGAGTAAGTGCTTAAACAACAAGTGCGAGATGCTCATGCCGCTCAAAGAGATGCCGAAGATAGGCTTGATGAACAAAAAAGAATTAATTAAGGCCATATTGCTGACATCGCAGAGCTGCGAAAGAAGACTAGCTCCCCGGACGTGGAGATCGAAATGCTAAAACTTTAACTCTCTAAAGCTGAAAGAGAGAGTGATGAGGCCGTTGCTGGTAAAATTGCAGCTGAAGAGTCTCATGAGGCAACGAAGGCCAATATCAGCTCAACATTGTTTGACTTCTACTTGCATAGCGCCCTGGGGCGTGGTAGTCTCTCCTTTCTAGGCCCCAAATATGAAATAACTCTGGCCGTGGGAGGCCATACTTGACATGTTTGGCAGTGCTGGCTATGCTGAGGCGGATTTAGAGGCAAATTATCTTGATGACGATGCCCGCGCCGCTCTTGCCAGAGGAAAGGAGCAACTGGCCGAAGAGAGAGCCGGAATGGCCGAAGGAGAACATGTAGGAAAGGCAACTTTAACCCACCCAGTTCAACCTTCGGTTTCAGCCGATATCGACATTGTTGGTTCTGCTTCCCATTCTCCGCCTCCTGCTAAAGTCGTTACCGAAAGCACCACCGCCCACACTGGAGATGAGGCTTAAGGAAGCGCCGAAGCGCAGGACTTCGAAATCGACATAGTGAAGTCTACTTCTCCAGGTAACCTTAATGTTGATCTTACTCAAGCGGGCTGCTTGTTCGCTTCGACTGAGTTCGATGAGCTCCTTGCTTATTTCGTAAGTGTCGATGAACAATTCCCCCCTCTTTTTATGAGGAATACTGACTTTAACTTTTCTTCTCCTGTAGAAAAAGCACCAAGTATTGTTCAAACTTTCCCTTCTCCAGTTATTCCTCCTCCGTCTCTTCAGGTCACTCCTCCTTCTGCCTCTCAACCGGGGTCACAAGAGGAGCAAATAGAAGCTCTCCAAGACTTGGACAATCCCATTTCTTCACAACAACATGGGGAGAAGAAACTGAAGAGGGTGAAAAGACTCCGGAACTAACTGGTTCTGACGATACGCCGTTAGCCACACTTTTTACTCTAGGAAGCGGGTCTTCTTCTAAGAAAAGGGGGAAAAGTGGAGTCTCAAAGAAGAAGGAAGCTTCAGCCAGCGAGGAAAAAGCAGAAGCAAGTCCAATTGTTCCCCTTTCTCCTTCTTCCCCTACTCTTTCAAGCCGGCGCAAGAAGTTGGTCATCTGGCCAGGCGCAGACTCAAAAGGTGGAAGGAAGAAGAAATGATGGATTTGGTCCTGTGTTTTTATCTCGCTCTTTGCTTTTTTGCTTGTGTACAAGCTTGCGTTGACTGGAGATTGTGCGGGTACCAGTCCCCGCCTTCTTTTACTTTGAAACCTTCACATGTATAAAATTCTCATGGTATGGAATAAAATGATTCTTTTACTTATACAAATTTCTGTCTGTAATTGAGAACGCATTTATTTTCCGTTTTCGTGCAAGTTTCTTTATCCTCTTTGTGTGAAGTTGCAGTAAACCTATGGTATGTTGCTTGAGCATTGTTTTTATTTTTGCGATGACTATATTGCATTGCCCCCATACCATGGTTTATTGCAATCTCTTTCACATTGGCAAAGTTTCGGAGAACAACTCTTCTGTTTCGAGAAGACTTGTACTCTTCCTTTAGAGAACAACTCTTTCATTTGAAGGAGGTTTGCATTTGTACTTTATAGGATAATATTTCTGTTCCAAGGAAATATTTTTCTAATTTAGTAGAATGCATTTCATATTGGAGAAGTCTTCTCTTTTTTTTTTGTTGCGAAGTTTTTACACTTCACTTTTGGAAAAAGTCACTTTTGCTTTGGCAAGTGAATTTTACTTCATAGTACAGTGGGCCTTCCAAAAAGGGGCTTCAACCTGCTTGTGCCTCCGAAGAGGGTATTTTGTTTGATTGCGCCTCTGGGAAGAGGTCTTTTTGTTTGATTGTGCCTACGGGAAGAGGTCTTTTTGTTTCTGCCTCTTGGGAGAGGCTTTTATTTTTTCCCTGTTCGTTGGGAAGCGAGCCTCCGAAGAGGGCTTTTCACATTTTGACTCGTGTGAAGTTTTATTTCAGATCACGGTGAAATGTGTGCTTCTGAGTAGGGCTTTTGCCTAGAAGTTTGGGGTTTCCTTCTCTCAGTTGGATGGATTCACGGGGCGGACACGAGTGTTCTGTACCACCGATCAGTCCACAACTTTTTATCAAGAAAGAGCTCTCTTTTTCTGGCGAGGCCCGTTAGAGGTCTTTTAGCATTTCAACTATGGTGAAATGGGCCTCCGAAGAGGGCTTTTCACATTCCAGCACTTGTGAAGTTTTATTTCAGATCTCGGTGGAATGCGTGCCTCCGAGTATGCCTGGAAGTTTCTTCCCCATGGTTGGCTGGATTCACGGGGCGGACGCAAGTTACTTGGACGTTTATTTGCGCAAACTGTCTCAGCTAGTGAACAAGCGCCTTGCCTTCCACTTGGGAAGGTGCCTCCGATCATCCCATGGATTCACGGGGGGGACGCAAGTTACTTGGACGTTTGTCTGCGCAAACTGTCTCAACTAGTGAACAAGCGCCTTGCCTTCCAGTTGGGAAGGTGCTCCCGGTCATTCCATACCAATCTTTTTTGTTGAGAAAGAAAACTTTCGTTTTCTGGCATGCCCTGTTCGAGGTCTTTGTCCTCCGAAGAGTTGTGCCTCCGAAGAGGGCTTGTGCCTCCGAAGAGGTCTTTGGCTGTTTGATGCTTGCTCGCCCATGTCTCTTTGCCATTGATTCATATCGGCGATCCCCGTTATCTTTTCCAAACACACCTCTCTTTCTATTGCTAATAATTTCCTTTATCCAAAGAAGTATACTTCATAGTTAAGCGAGTTGGTGGGGGCAGACACAGGCTATTTAACTGGATGCTCGTTTGTACAAACAACCACAATTAGTTAGCAAGGGCCCACTTCCAGCAGAATCACTAACTTTTTGCTTGAAGCACTTCTTTCGTAGGATTTGAGTATGGAAATTTTGAACGGCTTAGCATTTGCTTGTTGGGTGATGTCAGGGATTGCTTGGTCTTTTAATGGCCTGCAGTATTAAATCGACATTTTAGCAATACAATTGACGTTTTTTATATATCGAAATAAAACAAGTAGTTTATAATAGTAAAGAACACAAGATTTATATTGGTTCGGCCAAGAACTGGGCCTACATCCACTTTATAGTTCTTATTATTCACTTGCACTGGCTTTACAATGGCTTTCAATACAAGAATCATGCATTCATCATTCTTTTACAATATTTTATTAAAGCCTTTATGTAAAATATGGGCGCAAATGATTGCTGTTCCAAGCTCTTGGAATTGGGTCTCCTTCGACAGTTATGAGTTTGAATGTGCCATCAAGAAGTTTTTGGCCTATGACATACGGCCCTTCCCAGTTTGGCCCAAACACGCCTGTAGGTGTCATAATTCTTTTCAAGATTAGATCCCCAACTTCAAAGCTGCGTTGGCGAACTTTGGAATTGAAGTGCCTGGCTATTCTTTGCTGATGAGCCGCAATTCTGAGCTCAGCCTCTTCTCTTTTTTCATCAAGGAAGTCAAGGGTTTCAAGTTGCAGCTTTTCATTTTCGGCTTGATTGAAATGGATTCTTCTATGTGAAGGGACCTCTATTTCTACCGGAATCATTGCCTCTGATCCATATGCCAGTGAAAATGGAGTGTGTCCCGTCGCGGTTTTATGGGTAGTTCTGTATGCCATAGTGCTAGTGGCAGCCTATCGACCCAACCACCTTTTTCTTTCTCAAGGTATTTTCTACTGGTTGACTTGATAATTTTGTTCACTGCTTCCACTTACCCGTTTGTCTACGGATGAGCCACTGCTGAGAAGCTTTTCTGGATCTTGAATTTCTTGCAAAAATCTTGGAACTCTTCACTTTCGAAATGGGTTCCATTGTCTGTGATTATCTTTTGAGGCACACCATACCTGCAAATAATATTCTTAGTTACAAAGTTTATCATCTTCTTAGAGGTAATAGTAGCTAATGGTTCAGATTCAGCCCATTTAGTAAAGTAATCAACAGCAACAACAGCATATCTGATTCCGGATTTGGCAGTTGGCAAAGGCCCGATGAGATCTATTCCCCAAATAGCAAATGGCCACAGACTAACCATCTGCGTTATCTCAGTGGAAGGTGCTCTTGGGATTTTTGCAAATCTCTGGCATCGATCACATTTTCGGGTGTAACTTGCAGCATCACGATTAATATCTGGCCAAAAATACCCATAACGGAGAATTTTCTTTGCTAGAGTTTGACCACCTGAATGATCTCCACACTCTCCTCCGTGTACCTCAGTTAGAATTATCTCAGCTTCTTCCTTGGTCACACATCGGAGTAATGACATTGAGAATCCCCGACTATACAATCGGCCATCTTGAATTATGTATCTGGAGGCTTTTCTTAACAACTTCTACCGTTCTTTTGAGTTTTCTGGTAGAGAACCGTCGCGTAGATATTTCAATATCGGAGTCATCCATGATTCTCGCTCCTGTGATATAGTCATGATCCAGTCAATATCCATCTCATCAATGCTTGGAGTTGACAGGACTTCCACAGGAACTAGTGCCAATAATTGAGCTTCACCAGTGCTTGCATACTTTGCGAGAGAATCTGCCTTCATGTTTTCTTCTCGGGGTATATGATTTATCGTATAATGGTCAAGGTCATCGAGAAGCTCCCAGGCTCTTGACAAGTAAGCGGGCAGATTTCCTCCTTTAGTTTGAAACTCTTTCTTGACTTGACACACAATAAGCTGTGAATCACTGAAGATCTGCAATATTTTGACATTCAATTCTTTAGTAATTCTCAAACCGGCAATAAGAGCTTCATACTCTGCTTCATTGTTTGTCGAAGGGAATTCCAATCTTAAAGCATAACACAATGACCGCCCTTCAGGGGTTTCAAGCACAACCCCAGCCCCGGAACAGTAATCGTTTCTTGCGCCATCAACATACAATTTCCATCGAATTGGGGGATTATCGGTCACTACTTCCTCACTATCACCTTTGTCTGTACATTCCGCGATGAAATCTGCCAAAGCTTGTCCATTGATTGCTCTCTGGGGATGATAAGTGATGTCATATTGGCTGAGTTCAATATTCCACTTCAAAAGGCGACCCGAAGTCTCAGGGCGAAAGAGGACTTGCTTCAGAGGCTGATCAGTGAGGACTTTGATTGGATGAGCTTGAAAATATGGCCTCAATTTTCTTGATGCAATCAGTAGACAATAGGCGAGCTTCTCCAACTTTGAATAATTCATTTCTGCCCCAGTAAACCTTTTGCTAATATAGTAGACTGGGTGCTGAATTTTGGCGTCTTCCCGTACCAGTGCTGCACTAAGAGCATGAGCTGAGACCACCAAGTATACAAAAAGATCTTCACTATTGTCGGGCTTAGAAAGTGTCGGAGGCGTTTCCATATGTGAATTAATTCATCGAAAGCTTTCTGGCATTCTGGAGTCCAGTCAAAGTTTTTCCTTCCTTTCTTCAGAGCATCAAAGAATGGAATGCATTTATCAGTAGCTTTGGAAATGAATCGACTTAAGGCAGCGACTTTTCCATTGAGACCTTGCAGTTCCTTCTTCGTTCTAGGGGCTTTGACTTCTCTTAAGGCAGTGATTTGAGAAGGATTAGCCTCAATGCCCCTAGCGCTCACAATGAAACCCAAGAACTTTCCGGACTCCACTCCGAATGAACACTTCAAGGGATTAAGCTTCATTCCATACTTTTGGAAGACGGCGAACATCTCCTCCAAGTGGTCCATATGGTCTACTTCTTTCTTTGATTTAACCAACATATCATCAACATAAACTTCCATAGTCTTTCCAATCTGTGGCTTGAACATCGCATTAACAAGTCTTTGGTAAGTTGCCCCCGCATTCTTCAGTCCGAAGGGCATGACTCTGTAGCAGTAAAGACCGACATCGGTAATGAAGCTCGTGTCCTCTTGATCTGGATCATGCATCATGATCTGGTTATATTCGGAGTAAGCATCCACAAAAGACAACAATTAATGCCCCGCTGTTCCATCCACCAACTGATCGATCCTGGGTAACGGGAAACAATCTTTGGGGCAGGCCTTGTTTAAATCTGAAAAGTCGATACATACTTTCCACTTTCCATTAGCTTTCTTAACTAGTACTAGATTTGAAACCCAATTCGGATAAGTAGATTCTTTGATAAAGTCATTCTCCATGAGCCGACCTACCTCTTCTTTTAATGCCGCTGACCTCTCGGGACCCTGGGTTCTTCTTTTCTGCTTCACAGGTGTAAACTTCGGATCAATATTCAAAGTATGTACTGCAACTTCAGGTGATATTCCACACATACCAGCATGGGTCCAAGCGAATACATCCAGATTTGCTTTCAGGAATGATATCAAAATATTCTGAACTGCCGTATTAAGTTGTGAACCCACATTCAGCACCTTGTTTGGGTCTTTTGGGTCAACAGGTACTGGTACCATTACTTCCACTGGCACCACTCAATTCTCCCCTGCACTAGCTTTTCTGGGATCCATTTTTCTTCGTGCTTCGCTACATTCGCCAGTACAGGGTCCGCCCTGTAATTGCTACAAGGTTGATTCTTTGATGCGCACTGGGGCTGCCGCATCCTTTCCTATCTCTCTCTTTCTTGCTTCACGCAGTTCTATCAGATAACATTCCCGCCCCGCATTCTGATCCCCTTTAACCACACTGACTCCATTATCTGTGGGGAATTTCATGGTAAGGCACCACGGGGCGAGGATTGCTTTAAAGGCTGCAAGAGTTGGACGGCCTAGGAAGGCATTGTAGGCAGAAAATTCATCAACAATTACAAAAGTCTGCCTTCGAACGACCTTCTTCTGCCCCTCTCCAAGTTCCACGAACAGGTCAATAGTCCCAATCGGCTGCCTGGGTTCCCTAGTAAACCCAACAATCTTTTGCGACGAAGCTTGAACATCAGCCATTGGGATCTTCATCTGATCGAAGGTCTTTTTGAAAATAATATTGCAAGAAGCACCACAATCAACAAGTACTCTTCTTACAATAGCTGGCCCAATGCCAGCAGAAATAAGCAAGGGATCTATGGTAGGGGCTTCAACACCCATAGAATCCCTGACTCTGAAGACAATGTCATCATTAAAAGTTTTCTGCTGCTTCAGAGGTGCAGCATCTTCTAACACAAAAACACTTTCCTCTGCTGGTGCATACTTCAATGCATGAGCGTATCGTTCCATCTCACCCCTGCTTCTGCCAGCTGGGTGAGGTCCTCCTGTAATCACATTAATAACGGGCCTCTCTGATTCATGAGCTGCTGCCTTTTCACTCGAGCAAGGGCGATGAACAGGAGCCTATTGTCCTTGAGTTGACGAAGTTGGGCCATTCCTGTTCCTCTTTACATATTGCTGGAGCTTGTTTTCTTTCAATAGGTACTCAATCAACTCCTTCAAGTGACGGCACTCATTGGTATCATGCCCGGGTTGGTTATGGAACCGGCAAAACCTTCCATTCTTCTCAGCTTTCTTATTAACCCTTTGCTTAGCTGGTGCGGGGAATTCAACCGTGTCTTTGTTTGCAAAGTAGATGTTCTCCGGGGTATCAGTCAGAGGGGTGAAGTTGAAGGGACGACTCTTCTTTGCATCTCCTTGCTTCTTCTGACCATCGTTTCCCCTCTTCTGATTGCCAGATTCCTTCTTATTCGGAACAGCATTACTATTTCCAGCCCCTATTGATACCACCTTAGCCAGTGCTTGGAGGCTTTCCAAGCGCATGAATTCGTTGGCTTTCTTATAAAACTTGTCAAGCGAATTCAGATCTTTCATTTTCAACCACTTCCCGAACTCACTTGCCTTATCAATAGCCCTCATCAGGTACGTTAAAATCATTCTCGGCTCTGCGTTGTCTACTTCAGCCAAAGCTATATTGAAGCGATTCAAGAAAGATCTTATGGATTCTCCAGGATTCTGCTCCAAGCCGGATAACGACATTATATCTTTCGCCTTCGAAGCGTACAATCTGAACTGTTCCTTAAACTTTCGAGTCAAATCAGAAAACTGGTCTATCGACCGGACCGGCAGCTTTGTGAACCAAAGTAAAGCAACTCCTTTCAGGTATACCGGAAAATACCGTCATTTGATCTCATCAGAAGCTCTAGCACCCGTCATGTATCAATCATACTTGTACAGAAATTCATTAGGGTCACTCGTCCCCTTATAAGCCGGAATGGTAGGAGGAACGAACTTCCTAGGAAACTCTGCTTTCAGAATCCTTTCAGTGAATGGAGTCTTGCTCGGAGCGAACCCCCATTCTTTTTCGTCTTCCTCCCTTTGCATACTTTCCTTCATGATTTGTCGGACCATCCCTGAGAAATATTCCTCATCATTAAGGGGCTCAACAGGACAGGCATCGGCCATCTTCTCAGAAGTTTGCCTTGACAGGCACTCACGGAAAGTTGGTTGTTGTCCCGATCCTCCAACTTGGGGAGGTGTGTCTTTGACTGGGCCAGCTGCCCTTTGAGGAACATCTCTTTCTTCAACATCATGAACGTTATCAGCAAAGTTTGGTTCGTTATTCACTGCTGACGGTTAGCCCCAAGCAAAGCGTTCAACCTTTCCAACATCAGATTGTTTTGGGCTTCCATCTGCTGATATAGCCCAGAAACCGCAGCATCCAATTCTGCTCGCGTTACTCCAACAGTTGGATTTGTTTGACTTAAAGGAGGAGAAGTGGCAGTAGTCTCGCGAACATCGTCGGATCTAACAGACTTGCGCTTTCTTCCAGGAGCCATTATTTCTGACAAACTTCTGGTTTTTAGAGAGATCCTTTCCACAAATTTCTGCGAAGCTATGATGACAGTATCCTGAGTTAGGTTCTCGGTGAAAGCACCAAAAAAGTTAACGTAAAAATCAAACGCTAACACCCCGGTGCGAGTTGTGTAAGTGTGAAAGCACCACCCGTCGATACGGGAACCAGAAATAAGCAGGAAAATCTCAGAAAAGCAGTAAAAGACACAGTTTTTATAGTGTTTCGGCTTATAGTCAAGCCTACGTCCACTTTCAATCTCTTTATTGCTGACTCAAGTACAACTTATACAACTTTCTTCAATTACAACACACTTTAGACTAGTAGTTCAAACTTCGATGTAGAATATTCTTTCGAATCCATGTCGAATGATGTAGATTTTCTCTTGAAGTTTGTCGTAATGTCCTTGGTGTTTGGAGTGCTTGAAGTGCTGTTCGAGTTGAGAAAATGGCAGAGTATTGGCGCTTCGAGAATGAGCTAAAAGTCCCCTCATATTGGAGTAAGGGCTGTATTTATAGGAGATTTCCTGGGCGAGGTATAGGTCGTGCACGACCTAAGGTGGGTCATAGGTCGCTAGCGACTTAAGGGAATACGAGCTACGACTTAACTGGTTCGCACTTGGTCATTTGAATTAGCTGGTAGATCGTAACGACCTAGAGGAAAGCGGCACGATTTTATCACCAAGTATTAGGTCGTGAACGACCTAGGGTAAGTCGTAGGTCGGCGGTGACTCATGGGAGTAGTTAGCGACCCAACAACGTTGAGATATCCAATGTAGCGACCTAGGCTAGGTTGTTGAGCCACTTCACTCCTTATATCGTTAACTCAGTAGGTCGTGAGTCGTTGGACCATTGAGGCGCCTAGCCTTCAAGCTGTTAAGTCGCTGGACCATCTAATCTTTTAGGTCGCTGCTTTCCTTAAGTCGTTACCTGTTAGGTCGCTTAGCAGTGTTCTACCTTTTAAGTCGCCGAAGCTCTTAGGTCGCTGAGGACTAAAGTCATTAGGTCGTTCAACCTTTAGGTCGCTGGGTCCATAATTGTTAACTTGTTTATGCTTTAAGTCGCTTACGAGCCGCTTCATGTGTTAGGTCGTTAGGTCCTTATCTTGTTAACTCGTAGGTCTCTTCGGTCTTTAAGTTGCTAAGTTGTGATGCAGAGTCTCATTCCAGTTGCCTCGCTATTGCCTTGGGTCGCTGAGTCGCTTAACATAGGAGTTAACACATACCATTCCAACATTAACAATAATCCTAACAATAACTGTTCTACCATGTTGTTAATACACAAATTCATCAACATTCTCATACATATCCTCATACAACTACAAAACCAAGTGTATCATACATAATTATACAAATCAACAATTAATCGCACCATCTACCAAATCATTCTAAACTAAAACAAAACATACCTGCACGAACGAATAAGCAAGCAATGAATCAATCTTCTTCAGATCCAGAGCCAGCCGAGGAAGGGAAGCGGTCACCAAACTGCTGCATGTACTCTAACAACTGTGCGGTCTGCAAGGCCTGTTGGCGGTTCTGCTCCTCCAATTGGGGCACTCTAGTCCGCAATTCTTCTATACCTGCTAAATCGCTCTGAGGTCTACTCCGCCGTCCCCTACTCTGACTACTGGACTGCAATAATTGAAAAATAAATAAAATCCAAGTTTATTGTTTTGAAAAGGTAAAAATATCATATTTTCAGTATTTTAAGAAAAAGTAAATTATTTACCGCTAAATTGCCAAATCCGTATCGTCGACCATGCTCTGCTGGACTCATAACGGACTCAAAAATAACGTCCTCCTCATCGGTCGTCAGCTGCTCTCTACCCGTATCAGCAAGGAGTTTCTGCCGCTGCTCCATAAACATCTCCTGCATTAACAAATTAATAATATCATATCTTATTTCAACATAATTTAACAATTAAAATAATTACTAATACTGAATAACATGAAATATGCTTACATGGCTTTTGCTGGATTTATCGTCCTGCCATGTGTACGAAACAGACCCGTCTGGATTAACATGCTCGACAGCATGCGTACGGGTGAACACGTCCATATAGCTGACAGGACCATGTGTCTCCGCTTTTTGAAGTTGATTGTTACATACAATTATTATACGTTTAAAATCATATAGCATAAACTATTTACATTTATTATTCGGTAAATTTACCAACTCCTGCCGATACTGCTGAAACGACTTCGATCCTCCACGATGAGTGACGGGATTCTTATTTCTATTTGTAGAGTTTCTATCCGACTCTGTCTGTACATTCAAAATTTGATACATTATTTTTCAATCACGTCAAATTAATAATTCAAAAAAAATTAGTATACTTGCCTTCGCCTCGTCCGTCTCCCAGTAGATCAACCAAGCTTGCAACACGCTCTCTCCCATCCACCGTGGTTTCTTACCAGATTTCTTAATCTCAGATATCGTGTCCCTATAGTTCTTGCGCATCTTCTTCATCCAGTATGCTCATGCCAGCATCATATCGTCTGTCTGGATGTCTATCTCAGCCTGTATTAAAAAAAAGATTACACTTTAAACGACAAACAATAGAAAAATGACAAAAACGAATTAAAAAACAGAAAAATTATACATACTAGGACATCCTGCCATATGCACTCTATGATGTGAGGAGGGATGGTATCCCACCTCGGCCAGCACGCACTCATCCTACTGCGATAAGATGCTCTAGAGACGTCCAGCACAATCTTAGAGGGAAGTTGGTCGAACCTCCTATTTTTAAGTACGATATAGATAAGTACGTACGTATATCATAGAAAAAATAAGATGCTGAATAAAATTTAATTCTTACCCATCTGCTTTAGGGACTAACGATAAAACTGCACGCTGTGGCTCTTGTGATGGGCCACTGCCATCGCCTCCTGACGATCGGGAAGAGCTCCTACCTCTATACGACATAATGATAAACCTGTGACATATACACATCACTATATAAGAGAATAAAAACATGATAATGAAATATATTTCATATGAAAATGACATCAACGGTATAAATTGCTTAATTAATGACTGAAATGGAAATAGAAATGGAAGTGTGTTATACCTGATTCATAATGGGTATACCTGATTCATTGCATTTTTAATAAAAATTGCTAAATAAATGACAAATGAAAATAACATAAAACATGCAAACAATAGTACACGGATTTGGTTTCCTAGTTACATCAATTTCATAATACAACAAGAATTCAACATAGTTACATCAATTGCAAAAAAAACATATTCAGATTTGTATCAGTCATCATCGTCTTCTGATTCAGATTCGGTCTCGTTTTCGACGATATTTTCCTTTGCACCGTCAAACGCTTGTACCCAAACATTTGATTCATCGATCAAGGGACCAAAATCTGTATGATCGTCTGTAATTATTATTTCGTTATTTTGCTCAAGATCTGCCTGATAAGCTTGTTCGTCCGGAATATTCTTCCCATCGAATGTGAATCTGGCCTTTGTTTTAAAAACTGCAGACCAATCTGCTTTATCTCTTTTTAGAGACGGATAAGGAGCGTAATAAACTTGCAATGCTTGTTTGGCTAGTACAAAAGGATCATACTTGTGATAGTGTGATGTATGCTTTATTTCGATGAGATCATAATCCTTGTGCACATTAATTCCAGAACCTGAAACATTGCTAAACCAATTGCATCTAAATAGAAACACCTCCTCCACGGGTCGTGAGAAATATGTCAGTTGCAAAATTTGTGTCAGAACGCCATAACTCTTCACGAATGGACATGGCTGTTGTTCTTCTATAAATAGGGGTCAGTTTCAACGAATTTTAACATCAGATTTTCTGGTTTTTCACTCCTCTTTTCTTCCACTTTTCTTAATAAATTTTTTTATCTTTACTCTGCCGAAATCTACATTTAATTGAAATCGATCATTCGTAGTTTGATTCTCTAACACTATCTCAACAAGATCCTCAGTGCTATTCAGAGTTATAGGGCTTTTGTAATCAACTTAGCAAGAAAATGTCTGATTGTAGCCTTGAAAATTAATCAAGCGTGATAAGGTGTGATTGTAGCCTTGGAAAATCAATTGGGTGAACTTGTTGCCCATAAAATCAAGTGGGTGAACTTGTAGCCTGGAAAATCAAGTATCTCTACCCAAAGGATTGTGATTCTGGAGGGTGTACCTCGTAGCCTTGAAATCGAGGGTGTAATTATAAAGATTGCTTTTGAAAGGAAATCCGTACTAGTGTTGCGGGACTGGATGTAGGGTAACTCCGAACCAGTATAAAATCCGGTGTGTTTTTTCCTTTACTGCGTTTTATTTTAATTCTGCATTTGTGTTTGTTTCTGTGATCATATCTGTGTCTGTATATTACACACATCTGTGTTTAAATTAACATAAACTCAAAAAGATTTTGTAATTCTTTATAAACACTATTCACCCTCCCTCCTCTAGTGTTAATCCTAGCCTTAAGATCCATAATCCTCATTTCTCACAATTGATATCAGAGCAAGGTTTTCAAAGTTTCATAATCTGATTTTTGAAAAATTTCAAAATGGCTGTATTTGTTAATACTAGTTTAGAAATATTCAAATCATCATTGTTTCATGAGTCTGCATATAATCAATATTCAAATTCAAGTTATCTACCAAAATTATTTGATGTGCAGGAATCATGCTTTATGGCTGTTGAGGAATCAATCCACAAAGGACAAATTATGCAGATCAGAAAGAACAAATGGATACTTGATAGTGGATGTTCTAGACACATGACTGGCAATCCAGATATACTGAATGATATTTTATACAAAGACGGAGGACTGGTTAATTTTGGATACAATTCAAAAGGATATGTGATTGGCATCGGCAAAGTCGGTAATTCTAAAACTCCTACTATTACTAATGTTTTGCTAGTTAAGAATCTGAAACATAATCTGCTAAGTATAAGTCAACTATGCGATAAAGGATATACAATTAAATTTGAAAAAGATAAATGTTACATTGAAGATAATAATTCAACCATTATATTTGAGGGAGTCAGGAAAAAGAATATTTATATTCTTGGTATGAAAGTTTCAAATGATAACCTGTGTCTGTTGGCAATACAAGCGATCCTTGGATTTGGCATAAGAGATTTGGGCATTTGAATTTCAAACTCTTATCTAGATTGTTAAAAGATGATCTAGTAAGAGGGCTTCCTAAAATGAAATTTAAAGTAGATAGTCTATGTGATGCTTGTCAATTAGGAAAACTTAGAAAAAGTTCTTTTAAATTAAAAGATATGATTTCAACTTCAAAACCTCTTGAATTACTTCATCTTGATTTATTTGGTCCATCTCAAATTCTGTCAATAAATCATAATGAATATGTTTTTGTAATTGTAGATGATTATTCTAGATTTACAGGGACAATATTTTTGAAACATAAAAGTGATACTTTTGAATGTGTTAAGACCTTTTCAAAATAAATTCGAAATCAATTTTCTCTAAAAATTATAACTATTCGAAGTGATCACGGTGATGAATTTTGAAAATGAAAAGTTTGGGGAATTCTGCAATAAAAAGGGAATAACTCACAATTTTTCATTTTCAAGAACTCCACAACAAAACGGAGTAGTAGAACGTAAAAATAGGTCGATTCAAGAGTGTGCGAGAACTATGCTTTCAGATAGTAATTTACCAAAGAATTTTTGGGCAGAATCAGTTGCTACCGCCTGTTATATTTTAAATAGAATTTTAATTAGACCTTTAACTGATAAGACATCTTATGAACTTCTTTATTCAAAGAAACCTAAGGTATCTTATTTCATAATTTTTGGAAGTAAATGCTTTATTTTAAATACAAAAGATAATTTAGATAAATTTGATCCTAAATCCGACAAAGGAATCTTTATCGGATACTCTAATATAAGTAAAGCATACAGAATGTTTAATTTAAAAACTAACACCATTGAAGAAACAATGCATGTTTCATTTGATGAAAATTTCAAAAATTTTGAAGATACAAATGATGAAGAGGATTTAATCACTCGAAATCAAGAATCAAATGAAATTAATATTGAAATTAATCATCCTTATAAAAGGACTAAACTTTTAAAAGATCAACCTATAGAAAATATACCGGGAGATATGCAATCTGTTGTTAAAACTAGAAATCAACTAAGTCAAATAAGTAATGTAGCTTTTATATCAACTATTGAACCCAAAAATCCAAAAGAAGCATCAACTGATGATTCATGGATTTTGGCTATGCAAGAAGAATTAAATCAATTTACTAGAAATTGTGTTTGGGAACTTGTTCCTAGACCTGAAAATAAAACTATAATTGGAACTAAATGGATTTATAAAAATAAAATGAATGAACAAGGAAAGGTAGTTAGAAATAAAGCTTGATTAGTCGCTCAAGGTTATTGTCAAGAAGAAGGAAAAGATTTTGATGAAACCTTTGCTCCCGTAGCAAGATTAGAAGCCATTAGGATTCTACTTGTTTTCGCAAATCATAATAATTTCAAATTATTTCAAATGGATATTAAAAGTGTCTTTTTAAACGGATTTGTAAAAGAAGAAGTATATGTTGAACAACCACCACTTTTTCAAAATGATAAATTACCAAATCAAGTTTACAAACTTAAGAAAGCTTTATATGGTCTAAAACAAGCTCCTAGAGCCTGGTATGATAGACTAAGATCTTATTTATTACAATCAAATTTTGAAATTGGTAAAGTAGATAATACTCTTTTTATTAAAATAAATAAAAATGATATTCAACTAGTACAAGTTTACGTAGATGATATCATTTTTGGATCAACTAATTTTGAAATGAATAAAGAATTTTCTGAAATAATGACAAAAGAGTTTGAGATGAGTCATATGGGTGAATTAAATTTCTTTTTAGGATTACGAATAAAATAATTAGATAATGGTATCTTTATTAGTCAAGAAAAATATGCTAAAGACCTAATTAGTAAATTTGGTTTGACTACTGCAAGTGGAAAACTCACTCCCATGGCAACCAATGTGTACCTTAGTAAAGAAGATCTCTCGAAAGATGTAGATCAAAAATTATATAGAGGAATGATTAGATCACTACTCTATATTACTGCTAGTAGACCTGATATCATGCATAGTGTTTGTCTCTGTGCCAGATATCAATCCCAACCTAAAGAGACCCACTTAAAAGCCGTAAAACGAATCATAAGATATGTTAAACACACATCCGATTATGGTTTATTTTACCCTAAAAATGATTATTTTGACTTAATATCTTACTGTGATGCTGATTATGCTGGTTGTAAATCAGACCGAAAAAGTACAAGTGGGACTTGTCACTTTTTGGGGCATTCTCTGGTTTCCTGGTTTAGTAAAAAGCAAAACATAGTTTCTTTATCAACAACTGAAACAAAGTATATTTCTGCTGCTTTGGCTTGTTCTCAAGTAATATATATGCAACAAACTTTAAAAGATTATGGTTTAAATATCTCGAAATCACTAATTTATTGTGATAATACTAGTGCAACAAATTTATCCAAAAATACTACTCATCATGCTCGAATTAAACATATTGATATCAGACATCATTTTTTCAGAGATAATATAAGTAAGGAAGTAGTTACTCTCGATTATATCAATTCTGAGAATCAAATTGTTGATATTTTAACAAAACCCTTAATTGAATCAATATTTACTAAATTAAGAAGAGAATTAGGTATTTGTTCAATAACTGAAATATAAAATATAAATATCCATTATAATAAATAATTAATACTAAATAAATCAAGTAGTAGAAATATAAAGGAGCATGTGGACATCCCCCATATACCCATGTCGACATACAACGTTTTTTTTATAAATATTTTCCCACCAAAATTCAAAAAATTGGTTATATATTCTTCTTATTTTCGAATTTTTGATCATTCTCTCTGTTCTCTTTCTATTCCATCTTCTGAAACAAATAAAATCATGGCATCATCTTCCAAATCAAACATAAAATCAACATTTTCGTTCCCCTCTCCTATTTCTGGTCCATTTCAACGTACTACTCTCGCTCGTGTAACAAAAATGGAGGAGTCTCTGAAGGATACACTTCAGATGTGACTGAAATTCAAGTGATTCAACTCCATATGGCAAAGGAACAAGAGAGACAAGGCAAGATCTTAGGAATTTGCAAAAATTTCTAATGGATAATCAAGCCAACCCTACCTTGATTGATGAAGATTCTTCACTCAATCAAGAACAAGAGGCCAGCAAAGAAGAAGAAGAACCCATGGAAGAAGCACAAGCAGAGGATGACAAAAAAGTTGTGTGCGTTGGAGAAGTGTGTTTTGACAAAGATAGGAATCTTGTCGAACAACGTGGAAATTTCTGTTTCCGTTATCCAAACTGTTTGATTCATAGATCTCCCATGTTCAAAAAAAACACATTAGTTTCTTCTCTTTCTTTACCTTTGTTGTTTATTCCTTCTTACGTTTACAACGAAAATGTAAATATAATTATATGATTAATAAATTGTGTTTTTATATGTGTTCCTCCCTATTAATAAATATAACTATATGGTTATCATATACTTAGAATAGTTAGTAGTTTAGGATTAGGATTATCTAAGTGTTGATTATTTATGATAACACTATCATTATAATCACATATCATAGGGTATTAGATTTAGGGGGAGTTATATAGTTTGGAGTTATAAAGTTTAGAGTTTTTTTTTGTTGATGACAAAGGGGGAGAAGTATAAAATAGGGTAGTTAGGCATAGATAAAGAGGGAGTTATTAGTTTTAGGGGGAGTTATTAGGATAGAAGTAATATTTTATAAACAAAGGTTGTCATTATCAAAAAGAGGGAGATTGTTAGTCCATGAGATGATGGTTTTGCTGACAACAACCTTAGAACAGATTATAAAATATAAATACTAACACTATAAGTTTTGATATATACGTACATGCAGGATTTAACCATGCAGGTACCAAGAATAAAGACTGTACAGTATAGAGATTCAAGATATCAAGACTGTAGACTCATGAGTATCAAGATTATCAAGAGCTCAAAAATTCAAGTAATTTATTCTTTAATTAGAAAATTTTGTTAAAACTACTAGAAAAGCACTGGCATCTTAAAATCCAATTTATTCATGGAATGGAATCCACTTCGAGCTTGTTAAAGGGATGGAACACTAAGTACAATGGAACCTACGAAAAATCAAGTGGAACATTATTTTGTATCCACTAACCTCTTATTCAAAATGATTTTTCAAAATTATATCTTGTTTTCAAAATGATTTCAAAACGTTCCTTTTAAAAGCATCAAAAACATCTATCCTAATTTTAAATAATTTTAGCCTCAAAATCATCTTTAATTTCAAAGTCAAATTACTCCTGATTTTAAACTATCTTTTAATATAACATATTTAACTTTTAAATATTTATACCTAGATTTAAATGTAAAATTATAGTTAAATTCTACATATATTATTCTCTATATTTACTTATGAATTTTATCTATAGTCAAGTATATTTATAAAGTTTAAAATAGTTTTAATATAAGATAAAGGTTATTTTTAAAGAAAATCAAATCATTAAAAAATGCTTTGGGATGTCGACATACTCATGGTGACCATGTCGACATGGTGTCAGTTGAGTTCAAAATTTCAATTTCAAAAGAAGTGTCTATTCACCATAACTCTTCACGAATGGACATGGCTGTTGTTCTTCTATAAATAGGGGTCAGTTTCAATGAATTTTAACATCAGATTTTCTAGTTTTTCACTCCTCTTCTTCTTCCACTTTTCTTAATTAAAATTCTTATCATTACTCTACCGAAATCTACATTGAATTGAACTCAATCATTCGTAGTTTTATTCTCTATCACTATCTCAACAAGATCCTCAGTGCTATTCAGAGTTATAGGGCTTTTGTAATCAACTTAGCGAGAAAAGGTGTGATTGCAGCCTTGAAAATCAATCAACCGTGATAAGGTGTGATTGTAGCCTTGGGAAATCAAGTGGGTGAACTTGTTTCCCGTAAAATCAAGTGGGTGAACTTGTAGCCCGAAAAATCAAGTATCTCAACCTAGAGGATTGTGATTCTGGAGGATGTACCTCGTAGCCTTGAAATCGAGGGTGTAATTGTAAAGATTGCTTTTGAAAGGAAATTCGTACTTGTGTTGCGGGACTGGATGTAGGGTAACTCCGAACCAGTATAAAATCCGGTGTGTTTTTTCCTTTACTGCATTTTATTTTATTTCTGCATTTGCGTTTGTTTCTGTGATCATATCTGTGTCTGTATATTGCACATATCTGTGTTTAAATTAACATAAACTCAAAAAGATTTAGTAATTCTTTATAAACACTATTCACTCCCTCCCTCCTTCTAGTGTTAATTCTAGCCTTAAGATCCGTAATTCGCATTTCTCATAGAAGATAACCCATTTTTCAAAGATCTGAGAATCGATACATTTTTAGATTTAGGTAGGCAGATCTCTTTCAGAAGATCTGTTATGATGTAATACCGTTGTCTCTTTCGAAAGGTAGATTTTTACATGCATTGTAGTCTATAGATATTACAACATATTGGTTTATTTTGTTTTATACAGTTAGACTATGTTTACCTCTTTCGGAGGTAAATTTGCATAAGACAGATTAGGTACACGGCTGCCCTTTTCTTTGAGCGGTGTCCCTAATCTGCAGTCTCTTTCGGAAAGCTTCCTTTCTATGTAGCGGATCTCTTTCGGTAGATTTCGTGTCACTGTATTAGATCGATATATGACTACCATTTTTAGTTTAGTATTGATGATTATTTCTTCAAAGATTTTTAGTATGGATATTCTGTACCCTTTATGGCTCTGAGAAATTTTGAATTGGTATCACCATATTTTGAGATGATAGTCTATTAAGACTTGATATGTATTTATGAAACGATGATTCGCTAGATATGCCTTGTTTGAGTATTTGTTTTGGACATATTTTATTTATGACTTATTTGGTTATTGTTAAGTCAAAATTTTGAGATTTGTATTTATTGGTTTAATGCGTCTTTTTGAATTTTTGGGTTTTAGGCATATTTTGAGATGACTTGTTTAATTTTAATTTTAATTTTTGAAAATAGGTAAAAATTTATTACGCATTTTCAACCCAAAGTAAATTGATACAACGCGCTCAAAGAGACACCGTACAAAACAACCCAAATGCCTACATTAAAATAAGCAATTACCGCTTAAACTTAATACATTGAAACATTCCAGAAACAACTTGCATCATCTTTGTCGGCTCGAGAATAATCATGGCGGCCGAATTCAATTTCGTGTATCTCACCCAACATCTGAACTCCTCAGATCCATTGATGGGTACCCGCCTACAGTTCGTTCCATCTCTCTAGTATGATTTCCCCTTTTTTCAATTCGTTTGCTCGTAATTTTCATCTCAATTGCTACAAACTTAATTAATGCATGTGTGCTTCGCCTTTTGTTTTGAAAAAAATTCATTTTTAGTATAAATATGTTTTAAAAATTAAAATTAATCTTTTTATATAATATAAAATATGTTATTTCATAAGTATGTAAATTTACGTACTTTGTTGTGTGAAAATTTGAAAGAAAATGGCATTTTTTTATTTACATGGTGTAAATATGTATACAATTTTAATTAAGTGTTGATTATTTAACCAATAAGCCATTTAATTCTTTCTACTAATGGATTCAAGGCTAAAATGAGAAAACAAAACTTACTGTACGTTCATTTTACATTGCTCATCTTCTTCCTCCTCTTCTGTAAACAAAATATGGTGAAAAGAAATCAACCATTTCCCTCAATTCAAGCTCAAATCTTCAAGTTAATTCAAAAAAAAAATCTTTTTCAATTTAGAGTGATAATATAAAGGTAATCAATATCTAAACCTTATAATTTCATCAAATTTCTAGTTTGAGAAGGAGGTTTCTAATTTACTTCATTTTTTTTTCTGTTTGCATGTACTGTAATTGTTTCCTATAGGTTTTTAGAAGCTTTAATCTTGCTAAAATGCTTCAACTTTGCAGAAAAATCCGAGCTTTTGCAACAAATTAGCAAGGTGAGACTAAAATCTCACATATACTGGCCAAAAATATTGAACCAGTAGCTAAATTTGTTGGTTGTACAAGTTATTGTTCATTGTTGTTCTTGTTTTCGTTTTTGGCCTTATGTGCTAATTTTGGCTGTCCATAACTTTAATCTTCGGCAACGAAATGGTGCCGGATCATTTTTTGAGTTAATTTTATATGTGAACATTGTTTTTGCAAAATTTGATCAAAAAATATGGTTATTTGAGTGTTCAAACCATTGCTGCAAAATCGACAAAACACAGTTTTTCTGCCGGTAGAAATTGTGTTTTCTGAGTTACTGCAAACATGGTCTGAGTTCATGTTTGAGATAGCATAACTCTTTCATCTCTTGCTGAAATTGTCTGATTATTTTTTTGTTTGAAAGATAAAGTTTTGTACTATAAGCGTACTAAATTTCGAGTAATTTTGACCTATATAGCTTATAGAAATATGCTGCCGAACTTTGAATCAGAGCATGTTTTTGTCCAGATTTTTACAGTGAAAACACTGCATGGGTTCAACTTTGAGACATCATAGCTTCCTCATTCTTTATCCAAATTGCATGATTCTTTTTTTGTTTGAAAGATAAAGTCTTTTACTATATAAATTTCAATTTGGAGATTAGGACGATGCCGTTTAGTACTCTGTTTTATGCCTGCAAGTTGAACCCAGAATGGATTTTTAGGCCAGGGCACATTCTTGTTGAACTTTTATAAACATGGTTTTAATTCATGTTTGAAACAGCGTAACTTTTTCACTTTCTATTGGAATTCATTGTTTTTTTTTTGTTTGAAAGATATAATTTTCTTCTTTATGCTTAACAATTATTAGTTCAATCAAAGGTCGTTCGGCCATCTGTTTTATGTCTGAAAGTTAAACACGGAGAAGATTTCAGACCTGGGTATTATTTTGCCCAAGGGTTTTTATGTTCATTTTCCGTCCGATTTTTTACTTTTACTTCAGTTTTTGTGATATTCCTGAAGTATTTTGAGAGCTATGATGTCTATCAATAGGTTATCCCAGTTTTGATGAATTCAAAATTCAAATTTTGAATTGTTTGAATTTCGATTTGAGTGGAATTTTGCTTGTTTTTTGGTCGTTTTCGAGCACGGTTTTTTTAAAATCTTTTTGAAATGATTTTTAGAATTTAGGGGATATAAAATTAATTATTATATAATATTTTAAAGTATATTCTAGTATAAAACCTATTTATCCTTTATAACAAGGGAAATTTTCAGATATGGTTTTCAAATGGTTTTCGAAATCGGTTTTTCAAAGCTTATTTTCAAGATAAATTACTTTCCATAAAGTACACCTTTTTGCACTATTCTGGTTCCTATTCGAGAGTTTGTAACACATTTTCCATTACGGCGTGCCAATACAGGACCTTCGGATCATTGCCATTACGGCGTTTGCCATTGCTGCGAATTTATCTTTGAGACCTTTGCCATTGTGGCGTATTTGCTATTGCGGCGTATTTTTCATTGTGATATTTTGCCTCCAGACGAGGTACCTATTTGAGATAACAATACTTGGCAAGGCTTCGGCCACAACCACGTGCAAACACTTTTGAGATGGTTTCTTTGACTATTTTCCCTAGTGTATCGCCCCTTTCCGGAATTGGTCCTTTGAATCATTCGATATATCTTTGTGGTGATTACCTTTAGCGAATTTAAATTCTTGGAAGTTCTATTTTTGAAATTTCAATTGCCTACACTGGCGTCATATGAGATCTGCCTTTTGGCGTTTACTTGAGACTTTATTCTTCTCTTAGGAGATATATTTGTCTTATGGCGTGTTTGAGATGGGATCTCTTTATGCATATTTTGGGTTTGCCAAGATGGCGGGTTTAGGTTTTCCCTAAACCATATTTGATGTTTTATGAATGCCGATAATATGAGGCTCGCTACTTTTAGCATTTTATGGGTTATTTTATCTCTTTTGAGATTATATGTTTGTGTAGTGATACCATATTATCACTTGATGTAATCATACACTTTAGTTGTCCCTTCTCACTCGAGAATATTTTCACGTTATCCTTATGCTCATATTATTGCTTATCCTTGTTAACTAATTTGTTTTGCTAGACTGACCCATGTATTTTATACTCTGATCAGACCGAGGTGTTTCAGGTTAGGTACATTTGGGCTTAGCCTATTCTGCTTCTGCACGGACTATTCTGCTAGCTCTTTTTGTTATAACTTTTTACGTAGTCCTTTTTGGTTTGCTACTTTGATATGTATATTCTTTTGACTCATGTTTGTATTGTGGTCTTCATACCACATATGTGATGTATCATTTTGTATACTCTGTGATGTATCTGTATATGTGTGTATATATAGGACTATCTGTTGTTCTATGATGTGCCTTGCATTTAAATTGTTGTATTTTGTTCTGATAGATCCTATAGCCACTTATGGCTTTGTATTAAGTATTTATTGGATCTGTCGATCCACAAAATATATATAAACATATATATACGTGGCATTGTCAAAGTATTCAATAGATATTTAAGACAAGGCTATAGACGGTCGCTCATGTCCAGCCTTATTCTCTGCATTAACAGACAGTATTATCCACTAATACTCTTTGTTAATATGGGTCTCAGGGTGGGGCGTCACAGCTATTCCTTTCCTTCCATATGCTCCAAGTAGCGACTGTCAACGCAATGTAGTGCATTTGGGTTTCCGTGCGTATTTGATGACTCCTTCTCAGCAGGTAATCAATTATCTCCTCTAATTTATGTTGATTGATGTTCAGATTAGCTTTTGGTTACAGTGGTTTCAAATTTCAGTAGCGTAAGGACATTCGAAAAATAAGTGCGAGTGCGTTTCTTCTATCGTGCCACAAAGTACACACTTAGTATCATAAATAATTCTCCATTTAAAAAGACGGTCTTTAGTAGATAATCTGCCTTTAATTGCTTTATAAGTTGTTAATGCCATCTTAGGACAATTAGCATGGTTCCAAATCAGTCTGCTCCAATCTATCTTATATTTCTATCTCACACCGCACCATGCAATTTTAGTGCTGAATTCTTCTCAAGTGTATTTCCATCTCCATAAGACTGAATCTCGTGCAGAATATAGAGGTATGGAAATAGTAGTTTGTTTGCATTCTCTCTTATAAGGTAAAGTGTCATTTTATATAATGTCCACTGCTTTTCGAATTGGACATCCATATGCAGAATAAGTATCCCATCCCACTAAATCTATTAAGATCTTCCCATTTATCCAAGGGTCTCTCCACAAATCTGTTTCTCTCCCCTTCGCAAATTCTCTAGAGCAATTGCCAGTTTATGATGCATTCGAAGGATAGCCTTCTAAGTAGAAGAAGCATTATTATCAGTAACCATTTGCTAAAAACTATCCTTAATATACCTTTGTCTCATTCATCTCGCCCATAAACAATTGGAACTTATAACTTTCCATCCTTGCTTCAATATGAAAAATCCCTCATGTCTCTCAACTTATCCCCACACCACCTTCGTCTTTAGGCTTGCATAAATCTTGAAATTTTATTTTATGTAATCCCCCCTTCCAGATAAAATCCGCATTAACCTTTTCAATCTTTTCCATAGATGTATCAGGAAGTTGCAATATCTAAAGCCAAAAAATAACTTTTCTAGTAATGACAGTGTGCACTAATTCTATCCTACCCTCCAATGATAGCAACGTGGAACTCCAGTCCCGAAGTTTGTCTCTAATTTTGCTAATCATCTCAGCATATTCTCGATCGGTAATTTTATTAGGTGACAGCGGTACTCTTAAATATTTAACAGGTAGCTCCCCTCTATAACATCCAAAATATCATGGATATGACCTCTCCTTTCACACAACTTATTAAAATAACATTTCATCTTATTCTCATTCATTTTAAGACCCATATATTTCTCCACTTGCTTAAATATGTCTTTGATAGCAATAGCAGCTTCATTATTTGATTTTATGCAAACTATCAGGTCATCAGCATATATGAGGTGACTAACCTTTGGTTAAAAATTATGAATGGTCTGAATTCTACCATTGTGTTCTTCTAACTCCATTTGGAGAGAGAAATATTCCTTAGCAATAGCAAATAGATAAGGAGACAGTGGTTCACCCTGTCTAATGCCACGATTGCTACCAATGAGTCCTCTGAGTATGTTATTGATCAGAATAGAGCAGGTAGGAGTGGTAATACATTCTCCAATCAAGTGCACAATTTTTAGTGGGAATCCCATATTCTTAAGCATATGCAAAATAAAATGTCTGTTAATTTCATCATATGCTTTGTGAAGATCCACTATGAGACAAAATTTATCAGCATCTTTTTAATTAAAATTTCTAACAAGTTCGTGTGCCATAAGGGAATTATCAGATATGCTTCTACCTTTGATAAATGCACTTTGACATTCAACAATCAAATCTGGTAATACTTTCTTTATTCTATTGCAAATGACTTTAGAAAGGATTTTGTATATGATATTACAATATGCAATCGGTCTAAATTCCTAAATTCTGGTAGGATTTTCAACTTTAGGAATTAGATATAAGAAAGTATGATTAATTTCTTTAATTATTTTACCTGAGTCAAAAGCTTCTTGAACAGCTAAGAGTATCGGATTTTGCAAGTTCTGCCAATGCCTTTTGAAGAAACTGGAATTCGGGACATCAGGGTCGGGACTGGAATCTTCATGAATATTGATTAGAGCATCTTAGGTTTCCTCATTAGTGACATGCTTAGCTAGCAACCACCTCCCTCAAGAATTGATTGTCCTTTGCAAATAATACGAGGTAAATCAATTTCACAAGTGCCATTACACAGATCAGAGTAGTGCTGGTCAATGATATCCCTATTGTCATCTATAATCTAAAATTTGGTATTGATATGCCTTCGATAGGCATTTTGGTGCAAAACTAATTTGGTACTTCATCCCCATTTTTCTTTTCCTTTTCTTTAAGTTCCACAGCTTTAGATTTGAGTGCATCTTTCAGCAAGTTCTGCTTTCGATAACACGATCTCCATGTGTCTTCTGAATCACCGCCTGCATCAATGTTTTAAAGTAGCACTTCACATTTAGTCTGCTTTTGTTGAATAAGATCCTCCTGTTTTCTTATTGTTTTGTTCCACTCTTTCAATTTCTCTTTGGCATATTTGAGTTTGAACATTAACTTGAACATTTGACACCCTTCAACAAATGGACAAAGTTCTAGTTTCAACGCCTCATTGTATCCTTCTTGTAAGTGCTAATCATTGGCTTATCGGAATGGTTTGCCTTTATTTGAAGCTTCCCTTCAGTTAAATTTATAAGAAGTGGACCACGATCACCGGTTGAGTTAGGCAGGATCTTGACTTTAATATCTTTAAATTTACTAATGAAATCTGCATTAATCAAAATCCTATCAAGTTTACATGAAATTTTCCTACTTTCACCACTTCTCCATATGTATTTCAGCCTAGAGTGGATCGGTTCTAGTAATCCCGCTCCAAAAACACAAGAATTAAACTCTTCTTGCTGGGGTACTCTAATTGTAAGTCCTCCAACTTTGTCTTCTGCTTTTAGTAGTGGATTAAAATCACCCATCACTATCCATGTCCCTCTGATATTGTTTGACATATTTTTAATTTTGCACCACAACTCTGGTCTAGAATAAGAACTAATACTGGCATATACCATAGTTAAATGACTGACTCCTTCTCTATTTGTCAAGTGTAATGTCACTTGCTGTTCATCTTTATCCATAGTTGTAGATTGTCAGACGGTTTTATTCCATAGACAAAGAATTCTTCCCTTGCTCCCTTGATCATTATTATGTTCATGTGTCCATTCATCTCCCATTTCAGGAACAAACATATTCAAATTATTGATATTTAATATATTCTCCAAAATACCCAAATTAGAAGCTTCTACGTTTTTAGAGGTCAAGTCTACGGGTATCAGTATGCAGACCTCTCACATTCCAGCTAATTATAGACATTTAGAATTAGGGTTCCGACTCCTCAGTTGCATAGGAGGGTCCCCTTGCATTCTTGATGCCTTACTTAATTCTTTGCCTTTCTTGAATTGTTTACCATACTCCAAATTTGGTTTGATATAGATATTATAATGAATTGTATTATCCTCTGCTTCTAAATTTACTTCAGTAATACTAATATTGCCAATATCTTCTTCTGTTGTTCCTCCCCAACCCTTTGTCTTGGATTTACCGAAGGGTTCAAATTCTTCCTTTTATCGGTGCTTTCCACTACAAATGATGGCTCCAACTGTTGATGGATCTCTGTTTGGTTAATAGTCATATTAGTACAAGTCGTGTATATTACTTCTGTTATATAGTTTTTATAGTCTGGTCATTTATGGAATTATAAAGTAGTGAATTTAATTAATATGCCTTATTATGATTGTTTGTTTGGCACATTTAATATGACTTATTATTTTAAGTTATATACTTATGATATTAATATCTTACCTTTTTTATTTAGATATAGTCTGACCCATTTATTATGTTAAAACTCGGGTCAGGTCGAGACTTTATAGGTATAGGAACCCATTTACCTTTGGATTTTGGGTTAGCATTGAAGTAAACTATATTGATAGTTTTAGTTTACTTCATAATTGTATATATTGATAGTAGGAGTTTATGTCATCTATATTAAATAGTAGTGACTTTGTATCTGATACAAGATTTTAAATAAAATGTATATATTTACGTAGATCTAGTACTGATATTTTATAGACTCACATTCTATTATGTATATGATGATGTATATTATTCCGCTATGATCTGCAACTCTGATTCTGATTTACCTATATTATATACTGTTTTGAATATTTTTAATTGGTGTGTTTATTACTTTGTGTTAATATTGTATACGTCTAAATTTCAGTTTAGATCCTAAAAACGGTAAATATGACGTGTCAGTGTTAGTATAAAGATATACTCACATTCGATCTCCCTTAACCAGCCGTATTCTTTGGATTAGCAGACGACATTACTTGTAACGTTCTTTGCTAAATAGGGCATAGCGGTGGGGTCATTAAGCTTGGTATCAGAGCTAGATTCAGAACATTATAGAATATAAATTGCACAGAGTCGAGATCTAAACCTTAATGGCCTAGAGTCCCATTCCTTGGGTGTGTAGTTGTCAGTGATTTAATTAACTATTTAGGAATTGGAATATAAATGATTATTAGGAATAATAATTAGGACGTATTTGAAAATTATTTTGATAATACTATATACTTATTTTTATGAAGATGTTGGAACTCACTTCTGTAAAGAGTGAGATTTAATGGATATTATAAATAAGTAGATGACTTAGAATATAATTATTGTGTCATGATTTGTTAGTGATCAGAGTGCACAGCAAAAGCTGAAAAATAGCTTTCCGTTGAAGGCGGTTGTTTATTTGTTTGATTGAAATGTATGTTGTTTGCATCAGTGGATGTTTGATTGTTTTGAAAATTCAAAAAAAAAAAATTGATTGGTTATTGGATACTTGGTTGTTACAAAACTGTAAGTGATTGTGAAAAATTAATATTGAGTAGGAATTATTATTGAAGGTTGAAACCCGCTCAATAATAATAAGAACTTGCGGTATCTTGATAATATAGCTACCTTAAGAAACATTTAAATATTTAAATTTATATAAAATGAAATGTTAATTCATATGTTTGATTAATTAAAAGTTAAGATGAATTAAAAATTTGATGTTTGCATGAAGTAATTATGGATGAATGTGTGCTATGGAATTATTATCAATAATATTAATTCTAAGACAACTTTAACAATTATTGAAAGAATTTCAATAAAAGCAAGCATCTATTTGAATTAAAATCCTTTAGTATTAGATATACATATATATGGAACTTGATTGTATTTATTATAGACAAAAAAATATTCTGAATAGGCATAAAGTATTAAATATATGTATATGTATATGTACATCTTATAGAAAATAATTTTGTGTTAAACTGCCCGTTGAGTGCTTTAAGAATTCTGATCGATGCGTCCGATCAACATTATCAATAGGAATTCCTAAACACTAGAACAATACAGTCAAACACAATAATTTGAGTTATAATAAATTAAGTTTGAAGTGAATTAAATATTATTTTAGAAATGGGATGAATATTTTGGAAAATGTTTTGGCAAATAAATTGAGAAGAAAAAAAATATATCTAGCATGAAAATAAACTATATGTATCATATAAAAAAAAATTAGGATTTTATAAGTATATCTATAGGCATTGATTTTATTTTAGATTGCAAATGCAGCCATCAGATCTTAGTGATAGTTGAGGTCAGTGGCGAGGCGGTGTTGGTACCACAGTCAACATCGCAGCCAATTGACAGAGTAAATTGCTATAAATAGATCGTAAGGCGATGTCAATATGATAATTGACATTTGTGAAATTATATATGGTTGTTTATAAGAAATACACTTAAGTAATTTATGTATTTTGCTTTTGATTGGTTATGTATAACCTTTGGCAACCAAAATAAAGATTAAAATGTGTGCTTATGAGTTTTAAATTAGAGGAAGATTTAAAATAAAATATAACACTATTAGGAATTGATAAACAATTGAAATTGGGTAATTTGATTTGGTAAATAAGAAATATTTTGAGTAAATATTTCTGTGTAAATTTATATACTATTTAGATCAAGAAGTTAACGTTTTATACTTCTTGAAATTGAAAATGGGCGTTCAATTTGGAAATAGTAAAATGTTGAATAATAATAAATTGCCATGACTTCTCAATCAAGTAGAAAAGCAAATCCCTCATGGGAAAACAATTTTTTCTTTTTTGTTAGAACTTTTTGAATAATAAAAAGGTAATAACCTTTTTGAGAAATCTTTTCACGTAATTTACATTTTTTTTTTTTGATTCTTGAAGCATTAAAGAGGTTTTATTAAGTAATTAGAAACAATAGCAAGCAATATTGAAAATAAATTTATTTCTACAAGAATACCGCTTATTCAAAACAAATGTACCCAATTGTCAACAACGATTTTAGAAATACATTTCAGCAACATAATACATTGCATTAATCAGATGTATTCAGCTAGCAGATATGAGATATGATAGCAAAAGCCATTAGTATATAATTTGCCTCTCGTGCTGAAGATTAAGTGGCACCGTTTTGTAAACTAGATGGTTTTGTCTCCAATTCTTTGAGTGCTTTCCATAGTTTTGGATCTTCGTAATCCTTAATAATGAAAATAGCACCTGCATTTAGTAGTTACTGTTCTGGGTTTCTTGTAGCCAAACCAATGACAGGCGTATGAGCAGCAACTCCAGCCTTTGTACCCGGAACAGAGTCCTTGATTATATAGAAAAAAGGTTATTTTATTTACTCAACGAAAGAAAATGAAAAGAGCAGGGTTGATAGCAATTTTACATGAAGCAACCCCAATTCTTTGGTTGTTATAAATAGTATATACACTGCTGTTGGCTTTTAAGCCATAATCTCTCAGTTCTGAATTTTCATTCATTTATAACCAGTTGGTAGTTGATACATTAGACTAGCATTCTGTATTTGACTTAGTTTTTGAACTTTGTAAATCATAAAATTTGCATATGAAGACATTGATTGCATGGTCAAAATGTAGGAAACAATGAAAAAAATTGAAGAAAAATAAATCTACAATAAACTCATCAAAAAAAAAAAGACAGATAATCATCACATTTCAATGTGGAAGTTTGTTTTAAGGTATCTAAAACAATAGATTCATATTACCTTTAATTAATAGTCCAAAAGGTCCAAATTGCTATATGGATTCGCATTACTTTTTGAATAAAGATGGTATATTATTTGGATTTATATCCTAAATTGCTGTACAAGGAATGAATGTTTAGCTTTCCAAATAATATGAAACAAAATTTTGAACACACAATGGAAAAATAAAAGCCCGGAACCTAATACGTGCTTTGCTATATTAAGTTTGGAAAATGCGTGGCTGTCAAAATCTTCTGCCATATTAAGTTTGGAAATAGAGATGTGATACTAATTTCTCAAGTCTTATCTTGTTATAGTTTTTACTTTTTATGTTCTTAATAATTCGTGGACTGCACATCTTGTTATATTTTTCTTCCTTCAAAAGCATATATTGTTCCAACAAAACCCATCAGTATACATACGTGTATTTACATGAATATATTAATGATTATTAAATGAGATTTGGGGCATTTTATTTAGTTTTATATTTTAAAAGGCAACTTTCAAGGAAAATATAGGACAAATATGGGAGCATCTTTTGTTCTTGTCGTCCAATTGTGATGATTTTTTTATATATAGATAATTTAATATAGAACACTTTCATGGTTGTACTTTCTTGAATTTTTACAGTTTATTAATATTAAAACAACGAAAATAGAATGAGGGCATGTTGTTGTCTTTAAATGGAAATTGCTCAAAAACTAAGGCCCCGTTTGGCTTGCTATTTTTAGTTTTGTGTTTTCGTCTGAACAAAAATTTGCATTTGTTATGTATGATTGAAAAATACACAATTTTAAAAAATGAAACTAACGTAGAAAATAGAAAACAGGTTTATTTGATTTTTCGTGTTTTGAGAAGTAACAAAATGATAGAAAACAATTCATTTCTTCCATTTTCCGTCCATCATCGCGATGGCTAAGAAATATAATTTTTTTTCCACAATTTCTTATATTTTGTAGTGTATGTTGAAAACACAAAACTCAAAATGAAACCAATCGGGACCTAAGCTGAACCAATTTTCTCATTCCGGAAATTTTAAAACTTAAGCAACAGCTTTGATTTGAAGTGTTTAACAAACTTTTGCCGTTAGCATAGCCTAAAACGCGAAATTTAGAGGCAGGTCTGCACCTAATAGCAATTTCAGATTTTAGTGTTTTGTGAAAATTTGCATAACTCTTTGTGTATTTGGTGTTTTGATGATTTGAGAGTTGCTTATAAATGATAATCCAATGTGCAATAGCTCTATTTTAAAATCCTTATCAAATTTGATAGCGTTGGACTTTAAAGACTTTGTTGAGTGTAGCTTAAAATAAGAATACATACATTACATAATTATATTAAACTCATATGTGCTCATTTTTTCTCTCTATATAAGCTAATAATTGAATTTGAGTAGGTATAGGTGCGATCATGCAGAGATATTAGCTTATTTTTGCTCGCTTAATAATAAGTGAGTTTGCTTTTTAAATGCTAACAAAATTGTACGTTTTCGGATTAAATACAACAATGATAGAAATATTGATATATATGGTGTTTCCGACCGTGTGGTCGATGTAAATTGTTTATATTATTATATTTGTAATATTGCAAATTGCTCTCCATAAAAAGGAGATTTTGTCGAAATTTTTCAAAAATTTTAACACTTAGAAAATTTTCAATAAATTTTCGTATACGAAGAAACGGAAATAAATAAATGAATCTATTTAAATATATAACATATGATAAATTTGATTCGAATGTTAATTGCTTAAGTTTTGATTGAATTTCAACTAAATAGTGAAATTCAAAAAGAGTTAATATTGCATTTGTTTTGACTTCTTTCTATAAAAAATTGCAAGGACACAATTTTCATAAGAGGAGAGGTCTGTAACAACCCTATTGTTAACGACCTAATTAATTTCAATTAATTAGTGTGATAAAATTTAAATATGATTTTTTTTTTGAATTTGATTATGAATTTCAATCTAGTTTGAATAAATGATTTAAGTTGTGTATTTCGATTTGGTTGAAATATCATTTAAATCAATTATTGGAATTTATAAATTAATAACTAAATTAGTTTGTGAAAATATAACCTAACTTAACTTAGTTGATTTAATAAGTTAGGTTAGTTTAATCTATTTATTAGGCTAAGTATAGTAATTTGTATTTGGTTATTGTTTGGGCCTTAAGTTAAAGTTTAGCCCATTAGTCCATCTCCTCACTAGAATCTAAATCTATAAACTGCTTTCTCTTATCCAACCCAGGACCCAAAGTCCTAGAATGCATTTAGCCCTAGCCTCTGTCAAAATCGATTATCAGAAGAAGAAAAAATTAGGGCATCGAGTGAATTGCGACGGCGATCGAAAAGCGAAGGAAGGCAAACATGGCGATGGCTGGAGCGGCGACGACGAGATGGAAGCGCATGATGATGGTTGCTACTATGGGCGATGCGTGAGCAGGCTGAAGGCGGCGGGAGCTAGGTTATGGCGACTTGGGGTGATGCGGCAGGGCTTAGGGGTGTGCGAGGGAGGTCGAGCGAGCATGGCTGACGAGATGGATGAGTGCGACCTGAAATGATACAAATGCGGCCGGAGATGGATGGCTGAGACATAGATGGCGGCGAGTAACCGGTGACGTGAATGGAAGGAAGCGATAGCAGTTTGTACAGTTTGTATCGATTGGAGGCAAGCAATTATTCGAGGTGAGTTATTTTATAACTCACATAATCTATATCTTTAGCCTCTGAGATGATCATTGTTTTGGTTTTATTTGCTTATGAATGAATTGATCAGTAAATGAATCGGTATAATCATGGATTGTAAAATTAGTACGGTTAGTTCTAACTTAAACACTGTTAATCTTGGTTGGGTATAAATTCTCTTTGTATGCACACATTGTGATATTGAGTTTGTTTGAATGACATAATTTTGTATATTATGTTCGATGGATTGTTTGGTGATATATGCACTCTTATTTGATTGAAAAAGGCTAATTTGCAAATGGAAACTTGTTCAATTGCAAAAAAAAATAAAAAAAATAAAAATCCTATAAACTTATATAGAAGTACATATATTATTTGTGTGACCGATGCTACCAAGAAGCAACTTGGGCCGCTAAATAATTCTTATTATGGAAGCATATTTTAGAGCGATGATGGCTCTATATGTTGAATTTTCGTTGGATTTATTGTTTAAATTATTTAAATGTTTTTAAATGAATTTCAAAAAAATGAGATTTTATCCATTTTGATCCTTATTGGAAATTAGTTTGTAAAATATATAGTTAAATTATATTATCTTCTTAACTTATTGCTTATCATAAAATTTCCAGTTTAAACTTTCAAAGATAAGTAATATTTATTTACAAAATATTTTCAAAATTATTATTTACCAGTATATAATTTTGGAAATGCTTTAGAGGCAAAGATAAGATATGGTATTATTTTAGAAAAATGGTTATGAAAGCAATAAATTTAATTTCAGCTAATTTTAGCCATAAAAGTAGTTTAAATGATTTTAGAAAGAGTTTGAAAGTCTTTAGAAAATTATATCTTTATTTGTATGCGTACATATTTAAATAGATTTTCAAAATAAAGTAAGTTATCAATTATGAAAAGTAAAGCTTTGTTTTAAAATAAATTTAACTAAGATTTTTAAGCTTACAAATAGTTTATGGTTTTAAAATGTTATGAAGTAATATATATATATATATATATATATATATATATATGAAATAAAGAGAATTATCAATTAATTAAATATTATTTTTATTCAAAGACCTAATAAATGAATTTTATTTTAAGAGTTAAAACTTTGTAACTCTTTTCTTTATATATACATACATTTATGTATACATACATATATATATATATACATGTATATACATATATGAGTTATTGAATTTTTAAAAGTGATTTTGGAAAAATTGCATCTTGGTATCTATAAAAACTAATTTAAAACTCTTTTAATTCATTTATTATGGATTAACAAAGGTGAGAAGTTTAAAAGTGAATTATAGAAAAAATATTTTAGAAATCATTTTCTATATGATAAAGTTATATTGATTACTTTCAACCTATAAACTATTGTTGGCTTTTATTGTACTTAACTTTTGGCTATTTTATGCAAGTTTGAATTGAATTTCTGTGGAATTTCGTGATTTTCTATGAAACAAGGAATTTTAATAAACGACTGAATTATCAGTTGGTATGTGACACTTTGTACAATTCTTTCGATTATTATTATAATTTGTTAAATAGAGTTTGACTGGAAATTAATAGCTTTCAGTAAATACCTGATTTTACTTTTTGGTATGGGATAGTTAGCTGAATTCTTGTAATTACTGGAGTGACGGTAATTAATAATTAGAGTTGTAGTATCTTAGGGTGTTCGGATTTCAGACCGAAAGATCCTCAATAGAAGATAACTCAATTTTCATCGATCTGAGAACCGATTCATTTTTAGATTTGGGTAGGCAAATCTTTTTCGGAAGATTTGTCATTATGTAAATACGGCTATCTTTTTCGAAAGGCAAATTTTTCACATGCATCGTAGTCTATAGATACTACAACCTATCAGATTATTTTTTTTATACGTTAGACTATCTTACCTCTTTCGACGGTAAATTTGCATCGAACGGATTAGATACACTGCTGCTCTTTTCTTTGAGCGGCGTCCCTAATTTGCAGTCTCTTTCTGAAAGCTTCCTTTCTATGTATTGGATTTCTTTCGGTAGATTTTGTGTCACTGTATTAAACCGATACATGACTACCGTTTTTAGTTCATTATTGATGATTGTTTCTTTAGAGATTTTTAGTTTGGATATTCCGTATCATTTATGGCTCCGAGGAATTTTGAATTGGTATCACTATATTTTGAGATGATAGTCTATTGAAACTTGATATATGTATTTATGAAATGATGATTTGCTAGATATGCCTAATTTGAGTATTTGTTTTGGGCATACTTTATTTATGACTTATTTGGTTATTGCTAAGTCAAAATTTTAAGATCTGTATTTATTGGTTTGATATGCCTTTTTGAATTTTTGGGATAGGCATATATTGAGATGACTTATTTTATTTTATTTTTTATTTTTGAAAATAGGTAAAATTTTATTAGGCAATTTAAGCCCAAAGTAAACTGATACAGCACACCCGAAGATACACTGTACAAAACAACCCAAATGTCCACATTAATACAACCAGAACATTCCAGAAATAGCTCGCATCATCTTCCTCCGCTCGAGAATAATCATGGCAGCCGAATTCAATTTCGTGTATTTTGGATTCCAGCATCTTAACTCCTCAAATCCATTGTTGGGTACCCGCCTATAGTTTTTTCCATCTCTCTGGTACGATTTCTCCTTTTTCCAATTCGTTTTCTCCTAATTTTCATCTCAATTTCTATAAGCTTACTTAATGCATGTATTCTTCGCTCTTTGTTTTGAAAATTTTGTCTGTTCCTTTACTTCCATATACTCCAACTAGCGACTGTCAAGGCAATGCAGTGTATTTGGGTTTCCACGTGTATTTGTGAATCCTTCTCAGCAGGTAATCAGTTATCTCCTCTAATTTGTGTTAATTGATGTTCAGATTAGCTTCTTGGTTACAATGATTCCAGATTTCTGTAGCGTAAGGACATTCGAAAAATAAGTGCGAGTGTGTTTCTTCTGCCGTGCCACAAAGTACACTTAGTAACATAAACAATTCCTCATTTTAAAAAACTGTCTTTAGTAGATAATCTGCCTTTAATTGCTTTGTAAGTTGTTAATGCCATCGTAGGACAACTAGCATGGTTCCAAATCAGTCTGCTCCATTCTACCTTTTGATATTTCTTCCTCACACTGCCCCATGTATTTTTAGTGCTGAATTCTTCTCCAATGTGTTTCCATCTCCATAAGTCTGAATCTCATGCATAACATAGAGGTATGGAAACAATAATTTGTTTTCATTCAAGGCAAATCACAGTCCCATGTGTCATTTCGTATAATATCCTCTACTTTTTGAATTGGACATCCATATGCAGAATAAGTATCCCATCCCACTAAATCTATTAAGGTCTTCCCATTTATCTAAAGGTCTCTCTACAAATTTGTTTCTCTCCCCCTCGCAAATTCTCTAGAGCAATTTTCTTTCAGTTTATGACGCATTCAAAGGAAAGCCTTCCAAGTAGAAGAAGCATTATTTTCAGTAACCATTTGCCAAAAATTATCCTTAATATACCTTTGTCTCATCCATCTCATCCATATACAATTGGAGCTTATAACTTTCAATCCTTGCTTCAATATGAAAACATCTCTCATGTCTCTCAAATTTCTTATCCCCCACACCACCTTCGTCTTTAGGCTTGATTTGATTTTATGTAATCCCCCCTTCCAGATAAAATCAACACAAACCTTTTCAATCTTTTCTATAGATGCAACACGAAGTTGAAATGTCTAGACCCAGAAATTACATTTGCATTAACGACAGTGTGTACCAATTCTATCCTACTTGCCAATGATACCAACGTGGAACTCCATCCCTAAAGTTTGTCTCCAATTTTGCTAATCAGCTCAGCACATTCTCGATCGGTAATTTTATTAGATGACAACGGTACTCCTAAATATTTAACAAATAGCTCCCCCTTTGTAACACCCAAAATATCAAGGATATGACCTCTCCTTCCACACAACTTGTTAAAATAACATTTCATCTTATTCTCGTTCATTTTAAGACCCACAAAATATGTCTTTGATAGCAATAGCAGCTTCATTATTTGATTTTATGCAAATTATCAGATCATCAGCATGTAGGGCGTGACTAACCTTCGGTTGAAAATTATGAATGGTCTGAATTCTACCATTGCGTTCTGCTAACTCCATTTGGAGAGAGAAATATTCCATAGCAACAGCAAATATATAAGAAGAAAGTGGGACACCCTGTCTAATGCCGTGATTGCTACCAATGAGTCCTCTGGGTATGCCCTTGATCAGAATAGAGAAGGTGGGAGTGGTATACATTCTCCAATCAAGTACACAATTTTTAATGGGAATCCCATATTCTTAAGCATATGCAAAATAAAATGTTTGTTAATTTTATCATATGCTTTGTGAAGATCCACCTTGAGACAAAATTTATCAACACCTTTTTAACTAATATTTCTAACAAGTTCGTGTGCCATAAGGGAATTTTCACATATGCTTCTACCTTTGATAATTGCACTTTGACATTCAACAATCAAATCTGGTAATACTTTCTTCATTCTATTGCAAATGACTTAAAAGGATTTTGTATATGACATTACAACATGAATAGGTCTAAATTCCTCGATTCTGGTAGGATTTTCAACCTTAGGATTTAGACATAAGAAAGTATGATTAATTTCTTTTATTAATTTTCCTGAGTGAAAAGCTTCTTGAACAGCTAAGAGTATCTGATTTCGCAAGTTCTGCCAATGCCTTTTTAAGAAACTGGAATTCAGGCCATTGGGGTCGGGACTAGAATACACATGAATACTGATCAGAGCATCCCAGATTTCCTCATTAGTGACACGCTTAGTCAGCAACCTCCTCCCTTTGGAATTGATTGTCCTCCAGCAAATAATATGAGGTAATTCAGTTTCGCAGGTGCCATTATACAAATCAGAGTAGTACTGTATAGCCTGGCTTTCCATTTCATGAGTCTGGTCAATGATATCCTTGTTGTCATCTATAGTCTGAAATTTGGTATTGATATGCCTTCTGATAGACATTTTGGTGTAAAAAAACTTGGTACGTTCATCCCCTTCAGTGATCCATTTTCCTTTTGCTTTTTGTTTATTCCACAGCTTTAGATTTGAGTGCATCTTTCAACAAATTTTGCTTCTGATAATATGATCTGCATGTGTCTTCTGAATCATCACCTGCATCAATATTTTGAAGTAGGACTTCACGTTAAGTCTGCATTTGTTGAATAAGTTTCCCCTGTTTTCCTCTTGTTTTGTTCCACTCTTTCAATTTCTCTTTGGCATATTTGAGTTTGAACAATAACATGAACATCTGACGCCCTTCAACAAATGGACAAGGTTCTAGTTTCAACGCCTTATTGTATCCTTCTTGTTAGTGCCAAACATTGGCATGTCTTAATGGTTTTTCTTTTTTTGAAGCTATCCCTTTAGTTAAATTTATAAGAAGTGGACTATGATCATTGGTCGCGTTAGGCAGGATCTTGACTTTAATATCTTTAAAGTTACTAATGCAATCTGCATTAATCAAAGCCCTGTCAAGTTTACATGGAATTTTCCTACTTTCACCACTTCTCCATGTGTATTTCAGCCTAGAGTGGACTGGTTCTTGTAATCCCGCTCCAGCAACACAAGAATTAAACTCCGCTAGCTAGGGTACTCTAATTATAAGTCCTCCAACTTTATCGTCCGCTTTCCGCATTGAATTAAAATCACCCATCACTATCCATGCTCCTTTGGTATTGTTTGACATATTTTTAATTTTGCACCCCAACTCTGATCTAGAATTAGAACTATTACTGGCATTTACCATTGTTAAATGAATATCGACTCCTCCTCTATTTGTCAAATGTAATGTCACTTGTTGTTCATCTTTATCCATAGTTGTAGATTGTCAGACAGTTTTATTCCATAGACAAAGAATTCTTCCCTTACTCCCTTGATCATTATTATGTTCATGATGCCATTCATCTCCCATTTCAGTAACAAACATATTCAAATTATTAGTATTTAATTTATTATCCAAAATACCCAAAATAGAAGGAAAAAAATTTCCTTCTAAGATTATAGAGGTCTCGTATCAGTATGCAGACCTCTATAATACCCAAATCAGTATGCAGACCTCTCACATTCCAGCTGATTATAGACATTTAGAATTAGGGTTCCCACTCCTCAGTTGCATAGGAGGGTTCCCTTGCATTCTTTGATGCCTTACTTAATTCTTTATCTTTCTTGAATTATTTATAATACTCCGAATTTGGTTTGGTATAGATATTATAATGAACTGTATTATCCTCTGCTTCTGAATCTACTTCAGTAACTAATATTGCCAATATCTTGTTCTGATGCAGGAACCTCTAGTTCCTTCCCAACCCTTTGTCTTGGATTTACCAAAGGATTCAAATTCTTCCTTTTATCAGCGCTTTTTGTTACAAATGATGGCTCCAACCGCTGATGGATTTCCATTTGGCTGATAGGCATATTAGTATTAGTCGTGTGTATTACTTCTGTTATATGTTTTTAGAGTTAAGTCATTTATGGAATTATACAGTAGTGAAGTTAATTAATATGCCTTATTATGATTTTTTGTTCGGCATATTTTATATGACTTATTATTTTAAGTTATATGGTTATGATATTAATATCTTACCTTTTATTTAGACATAGTCTGACCCGTTTATTATTTTAATACTCGGATCCGATCGAGACTTTGTAAGTATAAGGACCCATTGACCTTTGGATTTTGAGCTAGCATTGAAGTAAACTATTTTGATATTTTTAGTTTACTTCATAATTGTATATATTGACAGTAGGAGTTTGTGTCATTTATATTAAATAGTATTGACTTTGTATCTGATACAAGATTTTTGATATGATGTATATACTAGTACTGATAATTTGTAGACACACATTCTATTAAGTATATGATGATGTATGTTATTCCGCTGTGATCTGCGACTCTGATTTTGATTTATCTATATTGTATAGTGTTCTAAATATTTTTAGTTGATGTGTTTATTACTTTGTATTAATATTGTATATGTCTAAATTTTAGCTCTGATCCTCGAAAAGGTAAATAAGACGTGTTAGTGGTAGTATAAAGATATTTCACATCAATTTCCCCAGTACAACTTTTTTTTTCAAATACCGAGGGAACGACTATTTCTGTTCAAATACTGTGGGAACAACAATTTGCCCAGAAAAGCTATTCTTTGGACCGTGAGTCTCATACACACATTTGATATCCAATATCAAACGTCTAACCACCCAAATATCAATAACACGTAAAGCGTGTCCAATATCTAATAGGCAATCGTACGTATTCAATACAATATCCAAACATCACCAGCTATTCAAACAGCTAGTATCACACACATCATATACAGGTATTTTTGACAACGTTTATACATTCTGCAATATCACCATCGTATCACATAGCTTCCTTTGAAGTATCCCAAAGCGTCACACTAAGTTTTGGTCTAACAAAATGTCTTCTTCGTATAGGCACACTGGGTCCATGTTAAACCAAGCCAGTTTACCGACCACTAGTGCACCTATGATAGTCAGCGGTCCGTTAGTCCTCGAGTTTTTTTCATATTGCTGAAAATCTTTTTGTTCTTTGTTTCATTCTATTTGTTTATAATTCTGTATGTTTTTATTATTCTTCATTATAGTTGATCTATACATAGTTTATATTCCTATGTACTTTCTGTAGATTATGTTATCTTCAAATTAAGATAGATTATATTTTCTATAACTCCACGTAACCCAATTTAATCAAATTTATTATAAATTAATCACTGTAAATTTGTTATTTAACCCTAGTCAGACCCCTAATAATGATTTAACACTCTAATTGCATTATAGACAAGTAGATAAGATTAACTCACCAAAAAAATGCTGTAAATCCTAAAACTGCTCGCTATTTGGACTGCTATGTTCACCAACCTTTGAAATTCATTCTAGTTGCATTTCCAAATCGTGGCCTTCGTCGTTCTCTTTTATTTGCAGATGGTTTCATTAAATTTTGTTTAGATTTGAGAAAGTTATAGCCAAATGAAGTTTAAAAGGTGAAAGAGGCTGAGACACGAATCGGTGAGGAAGAAAAATGAATAACCATACGTAGGTGGATTAAATTTTATGTCTGTAGGGAAAAGATGTAACTAACCATACGTAGGTGGATTAAATTTTATGTCTGTAGGGAAAAGATGTAACAGCCAATTCAAATTTTAAATCTCATAAACCCGATCCAAAATCCAATAATGATCTGAATCGAATAAATAAACGTACGATGCAAATCAGAAAAATTAGCCGGATGCATTGCACAGGTCCCTTTGTTAAATTCTAAATTAATTTTTTTTAAATTAATTAAATCCAACACTATTAAATATTAAAAATATCGAGTATAATATTCTCACATCTTAAAATAATTTCGTCCTGTCCTTGTCCTAAAGGACAAAAAAAATCAATTCCCACACTCTCTCGTTTTGTATGGCTGGTTTTTTTTTTTTTTTTTTTTAACATACCCTAACATCCAATTTAGCTATCATCCAATCAAGTCAAGCAATCATCTGCATAATAAAGAAACAAGTCAAACCAAGTATCTGTAGATGGTATATAAAAACTGAAATCAAATTCACCAATAAGTATACATGTTATATCGGCACATACAAATACATAATGGTTCTTGTGTACTTAACGAAACTTAACTAATAACATTGAAAGTTATTACGTGAAGTGACTTATATGCGTACTGTAGAATGGCCTATAATATGGTCAACTATAACTTTAAGTTAATAATATAAACAAGCTAAAAGAAAGCAGTAGACATACTACGTTAGCGATTTTATACTCTTTCGGACTCCTTTCTTACATCTAATCCAGCCTCCCTCTGCATTTCACTAAACACTGTTCACTTCACCTCAAGAATATGTTTCTATAAGGCCGCGTGAACAACCGAATAGGACTTCAACACCTTGCTTGAAGATCATCAATAGGACTTAACTAAAATAGAATAAATTCTGAATTGGACTATGAAGTGTTTTTAGCAACATAGATAAGTCTCTTTTCGATACAACCTTCCTAAGATATCTTTTGATGATATTGCAGTCAACATGCAGAATTTAGAAAGTAAGAAATTGGTTTAGAAAGCTTTTGATTTCACAAACAGCATTAGAGATTTGAAATCAAAAGGCCATTGATATATCTTTAAAAAGTGAATCTGGCCTATATTTATAGTGCTGAAAAGTTATGCTGAAAGATTACGATCATTTAAAAAGTGAATCTGGCCTATATTTATAGTGTTGTCATCAATATTCAGAAAATGCATGTCTATTCAAAATATAATCGTTTAAAATTTCTTAGATGGATGAGTTGTATGGTCAGACCTCTAATTCCAATATATATAAAAAATGATACGAAACTTATTCAGATGTCTAAACAAATAGGTTAAATGTATGAACATATTCTAGAAAGGAATATGTTCAGTTGTAGCCTAGTTTAAACGTGTGGCCTGCAGGTTCAGTTGTCTCACTAATTAATATATAAAAGATAACTTAGCACATGGTTAGACGTCTAGTTTAATAGCTCATACGTTTGGCCAATTTCCAAAAAGAAACTAGATCAAAATTGAGTAGTTTCAAAAGTCTAAAAGAGGTTATCATACATAAAAGCACCAGTTCAAACGTTTGATTAATGTTACCGACTTTAGAGAAACCAAAATGAAAAGTGTTTGTAGCTCATTTGGTAACAATTGAAAATCTATTCTTTATAACCTAGGTTCAAATCCCATGTGTTGCATAGTATTTTTACGTTGATTAAGCGTAGGATATGTTCCTTATGACTTGGGTTCGAATCTCGTGTTTTGAAAAAGTTCTTTTTGAATATTTCTAAACTCAAAATCTATTTTTAAAATCAGTTTAGTGATATTTGAATGTGTGTATCATCAAAAGATATTGTACATGTATTTCTACATTCACAAACGATGACTTATCTACGATATGTCTTTATTGATTGAGCTCTTTAGCTGTAGTCATTTGCCTTATTCTTCATAGAGCGCATTTTCCTGAAATAATGAGCTTATGCAATATATTTCCTAATGTTTAGTCGTCACTTCAAAAACAAAAACAGAGGTTCTAATATTCCTTCACATTTTGATGTTGACACAAATCACACAAAAAATCTTTGAGAAATCTTCTTAAAAATACTATTTTTTGTATTTCAAAATTAGTAATCTCTTAGTAAATACATAGTCAATAGTTATATAATTAAAAAACTATTATCGACTTGTATGCGTTGGTAAGATTGGGTTAAATATGAATTTTCATAAAAATCCAATAAAAATTTCAAAGTGTAAACTCATTGCCAATTAAATATGAATTTCAGAAAATTATTTATATCATCAAAGCATTTGCTGGGTATATATTTGTAAGACAAATTTACATTTACCTATAAGTATAATTCTATTTGTCAAAACTAATATCTTTCTCATAAAACCATATTATATATTTGAAATTATGAATTTTTTTTATTTGTTTGCATTTGTTGTTCTATTACATTAGAAAACTGGGAATCCATCTCCCCCTCAATATATGTTGTACCTACAATAAATAAATAAATAAAAATCTTGACACTCACTTCCGACGGCATGGTTGTAGGATTTAGATTGAAGGTTACCATACCCAAGCAGGTTTGATTGAACCTTTGAATATGAAATAGGAATATAAATGCACTTCAGACATAAAATTATTTATATATTTATTTCTAATAAGTGTAATGTTGGTTTTAGGAACCCAAACACTAGTAGTTTTGAAATTCTCTAATTTTGTTTGACTTTTATTTACTTTGGATTTTATAAATCAGGAAATTATTGTCAAGGACAAAATTTCACAGCTTTTTAGCCTCAAGGACAGACCTTCAATATTTTATCCTGAAGGACAACTTTCTGTAGGTATCAGTTTTTAGTTATTGATAGCAGTTTTTAGGTATCAGTTTGTAGTTACCGGTAGCAGTTTTTAGGTATCAGTTTTTAGCTCGGTATCAGTTTTGTCGTCCTTATGAATAATTTTGGAAAATGTTTGTCATTGTGAATAAATTTTAGAAGAATGTTTGTCCTTGTGGCAAAAATATTGAGGTCGTGTCCTTGAGGCAAAAAATATAGAAATTTTTGTCCTTTAAATTAATTTCCCCTTTATAAATTTGGTATACAAAGATGGATATCTCTTTTAAGAACTAGATTTTTGTTATAAACAAATAAGAATATGTTATAAATAAATAAGAGCAGAAACCATTAGAGGAAAAGAGTGGAGACATTTTATTCATTCTAGAGATTGGTTATATCAGATTGATTCATATAATTACATTACACAGGCTCCTTTATATATAGGCATTGGAGCATGAGATGGAACATATCCCATGATGTGGGACTAATAGAAAAACGCAAAAGCATATTCACTTATATATTTACATATATTATAACACTCCCCCTTGAATATGCGTCTTCAAAATCTTGGATGCTCATATGGTTGCTAGAAATTGTTTCTTTTAAAACGTCCATAACAATTGCTCTCCATCATTATTATCTTGCTTTCATACATCCATTCAGTTGATATAGATATTGTCTGTTGCCTCATTAAAAACCTCTATTAGAAAAACCCAGTGGGAAAAAACCTTGAACGAGGAAAAGAGTGCAACTTGTGAAATCATAAATATCATACTAAAAATGATATTCCTTATAAGAGTTTGATACTTCAGGATCAAAATAATGCCTCATTAAAACCTTACTAAGAAAAACCCAATGGGAAAAATCTTAGTGAAGAAAAAAAGAGTACAATGACATAATTTATTTTCTTATTTCTTAAATAAAGCTTGATACTTCTGGATCAAACTAATGCCTCATTAAAACCTTACTAAGTAAAACCCTATGGGAAAAATCTTAGTGAAGGAAAAAGAGTACAATATAGTATGTCATATTTCAATAATTTACTGCATCACATAGAGTTTGATACTTCTGGATCAATTTAATACGTCAGTAAAAACCTTACAAAGGAAAACCCGATGGGAAAAACCTTAGTCAAGGATAAAAATATAATTTAACTTAAATAACATATTTGAGATGTTATTTCTTGAAAAGACGTTTGATTCTTCTAGATCAAGATAATGCCTCATTAAAACCTTAATAAGAAAAACCCAATGGGAAAAATCTTAAATAAGGAAAAAGAGTACATTATAGCTTATTACAAATGTTACTAGGGAGTTGATACTTCTGAATCAAGATAATGCCTCGTTAAAACCTTACTAATAAAAACCCAGTGGGAAAAATCTTAGTTAAGGAAAAAGAGTGCATTATAAAATACTTATGGATGCTCCCCCGATTTAAAATTTTCCTCTGAATTCATATTCGTTTTTCGATAACTCAAATTGGTTATAGATACTTCTGGATCTATAAATATGAATCTCATTAATAATACAATTTATTAATAGTTTCCTTCGATACAATCAAATTTTCTAAGATTGTTTCTTCCAAATATGGTTTGCATTTTATGCATTTGTATGCTACTTTTATGAAACACACTTCATGTGCTTTCATTATTATTATTATCATTTTTGCTTCAAATTAGTTTTGCGCATTGCAACTATATATCTTTCATGAATATTAAAAATTTCATTACAACATTACTAGAAAGCAGGAAGTAATCTACTCATTATATCAAGATTTTCATTACAACAATACTTAGAAGAAATTTGTAATCTACACTTCATGTCTTTTTCATTCTTTATAACTACAAAAGTTATATATATTCTTCAAAAATTTGTATACTTTAATAAGTATTTGCATATCGCAACTATCACTTCAATGAATATTAAGAGTTTCATTACAACGATACTTAAAAATAAGAAGTAATCTACTCATCATGAATTATATCAAGATTTTCATTACAACAATACTTAAAAGTAGGTTGGAATCTACTGTCCTTGTTCTTTGCATTCTTTATAACAATGAAAGTTATTTATATTCTTCAGGAATTTGTATACTTTCATTATTTAATATGATTTTAAACCACATTTATACCTTCAGGGTATATTAAGCATTTCAAGTACTTTCGATACTTTGTGGACTACATGTCCATATTTCTCTACTATTAAAGGATTCATGATGGCCAGTCATGTTTTCCCCTATTTCAAGATTCTTAATCTATTTATAAATATAAGCGCTTTATTATTTGCAAATTTATCATCGATGATTATTTCTTGTCAGTTCTAGACATGATTTATTGAGATCTCTTTAATTATGTCTTAGGCACCTAACCCACTTCTAGGGTTATTTGAGAATCATGTCATGGATCTCTTTCAGAGCATTCTTAAGTGTTCCTTCAAGAACACTCACCTTCTTTATTTGGCATCTTTAGTACTTACTCCAAAAATATTTTGAACTGACTTTTGAACCATATTTCAGATATGGTTTACAAATTTTGATCCTTCAGGGATTCAAATCTATATTGGAGAAAGTCTACTAGGGATAATATTGATAATATTTTGCATCATTGTATATTTTAATAAATATTTAACACTGATGATCAAAATGAGCTTGTATCTCTTTATCCTCCCCCTCAATGTTGACAAACATTGTCACATTAAATAATAATCATTTTTGGACTCTCATTTTGATCCATTATGATTTTACTACTAGCAAATACATCATACATATTAATAATAGGAGGATAATTCTTTTATAAGATGCATTCAATTGATATTGATTATTAGAGTTTGTTCTCATTCATTGATCTAAGCAATTGGAGGAATTTACTTATTGTGTAGATCATTTGAATACATACATGACTTCAGGTCATTCAACATTTATGTTGATTGAATTTTAAATCACTAAATAATGTCTATGCATAATCTATAAGATGAGCTTATAACAAACTTCAAGTTGTTAGCTAAATATTTACATATATGTGGATGTATACGTGCGTCCACGTATCACATATATATTATAAAATTTTCATATTCTTTCTCATTTGAATTAGTGATTTTTAGAACAAACTATTACAAGGATCAAAACTATTAATTTCTATTTATAAATCAATTGCAATGCAAACCTGTCAAAACCGCATGATAATGTTCAAAACGTTTGGTTTGAAACCATATCGAACTTCTGGTTCGAACAAAATATAACACAACTTCAAGTTGTTAAGTTTTATTCCTCAATTATATCTCAAATATCAGTTTTGAACACTAAGTATGATTACTTATCAAGGAGTAATTTTTAACTGCATATAGACATTTCTACACATCTCTATTGAGAGTTCTACTAGATGCTTGGAATGTTACAGATACAGATTTCCTCTTAGCTCTCAAACTTTTAGGATCTAATCTAAGCTAAACTAGGATCCTTTATAATCAAATTTATGTACACCTATTTGGTTTAATAACATTACCAAATATATAAATAAATCTCTTCTAGAGATATGTTATCATTTTCAAATTTATAGATCTCTTCTAGAGATATATTAGTATCACCACTTCTGGAGTGAACTTTCTCTTCTAGATATATATATATATATATACACATATATATATGCACTATTTGAATGCCATATCAATATACACTGTTTATTTTATACATATTACATAATTACTACTTTTACAGTAGCATAAAATATCCATGTTGGAGATTTTTGTTGTAATTGCTTTTAAAATGGCATATCAAACTTTAAATACAGTGACAAAATTAGATTCACCAACTGAAAGTAAGATGCAAGAGATAAAACCACTACTTCTGGAGTGTAACATTGGTATACAATATCATTATTCCTTTTTTTTGAATAAATTATTGTTATTACTAAAAAAAAATTATATCATTATTCCTTGATTATATCTCTAACATTACTATTGAACATTAATTATGATTGTTTATTAGAAAATATATACTAACTTATAATTATATATAAACATCTCCTCTAGAGAGTTCAGTAAAATAGATATATTTACAACATAAATAAGAGTATCTTCTGGACACTTGAAATGTTATAAAAATAAGAAAATATAATGGTTGCACATAACGATTTGTTCAAGACCGCATTTATATAGCTTTAGTGAAAATTATGATACGACATATAGATTATCTCTTCAGGAGCATATATAAAGATATTTCTTCAAGAATAGTTGTGCATATAATATTTGATTCATCGTAAGTTCTGAAAAGTAAAAGGTTACATATCACTATTTGTCTAATGGAGCTACGGGTCCATGACAATAGACGATTGAATTTTGGATAATTTATTATCACATTTGACAATATTTTATAGGCAATTCTTTTATAGTGCTATACGATGATATAATATCACTTCTGGGGATATTTCATAAACACCGCTTCTAGAGTGGTACATATCACTTCTAAAGATACTTTATATACATTGTTTTTGGCATGTCATCAATAATCAATATCTTTTTCTACATAATTGACATAATTCTACAACATCTCTTCTAGGATGTTTGGATTTTGAAATATAAAAATCATAAAACATCTCTTCAAGAGTATATCATATGGATTATCTCTTCTGGAGAATATTAAAATGTACTTCTTCAAATATATAGTTTGGCAAACACACCCAAAGATTATCAATACTTGGGTTTTACCAACTTCAAACTGATTTATTGAACTGAAATAAAATAAAATCCACATAGCAGACTTCAGGCTGCTATTATTGGTCAATTCGACCATATCATTTATTACTGCACTTAGATTTTCATCATTAATGAAGTTTCCTTCATCTTCGAAGAAATGATCTAACTTCAGGTTAGTATTACTAGACAATCCTTTCACATAATTTTAAAATAAAATTCCTATAACATCTCTTCTGGGATGTTAGATTTTGCAATATAAATATAAATAAATCTCTAAAACATTGTCAGAAAATCTTTTCATAATTCAAGACTTCAGGTCTTGGACTTTGAGTTATACAACTTCTGGTTGGGAAAAAAAAAAATCTTTGCACAACTTCAGGTTGTTCAAACTTATTTTTTTTTTTATGATTAAATTTTCTGATCCTCCTTTTTTTTTAGTTAGAACTTATGGTTCTTTATTTTGAGGAAACTTGTAATTCGTTGATTTATGAAAACTCAACCTTTTATCTACAAGTTCTCAAATTTTATTTTTCTTTTCTCTTTTTTAAAAAAAAAAGGAAATATCGAAAGATATTAAGCTTATCATGTAAGCTTTTATTAATGTTTCCATTCACTTCAGATGTGCTAAATCAAAATCAATGTTAGATCTAAACTTAGATCTTCTAGATACGTATTATCTTTATATTTGTTTCTCTAAAAAACAATAAAATATTTCTTCTGGAAATATAAATCATATATCAAAATAATTTTCAAAGCCTTCAATCAAATCAAAATGTTTTCAAAATGAAAACTTCATTTACCAACCATGATTGATTTCTCAAATCCACATCCAAACTAAATGCAATCAAATTCAATAAATTTGTTGAAGCAATAATATCAAATTTTGTCAAGTTCAAACTTGCATTCCAAAATAAATGAACTATAAAACACAAAAATAAGCATGATATTGAGATCAACAATATAATATGATCAGAAAAATAGCAACAACAAACAAATTAGATCTGAAATATAATAACCAACAAAATAAGAATTAGATCTCAAAGTTTAGATCTATATAAGATATAAAATTATAAGACTAGTATAATAAAATCTAAAAAATAATACAATAGATTTAGATCTGAAGAAGTAGATCTAGAATGGAATGAGATATATAAAAAATAATAATTTGGAAGATTAGATCAATCATAATAGAAAAATAACTTACCGTTATGAGATCTATAATTAGATCTGGAGAAGAATAGATCTGATTTCACAATAAATTATCACAATTGTAGATCGTGCTGATAACGTGTTATAAACAAATAAGAATATGTTATAAATAAATAAGAGCAGAAACCATTAGAGGAAAAGAGTGGAGACATTTTATTCATTCTAGAGATTGGTTATATCAGATTGATTCATATAATTACATTACACAGGCTCCTTTATATATAGGCATTGGAGCATGAGATGGAACATATCCCATGATGTGGGACTAATAGAAAAACGCAAAAGCATATTCACTTATATATTTACATATATTATAACAATTTTCCATTTATAGAATTTTTAAATCCCAAACCTAAAGACAGGTTGTGAAATATTTAACAAATTTGTTAAATTTTCTTTGCCTTTGTCAAATTTCAAAATATTTGAGAAAAATCATTAATTTTAAATTCTAAAAAATTTACTTGATTTTAGATATATCAAGAGATGATTGTAAATCTCAATTTTCTTTTGAAAGTTTGACATTCTCATCTTGATGGATTTTTAGTTCTTCTTGTAAAGCTTGAATTTGAGATGTCAAATTTTCATTTGGTTCTTGTGCTTTATGTAGTGCTTCCTCAATAATTACTTTTCGTCTTTCAACATATTTATTTGTAACTCTGCTCTATCTAATTTTGAATTAGCTTCTTTACTTAGTTTTTTCGTTTTTCTTTTCTTCTAAAATCCCTATTTAACTAAATCATGAAAAGACTAAGTTTGTTGTACCTCATCATCAAACGCCATTAAATAGACAATTACTTACTCAGTGTCACTTTTCTCATTGGATGAAGAAGTGTCGAAGACATCCCAAGTGACTTGAAATGCATTTTTCTTTGGTTTTGCCTCTTATTGCTTCTTGGAATTGTGTTCATTATTTAGTTTCAAATAGTCCTTTTTTATGTGGCCTATCTTATCACATTCAAAGCACTTCATAGTTGATGTGTTGCCATTAAAGTTGTTTGACACCATCTTGAATTTCAAGTACTTCTTGTAACCCTTTGCTAGGTAGGCCAATTTATTTTAATTAGTATCTAAATCATCTTCAATTTGAAGTGCAACTGATCTCTTTTGTTTTTCTTATTACTTCCTGACCTGCAAATTTACTTAATAGGATATGAGATTACCGGTAACTCTTCAACCTTGTGTTTGTTTGATTCTTCAATGGCAAGCACTTTTCCTTCCCACTCATTTGTTAAAGAATTTAAATGTTTTGAAACTATATCAAATTTGAATATATTTTCTGTTAATTGCATGAGCGCATATAACACCCTGTAAACTTAGCGACAATTATAAATAATTAATAAGGCTCAAAAAATGGAATTTGACCAAGCGTTTGAATTTGACCAAGAAACTTGCAACATTGTTGTTTATGGCGATTTTTTGAGCAACTTCATATTTGGGAGTTTCACGATCAGAGCTCAAATGAAAAAGTTATCCGCATTTGAAGTTTCCGAAGCAAAAATAATTTAAAACAGAAAAGGAAATAAATAACATTAAATATGGGACCGCAACGGTCAACCCTCTCCTTAGGTTGGTCGACTACTAGCGGTTGACCGGTTCGAACGTGGCGCGGCTAGGGTTTGAACCTTGGTCAACAACCTAGATTTAATTATTTTAATCTAATGATTACGATTGATTCATATGCCTATAAATAAAGGCATAATCCCTCATTTCTCTTCTCATATATTATATCTAAGAAGTGATGCTCTACCATTTTCTCTTCTCCACTGTTTCTAAAAATTATAAAATATTATATATATAAATATATAATTGGGGAAGGGTAAATCTATACCGTGGAAAAAATTAATTTTATAATTATAAATTTATATTCCCCATTATCCCGAATCTCTTCTTAGACGTGTAATTTATATGTATACATCTTGTTATACATATTCTTTTAGATTAGAAAGAAAAAGGAGTAAAAAGTAAAGGAATGGATTTAGATTTGGTGTAACGAACTACCCTTCTTACACCTAAAGATGACACTTTATACATCCTCGATATTCATGTGTCGATCATTTAAGTGTCCGAATCGGACTACGAAACTACTTTTCCATGACCGAATTGAACTTTAACTTTTAAAACCAAACTTGTGCTAGGTTTCACATTTAAAATATTAACTTAAACAACTTTATCAAAATGAATTGATTTTCTTTAAACACAACTTAATTACCTTTCAAAACTAGTAATTTCCTTTATTACTTAAAATGATAAAACAACTTTAATCAAAGATTAATTATTTTTAAAACATTTTTGTTTAAAATAATCTATTAGCTTTAATCCAGATTAATTGCATCAAAACAACACTATTTATAAAGATTAATTAACTTTAAAACATCCTTGTTTAAATGATTTATTTACTTCAAAATCATCATTATTAGAATAATTAATTAACCCTTAAGCATCATTTAATAAAATGATTAATTAATTTTAAACATTGCTATTTAGAATCATTAACTAAATTTAAAACTTTATTATTAAAGTGATTAATTAATTTTAAGTCATCATTAACAAAATGATTTATTACATAATTAATTAGCCTTAAACATCATTAGTTAAAATTATTAATTAATTTTTAAATGTCATCAAAATTGGTAAATTAATCTTAATCACATCATTATTTCATTAACTAATTTACCTTAATAATCATTATTAAAAATGATTAATTAATTTTAAAATGTCATTGATAAGATAATTAATTAACTTAAATCTCATCTTTATTTTAAAAATTAATTTTCTTTGCAAAAAACATGCACATGATTTAAAAATATTTCAAAGAGGATAACATTTCCATTCAAACATCACAGAACTGTATGGGGGTTTATATATACAAAAGAAAATAATAACTATGCAAATATAGAAAATGTAACAACCCAATTTTTAACCACCTTGATTAGCGATTATTAATTAGGTAAACTGAATGTAAATTGAGTTTAAATTAATAAAAAAGGTTAATAATGAAAATTTATGTAAATTTAAGAATGTGATCCTTTTAATGATTAATGTGGAAAATTTTGAAGTGTTTTAACTTATTTATAAAGGTTAAATAAGTTAGAGAATGATTTGAATTAACAAAATATATATTTTTTCCTTAATATTGGTTCTTAGTGCAAATAATTGATAATTAGGGGTTTTCGTGCAAACTTCCTAATGAGAAATTATGTAAAAATCTTACTTATGTTTTAAAAGTGATTTATTATTTTTATTTTGAAGAAAGAATTATTTGGAGGATAAAAATCCATTTTTGACATGTTTTGCAACTTAGTAAAAACATGAAAAGGTCAATTTTCAATAAATCATTTGAAGGGTCGAATGACCCCAAAAATTAGTAATTTTTGATTTATTGGAAAGATTAGTTAACGAACTTATTTTTAGTATACTCACATTAATTTTCAGGTGTCTTAACGTACGAGATAACTGTGTTTTAAAATGGTATAAAATGCGATTAGAGAACGGTTAATTTACAAGTTGGTTTATTTAAATTGAGGGTTTTGGGCTTTAAGTTTACAGTAGTCCATTTAGACACTTGGTGACTTTGCTAAGTAGGAGAAACAACTCCATCTCCTCAAAAATTATCACAAACAGAAACATTCTCAAAGTAAACTTCCTTAATGCAACCCTAGTTGAGAGCAAAGATTATGGTTTTAAAATCAAATAAATTGAAATAAAATCCAGTAAAATCCAAATAAACTTCTTAATCATATCCTCATCTAATTCTGAACTTGTAGGTGTGATTGTTAAGGGTAATTTCATTTTTGTGTTTTCGGGGAAATTGAGTTTTAGGGTAAAAATTGAGAAAGAAGAAGAGCAATAGCAAGCTAGAAAAGCCAAACTAGTGTAATAGCTAGGCTATAAGATGAGAATTTCATTCCTATAACTATCTCTAAGATATAGAAAATTATGCTGAAATGATTGTTGTTTGTATGTTAATTTTTTGTATTATTGTTATATATTTGCATAAGAGTTGAATTTGTTGCTTAATTTTATGTCAAATTTAGGTTCATTAAATTGTTCAGAAATTGCTTTTAAAGAATATGAAATCTATACCAACTGGTTTTGATTTTGGTTTTGAAATTTAGATATATAATCTACATTGATATTCAAAGCTACTCTAAAAGATTTGGTTTAAAAAGATTAAATTTCGAATTTATATGATTTATGCAAAGTGGATATATGTAAATTGAGATTTACAAACCTGAGCTGAAAATGTTTGTTAAAAAATAACAAATCTGTAACAATTGGTTAGGAATTTAACTTTGATAATTTGTACATAAAACCTATATTGATATTTAAAGTTACTGTAAAAAGATTGGGTTAAAAAGATTAAATTTCACATTTATATGATTTTTTTTTCAAAATGGGTATTATTTGGAATAAATTTTGTCCTTTGTTGTTGGGATTATTTGATCTATCTTTGGTCGATCGATTATGTTGGATTTTGACTTCCATTTGGGTTCTAAATTTCTAAACCTCGATACTTTGATTTAGAGGTTTATATCAAATTGAGTTTATAAATCTTTTATAAACTATTTACTCCATATATATATATATATATAAGTATTTTATACTTATTCGAATTATGTGTATTCATCAAATGATGAATAAAAATATATAGTTGAATAATAAATGAATTTATAGATTTCAAAATTAGAAGTTTGAAAGTGTGTGTGTGTGTGTATAATTTAGAAATCAATTCCTATATGGTAAATTAATGTTATTTACTTCCAAATTATGAACCCTTATTGAATTTTATTGTGTTTAGCCTTTGGCTAATTATATACCATTCTAGTATTTCTTTGATGATTTGTGGAACTATTACTTTTGAGAAATTCATTCTTTAATTTATATTCTTATGGAATTTTGTGCTTTTATATGCAACAAAGAATTTTAATAAACGATTAAAACGTTGGAGTGGTATGGGACATTTTATACAATTCCTTCGTTTATTACTGTAATTTGTTAAATAGAGTTTAAATGGAAATTACTTGCTTTTAGAAAATACATGAATTTACTATTTGGTATGGGCAATTGGTTAAATTCTTGTGATTATTGGAGTGATGGTAATTAACGTTTAGAGTCGCATTGTCTTAGGATGTTCGGATTTTAGATCAATAGATCCCCAAGAGGAGATAATTCATTTTTCATTGACCTGAGAATCAATACATTTTTAGATTTGGGTAGGCAGATCTCTTTCGAAGGATCTGTTATGGTGTCAATATGGCTATCTCTTTAGGAATGTCAATTTTTACATGCATCGTAGTCTATAGATACTACAACCTAACAGTTTGTTTTTTTTATACAGTTAGACTATGTTTACCTCTTTCGGAAGGTAAACTTGCATAGGACAGATTAGGTACTTGGTTACTCTTTTCTTTAAGCGGTGTCCTTAAACTGTAGTCTCTTTTGAAAGGCTTCCTTTCTATGTAGCAGGTCTCTTTCTGTAGATTTCTTTTCACCGTATTAAACTGATAGATGACTACCATTATTATTTCATTATTTATGTTTATTTCTTCAGAGATTTTGGCATGGATATTTAGTATCCTTTTGTTTTGGCTCTGAAGAATTTTGAATTGATTATCACCATATTTTAGAGGATAGTCTATTGGAGACTTTATATGAATTTGTGAAATGGTGATTTGTCTGATACGCCTAATTTCGATGATTATTTGTTTAGGCATATTTTTGTTATGACTTATTTGGATCGTTAAGTCATATTTTTATTCCTGTACATATTGATTTAATATGCCTTATTATTGTTAAATTGAATTTAGCATATATGTGCTTGGGCATGTTTATTCGATATGACTTATGATCAAGTCATAAATTTTGTTAACATGCATATATATATATATATATGTTGTTTGAGCATACTTAATTGGTATGACTTATTTTTATATGGTTAAGTCATTTATTCTTGTTATCAGTATCTCACCCTTTTGATATTTAAAGATAGTCTGGCTTGATTTTTATTTTAAACGGGTCAAGCCGAGACTTTTCAGGTAATGGATAGACTTTTGGATGATTGGACTAGCTGGGGAGATATACTATTTGGACTTCTAGTTTATCTCATTTAGCCGTTTGGACTTTGTATAGTTGAGATTATAGAATTGTCACCAGTATATTATTTGTGTCTATTATTCTATGTTGTTGACTCGAAATTTGTATAAGTTATTAAAATTATTGTTCCGCGATGACCTTTGTAGCTCTGATATATGTTTCGTATTTTATTCTGTTCTGAATACTATTAAACCGGTGTGTTTATTACTTTATATTAATACTGAACACGTCAAATTTAAATTCAGATATTAAATAAAAGGTATAAATGATGTGTTAATGTTAGTATAAAGATATATTCACATTCGATCGCCCTTAATAAGCCATATTCTCGAATTAGCAGATGACGTTACTTGCAATGTTCTTTGTTAAACTGGGCATAGCGGTGGTGTCGTTACAGTTGGTATCGGAGCTATCTTCAGAACATTATAGAATATAAACTGATTTAGAGTTCAGATCTTAACCTTGATGATCTAGAAATCCTATCCCTTGGGTGTGTAGTAGTTAGTAATTTTTATTAACCATTAGGGATAAGGAGATTAATTGATTACCAGGTAATCAATTGGTCGTATTTTAAGCTTTCTTAAGTATGAAAATATTATTATATAATATTTGGAGTTGGTTTTAATCTAGAATTTGGACATTTATTTTGAAATTTTGGAAAAATTAAATAAATGTGTTTAAAAACCTAATTGGTTTAGGAATAATCAGAATTGCATGATAGAATTTTGGAAATAAAACTGTTCTGCTGATGGTGAATATTTAGTTTTAGTTGATAAGTATTTTAAATGTCACTTTTGTTAAGAAGTGATATTTATAGTATAGTATAAAAATTAGACCTCGGACGGCTTAAAAGTTAAATTGTGGTATCTTGATCTAAATATTGACCAGAGATGCACAACAGGAGCAAATGGACTATTTCTGCTGAACATCTTAAACAATTATAAATAAATATCTTTGATTGATTGATGGATGCTTTCTTATTTTCAAATTGAATTTAATTTTTGGAATTAATATTGAGTAAGAATCATCACTTGAAAAATTTGTAACCTACTCGGTATTAATTATAAGATTTTGCGATATCTTCCTTAGTGCAGCTACCGCAAATGAAATTGAAAACTTTGTTTTGTATAAAATAGAATATTAAACTATTGGTTCCACCAATCAAATGATAAGATATATTATGGAATCGTTATCTATTCAGAATTGTTTTATCTAAAATCTTGAGATAGATATAAAGGATCCTAAAAAGGTAAGCATCTGTTTAGATTAAAATTGTGATAAAAGATATACATATGAATAATAATTCATTATGGTTATTTTAAGAAAGAAATAAATTGATAAAAGTGTAAAGTACTAAAAGACATATGTATATCATATGGAAATTTATTTTTCGTGTTAAATTATCCGTTGAGTGCTTTAAGAATTCTGATCGATGTGCTTGATCAACATTATTGATAAGAATTTCATAAACACTAAGACGAGGCAGTTAGACACGGTAAATTGAGTTATAATAAATAAAAGTTGGAAGTGAATTAATATGAGATTGAATATTAATTTTATTTAAGATTACAAATGCAGCCATCGAACATTAGTGATTGTTGAGATCAGTGGCAAGGCAGTTTCGATCATTAAGTCGACTCTGTAGCCAATTGATGAAGTCATTCACTATAAATAAATGACAAGGCAATGTCATTGTATTATTTGAAATTTTGTGAAATTGAATAAGTTTATGCTTTTAATTGGTTATATAACTTATAGGAATCTAAATAATGATATCATACGGTAATTTTGGTAAGTAGAGTAAATAATTCTAATTAAGGAGATACCTTAATTGAAAATAAAATATCATGTGATGCATTGATTAATAAAACGATGTATTCAAAATAATAAAATGCATCGTTTAGAAATCTAAAATATTGATCAAAAAGGATATTTTAGCAAAAATTTATAATTGAGGATTATGAAAATTTAGTTTGGATACATAGTTATTTGATTGATAAGTGCAAGAAATAATAAATGCAAAAGGAAACGAGATAATATTATTTAAATTAGAAGAACAATTTAAAAACCAATATATGTATTTCAAAGTTATTTGAATTAATAATTGTTACTTACCAGTAGAAGACATTAACTATCTCAATTAAACATGAGTTTTCATTAAAAACTTTTTTGTGTATTTTGTGAAATTGTTTTATTGAATAACTTGATTTGTGAAAGTTGATTGCATGAAGCAAGTTGTAAAATTTGAAGTATTTAGCTTTCCAAAAAGTGGATTATGTAATAAATAAATTAGTATAAAGATTTATCTAGAAAATATATAGTTTGTATTTAAAAATGGTTTGAGTGTGGTAACTTTAAATTTATTTTAGTGCTGAAAATTTAGTTGCAAAAGTGTCGTACTAAAACAACGATAATTTAAGATTTATAACTCCGAGTTTTTTCAATCTTTCTGTAAATGAAAGTGATTTCAGTATGCTATAAGTTTTATTTTTACCACATTCAAAATTTTTACATTTTGTTTAGTCTAAAGTGGGTTTGAAAATGAATAGACATCTCTGCCCTATTAATTTTTTTTAAAAATTGAAGCTAAAAGTAAATTAAACATGACTCTCAAACCATATATCTGATTTTGATGATCTTTATATTGTTAGAAATCTTAGACTTATTAGAATAACTTTAATTATATAGCGTTAACATATTTTGAAGTTTACTATGACAAAGCCAAGGTTCTTTGTCGGGGGTCTGAGATTGAATAAAGTGATTTGTTAGACAGCTGCCATCCTTGATAGTTAAATGTAACATTTCATACATTCATAAATGCAATCTAATATGATTCATTTGAGCTAAGTACAGGTGCATGGGAATAATTTGACTATATTTTGCACGTAAGCATGTAAAAAGTTAAGCGAACTCGCTTAAAAATGCTAACAACTAAGGTATGTTTTCAGATTAAATTTAGAAATGATAAATATTGATATATATTATGTTTCTGGCCTTATGGTTGATGCATATTATATAAATCATAGTTATGAAATTGTAAATGGCTCTCCATACAAAGGAGACCCCGCTGATTTTTTTTTCGAAAAATTTTGACACTTAGAAAAATTTCAAGTAATAATTTTGAAAATTTGGACAATTAAGTTTTGTGTGAATATAGTATCTTCTAAATGAGTTGTAAAAGACTCAAAGTCCATAATAGTAGATAAGGGGCATTGAAGATAATTATAAAATTTGTGTAGCCATCGACGAAGGATCTAATAGTTATGCTTTTCGAGTTTAGTATGGAATTGTTTTGAGATCGATTAATTTTGTAGAAAAATATATTACAAACCATAGTATATTTACTATATAATTAGAGTATGAAACAATTTTAGTTTTATTTACTTTAAATAAAAAGTAAAATGGGATTGAATTGAAAATTTAAGTAAGAAAATTTGAAAATTTTCAAGTATTAAAATTGTTTATGAAAGATAATGGATTTTGAATGAAAACTCTAAGAATATTTATTTAGTAGAAGAAACTATAAAATCCATTCTTTGTATTTGACTTACCTTTGTGCAATTTCTTTGTAACTTTCTTTTATGCAGTCGTATGATTTGATGATTTTCGTGATATGGTTCCATTTTGTTATTCTACGTATTAGTTTTGTGTGGTTATGAAGTCAGTATTAACCGTATTTGAAATAATTTTCGTTGTTTTGCATGGTATAACTTTTTGGTGGCATGGTGAATAAACATCATAATTTACTATAGATTGGAAATACTAATTAGAAACAAGTAGTAGTAGGTGCAGATTGAAAATTTTGTAGGAAAACCTTGATTAGAAATAAGTTTTTGGGAGAAGATAGAACTCTAAGTATATTTTTTCGTAACACGGGAGTTGGATAAATCTGTCTTTTTTGTTTATTTGTTGTTTGGGTGTATGGTTGTTAGTAAAATTTCTTAACAATAAAGCTAATTAATAACCTATTAGGGATTTTTTTTGAGTCAAATTGCGAGGAAGCAATTTTATTAGATGGGGAGTTCTGTAACAACCCCATTTTTAACTACCTTGATTAGCGATTATTAATTAAGTAAACTGGATTTAAATTAGGTTTAAATTGAGAAATAAGGTTAATAATGAATATTTGTGTAAATTTGTGAATATGACCCTTTTAAAGATTAACGTGAAATTTTTTGAAGTGTTTTAACTTATTTATAAGTGTTAAATAAGTTAGAGAATGATTTTAATTATAAAATATTTCCTTTCCTTAATATTGGTTCTTAGTGAAAATAATTAATAATGAGGGGTTTTTGTTCAAACTTCCCAATAAGAACTCGGTTAAAAGTATTATTTATGTTTTGAAAGTAATTTATGATTTTTAATTTGAAGAAAGAATAATTTGGAGGACTAAAATCCTTTTTGACATGTTTTGCAATTTAGTAAAAACATGAGAAGGTCGATTTTCAGTAAATCATTTGAAGGGTCAAATGACCTTGGAACTTAGTAATTTTTGATTCATTAGGAAGATTAATTAACGAACTTATTTTTATTATGATCAATTAATTTTTAGGTGTATTAACCTATGAGATAACAGTGCTTTAAAATGCTATAAAATGTGATTAGAGAATGGTTAATTTACAAGTTGGTTTATTTAAATTGAAGGTTTTGGGCTTTAAGTTCATAGCAGCCCATTTAGATACTTAGTGAATTTTCTAAGTAGAAGAACAACTCCTTCTCCTGTACATTTAGAAATTATCACAAACAGAAACATTTCTCAAAGTAAACTTCACAAATGCAACCCTAGTTGGGAGCAAAGACTTTGGTTTTAAAATCAAATAAATTGAATAAATCCAGTAAAATCCAGGTCAACTTCTCAATCTATCCTCATTTAATTTTGAATTTGTAGGTTTGATTATTGAGGGTAATATCATTTTTGTGTTTTTGGGTAAATTGAGTTTTAGGGTAAAAATTGAGGAGAAAGAAGAGCAATAACAAGGCTATAAGGTGAGAATTTCATTCTCACGACTACCTCTAAAACATAGAAAGTTATGCTGAAACGATTTTTATATTTTTGCATAAGAGTTGAATTTGTTGCTTAATTTTATGTCAAATTTAGGTTCATTAAATTGTTCAGAAATTGCTTTTACAAAATATGAAATCTGTACCAATTGGTTATGATCTTGGTTTTGAAATTTGTACATAAAAACTACAGTGATATTCAATGCTACTATAACACGTTTGGTTTAAAAGGATTAAAATTCAAATTTATATGATTTTTGCAAAGTGGATATATGTAAATTTACAAACCTGAACCGAAAATGGTTGTTAAAGAATAACAAATATGTAACGACTGGTTAGGAATTTAACTTTGATATTTTGTATATAAAAACTATACTGATATTCAAAGCTACCGTAAAAATTTAAGGTTAAAATATATAGTTGAATAATAATATGTAGTTGAATAATAATTGAATTTATAGATTTTAAAATAAGTAGTTTGAAAGTGTATATATATAATTTTGAAATCAATTCCTGCATGGTAAATTAATATTATTTACTTCCAAACTATAAACCCTTATTGAATTATATATTGTGGTTAGCCTTCCGCTAATTATATACCATTCCAGCATTTCTTTGACGATTTTTGGAACTATTACTTTTGAGCAATTTATGCTTTCATTTATATTCTTATGGAATTTTGTGCTTTTCTATACAACAAAGAATTTTAACAAATGATTAAACTGTCGAAGCGGCATGGGACATTTTGTATAATACCTTCGTTTATCATTATAATTTGTTAAATAGAGTTTAAGTGGAAATTACTAGTCTTTAGTAAATACTTGAATTTACTATCTGGTATGGGAATGTTGTTTAAATTCTTGTGATTACTGGAGTGACAATAATTAACACTTTGAGTAGTATTATTGTTAGCGCCAAAATTGCTCACTGACACCCAAATTCCAATGAAAGCACCAAACAACAGTCACGAATCATAGATAGAATATATGTAAAGAGTATAAATATGAAGAATAGTAAAAATTAAAATGGAAGTAGTAAAGAACAAAAGATTTTATAATGGTTCAGCTAACTTCAGACTACGTCTACTCCAGAAACTTCCTTTTTATTGTTGTAATAATTGATTACAGTTACAAAATGGTACAGTAACCTTAGCCTTAGAAAATAGAAAGCAAGAGAGCTGAAAAGAAAACCCCCCCACTCTGGAGACCCACATGTTGTATTTATAGGCAAATCCAGGTAATTGGGCCTCCTAGGTGACCCAGGGCCCATTACATCCATAGCCGATCCAGAATCCATAGTTACGACCAGTTCCATATCCAAATGTTGTCGACCCACGAAAGCTACCAAAGCGACTTGAAGCGTGTAGCCAAAAGACTCGAAGCAACCCAGAAACCTCAAGTGATCGATCCATAAAACAAGGCTGACCCACCTTGGTTCTAACCAAACCACATCACCAACTCGAAGTAAGGAGCCTGGATACTCGAAGCACCGAACCACCTTGAAACGTCGATCCACCTTCCGTCATACCGATCCACATCCTAGGAGACAAACCACAATGACTCAAAGAAAGGAGCTAGAGGACACCGAGCGACACTCTAACCAACCATGACGATCCACTTGATACTCCACCGAGCTACCCGAGTGATGACCCGAAGTCACATGCCTCAGGAATCGAGATCGCCGAGCGACAACCAAGGCCGAACCACCATTTAGCTAAGCTGAGCCACCCTCCATGACGAGCCACCAACACGGTCGAGCCACCTATGCTAAACCACTTCCTACGCCGAACCACCTACACGGCCGAGCCACTTATACCGAGCCATAAAAAATCACTCGAAGAAACCATCTGCGAGACTCGAAGCTCGACCAACTACGACTCAAAGCAAATCTAGGATAACACAAGACATGTTGAAACCTAAGCTTGAAGTATCGAATAATCTAGGTCCATCGACCATGCCGAATCCCAGCAATTTAACCGTGTTTGTTATTCATGATTGATCATCCAATGATCCAATTGATTAAATTCGTCATAAACCAGCTTCGACAAACGAGAAGTCGACTTAGTTAAATCCGTCTGTCTACGGCCTTGCCAAAAGGCGGGTTAACACTTGCCTCCCAAAACACGCCTTGCGGTAAGAAGGTGTGTTTTTTATAGCCTCAAATCCGGTATCCGAAGTCCATATGTTATCCATAGTCGTGCCATCTGATTCATAATCTAATCCATTTTATCCAAGTGTCGTTGCCGTATTCTTATCCAAATCTACGACTGCTCCGAGTCAATATCCGAATCCTGTCCAGTAACTAAATCCTTATCCTATTCCACATCCATCCGCACCCGAAAATCGAGTTCTAATCCATCCATATCCAATAACCAATAACCACATCCATGACCTCTCCGGGTCAATATCAAAATCCGGGACCGCTCCGGGTCCATGCCCAAATCCTTAGATATTCATAGCCAATATCCAAATCTGTAACCTCTCTAGGTTCTTACCAAGAACAACCTACCCTTGATGACCTATGCCAAGTAATGCCATGGTGTTCCGATTTAGTATCCCTGAACGTTGAGTAATGCCACGGCTTAAGTCCTAAGATGAATCCTGCTCGCTCTGGACCCATAGCGAGCATAGTCCATACCCGACGACCTGAAATAGTAACCAATAGATAATAGGGGGCCTAAATCCCATGCCGAATCCTGGTCTCTTTGGACTCTTGCCAAACATAGTCCATACCGAACGACCTGAAATAATAACCGAGAGACAATAGTGGGCCTAAATCCTAAGCCGAATCCTGGTCTCTCCGGACCCTTGTAGAGCACAGTCCATGCTCGATGACCTTTTAACCAAAAATGAGACAAAAAGTCAACCAAAATATGAAATCCAGATTCAAACCAGAAAACCGAAAATCCATATCAAAAGTCCAAATCAAAATCCAAACCAAAAAGCAAACATCCTGATGCAGCGGATAATAACAAAGCGATATAGATCGATGAAAGTAGCAAACGGTGGATTGAAGATACTGAAATGCCCAAATTCGTTGATCACAAAGATACCGAATTCTAGCTATCTTCAACACGTTGATCGCGCACGATACCGTGAAAGAAGATCTACAATTCTTCAAACGTTGATCAAGCGCACTTGATACTGTGAATTGGCTTCAACGATCGTTGATTCGAGCGCACTCGAATAACCGAAAGTGGAGATAGGAGATCATACTCAACTACCAATTTAGATGAAAGCACACAGCAATCAAACAAAGTTTTTATTCAACAATCGACCCCCCAAAATGTACAACACACTCCCTATTTATAGCATTTCACAACCGGTGCCTTAAGTCGTTCACGACTTACGACTCATCATATGTCGGCAGCGACTCAACGTACACGGCTTATCCGTTACAACACAATGCCGACTCAACTTAGGTCGTACACGATCTAAAAACGCACAAAAGTGACGACTTATGACTCAACGGTACAAGATTCAAGTTACAACACACACGTATATTTACAACACCTAGGTCGTATACGACCTAACGACTTACGACTTAAGAAAATACAAACATCCCGACTTACGACTTAAAACTCCCAGTGACTTAAGCTCTTAGGTCGGTAACGAGTTAACTTCCAGAGCGGTTTTACTTCCAGTGCGGCATAACCAAGCAGCGACTCAACTCTTTAGGTCGTATACTATTAGATCGTAGCTCGTTAGATCGTAGCTCGTTAGAACGTAGCCCGTTAGGTCGTTCGAACGACTTTAACATCCTTAGGTCGTAACTCGTTTGAGTTAGGTCGTGAACTCGGTGCAACTTCCCCCTCTGGTCTCCAGTTAGGTCGGGAACGACCTAAACTTTCCTCCTTAGGTCGTGGACGACCTAGGCCTCCACCTTCTGGGTTCCAGTTAGGTCGAAAACGACTTAAATTTTCCTCCTTAGGTCGTGGGCGACCTAAGTCTTCACCTTGCTTAGGTCGTGGGCGATTTAAGCCTTGGAAAATGATAGCTTGCAATTCTTCGACCCTGGTCTGAGCTGCATCACATCCAAACCAAGAAAACTGGGAGTTCAAACCGAACTCCGAAACCAAAGTAGAAAAAGAAATTGTCCAAGCTAAAAGGAAAAAATAGATTTCACAAACCGGAGCGTCTCGATAAACCGTCATCTTAGAGCATGCCTAAGGGTTATCTCCGACCGCATACATGAGTAGGTGATTTTTCCGTTTTCCTAGAGTTTGTTACTTATTCCAAACAATCATGACTAGTTGATGACCAACCAGACACCGTTCCATGGCCTCGAGCCATCGTCGTTCAAGGTAGGCGATGGCTGCTCCTGTTCCATCGCTGCATTCCGAGTTTCGACATATTGTCGTAATTGACCATTCCTTGCATGCTCCTTGACTATATCTTTTAGATGCTGGCAGTTGTTAGTATCATGCCCGTCCAGGTCATGAAAGAGACAGTGCCTTCCTGATGACCTTTCGCGTTCTGAGGGTTCCCACCTCGCCGGTCTTCGATAAGGGAGGTGATCCCGAGTATCCAAGAATATCCGCTCCAATTTTGTATTCAGTCCTGTGCAAGTGGAGATTTTTTTTTCTCCCCAGCGCTTCCTCTTCCCTTTATCCTTGTCCTTACCCGAGCTTTCACCGGACGGTCCTCCATCCTTAACCATGTTTACTTCCTTTGACTTCATATCCAAACGTGCATCCTCTTGTCAAAGAAATCTCTCAACTTCGTGAAATTTTTTTCCGAGATCCCGTGGTGGATCCCGTATCATTGATACTTTGAAATCCGAGTCATCCCTGACTCCTGACACTGCCACCATCAGAACCATCGATGGATCAGGCCGATCCATCGAAGCAATTACTACATTAAATCGAGTTAAGAAAGTCCTGACTGATTCATCCGCCTTCTACTTAACTGTCGTCAGCGTCATCACATTCTTTGGCCTCTTTATGTGAACTTGAAGCCGACTTAAGAACTTATCTATCGGTTTTGTCCATGTTCCAATGGATCCATCCTCCAGCTGTCTGAACTACATAGCAGCTATATCGGTCAAGTACGGGGGAAATATCAGGTCATGACCTCCTCTGATGCCCCCAGCACTTCCAAATGCCTTGTGTACCCCATCAAGTGGTCAGTGGGATCCGTCTTACCGTTGTATACTTCCAGAGTGGGTAGCTTGAAATTGGCTGGATTCCTAGCTATCCTGATGCTCCAGGTAAACGAACTTTTATTGACTTCCTCCAAATCCTCGTTTGTCCAAACTCTACGAATGGTTCTCCTGATGATGTCAACCAATCCAGTGTTACCTATAAGGGGTTGCCCCCATTTACATTTCCTAACTGCCTTCCAAGTCCTCGAGGGAATTCCGGTACATACTTCTCGTCACGTACTCCTGTATTCCTGTTGGCGTCGGCCTATGCAGCGTCAGCTGGTATCCCTCCATGGATTGGTTTAGCATTTCCTGGTGGTGTGCTCCCGAGTCTAGGTCCATCAAGATTGATAGTTGTTTACTGATTGGGGGTTGCCCCTGCTGAAGCACTCCATCTGCTTACATGTTGAGTCCTTCTGATCCAGCTCCATGGATCCGAGATCCTGTAGCTCCTGTTGTTCCTGCTTATCCAAATTGTCTAAAAAGTGCCTGCATCATTTCCTCTTGCCTTTTCGACTGTTCCTTCGTGGAATTCATCATGACCTGCATCTCGTCCCTAGTGATGTAGATGGAGGCATGATTAGCTCTAGAGAAAGTCTCCTGGCTTCCTTCCTGCTGACTTCTTTCCGTCCTCTGTCTCCTAGTTTATTGCTTTTCCATAGTTTCCAAAATCCAAGTTCCTAAGCCTTTAAATTCAAAATCCAAGCTTCTAAATACCCAAGTGCTAGCTTTCTCAGTAGAAGCACCAAAATTGGTCACTAACACGCAAATTCCAATGAAAGCACCAAACAACAGTCACAGATCACAGATAGAATGTATGTAGAGAGTATAAATATGAAGAACAGTAAAAATTAAAATGGAAGCAGTAAAGAACAAGAGATTTTATAGTGGTTTAGCTAACTCCGGTCTACATCCACTCTAGAAATTTCCTTTTTATTGCTGTAATAATCGATTACACTACAAAATGGTAGAGTAGCCTTAGCCTTAGAAAATAGAAAGCAAGAGAGCCGAAAAGAAGATCCCCCCAATCTGGAGACCCACATGCTGTATTTATAGACAAATCTAGGTAGTTGGGCCCCCTATGCGACCCAAGGTCCATTACATCCATGGCCGATCCAGAATCCATAGTTGCAACAAGTTCCATATCCAAATGTTGCTGACCCATGAAAACTACCAAGGCTACATGAAGCGTGTAGCCAAAAGACTCGATGGAACCCAAAAGCCTCAAGTGATCGACCCACAAAAAAAGGCTAACCCACCTTGGTTCTGACCGAACCACATCACCAACTCGAAGTAAAGAGCCTGGAGACTCGAAGCACCAAACCACCATCAAATGCCGATCCACCTTCCATCATACCGATCCACATCCTATGAGCTGAACCACAAAGACTTAAAGCAAGAAGCTATAGGACACCGAGCGACACCCCCAAACAACCATGCCAATCCACCTGATACTCCACCGAGCTCCCCGAGTGATGACCCAAAGTCACATGCCTCAAGACTCGAAGCTGCCGAGCAACTACCAAGGACGAGCCACCATTTAGCTAAGCCGAGCCACCTTCCATGACGAGCCACCAACATGGCCGAGCCACCAATGCCGAACCACTTCCTACGCAGAACCACCTACATGGTTGAGCCACTTATGCCAACCATAAAAAATCACTCGAAGAAACCATCGCGAGACTCGAAGCTCGACCAACAACGACTCAAAGAAAATCTCGGATGACTCGTGACATGTTGAAACCTGAGCTTCAAGTACCAATAACCTTTGTTCATCGACCATGCCGAATCCCGTCTATTTAACTATGTTTGTTATTCATGATTGATCATCCATTGATCCAGTTGATTAAATTTGTCGCAAACCAGCTTCGACAAACGAGAAGTCGACTTAGTTAAATCCGTCTGTCTATGGCCTTTCCAAAAGACGGGTAAACAATTATCTTAGGATGTTCAAATTTTAGACCCATAGATCCCAGAGAAGATAACTCATTTTTCATCGATTTGAGAATTGATACGTATTTAGATTTGGGTAGGAAAATTTCTTTTGGAAGATCTGTTATGGTGTAAATATGATTATCTTTCGGAAGGTAGATTTTTTACATGCATCGTAGTCTATAGATACTACAACCTATTAGTTTATTTTGTTTTATATAGTTAGACTATGTTTACCTCTTTGGAAAGTAAATTTGCATAGGACATATTAGGTGCACTGCTGCTCTTTTCTTTGAGCGTCGTCCCTAATCTATAGTCTCTGTCGAAAGGCTTCGTTTCCATGTAGCGGGTCTCTTTCGGTAGATTTCGTGTCATTGATTAAAATGATGGATGACTACCATTGTTATTATTATTTCATTATTGATAAATAGAGATTTTGGCATGGAAATTTAGTATTCTTTTGTTTTGGCTTTGAAGAGTTTCGAATAGATTATTACCATATTTTAAAGGATAGTCCATTAGAGAGTTGATATGAATTTGTGAAATGGTAATTTGTCTTATATGCCTTATTTCGATGATTATTTGTTTGGCTATATTTTTGTTATGAATTATTTTGATCGTTAACTCGTATTTTGATTCCTATATATATATATATATAGATTTAACATGCCTTATTATTGTTAATTTGAATTTGCCATATATATGGTGCTTCGACATGTTTATTCGATATGAATTGTGATTAAGTCATAAATTTTGTTAACATGCATATATATATATTGTGCATACTTAATTGATATGACTTATTTTCATATGGTTAAGTCATATATTCTTGATACTAACTTTTCATCAGTATCTCATCATTTTGATATTTAGGGATAGTTTGATCCGAGTGTTATTTTGCTCGGGTCTGGCCGAGACTTTTTTGGTTATAGGTAGACTTTTAGACGATTGGGCTAGTTGGGGAGATATACTATTTGGACTTGTCATTTATCTCATTTAGCCCTTTGAACTTTGTATAGTTGATATTATAGAATTGTCACCGGTATATTATTTGAGTCTGGTATTCATTGTTGTAGACTCGAAATTTATATAAGTTTTCATATTTTATTTTGTTCTGAATACAATTAAATCAAAGTGTTTATTACTTTGTATTAAATATTGTACACGTCAAATTTAAATTTAGATATTAAATAAAAGGTATAAATGACATGTCAGTGTTAGTATAAAGATATATTCACATTCGATTGCCTTTAACAAGTCATATTCTCCGGATTAGCAGATAACATTGCTTGTAATGTTTTTTGCTAAACTGCGCATAGCGGTGAGGTTGTTATAGTTGGTACCAGAGTTGTGTTCAGAACATTATAGAATATAAATTGATTCAGAGTTTGGATCTTGATCTAGATGATCTATAAATCCTAACCCTTGGGTGTGTAGTAGTTTGTAATTTTTATTAACCATTAGGGATAGGGATTATAGCGACCTGCAGTTCCATACCCTTTGAGTTGATAATATTTTACCCTTATTCAACCCGAATTGTACGAAAGAGCAATTACTAGGGTAAAGAAGAAGAAAGATATAGAAGAACATAAACAAAAATACAGAATCTCACAATCGCAACAGAGCAAAATATAATATATAATAACAAATTTTTATACAAAAAATCATTTACAGTTTATATACTCACAATGATCAGAGTACGACAATCTGTTCATCAATCTAGAAGTCATGGTAACTTGTCCTCATACAGTGGAATATAAACTAAGTACGGAGATACATCTCTATCATCTAGCTCGTCTTCTAAGCTCCATCGCATCCTATCCTGGATTTGTAATACTCGATCCGACCCAAGCATTATAATAAAATAACACCCAAGTCAGTCTAGAAACAAGCGTGAGAAAACATACTCAATTTGAACTATTAAAGTTATCTCCTTTGAAAAACAAAGGTATCTCGTAAGACCACGCCACACATAAACACGATGGGTTTTTCCCTTACGATTACCAAAACATTTTATAGAAAGATCCAATGATATTATAATAATGTCTAAGTACAAATACTTATTCAGATAGCCGAAAGTGTTACATTAATTAAATTCAAGCATACTAGGTTCCACAAACAAAATCATAAAGGATCATATTAGGGAATGGATCACGTACAATGAGTGGGCCACTGGGGTACCGTCCATCACAGCACACGTCTTGAAAAATGTACCAAGTACCTCGCCGGGATCCCCTGCTACATAAGACTAACCTGAATAGACCGAATATGTTATTACCTCGAGTGTTCCCAGCCTTAAAAATCGAGCGCTCCCTTTTTCATGCACAACCATATCCATAATTTATATGTATATTTCACTGGGTGCGACCTACTTAGCCATGCTGCATCCCCCTTTTTTTAGTCATTCCCGGTTGATGAGGCTTGAGGCTAACGGTTACCTTCCAAGAATAATTCTGCTTAGAATGCTCATCGTCCTCCAATGATGATGTTTTGATAGCATTCGTCCATACTAGTTGTCCTATGTTTGGATAAACCGAATCCGCGTCTTCACTATCTTCATGATATCCATTCGTAACGTTCAAACCAGATTGAAGTGGTTTTCGGATTATTAAATCTGATCCCGGTCTCTTCGAAATGATTAACAAAATTGGCCAATATTAATAGTCGGTTATTTAACTACCAATAAAACATCAATAAGCAGACACTAGGCCTTATTTTATAATTCTTCAAACATTTATTTCAAAATATCTTTACTAAGATATATATTCAAATTCCTTTCCATATTCCAATATTTGAAAATAATTTCAAATACTTAAATTCATAATAGGATATATTCAAATCATCCAACACTTAGAAATATTTCCCAATTCCCTTTAAAATTTCATTACTTAGGAAAGTATTCCTATACAACTCATCTCGTTGTTAAAATATTTCCAAAATCTTTTGTTTCAATACTTAGAAAAATATTGCAAAACTTTATTTTCCCTTAAAACCATTCTATTCCCAATACTTAGGAAAATAATCTTATTAATTTCCCATCTCTCTAAATTTTTACAATTGCCTGAAAATCCTTTAATTCATTTATAACGGATTCTTCAAATTCTCGGAATTCACTAATCCATTTTCTTTAAAATTCTCCAAAATTGATTTATATCTGTCTAAAATCTCGACTACTCCTTCTAACTTCCTTTTACAAACCTTTATTCATTTTCGAAGTTTCCATATTTAAATACTGGTAATTTCCTTTAAGTCTCGAAATTCGACTATAAGATTCCCTTGTAGGAATAATCTCCGTGAAACAACTCTGTTTGCATATATTTTTAAAAAACTTATAAGTAAATTATGTCATTTCAGAACTATACATAAATATAATAAGTATTTTTAAAGAATAATAAATTATTTTTAAAATATGTTTGAGTAATTATTCAAAATATTAAAACACTTTAAATAAACATCATTAACTTATTTCCAACTCTTTTAAATAAAGCTAATTAATTTACAAAGATGACTATAAAAATTAGAATTTATATCAATTAGTATTAAATATTTGGCTAATCCACTTTTTTTTATTAAAAATATTTCAAAACTAACTAGTTTAAAATCACCTATTTTAATAAATGAAAATCCCCTTAAAAAAAACTTAACTTCTTAAATAAAAATATATTTTAAAAACTCAATAACCAATTTGTTTTATAAATTCCTCCCGATTCATAACCCATGGATTTCATTCGACTCTCCTAACCATCTCCGCTTTTGAAAAATATTATCCACTATTTTCGTAAACCCTATTTCCATATTCTAATATAAACTCACCCTACGGATTTATATTCCTAATATATCAACTGATATCGCTTACCATATTTATAACATCGTTTATAAATTTCTATACTCCTTTGAGTTTTACTTGTTTATAAAAACAGTCTTATATATAAAATATGAAATTCCATTTTATAAATCCATTTCTTTATAAATCTCTCTTATAACTTCCAATCTATTTTTAATATCGACTTCAACTCTTTTTTCCATATTTCCATAATATAATTTATAAATTGTTTTATATAATTCATTTTTTTAAATCTCCATTTAAACAATTCACAATAGTTAAGTATAACCAAAAATCAAATATATTTTTCTAACTCCATTTCTTTAAAATACACCTATCCCAATATAAATATTTTTATATCAAAAGTTCCCTTTAATTCCTTCAATTTAAAAATATATATTTATGGTATTTAAAATACCAAAATTCAGGCCGCACGGATAGAACCGGTCAGGGTGCACCAGGTTAAATGAGTGAATTTCAAACAAAAATTTCTATTTTTAAACCTAATTAGGCCTATAAAGCCTAAATTGATTTATATCTAATCTAAATAATTTTAAATAAAAGCTTTATTTCATTTAATTATTTATGTAAAGGCTTGATTTTGCATAAATATGTAATATATAAAGTGTAATGTGTATCAAATGCATAAATACATATAACTGTGTGCAAAACGTAAATGGGTACATAGCTTAATGTTCCCGCCTGAAAGTGTTGAGATATATCACAATGGACACACTAACCATTTATATGCACATTGCTATCCAAAGTAATTTTAAATTATAACAACATATAATTAAATTTAGAATTTTTTTATTATTGAAATAAGTTATTTTGAAAATGTAACACCATGAAAATTTAAGTGGAAAATTTAATAAAATAACTAAATTAAATATAACAAGGATGAAAATAAAATTTCCACAAACATCCAAATCTGCCTATGAAACAAGCACCACTGCATTCATCATGATTTTATAGGCAATTTTCATCTATTACTCTTCGAAATTAAAGCTAATATGAAGAAGTTAGGACTTTTGAAATTTCATAAATTAAAGTAATTAAAAAGTAAAATTAGAAAGGAATTAGTTAACTAAAATATACAATAAGCGTTAGACTAGTTGGGCCCTAATGGTCGATCGATTGAGGGAGCAGTCGACTGATTGGAACTAGCGGTCGACCTGTTGGAGCTAGCGGTCGCCTCTTTAGGTAGGGATCGAGAATTTTAGGGGGCCAACTGCTCGGGCACCACAGTCGGTTCTATAGAGATATAGATCCGAGGGATGATGAAGAGGAGCCTAAAGAGACCAAGGTTGCACTGCCTGAACTGACAATTGATATTATGGTCACCCATGACGATCCACCGCAAGTCCTAATGATTGGATCACAGCCCAAAGCCCTTTGATGATGAGAGAACTCGCTGCTTTTCTCTAAGCGAATCTAGATGTATTCACTTGGACTCACTGTGACATGTGTGGAATCTAGCCTACTATTGCGAGCCATTTATTGAATATTAACCCGAGGCATGTTAGTGAAGGAAATAAGATGCGGTATGGATCCGCAGAGATCTGCCATGCTCAAAGAGGAGGTGGATAAACTAAAAGTCAACGGGTTTATCCACGATGCCCTCTACCCTAAATATGTATCTAATCCTATACTTATGCGGAAGGTGAACAGGAAATGAAGAACGTGCATAGATTGCTTAGATTTGAACAAAGGATGTCCAAAAGATAATTTTCCCCTTCCATAGATTGACCAGCTGGTTGATTCAACCATAGGACAAGAATTGCTATTTTTCATGGATGCATACTCGAGATATAACCAAACCCCGATGCATGTCCACGATCAAGAGCACACCAGTTTACCACGGATGTTGGATTGTACTATTATGTTGTAATGCCGTTTGGATTGAAGAATGCCGGAGCGACTTATCAGCACTTAGTTAATAGGATTTTTAAAGACCAGATTGGAAAAATAATGGAAGTATATGTGGATGATATGATCGTGAAGTCACAACGATGAAGCGACCACATTAGAGACTTAGCAGAAATGTTTGACATCCTCCGATATTACAAGATGAAAATCATTCCTTTGAACTATTCATTTGGTGTTGCATCAAGAAAATTCTTGGGCTTTATTATTGATCCTCGTGGAATAGAAGCTAATCCAGAAGAGATTCAGGCTATCCATGATATCCAAGCGCCGAGAACTATTAAAAAAGTGCAAAGTCTGAATGGGAAAGTTGCTGACTTAAGTTGATTTATCTCCAGTGCTACCTATAAATATGTTCCTTTCTTCGATTTGAATAGGAAAGGAAAACGAATTTTTGAATGGATGCAAGATTGTAAAGACATGTTTCAAGCTTTGGTGAATCACTTTGAGAGACCCCCTATCTTGTCAAAGCTGGTTGATCATGAGGAGTTGTACATTTATTTGGCTCTACCGGCACACGCTATAAGTGTCGCATTGCTTCGTGAGGAGAATCGGATCCAGAGGCCGGTTTATTACATCAGCAAATGATTAATGGGAGCTGAAAGGAAATACCTGAACATAGAGAAATTGCTGTACTGCTTACTAATTGCATCACAAAAGCGTCGTCGTGCTTTCGAACACATCTTATCAATGTTTATGCCGACTCGCCATTACGACAGATCCTACAGCGACCTGAGACGTCTGGAAGGTTACTCAAGTGGAATATTGAGATCAGCCAATTTGACATTGCTTACCTCCCTCGGAGGGCTATTCCGGGTCAAGAGTTGGTAGACTTTATAGCGAATTTACTATGCCGCTTCAGAAGTCGATGAAATCCCTACCGTATGATGGAAATTATATATGGAGCTTCTAACGATCATTGTTCCAAAACTGGGATTATGCTTGTAACTCCTGAAAATCGATCAATATGTTATGTATTAAAGCTTGATTTCCCAGCAACAAATAACAAAGCTGAATATGAAGCCCTAATTGGTGGACTTAAACTCGCTAGAGAACTTGGAATAAAATCTCTCAACATCTTTTACGATTCACGTTTGGTGGTGTATCAAGTTGGGGGAGATTATCAGGCTAAGGGAAAACAGCTTGCCCCATACCTTACTTAAGTTCAAGAGTTATTGACAGAGTTTGATTACTATGACATTTCCAATATTACAAGAGATCGAAACAGAGAGGCTGATTCATTGGAAAAGTTCACGAGTACCTACGATGCACAGTAGAAAGGCTTGGTTTCGGTCGAAGTATTAAATACCCCATGTATAAACATGATGGAAATCGACCAAACACTAGAAGGGGAGCCAGAAAGGGTATCGTAGATGACGCTGATCAAAGAATATTTATTGCACGGAGTCCTACCAGATAAAAGAAATGAAAATTGACAAAGTCCTTCATAAAGCTTCACGGTATATTATGAAAGAAGTAATTATGTACGGGAAGGGTTTTTCAGTCCCTCTACTCCAGTGTGTTGCTCACAATGAGATAAAACGTGTTTTAAAAGAAGTTCATTAAGGAGAATGCGGCAACCACGTTGGCAGGCAAACTCAGGTAAAGAAAATACTCCGTTATGGGTATTATTAACCAACAATAAATCGAGATGCTACCAATTATACAAGAGGACGTGATGAATGTCAAATATATTCAAAAGTTCCAGGGCTCTGCCAAAAGAAATCACATAGATGGCCTGTGCATGGTCGTTCTCCATGTAGGGTATATGCATTATCGACTCGTTGCCAATCTCTAAAGGTGGCGTTAAGTACGCTATAATTGTAGTTGATTACTTTGCCAAACAGGCTGAAGTAGAACCTTTGGGCATGATCACAACCAAAAAAGTAATCAAATTTATTGTTTGAAACATAATATACTGCTTCGGTCTTCCATGAACTATTGTAACAGCTAATGGGACTCAATTTGACAGTGCTGCATTCAAAGACTTTTGTCAAAGGTATCATATTGAAAAGAGATTTGCATGGTCGCTCACCCTTAAGCAAATAGATAGCTTAAAGCCATAAATAAGATCATAAAGTCCATTCTGAAGAAGCATTTGGAGAAGGCTAGAGGCAGATGGGTAGATGAACTTCCTACAACGTTGTGGGTCTACAGGATCAACACAAGTCCGTGATTGGCCATACTCTGTTCGCCCTCGCTTATGGTTCCAAAGCCGTAATTCCTATTGAGCTTGAAGTTCCTTCTCATCGAGTGACTTACTACTATTCCAAAACAAATAAAGATCTCCTCTCGGAATCTCTTAACTTTATAGACGATAAGCGCGAAGAAGCCAATCTGAGGGCAGCTGCACATCAACATTGGATCGTCTGGTATTACAACACTAAAGTTCAACATAAGACTTTCAAAATTGGCGATCTCATCTTAAAACGGTTTTTTTCTACCACGTCACACATGAATCCAATCTGGGAAGGGCCATATGACATTGAATAGAGGCTTGGAGAAGGAACTTTCAAGCTAGCGACTGTCGATGACATCAGACTTCCAAGGACATGGAATAGCAAACATCTTCGATACTATTTCACTTTTTCCTTTATATTTCAGTTGTATATACTTTTAGAATTTGTTTTAGCATTTGATTTTCTGAATATGTAATAAGATAGTTTATGTTCTTCCTTTCCGTTTAGTGAATAAAGTTTTAGGCTTCCTTAATATATATGTTTGCTACCGCATTGTATGCTAATTGCATAAAGAAAATGATTGATGTTAATATGTATGAACATGCTCCTAGAGCTTGAAATCAATCAATCATGCTAACTCCCAATGAGATTAAATAAGATGAGATCAATCTACTTGTTCATTTAACAACTCTTATTCACAATCAAAAGCATGGGATACACAATAAGGAATAAATGTGGCCGACAATCTAATAATCGAATAACTCCTATCTAATTATAGAATTGAGATAAAATCAAAGCGACCAGATAGATCGATCGACTGCTACCAAATGCTATAGGGCATATTAATCAATCAAAGAGAGTACGATCTGACTGCTCTTCGAAATAACTCTAAGTACCCAGAGTGTAGACTAGATTATAAAAATAAATCCAGCGTGAACCGACCACCCGTGAGATAACTCTAAGTCCCCAGAGTGTGGACTGGAGTATAAATATAAATCGGGTTTGAAACGACTACCCGTGAGAAAAGTTTAAGTTCCCAGAGTGTGGACTCGAGTATAAACATAAATCGAGCATGAATCGACCGCTCCCAAAGCAACTCTGAGTCCCCATAGTGTGGACTAGAGTATAAACATAAATTGGGTGTGACCGACCACCCATAAACTAAATGTTATCCCCAAAGTGTGGATACGAACATGAGTGAATAAATGAATGTTGGCCGACCATTCTATATTCCACAAACTCTGGCCTGAAACCGACGGAAGGAGTATAAACTCGCTAAGGATGGAATTCGACCGTACAACACCTGACCCTGCCAAATTAAAACTAGGGGCAAGAGTATAGTTTCTTAAAAACTGCTAAATTCGACAACGTAACACAAATGCCCGAGCTAGTGTTTGATACGACTAGAGGCCACGACCACTTGGAGGTCTTTGGATAGAGCTAGTAGGTTATTATCGGAATTTATAAACAACAAATTACAAGAACATTAAATGGAATGTAACAGTTTAACTACTTAAATGGAAATTCACATGAAAGATCAAAAAAACCAAAAACTTTTATTCACATTACAGGATTCAAGATCGTAGTACAAGTTATTTCAAAAAATCGGGACTCATGCCTATACAACCACAGTTAATGAAAGAAACTAGTGTGAAAACAATATTCATACTAAGCCGAAGTGACGGTTATTTCATTAACTTTCTCTCTTTCTTGGATTTTTGGGAGTAGTGGCACTTATGCTTCTTTTTCTGGATTCATTACTGCCTATAGTAGGAGACCTTGTAGAGGCAGGAGGAAATTCACTAGGAATCGACCCACCGAGTGGAATAACTTGCGGTGGCATAAGATGAGGCAGTCAATGTCCACCTTGACGGGCTCATTTTTATCTCTTCCTTTCGGAAACTCCTCCTTTTCAATCCACTCTTTCAAGCTTATCCTGTCGGTTTATTTGGAGGCGGCGTTGATTATTACATCGTCGGATTCATTCATTGAAAGTGGATCTTCGACCTTATCATCATCAAGAGCCCCGATGATTTGAGCATCAAGCCCCGGTACATCATTAGCTACCGGATCCTCAACCAGTTTCTCATGTTGCACCGCAGTAGCATCACTTCTAGGAGTTTGACTGGGGTTCGGAAGACTTGCAAAATTGGTTAAAACAAGGAGATTAGCTTAAAAAACCTTGCGTGCAAAGAAAAAGACTTTTCATAAACTGAGAAGTAAAGTGTGATACCTGCATCTAGTTAGCTCTCTGCGGTTGCTGGGGTACCACCTTCTAAAATAGGCGACAACATCTTGGATTGGTAGCTAGGCTTGTTTGGGTCATAGCCTAAGTTCTGCTCCATGTCTAGGGAGACAGAAGCTCCTGCTGCTAGAGAAGAAGTACCCTTGGGATCGACCCCTCAAGATCTAGCAATGTGTTCCCCTTTCTTGATAGTTGCAAAAACGTTGAAGTATTGGAGTTTTGCGGCAGCCAAATCCAAGGGTTCATTTCCTTAAAGAATTTCCCGCATTAATTCTTCTTTATTAACTCGGCTCCATCCATTTCTCTCTTCACATCAACAACATGCTCCCAAGCTTCAGCAAGTGATTTGAGGTAACTCTCACCAAAAAAACTAAAGTCATGGTGGATAAGAACTTTGGCATTATACTCGATGATTAATGAATCGAACAAGTCCTTGATTTCATTCCTCCCAGACTCTTTAGCGGCTTCCACTTGGGATTGAATTTGTTCAATCATTTCTTTGCGGCCTTCTTCTCGAGCTTCTTCTTTAAGAGCTTCAATTTTAGCAAGATACTCATTGATTTTAACTTTTATGGTCCTGGCCTCGATAGCTCCCTCACAATACTTCCGTTTTGAGAAGCCTTAGAGTTCCTTAATGCAGCGAGGCAAAATGTCTTTTTCCTTTTGCAAGGAATCTTTTTCTAGAGCAAGTACCCCACTACGATTGAGGGTGGTGTCGAGTTCCTTTTTATAAAATGTTTCTAAACATCTCATCGCTTCTGCCATTTCCTTAGCATTTATCTCCACTTCAGCAAGTTGTGTTTTCAATTCTAAAAACTTGACATCGTGGCGTTTGAGTATGTCCTTGTCAGGTATTGCTTCTAATGTAAAGTGGTCTATTTCATGTTGTCGCTCAGTGGACATTTCAGAAATTTTTTGTGCCAAATATAAGAACAATTCATGCTACATGAATACATCATTGACGCACGAAAGTGAACTCGCTTTGGCATGCCTAGTAATCTATGTATTGTAGGAAGGAATTTAAGCCCGTCAAAGAAAATTTCTGGAAAAGTGGCCTTAAGCTCAGCCAATTTATCTGCTGTAGACACATCAGAAGCAGTGGTAGGCAGAGATAGATCAAAAGCATCAATTGGATGTTAACTTGATCGATGTTCGCAAGATTATTTAGCGCTCGAGGAGCCAGAATGTTGCTCATGAGATGTGGTGCTCTGAGGACCACGGTAAGGAGGCTGGTCCCCACTGTAAGCAGGAAAATTGGGTTATTCTTCTTGGCATGATGTTTGGGATAAGGACTTGCATTTGGAGGAAGAGTATTTCCTTGAGGGAAAGCTTTTATCCCATCCCCCATCTTTCTCCCTACGCTGGCCAGATTTCGAATCCCAACTAGATCGATAATATGATGAAGAACCTCTTAAATGATCGAAGGCCCGGGACTGAATCGTTGCACTTGCAAAGACCACACGCGAACATATGAGTAATTATTATGCGAAAGGTTTATAAATGGTGTATGGTGAAGTGCACGTTGTCATGAGTGCCCTAGTCTTCCGCTCTCATAGATCGATGGCTATAGCCTTGCTCATCGGCATTTTCTCTCCTTTATCAGAAGGATGAATGCCTTCGTCGCTCCTAGTAGGAGAGTTAAGTCCTTCGATGTTAATATTTTGAAAGTCGTAGGTCATGATATCGTCTGGAATTTGAAGATTTGAAAATCCTTTCAGCGAACTTTCTAAGTATTTGGAAGATGATTCTTCTTCGATGGAAGTAATAACAAACTCTGGATTCATGGTGGTTTTTCTTCTACGAAGTCTGTATACTAGCATTTTCTTTCTCTTATTGGGTTTTTGAGGTTGTGCGCCTTATGATGGTTCTACCAAAGGCGCCTTCCCTTGGCCTGCATCAGCATCGCCATGCTTATAAGCTTGGAAATCCCTAATCTTACCCTCTTCGGTGTCGTCCCGAGTGCCCTTGGTTAGGGGCACGACGGGGTTGATAGTATCCCTTCTTTTCTCTGCAACATTCCTTGGAAAGGATGCACTTCTGGGGAGCCCGATGCTATGGCCTTCCTCCAACCGCCCAAATAGAGATAATAGCTCGTCGGTTACAAGAAGTTTGATGTCCTTGTCTCCGACAGGGATAGAACGAATGGCAGCGACAACTCTTTGAAAATTGGCGCCTTCAAGACATGGGAGAACACCTGAAAGAACTCCGGATGTTAGTAGATTTAAAGGAAAAGTTATCACTTGGATTAGTGAACTTGAGAAAGAAGTGAAGGTAATAGTTACGTCCTTCTAACCATCGCCTTGCAAAGCCAGGTGGACATCATACATAAATCCACTCATGCTTAAACAAAGAAAGTTTATTCCAAGTGCATGTCAAGACTTGGCAATTCAACGAGGGTTCAATAAAAGCATGAGAAGGACTTCCAGATCGCAGTTTGAAGTTGTAAACGAGTCTTATGTCTTCTGGAGTTAGTGGAAAAAATAAAATGCTCATAAATAGCAAGAAGGTTCCATTTATATAGGCGTACCTATTTGGATGAAGTTGAGTGGGAGCTATTCTGAGGTATCTCAACATCTCTCGAATAAATGAGTTAAAGGGTAGTACGCATCCAGCCCAGCACATAAATTTATTACATGTTGTGTACCTCGCTAGGGGAAAGTGAGGCCTGTCATTTATTGAAGGGACCAAAACATCTAAGAATGGAATCCCATGAATAAAACATAGCCGGAAGAGTAGCTTCACCAATTCAGGAGGCTTGTGAGTCTACTAGGTTATTTAGAAGGATATCACGCTCTACTGTATCAGGAGCAGGACTTATATCCTCCGCTGAGAGGATCGAAACATCCAAGAAAAGATCGACCGGTGGGTCGGAAACTTCTATCTATTCTGCTTGATGGTTGAGAGAAAGCCAACCGGATATAGCTGCGAAACTTGATTTTTCTTCAGAATTGATGTGTTTCATCGCCGGATTAGAAGATATACCAGTTAAACACTTTGAGCGTCTGGAATCCATATTAGCTATACTCAGTAGATAATCGATGTTAGAAAAGTTAATTTGTTTCCCCTGTGTTAAGTGTGAGCTAGTGCACTGCAGTGTATAATAGACATAAATAGCTTAAAGTTAGAAAAACAAAGTAAAACGACGAGATTTGGAAGTTCGACCAAAGTGATCGTCATCGTCGACCATCTCAACTGGCAAATAGATTGATCGGTTATAAAAGCTTTAGGATAGACTATCAGAGTGTGAAGTTTGTCATTTAAGTTCATCTGCAAGTTTTTAGTCTATATTGAATGATCTAGAAATCTGGTTGTTCAATCTTAAGTTCAATAGTGAATATGCACGTTTTATTGTTCATCGCCATCGTATGTCCAAGCTCATTAAGGAAAATTAATGGTGATTTTTCAAACAAATTAGCTTGGATTAGTTTACGAGTTCAAAGAGCCAAGTCTTGAATTTATGCCGATCCAAATGAGTATGCCAATCCCTATCCCAAAGATATTATACCGATCCCTCACTTCGACGAGAGAATACCGATCCATATTCAACCAACATGACCGATCCCTCAGCAAGACATCCTCTACCGATCCCTCTCCTCAACTAAGACCAACCAAACCCTATAGAAAGGCCGATCCATATGGATAGGCCGATCCATATGGATAGGCCGATCCATCTCTTATTGCTTCACTATAGTGCCTTCACTCCTTAAACTACTGATCCCTTCAAACGAACCATACCCTAGCGATCCCTCATCCAGTTTCACTAGGATCGATCTCTTCCTTCCTAACCTGACACTACCGACCCCTACCTAAGCGATCCCTGCCTCTACAATGTTCTGCATACCAATCTTTTCCTTCTTCAACTATAACCTTCCTTCCATCAAAGTCCCTCGCCGAACCCTCATCTTTTCTCTTCCTTCCCTCTTCCTTCTCCTAACTCAATCCACCGAACTCTCTATTCAATAATCATTAACCTCTCCAAGGCCGCTCGTCATCATGGTCTTGAAAACCATCATAATTACCAATCGTTAAACCTAGGATCTCATCATGTAATTAAAGACATATTTCAAAATCTAACCTATATGAATGATCGAATTAAAGTGGAGGCGCATGTTTGAATATACATGAATTTGAAGGGAAGGAGAAGCAAATTTATGGAAGGGACGGAAGGTTAGGAGAATCAAGTGTGAGTAGAAGCAAATTTCTGGTTGGGTTCGTGAGTTAAAAGCAAGGGTTTAGAGCAAAAGGCAAGAAAATGAAATAAGTGAAGGAGAAGGGAAACAAGCACGCTGCTTATATACATGGGCTAAGGGTTTGACCCAAGTACTGATGCTCAAAGGCTAAAGGATCGGCAAAGGAATGCTGACCCGTATTAGCATGTGAGCAGTGCATGGATCGGCATAATATATGCCAATCCTTGAAAGTTTTTTTAAAAAAAGGAAAAGGGAAAGAAAAAGGAAAAACATACATTGTTGTAAGGCTTTAGCTATGAACATGAACATACAAAATACTATAGAAATTGGCAACAAGCCGTAAGTGTTCGAACATGTCCGGGAATCGATAACAAAAGTGTGTGTATGAATGTACACGTGAATGACTTAAAAGATTAATTTTTTGAAATCAACAGAAATTGAAATCAAACCTGAAACCTTCGAATTCGGGGCTGGACTAGATAACAAAAGCTTGCGAGTCTCATAAAACTGGACTCAATATATTGACGGAATATAACACTGGATTTTATATTATTGGAAATCGACCAAGCATCATGGCAATCAATGAAAATTCAACGCCTTGGAAAAATGATTTGACAAAAGAATAACAATCACTCAAGAAGCTAGATGGACCTCTTTCCAATAATTTAGAATTATTTTGGTTCAAAGCACATCATGTTACTCACAAGACGTACTTTGGATGGCAAGTGTTATCCGCCATTCTAACCTGGCTACATTGAACTGATTGCACGAGATAGATTGTACTACTATCAAGTTTGATGACCTCGGAGTAATGATTTTGGGCCACAGAAGTAAATTACAGCTTAGAAGTAAATTACAGCTTGTTATATGAAGCCAGAATTGAATTATAATGGTAGATAAACAACGCAGGATGCTTGAAATATGGAAAATAGCTTACTCACATAAAGGGATCGATATGGTTTGGCAACTTGATAAGGTTCGACATACTTCGGCTTACAAATGAGGGATCAACATGCTTAAGTAAAGGAGTCGACATGGTTGAGTAAGTAAGGGATCAGCATAGTTGGCTAGTATGGATCGGCATACTCTGATTAGCAAGGAAGGGGTCGGCATGGTTTATTGAGTTGGATTGGTAAACTTTAGTTCATAGAAGAGGACTCGGCATAGTGTAATGAGAAGGAATCGATACGCTTTGCTAGGTGGTATGGTTCGGTAGGCTTTGCTGAACTACAAGTGCCTTAGTACATTTAATAATCAATATCTCAAGATTTGTAAGTCCAAAGCCTATGGAATTTGGAGAGCAAGGCATATGGACCCTAGGGAGCATCCCCTAGGGATCGCGCATCGAACAAACAAAGATGGGGATATTGGTATACAACCTATGAAAGGTATCAACACAAAGCAATGCACAAACAATAAAGGGGCGGTACTGATCCCTCTTCATGGAGATTTGGGCCTAGCGACCTATCTGGTGGGCCCATTTGGGTTAGAAGTTCCTGTAGCCGAAGTTTCAAAGAGATTGGTGGTCGTCCTCACCCATAAATACTGGCCTAATAAGCCATTCTGGGGATCTTTATGCTGCTGCTTACTTTAGTCTTTGTTGTAATCAAGTTTTCTCTATTCCTTGTTGTTGTAATCAGATTTATAAGTCATCAATAAAGAGAACATTCAAAGTGGATATATGCATACAAACCGAACCACTATAAATATCTGTGTTTTTTGTTGTTGTTTTTATTCATTGTTAGTTTAGTCTATTCATTTGTTTTAATTTTACTTTCTCCGCTTACTTCTCTTCATAATCCAATTTTTGGGTGTTTGTAACCAATTTGGTTACAAACACATACCCAATGGTGCGCACCTCCTCTTACCATCGCACATCACCAAAATCCACCCCAAGGTGGTCCTCCTTCCGACAAACTCAATGCTACTAACCCCGAAGTCCCTCATTGCCTATATCTTCAAGAAAGTTTAACCCTAGCTAAGCGAATCAAGTTTCGAACTGTAGAACCCGTCAAATTTTCTGCCACAACCTCCCTAAACTCAACTACATGTAGGACTACCCATTTGAAGTTCAAAGGTCCATCCTTTTTATTTTTTATAATATATTCGAATTATTTTTAATATTATAATAAGAGGATTTTTATTTTCTTTATTTCACAATGAAGATTAATGGAATAGTAAAGGATAAATGGAAAAGATGCTTCTTAGATAAGTGTTTAGTTATATTTAATTTGCAAATTCCAACATTTCACCATGTAGATTTTAGTTTGTCTAGGAATCACAGACGACAAAACAAAAATACGATTGTGCTCAAAACAGCGATGTGACCCCAAAACACTAATAAATACACTAGTTATCCGATTATATAAAATCATAATAACACCATCGTTTTCAAATAAATCATCAAATGACAATTTAAATATTTTACAAACTAAAAATACGTCAAATGAAATTGAGTCATTATTTTATAATAAATTTTCTTATTATTTATCCGGACAACTTATTACTGTAAATAAATTTACAAAATGAATTCATTATATTATTTATCAATTTAAAAGAGTGAAATATGATTAATAAATCCATTTAATTAATATTCAATTCCCAACCCACATATTTATATCATAATTCAAATATTAAATTTGCAATTCAAATGTTAAAAAATCACCATACTTGAATTCAAGTTATTAACCTTTTAAAACCAATTATCAAAAATTTAAAATTGATCAAATATTCGAAATCAACTGACCAAAATTCCAAGTTGTTGCAATATGGGAGTACTTCTTGGAGGCATCCAGCTTGTTTCCTGTAGCTCCAAGTGTCTCGCTAAATCTAGAAAATATGCTCGGCCGACCCAATCATTATAAGAAAAATAACGTCCAGATCAGTCTGATAAAACCAACGCAAGAGATACAATCGAATGGATGTTACAGTTAAAAAATCATTCAAAAATAAAATTATCTCGTAAGGCTACATCACTCATAAAACGGACAGGTTTTTACCTTACGATAACCAAACCAATTTTATTATAAAATCCAACGATATTATAATAATGTAAAGATGAGAAAACAAATATACAAAATAGCTGAAATGCTTGCATCTCATATTTCAAAATAGTTGGGCACTACTAAGTCCGTAAAGGAACGCATCGGAGATTGGATTTTCATCAATGACAACGCTACTGGGTACCGCCTGCCATAGTACACATCTAGAAAAATGTACCGAAGGACTCACATGGACCCTCTGTGAATTAGAGAAGGCTGACCCTTTAACATGACAGGCTAGATTACATCATTCCCGGGACCAAGGCTCCAAAAATAATATGCAACAATCGTGGCTCCACTTCCTCGCGTATACCAAATCCATAAATATCGATTCTAGATCTAGAAGTAGCTGCTCCTAATGGTGACAAACAACATAGCTCTAAAGCATATACCCTGCTTTAATAATTACTGGGTTGTGAGGCTTGTGAGGTCATGATTACCTTTTCCCTCTGTTAGAAAATCCGACTTGGAATGGTAACAAAGGCCTCCAAGTCACAATGCAATGCCAGCATTCATCCATATAAGTTTGTTCTGGGACTGAAAAACTGAAGGCACTACTTCTACTACACTCATTTTGGAATCACTATTAGAATTAGTATCTAGCAGCCCTTGCACTTCAAAGAACTCATTTTCTTCGATCATCTTCAAGATATCTCCAATTTGAACGCTAATGTCGGTTCGAAGTGGTTTTCCGACAATATATCCTATTCCGGTTCTTCCAAACTGACAGCCATAGTTTCGATAAACTCAACTCTGATTCTTTTGAAAATAATTAGATAATACATAAGAGCAAAGATCACCTCATTGTCGTTTAACTGGATGGATTTCATTGTTGTTTGTCTTAGGAGAACAAAACAAGATTTATATGCACAGTACAGCATCATCAAAGATGACTGTGCCATATAACCCCCGTGTTTCTTCTAGATATTTCCAGAGTTAGATTTTGGTCAAAGTTTGATAGTCGGTTGTTTAACTATTAAATAACAAGCAATCAATCTAGATTTAATTCCATATGGGATCCATTAAGCCTCTATAAATAAATCTTTCAATGATTAAAATCTCTCTCGGTTATTTAGTTCAAAATACCTTCATAAAAGATACATTCACAAACCCCTTATACTCTTTTCAATACTTATGAAAACATTAAAATACTTATCTCAACAATATAAGTATATTTCAAACCATTATATTTTCAATACTTAGAAAATATCTGTATACATATCTCAACGGTATAGATATATTAACAAAACTTAAGAAAGATTTCCTCTTTTCCCAATTCATATTTAAATAGGCCATAAACAAATAACTTTTAAAACATTGTTTACTATAAACCAAAATACTATCCTTTGATGTTAAGTATGGAAAGAATGTTTCCATACCACCATAACTAAAAAGGATTAATTATAAACATCAAATCTCGTTCCTTTTATTAAATTCTCTTTTATAAGCTCATTTCATATTTACAAATACTTTTGTAAATCTTTAAATTAATTTATAACTTCTTTTATAAATCCCAAAAATTTATTTATAAAATTTATTTCTATTTATAAAATCTTTTCTATTTATAAACCTTTTTATAAGTCTTCCCTTTTAGAACTCCTTTATAAAATTTCTTTATAAAATCCTTTATAAAAATCCTTAACCTATTTTTATAAATCATATATAAATATATAACAAAATCTACGTTATTTTTAGAACATCACTTATTAACACTTAGTCTTAAATTATTATAGATTTGAAGTTAACTTAAATCCATAACTTCACAAACTTGGAAGGAGGATTAGCGACTACAACGGTACTAAATCAAGTTACCATTTTATTCAACTTAACTTTTTAGATCACATAACTGGTATTTACATAAGCAGCATATATGTAAATCAAATCTATACCTAACCCTCAATGGTTAACACATCACTTTTTTCAGCATTAACTAATTCACATATTAATAAACATGCACATAAGGTCAAATTAAATAAATAGCAGACAGGGATTTATTTTGCTAAACAGATGTCATCAATAATCCACATAATTTATTTATAGTACAACGATGTTTTATTTGGCCAAATAGATATCACCAATAAATTGATTTAACTACATTATTATTTAAACAATGTAATTATATACTATTGATTTTATTTTATCATTAAATTTTACTTTACTAAAACCAACAACTATTTATACCATAGTGTTCTACTAGTTCATACAAACCAAGTGCAAAAATTTATGGGACAATTGGGTGCAAAATAAGTAAGATGTGTTATTTTGAAATCTAACACATATATTTTAATTAAATTTAAACAAAGTATTTACACTTTAATCACAACCCAGCCCAAACATCACAAGGCCCAACTCGTTTAAACCTCCCATCTGACTCGACGCCCGCACCCAAAGCTATAGGACTCTCTTCTTCAAAAAGAAAAATGCATGCCAAGTTCACGCACGCGACCATCAACCGCCACCACCAACATCGCTTAAACATCCACCCTCGCCCACACTTCCATGCCTAGTTATGCCCAACCCGGTGCTCTCCTTCAATGTCTAGATCCAAACAATCGAACCCAATTAAAATGTAGGTTGAAAACCTAATTTGCCTCGTCGCCGCCACCTTATGCCACCGGACTACCAACAATCAACACCATACTCTCCTCTAAACCCTAGACTTCCTCTACACCAATGACAAGTCCCCTTGACCATCGGTTCATCGCGAAAAAAAATGAATGGATAATGAATAAAATCCCTCACGGCTAACTCCGACTACCTGGCAACTTACGACCACCACTAAAAATCCCAACTCGACGATATAAACCCATCCATACCCTCCATACATCATTTCGTATTCGTTGAAAAATGAAAAATATTCCATCACTCGCTGTTTTTGCAAAATCTAACCACCTCGCTTGACGAAATAAATAGCGGTAATTTTAAGAAAAACTAAAGATCAAAATAAACAGCTTTGGTGTTGGTGGATTTGGCTAATTTTTAACGGTCTGGAATATATTGATAATCTATAGGGTGGTGTTTATTCATATTTACGAAGATGGAAGAAGAAGAAGGTGGTTCCTGTGTTGTTCTTGTATCTGTGTATCTCTTTGTACACTCACTTACGGTAAACACAAAGTTCATCTCAAGGCAATTAACAATAAAATATGTTTTAAACAATTTACTTAGGCCATAATTTCCATACAAAAATCAAATTACTAACAAGGGTTTGGTATCCCACCTTCCCTAAATTGATGAAATTTCAAAAGATCCAAGCTTTCTTCCTTGACAATCATCCCTAATATAATTTCATAACTAAATTTCAACTCTAAACTAAAAGACAAGATTTTATGATTTTAAGAATGGAAAAGAAAGAAGTAAAAATGGAGTAATAAAATAAAATTGAAGATGAAATCAAATGAAAGGTTAAATAAAAACTTTACTTTTATAAATGAGTGAAATTGCTAAAGACCTAAATGCCCTTAATCATATTTCCAACCTTGCTACTATTCCTTAAGCCTCCAAAGTACCCCACACATGAATAAAATGGTGGGTACTAGGAAGACCTATCCACTTTTACTAATTTCCTTAAGGAATCATTTCCTTATCAAATCCATCATTTCACTTTTAAATTTAAACATATTTTATTTCTTTATTATTATTTAACTTATTATGACTTTTCAAAATGAAATGTTTCCTTAAAACATTTTAAATGTTGTTTTTAAAGAATAAACAAAAGTTCAATAATTTTCTACATTGGCCGTTTGATAAAAAAAGTTGAAAATCCGAAAAATAGGTTTCGGTCACATTTTCAATTTTCTACCGAACTACCTATTTTCATAAATAAAATTAAAAAATGGATCTTCTGCCATTATTTATCAGTTAAAAATGGTTATTTAATTATTAAAACGATTACTTAAATACTCAAAATAAATAAATATTCATAACTAAAGCATCATTATAAAACTAAAATGATTTTAAGATGGATACATTGTTAATAATTATAAGTTTGTCGTTAAATTATAGTTTTTAAATATTTTTGTACCTTTGTAGCGCTTTCTTATAGGCACATGCTTCCTCTGCATTATAACTAAGATTCAACTTTTGATTTTTCTATAAAAAAATTTGCTCGATTCTAATGCTTGTTGAATGATACTGTCATATTAGTTCTGGGATTCTATCCACCAATCCACCAACTCAAAATCGTGCCCATTATTTTGAGACACTTTATTTATTAAGTGCAAAAACTATTTCCAAACTATTATTCAGAATTTCTATTTCAACATACATATACTAAAATTCAAAATTATATCAAGTGATAATTTTGAAAATAATCCGAATTAACTCAAGTACGTTGAATGATGAATCTGTTACATTTATGTAAACAACTGAAATTTATGATGGTATTCTATCAACGTAGCTTACTATATTCCAACTGCATTGATCTGCTTCTCGAAGACACTTTTGTTGCTTGATCATTTCCCTTCAGGTAAAACTATCAAAAACATATTTTGATAACTTATATGGAATCCGTTCTATATTTACGCATTATGCCACATGGTGGCATTAGTACTCTTAGTGGCTTATTGACAATTGAGGAACTTCTTTTCTCAACATCGATAAGAAAATGATAGTTTCTCTTTAATGTGTAAGAGCTCCCATCAGACATTTTAATAAATTATGTTCGTTTGGGCTTGGTCAATTTTATTTCATCCTCTATAATTAGTTCTATTATCCCGCCTTTTGGCAAGGCCAAGATACCAAGGAACTGATTGAAAACTGAGGATCACTCTTCCTGGATATCAAACATACACAGGTTTGCTATGGATATCGATAAATTTTATCCGAGTCCGGATTGAGCTATAACTGATAAGACACGGCTAACAAGGCCAAGAGAGCCAACATTCTAAGTTTCAAGTCAATCCGAGTTCGTATGCTCAAGTTATGGCCAATACAATTTGAAGGGAAAAGCTCCGTCTTTGTATCCATCATTGAACTCTAGTTCGAATCGATCACGTTCGTATCGATCAGGGGTCCAGCGACTTCGTATCCATCGAAGAGCCTCAGTTCGTGTCGATCAAGTTCAAATCAATCGGGAAGCCTCGGTTCGACTCGATCTCGTTCGTACCCATCAGCTCCTCCTTATTCGAATCCATTGGCATCTCCCTACTTCGTATCCATCAACTAAGGCAGCGGTTACTGCTTCGTATCCATCGTGGAAGCCTCTCTTCGAATCTATCTAGGTACAACAATTCGTATCCATCAGGCTACCTTACTTCGTATCCATCAAAGGACTCCGGTTTGCATCGATTGACTTCGTGTCCATTAAGGAGCTGTGTGGCTCGTATCCATCGAGTAAAGGCCTGTTCGTAACCATCGACCTTCGTTAGCTCGTATCCATCAACGTAACTGTTGTTCGAACCCATGGCTGATGACTACTTCGTATCCATCGAGTCAACAAGCCTAGGTGACGTGTCAAATTCGATAGGGACAAGGTGAAAATAATGGAGTCGACGCAGTCAACTAGGAGTGAAACTCGGATCGAGGCGAAGGGTGCGTGCCACGTCATCAGAGCACCACGTGAGAAGATCGATTCGAATGTATCGATTCGAAGTGATGGGTTCGAACCAAACAGCCACCGAGAAATTCCATTTCGTATCGACTATATCTCATGATCCACTGATCCAAATGCAATGAAATTTTCACAGCGGCTTGCATACATGCTAAAGAACCATCCTGCCAAGTTTCAGCTCGATTGGAGCATTTTTTGATCGATACGAAATGGTTTCGTATTGATCACAGAACGAGACGAAACTTGGTGGGGTCGGTCGCATGGGCCCATTCACGTGCCACAAGAAGTTTCCCGAAGTTTGAGCGCGATCTCAGCCTCCTACGCATATAAATAGCTTCCTGAAGCCTACAGAAAAAGGATCTTTGGATTCTCAAGTCCCCAAACTCTGCCGGATCGAAACCTGCATCATACTTTTGCGGTTGAATTCGAATTTGTAGTTGTATCTTGCTGTTGTTTGCTGTACTCGCTTGTAATCGTTAAAAGAGAATCAATAAAGTTGCAAAAACTTCACAGTGGACGTAGGCAACACGTCGAACCACTTTAAATCGTTTGTCTACACATCTACATTCTTGTTGATTGGAGTTTTTGTTAGATAACCCTCATTTTCAATTTATACTCTTCATTATTATCTCTTCAAAAAATTTCCGACGAGTGTTGTGCCCAATTTTGGTACAAACACTTTGGTGCTTTCACTAAGAAAACCCAGATTTTCTCCTACTCGTTGGATCTGTCGTCGATACCGGATTGAATAAACCTAAGAGAGAGATCCAGATCATTAATTCGAGTTCCTTTCCTTCTATTCAGATTTGCATAAAGTCTAGAAAAGGAGTTCAAACCTAAGATGTTTAGCACAAGGACTACCTCCAATGCTGTGAATCAAGAAGACCATGATAGACATAATCCTGCGCCAATACCTCCCTTTAACCAAGACGCTACCGGACACTCGGAACCATCAGGTCTGGTTACCAGACAAGAGTTTCAGCTGCTGCTTCAAGAGCTGACCCAAAGTCGACAACAACAAACAGAACACCTACGCGCCAATGCCAAGCTGACCAACCAGCTGAATCGCCAGAAGCGAAGGAGATCCAGAAGAGATCATGCTTCTTGCTCCTCCAGCGAAAGTTCTTCCTCTTCTGATTGCCATCATCGATCTCCGCGACCTCGACTAGATGGGAGTCACATACAAACTGCTGGAAACCAACCGGTAATGACCGTTGGACAGCTGAGAGTTCGTCCATCGGCCGCCGTCAGCACGAGGTCGATGCGCAAAATCAGTCGAACCTGGACCGCTGTCAGCACGGGCGTACTCGTGAGCCGTACGTCCCAGAGGACTATGAGCCAAGAAGGCAAGACGTGGACCGTCGACAACATCCGGTCCAACCCCATAATATGGAAGACCATCATACTCCGGCAAGAGCCGCACAGAACATACAAATGTCGGATATTCCGACCATGATACGTCAGATGATCCGTGAGAGCCAGGGTCTCACGAACGACGACCGAGGAATCTCCCGGAGTCACACTCCTTTTACAGACGATATACTTACTGCTGAACCCCCTCGGCGATTCAGGATGCCGACTATACCCATGTACGAGGGAAACTCCGACCCCAACCTACATATTCTGAAATATGAATGGTCGATGAGCGCTGCTAGAGATGACGATGCAGTGAAGTTTCGTAGTTTCCCCATCTTCTTGGGAGGCATCGCTACCATGTGGTTCACTCGACCGCCACCTCGATCCATTTCCTCCTTTGACCAGTTGGCCACAAAATTTGTTGAGCAATTCCGCATGCACGTCGCAAGGCCGAAAGACGTCAATACTCTGTCTAGCGTCACCCAAGCTCCTGGAGAGACGCTCAGACACTATTAGAGAGATTCCATGCTACATGTGCGGAAATCAGAAATCCGAACGATAATTCCATTCTTATGGCGTTGACTAAGGGGATTGGCCCCGATTCTGAGTTCGGCAACTGGTTGGCTGGAAAGCCACCTGCATCATTGGACCGTTTCCACACCAAGGCGGCTCAATTCCTGAGAAGGGAAGATGTGAAACAGTCTAGGAAGCAGACTGATGCAGGGCCAAGCACGGAAGGGATCCAAAGCAATGTCGCAATCAAATAGTCCGGTAAGAGCTTCGGGAAAGTTCAGTTGAACGTTAAAAACAAACAAGCTCAGCGGAGAGAGAGCGTGAATCAAAACAGAAAGCAAGATCAAAATCGTGGCCCACCGCGTAAGAACCCTATGTTTGACAGTTACACTCCTTTGAATACATCACTGGAGAACTTGTATTTACAAACCTGTAATACAATTCAGTACAAAAAACCTGCACCAAAATCGTCGTCAGAAAGACAAATCCAGACGGGAAAATTTTGCAGGTTCATGAAATCTACGGTCACAATACGAATGAATGTCGTCATTTAAAAGATCTCGTTGAAAAATTGATTAGAGAAAGGAAGCTGGAACAGTTTGTTCGTACGCCGCGACCTGGAGGAGCAAGCCCATCAAATCAAAATAATGAGCCCGATCGACCGAGACAGGTGAACTCTACCAGTCCTAGTGGGAGATTAGTGATAAACGCCGTCAGTGGCAGACCCACTATGCCAGAAGCCTAGAACGACGAGGATCTTCGTCACTGTTACACATGACAGGCTTTATTCAGTCTATGAATACTTTGCAATTTCCTTTGCATTCTGAAGTTTGAATTTGTAATAAGGCACTGACTTTGCCATGTTTTTCCGTTCTAGGAATAAATTGCCATCTCTTCAAGCTAGAGTTGTGATTCATCGAATGCGACATTCAACAATCACGACGCATGAAGAGCTAAGTTCTATCGCACGATGGAATTTATTCAAATAGCGAGTGACTGTGATACGACCGTCCACTCACTAAGTGAAACCTCAGCTCGGGTGTAAGCCATCACATCAAAGGCTGAACTGGACCGACACACGACAAACCTAAACACTAACTCCAAATTCCCAGAGTGCGAATTAGAGTATAAACATCAACTCTTGGCTCCCAGAGTGTGAACCAGAGTACAAACACTAACTCCAAATTCCTAGAGTGCGAATTGGAGTATAAACATCAACTCTTGGTTCCCAGAGTGCGAACTGGAGTATACACACTAACTCCAAATTCCCAGAGTGCGAATTGGAGTATAAACATCAACTCTTGGTTCCCAGGTGTGAACCGGAGTATAAACACTAACTCCAAATTTCCACAGTGCGAATTGGAGTATAAACATCAACACTTAGTTCCCAGAGTGCGAACCGGAGTATAAACACTAACTCCAGACTCCCAGAGTGCGTGTTGGAGTACAAAACCTATAAATACGGCTTCGAAGAGGGTGGAACCGTCTGCCTAACGAATTCGACCGTATCCTAAACAAGTTCGAGGAGGATGGATCCGTCCATCTAACAACCTCGCTTGTTAACTCGGGGTGGATGTGATCCGACCATCTGCGATCCCGATAAATCCGTCGTTCCCAAAGTGTGAACGAATCCCTAAAAAGCCCAAACAGATGTGACTGACCATCTGTCGACTAACTCCAACTTCCCAGAGCGTTAATTGGAGTGTAAACATATAAATGTGGTTCTGGTGAGGGTGGACCTGTCCTCCTAACGACTTCGGCCGTATCCTAACCAAGTTTGAGGAGGATGGACCCATCCGTCTAACGACCTCGCTTGTTAACTCAGGGTGGATTTGATCCGATCATCCACGATCCCGATAAATCCGTCGTTCCCGGAGTGTGAATGAATTCCTAAAACGCCAAAACAGATGTGACTGACCATCTGTCAGCTAACTCCAACTTCCCAGAGTGTGAATTGGAGTATAAACATCAATCTGGTTCCCAGAGTGTGACCAAAATATACATGTTGACTCCAAATTCCCAGAGTGTGAATTAGAGTACAAATACCAAATCAAAGTTCTAGAGTGCAAACTGTGTTACAAGCATCGATAACTCTCGAATTCCCAGAGTGCGAACCAGATTATCGATCATGGATTATTCTAAGTCTCCGGAGTGTGGACATGTGCTCAAGATTTGCAATAGGTGCGACTGACCACCGAAATACAAATGCTGGTCCCCGGAACTGGGGGCAAAAGCATAAGTGTTAATCACTAACCAAAGTGATGCAATGTCCAAAATTCAACCCATTCATCGATTACGACTTATGATCAAGATTTTCAAGCTTAGCAAATAAAACGAATTCAACTTGAAGGAAGAAACACCATAAGTACACTGGACTGAAAGCCAAATACTGCAAATACTTAAGTACAAAAGAAATGAGAGTTGAAGCAAAGAAACTAAATGTCATTTCAACTAACTATATATGAAGATTCATGTACAAGTTATTCCAAAAAATTCCTACTAGCAGGGGGCCGAGCCTGCATTTATACATGGCCTATGAAAGAAAAATAAAAGCAATTTCCTAACTGCCAAAAATGCGCCAGAGGGGGATTATCTACTTTTTCTTCTTCGGCTTTTTCTTCGACGCGAAACCACTGGAACCGCTAGTAGTCTTTCGCTTCTAGCCCTTACCCTTTGGGGGATCATCCTTTGATGAAGGCATGATATCGACATCTTGCTCTGAACTTGAACTTAAAGGAATATTCACTTCGGGAGGAGTCGGAGGAGTCAGATCCACAACTGGGGGTGGAATGGGCATGCTGGTGCCGATGAGCGATTCCCCGAAAGATACCACCATAAGAGGAGTGGGGCCAATCGCCGTCGTAACACTCTCAGAATCACCACCGTGAGCTGCCGCCTCCATCTCTGCGTTGATTTGAGCAAGTGTCTCGGCTTCACGAGCGGCACGAGCTTCACGATAGGCAGTGGTGGATTGTGACGAAGCAATGGAAGCAGGTGGGAACGCACCAAGAATGAACGGAATGTCCACAAAAGGGTCGCTGTGTTGACCCAGGAGCTCATTCACCATCTGCTCGTCAAAAGAAACCAAGCTCCCTTGTGTCATGTCAATCGGCGTGACCGCAGTTGTGGTAACCGCCTCAGTAACGACGGCCTTCTGCCCTTGATGCAACTCTTGGACTGAGGAGGCACATCTGATGTTGCTTCAGTCACTGAGCAAAGAAAAAGAACAAGTTGTCAATACACGCTTCAATACAAATACTTCAGTTCAGACACACAGTATATTTGTGTTGAGTACCTTTCTCTACTTGACTCATGATTGGCTGAACAGCTTCTGAAGAATGCTCCCTAATAAGAGATAAGCGTGGATGCTCAGGGTCATAGCCCGGAACCGGCTGTGGCTCAATCGTTGGCGTCGGCTTGGATCCGGATGAAGTAATCATCTCAAAACTTGTAACCTGATGTGCGACGCCAGAGCCTTCACCAACTTCTAGATGTTGGGTGCCCAACCTCTCTCTTGCATGAGAGATCATAGAATCGTGGAGAATTTTCTTTTCGTCTTTGCTTAAAATGCGGTTCTCTAATTCAAATTCATCGAGAGCACCACCCGACAGCATCGCCTTCTCTTCTTCGACTAACAAATTCCAGGCATTGAATAGATGTGTCGGGTAATCATCAAGCCAAGCTAGATTCCTGTGTCTCAAAACATTGGTGTTATAAGTGATCAGAAGCTCTTCAATCTCCGTCTCAAGCATGATCTCTGCCTGCCGAACTTTCTCATCAACTTCAGCCTCCACCTCGCGGACCTTTTCCACGGCCGCATCTCTTTCCTTCCGAAACTCCACCGCCTGATCGCGCGCTTCCTGTGCAGAAACGTTAGCGGCGTCCCTCTCCTTCATAATCTCCGAAACTTTGGCCTTAAGCTCATTTAGCTCTTTCAAGGCCGCATCCCACTCGGAGGTTACGATGGTGTTTCGGTGGCCCATATCCTCTATCGTGGCACAATGCTCACGCTTTATCCTATCCATCGCCGCCTGGGCCTCATCAGCCTTTTTAAGAGCCTCGATCTCTGATTTGCGAGAAGACTCGGCCTCATTGCCGAGCACCTGAATAATTCGGTCTTTTTGACCAAGTTCTTTCTCCAGTTTCTCAATCATGGACCACCGGTCGAAGGCCACCTTTGATGCTTTCTTCGCGGTTTTTGACCATTCCTGTTACTGGAAAAATATATCGGCACGATAATCTTGCATCATGGGTTCAACCGACGTTGGTATCCTTTTCAAACGTAGAGGGAAGACAAACCCATCGAAGCAAATGTCAGGGAAATCTTTCTTCAGTTGAGCAAGCCTCGCTGCTCCTTCCCCCAAAGGCTCGGCCAATGTCTGCTTTGTAGCTGTAGGAGCCGCAATTTCAGTCCTACAGTGGGTTTCGGACCTTGACGGTTGCGAGGACGGCTTGTGTCGCGGTGCCTCTGAAGGTCGCGAGGCGTGGGCAGGAGGTTGTGCAGAGACTCTAGGAGGGGGTGTGCGAGATCGAGACCGACGCATATACTCTCTATCTCTGTCAGAGCGCTCATAACTCGAGTACCCCTGGTCATAGTCTCTGTCTTCTTCTCTCCTATTTGATTCAGAATATGATGAAGACTTGCATTTGCTGCGAAGACTGCCAAGCATCGAGCTTCGACCAGACCTGGTATCTGCAAGTCAAAACGGAGACAAAAGTTAGTAATCTCTCACAGTGAGAGTATTACACTCAGAAATCGTGTAGTGTCGTGAAGTTTGAATGTATCTGCAACCACCCGACCAACCGGATGCGTCAACCGCACTAGTGGGCAGAGACTCGCTTAAAGCTAAGGCTTGTGAAAGTTCGTCCAATCCGGCATCATGCTGTAAGGACACATCGTTCAGAATCGGAAGATCGGTGAGCCCTTCATAAAGACTCTCGGTTCTTGGGCGAGATTTCTCTGAAATACTAATTCCGGAGGCGCGCCGGGACGTGACAACCGATTTCCATCTTCCCTTTTTAGGCGGCTTAACAACGGCTGCCTTGCCTTTTCTCTGCTCTTCGATATCCTGGGCTACATCTGCCGGTTCGCCCAATGGTTCCTCATCGGTGTGAGTTCTCTCGGAGTTAGCCTCCTCGATTATAACAACTTTAGGCTTTCTTCATTTAACTCGTTCTTTCGAGGCAATCCTTAAAGCACCGTCGAGCATTATACTTTGTCTTCGATCGATCAGCCTAAGAATCCTAAGATTCCTATCCGTCAAGAGCAATTCGATATTCCTCTCTTCGCTTGGGACCCCTTGGAGAACCCGAACTATCTCCTTGAAACGTTCACCTTCGGGTCGCTGGATTATGGCTGAAAAGAAAAAAGATATATAAACTCGACTTCATCTATGGCTGTCTTGACAACTACCTCAAAAAATGACAATACTCACGTCTGAACAGCCATCGCCTGGCGAATCCTGGAGGACATCGAACGTAGAACCATTCTGTCTTGAAGTAGCTCAACCTGGTCCAAGATCCGGTGACCACTTGGCAATTTCTTACTACCTCCAGGAATGTGAAGGATGGACTATCAGTCCGACTCTTGAAGTTAAACAAGTATCTGATCTCACTCGGAAGTGGCGGTCGATAAAGATGCTCCATAAATGCAATGAACAAGCTATTGAGCGAGGCATATCCGTTCGGGTGTAGCTGAGAGTGGGGCAATCCCTAGAAACAACAATACTTCTCTTATGTACTGGTTAAATGGAGGGAGTGCCCCAGGAGCGCACGCACGACGATTGATTGCGGTATATCCCTCCGGTGGATTGTGCGGTCTGTCGTTTGGTCCTGGCAATAATACGTCGTTCATCTACAGACCATGCCTTAAGCATATTCTTCCTAGCATGTCTTCCGAAATGTTGGATGGAACAGAGTCTGATGGGTTACTAATGAAGGATGCGTCAGGTAGCTCGTCCGGAGCTGGACCGACAACCTCAACCTCCGGTACTTCAAGCACGGAAGGGGCTGAACTTTGAGTTTCTTGCGGCTGCGAACTTCAAGTTTCCATAACTAGCTAACTCACAAGAAATCATCATTAGACGCTGAAGAGCCAGTGTGTTTCCCTCGTGTAGAGTGTGTGTTGTGCAATGTAGTGTTGTGCATTACTTGAAAATATTATGCAGAGTTAAGGAAAATTTGCAAACGACAAAGATAATCGAAGTCTAGTTAGGGTGACCGTCATTACCAAACCGTCCAGATGTTAGCAATCGATCCCGGTTGAAATTACTCATCATGTTGTTAAATTATGGTTCCATCGACGAGCTTCGAAAGGCAGTCAGATATGTTGTTCTACAGTTAAGTCCAGATATGCAGGAATGAAGCTCGCCGGAGTCAAGTGTTCAGGCATGCAAAAGATTCCCGAATTCATCGAACCTCAGCTTGGGATTGATCACCACAGTTTAAGTTAGTGAAGAGTCAGGAGCCTCCCTTTCGCATTGATTGTATTCGAAATGATACGTTTCGTATCGATCGAGTTCGAATCGATACACTTCGTATCGATCAGAGTCGAATCGATGTGCTTTGTACCGCATCGGTTCAAAATGATACGTCTCGTATCATTCAAGATCGAATCGATACCCTCGTATCGACTAAGTTGCGCCCATCTCGTATCGATTACGAATCAGAGAACTTCGCATCGATCATGTTCGCAACCATCATTCCTCGACCAACACTACATCGATGCGAACCCCACACCCAGTAATCGATACAAAGTCAAGCGCTAACTTTCTTTTCATCGGTACGAAGTGGAGGCCGAGCAACCCTCAATCGATTGTTCAAAATCCTTAACCCTTCCTTCTCCGATCGATTCGAGTATAGCCGTGGCCATTTACGACCGAACACTATCCCAGATCTGGTTTCACTGATTGCCAGAAGGGATAATCGAAGAAGAAAGAATGGATCTGGAATAACTTCGTCACTTGGATTCGTAATTAATTACCTAAGTTAAAATTGGAATTCGAAGGCTGGAAGAATTGAATTCGATCGAGTCGAAGGCACGATGCAGTTCTTCTCTCTCTAATCCCTGGATCGATGCGAAAGCTAAAGGTGGCAGTAAAAAGTAAAAAGTAAAAAGGATGAAGTCCAGAGTATTTATATAAAACTCAGAAGGCAACCGGGCCGATTCACCTCCCGGTCCGCATGCCCAGTCGCAACCAGTCCACCCAGGATCGAGTCGAACACTTTGTTCGTGACCATGTGATAGAATTTCCCATCGAATCGAAGCCCTTGCTTGTTTCGGTAAATTCGTAACTCCATCCAATGCACATCGATGCAAACAGCGATTTCATATCCGTTATGACTACACAATAGCATCGGTGCGAAACTACAACTAGGATCCATCAATATGAAATGCATAACGAAGGCTGTACTGAGGACATTGAAGCCCATCGATACGAAGTATCTATTTCACAACAGCACGTGTATGTCGATACGAACGATTATTTTTGTGTCCATCAAAACTCATCGATACGAACGGTCATTTCGCATCCATCAATGAAAACCGCGTCAATATAGAAAACTACCTTTCAACCTTTTACATCGATTCAAAAGAGGATCGATACAAGAGGATAGTCCAAAACAACCATCAAGCGTTGTTAACTCGAATTTCAAATCGGTTCAGGAGAGAATCGACACGAAATTCGATAAAAAAACAAGCAAAACTGACAACAACTCGTGAACGCGCAACGTTAACAAGAGTTAAGTTAACAAATGTGCATGTATGTTGGACTAATATTCGATTTTCAACATTCATAGGGATAGAATACTCATCTCATTACGACTACGACGACAAACAGCTAATAACTATCACACAGCAGTTAGTTACAGCAATACAGGGTGCAACTTTCAACGAAAAATACGATGATTGTTCAGAAAGAAATTGCAGCTTTTCAAAGCACGTCATGTTTCCACAAGACGTACTTTGGGGGGAAAATGTTATCCCGCCTTTTGGCAAGGCCGAGATACCAAGGAACTGATTGAAAACTGAGGATCACTCTTCCTGGATATCAAACATACACAGGTTCGCTATGGATATCGATAAATTTTGTCCGAGTCTAGATTGAGCTATAATTGATAAGACACGGCTAGCAAGGCCAAGAGAGCTAACATTCTGAGTTTCAAGTCAATCCGAGTTCGTATGCTTAAGTTATGGCCAATACAATTTTAAGGGAAAAGCTCCGTCTTCGTATCCATCATCGAATTCTAGTTTGAATCGATTACGTTTGTATCGATCAGGGGTCCAGCGACTTTATATCCATCGAAGAGCCTCAGTTTGTGTCGATCAAGTTCGAATCCATCGGGAAGCCTCGGTTCGACTCGATCTCGTTCGTACCCATCAGCTCCTCCTTATTCGAATCCATTGGCATCTCCCTACTTCGTATCCATCAACTAAGGCAGCGGTTACTGCTTCGTATCCATCGTGGAAGCCTCTCTTCGAATCTATCTAGGTACAACAATTCGTATCCATCAGGCTACCTTACTTCGTATCCATCAAAGGACTCCGGTTTGCATCGATTGACTTCGTGTCCATTAAGGAGCTGTGTGGCTCGTATCCATCGAGTAAAGGCCTGTTCGTAACCATCGACCTTCGTTAGCTCGTATCCATCAACGTAACTGTTGTTCGAACCCATGGCTGATGACTACTTCGTATCCATCGAGTCAACAAGCCTGGGTGATGTGTCAAATTCGATACGTACAAGGCGAAAATAATGGAGTCGACGCGCTCAACTAGGAGTGAAACTCGGATCGAGGCGAAGGGTGCGTGCCACGTCATAAGAGAACCACGTGAGAAGATCGATTCGAATGTATCGATTCGAAGTGATGGGTTCGAACCAAACAGCCATTGAGAAATTCCATTTCATATCGACTATATCTCATGATCCACTGATCCAAATGCAATTAAATTTTCACAGCAGCTTGCATACATGCTAAAGAACCATCCTGCCAAGTTTCAGCTCGATTGTAGCATTTTTTGATCGATACGAAATGGTTTCGTATCGATCACAGAACGAGTCAAAACTTGGTGGGGTCGGTCGCGTAGGCCCACTCATGTGCCAGAAGAAGTCTCCCGAAGTTTGAGTGCGATCTCAGCCTTCTACGCCTATAAGTAGCTCCCTGAAGCCTACAGAAAAAAGATCTTTGAATTCTCAAGCGCCCAGACTCTGCCAAATCGAAACCTACGTCATACTTTTGCTGTTGAATTCGAATTTGCAGTTGTATCTTACTGTTGTTTGCTGTACTCGGTTGTAATCATTAAAAGAGAATCAATAAAGTTGCAAAAACTTCACAGTGGACGTAGGCAACACGCCGAACCACTTTAAATCGCTTGTCTATACATCTACATTCTTGTTGATTGGAGTTTTTGTTAGATAATCCTCATTTTCAATTTATACTCTTCATTATTATCTCTTCAGAAAACTTCCGACGAGTGTTGTGCCCAATTTTGGTACAAACAAGTTCTATCTTTAGGTCATATCCAAATTCATTTTACTAGCAATAATTTTAAAGAAATTTCTTCGTCATGAAGTTCGTATTTCTTGAAACAGCAATTATTTCTCAGTGCAACTGAATCAACACTTATAAACATTTTATGAATTGCATACACACACACACACATATATGTATGTATGTACATATAAAATTGATTTGGTTTTTAAATTTATGAAACTTATGCTCATAACATAAAAGGTTAATCGATATTGAGTGATCTCAATTCATTTAGGGCGGTGCACACAAGGTCCCTCACGAACAAGTATTACATGTAGAATCTCGACTCCCACAACCTGTCCATTCCTTAATTAGGAAATGTTGGGTTTTTTGTCAACTACTATCTTGTACAATCTCGTAAGCTCTGCTTTAGATGAAACTATTCTTAATCACTTACCCTAAGTACATGTTCCTACAGAAAGAAGTTAACCAACTTCGCTCATCGTCAATCCTACATTGTCCATTGAAGTCTCATTCCTCCTTATCAGTACATCATTGTGTGTAATAGGGAGGAGCGACTTTTGAGGTTGAATTTTATTCATTTCTAGGTACATTTGGAATGCTTTTCCAATACACTCACCTATTTAATCACCTCGTTTTATTTTCTTTTGCATGTCATGTTATTTAATTTCGTTTTATATTCTATGAACTTGTCACAGACATGATACATATGAAAGTCTATATGATGGATCGTGTAGTGTATATGCAAGTATATGTAACTAACTATATGATGTTACTAATATAGAATTAATCTGGTAAAATATAAACAAAGCACACGTACTGGTTCGGACCTCCTATCCTACGTCCAGTCCCGAAGCTCCTTTTCAGAATTCGACTATCAAACACTCTCACTTCGTCCGGAGGAATAGGCTTGGTTACAAAAGCTTGTTCTTGTCTAGTGTGTGTTCTATAACACAAATATTGACTATTAAGTACAAATGCTTCCAATATATATATATATAAGATATTGATTGAAGAGTTCTGTATATACGGAAGAGTGGAGTACAAATATATGATTATTATAGATCAAGAATATATCAGAGTATAAGAGTAAAGAGCATAAGTAAGCAAGGTAAAATCTTCTCTTGGATTCTTGATGCTATTTATAGTGGTAGAGAGATTCCTTGAGTAGTTCCATCTATTAACAAGTGTTCTATGGTCGCTTTTGATGGTGATGAAGAGTTGCAGCGAAGAGGAGAGAAAGTGTCTTTTCAATTATGGCAGTTGTAATTTGATTATCGACACCTGAGTTCAATTTCAAACATCTGGAATATGTCTCGGACATCTAGCTCTATATATTTTTTGTATATGGTAGATTTTCAGACGTCTGAGTACATTAGCCTGACGTCTGATTTTGTCTGGTTTGTGGTCCAGAGGATTCATTCAGACGCCTGGCTAGTGCACCCAGACGTCTGATCTTGTGCAAGTTGCTTTTCTTATATCCGTGTCATTGTTCTACTGATTCTATCGACTTGTAGCCTCTTGATACGTTCTTTGAGTCTTGTTCTTGTCTCTTTAGTAATATTACTTTAGCAATTACCTGTGAATAGAAATATATATATGCATATTCGATTTCTATTGTATAGTTGTTGTCATCGAAACCACAGATTGATTTCCTAACAATATCTCCCTTTTTTGATGATGACGACTATTCAATGTACTTATATATAAATTTTAAATCTCCCCCGAATATGTGCTTATTCTTAATGTTTTATAATTATACTTATATTTCTCCCCTTTTGGCATTATAAAAAAGAATTATAAATAATTTAACCAATCGGAAAACACAAAAGGAAAATTTCAATAATAATTTGAAATTGATTGCATACATAGATTTTATCAATTTTACAAAAGTTGAAATCCTAAAATCCTAAAATATATGATTCCTAAAATCTATGATTCTTTTGTAGAAGCTTTGTCTTGATCATCCCCTATTTCTTCTTTTTCAGAAGTGCTAGGCTTCGTAAGAGATGTCAAAGCTTGCTTGAGAGGTTCGTACTCAGAAACTTTGGAATGTTTTGCGGGAGGAGAAGGTACTGGGTTTGGCCAATCTTCATAAGGTGGCGTCGGACCTTGAACCCCTTGTAGTACTTCTTTGAGAACCGATAAGACAGTTTAAAGAGATTCTTCAACAGTGGCTAGGCGTGTAGCAAATGATGTTTCATAGTTGTCAATCCGCCTAGCAAAAAGTTTTTGATTTTGAGATAATATATGTTGATTTCTAAGGGTGAGATCTCAAACACTTTCATTTGGATTTGTATCCGTTCGAATCTCCATAATCTCATCCTGTCCTGGATAATCAAATGGTGCAGGAGGAGGTGGAGTTGCTTCTCGATGTTGTTCCTCCTCTTGAGATGGTTCATTGTGTGGTTGAGGTGGAGGCTCAACTTGTCTAGATTGATGATTATGCATCTAATCTTCGAAGGATATAAATTCTGGAGGAATCTCAAGTAGGTTCATAAGTGAGAAAAATTTGGTGGAAGCATATTTTGGTGAGATTTCTTCAAAGGTTGATAGGTAGGAAGGGATGTTATGTGCACGAAGAAGTCTCATAATATATGTTGGGTAAAATATTAATGGTCGTGATCGAGTCCAAAAATGTTTGAGCTCGTCAAAGATGAATTTGGCCCAATTCACCCTTGTTCCACTAAATAGAGCATATAAGGCTTTGTGCTCTAACTCGGTTATTTGCTCGTGGCTTCCCATACGTGGAACAATGGTATTGATTATCATTCGAGTAAGGAGTCGAGCTTTTAGACGTAGATATTTAGAGGCGAACTTTGGCATTTCATCTTCCCAAATTTGATATTTTATACTATTTCTTGGCTTGAAGCGCATATCGGGAATGTTGTATAAATCTTCGCCCGTGTCAGAACATCTTAGGGTTCTACCTATTATGTCAGGAGTTAGTCTAATCATGTTGTCATACACACTAGACCAGAGCCAGTTGTCTTCATCTTCAGTGTTCCACACTGAAGTACTATTCGCATAGAAAAGAAATATTGCCAATTGATCGATTTGGATGTCATTAGGAGTGAATGAAATCAAGGTTTCTAGTCCGGCATTCTCACACATTTCATCCAAATCATACATTGGAAATTTAAGTAGATTATAGAATGGACCTGTGTGAAGCGTTTTCTTTTGTATATCTTCATACCTCTTGATTGAATGTGGTGCTCTATTCATCCATCTTTCAATTTGATCATCCGAGCAAACTTGAGGATTTGAAGATGATGTTGGTTAGTCTTGTTTTCGTTTGGATATCTTGGGATTTTTAGTTCTAGGAAGCATTGTGAATTGAGGTCGCGAAAAAAGAAAGTTTTTGAGAGAAAAATCATCACTAGGGAAATCGAGGCTTAGAAAATTTTGAGATGAAAGTAAAAAAACGACGTTATCTGGGCTAATTTAAAGAGTCAATTGAATTTCAGACGTTTGGAATCTAAATCAGACGTCTGGTTTGCCCTAAATTAAGTACACTAGATAACTTCAGACGTCTGTTTTTTGGGTTAGACGTCTGATCTGATTGAATTTGTAAAATTTGACAGTAAGAGAGTTTTACCAGACGTCTGGGTTAAAAATCAGACGTCTGAAATAGTTCAATTTTTTTAAAACTTTGTGGCAGAGAAATAATTCAGACGTCTGGGTCGAATTTCAGACGTCTGAAATTTTTTGATTTTTATTTAGAGGAGAGAGCAAATTTTCAGAAGTCAGGAGGATATATCAGACGTCTAGGGGGTATATCAGACGTCTAACATATGCACAGTGCTTAAAAAATAGATGTATATCAGAGTGTCAGACGTCTGAGGTCCAAATCCAGACGTCTGAAATAGTAATTTTTTTTAAAAATAGCCAAAAATTTAATGGTATTGCTTATATTCCAATTTTCTATTTTATTAAAAACAGAATGTAATATTTGTGTGAAACAAAATAACAAATAAACATAGATACACATATAATAATTTATTTAGAAGGCGATGGAGTTTTATAATCTCCTGACTTATTATCCTTGCATGGTTTAAGTGGAGACCATATATTTCCATGTTCGTGGGTTCTCGGGGAGCCAAAAAATCATCTTGGTGAAGGGTCCGAAGGAGTATGATACGAAGATGAGGGATCCAAAGAACTACAAGGTGTCGGAAGTGGTTCATGGACATCTTTCTTCCTTGACGTACAAAACTTCATCGCTACTTGTTCCAAAAAGCTTAGCCGACATGCTGTAACTTTTTGTTCAAAATATAGTTCTCGTTGTAGATCTATCTGTTGTTTATGATAGTGATGAATTTCATCAATTTTCTCCTTTGTGTTAGGAGAGACAAACAGAGATCTTTTGGTCTTCTTGCTATCGGAGATAAATCCCGTGTGATATGAGGACCACCTATACGTCGTTCCTCTTTTGGTGTAGGTGTAGGAAACCGTTGTGGTGTATCCGTCGAGCTATCCGTCGTAGGTGTCGAGATGGATATATAAGAGTTCTCAGAAGACATGGCTATATTTTTTTTCTTGAAGAGGATATGAATTATGTGTATATAGTTTTTCCGGTTGTAAATTATATATAGAAAAACTAACTATCTAAAAAATTAAAGGTGTAGAAATTATTAATTATAATTTGTGGATAGAAAAATAAATGACTAATCATAGCTTAAATGAAGCAGTGATTATTTAGTGAGTAGATCATGAAGTGGGTAAATCCCTAAATTATGTCGGGGTTTAGTAAAAGTTTGTTCATTTAGTGGTTTTGTATAGATGTATGCTATTTGATTTTCGGTATTTACGTACTCTAATGAAATTGTTCCTTTTTCAACATTGTCTCGTAAAAAATGATGTCGTATATCTATATGCTAAGTTCGTGAATGATTGACAGGGTTTTTTGATAAATTTATTGCACTTGTGTTATCACAATATTGGAGATTTGTTGATAATTTTGCCGAAATCCGCAAGTGTTTGTTGCATGTATATCACTTATGCACACGCTAGAGCTGTTGAGATATATTCGGCTTCGCAAGTAGATAAAGAAACACCATTTTGCTTTTTGCTAAACCATGAAACTAATGATTGTCTGATAAAGTGACATGTTCCACTAGTACTCTTACGATCTGTTCTACATCAACCGAAATCCGCTTCGCTACATGAAACTAGTTCAAACAATTATCCTTTAGGGTAAACATAATCTATCGTACTAGATAGATAACGTAAAATACGCTTAACAGCTCTTAGATGAGATTCTTTTGGTTTTGCTGTAAATCGAGCACAAAGACATACACTCATCATCATATGGGTTCGACTATCCGTTAAATAAAGTAAAGAACCAATCATGCTACGATATAATTTTTCATCAAAATTTTTTGCGTCATCATCCTTTTCTAAGTGAACAGTGGTACTCATTGGAGTTGGTTTGCTCGAAGTTTTATCCATTTCAAAACGACGTAATAGATCATTACAATATTTTTCTTGATAAATAAAAATTCCATTTTCAATTTATTTTATTTGTAAACCTAAGAAGAAATTTAATTCTCCCATATGTGGCATTTCAAATTCATTTTTCATAATATTTGAAAATTGATTACATAGATTTTCGTTGGTTGAAACAAAAATCTTATCATCAACATAAATCTATACAACTAAAATATCATTATTTTCTCTTTAAAAAATAAGGTTGTATCTATTTTGCCTCTTTGGAAACCAGATGTAATTAAATGATTTTTAAGACGTTCGCACCATGCTCGGGGAGCTTGTTTTAATCCATATGATGCTTTGTGTAATTTAAAAACATGATCGGGATATTTCAAATAATGGGGGTTGTTCTACGTATACATTTTATTTAATAAAACCGTTTAAAAAAGCACTTTTGACATCCATTTGAAATAGTTTAAAATTGTGATGAGTTGCAAAGGCGAGTAATGTACGAATAGCCTCTAATCTAGCTACTGGAGCAAATGTTTCGTTGTAATCGATACCTTCTTCTTGATTATAGCCTTGATCAACTAAACGTGCTTTATTCTAACAATATTTCCATTATCGTCTGCTTTGTTTTTAAATACCCATTTTGTTCCTATAATCAATTGTTCTTCAGGTCTTGGTACTAATTCCCAAACATTATTACGTTCAAATTGATTTAATTCTTCTTGCATGGCTATTATCCAAAAATTATCATTTGACACTTCTTTATAATTTTTTGGTTCAAAATTTGGCACAAATGCTATATGGCTTATTTGATTAAGTTAATTTCTAGTTACTCTAGAATTGAGATCTCCAATGATTTTATCTTTTGGATGATTCTTAAGAATTTTAGGGGATGATATCAAAGTGCTATTTTGCACATTTGCTTCATTATTAATAGAATTTATTAGTGGAATAATTTCTTCTATATCATTAGTATGATGATTAAAAAGATTTTCGTCGAACGAAACATGTAAACTTTCTTCAATGGTATTATTTCGTTTATTAAAATTCTACATGCTTTGCTACAATCTGAATATCCAACGAAGATACCTTCATCGGCCTTCGGGTCAAATTTTCCTAAGATATCTTTTGTATTTAATATAATACATTTTGAACCAAAAGTTTTAAAGTATGATACTTTAAGTTTTCTTCCAAAAAATATTTCAAAACAAGTTTGTTTAGTCATAGGACATATAGTTACTCGATTCAACACATAACAAGCTGTAGCAATAGCTTCAGCCCAAAAGTGTTTTGGTAGACCACTACTATTTAATAATGTTTGTGCACATTCTTGTAACGTTCGATTTTTTCTTTCTACTACACCATTCTATTGAGGTGTGTGAGGAATAGAAAATTTATGACTTATTCCTTTCTTATTGCAAAAATTAGTAAAAAGATCGTTTTCGAATTCTCCTCTGTGATCACTTCGAATATTTTTCATTTTCAAGTCCATTTGTATTTTAATTCTTCTAGCAAATATTTTAAACATACCAAAAGTATCACTTTTATGTTTTAAAATAAAGTCCATGTATATCTTGAAAAATCATCAACTTTTATGAAAATATATTTGTTGTGATTTATAGATCGTATTTGTGTTGGACCAAATAAATCTAAATGTAATAATTCTAATGGTTGTTTTGTAGAAATATTATATTTAGAATTAAAAGAGCTTTTCTTTAGTTTTTAAATTTGACAATCTTCGCATAAATTTTCTGCTTTGTAATTTATTTTAGGTAGACCTCTAACTAGCTCATATTTTGCCAATTTATTAAAAAAAAAATTGATATGACAAAATCGTTTATGCCATACCCATGGATCATCATGTTTGGCGGTTAAACATAAATTTGAATTTTTACTTATATTCATGTTTAATACATAAATATTTTTGTTTCTAAAACCTTCAAATACAAGTTGTTTGTTATTATCGAAAATATTACATCTATATTTTTCGAAATTTATTTGAAAATCTTTATCGCATAATTGACTAATACTTAGTAGGTTGTGTTTTAGATTTTCTACTAATAAAAAATTTAAAATAATAGGAGAGTTAGAAATACCAGAGTTGATGACTTCTCCAATGCCCATGACATGTCCTTTTAAGTTATCTCCAAAGGTTACCGTTCTACCATCGATGTATGTTATATTTGATAACATTTTTGAATTTCCAGTCATATGCTTGGAACATCTGCTATCTAGTATCCTTTATCCTTACTTTTTATTTTGGGTACCTGCAAAATAAAAGATGTTTTAATTAGTACCCATATATTTTGTTAGGGTCCTAATTGTTCGGCGAAGGTAGCCATACCCAAGATGGTTTGGTACCTTTATAAATATAATTTTTATTGTAGACTACATTCTCTAAGAAATTATTAATATGTTTTTGTTTAATCAAGTTAATATTTCTCTTAGAAATCCAAATTTTCATATTTTTGGTGTTCATATTAGACGTAGGTAAACTTTTAGTTTTTTTATAACTAAAATTTTCAGCATCATTTCCTTTTGGTTTAGAAGTATTTTTAAATCCTATTCCATTTCTATTGCCTGATGGTTTTGAAGTTTTGATAAGTTTTTCAAATCTTGTTTCCTTCATTAAATTTTGACACATTATTCATAATTTTATCTAATTTTTCTTTTAATTCTTGATTTTCAATATTTCAATATTTCAATATAGCTTTTCAAATTGACACTTTCTTTTGACAATTATCCTCCACTATTTTAGTGTTTTCAAAATCAATAGCAATAGCCTCACTTTCTATCAAATTATTTTTAATTTTCTCTTGAGATAATTCCAGTTCTTCTTTTAAGATAATTTTTTCATCTTTTAACATTCCTACTTCAAGTTGTAATTTATTTATTTTGACTATATATTATTTGTTCAATTTTTTAATTTGTCTAAATTTATCATCTAATTCCATGCTAAGTTCTAATAATTCGTCATAGCTAAATTCCGGACATACCTCATCAGTTTGTGCCATAAAACACACATTAGCTTGTTCTCCGTCACTATCGCTATCACTTTCAGATAATGAAGAATCCGAGTCATCTCATGTTACTTTGAAAGCCTTCTTCTTTTTGAATTTTTCAAATTTGTTTTTCTTTTTATCATTATTGAGTTTAGGGCAATCCTTCTTCATATGTCCGTATTGATCACATTCATAGCATTTGATTTGAGATAGGTTTGTTGTGTTCGACTTTCCTTCTTTTTGGAATTTGGTCATCTTTCTAAATTTCTTGAATTTGTTATAATTCTTGGCAATGAAGACTATCTCTTCTTCATCTAAATCAGAGTCATCATTTTTTGTTGTTGGGAATGCTATGTTCTTATTCTCCAAATTTAGTTCTTTCCGTGCCTGTAAATAGCTTCATAGGACATTAAATTTCCTATCAACTCTTCAACTTTGAGAGTAGAGAGATCGTTAGATTCTTCAATAGCTAATACCTTCCTTTCCCAATTCGATGTTAAAGAGTTGAGTATTCGAGAAACTAAATCAAAATCAGTAACTTAACTCCTAATGCCATAAGATCATGTTGGATAGTTAGAAATCTAGAATACATGTCAACAATAGTTTCATTTTGCTTCATTTTGAATGACGAGAATTAATTTTGCAAAATTGAAATCTTAGTTTGTTTGACCTTTGTTGTACCTTCGTGTGTAATTTGTAAGGTACGCCAAATGTCAAATGCAATTGTGCATAACATGACACGTGAAAATTCATTTTTATCTAAAGAGCAAAATAAAACGTTCATTGCTTTAGCATTGTTTGATGCTAAGGTCTTTTGTGCATCGGTCCATGTGTTCATAGCAGTAGTAGGTGCTTCATATTTATCTTGTGTGGCTGGCTAAATTTCTAGACCGTTAGCTTCCATAAAAATTCTCATACATGTTGACCAATATGCATAGTTAGAGCCATTAAAAAGTGTGGGTTGTGTTGTGGATTGTTCTTCTTGAAAAATACTTGCCATATTAAAGTAATTCTAAAACGTGTTACTATTCTTTGATCAAACCTTGCTCTGATACCTATTGAAAGTCTATATGATGGACGTGTAGTGTATATGCAAGTATATGTGACTAACTATATGATGTTACTAATATAAAATTAATCTGGTAAAATATAAACAAAGCACACTAGGATTTTATACTGGTTTGGACCTCCCGTCCTACGTCCAGTGTCGAAGCTCCTCTTCGGAATTCGACTATTAAACACCCTCACTTCGCCCGGAGGAATAGGGTTGATTACAAAAGCTTGTTCTTGTCAAGTGTGTGTACTATAACACGAATATTGACTATTAAGTACAAATGCTTCCAATATATATATATATATATATATATATATATATATATATATATATCTAAAAGATATTGATTGAAGAGTTCTGTATACATGAAAGAGTGGAATACAAATATATGATTGCTAGAGATCAAGAATATATCAGTGTATAAGAGTAAAGAGCACAAGTAAGTAAGGTAAAATCTTCTTTTGGATTCTTGATGCTATTTATAGCGGTAGAGAGATTCCTTGAGTAGTTGCATCCATTAACAAGTGTTCTATGGTCGCTTCTGATGGTGATGAAGAGTTGCAGCGAAGAGAAGAGAAAATGTCTTTTCAATTGTGGCAGTTGTAATTTGAATGTCAACACCCGAGTTCAATTTCAGACGTCTGGAATATGTCTCAGACATCTGGCTCAATATATTTTTTGTATATGGTAGCTTTTCAGACGTCTGAGTACACTAATCCGACGTCTGATTCTGTCTGGTTTGTGATCCATAGGATTCATTCAGACGTCTGATCTTGTGCATGTTGCTTTTCTTGTATTTGTGTCATTGTTCTTCTGATTCTATCGACTTGTAGCCTCTTGATACGTTCTTTGAGCCTTGTTTTTATCTCTTTAGTGATGTTACTTTAGCAATTACCCATGAAAAGAAATATATATATATGCATATTCGATTTCCGTTGTATAGTTGTTGTCATCGAAACGATAGGATTGATTTCCTAACAACATGTGTATCAAATATACATATTCAGGTTTAAATAATTCATTAGTGAATTAATGAAGTATGTGGAACAATTTTAGTATTATTAGACATATGATTGCATATATTTATATGTATTGATCCTAAGATATCACTAACACTTATGTCGCTCCTAGTGATAGGGTGCTTTGCACATAATCATTTTAGATAAAATTCACCAGTATTATAAGATTCATAATCATATGATTAAATAATTATTTCTCAAAGCTGTAGCTTAGTTCATTGCAAAATTTTAGATTCTTCTATATTTTCTAATGCATCATTTTGTTATGATAACAATTATCATAGTTTCGTCTTATAATTATATTTATAATATTCATACTGAAATAAAACTATTTGTTTTCGGTCAATACTGGAAATAGTTATTACTTCAGAAATACTATTCTGTATATTTATAAAAATAATTTTTCATAGCTTGATGCATCCACTAAGAAGTGTTATTCAGTATGCTTCCACTATTTCCTCCATTATTATAATAGTGTACAAAATACCTCCATTCAACTACTTATTGCAGAATTTTATTTTATGCAGTGAAACTAGTTTACAATTATAAGTTCAGATTAATTATCTTGAACTCTAAGAAATAACCACTATAGAAAACAATTTTCTATGTGAAAACACATTTGGAATATAAATCACATTTCTCATTTCATACTAAGTATCTGTTAGTATTTTACACAATTCTCATTATGATCTCTCTTCATGAAATAGAAGCGACCATTCTCTCTCTTCATCCTTATTATGCCTAAGTTATAACTACTTGTACATTCACTTTCCTTTTAAAATGATCGAACCATTAAAAAGAACCCCTACTACAGGATCATAATGGACTCTATACAAAATGCATTTGGCTATCCTTAACATTAAGGATGTCAAATAAATTGTACTTTATGTAAACTAATCGAAATGACATTTCAATGATTGAATTCTTGGATCTATCTTGTGGCTCTTGTTCTAGTGCTACATCTATTAAAACAAGGTCCTAATTGTAATCAATCATGTTGAATACATGATCTCATATTATGTTTTACTTGCTTATTTCGAATGAACTAATTTCATCAATGTTTTGTACATTATGAATCCCGACTATTCATTATATAACATTTATATTTGATCGAATACGGATTAAGAATCCATAAACTTGTATTTCATAAGAGTTCAAAACTCATAAAGACCATACACAGTCTCGGACAAATAAACTATTAAGAAACTATGGAATGAATGTTTTAATTATTTTGTAAATTCGCTCTTTCATGGATTTTGAAGTGATAATATGTCAAAAGATTTATTGGTAAGTATGTATTATATTTCTATATCAATCTTAATTCTATTCAATTATATGATGTAACTGATAAACATTTTATCGATTATACCGGTTGCACAAATTTATCGAAGTACGTTATTTCAATTTGTATAGCGTATGTTTTTACAATATTAAAAATGTTAAATTTTATCATTTCATTTTTTTAATGCTTGCATTAGACTTTTATGTTTCTCTAAACCTCAGGATAAAACATAGAAAATTTCAACTTCTATAGTGGGTGCTAGGACCCGCTTGCCTTGAGATTCTAGCATTGAGCAAAGTTCAACAAATCATAAACCCACTTACAATGGATGACACCTTATCGGTTGTATCATATAAAAATACTAACTGGTAGTCTTTTTCCTAATCTCACCTTGACCTTAAGGAAAGCTCAAAAAGTTAAAAGATATTATCCACTTGCACGTAAGATTTCACGACGGCCTAAGTATAATGCACATTCCTCGAGGAAAGCTCAACAAATACATGCATGCATCTTACCTTGCCTAGTCAATATATTAATAGTGCTACACATAAAATCTCTAACTTAAGTAAAGCTCAACAATTAAAGAGTATGCAAGTAATCTACTAATATATAAACGATAAAGGAGAACTTATATTAAAGATTCATAATCTTTAATATATATTTGAGTTATATCGATATAGGAACAATGTAACTTCTATAAAATTCCCTTGTGATTAAAGTGTTTGACACATTTGAAATAATGGTATACGTACAACATTTATATAGTTGTCCTTAACCTTACAATAGATTTGGTACAGATCTACTTTACATTTATACATTTATATTATATAATTTTAATTCATGTATAACAATTTATATTTAATTTACCCATATAATATTCTTATGTATATTTATTTTAGTTACATCTTATTTAATCAATTTTAATTCATTATTCAATTAACAAATTAATTAATTCATTTTCAATTTTAAAATTTTATTTTATTTATCTTTGAAATTTTAAGATGAATATTAACCATTACATTTATAGTTTCATAGACATATTTTCATTATACATATATTTACTTATTAAGTAAACTTTAATTAATATATATTTATCAAATACATATTCATTTAATTTTAAAAAACTAAATTAAATGGAAAATTAATATTTTATATATACCTTAAATATTCTAAGATATGTATATATACATATACATATACATACATACATATATATATACCAGTATGTATGAATACATGCACACACGTATATATGTTTATTTCAATTAATTAACTTTTGATCAATTAATTATTTAATTAACCTAATTAATTAAATTATTAAGTTACTTTTGAAAAGTAGTAATTTATTTTTGAAACAATTTTGAAAAATATTTCATAAGTTTTATAAAATCTATTACATATTGTAATTTAAATTTTAAATTCAAAAAATTAATTTTAAAATTTCAAACTGAATTTTAAAATTATCCCAAGTCCCAAAATCAATTTAGGCCTTCCTAAAGGGGTTAACATTTGGGATTACATTATCCTTCAGGTTAGGCTAGTAGCCAAGTAGGGCAAAGTACCTGATTACCTAGACCCAGTCTTAGATGCTAAATTTCTAGACCCTCTACTAAATGGGTAGGCATTCAGTTAGCTATAATATTGCTGCATAGACCACTAAGGCTCTGATACCATTGAAGGAACCAAGCCACTCAGAAGTGGATTAAATGGATGAATTTCAAAAAACATCCCATTTTTAGATCTTTTTTTTTTGAAATGGTACTTTATATACAACAAATCATTGGGATAACATGACCCATGTCAATAAACATTCGAAAGCAGGTTTCGAATTTGTGACCTCTTGCACCAAAGCCGAATCAATTAACCACTTGGACAATGGTGCTTGTCCATTTTTAGAACTTTATTGGGCCTATGAAGTCTAATTTGATTTTAGATCCAATCCAATATATTTTGAATAAAATCTCCGTTTTATTTAATTTATCTGTAAGAGGTTTTATTCAATTACATGTGTTGTAATTTATATGCATATCAAGTACACGTATATGTATATAGTGCACATGCAACAAATATGAAGTGTACATGGTTAATGTGACCATACAAAGGTGTTTGGATTTACACTTCTATAGACATATTTGTCCTTTTGTATATGACTTTATTATCAAAAGTTAAATTTTAAATTATACAAAATAACTATTGCAAATATATACATATAATAACAATTAGTTATACATACATACATATGTATGTATGTGTGTGTAGGTGTGTGTGCACGGATTAAATATTGTTTAGAATATTTTAAAATTTTGAATTCTAGAATTAACAATTTGAAATATTGTATTGACTTAAGAAAGATTTCGACGTTAGATTTTAATTTTTCATAAAAGTCCGTTTATAAATTTTAAATTGAAAAAATAATAATAATAATAATAATAATATGTACATATGCATATCCTAATGTTGAAAAAATATATTTAAATCAAAACAGTAATAATATATACATATACATATATATAAACTTGTAATCGTATATGTTTGTAATTTGTAGTTAACAATTTGAAATCTACTTTTGACTTAGGAAGGAAATCAATATTAGATCTAAAATTTTACAAATAGTCCTTTTATATATTTTAAATAAAAGTAGTATAGGTATATATATATACTTATATAAATACAACAAAGTAAGTATAAATCCAAAATTATATGCATGTATGTATGTATGTATATGTATATATGGATATGTATATATATAAAACTTGTAATCTTCTTCATTTTGCAATTCAAAATTAACAACTTGAAATCTAGTTTTGAGTTACGGAAGAAATTAACATTAGATATATAACTCTACACAAAAGTCCCTTTTTATTATTTGAATCGATTTTATAAATATGTAACGATATCATAATAACTAATTAAAGTATGTTTCAAATATGAAAATCTGCTAGTTTTCTATTAAACTTTTAACTTCCAAAAAGATAACAAGTAGAAGATTGAACAATATAGGCATAGATAAATTCGTTATATAAGATATAAGATTTAACAAATAATAAAAATATGTAATATATATTAAAACGAGACTAGATAATTACCTTATGATATTGCCAAATAATTACACCTTAAATGAAGAAAAAAATCATAAATCCAATTGAATCATCTCCAAAAATTGCGACGATCTGTAGCTCCACTTTTGTATTTATTTATTTTATTTGAATTTGCATTGGGAATTTTTCTTCCACGAAGACATGGATTTTTAAATATAAAGGGTAGAGAAAGGAGAGTAGGAGAAAAATGATAAATTGTTAGGAGAATCAATTAATGAATGAAAAAAATATTTGTTTTAAAGAAACAATTAAAACCTTTTTAATTCCCCCCTTAAAACCTTTACCCTTTAAATATCCATTAAACGTTAATAACCTTCCACCCTCTCTTCATATTTTTGGGAGCAAATAGAATGAAAGAAAAGAGTAGGAAACCATATCATAAATGTGTTTTAAGTTGGTCGTAAAGAAGAGTAAATGATAGAGATTCAGTTCCTTACTTTAATTGCTCCTTTGCCTATTCAAATCATATCTGGAAATTCTCTCCTCCTTCTCTCTTTGGCTGACCATAATAGAAGCAACACGGCCTTTAACAACTGCCATATCCACTTGTTATTTAATTGATTAAATCAAATTTAAATACTTTATCGATTTCATAAATCGGTACGTGCATATATAACTTTTATTTTTGCATATTTCATTAAATACTATTGGTATTCGAACATAAAAAAGTAATTGATAAATACAAATTAGTTTACAATAATTATAAAATAATTAAATCTTCTGGTTTTGAAGTATTTATTTTTACAGTTGTACGACCCAACGGTGTAAATTCGGTCAGTAGTTAATACCGACCAATTCGAATATTAATGTTCACATGTCACCTTAGTTAGTGGTGTGATATTTTGGCTAAATTTTTCGCTTACACATCTTTTCAATAAAATCCAATTTCACTATTGTAAGCAGTAAATGATACTAAATATTATTTACATCGATTCTCTTCATCAACACTATATCAAACTAAGACTTATGAAATTTGGTTTTGGTCAAAATTCCAAAATCATCCATAGTCAACTTGATTAGTCCAAATACAAGATCCTTGGTTCAATAATAACGATTATTATTAACTACTAGTATGGGTATGTGCTCCGCACATGGGCTGTTTGTGCTATTATATACATTGTTGTTTGAGCATAAATATGTAAACGGAAAGCAAGGGCATTTTTGGAATTTCAAAAGGACACTAAGTAAATTAGTTCAACGAATTTTATTTATTAGTAATAGAGATAATGACCTAGCTAAAGACTTTGACTTTGAGTTAACAACAATTGATCGTGATATTAACCCCTATGGCCAAGGAGAAAATTTCTTGATTGAGTAGTGTTTCGCTTCCAATTCTACAACTCAGACCCAGCTAAAGTCATCCAATGGAAATCGTGCCATAATTTAATTATAATCAAAGTGGAGTGTCCACACTAAAGTTCAACGGTATTCTCAAGTCGAGAGAACCGCATAATATTGTCACTTTGAAATTCTCTATTTGACCTTGGTTATATTTAACCAACAAAAAACTCTCAAGTAGGTCGTCTCATAGTTATTAGATAACTATCAGTACGTAACCCCTTAGTGCCCTTTATCATCCTTGAGTAATACACTATCCAATATTTAGAGAGCATTACATGCTCTAATCTCAATGAATGAATCGATATCATTTCTTGAAAACATCTTGACTAATAATATTTAAAATAATATGTTATTTTTATTGTGATAAATTTTCCATGATTGCAATACATTGTAAATACTATCACATAACATATTATTTAAGGATTTTCTATTTAATACACTTGTATTAAATAATTAACTAATATATCATAATATGAAAAGAATGTAATCGAAAAAAAAATTCTTTATGAACAAAATTGGTTATCATATTAGATATATGTAACAAATTACAAAAATTCCTTTAATGCATACCCATAACTCTATCATATATGTCTCATAGGAATCTAATTTCACCCTCTTGATCTTTCAAGGATCAAAGAACTATCACTATTATAGGAGTGGAGGTTTTCAAATTTATAGAATGGAGCAAGGGGTGGCTGGCCTTATCATGAGGAGGTTAGGTACTGTTTCATTTTTTCCTAAGAAGAAAATGAAGGAGTTTGAGATGCTATTTATAGGATAATTATTAGGAGAGTTTGTAAAGTTTGCTTTTTCGATCCCCAAATATCTACACTAACACATTCAAGGTATTCTACTGAGCACCAAAGTGCCGTAAAGATAGAACATTAGGGTAAAATAAAATAAGAAAAGAAAACGAACAAGAAAGAAGAGAACATAATATCAGAATCTCACAACGAAATGATAACACATAATGTCAAAATAATACTTTTATAAAGGAAAACTCTATAGATACAATGATTAGAGTAAACTAACCTATCATCAGCCCAGACAGTTATAAAAACCTGTCCTCATAATTGCCGATATAAAATAAATACAGTAATGCAGTGGAAATAAAATCTACAATAGGGAACCATCCAGCTCCTCTCTCCAAGAGCTCCAATGATCATTAATGAAATCTGGAAATATACACGGGGCTGACCCGAGCATTATAAGAAAACTAACACCTGGATCAGTCTAGTGAACCAGCATGAGAAGACTCAAGCAATTTGAATTATTATATTTGTAAAACCTTTTAAGAATAAAGGTATTATGTAAGACTACGCTGCAAATACTCACGGACGGGTTTTTTACCTTACGATAACCGAACCATTTTATAGGAAAATTTAGTGATATTGTATTAATGTCTAAGGTGTCCGATATAAATATAAATCATAGATGAAATGGTTACATTTTACAGCATATGTAGGTATACAAACAAAATTGCTAAGGTACGTTCATATAAATGGATTTTCACAAATACCTCCTCAATGAGACCGATCTCCTATGACAAGAATCATAAAATACCTTCTGAGTGTCGTGTATCTCAAGATAAAATACACCATAAGGTAAACATAACCGGGCCATCATCTGAATGCTCGCATGAACAATGTGTAACTATCAACAACTCCCCGCTAGCAACATCTAGAAGCATACTCTACATATGGAGTTTTCGTACCCCCCACAGGTCAGCTAAACCGCAGGATCATGCATCCTACTTTTTCTTTAGTCAATTTCCTAATGTCGATGCTACGTTCGACATGTTCATATGAGTCTCCAATACTTGATCAAATCATGAATCCCATTTAGATTCTATTATCTCAACATATTTTGGAGCGTACATAGTTTCCATCATTCAATTCCAAAACATTGAACTCGTATAATTGTTTAGAAGTGATATTCGGCAAGTAAAACACTTACCAATCCCGGACTGCCCAAAACCAATCGATGAATTTCTGGTTAACTCAATTCTGGTTCTTTTAGAAGTAATTGAAAGCTAGAGGCTTTTTGTACCAATACTCCTCCTCGGGTGTTCTTATTGGTATGAATCTACGAAGCATCCCACATACTTCCTAAGTTAAGTTTGGTCAAGATCAGTAATCGACTATCAAGTCTTAAACACTTGCTCATGGGAGTCAGTGTTCCACACTTTACATGTTTTCGACCTTTCTACTTAACTATTCCTCGTCCTAGAAGAATGCCAACAGGTTAGACCTCTATTACTCCATCCTTACCTAAACATCAGCCCTGACTCACACAAATTGAGAAGCTTACTCGTTCGGCTTGTAGTATGAAGCATATTAGTACTAACATCCCATAAAGAATCAAACTACGGTCATTACATAGTGGTTACTTATCATCCAAGTATAATCAATTTACATAAAAAAAAAATTAATTCCTTTATAATTAATTTATCCTTTATTAATTAAAACCCTTTTTATTAGTAAAACATCTTTTTATTTAATAAAAGTTATTTTATAAATCAAGACTTCCTTTATTAATTAATACTCTTTTATTAATTAAAACTTCTTTTGTATACTTTTATAACAGATATATACTTGTCTTTATAAATTTAACTATTCCTTTAATCTTTTAGTACTTAAAAAGTAAGTATATACTTATTCCAATAGTATAAGTGTATTCGCAAATCGTTTAGCAAGTTCTACTTACTTGAAATATAATCAAAGAGATTAAAACAATTACCACCAAAATATTGTTATAATATACTCCTTCTCTTTTATAAATTAAACATATAACATTTTCTATCTCTTTATAAAAAATATCTATACTTGTTATTATCTTTATAATTCCATTGTTAAAGCCTCTTCCAAATATAATTCAAGGGTTTAAAAACAAATGTTGCTAAAACATTGTTTACTACAAACCCAAAACCATTTCATTTACTCATTATATTTAAAACTCTCCTTTTAAAGGTTTAAGTACATTTAAGGATTAAAGACAAGTGTTGCTAAAAACAGTTTGTCACAATAAACCTAAACATTTTATATTTTGAAAACATTCTTCTTTAAAACTCCCTTCTTAAAGATATATTTATATTTAAGGAAAGACAAGTGTTTCTGAAAACAATTTTCACAACAAACCCAAAACAATTTATTTGTATTATTCTACTAAATATCCGTTAGAAAATATCTAATTATATTCCCAAGTATAATTAATTATAAGGGTTAAAACACTATTTACAACAACCCAAAACTATTTAATTATTCATTAATAACCTTAAACATTTATTTAAAGATCAAAGCATATCCACGGTTATTAATTAAGCAATAAACTGTTAGTTGATTCCACAAAACAATTTATTTTAATTTAACTGTTAAAATCCAAACTCCCTTTATTATATAAATTACTTAATTTAAAATTTAAAACTTATACATATAGAAATATCTTTAAAATACTTAATAATATGTTAAAATACTTTCGCAACTACTTAAAATATATGATAATTATTTATAAGAATATTATGTAAAAATAAGGAATTTGAAAATAAATAGAAAAATAAGTTTTAATTTAAAATCTACTTAGTTTAGAAATTCATAATTAATTGTTAAAGATATATTTAAACTTGAAACAAATTTTAGAACACTCTCTTATAAGTTAGAAAAATTGGAAAAACATTAGAGAAAAATATTAAATTTAAATATCATTTTTAAACAATTTATATTAATTTACAATGGCAGCACGTCTAAAAGTGCTGCCGAAAGTTCTGTTACTATTTTTGTCACATTTTAGCAACAACTTTGTGTCTAGTTTTCTATAGTTAACAAATGATTTTATATCCATTCTTTTTACATTAGTTAGCATACTTTAAGTATTTGGAAACCATGAAGAAAAACCCTAAAGAATATCTTTTATTTATTTTAGAGAATTTTTCGAAATAGGGTATTTAACCAAACTACACTTATGACAACTATTTTTCTATAACTTTTTGTATTTCGTTCAACTAGCCATCAAATGAGTTAGGCTTCAAAGATTTCTCAATAAGAATAATATATTATTTATTTGATTAATTGAAAAAGAAATCACTAAGAAAGTTTCCAAAAAAATAAGTGTTGTTTTCAAAAACAAATTATTTTAAAATGTTGCTACATCGACCTTTTTACTTCTTTCTTTTGTTATTTTGATTTACTTCTTCTATAACTTTTCAAAACATATTCTTTGCTTTTCAAACACTTACAGAAGTGTAGATAATTACCATTCAATTTTTTATTAAGATATGTTATTAAATCACAGATTTCATAAGTTATAGTTTAAGGGATTCAAAGTGCATTTATAGGGACTATCGCTATACAGACAATTCTGTATTCAATCCAATATTTGGTATCATGTTATTTCATACACATATTGCTTCCAAGTTTCAACTATACTACTACTAAACATGTATTAACGTATGCACAAATCAATATATCCATTTTAAATGTTAAAATGAACTTATCACAATTCAATGGTTTTGTAAGCAACTACTTTAACAATTATATACCTTTTAGAGTATATGCTCTAGGGTTTAACTTTAATTGGTTAATGTCTAATATTATTAATATAGAGCAAGCATATTAACATGTAATTTTACAACAATTATTAAGAGATTAAGCATGAAAATATCAAGCAATATTTCAAGTTAACTTGCAACCAATTTATTGTGTAATCATAGTGAGATTACCTCACTTTTATCAAACCACACTTCTTCTTTCCATCATTCATTATAACAACACTTCATTATCATTTTCTACTCAACCAAAACATCACCTAAGACCCTTTCTTTCCTCATCTAATGAACATGCACCTCTCCTCACCATGGATGCTCACGGCCCTAGGTCATAGCACCTCCTCCTAGCTAATCAAACTCATCCTTTTCCCTCCTATTACCCATGGCCAAAGTCCATTATCCCATACTAAAGTGCATGGCCTAAGGCCACTGAAAGTAGAGAAAAGAGAGAAGTGAAGAAGTGGATTATTTGTGAAAATGAAGTGGTGTATGCATGTGTATTTATAGAGTAAGGAATATGAGGTAAAAGTGTGCAAAATACCTTCCTTAGCATGAATTTAAGCATGTAAGACCAAGCTCTTACACAAGCATGCTTTCCTTAAATCAATGAGTGATTTAAGGGTCCTTTATGTACTCTTGTTCCCTTACTTAGTATGTGCTACTTTAATTGTTTTGATTAGTATAAGAGAGGCTTTAATGCTTGTCTTATGTTTACATATGATAACTATTAAAGTTGCAAATAGTTTACAAAAATTGTATAAAAAGTTGATTTTTAACAACACGTTTTCTGGTCACATTTTCAATATTTATCCAAAGTGTATATTTTTGTAAACACGTTTCAAAAATAATTTCTCAAACATTGGTTATTAATTAAAAGTGTTTAATAAGGTTATAAAATCATATTTAATCTTATTAAATCTTGGATTCAAATATTTAAATAATTTAGATATTTAAATTCAAAGTGTTCGAAATTCTTGAGCCGTTATAGAGTTTCTACACTAATGACTCTTAAAATTCAAAGAAAAAAAACCCACTTCACATCCGTAATGTGGCCATCCCTCTCTTTTTCTCCTCTTTAGTTGTTATTAGTTTGCACATTCAAACCAATTTAAATATGTATTAATATCATTGATAATACATGCATGTATACACACGCCCAATTAATTAATAAAGGCATCCATAAAATTTCTAAGAGCTACCAACATGACTAATGACACTCCAACTGCTAAAAACATTATAATAAATATATCTTATATATTAATTAGTTTAATTAATATATAACACATTACAAACTATCTAAATTGGATGACATTTCGAAGATTGTATAGATTCGATTGTACAACTCATAGGTGGGAATTTAGTTAACGATTAATACCGAACAATTTGAATATTAGCATCCATAAGTCACCTTAGCTAATGTGTAACAGTTTGACTGAATTTGTCACTTACAGATCTTTTCGGTAAAATCATAATTTAGGTCGATTAAGCAGCACCTTTAAGTAACAAATTACTATGCAAACGTTCTTTTTGTTAGCACGGTATCACTTTTGGTATCTACAGCTTAGTCATAGTCTAAGCTCCAATAATATCCATATACAGCTATTTAGTCATTCTACAAAGTCCTTGGTTCAATAACAACATTCGCTACTAATTGATATGCCATGGTAGGAGACTTTTGACTTTGAGTTATCCATGGTTCACCGTGAAACTAACCCTCATAACACAGGAGACGAATTCTTTATTGAATAGTGTTTCACTTTCTATGCTTCAACTTAGACCCAACTATAGTCATTTAATAGTCGTCATACCATGATTTAACTATAATCAAGGTGGAGTTTTCATGTCGAATTTTCAAAGTATTCTCAAGTCAAAAGAATTGCGTAACATCGTTAGAATGAAATTTCCTTTTGACCTTGCTTATTATCAACCAATAGGAAACTCTTGATCGAGTCATTTTATAGTAATCCAATAACTACAAGTATGTAACCTCTCGTGCATCCAGAAGCCATGAGTAATACACTTTTCAATATTTGGAGAGTGTTACCAACTCCGATCTCAAGGGGTATATTGGTATCCTTTTCTCAAAACATCTTGACTTGGAATATTTAGAATAAGTATTTTTGACTTATAATTTAAACAGTTGTAACTACAATTGTATAATACATTATTTAAGGATTTTATATCTAATAAATGATTATCCATATTTTACTCATATCATAATATAACATTATATATAATAGAAACCAAACACCAAAAGCATTCTTTATTTTGAACGAGATTGGTTTCAAACTTAGGATATGTAACAAATTACATAATTCCATTAGATCATGCCCCCTTAACTTTCATGCTATCCTTCCTTATTAATAAAATAATTAAAATAAGTGTCATTCATAGGAGAGTAATGAAGCAGTGTCACTTCATGAACCCAAGTCTTCTCATCAGAATACCAGTTAATAAGTTCAAAAGTAGGACTCGAGATAAGCTCACCACATGAAGGACATCCATATACATAAATGGATCATTCCTCATAAGAAGCAGGGACAGGTCAGGCGGTGGTAGGGTTTATGAACCCCCACGCACTTCACCCCTCTCGGTAGCGGAATCTTCTGGGAAATAGGGAGCTTGAAGTCTTCTTTCTCTACATTTATAAAAGCAATGAGCTAGAGGAATGCTTATATAAGGTAAAGATAAATAATTAGTGAACACATAGGTTTCTATTTATAGTTAATGTCGGCTAATTCAACTTGCTAATAGCCAACTTTACTGGTAAAAATGGAAGACGCGAACTATAAGTATTAATACCCTAAGTATTGATTTTGTTGAACAACCATATAAATATTACTACTAACATATCTTCAAATTGTGCAGTACTTTTAGATATATTATAGAGACATTTTACATAGACAAACAAGAACCCGGTAGAACCAATTGAATTATATATATGAAGGTTAATCAGAATAAATGGTTGAACAAAACCGATTGAAGAAGAATTAAACGCAAATGTTGTAATGACAGAGATATTTGAAGTGACGAGTAGTTGTTTGAATCTTAGAATCTTCGTTAAAGACCCCATAATAAATATATTTGAAGATCATCAACCATTGATCTGGACCGATTTACAAAATATCCACAAATATGAAGAACTTTGGAATATGAAAATCTCATATATATATGTCGACACATTCTACCTATGTATGTCGACATATATCTAGGTATGTCGGCATATCCTACCTAAGTATGTCGATATATCGATTGTTTTTCTATTTTTTAAAATTTGAATGAAGGGATTTTCCCTCCATCATTTAATCAATGGACATGTCTCTTCAACTACTATATAATGGCTCTGAAAAACAAAATTTAACACACAACATCCTCATTTTTTTCTTACTCTTTCATTTCCATACCTCTGGTTAAAAGATCCACTATATATTTTTCCACTGTCTTTGCAAATCCATACTCTTTCACTTCAATTATTTAAGGATTTGCAAAACCATACAATATCAAAGAATTTATACTTGAATCCATATCATTCTCTCTGATTCATCCTATTCCTTAAACAGTTCAAAAACATATTACCATTAGAAGTATATAGGATCAATGTACTAAATCTGCAAAAATATGTATTAAAGACCCAACTACTTACCATACTCTACAGTTGATTATAAAGAAATGAAGGTGTTCTTAGAGGCTATGAAATCAAGAGGATGATCTTATAGCCCAATAAATTAAGAGGGTGCATCTTGTAGCTCGTGAATCAAGATTGTAAAAGTGTTCTTACCACCCATGGAAAACAAGTGGTGATAGAGAAATCATGTATGGTGTAGTGCAGGACTGGATATAGGTTTGGTCAATCCAAACCAATATAAAAATTCTGGGTGTTACTTATTTTACTGCATCTTACATTACTACTTTCCTATTCTATGATTATTTATTTCAATTTGCAATTTGAGTAGATAAAGTCATAGTAAGTTTAAAATAGTTGAAATACACAATTCACCCCCTCTTGTGTATAAGTAGTCTTGAGATCTATTTCATATTGTGTTATAGACAACTCATTTTTCCTCATTTGGTGTCAGAGCGACTGGTTTTCCAAAATTCATAGCTTGACTTTTGAAAAGTATAAATAGCTAATAACATAAGTAACACTTTCTTTAACACTTTTCTAGAAGGACAATCTACTTCTAAAAACCCACTATTTAATAGTAGCAATTGTGCTTATTGGGCTTGTACGATGAAAATTTATTTGCAATTTAATGGTTTAGATAATTAGAACATTACCCATATAGAGTACACTGAGCCCCAAATTAATTGTACAATGGACCAGTGATTAAAAGACAAAAGCACTCAATAATTCAAAGGCTATGAATATTTTATTCTATGCCTTGAATAAAAATGAGTTTAATAGAGTGTCTATTAGTAAAAGTTCATATGAAATTTGGAGAACGCTTCAAGTCACACACGAAGGCGCTAGCAAAGTTAAACATACAAAGATATCCATGTTAACTAATCAATTTCAACTATTTAGAATGAAAATAATGAATCCATTTATGATACGTATTTTAAATTTCAGAATATATTACATGCGTTAATATCATCAGGAAAGAATGTTACTAAAGAGAATCGAGTTAAAAAGATCAAGAATTCACTTTCTAGTAGATATGATTAGAAGACTGGCAATCAAAGAAGCCAATGATATTAGTACTATGAAAATAGAAGATATAATTGGTAATCTAATGTCCTATGAAGTGAGAAGAAATCACCGGTACTCAATATTACAAACAAAAATCATGAGCCAAATGATGATGATGATGATGAGGAAATCAATTTCATGAAGGGGAATTTTAAAAAAAAATTAAAATATACGAAATTGAACCAACTTCGAGAAACTAACAAATATATAGATAATTCCAAAAATGAAAATGTTGTTAAGTGTTTCAAATATGATAAAACTGGTCATCTAAAAAGAAATTGTCCAAACCTCAAGAAATTGAAGTACTCTTCAAATGCTTTCAATAAGAAGTGGAAACAGGCTTTCAATGCGACATGAGAAATTTAGTATCATATGATAGTGATTCAGAAACTGAAAAGTGCCAACATGCGCTTTATGGCAAATTATGACCGGTTATGGAATTTTAATGAAGAAATTACGAATGTTCTAAATTTTATTATAAGCGATATAAAATGCTTAGAAAAGGATACAGGTTTAGTTTAGCAGATATAGACAAATTAAAAATGTTTAATGAAATGTTAACTGAAAAAAACAGTGTCTACAAGATGAAATTAAAAAACTTAATGGACATAATGATTTAAAACTTAAAAGTTTTGAAAAACTGAAAAGTGAAAATGAATCCTTAAAATCGAAAAATCTTTCAATGCAGTCAAAGATTACTAATCTAAATGGAAAAATAACATCGTTAAACAATGTTATTTGTAATTGTAATAAGGATATTGATAAAATGAAAACCAATATTGATAAATTTAACTAAGGGAAAGATAATCTAGAAAATTTATTATCTACATCTAAACCCACCCACAATAAACATGGACTTGGATACACCCTTAAGCCCAAATCAAAGAAAAATAGTACTCAAACTGCTAAATTTGTTAAGGGTGCCAAGTTCAAACCAAATCTAGAAAATTAAAGTTAAAACCTCTAAATAGTTATTAATTTATGGGTTCCTAGAAGGTTAGAGAATAATAATAAAGAAAAGTATATTGATAATTTTATTGATAAAGCTCATTTATTTGATGATCGTCTTTTGAAAGGGCATTTAAACTCTTCATGGGTTTGGCTTCCCAAAACTTAACCCAATGGACCCTAAAATAAAAAGGGTCACAGTACGCATATTATATATTTTTCAAATACCAAACAATGGATACTAAATAATAGATGTTCAAGGCATATGACAAGAAATACATAGATACCGAGCAACATTATATACAAAGATGGTGAAATTGTGAACTTTGGATGTAATTCAAAATGATATGTTATTGGAATCAGCAAAGTCGGTACTAAAACTCCTCTTATTTTAATTTTTTTATATTTATTTTGATTCCCCTCATGAGTTCTATTTATATACATTTATTTATATACATACATATACATACACACACACGAAAAAAAACTCTATACATATTGTCTAGTTGTGCTTAAGCGATTCTTTTTTGCCCATTTTATTAAGGACGAAGGGAGAGAAAATACAAATATACTAGGCAAAATGATAGGAGAGTGCATAGAGTTATGGAGAGTCAAATATAAAAATATTTTATTTTATTTCTCATATATTTATATGGTTGTCATCCTCAAAAGGAGGGAGATTGTTAATACCTTAAGTGTTGATTTTGATGAACAACCATATAAATATTGCTACTAACATATCTTTGAGTTGTGTGATATATTATGGAGATATTTTACATAGATAAACAAGAACTCGATGGAAGCAAATGAATTACATATATGAAGATTAATAAGAGAAAATGAAAAAACGAAGCTGATTGAAGAAGAATGAAATGCAAATGCTGTAACGATAGAGATATTTGAAGTGAGAGTAAATGTTTGAATCTTAGAATCATTGTTAAAGACCCCATGGCAATTATACTTAAAGATCGTCAATCAATGATCTTAGCCGAATCACAAATTATCCACAAATATAAAGAACTTTGGAATATAAAATTCTCACATGTATGTCGAAATAGCCTACCCAAGTATGTCAACATATACCTAAGTATGTCGACATATCTTATCTAAGTATGTTGAAATATCGACCGTTTTTCTATTTTTTTTAAAATTCAAGTGAAGGGATTTTCCCTCTATCCTTTCAACAATGGACATGTCTCTTCAACTACTATATAATAGCTTTGAAAAACGAAATTTAACACGCAACATTCTCATTTTCTCTTACTCTTTCATTTCTATACTTCTTCAGAAAGATCCATTACATATTCTTCCACTCTCTTTGAAAATCCATACTCTTTGACTCCAATTCTTTAATGATTTACAAACCATATAATATCAGAGAATTTGTACTCGAACCTATATCATTTTCTCTCTAATTTCATCCTATTCCTCAAAGAGTTAAAAGATATTTCACCATTGTAGATTTAGAGGATCATTGTACCGAATCTGCAAGAATTTGTATTGAAGATACAACTACTCGCCATACTCTACTGTTGATTGTAAAGAGAAGAAGGTGTGCTTACAGCCTATGAAACCAATAGCCGATCTTGTAGCCCAATAAACCAAGTGGGTGCATCTTGTATCCCATGAAATCAAGATTGTAAAGATGTTTTTGCCACTCATGGAAAGCAAGTAGTAATAGTGAAATTCTGTATGGTGTAGCGTAGGACTGGATGTAGGATTGGTCAATCCGAACCAGTATAAAAATTCATCATGTTATTTATTTTATTGAATCTAACTTTACTACTTATTCTGTGATTATTTTTTTCTGCTTGCAATTTGAGTAGATAAAGTCATAGTAAGTTAAATAAATGCACATTTCACTCCCTCTAGTGTATAAATTGCCTTAAGATCCATTCTACATTATGTTATAGATAACCCATTTCCCCTCAATAAGGCATTATCTCAATCGACACTCTTGCATAAACCAACGTTTCCTTCTTAACCATTGTAACATCAAAATAAACAGATTATCCAATAAAGTTAGCTAACCAATCAATATCAATCACGGATTGCAAAGTAGACAGAAATATTCGAGAATTAAACCCTAAACAGGGATAGCGAGTACCTAATCACGAGCAATATCTACAAAGGGACTCTATCTGGTTATTATAAAAGGCTTTCCAAGGATAATAACATGTTTTTCTTAAGTATTCTAAGATTATCCTATGGATAAGAGAAGTAAAAGAACATGGTATTGGCATTATGCGTAGTAGTTCTATCTTTTAGCTTCCAAAGCCTCATTAGATGGCACTTCACAATAAAAAACAAGGAGTTGTCATTAAGATGAAAACCCATAAGATGATCTTGCTGGAAGGTCTCCTGCTTCAAAAACTTTAGAAGGAGGAATATCAATCCAATTAACATTCTTTAATTCAAATTGTCTAGGAATATATTTCTCGCATTATGCAGATTGGATGAAAACAATGAAGACCAAGAGATAAGCTTAGTAAAAGGGGCATGAGCTAGATCGGGAAAAGGTAACATAGTTGAAGTAGCGCCACTATCTATATCACTATTATCAAATTTACAATCAAAAGGAGATACCACATCAGAGACAGCGACACAATGAATTCTTTTAGGCAAAACCATGCTAGACGTTGTAGGGGAAATCTCTTATATAATTGCAGAAGGGACCAAAGTTGAATTCTAAAGCACCGAGGTTGTCAAGATGCCAATAACAGAGGGAACGTAAGCAATTTCATCAAGAGCATTCAATACATCAGGATAAATTGAGCAAGCTACATTGCTATATCGCAGGGAGGACTTTTCTAGCAACATAGTGCTTTCTTGGGCAGGCTGAGGCATTTGATATGGTAGTGTAGCAAAGAGGTGACCATAACGGGTATATAATGCTTTAGTCGTCCGTTGTTCAATCGAACAATATTAATGAGATACGACTTTTATATCTTCAGCCATTCCGAATCAGGATAAGAAGAGCTTTGACGTTGAGTAAGTGTGAGTGGTGGGGTAGAATGTTAAAATGTGAAGAAAACAGTGGTGGAGATATGAGAAGAAGAAAAAATGTCCTAGATCTTGAGAAGTTGCCAAGAACGGAGGTAGGCATTTTTCATTTTGTTTATTGACTAAAATTTACGGAATTTTATAATTATACTAAACTTTTTATATTTACCCATTATTTTAAAGTTCTACATCAATTTATAATGTGCTACTGCATAGAATCAATTTTGCACAAATCATTACTTAACATATTATTCTTTTGTAATGCCAAAAAAGGTTGCTGGATAAAATCATTTTAAAACCAAGCTAATGTCTAATAGTAGATTTATCCAAAATATACATGAATTTTCATCCCAATTCCTTTTTTCTTATCATTTGTAGTCAAACTCAACAATAATTTATGGTCTAATACTATTTAATATCTAATTTACACAAACCATTACTTAACATAATATGCTTTGATAATGCAGAAAATCCTTGATGGATAATCATATTAAACTCAGGCTACTGACTGGTATTAGTTATATCCAAAATATAACATGAACTTAATTGAAATTTTTTTCCTTACTATTACTTATATTTTTTCATAGGTAAGAAGATAGGCTGATTAAGGTATATTAGTCTCGCCCAGTTCGGTCCAGGCCGACTCAGGTCCACGTTGGCCCATGGACTAACCAATGCTGGAGACATGCTTGTTAGTCTTCTACACTTGATGTTGACCCAAATCCAAGCTGGGCCCACATTGGCCCTTCTACTCAATTGCACATCAAGCCAGCTATCGGCCGATGCACCCTATAGTAAATCCAGTAGCCATCTCGCCAATCAAAGCAAGGATAAGCATATCTAGGCCTGATTTTCTTCTACCCATCTCGCTTACGATTGGCTCTCCCACACTTATGCACTTTCAGCACGACATCAAGTAGGTCTGCCTACTCAATTAGGTCTCTCGGGTATTTTTCGATTGGCATAGCCCAAGACCGACTTCGACATGGCCCATCATTGATTTAATATTAGTGTAGCCACCTAGGGCTTTCAGTTTGCCTTGTCATCCCTTGCCCGGTTCAACATCCCCTCGACTCTCAACAATTCTCTTTCCTCTTTATGGTCTCTGCAGCCAACAAAATTGCTCGACTCTTCATACCACCTAGGCATGTAGGAGTAAAGTGACAAAAAGTACATCCATATGTATCTGCTCCTGACATGAAGCATGTTCCATTTCCCATAGCATATGCTATAGTACAAAGTAAAAATGCATTAAATGTGAAGTAAGGTAGGAATGCAACTAATACAGTTCCTCTGTTGCCATTCATCTTAGCCATACATGTCTTTCATTTAGCTAGTTGTCTCTCATCAAGTCCATTCAACTATATTAATGGCCAGGCATGCTTCTTGAATGTTTTACAGCAGTATCTCAACAGTCCAAGCATCAATTTTAGCTGCTATAAGAACCCTATGCTTTGCGTCATCAAAAGGGTTTTTTGGTTGGTCATTGGTTGTTGGTTGTGATTTGTGGCCTGTTTGGTCCGAAAAAGCATGGTCACGCCAAGGTTGACTGGAATACGTAGGAATTCCAATCGTTGCCCTCAACCCAGAGCTATTCCCTCAGCAAGTTCTTAATATTAACAGCTCTATTAGCCTTAAGTGCTTCCCTTTTCTTATTATTCTCTTATAAGTTCTTGTAATTGTAAGAGAGCCATATAGTAAGAGGACTTCAAAGTAGATGTAGTTATCTTTGCTGAACTACTCTATATCTTATATCAATTACCTTTAAATGCTCGCTTTCCTAAAGGTTTTTTTATCAAGCCTTATGATTAGCAAGTGAACATTGTTCTTCATTATGCATTTGTCTTATTTCGATGTTGGTGAAAAATATATTTAAAACTTTGGCGCTAGAAGGAGGGCCTCCCCCTAAAGCTCTCAAACTTTTCTCACATGTCTCCTCCTCCACAAACCCCTTTCACGCCTTATGTTCCACCACCCCCTCCAATAACTGTGGAGATTCCCTTGAGAAGTTGTGCCATAATCTCAGCTCGGTTTCATGTCATGCGCCTCCGTAGTGCATGCCCACCCTCTTGCATTGTTGCTACTATCAACCAAGTTATGGAGGTTGCACATGTATTCTGCTTAAGGATCATGCCATCCGTCGAAGGCTGAATTCCTCTGCCTCTTATCTTTCATCAAGTGGCATCGGACATACCAGTGTAAGCAATGTCACATCATACAGAAGGTGTAGGGCATACATCTCTCTACTATAAGGAGTGCTTCCTCCCACAAGAATGCCCAGGCCAGTCCACGCTTACGGCTAAACCCAGGACCAAGATACAAGCTAGAAATCATCGCCACCTACCGTGCATCCTCACTGAAGTGTCCTTTAGAAACTCAGCCCTCCGGGTTATGTATGGATCAATCCCATTCAGGCCATCAAGCAGCTTCCTCGTCCGTCTTCACGATCAGGAAGCGGTCGGATGTCCGCTTGTATATCTGAAGATGTCCGAGCTTAACAGCCAGTACCCTTCTTAAGCACACTTATAAACCCAACCTGACATTACGGATAATGTAAGGACTACATTGCTATCCAAGATGTGCTAGTATACAAGTTGCCGGTAAACAAGTAATAGAAAAACAAATTTAAAGTAAAAGATATGTTTCATTCAGTTCAAAGAGTGTGATGGCACAATGCCTATCCCGCTAGGCTTACAAAGATTTTTTATTGCTAACTAGTTGAAAAGAAGAAAAAGAGGAGTAAGAGGATCGTGCCTTAAAGCATTCCAAAAAGACCCAACTTCAAATGGCAGATTAGAACCCTTAGCACTTACCAATTGGTATTTTTCTATGAAAGTAGGGGTATGTTGCCACATTCAAAGCCTTCCACATCGAATCTCAAAAGCGATCTTGAAACGCTTCTAGACAACATTAAAGAGTAGACTAAGACTTTAGTTGTGGCATCAAAGGTAGCAGCAATAAGCACAACTCTTTCTAGCAAAGAGCAAAATGGCCAAGAAGCCCACCAACATCAACTAGATCATTAGATTGAGACTGATAAACAATCACCATCAGAAATATAGCTAGAAAGCATGAGCCCAGGCAAAGCAACAAGGCAAGATCCATCTTAAAAAAATAAAGTTCCAAACAACAGTCCAAACTGTAACCAACAAAATAGCTTGGAACTCGAAAAAGTTTTCTCCTTCTTTTAACTCCAAAGTTTTTTGACAAAGTAAATAGCCTTCTAGAGCATTTGGAGAGGAAGAGGAAAATGAAGTTAACTGTTATACTTAGAAAATGGTGCAAAGCTTAAGCTTTCTGAAGAAATTACTTGGAAAAATCTTCATGATTTCAAAATGGAAGAAAACACGGGTATTTATATTTTTCTTCCTTCAAGCATGGCCATTATTCTCAAAAAGGCAAAAAAGATCTCAACTGTTTAATAATAATCAAGTTTTATATCACACCACACACATGAGGGAAGTGATACATCTCTACTACGTCTCGAGAAGCACAATTGTTGCTGCCAATGGCGCAATGCCACGTGGAAAGCGCATTAAATGCATAGCAGAGCCCTTAACCAGTGAAGTCGTCATGATTTAACTAACCTATTCCCATATGAAGACACGGGCTTGGAGGTCAAAACATTACTCAAATTTTTTCTTATGAAAAGACAGACTGATCAAAGTTTCTTAGCCTGGCCTGGTCCAGTCCAAGCCGGCTCAGGTCGTGGTGAGACCGCTAACCAATTAAGGCTAGAGATAGGCCGACTAGGATTCTACATGTGATGCTAATCCAAATCTAGGTTACGCCCATAGTGGTCGCACTACTTAATTGCACATCAAGCTAGATGTCGGTCATGACACTTCAAAGTAAGTCTAGTAGCCAATTCGCCAATCAAAGCAAGGAATAAGCATAGGTCGACATGGTTTGCTTCAAACCATCTTGCTTACAATCGGCTCTCTCATGCTAGCTCGCCTACAACACGACACCAAGTCGGTCCACCCACTCAAGCATCTCTCCCAACTATTTTTTGACCTGCACAGCTCAAGACTGACTTTAGCATGACCCATGATTGATCCAATCTCAATGCAGTCATCTACGACTTGCAGCTCGGCTTGTCATCCCTTGCTCGGCTCGACATGCCCGTAGATCTCATCAATTCTCTATCCTCTTCATGGTATCAACAGCTAGAAGACCGTCTTAGCCCACCTTGCCACTTATGCATATGGGAGTAAAGAGACAAAAGGTACAAGCATATGTATATACTCCTATCAAGAAGCATGTTCCATTTCCTATAACATACCGCCATAGTAAAAATGCATTAAATTCGAAGTAATGCACGACGTGCACTTGGCACAGTTCTGCTTTTGGCATTCATCTCAGCCATACACTCCTTCCATTTAGCCAGCATTCTTCCATCAAGTCAATTCAACTAAATAAACGACCAAGCATGCTTCTTGCTTATCTTGCAGCACAATCTCTGATGTCCAAGCATTGGTTTTGGCTACTATAAGAACCCTATGCTTTGCGACATCAAAGGGTTTTTTTTTGTTTGGTTGGTTTTTGGTTATTGGTTATGGGTTGTTTGTTCAGAGAATTCATAGCCATGCCAAGGTTGACTAGAATAAGTAGGAATTCCAGTCACTACACTCAACCCAGAGCTTTTCACTCAAGAAGCTCTTAAGATTAGCAACTCCATTAGTCTTAAATTCTTTCCTTTTCTCATTATTCTTTTGTAATTACTTGTAATTTAAGAGAGCGATATAGTAAGAGAACTTCATGGTGGATGTAGATAGCTTCGTCAAACCACTTTACATCTTGTGTCATTTAACTTTAAATGAGTGCTTTCCCATAGTTTTCCATTCTTAAGCCTAGTGATTAGCAAGTGACTTTTTCTCTTCACAATGCATTAGTCTTATTTTGAGGTTGATGAAAAATACAATCAATATTTTAACGCTAGAAGGAGCATTCAAGCTCCAACCTTATGGTTGACAACCACAAGCCTCTTGGTGGACGTCGACATTTTGGCACTAGGAGGTGGGCCTTCCCCTAAAGCTCTTAACTTTTCCTCATCCATCTTCTCCTCCACAAGATCCTTCCAAGCCTTGTGTTCCACTGCTCCCTCTAGTAACTAAGCAAACTCCCTTGAGAAGTCGGGTCATAATATTAGTGCGGCTTCATCTCATGTGTTGTTTCAGTATGTGTCCGCTTCCTCGCATTACAACAAGCCCAGAAATCATAGCCACCTATCCTACGTCCCCACTGAAGGTTCCATGAGCAACTAGCCACCTGGGTTATGTCTGATCAGCCCCCTTATTCTATCAAACAGTCATTCGTCTTTGCCATTAACCATGTTCAAAAGCTGTCGGATGTTTGCCTGCATGTCTAAAGACATCTGGGATTAACAACAAATGCTCTTCTCAAGCACACTTACAAGCTCATCCTAGCATCATAGATAATGCATGGACTACATTAGCTATCCAAGATACACTACTCTGTAAGTCGTAGACAAATAAGCAAAACATAATAACAAATTTCATAGATACGGTTTGTAATGAATGTCTATTTCATTCTATTCAAAAAGCACAGGGGCACAACGCTTGGCCGCTAGGCTTATAAAGATTCTTTTTTATCGCTAACTAGTTAAAAAGAAGAAACATAATAGGAGGAGGAAGAGGCTCGTGCTTTCAAGCATTCCAAGAAGTCCCAGCTTTAATTGTGCGGATGAACACCTCATGCATCGACAAATCGTTATTTTACTATAAAAGTAGCGGTGCGCTACCACCTTCAAAGCCTTCTGTATTGAATCTCACAAGAGATTTTGAAAGCCTTCCAAACAACGTTAAGGAGCAAACCAAGACTTCACCTCTGACATTAGGGGCAGAGATGACAGCCACTACTCTTTCCAACAAGGCAATTGGGCTTCCGTTTGGGAATGTAACAGCAAGATGGCGAGGAAGTCCACTAGCACCAGTAGGATCATTAGCTTGAGACCGATGAATAATCACCATCAGAAAGATGGCTAGAAATTCATGAACCTAGGTGAACCAATGAGGCTAGAACCAGCTCAAAAAACAATGTTCCAAACAGCGGTCCAAATTACAGTCAACCAAAACAGCTTGGTACCCAAGAAAGTTTTCTTCTTCCTTTTAACTCCAAACAAGTTTGACAAAACAGAGAGTGCTCAAGAGCATTTAAGAATAATCAAGTGCTTTGTGACAACACGCATGTTAGGGAACAACACATCTCTACCATGTTTCGAAAAGCACAACCATCGCCGCCAATGTTGCAATGCCATGTGATAAGTGCATTAAATGCAAATTAGAGTTGTCAATCAGTGAAGTCGTTTTGATTTAACAATCCCATGCCCGCATGCGTGCACGAACTTAGGGGGGAAATGTTACTCGAATTTTTCATAAGTGGGAAGATGGATTGATTAAGGTTCTTAACTTGGCTTGGTCCGGTCCAAGCCGACTCGGGTCCAGGCCAGTCCATGAACTAGCTAAGGCTAGAGACAGGCCTGTTGGGATTCTACACCCGATACCAACCCGAATCTTGGCTGGTCCCACATCATTCCCTCTACTCAAATGCAAAATCAAGTGGTTGCCGCCCGAGACGTCCCATAGCAACTCCAACAGCCAACTCGCCAATCAAAGAAGGGCATAAGCATAGCTTGGCCTAATCCACTTCGAACCATCTCACTTACGACCGGCTCTCTCATGCTGGCCTACTTTTAGCACAACACCAAGTTAGTCCGCATACTCATGCAGCTCTCTTAGCTATTTGTCGACCGATAGAGCTCAAGACGGACTTCAACATGGCCTATTGTTGATCCAGTTTTAGTGCAGCCACATGCAACTTGTAGCTCGTCCCGTCATACCTCCTCCGGCTTGGCATGCCTTATCGCTCAACAATTCCCTATCATCTTCATGGTCCCAATGGTCAACTCGTCTTGCAACCAAGGTATACGAGAGTAAGGTGAAACAGGGTATAACAAGGTTTATCTACTCCAGACAAGAAGCATGTTCCATTTTTCATAGCATACTGCTATAGTACAAAGGCATTAAATGTGAGGTAAGCCAGGGCATGCACCTGGCATAATTCTCTTGTGAACATTCATTCGAGCCACACATTCCTTCCATTTAGCCAGTTGTCTCACATCAAGTTTGTTCAGCAAGATCAATGGCCAAACGTGCTTCTTGCTTACTTTGCAACACGATCTCCACTGTCTAAACAACAGTTTAGCTACTATAAGAATCTCAAGATTTGCGACATCAAAGATTTTTTATTTGGTATTTTATCAGTTATTGGTTGTGGTTTATTTTGTTAGAGAAACACATAGTCACGACAAGGTTGACTGGAATATGCAAGAATTCCAGTCACTGCACTCAACCCAAAGCTCTTCACTCAGCAAGCTTTTAAAATTAGTAGCTCCATTAATCTTAAGTGCTTTCATTTTCTTATTATTCTCTTGTAATTCCTTGTGAGGTGGGGCTTCTCAATGGTTAGGTCGTCCGCATGGTGATCTGGGCGTCCAGGTTCGAGTTCGGAAACAGACTCTTCGCAATGCGAGGGAAAGACTGCTTGCATTATCGACCTCACTAGAGCTCGCTATCTTGCGGGAGCATTGTGCACTGAGTTCCACTTTTCTTTTGTAATTACTTGTAATTGTAAGAGATTCATATAGTAAGAGAACTTCACAGTGGATGCGGACAGCTTTGTCGAACCACCCTACATCTTGTGTCGTTTACCGTTAAATGCTCGTTTTTCCATAGTTTTTCGTCCTTAAGTCTAGTGATTAACAAGCGACCTTTGTTTTTCACGACGCATTAGTCTCATTCCGAGGTTGATTAAAAATACAATTAATACTTATTAATTGTGATAAAATTCAACATTAATTTACAATTTAATACTGCATAGTATTGGTTTAACACAAATCATTATTTAACATATTATGCTTTGATAACGCTAAAAAAACCTCGATGAATGAAATCCTTTTAAACCATGCTGTTAGCTAATGTCAGTTTTATCCAAAAAATGACATGAATTTCCATTCATCTTACGTTAATTTATAATGTAATTGTACGTAATATCAATTTTACACAAATAATTACTTTGGGTGCATTTGCAGACTACAAATGGACAGTTAATTTTTTGATGCGTCGGATGCTATGGATGGAGCAAAGATCCATTTGATCCCCTATTGGAGCGCGAGAAAATTTGTCTGGATGGATAAATATCAGCTATTCGAAAAAGCAGAGATGAATGTAGATACGAAGGTATTCTCATTCGAAAATTATTTGTTCAATTTTTATTAAGAATATAGTTTATTTTATGTGTATTTTAGTATAATGCAATATATGTATTTATTGTTTTGTTAAGCTCATAGTTTATATTATTTGAATTTAATAATGCATATTAACTCCTGATAACTATTTATTATCATTATGTCCGTTGATTTTGCATATTCTAATGATCAACGTAACTGGACAAAATTATATTAAATCAAAAAAATTGGCATACCCAAAACTATATTTTACTATATTTGGTTTGGCTGATCGGTCTTTATTTTTTAAATTCATTTTTCTCTTTGTCCGAATTCTTTTTCCTGGGTTTACAGTGTCAGTGTAAGGCTCGATTGTATGGTTGTGGGCAACACTATAGATGGAGCCGTTGCATTTGGAGACGTGTAGGTGGAGATGCAGCAGATTTCATAGTAACCGACATTTTTACGTTTTTATATACCCTAACTTTGAATGATTATAGAGTTATTTGGTTGTGAGATAGTGGGGAGTGAAACCAGGGATAAAAATGCGTCAGCTATATAGCCGCTTCCTTTTGTGTCCAATGTGGTTTCGAGCTGGGCTTTTGATATTCTGGTAAAAGTTTTGTTAGACTGCATTAGAGTCTGAATTTTGTTGATGATTCTTCTTTAAATGACATTTTCCTTTTTCCATAGTACCCAAACTCAGAGCACCTTTGAAAATTCCCTTGATATATATATATATATTAAAAGAGGGTGACTAATATAATATTCTATAATGACTTGGGTAGATCCTGCCAAAAATAATTCAAAGAAACGTGACCAATGATGCCAGCGTTGCATGAGAGTTAATGGTTGAACAACTGGATTATTATTCTTCCCATCACTGTCAAAACCATGTGTTTCTGAAACTATACAATTCAAATGCAAATTGATATTGAAGAATATACTTTCACCGCATACGGTTTCTAGAAAGGCCTTGCCATGTAAATGTGTACATCAACCATAAGTGGTCAACTCCTTAGGTGGGAATAAGGTAACATTACAAGTCTAAAGCAATATATAACATTTCAGTCATTCGAAAAATTAAATCGAAGAGTCTAACCACTAAAACAGCGTACTGGACATACTTAATAATATTTGTTACAAAAAAATAGTGCGAAGAAAAGAACTTAGCAATGTTTTAAGTTCAATGACATGCTTTTAATATTTTTGCGAATAAGACAAACTTTTCGATTAAATATGACAGAAGGACAAAAATTTAATATGGACGTGGTAAATTCAATGAACGATAAATTAGCGATCCACGTGAGGTAGAGTCTAACGGTGGAGGAGAGCTGCAGCCACTTTAGTGAATGTGTGACATAACTCAGTAGCGGTGGTGACAACATGAACTGATGCGATGGTGGTTGACTTGAGTTTTGAAAAAAGGGCAAAGTAGGAGTGGTTTGACGATGTGGCACTATCGAATAAGGATGAAGAAGGGACCGCTGATATTAATGGTTTCAACTTTCGACACGAGTAAAGAAGTGATGCTAGAAAAGAAACAACAAATTGAGGAAGAAAAAGATAGTGTTTTGTAATGATAATGTGCAGTATATATTTTTGTAGTTTTGTTCATAATGTTATTTTATATTAATATTTTATGAATTTTAGTACTAGTTTATGAATATTAGTAACATTTTTTGAATTGTATTATTAATTTACAAATAGTTGTAGCAATTTCTAAATGATGTATCTCACAACATTATTTTATAGTGGTATCTACAAATCCTAGTGTCATATTGTCGGCTTTTATGAAATGTACTAGCCTTTTTGATTTGTAGTAGATTTTATGAATTACGATTTCATTTTGAATTAAGATTTTTTAAAATTCACATTTTAGTATCATGATTTTTGTAAAAGTAGTATAATTTTTATTTTATTTTTGAAAGTTTGCAATACCATTTTTCATAAATTAACTTACAATTCTGGCGCATAACAAAAAAATTTTTTTTAACAAAGATAGCCGACTTTAAAGTGGGTCGTGCCACTGTATAAATAATGGAAAAACAAATGTTCTGCACATGCACAAAGCAGCTAAGAGGGATCGAAGAGCCCAGATCACAATAAAAAATATAAAACACAGAAGTTAAGCAAAGAGAGCCTAAAATACAAATAAAAAAACTACACGCCCTCCGAAGAGGAGCTGCCATAACCCACAGCTGACAAGGGGCCAATAACATGCGCATACCCAAAGAAAAGTGTTGCCAGATTCGAAACAAATCTAACCTTTGTTGGAGAGTAAATAAATTTCCTATTCCAAGTGACGTCATAAAGCTTACATTTATTCTCCTCACCAATCTCGTCTTCCATAGTAAGTGTCAAACCCTCACCATCAATGTGATAAAGGAGAAAGCAACTCTTACCCACAACATCACCGATATAGGCAAAATAAATTCAGACTCAGGCGAGTATCGCATTTTAGAAAGAGCATGAATTCAGGCTCGTTCCTCAGAATTCCAAGCAATATGATCAAACAAAGAAGAAAAAGCATGCTCAAACTGGGCCACACCAGTAGGAGGCACAACAACAGAAGCAACAACAGGAAAACAAAAGCAGAGGTCAGTCCAACAGAGGCATCATCAATGGGATCAACATGGGCATCATCAAAGGGAGCCACACAACCGGGGCAACAAATGCGAGAGGAGCAACCTTTGAAACTCATTTTCGGATAGGAGGACGAGAAAGAGAAAGCTGTGCAGCAAGGGGAACAAATCCAACAAAGGCCAAGCCAGAACACGCATCCGAAATATGCCCAAAGGATTGACCGGACGTATAAATCTCAGTTTTCCAACTGTAGCGAACTCTGACCTCTGCAAAAAGACCATCATCAAGTCTAACTTTTAAGACCGATGGAAGAGGCTTAGCGGGAGATATTTCGACTAGAGCTTTGGTGTAAACTAATCTCTTTCTGGCCATAGTGTTAGCATCATAACAAATTACCTTACCAACAAGTCCTGCCAGCCAATCAATCCTGATAAAAGGCTGAAGAACATATGGAATGTGAGAAAAATGAGCCCAAACAGGAATCAATAAAACCTGACCTCTAGCTCGATCCACAGACGGACTTTAGGTAGTAATAATAAATGGTTTCCCTTCGATGAGAATTGGGTCTGCTTCTAGAATACGTTGTCTTTCATCACTACGCGAGAATTTAAAATAGAACATATCATTATCAAAATGAACACTCAGGCTCCCTCTAGGCTTCCAAACCTGGTTGTATCTAGCGTTAACAAGATGATTGAAAGGATTGGAGCCGAGAAAGAACCCCATCAAAAAATCTTTTCAATAAACAACACTGGCGTCTATCACTTCCTTTGGATAAATCATTACACTGTTAATCTCAACACTATCAAAATAACGATGTGCATGCGTCCCTGCATTAATAAGCATTCTGGAAAATAAAGATGACCACGAAGGGGCAACCATCGGCAGAGCGGGTTCCATTGGGTCAGGATAACCTACTGCAGGCATAGGTTGACAAGTAGGAGAACAGGTTAAGGAAAAAAACGTGTTTGGCATTTACACAAATACCTGGATTGCAATCACACAGTTTTCCACAGTCAAATGATTTGGACCCAACCGCCTCATGCTCAGATACGCGAGCATCGTTGCCATCAACGGCCTGAGCCAAGGACTCATTTCCACATTCGTTTAACACAAATTCAACATCAATAGCTCCAACTTTTGTACTATCGAGCAATCCCACATCAAACAACGAGCAAGCAGCATTGCCAGTAGAAGCTAACAGCGGAGATAATTAATGTTCACGACTAACCGAAGGACAAATAGGCAACATTGTTGCGGCACCATGAGGGGATGACAGTTCAGAGAGCAAGCAAGCTAGGGGATTGTCGCGGCTTGAAACGACTGGAGTTGACACGGTAGATTCAGCAACTGAAGGAGTTGTCACGCTGGAAGAAGCTGATCATGCGGAGCCGCTGTAGGAGTTGACAAGCTCAGACGATAACAACATTTATAAATTAACTGAATTATAAGAAAACGAATAAACAACATTTTATATTCTAAATGTTATCATTTTTTCCGAGTGTAAATATAAGCTTTTAAAATAATCTTGTAGGAATATTTTTTGATGAAGTATTTTTTTTTCTATCTTGTAATAGCATTTCATTTATAATATCATTTTGTTATTTTGTAAAAGTGGCATCATTTTTATTTAATTCTTTGAATATTTATCGTGCTACTTTTCATAAATTGTTTTCTAATGCGTGTTGTATCAGCTTGTATTTACTAAACTAAAAAAAGAATGGAATATTTATATTTCAATTTTATCGTGTGATAGTTATCTTATCATGTAGTAGCATTTTATATTTAAATGATAAACTTAATAGAATTTTATACTTGCTATTTTTCGTTTTACGTAATTTTCTCGTATAATGATAGTATACAGTATCATTTATTTACTTGCTGCTATTTTTGTAGTAATCGATGATCATTGAGGAAGAAGAGATGAGCAGATGATGTACTGGAGGATGTAGAAGTTGTGGTACGTGGCGAGTAGATGTATGCGTCTGTTCGCTAAGGATAGGTTTTGAGGAGGCGACGATAGCGAGCAGTGATGGACACATATGTACGTGCAAATGTGAGGATGGGACGGCATGGAGTGCAGTGGAAAACCTGTCAATGGATACTTGAAAAATCCAAAATCCATTAGCACCCGTATCCAAAACCAGATGAATATCCAATATTTGAAAAAACGGACATGGAGCGGATAAAATACATGTAATTATCCATTCATTTTTTATCGAGATTATAAAGTATTTTAGTACAATAAAAGACATGTAATTATCGTTTTATTAAATTAATAGTTTATGTTACATGCATGTAATATATATTAGTAGTTTAAAACTGTTTATTATCATAATATTTATTGATTTTATGCATTTTATAATAAGCTGAATCGGAAAAAATTAGGTTAAACAAAAAAAATTCAATTTATGAAAGCCATTGAAATTGTTGAAGCAGCCATGGCTGCTTTTACAACTTTTTTAGATAATCCTATCTACAAACTTGATCAGAATGAAGGGTCCTCTCAATCATCTCCATCACACTATCCACCTCTTCCATCGAATCCATTGCAGCTCTCACCACATTTGACAGCAAAAAAAGCCTCTGATCTTGATGAAGATTGTTTTCAAGTTGTTCAGAATAGAAGATCAAAAATGTTGAATAAAGAAACTGCTTCTCAAATGCAACATGCAAGAATCTGTTCTTATTAATTGAACCTGAAACAAGGCACTATGAATCAATCCAAACAAACTTTCAAAAATGCAAATCGAGGAACATTTAATTCAAGAAATACTGTGAATGATATAATCTCAACAAGAAATGTTGTAAGAATCAACCAGCAAGTTATGAACTCAGATATCCATTTCAGAAATTCAAGAAACAATCCAAGAATCACTCAAAATAAAGAGAATTCAGGATCTCAAATTAGCACTAACCTGAACAAATAGGCAGAAATGATCAAGAAATAAGTCTCAAATACTAAATTTGACCTTAAGTATGACACTCCTCTCTCCATCAATGAGAAGAAAATAGTGGTGGTGTGTGCGGAGGCTAGCAAAAGAGCAGAAAGTAAATAGGATTTCTCAGTATTTGCCTATGTTTTTGGCAACAGACCCACCTATTATCACTTCAAGGCTGTAATTGCTAAATCCTGCAAATCCACATGTAATTTCGACATTTTTACTCGTAATAATGGATTTTTTTAATCAGATTTTTCAATGCTTCAGATTATGATAATGCTATTAATAGGAGGCCATATTTTATAAATGGAAAACTGGTTCTTATGAAAAAATGGAGCAGTAAAATTAATCTTGACAAGGATTTGCTTTCTTCTATGCCTATTTGGATCAAACTGCCTGAATTAAACCTTAGACTGTGGGACAGTGAAATATTAAGTGCAATTATTAGTGTAGTTGACTCCCCCGTTAAATTGGATGAGCGTACTTCTAAAGAAACTAGGCTTTCTTTTGTAAGAATACTTGTAGAAATTAATGCAGATTCTGATTTACCAAATGAAGCTACCATATCATTACATAATGGTGAAAACTTAGTTTAAAATATTGAATATGAATGGGTCCCTCCTAGATGTACAACATGTTCATGTTTTGGTCATTCTTTGGAAAATTATGACTCTAAATTGGTTTGTAAAATAAAAACAAAGCATGCAAGGAAAAGCTGCTGTCAATACCAACATCTTGCCGGAGCAAAGAAGTGAAATTGCAAAAACAACATTACTTATCAATAATAAGGAAAATACTCCTCAATCTCTTGAAGATAATATTGAAAAGATTGTCAACTTAGAAGATTCATTTACCATCCAAGAATCCACGTCTGAAAAAGCTTTTCAAGAAGGAAGAAAAGATCAGACAAAGATTGGAAATGAGGCTGTAATTTCTTTTAAATCATCAGAAATAACAAGGAAAATTAATGAAAGCATTTCTGTGCCTCAAATATCAAATACAGAAGATTCGACTATCCAAGCAAAAGACAAAAAAAATTCGTACTATAGAAGATTCTTCTGTTGTAGAAGCAATGAATTTAAATGATAGTTCTTTCATTAATAACATCTTAAGTAAAGAGCCAACAGAAAATCACATCAGCTACATAGCAACACATCTCTCCACAATTACCAAAAATCCAGCTTCTGATTTCAATATTCAAAATGCTATCAGTCTAGTTTTAAATTTTGCATCAGCCTCAAGGAAAAGTAGAAAAGAAATAAAAGAAAAAAGAAAAGGCAAAATGAAAAGCATAAAAGAGATTGTAGATCATGAATGCTTTGAAGAAACAGAAGACAGTGAATTTAAAAGGAAGTATATCATCAAAAATTCCAAATGGGAAGATCAGCTGAAAGCATTAAACAAAACATCATACAAAAAGAAAGGAAGGAGGATAGAGACTTGTATAGAATTTTTTAATGCTAAAATGTGTAGTAGGAAGTACAGAAACGATATTTGTTAAATCATTGATGTTAAAGGTAATATTATCAATAATATGTCTTGTATAGAGAAAGAAGCTATTAACTATTTTACTAATCCATATAATACTGATCATCTTCTGATGATTTTCAAAATATTGAGCCTAAATTCAAATTAAATGACAGTAGCCAAGATATTCTTTTGGCTCCAATAAGAATTGAGGAAATTAAAAATATCATTTTTAACTCAAATAATGATAAAAGCCCTAACCCTGATGGCTTTGGGGCAAAATTTTATAAAACTCATAGTGATGAGATCAATTTTTTTTTTATTCTATTTATGAATTTTATAGGACTGGAAAACTTTTAAAAAATCTAAACCATACTTTCATTACTTTGGTTCCAAAAGTTCTAATTCCCAATAGTTTAGAACATTATAGGCCTATTGCTTGCTGTAACCTCATATACAAAATTATTTCTAGTATTCTAAGTAATATGATAAAATATTTTTAAAATATTTAATTTTTGAAAACCAGAGTGCATTCATACCTGACAGACTTATTGTTGAAAACACATTATTAGCACATGAATTAATTAGGAATTTTAATCATAATAATAAAAATCTCATGTGTAAAAATAGATTTACACTAAGCTTTTGACAAAATTAATAGACATTTTATAATATATATGATGAAACAAATGAGCTTTTGTAATGAATTTTGTGCCCTTATACATGAATGTATTAACAAAATGTCCTACTCAATTTTGGTTAATGGTTCTCCTAATGGGTTCATACATAGCAATAGAGGAATTAGGCACGAAGACACACTGTCTCCATACCTATTTACTATTGCTATGGAATATTTTACAAATCTTATGGAAACAGAACTAATAAAAGGAAACATAAAAGCCATTAATAGAACCAAAACCATACATTACACGTTTGTTATATGCTGATGACCTGCTTATTTTTTTAAATGCATATGCATAAAGTGCAAAATCTATAGCAAATATTTTTGTCAAATTAGAAGAACATGCTGGTCTGAAGGGTAACGACTTCAAAAGCAAAATCCACTTCAGTAAAGGCTGTGCTAGAAAATTGTACATTTTAAGCATTTTAAAATTTAAAGAGAGTAATCTTCCGGTCAAATATCTGGGATTGCCTCTCCGTGCTAATCAAGTCAATGATAGAGACTGCACAAGATTATTGGACGACTAGATTTGAATGATGGGCTAGCAAACTTCTGTCAACAACCGGTAGAATCGAACTTACTCACACTGTCATCATTGCAGTTATTATGTATTGGATTCAAGCCTACAATAGCCCAGTAAAAGAAATTCACAAAATTGAAAAAATTTGTGCAAATTTCATTTGGAATGGAAAACATCACAAAATTGCTTGGGACAAAGTTTGTAAATCAAAGAAAGCTAGAGGCTTAGGCATAAGGCACGTCATTGACTTGAGGGAAGTGTGTAAACTCAAACTATTCTGGAAATTTGTTAATGGTAATTCACTTTGGGCAAAATGGATGAAAGCAAAGTATCTCAAAAACAAGAACTTTTGGACCACTGGTATTGAAAATCACCACTCTTTTGTTTCGAAAAACATTCTTAACAGCAGAGATACTAATATTAAACTTTTGGAATGAAAATTTAAAAATGGGAATCAGACTAATCTATGGTTTGACCCATAGATTTATGGAAAAACTTTAGTTAGTTTTGTGGGATGGAATAATTTATATGTATTTGGAGAAGCCACTGGAAAAGTTGGTACCATCATCCAAAATAACAGGTGGAATGCATTGGCACATCCAGCTACATCTATTTTTAATTCTGCATTCAATGTATCACTATTGATCCAAACCTCCAAAATGATAAATGGGAATGAAAATTATCTACGAAAGGTATTTTCTCCTTTAGAAAAAACTTTAGAGTATATAAAAGGCAATGAAACAGAAGTAGATTGGCACAATGTTATATGGAGTAAATCAAATTGCCCAAAAATGTCCCATTTTGCCTACTTTGCAATTATTAATAGACTTCCCACTAGAGATAGGTGCCTGAGGTGGAATAAAAAAGGGAAAACAGTATGTCTTCTTTGCTAAAATGAGACAGAGAGTATTAGTCATTTATTTTTTGTTTGTATCTATTCAACACATTTATTACATTGCCAAAATAAATCTCAAAGTCAATCAAAAATCAGGCTATACAAAGTATCAGAGAAAGCATCAAATATATTCTGCAAAACATCAAGGAAAAATCCAAGGAATTCAAAAAAGCAAGTATAATGCTCACCGCATCCATCTTTCATATTTGGAAAGAAAGAAATCAAAGGGTACACTCTCAAAAAGAAACGAAAAGCATTCAACTTTGGAAGAAAATTGAAATAGACAGCCAAATCCTTCTTAATAAACATAGAAATCAAAGCAGACATTCAGATAATCCAAAGAAGAACTACTAGTGCATGGATAAATATGAAGAGAGTTTAGAATCTTTCTTACAGAGTGGGAAAATCATTACTGATTCTCCCAACACAGGACATCTTCTTTACAAAGAAAGTTGTTGGATGGAAAAATCTACGAACGATAATGAATCCATCCGTAAACCACTCAATATTGGAAGGGACCGCTTTTACCAACACAAGAGGAATAATTCCTGTAATATAAAGGGAATTTATCTTAAAATTAATACATCTTTTCCTAAAGATAATAAGTATATAGGCTCTAACAAATTATTACCTGATAGGGGCGAAAGCTACCGCGCTCACAATATTAAGGATTCGGTGGACAATCATCGGTACATGGACAAATACCGGCAATTGGTCATCAATAATCAGATAATTGACGAGAATTATTATAGAAGCAACATCAACAATCAAATCCATCACTCATCTGTTTGGGAGAAATGGGAAAGCAGCTGCAACAACTGTAACATGCAAAAGGAGCCGTCTTCACTCAACCCCGAAAGCAGCTACAACAAATGTAGCTTGCAAAAGGAGCTGTCTTTATTCAACTCCGAAGCTCTAAGGATGCACAATACATGAATCGGGGTCATACAGAGGATACTGACCAAAGATTTGTTGCTGACAACAGAACAAATCGCTATACTGAAAAAGCCATTGGATTTGCTCTTTCTGTTATGGATTCCTTTACTTCTCAGTTAGATGAAGCTTCGATACACAAAGTGACTAATTTCATGGAAATTGAAGCAAAAACAGCTACAAAGAGCCATATTTGCTCAGATCCAAGAGAAATAAATCAGAGTAACATCGGCATAAAGAAGTGGAAGCCTCCCTGAAATCCATCTGTTTATTTTATTTTGTATTTTGAGGGTCTTGTTGCCGCCATTACATATTTCTGTGAGATAAGAGAGTAGTGAAGGCGATTACAACCATAAAAGAGTTAGGGTTAGATGTTTATCGGGATTGTAAGGTTCGATTGTTTGCTCACGGGTTTATACCCGATGTATTATTCTTATGGGCTTGGGCCTATTTACAAAGTTTCAGAAAAATAAAAAATTCAATTTATGTTTATTGATTTACAACTATTAACGGATAAAATGACCATTCAAAATTCAGTCGTATCCGCGAATTGAGATATCTGAAATTCAAGAATGAATTACAATATTATTTACGTCGGTGAATTTCAAACATCTGCCAAGGCAAGACTCAAATATTTTTAGAAAAGGGTAGGCAAATAGTAAAGATTGAAGGGGTTATATCAAAACTAATCAAGAGATGCCTTGCATTAAATTTCCCTGCTGGTTCTCTCGCCGCCTAAAAATCAAAAATAAGAACATACTCCAATTCTTAACGAATATTTCACACTCAGATCTTACTGCTTCAAAACGAAGAAAAGTCAACGGCAGTGGCATTTCGATATCAAATTCAAAAATCCATGGGCTCGTTCCAAGGCCACGCCTTGCCCGGAAGCCTCTTCCTCGTCATCGGTTTATGGCACATATGGTGTTCGGTTGTTCGGTACGTATCGGATCCAGGCTCATTTCGGGTCCGTGTTTGGAACCCGGTGGGGTCGGGTCGATGGAAGCATCTAGAGCTCTACGTCGTCACTGGAGGTGCTTTTTTGGATATGTGTATTGAGTTGTTATATTCGACCCATTTGAAATTTTTTGTTGGGAAGGAGAAGATTTTGAATCCGAGTCATATGAACGATTTTGAGCATGGTGGGATGTTGATGATGTTTTTTCTATTTGGTGTCACCGCTCTTCTTTCTGAAAATTCCAGGTTAGTATTTTGTTTTCTCATACTTCCCTAAATACTATTTACAATTGTAGCACAAAAAAAATCTTATACAGCAACATTTTTGAATACTTAATTGTTAATCGCTTAATCATATCCAGAAAATTGAATGTTCTGTTATCCCATGCAGCTTTTAAGGGGTATCTAATTATAAATTCGCTCTAAGCCTCGAATGGATAAACTGAAATATAAAAAATAAAAATAATTGAATCTATTATTGCTTTTCGGTAGAGTTAAAAGGAACCTAATCTTAAACTTATCTTTGAATAGTAGTTTATTTGTTTTTTAAAAGCCAAAAGCAGTTAATTTTATCTTTTTAAATGTCGCATAAAAATGCGTCTGTAACCATTAGAAGACTGCACCAGAGAGGTTGAAAACATATGTTCTCAAAATACCCCTATCCCAACGTGTTCAACCAATCATCGCATAGATATTTTTACAAAAACACTTTCTCTCTTGTTGTAGTAGTTTCTTACGAACTTACCTAATCTCAAAAGTAAAAAGAAGTCACATACGAAGCCTCAATAAAAAATACATGGTACTGTAGATTATTATTCATGTTTTTAATTTATTGTCGGATGTGCAAAATTTCTCTCATGGTAGACAGATTTTTCATTTTTCATTTTTGTTAAAAGTTGCAATGATGAGATTTTATCGGTCATCTTATAATTTATAAATATCAGTCAGAATTTGGTGACGTCATGGGCTGGATAGTAAAGGGATGGTAGGGGCCGAAGTCCTGCATAGGGCTAATACTTAAATATTTAAAAAGTGCAATGCTGGTCGCACTTGAAATTAAAAGTTAACAGGGTTTTGTTATCCCTATGTTAAGGATGATTGTTCCAAGCTAAAAAAACAAAAATAAGCAAGTTAAACACATATTTTATCTCCACAAGTGAAATTTAGAGAGATTATTTGAGTAAATTTAAAATCTTAACATGTACGCTAAGAGCACATGATATTTTTTTTTTTTTTTAAATTTTAGTCCATTAATGCTGAAATACCAAACAGGCTGTGAAAAAACCTAGCTATATCAACGATCCCTAGGATAATAAATGTGGTTGATGGAAGAGGACATGTGGTTTCAAGTTCAATGTGAGGTGATGGATTAGGTAAGATGTGTTAGTTTATCTTATTTTGATGATGGTATCATTAATTCATTACGGGGGATATACCTAACCAGGCGTTGAATGTTATTATTTCAGTCAATCTATATATGAAATTGAATGATGGTCGAGAATTTTATATAACGTTACCCTTGGATCCCTAATTTTTTTTAATAATCTTCTTTGGCACGCATTTCTATTGAGGCATCTATTGTTCATATCATGTGTTATATTCGGAAAACAGACGCAAAGAAAGTATATTAATCGCATGAAACGTTTTTGCTTCTCATCCTTGCTGGGCTAATATTCTCATAAAAAGGTTTATATTCGCATAGTATTTATATATATATTCTTGTATTTATATATTCTTACATATCCACTTACGGATAGTGATTTTCATGTCCTTTTGTTCATATTATTTTGGAGAATCAATGACTAATGTAACCGTGTTCAAAGTTGGTAACACAAAAACTATTTGAGACGTTAAGACTTAAGGCATCCAAATTTATGGCGGATGCATATAATTTGCCAGTAAGCGGAAGGTAGGACATATGACTAGGACCCAACAAAGTAGGACATATGACTAGGACCCAACAAAGTAAACTGCATTTATGGTATTGAAATAGCAAGGGGGCCTAAAATCTAAATTTGATTGGTTGTATTTTAGCCTAAAGTGATCATATACAGTTGGCAAAATTTGGACTAATGAGATAATTTAACTAACGTTTTGGATAAATAAGTTAGAAAAGCAAATTACCTCCTGAGGCCATTTTTAACCATTATTTTATTTATTTCGCTATTTTTCTATGAAAAAACTAACGGAACATCACACGCTCAATGCACATTAAAACTCACTTGATCGAACAGAACAAATTAAAAAAACGCACAATAGAATGTTGCATCACTTAAAATGGCAATTTATTTGTCCTGTTGTTCCTGGAGGAGCTTTATAATAAAACGCTTAATCACTTGAAAGATAAAGGCTTCGCACTTTTGTTGTTGAATCTTTTAAAAAATTAATTTCTTTGCTAATTTATCAAGTAGTCCTTCAAACCGTGTCAATAAACAAAAAAAGGTGTGAATGGTTAATGAAATGAACTGAACAAAACCCTTTTGAATGCTTCTTGTTCTTTTAGGGGTTAAATTTTAAGTAAAAGTTGAGTCAAAAAAGAAAAATGTTTTTGTAATTGATATACAATTTTATGTTGAAAAACATTAAATTGCTGGGACTGCCCGTATGTTATAAAACTTTCTTTGTGTTTCATTGACAATAAAGACAAACATCGTGACAATATTTTGTATAATTGATCTGTATTTTACTGCATTTGGTATTGCTAAATGAACAATTGATCTGAGTCACTATCAATTGGTTAAATGAAGGGTGATCTCTTAGTATCTATGTAAGATTTACTTTATAAATTATCCAATGTATAACTAATCTCAACACGCCTCCGCAGGTATGCCGTATCATGAACCAAACACGTGGACATACATATTGGGTGATGTGAAACAAATGTGATAGTTAAGTGCACGCAACTTAAACCCACTTTGATATCATGTTAGAGAAACATATATATTATCACATAACGAATGAGCAATGTGAAAGTGGTCTCTTAATATTTATATAAAATTGTTTAAATTAGTCTCACATCGGACAATTTATGAAATAAATCCTAGATAAACTCCAATAGATCATCTTACATGGTCAATCGGTTTTGTAGTACTACGTAGTTCTCTAACATGATATCGGAGCAAGTTTAATTTGTATGTGTTTAACTACTATATTTATTCTGCGTCACCTAATATGTATACCTCATACGTTGAGGATGGGGGTTGGCATGTTTAATTTGTCGTACCTTGAATAATTTATAAACTAAATCTCTACTTAAATACTAAGAGACCACCATTCATATCGTCACTTTGTTTGGTGATAATATGTGGTTATTTAACAATTTTTTTTCCAATACTCTATATCAATAGATTCCTTAGCCTATTTTTCAACCTAAATCCAAAAAATTCCACATACTTATATGTTCTTTTGTGATCTTTATTTTGTACATAAAAATTGTGGCAAATATATTGAAAATGAGCCCCGACACGCATAACACATGCTCGATGCATACGCAAATGTGTGTAGCCCACAATGCTACCCACATGCCCATTGCCCAGCACACGTTACATAATTTTATTTTTTCTGCATAACAACTCAATGAAATCAAATAGTATGATATGATATCACTGACACCATGAATTTTGAATTCTCAGACGCGTCCCACTGACCCAAGAAGCCTTGTGTCTGATTGCCTCATCAGCATTCAGCGCGGAATACCTCCTATTCTACTTTCACTCCACATCCCACACTGGACTGGAAGGCTACTACCACTTCCTTCTCGTGGTCCTTGTTGGCCTATGTGTCGCCACCACAATCGCTGGTTCTTTCCTCTCAAACAACTTCACCGTAGATTTAGCAAGCGGCGTTTCCATTACTTTACAGGGACTCTGGTTCTATCAAACTGCATTCACACTGTACGGACCCATGATGCCTAATGGATGTCATTTGGATGAAGGTAATGGCATCAAGTGCAAGTCGCATGTTGATGAAGTAAGAGGGGAAGGGTTTGCAAATTTTCAGTTGTTTATGATGGTTTTTGCTGTGCTTCTGGTTGTGGTTGGAGCGTATTTACTAGCGGTTAGATTGTATGGGCATCCTGCATTGACTAGTTATGGGTTTGAGAGCGAACAAAAAGAGAGGGAAGATTTGAACAAGTATGAAGAAGTAATTGAATTACGATGAAAATCAAAATCAGGTATGTACTAATAAATATGTATGTTCAGGCAACTTCCAATGTCCCGAAAGACCGAGGAATCTTAATAATAAGATAAATAAGTGGAAATTAAGAACAAATCCTTTTTTCTAAAACTTCTGTTTTACATTCTTCCTTTTAGAAACTATTTTATACATTTTTTTAAATTTATTTCTTTTTTACCTTTTCCATTTAGGAATCATCCTCCAAGATGTGTATTGCGCACGATTATGAATTATGAACGTATATCTTAAAAACACAAGTTAAGGTTAATAAAATTTTCCAAATACCATTTTGAATTTCGCCTATTTTTTTGAAAATTGAGACGTATTTTATAGAAGAGAATTGGAATATATTTTAGAAAAGAAATTTGGAAGAGGCTTAAAGCTTGTTTTATTTTTTAATCATAAGGATGTATGTATGGCAAAATTTCCCATCTTATAATCATCCCTATTATGCAGTCATACAGTAATAGAAATTACAGAAAAAAATAAAATAAACTTACGTGCTATGTTTTGCGTTAAAGAGGATGTGCATCACACTTTATTGACATGTCCTACTGAATGTACCCTGTATGATTATCATTTTTGCTTATTGTTGTTGAAGGTTCGGCATGATCTTTTATCCATATTACTAACTTGTATTCTTACCTTGGTATCTTATCAGGGATCCAGATGCATGCTGGATATAAGCACATTGTGAAGGATAAAATAGGGATTTTACTGCTCTTTTTTTAAGCATGGTAAAGTTAGCTTGAAACAATCTAAAATCTTGTCTTGGGTTATATTAGGTTCTAAGCTTTGAAGTTGAATTAGTTCTCAGTGGAAATAAATAATGTCCTCGAACTCAAAAAAAACAAACAGCTTCCTTTATAAAAGGATAAATACAAAGTTTTCTTTAACTTTCCTCAATGTGAATTTTGTGGATATGCGTGTTTATATAACAAATTTCAATGTATTCTCCAAGTTTTCACGTTTTGGCTACGATACCATGAAAAATGGATACAAGTTTTTGGTTGTTACCTAGTATCGGCAATGGGCCTGTAAAAGCATACATAGGGGCGAAATTCTGATATTCGCCTACAAATGGAGTGATCAAATAGAAGTATAAGTAGAAGTAGGATGTTTACTCTCCTGAAATGAAACTATATATTAAAATTCCAAGTTTGTTATCAAAGTTAAAAAACCTTCAAAAAGTGAAAGTGGTAGAATAAATTCTACCCTTTTTAATGTGAAATAGGAGAAAAATGATATTATTTTGTCAAGAAAAATAAATTTGAATAAGAAACACTTTTAATAAAAATAGAAAAACGAAAATTTTAGATTAATATACACCTTTGGGAATTACATTTTTTACGTATTCAATGCAATTAACCAAGTAGCAAAAAAATTCGTGGATGGTTCAAACCATGGTTGTTAGTTTGATAATTTAGTAGATCAGCTTAGCATTAATAACATGTATCTTTATTAATAGTTGGTTCGGAAGCGCAAACTTTTAGTCCAACCGTAAACTTTCAAAATTGCCCTTCTATGTATTTCTTCATTAAAGGTTGTAATACATTTGATGTCACACTCTTTTAATGTCAGCGTGAAATACATAAAATGTCGCTCCACACATATTATCAAGATTTAGTATAACTCAAAAATGGATATAAAAATTAAGCTTCCTTTATAGATTCAAATTTTCCTTTATAAATATTTGCCAAGTCTTCATATTACTTAAAATTAGGATATAACAAATAAAATACTTTACAAATTTGTTTTTTTATAAATTAATAATATAAATAAAATTTTAAACTAACAAAAAATTTAATATTACAATTTAGGAAATAAAATTCAATTTAATTACGCATGATTCAACACAAACATATGACTAAATATTTGTGGAAAACATTTTTTTTAAACGTATTAAACAAATACAATTTGTACAAAAATAATTCAAGTGACTTCATCACGCTCAAAGCGCATGCCGTAATGCTCGTGTATCATAAATCGATTGATGTTACTCATCAAAGTATGTTGACCATTTGTGCAAAGTACATTGAATATTATATGGACAAAGTATTGTTGCAGAAAACTTAGATAAATCAAATTTACCTCAATGGAGCGGAAATAATACAAGAAATGTATTGATGGTGTGATAGAACAAACAAAAGATTAATATTTCAAATTCAACAAACATAGATCACAGATGCAAAGAAAAATAAATCACAAACGAGATTTATAGTAGTTCCGCTATCGTGAGATAATATATGTCCACTTTGGTGAGAGGATATCTTTATTGCTTTAGTAGAGAAAAGAGATTACAAGATTAATTCATATTTTGAAGGCTAAACCTAGAAGAAGAAAAGGAAAACAAAAATTCTTTTTTATTTTTCTCACGATGAAATGCATACGACAATAATCCCTTGGTCCATTTATAGAGCTCTCCGGATGCTTCGTTATTTTAGAATATGGGGAGAAAATATGTTTGGTCTACGCTGGTAAATCCAAAACGGTTGCAAAATGATGAAAATATCCTTGGAAATTTGATATCATTTGTCCAAAAATCGCCGCTATAGTTGATTGGAAATCCCATCAGTCGACTGGTGCCAGATGATCGGAAGAAGTTTCTAATCCATTGAAAAAGCAGTGGTGCGTTTGGGTTGAAAAACTCCCAAAGCTACATCAGTTAGAGCTTCCACCAGTCGACCGGTAATTTTACCAATTGACTGAATGCCTGACACATGCTTTTCAGCTTATGAACACTTCAGCCACTCATTCATCTCTCCTTTGCTGCTTCTCCGCTCGACTTCTATTTATCCACACGACTTCTCCGATGTCGAAAATATAGTATCACATCTAACAATCTCCAACTTGATGCTACACTAGCCATCCAACTCCACCTTCACATTCATACTCCAAGCAACCTCGAATATGACACTACAAATACTTCTCCAATCAGCTTCGGCATGACCATCATAATTGCACTTTATAACGAATTTTGGTAAATTCACATTCCGCCAACAAAGTGTTGAAAGTACCATCTTCGTGTAGGACCCATCAATTTCCACAATGCAAACAAATATCTCCATCCACTAATTCACTCTCCCTCCATGCCACCACATGACACCTAAGACTTCATCAAGCGGATCAAGTTCGAAAAATGCTCGAACTTTGCAATAGGTAAGGACTTTATGAACATATCTAAGATATAACAAATACCATCTAAGATATACTACACTTTTAGAACTCACAACGGAAGGAACAATATATAAATACTGAAAATATCCAACTCATAAAATATTCCAAAACAGTGAAAACACAGTCTCAGAAAAACAGTATGTAGTCAAATACAGAATATATATAAATACCACTCAAAATCTGATAAAACGAATATTAAGTACTGGACAGATAAATATTTACATGGAGAGTAAACAAAAGATATGCAACTCCTTTGATGAGCTCGCTTCTCTATGTACTGAAATTGGACCAAATAAACTGCTTCCCTATCCTCCTATAGTGGGGAAAGAAAGGAAAAAGGTGGGTCAAACAAAAATTTGATGAATGAGTACAAGTTTAATCTATGTTGATCAAGTGCGGTTAACTTTAGTTCTACTCTAGGTGTCCTAGGGTGTCTTACACATGTGTATTCTTAGGGTCCATTACTTAAAGGTTTTTATCCAGTACACACCTACACTACAGCTTGTGTAGGCAACTACAAGGATCAAATTATAGATCGAGACTCAATAACTAACGATCGACAATCGTTCCTAAAGCTACCCAATATGAAAACACCTACTAAAGCTACCGGATATGGCAACAATGCTACTAGGCTACTAAATATGGAAACACCACCATTAGGCTGCTAAATATGGAAACACCGCTGCTAGGCTGCTAAACATGGAAACATCGCCACCAGGCGATATGGGAATAAATTTTCTAAACTAACGACTACACGTAACCCAACTACGTATCGAGAGGAAGCCTACAATGCCAACTTGTCGGAGTGTCTTATCATCTACATCCATGTCCACCTCTCGACCGCAGTATTCGCTATTTAGTGCATATGTCGAGATCCATCCCACGCACTTCATCAGGCATCATTCAGTGTTGCGTGTCCACTGTATAACCTCTAATGAGTGTCATTTGCAATAGAATCGTTCCCAGTTGAATAATCGACCCCCTAATGGGTAAAGTGCATTTACACAATTCCGCAACGTCCTTGCATCATCTCATTGGGAGCTAGCTTCCCTGCCTATAACATACACACATATACATATAATATGCTTATACAACCAATTAATAATTTATACTAATTTTATTTGCAACATGGGCCTTAGGTCGAGATTTAGATTCTGCAATTTGGGTCTCAACCGGTTGACCGCTACACCTTAACGGTCGATCACTCAGGGTGAACGATCGACCGGTCGCGTAGTATAATTTAGGGTTTTTAATTTTCATTATGCGATTATAATTTTTGTTTAATTTCTCAAATTCTGCATTATACAGTGAACCCTAAACAGTGACCAGTCTATATTTCCAGTTCATAAATTTATACAAATTTAATTACACTTGTTTAATTCAGGTTTAGCAAATTGAGCGTTTAGATTTATCAACAGAGGGGTTTAGCTTGTTAAAAATTGGATTTATCAATTTACACCAATTTCAATTTCTAAATCAGATTTTAGCTTTTACAATTAGGGTATATAGTTTAATTTCTAACATCTTAGATCAAACAGATCAAGTTAAAATCAGCCGTAAATAATCAACTTATTAAACTTGTTCGCACTCACCTTGGATCCAAGCTCTAACAACATGCTCCTTTGGAGAATCGCGACCCGTTAGCTTGCCTCCTCCTAGGTCCGACTTCTAGCGGGCCTTGCTTTTATTTTAATTTATTTTTTGAAGAAAGTTTATAAATGGAGAGAAGAAATTTCAGTATAGTTTCTGTTGATTTCTAATGAAATTAAGGTCAGCCTAAATGCTAATTTATAGGGGTTAGAGATTGGTTTGGAGCATTGGATTGACCTTGGACATTATTCACTCTCATTTGGAATTCACATCAGAAACATGGCCAAAAAGAAAAATATTCGGTGCAATCTTGTCCATTCAATTACATGCTCCAGTCAGGAAATTTAAACGTCAACGGTCGACCGCTCAGGGTGAATGGTCGGCTACCACATCCTTACGGTCGACCGCTAAGGGTGAATGGTCGACCACTACATCCTAACGGTCGATCGCTAAGGGTGAACGGTCGACCAGACATGCAGTACAATTTAGGGTTTTTAATTTTCATTATGCCATTGTAGGTTTTGTTTAATTTCTCAAATTCTGCATTATATAATGAACCCTAAGCAATGACAGTCAATATTTCCAGTTCATAGATTTATAAAATTTTGTTACACTTGTTTAATTCAGGTTTATAAAATTCAGAGTTTAGATTCAATAACAGTGGGGTTTAACTTGGTAAAAATTAGATTTATCAATTTATACCAATTTCAATTTCTAATTCAGATTTCAGGTTTTACAATTAGGGTTTACCGTCTACAGTTTAATTTCTAACAACCTAGATCAGACGGAACATGTTAAATCAACTGTAAATAATCAACCTATTAAACTTCTTTCCACTCACCTCGAATTCAAGCTCTAACGACATGCTACTTTGGAGAACCATTGCCCGTTAGCTTTCCCTCTCCTAGATCCAACTTCTAGCGTGCTCTTGTTTTGATTTTAATTTACTTTTGAAAGAAATTTTATAAGTGGAGAGAAGAAATTTAGCAGAGTTTCAATTTGCTGTCAGTTTCTCCTAAAATTAGGGTTAACCTGGGTGTTAATTTATAGGGGTTAAAGACTGGTTTGGAGCATTGGATTTGCCCCGGAGAATCTTTGCTTTTATCTGGAACACACATCAGAAACGTGGCCGTAAAGAAAATTATTCCGTGCAATCTTGTTCTTTTGATCGCACGCTCTAGCCATGAAATTTAAGAGTTAACGGTCAACCGTCTATGGCCATCGATCAACCGCTTATAACATCTCCTATCTTGAGACCCGAAAATAAGCACTACAGATGTTACAGTCATCCATAGCATTAAATTCCAGTGACAAAATACGATAACATTAATGTTATCCCTAATATTAGAAGTACATGAATATGAAATAAAATTAACACAGATTTCAAATCAACTTTTCTGATTATATTTCAAATCAATATTTCATATTCAGTTACATAATCCCAAAATGATTCTCAAATTTTGATCAAGTATAGTTATTACAAATTACGCCAAGAACAACATATGAAGATACCCCTTTGGATGATCAGAGTATTAAATAGATCTCGGTCATAATACATCACAGCAAAAAATACTAAATAGCTCCTAATTAGCTAGCTTGCCTCATGCACGTCTTGGGAAGTTTATTCGTCCAACCTACAAAACCTAAAAAATCGTTAACTCTCAATCTAATTAAATAAAATTTTGAGCACCCAAGAGTTTAAGGGAGGACATAAACTTCGAGTCAGACATAAAGCCTGATGTGAATAATACTATTGCATCTCGATTTACTGATATTAAGTGAGATATGTAAACAATTTTTAAATTATGTTTTTTAATTGAAACAATTTTTAAACCAAAATAAATAATAACCAAATGAATTAAATTCAAAACAACAAACTTGTAAAATATGTATTCAATTTCCAAAGAGATTTCAAATAAACAATGTATGTAGTTACTTATGTTTGTATATATAACAAGTAATAAAATTATATCGATAAATTAGAAAAAAAAATTCAATCAATTTTTTTTGTTAAACTATCATTTCTAAAACAATAACAAAATAGATAGGACAATTTAGGCACACATGAATCCACCGTAAAAAGATAAAAATCTAAACTATACAAAAAATATAAATAAATAATTAAATGAGATGTAGCATGAGAAGGATTAAAAATACTTTAATATGGTGAGCATAATCAATGGAAGTGTAGCACCAGATGGATCTGAAAATATTAAAAAAATGAGATGTATAAGTATAAGATCTAAACCATGCAAAATTGTTGAACATATGAATAAATAAAATTAGAAAGTTACCTCAAGATATGACCAAAAAAGCACCTTGAATGATGATTAAATCCCCCAGATTCAATTGAAGAAGTCTTTAGAAGTTACAATCTCAAGCATAACTTTTTTATCTATTTGATTTGATTTTGGTTTTGGAGATTTTTAGCTAGTAATCCATTAATTTTCGGCCATGGGGAAGATGCACTACAACAAAAAGGACTTTTGATAGCATCAATCTATAGCGTTTCCGCATATCACCTTTGGTCCGCTATGCAAGCTAGGGCCTGGTACGCTATTTGTAAATATAGTACAACGCTATTTGTAAATATATTCTGTACAACGCTATGTGTAGATTTGCAGGCGGGACACAAAAAATTGTGCGTGAATATTGCTTTCACTTCCTCTCCTCCAAGCTCCTGCATATACTTCCTTCTACTTTATCATCTCCAAAAAAAATTAATCGCTGTCATCCAACCGATTCAGAAGTAAACATAAATCCCAGCCGGTCCAAATACCTTTGATGTCGATCGAATTATTCTGTGTGATTCAGCAATATCCAGAAGTAAATAGAGATTCCAGAAATCCCAAACGAACTGATAGCTGTGTGAATTGATAGCCGTGTAAACAAGCGTCTCCAGAAATTCCAGAAATCCAAAAATCCCAAATGAACCATTAAATCCAGAGGTAAACGAAGATTCCAGAAGTAATATACTCTGTGTGAATTGATAGCTGTGTGAACAAGTGTCTCTAGAAATCCTACACAAACTTCGATGAGAGATATTACTATTCTTCATTTTTTTTGTGTCTGATTTATTGAATTTTGTACATGTGTATCAAAACTTAATACTAGTACATTATTCTTCATTTTGTTTTAATTCAAATATTATCAGTCCGTGATGCTAGTTACATCACTGAACCCTGTAATTGCTTGTTTACAACATTACTCGAAGATTTTGTTAGACTATATTTGTTCTTTAGCTAATCCATAGTAAATTGTGTGTATTACCAGAGCTATTGTGCCTTGTTTTTCCCTGCGTGTTAGGTGTCTGAAAGTATGTGTCTGTGAATACTGTGTGTACCTGGTCAGCTGCAGTCGAGATGAATATGTATAGTGGGAATATTGTATGTGATCAATGTTTTTGTACCCAATCTTTTAAATATAATTTATATTAATTCAATTTAGTTCAGAAAAATAATTGAAATAGAGTTGATCATTTATATGAATCCGCCTGTCGTAAAAATTCTAGTTTCACCACTGATGACATAGATGCATACATTTTTGGATGTCCTAAATATAAATTTGAAACCCAAACCAATACAGAAAAAAAATCATTGATGAAGTTGGATAAAAGGCTATCTTACCATGGAGTTTTGATAATTCACAGTAGAGATAGACTTAGAACACAATAATAGTTGTGGGTTAATTTTTCAAGTGATATGTCCAGTATTCTTAGGTCGTTGTAATTTTGCACTTAAATATCTTTAAGGTGCAATATATGATATTGTAAGTATTTCTTCTTCAAGTTCATCGGTCACTCTGATGTATGAAATCATTGTTTCTTCATTCTTTAGTGTGTATTGGCATGACGCTCGTAGTTCAACATACATGCACGTTGTTTGACATACGATTACCATTAATAACACAAATATAAACTTGCAAAAAATGTAGAGGTGTGCGTGTATTCTACAGAAGACTGATGGTGTTATATCATTGATAATTATAATGGGGCATGGTAACACGAGTGCACTTGATTTTGTACTATTAAATTAGCAGCAGGGAAGTATTCAACTAATTCCCCATGCATTACAGAATGAATTTTAAATACTCTGGTATAACATACTTTAAGAATATGAGAATTTTCTTGATGATTTGTTCAGAAAATAGAATCATTACTTACAAGAAGGCTTCATATTGAAGTGAAGAAAGGAGACGATAAATGATAAGCTTCTCCTTTTTCTTTCAAACAGGCTTCTGTCTGCTTTTTTATATTTATTTGCTTGTTTTTTATTTCTCTCTAGGATTTTCTATTTCTTTTCTTTACAAGCTACAATTTCTTATTTTCAAAAAACTAAAACCTTTGCTTTCAGAAAAGAAAAGCCTAGTGAAACCCATAACATACGTCAAATTTGTTTAGTCGTCTTTAAATAGCCAAAAAATCAGAGAGAAGAGTGGAATTGTTTCAAATCATGGACTTGTTCTTGGATTTTAGGCGATTTTTGAAATGCCTGAAGCAGGCAGAGGTTGTGGGATATATGGTGATAGGCAATGTTTGGATCAGTTGATGATGTCAATGTTTGGATCAGTGAAGTTTGATGGTCTGGGTGGTTTCTCTGTTGGCATCAGTGTGCAAGCTTTGCGGTGGCAGATGTGTATGTGATGATGGTGGGTATGTTTATGGCAGAGGTGATGGTCATGTTTAGTGGGTTGTATGAGAATCAGAGATGAGGCAGTAAGGTTTGGGTGAAATTGTTGTAGCAGGTTGTTGTAGCTTGTGGTCTGCAGTGAAGTTGCACAGTGAGGTGATGTTGGAGTGTGTGGCAAGGAGTTTGATGATGTTAGTATGAACAGAGTTGTTTGATGAAGGGGGTTTTACAGTGGTAATATGGTCAGTGTTGGATTGTAGATGGTTTGCAAATGCATGCAATTTGAATGTGCATGTCGCATTGTGAAGATATGCAGTGCTCAGTTATAGGCAATTTGTATATTGATGGTTTAAGTAGGATATTGGGGTGATAAATGTGGTTCAAGTCGTAATGATTGTGTATGATAATCAGAAGTAATTCAAGGAGGAGCAGTGGGGTTTGTTGAAATTTTATGTATGGCAGTGAGGGATGGAGCAAGTTGTAATGATGTATGGGTTGAGGAAGGAGTAGCAGTGATGGCAAGCAGGGGTACGACGATGAATGGTTTTTGTTGTTGTAGTGAAAGTGATGGTATGGTCAGTTTGTTGCAGAGGTAAATGAATGTGCAATATGCAACAGTGTGGAGTGGCAACTGTAATGTATAGAAGGGGATTGATGTGTTCATTTGTAACTGCAATGTGGACAGGTAAGCGGGTATGATTGCAATAAGGCAAGTGGTTTATGTGTAGAGGTTAAGGAGGTTTTGTGATATGGAAGTGTGGACAAGGCTGGTTTGTTGGTGAAGAGGAAATGAAATGTTGAGGTGGTGTGTAGTGGCTGAGTTGGTGAGTGTGATGGGGTGGTCAGGTTGTACTGCTGCAGTTTATGGCTGAGTTAGTGAGTGGTTCACGATTTGTAGGAAGATGTTGTCAAAGGCGATTCTCGACGATTTGGGTTTGGATGAGAATGTGGGTTTTGGATTGGTCAGATAGGGTGATGGGTTTGAATAATTGGAGACTGATGTTTGCGATTGTGATTTTGAAGGCGATGGTCGATGCTTGTGGAAATGATGTTTGGACAGCAGCTATGTAGATATGGAGAAGGAAATGATGTTTGTACTGTTCAGGTGGTTGGGGTATATGTGCAGTGAAGTGGCTATGTTGTCAGAAGTGGAACTATGTAAGTTGTTTTGAAGGCCAAAGAAGCAGAATAGGGTTGCAGCAGTTAGACTGTCACTGCGTGTTGTATTGGTGATGGTGAGGAAGAAATGAAGGACTGTGACTGTGTTTGGCCGAGGCAGTAAGGTTATGAGGAGGTTGGTAAATTTGGTTGTTTATTTGTAGAGGTGAAGAGAATGTTTGCAGGTGTGTTTGAGAAGAAGTGGCTCTGGTGGTATTGTGTATTATGAAGGTAGGTGGAGATATTAGGTGAAGTGAGTATGGGTGTGTTTGATGAAATATAGGGAAGTGAGGACAGGGGTGCTGCACTGTGAATGATAGGTTGTTGATGGAGAGATGGTATTTGGGTGAAGTGTGATAATGGAACACACACATGAAACCGATAATGGAACAAATTGAACACACAAATGCAGTTTGGTGGATGAAACAGATAATGAAACATATATGCAAATTAAACATAAATGCAAATGAAACAGACAAATATTGGAACAGAAATATAGTTGCAACGCAAAACGAATACACAACTAACAAAGACAGAATACAAATATTCAAGATAAGATTTCGTTAGCTTTTGATAATAAGAAAGTTGAACAAAAAATACAGTAACAACTAACAAGCATAAAAGGCATAATAGGAAGAGGGTGGAGCGTAAACATAATCAACATCCATTTTGTACTTCCAATTTCATCTGCAAATTCATAAATGGTAGGTGGGTTAGTACATGTATTAATATGATATTCATGACGCAAAAAAAGTTAGACAATAATAATGATAGATTTTTATGTTAGGCCTCCAAGTCATTTACTCCATTGCCTACAAGTCATTGTCTACTTTGTCATTTATTGTCTACAAATTTAGTATATTCAACCTCGAACTGTCATTGTCTACTTTGTTATTTAATGCAGGAACTTGGTTAACACTGAAGCAACCTGGAGCAATGTTTAGATCCTTGCAAGAATCTTCTGTAGCAGCCATTTCCGTATCATCGTCTCCATAACTGAGTATTTGTGTCCATTTGTTAGACTATTTTGAGCTATTATCATGTGACCATGTCTTGTAGTATTTGTGTTCATTTGTTAGACTATTTTGAACTATTATTATGCGACCATGTCTTGTAGTATTTGAAATATTAGCAAAATTATTTGAAACTTCTCCACTGATTTGATTGTGTGTTTCCAAATTAGAATTCACTACAACGTTATCATTGTTACATATAGTTGTTGTCATCTTCTCGATTTGTTATTTTTGGGATCCACATTTTAATATATATATATATATATGTGTGTGTGTGTGTGTGTGTGTGTGTGTTTGTAATGTGTATACATATATTTATCTGTATGCACACATATATATAATATAATATAATATAATATAATATAATGAAAATTGAAACAAATGCTGAAAATTAATATTATATAGAATAGCGTTTGAAAAACGCTATTGATTCATCAAACGCTATCGCAACTCTATATGAGATGTAAGATTTATGCATCAAAAATGCTATAATAGAATCATAAACGCTATAGTAGAAAATAAAAACGCTATACAAGCATGACGAGAAATGCTATCGAAAAACATTGTAACGCTATAACATGGTTTGATGAAACGCTATAAAATGTGCTCGAAAACGCTATAGAAGTTAAATGATGGATTATATTCCCTATAGCGTTTAAGTTTAATAACAGAGAAAAAACGCTATGGTAGGTTGCAAACGCTATGCCCTTTTGTAAACGCTATTAGATATTATAGCGTTTTCCTTCCTGCTATGTAATGCTGCCGGCCTACCATAGCTTGTGGTTCCACGACGTTCTCTGAAACGCTATGGTAGCCTGTTATAGCGTTTTTCAAATGCTATGAAACCCATAAACTGTTGTAGTGATGAAGAGTGAAAGAAAAATAAATTTTTATAGAATCACTGAATGAATGAAAGAAAATTTTGTTTTATAGGATATAATAAAACATTTTAATTCTCCCCTTTAAAATCATCCTTATTTGATTCCTCATCAAATCTCATCAAATCCTCCCCCCATCATGCATAGCTAGTAATAAAAGAGGTAATGTGGACCTTGGAATTTTTTCAAAACCACTTAGCAATTAATCCATTTAAATTTAATTTAAATATTCTATCCAGAGCATATATCAATCCGCGCATAATAACTTGTACATATGCACTGTTTAAATAATAAGGGTTTTCAAAAAAATTTAATTGAATTTAATAATTAATATTTCATAAATGTTAATTTATTTGTTTAATTTACAATGATAATAAATTAATTAAATTTTGTGGTTTTTCGAAGTATTCATTATTATGATTGTGCAACTAAAAGATGTAAATTCAGTCAACGACTAATATTAAACAATTCAAATATTAATGTTCATATATATCTTAGCTAATAGTATGACAATTTGGTTCAATTATCACTTACCCATCTTTTTGGTAAAAATCCAATTTTACTATTATAAGTGGTACCTAGTAGTAATGATTATTTACACCAGTTCTCTTTTTCAAAATTATATTACATTAGGACTTATGAAATTTGATTTTGGCTAAAATTCCAATATCATCCACATTCAAATTGATTAGTCCAAATATAAAATCCTTGGTGCAGTAATATAAATTATTATTAATCATACTACTTTGGCTAGAGAATTTGAATTTCAGTTGACTATAGTTAACCGTGATACCAACCTCATATAACCGAGAAGAGGAATTCTCTATTGAATAGTGTTCCACTTCCAACGCTTTAACTCAGAACCAACTATAGTCATTCATAAACATCATGCCATGATTTAACTATAATCAAAGTGAAGTGTTCACATTGAAGTTCAATAGTATTCTCAAGTCGAAAGAACTGTATAATGTCATTACTTTGAGATTCTCTGTTTGTCCTCAATTACATTAATGGGTAGAAAAATCACGAATGAGTGTAACAACCTGACTTTTCGACCCTCAAATGTTGACACTTAATATAGTCATTGTGATGCCCCACTCCGAGACCCACACTAACAAAGAGAATTGGGTAATTCTGTCTGCTAGTGCGGTGAATAGGGCTGGCTAGGAGCGGCCATCTATAACTTTTCTTAAATATCTACTGAATACGTCATTGAATGCTCTATATTTTTTCTATCTCTCATGGATCGACATATCCAATAAATTTTTAATACAAAGCTATAAGTTTCCAACGGATCTATCAGAACGAAAAATAAAAATAGAATGCATATCACATCATAGAACAGTAAACATCATATAAATAAATACATATACACTAATACATCCTTGTACAATATAAAACGATACACAAAAGTGGTTCAGAGAACACACTATATACATCAAATCAAAATACATATCAGAGTCAAGCGGAAAGAAATATAACTACACAAAAGTGCAAGGATGGTATCCAAGCAGATGCATCAAAGCTAAGGCCCATAACTGATAGCTAACATGAAACAACTCGGCCTGACCCGAGTATGAAATACACAGGTCAGCCTAGCTAAAACAATCAGTTAAGAAGAATAGACGATAATATGAAGCATATAATACACGGTGATAATTCTTCTCAAATGAGAAGAAGCAATGAAAAGAACATACATTCATGACTTAAGTGAACCAATGACACTTAAGTGTAGAAAGACCTCGAAAGAGGTAACTCAAAAATAACACTCACATATACAAGTAATGCCTCATATCATCGGCGATATCCCAAAACATCTGTAATGGTTTTAATGAACCATATTCCCTAAAAAAGAGAAGTCTCAAATTCAAAACTCCAGAAACGCCCTAAATGGCAAACGCAAATATAAACTCAAAATAGAGTGATCTTCAAAACTCGATATATGCCAAATGGCAAACTCATATATATATATATATATATATATATATATATATATCCAAAAAGGAGATTTTAAATCTCATATAAAAATGCCGAAGACGGCAAACTCAAATCTCAAGTATTGATCCAACAGCCCAAATAAAAAGCCCATCGGCTATAAATAAAATATGGACCCATAACCCAATAATAGTCTGACAATTGTAAAAAGAGAAAGGACCCAACAGCCCATTTGTAGCTACAAAAACCCAGATTTGAACCCAACAACCCAATAAAAAGCCCAACAACTATAAAATATGAAAGGACCCAACAGCCCAACAGCCTGCCGAGTACCGTGTACTAGAGACCCCCGGCTTCTTTTAGGACCCAACAGCCCCTAAATAGCTCCTCAGCTTATATATATATAAGTACGTGTACACGTAGAACCCAACAGCTCAATACTAGCATTCACTCGTGAATGTGTCACAAACTCTCAGTTAGGAACCCGAAAAGCGGTAACGTGTGTCCCATACCACATGTTCTCACTAAATGGTTTACTAACCGTTAGTCAATGCAATATTGGAAAACTCAAAACTTATCTCATCTCATTGATAAGTATAAATAAACCTCGTGATGTTTCCTCATGAAGCATAAATCTCAAAATAGGAAATGACAAACTCAAAACTTGCCTCATATCATCGGTAAGTATAAAACATCGTGATGGCTCTTGTCGACCATAACTCCTAGAATAGGAGGTCTCAAACCATAAAACTCGCCAAATATTGGCCTTGCCAGATAATTCCTATAAATTGGAATTATAAAACTCAAAATGCGCCATAAAAGGGAAAAACAACTCAAAATCGATAACCTCTAATAGCCTCGATCGTACAAATCCGGAATTAACCGAAATAGTAAACGCACGTGTCCACACCATATGTTTTACTAAATCGTCTCTCTTTCTCATACTTCGAATAGTGCAGAAATGTGTATTTTATATTTAAAATAATTTATTAGACAAAATTATCTTTTAGAACAATTTTTCGAAAACGATTATTGAAACCAATATTTGAAATTCCTTTATTATAAGAAATAAATAGATTTTATATTTGAAAAATAATTTTAAAATACTATATAATAATAATTTGAAATACATTTTTTATTTTAAAAATTATTTCAAAAAGATTTGGAGAAAACCATGCTCGAAAACAATGAAAAACAAAGAAGATTCCTTAAAACCGATAATTCAAATTCAATTCAAATTCAACTCAAAATCAATTAAAATTTGAATTTCAAATTCTCCAAAATTTAGCTACCCTATTGATAGGCAACATAGCTCTTAAAAACATCATTAAAATCAAGCAAAATAAAGAACAACCAAGCTAGAATAAGCATCACATTTCACACAATACAAGAGAAGAGGGCCAGGTCCAAATGCCTTAGAGGTCGACATGCAGGTTGTCCTCTCTCCCCTCTGGGTCGACCGTACGGTCGACCTAAAGAGCTTGGGGTCGACCTAGGGCACGAACTTTGCCTAGTAAATTATTCAGCCTTGATATGCTTTTCCAGCGTAATTTCCAGATAGCAAACGATGATAAAAAGCAATGAAATTTGGCATGCATGTAATACAACATCCAAACTATAGTCCAGAAAAGATTTGAAAACAATTCATTAAGATATCAAGAAATTATTACTACCCAAAGATGCAACAGAAACAAGATTGTAAACTGTAAATAAAACTTGACAGAATTTGCTACAGTAATCTATTATCTTCCAGATTTTTGCATTAATAGGCAAGATTCAGCTAGAGTTGTGAGTTAACAAACTCACCTTGCATTAAAGAAGATAAAGCCTAAATTTTCTTGAAAGTGTTGATGCTTTTGGATCAAGAAGAGCTTCAATTTCCTGTAGAGCTCAATATACAAACATGCAAGGGAAACAAACAATTACCAAACAATATAAATTCTCAAATTTGGATTTTTGACGAAATTTTTGTTCTTGGAACCTTCTGATTTCTCCTTAGATTAGATAGAAAACCATAATTTATTGAAGAGAACTGAAGATTTATAGCCTTGAATTTGAAAAATAGTGGTTTCTTATTTACTGGTTTCTTTCTTTTTCTAGAGAAGAAGAAGGTGGAGTGGAGTACGTACAGGTAAGTTTCTCACTTCTCATTTCTTCTGGTTACTTCTAACTGATGGACTTTGGACCCAATACAATAAATCAATTAATCTATGTAAACTAGTTTTATGTAAACTTGTTAACACTTAAACTTGTCTATTTACTTTTGTAATAACGTAAAACAACCTTTTCTTCAAGCTTTTAATATAAATAAGACACGTAAACATACCTACATGTTTAAACAAAATATTTTACACTTAATAAAAAGATAAATTTTAGTTTTTAAAATGTTTTTGTTATTAAAATTCTTATTTTACACAATAACCAATTTTACACTAATAAATACATAAATCCACATTTTTAACTTCAAAAATTCTACAAAAATAATTTTCTTGCATAGAAAAATATAACAAACCACTTTAAACTATTTAAACACAATTTCGCCTTTTTTTTAAATATAACACACTTTTAAAAATTAATTACTTCTTTTAAAAATATTAAAAGAAGCAAATAACAATAATTAATAAAATTATTGCATTATCACTAAATAAAAATCATCTTCCACTTATTAATAACTCAAACCATTATAACAAAGTTCCCAAAAATTTATTTTCCCATTTATTCCCCAATTTTTTTTTGTTTATTCCAATTATACAATATAAATTTCTCTTTATTATTCATTCTCAATATTTATAGTAATCACTAAAACCAGGGTTGTTATAGTCACGTTATTCGTTTGTCAAACACCTAAGTGCTAGAAAGACAGAAAGTTATGGTAAAATAAAAGAAAATGAAATAGAATAAGGAATAGAGGAACACAACATCAGAATATCACTAGCGGAAATGGTAATATATATTATCAAAAGAACAGTACAATGGGTTACTTCGAATACAAAAATTTCACAGTATAAAATCTAAGTACTATCATCCACCAAGATATTATAATAACATGTCCTCACATATACTGATATATACAAGACAGTAGTGCTGTGGAAATAAGAACACTACGGTAGATAATCATTCAACCCTTCTCCATAAGCTCCAAGTGTCCATAGCTAAATTTGAAAATATACACTTGCCTGACCCAAACATTATAATAAAATAACACCCGGATCAGTCTGGTAAACCAGCATGAAAAACTCAAGAACTAAGTAACAAGTAACATTAACCATTGGGACTGTACAGATTACTGTAAGGGTTTTCCCCTCAATTGAAACCGACCATTCATTATGTTAATATAGTGATACCAAAGGTAATGACTAGAGTGTAGAATATAAATCATATCAAATAGTTGGAATGGTTAAATTAGTTATATTCAACAGCATATTAGAGGTTACAATCAAAACTGCTAAAGTACATTCGCATAATGGATTTTTCTATGGAGATGATTCCAGTAAACTGAATCAGATCTCCATGACAAGGAGCAGAAACTACCTTTCGAGCGTCGTATATCTCCAGATAAAATATATCATAAGATAAACACAACCGGCACATTGCCTGAACATAGTATGAACTACATTTAACCAAGCACCAACAACTCGTGCTAGCATCAGTTATAAGTATCTCTAGATAATGGAGTTGATATAACCTCAAAGGTTAGCTAAACCTGAGATTGTGCATCACACTCTATGCTTATCCCTTCCTGATGTCGAGGTCATGTTTAGCATCTCTCATTTGAGTTTTCATCACATGAGTCTCTCATATGTATATCATCTCTCACATAACTGTAGAGTTGACAAACCACTTAAATTGGCTTACGAACTATTATTAAAAAATTAAACATTTGGCCATTAAGCAATCCTTAACCCATTTTTGAACCTTTGGTTTTACTTTTATAACCCTTTAGAGATGACATACATATGTATAATAATTTTATTTATAAAACCAGATATTTAATAAAACATTTGAAAGATAATTGTTTGAATCAAAAATTGCACTAACACCCAGAAGTAATAGAAGAGAATAAAATATTAAGAAATATGAATGAAAATGAGGTAATAACAAGACATAATTGTTTGTAGTGGTTAGGCAAAGCTTGGCCTACGTCCACTTTAATATTTTATTGCTGATTTATGATTTGGGGGTAGAAGTTCTTGTGATTCGGTATAATTCCAATACTTAGAATTTCAGAAATACCAGAATATATGTAATACAAGAGCCGGAGCCCAAAAAGGATCATGAAAAATGAGACCTACCTTCTTATTTATAGAGGTAGGGGGTCTAAAACCTCGCATGCAATATCTCATAGCCATTGTACCCGATTTAGACTTTTCTTCCCAAATAATAAGCGCTATCTCAGAAAAAGCTGGGAGTCGGTACCAATCCTAAGTGTGAGTTGGTAGCAATCCCCAGATTCACCATTCTTGGTGTCTTTAACCTTACATCTTAGTTCGTCTTACAGCAAGCTTCGTGATTGCATAGTTTTTTGCTCCTTACTAGCTTGTTTCTGGGTCCAAACGATAGAGTTGATGAAGAATAAAGTTGTTGTTTCAAGTGTTCGTGGAGATCAATGACGAATTTCCTTGATTCAATAAAAACATCTTTGGAAATAGAGCCTTGGAATCTAGATAAACATGTAGGTAGAAGATATGGTCCATCCAAGTTATTTCTGGGAGTCGGCACTGATCCTCAACTTGGGGGATCCTATAATTGTATTGTCTTGAGTTGTTTTGATTATTGTCCCTCAACTCTGTCTATGATTTCTTTTAGGACTCCTAGGATATCTCTTTGGGCTTCCTACCTTGCTCCAAGTTCGATTCATCCAGTCTGTCCGAAGCCTACCCGGTCAAAAGGCTGGATAACAATAATATGACATAAGATTTTTATACATTAAATAAAATAATCATCTACTCTTCTAAAACCTATATATACTTATGCTTATAAAATATTTTAAAACAATTATAATAGGTTTTAAAATATTTACTCAAAATATTACATGTAATCAACAATTTTGTAAAATCCTTTAAAACTTTGAAAAACAAAATTTCATTATGAAAACCTCTTCTTTAAAAATTCACAACTAATTATTAAAAATCCATAATTATCTCAAACCACTCTTGAAATACTGTAATATAAGTTAGTAAACACTTTTAACAAGAACGAAACAAAATACTTAGATTTAAATATCTTTTCAAACCTTTAAAGTCCAAAAATCAAGGCTAAATATGGCAGTTTTACACAAATGAAGTTTTGACCACTTTTCGAAATGTTACTTAACCTTTTACCATCCAAAATTTTATGGAAGTAAGCATACATATGAAAAATAGTAAATATGATGAGAAACCCTTAAGGATCTCTCTACAAAGTTCCATAAAAATAGCCAAAAATGGCAATTCCAAAGTGCATTCACAGCGTCTATTGCTATGAGTGCACTTTCAGATCCAAATCCAATCTAAACCAAAATCCATCTATAACCTATGTGATTTCTTTCAAAGCCTTGCTACATGTCATACAAGCCCAATTAAGTTTGTTCAAGTCCGTTTTAAGTCCATACATATGCCACTTGCTTTAAAAACAAGAATCAAAACCAATGTTTTAACATATGTCAATATTAATTCTAACAATTTAAACACAATCAGAAACAACATATAAAAGTTATGTTTTCCATTCAAAGTGGTGTGTTAACTCACCTTTAAGACTATAAACAAGCAAGTTCAAGACCCCAAAATCTAACTCCACCTTGCAACGACCTTCTTTCCTTTGCTTTTGCACTGGCCCACTCAAAAACTCCCCAAATAGATCATGACCTCTTGATGTGGGGGGGGGGGGAGGGGGGCGATTGGCTCCACTTCTTTAACTTATAACTTAATGGAAGGTGTTGTAATGTTGTCCCAAGGCTTCGGTTCAAATTTGAGTTAATTTGGATGATATTTGCAATTATTTTCTTTTAGAAATTTTGAGATGGAGAAGACATGAAATGGCTCACTTTTGCTTTGTGAATTTGTGAGTTATTAACAAGGATATGCCCTTCCTTATATTGGCTTAAGAATGGTATTGCTTAGCCTTGTCCTCACCCTCATTTCATGCCATGAAAGGCTCACCCTCATCATTTCTCCTTTACATCACTTCCTTTAGCAAAATACCATTACACCACTTACATGATAGTATCACTTATCCGCTTGGAAGCTTCTAGAACCTTCCATTGCTTTATGAAGAGAAGTGTATGTTTAGTTGCTAATGCGTTCATTGGATCATTAGATTAGTAAAAAATATTTCGAACAATTTATATCGATCAAAAGGCTGTTTACCGATAAATCGATTTCTTATCAAATTATCGATTTTTCTTTGAATAATATATTTTCGTAAATGTTAACCGGGTTTTTAACCAAGAAAAAGCCAATAGGAGTCAGAACAGTGATACGAAGATGGAATCACTTAAAATTTGGTAAGAACACTTTAAAGAACAGTAGAAAGGGCTCAAGAAAATATGAACTCAAAACATGCAAAGTCACTAACTCGACCCGAGTCAAGGGGATTGAATCGGTATCGAGTTTAATTGCTTCATCATGGCATCTTCATACTTTTGGCAAATCTTCTTCTAGTCTATCTAAGCATACCTATAAAGTTTCATAGAATTCAAAAGAGTCTATTACGGGATTGAATATGCGACCATCCAAGCGGCGCGATAGTCCAAGCCAAGGAAAAACAATCATCAAAACTAGTCAATTATCTGTCAAATTACATGGAGAACATCTAGACGAAGTAAGTAACACAAAAGAAGTTCCCAAATCCTAGCTAGGGAATAAACTCAACCCTGAGTTAAGGGATTGATTTGGTACCGAATTTACACCTCAATTTGGGTGATTATCATTTTCCTTATGCTATCTTGGGTTACTTCCTAAACTTCTCTAGTAGCGAGCTTTTGGTCCAATATGGCAGCTACCACTATAAATAGATACCATACTATAACCAAAAGAGGATATGGTTTCTGCCATCACTACGAGGAAGCTCTATCACTTCTTCAACTCTTTCCTCTACACCATAGTCACCAACGCAGTTACTCTAGGCAATTCTAGAACATGGAGCAGTCTAACCCTTGTATTTATGACTTATTCTTTTTCTCTCTAACCCCCTGTGGTCTCATACAAACAAAATCAAATCAATAAGCAAGGTCATGAAGTGGATGCAGGCTTAGTTAACAGCTGAACCACTATAAAAGTCTCTATGTCCCATTTAGTTTTCTGTTATTTTCTGTTTTATTTGCTCTATTCTAACAGGGTTGGTGCTTTCATATCATACTCTAGGGTGTTGATCCACTTTTTGGGTTAACAGTAAATAAATTTCAAGACAAGTTTCTTATCACTATTTATTAATTTATTAATTAAATAGTATCTAATATGGTTATTAAATCATATTTATAACACTTGATTATATCTCAAACGTTTCCATATTCAAAGACGAAGTGTTTGAATTTACGGGTTGTTGTATTCTCCCACATTTGGAACATTTCATCCTCGAAATTCAAATAAGAATGGTAATCAAAGAAGATATACTGTAATGAACCGGATTTTTGACCCTTGAAAATTGACACTTATATGTCCACTATATCATATGCTAAACATTCAAGTACAGGAAATGCTGATTTGTTAGGGTGAAAGAAGAAGGTAGAAGACTCATAATGCATCGAATAATATATTTAATGCAAAAACGATCTTTACAAAATGGAAACATCTTTATTCATATATATAACATTAGAGTACACTAGACCTATCCTAAATTTGGACGTTTCATTGACAAACATATAGACTCTATAATACAGCGGAAGAAAAATATATGTAAATAGGTCTTCACTATGCATCTCCTCTCCAACTCCAAAGTATCCAACTAAACTTGGGAAAACATGCTTGATCTGACCCGAGCGTTATATGGAATAACACCCAAGTCAGTCTGGTAAACTAGCGTGAGTAAAACTCGATAACAAGTAACAACCAGACTGATTTCTACATTTGAAAACCTGTCAAACAAAGGGTATCTCATAAGACCACACCGCACATAGAAACGTGTGGGTTTTTACCTTATGGTAACCAAAATATTTTATATCAAAATCTAGTGATGTTATCATAGTGTATAGGTTTAAAGTAAATAGATAAAATAGCCGAAATGCTTGCATCTTATATTCCAACGTACTAGGCTCTACAATAAAAAACGTAAGGCAGTATTAGAGAATGGATTCCAACTAATGACTGGGCTACTGGAGTACCGTCCACCACAATACACCTCTAGAAAAATGTACCGAGGTCGTACCTAACGACCCCTGACGACACAAAACTTGCCAACCCCTTGCTAGATAGTACCAAATATATCATCATGGTTGCTTTGCAACCTTTAACCGAATGCTCCCACATACACGAATTCATTGATGATTGAGTATATATATAAAAGGGTGATGATATACCCTAATAGATGCGACCCACATAGCCCTGTTGCATATCTCCTATTTTAGTCATTCCCTATTGATAAGGTTTCAGGCTACGATTTACCTTTCTAAATAGCAATCCATCTTGGAATGCTAACACTGCCCTCTAAGTGTCAATGCAATGCCAGCATTCATTCAAACAAGTTTGTTCTAGGTCTGAACGAAACCGAAAGCACTAACTCTACTACATCCATTTTGAAATCAATCTTAGGATTAGTAGTGGTAGTCCTTACACTTGAAAGAGCACCATCTTCAATCATCATCAAGAGCCTTCCACTCGAACGTATACGTTGATTCACAGCGGTTTTCGGATATAGATCCGATCACGGTTGCTTCGGATCATTAACCGATAATTTCCATTTGACTCATTCTCAGTTCTTTTGGAAGTAAGTTTTCAAGTATTCATCGAGGAACTCGAATTTAAATTCATACGTCCTAAGTTAAATTGGGTCAAACTTGATTGTCGGTTATTTAACTATCAGATAAACAAACAACAACCAATTCTATTTGAGATTTATTTATCCATAGCGACCACTAAGCCTCAAAACATATCCTTGTCTAATAAATCTCTTTGGATAACATTCATATACTTACTTTCTGACATAAATATATTCACAAAACATTTGTAAGATTTTCCATTACCAAATCTCTATAAGATTTAACTACATTATTTAAACTGGAGAAAAGGATAACTCTAAGCACTATTCCTCCATTGTAAAGCGTGGAACGGATGTTCCATACCATCATTTTTTAAAAGGTTAGCCTCGGGAAACCAAACCTCAATTTCCTATTGTGATTATTTTTAATAATTTTTTTTATAAATTTCCCTTACCCATGAAATCCGTTTTGCTTTAACCCAAACCTGTTTACAAAACATTTATCGACCTGCATACTCATTTATGAGACTCTTTATAAATATTCAAACCCAGTTATATAAACTTATTTATAAACTTTCAAACCTTGTATAAAACTTCCTATATAGACGTTCAGACCCATTTATAAATTCTTTTTATAAATATTCAAAACTATTCCTAAGACTCCTTTTATGAATACCCCAAAATTTATTCATAAACTTCTTTATATAATATTCAATACAATTGTCAAATCTCTCTTCAAATATATTGTTCAAAATAGAATAACCTTCAAGACCGTTTCAAAAGAAAATGAAATATTAGCTTCCAAAAACAAATGGAGGCTTAATGACTACAGTGGGTCATTAAATTTGGATTTACTTATCCAAGTTATATCATGGGTATTTCCTAACATCAGATACGTAAAGGATTCTCACATAACATACAATCAACCATAGGTAGATGTCCAAGTTACAAATAGATATATCCATTATCGGGTGTAAATTTTTTAATATAAAAGTGAATTCCATATGCTTAAGTTATCATAACCGGCTTATTGAAATTAACTACCTTGTGTTTATCACATTACCAATATTCAACGTTTATGCTAAACACAAGTCAACTTACTTCGTATAAAATGTGTCAACGTTGTATAATCACAACTTAAATTCATTGGCCACATAATAGTCTAGACGAAAGATCCTTTGATTTAAAGTCAATTAATCTTAAGAAGAAAATCGATTTAAAATATAACCGATTGGGTTTAAAACAACCTTTGAAAAGATTAAAGTATATTTAGTTGACTTAATCCTAATTATATATTAATTAATCACAATTAAATCAATATTAAATCATGATTAAAATTTAATTAACTTAATGAACTTAGTTAAGTCCTAATTAACTTCTTAATGCATCTTAGTTACGGTTTAAACAATTCATTATTAGTTAAACCCTGACTAATTAAAACATTAATTAAATAATCACTTAATTAACTAATAATTAATTAGAATTATTAAATTACTTAAATACTAATTAACAATTTAATTACTTCTTATTTTCATTAATCACTAACTAAAACGTTATTAATCAATAAATAGCCATTAACCTTCCTTAAGCGTTACTTAAACCTTAATCACTTACTTAATTACTAATTAAGTACTAACTGCTTTTAATTAATTTATTAAAAAAATAAATTATTAAAGATAACTCTATTTATGTTACTAATCAAGTTCGGAAATTTTTCGTAAAACATTCCAAAAAAATCATTTTAAAACGAAAATCGACAATTCTATTGAACTGCGTCCATGGTGACTATCGCTATGTGTGAAGTTCACTTAAACTTACTTTGCACGAAACTTCACTTATTCCTTGCTATTACAAGTTTTAGAAACCTAATTTTGAATTTTTCTGAAACTTTAAAAACAAGATAAAAACTTTGAAACCATTTTCAAAATTTAAAACTAGAAAACTTAGTTTTGATTCCAAATCGGACCTCACATCCGTCGCAACATACACAGGTGTAAACTTTGTAATTCTTACGCAACATGCAACTAGTTTTGATCACAACTATACCATCAACATACCATCCACCAACATCGCATTCTTACAACCAAACATGTCACTTTAAACATCCAAACATGATACTTAACATCCAAACACAATATTTAACATCCATACTAGGCTAACCACAAATCACGAACGTATATCATTATCATAGTGATATTTTAACATCATAAACTATGGATTTCCATAATATATGTAAATAAACTTAGTTCTTTCTAAAAATGAGATAGTTTTACACACCGAAATCTTTGAAACCTGAAATGACTTAGATGCACAAAAATCATCCCAAAATATGTCATCTTCCACGTGATTTTTGGACATGTTACTCTCGGATTTTGTAAAAGTGGTCAAAAAATTTTTGGAAAATTATTTTATCTACAATTTAAAAAAAGAATCACTCAAATCAGATTAGGTTTAAGGTAGATATGGTTAAAAATGGAGAGTTTTTTCAGACCTGAATTTCTGGATTTAAAAGTACACTGCAAAGAAATGAGATTTTAACATACCTAAGCTTGAAACTGGAAAAATTGGTAAAAAAGAAAATTGTAGCTACTAAAATTTTGTACAATTTGAAAGAAAAAAAAGAAAATCTTGATTTGGTGTAAAATAGAGTAGGTTATGGCTGAATAAATTAGTGGAAAAATGGATAAGAATGAGTTTAAAAACAAGTTTCGTCTTTGAAACAAAAAAAACTTAAACTAACATAAAAAGCCATGAAACATGATGAAAGCTTTATGGAAAATGGAAATGGAGAAGTAAATGAAAATATGGTGAAATGGATGTGTATTTACAGATGAAAGAAAGTACGAAAATTACCAAACCAACCTTAGATTAAAATATCATAACATGTCATTATTTTAAAAAGTCGCATCACCATCTTCCTCCCCCTCATATGTCACATCCCCCCTCTTTACTCACATCCTCTAGGTCATGATGGATAATGATGACAATGAAAAGATATGACAAGAGATAATGATATATACTTATATATAAGTTATTATTTTTAAAACCATGACTTATCACCTCACTTGCTAAACATAATTAACGTAAGAGAATATACTATTAAGTGTATTACATGGATAATTATCTACTATATATGTGTACATAGTGCACAAAGACGAACATTGTTCCTGATAACTTTCCGGTGTCGAAAATTCGAAATTTCGGAAAATGTTCTTCGGTCACATTTTCTATTTTTCTATGAACTATCTATATTGGTAAACAAATTTTAAAAACTATTTTACCATCATTATTAAATAGTCAAAATAGGTATATTTGTAAATAAAAACTATTTATCAATATTTAAACTTAACTTGAATTTTCGAAGAAATATATAAAACGATGATATCAACTATCGATGTCCTAAATACATTTTATTTTTCAAAAATTAAAATAAATTATTTTATTTCATAATATTGTTTGAACAAATATATTAGTGTATGAACTAGGGCCATCAACGATCCTTATTTCTAAAATTAGATTTATTGATAAAATAATTCCGGCTGTTTTGTCGATATTTTACAAATTCAATATTTACCTAGGTAATTTGTCCACAAATACTTTTCCCCAACAAAATAACTATTATTATTCACCATTTAAAACATGATCATTTCTTACTTTTAATCCCACATCTATATATTTTAAAAATAAATATAATTTATCATTGCTATAAATTTGCGGGTCATAGGCAAAACAAGATACATATATAAAGTTCTGTTAAAACTATATACAAGCTAAACTACAAATCGAAATGCATGCTAGGTGACTCCCCCTCAAACAGTGAGCATACTATAAAAGATACACGGTACTAAGATAAGAAGGAAACCCTAGTCTATAAGAAACTCTAGATGGATCTTCCTCAAACCATCCTCCATCTTCTTGGTACCACCCAAAGCATCCTCGCCCCATGACACTTTCTAACATTAACAAAGAAACAATGTAACAACTTATACCTTAATGGACCTGAATTTTTAAAAAAAATCGAAACATAAGTCTACCAAAGCACAAATCGTTGGAATTGGTACCTACAAATAAGCATGAGCATTATCGAGATTGGTAAAAATATAAACTAACAAGGGAGACAATAATCGAAAAAGAATATTGATTATGGCTACTAACTTGAAATTAATTGTGTTCCTTGGATAGAAGATTGTCACATCAGCATCGAGCATGAGAGGAAAGAAGACTTCTCTAACAACTAAACATATCCATCTTTAGTGACTCATTCCTCTAAATCTATTCTATAATGAGGAGGGGGATCAGAATAACGTTCTGATGATTGAAAAATCTATAAACTGTCCATAACATAAATTTATACCGGTTGTTTTACATTTAATTATTATGTCAATTATGGTTAGCAATTCTAATCTAACTTTACAATGCACACACAATTACATGCCTACCCCTTTCTAAGGTACAAAATATCGACAAAGCCATATCAACCACCCAATACTTTCAAACCCATTTGCCACTTTATACTTCTAAATATGAAGTGGGCATCTATAATCACCACAAAATACTTTTAAAAGAGAAATAGGCAGACTCCGCCATTTAAGACCTCAATCAAGGTAGACCCTGTCATTTAAGAACTATTCCTAAGGTGGTTTTCTAACAATGTTGTCAATGGTCGGTGGGTCCTAGCTATAAAGACCTCTAACCACTATTTGAGGCTTTTGACATTTAATGTCCAAATATTACCGAATCTACCGTCAATAAAATCATAACCATGTAGGAGACGGTATTCAAGCCACTTAATAGCTTTAAAAGGACTAGGCAGACTTTTAACTATTTAATACCTATATTCTGGGCAGGTCTTACGTCACTTAATACTTGTCCCCAAGTGGACTTCTCATTGGTACTATTGTTATTACGGCCCTAGCAATGTAAGAGACTGCATCCAAGCCACTTAATACCTCATTAATAAGGACTAGGCGAACTCCTTACCATTTAACACCTATTTGTAGGTAGGCCTTTGTCATTTAATACCTAACCCCAAGGCGGACTTCTCACTGGTACTATACAGTTGACATTGCTTGGAATCTCACTAGGCTACTTAATACTCATTTTTAGGAGAGAGATGAACCTTTAGATCAATCATTTAATAACCCAAACTCAAAACGAACCCTTTTCGAGATATCCACTACACTCTTAATTATAAATATGGAATCTTATTAGGTTATTTCTTTCGGTAGGAAGGTGGGCCCTAAAATAGCCACTTTATACTGAAATAAACACTTTCAGAGACATCCTTATTTATGTGGAATCTCACTAGATTACTTAATACTTCCTTTACAGTGGCAGAACCTATAGCCACTTAATACCTTAAACAAGAAGCGAATCCCTATTTTGATATACCTCATCGCTCCTAATTCCAATTTTGGACCATTTAACACTTTCCAATTAAGAAAGCAAGCCAATATTTCATGTCACCGTGGGCCTAGGATTAGTGATATTTCACATCATTAGTAAGTGCACCCGACTGCCGGTAGCCTCAAAGTGAAGGGTAGTTTTTATAACAAAAAAATAGAGAAGTTTATATTCCAACAAGATTAGGTAATAACACATTTTATAACATTATTATACAACTTATTTTAAGATCTGGAATAAATTTCATTCAAATCAATGTTCTGAATTCACGTTTTAGGACTGATTTCTAGATTAGGTTGTAAATAATTCTAAATCGATTCATAAACAAGAATATGTATGCGATATTTGTTATACTCATATTATATTCAATTTATTGCCTATGACTCATATATAGTTACCCAGTTAGGCATAATAATCAAATAAACACCAATGGGATAATTTTCATATTATGACAATCTATAAAATTTCCTACTCACCTTTTAAAAACGATCCAAATCCTCAGATCTGAAGCAGAACCTTTGATTCATCTTCAATTCCTTTTTTATTCAAGGAATATGTACAAAAGAGGTATATACATATATTAGAATTATAGATCTGCGAAGAGATTTGCGATTGGGAGAGAAAATAGATACACACAAATATATATATATATATATATATATATATATATATATATAAATTACCTCAAATGCACATATAGTTGATTCTCTTCTCTTCTCCTTTTTATTATATTTCTATTCTTCTCCATTTTTATGAATATAGATATAAATATCTTATTTTTATAATGTATAAATAAAGTAGAGAATAAGAAATGGTAGAGCCTTGCTACACCTCCAGAAAATATGAGAAGAGAAGGAAAGCTTTTTCCCTTAGGCTAACTTACCCACTCTATTTAAAATCAAAAAAGGCCCTATCCTCTCGGCGCTAACTTTTCCAAACTACTAACCCAATACATATACAAGCGGTGACATGCTCACCTGGAGCACATCATTTCTACGGACTTCATTCCATGCGTCTTCTGCCAGTATATGATTTCTTCCTACCTTGTGCAGTTTGACCTTCCATCCTTTACCATTGGTATGAATCTCCAATCCAAATGCATGTGCATATGCGACCCTCTTCAATATTTGCCACCAACTTAAATGATGACAACTTGCACTATGTGAAATAACTTGAGCATAAGTATGCTCCCATGAAACCGTAGCCTTATGTAATCCTAAATTCATAACGTACTACCTTGAATCATCCAGTGGTATATCTAATCACTTCATCTTCTAAATACTAAGTTAAGACTCCCCAAATGTGGATGGTGTCCACGCCCTGGTAATCTCTAATTACACTTTTTGCTACTTCTCCATTTTTACCCAAGGATATCCAAACTTGTGATTTCTTAACTGTTGAAAATAACTCAACTTCCTTTTCAATTCGAATCAACTTAAGTCATCTCAATTTACTTCTAAATTTTTTCTTTAGTCCTTCAAACCTAGGTATTACATTTATAGTCTGTAGGGATCGGTCATAAGTTCTACAAGTAAGTACTTAAATGTCCTATTTGGAAAATTTGCTCAATTTTCCTATTCAACCTAATAATAAAAGTCTTAAAAATAATTGATGATGTAACCTAAAATTATTTTGGCATTGATAGTAATCACCTAAGTGATGCTTTGTTCGCGTGCAATTGTTATGCAACACACTATGTATTCTAAGTCAGTCTTCTATGAATTTTCTTAAGTAAATAGAATTCTTCGAATCTGTGTAATGATTGAAAAGAATCCCATTTCAATCCTTCCTCCAAATGCTACCAAAACCTTTAGATCTTATTTTCTATGAAAATCGCTTCACATCCTCAATGCATGCAAATAAAAATTTCTTTTGTTAATGGTGACCAAAATCCTTGAATTAATCATCCCTTGCACAATCTTAACTACAAATTTATCTAGGATATCTTTTGTAGTTTGAAGTTCCAAATTTTTTTTCATTCCTCATCCTATAAGTGAAACCTTTTTACCCAAACATAATCTCTTATTACTTTACTCTAATTGTTTTATGGTCAGGACAACTCGAATGATGCCTTATTATTTAATCTAGTAGAAACAATGTAACGACCCAGAATTTTTAATAATTTAAATTTGAATATTTAATTAATTTTAAATATTAATAAGTGAATTTTTGGAGTCGAATAAATTTTATTTTGAATTTTGGATTTAATTTTGCAATTAAATCGATGATTTAATAGTGAGATAACAAAAATAATTAAATATTGGGTTAAATATGATTGAAAATGATTTGGAAAATTTTGTTTTATCATATTGAAGTTATAGAAATGTTTTAGAACTTGTAAAACTGAATTTGGAGTTAATTTGTAAAAATTGAATATTTTAATATTTAATTATCGACTGAAAAATAGCCATTTTTCAAACGGTCTCGGATTTCGACGAAACTAGTTTCATCGGATCCGTAATGTGATATTATTGCAAGATTCCAAATTTCAAGTCGATCGGATTTATCGTTTGTCCGGTACAAGCCAAAACGCCTAGAAATCGTTTAAATCGGTTTTAATTTAAATTGATCGTTTAATTCTATATCTCACACATACGATCGAATTAGCTTACGAAACCTGTTCCATTGTGTCCGAAATGCGGAAAAACCTTAGAATCGCCTGGCGGCACGCGTCGTTTGGAGTTCGTTTGCAAAAGTGTTAAATTGGGCATTTTATTATTAAAATAATATTAACATATATGTTATCTTCTTTTCCAAAACCCTAATCACTATCACCAGCCGCCTCCTATAGGTCCAATGGCCGAAAATCACCAATTTATTTTCCAAATTATTTCTCAATCCGCTCATCGAATCGAGAAACTTCCAACATGAAAGTTGTAGAGCACGGTATGAACTACAAATCCAACGGTGGATCTCAGCTATCGTCGCCATTTGGATGAGATATTGAGCCGTGTCCCCTGGTTGTTGCGTGCGTTCCTCAAGGTGGAGGAGGGCGCCGAGCTTGACCATGCTTGGGCCGATGGTGGCTTTTGTCGAGGGCTTTCATTTGGTGGCAGGGTGATGAAGTATCGATGCTCGTGGTGGTCGGAAAATCAAACCCTAGGTCGGCATGTGATGGGTTCAAGTGCGTGTTTTTGTTTCCTGGAGAGGAGTTACCGTGCGCGTGAAGAGAAGGAGAGCGGGAGGAAGCTAGTGCGTGCGGCCCACATGTGTTGGGTGAATTTTCTTTTTTTTTTGTGTTAATTTAATTGAAATTTGAATTCGTGTCAACTTAAAATGCAATATCTTGTTCATGCGAGGTCCGATTGGGACGAATCAAAGTGCGTTGGAATCGTATGGTCGTGCTCTTCGCGATGAAGCTAGTCTGGAGTCGATTGGAGCTCGTTTGAATTTCGGGTAAAATTAAACGTTCGTTTAATTTTATTCGAAACGAACGCCGAAACCGGAAATAAAATCAAGGTGAGAACTCCTCACTCAATCGAACAGTTTGGTTTAAAATTTTAAATAGTTAATGTTGATTGATGATTGCTGTTTGATTGTGCTAGTAGATATAGTAGGATATATACTATATATAGCGATATATATATATTGGCATATGTATATATCGGATTTGATTCCCCGCCTCGTATAGCGGATGAGACCCTATTGCGCCGCCTATTAAGCGGATATTTTATAAAATCCCATATACCGCGATATTCCACCTTGAAGTGGAATTGGTATTGTGCTAACGTCTGTGGATGCAGGGTAACAGGTTGGAGGGATCCAACTGGATTCCTCACATATTTATTTGTTTATAAATATTGTGTTGATTGTTAACTATCATATCGATATATGATGTTTATTCCCGTGATTGACCATTTGATGCGGTTGCATCATCGGATTCATTTTTAAAAAAAGTTAAAAATAACGATTTTGAATTTAAAAGGATTTTTAAGTAATTTTTCAAGTATATGTTTTATTAAATTTTGAACTTGATTCATTTTAAATAAATTAAGATTTTAAATACTAAAGTTATAAAACTATGATTTTTATGAAATATAACCAAAAGGAAAATTTTAAAATAAATAGATTTATAAAATAGTTAAATTGGGTTTTTGGGTAATTTTTATTAATAGTTTATGTAAAAGATTTTATAAATTGATATCTATAAATTTAAAAATTTTGGAATTATAAGACGGGTTATTAAGTGTTAAAATGAAGTATAAAAATGGATTTCATTTAAACTATAGTTTTATAAATTATGAAAGTTATGAAATGAATTGATGTTGAAAATAAAAGTTTATAAGTAATTAACTTATAAAATGGCTTTGGGCATTTAAAAGGGGATTTTTATAGAAATTGTTAATAAAGGAGGTTTTTATAAGTTGAAAACTATTATAAAAGGTGAGAAATCTTATCAGTAATAAGATTAACAATTTGTGAAGTTTTAAAAGGAACGACTTGGTAAATAAATAATATTTTAAGTATTTGACTTATAATACGAACTTTTGGTATAGAAATTGGGTTTATAAATTGAATTGGCTTAATAAAAGAGATTTCTAAACCGAAGTTATTAATAGAAATAGAATTTATAAACGTTGTTTATAAATTTGAAATCAATGTAATTTGGTAAATTGAATTTAGAATTGTTAAAGGGGTTACATTCACTCTTTTAAACGATGAATATATTATTAAGTCAAATGGGCATGTTTTGGGAGAAGAATGTTTTAAAGGGAATTTTAAAACGATTTTAAGATGCTCTAAAATGCATTAAGTATCGAATACTGGGATTTCAACATTCATTGTTGAAATAGACGTTTTCGAGAAATAAAAGGAAATGAATACGTAGATTTCAACATTCATTGTTGAAATAGGCGTTTTCGAGAAATAAAAGGAAATGAATACGTAGATTTCAACATTCATTGTTGAAATAGGCGTTTTCGAGAAAATGAGGAAATGATGGACTATAACACTGTTGTTATAGTGAATGGTTTCCAAATGGAAATATTTTGTGTAGTATTGGAATGTATGTTTCTATTTTTATTTTGAAACCCTATTCCAGTGATTTTGGGTTGTCGTGACGGTGTTTTACGCAACATTCGTTTTGACCCAAGTAAAAGTGAATAGAAGAATGTTTTCCTTAAAAGAATGAAATATATACTTGGCTATGGTTAAGTATATCGAATATTTTCAAATTATTGAAAATAAATAAAATTTGTGAATCCTTATTATTAAATAAGTATGGGAATGCTTTTCCAATATGAAATGAAATGTTTTTGAGAATTTATCTTTTTGAAGATAAATTGAGATTGAATAACTGAAATCTATTGAAAACGTTAGGTCAGTAGATATCTTGGAATTTAAATTCACTATGGAATTTATATATATGAAGGGAAATTTGTTTAAAAATAAATGTTGATTTATTTTGAAATATGAAAATATAATTCACGAATTTGGAGCGTAAAATTTAAAAATAAATCGGTAAGGATTTATATGTTGTTTTGAAATTTGTTTTCAAAAGGGATAAAGGATGAATGGTGGTTTGAAATTTGTTTTCAAATGGTTGAGTTGTGTAATTTGAAATTTGTTTTCAAATGGTTAAGGTGTTTAATTTGAAATGGGTTTTCAAATGGGTAAAGTGTGGAAAATTTTATTGTGAAGGTGTTTCGGTAAAGCAAATAAATTGGGAAATTATTTGGAAATTGTGTATATATATCTTGCAAAGATATTTTGGGATTTAATAATTTTGGAAAAAAATTATTTGGAATCTGATGATGTGGCGCATCTTTATTGATAGTTAAATAACCGACTATCAATATTTACCCTTGGATGGTATTGATTGTGTTTGTTTGGAATTGAATGCACACTTATTTTTAAAATAAGCGCTCGCTATTCGGTTTAGCCGGGAGAGGACCTTTGTGTCATATATCCCATTCCGAATATGCGATACGTCGTTTGGATTGCATTTGAAGACCGGTGTTGAAGACCGGGTATTTGTGAAAACGATAGGATGACCTATCGATTGTCTCCGCATCGTTAGCTACGATATGGAGATTTCCTTTGTGATGGGAAATTTTATCGGGATTGTGAATACCCGGATTGCAAGGGCTTCTTTGGAAGTGCCTTCGGTTCTGTTCGAACCCGGAACAGACTTGTATGGTTACGTGTCTGACATTACATTTTGAGAGATATAGCAGATTTCTTTCAAATACATTTCTGTTGGTGGCGGAGAATTTATTCTCTTAGCTTAACACCCTTCTCTGAGACGTACGAGCTCAGAGGTTATGTAGTTGAAGGTTATCAGCGATATTTCCCAATCTGGTAATGTGGCATGCTGAGTGCTGCTGTGTGATGATCATTGGTTGATCGTTTGGATTGGATCATTTGTTGATCATTTATCTGTGTGATCTTGCTTTGGTCATCTGTGGACCCAAAGCATGGCTTTGTTGCACAAAGCGTAGCTTTGTGGACGAGACTTTGTCAGGACCTCACTCCCCGGAAATGGTCGAAACAGGAATATGCGGCAAGGTTATGAGGGTCGCGCCCTTTAGGGTATGTCATTTCCTTCTGGAAAAGGGTGGTATCATGGTATGGAGCCCAGATATTTACTCATGTGGAAAACACTATATCTATTTCTGTGTGGTGTTGTTGGTATCGAGCGCTCGGATAAAGGTCCCAAAGGACCGGGGGATGACATATTCGTGTAGTAGTTACCTAGTTACAGAGGTAACCCGGCCTTGTGTTGGCAGAGATCTAACCGTAACGTTAGTTTCTCGGGACGTCCCGCCAGAGGCGATCCCATGTGGCAGTAGGAAGTTCCTTAGCCTGACCATTTGTTGGAAATCCATTCCTCCAATACGCGCCTTGTACGGTTTTAGTTGTATTACCTGCCATTCACTTATGGTGGTCACCACTGTTTGGATGGTAGCTATAGTAGGCATAGTTCGGAATGTCTATGCTGGCTAGGATTTATATTCTACTTTCGAATTGTTTTCTACACTATGCACTAGTAATAATATCAAAAATGATTTGATTTTCGCGTAGTAAGCATCTTTGACTATCATAAGGAGAAATCTCCTCCAATTCTGCGTTTGCATTGTGTGTGTGGCGGGAGGCCTTATGGTAGTTTCATTTTCCAAAAAGCATTGCGGATTTAAAAATTTAAAATTTCTTGTTGCTTGTTTAAAGATAAACTGTTTTGAGTTCTCACACCAGTCCCATGACTGACCTGGAGTTTATTGTTCCTTTCTTAAACTCTGGGTGCCCACTATTTTCCACACGGGCAGTCTAGAGTTAGGTTATCAGGTTATTCTGGATTCGGGAGTTGCTGTGCAGATCTGGAGGCGAGCCAGATAGCGTAGTCTATTATTTATTGTATATAGTATTTCTTTCCGCTGTTGTTGTCATACACTCTGATTGATGTAATGTAATGTGATGTAATGTATAAAATGTATAGTTCTTTTGTTTTAATGAATATTCATTTATCTATTATATGTTGTTCCGCTGCGACTGTGAGATTCTGTTATTGTTTCTCGTTCTGTTGCTTGTTTTTCTGTTTTCTCTTCTCTTTCTTTTCTTTCTTCTTCTACCTCTTTCTTCTTCTAAAACCCTAACGGTTCGATTTTTCGGCAACGAAAAATCACGATCGTTACATTTGGTATCGGAGCTTATGGTTAAGCGACAACCTGCTCTGTTGGGTGTTACTCATTAGAGATAGAGTCAGTAGTACTCTAGAATGAGTATGAGTGTAATAATAGATATGAGTGCGTATTTGTTAGTGAGTATAAAATTGTTTTATATTGTGATGATTGGTTTATTGAGTGGTATATGAACCTTCGTCGGCGCAGCCTCGAAAACTGAATCGAAGGGGTTCCTAAACACTTGAATAGAACAATTCGACACAATATTGTTTTAAATTGGGTAAATGAAATAATTTTACCTCGATTATATTTTATATATAAAAAGAAAATAATTTTTTAGGAATTATTGAAGTGTGTATATAATTGATTGCTTGGTTGTTGTAAATGATATATATATATATAAAATAATTAAAAGTTGTTTGAATAAGCTAATAAAAGCAACTATTGTAAAAGAATAATGGTATAAACCAATGAATCATAAGATGAAATAATAATTAATGATGATTTACAATTGTAAGATAAGCATGTATGTATATAAGAAGTAAAATTATATAAGTAAAAGGTTTATAAAAGTGATTTATGAATAGAAAGAAAACTTTTTGAAAGAATAATTAGCATTGATTTCACTATTGTCACTGGGAAATAATAAGGGTGATGACTGCAGCATCATCAGTATCATTTTCGAGTTTCTATGTGATGGATTTGCTACAAAAATGAATTTAAAAATTGAAGTTTTGTTGTAATAAATCAATTTGAAATTAAAATTCAACTTGAAGTTGTTAAGTATAAGTGAAAAAGGTTTTGAACTTATAATATAAGTTAGAAGTTGAATAATAAGTTTTATAACTTATAGAATGGGAAAATGTAAGTGAAACCAGTTATTGAAGTGGTTAAACAATTAAGTTAAGTAAAATGGAATATGAATTTGAATATTGATATGAATTTGACTTAAGTAAAAGTTAAATAGGATTTACTTTGGAATTTAAAATCCGAATTGAATTGATAAGTAAAACTTAAGTTTAATTAACAAATGATGTTTAAATGGAATAACTTAAGTGAAGTTGAATAAAAAATCGATCTTTGCATCAAAGTTAAATAATCAAGTGAATTAAATGATGTAAATAAAGTTGAAATGGAATGCAAGTTAAGTAATGTTGAAAGAATTGATGTTGATATCAAAATAAAATGAATAAAGTGAATTAATGAAATCGTTAAATGATGTGAACTTGAGTTATATAAATGAAATTCAATTTTTATATGTAAAAAGAATTGGCAACTGAATTAAAGTATGGATTGAATGTTAATTAATCGAATGTGAATAAGTTGATATGAAATGATGTATGTAAGTGTAAATTCATTTCGAGCTAGTTGAATAATTGAATGAAAATCAGTTGAATGTTAAACCAATTGAAATTAAAACAGTTGAACCAAATTGAATGTAAGAAAAATGGATAAAATTTGGTTGTATTGGATGTACATTGGTCGTTATTTGCTTGTTGGTTGGTTGTATGTAAATTCATTAAGTGTTAATGAAAATTGAATTAGTAAAATTTGAAAGCTATGTAATTGAATTCAAATGAAAATTGAAATGCAAAGTTGAATGAAAATGAATATGCAACTTTAATAGTAAACTAAAAGTGGTATAAGAAGCATGTATTGGAAATTTTATAATTGAATTGGCAAATTTGTTTGAATATTATAATTAGATATTATGCTAGCAAGATATACAGGTTATAAAGGAATTGGGATTTTGATTTCAAAGTTAAAAAAAAAGATTGAATCGCTCGACAAAAGGTACGTATTTCAATTTTAGTATGAGATTTGATGATTTCCTTCTCCAGCCACTTGGCTTTCTCTTTTCTTTTTGATTCTGAGGGGCCGTAGAGCCGTTTTGTAGTCGTACCGATCTAGCCGCGCAAAGGAGACGCTGGCGAAATTTTTCGAAAATTTAGGGAGTTAGAAAATTTTTGAGAAATTTTGAAAGTTTGAAATTTGAATTTAAATTTAAATTTGAATTGTTGAGTAAACAATGTTGTTTGAAACCTATAATTGAAGTTGGAAAGCTAATTGAAATGATAGTAAATCTTTAATAAAAAGATTGGTGTTAGAAGGTTGATAAAACTATTAGTTTTGGAAAAATAATAAACGGATTATGAATTATTCTCCTTAACTTGCAATTTCGAGGACGAAATTCTTTTAAGGGGGGAAGATTGTAACGACCCAGAATTTTTAATAATTTAAATTTGAATATTTAATTAATTTTAAATATTAATAAGTGAATTTTTGGAGTCGAATAAATTTTATTTTGAATTTTGGATTTAATTTTGCAATTAAATCGATGATTTAATAGTGAGATAACAAAAATAATTAAATATTGGGTTAAATATGATTGAAAATGATTTGGAAAATTTTGTTTTATCATATTGAAGTTATAGAAATGTTTTAGAACTTGTAAAACTGAATTTGGAGTTAATTTGTAAAAATTGAATATTTTAATATTTAATTATCGACTGAAAAATAGCCATTTTTCAAACGGTCTCGGATTTCGACGAAACTAGTTTCATCGGATCCGTAATGTGATATTATTGCAAGATTCCAAATTTCAAGTCGATCGGATTTATCGTTTGTCCGGTACAAGCCAAAACGCCTAGAAATCGTTTAAATCGGTTTTAATTTAAATTGATCGTTTAATTCTATATCTCACACATACGATCGAATTAGCTTACGAAACCTGTTCCATTGTGTCCGAAATGCGGAAAAACCTTAGAATCGCCTGGCGGCACGCGTCGTTTGGAGTTCGTTTGCAAAAGTGTTAAATTGGGCATTTTATTATTAAAATAATATTAACATATATGTTATCTTCTTTTCCAAAACCCTAATCACTATCACCAGCCGCCTCCTATAGGTCCAATGGCCGAAAATCACCAATTTATTTTCCAAATTATTTCTCAATCCGCTCATCGAATCGAGAAACTTCCAACATGAAAGTTGTAGAGCACGGTATGAACTACAAATCCAACGGTGGATCTCAGCTATCGTCGCCATTTGGATGAGATATTGAGCCGTGTCCCCTGGTTGTTGCGTGCGTTCCTCAAGGTGGAGGAGGGCGCCGAGCTTGACCATGCTTGGGCCGATGGTGGCTTTTGTCGAGGGCTTTCATTTGGTGGCAGGGTGATGAAGTATCGATGCTCGTGGTGGTCGGAAAATCAAACCCTAGGTCGGCATGTGATGGGTTCAAGTGCGTGTTTTTGTTTCCTGGAGAGGAGTTACCGTGCGCGTGAAGAGAAGGAGAGCGGGAGGAAGCTAGTGCGTGCGGCCCACATGTGTTGGGTGAATTTTCTTTTTTTTTTGTGTTAATTTAATTGAAATTTGAATTCGTGTCAACTTAAAATGCAATATCTTGTTCATGCGAGGTCCGATTGGGACGAATCAAAGTGCGTTGGAATCGTATGGTCGTGCTCTTCGCGATGAAGCTAGTCTGGAGTCGATTGGAGCTCGTTTGAATTTCGGGTAAAATTAAACGTTCGTTTAATTTTATTCGAAACGAACGCCGAAACCGGAAATAAAATCAAGGTGAGAACTCCTCACTCAATCGAACAGTTTGGTTTAAAATTTTAAATAGTTAATGTTGATTGATGATTGCTGTTTGATTGTGCTAGTAGATATAGTAGGATATATACTATATATAGCGATATATATATATTGGCATATGTATATATCGGATTTGATTCCCCGCCTCGTATAGCGGATGAGACCCTATTGCGCCGCCTATTAAGCGGATATTTTATAAAATCCCATATACCGCGATATTCCACCTTGAAGTGGAATTGGTATTGTGCTAACGTCTGTGGATGCAGGGTAACAGGTTGGAGGGATCCAACTGGATTCCTCACATATTTATTTGTTTATAAATATTGTGTTGATTGTTAACTATCATATCGATATATGATGTTTATTCCCGTGATTGACCATTTGATGCGGTTGCATCATCGGATTCATTTTTAAAAAAAGTTAAAAATAACGATTTTGAATTTAAAAGGATTTTTAAGTAATTTTTCAAGTATATGTTTTATTAAATTTTGAACTTGATTCATTTTAAATAAATTAAGATTTTAAATACTAAAGTTATAAAACTATGATTTTTATGAAATATAACCAAAAGGAAAATTTTAAAATAAATAGATTTATAAAATAGTTAAATTGGGTTTTTGGGTAATTTTTATTAATAGTTTATGTAAAAGATTTTATAAATTGATATCTATAAATTTAAAAATTTTGGAATTATAAGACGGGTTATTAAGTGTTAAAATGAAGTATAAAAATGGATTTCATTTAAACTATAGTTTTATAAATTATGAAAGTTATGAAATGAATTGATGTTGAAAATAAAAGTTTATAAGTAATTAACTTATAAAATGGCTTTGGGCATTTAAAAGGGGATTTTTATAGAAATTGTTAATAAAGGAGGTTTTTATAAGTTGAAAACTATTATAAAAGGTGAGAAATCTTATCAGTAATAAGATTAACAATTTGTGAAGTTTTAAAAGGAACGACTTGGTAAATAAATAATATTTTAAGTATTTGACTTATAATACGAACTTTTGGTATAGAAATTGGGTTTATAAATTGAATTGGCTTAATAAAAGAGATTTCTAAACCGAAGTTATTAATAGAAATAGAATTTATAAACGTTGTTTATAAATTTGAAATCAATGTAATTTGGTAAATTGAATTTAGAATTGTTAAAGGGGTTACATTCACTCTTTTAAACGATGAATATATTATTAAGTCAAATGGGCATGTTTTGGGAGAAGAATGTTTTAAAGGGAATTTTAAAACGATTTTAAGATGCTCTAAAATGCATTAAGTATCGAATACTGGGATTTCAACATTCATTGTTGAAATAGACGTTTTCGAGAAATAAAAGGAAATGAATACGTAGATTTCAACATTCATTGTTGAAATAGGCGTTTTCGAGAAATAAAAGGAAATGAATACGTAGATTTCAACATTCATTGTTGAAATAGGCGTTTTCGAGAAAATGAGGAAATGATGGACTATAACACTGTTGTTATAGTGAATGGTTTCCAAATGGAAATATTTTGTGTAGTATTGGAATGTATGTTTCTATTTTTATTTTGAAACCCTATTCCAGTGATTTTGGGTTGTCGTGACGGTGTTTTACGCAACATTCGTTTTGACCCAAGTAAAAGTGAATAGAAGAATGTTTTCCTTAAAAGAATGAAATATATACTTGGCTATGGTTAAGTATATCGAATATTTTCAAATTATTGAAAATAAATAAAATTTGTGAATCCTTATTATTAAATAAGTATGGGAATGCTTTTCCAATATGAAATGAAATGTTTTTGAGAATTTATCTTTTTGAAGATAAATTGAGATTGAATAACTGAAATCTATTGAAAACGTTAGGTCAGTAGATATCTTGGAATTTAAATTCACTATGGAATTTATATATATGAAGGGAAATTTGTTTAAAAATAAATGTTGATTTATTTTGAAATATGAAAATATAATTCACGAATTTGGAGCGTAAAATTTAAAAATAAATCGGTAAGGATTTATATGTTGTTTTGAAATTTGTTTTCAAAAGGGATAAAGGATGAATGGTGGTTTGAAATTTGTTTTCAAATGGTTGAGTTGTGTAATTTGAAATTTGTTTTCAAATGGTTAAGGTGTTTAATTTGAAATGGGTTTTCAAATGGGTAAAGTGTGGAAAATTTTATTGTGAAGGTGTTTCGGTAAAGCAAATAAATTGGGAAATTATTTGGAAATTGTGTATATATATCTTGCAAAGATATTTTGGGATTTAATAATTTTGGAAAAAAATTATTTGGAATCTGATGATGTGGCGCATCTTTATTGATAGTTAAATAACCGACTATCAATATTTACCCTTGGATGGTATTGATTGTGTTTGTTTGGAATTGAATGCACACTTATTTTTAAAATAAGCGCTCGCTATTCGGTTTAGCCGGGAGAGGACCTTTGTGTCATATATCCCATTCCGAATATGCGATACGTCGTTTGGATTGCATTTGAAGACCGGTGTTGAAGACCGGGTATTTGTGAAAACGATAGGATGACCTATCGATTGTCTCCGCATCGTTAGCTACGATATGGAGATTTCCTTTGTGATGGGAAATTTTATCGGGATTGTGAATACCCGGATTGCAAGGGCTTCTTTGGAAGTGCCTTCGGTTCTGTTCGAACCCGGAACAGACTTGTATGGTTACGTGTCTGACATTACATTTTGAGAGATATAGCAGATTTCTTTCAAATACATTTCTGTTGGTGGCGGAGAATTTATTCTCTTAGCTTAACACCCTTCTCTGAGACGTACGAGCTCAGAGGTTATGTAGTTGAAGGTTATCAGCGATATTTCCCAATCTGGTAATGTGGCATGCTGAGTGCTGCTGTGTGATGATCATTGGTTGATCGTTTGGATTGGATCATTTGTTGATCATTTATCTGTGTGATCTTGCTTTGGTCATCTGTGGACCCAAAGCATGGCTTTGTTGCACAAAGCGTAGCTTTGTGGACGAGACTTTGTCAGGACCTCACTCCCCGGAAATGGTCGAAACAGGAATATGCGGCAAGGTTATGAGGGTCGCGCCCTTTAGGGTATGTCATTTCCTTCTGGAAAAGGGTGGTATCATGGTATGGAGCCCAGATATTTACTCATGTGGAAAACACTATATCTATTTCTGTGTGGTGTTGTTGGTATCGAGCGCTCGGATAAAGGTCCCAAAGGACCGGGGGATGACATATTCGTGTAGTAGTTACCTAGTTACAGAGGTAACCCGGCCTTGTGTTGGCAGAGATCTAACCGTAACGTTAGTTTCTCGGGACGTCCCGCCAGAGGCGATCCCATGTGGCAGTAGGAAGTTCCTTAGCCTGACCATTTGTTGGAAATCCATTCCTCCAATACGCGCCTTGTACGGTTTTAGTTGTATTACCTGCCATTCACTTATGGTGGTCACCACTGTTTGGATGGTAGCTATAGTAGGCATAGTTCGGAATGTCTATGCTGGCTAGGATTTATATTCTACTTTCGAATTGTTTTCTACACTATGCACTAGTAATAATATCAAAAATGATTTGATTTTCGCGTAGTAAGCATCTTTGACTATCATAAGGAGAAATCTCCTCCAATTCTGCGTTTGCATTGTGTGTGTGGCGGGAGGCCTTATGGTAGTTTCATTTTCCAAAAAGCATTGCGGATTTAAAAATTTAAAATTTCTTGTTGCTTGTTTAAAGATAAACTGTTTTGAGTTCTCACACCAGTCCCATGACTGACCTGGAGTTTATTGTTCCTTTCTTAAACTCTGGGTGCCCACTATTTTCCACACGGGCAGTCTAGAGTTAGGTTATCAGGTTATTCTGGATTCGGGAGTTGCTGTGCAGATCTGGAGGCGAGCCAGATAGCGTAGTCTATTATTTATTGTATATAGTATTTCTTTCCGCTGTTGTTGTCATACACTCTGATTGATGTAATGTAATGTGATGTAATGTATAAAATGTATAGTTCTTTTGTTTTAATGAATATTCATTTATCTATTATATGTTGTTCCGCTGCGACTGTGAGATTCTGTTATTGTTTCTCGTTCTGTTGCTTGTTTTTCTGTTTTCTCTTCTCTTTCTTTTCTTTCTTCTTCTACCTCTTTCTTCTTCTAAAACCCTAACGGTTCGATTTTTCGGCAACGAAAAATCACGATCGTTACAAACAATGACCAGTACTTTGGTTTATAACTTAGGAATTTCTACATTTTAATGCATTAGAATTACATTTTCCCCTAAAGGGACCATGAACATTGTAGCTTTCTACAAATTATCTAAATGAGGATTTGAGTTATGTTTGGAATTACAAGGAATTATTTTTTCTATTATTATTGGAGTAGAGAGTACAAAATATGCTAACTATCTCAATTTTTACATCTATTTCTTTTAGGTATATTCCTTGTTATTTCAGTGATACAGATTTATACTAAAATTGGATAATTTATAGAAATTTACATTGCTACGCACTTCATTCCAATGAATTAAATTACTATTTAAATCCCACTCCACTTTATAACAACTTCTAATTTGTGTTTACTAGCCTATTAAAATTACCTAACAAACCTGGAATTACAGTGCAATATCCTTAATGAATTACCCCATAAATTAAGGGACTACTTCCACCTTATTTTCCATATTTAAGTGTGTAAAATATTTAACCCTACAGTTCCAAGATTTAAAGTTAGGCATGCGTGGAACACATCTACAATGATATAAATCCAATAACATATAAAAATATATACTTCACACCCACGTTCACCTGGTCCATTTATAGCCTTCATGGGAACAACATAGTATCTGGACTGCCTGTAGCCTACAGGTATCATATTCTCACTTATATGGTACTACCTCACTGATATAGTGTCAAGCATTGTAACGACCCGTAATTTTCGATAGTTAAAAATATTAATTAAATAAGATTTTGGGATTTAATATTGGTAGAAATTGAAAAAAAATTGATTTGTTAATGAGAAAACAATTAAAATATAATTTAATAATGTTAATTTAATGTAATCGATAATTATTTTAATGTAATTTTAGTCAATTGAGATAATTATAAAGTTAATTTGGTTATAATATGTAAATAAGGAAATAAATTTATTGTTGTATTAAATGGTGAGATTGTATGTAATTAATTGAAATTGAATGTGAAATCAGTGATGTGTAAGTAGTTATAACAATAGTTTGTAAATAATAAAAATTATAATTATGATTAAAATGCTTAAAAGCAACAATTTTTTTATTTATCATCTCATTTTAATATGCTAAGATAATTTAGAAATTAATAAATTTAATGTAAATTAATTATTGCATTTAATCTGAATTAAGATGGTAACTATAAATATGAATGTAATAAAATGTAAACTAACGTTAATTATATTCGTAAGGTAATAATTGGTTAAATTATAAGAGTGAAATCAAAATAAATGAATCTATTGGAACTTTAAATTATAATTAATGAATTTATTACCGTTATAATTAAACGCTGTAATTAGTGTAACATTTAAATCTTAGGTTTAAGAGGAAAATTTATTTTAAAAAGATTATTAAATTACTCTGTAATCGTGAATGATAAAATGGTTAACTTGTAAATTTGAATTTAAAAATGATTAAACCAATTTAATAATAATTTAGTTAATTAACGTGAAATTTTGCCATTTTGGCCACTGTTACGGATTTCGATGAAACTAGTTTCATCGGATCCGCAATAGTGAATTATTATAGGATTTCATCTTTCATAGCAATCGGGCTTGTCCTTTGGCCGTGCGAGCTTGAAAAGCGTTGAAATCAATTTAATGAATTCAATTAAATTAAGCTGATTTTAAAGGATGACTTCTGTATACAATGGAACTAGGGTTCGAAACTATTCCCATTGAGTTTAGAATATCAAAAACCTATATTTCGATATATTGGATGACCCATGTTCGTTTCAGGAACGAAACGGGCTTTTCGAGTCGTTGTTATCGTTTCGATCCAATCTGCTTACATATAGGCTGTTATAAACCCTAGTTGTTTTTCATTTCATTATTTTATACGTATATCTCATTCCTTCTTCTCAAATGATAGAACATCAAACCTAATTCTCACATTCCAAAACCTAATTCAATTTCAAAAAAAATGCGGATGTATGGCGACTCCGGGTCGTGCTTCGGGTTCTAGAGGCGAAAATCCTGCAGCGATTTCGGGTAAGGAACCAAATGACTCAAGTCTCGTGTCATTTTGGCAGGAACTCAGAGCAGGCACCGGCGATTTGAGGTGGCGGACGGAAGTAAGACTCGAAGTCGACTCAGGGCCTAAATTTTCCAATTTTCTACCATTTATAATTTTTGCATATGAGCTAGAATTCATGCGCGGTTTTCTCCGTTGCAATCATATCGAATACGATATGAAACCGGTTTAGTTGCATTTGGGGACTGTTGGATTTTGAGGCTATTTTTGGATTTTAAATCATCGACAAATCAAAAGTGAGTGTTTTAACCCACTCACAACTACTAAATTATCTTATGTTAGTTAAGTTAAATTTATGATATGACTAGAAATTGATTAGTTGATATTTGGTAGATTTAAATTGTCATTCCAATTAAATCTGAATTTTATTGACTTTAGTTACCATTTAATTTAATATTGAATTTAAATTGCTAGTAAATAGCTGTTAATGATAATCAGTCAATTGTTATTATTTATTGGTTGACTTGAATGGTGATTTTGATGGATGTTTAACTGTTGATATTGGATGACTGGATGTTATATTTATATATTGTTATCACACTACAAGTTTCCTTAGTTATTGTTAGAAAAATCACCATGGGTTGAAATGATACATACCCGAAACATCCTATAGATTAAAGAAAAATCCTTATGGGTTGAAATGATAGACTCGAGCCATTTTATGGATTTTAAATTTTAATTCGGGATTGCAGGTTGAAATGATATATACTCATAAATTTTAAATTATTGTGGGTTGAAATGATATATGTATGTACCACTTGATCATAGGGTAGAAAATTAAATACGGACACCGAAACGGTTATATTAAACAATTTTTTTAAATGCCTAATTTTTGAATTCAGTTAAATGATATTATTGAAATATAATTTGACTTCTACAAACTGAATTATTTTAAAATTTAAGTTTTAATGTTGAAATTGAAATTGATTTAAATGAATTGTTTAAAGAATTTAAATTGAAGTTTTAAAGTTTAAAATTTTAAATATAAATGAAATTATCAAAATTGAGTTATTATAAACGTTGAGTATTTAAATTTTGAAATATATTGAATTTGAAGTGGTTTAAATTTATAGTTTAAACATGGACTTGAAATCGATATAAATCAAAATGGTTTTAACGGGAATTTGAATGGAAAGCTTTAAATTGAATTTGTTGATTTGAAATATGAACATAGTCCAGATTTGTTGAAATAGAAGAAATGGTTGATTTGATAGTATTTCCAAATTAATTATTTTGGTATAAACTATTTAAAGATATGCTATTTTAAATTCAGATTTATTTAGATTTTCAAAATATTTACTACACAAACCATTTCAATAATCAAACCATTTTATATTAAACTATTAAAACTATATTTAATCTGTTTTTAAACTATTTTAAACCATTTTATTATATTTTAAACTATTTTAATCTATTTAAACTATTTTAATCTGTTTTAAACTACTTAAACCATTTAAACTATTTTAAAGTATTTTAAAGTATTTTAAACTATTATAAAACTATTTAAACTATTTATGACTATTTAAACTATTTTCAAATATTCAAACTGTGCAAGGCTAAATTGTTTATATTTAAATCTTTGATTTAAAAGCGAATATGGTTAAATGATATTATAACCTAAGTTGGAATTTGATATAATATTTTCTAGTGAAATGACATATTTGTGTAAATATGATGATTTCGAAATAAGGTGTAACCTATTTTGTGAATATGGTTTCAAAAGTGAATATTATTTTGAAAGTAATATGATTTAAGTGGATGTGATATTTTGCTATCAATTATGAATTGATTTTGGAAATGTAAAAGAACCATCCGGTGTGGAATAAGCATTTGGTTGTTAAAGAGACCGGGATCGGATATTGTCATACTCCCTACTAATATCGAAATTCACTTTAACTACTGTGTACATGGTGGAGATGCCAAAGTAAAGTTGGATGGTTTGGCGAATGATTTTGTATGAGGTATTAATATAGCCGTAACTCCTATGAGTCAGTTTGATGTGGCTAAAACAAGAGTCATGCTGAGCCAATTGAGGGTGCGCCTCCGATCGATCACATTTCTTCTGTACCATAGTTATTACTTGTGATTGATTTGGTGGCCACCCGTAGGTTTGATTTTAGGAGTGTGTTCAAAGGTAGGCCATAGTAGCTATTATGCATTACCGCCAGTTCGGATCTGAAAAACGGTAGAATCCTACAATGGACATTGCCTCGCGTTCCTTGTCACATGCATTATCGTTCCCATTGCGAGTTTGGTTTGTGTCGTACCTATGGAGTGCTCCCTGATAACCTACCAATTTACGGTGGAATTTACAGTATCTGTATAGACTACGACATTTATACAAATGTGTTAAGCGGGATATGGGTAACGACTTAAGGCTATTTTAATACTTTACTGATAGACATATTATAATAACGTACATTACTACATAGTAGATAGTTTAACGGATCCTTAGGAGATGGAATCTTGAACATCTCTTAAGTTATTGCACGCATATTTGACACTGGATAGGAGATGCAAAATCCCGTAAACATCTCTAAGCCGTTACACTCATATTTATTAATGTTGGTTTAACTTACATAAGATCTTTTAGTTCTGACTCGAGTGTTTTGTCTTTTCATTATGCTCGGGTCAGTATGAGCTTTTTAGTGCATTGAAGACTATTTTTCTGGAGGATGAAGACGGAGATTTGTATACTATATTATTTCCTACATGTTCCACTGCATCATGTTATTCTGCTACATTGTTTATTTATTTCTGCTATATGTATTCTGATCTATATTGTAAAAGTGTAATCAAATGTTATTTGTAAAACAGCTTCATGAACTGTTTTTTGATTATTTTATTATGTCATTCCACCGTGAGATTCTGTGTTTTGTTTTCTTTCTTTCTTTTCTTTTTCTTGTTTACCCCATAACAATCCCCCCTTTTGAATGTTTTGAGTTTGATATGTGTGGTTTATTGTCGATTTAAACCATCCAAAAAGTTGGGTCTTTACAAGCCTACACTCACTGTCCCTTTTAGATTGCCTAATATAATCAAGGAAATGACCATTTGTTATTTAACACCTCCTATAAGGATTAAAGTAGACCCTAATTGGCTCTTTTAAACATCAAACCAGAAAAACTTATTGCATCCACAACATTCTTTGATATAATAAAAAATCTTGGCATACTCTTCCCTTATTTTAAAATATGTTTACTAAAATCATACTTTCCTAATTTCCTTACACAAATATTCCACAATTTAAATCATACTTGGGTAAAAAGAAACAAGGCGGTGTCCACTCTTCGTTATTACATGAAGTTAGACAAGTACCATATTGTAAAGACTGCTATTTTCACCCTGTAAAGTTGACACTAATAGTTCCATGGTATTCACGTGCCGAACATCCAAGTGCTAAAAAGCAAGATTATTGGGGTGATAGAAAAGGAAAGATAGAAAAGAATCTCACTCATGAAGAGTAATATGTAATATACACATGATCGTTACAAAAGAAAACTGTTAGATATATACATTAATCATAGTAAACTTACCTTTCATTAGCTTGAACAGTTATAACAGCATGTCCTCACAAAGGCCGATAAACACAAAACAAGAAATGCAGTGGAAATATAATAGGTGAAAACGTCTTGGAGGCATTTAGCTTGTCTCCTGAAGCTTCAAAGCATCCGTAACTAAATCTAGAAATATGCTTGGGCTTACTCAAGCATTATACAAAAATAATGCCTGAATCAGTTTGGTAAAGCAACATGAGAAACACAAATCATATGGATTTTTAATGTTATAATACTTTTCAAAAATAAAGTTATCTTGTACTACCACACCACATATAAACATGGATGACTTTTTACATTATGATAACCAAACCATTTTATAGAAAATCTTATTATATTATAATAATGTCTAAGGTTTAAAATAAATATTGAATCATAGCCGGAATGTTATTCAACAGAATATTTAGCATAAAAATAATACATAAAGGCACATAGTAGAGTGGATTCCGTACAATGACAAGGCTACTGGTTACCTCCTGTCACAATACACCTCTAGAAAAATATACCAAGGGCCTCACATGGGCCCCCAGTATGGCAAGACAGGCCTACCTCTTCCTTGATAGTATTGAATATGATCATCATCCCGATTGTGGCCAACAACCGTACTGAGTCACTAACACACATAAATCTATAAATATCGATCTAGGTAGGTTAATTACTATACCCTAATGGTAGTGAACCACATAGCCTTGCGGCATGTCTCATGTTTTAGTCATTACCAGGTGTGAGGCTTAAGGTTATGTGCAAGGACCCGTACTTCTATCACCAAGAAAATAGAAATATCTAATTTTAAAAACAGTCAAATATAGGTTTATTTTAAAACAATAATCATGTTTTATGTGATAAATTAGAATGGTGAACTTATTTTTAGATTTGAATAGAGATTCTGGATTTTCATCGCAAAATTGACAAAAGCCGGTTTTCGATAACATTGAATTTGAATATTATTAAATATGGTTTTATAAGTCAAATGAACTTGCTTTAAATATTTAAAAATGATAATAAACTTATTTTCAAGTTTTGTTTATATAAATAAATAGTTTAACAAAAAGGTTAAAATGTGGCTGTAAAACATTTTGTCGAAAATCAACGTTTTGTTCACAATAAGTTGTTGCAACGTTGTTGCATCATTATTAGCATGTTTTAATGTATATATTACACAATTAATAAATCAAAAAGTTTACTTTTACTAGTTATTATTAGTAAACTTCTAGAATATAATTAAGAAAAGTAAATAAGGAAAAAGGTTAAAAAGCAAACATCAAATCAAATCGCATCAAAAATCTAAACAAATCTTCTCTTTAATTCACTTTTTCATCCAAATACATTTACTTAAGTCTTAAGTGACTAAGTCATAAAGTATGATATGAAAGGAGATGATAAGTGTTGAAAATGTAAGTTTACTTTAAGTTGGAATAAGGTATTTTGGTCATTTTAAATAATAAAATTTTATTCCAACCTTTTTTCTATAAATACATATCACTTTCTTTCACAAATTCCACAAACTTTCCATTCTTTCTTCTTCTTCTTCCTTTTCTAAGTTTCTTCTTCTTCTTCCTTGGAGCTTTAATGGCTTTCATGCCTCTCTTAAAAAATTCTAAAAGCGTAACAAAGTAATGGCAGAAATAATCGACAAAAAAATATACCACTTAAGTTATGTTCAAGCCAGTAAGTTCCATCCATCCACCCAAGGCCATGCCTACCTTGAAGCCATCTCCACCTCTTTTATCTCAACTTCAAGGATAGCGGAGTTAAAGCCGGATTATCAAAAGATTCGGGAAATTGTAGCGGAGCTATAGTCAAATCTGTAGTGATAAAATTAAATTGGTAGGAAGTATGGCTGATGTTTCTTGCCTTAAAGTTTGACGGAGCGAAATCCAAAGTGAGTTATTTCTTCCTTTAAGTTCATTAAAATCATTACTAAGTTGAAGGAATTTTAAATGTTAGTTGTTGTTTGAAAACCCTTATTGAATGCTTGTTTACTTTTTAGCTAAAACAATGGTTTTATTTTCTTTTTGACTATTTGGATGGTTAATTAAGTATTTTAAAATTTAGAAGTGAAATACTTAATAAGATACGCGGAAACGACTAGTACACATGTTCCGTCTATGAGATCCAAAGAGACTTGGACGAGGAACAGAACATGTTAAAGAGAGCCCAGATGCTCCAAAATAAATATCAAACCGCTTTAACACAAGATAAAATAAAGTATTATCACTACACCAAAACAGAGGATCCCCAACGAGTATAAGCGTTGCCAAGAAATTCAGTAACGCTTATATGTATCGCTATAGGGGAATGTGCATTTTTGCAACGTTTATCAGCGTTGGAAGATTTTATTCGCCAACGCTTATAAGTGTTGGAAAATAATATCTTCCAACGCTTATAAGCGTTGGGAAAAAATATCTTAGGCTTATAAGCGTTGGGGAAAAATATATTCCAATGCTTATAAGTGTTACAAATAAATATAAACGAAAAAACGCTTATCAGTAATGTAAATGTTGAAAGAAATAATGGTTTGAATGTTAAAAGATATTATGTTCACTATATTTAATATGAAATATTATCTTAATTTAGAAAATTATATCCTAGTCAGTATCAATGAACAATATTCATTCGTTGAAAACAAACTTTTCAATACACAACGAAAACTGAACATAATATCATTTGCTGAAAATGAACTTGACCTTTTCAATACACAACACAAACAGAACATATACTATCATTTGCTGAAAAGAAACAAGAGAAATGAACTTGACCTTTTCAATACATTCCACAAACTGAACATATACTATCATTTGCTAAAAAGAACTAAGACAAATGGACCATGCTATGATTTGCTGAAAAGAAAACATTATCCAGTGAATACAAATATGTCAAAGCCAATAGCATCTTAGGTTATACAAATGCAAATCAAACTAAATCTAAGCTTAAAGCTGTGAATACAAATCCTATTAAAACAAAATCGAGATTAGAAGTTTGAAAAGGAGAGTCATGCTTCAAGTATTTTCCAAGATAACATACTTGAGATACTTGAAATTTGAAAATCCAGCATGGATGAAACTCACATGTATCTTATGTCGGCCTCATTTTGAGATAGATGGTTTCCTTAATGTGTTGAAGCTTGATGGTTTACAAGTTGATTTAGATCAAGTCCATCTTGTGTTGTAGGTCTGAGTGGTTACATAAGTGAAATTCACATTTTCGTCTTCTTATAGTTTATCCTTTTTTACAACTATGTTTCCTGGAGAAAAATGCTGAATATTATAACAGACAAATAACATAGTGAAATTATATTGGTTATCATTTCATGTATGGTATCACAATAAGAAAAATACTCTCTGTAAATGAAATTCACTATGGAATCAAGATGGAGCTATGGCTTTTAACTAAAACTAGGGTGAGTTTAATGGATTAATTGAATTAATTCTTACTGTCAAGGCCCATTTTTCCATACCCTTTGAATCGACAATAAAGCACACATGTCCAACTCAAATTGCACGAAAAGACGGAACATCAAGGGAAATAAAGAAAATAGAAGGAACAGAATCTCACTCGAATGGAATAATGTATAGTATTGTTCAATATCTTTACAGCGGAAAACTTTTAATATACATATATTAGAGTCTAACACAAAATCAGCTTAGACAGTTATTAATATCTGTCCTTACAATTGCTGACAACACCAAACAAAAACAAACAGATAGCAACAGATAATAGAATATGTCATACGTAGATGAATATCTCCAGCTCCTCTTTGGAAACTTCAACCATCTTCGACTAAACCCAAAACTACTCGGATCTGACCTAAGTATTGAAAATATCCGGATAAGGCTTGATAAACCAACGTGAAAAACTCAATAATAAATGACAGTATCATATGTCAGTCTTTGAATAAAATCCTTTGAAAAGAAAGAGTATCTTATAAGACCATGCCCATACATAAACAAGGACAAGTTTTTACCTTATGTTAACCAAAGCACTTTTATATCAAAACATTTGATATTATTTTTAATAACTTTCTTTGGAAACCTTTGCAAATAAACTTATTAAGCTTAGCCGAAATTGTTACCATTACTAATTCTAGCATTCTAGGCTCTACAAACAAAACCATAAGTTCTTATTAGAAAATGGATTTCCATACAAATGATCAGGTGAAGGGACTACCTTCCGATGAGTACACCTCTAGATGGATGTCCCGAGGAACCATCACAAAGCTCCTCTACCAATACAAGACCAGCCTACCTCTATAACTAGATAGTACCGAATATGTCATCCCATAGACGTTACCGATCTTTAACGAGCACGCTCAAGTATACAAACCACATTAATTTACATCCCGAACGTCATAGTGGGAAGAAATATATCTAGAAGAGGATGATCATACCCTAATTGGGAATGGTCCACTTAGCCTTACCGCATCTAACCCTGTTTGGTCATTTTCGGTTGATGAGGCTCGAGGTAACGATTACCTTTTCACATAGCATAACTTCTTTCACTTTGAATGCCACAATGCCATTCCACATTCACATGACTGATTTCTATAAACAGATAACTTCCTGAGCTCGTATGTCTCGGGAATAGGTGTTAAGCTAAGAGAAGGTGTCTTCTCCGCCACCGACTGATATACTTTTATAGAGACCACTCACTGTGATTTGGAATGCAAGATCAGACAGTCATCTATACAAGTTCGTTCTACGACTGAATGAAACATAAAGCACTTTCCTCGGCCATTACTTGGCGAGAAGACCTTGTGGTTTTGACGTTTTTCCATAACAAAGAGACCACTACTACAATATAGTGAATCGGGAGTTTATCCCCAATTAATCAACAAGTAATCCCTCATTATTATTCGTTTCAATACCTGCATCTTCAAATATCTTCATTTTTTGAATGTGTAAACTGGTTCGAAATGGTTTTCGGATAGGAATCATCCAAATACCCTGCTTTCTTCGAAATCCAATCATCGATAAAAATTGAGTATGAGTATACAGGATTTATTAAGTCTCTTTTCACTTTGATTCTTTTTGGATGACTTCAAAATCTTCTCCCTTTGTCTTAGAGTAATTCTAGGTTATTCATTCTTTTTCATTCGATAATATTTCAATTTCCCTCACTTAACTCTCGATCCAAATTCCTTAACTTTTTGCCGGGTAAAAAAAAACAATGTTATTTAAGACATCATTTACGATAAACCCTAAATCAATTTTAGCAAACATTTTTGGGTAAATAGGATCATAGAAATCATTCTAATTTTACTCAACATCAATTTTTGTAATCAACAGTGCTATGGGCAGAATAATAGTGAAATTAGCTTTTAAATTTCACAAACAGGACGAGTTCCCACATCAGATTTTAATACTAAATATAAAAAGATTATTTCTATGCAATCCAAGTTGTAGTTTATTCATTTTGGAGATTGCTTAAATTTTGGACAATACTAATCTTCGTTTATTTTTGAAAAACTTAATATAATCTTTTTAGAGCACCCAGGCTTTACTTTCAATCCGTTCCACCCCTTGCCTAAGAAAAGAAAGCATAGGTTAGGTAAGTTTACGGCACTTGTTGCTCCATCTCTAACCTTAATTAAACATCTTGTTTTATCTTTTTAAATCTCATAGGAGGGATAAGTGTACTAGTCGTTTGTGCATATCAATTATCAACTTTATTTTAGAATTGATTATAAATGTTCCAAAATTTCTTTTAAATGCCTAATTTTCCTTTTAAAAACATTCATGACAGATTCTAGGAATAATCGTTACGTTTAACCTCATATTCAAAAGGTTATTGAATTCGCAGCATAAAAGTGTTGCGGAAAATGCTACATAAGCATATTTGATTTAATTAAACATTTGATAATTCATTTTTTCCATTTTAATTCTCTTCTAAATTATTTAAATATATTTATCAAATTTATTCCATATTTTTTCATAATTAAAAACAATCATTTAATCAGATTTTCCATTATGGTTACTTAACTACACTAGCATGATTTTTCTATAAAATTTATTTGGACTTAATTCATAATCTACTTAACGAAATTTTGATTTTATTTCTTTATTTAGAAGATATGGATATAATAGTCCAAAATTTTCTTATCTTAAAATATTCCAAGCTATATTCCATTCTATACACTCATTTGAACTTTTCGACGCGTCGCGAACAACCGTTGCGCGACGCGTCTAGTTTTAACTTGTTTTTCAACATTTGAAATAATCTATTCAAATTGAATTTTATTACCTATAAAATCATTACAAATCATTTTAAATCAATATTTTCTCTTTTAAAGTATTTAAAATGTATTTTCAACTATTTTCATGTTATAATATTATTATACTCCTATTATTTTAATACTAAATTTTAAATTCCAATTTCAATTCTAACTTCAAATTAAAACTTAGATTTCAAATCTAATTTCAGTTTAGTTTTAAATTTCAATCTTAATCTCACTTTCAATTTTCAAAGTCGGGTACAATTTCAATTTAACTTTCCATTTCAAATCTAATTTCACTTCAAATTTCGAATTCTCTTTTATTTTAACTTTAATTTCAACCACTTAAAAAGAGACTTATTTTTCCAAAGTATATCATATCACCAAATTAGGGTCTTATTTATATTTAATAAACAGAATACTTAATCAAAATGAGCATCATTTATCACTAACATAATTATGGTCCATACACAAACTAATATGATAAATAATCACAACCACAAACACTTGCAACTGTTCAAAAATAACACAAACATATCTAAACATCCATAATGGCATTTCAAAGGGGTGTATACTTGAATATGTAATAAGATGATTACATAAAAAAAAAACGATCTTTTAAAAGCGGTGTGGATTTTTTCACCTTTATTTCCACTCCGTCAATCTTTTACATAAGATACACGTCTCTCGAGCTAATGTGCTATTTCCAAACATCTTGAATTTTATCATTTACCTTTCCTTTTCTTTTCTTTCTTTCTCTTTCTTTCTCTTTTCTTTTCACTCTTTTTTTACATGGAGGGTGCGACCTTGCGTAGGTCCTATGAGGTGGATATGTTTGGAGTTTGGGCTCAGGTTAGAGGATGTGGATTGATTGTGTGGCTTTTGAGGGGGGTAGATGGTGGTGGAGGTGGGTAAAGGGGAAGGGAGGCTCGGACTTGGTGGAGTGGCCTTGGCCGTGGGGTTTATGGAGGATGTGGCCGAATGGAGGTGGGTGGAGGTGTGTTTGGCTGAGGTGGATGTGGGTGGTGGAAGAGAATGGAGAGGTGGGAAGCCATGAAAATGGAGGAAGAAGAAGGAAGAAATGGAAGAGGAAGAGGACGGAGTTTAGAATTTTGTAGAATGAAAACATAATGAAGAAAGAAGGGGTTTAGGCTTGTATTTATAGGTGGAGTTTGAGTGGCTAATCCTAAATACCTTGCCTTACTTTTTGACTTTTGCTTAACATGATAATACGTGCATTTATAGTGAAAGATGCCATGATTTGATTCATCTAATGATGCTTGCCTCTTTTTCTTAATTTACAAATGTTTAAATGTGCTTTTGCTTATTTTCCATGCATGAAGAGACTTGGCATTAATGTGATAAGATCCTTGGATTTGAAGTAGTAATGATGTTGTACCTTTTTCATAAATTAAAAATTCATAAAATATATTTTACTCTTTTTCCATAAGTGATATGGCTTAAGCATTAATAATGAGAAGATAGGTTAGTCCTTTGTATAATGATGATGTTTTGTATAGATTTGTTTATAGGTTTATGTCAAATCATGTTACTTTTATTTCTTTTATATAAACTTTCCTAATATAAATTTTTGTCTTATATGCTAAATGTATGTGTGTTTTATAGTTTTAAAGGTGTACATATGCATATATGTATGTTAGGACATGTATCGTGTTGCAACAATGTAGGAATAACTTGTTTTGGTTGAAAATAGTGTTTTTATTGATAAATTTTACAGTCAAAGTTTGAAGCTTTTGTTTAATTATATATTCAAGTAATTAAACCAAAATAAAAAATGAATTTTTTTCTTATTTTAAATAAATTAAAACATGTCGCTTTATATTTTAAAATTATATTTAAATAATATCAAAATCTCTAATTTTACAGTGCATGTAAAACTGACAAAATGCGACAAAATTTGGTTATTTTTGTAAAATGATTATTAACTTGCTTTTAAATCTTTTAATGTACTTTTATAATCTTCATTAGATGTTTTTAATAAGATTTAAATTTTCAAATAAATATTTAAACCTATTTATTTAAGCCTTTATTTATTTTTAACAAAACTTAACTTTTGTTAGTTGTTCTGAAATCCAAATTTATACTTTTTAATTAATAACTATAAGAATAAATAATTTCTCTATTACTATTTATTATATATAACTTATTTACTTAAGTTTTAAACTCCTTCAATTTAAAATCTTTCATTTTCGAAGTAGCGAAATTACGAGCCGTTACACTTACTATAATGGAAAAATTCATTTGTTATCCATTTTTAAACACAAGTGCTTTCTTTTTAACATAGCTTGAAAAATTATAAAAATAACTTTTGAAACTATAATATTGTTTATAGGAAAAATATAGTATGTTAAAGCATTATAATATTATTCATATTACATTGCAAACAATACTGCTGCTCACTCTAGCATTGTAATTATGTAATACAACAAATATTTTTGTCCTCCAATTCCATTTTTTTCAAATTGAAAAGCGGACATAGAAAAAATAATTTTAGTTTAAAAAAGAGTGTTATCAAATGGATTCATAAATTATAACACTTCAAACATACAATCTAATCAAACTAATAAAAATAACAATGATAACTTTATATTTTAACTCAAGAAGTAGCTAGCAAAGTTCAACTAGCACGAAATTCAATGTAAAACCATAAACTTTAGTGAACTTTTCTATAAAATCTTAAAGTTTAGAATTAGAAGTTCATTAGCTTTTTTGAAAATTTAGTAAAGAAAGCACTGGGATCAAGCAACAACAAACTATATTATGACATGAAAAGTTCATTTATGTGGCTTGCTCTTTTATCGAAACTAAATATGGAACTGTTGCTACCATAGGGCTTGTAATGTTATAAATATGTTCTTAACTCACCAAGTCACAAGTTAGTCTACCAAACATGCGATTCTCGTATGACAATGTTCACACATAAATATATGCTCAAATCTGAAGTTCCCTTCTTGCATAAAACACGTTCCACTTAATTATCAGTTCATCCAAACAAGTTCAAGGGGTTATCTTTAAAGTCGATTATGTCTCATATTTTAATCAACTAGATCCGCCGATCAATATCCCCCCCCCCACACACACACAACACCATCTTTCCATGTTTACAACATTTGGCAAATAGACTGAAATAACTTCAAGGTTCTTCACCATAAGGAGTCATGATAAAATGAATTAATCGTTATTGATTCCATTTAATTCGAATTAAAATGAATTATAATTAATTCTCTTTAACTAAATTCAATTTAACAAGAAAATCAATTACATAGTAAATATCCTCAATGGTAATCAATACATAATCAATCGAATACATTTTAGTTCCTTTCAGTACCAATCAATTTGAGAATCAATTGTAAATCGACCACATGTTATATGTCATTTTGATTTTCAAATCATTAATAAAAATGTCTATTTATAAGAAGCAAATTTTTTTTAATAATTATTTATACTTCTCTTAAGTGGCTGTTTCGAAAATGATTTTTTTAATATATTTAGTTTCCTATAAATGTATTTTTTTCAAAATCAAACTAAACCGTAAATATTTGATTTTAAACTTGTTTGTCGAAATAACATACAAAAATTTGTTTGGGTATTTGCAGCAAGAATAGAGGAAGTAGTTGATGAGATAAATATTGAAATACACATTTAAAAACAAAAAAATTTCTATATATACATATATACTTATGAGATTTTTTTATTTTATAAGAATAAAACATACCATGGGGGTTGGTTTGATTAAATACGATAATCATAAATACAATGAAATAAAACATCAAGGTCCCATGCTATTGGGGGTAATTAAGGTATTGACCTACTTTAAAAAGTACTATAGACCCAGTGACACATATGGATAATAATTTTTAGTGATAACATCCAAGAATACAAACCTCTTCGTGCATGTGAGAATGGGTATATTCAAGCCTTTAAGAATTATGAAAATAACTTCAAGAAAAGCCTGCCACGGTATATAAGATAGGGTCAATAAGCTTATATCAAGCTTGTTCCTGCTGTTTTAAAGGATAAATTATAGAAGATATAGCTAAATCATTTACAAATAAAAATTTGAAATGTTTAGAAAATAAAAATTTGCTGAAGTGATTACATAAACAGTGGAGAATCCATTACAAATGTAATACATTGATATCGTATTTAGAAGGTTGCACACATGACATCTGCTCTACTTCAGTTTACTAAGATTACTTTCAATACAGTACAAATATTATACATAAAAAAGAACTTGCTAAGGTCACAATGTATTTCAACATCAATAATTCAAGATAAGAAAAGTTACTAACTCATCATGACCTATTTTGTCATATTTAGCCCAGTCAAATGCATAAGGTCAATATGTTTCAAAAAACCATGACTTGCACAATCATTCCATACATTTGGGTCACGATAAATATAAATATGGTCAAATTCAATTACACAAAAGATAATAAAATCGTACCATGAAATGTTTTAATACCAAAAAATGCAGTGAGTTATGATATTTCGATCTACAAAAAAATTGATATACACAAATAGGCTAAAATAAACTATAATTTTTTTGAATCAGTATTGAAAAGCAGAAGATGATGAAACTAATCTGATTACCGTACAAGTATAGAATATCAAGACATGCAATACTAAGTTCAAAGCAAGAAGAAAAATTACCCAAGTTTAGCAGAGCTAATTAACATTGCTCCTGCAACTGTATTAGAACTTTTCATGTAACATATCTTTATTTCAGAGTCCGCAATTGCGTATAACAAAAGTTTAATTTAACTGCATACAGATATAGATCTCCATCAATCCAAAAAATGTTTTATGTTTAAATACCATCACATTCCCCGATGGTTGAAAAAGTTTTACCGCTTTGAAAACTTAAATCTGCAAATGTAAAATTGACATATCCAAGTACTAACCTTCAAGTTTAAGGCTTTATATCAAGAAGAGTGGTGGTAATTCTTTCAAAGATATGCAAATTAGTGACCTCTTGAAATCCACTGTAAGAGATTTTACAAATATGAATATATACTCCAAACTGGGCCATTATCAAAAGTAATAATAAACATTTTTCATTACTGAATGAACAGAGATATACCACTGCACTAACACTATGAAACATAATCTATTATTGTTTCGTAGTGACATTGAATTTTTTTATACTACAAATCATTGTTAAAGAATAAATTCAAATAAAAATTTAAGATGTAGGTTAATATCCTTGAATTTCATGAATGTGATGTGAATTTATTCTTTAATATGGATATGTCACTGAACTAAATCATTTTTTTTCTTTTTCTAAGAGCCGCTTTCTCTCTGCCCTTCATTCTTAAACTTTTCTTTTGCAAATTTCTATTTTAAATTTAATTTAGATTACTTTAGTCTTGTACCTCAAATCTTAATTAAAAGAATGCTATTCAAATGATTTCAAAATTTATTTCAAAGGGTGGTATACTATTTGGAGCTGTTATTTTCAGAAATAAAAATAACACTTTTATTATTTTGTTTTGAAATTTGCTAATGGAAATTGAATAACAACTTTATATGAGAAAATGTATTTGAAGCCATTACAACTCGCAACTCCAACCCATCACCAAAAACTCCTCTGCCATTCTTAACCCGCACAGAACAACCACACTTCAACTGCGACACTCCTCCAATTCAATTGCCACCCCCACTGTAACCTTCAACATCCAATTGCCTGAAACAACACTGCCTTCAGCCAACATACGTCTCCTCTGGCCGACCATACCTATTACTTCAGCCGAAAATTGCTTCCTGCCTCATAAAACATCAACCCACAACCATCTAAGCACTGCCACTGCAATGCCATATAACATCATCAAACAGTTCCATACAATATTGCATAAGAATCCATCAACACCACTATTTCATCTTCATCCACCACTCTTCACTCCTCAAACTTGTTCCGTTGCTGCCTTTTGGTTAATTTCAACTTCCTCTGTGCCTTTTTTTCTGCCTCCTACTTCTACCTTCCTCATCACTGCCAACTTCTCCAATCCTCTGCACTACTCCTTACAAGCATCAACAACCTACCATCTACTTCCACTACCATTCACCTCAAAATTGTTCCACCACCATCCTCCCGCTCCTTTAGCCAAAACTGCAGACACCTGCACTTCACCTCACCACTCAAACAACCTCTTCAACAATCACCATAGAAATGCCACACATAATCAACCAATACTTCTGCTTCAACCATTCATTATTTTAATCCATTGCACTGCAAACAAAATCAACAACCACTATCCTAAACACATCAATACACAATTCATAACCTCCACCTCCCCCCGCCTACTCCTACAACTTGCATCGCCATCACCTACTCCTCCATTTCCATCCCACGATCAAACACTAATTATTGCACAACCAATGTAGTCTATCATCCACTATGACTAGCAGCCTACATAATCACCACTGTTACATATCGCCAGTTTTGACATACCCACCAATATATACAAACATACCACTCCTCTGAACAAATATACAGTTCGTCTACCATCTACCTCACAGCCATTTCCCACTTGCTTGCCACCATAAATAATCCAACTTCAATACCACATCACTGTCTTCTGCCAACCACTGTTTCCAACTAATACTCAACACTGCCTCCCTGTCAATCAAACAGTGATCACCACCAACTCCAAACTGCACTTCAACATTCATTCCCTACTGTCTTCTTCCGCATCACTTAACTGCACTTACTTCAACCTCCACCTTCAACTTATTACAACACTTCCTCTGCCTACTTCCCCTGCCAGCGACAACAAAACAACCCACACTGTAGTTCAAAACAGCATTCTACAAACATCAACCTCTGTCACTTCAATTTCATCATCCCTTTCCAAACATCTTCACACTCAATTTTCAAGTTCGTTCAGGGCGTAGATTGAATAGGAGAGATTTCCTCACATCATTTTTTGGTGCAAGTTTTGTCTTTTTTTTCCTTCTAATACCTTTTCGTTCTCCATGGTTAACTGTTTAAATCTTATCTGGCCCTGGTGATTTTGTTGACATGGTATTTTACTTGATCGGAGAAAAGTGTTTATTCCCTTTTGTTTTCGTGTATTTTTGGAAGGCCCTGGTTGATCTGTGCTTTTGGCCACGGCTGTTGAAGGTAATAACTTGGAGGAAGAAGACGAATTCTAAAAGATATTGGTTGATTTTGATCTTGTGCACGTACACAGAAGTATTCGTGCACTTAAGAACAAGAATGATTAACAGAAACAAGAAAAGATGTAACGTCCCGGAAATTTTTGACTTTCAAAAATTCAACATCGATACTCACTTTATCGACTGCCGAGAAATCGAAGGCCGGAAACCCGAAATGTTATGGTTTAAGAAAAGGAAAGAAGGTAGAAAAGAGAGAGAAAGATAGAAAATGAAGGGAAAAGAAAATAGAAAATAGAACGGAATAGAAAAATAACAGCAGAACAATAACAGAATCTCACAATTCGCAGCGGAACAACATATAATAAATAAATGAATAATCTTTAAACAAAGAACTATATCAGTTATTACATTACATTACATTACTTTTCATTTCATCATATCATCAGAGTGTACAACATCATACAACAACAAACAGCGGAAAAGAAATACTATATACTAGTAATACGCCATGCCATCCAGCTTGCCTCCAGCAACTCCAGAATATCCAGAATATCCTGATAAACCTTAACTCTCGACTGCCCGTGTGAAAATTGGTGGGCACCCAGAGTTTAGGAAGGAAAACAATAAACTCCGAGTCAGTCATGTGACTGGTGTGGGAACTCAAAACAGTTTATTTATCTTTAAAAATCAAAATAGAGGAATATTTTTAAAGTCAATTCGCAATGCTTTTAAAAATGAGACTACCATAAGGCCTCCCGCACACACACACAATGCAAACGCAGAATCGGAGGAGATTTCTCCTTATGATAGTCAAAGATGCTTGATACGCATTTAAAAAGAACATTTGATATTATTATTAGTGCATAGTGTAGAGAAAATTCATTCCGAAAATAAAGATATAAATCTTAGCCAACATAGACATTTCGAACTATGCCTACTATAGCTACCATGTTCAATAGTGGGTTACCGCCACATTCCATAGCAGGTTATACAACTAAAACCGTACAAGGCTCGTATTTGAAGAATGGATTTTCCAATAAATGGTCAGGCCAAGGAACTTCCCATTGCCACATGGAAACGCCTCTGGAAGGACGCCCCGAGAACCAACCGTTCTCTGCTAAACAAAGCCGGGAACCCCTTTTCCCAAGGGATATTACAAACCCTCAGATATGCCACCCCCGGTCCTTTGGAACCTTTAAACGAGAGCTCTCTAACCAACATCACACCATAATAATAAGTGTTTCAACATGAGTAAGTATCTGGGCTCCATACCATGATACTACCCTTTTCCAGAAGGAATGGTCATACCCTAGGGAAGCGATCCCTGAAAACCTTGCCGCACAATTCCTGTTTCGACCATTACCGGTTTGTGAGGCTCGACGAAGTCACGTCCACAAAAACATACTTTATACAAAAGCCATGCTTTGGGTCAACAAACGATCATAGAAATGATCACAAAGATAGACGATCAAACAAATGATCCTATCACAAATAATCAACACAATGATCATTTCACAGCAACACTCAGCATGTCACATTACCAAATTGGGAATATATCGCTGATAACATTCAACTACATAACCTCTAGGGTGTTAAGCTAAAAGAATAAATTCTCCGCCACCAACAGAAATATATTTGAAAGAAATCTGCTTTATATCTCAATTTGTAATGTCAGACATACAATCTATACAAGTCTGTTCCGGGCTCGAACAGAACCGAAGGCACTTACAAAGAAGTCCTTGCAATCCGGATAATCTCTAATCACGTCCGGACTTCCCATCACATATGGAGTCTCTATACCGTAGCTACTCGGTGCAAAGACAATCGACGAGTTGTCCTTTCGCTTTCAAAAAGATCCGGTCTTCAACACCGGTCTTCAAATGCAATTCATAACGACGTATCACATATTCGGAATGGGTTATACGACCCCATGGTCCTTCCCCGGTTAACCCGAATAGTGAGCGCTTATTCAAAAATAAGTGTGGCATTCAAATTCAAACAAATCACATCAAATACCCATTCAAAGGGAAATATTGATAGTCGGTTATTGAACTATCAATGGATATGCACACATCACTGGTTTCCAAATAATTTTCCAAATTATTTATTTTTAAACAAATTCCACTTTCTTTTATAAATTCCATAGTGAATTTATAATTCCCAAATTTTCTGTGAATATACGTTTCAATTCGATTTCTAATATTCATTTTCAATTTATCTTCAAAAAGATAAATTCTCAAAATATTCACTTTATATTGGAAAACATTTCCATACTTATTAAAAATAAGTAATTCACAAATTTTATTTATTTTCAACCTTTGGAAAATATTCGATATACTTAAATCGAAATTAAGTATATATTTCATTCTTTAAGGAAATCATTCTCTTATCCATGTTTATTTGGGCCAAAACGAATGTTACGTAAAACATCGTTACGACGTCCCAAAATTACTAGTATAGGGATTCGAAATTAAATTAGATATATAAATCCCAATACTATACAAAACATTTCCTTTCGGAAATCATTTACTATAACAACTGTGTTATAGTCCACCATTTCCTTCTATTTCTCGAAAACGTCTATTTCAACAATAAATGTTGAAATCTATGGTTTTGAATCTCAACACATTTTAAAACATCGTTAGATCGTTTTAATTCTATTTAAAACATCAAATCTAAACATTTTCTTTAACATATTATTCACTATTCAAAAACGTGAATATACTACATAACCAGTTTCAACATTTCTATACATTTCATTTTAAAGGATTATTCACTGTCTAAAACGTGAATATAACTTTATAAATAAGTTATAAAAATTAACTTATCAAAATAAGTCGTTTGCGAATTTTATAAAACAACGTTTATAAATTCTATTTCTATTTGTTTTATAACTACTTCCTTTTTATACATCTCCTTTATTAACCTATTCGATTTATAACTCAATTATAAATCAAAAGTTCACATTATAAGTTAAATGCTTATAAAACGATTATTTTACAAAATCGTTCTTTTAAACTTCATAATTATGAATCTTATAACTTATAAGATTCAATTATTTATCCAAATATATTCTTTTAATAACTTTATAAATTTTATAAACCTACTGCTTATAAAATTCCATTTATAACTTCACCGTTTATAATTCTATAAATTTCATTCATTTATGAAATTCATTTACAATTCATTCTAACACTTATAAAAGCTCGTTTTATAATTCCAATATCTTTAATTTATAAATATCAATTTATCAATTTTTTTTAATATAAATCAATTTATATTATTATTTCAAAACGTCTTCAAAGTCCTTTATAATCTCACCATTTTGATTTATAAAATAATTAAATTTTATAAATCCTATATTTCAACTTTTCATAATAAATTCAATTAATCCCGATTTTAACTCTTTTATAAAATCATTAATCCATATTTCTCAAAAATCAACTTTAACCGTATTTCTCAAAAATCATAATTTTTATAACTTTTAAAAGTATAACGTTTATTTATTTATAATTGATCAATTCCAAAAATATTTTATAACTTATACTTTCAAAAATCACTTTAAAAATCATTTTAAAATTCCAAAATTTGGTCTAATGATGCTACACACCCAATAGTCAATCACGACAACAACGATATCATATATCGATATGATAATCCATCAAATATCAAAATATCTGAAATCAAATAAAAACTGTTGAGGAATCCAGTTGGATCCCTCCAACCTGTTTTCCTGCATCCACAAACATTAGCACAATACCAATTCCGCTCCAGTACGAAATTATCGCGGTATATGGGATTTAAAATATTATCCGCTTAATAGACGGCGCAATAGGGTCTCATCCGCTATACAAATGCGGGAAATCAATAACTCCAATATATACATATGCCAATATATATATATTGCTATTATATATAATACCAATTTCAATGTTTATGAAATATTCGCGGTATATGTTTTTAATAAATAACATCCGCTTACTAACGGCGCATAATGTCTATTTTAACAATCAATAGATAACAATCATCATTCAAACATGCATTCAAATATTTTAAATCTAACTATTTAAAATAAAAATCGAAACTGATTCGATTGAGTGAGAAGTTCTCACCTTGATTTTAATTCCGTTTTAGCGATTTATTTCGAATAAAATTAAACGGACGTTTAATTTTACCCGAAATTCTCACTAACTCCAAACGACTCCAATCCAATTGCATCGCGTAGTGCTCGTCCATACGATTCCAACGCAACTGGTTTCGCACGTTTTCGACCTCGTATGAAAAAGTTATGATTTTTCAAAGTTTCACGAATTTATTTATATAAACAATTTACAACTTTATATAATTTTCTAAACCTACAGCCGTTAGATCCATTTCCTTCCAATCACAGCCGTGCGTCTTCATCTTCATGTATGCTTCCAGTATTTTGCACGCAAACTCAACCCATTCACGTGCAACAAAAACCAACGGCCGCACCACCCAAACGACGACCGGTCGTTGATCGAACGTGGCCATTACGTGCGCCATCACCTCCCCTACCCACGCTAGAGAACCGGTCGAGCTCGGCCCCCAATACTCCCTCGAATCTCGTGCGCAACGGCCTGACTTCAAGGCGATTTTGCCGACGATCCACTCAAGCAAACCCGATCAGCACCGTTGATATTATAGAGCTCTTCGTTCTCTACGATTCTCTAGTTGAGAGTTTGTTGGATAGAATGATGGATTCGAAGAAAACGAGGGGGGAAGATGGAACAATTCTGGTCGTTCATATGAGGGGTGGTGGCTAGGGTTTTAGTTTGTTTTTTTTTTTTTAATTTATGAAGGGAGGGTGTCTATTTATAGAGAATTAAAACGACACTATTCATCCGGGTTTTCCAAGCTCCGATTTACGCGCAGTGACCAGCGTTTCTAGGGTTTACCCCGCGTTCCGGACTCAATGGTACAGGTTTCGGAAGCTAATTCGGACATCTGTGCGAGTTATGGCAATAAACGTTCAATTTAAATTAAACCGATTTAAACGATTTTCTAGGCGTTTTAGCTTGCACCGGACAAACGGTAAATCCAATTGACATGAAATTTGAAACCATACAATAATATCACATTACGGATTCGATGAAACTGGTTTTGTCGAAATCCGAGACTTTTTGAAAAATGGCTATTTTAACTCGCCAAATTAATATTAAAAACAATTCGATGCGTTTCGAGCTGCCACGATCAAACGATAGCTCCGATTGCTACGAAAATTGAAATCCGGTAATAACTAACTATTACGGATCCAATGGAACTGGTCTCGTACAATTCTGAGACTGTTCAAAAATTGGCTATTTTCACTAGTCGATTAAATATTAAAATATTCAATTTTCACAGATTAATTATAAATTCAATTTTAAAAGTTCTAAAATATCATTCTAACTTTAATATGATAAAATAAAATTTTACAAATCAATTTTCTATCATATTTAACTCAATTTTCAATTATTTCCATAATTTCACATATTAAATTATCGATTTAATTATTCAATTAAATCCAATTAATTCTAAATAAAATTTATTAGACTTATAAATTTCACTTATAAATATTTAAAATTAATTAAATATTCAAATTTTAATTAATAAAAATTCTGGGTCGTTACAATCTTCCCCCCTTAAAAGAATTTCGTCCTCGAAATTAACAAGTAAGAAAAGTTACAGAATCCATTAACTTTCCATAATTCATAGCCAAACTTCTTACAATACTTTACTAAGTTTTCAAATCATACTTAGTTATCTTTTCAAAAACAATTACTATTGTTTAACTTTCAATTCTAAATCAAAGTTAAAGTTTTCAAAATTTTCCAAATTATTTCTCAAAAATATTCTAACGCCTTAAATTTTCGGAAAAATTCGCCATAGTCTCCTTTGCGCGGCTCGATCCGAAAAAAGAAAATGACAGTATATATATCACAAATATACATCTCATCAAGTAATGAGGCATCCCGCAGGGAAAAATGTATAAAAGTACGATATTTAATCCGAGATATGTACCTTATATTTTATTAGTGAGCATATACGGCTAATATAGCGCGAAAGCGAGCTCCAAATGCGAAGCAAACGCGATCCGCACCTACTAAACACTCAACAAACAACATGAGAACATGCATATATGAAAATAGTATCGATATACAACATATAGCAATATAATAACTATATATGCCAACATAGCAATGCAACAAAACAACAATTGCAAACATCAACCAACTATCATCCATAACCAATAAATATTCATTCATATTCTCATTAATATTCAATGAAATGGTTTTCAATTTAATCACATTTGATTCATTAACAGTGGATGTTCTTACTAACATTCATTTTCAATTAGTTTATATTCACTAATTCATATTCAAGTTGGTTCACTTCCAAATCAAATTTAATTCTATTTAAGATTCACTTACCTTTAATTTGAATTCCAATTACTTTAGCTTCCAATTTCATTAACTCCTAATGAATTATATACAATCACTAACAATCATATAACAACCAATGTATATTAATTAAAACCAAATTCCTTTGCTTATATTCATTCAATTTGGTTTAACACCATCACTTTCAATTGGTTTAACATTCAATCCATTCATTCAATTCAATTTCTAAAGTTGAATTTCATTTACATAACTTAAGTTCACATTTATCACTTAACTTTATTGATTTACTTCGATATCAATATCAACTTCATTCAACATATTCTTAAGTTATATTCCATTTAACTTTGAATTCATTTTTTTTTATTTACAACTCATATTCATAAATATATATTCATATAGTTTCACTTCTTATATATATAAGTTTATTTCACAATTGTAAATCACATTAATTATAATTCAATTCTTATAATTCATTAGCTTCTACAATTATTCTTTTATTAAGATTATTCACATATCTTATTCAACAATCAAACAATCTACTTATATACACTTTAATAATTCTGAAAAATTATTCCTTTATATTCAAAATATAATCAAGGTAAAATTATTTCATTTACCCAATTTTAAAACAATACTATGTCGATTTATCTTGTTTAAGAGTTTAGAAACCCCTATCTACGATAGTTAGCCAGACTAGATCGACCGGAATCTATAAACAATCAACCGATAAGTCAACACAATACAAAACAATTTTTATTCACTAACAAATACGCTCTCATAGCTATTATTACACTCAACTCATTCTAGAGTACTACTGACTCTATCTCTAATGAGTAATACCCAACAGAACCATGGTTGTCGCTTAACCGACAGCTCCGATACCACATGTAACGTCCCGGAAATTTTCGACTTTCGAAAATTCAACATCGATACTCACTTTATCGACTGCCGAGAAATCGAAGGCCGGAAACCCGAAATGTTATGGTTTAAGAAAAGGAAAGAAGGTAGAAAAGAGAGAGAAAGATAGAAAATGAAGGGAAAAGAAAATAGAAAATAGAACGGAATAGAAAAATAACAGCAGAACAATAACAGAATCTCACAATTCGCAGCGGAACAACATATAATAAATAAATGAATAATCTTTAAACAAAGAACTATATCAGTTATTACATTACATTACATTACTTTTCATTTCATCATATCATCAGAGTGTACAACATCATACAACAACAAACAGCGGAAAAGAAATACTATATACTAGTAATACGCCATGCCATCCAGCTTGCCTCCAGCAACTCCAGAATATCCAGAATATCCTGATAAACCTTAACTCTCGACTGCCCGTGTGAAAATTGGTGGGCACCCAGAGTTTAGGAAGGAAAACAATAAACTCCGAGTCAGTCATGTGACTGGTGTGGGAACTCAAAACAGTTTATTTATCTTTAAAAATCAAAATAGAGGAATATTTTTAAAGTCAATTCGCAATGCTTTTAAAAATGAGACTACCATAAGGCCTCCCGCACACACACACAATGCAAACGCAGAATCGGAGGAGATTTCTCCTTATGAAAGTCAAAGATGCTTGATACGCATTTAAAAAGAACATTTGATATTATTATTAGTGCATAGTGTAGAGAAAATTCATTCCGAAAATAAAGATATAAATCTTAGCCAACATAGACATTTCAAACTATGCCTACTATAGCTACCATGTTCAATAGTGGGTTACCGCCACATTCCATAGCAGGTTATACAACTAAAACCGTACAAGGCTCGTATTTGAAGAATGGATTTTCCAATAAATGGTCAGGCCAAGGAACTTCCCATTGCCACATGGAAACGCCTCTGGAAGGACGCCCCGAGAACCAACCGTTCTCTGCTAAACAAAGCCGGGAACCCCTTTTCCCAAGGGATATTACAAACCCTCAGATATGCCACCCCCGGTCCTTTGGAACCTTTAAACGAGAGCTCTCTAACCAACATCACACCATAATAATAAGTGTTTCAACATGAGTAAGTATCTGGGCTCCATACCATGATACTACCCTTTTCCAGAAGGAATGGTCATACCCTAGGGAAGCGATCCCTGAAAACCTTGCCGCACAATTCCTGTTTCGACCATTACCGGTTTGTGAGGCTCGACGAAGTCACGTCCACAAAAACATACTTTATACAAAAGCCATGCTTTGGGTCAACAAACGATCATAGAAATGATCACAAAGATAGACGATCAAACAAATGATCCTATCACAAATAATCAACACAATGATCATTTCACAGCAACACTCAGCATGTCACATTACCAAATTGGGAATATATCGCTGATAACATTCAACTACATAACCTCTAGGGTGTTAAGCTAAAAGAATAAATTCTCCGCCACCAACAGAAATATATTTGAAAGAAATCTGCTTTATATCTCAATTTGTAATGTCAGACATACAATCTATACAAGTCTGTTCCGGGCTCGAACAGAACCGAAGGCACTTACAAAGAAGTCCTTGCAATCCGGATAATCTCTAATCACGTCCGGACTTCCCATCACATATGGAGTCTCTATACCGTAGCTACTCGGTGCAAAGACAATCGACGAGTTGTCCTTTCGCTTTCAAAAAGATCCGGTCTTCAACACCGGTCTTCAAATGCAATTCATAACGACGTATCACATATTCGGAATGGGTTATACGACCCCATGGTCCTTCCCCGGTTAACCCGAATAGTGAGCGCTTATTCAAAAATAAGTGTGGCATTCAAATTCAAACAAATCACATCAAATACCCATTCAAAGGGAAATATTGATAGTCGGTTATTGAACTATCAATGGATATGCACACATCACCGGTTTCCAAATAATTTTCCAAATTATTTATTTTTAAACAAATTCCACTTTCTTTTATAAATTCCATAGTGAATTTATAATTCCCAAATTTTCTGTGAATATACGTTTCAATTCGATTTCTAATATTCATTTTCAATTTATCTTCAAAAAGATAAATTCTCAAAATATTCACTTTATATTGGAAAACATTTCCATACTTATTAAAAATAAGTAATTCACAAATTTTATTTATTTTCAACCTTTGGAAAATATTCGATATACTTAAATCGAAATTAAGTATATATTTCATTCTTTAAGGAAATCATTCTCTTATCCATGTTTATTTGGGCCAAAACGAATGTTACGTAAAACATCGTTACGACGTCCCAAAATTACTAGTATAGGGATTCGAAATTAAATTAGATATATAAATCCCATACTATACAAAACATTTCCTTTCGGAAATCATTTACTATAACAATTGTGTTATAGTCCACCATTTCCTTCTATTTCTCGAAAACGTCTATTTCAACAATAAATGTTGAAATCTATGGTTTTGAATCTCAACACATTTTAAAACATCGTTAGATCGTTTTAATTCTATTTAAAACATCAAATCTAAACATTTTCTTTAACATATTATTCACTATTCAAAAACGTGAATATACTACATAACCAGTTTCAACGTTTCTATACATTTCATTTTAAAGGATTATTCACTGTCTAAAACGTGAATATAACTTTATAAATAAGTTATAAAAATTAACTTATCAAAATAAGTCGTTTGCGAATTTTATAAAACAACGTTTATAAATTCTATTTCTATTTGTTTTATAACTACTTCCTTTTTATACATCTCCTTTATTAACCTATTCGATTTATAACTCAATTATAAATCAAAAGTTCACATTATAAGTTAAATGCTTATAAAACGATTATTTTACAAAATCGTTCTTTTAAACTTCATAATTATGAATCTTATAACTTATAAGATTCAATTATTTATCCAAATATATTCTTTTAATAACTTTATAAATTTTATAAACCTACTGCTTATAAAATTCCATTTATAACTTCACCGTTTATAATTCTATAAATTTCATTCATTTATGAAATTCATTTACAATTCATTCTAACACTTATAAAAGCTCGTTTTATAATTCCAATATCTTTAATTTATAAATATCAATTTATCAATTTTTTTTTAATATAAATCAATTTATATTATTATTTCAAAACGTCTTCAAAGTCCTTTATAATCTCACCATTTTGATTTATAAAATAATTAAATTTTATAAATCCTATATTTCAACTTTTCATAATAAATTCAATTAATCCCGATTTTAACTCTTTTATAAAATCATTAATCCATATTTCTCAAAAATCAACTTTAACCGTATTTCTCAAAAATCATAATTTTTATAACTTTTAAAAGTATAACGTTTATTTATTTATAATTGATCAATTCCAAAAATATTTTATAACTTATACTTTCAAAAATCACTTTAAAAATCATTTTAAAATTCCAAAATTTGGTCTAATGATGCTACACACCCAATAGTCAATCACGACAACAACGATATCATATATCGATATGATAATCCATCAAATATCAAAATATCTGAAATCAAATAAAAACTGTTGAGGAATCCAGTTGGATCCCTCCAACCTGTTTTCCTGCATCCACAAACATTAGCACAATACCAATTCCGCTCCAGTACGAAATTATCGCGGTATATGGGATTTAAAATATTATCCGCTTAATAGACGGCGCAATAGGGTCTCATCCGCTATACAAATGCGGGAAATCAATAACTCCAATATATACATGTGCCAATATATATATATTGCTATTATATATATAATACCAATTTCAATGTTTATGAAATATTCGCGGTATATGTTTTTAATAAATAACATCCGCTTACTAACGGCGCATAATGTCTATTTTAACAATCAATAGATAACAATCATCATTCAAACATGCATTCAAATATTTTAAATCTAACTATTTAAAATAAAAATCGAAACTGATTCGATTGAGTGAGAAGTTCTCACCTTGATTTTAATTCCGTTTTAGCGATTTATTTCGAATAAAATTAAACGGACGTTTAATTTTACCCGAAATTCTCACTAACTCCAAACGACTCCAATCCAATTGCATCGCGTAGTGCTCGTCCATACGATTCCAACGCAACTGGTTTCGCACGTTTTCGACCTCGTATGAAAAAGTTATGATTTTTCAAAGTTTCACGAATTTATTTATATAAACAATTTACAACTTTATATAATTTTCTAAACCTACAGCCGTTAGATCCATTTCCTTCCAATCACAGCCGTGCGTCTTCATCTTCATGTATGCTTCCAGTATTTTGCACGCAAACTCAACCCATTCACGTGCAACAAAAACCAACGGCCGCACCACCCAAACGACGACCGGTCGTTGATCGAACGTGGCCATTACGTGCGCCATCACCTCCCCTACCCATGCTAGAGAACCGGTCGAGCTCGGTCCCCAATACTCCCTCGAATCTCGTGCGCAACGGCCTGACTTCAAGGCGATTTTGCCGACGATCCACTCAAGCAAACCCGATCATCACCGTTGATATTATAGAGCTCTTCGTTCTCTACGATTCTCTAGTTGAGAGTTTGTTGGATAGAATGATGGATTCGAAGAAAACAAGGGGGGAAGATGGAACAATTCTGGTCGTTCATATGAGGGGTGGTGGCTAGGGTTTTAGTTTGTTTTTTTTTTTTAATTTATGAAGGGAGGGTGTCTATTTATAGAGAATTAAAACGACACTATTCATCCGGGTTTTCCAAGCTCCGATTTACGCGCAGTGACCAGCGTTTCTAGGGTTTACCCCGCGTTCCGGACTCAATGGTACAGGTTTCGGAAGCTAATTCGGACATCTGTGCGAGTTATGGCAATAAACGTTCAATTTAAATTAAACCGATTTAAACGATTTTCTAGGCGTTTTAGCTTGCACCGGACAAACGGTAAATCCAATTGACATGAAATTTGAAACCTTATAATAATATCACATTACGGATCCGATGAAACTGGTTTTGTCGAAATCCGAGACTTTTTGAAAAATGGCTATTTTAACTCGCCAAATTAATATTAAAAACAATTCGATGTGTTTCGAGCTGCCACGATCAAACGATAGCTCCGATTGCTACGAAAATTGAAATCCGGTAATAACTAACTATTACGGATCCAATGGAACTGGTCTCGTACAATTCTGAGACTGTTCAAAAATTGGCTATTTTCACTAGTCGATTAAATATTAAAATATTCAATTTTCACAGATTAATTATAAATTCAATTTTAAAAGTTCTAAAATATCATTCTAACTTTAATATGATAAAATAAAATTTTACAAATCAATTTTCTATCATATTTAACTCAATTTTCAATTATTTCCATAATTTCACATATTAAATTATCGATTTAATTATTCAATTAAATCCAATTAATTCTAAATAAAATTTATTAGACTTATAAATTTCACTTATAAATATTTAAAATTAATTAAATATTCAAATTTTAATTAATAAAAATTCTGGGTCGTTACAATCTTCCCCCCTTAAAAGAATTTCGTCCTCGAAATTAACAAGTAAGAAAAGTTACAGAATCCATTAACTTTCCATAATTCATAGCCAAACTTCTTACAATACTTTACTAAGTTTTCAAATCATACTTAGTTATCTTTTCAAAAACAATTACTATTGTTTAACTTTCAATTCTAAATCAAAGTTAAAGTTTTCAAAATTTTCCAAATTATTTCTCAAAAATATTCTAACGCCTTAAATTTTCGGAAAAATTCGCCATAGTCTCCTTTGCGCGGCTCGATCCGAAAAAAGAAAATGACAGTATATATATCACAAATATACATCTCATCAAGTAATGAGGCATCCCGCAGGGAAAAATGTATAAAAGTACGATATTTAATCCGAGATATGTACCTTATATTTTATTAGTGAGCATATACGGCTAATATAGCGCGAAAGCGAGCTCCAAATGCGAAGCAAACGCGATCCGCACCTACTAAACACTCAACAAACAACATGAGAACATGCATATATGAAAATAGTATCGATATACAACATATAGCAATATAATAACTATATATGCCAACATAGCAATGCAACAAAACAACAATTGCAAACATCAACCAACTATCATCCATAACCAATAAATATTCATTCATATTCTCATTAATATTCAATGAAATGGTTTTCAATTTAATCACATTTGATTCATTAACAGTGGATGTTCTTACTAACATTCATTTTCAATTAGTTTATATTCACTAATTCATATTCAAGTTGGTTCACTTCCAAATCAAATTTAATTCTATTTAAGATTCACTTACCTTTAATTTGAATTCCAATTACTTTAGCTTCCAATTTCATTAACTCCTAATGAATTATATACAATCACTAACAATCATATAACAACCAATGTATATTAATTAAAACCAAATTCCTTTGCTTATATTCATTCAATTTGGTTTAACACCATCACTTTCAATTGGTTTAACATTCAATCCATTCATTCAATTCAATTTCTAAAGTTGAATTTCATTTACATAACTTAAGTTCACATTTATCACTTAACTTTATTGATTTACTTCGATATCAATATCAACTTCATTCAACATATTCTTAAGTTATATTCCATTTAACTTTGAATTCATTTTTTTTATTTACAACTCATATTCATAAATATATATTCATATAGTTTCACTTCTTATATATATAAGTTTATTTCACAATTGTAAATCACATTAATTATAATTCAATTCTTATAATTCATTAGCTTCTACAATTATTCTTTTATTAAGATTATTCAAATATCTTATTCAACAATCAAACAATCTACTTATATACACTTTAATAATTCTGAAAAATTATTCCTTTATATTCAAAATATAATCAAGGTAAAATTATTTCATTTACCCAATTTTAAAACAATACTATGTCGATTTATCTTGTTTAAGAGTTTAGAAACCCCTATCTACGATAGTTAGCCAGACTAGATCGACCGGAATCTATAAACAATCAACCGATAAGTCAACACAATATTTTTATTCACTAACAAATACGCTCTCATAGCTATTATTACACTCAACTCATTCTAGAGTACCACTGACTCTATCTCTAATGAGTAATACCCAACAGAACCATGGTTGTCGCTTAACCGACAGCTCCGATACCACATGTAACGTCCCGGAAATTTTCGACTTTCGAAAATTCAACATCGATACTCACTTTATCGACTGCCGAGAAATCGAAGGCCGGAAACCCGAAATGTTATGGTTTAAGAAAAGGAAAGAAGGTAGAAAAGAGAGAGAAAGATAGAAAATGAAGGGAAAAGAAAATAGAAAATAGAACGGAATAGAAAAATAACAGCAGAACAATAACAGAATCTCACAATTCGCAGCGGAACAACATATAATAAATAAATGAATAATCTTTAAACAAAGAACTATATCAGTTATTACATTACATTACATTACTTTTCATTTCATCATATCATCAGAGTGTACAACATCATACAACAACAAACAGCGGAAAAGAAATACTATATACTAGTAATACGCCATGCCATCCAGCTTGCCTCGAGCAACTCCAGAATATCCAAAATATCCTGATAAACCTTAACTCTCGACTGCCCGTGTGAAAATTGGTGGGCACCCAGAGTTTAGGAAGGAAAACAATAAACTCCGAGTCAGTCATGTGACTGGTGTGGGAACTCAAAACAGTTTATTTATCTTTAAAAATCAAAATAGAGGAATATTTTTAAAGTCAATTCGCAATGCTTTTAAAAATGAGACTACCATAAGGCCTCCCGCACACACACACAATGCAAACGCAGAATCGGAGGAGATTTCTCCTTATGATAGTCAAAGATGCTTGATACGCATTTAAAAAGAACATTTGATATTATTATTAGTGCATAGTGTAGAGAAAATTCATTCCGAAAATAAAGATGTAAATCTTAGCCAACATAGACATTTCGAACTATGCCTACTATAGCTACCATGTTCAATAGCGGGTTACCGCCACATTCCATAGCAGGTTATACAACTAAAACCGTACAAGGCTCGTATTTGAAGAATGAATTTTCCAACAAATGGTCAGGCCAAGGAACTTTCCATTGCCACATGGAAACGCCTCTGGAAGGACGCCCCGAGAACCAACCGTTCTCTGCTAAACAAAGCCGGGAACCCCTTTTCCCAAGGGATATTACAAACCCTCATATATGCCACCCCCGGTCCTTTGGAACCTTTAAACGAGAGCTCTCTAACCAACATCACACCATAATAATAAGTGTTTCAACATGAGTAAGTATCTGGGCTCCATACCATGATACTACCCTTTTCCAGAAGGAATGGTCATACCCTAGGGAAGCGATCCCTGAAAACCTTGCCGCACAATTCCTGTTTCGACCATTACCGGTTTGTGAGGCTCGACGAAGTCACGTTCACAAAAACATACTTTATACAAATGCCATGCTTTGGGTCAACAAACGATCATAGAAATGATCACAAAGATAGACGATCAAACAAATGATCCTATCACAAATAATCAACACAATGATCATTTCACAGCAACACTCAGCATGTCACATTACCAAATTGGGAATATATCGCTGATAACATTCAACTACATAACCTCTAGGGTGTTAAGCTAAAAGAATAAATTCTCCGCCACCAACAGAAATATATTTGAAAGAAATCTGCTTTATATCTCAATTTGTAATGTCAGACATACAATCTATACAAGTCTGTTCCGGGCTCGAACAGAACCGAAGGCACTTACAAAGAAGTCCTTGCAATCCGGATAATCTCTAATCACGTCCGGACTTCCCATCACATATGGAGTCTCTATACCGTAGCTACTCGGTGCAAAGACAATCGACGAGTTGTCCTTTCGCTTTCAAAAAGATACACCGGTCTTCAAATGCAATTCATAACGACGTATCACATATTCGGAATGGGTTATACGACCCCATGGTCCTTTCCCGGTTAACCCGAATAGTGAGCGCTTATTCAAAAATAAGTGTGGCATTCAAATTCAAACAAATCACATCAAATACCCATTCAAAGGGAAATATTGATAGTCGGTTATTGAACTATCAATGGATATACACACATCACCAGTTTCCAAATAATTTTCCAAATTATTTATTTTTAAACAAATTCCACTTTCTTTTATAAATTCCATAGTGAATTTATAATTCCCAAATTTTCTGTGAATATACGTTTCAATTCGATTTCTAATGTTCATTTTCAATTTATCTTCAAAAAGATAAATTCTCAAAATATTCACTTTATATTGGAAAACATTTCCATACTTATTAAAAATAAGTAATTCACAAATTTTATTTATTTTCAACCTTTGGAAAATATTCGATATACTTAAATCGAAATTAAGTATATATTTCATTCTTTAAGGAAATCATTCTCTTATCCATATTTATTTGGGCCAAAATGAATGTTACGTAAAACATCGTTACGACGTCCCAAAATTACTAGTATAGGGATTCGAAATTAAATTAGATATATAAATCCCAATACTATACAAAACATTTCCTTTCGGAAATCATTTACTATAACAACTGTGTTATAGTCCACCATTTCCTTCTATTTCTCGAAAACGTCTATTTCAACAATAAATGTTGAAATCTATGGTTTCGAATCTCAACACATTTTAAAACATCGTTAGATCGTTTTAATTCTATTTAAAACATCAAATCTAATCATTTTCTTTAACATATTATTCACTGTTCAAAAACGTGAATATACTACGTAACCAATTTCATCATTTCTATACATTTCATTTTAAAGGATTATTCACTGTCTAAAACGTGAATATAACTTTATAAATAAGTTATAAAAATTAACTTATCAAAATAAGTCGTTTGCGAATTTTATAAAACAACGTTTATAAATTCTATTTCTATTTGTTTTATAACTACTTCCTTTTTATACATCTCCTTTATTAACCTATTCGATTTATAACTCAATTATAAATCAAAAGTTCACATTATAAGTTAAATGCTTATAAAACGATTATTTTACAAAATCGTTCTTTTAAACTTCATAATTATGAATCTTATAACTTATAAGATTCAATTATTTATCCAAATATATTCTTTTAATAACTTTATAAATTTTATAAACCTACTGCTTATAAAATTCCATTTATAACTTCACCGTTTATAATTCTATAAATTTCATTCATTTATGAAATTCATGTACAATTCATTCTAAAACTTATAAAAGCTCGTTTTATAATTCCAATATCTTTAATTTATAAATATCAATTTATCAAAATTTTTTTAATATAAATCAATTTATATTATTATTTCAAAACGTCTTCAAAGTCCTTTATAATCTCACCATTTTGATTTATAAAATTATTAAATTTTATAAATCCTATATTTCAACTTTTCATAATAAATTCAATTAATCCCGATTTTAACTCTTTTATAAAATCATTAATCCATATTTCTCAAAAATCAACTTTAACCGTATTTCTCAAAAATCATAATTTTTATAACTTTTAAAAGTATAACGTTTATTTATTTATAACTTTTAATTTATGAAGGGAGGGTGTCTATTTATAGAGAATTAAAACGACACTATTCATCCGGGTTTTCCAAGCTCCGATTTACGCGCAGTGACCAGCGTTTCTAGGGTTTACCCCACATTCCGGACTCAATGGAACAGGTTTCGGAAGCTAATTCGGACATCTGTGCGTGTTATGGCAATAAACGTTCAATTTAAATTAAACCGATTTAAACGATTTTCTAGGCGTTTTAGCTTGCACCGGACAAACGGTAAATCCAATTGACACGAAATTTGAAACCTTACAATAATATCACATTACGGATCCGATGAAACTGGTTTCGTCGAAATCCGAGACTTTTTGAAAAATGGCTATTTTAACTCGCCAAATTAATATTAAAAACAATTCGATGCGTTTCGAGCTGCCACGATCAAACGATAGCTCCGATTGGTACAAAAATTGAAATCCGGTAATAACTAACTATTACGGATCCAATGGAACTAGTCTCGTCCAATTCTGAGACTGTTCAAAAATTGGTTATTTTCACTAGTCGATTAAATATTAAAATATTCAATTTTCACAGATTATCAACTAAAATTTAGAAAATCAATGAACAAGATTATCAACTAAAATTTAGAAAATAACAAGAATGGTAAACAGCTAATTCAAGAACAAAGACTAATTTGCAAAAGACGAACAAATATAGACAGTAATTTAGAGAGATTATGTCGGGCAAAATGAATTAATAGGGATTAGCTAAGTAACGGATCTAAAATGTAAAGAAAAGAGAAAATAAAATGGAAACTGAACCAGAAGAAAGAAAATAGAGATAATCTGCTAACTAAGAACAGGAACGAACTTTAAAAATTGAATAATTATTTCAGATTTCTTCATAGCTACAAAGTGACTATAGCGGTACATTAAAATTCGCAACGCAAAACATCGAACCACGCACCTGAATCGAAATCTATTTACTTGTAGCTTCGACTGGATCAAATCCAATTTCCTTGCCACCGCAATCCACAAACTCCTCCAAACATCGCCAACAATTAATCCAAATCGCCAGTCATCAATTCGATAATTCAATCCAAGTCGACATCAACACTAGCATCTTCAGAACCAATCGCGACCTCTCTATACTACAACCATCTACCTGAACCTCACCGCACCCAAATCGAACACCATCATCGCAAAACCCGAAAGCATTTCGAAATCCAAATCAAGCTCCATGACCTCATCTTAATCATATAATTTATGATTTGATATTGAGAAATTTTTGCGGTAATAATTAAAATCGTATATGAATTTTAATTTACGTTAAGAAAATGCGGTACTGATGAGTTGTGTGAAATTTGGGCTTTTGTATTGGAGAGGAAAGGAGAAGATGAAATCCAATCAAAACAAATAAAAGGAGGAGAAGATAATTTACCTGAAATTTCAGCGTCCAAAATGATCGACGATTGTAGAATTAGGTTTTTTTTCATTCGGTGAAAAAATGAGGTTAGGAGAATGGAAGTATACGGTGATTAATGTAAAAATAAAAAAACTATTTTTGTCCTAATGCATGTGTAGGGATGGCGTGGGAAAATTTCTACGCCTTCCTTACGCTAGTTTGAAATCGTATAAAATTAACAAAGATGTAGAAATGACGTAGGAGGTTATTTATATCTTTCTACGGTATAATTTTAACGTAAGAAATTTCCTACGCCTTTCCTATGCCAATGTGGAATTGTATAAAACTAACAGAGGCGTGGAAATGGCATAGGAGATTATCTACGCCTTTTCTACATTATCATTTTAGTGTAGGCGATTTCCTACATTTTTCCTGTGCCTCGATTTTTTTCTACGTATTGAAGTTGATGTAGGAGAAGCGTAGGAAATTTCCTTACGTCTTCCCTATGTATTTACCTCTTTCTACCAGTTTCCTACGACTACCCTACGCCCCACCTTTTGGCGTAGAAAATACGTCGGAAACTTTGTGTAGGAAACTGCAGTATTTTCTAGTAATGTGTTTTGATAAAAAATTAGAGCTGGCAATAGAGATATACTTATAAACAAAATTGTGATTCAGATTATTGATATAAGCGAAAGATTTGTATTGATTTTAGTGGATAATACATATGTGGTCCAAACGATTTTTAACATAAAATAAAAAGTAAGCATAATTCTTTTCTCGCCGATTCATATTGTACTTTGTAACACACTGTTGTAATTGTTTTCCAGCATAACTAATATAAAATGTCAATTATTATGACAAATTGAAAAATCAAATCATCAACAACAAACAAAACAAAATTATTAACAAAATCACCAATTTATAATCGACTATACATGCTCAAAATCAGATTAAGTAGTGCAATACAGCTAGAAGAACTAATTATGCCTAAAAATTCTTATAGTCTTATAAATAGATTGAGGAAAACTTACTGATGTGTTCTTTAAATAAACTGCTCCTATACAACTCAACTGCTTAAAGCATCTCGTATCCCCTCCGATCGGTCATGCTATGGTTGTACCCTGGCTGCAACTTGGAGTTATCTATTGCCATTGCGGCCTATTTGTCGCTCCATCGATTGGAGTCATTGCCTAGCCATCGTCGATTGGAGTTGCTGTCGACTAGAGTCGTCGCCTAGTCGCCACTATAGCCGAGTCACCAACGTTGCCGTCAGAGTTTGGAAACATGAATTCAATCGATTGTGAGGCCGAAATCGATTCGCAACACAAATTACTTCTACAAAAAGAAGAAAGCAACAAGTCCGAAATTGATTCCTTGAAATCAAAATGGAATCACAAATCAATTTTTATAAAAGAAGCGGGTGAATGAATGAGCATTGAGAAGGGGATTAGGGCTACGGATAAAAAAATTACTCATTTTCTTTTTTTCCCTAGAAACATTTAGTTAATTACAATTTAACTAGATTTTCCAACACAAATATATGTTGACAATAAAAGAAATGTAAATGTATATTTTTGGTTACACATTTTTAGCAGTAACGGATAATGTTGTGATTATTGTACAACACAAATAAGTATTGAAAATTGGAAAAAAATAAGTGTTAGAAAATGGCTGTTATGGGGTAGTGTTATATATATATTTGATAGAATGAAGCATCGGTTATGATTTATTGTTGTGTTTATTTCATTGATTGATTGTTTGAATTAGGATCGGTCAGTTTATGAGCACTGGTTATTATCTATTGATTGTTGACTTTGCTCGACCATTTACGAGCAATTAATTATCCATATGCATGGACTGTGGAGAAAAAAATTGTAGGCTAACACCTTGTGATTATTTCACGATTTGATTATAAGGTTTTTAGCGTTAATATTTGGTTCACTTCAATTTAGAGAATTGTTTTGAAAGTTGGTTTTCACAAATGAAAGTTTATGAAATGTTTAAAGAAATAGAAATATTCAGAAATGAATATTTTTAAGTTATATTATATAAAAATGATTTGTATAATGGTTTTATATAAATATTTTATAAAACATAAAGAATTTTAAGGACGAAACCCGATGATTTTAAGATGACTTTTGAAAGGATTTGGAAATGGATATTATTACCGATGAGAAGTATTTATAATTATTGGTGTGAATGATTTTGCCACTTCGAGATATCAAGTGATTTTTTATGTTGCCAAAGATTCGGATAACCATAATCTACGAAACGTATGGCCAAAGGAGGTGCAGATGCTCTGTAGCCTCAGTGTAGTTCGCTGTTGGAATAGAGGGATGCACCAGTCTATTATTCACTTGGAAGGCTAGTCCCAGGGGCCTGGTTACGGCTAGAAATCTCCCAGGATTTAGTAGCGTATAGTTTTGTATGTATCATTTCGAAAGGTGATTTGTTTTCATGTCCCGAAGTAAAGGACTAGTTTGAATATAAAAGATACATACAAATATACATACATACATATATATATATATATGTATGTATGTATGTATATATATATTTCAAAAGTTTTGTAATAACAATTTGGGAATAAAGTCCAAACAGATAATTTCCGTAAAGGTAATTGGATTTGAAAAATCTAAAGTTAAGGATTAAGCCTAAGTGGGTAGTTTTAGGAATTGCATATTGTTTGTGCATCGTAGGCTCCATGAATCCTACTTGCGGGAGAAGAACTACGTTGGCTCGATCCTTTTATCTAATTGGATACCCAATTAGATAGGGCTACGTAGGCAGTCACAAGTAGTAGTGATGCTGCCCTCAATAATAAAATAACATTTTTGGTTTAATGTTTGCTATATATCGCGTATTGATGTACATTTCCCGCTTACTATTTTATTCCGCATTTGACATGTTTATTGAGTTAGCAAGAATGGCTATTGATGTCTCCGTCATCAGAGGTGTGCAGCAATATATTTATTTGTATTAGTATTTGGTATGTATTAAAGCACACCTAGTAGATTAAATTGGTTACTCAGATAACTTGTAAAATTGAAATTATATCATATACATTTTATATATTGAATATTTATCAAATATTACGTATTAAGTTGGTAGTTTTCATTCGTAGTTTTAGAACAACCGGGTTTTTTGATGATTTTGACTGGCCAAAAAATCCAGATATTACAGGTGGTATCAGAGCTTAGATTAGGTGCCTAAGCAAAAAAATTGTTTACGTTAGTAAATAAACCTAGGAATCTTAAAATGATGCTACCTTTATCTGATAAATAAAATGGATAGAATAAGACAACGTAGCTCCTACCGGGTTATAGGTGATGTTTATTTTAGGTGCACTTAATTGTTTGGTTTCATTATATTTTTCTGTCCTTAGAATTTCAGGGACGAAATTTTTTTAAGGGGGAAAGTATTACGACCCGTAGTTTTATCACTGGGAAAATAGAAATATTTAGTTTAAAAAAAATTCAAATATAGGTTTATTTCAAAACATTAATCATGTTTTAGGTGATAAATAAGAAAGGCGAACTTTTTTATAGATTTAAATAGAGATTTTGAATTTTCATTGTAAAATTGACAAAAGCCGATTTTCGGTAAAATTGAATTTTAATATTATTAAATATGGTTTTATAAGTCAAATTAACTTGTTTTAATTACTTAAAAATGATAATAAACTTATTTTCAAGTTTTTTTACATAAATAAATATTTTAACAAAAACGTCAAAATGTGGACGTAAAACATTTTGTCAAAAATCAATATTTTGTTCAAAATAAGTTGTCTCAACGTTATTGCACCTTTATTAACATATTTTAACATATATATTACACAATTTTATAACTAAACAAGTTTACTTTTACTAATTATGATTAGGGAACTTATAGAATATAATTAAGAAAGGTAAGTAAGGAAAAAAGTTAGAAAAGTAAACATTAAAAACAAATCACATCAAAAATCTAAACAAATCTTTTCTTTAATTCACTTTTCTATCCAAATGCATTTACTTAAGCCTTAAGTGACAAAGAAATAAAGTAAGATATGAAAGGTGATGGTAAGTGTTGAAAAAGCAAGTTTACTTTATGTTGAAGTAAGGGTATTTTGGCTATTTTACATAATAATATTTTATTCCAAACTTTTTTCTATAAATACCTACCACTTCTTTCACAAATTCCACACACTTTCCATTATTCTTCTTCTTCTTCCATTTCTAAGCTTCACCTTCTTCTTCGTTGGAGTTTTAATGGCTTTCATGCCTATCTTAAAAAATTCTAAAAGCGTAACAAAGTAATGGCAAAAATAATCGACAGAAAGGTATAACACGTAAGTCAAGTTCAAGCTAGTAAGTTCCATCCATCCACCCAAGGCCATGCCCACTTAGAAGCCATCTCCACCTCTTTTCATCTCAACTTCTAGGATAGAGGAGCTATAGCCGGATTTCCAGAAGTTTCGATAAATAGCAGTGAAGCTAAAGTCAGATCCATCGTGAAAAAATTAGCAAAATTAGTAGAAAGTATAGTGTAGATCTAGAGTTTCTTGCCTTAAAGTTTGACGGAGTGGAATCCAAAATTGGTTATTTCTTCCTTTAAGTTCATTAATTTTTTACGAAGTTGAAGGAATTTTAAGTGTTACGTGTTGTTTGAAAACCCTTATTGAATGCTTGTTTACTTTATTTGCTAAAACAATGGTTTTATTTCCTTATTTGACTATTTGGACGGTTAATTAAGTATTTTAAAATTTAGTAGTTATATACTTAATGGGGTATGCGGAAACGACTAGTACACGCGTTTCACCTATGAGATCCAAGGAGACTTGAGCGAGGGATGGAACACATCGAAGGAAAAGCCCGAATGCTCAAAATAAATATCAAGCCATTTTAACACAAGATAAATTAAAGTGTTATAAGTATTTGTTAAAATGAAGCATTGATTATCATTTATTATTGTGCTTATTTCATTAGTTGACCGTTTAAAGTAGGCTTGACTGTTTATAAGCACTGGTTATTATTTGTTGATTGTTGACTTTGCTCGACCAGTTTATGAGCAATTAATTATCATATGCATGGGATGGGTAGAAAATTATTGTAGGCTAATACCTTATGATTATTTCATAATTTGACTATAAGGTTTTAGTGGTAATATTTGGTTCACTTCAATTTAAAGAATTGTTTTGAAAGTTGGTTTTCATAAATGAAAATTTATGAAATATTTAAAGAAATAGAAATATTTGGAAATGAATATTTTTAAGTTATATTATATAAAAGTGATATGTATAATGGTTTTATAAAACAGAAAGAATTTCGAGGACGAAACCCGATGGTTTTAAGATGATTTTTGTAAGGATTTGGAAATGGAAATTATTATTAATTAGAAGTATTTGTAATTATTAGTGTAAATGATTATGCCATTTCGGGATATAAAGTGATTTGTTATGTTACCGAAGATTCGGGTAACCCATCTACGAAACGCATGGGCAACGAAGGTGCAGATGTTCTGTAGCCTCGGTGTAGTCCACTCTTGGAATAGAGGGATGCGCCAAGCTATTATTTATTTAGAAGGCTAGACCCAAGGGCCTGGTTATGGATAGAAACCTCCTGAGCTTTGGTAGCATATAGTTTTGTATTTATCGTTTCGAAAAGTGATTTGTATTCAGATCCCGAAGTAAAGGATTAGTTCGAATATAAAAGATATATATATGTATATGTATATGTATATATATACTTCAAAAGTTTTGTAATAAGAATTTGGGAATAAATCCCAAAGAGATAATTTCCATAAAGGTAATTAGATTTGATAAATCTAAAGGCAAAGATTAAGCCTAAGTGGAGAGTTTTGGAAATTGCATATTGTTTGTGCATCGTAAGCTCCATGAGTCCTATTTGCAGTAGGAGAACTACGTTGGCTTGAGCATGTTATCTAATTGGGTACCCAATTAGATATGGGTACGTAGGCAGTCACAGGTGGTAACGATGCAGCCCCCAATAATAACATAACAATTTTCTATTTATTATTTTCTATATATTATGTACTGATGTACATTTCCCACTTACTAATTTATTCCGCATTTGGCATGTTTATTGACTTAGCAAGAATGGGTATTGCAATTTCTCTCATCAGAGTTGTGGAACAATAGATTTATTTGTATTGGTATTTGGTATGTATAAAAGCACGCCTAGTAGTTTAAATTGATTACTCAGATAACTTGTAAAATTGAAATTGTATCCTATACATTTTATGGTATTGAATATTTATCAAATATTGTGTATTAAGTTGGTAGTTTTCATTCATTGTTTCAGAATGAACGGGTTTTTCGATGATTTTGATTGGTCTAAAAATCCGAGTCGTTACACTATGTTTTACCTGTTTAGCAAATCTCACTTGGAATGCTAACAATGCCCTCCAGGCAACAATGCAGTGCTAGCATTCATCCATATAAGTTGTTTAGGATACAAACAAACCAAAGGCACTACGTCTACTGCATCCATTTTGGAATCAACCTCAGGATTAGTGCAAGTAGCCCTTGCACTTCAAAGAACTCCATCTTCAATTTCCATCATCCTTAAAATATCACCAATTCGAATGTTTATGTCGGTCCGAAGTGGTTTTCGGATAACTTATCCGACGTCAATCTCTCCGAACTAACAATTGATAGTTTCAAAGCTGATCAAGGTTTAATAATCGGTTATTAACTGTCAAATAAACAACAATCCGAGAAATAAACTATCAAATGAACTACTAAGCATCTTAATTAATCCTTTCATTACTTAAAATCTCCTTTTATATATTTGTATTAAAATACCATTTACAAAAGATATATCACAACCCCTCTCTACTCTTTTCAATACTTTTAAAAGTACTCATATACTTATCTTGACAGTATAAGTGTATTCACAAATCATTTCACTTTCAACACTTAAAAACTTTTTATATACTTATCTCAACGGTATAAGTATATTCACAAAACACTACACTTTTCAATACTTAGAAAATGCAGCCATATACTTATTTCCATGGTATAAGTATATTCACAAAACACCACACTTTCAAAACTATACTTATTTAGGCTAAAGAAATGTCATTTAGAAAGGTTGACAGCAATAAAGGGTCGTATAGAATTAGACTAAGGACTTACCTCACTTTCAGATTTCAAACCTGTACCATCCCTCGATTAACAATGTAGTCGGACAAGTTAGCAAGTCATCCTTGCTTTAACATACATTCTTAATATTTAAGATAGGGAAAATTTACCCTACCTCTGAATTTAGTGTTAAGTATGGAAAGAATACATTCCATACCACCATAAGTTATAAAGATAATTTATTAAAATCAAATCTCATTCCTTTTTATAAAACTCCTTTAATTTTACAAAACTCCTTTTATAAATCTCGTTTATATTTACAAAACTCTTTTTATAAATTTTCTTATTTTAAATGTCATATACTTATCAAAAAACTTCGATCTCAAATTCGGACTAAATACTTTCTATAAAACGATCATTCCATATATCGCTATGAATCCACAATGTGAGTTGTTATTCTAATTTATCAAAATGATGATATTTTCCTTCTAAAAGTATTATTAATAAATCAATTCTTTTATTTATAAAATATTAGTTATAAAATATTATCTATAAATCTATTCCATGTATCATTTTATATAAAGCGTTTCACAAATATTTAGTCCAAAATATTTCCATCTTCTTTTAAATACCAAATAACTAAATTATAAAAGATAAATTCCCCCTTTTCAAACTAAACATTATATTAATTTTTCTGAACAATAAATACTCTCTAAAATACTATTAAAGCATTTCCATATATGTTAGAAAGGACTAACAAAAAGGTTGAAGTAAAATAGAGAAGTTCAAAACCCATTTCTAAATCAATGTTGTAGAAAATTCCAAAGATCGCATTTAAAATCATTCTTCGAATCGAAATCAATTTCAAATCAAACAACCAATAATCGTATTTTAAAATACTATAATGAGGCTTAAAGTTACCATAGCACTTGTAAGTGCTTTCAATGATCCATACTAAAAGAGTTCAAAATTTTTAACATATCAAAGTCATATCCAGTATGGCTATACTACCCGGATTTGACATTCAACAATTTATACAAGTAGTATACAAATGAAATTAACATCAATAGTGGCAGGAATCCAGATCCCCCTTTAAAATTCTTTGTATTATTTGTATTTCATTTTATATGTCATCCATTTTACAAAATGGGGATTCAACTAGACCAAACCAATAAATCATTCAAGTATGCAAACAATAATTTATATCCACTATACATCACATAGTATTCATCCTAAGGTGAGTTAACTCACCAAAATGCCAACCGATGCTTACATGTTCTGGTTCGATCCAAAATTAAAGGCGTTCGATTTTAGCTTAAAATCCAACTTGTTCCAAACTTGACGAAATCAACTGTAGTGCGTAGAAAACGCTCCCCCGAATGCAAGCAAAAGATCGCATCTCAATTTGACATCGTATGCAAAATTTATCGATTTAATAAGATTTGAGATCAATTAGATTAACATAATTATTCGCTCAAACTAAGTACCATTTAATTATTTTCCCTAAATTCTTCTTCCCTCCCTAAATCAATTCCTGCACACTAATATGTGCATGAACCCATGGCCGCTCTTTTCCCTCCTCCTTCTCAAATTCTTCGGCCCACCGTTTGATGAACGGACTTCGCTATTGATCTCCTCTTTACCTTCTCCACTCGACTAACCACACCACATCAGGCTCGACCCTCTATTCCATATTATGAAATGGTGAAGCCAGTTGCCCCATGCACATGTCACGTTCATGAAACACCCCACACCCCTTTATATACACAAAAGGACACATTAAAAGGTGTGGTGCGTTGCGGGTATAACTAAAACTAACAGAGATTCAAATTCACATGACAAAATAGGTAAAACAGCGGAAACTAAAATTGTAACTTATTTAAAACAAAACTTCATAATTGCTTCATAAACCAAATTAGACAAATACCAAATACAACATATATGTCTCAAAACACAATATGTTTCATGAAGTAAAAACTCGTAGTCTCAACAAAAATCAAAGTATAAATATCCCTCTCAAGTGCCAGTACAAAGAAAGAAAAATGGAAATCAAAGCAGGGAAATAAATAGCAGAATCTTCTCCAAGAAACCTCCGAGCAACTACAGTCTACTGCCCTCTCCCTTGATTGCCTATAGAGAGGCAAGGGAAAAATAGAGGAGTGGGTCAGATTAAAAGTCTGGTGAATGATAGTAACTACTAGAATCTTTAAGCAAAGTAAAAGTAATAGACTTTACAACAGTTCTAGTATATAAAAGGAAACAAAGTAAATATGAAAAAGATAAGCTGGAAAATACGATTAAGCTATTACAATTGATAAGATAGGTCAACTTTGATTGTTTGTACTTGTCTTTGATAGCTACTTGATTAGGCTGAATTATTAATCCAATAATTAGGCTGAAATCCTAATTCTACCCTTTGATCGGTCTGCTGCTCCATAGAGTACTGCAGATTAGACACTATATAACTCTCTGCATAGCAGCCAATGGTAACTATGAAAGATACACAAAGTACCCACTATGGACTAGATGATACATAGCTCCCTACATAGAAGGCAATGGTGTCTACGGAAGATACACATACTAAGCGCTTGAAACTCATAGCGATTACTGAGCACCGAAATGGAAGTCGCATGCGTAACTGCCACTATGCTCATACTACCTGTTGCTCCAAGTATTGGGTCGTATTATTACCTCGAATCAACATAAGAGTGCCCCTCGTCTCACTTCTGGATTATGTGAAACACTATGTTCATAGAAAGTATAGGGGAATGCTGCCGGTACTAGTCTGTCATCCAAACAATATCTAATAGCGCCCTTGTCCAAATCCCCCGTGATTTGAACATCTCCATATTGTCCAATTACTACCACTACTAGCATAAGCCTGCCCCTCGTCTCACTTCAGGTTTATTTGAAACACCGTGGCCATGGAAAGTAACAAGGGAACGCTATTTTGTACATACTTTAATTCTTTGCTTATTTACTTAGATAAATTATTTAGGTAAGCATTTACTCTTGTTCTTACTATCTGCGCTTATTAATTTATCCTAAGTTCTAAATTAATCATTATTCTATTCTATTTCTTATTATAGCCTACGTTACAATCATGTTTATTGTTAATCAGCGGAATTTCTATTGAGTTATAAAACCGTCGAAAATTTTCAAATTAAAAATATTCTCGCAAGCGCACGACGTACTATTGAAGTACGTGGCGAGTACTGGTCGATCCGTAGGGAATTGATGATTTTAAAAATTTGTTCAATCAGATTAAACCAAAGTCGAGTGAAAGTTAAGGTAGAAAATTAGAAAATTAGCTAACTAACTAAAAGAAAAGAGATGCAAATATAAGAGTTAAACAACAATTTAGAGAATAAATCCACTCTCTAGGTCATGTAGTTCAACACATATGAAAATTATACAAGTTGTTTTGTTTTCGATGATTTTTAGGGTCGATAAATCAATTGATTGAAGTTCAAGTTTGTTTTCACCAATTTGAAATTCAAGCTTATCATTGAAAACATTTTCAGAGTTATTGATTTCAAAATCAAAATGGTGATTTTCATCTTCCCCGTCGGAATTTAACAACTCGTCATTCAAAAGTCCAAAAAATTCATGTTCATTAAATTCGTCTTCCTTTGTTGGATTATCAACAACTTTATTACACGTCTCAAGTTCAAAATTCAAAGTTATTGTATTGAAATTTTCGAAATCGAGAAAAGGAAGATCGAATTTTAAGTTTGGTTCACTCAAAAGAATTGAAATCCAACTCAATTACCGTGTTTTCAACAACTTCATTAAGATCATCATTTTCAGTTTCAAAAGTTGTTATTTGAAAATCGTCAATTGTGGTAAAAGATGGATTATCACTTGACTTGTCACACGTTGAAATTTGATTTTGTTTTTCACGTTGTTTCATATATGTTTCAAACAACAAATCCGTATGATCGTCGTAAATTTCATTCATTTGTTCAACAAAATAAAATTTGTAATTATTAACTTGAAAATTTTCGGTTTGGACCTGTCGAGAACAAGAATTGTCAATTTCGATAAATGGTAGATTATTATTTGATTCTTCGCAAGTTGAGATTTGATTATGATTTTCACGAATTTCTTTGTATTTTTCAAGTAATAAATCCCCGCTATCTTTTTCCATTTGGTCAACAAAATCAAACTCATGATTATTAATATGAAAATTTTTATTTTGAATTTGTTGATAACCAAAGTTTTCAATCGTAACGTTATTAAAACTTTTCCCATTGCCAAAATTATTTGAAAATTGGTTCACATTTTCGTTTCGATTTTGAAATCCATTTTGAAGCTCAAAATTGAATTGGCATGAGTTATACTCGAAATCATTTGAATTTTGAATTGAATTCAAATTTTGAAATCCTTGAAAACTTTGAATCGAGTTATCACAGAAATACGGATTACACAAATTATTTATCATTTAATTTTTTTGTGTAGAGATTTCAAGTAAAGATGAAATGCTACTTTCGAGATTTGAGGGTTGGTCGTCGTTTTGTAAATTTTTGTTGTTCAAAATTTGAATTATTTACAAAATTGTTGTTGTTAAAATATCCATAAGAATCGTGAGTGAAATTATATGGATTTTCACAACTATTGTAAAATTTACGTAAGTGGGTAAACTCGGACATTTTCAAGAATTTTTTTGTTTTTTTACGAAGGAAAAATATTTACAAATAGAATTTATTTCAAAAGGGAAATTGATTTTTGTTTTTCAAATTTTTTTTTCTTTGTATTTGAAAAGGTTTTATAAATTTTTTTGGATTTATTACTTTAAAAAAAGAAAGGAAATTTTTTAATAAAAATAAAGGAATATTTACAATTTTTTTAGTTTTGGATTTTGAAATTTGTTTTTTTCCCCAAATATGCATGAACTAATGCAACTAAATGAATGCAAGGGTTAATTACAAGTGATTTATCCTAAGTTAACTCAAAATTGTATAACCACATATTGTCTTAGATAAACAAGATAGTTCTCGACCAGGTAACAGACATGATTTATCGGTACACCACGAATCACTATAGCAATGCAGCCGAAGGTTAAGTACCTTCAGAGAAACAATTCAGTATAATATTTACGAATAACCGTAATATTTATAACTGATTATAGCTCTGCCGTAGCCTAGACACCAAGAAATTAAATTGTTTAAAGAAGACAAATTATCAATATACAATTAAGTGTTATTGATTCTAACCGTTATTATTAATCAAAATCTAGGACGAAATGCAAAGCAGAAATTAAACGTGTATTAACAATGCAACTACAAATGGATTTTTTTTAAATGTAAACAATCAACAGTGCAAAGCAAATAAAAATAGAGATGAAAGCAGGAATTTATTTGGCAAGCACTTCTGCTACCTGCAACCTGAAAGTTAAAAACAAGATATATACTCTTTTTTTTGTATGTCTTTCTTTTAAATTAAAAAAACTAAAACAAAGAAAATAAAAACAAGTGAAATCAATGTGAAACAAAAAAAACAAATGAAAGAAGGAAACTTATTCGTTTTTTTTTTGTTTTTTTATATTATGAAGAAAACAAAACCAGAAATCTCGCTTTTCTTTTCTTTTTATTTTTATGTTATTTTAGAAAAAAGAAAGACTAAAAACAAAAGGAACAAACCCTTTTTTTTTAAAAAAAATAATAAACTAGGGCCCGACCCAACTCAGTTAAATAAAACAAAACACACCCAACTTTCTCAATCAAAAACGAACGAACACATCTGCAAGTCGTACTCGCAATTTCCAAATCCTCGAATTTTCGAAAATCTCCCACCCAAATTTCATACCCAAGTTAAGTCGATTTCTGCAAATCAAAATCTTCTCTTCTGTTCTTTTGGTGGAGTTTGAGGAATTCTACCATGATTTTGTAGGTGATTCTGGTTGTAAGGCAAGTTGGATTCGCGATGTATATGTATTGCAATTTGAGGTCACGGTTTGGGGATTGTTGATTGAGTTGGAGTTGCGTGTGTTGGTCTGAGTGAGTTCGATTTAGGGCGAGGCGGTTGGCGATTAAAATGGAACTGTAGTTATCGATTTTGTGGTTTTGTGGCTTTCCTCGATTTGAGGCGAGGCGGTTTGGGGCGGCAAGCAGGTTGTGGTTGTAGTCGCGGTGACTTGGGGATGCGGGTTGCGTGAAGTGTATTGTGAAGTTTCTAGTTTTGAGGCACGTTTGGGAGCAGGTTGAATTGTAGCAGTGGGTGGTGGGTTTATGCTTGTGAATGGGAAGTTTGGCGAGTTGTTAAGGCAAATTGTGTGTTGTAGATGATGCACTGGATTGGGTGGTCGGTTTTGATTTTGGAAGGGGATGACTGCAATGATTTGTATTGCACTGGCAAGGAAGATCACTGAAATGGTTTAAGTGTGCGTAGATAGTGGAGATGGGAAGTGTTGTGGTGGTTTGCTGTTCAGGTGGTCAGTGGAAATGTCTGGAAGTGTTGATAAAGAGGTTGATAAGGTGGAAGGTGGAGTGGAATATAGCAGAGAGTATTTCAGTGTCGCAGAGAGTATTTCAGGTGGAATGACGGGAGAGAACTAATGAAGTGATGTTAACAGAGGTGGAACAGTTGATAGTGTGAAGTGCGATATGTAGTTGTATTGTGACAGAGCTGGGTATTGTGGTACTGTAGAAGTGGTATTGAGCAGTTTTGTAGAAATGAACAGGGGAAGATTTTGCTGGTGACTGATGATTGTGGAGATGTTTGCAGGTGATGAATGGCAGTGATTTTGGAGGAAGTATTGGTGTTGAACTGCAATGATTGCTTGGTAGTGTGGAGTTAATAGTTTATGGCTCTGGTGATAGAGGAGGGATGGCCAGAAGAGTTGCACAAAAACTGTGCACAGTTGTTGCACAGTGGATGCTTTTTTTAGCAAATTGTTAATGTAAAGAGAAAACAAAAATAAAAGAGAAAGATGTAAATAGAAAAATGCAAATGTGATGGAATTGAAGAAAAAAAATTGTGTATGCTTTTTTTTTCAAATATATACAATGCAAATGCAAAACAAATAGAAAACAACAATCACGCAATATTTAGTTTTTTAATGCAAATACATACAAAATAAAAACACACAAAAATCAAAAGAAAATAATCCGAAGAATAGAAAATCAAAATCAAAGCAATTCCCCGGCAATAGCGCCAAAAACTTGTTGATCGGCGGAATTTCTATTTAGTTAGAAAACCGTCGAAATTTTCAAATTAAAAATATTACCGCAAGTGCACGACGTATTATTGAAGTATGTGGCGAGTACGGGTCGATCTGTAGGGAATTGATGATTTTAAAAATCTATTCAGTCAAATTAAACCAAAGTCGAGTTAAAGTTAGGGTAGAGAATTAGAAAATTATCTAACTAATTAAAATAAAAGAGATGCAAATATAAGAGCTAAACGACAATTTAGAGAATAAATCCACTCTCTAGATCATATAGTTCAACGCATATGAAATCATGATCTCTCTTATTTTGGTCATTGGTGCTTTAATTGATGTGCTTATCATAAGTATGGCATATTTGTGCTATTGATTGGCCAACATAAGCCACCAAACTATAACACATCCCTTAAGCACTTACTAACTTTCATGAAACTTGACAAAAAAATGAAAATGAAATCTATTTTAAATATGGCCAATTTACTATTGATTAGAAATATAGACCATCAAATTTTAATTTCAAATCACTTTCTTTTGCCATAATTATATTTTGATGAAGAGGCATTTGTGTTAATGATTGTTTAAGCATAATCTATTTGATGTCAACAATATAGGCTATCAAATTCAAAGCAAAAACAACAACTAAAACACTTCATTGATCATCATTAAGCACAAAAAGAGAGCATGAATTAACAAATAGTTGAAGCTACATAATTAGAGATCTTCATTACCCCCTAAATTGAAGGGGTTTAGCCTCTCATATTTGTCATTTGATTAACAAATATAGCTTGCAACATGAAAGAAAAAGAAAAGGAAAAAGAGAGCAAAGTAAAGAAAAAAACTGTTCTACTTGTAAGAAAAATAAATCTACACTACTAACATAAAAGTAAATAAACAAAAGAAGCATGTAAAAGAAAGCACTAATTAACATTGCATAGAAAAAATGAAAGTTACATGAAAAATAAAAATGGCTAAGTAGCCATGGAAAAGAGAAATAGAACTTGTCTTTTATTTTGAGCCTAAACTAATGAACAGGAAGAGGAGGCTAAGGAAGAGAGGGGCTACGTGAAACATAAGGGGTTATTTATACAAGCATGAAACCCTAATCCATAATTTGGAGAATTCCCAAAATACCCTTGAGAAAGTGTGGAGGCCAAGTAATCATTAGCTTCCACTAATCATCATTTAAGTGTACATGAAGCCATAAACTCCATAAGTGTGTGCATTAGGCTCTAATTTGTACATTAAGATGGTGGGTAGGTGGGGTCCTCCATGATCTTCACTTTGAGTTATTTCCATCTTCATTCCTTTATATTCATGTTGTGCATGCATGTATCCTCATGAAACCACTCATGTTTGAGATTTAATTCCTACAAAAATATATATAAATTTCCAAGTATTTTTTCTCAAAGAAATATATGCACACAAATGACTGTTTCGCCCCTATATGAAGATGGATATGTGACAATTTGGAATTAATATGGATTTTGGTTAAAACATGTTAAAATACCCAATATGATCATTTATTTAATTTAAATAGAATTAATATGGCAAAAATATGCACATTTACATGCACATCACTTATTACTTAACCTAAGATCTAAATGTGAAAATAAACTTTTTTTCTTCTTTTATGCTTTTTAGTTATAATTCTAAGTTATAACTAGGCCAATCTCTTTAATTTCGTCCAATTAATATCATAATTAGGCAAAATTTCAGTCCAGTTCCATTCATATTACAGTTTTTATAATTTACATCTTATATTCCATTATTTTAGATTTCTTATAATTTAATTCAATTTCACGTTAATTCTATTCTAATCCATACGCGAAGAAGGAGAAGGAGAAATAAAAGAAAACTGAAAAGAGTAGGAAATCCAAGGCGTAGGAAGAAAATGTAAATAACACATAAATAACAATAAATAAATTAAAATACTGTAAATAAACTATAATTTAATGGGAAAAGTTATAATTAACAGAAATAAACTAAAATTAACTGAAAAGAATAGGTAGAAGGAATAAACTGAAAATAATTATAAAAACTGTAAATAAATTACTAAAAAGGTTACTCCAAAAATCGTAGTTAATGTACAACTATTGGAAACCCTACTATTTTAAATTACTTAAAAATCTAAATAATTGCAACCACTCACCTTTGGTCCTTAGCTCTTCCCTTTGGGCTTTGACGGATCCACTTAGGGTTGTTAAATATTTTAATTTAAAACGATTTCCTCCTTGAAAAATTATTCCGCTTAGGGTCCTTCCTGAATAGGTGAACCCTATTAGAGAAAACTTTAGAATGGAAAAAAGTGTTAGGCCTAAGGTTCTATTTATAGGGGTAGAAGTAAATATCAGACCATTGGATTTGAGGTTTGAATATGATGCAATAATGTCATAGGCTGAATAGTAACCATCGGATGCAAGAATGGAAGGACTGGATGAGTTTAAATAATGCAAAATACGTGTGAAAGCTTGCTGGAACATTCAAGAATGAAGGAAAATACCCCTCGTTCATTACACAAGGCGGGACGACCCTAGGTCGACCCGCCCCTATACCCGGGTCGACCAACCGGTCGACCTACGGTGAGGTTAGGTCGACATGGTGGTTAACCTAGCCAATATTTTTTTATCTTGTAACTTATTCATATTAGCTCGATTTCTGATGTTCTATATATGGAAATTAACCAGAAAATTATCCTGGACACAATGGTACAACTTCGATAGCTTAATTCTGATAATTTCACGAAGTTATTTTGTTACTTAATTAATTAAAGAATTAATTAATACATGTTAAATTTTGGGTTGTTACATTCTCCCCTCCTTATTCGTCCCCGAAATCTCTAAGGAGAAAAGAATGTACTAAATGTTTTCATCCAATTCTACAACCAACTACTCAATCATCAATAATTCATCCATTGTCCAAATGTTTTTTATAATGCAAATTTATGATACTTATGCAATTAGTGTAGTGTAAATGTCTCTAACTAATGTAAAAGATTAGGCGGTCCACTGATTCAGTTAACCTCCTTTTATTCAATCATGTATGTGCCATGTGTCCAAATGAATGCGTAAATTTTCTAATGATAACTGATAATTCTATATGCATGCTGCAAACATCATCCAAATGCAATAACCATGTGGAAATCATCCATTTATAGCAACCATGGAAAATAGAATAAAATGCGCACACAACCATATGCATATGCTCGTGTCCGAGTTAGGCCGATCCCTAAAGAAAAATAGTGCCTAGTGTACCTATATGCATCCATTAGCATCCACCAGCAAACACTTGCAATCAATAACATACATCATTCATAACATGTTCTAATAACATGTTTACATCAATTCCTATTATCCATAGGTTAAATCCTAAATTCTACCCTCCCAATGGAAAATAAAGGAAATAACCAATTCAAAACTAGAGATGGAAAATAGGAAATTTGAAAATTTATTATCAATGAAATATGGATATGAAATGAGAATTTCCTCCCAATCAAACCAATCCTCCCCGAAGCCTTCTTAATATGTCGGAACCAATGCAATACCTCTGTAGACCCTATCTAACCCGAAGGCGACTTGCAGTCTTTCATAAAAAGCTTTGAAAGGTGCCACTCTAATGCTAGCTTGAGAACTACTATCTTATGTGGAATCCACTAAAGAAAGATGCTTTTTTGAAGTTCCTCCAAAATCAAGAATATTCATTCTCAACCATGCGTGCCTTTCTACCTTTCCCATTTCAGTTTATTGTTCTTCTTTAGTTTCCACCCATGAATCAACATTCCAAGGTTCTTGCTAGTGTCCTATATATTCCTCGGGAACTTCTATCATTACTTCCAAAAATAATCACTGTTATCACCTACATGGTCTTGCACTTTTTCCGTTACATCTAGGAAATGATTTCTCTATACTACATATTTATAAGAGTTTGGTTGGGTATTTGTCATTTCAAAAACTAAGACTTCTAAATTTTCAAAATATCAAATCCCAAAAACTTTGTCTTTAAAAAGTGTTATTTTTGAGTTTCTATTAAATTCAAAATTACTTGGTTACTTAACATTATTTTTGAGTTTTCAGTTTTCTATAAAAATTTGAATTTTCAAATTCTACTTTTATTAATTTTCCATTCCAAAAACTTATTTACTTTTTCACCAAACCATTTTCTTTTAAAATATGTTTAAATCATTTTTATGTGTTTCCAAAACATCTTCTTATTATACCTTACGATCTCATACCTTAATATATTGGAACTACTTTCTCAAATCAGAAATTAGTAAAGCTCAAATCTTCCATGAACCTTTTTAAAGGGAATTCCATGTTTATGTGAAATTAAAAGGAACTTATTTTATATTTTTCAAAATACACTATACAAAATATGGTGCTTTTTGTACCTTGTATATCCCTTTCATGTATTCCTTGTAACTTGCACATTTTTTTTTATTCATTTCATAGAAAATTATACCATTACTCTTTTCATTCTAATAGATTAAAGTATGTTTAATTTATATTCTTCCATGACAAATATTTTCTAATATCTAACTTACACATTTTCCTTTCAGAAAAACTCATCATCAAAACTGTTTTAATATTTCGATAATTACAAAAACATTTCCATATACTTATTGAAAATAATAAGTGTACTTTATAAACCATTTTGTTTCTACTTAGAAATTATCTTTTAAAATACATTTTTATTTAGGTTAAAATGGATGTTGCGTAAAACACCGTTACTACAACCCAAAAATACTAGTGTATGGATTCAACTAAATAAATAACAATCAATCTCATATACCTATGTAAAAATATTTCTCTTGGGAGTCACTTATTATAACAATAGTGTTATAGCCTATTCTTCTCTTATTTTTCACGAAAACATTTATTACAACAATAAAAGTCGTAATCTACATTTTCGATACTTGATACACTCTAGGTTTTTATATTTATAATTTTTGCTTACTTACAAAGAAACTAGTGAGTTATATATATACACACTCCATAATTCTTCAAAAGAATTACAATTTTTCATTTTATAAAAACCAACTTAAATTTCATACCATTTTTCAAAAACCCCATATTTATGTTCTAAATGAAAATGTTAACAATGAAAATTTTCAATTCTAACAATTACATTTTTTCCACTTTTTAAATTTCAAAATTTTCATTTTATTGGGCTTGGCATAAAGTGGATTTTTCCTTACTAACCAAGGAGTACTTCTCTTATGTCTTGGAAATCCCATTTCCTTACTATGGTCTTCTGTTAGATTCACTCTAAGGTACTACCATTAAATCCACTTATATGAAATAATTATAATTTTGTAATTATCTACACATGGGTTTTCATCTTTTCTTATCAACTATACGAATTGTACATTCCCCATCTTTTCCTACCTCTCATTGGATTTCCGTAGTCCGATCCTAAATATACGAAACCGTTTCTTAAATCCCTACCATGTATAGACATTCCCCATGCCTCAATAAACACATTTCAAAAGTGATACTTCATGAACTTTGTCTTCAGCTAATGAACATGAAGCATACGTAGAACCTTCTTTAGATGAATAACATGCTCTTCCATACTTCTTAGAAAACACCAAAATGTTGACCATGAATACTGCCACGAACTTATTTAGGACTTCTCTAAAGACGCGGCTCATCAAGTCAACAAAGTAGGCTAGGGCATTGCTTATCCCAAAAGGCATAACCAACCACTCATAAAGTCCGTTTGGAGTCCTAAACATATTCATCTATGCGGTCATCAGCTACCCTAAGCTGATGAAATCCAATGCTAGATCAAGCTGAGAAAATACTGAAGAGCCAACTAACTGGTCAAAAAAAGATCATCTATTATAGGGAGTGGATAATGGTTCTTCCTTGTAAGCTTATTCAATTCTCTATAGTCAATGAAAAGTCGTAGAGAACCACCTTCTTTGGTAGCGAAGATGACTATGCTCCCTATTACGATATGTTCTTTCTTACGAAACCTTTCTCAAAATCCCACGGATTTGCTTGCTCCATCCCTTCCTTTCCCTTAACGCCATATACACTATGGGTAATGCCACTGGCTAGCAAAATAAATCCTTAAGTCAATCTCTCTCTTGGGGGGGGGGTAGTCCCCTAACCTCCTTAAAGATGTTTAGAAAATTTTCTGACGACAGGAATCGAATCTAACTCTGATGATGATGAATCGAGGGAATAAAGGAAGCTCAACACAACTGACCCTTGCGGGTCGCAATAAATCTCGAGAGTTCTACAGATGCATGTCCCTAGTCTAATGACTCTCCTCTAGCAATCTAATAAAGCTCCATATGAGGATAGCCAATCCATTCCTAAAATCATCCCATAACCCGAAAATCCCAAAACATAGGTGTCACAATCAAATTCTATGTCTAGAATAAAAATTTTCAAACCCCTACAAACCATAGACAATTGTGCCAATCTTCATATGGGGTTTAAAACAATGACAGGGTCTACTGCTAAAGAGATGTCTGAATGAAAACAATCTACCAAAGAACTAGAGATAAAAGAGTGATGCTCCAAAATCAAAAGAGTCCCAATGGGAAAACCAGAAATAGAAATCAAATTTTCCTACCTTGATTTGGTCTGCTGCTGGAAGGTGCTGTACCCAAAATTTGAGCCAGTGTTGCAGGTCCACTGGTTGCCTGCCCCATTTTCTGAGGACAAATCATAGTAAAGTGATCAAGCTGCTCACAGTTGAAACATCTTCCCTTCATCCTGCCTTCTTACAGTCTTTTGCATAATGACCAGTCATTTTACAACATTTACATTTTCCACTTTTCTTGATTCGCTTTTGAGGTCCTTCCTCTTTCCTCTTGTCCTTATCCTTCCACAACTTCTTAGAGATTGTAGGAACCTTCTCAAGCTCTCTCTTCTACTAGCAAGATGTAGGCTGAACACTCTATCAGTACTCCAAACCTAACTGCCTAAACCTTTGCTTCATATTCTCAAAAATAACCCACGTCTTCTCGGAATCCTCCATGCCAGAAAACGTTCTGCCTCCTATACTAGCGAAGTCCTTTCATAGCTTAAAAAAAGGGGGCTGAAGTGGGTGGATTAAAGGGATTTCCACCTACCGGTGTTGTATTAGGCACTTTCCCATGCACCTCTCGTACCATAACTCTACGGAACCAGTCAGCCATTCTATGTAAAGAAAAGAGAATTTAGGCTCGAAATAATTGAAAGATGATTGCATGGACTTGGAGGGGATTTTTATAAAAACTACTTAAAAACTATTTCTAAGAGTTATTTTCCGAAAAGTACTTTTTTAAACAAGTTATTTTGGAAAATACTTTTTTTTTTAAAATAAATTTTTAGGAATTCTGCAACCTTAGGCTCTGATACTAAGTGAAACACCACACACTCCTTTATACACCCAAAAGGATACATTAAAAGGCATGGTGCATTGTACATATAATTGAAACTAACAAAGACTAAGATTCACAAGACAAAAATAGGTAAAAACAGCGGAAACTAAAATTATAACTTATTCAAAACAAAAACTTCATAATTGCTTCATAAACCAAATAAGTCAAATACCAAATACAACATATATGTCTCAAACCCAATATGTCTCGTTAAATAAAAGCTCATAGTCTCAATAAAAATAAGAGTATAAATATCCCTCTCAAGTGTCTGTAGAAAGAAAGAAAAATGAAAATAAAAGTAGGAAAATACATAGCAGAATCTTCTCCAAGAAACCTTCGAGCAACTGCAATCTACTACCCTCTCCCTTGATTTCCTATGGAGGATAAGGGGAAAATAAAGGAATGGGTCAGACTAAAAGTCTGGTGAATGATGGTAACTACTAGAATCTTTAAGCAAAGTAAAAGTAATAGACTTTACATCAGTTCTAGTATATAAAAGGAAATAACAAAAATAGGAAAAGCGATAAACTGGAAAATACGATTAGACTATTTTAATTGATAAGATATGTCAACTTTGATTGTTCACACTAGTCTTTGGTAGCTGCTTGATTAGGCTGAATTCCTAATCCTATAATTAGGCTGAAATCTTAATTCTACCCTTTGATCCGCCTGCTACTCCATAGACCTTACTTCAGACTAGACGATATATAACTTTCTACACAGCAGCCAATGGTAACTACGAAAGATAAATGAAGCATCCACTATGGACTAGATGATACATAGCTCCATACATAGAAGGGGATGGTGTTTACGTAAGACACACATACTAAGTGCTTGGAACTCATAGCGATTACCAAGCACTAAAATGGAAGTCACACGCGTAACTGCCACCATGCGCATGCTACCTATTGCTCCACCTATTGGGTCGTATTATTACCTCGACTCAGCATAAGTATGCCCCTCATCTCACTTAAGGATTATGTGAAGCACCATGTTCATAGAATATATAGGGGAATGCTGCCGGTAGTAGCCCTTCATCCAACCAATATCTAATAGCCTCCTTGTCCAAATCTCCGTGATTTGAACATCTCCATATTGACCAATTACAACCACTACTAGCATAAGCGTGTCCCTCGTCTCACTTCAGGTTTATGAGAAACACCGTACTCATAGAAAATAATAGGGGAATGCTATTTGGTACATGTCCTACTTTAATTCTTTGCTTATTAACTTAGATAAATTATTTAAATAAGCATGTACTCTTGTTCATACTATCCGTGCTTATTAATTTATCCTAATCCTTAAACAAGCCTTATTATGTTCTATTTCTTATTATAACCTACGTTATAGTCATGCTTATTACTTAACCCAAGATCTAAGTGTGAAAATAAGCTTCTTTTGTTCTTTTATTTTCTTAGTTATAATTCTAAGTTATAACTAGGCCAATCTCTTTAATTCAGTCCAATTAGTATCATAATTAGGCATAATTTCAGTCCAGTTCCATTTATATTATAGTTTTTATAATTTATTATCCCATTATTCTAGACTTCTTATAATTTAATCCAATTTCGTGTTAATTCTATTCTAATCTATATGTGAAGAAGGAGAAGTAAAGAAAAGCTGAAAATAAAAGGAAATCCAAGGCATAGGAAGAAGATGTAAATAATGCACAAATAATAGTAAATAAATTAAAATATTATAAATAAACTGTAATTAAATGGAAAAAGCTATAATTAATAGAAATAAACTAAAATTAACTGAAAAGAATAGCTAGAAGGAATAGACTGAAAATAATTCTAAAAACTGTAAATAAATTATTAAAAAGGTTACTCCAAAAATCTTAGTTAAACTACAACTATTGAAAGACCTATTATTTTAAGTTACTTAAAAATATAAATATACACAATCACTCACCTCTAGTCCTTAGCTCTTCCCTTGGGCCTTCATGGATCCACTTAGGGTTGTTAAATATTTTTATTTAAAAAACGATTTTCTTGTTGGAAAATTATTCCGCTTAGGGTCCTTCATGAATAGGTGAACCCAATTGGAGAAAATCTTAGAGTGAGAAAAAGTGATAAACCTAGGGTTCTATTTATAGAGGTAGAAGTGGATCTCAGACCATTGGATTTGGGGATTGAATAGAATGCAACCACGTCATAGGTTGAATAGTAGCCATCGGCTGAAAGAATGGAAGGACCGGATGAGTTTAAATAATGCAAAATACGTGTAAAAGCTTGCTGGAACGTTCAAGAACGAAGGAAAACATCCTTCATTTGTTACACAAGGCGGGTCGATCGATAGGTCGACCGCCCCTATACCCAGGTCGACCGGCCGGTCGACCTAGGGTGAGGTTAGGTCGACTTGGCCAATATATTTATTTATTTTTTACCTTGCAACCTGTTCATTTTAGCTTGATTTTTGATGTTCTATATATGAAAATTGACCAGAAAATTACCGCAGACACAATGGTGCAACTCTCATGGTTCAATTCTGATAATTTCACAAAGTTATTTTATTATTTAATTAATTAAAGAATTAATTGATACAGGTTAAATTTTGGGTTGTTACAATTCATCCCCAATATACTGGAGTCAATGAGATTATATAGAAAGGTGCTCCTTGCTTAGGGAAACTCAGTCGCAAACTTCAATTTGCCCCTCTCCTTCTCTAACCCCAACTAGGTGAGACCCTAGTTACGACCAATAAAATGATGTTATGCCAATCATAACCGAACCCAGCATTGAACACATGGATTTGAAGCTCCTCCCAACACAAAATCAACAGATCTAATGATTTTACTTTTAGTGGCCTATAGCTCCCGGATTTGAATTTTGAAGGAGGTATCTAGGTTAAAATGTTTATAGGAAAATAAAAAGAAGATAAAGAGGGAAAATGAAAAGTGAAGAGAGAAAAATAAAATAAAGAATATTCTAAGTGTGGGGTTTTGTTTATTAAATGATTTCCAATACTTCGCTATACGATATCTCATTCACATACGAAATGTGAACAACAGAAATAAAAATACGATCGCGGACAATAATGCGGCACGATCATAAAATAACAATAAAATACACTGGTTTCTTATTCCATGAAATATTGAAAATACCAACTTCTACCGAGAAATACATCAAATGATAATTTAATATTTTCCAAATTAAAAATTATGGAAAAATCATATAAAGTCATTTAAAAAATATGCCATTAAAATTAAGTCATTTTATTAACAATTGATTTTCTTATTTTCTATTACATTTGAATCAAATTTGAATATTTAAATAAATTAAATATTCCTCTTCGAAACGTTGAAAATTTCTGGTCGTCACGTCCATGGTAATAAGTGAAGTTTACCACTTTATCATTTGCTCGTTTTGAGGGGTAATAGTACCTCATAACACCAAAAATCATATGGATTGTTATATTGGTAAACCCTTTCAAAAAATAAATGTATCTCGTAAGACCACACCGCACGTAAACACAAACGAGTTTTTACCTTACGATATCCAAACCATTTTAAATAAAAAATCCAATGATATTATAATAATTTCTAGGGTCTAAAATAAATATTGAATCATAGAATGGTTACATTAATTACATTCAACAACATATTTAGCATACAACTATATTCGTAAAGGCATGTATTAGAAAATGGATTACATCAATGACAAAGAACTAGGATACTACCTACCATAGTAGATCTCTAGATAAAATGTACAGAAGGCCTTATATTGACCCCTTGCATGATAAGACCAACGTACCCCTCTCTGGATAGTATCGAATATGTCATTACCCTGGTTGCTTTACTACCTTTTCCTTGAGAGCTCTCATGCACATACCAAATCCATAAATAGTGACCTAAAAATATGATGATTATACCATAATGGGTGCAACCGACATAGACTTATGGCATATCTCCTATTTTATCCATTTCTCGATGTGAGGCTAGTGAGGTCACGATTACCTTTTCTTTAGAAAATCCCACTTGAAATGCTAACACTGCCCTCCAAGAAATAATACAATGCCAGCATTCATCCATGAAAGTTATTCGAAATATGAACAAACCGAAGGCATTACTTCTACTACATCCTTTTTAGAATCACCTTCAGGATTAGTAGCAAGCAGTCCTTGCAATACAAAGAACTCTATCTTCAATCATCTTCAAGATGTCTTTAATTTGAACCCTTTTGTCGATTCGAAGTGTTTTTTGATCACTCATGCTTATCCGATCCCCTTTTTCCAAACCAACAGTCGATAGTTTCGATTGACTCAATCCTAGTTCTTTCATAAATAAGCATATGATATAAGAGTCCTAAAGGGATCTCGAATGTACGCCTTTCAAGCGAGATACGTTTCATCGATGTTACCCGGCCTTTTGTCCCAGCTATAGTTAGGTTGATTAGACAAGTTAGACTCGACGATTATCGAGGCAAGCAGCTCAAAGAGACGATTCTAGGGTCCAGATACTAAGTACAAACAAGACCACAAAGTGCAGGGGGGGGGGCAAGCCATTCCAACAAATTCTATAGTCATAAAAACACTAGGTGAATGATCATCATCGATCCCACACCTAGGAAAGAAAACCACTAGGTGAGGGATCATCACTGATCCCATACCTAGGTTAAGACCAACTCAAGTGTTGAATCCCACTAAGTGTGGGATTGATACCAATCCCTTCCCTAGGCGATCTTTACCGATCTTCGAATCTTCATCCAAAGTGGCCCCGACTCTTTCCACTCACTACTAATGATGCCAAAAGCCTGTTTCAAGTTCCCTTCCAATGATTTTATGCAATTCTCGATCGATCTCCATGAGCATTAGTATCAGTAACACCCTGGAATACACTATGTATACATCGGTGCTTCATCCTACATAGGGGATCGGTATCGACCCTTAAGGGAACGCCAAAGTATCCCCCACTTCTATTCTATATATATAGAGAGAGCCCGATTCAAGTGTTTTTCCAGAGTTCCTATATGAGTATTGACAATCTCCATGTACGATCTAAACTAGCAATTCAACCTTTTGTAAATCCATTGCTTGGACAAAAAACAACTAGACGACTGTAATGATCCAAAATTTTGATCATTGAATTTAAATATTTAGTTAATTTTAAATATTTGAATAATTGGTTTTTAAGGTTTTAAACTTGAATTCAAATATAAGGATTTATTTTAAAATATTTGACTTGTGAATTAATAATTACATAGTGATTTAAGGTATTAGGACTTTAAATCGAATATAATGTCTACGGGTTAAATGGACTGGTTTAACTTCTTTTAAACTAATAAATAATAAATGATGAATTCAAATTGTAAATTTATTTGCTGTAATAAATGGTTCGAATAAATTACCATATTTTTTTCTATTTTAATGACTCGATTTTTCCCGACATGTTTTTAATTTTTAATGTTATTTTTCCATAATTTTTAATTTGGAAAATATTGAAATTATCTTTTTGATGATTTATCGCCAAACGTATTTTAGTGATTTTACGGAATATGATAACTAGTGTATATAATTATTGCTTTGGGAAAGCGTTGCAGTTCTAAGTGCGATCTTATTTACAAATTTAAAAACAACAATAGAATAAACTTTGCTTTGAGCAATATAATAGGCATATATTTATTTTATATACTATATATGCATAGTTTATTTAAATATATTTGCATATATAATTTAATTATTAAATTATTCATAAGATATATATATACACGTTTAATTTGAAAAAATTGATTTGATTTTAAAATTTCAGTAAAATAAATAAATAAATTTTAAATAATTTCAAATATGTACATATACATACACATAGAGATACTTATACTATATATACTATGTATATATATATGTTTATTTATATCTTTATAAATATTTCAAAATATTTTATATATATATATATATATGTATGTATGTATGTATATATGTATATTTACAGTATTTCTAATGCATAAACAAAAGTGTATAATCATATATTTGGGCAATATATTTGTATACTAGATAGGATGACATGTCCGTTGCGGTGTAAATACGAGTACTTATACATTAGCATGTTATATCTTGCACGGATTGATATGTTACACATGCACACACATACATATATATAACATAATTCTAATGTTGTAATATAAAACTACGTCATAAATTTAAATAAAATAATAATTTTATTTAAAAGAAATTTAGAAATGTTCTAAATAAATTAGATTTCATAGGCCCAATAAAGATCCAATATTGTAATTTTTTGGAAATACGCTCATTTCTTCCACTGTGATTTGACCTAATTCTAACAACCGAGGGCGCCTCCAATGAAAATCCATATGTGAACATACCTTAGCTATTTTGGTTGTATTTTTAGTGTTATTGTGTCATGGGATGCAAGCTGCACAACTATTTTCTGGTTTATATTCTGCACCCTGAACACCATCTATTATATCACCGTATTTACTTATTAGACGGTTTGGTTATTTTAAGGGCAAAACCATTACGATGATTCGAACAATCATAAAAGATACCATCATACGATAACTACATATTCATTGAGTTTCTCACACCAGACTTATGTCTGACTCGAGGTTTTATCTTTCTCTTAATTCCTCGGAAGCTCTTTCGAGCAGAGAAAGATATGTTTTCATTCATATTCTTTAAAGCTTAGGGAGACAAGCTGATGCTTACATCCGCCACATTACTAGTATGTATATATCAGCAACTGCAAGGACATGTTGTTATAGCCGTCTAGGATGATGATAGTATGTAGGACTGTAACTCTGAAATGTTATGCATCTTTGACTAACACTTTAGTACTTTCTTTTAAAATTATACGTTATCGTTCCACTATGAAATTATGATATTATGTTCTTCATTCCTTTTCCTTTTTATTTTTCGTTTTATTTTTCCTTTTTTTTTACCTTAACAAATATTTTATTTTTTCGGTACTTAGGTACTTGTCAAGTGAATACCGTGGATGTATTAGTGTCCACATTTAGGGATCGAAAGGGCAAAACATTACAAATAACATAATATCAAACATTCAGTTCGACCAAATTATATCATATCAAACTATTCAACAGTCAAAATATAATTTCATCAACCATATATCGTCATATATACGTGTACACACCACATATGTATGTATATACGTATGTATGTGTATGTGTCGGTGTGTAGACACACACATAAAGAAGCATTTTGTATCCAATTTTATGTCCAAACATGTTTTTCTTTTCTTTTACTTTTAAATACGAATCACAGTCTAGAACAAAAATAGCTAATTTCTTGTTCAATTCAGTAGTTGGTGGCATATCTACTGGCTTTAGCATCATAGCTCAACAATTTATAAAATAGCAGCCATAGAAAATTTTATCCACATTCAAAACAATATCACTTTAAGATATATAGAATTTGGTGTTGGTCAAAATTCTAATATTATTCGCACTTAACTTGGTTTTTCCAAAAAAAGAAATCATTGGTTCAATAATAACATTTATTATTAACCATACCACTCTGGTTAGAGATTTTGGATTTGTTTTGACCAATTTTGACAATGATACTAACCTCTTACAACTAAAGGGACGAGTTCTCTGTGGAATAGAATTTCATCCCCGATACTTCAATTCAGACCCAACCGTAGTCACTTGATGGATCACTTTGCATGTCATGATTTAACTATAATCATAGTAAAGTATTCACATTGTAGCTCCATAGTATTCTCAAGTCGACTACACTATGTAACAACGTAACTCAAGATTTGCTAATTCTCGGATGAGCCATTCCATAGTTATTTAATAACTACGAATACGTAACCCTAAGTGACCTCAACAACCATGAGTAATACACTATCTAACATTTGGAGAGTATTGCGAACTCCGATCTCTACAGATGTATTGATATCGTTTCTCGAAACATCTCGACGAGGAATATATAAATCAAAATGTTATTTTTATTTTATTAATTAATTAACCACGATCGTAATTATTTGCAACTACAAGCACATAACGTTTTATTTAAGAACATCATTATTAATATACGTTAAATTTATTAGTTAATTATATTACAATATAACAAAGCATATAACAAAAATCAAACACATTTTTTATGAACAAGATTGATTACAAAGTTAGATATATATGTAATAAAGTACATAATTGCTCATAGGGCATACCACTAACTTTTTCGCACCATACATAATACGACGCATGCTTTTGATCTATTTTGAAATATACTTTTAATGCTAAACGCGGCCGCATTCGAACTATTCAGATGGCTGGTTTTTCATGTATATCGGTCACTATAGCAAGTTGTGGATTTTGGTTATTGTTCTATGGTAGAGCAAACTCAAAGATGTTATATGTCTATTTGTTGAGTAACTTCTTTGATCGTTGCCATATGAGGGTTTCAGTTTGTTCACCTAGGATATCTCAAGTAAAATCTTTGGGCACTTTTAGTCAAAGATATGCCACCGATTTCTATTATTTTTTAGAATTTTATTTTGGTACGTAATCAGACTAAGATTGGTTAACAAACTAGGCTTTTCAAGGTTATTATTATCGACAAATTTTCCATTATTTTAGAATTGACTCAAATCAATGACAAAATATCCATAATGAAAATGATGAACGCCGATCAAAACCACATCTATCTGAGTTATTGTGACCAAGACATCGCAGTTTAATGATGGATCATCTGTTTTTTCCAATTAGGTCCACCTCGTTGAATCCCCTCCAGTATACAAAAGGAATAATAAAAAATTAGGTTAAGATGTTCTATATGATGATATACCGTGAAGGGTTTAAACCACGTGTGAATTTAACTTAATATGAAGAACTTATGGATCAATTGTCACTTTTTCCCCTAGTTTGTTGTTATTGATAAGCCCTTATCGATGAGTACGTCACTATAGAGAAGTACCTCATATGATTAACAAATGAAGTGACGGAGAGTTCTGGAGTGGTAATATGATGATACAAGATGGATGCTTTAAGTTTATAAAGCATCCAACTCAAGATGAAAGAGTTATGGACTCCATTTTCCTCCTTAGTCTATTCTGTTCGATCAACCCAAATCGATAAAATATGAATCAACCTTAATCGATGTGGATGGATCAAACTCTGATCGGTAGTGGTGAATTGGCATTGATCGACATGAATGTATTCACCCCAATCAATAGAAACAACGGTCAATAGAAATGGATTGGTGCCGACTTATAAGGATGTATCAATTCCGATCGATTGGAATGGATCAATCGCGAGTCATATGGGCTGAATCGACTTTCACCTATTCTTCGGTCTGTTTTTAAATCAAGCACTTGCATTTTTGCTAGCACTAAAAAAAACTCTTGTCCTAACGCCTCGACGCAATCTATGCAATGCATAAATCCACTTTGAACACCATTTTATGGATAAGGGTTATACATCCCAACTCAATAATATGTTACATACAACACAGATAACAATTGACACTCCCAAAAGCCGTATCTTCTCATGTTATCTCTCCTGCCGGCAACAACAGCCGCCTTAAATCATCACATTTCGTCTGCAACCTCAAAAACTATATACAAACGTACAAATTCCAACGTGTACAAATCTGTTCTTTGGATGCCTACAACTAGTTTCTGCCTTCATATACCACTCTTCTTCCCACACACACAATTACTCAATATGTCGCCTATGCTCTTACTACTACACTTCCTAGTATTATCTACCGCGCAGAATCCGTCCGAACATACCACCTCATTCCAAACCTATATCGTTAATGTCCATCCACCCACCACATTTCTCACAGACGCCACTCTCTCAAAAATAGCCCAAACCGAACTGTACTACGGATCATTCTTACCTCCTACAGTATCCACCTTAGGCAACGACAACATCTCGCCCATCATCTACTTCTACCACAACACCATCAGCGGATTCGCTGCACGCCTGACCAAGGCCGACTTACTCTCCATCAAATCCAAATCCGGATTCCTACACGCCTATCCTGACCAAATCCTCAAAATCCACACAACTCACACTCCTCAATTCCTCAGTCTCAACCGCAGCCCCACCAACTTATGGAATGAGTCCAGCCTCGGCCGTGGTGTCATTATTGGTGTCCTTGACACTGGCATACTTCCAACTCATCCGTCTTTCAACGACCAAAACATCCCTGCTCCTCCTCCCAAATGGAAAGGCATTTGCGAGTTTCCTACTGGTATATGCAACAACAAACTCATCGGCGCCAGAGTGTTCTTAAAAGGCGTAAATGGTACGGGTGATGCCGATGCTCCGATCGATGTGATCGGCCATGGAACGCACACGTCGAGCACGGCTGCAGGGAGCTTCGTGTCCAACGTTGGTGTTCTTGGACTCGAATTCGGGACTGCGGCCGGAATGGCGCCCATGGCACATGTGGCAATGTACCGGGTATGCAGGGATGAGAACTGTGCCACGTCAGATATTTTAGCGGGTATGGATGCCGCTGTTGGAGATGGGGTTGATGTGATATCCGTTTCTTTAGGAGGCCCCGATGGAGGTAAGTTTTATGAAAATGGGATTGCTGTTGGAGCATTTGGGGCCATTGAGAAGGGAGTTTTCGTAAGTGCGTCTGCAGGGAATTTCGGTCCAGGAAGTAGTACCTTGGCGAATGATGCGCCTTGGATCATGACTGTTGGTGCGAGCACGGTTGATCGGTTTATTCAGACTGCTGTTCGGCTGGGGAATGGAGAAAAACTTGTCGGGAAGTCTTTGTTTCAGTCGAATGTATCTGGTAAAATACTAAAAAACCACTGCAATAATGTGTTCATGCCTATATAGGATTAAAAACGTGGGATTATTCTTAACAGGTACGATGTTGCCGCTTGTTTACCCAGGATCGACCAATGCAAATGCGGCATTTTGCAATAATGGCTCCTTGGATGGCATTGACGTTACAGGTAAAGTGGTTCTATGTGATTTGGGTGGCATTACCAAAAGGATAAGCAAAGGGGATGTTGTGAAAACCGCAGGAGGGGCTGCTATGATACTAGCAAACTCTCTAGATAAAGGATTTACAATTCTAGCAGAAGCACATAAACTTCCTACATCTCATGTTACCTACTTAGATGGAGTAAAGATCAAGTCTTACATCAATTTAACTACGATAAATGCAACAGCTTCGATTGTTCCTGAACACTCGGTCATAAAGAACTTCCCTGCTTCGCCGATGGTAGGTTCATTTTCGTCGAGAGGTCCTAGCTTGGTAAGTAAAGGGATTTTGAAGCCTGATATTATCGGACCAGGGATCGATATACTTGCCGCTTGGCCTAATATCCCGATCGGACCCTCGCCTGTAGGGTCTATGTTCAATGTGATATCAGGCACATCCATGTCGGCCCCACACTTAAGCGGCATAGCAGCACTGTTAAAAAGCGTGCATCCAGATTGGTCTCCTGCAATGATCAGGTCCGCTATAATGACCACATCTGAAACAGTTAATAACATCGGTGAAAAGATAGCGGATCATACTGGGAATACAGCATCGGCTTTTGCTGTTGGTGCAGGGCATGTTGACCCAGCAAAGGCAAATCGACCTGGTTTGGTTTACGACATTAAATCCGAAGAGTACATTAGTTATATGTGTGGATTGTCAATGACCGATCAACAAATATCAATGGTTGCAAGGCGACAAGTTAACTGTAGTCTTGTGCCGAGAACTGATGATGTGGAACTGAACTATCCATCATTTTTTGTGAGTTTGGGAATTGGTAATAATTTTACACGAAACGTAGAGAGGACTGTGATGAATGTTGGGGAGGCAGACTCAAGTTATATAGTAGAAATTATGGTGCCAGAAGGGGCGATGGTAACGGTAATGCCCATGAAGTTGGAATTTAGGGACGTGAATGAAGTTCAAAAGTATTCTGTTGAGTTTTCTCGAAGCGGAAGGAATAATTCAGGTGACGGTTTTAGTGAAGGGGCGTTGACTTGGGTATCTGTGAATGGGACTACAAGAGTTCGGAGTCCTGTAATGGTTACTTTCCAGTGAACATTAGGATAGACTCCTATGTTAGGCCTCGCTCTGGGTTAGGCAGTTATGCATTAGCCAGTCATAGTAATAAAAGCAGTGCCAAAAAAAAAAAAAAAAAAAAAAAAAAAAAAAAAAAATTGATATGGTCGAACTTCGAAGTATTATTAAAAAATCCACATTAATAAAATATACTACTCTAGGGTAAACAACTCATACTTTTGAAAAAAAAATAAAAAAAAAATCAAGGGTGTGCTCTCAAGCCATGGGAAAAAATCAATTCTCTAACCAAATTTCTATTACTTCTCTTTTTAAATCAGACCACCTGAGTTTTCTCCCATCAGTAAGCCATTAGAGATTATCAACATAGATGATGATGGTTTTAAATTGGTCTAATCCAAACAGCAAAGGAAGAGAGAAGCCAAGAAATCACAACAGTTGCTATCGGCTCTCAACAGAGACAACAGAAAATGTTGAGATGGTCAGAATATAACCAGCCATACTGCAAAGAAAGATCAAATGTTGCCGGCACAGAGAAAACCGATAGTCATCTCACTGAATAGAGAACAAGGCCGTAAATACTGGGCTGATATAGTTGCTGATCAGCCTCAAGGACCCAATGATGAAGATTGCAATCAAGAGCATATTGCACCAATCAATATTAACAACAAGAAGTATGGTTTGGTAAAGGAAGAGATATGTAAAAGAGCAACTGAATCATGAAATAATTCTGTTCTTGTGTATGTAGTGGGTACCAAACCATACTACATGTTTTTTAAATTATATGTTCAAAGAGTTTGGAATCCGATTGGTGAATTTGAAATTTCTACTAGAGAGAATGGATTCTGGTAAAATTCAAAGAATCCCAATATTGCTCTTCAGTTTTAAAAAATGGACCTTATTTTTACAATGGCAAGCTCATCATAGTAAAAAAAGCGGTCTGATTCTCTGAAAATGGACAGAGACTTGTTAACATCTATGTCGATTTGGGTAAGATTACCCTGTGTTAATCTGAAATTATGGGACAGGAAAGCCTTCAGTGTTATGGCAAGTGTTATAGGAAAACTCATTAAAATGGACGCAGCTACTACCTTAAAGACGAGATTGAATTACGTTCGCCTTCTTATGGCATAGTCTACGACTGATGAACTTTCATAGGAGATCAATATTACTCTCTATAACGGTGAAAACATTATACAAAAAGTAGAATATAAATGGGTTCCACCGAAATGTAATATCTGTAAATGTTTCGGTCGCACTAGAGAGCAGTGCAACCCAAAGCAGACGTGGATACCTAAAACTAGTAATCAAAATAGAGATAATCTTCAAGAAAATAGTTCAATTGAAACTCAAGAACCAAATCTTAACACAGAAGTAACAAACCAGTCGAGAAGACAAAAAGACAATGATCGAATGAACCAAGATTGTATCATTTTCGATCAAGAAAATAATCCTAAGGCGCTCACCGATCAGGATGATCAGATCGCAACTATGGAAGTTCATTAGTTTAAAGACTTTGAGAAAAGTTCAACTATTTCGAATCAGCACAGTACAGAGGAGGGTAGTATTATTAAAAAGGCCTTTAGCTCTGAAATCCCTCCTATCTCAGAGCCGTGTTTAGTTACAGAGAATGTTGGTACAAAAATATACAATATCTTGCATCAAGATAATAGCCAGATTGGGAACGGTCGAATGCATGAGGGGTCTCCTTCGGATTTTGCTGCAGAAGTTGAGGACATGGTAGGCATCAACTCAACATTGCCTCGCAAGAAGGTCTCTCCCCTAAGCAGGCTGCAATAGCAGAGCCTAGTGACTCACCCTTGCCTCGTCCAGCTAATTTTGATATTTCTCTAATTAAGGTTCCTAAATCAGAATAAAAGGAAGAAAATGAATCAGTAATGACTGAGGCTGCTGACCAGTTTGATATAACTAATCTATACATTCTAAAACCAAAAGCTTTTGGTAAGCTAAAGGGAAGTAAAGAGAAAAAAGCTTCCAAACAAAAATACATCTCAATCAATCCAGAATGAGATGAAATGTCTACAAGACTAAAAGCTAAGAGGTAGATAATAAGAGGAGAGATAAGGGTACTACAGTGTCAGGTACCATTTAAATTTCCTTTTATTTTTTTAATATATATATATATATATATATATATATATATATATATATATATATATATATATGTCTATATTTGTTTGGAATGTCAGGGGTATTGCTAAACAGTCTGATATCTTATATATGATTAACATTTATAAACCTACCATTATTGCTCTTTTAGAAAACAAACTGAATGATGAAAATTATGTTAAATTTTGTCTTAAGTTGTCTAGTAAATGGAAATCTACAAATAATAGTGATTGTGACAGCAAAGGAAGAATCATTGTTATATGGGACTCTAATATCTGGACAAACTTAAATATTAATAAAGACAAACAGTTTATAGATTGTCAGTTTAAAAATATTGGTGGTTTTCTGATTCAAGTTACTAGCGTCTATGATAGTAATTTTGAAAGTGAAAGAAATGAATTAGGGTATAAACTGACAGATTTGAATTCAAAATATAATTTTCCTTGGATTATTCTGGGTGATTTTAATACTGTTTTTCATGTTTCAGAGAAATTTGGAGAAAGCAAAATTCCTCAAAGTAAGTTTGATAAAGTAAATAATTTTCTTTTAAACACCGGTCTTATGGAACCAATTATTAGTGGGAATACGTAGACATGGAAGTCTGGATTGGCTAAGAATATACATTGTAAGTTAGATAGAATTTTAATCTACAAAGAATTTTCTAATGTTTTCTCAGATTTTATATGTTCAACCCTAGAACAAAATTCTAGCGATCATACTCCTTTAATTATAAATCTGTTTAACATTGTGAATTTAAATAAAAAAGCATCTCCGTTTAGATTTAAAAATGGTTGGTTTCTACAAGAGAATTTCAAAGCTTTGATGGATAATAGTTTAAAATTTTCTTGTAATGATACTAAACAATTTCAGTTTAGTATGCTTTTGATAAATATTAAATTCAATATTAAAAATTGGAATAAGAATAATTATTTAAATAATAATAACCTGAATTATTTTGGAAAGGAAGGAAAAATCTTACAAAAACTTGCAGATGATAATCCAGGAGATATGGGTATAGCCAGCAAGTTTTTTAATAATCAGAAAAATTTATCTTCTGAAATTTACAAAAATGTAGTCAATGCTAAATAAAAAGCTAAGGTAGACTGGCTAACTCTTGGTGATGACTGCATAAAATTCTTTTATGCTAAAATGAGTAATAGAAAGCATATTAATAATATTGGTAACATCATAGATAATACAGGTAACCTTTTCAATGCTTATGTCAAAATTGTTAATGAAGCTGTTGAGTACTATGAGAAATTATACTTTAATGAGAATGTTGATAAAAAAATTCCTCATATTATTTGCAAGAACATTTTGAAAGACAATGCTTCGGATATTTTACTTGCTCATATTTCATTAGAGCAAATAAAACATATTATTTTTAATGCTGGTGACAATAAAAGCCCAGGCCCTGATTGGTTTAATGCAAAGTTTTACAAAAATCAGTGGGATAATATTAAAAATCAAATTTATGAAGTCATAAATGAATTTCTAGATAAAGGTCAAATTCTTAAAAGTATTAACCATACCTTTATTTCTCTAATTCCTAAAAAGAAAAATCCCTCTAATATTGGAGACTATAGACTCATATCTTATTGTAATTTCATTTACAAAATCATTTCTACTGTTTTAAGCAATATAATTAAAATATTTCTACCTTTCATCATCTCTGAAAACCAGAGTGCTTTTGTGCCTGGTAGATTAATATCAGAAATTCTATGCTAGCACATGAGATGGTGAGAAAATTCAATACTAAAAAAGGTGATAATGTGTGCATAAAAATAGATTTACAGAAAGCTTATGAAAAAGTGAATGGGCATTTTATTTACCATATAATGAAATGTATGGGATTTCCTAGAAAATTTTATGACTTGATCATGGAATGTATTAACACCCTTATCTTCTCTATACTTATTCAAGGTAAATCAGAAGGTTTCATCAAAAGTAATGGGGGTATTAGACAAGGTGACCCTCTGTCACCTTATCTATTTACAATACTTATGCAGTATTTTTCCGTATTAGTGGAAATAGAAGCTATTAAAGGGAATAATAATCCCATATATAGAGTCCAACCTTGTATTAATCACCTTATTTATGCTGATGATCTTATGGTTTTTATTAAGACTAATAAAAAATGCAGTATCAATTAAAAATGTTTTTGACACTTTGAACAACTATGCAGGGTTGCAAATTAACATAGACAAAAGTAAAGCTTATTTCAGTAAATACAGCAGTTATAAAAATGATGTTTTAAATGTTTTAAAATTCACTGAAAGCAATCTTCCTATAAAATATTTGGGACTGCCTTTATCAGTTAATCAAATAAAAGATTCAGACTCTTCTATATTACTGGATAAAATTCAAGAAAGAATGAAAACCTGGTCTAGTAAACTTCTTTCTATTGCAGGAAGAATAGAATTAATAAAAACTGTGGTTTATGCAATCATTCTATATTGGTTACAAACTTTTCACATTCCTGCAGCTTCTATTAAAAAATTAGAAAGCAGATGTGCTGATTTTTATGAAGAGACAAATACAATAAAAATAATTGGGATACTTTTTGTAAACAAAAGAATGAAGGTGAGTTTGGCATTAGAAATATGAAGGACCTTAGTCTAACTTGTCATTTAAAATTATTATGGAGATTTCTTAGTGCAGACTCTCTATGGCCTAGATGGATGAAGGCTAAGTATCTCAGGAAGGGTAATTTTTGGAATATAGTTCCAAACAGCAATCAATCTAATACTTGGAAGCAAATTTTAAACTGCAGAAGTATTGGTAAGTCTCTTTTGGAAAGAAATTTTAAATCAGGTGCTGAAACCAGCTTATGGTTTGACCCTTGGTTCAATAATGACTCCTTTGTTAATAAAATTGGATGGAGTAATTTAGTTATATTTGGTGATTCTAATGCAACAGTGTCTTCTAATATTATAAACAACCAATGACAACCTCAAATTCACCCAATTATTAACCCACACAAAGATGATATATGAAAAATTCACCTTGATTGCAATGCAGACAGTGACTACTGGATATGGAAAGCAAATAATAAAGGGAAGTTTTCCTTTAAAATCACATGGAATGCTATTAGAAATAAAGTCACCAAGGTTGATTGGTATGATTGCATTTGGAACAAGGTGAACATCCCCAAGATGGCATACTGTACCTTCTTTGCTTTTCATAATAAATTGCCAACTTGTGACAAAATAAATAAATTGTGTAATAGCTCTAGTTCACTTTATTTCTTATGCAATCTAGAAAATGAGAGCTCTAATCATTTGTTTTTTGAATGCAGTTACTTACAGTTTATTTGGAAACATAGTAAAGCTAAACTGGGTATTCAAAACAATGACCAATTGGATCTCAAGCAAGTTATTCGTCTTATAAATATCAAGTTCAAAGGAAAATCAATTGAAAGAGATCTTGCTCACATCTATATTACTACTGCGGTTTAATCATATTTGGAGAGAAAGAAATGCTCGTAGTCATAACAAAATTAGTAGCAGTAAAGAGCAGAAATGGCTAATTATTGAAACAGACAGTAAGATCCTGCTTCACAAATCAAAGAAAAAAGTGAAAGATCAAACCAAGTTCGCAAATTTAGCTGAAGACTGAAGAATAGAAGCAGGAAGTAAGCATCCGGAACAACTTTTAACCCACCCAAAGAGTATAAGGATGAGCAATCATTTATCTGAAGAGTATACTTCTGACAGTGCTTCTAACAGAGTTTCTTTTGTCTCAAACCGAGATCATGCTGGTGAGTCGTATTGACTACAGATATGTTAATTTTAGTAAGCAATTGGAACAAGAATATACTTCTGATAGAGCTTCAAACAGAGTTCAAGCTGCAACAAATCGAGTTTGTGCTGCTTTACAGAGGAGGAATCAACAGATCTGAGTCGTATTGACTACAAATCTGTTAATTTTCCATGGATTAATCAAAATCAAAAAAGTATTTTTACAGTCGAAGAAATTAAAGGCATGCAAGGTAAATTTAACGAAGGTCTGTCGTACTGGGAAAGACGCAAAACCAATGAAGTTAAAAAGGGAGGTAGCAAAGCATAAATTGTAACGCGTCGCCATTTTTTTTCTTTTTCTCTGGAGTTTGAAAAGTGATAATATGAACAATGATGTTGGCGTTTGTTTTAGGGTTTATGTGTTATTAGAAGAAAAAAAAAACTTCGAAGTATTATTTTCATAACATAATGAATGCTACAGCAGTTTCATTTTACATCAATTGTTTTTATTCTACTTTATCTTTCGAACAAAAATAAATGATAACTAAACAAGGAAAATCCCTTATTCGACAAAGGAGCATATGCATATTATTTAAGCTTTAACCAAAAGCAACAATTATAGGGTATCGGATTTACTAAACTAGAAAACTTCATTATCCGTATTCATTCCTGAAGCATAACTCCCGATGCTTTTGGACCCGGAATCATCTCATTCTCTGTCAAAATTAACAATAGCACTTAGAATCAGATCTACAAACACTAACAAATCTAGAGCATCTGTTACCAATGATTTACATCATTCGTTATCTGTTGAACATCTTAAAATAAACACACACACGCACACTTACTGTTCTTCTTCATATGCCATTTCTCCAAAATGGTATACCAATGCCACTGCATACACAAGCCCAAAAATCGCATCAAACCAGCAAAAGACACCTCAAAAAATGCAGATAAAACCGAAGGCTGTGGAGATAATCCAGCAGTCGCTATGGCTACAACGGATCCAAGAAAATTGCATGGAACAATGAATGATCCTGCCCTTATTCCTTTCAGAAATATTTTTGCAACATCGTTCGTCTTCATTGCTGGAGTTGCCGATGCTATCATAAGATCCGTGACCTCTGGGACTATCTTATTCACTGCAGTATAGATTCAAAATATGAATAATGAATTGTATACTATGTGATGCTATAAGCTTCTAGAAAATCTGCATTATAATCCCTTTTGACACTGCAGTGTTTTGATCAAATAAAGTACAATATGTAAAAGTAAGAAAAAGACAGAACATGGTTTTTAATGTTCTCCAAGTTAAATAGGTGAAAATAACAATGTATAACCCTATACCTCCTGTTAATCCAGGTGTATCTGTAGTTGGAGGAAAGATTGAAGTCACACGAATGTTATCGTTAATGACTTCTTGTTGCAAAGCCTCGGCTAAGCCTCTAAGAGCAAACTTGCTAGCAGAGTAAGCTGTGCATCCATAAAGACCCACCTTCAAAAACAACATCACCTTGAAAATTATTGATAGTTTAACCTCCAGAAAAATGAGTCTGCGCCGTCTTTCTCCATCATATCTGTCTACACAACCATTTATTGTAACATTATAGACTATAGAGTCTTACTTGTCCAGCTTGAGAGGACATAATGGCAATAGATCCAGCAACACCAGTTTCTTTGATCTTCTTCTTCATCCCGGGCAACGCCGCCTTGATTAAATTGAAAGTTCCCATAACATTAATATCCAGTGTGGCCTTAACATCCTCAATCTCTTGCACTTCCAGTTCTTTTGGAATGAAAATCCCATGGTTGCAAATTAACACATCTATAGGAGCCGCATTCTCTATGATTTTTGTTAACGCAGCTGCATCTCTAACATCAGCGCAGCATATATTGACGCTGATTCCTGTAGCCAGTTGGATCTCTTCTTGTGCTTTCTCAAGATTTGTTATGTTTCTAGCGAGGATGGAGACTTTAGCACCTAATAATAAATGAGTTTAGGAATTAATTCAAAGATAGTTGGTAAAATGGAACTTTTGTAAAACACCCCAAGTGTACAAATACACGCACATTCTCAAAACCAAGTTCTAATTTTGGAATGATCGTTAAAAAACAAATATTAGCACTTTTTCAAAGTAAATCAAAAAACAAAAAGAAATTAATTTTGGGCATGGAAACATGGGAGTTGTTAATTTTCGAAAATAAAAAACTCATCTAAAATAAAAATAAAGGTGTAATTTAAAACATATTATAAATGAGGGTTTTTCTTATATCAAAGAAAATAAGGGTTTCAGTTTGAACTGAGGCTGTCAATGATACCCGAAAGGTCTACTATCTGTCTGTATCCATATCCGAACAGTGGATAAATATCCAATATCTGTAAAAACGGACACGGATGTGGTCCGATTTTTGTTAGGATTATAACTTATTTTTTGTATATTTTCGTACAATAAAATATATGTGTTTACTTTTTATTAAGTTAATAGTTTATATTGCATACATTTGACATATATTAACTACTAAACAATTTATTATTATCATATTTGTTGATTTTGCATATTTTTATAGTTAGTGGGATTGAAAAAAGAATTATGTTAAACCAAAACTTTCTGTTTATGTTTTTTGATTTACCAGTTGTTAGCGGATAGGATAATTATCCAATATCCGACCATATTCGCGGATGTGGATGTCCGATATCCGAAAATGATTTCGGATGAGTATGCAGATATGACACTATCTGCTTTCGAAATTATCCGTTGATATACCTATTTTGAACTTTATTTAGTATCTTCAAGTTTCTTCTCAATTAAACCAATATGTGTTGTGTATTATAATTTAGGCTTTAATCATTAATCAAATATGTTTATCAAAACAAAATTAATCAAATATAAAATGCATTAAATCCTAACAAGCATGACTTGGATTTTATCAAAACCATATATTACTTAACATGAAAATTGGGATTAACTAGTTGATCAATAAAACTTGTTCTATAAAAATTATTTTATCAGTTATGTAAACAACTCCACACTTAAAATCAGTATGATTTCCTACGCATTTGTTTTAATATGTTAAAATATCCTTTATAAACAAGATAATTTTTTACGGTGCAATCGTATATACAGCATAAAAATAATTGCTTCAGGCTTCCACATCAGTGGTGTATATCACTTATAACGTGATAATTCATAGAATTTCGATGATTTCTAAGTAGTGTTATCACTTATAACGTGATAATTCACTTTATTATTTTTCACACGTTGTGGGACTGTTCTTTTTTTCAATATGCGTCCATTATCTACACACACAATGCGAGATACACACAATGCGAGATACGCCAGCATATTTATACCACATCTACTATTTCTCATAGTTCCAGCTGCTCTATATAGTTCCCGATACAGTTATCAACAATTAGATAAACTTTAAAATAACAAAACATTTTTGATACCTTGTGCAACAGCATGGTGAGCAAGGGCGAGGCCGATACCACTAGAGCCACCAGAAATGAACACATGTCGGTTTTGGATTGGTACTATTGTAGCACGAGGACGAATTATGAAAGACAGCAATATGAAGAACAAGACAGGAACTACAAGTATGAGAAACATAGTTTTCGTATCTTTTGACAGAGACGAAAGTAGGTGCAGAGTTGTCTATTTTATAAAGAATTTGCATTGCATGTGATCAATTTTGTACACGGGAAGCTACTGCTAAATTATTTTGCGCACTTTACTTGACAAGTCAAAGTTTGAATTTCAGCATTAATTAAGAATACGTGCATGTGGAATTTTGAATGCATTAACTTCAAATTTCTAGATCCAGAATGTCATATTAAATAAATCAGAAATATTATACCGTAAGCTACATTCTAGAGGTCGCTTCCTAGGGACGACAAATATGGTTTGTATATGTATGATTTTTAGTTTCCTATCTGCTACTTGTGAAAGGTATGATCAAATTAGAATTTATATTATTATCTTGAATAGCGAGACTTTGGACAAGGATGTATAAATATTGAAAATTAATGAGGTTGGTGATTGAATCAAATTGACAAAGCAATCAAAGAAGAAATGCAGTTTCACGATGCCATTTCAGAATCAGTTCTAATTTAGATAGAACAAAAGGCAGATGTAGGATTTTCTTAAGGGGCAAAAATTCAAATCTACAATAGTAGTCCACGCCACAAAAGTTGGACTCAAAACTTCCTATTGAAATTTCGTCAATAGACTGTTTATAGAAAGAAAAAAAAAATTGTACCTCAGTGTCAAGGCAAGTGACGCCGTGACATAGCTTCCAACTTGGTCTTGGACAATTACCAAATGGCTCCTATGCCAACTTGACAAAGCTCGCATAGTAATCAAAGCGACGGAAACTTTTAAACAATTAATCCAGAGACTGTAGGCTGCAACAGAAGAAGGCGAATCGGTCGAAAATATGTCATTTTGGGATCGACCCAGAAGCCGGATTGTGACGAAGCATATACCACGCATTCAAATTTTATACTGATTGATTCAATCGACGATATGACTTCACCGTGACATGATGGGTACTTTGGAATAAAGATTGTTTTATTGGATGTGATAATATATACTATTACATAGGAAAGAAAACGTACAACTCTCAGAATGTCTATCTTTAGTTCCCTCTTAGACTAAATAGTGCATTCCTTTTATTTTGAATACAATTTTTCTTTTAGATCTTCTAAAATTTTCAATATTCCACGAAACTACCATTATTGACATAGCAATTAATGTTATGATTATTTCTTTTGCTAAATATTTCTACGTACATTTATTTCTTTTGATAAATCATAATCATTATTTCTTTGTAAGCTAACAGATATCTCTTCCTTTTTTTCATGTTATCATTGCAATTTTTGTTTCATACATATACTATGATTCAGAAAAAAACTAAAATATCTATTTCCAATATAAATTAACTTAGAGATGCTATCCAAATGGTTTTAGTCAACCTCTTTATTTTTTATCTAACTATAATTTGGTTGAATTCATCATTAGTTCTTTAATTTATATTCATTTAAAAAAACATGTTTTGCAGAGATTGTGTTTTATCTGTTGCTTTCAGTGCGGTAGTTTTCATGGAAAATTTATCTAAAAGCCTTCAAAATGTGCTTAATGATCTTTCCTTTATTTTTATTTTACAATTTGTATGAATATGAATATGGTTTCTTATTTTAGAGTGCTATTGGATTTATTAATACATATATATCATATTGTCTTTGGTTATTTTGTAAAATCTGTAATACATGAAGCTTGACTATTTTTTATTTTTAAGTTTTCTATTTACATTGACGTTCACCTTATTTATATTCGTTCAGTACGATTATGATTTTCATTTCTTTCATTTTGTAAGGAATAGTTGGCTTACGAACATATAGATATAAAATAGGGTAAGTTTGGCTCACATCCCTAATAAGTTTCAAAATAGAGAAAACATCATTCACAACCAACACTTACGTTTTCGCCCTCTATTTTCAAATTCACACACACAAAAAGACCCAAATATCCTTTATGTTTTTAACACTTCAAACACGTATAACTTTATGTACAAAATCCGGATCAACATACCGTTTTCACCAAAAAATCACAAATTTTATGATCTTTAAAATGAGATCCATTGTTGATACCAAAAATTCATATTTGCAGTAAAGATGCAATTATTTCAAATATTTGCATACAATTCAGCAATTTTTGAACAATTTCAATTTTTTTTTCAAATGTACAAAAGTTGCAAATAATTTCAGATATTTCTGCAACTATATGGTATAGTTGCAGAAAAGTTTGCAACTATTCCATATAGCTGCATAAATTTCTGCAACTATATGGTATAGTTGCAGAAATGTCTACAACAATTGCATATAGTTGCGGATATTTCTGTAACTATTGCATATAGTTGCAGAAATGCAACTATATGGTATAATTGCAAAAATGCAACTATATGGTATAGTTGCGGACATTTCTGCAACTATTACATATAGTTGTAAAAATTTCTGCAACTATATAGTACAGTTGAAGAAATCATTTCTGCAACTATTGCATATAATTGTACAAATTTCTGCAACTATATGGTATAATTGCAGAAATGTCCGCAACTAATGCATATAGTTGCAGACATTTCTGCAACTATTGCATATAGTTGCAGAAATTTCTGCAACTATTGCATATTTGCAGAAATGCAATTATTGCAAATAATAAATCAAAAATATGATTTATATGATTTCAGAAAGTGGATCGATAAATGGAAACGAAGATTTTAAAACCGCGATGAATAAATGAGGGTATTTATGGGAAAGAATTAAGGCGATGTAAAATTAGGGACCGGATTTATAAAGTTTCAATCGGAACGAGTTTTTGTGTATTATGTTTGGTTTTAGGGATGCGACCCCAATTTTCACTATAAAATAATATTAAACGTTTATAATACACGGGAGGTAAAATTGGCTTTTTCTATTTTGAAATATAAGTATATACAAAAATCAAGTTGGGAAATATCTTATACTTTCTTGTTCTTTTGGTTTCAATCTGTAGCATTATCAACCTGATTTCCTTCATATTCTGGATTTCCTTCATATTCTGCAAGAGGTTATTAGACCGATTAATACATGGATATCATAGATCTTTTTTATAAAATTCTTGATATGTAATGCTGAACTATTTTTTTGTTCTCAAGCTTTATATCTTATATGTGTTACGTTAGTACGATCATGAATTTTATTCCTTTGTATATTTTGAATAACATAATTAGTCTACTAACACAGGTATATCAAATAATCTTAAATTATGTTAATTTGAGACAAAATTGATGTTTCTCCATTTTTAAACATATGTGTTCAAGAAAATCAAGTTGGAAAAATATCTTCTATGAAGTAAAAGAATAGTTAAATAATAAAAATTTTATTTCATATTTGAGAAAAGAAATATAAATGTATAAATATTACTTTTGCTCAGTGTACCGTATGTAAGTTTATGTTGAAAATTAAATTTTAAAAATGTGTTATATGAACTTAATTTTTTATTAAATATTTTATTTTTTATACTCAGCCTAGACTCATTTTTGTAATATGAGATATTATCCATTTTAATTGTCCTACGGTTTAATATATTTTCCTATAGCGATGCTTTATTGACCAAGAAATGTACATAAATAACATACATTTTCCTATTAATATATTAGCAACTATCTTTTATTTTCTACAAAGATTATTCGATGTTATATTGTTTTGATTTTGTTTTGCAGTTTGGAGATGTTTATAAATCATTACGACTTGAAGATATGTTATCATTTATGTTTACAAGTAAACTAACTTTAAACGGAAACAATTGTATTTAAAAGGAATTAATTGATAATATTCATTTACTTCAAATATATTCTATTATATAAGAAAGAAATTATAGAACTCTTAGTATTCTTATCTCACATTCACTCTTAGATTGGATAGTGCATTCTCCTTAATTTTAAGTATAATTTTCCTTTTGCACCCCTTAAAATTTTTCAATATTCCACAAAACTACCATCATTAACATAGCAATTAATGTTATCATTATTCCTTTTGATAAAATACTCTTATGTACATTTGTTTCTTTTGATAAACTTATAATCACTATTTCTTTGTAATCTAGCAGAGATCTCTTCCCCTCTCCATGTTATCATTATAATTTTTCATTTCTTATTTGTTTGCTATCATTTTTTCGCATTCCTCCCATTTAAATTCTTTTCATTATGTTATATCTTCCAATATATTTGTTTCATATGTATATTACAATTCAAAAAAAACTAAAATATTTATTTCTAATCTAAATCAACTTAAATATTCTATCCAAATAATTTTTAGTCAAACTCTTTATTTTTTATCTAACTATAGTTTGATTGAATTCATCATTAGTTCTTTAATTTCTGTTCATTTAAAAAAATTATCATTTTAATCATATTTTGCAGAGATTGTGTTTTTGTTTGTTGCTTTCAATATTGCAGTTTTCATGGAAAAATTGTCTAAAAGCCTCCAAAAACTCTTGCTTATTGATCTATCAAGCTAGATTTAAAGGTTTGGTTTTTATTTTATTATCTTTATTTTCATTTAATTTAAGGTTGAACTTTTTTGTTTTAGCTCTAATATATTATTGCAGATCTTTACTTCAAATTTTATGTCCAAAAATTTGTTTTCTTCTTATTTTTGTTACAATTTGTATGGATATGAATATCGTATCCTTTATATCTTTAGAAGGTTATTGGATTTATTAATGCATAGATATCACATAATCTTTGGTTATTTTGTAAATTCTATAATACATGAAGCTTGACTATTTTTTGTTCTTAATTTTTCTATTTACATCGACGTTCATCTTATTTGTATTCGTTTAGTACAATTATGATTTTCATTTCATTCATTTATTTTGTAGGGAATAATTGGCTTAGTAACATATAGATGTAAAATAAGTATATACAAAAATCAAGTTGGAAAAAATCTTATAATTTCCGATTATTTTAGTTTCAATCTGTATCAATATGGTTTTTCTTCATACTCTGCAGGAGGTTATTGGATTGATCAATACATCTATATCATATATTTTTCTTATAAATTCTTTGATATGTATTGTTGAACTATTTTTTAGTTCTCATGTTTTATATTTACATCAACGTTCATCTGATTTGTGTTTCTTTGGTACGATCATGAATTTAATTTCCTTTGCATATTTTGAATAACATAACTAGTTTACTAACACATGTATATCAATCAATCTTAAATCATGTATAATCTGAGACAAAATTGATGTTTCTCCATTTTTAAACATATGTATTCAAGAAAATCAAGTTAGGGAAAATATCATCTATGAAGTAAAAAATGGCCAAATAATAAATTTTTATGTATTATTTAAGAAAAGAAATATAAATGTGTAAATATTACTTTTGCATAGTTTAGCGTATGTAACTTTATGTTGAAAAATTAATTTTAAAAAGGTGTTATATAAACTTAATTTTTAATTAAATATTTATTTTTTATATTCAGCCTGGACTCATTTTTTGTAACATACGATATTATCCATTCTAATTATCCTACGATTTAATATATTTTCCTATAGTGATGCTTCATTGACCAAGAAATGTACATAAATAACACACATTTTCCTATTTACTACATGGTTAACACTGAATTCTTGGAGATCTTATGGAACATATTAGCAATTATCTTTTATTTTTTACAAAGATTATTTGATGTTATATTGTTTTGATTTTATTTTATAGTTTGAAGATGTTTATGAATCATTACGAATTGAAGATGTGTTATTAATAATGTTTACAAGTAAATTAACTTCAAATGAAAACAACTGTATTTAAAAGGAATAAATTGATAATATTCATTTATTTCAAATTCAAACTAATTTGAGAATTATTACAATTAATTATCTTTTATTGATATATATTATTGGAGAATAGTTACATACTAATCATCATTAATCTTAATCAATTAGTGTACAAATTTAGTCAATATAACATTTTATTTTTGTGATGGATTAAGACTAATTTTTAATTTACTTAATTGTATATCTCCAAATATACGTTTATTAACATGTTGTGTAGCTCTTATTCATATTATTTGTACATTTTCAAACAAGCTAGGGTCATGTTCAAGTAGTTGTAATCATCAAAGTTAGAATATGCATAGTTAACAAGTCAAGTTTTTTAAAAAGGCCTAATATAGTAAAAATAATACAATAGATAATGTATACATAATTATTAGTCAACAAATTATTGCATGGTCTATAAACCTAAATGTTACTTCAGATATAAAAGATAGAAGGTCAAATGGTTATAGGTCAACTACTAATTCCCATCTTTGCTTTCATTTTCGAAAATAATGGCAGGTTTAGTTTCTTTAATATTTTTAGCTTTAAAGCTAAATGCTTTATTTCATATTTTTTTTAACAACTCAATATGATGTATGTGTAATTTAGTTAATTTGATAATATGGTAACATGTTTATTTTATAATTCGGTTGTTTGATGTTATAATAGAATCCAATCAATTTTTTTGAAAATTAATACAATCATATTTATGGCAAATAGGTTTCTTAAGTTATCATCGAAGATAATTAATACATAATATAGGTTATCATCGAAGATGATTAATATATAATAAATTCTCTAATTTTTTTTGTGTTTGTTTAATACGATCATGAATTTCATTTCCTTTGTAAATTTATAAGGCATAATTGGCTTACTAACACATGTACATCAAAGAATCTTTAGTTGAGTATAATATGAGATAAAGTTGATGTGTTTTCGACTATGAACTATAAGTATTTAAGGAAATCAAGTCTGTAAAATATCATCCATGAAGTAAAAGAATAATCAAATAATAAATTTCTATACTGCATTTCGAGAAAAGTATGTTGAAAGTTTAGTTCTAAATAGGCGTTCTATAAAATTACTTTCTATCTAAATATTTTAGTTTTTTATACGCAACCTAGACTTATTTTTTGTAATATTAGATATTATCCATCTTAATTGACCTATGATAATACATTTTTCTATAGTAATGCTTCATTGACCATGAAATGTTCATAAGCAACACGTATTTTCCTATTTAATGCATGGTTAACACAGAATACTTGGAGATCTTATGGAACATCTTAGCAATTATTATTATTTTTCAGTAAGATTCTTTATGCTATATTATTTTAATTTTTTTCAGTGTGGAGATGTTTATAAATCATTACGAATTGAAGATTGGTTAATAATAATATTTACGAGTATACTAACTTCAAACGGAAAGAATTGTGTTAAATAGGAATAAATTGTTGCTAATTTCATTTGATTCCAATTCAAACTAATTTGAGAATTATTACAATTAATTCTTTGTATTGATATTTAATCTAATTAGGGAATAGTTACGTATTAAGTCCCCATGTTCTTGGACACCGGAAACGTTAACCAAAAAGCGGTTAGCAAGGATTATGTGCAACTTATCTTAGGTAAGTCTGACATAATTGATACGTCAGCGGTTTAATCATTTGTGTTTGGACTTAAAAATGTAGCATTTTACAAGATGTATTAACCATGTTCGACTTTTCTGAGATAAATCAGACGCAATTCCTATTTTGTTGGATTTTCTATAAATAATCGACGATACTTCCTATTCAATAGTATACATTAATTAATAATAATTAACCAATAACAATGGAAAATAAAAAAATATACATTACATAATACTTCATGTCCGACCTCTAATCCAATTTGTCTACGAACACCGCAACCTCCAACCTCTAACCTTAAATAATAATTGTTTGCTAAATTATCCTAGTTCTCATTATTGCTAATCAATTGGTATTCACTTTTGGTTTAATATAACATTATATTTTTTGATGGATTAAAACTAATTTTTAATTTTACTTCATTGTATATTTCAAAAATATACATTTATTAAATCATGTTGTGTAGCTCTTATTCATAATAGTTGAAACAAATAAGAAAAATGTTTAATTAGTTGGAATCATCAATTGTTGGAATATGCATAATTAACCATCCATTTTTTTTAAGAAGCTTAATATAGTAACAACAATACAATGAGCACTATATACATAATTATTAGTTAACAAATTATTCCATGATCTTTAAACTAAAATGATACTCTAGATAAAAAATTTGACTACTTATTTTATACATTTTCTCATGTCATATTACGATATATGTATTAAAGAACATAATGTTTCAAAACTGCTGTAATATTTTCTCTAATTTAATTAGTATAGTATAATATCAAAATGTGTAATAATGAAAATGTTGTTTCACTAAGCCGAATTTAAATACTATCTCATTTCGAGCATAATTTCTCTACTCTAGGTTTATAACACTATAATCAAAAAAATTATGCACATAATTTAGATTTATATGTTAAAAATAGGATGAAACTATGTTGAACCAATGTAAATTACATTTGAAAATTAATTAAATGACATGCTTAGTAATATAGTGCTTACCAAGTTAGGAACAATCGATAGTTGATGTAATGTTTTATGTATAAAGGCATCATGCTCTAAAATATTAATCATACTCTATATGCTGCAAGACTATTTAAGTAGATTTATCAACACATTTTGTTAGTAGCATTCATGAAAAAATTAATCTAAAAATTTACATCACATAAATATGTGCTTTCATCATCATATACTATAAAATCTAAAAAATACACCGTTAATAAAATTATATACTAACCCCCGTATGCATAGCTCGGGTTCGTACTCGTATAAAATATTATCCATTTCTTTAGCCATGCCAATTGTTAGCACCAAAATTGGCCACTAACACCCTTGAAGAGAATTATGTAGAGAAATTAATGAAGAAAGTAAATTAAAAAAGAGGAGTAACATAGTCGAAGGCAAAAAGAACAACAAAAAACAATAACATCATATTTACAATGGTTCAACGTAATTGCCTATGTCCACTTTGAATATAATCTTTATTGCTTTTCCAATCACTTGAGTGCAGATACGATCCGTAACAAACAACTTGAATGCAGGTTTGAAGAGAAAAGAAATGAGTACGGAAAACGGCAGAGTATCCCTGGAGTTCTCTCAAAAAAAGGTCGCCTCAACTGTACCCCGGCCCCTCTATTTATAGACGAAGACTGGATAGATCCATGCACAAGCCCATGACCTGGGCACTTCGGCCCACAGCAAAATCCATGTTCTCCGACCCATGGATACCGACCCTTGATGATCGATCCATATGCCACCGAGCCGATCTGGCCGAACCAGAGGTCCCATATGGATGACTCAAAGCACGCTGCCATATGACTTGGAGCTGTTAGACACAAGACTCGAAGTGAGGAAGCACCGATCATATCCCTCTGTGGTAATTTGTTAGCTTCCTTGATGCATATCGAACCAGGTATGCCGAAGCATTGAGGCCAACCCACAAGCACCGAACCAGGCCCGACCGTTCCATTTCGGCTTGTGCACCATGACCAAATGCATACCCAGTCTCTATGCCAAGCCAACATGACTAGATCCAAACTGCCGACCTATACGTGCCCGAGCGACACATGCCGACCATCGAGGCTAAACCATACATGCTAAAATAAGGCCGAACGATACATGCTGAAATAAGGCCAACCGTCGAGGTCGACCTATATCCATGCTCTGGGGACTTAGAGATTTCTAGTCTGCACTTTAGGTACTTAGAGACTTTTGAATTGTTTATTAATCTACTTTTAATTTTGTGTGCGTTCATAGGCCAGACAAATTAATGCAATTTAACTTTGCCATGGAATTATAACACACAAAACATCAACAGCTCATAGAATAACAGCTTCAAGCTTTTTTTGATTGTATAAAATATGGACAAACTGAATTGTCTTATTACATCTCAGAAACAGAGAACAACAAAAGAAACACATACGGAAAACAATTGCTACTATAATGCAAAAGAAATGGACTAAGTATAATAACGGTGCAAATGCTCGCTATTCCATGATCTGGGGAGTGTCACGCCATCAACCGTCGCTAGCTTCAAATTTCCTTCTCCAACTTACGTTCGATGACGTAAGGACCTTCCCATATGGGATTCATATGCGATGGTACCCAAAAAAGCTTGCTTCAAAACTAGGTCGCCACATCGAAGGTTCTCGGTCGAACTTTTTCATTATAATATCGGGCGACTCGTTGCCGATATGCAACCGCCTTTAAATCGGCTTCTTCACGTTTCTCGTCGACAAAGTCCGGTGATTCTCGATTCATCCTAGGATCATAATGAGTCACCAGGTGAGAGGGAACTTCAAGTTTCATGGGTATAACAACTTCAGTGCCGTATGCCAAGACGAATGGAGTGTAGCTAGTCATGGACTTGTAGGTGGTTTTGTAGGCCCAGAGTGCTGTTCGAAGCTCATCCGCCCACTTGCCTCTATCCTTCTCCAAACCTTTTTTCAATATGGACTTAATTATCTTATTTACGACTTTAACTTTCCCATTCGCTTTAGGGTGAGCGACTGATGCAAACCTTTTCTCAGTGTGATATCTTTGGCAGAACTCTTCAAATTCTCTACTCTCAAATTGAGTTCATTTGTTAGTAATGATAGTCCGTGGGAGGCCAAAGCTACATATAATGTTTCGCATAACAAAATTGATGACCCTTTTGGTGGTGACTGTAGCTAATGGTTCCACTTCTGCCCACTCGGTGAAGTAATCGACCGCGATAATTTCTTATTTCGCACCACCTTTGGAGACTGGCAAGGAGTCGATTATATCAATCCAGCATATTGTAAACGACCATGGGATAACATTTGCATGAGTTCTATTAGCGGTGTTCTCAGGATCTTTGCGTGCTTTTAGCATTTGTCGCACTCTTTACATAGTCCGTGGCATCCCGATTCAAGGTCGGCCAATAGTATCCATAACAGAGGATCTTTTTGACTAGTGTCCGCCCCCCAGTATGGTCGCCACATTCTCCTTTGTGGACTTCTCTTTAGACTCCATTTATCTCGTCGTGGGTGATGCATCTAAGCAAGGGAATGGAGAATCCCTTCCGATACATCACTCTATCCTACATTATATATCGTGAGGCCTTGCGAATGACTTATCGTTTCTCGATCTTTCTCTCGAGCAAGGTTCCATGTAGCAAGTATTCTTTGAACGGGGTCATCCATGACTCCCTTTCAATTTCTGTCCCTGCCACAAGATCTACCTCCATCTTATTTATACTCGGGGCGTGTAAAGTTTCAATGGAAAACAAACCCATCTGTTGTGCATCACAAGTACTTGCAAATTTTGCCAAGGAGTCGGCTTCCCCATTTTGTTCACGCGTGATATGCGAAATATCGTAGTATTTGGGGTCTGCTAATAATTTTTGAACCCAAGCAAGATATGAGGCAAGCCTTTTCCCCCTTGCCTAATAGTCTCCCCATACTTGGTACACCACCAATTGTGAGTCAAAAAAGATTTCAATCGACTCCAAGTTCATTGGTTAGCTTCAGTCCAGCGATCAATGCTTCATACTCTGCTTCGTTGTTTATAGCGGGGAAATCAAGTTTCAAAGCATAAAAATTCGATCGGTTCTCAGGAGTTACAAGAATAACACTAGCTCCAGAACAAAGGTTGTTGGATGCTCCATCGATATATAGCTTCCATCAAACTGCGGGAACTACATCACTACCACTTGGCTTGTCTGATATGGTGAACTTTGTAATGAAATCTGCTAGCACTTGCCCTTGGATAGCCCTCCGTGGCTGGTAAGTGATAACAAACTAACTCGGCTCAATATTCCATTTGAGTAACCTTTCGGAAGCCTTTGGTCATTGGAGCACCTGCCGTAGAGGTTGATTGGTATAAACACTGACCAGATGTGCCTGAAAATACTGACGAAGCTTGCGTGATGCGATCACTAAGCAGTAAGATAGCTTCTCAATCTTAGGATAATTTTTCTCCGCCCCAGTTAAACGCTTACTAACATAGCACACTAGCTTTTGGATTCGGTCCTCTTCGTGAATCAAAGCTGTAGCAATGGCATGGCTGAGATACGACTAAGTAAACATACAACTCCTTGTGGTCTATAGGCTTTGACAGAACTGGGGCCTCTCCAAGTGTCTCATCAGAGCATGGAACGTATCCTCACAGTTTGGCATCCATTCAAAATTTCTCTTCCCTTTCCTGATCACATCGAAGAAAGGAATATACTTGTCGGTGGCTCTGGATATAAATCGATTCAATGTGGCAACTTTTCCATTTAGGCATTGTACTTGCTTTATAGCTCTGGGTGTTTATATGTCTCAAATAACCTGAATCTTTTCTGGGTTGGCTTCGATCCCTCATGCATTGACAATGAAACCCAAAAACTTCCCTAATGCAATACTAAAGGAACATTTCAGTGGATTGATTTTCATTCCGTAAAATCTGAGTATATCAAACATCTCTGCCAATTCTAGAACATGGTTGTTTAACTATCGTGACTTCCCGAGCATATCATCCACATAGACTTCCATCGTTCTACCAATCTGGTCTTTAAACATCCGATTCACCAAACGCTAATAATTTTCTCCTGCATTCTTTAATCCGAAAGACATCACTACATAATAGTACAATCCAACGTCCATGAAAAATTAGTATGCTCCTGATCTGGAATATGCATCGGGATCTGATTGTATCCCGAATACTCATCCATAAATGACAATAATTCGTGTCCTGTTGTCGAGTCAACTAGCTGGTCAATTCTGGGCAAAGAAAACTATCCTTAGGGCACGCCTTGTTTAGGTCTGAGTAATCAACATAGGTCCTCCACTTCCTGTTTGCCTTCCTCACCAGTTTGGGATTAGATACCCTTTCAGGATAGAGGGCGTCGCGGACGAACCCATTGGCTTTGAGTTTATCCACATCCTCTCTGAGAGTAGCAGACCTCTCTAGGTCCATGCCTATCCTCTTTTGCTTCATTGGCACATACTTCGACTCAACGTTCAACATATGACTTGCGATGGCGGGAGAAATCCCACACATATCAAAGTGGGTCCAAGCGAAAACATCCAGATTTGGTTGGAGGAAATCAGTAAGATCCTCAGTCATCGAGGGGTCGAGTTGTGATCTAATCTTAAGCATCCATGATGTGTCATCGTGGCTGACTGGATTGTCAATTGTCAGCTCAGTCGATGTCGCCTTGGCCTCCTTAGTTTCATCATCATCTCTCAGATCTATGTCTCTATAGATCCGACTGTGTTGCCCAAGCCAAGGCTCGGGCATTACTTCTCAATTTTTAGCAACATGGATGTGGACATAGCTGTCCATACCATTTCCCTTCTCTCTTTGCTGGGCCTCTCTTAGCTTAGTCACATAACAAGCATGATGAGTTGCTTGATTGCCATGCACTACACTAACTCCTTTATCTGTTGGAAATTTCAAGGTTAAACACCAAGGGCCCAAAGCTACCCTAACTTCCGCCAGGGCCAGTCGGGCCGGAAAAATATTATACAGGGAATCAACATCCAAAACAATGAACGAAAGGATATCCTCCTACGTTCACCTTCTCCTAATTCAACTAGTAATTCAACAAAACCTACTACATCGGTAGCCACACAATTAAAGCCATGAATGCAGGCTTTAGATGGTTTTAGATCCTTCGTCTCCATCTTCATTTGGTCATACGCCTTTTTGAAGATAATATTGATAGAAATTCCATAATCAATCGGTATCCTTCTCACAAGCGTCAGTCCAATCATAGCTGAGATAACCATCGGGTCAACGGTAGGTGCCACCACCTGATCGGCATCCCTGCTCTTGAATACTATATCATCCGTCATTATTCGCTGCTGTTTTACTGGAGTCCTATCTTCTATATTCGAACAACATTCGAAATCTGCATGCTTCAAGGAACTAGCATAGCGTTCCATTTCTTGCCAACTCGTCTGCAGGATAAGGTCCATCAATTATCGTGTTTATGACCAGCCTTCCTCTGGTCCGAGAGGGCTCCTCAGGTCGATGTAAAGCTTGCCCGTGATTGGGGTCAGATGTCCCCTGTCCGCCTTCCTGCGCATTCCTAACAAACTGTTGTAACTTCTTCTGGTGAATCATCTTTTCTATAGCATCATGAAGGTGTCTACATTCTTCAGTATTGTGCCCATAGGACTCATGGAACCAATAACACTTTCCAATCTGCTTTTGTTCCTCAGTGGATTCCTTTAGGCATGGCTTTCAGTATTGGAATGTATTATAATTTAATAGATAAATATTCTCCAAAGACGTATCCAGAGGAGTATATTCTCTATAGGTTAGAATTCTTGGTTTCCATTTTCCTGCTTCTTTCTTTCGTCTGGAATTTCCTCCTCTGGATCCTTTAGACTACTCTGGCTTATTTTAAACATTGACTTGGATCTTGCTAGAATTTTCGCCAGATTGCTTTACCGCAATGTTGCCTTGCACGCTTCCTTGCTAGGCCTTGGCGCATTACTTCATCTTGACCACCTGGCTTCTTCCCTTCTCATGAATTGGTTCGCCTTTGAATAAAAGCATTCCGAGGTAGTTGGTGGTTTGCCCGCCAACTAACCACCAAATTCTGAGTCCGGATCTACTCCTTGCATTTCGGCCATAAGGATGACATGGTCATTCAGATTGCTAACATAGGTAGCAGTAACATGAAATCTTTGCAAATAATCCTTTAACGACTCCCCAGAGCCTGGATCACACTGGATAAAGACATCACGTCCTTTGGGTGAGTGGCAGGATCCTAACTGCTCCACAAATTTCACCGCTAACTCATCAAATTTGGATATTGATCATGGGGGAAGTCTGGCGAACCACATGGTAGCGATTTCCGATAGGGTTATTGGGAAGTATTTGCATTTGGTCGCATCATTTTCCCTAGCCGAGACCATCATCCACTCGTATCTCATTATGTGCTGTCGGGGATCGGTCTTCACTTCATAAGTTGGAATAGTAGGCATTCTGAACTTCCGAGGATACTCAACATGAAGGATGGTATCTGGAAACAGAGTATGACTCATAGATATGCCCAGCCATCATTGGTTAAGCCCTAATTCTCCTTCATCAGTTGCCTGACCATACCTGATAAATCCGGAGTCTGGACGGGAGGTGGTAAGTCGATATTCGTTCTACGCGATCGTTCAAGTTGGTGCCTCCTCAGTAACCGATCATCTAAGTGTGCATCTCGAGGACCCGCTTTACCACGACCCTGGTCAGGTGGTGGACCAGCTCCTAAACGTGCTTCAGATCCTATGTTTCCCACTCCAGGTTAGGAGCAACTCCCTAGGTGCATATGAGGGGCAATGGTTCCAAGCAAGGAATCTGGACCATTTCTGTTAGTTTGCTCTTGGCCAGTCGTCACCAATTTCTCCGTTGCACTAGTTTGTGCCGTTTCGATCCTACGGTGTCTACGCCTGGGGTGTTCATCTGACGAAACAGAGCTGTTGGATGATGAGTAGGAATCAGGGCTTCCTCTAGCGTTCTGACGCTGTTGTTGAGCGATCTGGGTCATCAAGTTGGCGTTCACTTGAATCTGCTCGTTAAGCTGCCTCCTACTTTCCACGCCCTCCCTCATCAGCTCATTAAACTCTGCCCTGGTGACAGCTTCTGGTTAGTTTGGGTCGGTGGCGGGCTCTGCACCTGCATTAGCTTGCTGATTGCTGGGTCCCACTTGCTAGACGCTGGCGGTCTTATTAGCAACCGCGTTGTAGGAGGAAAATTTGGTACGCGGTCTTGCCATCTTAGAGTTATCCGTAGGAACTCTGAGTAGAATCTATGAACTCTCGAGGATAAACTTAGATCCCCTTCGGGGGATTTCCTCAATCCAATAGCAACAAAGTAGATCCTAACAACCTGAGATGTACAATTCTCAATGAAAGCACCAAAATGTTAGCACCAAAATTGGTCACCAGTACCCTTGAAGAGAATTATGTAGAGAGATTAATGAAGAAAGTAAATTAAAACAGAGGAGTAACATAGTCGAATACAAAAAGAACAAAAAAAAACGAGAACACCAGATTTATAATGGTTCAACGTAATTGCCTATGTCCACTTTGAATATAATCATTATTGCTTTTCCAATCACTTGAGTACAGATATGATCCGTAAATAAACAACTTATAGGTTTTAAGAGAAAAGAAGTGAATATGGGAAATCGCAAAGTATCCTTGGAGTTTTCCCAAAAAAAGGTCCCGTCAACTGTACCCCTGCCCCTCTATTTATATACGAAGATAGGATAGATCCCTGCGCAAGCCGATGACCTAGACACTTCGGACCACACCAAAACCCATTTTCTCCGACATATGGATAAAGACCCTTGATGACTGATCCATATGCCACTAAGCCACTCTGGCCGAACCAGGGGTCCTATATGGATGACTCGAAGCAAGCTGCAATATGGCTCGGAGCTGTTAGACACGAGACTCGAAGCGAGGAAGCACCGGTCATATCCCTCTGTGGTAATTTGTTGGCTGTCCTGATGCATACCGAACCAGGTATGCCAAAGCTTTGAGGCCAACCCGCAAGCCCTGAACTATGCCCAACCGATCCATTTCTGCTTGTGCACCATGACCGAACACATACCGAGTCATTTATGTTGAGCCAACATGACTAGATCCAAGCTGTCGACCTATATGTGGCCGAGCGACACATGCCAAACTGCCGAGGCTGAACGATACATGTTGAAACAAGGCCGAGCGATGCATGACCGATCCACCTTAGCCTTCTCACCATGACCGAGCGACATATACCAAGCAACCCGGATCGGGCCAACAAGACTAGATCCAAGTTGCCGAACCATACGTGTCGAACCACTTAGGCCGAGCCACTAAGGGCCGAGCCACATAAACTAACTCTTCTGAGGCCGATCCATCCACACCGAAACATTTGTATTTAACTAACTTGACTGAACCATCACCTAATATCGAACCATACAAACAGGCCGATCCTTTCTTTGCTTGAGTCTCATCTAGGTCCAACTGTAGCCTTTACAACTGTATCCTTGTAGTCGGGTCACGTAGCTGGGTAACACCAATGTAATTAAATTTCAAGATGTACTACTATTAACATTCAAAATTATTTTTTCATCTACCAAGAAAATCTTATTCGATATCAATTTTTTTATATGTTGTCTAACACCGAATTCAATTTATTTATTCGACCCTAAACAACCGTGTGTTTTTTATTTTCAACAACGCTCCAGTGTCGTACGGCGATAAACAATCATGCAACTTCGATTTTCAACAGATGTTCATTGTCGTACAGTGATAAAAAACTGTACAGCATATAGATTCTCATTTGATAAAACATAATAATATAGTATTAGAAAGATGGAAACAGTTTTGCATTTGTTATGGCAGTTAGAAGAGTTAAAAATTATAAATCTTCAACATTACAACTTATAATCGACATCAGTTATCAACAAAATATAGTTAAAAGCTTGCTTAACATACATTTACATTCATAAGGTTATTAATTAAGTAGATACCTAATTAACGAATGTCCGATAAACATTTAATGATAGAGTGTTTATTTAACAAACACATGCATTGGAGTGTTGTATCAATCATCGAAACACTGTTTCACTCAAATTTTAGATTATTGGACGACTATGAAAAAGGCCGCCACTATATATGCATTTGTTTAACTAGCCTCTTGTTACAACCACCGTTTGGTAGATGTCGACATATCGAGTGCCTATTAAACAGCAGTCTAGCTGGGATTACGTATTTTTAGCCATTGCACTAACTTTTGGCTAGGTTATACCCTGTAACCCATTACTGGGAAAATTAAATACATCAAATTACATATTTGCAGTATACTCTTGGGGATATTCTTGGTTCAAAACTCTATTTTGATATTGTCACTCCATGTACATTTACCTTTTATTAATTCATATACAAAAATGATAGCCCTCTTTGCATGCTCAGACTGGAATTTCGTTTTTATCACTAAAACACATATTTTGTGCTATTCACAACAATAATCATATGTTATATATGTCTCGGTGAGTTTTTGACTTTGCAAATATTTATAAATATGTTTATGATGCGAATTTTTTTTGCAAATATTTTCATTTTTCGCTAATTTTGAAAATCATTGATTTTTGTTTTCATTACTAAATCATAAATTATACAATCTTTTCAACCAGTATTTACATGTCATATAATTTGATAAAGAAATTTTTGGTGCAAAGAGTTATAAATCTATTCTATTAGATATAAAAGAGAATATGTGAATTTTGATAAACTCTTTCCATAATTCTTCTCATTATGTATACTCACTTCTCAGCAATTTGAGGAATTATATACTTCTAATAATTTTATTTTCATACACCTCAGATGTAATGATCTCATTAACATACATGAAATTAATATATCATTAATGAATTTAGCATAATGAACGTTTCATATATATTACATAATTATAAAAAAAAATTAACATTTGACTATTCGTATACTTATTTTCATCTACATTATGATAGAGTTAGAGGTATGTATTAGGGGAAATTATATAATTTATCGTAAATTAGTTTACTCTATAAGCAATGATCGTCATAGTAAAGGTGTTTTTCTTTATGTTATACATATTTGTTATAATGTGTTATAAATAATTAAATGTTTAATTAAAATATATTTAACAGAAAGTCCATAAATTTTGTGTTTGTGATAGTAATTACAAATAGTTGTGATCTTGAGTATTGTATCATAATATAATAAACACATCTTTTTAAATGTTCATAGTCAAGATGCATAACCGGATATCGATGTATTTATTGACGCTCTCTAATCGTTGGATGATGTATTACTCATGACTACCGGGGGCATCTAGAGTTATGTACTGATAGTTATTGAATAATTATGAATGACTCACTTGTTAGATTTCTATTGGTTAATATAACTAAAGTCAAACAGAAAATACCGATGTGACCGATTTACACAGTTCTCTTAACTTGAGAATACTGTCGATCTTCAATATAAAAGCTCTGCTTTGATTACAGTCAAATCTTGGCACAGTTTTCATCGAGTGACTATAATTGGATTGAGTTAAAGTATTGTAAATAAATCACTATTTAAGAGAGGATTTGTCTCCTCGGTTATATGGGGTTAGTATTTAGTCGACTCAGAATCAAAATCTCTGGTATGGGTAGTTCGGTTAATAATAATTGTTATTATTGAACCAAGTACTTTGTTTTTAGACTATAGAGTTGAATACAGATGATAATGGAATTTTGACCATTACCAAATTCCATAAGTCCAAAGCGATATGGTTTTGATGAAGAGAATTGGTGTTAATAATAATCACAACCGGGTAACGTTTAACAAAGTAAAATTGGATTCTACCAAAATCAAATATGAAATAAATTTGGCCAAAATGTCACACCATCTGCTAAGTGACATGTGAACGTTAATATTTGAATTGTTCGACATTAATTGTTGATCAAATTTACATCTAATGTAACGGCCCATGTTTTAAACGTTAGGATACTTAGATAATTGATTTAGATATTGAATTGTCAATTAATTAATGGGCCAAAAATATGATTTTTCATATATGATTGAATCAAGACTCGAGACCACTTCCATTGAGTTCGGATCGACGTAGCAAATTAAAACGAGTGTAAGCATCGCTATATTTGAAGATTGGATGATCGATGACCAAAACGATTTCGAAATGCATGAAATTATCATCCCGGAGTGCTATCTCGGATGGCGACAAGAATTATACCATTGGACCAGAAAAATGAGATGACGTATGCTGACGAGTTTCGTTGCTAAAGGACGCGTTAGGTGATCATACGAGCTCGAAACGTTTGATGGCTTATTTGAGAAATCAAATAAATAATAATATTATTTCAATACAAGTAAAAGCTTCCAAAACCCTTCCCTTATCTTATTTTCATTGATTTATTGCCTATTGCTAAAAACCATGGCCGCCACTTCTCTTTCCAGTTCAAAAATCAAAATCGAGTGATTTACTCAACGAAAATTGGTGAAACTAGATTTTTTTAAGATCGTGGCAAGGAGAGCTTCATATCATGTCGATTTCGTAAGGTGCGATAGTGCTTGACGAGGCGTGACTATTCCCTACCATGACTAGGGTTTGGGTTTGGCGAGGATACAACCATTTTTTGGTGAAATAGAGAGTATGGTGTTGTTTCTTATGTCGAGGAGCTCAGGTGGTGACAATTATGAAGTCCGGTCATCCCTAGTAAAACGTGTTGACATGAAGAGGGGAGCTTGGCTCCAGGTCGTGAGGTAGGAGGGAGTATCGGTCGTTGCATGGCGGTGTGCATCACTGAGCTCGTGTGTAGTGTGGCACGTAGGCAAAAAGGGTTCGTTGGTTCGTCGGGGAATGAAGGAGATAAGGAAGAGAGAAGGTATGGAGGAAATGGGTTTTATTATGTGCATGTACATATAGAAATGTGCATGGATTAGTGATTGGGGCAGAATGGTTAAGAGATAGTTAGTTAATAGATTAATTTAATTAATTATTTAGTTAATACCTTTTCTTATAAAGTTCATATATTTTGCATACGAGGTCCATTTTGGATGTGGTTTCTTGCATTGCGCTCACAATGGAGAACTCTACAACTTGACCTTTGGATCGGTCAGCTTTTATGGAGGTGAGTGATATCGTCTCTGACCATACTATAATTGTTAATATAGTTTTAAAACGACGTTTTGAGATGATTTCTAACTTTCAAACATAATTTTTATTATACTTAAACTTACATATTATTTTATAAAAGAATTAAATGTAATTTTAAAATGGTTTTAATCAAATATCACATTTTTTCCTATTAACACTTTATTTGACAATACTGCTAGACTTAGGCTATTTTTGATATTAATCCAACATTGGTTGCTTGGATGTGTTATATATGCGATATTATAGATGTATGTAGGCTATTATAGATGTTTATATGCTTGTTGGTTGCATATATGCTCGTTTGCTTAGTTTGGTTGAAATTGCCATTCATAGGCGATATAGTGTTAGGAAGTATCCTATAGGATAGAGTTTTGGACGTACCGATCGATCTGAAGACAAAAGACGATGGACTTGGGTATGTACTTCAATGTTAAGGATGGACATCAAATATTTTCATTTGGTTTGTACTTAACTATTTTTGGTTATGTACATGACCAAAATTGTTATCAACTACTCTGGAGCGGTCGGTATCCACCGCTATTGATGATGGCCGATTTGACCAATTTTAGGCTTGGTTGGTGAAGAACTTCAAGGAGCATGATGTGATGGTTCGTTCGTTCATTTGATGTTCGATTTTGATGTTATCACTCATCGACGAGTGGTTTCGGTGGCGATTGTCATCAACGATAACGTGGAGTTCGATGACGATGATGATGACATGATGGGAAGTGCTGGACTTGGTGATGGATAGCTATACCTTAAGGCGTAGAGTAGGTGATGATGGATCGAATGAAAGGAATTGTAGAGGAAGGGTGTGGGACACACGACGATATTCTACGATAGACGATGATGGTCTCGAATAGTTCCTAACCAAGACAACTTCAGAAAGGAGTTGTAATGACGTTTCCAAGATATGCTCTACTGTGCAAAGGGATTATTGATACTCGAGATGATGGGGCACACTCGTGAGATAAGGGTATATGAGGATGTGATTAGAGTCCATTGACATTAGGACCTAATTTTTCCAGATCCTAGAGTCCATTGCCGTTAGGATATGGGTAGGGTTGTATACTATAGTCCCTTGATGTAAGGATATAGTGACGAGATGGAGTACGCGAGTATCATATGTCCAATGCACTAAGTGAGCGAATGTGAGGATGAATGATGGATGCCATGTTTGCTTATGTTGCTTATTACCCTAAGGATGTCATACAATGTAGGTATCATCAGTATAGATATATGGACACCCATTAGTACTTTGACATGTAGTACGCCCATGATGATTATGATATGAAGTAGCATATATCCTATGTTATGTGCTAACTCTTTGGATGTAGGGACATGCTAGGTATGATTCTCCATACCCTCTGTTTTCATATACTATACCAACTTTTGTAGTGTTCTGAGATAATTTATGGCTTACACCAAACTGTTGTTTGAATCTAGGTTTCATGCTTTTCTTCTTATTACCTTGGGTACTCTTAAGTGAGTAGACTAGAAAGAAGGTGTAAATGGTACATGGAATTTTGCAGATGGACTAGCAAGAGGCAACGCTTTCTCGTACTTATATTTTGGGCTTGTTATTGTTTATTCTGCTGTGTGACACTATGGAGCCTTGATATTGTTTGACTTACTATTATTAGAGGCCATTTATCATTTAAGTTTATTTATTAGTTGTACAAACTCTACTACTATTTTGTATAACTCTATGTGTCTCTATACTCCAATTCTTTGGTTTATGTAGTTAGTACTGGCTCGACTATTTTATATCTGTGAAGACTATTACATTTTATCTGATGCCCTGTGAGATATACATCATGTTATATGATTATTTGATGTTTTTCTTCTCTTATCTTCTTTCTCTTTTCTTCTCTTTTATTTCTCTCCTTTCTTTCTTTTCTTTCCCTTGACAATCATCACATGTCGACCAGATGCCCCAGTAGTGCACTATTCAATTATATGAGCATCGAAGGTATAGGGTGGTCATCTCATTTGGTATTAGGCTTAGGTTACATGATTAACCTTAGTTGATACCGTGATCCAGTAGAGGGTAGTAATTGTCACCTTAGACTAGATCAGGAGTGTACCTATGTACAAGAGAGTGTGCATTTATTATATATTTTGATTTTCAAAACTATATAGTAGAATATATAGTATACAAGTTATTGCATATGAGTATCATCGATACAATTTTTTAAGAGACTGATCATTCTTATTATGTATTAAGAGTGATTTGGCATACGAGAAATGCTATTACCGACAACATCTTTAGAGTAGAGGAGTGGACAAGATCGAGGACCACTAACCTCTATTTATATAATATGTTCGCTAAGATGGTGCAAAACATTATCTACAATGCCCAAGTTGCTCCAAATGGATATGATGCTCAAATGCAAACACCTAGAGTTGAATTTGCCAAGCTATATAAAGACCAGATGAGTCTAGGAGGCAAACTGTTCTTTGTAATTTAATCAGCAATTAAGGTGTAAGATGAGATGGATATTTGCAAAAGGATCTTTGATGACTTGGAGTTATATGATGCAGTGAGGTTGAAGTTGACCTCTAGATAACTCTAGGGAGAAACAATGAATTGATGGAGTACCCTTATAGCTTTGATTTTCGAGGATCATTTTATTTGGGATCGGTTTATAGTTTGCATCGGAGAGAAATTTATCTTGACTTTCAAAAGTTGGTGTAGTTTAGAAAGTTCACCGGTTTGAAGTAAGGCGATATGTTTATGTCGAACTGCATGGTCGAATTTGATGTATTGTTGAAGTATGGTCTATCGTTCATTGATACTCCACTTAGAAAAAATGTATAATTTATCATTTGGTTGAGTGACCATCTTGGGAGACAATTGATGGGTCATATTAATGAGAGATTTGAGAAGTTAATCAATAAGGATTTATGATGTAGAGCCTATACCCAGTGTTGAAGGATTGTCCCAAACAAGAAGAGTAGGGAAGATAATGAAATCATATACATTGAATGCTATTCTGATTTTATCAGGTGCTCCATTGACGACAGAGAAGGGAAAGGACATGTAACGACCCACTATTTTGGACCATTCAAATCGACAATAAACCATACATGTCTGACTTGAATAGCTCAAAATACTGAATTGTTAATTTAAATTTGGCAAAACTCAGAATATATAGTAAATAAATAAATCACAGATCACAGACACAGAGTAATATAATGCAGCGGAAGCAAAGAGATAGTAGTTCATGAAGCTACTATATATATATATATATGTCAGAGTTAAACAAGCTACAACAGAAGTGACAAGATACAACAGAAGTCTCAATATGATAATCAAATAATAATCAGAATACATCACTGGAATCAACCGGATAACTGGGATCAACTGGATACTGAAAGCGAAACAGACAGCTGAATCTTCAAGCAAAGCTCCAACTCCGAAGGTGAGTCACAAATGCTGTATCACTCAGTCTGACCCGAGCGTAAAGCAAAACACAAAACACTCGAGTCAGGACATACATACTTATACAATGTAAACCAACTCAAGTGAACTGTAACAGAAATGTACAAGTAACTTAAATGATGCTTGGGACTGCCCATCCTTTAAGGATACGTTAAACTATTTACTATGTAGTGATATACGCTATTATAATAATGTCTACATTAAAATAAACTTACTTTAAAATAGCGTTAAGGCTTTACATTTTCCACCTTAACATATACATAGTCCCAGTAATCTATCCACTATCATAGTTCCTCCTGATCGGGAAGCCACCAGAGGATACTCCACAGGCTACGGCATAGAACCAAAATCGTAAAAGGCACGCTAAGGTAGGTGACACGGCACAACTAGGCAATGCCAGGGTAAATATACCAATTGCACTTCCAGACCGGTGGTAACGCGTAGCAGCTACTACCGCCCACCTCGCGCCACACTCCCAAAACCAAAGGTGTGCACCAAACAATCACAAAGTAATAGAATGACATACGAAGAAGTGTGTCCGATAAGAGGAGCAACCTCATTAGCCCTTAGATTGCTCCTGTTTTAGCCACCTTATGCCAACTCACGGGAGTCGGGCCCACGTATATACCTCAAAGGACGTCGCCACCATCCTACTTCATTCTAGAATCTCCACCGCGTACACGGTTGTTAAAGTGGTTTTCGGTATCGACGGAGAGTATGCCCATATCTGATCCCGGTCTCTTTAACAACCAACCGTTATTATAACCCATGGATATTTATTTCAAAATAACATATAATTTCAAACCCAAAATATCATATCCATTTTAAAACCATGTCAACACGATATCATTTCCATTTCAAAACCCAACAAAAATATGATATTGTTTCCATTTCAAAACTAAATCAATATGATATCATTTAAATAAAACCCAAATTTCCAAATCACTGAATATTTCCTTCAATTTATTTAAACTTGAAATATTCCTTTTTAAAACATCTTAAACAAAACCATGTTTTATAAAGTCGTGTTCTTAAATCTTCAATTTCAATAAGTTAAAATTGGCATATTTCAAGACAATTCTTAATTAAATATCATTTCAAGTAAATTCATTTCCAAAACCGTAGTAATTTCAAATTTAAAACAACTTCGAAACCAAACATTTTGAAACCATGATACTTTGAAATCCAAACAATGTTATCCTTTAAAAATCATAATATTTAAAAAAAATCATAATACCTTTTAAATACTATTCATTGCCAAAGTTGTAGCATTTCTAAGTTCATTCGTTCAATTATACAATTTCCAAAACATTGTATTTTCAGCAACAACAACACTTATAAAATGTTACGGTAGATATAGTAATATTTCAAAACATTGTCATTTTCAAAAACAGCAGCACTTATGAAATGTTACGGTAGATATAGTAATATTTCAAAACATTGTTATTTTCAGAAACAGCAGCACTTATAAAGTGCTACAGTAGGTAGTAGTATTTCAAAACAGTTGAGTTTCGGAAATAGCCGCACTTGTGAAGTGTTACAGTAGATATATTAGTGTATTCAAAACAGTTCAAATTCAGAAATTACAGCACTTTAAAAATGCTGCTGTAGGTATATTTAGTATTTCAGAACATAGTTATATTTTAGAAATGGTAGCACTTAGCAAATGCTACCTTAAAACCACAACATTTTGGAATTGCTACCAAAACAAATTCCATCTTTATTATAACATTTCAGAAACATTAAATTCTCAATTTTAGCCATTTTTAACTTATAAAAACATATCTCACGCTTTTGAAATATTCATTTGGATATCATATAATTGATGATTAAATAAAATAAAATTTTCGTAAATAAAATATCCAAATTAAACTATAATACCTTTATTAAGACAAAAGCACATTATTTCACTTAACTTTTTATTTTTTACAATTAACTTAACGCTTTATTCTAAAATACCCATTTCATAAATAAAATATTCTTTTAATAAGTCAAACTTTATATTTTCATTTGAAAACCAAATTTCCAATTATCAGATTAAGTCATATTTAACTCACATTTTATAAATTTTTCTTATACCTTTAACTTATAGAAAATCACAACAAAACTTATTATACAAAACACATCCATATCATAAAATAAAAATAGATTACTAGGTTAGATTTTTGACTTCCATATTAAATCAAATTTAATTATTAAGTTATTTATTATAAATAAATCTTTAAATGCAACTTAAAACTAATAATTGACTTATAAAATTTTAACTTGTAGAAAACCAATATCTCTTTATATATTTAAATATTTAAATCAAATCTTTAAGCTAAAATCTCAGATATTTTAAAACTCAAAATACTTAATAATTTTTTTAGGAAAATATTATTTAAAAACTAACCATGGGCCTCTATAATATTTTCAAAGGACAAGTGATACGGATATGTATCATTTCAATCCATAATTTAAAAAGAAAAATCTGGGTTCTATCATTTCAAACTCGCAATCCCAAGTCAAACAAAATAAATTAAAAATCGCTTGAGCCTATCATTTCAGCTCATAACGATTTTTTGTTATTCTAATGTCCGTTCAGGTGTGTATCATTTCAACCCATAGTGATTCTATTCTATAAGAAATTTGAAGTATGATAAGCAGAAAATAAAATGAACAGTATAACATAATATAACATACCAGATGATGTAACAGGTTTGTAAGCAGATTTTAACATCATATAGTCATATCATAGGCATATATAAATTACTATCATATCATCACTACAATTCACATGCCATTGTTTCACAATTATATATGTACGAAATGTCTAGAGTGACCAACTCACCTTCTTAAAGCTAGAATTGAAAATTCAAGACACAAATCCAAACTCCGCAAAGCATGAAAAGGCACGACTAGATTTTGAGTGCATGAAGAGTCAAGATCCAAATCTTGTACATAAAAAAATACACAAACAAAAGTATGCGATTCAATACAAAAGAATATAAATCAAAACAATGAAAAGATATGAATTAAAATGACATAACTTTGCCTTAAACCCTTCAAGTGGGCTCGGCCACTATAACATAGGCTCGGCCATGATCTCAATGGGCTCGACCACATCAAGGTATGCTTCGGCCATGGCTTGATTGAGGCATGAAGGCTCGGCCAAAGTGGTTTTTGAGTCAAGCAGTGCACAACCATGGGCTAGGTAAGTGAAAAGATGGCAAGTTAAACGTGATGGAAGGCAAAAAGGCATGGAATAAAGGACTTTGGGTTCGGCCCTATGTCTACATGGCTCGGCCATGGCTAGGCTTGAGTCAAGTGGTCATCAATAGGCATGGCTTGAGGTGGTATAGATCATGGCATGACCATAGGAGATGGTGGTGTGGACGGTGGCCGAGGCAAATAGGCATTGGTGATGGAATAAAGGTGGTCAGCTAGGCTTTGTATTAATTTTGTGGCGATGTATTTGGATCATGGAGTCAAGGCCAGATTTGGTGGTGAGGAAGAGGAGGTGATGGCCGATCATAGGTGGTGGTGGTAAGGAGTTGTGGTCGGCTAAAGCATGGTGAAGTGGAGGCCGATCATAGCTTGAGGCAAACAAAGAAAAGAGGAAAAAGAGAATGGAAAAAGAGGAAACGAGAAGCCATGAAACTTACTGTATATTATTGTTAGGAAATGAGAAATGAAAGGAGATGAGAAGTGAGATGTTTGTACGTGATTTGTGAAGTGAAATGCATGGCTAGGGGGACTAAAGTGGACGGCTAAGAAAGTGAAAGGCTAGGAAAAGGAAAAGGCATAAGTTAAAACATGTAACTCAAGTCTCTTTGAATTTCCAAGCCATTAATTAAAAATAAACAAGTTAAAATTTTATAAATAAAATCAAAGTCTAAACAAAATAAAATAGAAAATAAAATAGAAAAATGAACATAGAAAAATAGAAAATAAAATATAGAAAATAATTGCGTGTTTGCATTTCATCAAATTTAAAGAGTATAAAACAGAATTTGACGAAACGAAAAGCAGAACTAATATTAAAATAAAATACAATTTCAAAGAAAAAGATTAGAATTTAAAAATTCAAATTTAATTTTTTTAACTGAAAGTCAAAGTTCGACCACAGTTGACCAAAATATAAAATTTTTAGAAAATGTTTATTTCATTGTATTTGGAAAATAAATTACAAGCAAATTCTAAACTTACGTTGGAAAATTCTAAAAATTCACTTTTAAATGGTTTAAAATCAAAGTTTTCAATTAAAAATTTAATTAAAATATTTAAAATATTATGGGTTGTTACACTTTCCCCCACTCAAAAATTTTCGTCCTTGAAAAGGAACGAGGCACGAAAAATGGAGAAACCAAGATAGAATGAGATAGGATTAAGACCAGATGAAAAGAAGATTGAAATTATACCTGATAACTGTTGTTATAGGTAAATTCAACAAGATAGAGATGATTTTTCTGAGATCCCCATAATCAAAACACAAGTACGAAGAAGATCCTCGAGAATCTGATTCACTCTTCCCGTTTGACCGTCGGTCTGTGGATGGTAAGCAATGCTCAGATTCAGGTGAGTACCCAAAGATCCTTGAAAAGTTTCTAAAACAGACCAGTATAAGCAATAGCCTTCCCATTAAGCAGCAAGATAAGGAGAAATTCCATTACCAGAAACAATCTGTCCGAGAAATCGGACTTCATCCTTCCAGAAATGGCATTTCAAAAATTTAGCTTTCAACTGATGACCCTAAGAATCTCTAGAACAAAGCTCAAATGGTATTCATTCTCCTCCTCAGAGTTGGAGAAGACAAGAATATCATCAACAAAGACTCGATCAGATTTGTTAAGCACATCACGAAAAACACAATTCATCAAATCAACAAAGAAAGCTGGGCATTAGTCAAACCAAAAGAGCATGCCTAACCATTCATAGAAACCATTCTCAGTACGGAAAGCAGTATTGGGAATACTTTCCTCAGCAACACTGAGCTGGTGAAAACCTGTGGCAAGATCAAGCTGAGAGAAAGCAGTAGCTCCACGAATAAGATCAATTTGAAATTCGATCTCCCGTTTAGGATGCCGGGGAATAGGATCAACCCAAAAGAAAATAAATTGGAAAACAAATAAGATAATAAATTTTAAAACCATGAAAATTTCAACTTGAATTAATAATTGATTTCTTCCATTTGATTTCACCCAAGTTAAATAAATCCTAACTATTTCTAATTTCATTATCTTATCATCCAATTATCTTAAATTAATCATTTCTACAATCATGCTTTGAAAATCATTTATTATACTCATAAATTTTTTTTCGACAAATTTAATTCTTCTTTATTCTAAATAATTATTAAATTTTCCACTTAATATCATATATCGAGCATATTTACTCCTACTATAACTATTCCAATTTATTTATAAATTCCTTTAACATAATTTAAATTGTAAATTATTCAATTACATTGTTAACTTCTAATAATTCAGGTACGTTATATTGGAATGCAATTGAGTATTATACAAATAAAACTTTCTAATTCAATTATCTCAAGCTTAAATATTTATTCAAACATTTGATTTCCTTTTATAATTGAAATTATCCTTCAAGATAAAATTTAAGAATTAAATTTTCGATTAATTTCAAACTATTTTAGAGACAAATAAATATACACAATATATATCAAATCAAATTTTAAATCATATATCACATATATTATAAATCAAGTCATATTTTAGAAATACAAATCAATTTAATTCTCCAAAGCAAGATTGTATCAAAACTACCGAATGGTCTCTTTACTTCGAAACTCGAAAATGAATGTCGATGATGCTGCAGTCATCACCGAAATTATTTTCCAACGACAAAGAATAGAGCACTGATTTACAAATTAAATATTATTTGAAATAATTACTACTTGAAATACTTTAAATAATTCACTCTTTCAAAATTTAAACACAAAGTTTGAAACCATCGGAAATTAAATTCTTAGTTTCTTGTTTTAAATTCATTTAAATTTCCAAATTAATTTATAGCCATGGTATGTAGTTCAGTAATTATATATGAAACAAAAGTTAATGGTTACAAGCTATATATATAGAGTCAAATATTATTTCTCAACCTCCAATTCAATTAACTATCAAAATTCAAAAAATTATACTTATATGCATATACAATATAATTATACAAAATTTATGTCATTTACTAAATTTGAAAACTATATTGTGTCGGTTTGCTCTGTTCAAGTGTTTTGGAGATCCTATCGATATCGTTGATCAGACGAATCGATCGAAAACCCAAATCAACATTAACAACTCAAACAACACAATATATAAAACCTTTAAGTATAGATTTGCAAATACCCTATACCAGAATAGATTTTCAAAGCAAGGATAGTGATTCAAATTTGATTAACTCAAATCGAAGAAAATTTTGATTTGAGGATAAGTTGGAACAAAAGATAAGATGATTAACTAACTGAATAAGGAAATGGATAAGCTTATATAAATCGCAAGCAACCTTAACCGGGTCAACCGCGACTTTAAGAATTAGATCGATGCAGAATTTTAAGGCAAATCTACATTCGATCTCAAGAGGTAGAATTCAGGACAACAAGAGATACTAGCATCTAACCGTGGATATATAGAAATCTCCAGTGAATCAATGCCTATTGTAAAGGAGTTTCCCCCTTTTACAAATCCATTTGAGATTGGCGAGACCTCCGACTCATTATAAAGCTCATTTGAAGTGGAGTTATGGGAAACTCCAGAATCCAAATAAGACGAATAATGAGGGACATGAATGGATTTCGAAACTGAGAGAACGTTCCAAAATTCAAAGGAAACAGAGTCAAAGAGAAAGAGATTCAAGCTCGAACGAAAATGATTTTGTAAATAAATTTACCATATATGATAAGTTTGCCTAGAACCTGGCTCTGATACCACCTGTAACGACCCACTATTTTGGACCATTCAAATCGACAATAAAACCACACAAGTCTAACTTGAATATCTTAAAATACCGAATTGGAAAAACTCAGAATATACAGTAAATAAATAAATCACAGATCACAGACACAGAGTAATATAATGCAGCGGAAGCAAAGAGATAGTAGTTCATGAAGCTACTATATATATGTCAGAGTTAAACAAGCTACAACAGAAGTGACAAGATATGATAAAAGTCTCAATATGATGATCAAATATAAATCAGAATACATCACTGGAATCAACATGATAACTGGGATCAACTGGATACTGAAAGTGAAACAGACAACTGGATCTTCAAGCAAAGCTCCAACTCTGAAGGTGAGTCTTAAATGTTGTATCACTAAGTCTGACCCGAGCGTAAAGCAAAACACAAAACACTCGAGTCAGGAAATATATACTTATACAACGTAAACCAACTCAAGTGAGCTGTAATAGAAATGTACAAGTAACTTAAAGGATGCTTGGGACCGCCCATCCTTTAAGGATCCGTTAAACTATTTACTATGTAGTAATATACGCTATTATAATAATGTCTACAGTAAAATAAACTTACTTTAAAATAGCGTTAAGTCTTTACATTTTCCACCTTAACACATACATAGTCCCAGTAGTCTATCCAGTATCATAGTCCCTCCTGATCGGGAAGCCACCAGAGGATACTCCATAGGATACGACACAAAACCAAAATCGTACAAGGCGCTCTAGGGTAGGTGACACGGCACAACTAGGCAATGCCAGGGTAGATATACCAATTGCACTTCCGGACCGGTGGTAAGGCGTTGCAGTTACTACCGCCCACCTCGAGCCACACTCTCAAAATCAAAGGTGCGCATCAAACAATCACAAAGTAATAGAATGGCATACGAAGAAGTGTGTCCGATAAGAGGAGCGACCTCATTAGCCTGTCGACTGCTCCTGTTTTAGCCACCTTATGCCAACTCATGGGAGTAAGATCCACGTACATACCTGAAAGGACATCGCCACTATCCTACTTCATTTTGGAATCTCCACCGTGTACACGGTTGTTAAAGTGTTTTCCGTATCGATAGAGAGTATGCCCATATCCGATCCTGGTCTCTTTAACAACCAAAAGTTATTATAACCCATGGATATTTATTTCAAAATAGCATATACTTTCAAACCCAAAATATCATATCCATTTCAAAACCATGTCAACACGATATCATTTCCATTTCAAAACCCAACAAAAACATGATATCGTTTCCATTTCAAAACCAAATCAATATGACATCGTTTCAATAAAACCCAAATTTCCATATCATTGAATATTTCCTTCAATTTATTTAAACTTGAAATATTCCTTTTTAAAACATCCTAAACAAAACCATGTTATGAAGTCATATTCTTAAATCTTCAATTTCAATAAGTTCAAATCGATATATTTCAAGACAATTCTTAATTAAATACCATTTCAAATAAATTCATTTCCAAAACCATAATAATTTCAATGTTAAAACAACTTCGAAACCAAACACTTTGAAACCATAATACTTGAAATCAAAACACTTGGAAATGTTATCCTTAAAAAATCGTAATATTTAAAAAGAATCATAATACCTTCAAAATACTATTCATTGCCAAAGTTGTAGCATTTCTAAGTTCATTCGTTCAATTATACAATTTCCAAAACATTATGTTTTTCAGCAACAACAACACTTATAAAATGTTACGGTACATATAGTAATATTTCAAAACATTGTCATTTTCAGAAACAGCAGCACTTATAAAATGTTACGGTAGATATATTAATATTTCAAAACATTGTCATTTTCAGAAACAGCAGCACTTATAAAGTGCTACAGTAGGTAGTAATATTTCAAAACAGTTCAGTTTCGGAAACAGCAACACATATGATGTGTTACAGTAGATATATTAGTGTATTCAAAACATTTCATATTCAGAAACTACAGCACTTTAAAAATGCTACTGTAGGTATATTTAGTATTCTAGAATATAGTTATATATCGGAAATGGTAGCACTTAGCAAATGCTATCTTAAAACCACATCATTTTGGAAATGCTACCAAAACTAATTCCAGCTTTATTATAACATTTCACAAACATTAAATTCTCAATTTTAGCCATTTTTAACTTATAAAAACATATCTTACGCTTCAGAAATATCCATTTGGATATCATTTAATTGATGATTAAATAAAATAAAATTTTCATAAATAAAGTATCCAAATTAAACTATAATACCTATATTAAGTCAAAAGCTTTCTATTTTTTACAAATAACTTAACACTTTATTCTAAAATACCCATTTCATAAATAAAATATTTTTTGAATAAGTCAAACTTTATATTTCCATTTGAAAACCAAATTTCCAATTATCAAATTAAGTCATATTTAATTACATTTTATACATTTTTCTTATACCTTTAACTTACAGAAAATCACAACAAAACTTATTATACAAAACATATCGATATCATAAAATAAAAATTGATTACAATTACTAGGTTAGATTTTTGACTTTAATATTGAATCAATTTTACTTATTAATTTATTTATCATAAATAAATCATTAAATTCAACTAAAAACCAATAATTGACTTATAAAATTTTAACTTGTAGAAAACCAATATCTCTTTATATATTTAAATATTTAAATAAAATCTTTAGGCTAAAGTCTCAGATAATTTAAAACTCAAGACACTTAATAAATTTTTTAGGAAAATATTATTTAAAAACTAACCATGGGCCTGTATAATATTTCTAACCTAGGACAAGTGATACAGATATGTACCATTTCAATCTGTAATTTAAAAAGAAAAATCCGGGTTCTATCATTTCAAACCCGCAATCCCAAGTCAAACAAAATATAATAAAAATCGCTTGAGCCTATCATTTTAGCCCATTACGATTTTTTCTTATTCTAATGTCCGTTCAAGTATGTATCATTTCAACCCATAGTGATTCTATTCTACAAGGAACTTGCAGTGTGATAATCAGAAAGTAAAATGAACAGTATAACATAATATAACATATCAGATGATGTAATAGGTTTATAAGCAGATTTTAACATTATATAGTCATATCACATGCATATATAAATTACTATCATATCATCACTATAGTTCACATGCCATTGTTTCACAATTATGTAAGTACGAAATGTCTAGAGTGAATAACTCACCTTCTTAAAGCTAGAATTGAAAATTCAAGACATAAATCCAAACTCCACAAAGCACGAAAAGGCACGACTATATTTTCAGTGGATGAAGAGTCAAGATCCAAATCTTGTACATAAAAAAATACACAAACATAAGTATATGATTCAATACAAAAGAATATAAATCAAAACAATGAAAAGATATGAATTAAAATGACATAACTTTGCCTTAACCCATCAAGTGGGCTCAGCCACTACACCATAGGCTCGGCCGCATCAAGGTATGCTTCGGCCATGGCTTGATCGAGGCATGAAGGCTCGACCAAAGTGGTTTTTGAGTTAAGCAATGCACGGCCATGGGATAGGTAGGTGAAAAAATGGCAAGTTAAAAGTAATGGACGACAAAAAGGCATGGAATGAAGGACTTTGGGTTCGACCCTATGTCTACATGGCTCGACCATGGCTAGGGTTGAGTCAAGTGGTCATCAAAAGACACGGCTTAGGGTGGTATAGATCATGGCATGACAATAGGATATGGTGGTGTGGATGGTTGCCGTGGCAAATAGGCATTGGTGATGGAATAAAGGTGGTCGGCTAGGCTTTGTATTAATTTTGTGATGATGTATTTGGATCATGGAGCCAAGGTAAGGTTTGGTGGTAAGGAAGAGGAGGTGATGGCCGATCATAGGTGGTGGTAGTGAGGAGTTGTGGTCGGCTAAAGCATGGTGAAGGTGGAGGCCTAGCATAGCTTGCGGCAAACAAAGAAAATGGAAAAAGAGGAAAGGAGAAGCCATGAAACTTACTGTATATTCTTGTTAGGAAATGAGAAATGAAAGGAGATGATAAGTGAGATGTTTGTACGTGATTTGGGAAAATAAATGCACGGCTAGGAGGAGTAAAATGGACAACTAAGAAAGTGAAAGGCTGGGAAAAGGAAAAGGCATAAGTTAAAACATGTAACTCAAGTCTCTTTGAATTTCCAAGCCATTTATCAAAAATAAACAAGTTAAAATTTTATAAATAAAATCAAAGTCTAAACAAAATAAAATAGAGAAATGAACATAGAGAAATAGAAAATAAAATACAGAAAATGATTGCTTGTAAAACACTGGATTCATCAAATTTAAAGGGTATAAAACAGAATTTGACGAAATGAAAAGCAGAACTAATATTAAAATAATATACAGTTTCAAAGAAAAAAATTAGAATTTAAAAATTCAAATTTAAAATTTTCAACTAAAAGTCAAAGTTTGACCACAGTTGAACAAAATATAAATTTTCAGAAAATGTTTATTTCATTGTATTTGGAAAAAAAATTACAAACAAATTCTAAACTTACATTGGAAAATTCTAAAAATTCACTTTTAAATGGTTTAAAATTCAAAGTTTTCAACTAAAATTTAATTAAAATATTTACAAAATTATGGGTTGTTACAACACATTACCATCTAGGGTATGCTTTCCATTCATGATAGTCCAAATGTATTTTATTTGACATCGAGGTTTCACATTTCTTCATATCCAATGATTTAATAGATAGATTGGGATTGAGATCCGAGTTAGTTTGATCGACTTTTTTAATCGTGATGAACCTTATTGAGGGCTCAGCCAGCCTAAACATGGTTTTTCAAGACTCAGCCTTATCGAGTCATGAATGTTTGTTTGTTATTGATTTGTTTTAAGGTTTAGATGGGTTCGATATTATAGCTTGGGAATTAACTGGTTAAAGGTGTACAGAATAATGGTGGACTATGAGAGGCCATTAGTAATGAAAGGGAATGACGATGAGCGGAAGGTAGTGCTCTACTGCCTATCTGATGATCGTGTAATGGTTAGCTTTCTATATTTGCTCATTATCCCACATGACGAGTTGTCATCTATGCTTGTTGCTAGAGAGTGTCCGGACAAATTTGACGAGGTGATCGGATTACCACTATATAGGATTGAGTTCCGTATCGATCTGGTTAGAGGTGTTAGACCAGTAGTTATGCCTTTAAGGTATGTGATACCCAAAGAGCAGAGGAAGTTAAGGTATGAGGGGATGACCTATTGAGGAGAGGGTTCATTCTTAGGAGCATATTTGAGTTGGATACACCTATATTATTCGCTATTAAGGAAGATGGCTCTTTGAGGTTGTATGTTGATTGTTGTGAGCTAAATGAGATGACGAATAATCATTTAGTTTCGCTTATTGATCGGTTGTTTAATCAGCTCTATAGCACGAAGGTGTTATCTTGGTTGGACCTTATGATGGGGTTTCATCCACTGAGAATATCCATAGGGAGTGTGCTGGATACAATGTTTCGTATGCTACCATGGTTTTTAGTTGGTACATTATTCCATTTATGCTAACCAACACATCAACATGCTTCATTGATCCCATGAACCGTGTTTCAAGGTATCACTTTAGTAAAACCGTGCTTTTGTTTCTTAATGATACTTTTGTCTACTCATAGACAAATGAGAAGCACATGACATGATTGACGATTGAATTGGAGGTGTTGAGAAAACACTGATTGATGATGAAGCTTTCGAACTATCACTTCTAGAAGAGGAAAGTGAGATGCTTGGGTCACATTATTTTGGAGTAGAATTTTGATGTAGATCCTACGAGGGTTACGGCAATCCAGGAATGGAATAGACCTAAGAATGCTACAAATATGAGGAGTTTTCTTAGATTAGTGGATATTATAGATGCCTTATCAAGGACTTCTCTAGGGTAGTAGCACCTTTAACTGATTTAACGAGGGAGAATTAGACTTTTATTTGGGTCGGAGGTGTGGACACACGTTTATGAGTTTGATAAAGTGATTGATGAGTGCACTGATTTTACTAATTTCGAGCAGGGATGAGGAGTCAAGAGTACACACATGCCTATGGTATTTAGCTTGGTATAGTAGTGATGTTTAAAGGTAAGATATGCTAGTAAACAATTGAAGCCGCACAAGAGGAAGTATACGACTCATGATTTGAGTTGGCAGCTATAATATTTGCTTTGGGGATTTGGAGGCACTATCTATTAGGAGGTAGGTTTAGGTTGTTCATTGATCCTACATCATTGAAGTATCTCTTCTCGAAAAAGGATCTCAACCTTCGCTGGTAGCGATGGTTGGAATTCTTAGCCTCCTACGACTTTGACATTTTCTATGCCTCCATAAGGGAAATGCATTTGTTGATGCCTTAAGTTGAAGACATACCAGTTTGGGAGCGATATTTCTAGAGTGCATATTACTTGATTTTATTGCTGGTTATGACTTCATAACTTGATGTGAGCTAGTGCCAAAGATGATGGACACTTTGACTATCAGACCTACTTTAATTTAGCGGATCAGTACTAGTCAGATACATGAAACTAGGCTAGCAGAGGTCGTGGTTAAGTTAGAGGAATGAGTAGTGTCTATAGAGGTAATATAATGCGAACTCGACTGAGACGATTGGCTCCATATGGATGAGATATTGTTTGTTCCCGATGTCGATGAGTTGAGGGATAAGGTGCTACGAGAGTGCTTTCATTCAAGATTGAGTATATATCTCGATGACAATAAAATGTACCATGATTTGAGGTAGACATTTTATTGGGAAGGGATGAAGGATGTCAGGCATTCATTTTGAGATTTATGAAATATCAACTAGTAAAAGTTGATCAAAAGAAGCTGAGTGGTTACTACAATAGCTTTAGATTCCCAGGTGGGTATATGAATACATATCGATGGAGTTCATCGGTGGATTTTCGAGGATTAGAGGAGAGCATGATATCATTTGGTCATAGTTGATTGATTAACAAGAATGCTAGATTTATATTTCTTAAGTCTAGCAGAACAGCACCCAAATTTTTCGAGTTACATGTGGAATAGATAATGTGATTCCATTTTATGCCAAAAGGATTGTAAGCTGCCGAAACTAATGGTCCACAAGAGGGTTTTGGAAGAACTTACAAGAGGTGTTTGGAAATTCGACGCCAAATTTACTATATGATATCGAGATTGGACCTGGAACTTTGACACCTCATAGGCTTATTCATATCGTAGGTTGTGTTACGAAACAAGTTAGGAGGATGGAAATGGATTAGTTAAGGTTCATTGGAAAGAAAGCGAAGGCGATAGCATATGGGAGACCGAGAAGAGCATGAGGGCCGCTTGTTTAGAGCTATTCACTTGGTGAGATTTCATTTTTCGCCAGCTTTCATATTAGATATCATGATTGATGTTTTATAATAGATTGTTTAGTACCCTGCATGCTAAGAATAGGCATGGATGTTATTTTTTGATGTTTAATCTTATATATGCCTATTTGATGTTAGATTGTTGGCATTTGATATGCTTACTTTTTATCATATGGTTGTTAGGCATGCGGGATATTTATGGTTTGTTATAACATATTTATTTAAAATGATCGCTACATACGATTTAGTATGCTTATTTACATGATGATGTTGCTATTGTGTTTAATCCTTTTTATTGAGTACATATTTAGGTGCATGGAAGCAAATGTTGGCTATTTGGATGCTTACTTTCTTTTATTCGCATCTGATGAATATGCTCTTGATATAAAAGAGGTATGTAACATTTGTAGTGTAGATTTGAGTATATATCCATGGTTGTCCTGAATAATGAGATGCCTCAGATATGAGATGTAAATTTATCCATATTGTATTGGGATTTTTCCCAAACCTCGCCATGCAAAGGAGGTTCTATTGAATTTTTCCAAAACATGAGGGCTTTGAAATCCTATGGGCAGGAGACGTTGTCCTTACTTTGGGAATTTCAAGGACGAAATCCCTTAAGGAGGTGAGAACGTAGCGACCCGTATTTTTAACGATTAGATATTTAAATAATCGATTGAAACATTGAATCGTTAATTAATTAACGGTCCAAAAATATGATTTTTCATATACGGTTGAATCAGGACTCGATACCACTTATGTTGACTCTGGATTGATGTACTGAATTAAAATGAGTATAAGCATCACTATCTCTGAAGATCAGACGATCCGACGGCCAAAACAATCTTGAAATGCACAAAATTATCATCCTAGAGCACTGTCTCGGATAGCGACAAGATATATACCATTGGGATCGAAAAAATGATGTGATGTACGTCAATGAGTTTCATTAGGATCGGACGCATTGTGTGATCATATAAGCTCGAAATGTACAATGGCTTATTTGAGAAATCAGATAAATAATATTATTATATAAATATATAAATAAACATTCACATAACCCTTCCCTCATTTCATATTCATAGTTCTATTGCCTATAGCCAAAACCATGGTCGCCTTTTCTCTTTCTACTTCAAAAATCAAATCAATCGATTTACTCAATGAAAATAGATTAAACAGGATTCATTGAGATCGTGGTAAGAGAGCTTCATACCCTTGTCGATTTAGTAAGATGCAACAGTACTTGAGGAGAAGCAACTACTCCCTGCCATGGCTAGGGTTCGGATTTGGCAAGGCTATAGGCGGTTTGGGTGAAACAGAGAGCATGGTAGTGTCTCTTATGTTGAGGATCTTAGGTGGTGAAAGTTTCGTGAAATTCGATCATCCCTAGCAAAACACATCGATATAAAAAGGGAACTTGGCTCTATGTCACAATTTAAGGGGGAGGATCGGTTATTACGTGGTGGTCTGCATCGTGGAGCTCGTGCGTAGTGTGGCACATTGGCGAAAGTGGTTCGTTTATTCGTCAATGAATGAAGGAGATAACGAAGAGAGAAGGTACAAAGCAAGTGGGTTTTCTTGTGTGCATGTACATACATGAGTGTGCACGGATTAGGATTGGAGAAGAATGGTTAAGAGGTAACTAGTTAATAGATTGTTAATTAATTATTTAGTTAATCCCGTTTCTTATAAAATTCATATCTTTTTCGTATGAGGTTTGTTTTGGATGTGGCTTCTTGCGTTGTGCTCATGATGGAGAGTCTATAACTTGACATTTGATTGGTTAGCTTTTGTTAAGGTGAGTGATATTGTCTCTCACCATACTGTGATTTATAGTGTAGTATTAAAATGACGTTTTGAGATGATTTCCAACTTCAAAACGTGATTTTTTTATTATACTTAAAATTAGGTATTATTATATAAAAGAATTGAAAATGTTTTTAAAATGATTTTAAATCAAATGTCACATTTTCCCTATTAGCGCACTATTTTGACAACATTAAAAAACTTAGGCTATTTTTGATATTAATCACATATTAGTTGCTTGGATGTATTGTATGTGTGTTATTATAGATATATGTAGGCTATTATCGACATTTGTATAGTTGTTGGTTGCATGTATGCTTGTTTGCTTAGTTTGGTTGAAAATGCCATTCGTATGTGATATAGTGTTAGGAAGTATCCCATAGGATAAAGTTTCGGGCTTATCGACCGATTTGAAGACAAATGATGATGGACTTGGATATGTTCTTCGGACTTCAGGATGGATGCAAAACATTTTCATTTGATTTGTATCTAACCATTTGTGGTTAAGTACACGACCAAAGTGGTCATTATTGACTACTCTAAAATGGTCGGCATCCACCATAATGGCCGATTTAACCAATTTTTAGCGTGGATTATGAAGATGCTTCAAGGAGGACGATGTGATGGTTCGTGTTCATTTGACGTTCGATTTCGATGTTATGGCTCTTCAACTTGTGGCCTCGGTAGCAATTTTCGTCGACGATGACACAGAGTTTGACGATGATGATGACATGATGGGAAGTGATGGCTTTGGTGATGGAGAGCTGTACTTCCAGGCGTAGTGTAGGTGATGGCAGATCAAATGAGAGGAACAATAGGGGAAGGGTTTAGAATGCACGCCAATATTATATGACAGACGATGATGGTCTAGGATAGTTCCTAACCAAGATGACTTCAGATGGGAGTTGTGATGACGGTTCCAGGATGTGCTTGTTAGTGTTGACGTGTGCAAAGGGATTATTGATACTCGAGGTGATGAGGCACAATCATGGATATATGAGGATGTGATCAGAGTTTATTGACATTAGGATCTAATCAGCCCGGACCCCAGAGTCCCTTGACGTTAGGATTTGGGTAGGGTTATATACTATAGTACATTGACGTGAGAACATAGTGATGATATGGCAAAGTTCATTGAGTTAGAACCTATCTGTACCCTGATGGATCGAGTGGCTGAGGATGTTAAGCAGTCCTTGATGATGAGATGAAGTATGTGAGTATGATATATCCAACGCATCGAGTGAGTGAATGTGATAGGATGGATGATGGATGTCATGTTTGATTTAGTTGCTTATCACCCTAGGGATGTCACACGACTTAGATATCATCGATGTAAATATTTAGAAACCCATTAGTACTTTGACATGTAGTGCACCCACGATGACTATGATATAGTAGCATATATTATATGTTATGTGCTAAATATTTGGATGTAGGGATAGATGAGGTATGATTCTCGTCACCCTCTGTTCCATATACTATACCGACTTTTATAGTGTTTTTAGATTATTTATCACTAACACCGAATTGTTGACTGACTCACGATTTTATGTTTTACTTCTTATTATCTTGGGTACTCTTAAATAAGTACACTAGAAATCAGGTGTAAACGGTACATGGAGTTTTGCAGATGGACTAGTAGGAGGCGATGCATTCTCATACTTATATTTTTGGCTTATTATTGTTTATCCTACTGTGTAACACTATGTGTAACATCCCATATCTAGAGGCCAAAAGCTAAGCGCTATGGATGCTGCAGTCATCCACAGTATTCACTTCTGGTGACAAATATGACAGTGTTTCTGGTATTCATAATATCAGAAGCACTTGAATATGAACAAAATCACAGATTTCCAAAAACAATAATTTTAGTGATTATATTTCGAATAAATCATATCCAAGTTACAAAAATCCCAAACGTAATCCCAAGCATTGAGCAAATACAATTTACAACAATATGCCAAGAACGACATATGAAGATGCCCCCTTGGATGATCAAAGCAAGATAGACATAATTGTCTTAATACACAACGGAAACAATTTTAAAACAGAATTTCTAAAGTAGCTCCGTCAGTCACCTGCTTGTTTTCGGATACTTTATTCGTCGAAATCTGCTAAAACCTGAAAACCTAAACCCTCAGCCTACTCAAATCAAATTTTGAGTATCCGAGAGTTTAAGGGAAAACAAAAACTTCGAGCTAGACTTAAAGCCTGGTATGAATAATTTACATCTCAGTTTACTGATAAATAGTGAGACCACGCTGCTTAGCGAAGCAGGTTTCCCCTCACTAATATTTCTTTTTAAAACATATATTTTGCAAACCTTTCTTGCAACCAAACTGGTTAATCAACTGATTAAATAATAACATAGCAATATCTATTATGATAAAATAGGAAATGAAATAGACTGTTTGTCTAAAATCTGAAGTATCTATTCTAAATTCTAAGCTGTCTGCGTTTTTCTGGACTATCTATCCTAAAATAGATTATAGAAATATCTTTTATGTTAGATAATGGGTTATCTGCCTAAAACAGGTAAAAAGGGTGGACTAACTGTCCTTAAAAATTTAGCAAGGTCCATTATGCTAATAAATGAACTTTTTTTTCATATCAAAGCTGACTGCTTTTTTTGGGCTAATTATCCTGGACTAACTGTCCTCTGTGCTGACTACCCTCAAAATGGACTGATTGTTCGAATTTAAAATGAGTCGACTGCTCGAATTTTCTTTTGGTTTAAGTACCCTTCAAATATTTGAGCTAACTGCTCTACAAATATCTGAGCTAACTGCTGTTTAAATTTTCCTTGAAACCTTTCCAGAATGATTTATTCTGTCAAATCATATATATACAAGTAAAATATATCTTTAGCTTTACTCTAAGCTATTTTTGCGTTATATATACTTTAATCAAAATAATCTTGGATGTTCAATAAGGTTTGTCTACCCTTTATAGTAAGTTAAATGTCCTTTATAACTTAAAACACTTAGGCTATCTGCCTAGTTCTTATATTTGAAGCCTTTGTTTAAACCTTTAAACAACCTTTTAAAAACATAGAAGGTAACTCCTTCAAAACCATTTATAAAACCATTCGAAAGTATTGAAGGTAACTCTTTCATATCCTTTAATAAACCTTTTGAAATCATTAAAGGTAACTTCTTCTAAACCTTTTAAAAGCTTTCATTTTAGAAGCTTTAAAACATATAGCATCTACCTTTTAAATCCTTTAAACCTTAGCCTTTCGAAAACATGTCGAAAGGTCCTACCTTTCGAGCTTGTCGGAAGGTTTCTTTTCGACCTAGTCAAAAGCCTGGGTTACCTCCCCTATACAATAAACCTTCCAAAAGAAATGCAACTCAAAAACTTTCGAAGACATTGGGTTCAATTTAAAACAGGTGGAAAACCTTTCAAAACCGATCAAAGTTAACTACTTTGAAACCTTTAAAACTTTTCGACTAAAACGTTTGGATTACGCAAAAGGATTAGAAAAGCGTTGGAGTTAAAAACAACTGCTTCGAAACCTTTGTAAAACTTTTAAAAACCATTTGAAAACAGTGAAGTGTAGGTGTTGGAACCAACTCTTCAAAATAAATGGAGAGAGGCAACAAGTTTTAGAAAACAAAAGATAACCATTGACTTCATCTATGTCGAATGGTTAGGAAGTGGCAACTAAGCTTTCGGCCTTGTCGAAAGCTATACCTTTCGACCTTGTCGTAAGGTTTCATTTAAAAAAAGAAAGCAAACCAAATGAAACCTTTTTCTTTTAAACCCTTTGACAATGTTGAAAGCTCTTTGTCGAAAGATAGCAGGTGTAATTCTTTAAAACCAAAACAAGGTTTCATCTCTTTCGAAAGCTCTAACCTTTCATCCCTAACCTTTCTTCGAAAGCTCTAACCTTTCATCCCTAAACCTTTCGACCCCATCTAATTCACTATGTACCAGTAGCCTGATACCTTGTGCATTGGTACTTGAAATAGCTGAAAGGTTTGATACCTTTAGACCTTGTCGGAAGGTCTGGAATGAAAACGGATGCTCTACCGAAAGGGTTGAAATAGAAGAAAGACTATTTTTTGTACTTTGAAACAGTTATTTTGTATCCTTCTGTCTTATTTGGATATTCAAAAGTGTTGTCGACTTTTCTTATTTCGAAATTTGAATAACTTTGAAAAAGCCGCTTTCTCCTTTATAATTATATAAAACATTTATGTCACATATCTTAAATAATTTTATATAATTATTAAAATACCTTGAAAAATCATGGAAAAATTCCAGAAAATCAAATAGTATGTTCTCTTCAACATATAAAATTTTCGAATCCAAACTAGAATTATTTATCTCGAAAATAATTTTGTAACCAAATTAACCTTTTCTTCCTTGGAAAATTCATAATAATTCCACAAAAATTCTGAAAATTCTAAAAATCGTAACCCATCACTAAAATAACTTTTTAGATCACCATAAAAATCCACAAGGCTAACAGTGTCATTTAATATGGTTTTATCTCAAAACATATCATAAAATCTATATGAACACACATAAATCATTAACATGTATATATAATCTTTTTATCATTCAACACATGGCAAATCTTTGCAAAATCATTCGGAATTAACATTAAAACCGAAACCAAAATTATTTAGAGATGTAAACATTATTCACCTTTTGCTTTATGATTAAGGAGCTTGAGTTTCGAATAAGTTTGGTTTGAATTTACTTTACCTAAGCTTCTCTTTTGTTTCCTCTTCTTCTTCGTTCGTTAATGGTGGCCGGTCAAGCTTTTAAATTTTGAAAGTGAGAATGAACGTGTGTTTTGAAATACACGGCCTAAGGAAGACAATATAGGAATGGCCTGTTTCCCATAATACCCTTCTCTAATTCATTTTAAACCTTTCTTTTAATTTATTAGTTAGAAGGCACAACTACCTTAATTGAATCAAATCTCAATCCCCTTATCAACACATTATTTTATTTAGTTTATCTAATTAAATCTTCTAAATAATGTTATCAAAAATCATGTGTGTTACACTATGGATCCTTGATAAAGTTTGACTTACTATTATTAGATATAGTTTATTAGATGAGTTTATTTATCAATTGTATAAACTTTACTAGTGTTTTGTATATCCATATAAGCCAGTGTACTCTAATTCTGTGGTTCATGTAGTTAGTACTATCTCGATTGTTTTATATCTATGATGACTATTATTTTTATCTGATGCGCTGTAAGATACATGACTTGTTATGTTAATTTTTGATGTTTTCTTTCTCTTCTCTTCAATTTCTCTCCTTTCCTTCTTTTCTTTCCCTTATAATCATCCATTGATTGGATGCTCCAGCAGCACACTATTCGGTTATATTAGCATCGGAGGTGTAGGGCAGTCGTCATACCTAAAGATTCAACAACCAAAACGTTGTGTACTCCTTTGATCACCTGATTTAATTAAATTATAATTGGTATAAATTAATTAATATTTATGTAATATTAGTTATAAAAATTTATTTGATCTGTCAAACAATGTGTTTATAATAACTATAAATGTGTCGATCAATGTTCAATATCAGTACGCGTTTAAATTTGATTTAAATTGCTAGGAATATTGTTTGAGCTTGGCTTGGGCCTAGGCAAGGTTTGAGGCCTATATGGGGCATGATAATTTCGATTAGAAAGTGTCAAAAATCAGGCAGGCCAAGGGTTGATAGGTAGGACGGGTTTGAATGGTTAAAAGGGAAAGAAATGGTAAAGAGGGAGAATGATGGTGATCCACTATTTGCTCTATTGTCTCTCCTTTATGTAATGCCACTTAACCCTCACTTTCTACAGACTTCTCCCACTTGTCCTTGCTGAAGATTTCAAATAGAAACCCTATTCCAAGCACTAAAAATTCCAAGTTCAAATACATATCAAAAACACTTCTATTCGATTGACGTTGGTAGATAACTTGGAGCTAGCATCTTCCAAGGTGTGAATCTAATTCATTGAGCACTCAACTTTGTTTCAACATATCTTCAATAGGATTTGGGAAAGGCAATTCTCTGATTTACATTCATTTATCGATGTCTAGTTAATTGTTATATCATATGATGCTTAGGTAGAAATACTACCAATCTTGTTTATCAGTATGTAATCACATATATGATGTTTGAAAATATATTAGTGCATGTATGTATAAATAAAATTTGTTATGATTTTGAATGTATATGAGCATTGAATTCTCGATCTAATTTTTTTTTAATTATTTAAATACTATTTTGTTAAATAATAAATCATTTTGTAAAGAATAAATTATATAATAAATGTTTTAAAATTTATAAAATTTTATTTTTATGTAATATAATGCGAAAGCAATATTTTATTTGTTTTAGTATATATTTATTTTATATTTACATATTAATTTAACCAATTACCAACCTAGAACTTAATTATATATATATATATATATTCAAATAAAATATGAGATAAAGTGGAAGATTATACATGATAATAAAGCATAATTTTCGTATTTTAAAATTAATTTTTTAGTAATTTTTCGAGCGTGTTTTATATTTCATTATAAATCGTTTATTTAAAAAAATTATAAATAAAAAGAAATTATTATACAATTTGTTATATGTGCCGAGAGCTTGCTATAAATTTACATTAATTTATAAACAAAATTTATTGTTATGTATATATCTTAGTAAATTCAAACATACTTATATATATTATATAATATTAAAAAATTCTTGAGCAGAGGGTTCTCTATAAAAATGTATAAAATTTATACACATATATAATTTAATACATATATATATATATTTATTTATTTGCATATTTACAAATACATATTATTTCGACTTATTTAAAAAAAATATTATTTTATTCTCGAGTTTGCTACAATAATACGCACACAAATATTGAAGGAACTGGGCTAGCCCGCAGTGGAAGTTATGGGTGAATTTCAAAAAATTTTACGCTATTGGATCTTAGTTGAGCCTATGAAGCCTAATTTAATTAGAACATTTTTAAATTTATTTCAAATAAAATTAATTATTTTATTTAAATTAGTTAAAGGGATATTTAAATTAGTTAAAGGGAAATTCAAATAAATTTAATTTTACATATATAGTGTATCAAATACACCTAACATTTATCAATAAGAGTTAATATTTATAGGGAAGGAAACCTTTCATATCTTTCCGTAAAACAAGTAAATAATTGAGAGCATTAATAAGACTTAATGTACATATGGGGAAGAAAACCTTTCATTTTCCCCCTAAAATAAGTAATTAATTGAGAGCATTAATCACATAAAATGGAGAGATAAACCTTTCATTTCTCTCTTTTATTTGAATTAATTGATTAAACTTAATTTACATACATACATACATACATATATATATATATATATATATATATATATATATATATATATATCAAATACATACATATATGTATATATATCTGTGTGTGCGTGTGCCCGCGCGCACATGTGTAACATGATAATCCATAAAGGGCATAATGTACCCGTATATAGATGTTGGGTTTACACTGCAACGGACACATTAGTGCATTTTGTATGCACTAATTTGTCCAAATATGTGCTTATACAATATGGCAAAACAAGATATTAATATATGTAAATGAAAATACATATGTATGTATACATGATATATATATATTATTGAATAAAATAATTTCTACCATACTAAATTAATGGAAAATAATTATATGAAAAATTACAAGTTTTATAATTTTAGAAAATCTGAAAACACATTTTGGGTGTAAAAATAATTTATGGAATTTTTTCAATTAAAATAATATTTATCATTAGATAACTGATAACATCCCAAAATCGAATTAATTCTTAATAAAATCAAATTGAAAAATTCTAAAACATTTAATGATAGTACTTGAGACATATTTTATAAAAAATTTCAGAAAATTTCTAAATTGAAATTATATTTTTAATTGAATAATTGATTGAAGGTTGAAAACAAATTAGTTATAAAAATTATTAAATTAAGTTATACAAATTTGAAATTTTTTCTAAAGGTACTTTAGACATGTTTTAGGCTTAAGAAAAACTTCTAGAATTTTCTCAATTGAAATTATATTTTTAATAATAATTGATTACAAGCCAAAAGTAAATTAATTTAAAAAAATATTTAATTTAATTTTAAATTTTTTACAATAAGCTTCGTGTGTGGCGTGGCAAATTTAGAAAATATAAAACTAGAATTTCAAACCATTAATTATTTTATACATAATAAACAACATACAAAATCATTAAATAACAATAAAATATGTTAAAATATTTTTATATATACGATTCGTAATAAGTACAAATCATCATAAGAAAATTTTAAGATTACGTATATACAATATATAATCATATGTAAAATTATACATATTGACAATTTGTAGATCTCTATACATTTAGTCTATATATATAAATCAAAATTAAAAAATTCCTTTATTTTTCTTTGGAAATTTAATTCAATAATAAATCAATAAATAAATTATTACAACAAGTACATAATCAATTCAATGATAACAAACACAAGTACATATAAAAATTTACCTAAGCTAAAGAATAAACAGGTCTGAATAAAATATATGATTTGGATGTAAATCAAATTTTAGATAACAAACTTGATATCAAATTAATAGTAATAGATGTAGTTCACCTCTTAATGAAGCCTTTGAGTCCACATTAAACAATGATTTCTTCTCTTAGAACAATTCCCAATCCGTCAGGTTGTTAATTCGGGTTTGGAGACCTTCCATTATAAATTAGTATTTTTAATTTGAATTGGATATGAGATTTTTTTTGAGAATTTTTTAGAGGATAATTGCTGCCGTTAAAATGAGGAAGAGGAAGAAGAAAGTGATAGCTCAAAAATGAAACTAGCTTTACATTAAGGTTTTGAGATTAGTATTTATATACATATGATAAGAGAGCAAACTATGTAAGCTTCTTACTTGATCTTAACTACACATCTCCAAACCCTAATCCTATGTTGTAGCCGCCTCCAACCTCTCTCTAACCAACACCTATTCGAAATTTAACGTTCATACTTCACTTAGTAGGTGGTGTGATAATATGGCCAAATGTATCGCTTACTCATTTTTCGAAAAATATCATTTTAATTCAATAAGCGTTACCCAGTTGTGACAATTGTTTACACCAATTCTCTTCGTCAAAACTATATCACTTTGGATTTATTGAATTTGGTAACGGTCAAAATTCCAACATATTCCACATTCAACTCTATAGTCCAAACATAAAGTTATTAGTTCAATAAAAACAATTATTATTAACCAAACTACTCTGATCGGATATTTTGACTTTGGGTTTACTTGAATTGACCGTGATACTAACCCCATATAACTGAGGAGATGAATCCTCCCTTAAATAGTGCTTCACTTCCAATACTTCCACTCGAACCAACCATAATCATCCGATACACATTTTTCAGTGATTTGACTGTAATCAAAGCAAAGCTTTCATATCGAAGATTCACGTTATTCTCAAGTCGAAAGAACTATGTAAATTATTCACATCGGTATTTTCTTTTTGACCTTAGTTTTATTAACCAACAGGAAACTATCGAATGATTCGTTGCATAATTATCCAATAACTATTAGCATGCAACCACTTGGTGCCTCTAGCAGTCATGAGTAATACATTGCCAAACATTTGAAGAGAGTTCTGTACTCTTATCTTAACGGATACATCGATATCCAGTCTCGATGTATCTTGACTGGGCACATTTAAAACAGTATATTTGTTTTTATTGTGATAAATTACTCAGGTTACAACACTTTGTAACTACAATCAGAAAACATACCCTTTTTGGAATTTATATTAAATACACCTTTTAATTAAGTCAATTAATATATCACATTATCTTAAGTATATAATATAAAGAAAATACCTTTATTTTGAACAAGACTGGTCAACAAGTTAAATATATGTAACAAATTACATAATTGCCCCTAGGGTATACCCCTAACTATATCAATCTTCCACTTGCACTTGGGATCAATTATGAAATCTTATTCTAACTTCTCCAATCGATTTTCTCTAAACCAATTGGGTCAGTCCCTCAGTGAACGGGTATGCTACATGTTTTAATCATCTATTATGTCGATTAACTCTTCCTGATGCTGATAAACTACCTTTATTACGTGGAACAATTCGGAGTATGTCTCTCGACTTTCAACGAACACTTAGTTCTATAACGAACTGTGTAGTGATATTCTCATCATATAACAATGTTGTGGGATTCTCAAAATTTAGAATCACCCTTGGCTCAGTTTTAAATTTTGTGCTTTTAAATATTTATGGATTTTATTGCGGCGCTATTCTAGGCAATGTACTTAGCCTTTTTCATTGAATCGGCCACGATCTTTCATTTGGAACATTTCTAACTTAAGGATTCTTGACTTGAATTTATTATTGACATATTATAATCAGTATCACTTATGAAGTTTGACTCCGAACACTCCTTCATAAAGAGTTTTTGTTTATGTAAACAATTCTCCAGTATTTCATAAATACACACGAATACTTCAAACAACCATTTAGTGATATTAATTTGGATTTGATATTTGCTTCATGTATCAAATACATAAAAAAATCATGATATCATAAACAACATAAAATGTAAGATAATTCCTATTGCCAACGCAAAGGAATCAATCTTACATGTTCCGTATTAATTTTTTTAATAATATGTCCTTGCATATCGTTTGGGACATTCCCAAGATCTTTTATACTTACTATAAAAGACATCATTTATTAATCCAATATCAAGTATTACAACTAAGGTTGAATTTAACACAAGTACATCATTAACAATCAACAGTGTGTTGTTTACTTATGGTTTAGAAATATCAGTGTACCTTTTAACGTTCTTTCTTTTGAATGCTGCACTTTGATTAATAATCAAACTGTTTGATATTTTTATCGAAATATTTATTTAATTTTGATGCTTATAATATGAAACTTTCTATCATTTGTTGAGTCATATCCAAAATCCTATAAACTCAATATTGCTCCCAGTGACTTTAAGACACTTTGGCTGTTATGTGCAAACAGTCTGTTTAAATCTATATTTAGAACTTTCTGTTTCTACACATATATACCAAAACCAAAATTCATACTTGTCAAAAAATTTGTGAGTAAATCCGAATTATCTTGAGTACATTGAATAATGAATCTATTACGTCAATTTCAACAATTGAAATTTATGAGGTTATTCTTATCAACGTTGCTCACTAAATTCCAACTGCATTAATCTCTTAAAGACACAATTGTGGCCGATTGATCACATCCCTTCGGATACGACTAACAAAATATATTTTGGTAATGTACTTGGAATCTCTTCAGATTTGCACATTATACCATATCAAGGTGTCAATACTCTTAATGGTTTAATTGACAACTAGGGATTAACTATTCTTGACATTGATAAGAAACTCGTAGTTTCTCTTCATTATGCGAGAATACTTATTAGACATTCTAATGCGATGTATTCATTTAGGTTATATTAATTTCATTTCATCCTACATAATCAAATTTATCTTTGGATCTTACCCAATTCCATTTTACTACCAATAATTTCTTAAATAAATTCCTTCACAATGAAGTTTGTATTTCTTGAAACAACAATTGTTTCTTAATGTAAAGAAATATGTATTCATAAACAGTTAATGAATTGCCTTTTATATAAAACTGATTTAGTTTTTTAGTTTACAAAACTTCATGTTCAAAACATAAATATGTCATCTAATGACAGAATTTTCCAAACTCCTTTCGGGGAGATTCATACAAGATCCCCTCACAAACAATTTTTACAGATAGACTTTCAACTCACGCATCCTACCAGCTACTTGAGCTAGGATATGTTGGGGTTCCTTATAAACCCTTATCTTGTATGTTTCATAAGCTATTATTTAGATGAAATAATATTAAGCATGTGTAATACTCTTAAGTACATAACCTTGTAGAAAGAAATTAATTCAACTACACTCATAATTGGTCATACTTTGTCTAACAAAGTTCGGTTTCTCCTTATCAATGCATTATTATGTATTACACAAACAAGTGACTTTTGAGATTGAATCTTTATTCATTTTTAGGTACGTTTGAAACCTTTTCCAATATACTCACTCGTTCGATCAAATCAAATCATTATATCACATCTTATTTTATTTACTTCTGTTTTATACTCTATGAGTTTACAATAGATATACTACGTGTGTATCAAATACACATGTCCACTTTGGTGATAACTCATCCGTGAATATAATGAAGTACGTGGAACCATTTTTGTATTAATAGACTTATGATTGCATACATCTATATGTATCAATCCAAAGAGTTCATCAACTCTTGTGATGCTTCCACCGAATGGGTGCATAGCCCTTAATTGTTTGAGATATAATAACCAGTATCATATGATCCATAATCATATAATAAAATTATTTCTCAAAACTACGGCTTAGTCTATAATTCCAAAATAACTGTAAATAATATTAGATACTTCTGTATTTTTCATTGCATCACTTTTTTCATGAAAAAATACCATATTATAGTTTTATTTCATAACGAATATTCATAATATTCATATTGAAATACAGTTATGTCTATTTTTCAGTCAATACAAAAAATAGTCATTATTTCATAAATAATGTTCGGTATGTTTTATGGAAAACAAATTTTCATAATATGATGCAACTAGTAAGTGCTATATGGTATGCTCCCACTATTTCCACCATTATGTAATATGGTACTAAATTCAGATGTGCATCATTCACTTAATATTCATTTATTTCACATATTGCAACTACTTTATAGTGGAGAGTTCTATGATCAGATATCTTGAACCCATAGAAATAAATCTCATAGAAATTAATTTTCTATAGTAGAATACATTTCGAAATAGAAATTATATTTCTTATTCCAATGTTAAGTATCAATCACTATTATTACAATTCTTGTTTTCAATATTTTCTTATGCGACAGAAATGACTATTCACTCTCTTCATCCCAACCGTACTTTAAATAACATTTACTCTTATACATTCATTATTCTTTTTAAATGGTCGAACCATTCAAAAAAATCACTTTTATTGTAATATCATAATAAACTCTTTATAAAAGCACATTTAATCATCCTTAACTTTTAAGGACATCAAATTTGTTACCATTTGCGTAAACCGATCAAATTGACATTTCGCTGATCATGTTCTTAGATCTATCTTATAGTTTTGGCTAGTGTTACAACTACCACATTATGATCCTTTTGTAATCAATCAAATTGGAAACTTTATCTTGCACTAAGGTTTATTTGAATTTTTGGATGAAGTAGTTTCAACAAAATATTGTGCATTACAAACTTTGACAATTCACCATATTACATTTATATGTGAATGTATATGGATCAAATATCCACAGTCTTGTATCGCTTTTAGAGTTTGGAACTCTTAAAACGCAATAAATGGTCTAGACCAAATAAACATGTAAGTAACCAAAAAATGAATATATTTAGTAGTTGTAATATTAGGCACTTGCATGGGTGTTGAAACGTTAGCATGCAATAATCTTTTATTTGTGGGTATATGTTATATTTCTATTTGTCAATTTTAAATTCGTTTGTATATCTTAATTGATGAACATTTTATCAATCTTATTAAATGCAAAAATTTATCAATGTAAATTATTATAACATTATATAACATATTTTCTTACAATATTAGAAAGGTTAAATATTATCATCTCATTTTTCTAATATGACTCCCACTAGTTTTCTCTGTTTCATCGAAGCCTAAGCAAAACATAGAAGTCTTTCAATTTCGCTAATGGGTGTTCGGACTCGCTCGTCTTGAAATTCTGACCTTGGGTTTGCTCAACAAGTCATAGCTCTACGGACAGTGGATAACCCCTTAATGGTTGTATCATATAAAACTCCTTACTCATGGTTTCTTGTCCTAATCTAATTTCGGCCTTGAATTTTCTCAATAAACTGAAAGAGATATTCTCTTGTACCTCTGTATCACGAAGGCCTAAGTATAGTATATGTACCTTGAGTTTGCTCAACAAATACATATAATTATCTTAACTCATCTATTCAATATATCAATAATACAACACAAAACATCCCTAGCTTGAGTTTGCTTCAAAATTAAAGAGTATGAAAGTTTATTAATTAACCCTAACATGATTAATTTAAACGGCATAGGCTATTAGGCTCTGATACCATTGAAGGACCTAGGCCAACCCGCAGCAGAAGTTATGGATGAATTTCAATTTTTTTGTCCTATTGGATCTTAGTTGGGACTATGAAGCCTAACTGAATTAGAATATTTCTAAATTTGTTTTAAATAAAATTATTTATTTTGTTTAACTAGTTAAAGAGAAGTTTAAATAAATTTAATTTTAAATGTATAGTGTATCAAATACACCTAACATTTATTAATAAGAGTTAATATATATAGGGAAGGAAACCTTTCATTTCTTTCCCTAAAACAAGTAATTAATTAAGAGCATTAATAATATTTAATGTATATATAAGGAAGGAAGCCTTTCATTTCTTCCCTTTAAACAAGTAATTAATTGAGAGCATTAATTGCATTAAATGGAGAGACAAACCCTTCATTTCTCTCTTTAATTTGACTTGATTAATTAGATTTGACTTACATATATATATATATATATAGTATTAAATATACACACACACACACACAAATATATATATATATATATATATATACATACAAATATATATATATATATATATATATATATATATATATATATCTGTGTGTGTAACATGATAATCCATGAAGGGTATAATATGCCGGTATATAGATGTTCAGATTTACATTGCAACGGACACATTAGCGCTTTTTATGTGTATTGTAATTTGTCCAAACATGTGCTTGTATAACATTGCAAAACAAGATATTAATATATATAAATGAATATACATATATATATGTATACATAATATATGTGTGTGTGTCTATATATATTATTGAATAAAATAGTTTCTACAATAATAATTTAAGGCAAGAAATTATATGAAAAACTACAAGTTTTATAATATTTGAAAATCTACGAACACATTTTGGGCTTAAAAATAATTTATGGAATTTTCTCAATTAAAGTAATATGTCATTAAATAATTGATAACAGCTTTAAATCAAATTAATTCTTAAAAATAGGAAATTAAGTTGAAAAATTCTAAAATAATTTCTAAAGGTACTTGAGACAAATTTTAGGCGTAAGATTTTTTTTTTTGAAATTTTCTCAACTGAAATTATATTTGTAATTAAATAATTAATTATAGGTAATAAACGAATTAATCACAAAAATTATTAAATTATGTTATAAAAGTTCGAAAATTTTTCTAAAGGCACCCGAGATGTATTTTAGGCTTGAAATTTTTTTATAGAATTTTTTCAATTGAAATTATATTTTTAATTAAATAATTGATTGCAAGTCGAAAGAAAATTAATTTAAAAAATATTAAATTAAGTATTAGAAAATATAAAACTAAAATTTTGAACCATTAAATAATTTATACATAATAAATAACGTACAAAATCATTAAATAATAGTAAAATATGTATGTATGTATTTAATAAATTATTTTTATATTTTATGAGTCATAATAAGTACAAGTCAACATAAGAAAATTTTAGGATTAAATATATACGATGTATTATCTTATATACAATTATACATGTTGAAAATTTGTAGATCTTTATACATTTTTGTCTATATATATATATATATATATATAAAAAATTCTTTTTTTGGGGAAATTTAATTCAACAATATATCAACAAACAAAATATTACAATAAGTACATTGTCAATCCAATTGTAATAAACACATGTACTCATAAAAATCTCACTTAATCTAAACAATAAACAGATCTGAATATAAGTAGATGATTTGGATGTAAATAAACTTTTATATGATAAAATTGATATCAGACTAATAATAATAAATGAAAGTTCACCTCTTAATGAAACCTTTGAGTCCACGTTGAACATGGATTTCTTTTCTTAGAACAATTCCCATTCCGTCAGGTTGTTAATCTAGGATTAGAGACCTTCTACTGCAAATTAGTATTTTTAGTTTGAATTGCATTTGAGAATTTGGCATATGCATTAGGATGCATAAGCCGATACCAGTCTAATCCTGGAGAAAAATATTGGAAGACCATAAAATATATACTTATGTATTTTAGAAATACTAAGAACTTATATATTATATACATGAATTGAGACCTCCATATGAAGGGGTATACAAATTCGAGCTTTCAAAGTGATATAGATGATAGTAAATTAGTGTCTGGTTATGTATTTATGCTTAACTGTAGAGCTATTAGTTGGAAACATTCCAAGCAAGAGACAATAGTTGATTCCACGTTGGAGGTCTAGTACATCGCCCTCGATGAAGCAGCTAAAGAGGTAGTTTGGATGTGCAATTTTTTGAGTGAGCTCAAAGTGATTTACGATGCCAAGAATCCTATGGCACTGTTTTGTAATAATAATGCGGAGATGCAGATCGCAAAACAACGCAGAGTACACAAGAAGTCACGACGTATTCTTCGGAAGTTCCACTTAATTGGAGAATTCGTTGAGAAGAAAGAGATCGTGATACAAAGGGTAGATACCAAGGACAACATAATAGATCCATTCACTAAGAGTCTGGCTCGGCCAGCTCTCGAGAAGCTGATTAAAGGAATGAAAATGAGATTCCATAATTAGACTCAATTACGATGAGAGATTGATAGAGTTAAGGGTATGTTTTAATCTGTAATTTATTGTAAATTAGTTAATTTTGCAATCAATTATCATTCTAACAAAGATGTTTTTTTTCTTTTACATTTATATATGTACACACATGTGTGTGTATATATATGTATGTTATAACGTGTTATAAATAATTAAACATTTAATTAGAATATTTTTAAAAACCCTATAAATGGTGCGTTTATGATAGTAATTACAAATAGTTGTAACCATGAGTATTGTGTCATAACATAATAAACACATCATTTAAATGTTCCAGGTAAGATGCATCGAGGCTGGATGTCGATGTATCCATTGAGATCAGAGTATGTAATGCACTCCAAACGTTGGGCAGTGTATTACTCATGACTACTGGGGACACCTAGGTCTTACATACTAATATTTATTGGATAACTATAGAATGACTCAGTTGATAGTTTTTTGTTGGTTAATACAACTAAGGTCAAACAGAAAATATCAATGTGGCTGTTTACACTATTCTCTTAACTTGAGAATACTACCAATCTTCAAAATGAAAACTCTGCTTTGATTATAGTAAAATCATGACATTGTCCATCTAGTGACTATAATTGGGTCGAGCGGAAGTAGTAGAAGTGAAGCACTATTCCAAAGAGGATTCGTCTCCTCAGTTATATAGAGTTAGTATCACTGTCAACTCAAAGTCAAAATCTCTAGCCAGAGTAGTTCGGTTAATAATAATTGGTATTATTCTGCCAAGGACTTTTTCTTTGAACTATAGAGTTGAATACAAACGATATTGGAATTTTGACCATTACCAAATTCCATAAGTCCAAAGTGATAGTTTTGACGAAGAGAATATGTGTAAATGATAGTCACAACTGGGTAAGGTTTAACAAAGTAAAATTGGATTTTACTGAAACTAAACAAGTGTTAAATTTGGTCAAAATGTCACACCACCTGCTAAGTGATGTGTGAACGTTAATATTCGAATTATTCGATATTAATCGCTGATCAAATTTTTATCTAAAGGTTCACACAACCGAAACGTTGTATACTCTTTTGACTACCTGATTTAATTAAATTATATTTCTAATAAATCAAATGATATTTATGAAATATTAGTTATAAGATTTTATTTGCTGTGTTGAACAATATTAAACAGCGTGTTTACAATAGTTATAATTATACTGATCGATATTTGATATCTATACACATTTAAATTGGATTTCAATTGTGACAAATTTTGTTCACGCTTGGACTAATTTGAGGTCCATGCAGGGCATGATAATTTTGGCTATGAAGTGGCAAAGATTAACTCGGCCAAGAGTTGGTAGGTAGGAGGTGTTTGAATTGTTATATCACATGATGCTTAGGTAGAAATACTACCAATCTAGTTTATCGGTATGTTGTCACATATCTGATGTTTGAAAATATTTTTTTTGATATATAGATAAATAAAATTTGTTATTGTTTTGAATATAAACGAGCACTGAATTCTTGGCCTAATTAAAAAAATATAGTTATATATTATTTAAACAGGTAAATAGGCACAAGGAAGAAGTTGCAAAAAAAATTAGTTTAAGGGACAACAAGTTTGCTTTTTAGCATGAATGACACTTTTTAGTGTAAACTGAAAATGATAGTTGCAACTATCATTCTGTGATTTACACTAAAAAGTGTCCTTCAGCCTAAAAAACAAACTTTTTGTCCCTAAAACTAAATTTTTTTCTAACTTTTTCCTTTAGCCTAAAATCCCCTTATTTAAATATGATTTTGTTAAATAATAAATAATTTTTTAAAGAATAAAATTATATAATAAATATTTTAAATTTATATATTTTTATACAAGTATAATTCGACAGTAAGATTTTATTAATTTTTAATATATATTACATTTATTTTATATTTAAATTTAACTTATTACATATTACATATTATATACATATTGAAATAAAATATGAAATGAAGCGAATGAAGCGTAAAATTATATATGTTAAAAAAACTTTATTTGTAGATTTTAAAACAAAATATTTTAATATTTTTCTAGGCGGGTTTTATATTTAATTATAAATCGTTTATTTAAAATTCATTTTATAAATATTTTTTTACAGAATTTGTATATGAGCCAAGAGCTTGCTATATATATATGTGTGTGTATTTGTAAATTCATAAATACATAATAAATATATATACCCACACATATATTGAAAATATATTTTGTGAACCAAGAATTCTTTGTAAAAATAAATTAAAATTCATATATTTATTACATATATATTTAAATATGATTATATATTTATATATACATATTATTTCAACTTATTTAAAAAATTATTGTTTTATTCTCAGGTTTGCTACAATAATATACAAACAAATATTTATATTCAAAATTATTTTATATAATTTAAATGATTTTAAGATTTAATTACTCACTCAAATATGTGTTTGTGAATATACTTATATATTTTATATAGATTACTGTAATTATCAATTATTTATATTATGTATACAAATGATATATTCTCTCTCTCACACACACACACACAAATATATCATTTTGATGCACAAATATATTCCATTTAGATAACATGATCAAATACTAGAGGGAGTAACTTGTCTATTGTAATCTATACATAGACATATTAACCTTTGTACACATTATTTTATCGCACACGCACGTACATACATATGTGTATATGATACCCATATCCGAAATATTATACAAATCTTGTAATTTTAATCTCTATTTATGAAGTTAAATAAAATACTTATTTTATTTAAAAAGAAAATTTAGAAAATTTCTAAATGAACTAGACTTCATATGCCCAATAAAGATCCAATAAGCAATTTTATCACAAAAACCACACAATAGATCCACTGCGGGCTGGCCCAATTCCATTACATTAATCCTTCATTCATTATTTTCCGTACCTACTCAGACATATTCTCATCGCCTAATTCTTTCACTTCCATTTCATTCTTTCTTGCAATTTTGTTTCTTACCATTCTCCAATTTCACGTTTGAGCTACGTTTCAAAAACAATTTTACTCTTAATTAAATCAAATTAAAGATACTTTCTAAACAAAAAACTAATGATACGATGAATGCATTTAGCATAATGAATGTTTGATATATATTTTATAAATATATAAAAAGAATTCAATCTTTGATGATTTTATTTATATTTCCATCAACATTAATGCTTTATTCATTATTTTATGTCTATTTTCACATTCTCATCTCCTAATTCTTTCACTTCCATTTCGTTTTTTCTCATAATTTTTTTATTCCCATTTTTTAATTTCATTTGTAAGCTACGATTCAAAAAAAAATCTACTCTCAATCTAAATCAAATTAAAGATACTTTCATTTAGTCAATCTCTTTAATTCTTTTAATTGAACTAGAATTTGATTGAATATGTCCATAGCTCTTCACTTTATATTCATTTTGATTAGTTATGAATTTGTTCATGTTTTGCAATGTTTATGTTTATAACGGTTTCTTCAATGATATTGCTTTTATGAGAAAAATATGAAGGCCTTCAAAAATATTTAGCTCATGGGATCGATCGAGCTTGATTAAATGGTTGAATTTTTTTTATTATTATCGTCTTTTCATTTAATTCAAGGTTATATTTACAGTTTTTGTTCTAATTTCTGATTTCAAACTTTTGCTTCAACTTTTTTTTGGCATAAAACTCCGTTTTATTTTTATTTTTTCAGTTTGTATGGTTATAAATATGATTCTGTTCATTTATCTTGCGACGGTTACTAGATTTGCAAATATACAAATGCCATAGAATCTTACATTGATTTGTAAAATATATTACATATAAATTTAAATCTTTTCTTTTGTTCTCAAGTTCTTTTCAAAATTTACCTTCATTTGATTTTTTTTTTGCTTGATATGATTTCGCTGTTTACATTTAATCTTGCTACAATCGGTAACTTTGAAGTGCTGTTAAAAGTTTAATTCTAAATACATGTTCTTTTAACCTTTTTTATTCAGACGTTTTTGTACTACAAGGCTTAAACTTATTTTTGTAAAATCTAATATTACCATCTCTGCCAATCTAGAACTTGCTACATCTTCCGATGGTGTTGTTTAATCATCTTTTTTAAACCTTATTAAGCATTGAGGTAATTATTAACGTTTTTTCATAAAGTTAGTCTAAAATTATGTTGTTTTTATTCTTTGTACTAGGAGAAGTTTAAAAAAATGGTCATATCAAACAAACTAATAAAAGGTATTATTTGGTACCAATTTCATTTAATTTGGATTTATAGAATTATTTATGAGTAATTCTCTTTAGTGCTAATCAAATTACCTTCATCTCAGTATAATAATTTATTCTATGATGGATTAAGATTGATATGTAGTTTTACTTAAAACATACTATCAAATGTACATTTATTAGATTGCATTATGCAGTCCTATTCATATTATTTCCAAAAAAAAATTTACAAGGGTCGCGTTTAAGCGGTTGGAATCATCAAAGTTGGAAAATGCATAATTGAAGAGTCGAAATCTTTAGGAATCCAATATAATAAAAACGATCCAATGTGTACTATATGTATAAATAATTATTATTTTACATAGCTTGTTATATGGTTTATAAACTTATATGATATGGTAGTAGTAAACGTTAGAAGATTGAGTGGTGAAACTGTTGATTTTCACCCATGTTTTCAATTTTTCTAATTGATAGATTGAGTTCTTGTATACTTTACTTTTAAAAATAAATTCTTAGCTTAAATAGATTAGTTTTTGTGAATTCACAAAGGTAAATTCATAATTTAATTAATTTGATAACATGCTTATCTTTTTGTTCAGTTGTTGATGTTATGAATGAATATAGTTATTTTTTCAATTTTTTGTTGTAACTAAACGGATATATCTATTAATGATAAAGTGTTGATTTAATCAGAATCAAAGAGAATTGACTTAAGTATTGATATATAAATAATTCTTTAATTTAAAAGTTGAAATATAATAGAAAAGATATAAATTTGAGTTAATTGGAACTAATTGGAATTTAACTCTTATCAATCTAAATGATCATCTCTTTTTAATTCAAGCATCTTTGTTCATATTTTAGCTCCTTAATTTTTCTCTCCACACATCTCTATCTCAATCCATCATAAATTCACTAATTAATGTTGAAATATGACCATTCCTAATCTTTTTCACCTACTCGTTAAGATTGTTATCAATCTCATTCACGCTTTTTTATCATCCTCATCAATTGTTTTATATATATAAAGTTTATGTATTAATTTCAATTATTTTAAATCTCATTTAATCCAATATAATTTCTAGCATGTAAGAAATTTAGTGATAATTTTTTCCATCTTTCATTCAGTTTCTGTTTATCAAGCATTCTAGCTCGGCTACATTGAACTGATTGCATGAGTTAGATTCGACTACCATCAAGACCTATGGTTCCAGAGTGATGATTTTGGGGCCCAGAAATCAGGTATGGATGATTATGTAAAGTTAGAATTGAATGAGATTGATAGAGGGGCAATGAAAAATGTTCAAGTATGAAATATGGATCAACACATAGGAGTGATCGTCATAGATTGGCTCCAACAAGAGGAATCGGTATGTTTCAAAGTATAAGAGAATCTTATTGGAAAACAATCAATATCTCAAGATCTACAAGTCCAATGCCTATGAAATTTGAAGAGAAAGATACAAGGACCCTAGCGATCGCACCTCAAAAGGACAAGGTTGGAGGGACTGGTATATATCCCTTGGAAGGGATCTGCAGAAAGCAACATACAAGCCATGTTGAATCAAAGATCAAATAATAACTCAAGCTCCAATGATCCAAATGACATGAAATTTAAAGGCAAACATATTTTTTCCTAAGGAAGCCACCATAGGGATTGCTTTTCAAAATTTGAGCAAAGAAGGGATCGGTACCGATCCCTCCTCTTTGAAAATTAGGCCAAACGATCACTCCAGTAGGCCCATATGGTTTCGAAGGTCCTTCAACCGAGATTTCAGAGAGATATTTGGCCATCTTCATCTATAAATACTGGCTTGATGGGTCATTCTAAGGATCTTTTACGCTGCTTATTACTCTAGACTCCATTATAATCAAGTGCTAACTTATTTCTACTGTTGTAATCAGATTCATAAGAGGGTAATAAAGAGTGTTCTTCAAATTGGATATAGGCATACAACACCGAACCACTATAAACTTCCGTGTCTTTGATTACTACTTATTCTTTGTTTCTTAATGCCCCCGTCTAGTGTGATCCTAGCTCTAAGAGAATCATTGAAAGATTATTTGGAGAGATTTCAAACAGCTGTTACGGAAATGAGTAATCCTAATGACCATGCAATATTGATGGTTGTGACGAGAGGGATAGATCCAGAATCTGATTTCAATGATTGGTTAGCTGGCAAGCCAACCGTAGCATTGTAGCGCTTTTATGCAAAGGCGGCTCAGTATTTGAGAAAGAAGGAAGACCGGTCCTCCAAAAAGAAGAATGTTGCGGGGCCGAGCTGAGAGGGAGTGCCGATTAATTTTGCATTAAAATAGCCTGATGATGCTCTGGAATAGTTCAAGTGAATATCCAAAATAAGTCGAATCAGCACAAGAAAAGCGGAGATAGAGGCCGAGAACGAAAGAGTGATTTTGGAAGAAGGAAGCCTAGGATTTCGATGTACGATACTTACACGGCGTTGAATACGTCCTTGGAGAATATCCATTTGTCCACCTGCAATACCATGCAATACAGGAAGCTTCCTCCAAAAGAATCAACAAAGAAGCAGAAACAAACAGGAAAAAATTATCGGTTCTACGAATGCTATAGACATGGCATGAATGAGTGCAGGCATCTCTAGGACATTATCAAAAAGCAGATTCGAGAAAGGAAGTTGCAGCAATTTGTAAAAACCCCACAAGACAACGGACATGGGACATCTGAACCCAACCGAGGACAATCACTACGTAGGGCTGAGGATCTTGCATGAGTTGGTGGAAGATTGGTAATAAATACAATAGTCGAAGGATTGCACCCGACAGGTAAGAGTTAGCATGAGATGGAGCGCTATGCTAGCGCTATTAAGCATGTGGATTTAAAAAATTGTTCGAATACAAAGCACTATTAAGCATGTGGATTTTGAACATTGTTCGAATACAAAAGATGGAGCTCTGAAAAAACAATAACGTATAATGGCAGATGATATCATGTTAAAAAACAGAGATGCAGGCAGGGTGGAGGTTCCGACAATCAACCTAATGGTCATTTTAGCTATGACCGACTCCGCTTTGGTGAGAAGGATATTGATTGATTGTCGAAGGTCTGTAAATATAATTTTCAGGAAAGCTTATGATCAAATGAGGATGGATGCTAAGGACTCGAAACCCTCTAAAGCCCGTATACACGGTTTTAATGGTGTTGCAATTGAAACCATTGGTTATGTTGAATTACCTGTAGAGTTGCGAGAAGGTTACCTAGAAGAGTGCGAATCTTGCCATTCATTGTTTTTGGATGTTGATTCTCCTTACAACCTTTTTCTAGGCCGACTGTCCCTAGCTGAATTTCGGGCAGCCCTTGCCCTATGGTGTTTGGTTTTAAAGTTTTCGACAGATAATGGCATTGGAGTTGTTCACGGTGATCAATAAAGGGATGTTCCTGCAATGCAGCAGAGTTGAGGGATGCTCAACGCAAAGAGAAAGGTAAGGGTGTGGACATGACTGTCTATATCCAAGCTACCGAAGATTGATAACTAGCGCCTGAGCCTTCGCTCGAGCGCCATTGTGAGTTCTATAGAGATATAGATCCGAGAGATGATGAGGAGGACCCTAAAGAGACCCAAGCTGCACCGACTAAGCTGATAGTTAACATCAAGTTAGCCACGACGACCCATCATGGGTCCTAAAGATTGGATCACAGCTCAGCCCCCCGATGATGAAAGAACTTGCTGGATTTATCCGAGCAAATCTAGACATGTTCTCTTGGAATCACTCTGACATGTGTAGAATCTCGCCTGCCATTGTTAGCCATGCATTGAATATCGACCTTGACGCATGTCCCGGTGAAATAAAAAAGACGCGATCTAGATTTGGAGAGATCTACCGCTCTCAAAGAGGAGGTGGATAGACTTAAAGATAATGGGTTTATTCGTGATGCCCTCTACCCTAAGTGGGTATCTAATCTTGTACTTGTGAAAAAGGAAAATGAGAAATGGAGAACATGTATTGATTACTTAGACTTAAATAAGGGGTCCGAAGACAGTTTTTCCCTTCCAAGGATTGACCAGCTGGTGGACTCAACTGTAGGACATGAATTGATATCTTTCATGGATGCGTATTCAAGATATAAACAAATCCCAATGCACATTCTCGATCAAGAGCACATCAGTTTCATTACCAATGTTGGATTATATTGCTATGTGGTGATGTCATTTGGACTAAAGAATGCAAAAGCGACTTACCACGCTTAGTCAGTAGGATGTTTAAAGATCAGATTGGAAAAATGATGGAAGTATATGTGGATGATATGCTCGTAATGTCACGACAGTCAAGCGATTAAATTAGAGACCTAGCAGAAATGTTCGGCATCCTCTAACATTACAAGATGAAAATTTATCCTTTGAAATGTTCTTCTGGCGTAGCATGATGGAATTTCTTGGGTTTTATTATTAACGCCCACGGAATCAAAGCTAACCCCAAGAAAATTCAAGATATCCATGATATTCAAGCACCAAAGAATATCAAACAAGTTCAAAGTTTTAATGGGAAGGTTGTTGCCTTAAGCCGATTCATTTCCAAAGCTATTGATAAATGCATTTCTTTCTTTGACTTGATTGGGAAAGGAAAAAGGAACTTCGAATGGCCATTGGATTATAAAGACACATTTCGAGCTTTGGTGGACCACTTAGAGAGGCCTTCCATCTTATCAAAGTCACTGGATCATGAAGATTTATACATCTATTTGACCGTTTCGGTACATGCTATAAGTGCCGCATTGCCTCGTGAGGAGAATCGAATCCAGAGGTCGGTTTATTACATCAGCAAGCGATTAACAGGATCTGAAAGAAACAATCAGAATATAGAGAATTTGGCATACTACTTACTGATTACATCACGAAAGCTTCGCCCCTACTTCTAGTCACACCCGATCAATGTTTACACCAACCAACCATTATGACAGGTCCTGTAGCGACCTGAGACATTTGGAAGGTTACTCAAGTGGAATATCAAGCTTAGTCAATTCGATATCACTTATCTCCCTTAGTGGGTTATCCAAGGTTAGGCACTTGCAGATTTTATAGCAGAATTTACTACGCATGATGATTCCTCGGAGAGTAGCGAAATTCCTATCATAAGGTGGAAATTGCATACTAGTGGAGCATCCAATGATCATTGTTCTGGAGCTAGAATTATGCTTGTAACTCTCGAAGATCGATCAATCTATTATGCTTTAAAGCTTGATTTCCCAACGATAAACAAAGAAGCCGAGTATGAGGCTCTGATTGCTGGACTTAAACTTGCTAGAGAACAACGAATAATGTCTCTTGAAATCTTTTGCAATTCACAATTGGTAGTTACCAAGTCAGGGGAGATTACCAAGCTAAGGAACAACGCCTTTGTCCATATCCAAGACCAATAGTTGTTGACTGAATTTGAGTACTATGACATTTTGCGTATTCCACGAGATCAAAACAGAGAGCCGGATTCATCGGCAAAGTTTGCAAGCACTTGGGATGAAAAATAGATGGGTTTGGTTCCGATTGAAGTATTAAATGCCTTGAGTATAAACCTGATAAAAATACCGAGTACTAGAGACGGAGCCTGAAAGGGAATCGTAGGTGACTCTGATTAAAAACTATTTGCTACGAGGAATCCTACCTAGACAAAGGAATGAAAAGCGACAAGTCCTCTGTAAAGCTTCACGATATACCATAGAGGAAAGAGTTATGTATATGAAAGGTTTTTCTATTCCCCTACTCTGGTGTATCACTCATGATGAGGTAAAATGGGTCGTAAAGGAATTTCATGAAGAGGAGTGTGACAATCACACAGGGGGGCAAACTCTAGCAAAGAAAATACTCCGTTACGGGTATTATTGGCCGACCATTAATCGGGATGTTGTTGATTATGTAAGGAGATGTAGCAAATGTCAGATATATGCGAAAGTTCTAAGAGCTCCGCCGACAGAAATTACGAAAATGGTCTGCCCATGGCTATTTGCCATGTGGGAAATAGATATTGTCGGTTCCTTACCGATCTTTAAAGGTGATGCAAAGTACGTGATTGTCGTAGTCGATTATTTCACCAAATAGGCCGAAGCAGAACATTTAACAATGATTACAACCAAGAATGTAATCAACTTTATTGTTCAGAATATCATCGATTGTTTTGGTCCCCTACGACCTATTGTAACTTGTAATGGGACTCAATTTGACAGTGCTGAATTCAAAGACTTCTGTCCAAGATATCATATTGAAAGAAGATTTGCAATAGTCATTCACCCTTAAGCGAACGGGCAAGTTGAAGCTGTGAACAAAATTATATAGTCCATTTTGAAGAACGTTTGGAAATGGCTAGAGGCAAGTGGGTGATGAACTCCTAACAACACCATGGGCTTATAGGACCACTTATAAGTCCACGACTGGCCATACTCCATTTGCCCTTGCTTACGGTTCCGAAGCCATTATTCCTATTGAGATCGAAGTTCCTTCTCATCGAGTGACCTACTAGATCCCAAAACGAATAAAGATCTTCTCTTGTAATCTCTAGACCTTGTAGATGAGAAGCGCAAGGTAGTTGATTTAAGGGCAGCTGTGCAACGACACCGAGTCGCCCTATACTACAACATTAAAGTCCAACCTAGAACCTTTAAAATCGGCGATCATGTCTTGAAATGGGTTTTCCCTGCCCTATCGCACATGAATCCAAAATGGAAAGGACCGTATGTTATTGAGCAGAGGCTTGGAGAGGGAACTTTCAAGCTAGTGACTATTAATGGCATCACACTTCCAAGGGCGTGGAACAGCGATCATTTACGATGCTATTTCACTTAATTTATTTCTTATATATTCAGTTGTATTTACTTTCAGAATTTGCTTTAGCATTTGACTTTTTAGAAATGTAGTAAGACATATTTAGTCATTCCTTTCTATTTAGCACATAAAACTTTTTAACCTCCTTTATATTTTTGTTTGTTATAGCATTATGTATTAGTTACATTACAAAATTGATTGACGTCGATATGTTTGAGTAGGGTCCCAAGGTTTGGAACTAATCAATTATGCTAGTTCCCAATGGAACAAAACAAGATGAGCACGGTTTGACCATTCATTTGATAACTCTCGTTCATAACCCAAAGGATGAGATACATAATGAGGAATGGATGTGACTTAACCATCTGATGATGAAATAAATCCAATCGAATGATGGGACTGAAATAAAACAAGAGCGATCATGAAATGATCGATGCTTGCTAAATCAAACCCTAGACCTTGAGGGGGCATATCAATCAAGTACGATTCAACCGCTCTCTGAAATAACTCTAAGTCTCCATAGTGCAGACTAAAGAATAAACATAAATCGGGTGTGAATCGACCACCCGCGAATAAGTCCCCTGAGTGTAGACTAGAGTGTAAATATAAATCAGGTATGAATCAACCACCCACGAACTAACTCTAAGTCCCCATAGTGCGGACTAGAGTATAAACATAAATCGAGAATGAATCGGCCACCCGTAATCTAACTTTAAGTCACCAAAGTGCGTACTAGAGTATAAACATAAATCGTGTGTGAATCGACCACCCGCTAACCAACTCTTATCCCCAGAAAGCGGATGTCAGTATAGGTAAATAAATGAGTGCGGTTCGACCATCGACTATTCCATAATCTCCAGCCTGGAACCAACAGAAGGAGTGTAAACTCGCTAAGGATGAAGTTCGACCATCCACTATCTGACTCCCCTAACATAAGACTGGGGCAGAAGTATAATTACTAAAACAGTTGAATTCGACGGTGTAATACTAAGGCTCGAGCCTAGTGTTTGATGCAACTCAAGGCCACGACCACATGGAGACCTTGGGATAGAGTTAGTGGATTGTTTTATTAGAATTAACAGACAATGAATTACAAGTTCATTGAATGGAAAGCAATAGTTTGGCTACTTAAATAATAGATCACACAACAGTTCAATAGAAAAAAATATATTCACATGATAAGCTTTAAAATTATGGTAATAGTTTATTCAAAAAACTAAGGGTCATACCTGTACAACTACGACTAACAAAGAAAAAACAGCTGCACAAACTATGTATACACCGAGACGAAGCGATGGCTATTTCTTTTGTCTTTTCTCCTTTTTGGATTGCTTGGGAGTGGCGCTATCTGAACTTTCGCTTATTCTCTTCCTTAATCCTTTACTTACTTTGGTTGGAGATCGTCCGAAGCTTGGAGGGAGTTCTATGCGAATTGATCCATCGAGCGGAATGACTTGTAATGGACCGAGATTTGGATCATCAATGTCTACCTTGGCAGGCGCAACTTTGGCTTTTTCCTTCAGTAACTCCTCCTTCTCGATGCACTCCTTCAAGCTGATCTCATCAGTGTGTTCGGAGGCAACGGTAATCACATTTTTCAAATTCATCCACCAACATCAGATCTTTAGCCTTATCATCGTCAACTGCTCCAACAACTTGAGCCTTGGGACTCAAAACTTCGATGGCGGCCAGAATCTCTATTGATATCGCTTGTTGCTCCATGGCAGTGCAACTTTTAGGAGTTTGGCCAGGACTTGAAAGACCTACGGATTTTTCAGAACAAGGAGATAACTCTAATACCATTGGGCATAAAGAATGAAACCTCTCAAAAAGTAGAGAGTAAAGTGGAATACATACATCCGGTTGGTTCTCGGTTGTCGCCTGAGTGCCCCCTTCTAGAATAGGGGTCAACACTTTAGATTGGTAACCAGGTTTATTTAGATCATAGCTCAAATCTTGCCCCAGGCCAAAAGAAAGTGACACTCCAGCCACTTGGAAAGAAGAGGGGGATTCGCGATCAGCATCTGAGGATTCGGTAGTATTTCCCTTTACTACAAGGTGCTAAAATGCAGAAATATTGGAGTCTTGTGGTGGCAAGGTTTAGTATTTCATTTCCATGAAGGATCTTCCGCGCTAATTTCTCTTCATCTAACTCAGCTTGGCCCAGATCCCTCGTTTTCAATTCGATAATATAATCCCAGGCCTCGGCGAGTGACTCAAGATAACCTTCGCCAAGAAAGCTTAAGTCATGGTAGATGAGGACTTTAGCGTTGTATTCAATGATCAGGGGATCAAACATGTCCTTAATTTCATTCCGACCAAACTCTTTAGCATCCTCCACCTGGGCTTCAATTTGTTCTATCATCTTTTTGTGGGCTGCCTCTTTCGTCTCTTCGTTGTAGGCTTCTATTTTAGCAAGTTGCTCGTTGAGTTTGATTTTTAGGCTCCTGACTTCAACAATCACTTTGCAATATCTCCGTGATCCTTCTTGAGCCTCGATCTTTTCTTGCCTTTCTTTTCAAAGAAGCTCTTCAAGCTCCTCAACATGGTGGGCCGGGATATCTTTTTCCTTTTTGCAAGGAATGCTTTTCCAAAGCGAGTGCGCCGCTGCGATTGAGGGCAACATGAAATTCCTTCTTGTGAGCAGCTTCCAAATGACTCACTGCCTCAGACGTTCCTTGGCACTCTTTTCTACCACGATTAGTTTTGTTATCAACTCCGCTATCTCATTATCTTGATGCTTAATTATATCTTTATCGTGGATAAGCTCTAGCTTGAGACGGTCTATTTCATGTTGTCGCTCGATTGACACTTTGGAGAACTTTTTCGCTAAGTGCTGGAACGACTCATGCTACACGAAAACGCCATTAACACATGTGAGAGAGCTTGCTTTGGCGTGCCCCGAGATCATATGAATTAAGGGAAGGAAATTAATCCCATTAAAGCAAATCTTTGGGAAAGTGGCCTTAAGTTTGGCCAACTTCTCTGTTGTGGAAGTATCATAAGCAACTGTCAGCAAATATGGATCGAAAATGGTAATTGGACTCTTGCTTAATTTACGGTCACGAGATTGCTTGGAGCTAGAAGAACCAGAGTACTGGTCGTGTGATACAGCAATTTAAGGTCCCTGGAAGGAAGTCTGGTCTCCACTATAAACAGAAAGACTGGGCTAATCTTCCTAGTGGAGTGACTAAGATTGGCACTTACGCCTAGAAAAAGAAGATTCTCTTGAATGATGACTTTTTTCCTGATCGTCATCTCTTCCCTATGCCTGCTTGATTCTAAGCCTCGGCTAGATCCATAATGCATCAAAGAGCCACTTAGGCGATCAAAAGCTCGAGACTGAGTCATTGCACATGCAAAGCCCAAACGAAAATGTACAAGTAACATTTATACAAAAGATATATGAAGAGCGTGTAGTGGAGTGCACATGGTCGTAAGTGTCCTAGTGTCCCCCACGATAGACCAGTAGCTGTAGCCTTGCTTATAGGTGTTTACTTTCCTCTGTCAGTAGGAAGAATGCCATCATCACTCCTGGTGGGAGAATTGAGCCCCTCGATATTGATGTTTGGGAAGTTATAACTCATAATGTCATCAAGGATCTAAAGATTTGAAAATTCTAAGTGTTGGGAAGATGACTCTTCGTCAACAGAAGTGATACCAAATTTTGGATCCTTAGCAGTTTTTCTTCTGCGAAGTTTATATGTCGGTTTCTTCCTTCTCTTAGTTGGTGTTTTGGATTACGAACCTTGTGACGGTTCGACCACATGTGCCTTGTCTGGGCCTGCATCAGCGTCACTAGGCTCATTGGTCTAGGCACCCCTAATTTTGCCCTCTTCAACATCATCCCGAGTCCCCTCGATTAGGGGCACGATAGGGTTGCCGACATCTCCTTCATGCTCTACAATGTTTCTCAGTAATGCAACACTTCCAAAGAGCCCAATGCTACGACCCTCTTCCTATGGCCCGAATAGAGATAACAACTCGTTTGTTTTGAGAAATCTAATGTCCTTGTCTTTAATAGGGATGGCACGAATTGCAGAGATTGCTCTTGAAAAACTATTGCCCTCGAGACATAGGTGAACACCTGTAGATATTCACGATGTTAGTTGATTCAAAAATATGACTTGGACTAACAGATTTAAGAGTAAAGTGAAGATCACACTTACGTCCTTTCAACCATTGCCTTGCGAAGCGAGGAGGACACCGAATGTAGAACCACTCATGTTTGAAAAGAGAAAGTTTATTCCAAGCACCCATTAAGAATTGGCAATTGGGTGGATGCTTAAAGAAAACGAAGAAAGGACGTCCTGACTATTGTTTAAAGTTATAAATGAACCTTATGTCGTTAGGAGTTGGTAGGTGAAATAGAATGCTCATGAATAGTAGAAAAGTTCCATGGAGGAAGGCATAGCTGTTCAGCTGAAGTTGAGTGGGAGCTATTTCAAGATATCTAAATATTTCCTGAATAAAAGAATTGAAGGGAGGCACATGTTCGACCCAAGACATGAATTTGTTGCACGCTGTGTACCCCTCTGAGGGAAAGTGGGCCCTGGCATTTATCAAAGGCACCAGGACGTCTTCGAATGGAATTTCCTGTATGGAACACCGCCTGCGAAGGGATGCCTCCTCAATTCAGGAGGCCTGAGAATCTATCGGGTTGTCTAAGAGAATGGTGCCTCCTACTACGTTGGACGCAGAACTTAGATCCTCCGCTGGGAGGACGAGAACATAAAAAAAAAAGGTTGACTGACGGGCCATAAACTTCCTTTTGTTCATTCTGATGACCAGGAGAAAGCCTGCCAGACGTCTCAAAGCTCGACTTTGCTTTAGGATTGCTGTGCTGCAAGGCTGGTCCAGAAGACATTGCAGCTAAACACTTTGAGCATCTGAAGTCCATGTTAACTATACTCAGTATACAATTGAGATTAGAAAAATTACTTGTTCCCTTGTGCTAGGAGTGAGCTAGTGCAGTTGTGTAGTGTATAATAGGAATAACCAACTTTAAATAAGAAAACGAAGTTAAACGACGAGACTTTGGATTCCGACCAGAGTGACCGTTATTACTGACCGTCTCAATTGGCGAAGAGATTGATCGATTGAAAAAGCTTTGGGATAAACTATTGGCGTATCAAAGCGTGAAATCTATTATCAGGTCCATGTATTAATTTTTAGTTCATGTTGAAAGTTTTAAGGGTTGGAACATCTAATTTCAAGTTTAATAGTGAATATGCAAGTCCATCTATTCGTCGTCATATTATGTTCAAGATCATTGTGGTGGATTAGTAGTAATTGCTCAAACAAGTAAGATTGGATAAGGTTTCAAGTTCAAAGTATATGTTTGTCGATCCTTATGTATTGTACCCTCTATGCCAAACCCTATATGCCGACCTATATCAGCCGATCCCTATCCCAAAGAAATTTAACTGATCCCTCTCTCCAAACGTAGGATGTCAATCCTTTTCCCTCTACAATATGCTGATCCTACTAGACCGATCAATCGCACTGATCTCTCTACTTAAACAAAGCTAATCGATCCCTCTACTTCACCATCCTCTCATTAAGCTTCCATTTCGATCCCTTTCACAAGTCAACAAATGAGGGATTGGTGTATATCCGAACCTTCAACACCGATCCTCTAACTTAAGTCCACTCTACTGATCCCTCCTCCACTATCTCTTCTTCTTCCTCCCTCATCATTCTACCGATCCTTACTCCCTTCCACACCTCATCTTCTCTAAAAAACCTATGCCAATAGTCATCCACCACATCACACACCTAACTATCGCCGATGGAGTGGAATCCATTGCCTCCTCTTAAAATCAAAAGCAAAGTAGGAAGCTTACCTAAATATATCGAAGACGAATCGGGGGAAGAAAAAAGATTGGGTTACGGCTTGATTGGAAGGTGGAGCAATGATCTAGATCTAAAGTTAAGTAGGAAGATGGATTCATTGATTAGGGTGATGGTCGAATGAAATGGAAGGGATTGGGCTTTTTTTAAGGTAAGGGAGGGTTCAGTCATGGCAGAGTAGATGGAAAAGAAAGGAATAAAAAGTAAGGATGGAATGTTAGCTTATATATGAAAGTAAGGGATTGGCCTATGTATGTAAGTTTGACGTAAGATAGGAAGGGATCGGTTAAAAGCATACCGATCCCTATTAACATGCACATAAAGAAAAGGGGGTGAGAGAAAGAGGTCGACTGGACGTATGCCGATCCCTACAAATGCTTCTAAAAAAGGAGGGGGAGAATGAAGAGTGAGGGATCGACAATGAACATGCATGCAAATGAATATAACATGAAAATTATAAAAAGATGAACATATAAAATGCAGAGAAAGTTGGCAACGAACCATGAACGTACAAGCACGTCGGGAGTTAACGATAAGAACATGTATACGAAAATACACGTATATGGCCTAGAAATTTCAATTTTTGGAATTGATAGGAATTGAAATCAAACCTGAGATCTTCAAGTTCGAAGCTATATGATATGAACAATGCTTGTGAGTCTTGCAGGGCTAGACTTACATGTATCAACTGATAGAGTGTCGCCCTGGAATTATACTGTAGGAAATAATCGACCAAGCATTATGACGATCAATGAGAAATTCAACACCTTGGAGAAATAATTTGACAAAGGGATAACAACTATTCAGAAAGCTAGATGGATTTCTTTTTGAAGACACTAACCTACTTTGATTCAAAGCATGTCATGTTCATCATGAGCCATACTTTGGGGGGGCAAGTGTTATCTGGTATTCTAGCCAAGCTATATTAAATTGATTGCACGAGTTAGATTCGACTATCATCAAGGCCGATGATTCCAGAGTGATGATTGTGGGAACTAGAAGTCAAGTACAGATGATCATGTGAAGTTAGGATTGAATAGGACTGATAGAGGGGCAATGTACAATGTTCAAAGTATAAAATATGGATCAACACATAGGAGGGATCGACATAGATTGGCTCTAATAAGAGGGATTGACATGTTCAAAAGCACGAGAGCATTCAAGTGGAAAACAATCAATATCTCAAGATCTACAAGTCCAATGCCTATGTAATTTGAACAGAAAGATATAAGGACCCTAGGGATCCTACATTAAAGGGACAAGGTTGGAGGGATCGGTATATATCCCTTGGAAGGGATTGGCAGAAAGATGCATGCAAGCCATGTTGAATCAAAGACCAAGCAATAACTCTAACTCCATTGATCCAAATGACATGAAATTTGGAGGCTAAACATATTTTTGCATAAAGAAGCCACCATAGGGATCGCTTTCCAAAATTCCACCAAAGAACCTCTTCTTTCGGAATTGGGCATAGCGATCCCTTTAGTGGACCCATAGGGTTTTGAAGGTCCTTCAGTTAAGATTCAGATAGATATTTGGCCATCTTCATCTATAAATAATGGCTTGATGGTTCATTATGGGATCTTTTATGCTGCTTGTTACTTTAGACTCTATTGTAATCAAGTGCTAACTTATTTCTACTATTGTAACCAGATTCATGACAGAGTAATAAAGAATAATCTTCGAAGTTCACGTAGGCATACAACGCCGAACCACTATAAACTTCTATGTCTTTGATTATCGCTTATTCTCTATTGCTTAATTATTAATCTACTCAGTTTAATATTTGTTTTCTACACTTACTTCTCTATAAAAACCATTCTTAGGTATTTGTGACTATTTTAGGTGCAAACAATTTCAATCCAAATGCTCATATATACTTAATCTAGCATTTTTTTTCTTTCTATTTTGACCCATCAATTTTTGCCTTTTTAACTCTTGTCCGTTATAAATGATTTAGTGATAACATTTGGAATCATCAATATTTTTTTGGGATCAATTTATTTCTTAAAGGTTTTATGTATTCTTAGTCAAATTAAACTTACTTTTGTAAAATTTGATGTTATCTACCTCAACTAACATAGGCTCTAATACATTTTTCAATGATGTTATTAATAGACTATGATATGTTCATAATCAAATAGATTTTTTCCATTTGTATGCGCAATGGGCATTTTGTCCACAACATGGTGAATGTGAAAAGACGACAAGGAGCATAGAAACAGCCAAAAAGTATAATGAAGGTGTCATCATGTAATCACAAGTCCAAAGTGAAGCGTTAGGGCCAAATTTGGCAAAGTTAAAAAATATAGTCAAAGCACTTGTAGAATGTTCCACAGGTCAAGGCATGCACCTACGTCAAAATCGCTTCTCAATCCAAGCTAAGAATTGGAAGATATGATCATTTTAAAATTTGTCCATCACCTAACTGGTTCGGGACCCACCTTGGAGAGCAACCACCTACGTCAGACAAATGGAACATTCAAGAGCATTGGAACACTTGTAACATCCCCTATCTAGAGGCCCGAAGCTAAGTGCTATAAATGCTGCAATCATCTATAATATTAACTTCCGGTGACCAAGTATGGTAATGTTAATGGTATTCATAATATCAAAAACACTTGAATATGAAATAAAATAACAGATTTCAAAAAACAACTTTTCTCATTACATTTCAAATCAGAATTTCATATTCAAGTTACATAATCCCATAATGTTTGTCATTCATTGTTCAAACATAATTATTACAAATAAGCCAAGAGCGACATATGAAGATGTCCCCTTGGATGATCAGAGAAATACTAGACTAACTGTCTTAATACACACATTGGAATTTTTAAAACAAAAAGTCTTTATATAACTAGATATATGCTTCCCGCACGTCATCGAAAGCTTTATTCGTCCACCTACTAAAACCTGAAAAACTTCAACTCGCAGTCTACTCAAATCAATTTTGAGCCCGTGAGAATTTAAGAGGAAAACATGAACTTTGAGTCAGACATAAAGCCTGGTGTGAATAATACTATACATCTCGGTTATATATATATATATATATATATATATATATATATATATATATATATATAATATTAGGTGAGACCATGTCGCTTAGCACAACAGGTTTCCCCTCAGAATACATTTTTACGTATCTTTTGCAAATTATAATCATGCAACCAAACTGGTTAATAAAACTGATTATATTAAAATAGCAATATCCTTTATGCTAAAAAGAAGTAACTTACTCCTGCAATCAAACTGGTTAATCAAACCGATTATGTCAAAATATCAATATCCGTTATGCTAAAATCTGGTAATTTACTGGACCAGCTGTCCGAAAAACATGTAGTTTTGTTTGGCTGACTACTAACCTTTGGCTGACTTGGGCCTACTATACAAAATAATAAATATGATCTAAAAACTGTTAGATAAGTCTTCTGGATGGTCTATCTCTAACTTACATCTCCAAGGGTCTTCTGATCCTAATAGTTTTACGGGCACACCAGTAATCTTTTTCTCTGTACATAAATTCCATTTAGGTGTGTAATCATCATTTAAGTCTACATGTGACTAAGCCCCACACACTGAAATTTGGACTAAAATTAGCTAGGGCTAAAGCTAATGTATAGGGCACGACCCTACATCGGTCCCTTCTGGTCTTTTAAATTTGAGTCATTTTCTTAGGGTTAACTCCCTTTAAAAATTTGTTTGAAAACCTTTTTCTAAATGATTTAAACCTTTAAATGATACATATACAAGGAAAATGTACTCTTTGCTTTGCTCTAAGCTATTTTCCATGTTATATATACTTTACCCAAAGTAATGTCGATGAAATACAATAAGGATTTACCATCCCTCCAAAATAAACTCTTTTTAACTTAAAAACATTTAGGCTATATTGCCCAAACAATTCATTCGAAACCTTTGTCTAAAATGTTTAAACAACCCGAAACTATTTAAAGTACCCCTTTTGTAACTATCGAAAGTACACTTTTCTAAACCAATGAAATATCCCTTTCAAAACCACTGAAAGTAACTCTTTCTAAACCATTGAAAGTAACTCTTTCGAAACCATTGAAATTAACTCTTTCAAAACCATTAAAACCTTAGACATCCTTTTCAAAACTCAAAACTTGCCTTTCGAAATAATAGGAAAATATTCTTTTTAGACCTTTCGATACAGTTGGAAACCTTTCCTTTTAGATCTTTCAAAACTATTTGGGAACCTCCCCTTCAAAAACATTCATTCAAAACCTTTCGAGTATATAAGGGAACCACACCTTTGAAACCTTCATTGAAATCCCTTCGAAAGCATTAAAACCTCAAACCTTTCGAAAGCATTTGGGTTTAAGTAAACTATATGGAACATCCTTTCGAAGCCTTATCTATACCTTTTGAAAATACTGGGGGACCACCCCTTCAATACCATGGTTAAAACCTTTCGAAAATACTGGAGAACTACCCCTTCGAAAACATAGTTAATACCTTTTGAAAAATACCAAGGAAGTACCCCTTCGAAACCATGCTTAATACCTTTTGGAAATACTGGGAACTACCCCTTTGAAACATAGTTAATACCTTTCAAAAGCATTAAAGTATGCTACTTTAAACAACTTCTTCGAAAGCATGAGGTTCAAGTAAAAACAAGTGGGACATAGTTTCGAAACCATTAAAACCATATACATCAAAACTTTGGGTTTATCTTTCAACACAACTAAGGGTCATAAAATAACTTAGTCGAATGCCCTCTTTTGAAAACATTTTTCCTAAGTAAAGAAAGTAGTTGGTTTCAACACCATCCCTTTCGAAAGCATTGGAGAGTGGCCTTTTTTATAAAATCGAAAGCACTTCTTTGAAACCACGTTTGAAGGCAATGACCTCAACTGGGTCGAAAGGTTGAATAGCAGAACAAGGGTTTTGACACTGTCGAAAGCCAATTTAAAAACATAGGTGACAACCTAAATCGAAAGCTTTCTATTTAAACCAACCAAGTCGAAAACCATCCCATTCGAAAGCGAAACATGTGCTATTCCTTTTATAAAGCAGAACAAAGTCTCGACTCCTCCAAAACCCTTAGTTTCGACACCATACCCTTCGCTAGGGTCCAATTCACTATGTACCAAGTCTTGATACCATGTGCATTGGTTTCGACTGGGCTGGAGGCAGAGGCATAAAGTCAAAAGGGGGTTGCCGATGGGAGTAAGACATCAGAACCTTATTAAATCTGATTCATTACTAAAAAAGTAAGTCTTTTCAACTTATCTGCTTATTTATCAAAATCTAATTGGTTGCCAATTTCTTTTCAAAAGCTTTTCAAAAAGTGCTGCTGAATTCAGATTTTGTTTAATTAAAACATTTGCAAATTGCCCCTTCTCCTATTTTAAGCATATAAAACATTTAAGTCCCATACGTTATATAATTTTATATACTTAACAAAAAACTTAGGAAAATTCACTAAAAATTTCAGAAAATCTCTTTTAATACTTTTTCTTACATATTTAAATTTCAGATCCAAGGCCATAATATCTTTGTCGTAACTAATCTTAAACCCAAAACAATATTTTCTTCACTAAAAAATTCATATAAATCCACCACAATTCTGAAAATTACGAGACTTGAAACCCATTTCCAAAATAATATATCTGACCTCAGATTAATTGCTCAAGTCATTTGGATGTCATCTAATATGTTTTCTGAGTCAAAACTTATCATAAGATTCACATTAAATAGCATAAATCATCAACAAGTATGTATATAATCATTTGTCATTCAACACATGGCAAAACATTTGCAAATAATTTCGGAATTAATCTTAAAACCAAAATCAATCAGAATATGAGATGTATTTATTATTCACCTTGCATTGATGTTAAGGAGATGAGATTTGATCTTTGATTCGTGTTAATTAGCTTCTTCCTCTTGATATAGCTTTCTTCCCTTCTTTCTTCATAATGGTGGCCGGCCTAAGAGTATGTTTTTGCTTGTGAAATGAAATGAACATATGAAATGTGTGTTAGGGCTTTAGGATATAAGAATATCTCTTTTCCTACAATGCCCTTGTCTTCTTACCCTAACATTTTAATTTACTTTAGTTCCTCTTAGTTCGTTAATTCACATAGGCACGACTACCCCCTTATTATCACAAACCTCACTCTCTTAACAAATTAAATTACATTATTTTATTTAATTTACCTAATTAAATGTTCTAAATAATGTTACTAAAAGTATGCGGTGTTACAGGCTCCCCTCCTTAAAAAATTTCGTCCTTGAAATTACAGTACGACACTCATCAAATCAAACAAAAAGGTAAACCTACCACAAACAAATAAGGATAAGTATCTCGAATCCAGCTCTTAGTTCCCCAAGTAATGTCTCTTTCATCATCACTCCACTGGACTTTGACTAATCTGATTGTCTTGCTTCTTAACTTCTTTTCACTTCTTGTGACTATACAGATAGGCTTCCTATCTATAGTCAAATTCGACTTCGCTACTAATTCATCTACACAGTCGGTGTAATAGTAGTCTCTGGGTCTTGAATATACTTTCTTAGGTGAGAAACATGCAAAACACCATGGACACCTACCAAACTATTTGGTAACTCTACTCTATCTACGAGTTTCCCGATCCTCTCAAGAATAGGAAATGGTCCAACGAATCTCGGTGCTTACTTCCCTGATGTCCCAAATCTGCTAACACCCTTCATTGGTGACACTTTGACGAAAACATGATCTTTAACTGAGAAATCCAAGTCCTTCCGTCTTTTATCAGCATACTCTTCTGCCTAGATTGAGCTTCTTTTATTCTCGCTAGAATTCATTCAATCTTCTTTGCAGCTTCTCTAACCAAATCTGGACCTAGAACAAACCTATCTTTGGCTTTCCAAAATCTCCTATAGACTCTTTGAGAACTCTCTAGTGAATAAGGAATCTCTATCTCCTACTATACTACTAGGAATTCCCTGAAGTCTAACTATATTCTCGACGAATAACCTTGCCAAAACATGTGCCGTCCTGGTTGATTTAACTGGAATGAAATGGGCATTCTTGGTCAATCTGTCCACTACGACCCATATACTTTCATTTCCTCTGCTTGACCACAACAACCTGTCTATAAAATCCATCAAATGGAATCCCACTTTTATAGAGGGATATCCAAAGGTTGAAGTAACCTACTTGGCTTCTGATGTTCGGCTTTCACTTATTGACAGTTTGCACACTTCCTAAGCTACAAGCCAACATCTCTCTTCATACACCTTCCATGAAGAAACTTCTCATCATATCCCGATTTCCTTCTGGAACGACTAACACAGGTGCATTCATCATTAAGTGTTTCAGCTTCTAGAGTGCATCCTCGCACTTATCCGTCCCGACGAATTTTCTTTCATCCTTTCGAATTAGCTTAGCCATCGGTGTTGCTATCCACGAACAATACTTAATAAACCTTTGATAATATCCAGCTAAACCTAGAAAACTTCTTATCTCAATCACCATCTTGGGTCTCTTCCAACTATTTTCTTCCTCGGTTTAGTCGGATCTACCAAAACCCCTTTCTTTGAAACTACCTGACTAAGAAGATTCACTTCTTTCTTCCAGAAGCGACACTTCGAAAATTTCACCTTTAGCAAGTTTTCTCTCAGAGTCTCAAGAACCATTCTAAGATAAACTTCATGCTCTTTCTCATCCTCATAGCATATCAAAATATCATCTAGGAACATCAACACGAACCTATCTAAGTGATCTCGAAAAACTTGGCTCATCTAATCTACGAAGAAAGCTGGTGCATTAGTTAGTCCGAACGGCATCACTTACCATTCGTACGATCCATATCTAGTCATAAACACCATCAAAGGAATACTCTCTTCAGCTACCCTAAGCTGATTCCCCAAATCCAACTGGGAAAATACATTGGCTTCACTTAACTAGTTGAAAAAATCATCAATTCTAGGCAGTGGATATCAATTCCTTATCATCTTCTCATTCAACTTACGATAATTGATATATAGCCTTAACGATCCGTCCGACTTCTTTACAAAACCCGTGGCTGCTCCCTAAGGCGAACTGCTTGGTCTACCCACTGGTTCTTCTCCGGGTACTAAATGTATCCGAAACTCTATGGCTCGTTTCGGTGGCAATCCTACTATAGGCTCAAAATATCTGTGAATTCTCTAACGACGAAAATTTGGCTTAACTCATCTTCTACCTCCATAACACCCATCAAAGCCTTGACCTCACAACTGGGGTTTTCTGTGGAATATACTATTCGATCTCTAAAGTCACGGTGTCTATTTCCAATAATGGAAAAATATCCTAGCATCGTATTTACTTTAACAAATCCTTACCCAATATAATTTCGAACCCTACAAGGTCAAACACATGTTAACTGCAGACAAAGTTGTAACCTCACAAGTCAAACTCTAAGTGGTCACACTACATCCCAAGTGTCGCATACCCTCCTATCGGATTTTCAACCCTTAAGGAAGTAACTAAATAGGAGGGTTCTAGGTTAAGCTTATCTAACAATCACCAAGATATAAGAGAATACGATGCACTAGTATCAAATAAAATGATAACAGACAGACCATGAATGTGGACTGTACCTCTCAGCATACATTTCCTTTCTCTTGTGCTGTTGGCTTTGAGGTAGCGGGTTCCAATGAAAATACTTGGCCTCTGCCCACCTTGGCTGTCTCCATGCACTGGTTCTTATAGTGCCTTACCTGATCATAGTTGAAACACCTAAGGCCTTACTTCTCCGCAGCCTTCTTTTCTTTACCTATCCGACACTCATGAGCATTGTGGCCTTTCTTACCACACTTGTTACAGACCACTTCAGACTTCCCCTTCTTAGTAGCTCCTCCTTTCTAAGCTCCTTTCTTATAGAAGAATTTCCTTTTCTAAGCCTTTCCTGAGCTTCCTTGGCCTTATTCTTTTCCAACAAAACAAGCATCTCCTCCTTCCTTAAAGCCATCTCCACTACCATATAACAATCATCTCTGATGTGTGGAAACACAACACTAGCGATTTTAAGCTTTAGACCTCTTATAAACTTCTCATTCCTCTTCATAACAGTATCCACTGTGACATATCCATACCTTGTCAGTTCCTCAAATCTCCTGGCATACTCCAAAATAGACATTTGCCCTGCTCCAACTCAGCAAACTTCCTGAGCAAGGTTGATTTTGCAACCTCAGACATGAACCTTCCTTTAAATCTCCTCTTGAGTTCATCCCATGTCAAATCTTCTTCATTAACTCCGACATAACGTTGTTTCACCAATGCAGTGCCGATCCTTGCAACTGCCTTGAAGCAAGCTTTCTATTTTGCTGATCTTTAAGCCCCGTATCTGCAAAGATCCTTTCGTAGTGCAGCAACTAATTCTCTATCTCAATAGCATGTTCTGTGCCAATAAATGGATCCTCCAAACCGGGTATAATCTCTACTCAGAGTGGCATAGTTGGTCACCACTGTAGCTTCAAGATTCCTTTCCATAGCATTACCACTAACTACTCCAGCATCAATTCCCACTTGAATCATGTTTGTGAAGAACTGATACATAGCTTCCATTCCAACTTGCGGTATTCAAGCACCCTCATTCTTTGCATGTGCCTGACCTGGATTTCTCCTAGTACTTGGTCTAGCATTTCCATTTGTATTGGTGCTTCCCCCTCCAACATTAACTCTTCTAGCATCCATGTCTACGTTCGAGCTTCGTGAGATATAAAAGAATATCCTAACAAAGATAGGAGACTAAAGATATAGCGTATACATATATAGCAAATACAGGTATGTTACTATAGTGTTATCCCCTTTCCCCAATCTTATCTCTAATTTTCTAAGGATTATGTCTTCAAAAATCATCTTTAGCTAAAGTTTTTCATAAATTGTGCTATGATACCAGGTTGTAACATCCCCTATCTGGAGGCCCGAAGCTAAGTGCTACAGATGCTGCAGTCATATATACTACTAACTTTCGATGACCAAATATCGCAATGTTAATGGTATCCATAATATCAAAAATACTTGAATATGAAATAAAATAACAGATTTCAAAAAACAACTTTTCTCATTACATTTCAAATCAGTATTTCATATCCAAATTACATAACCTCATAACGTTCCACAAGTATTGATCAAATATAATTATTACAAATAAGCTAAAAGCGACATATGAAGATGTCCCCTTGGATGATCAGAGAAATGCTAGACTAACTGTCTTAATACACACAGCGAAAGTTTGTAAATAAAAAGTCTTTATATAACTAAAAATCTGCCTCTCGCACGTCTTCGGAAGCTTTATTCGTCCACCTACTACAATCTGAAAACCTTCAACCCTCAATCTGCTCAAACCAATTTTGAGCACCCAAGAGTTTAAAGGGAAAACATAAACTTCGAGTCAGACATAAAGCCTGGTGTGAAGAATACTATACACCTCGCTTATATATATAGTATTTAGTGAGACCACGTCACTTAGCAAAATGGGTTTCCCCTTACTAATACCTCTTTAAAACATATCTTTTGCAAATTAGAATCCTGCAACAAAACAGGTTAATCAAACTGGTTATATCAAAATAGCAATATCCTTTATGCTAAAACAGGTAACTTACTCCTACAATCAAACTAGTTAATCAAATTGATTATATCAAAATAGCAATATCTGTTACGCTAAAAACAGGTAATTTACTGGACCAGCTGCCCAAAACAAATGTGGTTTTGTTTGCCTAAAATCTTAACCTTTGGATGACTCGGGCCTACCAGACAAAATAATAAATATGATCTACCAACTGTTAGATAAGCCTTCTGAATGGTCTATCCCTAACTTACATCTCCAAATGTCTCCTGATCATAATGGTTTTGCGGGTTCCCCAATAACCTTTTTCTCTTTACATATATTTCATTTTGGTGTGTAATCATCATTTAAGTCTACCTGTGACTAAGCCCTACACACTGGAATGTGGACTAAAATTAGCTGGGGCTAAAGCTAATGTATAGGGCGTGACCCTACACCAGTCCCTTATGGTCTTTTATATCTGAGCCATTTTCTTAGGATTAACTACCCTTTAAAATTTTCCTTGAAAACCTTTTTCAAAATGATTTAAACCTTTAAATCATACGTATATAAGGAAAATTTACTCTTTGCTTTGCTCTAAGCTATTTGTCATGTTATATATACTATACCTAAAATAATGTTAATGAAATCTAAAAAGGTTTCCCATCCCTCCAAAATAATTTAATTTTTTTTAACTTAAAATCGCTTAGTTTATATTGCCAAAAGCAATTCATTCATAACCTTTATTTAAAACCTTTAAACACCCCTTTCGAAACCATTGAAACTACCCCTTTCGTAACTATCGAAAGTACCCCTTTCTAAACTATTGAAATATCTCTGTTGAAGCCACTAAAAGTAACTCTTTCTAAACCACTGAAACTACCTCTTTCGAAACCATTAAAAGAAACTCTTTCGAAACCATTAAAACCTTAGACATCCTTTTCAAAACACAAAACTTTCCATTTCAAAACCATAGGAAAACCTTTCCTTTTAGACCTTTCAAAATAGTTGGAAACCTTTCCTTTTAGACCTTTTTGAAACTATTAGGTAACCTCCCCTTTAAAACCATTCATTCAAACCTTTCGATTACATAAGGGAAATAATCCTTCAAAACCTTCATTAAAACCCCTTCGAAAGCATTAAAACCTCAAACCTTTCAAAAGAATTTAGGTTTAAGTAAACTATGTGGAACATCCTTTCAATGCCTTATTTATACCTTTCGAAAATACTGGGTGACCACCCCTTCAAAACCATGGTTAAAACCTTTCGAAAATACCGAGGGACTACCCCTTCGAAACCATATTTAATACCTTTAGAAAATGCTGGGGAAATACCCCTTTGAAACCATAGTTAATACCTTTCGAAAATACTGGGGAACCACCCTTCGAAACCTAGTTAATATCTATTTAAAGCATTAAAGTATACCGCATAAAACAACTCCTTTAAAAGTATTAGGTTCAAGTAAAAGCTAGTGTATCATATTTTTGAAACCATTAAAGCCATTTACATCGAAACCTTTGGGTTTATCTTTCAAAAGAACTAAGGATCATAAAATAACTAAGTCGATTCGAAATCAATTTTCCTAAGTAAAGAAAGTAGATGGTTTCAACACCATCCCTTTCGAAAGCATTGGAAAGTGGCCTCTTTTATAAAATCGAAAAATTCCTCCGAAACCACGTTTAAAGGCAACAATTTCAACTGGGTGGAAAGGTTGAATAGCGGCAATAGGGGCTTCGACACTATCGAAAGCACATTTAACAACAATGGCGGCAACCATAGTCGAAAGCTTTTTCTTTAAACCAACCTAGTCGAAAGCCATCTTATTCGAAAGCAAAGCAGGCGCTATTCCTTTTATAAAACAAGTCTTGACTCCTTTAAAACCCTTAGTTTCGCCACCATACCCTTCGCCAGAGTCCAATTCACTATGTACTAAGTCTTGATACTATGTACATTGGTTTCGACCGGGTTGCAGGTGGAGGCATGAAGTCGAAAGGGGGTTGTTGAAGGGAGTAAGACATCAGAACCGTATAAAATCTGATCCTTTACGAATAGTCTTGTAAAGACCGAACAAAAATAGAGTAGCTGGGGCCAAACCAAGGAGATGGTGCAGAAACCTAGCCAACAACACGTCCATGCGCACCATACCGAACCGATTAGCACTAGATAGGTCTCTCAACCTATCCAAGCAAGATATACGTGAAATGAAATCTGACTACATATAGAAACATCTAATTATATCATGTATATATGGAAATATCCGACCCGAGCGGGTTATAGATGAAAATTGCCCGATTTACTAGAATAATCACCATACCACTCCACTTTTATAAATAACGAAGCTTCCAACAATAGTACAGGTGGATAGGGAGAGCCAAGCTTACAACAATAACGTCAGACAAGTAAGGGAAGCTAGGATCGACCTAGCGGGATTGGCCTAGGAGGATCTGCCTAGTAGGATTTGCCTAACAGGAACGACCAGGCAGGGTCTGCCAATTAGAATCTGCCTAATAAGAACAACCTAGCAGGAACTGGCTAGCAGGACCTACCTAACACAGGAGTAGCCCAGCAGGATCTGACCAGCAGAAATAGTCTAACAGGAACAGCCTAGCAGGAACTGCCTAATAGGAACAACCGAACATGAAGAGGCAGGCAGAAATAGCTAGACAGGAATAGCCGAACAGGCTCCCTTGGGATATCTTGCTTTCTTTCAAGCTACAGTCATTGTTTTTTGTATCTCAGACATTGTATCAAAGATCTATAAGAAGAGTAGCAATAATGGACAGTGGTTGTTGGCACATTCTAGCCAAACCACTATAAATATTTGATTTTTTTTTACTTTACCGCAATTTACTTTCTGCATAACCCATTTGCGATCTGCTCTTCGAAAATTAATTATGATATAAATATAATAGCTATGTTATACACCTAGTGTCCACAGCTTTACAACAAATTAATTGGAGGTGTTTTACCATTTTTTATGCAAACACTTTTGATGCTTTCACTAAGAAACTGATTCTCAGCATGTTCAGAGAACAAGGTTGGTATAACCATCCGAATGTGGGAACACCAATGCATTTAAGTAGATAACTGTTAATCATGATAATCATTTAGCATGCATTCCACTGCTATTAGATGTAATTACCAGAGGCAACCTAGATAGAGTTATGGCCAAGCTAAATGAATGTTTCGCTGCCCAACATCAAGCAATGGTGCACCAACTCTTGACACGCATGGGAAAGCCGCAAACTATTGGTCACAACACTTGAACACTTGCGATCCCAATTTAGGGGATCCAGATCGTAAAGGATGTCATAATCTAGCAAGGAAACCAATTAAGAAAATCAGAGATAGACGAAGGAATGCTGGAGGAATGAAACGTTTAAGAGTTTAGCTCGAAGCTAGACCAGAAAGTGGTTGCCGAACTAGACATGGATGATGGAAAACTGGAAACAACTGTAGCAAACAATTCCCCATTCCCTCGTTGAAATTATGGTCAATGAAGGATAAATTCATCACTAGGAATAATCTAAGAGCCATAACTATGCCTGTAACTGAAGATCAAATCATTATTAGGATGATGAAAGAAATCTTCCCTCCTGAAAAGAAATTTCAAGCTATCATTGATAGTTGTCCAAACCAAAGGATAGGATGGCTCGAATCAATAGACGGTTTTTTCAAACGTGAACAAGTGGAGTGAGGAATTGGACCTTAGCTTACATGTACCTTCTCCTTAGAGATAAGACTACTAGGGACCCTAGATATTTCAAGATGCCTACTATGGAATCATATTAAGAATTTACCGACCCTATAGTACATTTACAGTGGCATATTTAGCACCTACTCATAAGCGGCGCTACAGAGAAAGCCTTGTGCAAGTGTATTTCTCTATTCTTATCGGACTTAGCTACTATATAGTTTTATGTTGAACGTTATGATCAATTCATTCTTGTGCAATGTTAAGAAGCGGTTTATTGTCAATTCCGAGTGCATATTAAACAATCAAAAGATGGATACTCATCATTTGATGTGAAGCAAAGAAAAGATGAGCCGGCATGATACTTCCTACCTTGAAATAATGCCACAACCGCTCGAATTCAGAACATAAGAGAAAGGCTCACCTTGATGACACGTATTGTAACGACCCGTCTTTCATTCCATAGAAAAACGTATCATCAATAAGAAAAGAAATAGATAGAAATAGAAAGATAGAAAGGAAAGAAACAACAATCATCAGAATCTCACAGCGGAAACGAACAAAATATAATATTACATATATCCCTTACATAATTTACATATCAGAGTTCACAAGATAATACTACTCCATTACATCAGCCATTCATAATAGTTTTTACAACCCAAACAACTCCAAACATAACACCCAAAATGCCACTACAGAGAATATAGATAGATAGTACGTCTGGACTCCAGCTCCAGCCTCCAAAATATAAGCTAATCCATACCTAATCACTTGGCTACTCATAAAAATTTGAGTACCCAAGAGTTTATGAAAACAAAATAAACTCCGGGTCAGACATGGGTCTGGTGTGAGTAAATCAGTTAAAGTTGTTTAACTTTTAAAAAAATCATTTTGAAACAAAAGGTATCACGTAAGACTTCCCACAAATAAACACGGGTAAGTTTTTACCTTACGCTAACCAAAACATTTGATAGGAAATTCAGTGATATTATAATAGGGTCTAGGGTTTTCAAGTAAATAGAAATTAGCTGAAATTGTTACATGATTAAATTTCAGCTACTAGCCACGAAAGTGGGTAATACAATCAAAACCGTAGGGTCTCGTAGGGAAAATGGATTTCCTTCAATGGCAGGGCTACTGGGGTACCGCCCGTCACAGTACGGGGCCTAGATCACCGTACTGAGGATTACTCTCTTCATCCCCTGCAACACAAGGCCGGACCCATCCCTTACTGGATAGTTCCGAACAAGACAACCCCGCACTTGTGGCCAACAACTGCCCACACAGCCGAATATATAATAAGGGACTTCTAGACAGGGGTAAATCTCACTCTCAAGTGGGGGCTACCCACGAAGCCTTGCTGCACCTCCCCTGTTTTAGCCATTCTCGGTTGATGAGGCTTGAGGTTACGATTACCTTAATAAAGAACTCATCTCTTAGAATGCTCATCGTCCACCTGACGATGTTCTGAAAACATTCAATCCATACAAGTTCGTTTCGGGTTCGAACGAAACCGAAGGCATTATCTCGTTACACTCATTTTGGAATCACCCTCATAGTTAACGACGATAACCCTTGCACTCTGATTCTCCATCTCGAATCTATAAGCACTATTCCGTCAAACTCATTACGGAATCACCCACAGAGTTATACTGACGTATAGACCTTACACCTCGAGTCTTCACTCTTCACATAAGATTCACGACCTAAAGTTATTTGGAATCGATGTGGTTTTCGAATATCCAAATATGGAAACCCGATCCCGGTCTCATCGAAATCCAAAGCGTGTCTTTTAGGTCCAAGTTATCTAATTAACTTAAACAATTCAATTCAGGTTTGAACATAGCATCACACAATATTATCAACAGATAACAACCAATGTCCATCACATATAAACAATATCTCATCACAGATATACAATATTCCGTCACAGAATATATCAACTATCATTCAACAGATATCAACCATATACAGATATCAATCCAAACTATCATCCACAAGCAAGCATTACTTAATTCATATCATAATTAATTTAATTAATTTAAATTAAATTAATTATTTAAGAATTTATCACTTAATCTTGCTTAACCAATCATTAATTAATTAATCCCAATTATTTAATTAATTAATCACCTCTTAATCATCTTATCATTAATTAATTACTACTTAATTAATTAATAATCTTTATTTAATTATTAATTAATTACTATAGTTATTTATTAATTAAACTTTGATTAAAAATTAATCATTCCTTAATTGGTTATAAATTAACCCTTAATTTATAATTAATTAATCCTTAATTAATTCTTAATTAATCACAAACTAATTTATCTTAATTACTTAATTAATTATAATTAATTATCTTAATTACTAAATTAACCATAATTAATTAACCTTAATCATTTAATTAATTAAGTGTTAATCATCAATTAATTAATTATTAATTATACTTTAATTAATGTTTAATTACTTAATTAATTAACCCAAATCATTTAATTAATTAATTCTTAATCACCAATTAATTAATTACTAATCATTTAATTAATTAGTTATTAATTACTTATTAATTAATCTTTAATTAATTAATTATAATTATAATCTAATTCTTAATTATCTATTAATCCAAATTAATTAATTAAACCTAAATAGATTAATTAGTTTAACCTTAATTACTTTTGTTAATTAAAGTAAACTTTAACCATAAAACTTAATTAAAATTATCAAAATAAAAACAATTTAATTAGTTACTTAAAATTATTACATAATTAAAACATTCCAATTTGTTTAAACTAATTACTTTTTAAAAGTTAAATTTAATTGAATGTAAAATCATCTCAAAGTTTAAATTCCAAGATACAAAGTGCTTTAACATTTACACAAAGTAATTTAAATAAATTTAAAATTTGAAACTTAAATTTAAATCAATTTAAATTCACTTGCATTGGGTACGACCCACCCTCTCTCGATTGCTTGAACCCAAACTTCTTCCCTTTCTATTCTTTAGTTTAAGTTTCAACTAACCCAGTACAATACTGGCAAGTAACAACAGTTCCTTTCCCCCTTCATCTATCTGAACCCACAACACAACTCGAGCAACAGCACTCCCAAACCCAAGCGCACTCAGGAATCTCTCGACCGAAACACGAGCGTTGCTTCGAGAAAAAAAAACGAAACACTCGCATCGTACCGAAGCCCAATGACACAGCCATACCTTGTACACATGCATGGTGCTCCGGCACCTCCACCACCGCCGCTGACCACTCGCGCAAACCCCAAACCATATCTCGATCCAATCCCAAAACCCAGAACCCATCAATTCAAGCTCGATCGAAAATTGGTTGTTCGAACCCAACCCCTAACTACAGATGCCTGAAAAAAAAAAACACACCCACGGCAAGCCGACCACTATTCACCTCCTAATTCCGGCCACAACACGGCATGACCCTCACGCACCTTCACCCCAAACCGATTGAAACTCGGTCATCTCAATGTTTCACGCGATCAAAAACTTCAAGCTCGAAAAACACAGTACCTTAAACCCTACAAACCCAATTTCCCAATCCTATATTACAATATAAATTAGATTCGTATTTTTCTGGTGATAATCATCATCTAACCAAGCTTTAGTTAAAATTTCAGAAGTTAAAATTAATTCTGTTACAAGAATTTGATAAAAGTACCAAATTCTGAAATATTCAAAATTCGAATTCAATTGCATGTTTAAAATTCTAATTCCAATTTTAAAATTCACAACATGCATTAATGATTCAACAAATATATTTGATTCATCAAAAATTTACAAGATTTTCATGCTATGAAAATTTGTTTTACTGCATATTTTTGTTCTGCAGTTTACAGTATAATCAATTTGTATATATTTTAATTTCTATATCATGTTGATACTAATTATATATATATATATATATATATATATATATATATATATATATATATATATATATATTTGAAATATCAACTAACTAACAACTTGCTGCATTAAATTTTGAAGAATTTCCAAAAATCTATCTTGTACCTTGAATGTACAGGGGAATACAATTCTTCTTTATAAACATGCACAGCATAAGTTTAAATTTTGGAAACCAATATTGCACAAATTAATTGACATTTCAAGCATTACATCAGTAATATTCAACATGCAACATTACTTTAAGTTTGTTTGAAGATTTACTCACCAATTTCAGATGTGAAGATTCAATTTTTGCAGGAACAAAATGTGTGAACTGCAGATCTTCTTTTCCTACTTTCCTGAATTTGTTGCTTAGCTTTTGAAATGCTTTAATTCTTGAATAAGTTGGTGCTAAACTTTGTGATTGTTGCAGAAATTTTGTTGAAGATGTGAAGATTGAAAAGTTTCAGATTTTTGGTGAGAAGAAATGAAAGTTTTCTTTTAACAAAATGATGAAAGTATGCATGAAAATATGTTTTATAAAAATTTAAAGAAAAGAAAATTTATGTTGTGACACTTGTCAAAATAATTCACAAATTTCTTAACACATGTTTTAGTAATAAGCTTAAATGTTAACATGTGTAAATTCATGCAAAAAGAAATTAAATGTTTTTCTTAAATTGATTTTTTCTTATATAAGTTTGTATTTTAAATTCCTATAAAAATAAATTCCCTTTAAAGAATGAAGATAAACAAATGTTATAATATAATTAAATCATGAGAATATTCTTCAAAATTCAAAGTAAAATTTAGAATAAAAATTAACATAGTTTAAATCCTTTAATATATCAATTCAAACACAAATTGAATTTTTAAAATCCAATTCAAAAACAAATTAGATATGAATAAAATTTTAACACAATCAATTCCATATATATGTATTAGTTTTTAATTAAAATAAATTTATATTTACCATTCATTTATTAGTTGTTGAATAAAAAATCAAAGTTTACCAATTTAAATTAATTTATTATATAGATTATCATATTTAAATTGGGTGTGAAATTCCGGGATATCACAATCCTCCCCCCTTAAAAGAATTTCGTCCCCAAAATTTAAACAAAAGATAATCCAAAAATTTCATTTTATTCAACACTTCAAACATACATAACATCCATACATAAGCAACCATCAAACAAAACATCCAAATAAACATACATCCAATACAAACACCACTAGCTATCCGGACACATATCCGGATAAGCCTTCCTAATACTATCTAGAGTCTCCCAGGTACAATCTCTGGGATCCTCACTCCACTGGACTTTAACAAGCTTCACAATCTTGCTTCTGAGTTGCCTCTCATCTTGATCAACAATTTGAACAGGATGTCGGACAACTGACAAGTCCGGCTCAACCTCTAATTCCTCCTGCACAGCTGGCTCTACAATAAGAGATGGATCGTGCACATATTTCCGTAGATGAGATACATGGAAAACATTGTGAATTCCAGCCATCCGTAATGGCAATTTAATCCTGTATGCAACAGCACCAATCCTCTCGAGAACTCTGAATGGACCAATGAATCTTGGAGCGAGTTTCCCTGTCTTCCCGAATCTTACATCTCCTTTAATAGGGGAAACTTTAACAAAGACCAAATCACCAATCTCGAATTCCAATTGTCTTCGTCTCTTATCAGCATATTTCTTTTGTCATCCTGAGCAGCTCTCATCCTTTTCTTGATCAACTCGACTTTAGCAGATGCTTCACGAATCAAATCTGGTCCAAGCACAATAAGGTCCTTCGACTCTATCCAACAAGCTGGAGATCTACACGGTCTTCCATACAATGCTTCATAAGGAGCCATCTTGATATTAGCCTGGTAACTGTTATTATACGAGAACTCCACTAGATGTAGATGATCCTCCCACGATCCTCCAAAATCTAATACACAGGCTCTCAGCATATCTTCTAGAATTCGGTTTAGCCTTTCTGTTTGTCCATCAGTTTGTGGATGATATGCTGTGCTCAATCTCAAATTAGTTCCCAAAGCTGATTGCAATGCTTCCCAGAATTTGTTGGTGAAAATCGAATCTCGATCACTTACAATGCTGACTGGAACGCCATGCAATCTCACAATCTCCTTCAAGAAAATCTCTGCCAAAGAAACTGCAGTTCGGGTGGCTTTAACTGGTATAAAATGGGCGCTCTTGGTAAGACGATCCACAATTACCCATATTCCTTCATTACCCTTCTTTGTTCTAGGCAGACCATCGATGAAGTCCATCGAAATCATTTCCCATTTCCATGTCGGGACCTCCAAAGGTTGTAACAAACCGGCTTGCTTTTGCTGATCTCCTTTCACTTGCTGGCAGATAGCACAACTATTGACAAATCTGATTATATCCCTCTTCATGCCCGGCCACCAGAAAACTCTCTTCATATCCTTGTACATCTTTGAGATTCCTGGATGGACACTTAATCTGGAGCGATGACTTTCAGACAATACTTCCTGCTTCAATTCCTCGAAATTTGGAACACAGATCCTTCCATTAATCCTTAGCGTTTCTTGATCATCAATCTCAAAACTAGGACACTGCCCCTTCCTAACTCTTCTTATAATTCTTCTTAACTTACTTTCAGATTCCTGCTTGCTTGAAATCCTTTCCAGAAGAGATGGAACCACTTCCAAAAGAGAAAGAACCGCATTTCTGCTAAGTGCGTCTGCCACGACATTCGCCTTCCCTGGAGTATACAGAATATCCAAATCGTATGACGCCAAGAATTCAACCCATCGCTGCTGTCTTAGATTAAGGTCTTTCTGAGAGAAAAGGTATTTCAACGGTTTGTGGTCCGTGAATAATTCAAACTTTTCTCCTAAAAGATAATGTCTCCATATCTTAAGAGCAAAAACAATAGCCAACAGCTCTAGATCATGTGTAGCGTAGTTTCTCTCATGAGGCTTCAATTGCCGACTCGCATACGCAATAACCCTACCATTCTGCATAAGCACAGCTCCCAATCCAACAATACAGACATCAGTATACACTTCAAACTTGCTCTTACCATCAGGAATAGCCAATACAGGAGCACTTGTCAACTTTGTCTTCAGTTTCTGGAATGCTTCCTCACACTCCGGTGTCCACTTGAATTTAGCTCCCTTCCTTGTCAGCTTCGTCAGATGAGAAGAGATCTTAGAATAATCCTTAATAAACTTCCGGTAGTATACGGCCAATCCAAGAAAACTGCAAACTTCTGTAGGAGTCCGAGGCTGCTTCCATTCTAGAATAGTCTCAACTTTAGCTGGATCTACAGAGATTCCCTCACCAGAAACAATGTGGCCCAAAAATTTTACTTTTGATTTCCAAAAATGACATTTAGAGAACTTCGCCTTCAGCACATGCCTTCTCAAAGTTTCCAAAACTATTCTCAAGTGCTGCTTGTGCTCTTCTTCCGATTTAGAATAAACCAAAATATCATCGATGAAGACCAAAACAAACTTATTCAGAACATCTCTAAAGACTCGGTTCATCAGATCAACAAAATAAGCAGGAGCGTTGGTTAACCCGAAAGGCATAACCAACCACTCATAGAAACAATTAGGTCCCCTAAATGCGGTTAAGGGAATACTGTCTTCAGCTACCCTTAACTGATGGAAACCTGATGCTAGATCTAACTGAGAAAAGACAGATGCACCATGAAGCTGGTCAAAGAGATCATCAATGCGAGGAAGAGGATACTTATTCCGAATGGTCACCTTGTTCAATTCACGGTAGTCTACACAGAACCTTAGCGACCCATCCGACTTGGTGACAAAAACTGCAGCAGAGCCCCAACAAGAAAAACTTGGTCTAATCAAACCCTTCTCCAACAAATCTTGAGTTTGCTTCACTAATTCCTCCCTCTCTCTTGGAGCCATCCTTCTACTAGGTTGAATTACAGGTACTGCTCCAGGAACCAGATCAATACGAAACTCTATTTCCCGGTGCGGAGGCAAACATTTAACTTCCTCAAATACGTCGGAGAAATCCCAGACTACTTCAATATCTACAACCTCTTCTTGAGAAGTCTCCACTCCATGTAAAAGACTACTCAAGTGGATTCCAGAGTTATCACACATTACTCTGGCAATCCTACCCAGATCAGTTTCCAACGAAACTGTTCTTTCATCACAATTTAAGATAGCTTTATTCTTGTCAAGCCAATCCATTCCCAATATAAGGTCGAAACCTTGAAAATCCAATACATAAGGATCACAGGAAAAACTATGGGATAGATAGGAGATTCTCAAATCTTTACAAATCCTATCCAATTTGGTTACCCCTCCTATAGGATTTGATACACAAATGGGATTGTCTATGATATTAGGAGTGAGTAAGAAATTCTCTACAGTTCCCAGGGAAATGAAACTTAAAGAAGCACCAGAATCAAATAAGACTTTAATATACTTTCCATTTAAAAGTAAAGTACCTTCTAGAACTCCCTCGCCCTTCGATGAGTTCGATGGTGCCCCTTCTAAAGCAAATACCTTGTTCTGTTGAACCTTATGAAGGAGCGGACAGTCTCTAATCATGTGCCCCGGTTGGTGACAGTTAAAGCAAAGAGATTTCTGAACTAAAGCCGACCCTGGTCCACTATACTGCTGCCGCTGCTGCTGAGATCCTTTGTTGGGACACTTGTTTGCTAGATGACCTTCTTGATGACAAATATAACACTTCCGGGGTTCATTATTATTCCCAGACTTCTTCTTTCTTTGCTTCTTCCAGTTAGGATTGAATTTCCTCTTGTTCTGGTTGGAAGAATTCCCTCCTGATGCAGCAACTTGTGCCACTGACCTCTTCTTCATCAAGTCTTCATACCTTAACGCCATATCAATGAGCTCCACGAAAGATCCCTTCAAATGTGCAGTCATTCTCTCATGATACTCAGGCCTCAACCCTTGGACAAACATCTCATTCTTCTTAAGAGGTGTGTCTATAAGTCCTGGACCGTAGCAAGATAACTCGTTGAACTTTGTCTCATATTCAGCTATAGACATATTCCCTTGTTTTAGATTCAGAAAATCCTGATAAAGCCGAGTTCTTCCTGCAGCAGGCACAAACTTTTCCTCAAACATCTCCTTAAATTCTTCCCAAGACATACCATCCTCTGAGATATTAGCAGTCACAGAATTCCACCATACTGCGGCACCACCTTGTAATTGCCATGCAGCCATTATCCTCTTCTGCTCATCCGATAACCTCATGCTCCTAAAAATCTTCTCACAAGAGCGAATCCATGCTTGAACTTCTATAATAATTTTTGATCCCTGAAATGGTTTCCCTCCCAGATGAACAAAGTCCTTGCATAAGGCGGAAAAACTGGCAGGAGACGTAACTGGATTAACAGTCTCATTATCAGTCTGCTCTCTTCTGTTACCAGTTGATCCACTTCCAACAACTCTTCCCCTTCGGCCTCTTGAACTCATATTGGCTACCTGAACAGGTAATCCAACCAATTTAGATAGGGATATAGTTATATAAGAAAATTAAATACGCACTCTCAAAATAGATACTACTTCAGAGCCTAGGTATATCTCAACCATTGCTCTGATACCAACTGTGACGACATGTCTTTCATTCCACAGAAAAACGTATCATCAATAAGAAAAGAAAGAGATAGAAATAGAAAGATGGAAAGGAAAGAAACAACAATCATCTGAATCTCACAGCGGAAACGAACAAAATATAATATTACATATATCCCTTACATAATTTACATATCAGAGTTCACAAGATAATACTACTCCATTACATCAGCCATTCATAATAGTTCTTACAACCCAAACAACTCCAAACATAACACCCAAAATGCCACTATAGAGAATATAGATAGATAGTACGTCTGGACTCCAGCTCCAGCCTTCAAAATATAAGCTAATCCATACCTAATCACTTGGCTACTCATAAAAATTTGAGTACCCAAGAGTTTATGAAAACAAAATAAACTCCGGGTCAGACATGGGTCTGGTGTGAGTAAATCAGTTAAAGTTGTTTAACTTTTAAAAAAATCATTTTGAAACAAAAGGTATCACGTAAGACTTCCCACAAATAAACACGGGTAAGTTTTTACCTTACGCTAACCAAAACATTTGATAGGAAATTCAGTGATATTATAATAGGGTCTAGGGTTTTCAAGTAAATAGAAATTAGCTGAAATTGTTACATGATTAAATTTCAGCTACTAGCCACGAAAGTGGGTAATACAATCAAAACCGTAGGGTCTCGTAGGGAAAATGGATTTCCTTCAATGGCAGGGCTACTGGGGTACCGCCCGTCACAGTACGGGGCCTAGATCACCGTACTGAGGATTACTCTCTTCATCCCCTGCAACACAAGGCCAGACCCATCCCTTACTGGATAGTTCCGAACAAGACAACCCCGCAGTTGTGGCCAACAACTGCCCACACAGCCGAGTATATAATAAGGGACTTCTAGACAGGGGTAAATCTCACTCTCAAGTGGGGGCTACCCATGAAGCCTTGCTGCACCTCCCCTGTTTTAGCCATTCCCGGTTGATGAGGCTTGAGGTTACGATTACCTTAATAAAGAACTCATCTCTTAGAATGCTCATCGTCCACCTGACGATGTTCTGAAAACATTCAATCCATACAAGTTCGTTTCGGGTTCGAACGAAACCGAAGGCATTATCTCGTTACACTCATTTTGGAATCACCCTCATAGTTAACGACGATAACCCTTGCACTCTGATTCTCCATCTCGAATCTATAAGCACTATTCCGTCAAACTCATTACGGAATCACCCACAGAGTTATACTGACGTATAGCCCTTACACCTCGAGTCTTCACTCTTCACATAAGATTCACGACCTAACGTTATTTGGAATCGATGTGGTTTTCGGATATCCAAATATGGAAACCCGATCCCGGTCTCATCGAAATCCAAAGCGTGTCTTTTAGGTCCAAGTTATCTAATTAACTTAAACAATTCAATTTAGGTTTGAACATAGCATCACACAATATTATCAACAGATAACAACCAATGTCCATCACATATAAACAATATCTCATCACAGATATACAATATTCCATCACAGAATATATCAACTATCATTCAACAGATATCAACCATATACAGATATCAATCCAAACTATCATCCACAAGCAAGCATTACTTAATTCATATCATAATTAATTTAATTAATTTAAATTAAATTAATTATTTAAGAATTTATCACTTAATCTTGCTTAACCAATCATTAATTAATTAATCCCAATTATTTAATTAATTAATCACCTCTTAATCATCTTATCATTAATTAATTACTACTTAATTAATTAATAATCTTTATTTAATTATTAATTAATTACTATAGTTATTTATTAATTAAACTTTGATTAAAAATTAATCATTCCTTAATTGGTTATAAATTAACCCTTAATTTATAATTAATTAATCCTTAATTAATTCTTAATTAATCACAAACTAATTTATCTTAATTACTTAATTAATTATAATTAATTATCTTAATTACTAAATTAACCATAATTAATTAACCTTAATAATTTAATTAATTGTTAATCATCAATTAATTAATTATTAATTATACTTTAATTAATGTTTAATTACTTAATTAATTAACCCAAATCATTTAATTAATTAATTCTTAATCACCAATTAATTAATTACTAATCATTTAATTAATTAGTTATTAATTACTTATTAATTAATCTTTAATTAATTAATTATAATTATAATCTAATTCTTAATTATCCATTAATCCAAATTAATTAATTAAACCTAAATAGATTAATTAGTTTAACCTTAATTACTTTTGTTAATTAAAGTAAACTTTAACCATAAAACTTAATTAAAATTATCAAAATAAAAACAATTTAATTAGTTACTTAAAATTATTACATAATTAAAACATTCCAATTTGTTTAAACTAATTACTTTTTAAAAAGTTAAATTTAATTGAATGTAAAATCATCTCAAAGTTTAAATTCCAAGATACAAAGTGCTTTAACATTTCCACAAAGTAATTTAAATAAATTTAAAATTTGAAACTTAAATTTAAATCAATTTAAATTCACTTGCATTGGGTACGACCCACCCACTCTCGATTGCTTGAACCCAAACTTCTTCCCTTTCTATTCTTTAGTTTAAGTTTCAACTAACCCAGTACAATACTGGCAAGTAACAACAGTTCCTTTCCCCTTCATCTATCTGAACCCACAACACAACTTGAGCAACAAAACTCCCAAACCCGAGCGCACTCAGGAATCTCTCGACCGAAACACGAGCGTTGCTTCAAGAAAAAAACGAAACACTCGCATCGTACCGAAGCCCAATGACACAGCCATACCTTGTACACATGCACGGTGCTCCGGCACCTCCACCACCGCCGCTGACCACTCGCGCAAACCCCAAACCATATCTCGATCCAATCCCAAAACCCAGAACCCATCAATTCAAGCTCGATCGAAAATTGGTTGTTCGAACCCAACCCCTAACTACAGATGCCTGGAAAAAAAAAACACACCCACGGCAAGCCGACCACTATTCACCTCCTAATTCCGGCCACAACACGGCATGACCCTCATGCACCTTCACCCCAAACCGATTGAAACTCGGTCATCTCAATGTTTCACGCGATCAAAAACTTCAAGCTCGAAAAACACAGTACCTTAAACCCTACAAACCCAATTTCCCAATCCTATATTACAATATAAATTAGATTTGTATTTTTCTGGTGATAATCATCATCTAACCAAGCTTTTGTTAAAATTTCAGAAGTTAAAATTAATTTTGTTACAAGAATTTGATAAAAGTACCAAATTCTGAAATATTCAAAATTCGAATTCAATTGCATGTTTAAAATTCTAGTTCCAATTTTAAAATTCACAACATGCATTAATGATTCAACAAATATATTTGATTCATCAAAAATTTACAAGATTTTCATGCTATGAAAATTTGTTTTACTGCATATTTTTGTTCTGCAGTTTACAGTATAATCAATTTGTATATATTTTAATTCCTATATCATGTTGATACTAATTTATATATATATATATATATTTGAAATATCAACTAACTAACAACTTGCTGCATTAAATTTTGAAGAATTTCCAAAAATATATCCTGTACCTTGAATGTACAGGGGAATACAATTCTTCTTTATAAACATGCACAACATAAGTTTAAATTTTGGAAACCAATACTTCACAAATTAATTGACATTTCAAGCATTACATCAGTAATATTCAACATGCAACATTACTTTAAGTTTGTTTGAAGATTTACTCACCTATTTCAGATGTGAAGATTCAATTTTTGCAGGAACAAAATGTGTGAACTGCAGATCTTCTTTTCCTACTTTCCTGAATTTGTTGCTTAGCTTTTGAAATGCTTTAATTCTTGAATAAGTTGGTGCTAAACTTTGTGATTGTTGCAGAAATTTTGTTGAAGATGTGAAGATTGAAAAGTTTCAGATTTTTGGTGAGAAGAAATGAAAGTTTTCTTTTAACAAAATGATGAAAGTATGCATGAAACTATGTTTTATAAAAATTTAAAGAAAAGAAAATTTATGTTGTGACACTTGTCAAAATAATTCACAAATTTCTTAACACATGTTTTAGTAATAAGCTTAAATGTTAACATGTGTAAATTCATGCAAAAAGAAATTAAATGTTTTTCTTAAATTGATTTTTTCTTATATAAGTTTGTATTTTAAATTCCTATAAAAATAAATTCCCTTTAAAGAATGAAGATAAACAAATGTTATAATATAATTAAATCATGAGAATATTCTTCAAAATTCAAAGTAAAATTTAGAATAAAAATTAACATAGTTTAAATCCTTTAATATATCAATTCAAACACAAATTGAATTTTTAAAATCCAATTCAGAAACAAATTAGATATGAATAAAATTTTAACACAATCAATTCCATATATATGTATTAGTTTTTAATTAAAATAAATTTATATTTACCATTCATTTATTAGTTGTTGAATAAAAAATCAAAGTTTACCAATTTAAATTAATTTATTATATAGATTATCATATTTAAATTGGGTGTGAAATTCCGGGATATCACACGTATAGTGGAGTGCACCCTGGAACGAAGTTTATTAAGAGATCGACAATGGAGAAAGTAGCCACATTAGAGGAATTCATTTATGAGGCGGCAAAATATATGAGGTTGGAATATGTTGTATCTAGAAGGCAGCCCAATATGGATACTAGAGAAGAACCTAGTAGTGACCGCAAACGATGATGGAAAATATGGTAGCTTCTTTCCTTGCTAAGTATTTGGAGCATTCCATAGACTCATGGAGCAAGCAACATAATTGCAAGTCCAAAGAGCCCAACTCTGGAATTCTGTTTATAGCCCATCAAGAATGGGCGTACGTGTATAGGCAAGGTAGGAAGGAGCCAAGAAAATATGGACTTCTACAAACCAAATTGTCTTGGGGTCAAACAAAATTAGATTGATGTAGAATTGATCAGTACTGGACCAACGATATAGCCCATGCTGGACCAAGGAAGGATATCTCAACATAAGTTAATGTTGATGTTGGAACCACATCCTTGGTTGACGAAACAACACCACCTAAGTTTATACCAACCGGTACTCATATGGTTGATCCATTGCACGGGGCATGAAGTGGCCCATCAATTAAACTAGGGAAGCATTCTAGTAGTAAGAGAAAGTCACTGACTAATGTGTCGAATGTTGGCGAGTGGAGCAAGGGACCAGGCTGAAGGAGATGAACCATGGTCAGTCCACTTTGAATATAAAATATGTAGTCAATTCCCAGATTTTAATACATTGGTAATGAAATAATATATTTGCAAAACCAACCTTTGAACACATTTGAGATGCTGCATTTAGCGTATGGAAGCAGTTAGAGCTATGAAGGGAAAGGATTTTGTTGCTTTCCACCATTTATGTCATACTTAGAGACTATTTGGTTTAGTTATTTAGGGGATTAATCTGTTAACACTTGGACCTCAAGCAATAGAATGGGTAAATGTTAACTAGGTTGAAGATGAAAATCCTTAGAATGGAAACATTTCAGAAGATATGGCAAGTGTAACACCCCAAAAAATTTAATAAGAAATTAAATAATTAAAATAAGGTTGAAAATGAAAATTTTGTAAATGTTGGAATTTGGTCTGGAAGTTACACAATTTCGTTTGTGGCAATTTTTTGATCAAGTTCCATATATAATATGTTGAAATCAGAGTTCAAATGAAGAAGTTATAGATGTTTGAAGTTTCCAAATTTAAAAAAATTCAAACGAGTTAAATTTTGAAAACTTAAATATTTGAATGTTGAAAACTTTAAAATTTGAATTTTTAATTTCAATGGTTAACGTTAAGGGAGACTTAGCATTTAAGTAAAAGTTAATTATGACAAACGATAACATATAAATCAAAACGAGTAATAAACAAAATGAAAATGAAAAAAATAAATTAGGAAATTCTGGCTTTAAGGGGTCGACAGCCCCTAGTCAAGGGGTTGACCAATAAGGGTCGATCACTTGATATAACAGGTCGATTGCTTGAAGGTGAAAAGTGGCTGTTTTGAGTGGCCTGAACGGGCCGGATTTGATAACTTTGATCCCACGGTTCTGATTTCTTCTCACCTCTATAAATGTACGCCTAGACTCCCACTTTTCCTTCATATTATTTTGTAATAACAGCGAAACTCTGTCAAGTTTTTTCTCCTTAGGGTTAAATAGTAAAACTTAGTGGTAAGTAATTCTATTTTCTGATCTCTAATTAAATTCCCAATCTCTGTCCTCTCTATCTTCTGATTTTTGAAATCTAATATTTATTTATTTACATGTATATATATAGACACACATAATTTAATTTTTGTGTATTAAAATAGGGGGAAGTATCTAATAGAGAATTAGGAGAGGTATAAATTAGATCTCGTCTTCTTCTTCTTTAGATTGCAGAATCAGTTAGGATTTTCAGGTAAGAGGTTTAGATGTTTAATTCTGTTAATTTCTAATTCTATTCCTCTTTAGTTTCTGATTCAAGATCTAATTTCTATATACCATTTACTTTGTTGTATATTCCAAAAGAGGGAGATTTGAAAGAGAATTAGGCACTGTTGAATCAAATCTAGTTTGAAAGAATTATGAGTGGAAATATCAAGTTTTTCAATTTTTTTTGTGATTGAATAGTATTTATTTGGATTTGATGTATTCCTTGATAAACTTTGTAAATGAAAAAATAACATATAAACCCCTAATTTCCCTAAATAAAAATAAATCTATGAATATGCTGGAATTTCAATTGTTTGTATTAACATAGTAGGATCAAATCTATACTTGAGGTTTAGATAATTCATAATCTATTTCACTTTATTTCTTTTGATTTTGGTTGAAGTTAAAAAAGGGTTCTAAAAGAAAATAAACTAGAAATAGTGTGCAAAGAATGAATTTTATTGTAGTTTGCACTGCCTATTTCTGTAACTTAAACATGTATGGATCCTTTTTCGCTTCAAAGTGCTTTGTGTAAAAGTTGAAGAGAATACGAAAGGTCTAAATTATAAGACTCGTTTTACATGAAATAGAAGAGGTAAATTCTACTATGTTAATATGAGATGAGTTTGGTATTATTCCTTTTTGCACACAAATCATTTATTGGTTAAGGATATTAGCAATATTTTTTGTTGGAATTTGGGACTTGTACAAGTTTGACATTCAAATTAGTAAGCATTTTCTTTGTGTGTGACTGAAAATATTTTATTCGAATCTCGTACGTGTATATACAAACACACACTATTATTAACGTATCGATTATTAAAACAATAATAGCGTAATAATTATAGTGTGTTGAACGTATTGATTAGAATTAATAGGGTAGTAACTATCACTAATTTCTCAATGATAATTATGGGTTAATCCATAATTAAAGGCGTAATAAGGAGATACCTTATATGGCCTTAATTATTAATTTTGTAGGATGGTATATGTATATAATGGTTATACATATGCAGTATGACTAAGCTATAGGGATGCGAGATCGGTCCAAAGTTACATAGAAGTCTACCCAGTTGAATCTGGCTACCATCGTTGTGGCTTTGCAGACTGATGTGAGATATCACCTATAATAAATAAACCCAGTGGACGTGAGGTTGGTCTCAATTATATAGGATAAATCTGCCCATTCAATCTGGTTATCAGTACCTACGAATAGTCGGATTAATCTAAGATATCATGGTTAGGTTATGGGTCATAAGTTAAGCTATTGGTATAGTAGGTGAAATCTTTAGAAGGGGCCCGCTTCTAATTAGAGGTATTAAGTGGCTATAGTAGGATCCGCCTCTTTTTAAGAGAAGTATTAAGCGACCTGATGAGATTTCTTACGATGTCAGTTAGTGAGAGCTATATAGGGACCCACCTTGGGTTAGGTCTTAAATGGTCCCTGCCAATTTTATAGGTCTAAAATGGTCAGAGTTTTCCTAAGTCCTAGGAAAGATGTATTAAGTGGTTTGGAGTTTCTGCTCACATCGTTAACAATAGTTGTGTTAGAATTTGGAAATGGGTTAGGTATTAAAGGATGGGGACTTGCCTATTTTATAGGTATTAAATGGTTAGCGTCTGCCTAATCACCAATAAAGGGTATTTATTAGTTGGGATGCTTTCTCTTGCATCATCAATGTTAGTTGTGTCATAATTTTGGAATTAGACTAGAAACTCCTTTGGGTTTACAGCTAAAGTTATTAGTACTTGTAGCACCACCATTTAGGGTGGCCGTTACATTTGGTGGTCTTAAATACGTAAGATATATTTCTTATTAAATAATACCGCCTAAGTACAATTATGATAAAGTTTGAGATTTTCATTTCGCTAGACATTTGTTGTTTTGACCCACTCTTCAATACAGGATATGTTAGAGAGAGTAATGTTGATTTAGGAGACGAAGGTGGGGATGAAGACTTATGGCAGTTATTTATCTATTTATGTTTTTAAGTATTTTTGTTGTACCCAGTTCAAATAGTTATGTTACTTTAAAATATTGTACTATGGAGGCTTTATGTAAACATGTCGTAACACTTAACATGTTATGTTTCTAGAATGGTTTTCTTTATGAAATAGGTATTTGTTCTAATATTATATTTTATCCATTTTGCTTTGAGGTTCTGAAAGTATAGATAGATAGCTCTATGTACGATGTATTATTTTTAATTTTATCAATTTAACAACTTGCCTTAAAATGGGTCCAAGATTCGATGATCTTTTGTTAAATCGAAATTAGGTCATTTTTGGGGTGGGTTGTTGTTGACGCCAAAAATGGGCATCAACACCCAATAGAATCACATAGATATTAAACGATGAATGAAATTAAAACATAGCAGAAAAAGTAATTGAACACATAGATTTTTATAGTGGTTTGGCAATCTTGGCCTACGTCCACTTCATATTTGTATTGATCTTGCACTTGATTATGATTATAAGAATGTTTGGATCAGTTGGGATCCATTAGTACAAGAGTGAAGAATAAAAATGGCAGAGCCTAGGCAATAGAAAGAAGGATCCTCCTTATGGAGAATGACAGCTGTATTTATAGGTGAAAACGTGTATGGATTGGGCTAAAATTTCACAGGAAGATTCTCCAGATCCATAGGGGCCTACCATAATAATTGGTAGTCATAATTTGTCATTTTGGAACGATCAGCAATGGCCATACCGATCATTATTTTTAGCGTTTGATTGTTGTGCGGTCGTTTGTGGGGGATCCCACATACCTCTAGACCTTACTCCTAAAAATGGTTCATCCTAAGTTATAGTTTGTGCGATGTTCATCGATCTCTGTTGTATTTGGATTGCTTGTCGAGATGCACCGATCTTTATGAACGATCGGTATAGAATGATCAGCAATTTCATGAAATTGAGAGTTTTGACCTACGATCATTTCTAGGTGCTCCACTTTTCAATATATTAATTCTCTGAAGGTTTCAAGTGCATTGGCTTTGTAAATTTTGAGATATTGATCGATCTTCATCGATTCAATGCTGTTTTATGGATCGTTCTAGATTGATCCATATAAATTCTTCATTTTTCCATAACTCGAGCGTATGAATATCGATTGACTTGAAATGTTTCCTTACAGGCCTTGTCACTTTATACTAATTGCACCTTGATTGGGACCTGGTTCAAGTTCGTCCGACCTTCATCCATAGACTTGTATATCATTGATTCTCAAGGTTGGTAACCACCCATTTTTATCCAAATCTACAGTATCATAGCCATGCCAAAAGGCCGAATAATATTTTACCCCCCAAACTACGTCTTGTTCGAACGTGACATGCTTTGAATTGCACAAGCTTCAATTGTTGCAAAGGATTCCATCCAGTTTATTGAATGGTCTTCGACCTTCCATTGATTTATCGTCCCAAAGTGTTGTATCCCTCTTTGATCGTCATGACGCTTAGTCGATTTTCAATAGTATAAATTCAAGATTGTATTATATTATTTGCTATCTGTGTCTAGTTTTACAGGGGTAGTATGCATTGGCCATCAGATCTAGTCTTGCATCTAATAATTCTAGATGAAAATTCAATTTCTGTTGGTTTCAAGAAATTGAATTTTTACAATATACACGCGCACGTTCAGGTACATTCTCTTGTCATTGGCTCCCGGATGTGTTTGTACGCTTACGGGTTGTTACCAATTCCTTATAGTTTTCTTGCAGCTGGATTATAATTCTTTGTTTATATTTTTATATAATGAAATAGGGGTCGTAATAAGTCACTTAATGGGAAAGAACTTCAAGTTCTACAGGGATGATGACATCGGAGCCGTAAGCAAAGGCGAATGGATTAGGACCAGTCAGGACCTTGTGGGCGATTCGGTATGCCCATAGTGCTGATGGGAGTTTATCCACCAACTTGTCTATGGAAATTTTCAAATGTTTCTTCAGAATGGACTTTATGATTTTGTTAACAACTTCGCCTTCTCCATTAGCTTAAGGGTGAGCAACGGCCATGAACCTTTTCTCAATATGGTGCCAAGGGCAGAAGTCTTTAAATTTAGCACTGTCGAATTGGGTTCCATTATCAGTTACAAAGGTTCGTGGAAGACCAAAGTGACTGATGATGCTTCGAACAATGAAGTTGATTACTTCATTCGTCGTGATCGTGCATAAAGGTTCAGCTTCAGGGTGAAGTAATCCACTCCTATGATGGCGTAGTTCGCTCCATCTTTAAAGATTGGAAAGGAGCCGATAATATCATTGCCCCAAGTGGCAAACGGCCATGTACCGACCATTTGTGTAACTTCCATCGATGGGGCTCTTGGAATTTTTTATCAAACATCCAGCACTCGTCGCATTGTTTTGCGTAATCAGGTGCATCTCAATTGACAGTTGGCGAGTAACACCCGTAGTGGAGTATTAGTATTGTCAGGGTTTTCCCCCCGGTGTGATCATCGCATTCTCCTTCACGGAATTCACTCGAGACTCATTTTATTTCTTCATGGGTGATACATAAAGCTGGGAAATGGAGAAGTCTTTTCGACACATGACTCCTTTTATGATTAGCGTGAAACTTTGCAGAGGATTTATTGCTTTTTATTCCTCCATCCAGGAAGGATCCCTCGTTGAAGATAACCTTTGGCATGAGTCATCTACGACTCCCTTTCCGGCTCTGTCTCCAGAACCCAATTAATCTCCATCTGGTTGATGCTTGGAGAATTTAGTACTTTAATCGGGACAAAGTCTTTTTGCTGCATATTCTTGGAACTAGCCAGCTTGGCCAATAGTTGCTTTCTCATTCTATATCTCCGAGGATGTGTATAATGGTGTAATACTCGAAGTCGGCCTGTAGCTCTTGGACCCAGTTGAGATAAGATGTAACGACCTAGAATTTCAGTCATTTGAAATATGAATATTTAATTGATTTTAAATATTCACAAGTAAATTTTATAAGTTGAATAACTTATATTTCGCATATCTTTATTGTAATTAAATGATTAATTTAATATTTGAAATTACATAAATAATTGGAAATGGAATTTAACATGAATGAAAATGATTTATAAAGTTGAATTAAATTCTATTCGAATTAGAATGATGTTAGCGAACTTTCAAAATTGAATCATAAGTCAATTTATGGAAATTGAATATTTTAATATTTAATTACCGTGTAAAAATAGTCATTTTTCAAACAGTCTCAGATTTCGACGAAACTAGATTCATCGGATCCGTAATGTTATATTATTGTACAATTACAAATTTCGTGTCGATCGGATTTACGGTTTACTCGTGGTAAGCTGAAACATGTAAAAATTTGTTTAAGTGAATTTTAATTTAAATAAGTCGATTTGAAAACCTATCTTCCAAATACGATCGAATTGGCTCCCGATATAAATTCCATTGTGTTCGGAATAGGGGTAAAACATTATAAACGCCAGGCGGCACGCTTCCTTTGGAGTTCGAAATTTTTTTGGGTGAATAGTGTTTTGGAATTTTCTATATAAAGCCTATTATTTTCTATTTTTCACTTAGAACGCTAATATCTAAACCCTAGCCATCATTAACTTTTGAACGGCTAAAAATAACTTATCTTCTACTCTCGATCTCTGCAAATCCACTCAATATCAAGCAAAACCCCCAACTACAAACTTATAGAGAACGACGAGAACTATCAATCCATACGTCAGTGATCGTCATCCGTGGTTCATGGTGGTCGAAATCAAGGTTCAAAGGCCAGGCGTTCCTACGTATTTTCTATGCATCGGGGCATACGAGATTATCGGCATTAATACCAAAGGTAGAGCTCGCATAGGTGCGTCTTTCGGTGGCTTCTGATCGTCGTCAGATGGCTCAAGGGGTGGTGTGGCATTCAAAATTCGAACGAGCTAATGGGTTTTCTTGCGTAATGTAAATGACGGGGAAGAAAATGCTAACATTGGCCATGATATGCTGTAGGAAAACGTGCGGCTAAGATTGAAAGTGGGTTTAAAAAATAAATAAATAAATAAAAGTTACAAATTATATTATATAAATTCGTTTAACTTTAAAATTGCATAACTTTGTCATACGAGGTCCATTTTTGACGAAACTAGTTGCGTTGGCGTTGGGTCCGTATTGACAAGCACTACGTTTTAGAGCTGGTTTGGAGTTAATTGGAGCTAGTGAAAATTTTGGGTAAAATTAAACCTCATTCAATTTTATTCGGAATAAAACATTACAACTGCTATTGGAATCGAAGTGAGTACAACTCGCTCTTTCTAACTAACTGATTTTTTTTTATATAAGTGAGAAATAAATTCATTTACTATGTTTGATGATTGTTTGGATGATATATGATATATATTGGTTGGTATTTGGACATATTCCTGCTTATTGGAGCAGATGAGACCCTATACATTCCAGTGCATGAGCGGATGACCTTTGTACGCGCGTCTGCCTCGAAGCGACATTATACACATATATTCTAATATGTATATTTGTTACAAGTGATAGGTTGGAGGGATCCAACTGGATTCTTCACCAGTGTTGGTTTCATTTACAGATATTGTGATATATGCTATCATCATATGATATATGATGTTTAGATGCCGCGATTGATGTATTTAGTGCTGTTGCAGCATTGGGCCTATTTGGAATTTTAAAATGCTAAAGTGATGATTTCAAATTAAAAAGATTTTCAAGTAATTTTGGAAATATAGGCTTTATTGATTTTTGAATTGTTGAGTAAATGGATTTATTTTAAATAAATAAATGTTATAATTTTTATGTTATATAAATTATGATTTTTGTTAAGTGGAATCAAAATATTATTTTTGAGATATGAAGCAAACTATTTGGTAAAATAATTAAATTGAGATTTTTGAATTTATTAAAAATGGTTTGTATATAAGATTTATAAAATTAAATTTTTGTAAATAAAGTGATGAAATAGTAAATAAGTTTTGTAAGCATTAAAATGAAGTGATAATTGAATCTTATAAGCAAATAAGATTTATAATTGATGAAGTTATAGAAAGAATGAGTTTGTAAATAAGAGATTTATATGTAAGTTAACTAATAATTGGATTTTGGCATATAAATGAGATATAAATAGAATTTGTTAATAAAGGGATTTTATAAGTGGAAGTTTTTATAAAATATATATGGAATTTACAAACATTGTTTTATAAATCCGAAATCAACTAAATTTGATAAGTTAGATATGAAAGCTCATTAGATTATATTCATGATTTTGGACAGTGGATTATCCATTAATAAATGTGTAGAAATATTGGATTTGGTAGATGAACTGTATTCACAATTTTGGGTAGTGAATATTATTTTAGATTAAATGAATGTTTTGGAAAGTGATATTTTAAATGAAGTTAAATGGTTTGAATATATTTTAAAATGTATTAAGTATCAAATACATAGATTTCAAAATTCATTGTTGACATAGACGTTTTTGAGAAGCAAAGGAAATAATGGACTATAACACTATTGCTATAGTAAATGATTTTCGAAAGGAAATATTATGTACAATATATGAGATTTATATATCTATATAATCATCGAATCCCTATACCAATGATTTTGGGTTGTCGTAGTGATGTTTTTACGCAACATTCGTTTTGACCCAAATAAATATTTTTAAGAGAATGTTTTCCATAAAAATAAAATACATACTTAATCATGAATTAAGTATATTTAATATTTTCTAAGTGTTGAAAATAAATTGATTTGTGAATATTCTTATACTGCGATATAAGTATATGGAAATGTTTTTCAATATTGAATTGAAATTTTTCGAGAATATATTGTTTTAAAGATAATTTGAGGTGAATATTTGGTAAATGATTTAATTAATAAAAGATAATTAAAAGGGCATAGTGATTGCCTATGGTGCTAAATATTTGTTTGTTTGCTTTGATAGTTAAACAACCAACTACCGAACTTGGCCATTATAGTTCCTCGACTTGATGTGGGAACTATTTAGTCATACATTTAGTACGTAGCCATCAAAGTGGGCTTGATTATCGTTTGGGTTGAGCATGTTGATTCGTGTAGTGCAAAGTATTACTCCAATTTATCAAGCTTCCTTATTGGCCAAAGGATAGCAAGTTGAAAGTTGGGGAAGTGCTAAGTCTATGAGACTTAGTTTCTGTGTGAGGTTGAGAAACGATTTTGCACTGTTGGTGCGAGGAGACTGAGATCGGTTTATCCGAAAACCACTTCGGACCAACATTTATGCGATGATTGTGCAGTTTGATTTTGATGATATTGGTATTTAGGATTTTCATAGTGGAGGACTGCTTGTTGACCATTTGGGGTTAAAATCCTAGTATACATTCAGTAGCAGTAGTCTCTTTATTATGAAATGTCCAATGCAAGGACTATTCACTACTAATCTTAGGGATTTCCTGACAGTATGTGGTAGGAAAGTACAATCGATCTGTCCTGTTCCTAGACAACTAATATGGATGTTTGTCCGACATTGCATTTCTAAAGATTACGTACATTGGTTTCTACAAACGTACATCAGTGGTGGCAGAGAAGGCAACTTCTCTTAGCTTAACACTCTCCTTCAGACGTATGAGCTTAAGGGTTGTATTTTTATGAAAGGCAATTCGTAGTCAACGAAAATGGACATGTGGGATTCAAAGTAATGTGATACATGATATGTAATAGGTAATCGTTACCTCAGGCCTCATCAGTCGGAAAGGACCAAAGCAGGGTTAAATGCCGCAAGGCTTAGTGGGTCGCTCCCATCAGGATATGATCGTCGTCTTCTAGATATATCTTTACACGTTATGACGTTTTGTATCTGATTGTTGTTGTTTGTATGCTATGGGGACCCTTAGAAAAGGCCGGTAATGACCGGAGGATGATATATTCGGTACTGTCTAATTATAGATATAAGCCGGTCTTGTGTTGGTAGAGGATCCTTTGTGATGGTCCTCGGTACATTCCTCTAGAGATGTACTGCTGGAAGGTAGTCCCTTTACCCGGTCATTTGTATGGAAATCCAAACTCCACTACATGCCTGCCGTTCTGATTGTATTACCCATTTTGGCCTATATGTTGGAATTTAATCAATGTAACAATTTCGGCTATGATTAATATTATTTGTACACTGGACATTAGTATAATATAAGAGGATTTGATATGAAAAGTTTTAGCTATCGTAAGGTAAAAACATGTCCGTGTTTATGTATGGGCGTGTCTTACGAGATACTACTATTTTGAAAGGAAATGTTTGCTAATTTAATAAATTCAGTTGAGTGTGTTTCTCATGTTGGTTTACCAGACTGATCCGGACGTTCTTCCCTTTCAATGCTCGGGTCAGACCGAGTATATTTACAGGTTCAGATTTGGTGCTTTTGAAGCTTCAGCAGGAGTGCTGGAGATCTTCATTTTCATACACACGTATCTTTTTTGATTATTCGCTTTATGCATTGTTGTATATATTATTGGCAATTGTGAGGACAGGTTATTATAACTGTCCAGGCTGATGACTAGTGATTGATTATTGAACTTTGATTGATGTATGTATATACAATTTCTATTTTGTAAAGATCATTGATATGATATTATATGTTTTCCGCTGCGATGTGAGATTCTTTATTGTTCTGTTTGGTTCTATCTTCTCTCTTTCTTCTCTTCTTTTCTTTCTCTTGACTTTCCGCCAGTCTGTGCTTTGTGGGTCGGACATATGTGGTTTATTGTCGATTCAAAGGGTACAGATTTGCGGGTCTTCACATTTGGTATCGGAGCTTAGATTTTGTATATTCCTAAGCTTTGATGTGTATTCAGTATAGATAGGGACAGTAGCACCGTAGATTGAGTTTGAGTGCATTATAGATATAAGCACGTATTTGTTAGTAATAAAAAATGTTTTATATTGTGTTTGCTTATCCATTGAGTAGTTTGTGAATTCTGGTCGGTATGTGGGATGCCATGTTATCGATAGGGATTTCAAAACACTTAAATGAGGCAAGTCGAGATAGTATTGTTTTAAATTGGGTAAATGAAATAATTTTACCTCGATTATATTTTATATATAAAAGGAAACAATTTTTCAGAATTATTAAAGTGTATATAAATTGATTGTTCGGTTGTTTGAAAATGTAAAAATATATAAGTTAATTAAAGCTGTTTGAATAATCTAATTAAAACAACAATTGTAAAAGAATAAAAAATATAAGAAAATGAATTATAAAGTATGGAATTATAATTAATACTATATACAATTGTGAAATAATCTTATATATAAGAAATGAAATTATATGAATATATTTATAAATATGAGTTATAAACGAATTTAAACCAAGAATTTGAAAATTTAAATCCTGTTGATTTTGAAAGTTGTTTTTCAAAGTTTAAGATCTTATATTATTATAAATCTACGTAAGATAAATAAAATTGGAATGATCTTATATAAGTGAAGTAAAATAGTGAAACTATATAAGTAAATAATTTATAAATGTGATTTATAAATATAAAATGGATTTTTTTTAAAAGAATATAAAGCACTGAATTCACTACTGTTACTGGGAAATAAGAAGGGTGATGACTGCAGCATCATCAGTATCATTTTCGAGTTTCTGCGTGATGGATTTGCTACCAATAGTAAATTTAAATTTAAGTCTTGTTGTGATTAACAAATTTGAATTTAAAATCCAAGTTAAAATTGATGAATATAAGTGAAATGAGTTTTGGACTTATGGTATGAGATAATAAATTTTTTTACTTTAGCAAAGTTGAAATAAATTTGAGTAGAATAATATAATATATAATTTGAAATTTAACTAAAGGAAAGTTGAATAAGTGAATGGAAATTGAACTTAAGAGATAAGTGATTATGTATATGAATTTGGAAGTTGAATAAATAATTTGTATAACTTATAAAATGGGAAAATTTAAGTAAAACCAAATGTTAAATGGTTAAATAATTTTGTTAAGTAAAACAAAATTTAAAATTGACGGTGATATGAAATTTGACTTAAGTTGAATAAATTGACTTTAGAAATGAAACCTAAGTTAAGTAAAAAGGAAACGATCTTTAAAAAAGAAATTTAACTCAAGTAAAGAAAAAGAAACGTGTTAATGAAATGAGTTGAATAAAATAGAATTTGAGTTAAATTAGAAATGCACTTAAGTTGTATAGTGAAAGTAAATGCAAGTGAGAGTGAAATGAAACATAACTTAGGTAATGTTGAATGAAGTTGAATTTGATATCAAAATGAATTAGTAAAGTGAAGTGATGAATATGAATTTGAGTTATGTAATCAAATACAACTTTAGTTGTTAAATGATTTAGCAATTGAATTAATAAATGAATTTAATTGAACTAATGGAATAGATTAGTAAATGAAATATGGATTGAATGTTAATCAATCGAATGTAAATAAATTTGGTAATGCTGGATATACATTGGTTGTTAGATGGATGTTGGTTGATTATATAGAAATTCATATGAAATTGAATTAATGAATTGAAATCTAAAGTAATTGAATTCAAATTGGAAGTAAGTGAATCTAAATAGAATTGAATTTGATTTGAATTGGAAGCAAACCAACTTGAATGTAAATTTGTGAATGTAAACTAATTGAAAGTAAATAAATGAATGTTAGTAAAATCCAATGTTAATGAATCAAATGTGAATAAACTGAAAACCAATTCAATGAATTTTAATGAAAGTGAAATTATGTTGATTTGGTTATGGATTTGTTAGATAGATATTGGTTTGTTGAATGTTAGTTGGATGATAGTTGTTTAATGGTTGGATTTGTTGCTTTTGACTGCATTTGCTATATTGACATATATAGTTGTTCTATAAGTATATATTGTATATTGATATTACTTTCCATACACACATATTTCTCATTTTGTCGAACTAGGTATGTGACGACCCGGTATTTTGGATATTTGAAATTAGAATATTTAATTGATTTTAAATAATTAAAAGTTAATTTCTGACTTGAATTTCAAATATCACTGATTATTGCATAATTTAATATTGAATTTAATAATTGAAAATTGGGTAAAATTTGAAATTTGGAGTTTCGAGCTTGTCAAAAATATTTCAAAGGCTTATAAAATTTATATTGATAGTACTGGAGATAATAAAAGTTTTAAAATTGAATTCGGAAGCAATTTGTTAAGTTTTAAAAATATATCGTTTAAATTGATAATTTAAAATAGCTTTCCAAGGCACAGTCTCGGATTTTGACGAAACCAGTTCCATTAGATCCGTAATAGTGATTTTCGTAGTGTTTGTAGTTGTCATGTGAGCGTACGGAATATAAACGCGCTAAAATCTATATCGAAAATTCAATATAATAACTGGGTTTAAAAAGATATCTTCTCCATACGATCAAATTAGGACTCAAAGCCTTTTCCATTGTGCTAGAAATATGGTATAACATTATAAACGCCTAGCGGCATGCCTCGATAGGAGATCGAGATTTTAGGCTTCGTTTTCTCAATGATTTAAATTTAAATTTTAAGTATAATATGTATGTATTTAATATAACAATGTTTCACAAGACAAGTTATACATGTTTCTATTAGTCCTTGAGATGATGGTTTTGATGACAACAACCTTAGAATACGATTATAAAATATAAATACTAACATTAAAGTTTAGATATATATGTATATGCATGATTTAGCCATGCAGGTACCAAGAATGAAGACCGTACAGTATAGAGATTCAAGATATCAAGATTGAAGACTTATGAGTATCAAGAATATCAAGAGTTCAAGATTTCATGTAATTTAATTAGGAATTTTGTTAAAACTTCTAGAAAAGCACTGGCATCATAATATCTAATTTATCTTGGAATGGAATCCACTTCGAGCCCGTTAAAGGGATGGAACCCTAAGTAGGATAGAACCTACGAAAAATCTGGTGGAACATTATTTTGTATACACTAACTTTTATTCAAAATGTTTTACAAAATTATATCTTGTTTTCAAAATCTTCCTTTTAAAAGAATCAAAAACATCTACCCTGGTTTTAATACTTTTAGCCTCAAAATAATCTTTATTTTCAAAATAAAATTATCTTTGTTTTTAAACTATTTTTTAATAATAATATTTAATATATTTATACTTAGATTTAAATATAAAATTATAGTAAAATTTTATAGATACCAAAGTATTATTCTCTATATTTACTCATGTATTTTAACTACAATTAAGTATATTTATAAAGTTTAAAATAATTTTAATATAAGTTAGAAGTTATGTTCAAAGAAAAAAATCACCAAAATTTCCTTTGGCATGTCGACATACTCAAGTAATCCATGTCGACATGGTAGCAGTTTGTTTCAAAAATTTGAATTTCAAATGAAGTGTTTATTTGCCATATCCTTTCACGAATGGACATGGCTGTTGTTCTACTATAAATTGGGGTGGTTTTAAACGAAATTATAATCATGTTTTTCTGGTTTTCACTCCTCTTCTTCTTCCACATTTCTTTATACATATTCTTACCATTACACTGCCGAAATCAACATTGAATCTAACTCGATTATTTCTAGTTTGATTCTCTATCACTATCTCAACAAGATCTAGGTGCTATTCAGAGTTATAGACTTCTTTGTAGTCAATTTAGTGAGAAAAGGTGTGATTGTAGCCTTGGAAATCAATCAAGCGAGAAAAGGTGTGATTGTAGCCTAGGAAATCAATTAGGTGAACTTGTTGCCCCTGAAATGAAGTATCTCTACCCAAAGGATTGTGAATCCGGAGAGGTGTGCCTCATTGCCTTGAAATCGAGGGTGTAATTGTACCATTGCTTTTGGAAGGAAATCCGTACTTGTGTGCGGACTGGATGTAAGGTAACTTCAAACCTGTATAAAATTCGGTGTGTTCTTTCCTTTATTGCTTTTACTTTATTTCTGCATCTGTGTTTGATTATGTAATCATATCTGTGTCTGAATATTGCATACATTTGTGTTTAAATTAACGAAAACTCAAAAAGATTTAGTAATTCTTTAAAACACTATTCACCCCCCTTTAGTGTTAATCTTAGCCTTAAAATCTGTATTCCGCATTTCTCACATATGGTATCAGAGCCAGGTTTTCAAAGTTTCATAGTCTAATTTTTGAAGAAGTTTTTAAAAGTGGCTATGTTTGTTAATTCTAGTTTAGAAATATTCACATCATCATTGTCTCATGAGTCTGCGTATAATCAATATTCAAATACAAATTGTCTTCTAAGATTGTTTGATGTGCATGAAACATGCTTTATGGGAGTTGAGGAATCAATCCACAACGGATAAATTGTGCAAATCAGAAAGAATAAATGGATACTGGATAGTGGATGCTCTAGACACATGACTAGCAATCCAGATATGCTGAATAATATTAGATACAAAGACGGAGGACTGGTTAACTTTGAAGACAATTCAAAAGGATATGTGATTGGCATCGGCAAAGTTGGTAATTCTAAAACTCCTATTATTACTAATGTTTTGCTAGTTAAGAAACTAAAACATAATCTGCTAAGTATAATTCAACTTTGCGATAAAGGATATAAAATTAAATTTGAAAAAGATAAGTGTCACACTGAAGATAATAATTCAACAATAATATTTGAGGGAATTAGGAAAAAGAATATTTATATTCTTAGGATGAAAGTTTCAAATGATAACCTGTGTCTTTTGGCAAATACAAGTGACCCTTGGATTTGGCATAAGAGGTTTGGACATTTGAATTTCAAACTCTTATCTAGACTGTCAAAACATGATCTAGTAAGGGGTCTCCCTAAAATGAATTTTAAAGTAGACAGTTGTGACGACCGCCCATGACTCCCGCACCAAAACAAGGAAATAGTGCGCAGAAGAGCGTGCCAGGCAGCCATGGACGATGGTCAAGGTAAGGTAAAACAGCAAACTCTATCGTACAACTCACAGCGCATGGACAAAATACAATAGAGAAATATATGTATATAGTGAAGCTCATAACAGAATATCATCATATAGACTTCATAAAGGTTTGATACAAGCATCTGAACAATTAATACATCAAGCCTCACTACATAACACTCAAAACATATACAAGCAGCGGAACATCCAGTACATATAGTAAGAAAACTAATATGCTAGCCTCCAGCTCGTTTTCGTCATCAACAACGTTGGTATCCAAGAACAACACCTGTCACCTGCTACCTAGTCTGCCCATCCCAACATGGATGAACAACCCAAGGTAATAAGAGTTGAACATAAAACCTTGAGTCAAACAACAGTCTTAGTGAGCAGTAAATTAACTACCAAACATACAAAAGAGCATAAAGGATAAAAGGAATAGGAACTCAACCATCCCACTCCACCTCATTCTACAGTGATAGCCCCCAGACCCACTAAGCATAAACAAGCATAGCAAAGCAGACAATTTAAGTAAAGCAATTATCACTCGAGTCAAGGTCGATGTTTTCCAAATACAAACCCCTAAGGCCTAAACCAAGATCAGATAAGCACTCAGAAAACACCGCTCTTGAGACCGAATGATGGTGCAACCAAACATCCATGACTCTGGCTATCACTGCTATCATTGCCTCGATTCACCGTTAGTTGAATGACCGCCTGTCAAGGGCTAATGGTAACCCCGGTTCTAGATAAACTCTGCACGTCATCGTGACCCGTGCCTAGGACTTACCTACTCTGCCCAGAGTACTCGACCACCTACCTGTAGTCTTTTGGGTGTCCCGACCACCTACCTGTAGTCGTTTGGGCATCCCATGTACTCTTGCTTTGAATTTACTAGAACCTTCAACAACGATGAGATCTAAGCCTCCTAGTCATCCTCCTCGACGACTATCCTCATACTAGCCCAAGCTACCTCTCGAGCAATCCATTATCAACCAACTCGAACCATCCCTCGAGTTATCAACATGCTTGGAATGATCCCTGCTTGGATTATGCCAAGACTATATCACATCATGCTTCGCCTCATCTCATCAAAGCAAAGCTCCATCACAACATTTTCATCATATCCGTCCATATGAGCTTCATCGTCCGCTACATATGCCACGAGCAGCTTTTCTCATCCCTTAGCCTCTCCCTTAGCTTTTGAATCATTCTCGACCATACTTGTCTAGATCCAATCATAAATCAACTAACTCTAAACAATCAATCAAGACAATCATTAATCCAAGCAATCAAATATTCAAACAAGGTTTAATAAGCAATTATACAAGGAAATGGCAATTTGGTAATTAAAGTGTCCAAATCTAATAAGCATGAATAATAGGCAAATGTCTCTACAACTTGATGAATAAACTTGCATAAGTTAACATGTAGTAAAATAGGTGTCAAAACTTCATAGATGATAGATCTACATGCATACTTAGGAAAAATGCAAGAAATCACTATCTTTAACACATAAACAAGCCACCAATCCAATATACTCCCTTGGGTCCGTGTGAGAGATAACTACCACTCACCGAATCACCTAAACACCTCAAAAACAACCAACTCCAGATCTGGACAGCAAAGAAACAAGCTTGATCCGGCAAAATCTCACTTCAATCGATGAAATCTCTCTTTGTTGGATGAAGATCTTCAACTTTGGCTCTTGGATCTTCGATTTGATCTTCAATTTAGATGGATGGAATCACTAGATTAGAGTGGAGAAAAGAAGTGAAGAAGTGTTGTAGTCGAGCTCTCAAAATGGTAGCACTTCGTCGCTTCAAAATCCGGTGCCAAAAAGTGAGGCGAACCCCTTCTATTTATGGGCTGAAATTCCCCTGAGTCGGCCTCCCCATGAGTCGCCCACGACCTAACCCATGAGTCGCCCACGACTCAACAGATGCCTACGGCTTACGACTTACGACCTAATACCTATGCGACTCAACAACAAGGCCGACCTAACGACTCAACGACCTAACCAGATGCGGCATAGCGACATAGGCCCCCTAACGACCCAACTACACAGCCAACTCAACCAACCTTACGACCTAACAAACACGGCCGACTTAATGACCTAAACACGCGCGACTTAACGGCCTACGACTTAAAGCCCTGCTGGCCTAACCACTAAATCTGATGCCGACCCAACGACTCAATATGCACGCGACCTAACTCGTACACGAGTTACGACCTACCACTAAGTCGCTCACACGACTCAGCGACCTAACGCTATACGACCCAACTCAGCACACAGAGTCCCACGACTTAGATCTTCCTCCTTAGGTCGTTCGAACGACTCATCCCTTAGGTTGTTAACCCGTTAACCACTAGGTCGTTATCACCTTATCCCCTAAGTCACCGACTCTCTTAACTCGTAACCCGCTTACAACCTTAAGTCGCTCAATCCACCAACCTGCTAACCCTTAAGTCGGTCACGACTTAAGCCCCCACACGACTCAACTTCTACACGACTCAAGCTATCACACGACCTAAGCTTCTATAACTCGGCCACCTTCCTTAAGTCGCTACCTATCTTAAGTCGGCCACTACCATGAGTCGCTCAACACCACTAAGTCGGTCACGACTCATGCCTCCATACGACTCAACTCCGAACGACTTAGGCTACCCACGAGCTAGCTATTACACGGCCTAACCCCTTAAGCCGTAAACCCTACCACTTAGGTTCAAAACGACTCAAACAATACTAATGACCTAATGCAACTATTTTACGATTTTATCGACAAATAAAATACGGGTCGTTACAACAGTCTATGTAATGCATGTCAATTAGGAAAACTTAGAAAAAGTTCCTTTAAATTAAAAGATATGATTTCAACCTGAAAACCTCTTGAATTACTTCACCTTGATTTATTTGGTCCATCTCAAATTCTGTCAATAAATCATAGTAAATATGTTTTTGTAATTGTAGATTATTATTCTAGACTTACATGGATAATATTTTTGAAATTTAAAAGTGATACTTTTGAATGTTTTAAGAACTTTACAAAAAGGATTCAAAATCAACTTTCTCTAAAAATTATAACCATCCGTAGTGATCACAGTGGTGAATTTGAAAATGAAAAGTTTGAGGAATTCTGGAAAAAAAGGGAATAACTCACAATTTTTCATTTCTAAGAACTCCACAACAAAACGGAGTAGTAGAACGTAAAAATAGGACGATTCAAGAGTGTGCGAGAAATATGCTTTCAGATAGTAAATTACCAAAGTATTTTTGGGCAGAAGCAGTTGCTACCGCCTGTTATATTTTAAATAGAATTTAGTTAGACCTTTAACTGATAAGACATCTTATGAACATCTTCACTCAAAGATACCTAAGGTATCTTATTTAGAATTTTTGGAAGTAAATGTTTTATTTTAAATACAAAAGATAATTTAGATAAATTTGATCCTAAATCCAACAAAGGTATCTTTATCAAATATTCTAATAGAAGTAAAGTGTATAGAGCGTTTAATTTAAGAACTAACTCCATCAAAGAAACAATGCATGTTTCATTCGATGAAAATATCAAAAATTTGGAAGATATAAATGATGAAGAGGATTTAATCACTCAAAATCAAGAGTCAAATGAAATTAATAATGAAATAAGTCATCCTAATAAAAGGACTAAACTTTTAAAAGATCATCCTATAGTAAATATACTAGGAGATCTGCAATATGTCGTTAAAACTAGAAATCAACTAAGTAAAATGAGCAATGTAGCATTTATATCAACTATTGAACCAATAATCCAAAAGAAGCATCGATTGATGATTTATGGATTTTGGCTATGCAAGAAGAACTAAATTAATTCACTAGAAATGATGTTTGGGAACTTGTTCCTAGACCGAAAAATAAAACTATAATTGGAACTAAATGGGATTATAAAAATAAAATGAATAAACAAGAGTGGTTATTAGAAATAAAGCCTGGCTAGTCGCAAGATTTTCAAAATGTTTTCAAAATCTTCCTTTTAAAAGAATAAAAAACATCTATCATGGTTTTAATACTTTTAGCTTCAAAATAATCTTTATTTTCAAAATAAAATTATCCTTGTTTTTAAACTATTTTTTAATAATAATATTTAATATATTTATACTTAGATTTAAATATAAAATTATAGTAAAATTTTATATATACCAAATATTATTCTCTATATTTACTTATGTATTTTAACTATAATTAAGCATATTTATAAAGTTTAAAATAGTTTTAATATAAGTTAGAAGTTATTTTCAAAGAAAAACAAATCACCAAAATTTCCTTTGGCAAATCGACATACTCAAGTAACCCATGTCGACATGGTAGCAGTTTGTTTCAAAAATTTAAATTTCAAAGGAAGTGTCTATTCGTCATTTCCTTTCACGAATGGACATGGCTGTTGTTCTACTATAAATAGGAGTGGTTTTGAACAAATTTGTAATCATATTTTTCTTGTTTTCACTCCTTTTCTTCTTTCACATTTCCTTATACATATTCTTACCATTACTCTGCCGAAATCAACATTGAATCTAACTAGATTATTTCTGGTTTGATTCTCTATCACTATCTCAACAAGATCTCAGTGCTATTCAAAGTTATAGACGTCTTTGTAATCAATTTAGTGAGAAAATGCGTGATTGTAGCCTTGGAAATCAATCAAGTGAGAAAAAGTGTGATTGTAGCCTAGGAAATCAATTAGGTGAACTTGTTGTCCCTGAAATCAAGTATCTCTACCCAGAGGATTGTGTATCTGGAGAGGCGTACCTCGTTGCCTTGAAATCGAGGGTGTAATTGTACAATTTCTTTTGAATGGAAATCGGTACTTGTGTGCGGGACATGATGTAGGGTAACTCCGAACCAGTATAAAATCCAGTGTATTCTTTCCTTTATTGCTTTTACTTTATTTCTACATCCATGTTTGATTCTGTGATCATATCTGTGTCCGAATATTGCATACATTTGTGTTCAAATTAACGAAATCTCAAAAAGATTTATTAATTCTTTAAAACTATATTCACCCTCCCTCTAGTGTTAATCCTAGCCATAAGATCCGCATTTCTCACAGTTTCTTCACTTCAAACACTTGGCATCTTTTTTTTGACACGTGTTTGTTTTTAAAAATAAAAATTGAAAACAACCAAGCATTTTAAAACCTAAAGAAAAAATCAAAAAGCATTTCAAAAATAAAATAAGTCGCAAATCAGATTCAAAAATAAATAAAAGCTTCGAAAAATTAAAATGGAGGCCGAGCCTTCTCCGAAATCGAGTTTCCCCTTTTCAGTTTTCAAAATCCTTCTTTGCAAATCAAATGGAAGGAAAGAGAACTAAAACATCGTCAACCAGAAAATGCGAATCTCGATTTTGCAAGGTCGTAAGGGAGGGAGTGGCGCATCGTCATTCGTGATGGCTGGGTTGACATCGGAGTCACATAAGCGCGGTCTTGTTTTTCGAGCAGAGTAGTTCAGGGAAGTGGAGTAAGATCGTGGTGCCGATGGAGGCGCGCATGTCCGGTGATGGCGCATGCGAGGCAGGGTCGATTTAGGGGTTTCGCGATGTATGGAGACTAGGGTTTCGATGTTGGAGTCGCGTTGCTCGAGAATGATGACGGTGACTCGCTGGCCTCAGGCGATGCATGGGGAAAGTTGCGGCATGGTGATGCTCGCAGGTTGTGGCGGCGAATGTGAGGGAGGCTCGTTTCGAAGCAGCAAGGTATATATTTTGATATAAATTTAATAACACTTATTTTTGAATATATATATGACAATAAAATATAAAACATTCCTGTTTTTAATTTAATATACATATATACAGAAAACAAAGTAAAACAATAAAGTATAATGTATATTTATGCCAATTATTTCCTTCAATCCATAGATTTTATATATAATGTATATACATATATTAGTAAAGCAGAAAGTAAAATATATACATATATATAAGATTTAGAAAATAGAAGTGTTAAATGGTAATATAGATTATATATATATGTATGTAGTTTCAAAGGGAAAAATAAATATACATATATAAGTTTTAAATTTACTAGTTAATTTAAAATAATGTATTTGGTTGATTAACCTGATTAATTAACTTATTAAATTTATTTTAGTTACAAAAAGATTTTTTAAAGGGAAGAAATATTTAGTTAAAATCAAATTTTAGTCAATTAAATCTATTAAAAGGAAATTGATTGTTCGATTATTTCGAATATTAATTAATTGTATATATATTTACTAAGGTCTAAAATCATGGAGAAACAAGTCGAGATGAATTGGATTGCAAATCAAAAACAAAGGCGAGTTAATCTCACTCATTTGGATAACCATTTAAATTTAAATGGTTAAATTTAAATTATTGGTTAAATGATTGAATTGACTGGATGTGATATTATATAATAGTTTATATATACACAATGGAGTGATTGATTCCCGCATTATATAGTGGATGAGACCCTATGCGCCCCGCATAATAACGGATGACCCTTCATACCGCGATATCCCCCTCGAAGTGGGATTGGTATTTTATATTGTGCTAACGTCTGTGGATGTAGAGAAACAGGTTGGAGGGATCCAATTGGATTCCTCAGAATGTTGGAATTTATTTTCATATTCTGTGATATGTTCTATTTGATAATCTGTGATAGATTATATTGATTTTATTTGGAATTGAAAATATTGGATGCTATGGTTAATTGAATATATTTGGGTATATCGAGTTATCAAAAATATAAATATTGGATTTTTGAAGGAAAATAAAGGGAGAATTTTTATGTAAAATAATTGTAGAAAATTTGGATAAATTAAAGAATAAATTAAAAAGGATAAAAGTTGATTTTTAAATTCTAATAAAAAAATTGTAACGACCCAATTTTTTGACTTTCGAAAGTCGACATCAATACGTCCACTGTATCAAATGCCGAACAATCGAATGTCGGAAAACCAAACCGTTAGGTTTAAAGAGGAAGAAGATAGAAGGATAAAATCGAAACAATACCAGAATCTCACATTTCGCAACGGAACAAAATACAATAGATAAATGAATAATCTTTAAACAAAAGAATTTATCAGTTTATACATTACATCAGCAGAGTCATATATAAAGCAACATCGGAAAAGAATATCATATACTAGTGATATGTCTCGACATCCAGCTTGAACTTCTGATCTCCACAACATATTTTTCTGATTTTGCTCTAGAACAACTGATAATCTGACTCTAGGCTTCCCGTGTGGAAAATTATGGGCACCTAGAGTTTAGAAAGGGAACAATAAACTCCAGGTCGATCATGGGACTGGTGTGAGATCTTAAAATAGTTATTTGCACAAAGGAAATAAAAAAAATCCGCTATGCTTTTGAAAAATGAAACTACCATAAGGCCTTCCTGCACACACACAATGCAAGTGCATAATTGGGGGGATTTCTTCTTATGATAGTCAAACATGTTTGATACGCAAAATCTTTTTATTGATATTATTATTAGTGCATAGTGTGGAAAACATTTCGAAAGTATAATATAAATCTTAGCTAGCATAGGTACCATTATATTATACCTGCTATAGCTACCATTGAAGAATGGCAGGTTATACAGTTGCAATCATGAACGGCTCGTATTGGATGATTGGATTTTCAACAAACGGTCAAGGCTAAGGAACTTCCACACCAAATGGGTACGCCTCTGGAGGGACGTCCCGAGAACCAAACCAGATCTCTGCCAACACAAGGCCGGGTTACCTTTGTAACTAGGTAACTAACTATCACGAGGACGCCACCCTCTGGTCTAGACCAACCTTTATCCGAGGCGCCTCTCAACCAACAACCACTAAGTAAATAATCTGGGCTCCATACCAGAAAACCACTTTTAAATCCACATAAGTTAAATATTTAGACTCCATACCAGATACCGCTTTTTATCCAGAACTAGATGTACATACCCTGAGGGGCGCGACCCCCATAACCTTGCTACATCCTTTCTGTTTCGACCATTTCCAGGGTGTGAGGTCCGACGAAGTCTCATCTACAAAGCTACGCTTTTCGCAAAAGCCATGCTTCGATCAACAAAATGACCAACACTTAGCATGCCACATTACCAAATTGGGAATATATCATTAGTAACCATCAACTACATAACCTCTGAGCTCGTATGTCTCAGAGAAGGGTGTTAAGCAAAGAGAATAAATTCTCTGCCATCAACAGAAATGTATTTGACAGAAACCAACTTCACATCTCAATGTGTAACATCAGACATACATCCATACAAGTCCGTTCCGGGTTCGAACAGAACCGAAGGCACTTCCTCCAATTAAGGAAAGAAGCCTTTGCAAATCTGGATATTCACTAATCACGTCCAGACTCCCTATCACCTAGAGTGATATAATCTCTATACCGGAGCAACTCAGTGCAAAGACATTCGACAGGTAATTCTTTCGTTTTCGAAAATACCTGGTCTTCAACACCATCTTCAAATGCAATTCCATTTCATCGTATCATTATTCGGGATGAGTTTTATGACACAAAGTCCTCTCCTAGCTAATTGGAATAATGAGCGCTTATTTTCAAAATAAGTGTTACATTCAGATTTTAAGTAAATCACAACAATTTCCACTTTAATCTTTTTAAACAAAGATCCATCACCAAGATTCGATGTGGTTTTTGGATAACCATTTGGAATCCGACCCCCATTTGCATCGAAATTCAAGTTCCGTTTCAAAGGCCAATATTGATAGTCAGTTATTTAACTATCAAACAACATTCACAACAACATCAAATTTAAATAATTTTCCCAAATTATTCATTTTAAAATATTTTCGCAAGATATATTTTCACACTTCAACCTTTTGAAAACAAATTTCAAATCACTTTCCTCATGTGGAATAAATTTCAAATATTGTTTATTTCCACTGAAAAATTTGCCGAATCCGAATACTTCAAAATAACTTAGATCACTTATCCAAAAAGATATACTTGGAAACATTTATAATAAAAGCTATTTTAATACACCTTATTTAAAATATTAGTTATGTAAATATTATACTAACATCTCATATAAACTTCAAGCCCAAAATAATTTTGAAAATAAAATTATTAAGTAGAGTATAACTATTTAAATAACCATTTTCTAAATCAAATATCAAATAAATCTTTAAATAATCACTTCTATAAGTAACTAAATAAATATTTACTTTAAAGATTTAAAAACAACTTAGGAAAATAATTTCTCCGAAGCATCCTTTTTAAAACCATCTTTAAAACTTTCAATTTATATTTATAAGCTACTTTGAAAACATACTCAGCTTTCCAAGGAAAATACACTTTCCATTTCAAAATTGTCCATTTAAATCAATTGATAAATCAATTGATAAATCCTTCTTGATTTATTTCAAATTTATATTCCAAATTCGTAAATTTTCTTTCCAGGCTTTTAAAAATAAACCAATATTTGTTTTAAAAACAAATTTTCCTTTCCTTTATACATTCCCATTGTGACTTTAAATTTCCAAATATCCACTGATATACGATTTTCAAATTGATTTTCAAATATTCACTTTCACACATAAAATCAAATTCCAAATTAATTTCCAAAATTTATTTTCAAACACCAAATCAAATTCCAAATTGATTTCCAAATTTATTTCAAACCCCAAATCAAATTCCCAAATCGATTTCCAAACATTTATTATCTTCTAAATTAAAATCCTTTATTTCTTCCAAACTATTTAAAATCCAAATTTTAAATAAACTCTTCAACTTTTAAACAATATACTTAAAATCCATTTATTAAAATCTTTTCCCATATTTTGTAATTAATTCGATAGGATTACAAAAATCAACTTTTATACTTTTAAATTCCTTCTTTTAAATTTATTTAATTCTCTAAAATTAATTTACTTAAAATTTTCTACTTTAATTTCCAAAAATCAAATTATATATTCTGGTATTTAAAAACATTAGAATATATTCGGTCAAACCATAGCCTTCAAATAAATTCCAATCATCAATATAATCATTCACAGATTATCAATAAATCAACACACAATATATGAAACAAATTCAACATTTGAGGAATCTAGCTGGATCCCTCCAACCTATTTCCCTGCATCCACAGATGTTAGCACAACAATTAAATACCAATTCCACTTTGAGGTGGAATATCGCGATATATGGGATTATATTATATCATCCGCTATTATGCGGCGCATAGGGTCTCATCCGCTATATAATGCGGGAAATCAATCACTCCAAATACACACACACACATACACGCGCGCACACACACATATATATACACTATCACCCAACAGATAAATTATCAAATTCATCCAATCACATCCAATAATTTAAATCAATTCATTTAAATTAACTAGGCAACAAATTTAAGTGAGAAGATCTCGCCTTTGATTACGTATGCAACCATTTTCAACCCAGCTTGTTTTCTCCATAGTTTTAGACCTTGTATAAATATTTTTACCATTTATTAATAACCAAAAAAATGAACAATCAATTTCTTTTTAATAGATTTAATTAATTAACACTTTTAATTTGAACTAATCTATTGATCAATTTCCTATTAGATAATTTATCTTTAGTAACTAAAATAAATTTGATAAGTAAATTAATCAAGTTAATATACATGCATACCTTACTGCAAAATTCTCTCTGTATACCTAATTTTTTTCTGTTTATGAACATCTCCATAATATTTAAATTAATAGCAAAATTTTATACCTTATTGCCGATCGAAATTTCCAACTTTGCCTTCACCGATCGAAACCCTTACTAACTTATGTGTAAACATCGACGACTTCGATCTCGATCCAGCCCCGCCACCACCAACCTCCTGACCTAATCGCGAGCCCATGTAATCGCACCACGACCACAACACTGACCTCGATCTCGCACCATCGCCTTGCAAACACCGACGCGAACTCGAGATGTCGTTGCCTTTGCCTGAGTGGTACCATCGCGCGCGCAAGCGCACGTTTTCCCCAAGTTGCCTTCGTTATCGCGGCATCGCGACAGAGTCACGAGCCATCTTCCTTTTTTTAATTTTGAACGATTTTGATTTCGAACAATATCGCGGCCATGATTTTGATTGAAGCCAAGAATTTTTTCTTTATAAGCAACGGCCATTATATGTTTTTTATCTTCCACTCGATTTAAAGAGGCTACGGCCATTGATTCTTTTTTTTCCGAACGAACGAAGGAATTGATTTTTTTCGAACGAGATAGGTATATAATTTTTTATTTTAAAAAAAATTACGCATGTGAATTTTTAACTGAGAAAGTGGAACACGTGTGTTTGCACCAAAATTGGTCACAACACCCATCGGGAGTCTTTGAAGAGATAATAATGAAGAATGTAAATTGAAAATGAGGATTATCTAACAAAAAATCCAAATAACAGTAAAGTAAATGCGTAGACAAGTGATTTATAGTGATTCGGCGTGTTGCCTACGTCCACTGTGAAGTTTTTGCAATTTTATTGATTCTCTTTCAATGATTACAAGTGGTTACAGTGAACAACAGCAAGTTACAACAGGAAATTCGAAATCAATAGCAAGAATATGATGTAGGATAATGGAGATCTCGATCCGGCAGAGTCTGGGAACTTGAGAGTCAAAAGATCCTTTTTCTGTAGGCCCTGGGGCTCTATTTATAGACGTAGGAGGCTGATATTTCGTTCAAACTTTGGGAGACTCGTTCTGGCACGTGAGTGGGCCCACGCGACCAACCTCAAGAAGTTTCGACTCAATCGGTGATCGATACGAAGTCATTTCATATCGATCAAGATGACGTCCAATCGAGCTGAAATTTGGTGGAGACATTCCACAGCATGTACGCGAGCTCCTGTGAAAATTTCATGGCATTTGGATCAGTGGATCATGAGTTATCGTTGATATGAAATGGGGTTTCTCGATGGCTGATTGGTTCGAATCCATCATTTCGAATCGATCCCTTCGACTCCATCAACTCACGTGGTCTTGTGATGATGTGGCACGCATACTTCGCCTCGATCCGGTCTTTGCTTCTAGTTGACCTCATCGACTCCATAAATTTCGCCTCGTTCGTATCGAGGGATGACACGTCACCCTGGTCTATTGACTCGATGGATTCGAATAAGGCTCACTGATGGATTCGAACTACTGATGTTCAATGGTTACGAACAAGTCTTTCCTTGATGGATATGAAACAATCGATGTGAACTAGAACCTTTCGATGGATACGAATTAGGATAACCTGATGGATACGAAGTAGGACAATCTAATGGATACGAAGTGCCATTCCCATGATGGGTTCGAAGAGAGGTTTCCACGATGGATACGAAGTAGTGACTGTTTCCTCAGTTGATGGATGCGAAATGCTCTATCTGCCGATGGATACGAAGTAGGTAGATGCCAATGGATTTGAATAAGGAAGTGCTGATGGATTCGAAATAGAAGCTCACCCATGGATATAGACCGTGTCTAGCTGGATGGATACGAAGTAGGACGTTGCTGACAGATACGAAGTGCGTCTTTATGATGGGTACGAAGTCCATCGATATGAACTCGATGGATTCGAACATGGCCAAGTCCACCGATACAAAATGAGGCACTTCGATGGATACGAAGCCACTGGACCCCTGATCGATACGAACATGGTCGATTCGAATTAGTGCACAAGGATGGATACGAAACCGGAGCTTTTCCCTTCAAATTGTATCCATCATAACTTGAGCATACGAACTCGGATTGACTTGAAACTTGGAAAGTTGGCTCTCTTGGCTTTGCTTGTCATGTCCTATCAATTGTATTCTGATCCGGGCTCGAACAAAATTCAACGATATCCATAGTGAAGCAAAGTATAACCAATCTTTGAGACGAACCGTCTTTTGTTTTCGATCGATCTTTTGCTATCACGACTTTGCCAAAAAGCAGGATAACATTTTCCCCACAAAGTACATCTTGTGGAAACATGACGTGCTTTGAAAAGCTGTAATTTCTCTCTGAATAATCACTGCTCTCTTTCGTTGAAAGTTGTACTCTGTATCGCTGTAACCTTGCGTTGATATAACTGATTGTTGTATAATAGTGATTGGCTGTTTGTCGCCATAATCGTAATGAGATGAGTATTCGATCCCCGTGAATGTTGAAAATCGAATATTAGTCCAACATATATGCATATAGGTTAACTTGACTCTCGTTAACATTGTGTGTTCATGAGTCATTGTCAGTTTAGTTTGTTATCGAATTTCGTATCAATTCTCTCCTGAACCGATTTTAAATTCGAGTTGAAGCATCGCTTGATGGTTGTTTTTGGTTATCCTCTTGTATCGATCCTCTCCTGAATCGATGTAAAAGTTGAAAAGTAGTTTTTCATATTGGCGCAGTTTTCATTGATGGATTCGTTCGTATCGATGAGCATCGATGGATATGAAATATCAGTTCGTATCGATGAGCAGTGTATAAGTTATGATGGATACGAAGTTGCTGTTCGTATCGATATGAAGTGGATGGAGTTGCGAACTTGTTGATGCGAACAAGGGCTTCGAGCCGATGGACTTCACAATCTTCTGCCGTCCTTACTGCGTGCTTCATATCGATTGATTTACTGTCCATTTTGAATCGACAGAAGCTCTTGGTTTGATGGATTCGAACAGTGCGTTCGATTCGATTCGCGGTTTGACCAATTGCGACCGGTTAAGTCGACTGGGAGGCGAAACGACCCAGTTCCTTCTAGGCTTCATATAAATAGCAAGGACTTAGTCATTTTTCACTTTTTTACTTTTCACTTTTTACTGCTGCCTTTTGCTTTTCGCATCGATCCAGAGACTTGAGAGAGAACTGCACTGTGTTTTCGACTCGATCAAACTCAGGCCTTCAAATCTTTGAGTTTGAACTTTAAATTAGGTAATCAAACATGAATCCAAGAAACGAAACTATTCAAGTTCTACTCTTCCTCCATTGATTATCCATTCGGGTAATTGATAAAACCAGATCTGGTTTGGAGAAGAAAGAGCGAGGAGGACAAAATCGAATCGATCTGGAGACTCGTGTTTGAATTGATGAAGGCAGCAATATTTTTCTTTGGATTTCGCATCGATCCCTGGGATGCTCTAATGGGGATGATGCAGTTCGTACCGATAGCTATGGCGATGGATCGTATCGATACGAAATGATCGATACGAAAAAATAGGTTGACGGTCGGTACGAAGTCCTTAACTTTTAGATCGATACAGACTACATCTCTATGATCGATACGAAAAGCATCGACTCGAATGTGATCGATGTCAAGTTGAGGCCTTCCTGATCGGTACGAACCAGGCAACCAAGGATCGATTCGAAGTTAGCTCAACTTGATCGATACGAAATCGGCCCTTGACCATCGATTCGAAACGTGCCCCCTTGTATCGATTCGAAGTGATATCCCGATGGATTCGAACGAGCTTCTTGTGATCGATTCGAACCCTTCCTTTGATGGATACGAAATTTTTAGCAATCGATACCATGACTCCGACAAGCTTCATCCTTGAATATCTGGGTTTAACTATTAAACTGGATACTTAACTATCCTTTCGAAGCTCGTCGATGGAACTATAACTTAACACCGTGATAACGAACTTTAACTCGAATCGATTACCAACATTTGGATGATACGGTTGTGACGGTCAGCGATGACGGTCACTCCTACTGGACTTCTGATTATCTTTGTTGCTTGCAAGTTTTCTTTAGTTCTACAAAATCTTTTCCAGTAATGCACAGCACTGCACAACACATTCATGCACTTTGCACTGGGGAATGCACGGTCTCTTTAGCATCTAACGATGATTTCTCGTAAGTTAGCTAGTTATGGAAACTTCAAGTTCGCAGCCGCAAGAGACTCAGAGTTCAGTCCCTCCCATGCTTGAAGTACCAGAGATTGAGGTTGAAATTATCGGTTCAGCTCCGGACGAGTTACCCGACGCATCTTTCATTAGTAACCCATCAGACTCTGTTCCGTCCAACATTTCGGAAGACATGCTAGGAAGAATATGCTTAAGGCATGGTTTGTCGATGGACGACGTATTATTGCCGGGACCAAATGATAGACCGCACAATCCACCGGAGGGATATACTGCATTCAATCGCCACACGTGCGCAGCTGGGACACTCCCTCCATTTAACCAGTATATTAGAGAAGTATTGTCGTTTTTGGGGATCGTCCCATCTCAGCTACATCTGAACGGATGTGCGTCACTCAATAGCTTGTTCATTGCATTAATGGAGTATCTCCATTTACCGCCACTCCCGATTGAGATCAGATACTTGTTTAATTTCAAGAGTCGGGCTGGTAGTCCATCTTTCACATTCCTGGAGGCGGTAAGAAACTGCTAAGTGGTCACAGGGTGTAACGTACGCGATTTTTCGTTGTCGAAAAACCGAATAGTTAGGGTTTTAAAAAGAATTTAAGAAAAGAAAAAGAAAGAAGAAGAGATAAGAAATAGAAACATGGAGAGAAAAGAGAATAGAGGGAAAAGAAAACAGAGAATAGAAAATAGAAAATAGAACAAAAAAAACAACTGAACAACAACAGAATCTCACAATTCGTAGCGGAACAACATATAATAATAAATGAATAATCTTTAACAAAGAACTATATCAGTTATTACATTACATCACATTTCAATACATCATATCCTCAGAGTGTACAACAACAACAATAAATAGTGCAGCGGAAAAAGAAATACTATATACTAGTAATACGCCATGCCATCCAGCTTGCCTCCAGCAATTCCAGAATATCCAGAATATCCTGATAAACCTTACTCTTGACTGCCCGTGTGAAAATTGGTGGGCACCCAGAGTTTAGGAAGGAAAACAATAAACTCCGAGTCAGTCATGTGACTGGTGTGAGAACTCAAAACAGTTTATTTATCTTTAAAATCAAAATAAAGGAATATTTTTAAAGTCAATTCGCAATGCTTTTAAAAATGAGACTACCATAAGGCCTCCCGCACACACACACAATGCAAACGCAGAATCGGAGGAGATTTCTCCTTATGATAGTCAAAGATGCTTGATACGCATTTAAAAGAACATTTTATATTATTACTAGTGCATAGTGTAGGCAAAATTCATTTCGAAAATAGAATATAAATCTTAGCCAACATACGACCATTATCGTATGCCTACTATAGCTACCATCCAAACAGTGGTGACCACCATAAGTGAATGGCAGGTCCTACAACTAATACCGTACAAGTTTCGTATTGGGAATTGGATTTCCAACGAATGATCAGGCCAAGGAACTTCCCATTGCCACATGAGAATGCCTCTGGATGGACATCCTCGAGAACCAAACCGGATCTCTACCAACACAAGGCCGGGTTACCCCTAACTGAGTAACAACTGACCGAATATGCCATCCCCCGGTCCTTTCGGACCTTTTAACCGAGCGCTCGCAATCAATTCACACAATCATAAAGTGTTTTCAACATGAGTAAGTATCTGGGCTCCATACCATGATACCACCCTTTTCCAGAAGGAAATGCACACATCCTAAAGGGCGCTACCCCTCATAACCTTGCCGCATCTTTCCTGTTTTGACCATTCACGGGGTGTGAGGCTCGACGAAGTCACGTCCACAAAAACATACTTTATACAAAAGCCATGCTTTGGGTCAACAAATGATCATAGAAATGATCACCAGGATAGACGATCAAATAAACGATCCTATCACAATAATCAACACAATGATCATTTACAGCAACACTCAGCATGTCACATTACCAAATTGGGAATATATCGCTGATAACATTCAACTACATAACCTCTGAGCTCGTACGTCTTAGAGAAGGGTGTTAAGCTAAAAGAATAAATTCTCCACCACCAACAGAAATATATTTGAAAGAAATCTGCTTTATATCTCAATTTGTAGTGTCAGACATACGATCCATACAAGTCTGTTCCGGGCTCGAACAAAACCGAAGGCACTTACAAAGAAGTCCTTGCAATCCGGATATTCACAATCCTGATCGGATTTCCCATCACTTAGGGAGTCTCTATACCATTGCAACTCAGTGCAGAGACAATCGACAGGTCATCCTATCGCTCTCGCAAATATCGGGTCTTCAACACCGATCTTCAAATGCAATTCATAACGACGTATCACATATTCGGAATGGGTTATACGACCCCATGGTCCTTTCCCGGTTAACCCGAATAGTGAGCGCTTATTCAAAAATAAGCGTGTCATTCAAATTCAAACAATTCACATCAATTACCCATTCAAAGGGAAATATTGATAGTCGGTTATTGAACTATCAATGGATATGCACACAACACCAGTTTCCAAATAATTTTCCAAATTATTTATTTTCCAAAATATCTTTACAAGATATATTATTTCACACTTCAAAAATAAATCAATATTTATTTTTAAACAAATTCTTCTTTTCATTTATAAATTCCATAGTGAATTTATATTTCAAAATATCCATGCATATACGATTTCAATTATTCATTTCAATTTATCTTCAAAAAGATAAATTCTCTAAACGTTTCATTTCACATTGGAAAAACATTTCCATACTTATTTAATAAGTAATTCACAAAATTTATTTATTTTCAACACTTAGAAAATATTCAATATACTTAAATCGAGATTAAGTATATATTTCATTCTTTAAGGAAATCATTCTCTTAAACATATTTATTTGGGCCAAAACGAATGTTGCGTAAAACATCGTTACGACAACCCAAAATCACTAGTATAGGGATTCGAAATTAAAATAGATATATAAATCCCAATACTATACAAAACATTTCCTTTCGGAAATCATTTACTATAACAACAGTGTTATAGTCCACTATTTCCTTTTATTTCTCGAAAACGTCTATTTCAACAATAAATGTTGAAATCTATGGTTTCGAACAATGCATTTAAAACATCGTTAGATCGTTTTAATTCTGTTTAAAATATCACATTCAAAACAATTTCTTTAACATATTATTCACTATTCAAAAACGTGAATATACTACGTTAACAAATTTCATCCTTTTATAAATTTTCTTTATTAACCTATTCGATTTATAACTCAATTATAAACTAAAGGTTCATATTATAAGTTAAATATTTATAAAATGATTATTTTACAAAATTGTTCTTTTAAAGACTTTCCAATTTATAAATCTTATAACTTATAAGATTCATTTATTTAACCAAATCTATTCTTTTAACGACTTTATAAATTTTATAAACCTACTGCTTATAAAATTCCTTTATAACTTCACCGTTTATAATTCTATAAATTTCATTCATTTATGAAATTCATTCACAATTCATTCTAACACTTATAAAAACTCGTTTTATAATTCAAATATTTTAATTTATAAATATCAATTTATAAATCCTTTATAAAATCAATTTATACTATTATTTTAAAACATCTTTAATCTTCTTTATAATTTCACCATTTTGATTTATAAAATAATTAAATTTTATAAATCCTATATTTAAACTTTTCACAATAAATTCTAAAATCCCGATTAAACTATTTTATAAAATCATTAGCATCATATTCTCAAAAATCAGTTTTTAACTATTTTTCTCAAAAATCATAATTTTTATAACTTTAAAAATTATAACGTTTATTTATTTAAAATAGATCAAATTCCAAACATATAGTATATTTTCAAAAATCACTTTATAAATCGTTTTAAAATTCCAAAACTTGGTCCAATGATGCTACATATCAAATAGTCAATCACGACAACAACGATATCATATATTGATATGATAATCCATCAAATATCAAAATATCTGAAATCAAATAAATACTGTTGAGGAATCCAGTTGGATCCCTCCAACCTGTTTTCCTGCATCCACAAACATTAGAACAATACCAATTCCGCTCCAGTACGAAATTATTGCGGTATATGTTTTTAATAAATATTATCCGCTTAATAACGGCGCAATAGGGTCTCATCCGCTAAACAAATGCAAGAAATCAATAACTCCAATATATACATATGCCAATATATATATTGCTATTATATATAATACCAATTTCACTGTTTATGAAATATTCGCGGTATATGTTTTTAATAAATAACATCCGCTTACTAATGGCGTATAATGTCTATTTTAACAATCAATAGATAACAATCATCATTCAAACATGCATTCAAATATTTTAAATCTAACTATTTAAAATAAAATCGAAACTGATTCGATTGAGTGAGAAGTTCTCACCTTGATTTTATCTTCATTTTAGCGATTTATTTCGAATAAAATTAAACGTGCGTTTAATTTTACCCAAAATTCTCACTAACTCCAAACGACTCCAATCCAATTTCATCGCGTAGTGCTCGTCCATACGATTCCAACGCAACTGGTTTCGCGCGTTTTCGACCTCGTATGAAAAAGATATGAATATTTGAAGTTTACTCGATTTTTATATAACTAATTACAACATAAATTATAATTTGCTTAACCTAAATTAAACATGGGCCGTAGGATCCACTTCCACTTCATCACAACCGCACCACCCTCTTCATCTTCTTCTCGTATGTGCGTGCGTCCCCCCTGTATAGTCGAACCCATTATCATAAACTAGGTTTTAATCTTGCAACTTCATCGTTCACCTATACTTCGATCAGGCACCTCCATGCGACTCACCTCCATCCCCTCCACGTTCGGCCAGAGCACGGTGGTACTCGGCCCCACCATCTGCATGCAGTTCGAGGCCGAACGCGCGCGCTTCCTCCCCATTTTCTGGCCACCACACTGCTCGAAACTCGATCACAGCCGTTCAACTTGAAGCTCTCATCGCCCTCTTCAATACTCTAGTTGAAAGTTTAGCCTAATTGTCGACGGATTTGGAGTAATCGAGGGAGGATGATGGACAATTTTCGGCCATCAATAGTTAACTGGCGGCTATAAGAAATTAGGGTTTAGGTTTTGTTTTTTTTTTGTTTTTTTAGAGTGAAGGGCTATTTATAAGAAAATCGATCGACACTATTCATCCCGGAAATTCCGAACTCCGATTTACGCGCCGTAACCAGCGTTTCTAGGGTTTACCCCGCGTTCCGGACACAATGGAACAGGTTTCGAAAGCTAATTCGGACATCTGTGCGAGTTATGGCAATAAACGCTCAATTTAAATTAAACCGATTTAAACGATTTTATAGGCGTTTTAATTCGTACCGGACAAACGGTAAATCCAATTGACACGAAATTTGAAACCTTACAATAATATCACATTACGGATCCGATGAAACTTGTTTCGTCAAAATCCGAGACTTTTTGAAAAATGGCTATTTTAACTCGCCAAATTAAAATTAAAAATAATTCGATGCGTTTCGAGCTGCTACGATCAAAAGATAACTCCGATCGAAAATTGAAATCCGATAATAACTAACTATTACGGATCCAATGGAACTGGTTTCGTCCAATTCTGAGACTGTTCAAAAATTGACTATTTTCACTAGTCGATTTTAATATTAAAATATTCAATTTTCACAAATTAACTTTTAATTCGATTTTAAAAGTTCTAAAATATCACTCTAACTTCAACATGATAAAATAAAATTTTAAAAATCATTTTCAATCATATTTAACCCAATTTTCAATTATTTCTATAATTTAACATATTAAATTATCGTTTTAATTATCCAATTAAATCCAATAATTCAAAATAAAATTTATTCGACTTATAAATTCACTTATTAATATTTAAAATTAATTAAATATTCAAATTTTAATTAAATAAAATTCTGGGTCGTTACACAGGGGCTTGGACTAGGTTGAGCTACTTCAAGACGGAGTGGTTTTATGTTAGATGTCCCCCAGGGTTTGCTAGGCGATGGCTATTTAGACGTGAGTATTGCTATCTTTTCGGGTAGTTGATAAAACTGATGTATTTGAAGTCGAACTCACATCTCTTTTCCTTTTCAGCCACAATCCAGTGACCCGAAGGTGAACGTTTCAAGGAGATAGTTCGGGGTTTTCAAGAAATCCCAAGTAAAGAGAGGAATATCGAGTTGCTATTGACAGATAGGAATCTTAGGATTCTTGGACTGATTGAACGAAGACAAAGTATAATGCTTGACTGTGTCTTAAGGACTGTCTCGAAAGAACGAGTTAAACGAAGAAAGCCTACAGTTGTCATAATTGAGGAGGCTGACTCCGAGAGAACTGACACCGATTAAGAACCATTGGGCGAATCTACGGATGTAGCCCAGGATATCGAAGAGAAAAGAAAAGGCAAGGCAGCTGTTGTTAGGCCACCTAAAAAGGGAAGATGGAAATCGGTTGTCACGGCCCGACCCGCCTTCGGAATTAGAATTTCGGAGATGTCTCCCCCAAGAACTGAGAATCTTTATGAAGGGCTCACCGATATTCCAATTTCGGACGATGTGTCCCTGCAGCATGATGTCGGATTAGACGAACTTTCAGAAGCCTTAGTTTTAAGCGAGTCTCTGCCCACTAGTGCGGTTGACACATTTGGTTGGTTGGGGGGTTGCACCTACATTCACACTTCATGGCACTACACGATTTCTGAGTGTAATACGCTCACTGTGAGAGATTACTAACTTCGTTTTATGTTTTTTGCTTCGCAGATACCATGTCTGGTAGAGGCTCGATGCTTGGTAGTCTTCGCAACAAACGAAAGTCTTCTTCATATAATGAATCATATTGGAGAGAAGGAGATAGAGACTATGACCATGGGCACTCGAGTCATGAGCGCTCTGACAGAGACAAAGATTATAGGCATCGGTCTCGATCTTGCACGCCGCCTCCTAGAGCTCCCGCACCGCCTTCGGTTCATGTTTCATGGCCTTCGGAAACTTCACGGCACAAGCCGTCTTCCCAATCATCGAGGTCTGACACTCATCGTAGAACGGAGATCGCGCCCCCCCGACAACAGAGCAGACATTGACGGAGCCTTCGGGGGAAGGAGCAGTTAGGCTTGCTCAGCTGAAGAAAGATTTTCCTGAAATTTGCTTCGATGGTTTTGTCTTCCCCCCGCATCTAAAAAGGATACCGGCGTCAGTTGCACCTATGATGCACGATTATCTCTCAGATATATTTTTCCAGTATCAGGAATGGTCAAAAACCGCAAAGAAAGCGTCAAAGGTGGCCTTTGACCGAGCGGTCACGATTGAGAAGTTGGAAAAGGAACTTGGTCAAAAGGACCGAATTATTCAGGCGCTCGGCAGTAAGGCCGAGTCTTCTCGAAAATCAGAGATTGAAGCTCTTAGAAAAGCCGATGAAGCTCAGGCAGCAATGGATTGGATGAAGCGTGAGCATTATGCTACGTTAGAGGACATGGGCCACCGAAACACCATCGTAACCGCCGAGCGGGACGCGGCTTCGAAAGAGCTAAACGAGCTCAAGGCCAAAGTTTCGGAGATTATGAAGGAGAGGGACACTGCTAACGTTTCCGCACAGGAAGCATGTGATCAGGCGGTGGAGTTTCGGAGAGAAAGAGATGGGGCCTTGGAAAAGGTCCGCGAGATGGAAGCCGAAGTCGATGAGAAAGTTCGTCAAGCAGAGATCAACCTAGAGACGGAAATAGAAGAGCTTCTCATTACTTATAATGCTAATGTGCTGAGGCACAGAAATTTGACGTGGCTTGACGATTAGCCGACACACTTATTCAATGCCTGGAATTTGTTAGTTGAAGAAGAGAAAGCAGCACAGCCGGGCGAAGCTTTTGATGAGTTCAAGTTGGAGAACCGTATATTGAATGATGATGAGAAGAAGGTTCTCCACGATTTCATGATCTCTCATGCTAGAGAGAGACTGGGTACCCAACATTTTGAGGTTGGTGAGGTTTCTGGCGTCGCACACCCAGCTACAAGTTCCGAGATGATTACTTCATCCGGATACGAGCCGACGCCAACGATTGAGCCGCAGTTGGTCCCAGGCTACGACCCTAAGCAGCCATGCTTATCTCCCATAAGGGAGCATTCTTCAGAAGCTGTTCAGTCAGCTACGAGTCAAGTAGAGGAAGGTACTCTGCACAAATCTACTGTGTGTCTGAGCTGAAGTATTTGTATTGAAGCGTGTTCTGACAACTTCTTTTCTTTTCGTCCAGTGAACAAAGTTACACCGACAGCGCCTCCTACAAGCCAAGAATCACATCAAGTGCAGGAGGTCATCACTACTAAGGCGGTTATCACGACTACGGTCGCGCCGACGGAGATGACACAGGAGGGTCCAATTACTTTCGACGAACAGATGATGAATGAACTCTTGAGCCAACACAGTGACCCTTTTACTGACATGCCATTTGTTCTTGGCGCGTTCCCACCTGCTTCCATTGTTTCGTCACAGTCCACCACTGCCTATCGTGAATCTCGTGCTGCTTGTGAGGCTGAGATACTTGCTCAAATCAACGCAGAGATGGAAGTAGCAGCACACGGTGGTAGTTCCGGGAGTGTTACGACGGTGGCTGGAACAACTCCTCTTATAGTGGTATCTTCTAGGGACACGCTTGTCGGTACCAGCATGCCCATTCCGCCCTCAGTGGTGGATCCGACTCCTCCCACTCCTCCCGAAGAGAATATTCCTTTAAGTTCAAGTTCGGAGGAAGATGTCGATATCATGCCTTCATCAGAGGATGATCCGCCAAAGGGTAAGAGCTTGAAGCGAAAGACTGTTAGCAATTCTAGTAATTCCGCGTTAAAGAAAAAGCTAAAGAAGAAAAGGTAGATAATCCCATTCTGGCGCATTTTTGGCAGTTAGGAGGTTGCTTTTATTTTCTTTCATAGGCTATGTATAGATGCAGGCTCGGCCCCCTGCTAGTAGGAATTTTTGGAATAACTTGTACATGAATCTTCACATACAGTTAGTTGAAATAAAATTTAGTTTATTTGCTTCAACTCTCATTTCTTTTGTGCTTAAGTATTTGCAGTATTTGGCTTTCAATCCAGTGTACTTATGGTGTTTTTACCATCAAGTAGAGTTCGTTTTATTTGCCAAGTTTGAAAATCTTGACCACACGTCGTGATTGATGAATGAGTTGAATTATGGACAATGTATTACTTTGGTTAGTGATTAACACTTAGGTTTTTTGCCCCCAGTTCCGGGGAACAGCATTTGTATTTCGATGTTCGATCGCATCTTTTGCGAATCTTGAGCACATGTCCACACTCCGGGGACTTAGGATAATCTGTGATCGATAATCTCGTTCGCACTCTGGGAATTTGAGAGTTATCGATGTTTGTAATACAGTTCGCACTCCAGGAACTTTGACTTGGTATTTGTACTCTAACTCACACTCTGGGAATTTGGAGATAGCATGTATGTTTGGGTTCGCACTCCGGGAACTTGGAATTGATGTTTATCCTCCAATTCATGCTCTGGGAACTTGGAGTTTGCATTTGATGTTTCGGTTCGCACTCCGAGAACCTGGAATTGATGTTTGTCCTCCGACTCACGCTCTGGGAATCTAGAGTTGACATTTATGTTTTGCTTCGCACTCTGGGAACCTGGAATAAATGTTCATACTCCAATTCACACTCTGGGAAGTTGGAGTCTGCATTGACGTGTCGGTTCGCACTCCGGGAACCTGGAATAGATGTTTATACTCCAACTCATACTCTGGGAAGTTAGAGTTTGCATTGATGTGTCGGTTCGCACTCCGGGAACCTAGAATTGATGTTTATACTCCAATTCGCACTCTGAGAGCTTGGAGTCAGCCGATAGATGGTCAGTCACACCTATTTGGGATTTTTAGGAATTCGTCCACACTCTGGGAACGATGGATTTGACGCTTATACTCCAATTCACGCTCTGGGAACTTGGAGTCCGTTCACACTCTGGGAATGATGGATTTGATGTTTATACTCCAATTTGCACTTTGGGAACTTGGAGTCCGTTCACACTCTGGGAACGATGGATTTGATGTTTATACTCCAATTCGCACTCTGGGAATTTGGAGTCCGTTCACACTCTGGGAACGATGGATTTGATGTTTATAATCCGGTTCGCACTCTAGGAACCTAGAGTTGGTGTTTATACTCCAATTCACAATCTGGGAATTTGGAGTTGGTGTTTATACTCCGGTTCGCACTCTGGGAACCTAGAGTTGATGAGAATACTCCAATTCGCACTCTGGGAATTAGGAGTTAGTTGTAGGACTGTCGTGTGTCGGTCCAGTTCATCCTTTGATGTGATGGCTTCCCCCCGAGCTAGGGTTTCGCTTAGTGAGTGGCCGGTCGTATCACAGTCACTCGCTATTTGAATAAATTCCATTGTTCGATGGAACTTAGCTCTTCGTGCATCGTGATTGTTTAATGTCGCATTCGGTGAATCACAGCTCTAGCTTGAAGAGATAGTAACTTATTGCTGGAACGAAAAAACATGGCAAAGTCAGTGCCTTATTACAAATTCAAACTTCAGAATGTAAAGGAAATTGCAAAGTATTCATAGATTGAATAGAGCCTGTCATGTGTAACAGCGACGAAGATCCTCGTCGTTCCAGGCTCCTGACAAAGTGGGTCTGCCACTGATGGCATTTATCACTAATCTCCCGTGGGGACAGGTAGAGTCCTCCTGTCTCGATCGATCGGGTTCATTATTTTGATTTGATGGAACCGCTCCTCTAGGTTGCGGCGCCCGCACAAACTATTCCAACTTTCTTTCTCTGATCAATTTTTCTATGAGATCTTGCAAGTGAGACATTCATTCATATCATGCCCGTAGCTTTCATGGAACCTGCAAAAATTTTCCTTCCGGATTTATCTCTCTGATGACGGTCTTGGAGCAGGTTTTTTGTATTGAATTGTATTACAGGTTTGTAAATACAAGTTCTCCAGTGATGTATTCAGAGGAGTGTAACTGTCAAACATAGGATTCTTGCGCTGTGGGACACGATTTTGATCTCGTTTTTTTTTTGATTCACGCTCTCTCTCCGCTGAGCTTGTTTGTTTTTAACGTTCAACTGAACTTTCCCGGAGCTCTCACCGGACTGTTTGATTGCGACATTGCTTTTGACCCCTTCCGTGCTTGGCCCTGCATCAGTCTGCTTCCTAGACTGTTTCGCATCTTCCCTTCTCAGGAATTGAGCCGCTTTGGTGTGGAAACGGTCCAATGATGCAGGTGGTTTTCCAGCCAACCAGTTGCCAAACTCAGAATCAAGGTCAATCCCGTTAGTCAACGCCATTAGGATGGAGTTATAGTTCGGATTGCTGATTTCCGTACATGCAGTATGGAATCTCTCTAAGTAGTGTCTGAGCGTCTCTCCAGAAGCTTGGGTGACGCTAGACAGAGTGTTGACATCTTTTGGCCTTGCGACGTGCATGCGGAATTGCTCAACGAATTTTTTGGCCAATTGGTCGAAGGAGGAAATGGACCGTGGTGGCAGTCGAGTGAACCACATAGTAGCGATGCCCCCCAAGGATATGGGGAAACCACGACACTTCATTGCATCGTCAGCTCTGGCAGCGCTCATTGACCATTCATATTTCAGAATATGTTGGTTGGGGTCGGAGTTTCCCTCGTACATGGGTAGAGCCGGCATCCTGAATCGCCGTGGGGGTTCAGCAGTAAGAATATCGTCCGTAAAAGGAGTGTGACTTCGAGAAATTCCCCAGTCGTCGTTTATGAGACCCTGGCTCTCACGGATCATCTGACATACCATGGTCGGAAGATCCGACATTTGTACGTTCTGAGTATGTTGAGTCAGATTATGGTTGGGTCCCACATTATGAGGTTGGACCGGATACTGTCGATGGTCCACATCTTGCCTTCTTGGCTCATAGTCTTCTGGGACGTATGGTTCAAGAGTACGTCCGTGCTGACGGCGTTCCAGGTTTGACTGATTTTGGGCATCGACCCTTGGTTCATCCGCGGCATTCCTAGTGCGGTATTCCGTGGTGTAGTGAGGAATGGCACCCCTTCGGGAGGAGGGACCAGTTTGGAAACTGGCCGATAGGCCAACTCTCAGTTGTCCAACGATCATTGCCGGTTGATTCCCAGCAACTTGAACGTGACTCCCATCTAGTCGGGGTCGTGGAGATCGATGATGATAGTCAAAAGATGAAGAACTTTTGCTGGAGGAGTGAGAAGCATGATCTCTCTTGGATCTCCTTCGCTTCTAGCGATCCAGCTGGTTGATCAGCTCGGCGTTAGCGCGTAGCTGTTCTGTTAGTTGTTGCCGACTCTGGGTCAGCTCTTGGAGTAGCAACTGGAACTCTTGCCTAGTAAACGGACCTGATGGTTCTGAGTGTCGAGTAGCATCCTGATTGGATGGGGGTAGTGGCATAGGATTCTGTTTATCCTGTTCCTAATGATTGATAGCATTAGAGGTGGTCCTTGTGCTGACCATCTTGAAGGTTGAATTCCTTTCCTAGACTTTATGCAAATCTGAATAGAAGGGAAGGAACTTGGATTTGTGATTTGGATCTCTCTTTTAGATTTATTCAATCCGGTATCGATGACAGATCCAACGAGCAGGAGAAAATCTGGGTTTTCTCAGTGAAAGCACCGAAGTGTTTGCACCAAAATTGGTCACAACACCCTTCGGAAGTCTTTGAAGAGATAATAATGAAGAATGTAAATTGAAAATGAGGATTATCTAACCAAAACTCCAAATAATAGTAAAGTAAATGCGTAGACAAGCGATTTATAGTGGCTCGGCGTGTTGCCTACGTCCACTGTGAAGTTTTTGCAATTTTATTGATTCTCTTTCAATGATTACAAGTGATTACAGCGAAGAACAGCAAGTTACAACTGGAAATTCGAAATCAGCAGCAAGAATATGATGTAGGATGATGGAGATCTCGATCCGGCAGAGTCTGAGCGCTTGAGAGTCAAAAGATCCCTTTTCTGTAGGCCCAGGGGCTCTATTTATAGGTGTAGGAGGCTGATATTTCGTTCAAACTTCGGGAGACTCGTTCTGACACGTGAGTGGGCCCACGCGACCAACCTCAGGAAGTTTTGACTCGATCGGCGATCGATAAGAAGTCATTTCGTATCGATCAAGATGACGTCCACTCGAGCTGAAATTTGGTGGAGACATTCCTCAGCATGTACGCGAGCTCTTGTGAAAATTTCATGGCATTTTGATCAGTGGATCATGAGTTATCGTCGATACGAAATGGGGTTTCTCGGTGGCTGATTGGTTCGAATCCACCATTTCGAATCGATCCCTTCGACTCCATCAACTCACGTGGTCTTATGATGATGTGGCACGCATACTTCGCCTCGATCCGGTCTTTGCTCCGAGTTGACCGCATCGACTCCATAAATTTCGCCTCGTTCGTATCGTGGGATGACACATCACCCTGGTCTATTGACTCGATGGATTCGAATAAGGCTCACTGATGGATTCGAACTACTGATGTTCAATGGTTACGAACAAGTCTTTCCTTACTGGACACGAAACCAATCGATGCGAACTGGAACCTTTCGATGCATATGAATTAGGATAACCTGATGGATACGAAGTAGGACAATTTAATGGATACGAAGTGCCCTACCCATGATGGGTTCGAAGAGAGGTTTCCATGATGGATTCGAAGTAGTGACTGTTGCCTCAGTTGATGGATGCGAAATGCTCTATCTGCCGATGGATGCGAAGTAGGGAGATGCCAATGGATTCGAATAAGGAAGTGCTGATGGATTCGAAATAGAAGCTCACCCATGGATATAGACCGTGTCTTGCTGGATGGATACGAAGTAGGACGTTGCTGACCGATACGAAGCGCGACTTTGTGATGGGTAAGAAGTCCATCGATATGAACTCGATGGATTCGAACACAGCTAAGTTCACCGATACGAAATGAGGCATTTCGATGGATACGAAGCCGCTGAACCCCCGATCGATACGAACACGGTCGATTTGAATTGGTGCACGAGGATGGATACGAAACCGGAGCTTTTCCCTTCAAATTGCATCCATCATAACTTGAGCATGCGAACTCGGATTGACTTGAAACTTTGAAAGTTGGCTCTCTTGGCTTTGCTTGTCATGTCCTATCAATTGTAGCGTGATCCGGGTTCAGACAAAATTCAGCGATATCCATAGTGAAGCAAAGTATAACCAATCTTTGAGACGAATTGTCTTTTGTTTTCGATCGATCTTTTGGTATCACTGCATTGCCAAAAAGCGGGATAACAACGTGCCCAAGATTTCTACATGTGTGCGAAAGGACTTGACACAGTATTTTATTGCAACAATATTGTTATATTTTTTAAATTGAATTTAAATTTAAATTCAAATCGTCGCCATTACGCAACTTAAAATCTCGGCCTCCAATCGAGGCATGCCGCCAAGCGTTTATAATGTTGTACCACTATTCCAAATGCAATGGAAAATGTTCCGAGTCCAAATTCGATCGTATGGAGAAGATAGCTTTTTGGACCCAGTTATTAAATTAAATTTTCGATATAAACCTTAACGCGTTTATCAACTGTATGATCACATGATCACTCCAAACATTACGAAAATTGAAATCCGATAACAGTACAATATTATGGATACACCGGAACTGGTTTTATCTAAATCCGAGACCGTACCTCGGAAGGTTATTTTTAAATATTGACTTAAACGATAAATTTTCAAAACTGAACAAAACACTATGAAATTCAATTTCAAAAGTCCTATCACCTTCATCATTATCAATATGAATTTTCTAAGCCTTTAAAATATTTTTAATCAGCTTAAAAATCAAGGTTCAATATTTTATCCAATTTCATATTATTAAATTTGATAATTTAATTACCAAACAAAAAAATATTTGAAATTCAAATTAAACTAATTTCCAAATATTTAAAATCAATTGAATATTTCAATTTCAAATGTTCAAAATTTCCGGGCCGTCACATAAATCCCGAGTATCGAAAAAGAGATTTTTGAATAATTGAAAATAAATGAATTTTAAGGGCTTAAGTGGTATTGTTTAAAAGTTAAAGAAATTATTTTAAAATTCAGGATTTAAATGGTTTGGGAAGAAATAAAAGAAGAATTTTGAAAAAAGTATGAAATTGGTATTTTCGGTCTAAAATAAGATTTTAAATCATAAATATAGAAGTAAATATGGAAAGGTTTTAAAATAAATTTGGGTAAGTAAAGGAATTTATTTTAAAATGGAGTTAGTTTTGAAAATAGATTTGAAACCGATTAAGTGTTTGAAACTGGGATTGAAGGAGGATGAGATTGTGTAATTTATATATGGGGTTTAAAAAAAAGTAAAATATTTATCAGAGGATAACATGGAAGTATAGATTCAGGATGAGAATTTATAAGGGAAGGGTGATTTGTTTAAAAGTAAATAGTGGTTTACTTTTAAAGGTATGGAAAGGAAAGTATGTTTCCCTGAAAAGCTGAGTATATTTTCAAAGAAAGATTTTCTAGTATAAGTTAGAGGTTTTAAAGTTGTTTTAAAAGAATGTTTTCGAGAAATTTTATTATGTTAAATTGTTTTAGAATTTTAAATTAAACATTTATTTAAATTAAATTTAGCAGTAATTTTTTTAAGGTTTAACTAGTATTATGATTTAAAAGATAATTATTAAATATTTATATTTTGTAAAGAAGTTTTATTTTGAAGGTAGTTTGACCAAAGTTTTATTTGAAAAATTAGTATAGAATTTCATAACTTTTATTTTAAATTAGTTATGGCTTAAGTTTTACATGAGAAATTATTATAAGATTTCATAACTAGTATTTTAAATAAAGTGTTTTAAATAGTTTTTATTGTTTTAAAGTATATATATTTTTGGATAAGTGATTTAAATTATTTAAAAAACCAAAAGTATTAAGGCTTGGTATTTTTTGTGGAAAGAAAACAATTTGGTGGAAATTTGTTCCGCGAGAGAAAAGTGATTTGGAAACTATTTTTCAAAGGGGCTGAAGAGTAGATAAGATATCTTGCGAACATATTTTGAAATAAATAATTTGAAAATTTATTTAAATCTGATAGTTGTTTGTGGATGTTATTTGATAGTTAAATAACCGACTATCAATATTGGCAAATGCGCTGATCGTTTCGAAGAGACCGGGATCGGGATTTATTTCCCGAAAACCACTTCGATCCGGTTTGAACATTTCGTGAGAAACACAAGAGCTTGGAGTCGAAGATGGAGCATTCAAGTGCAAAAGCTAATCGCTACTAATCCTGAGGGTGATTCCAAAATGGATATACTAGAAGTAGTGCCTTCGGTTCTGTTTGGACCTGGAACGGATTTGTATGGATGAATGCTATCAGAACATCGTCAGGAGGACGACGAGCATTCTAAGTGTATGTGTGCTAAAAAGATAACGCTTAACCTCGAGCCTTATCAACCGGGAATTGCTAAAACAGGGGAGGTGCACACAAGGCTAAGTGGCCAGCAACCAAATAGGGTAAGGTCATCCCTGTCTAGATGTCCCTTTATTCGGCTATGTGGACGGTTGCTGATCCCAACCACGGGGTGATCTTATTCGGACTATCCAGTAAGGAGTAGCTCCTATCTTGTGTAGCAGGGGATCAGGGTGGATCCTCGGTACGGTGATCTAGACCACGTACTATGACGGGCGGTACCCAGTAGCCTTACCATTATATGGAATCCAATCTCCAATAAGTGCTTGTACGGTTTTGATTATGCCCAACTATGCTGAAATGTGAGATGCAAGCATTTCAGCTAGATTCTATTCTACTTTCTATAGACATTATTATAATATCAGACGAATTTGATAAAAATGTTTTGGTTATCCTAAGGTAAAAACCCGGCATGTTTATTTGTGGCGCGGTCATACGAGATACCTTTGATTTCAAAGAATTTTGAAACTTTAATAATACAATTGAGTGTGTTTTCTCACTCTGGTTTTCCCAGAATGACTCGGGTGTTATTTAACTATAATGCTCTGGTCAGACCGAGTATTATAGATACATGAAAGTATGCTGTGAATCTCAGGAGACGAGCTAGATGGCGAGACACATCACACGTATTTGATGTATTATCCACTGTATACGGTTTGCTGTAAATTCAGTTTCTATGTGGACAGGTTATCATAACTGTCTACAGTTGTGTTTTGTTGATGTTGTACTTTGATGATGTACATATAAACAATTACAGTTTCTTTGTATAAAGACAAGTCATTTATCTATTATATATTATTCCACTGCGATTGTGAGATTTTGATGTTGTTTGGTTTTCTCTTCTTCTACCTCCTTCTTCTTTCCCTCAGCAATCTGTCTTTTCCGACACTCGATCGTCGGCATACTATACAGTGGCATACTTGTGTCGATTTTCGTGGGTCGAGAAGGGCGGGTCGTCACAGTGGTATCAGAGCTGAAGGTTAAGTGAGAACTTTGGCTCTGGTAAGGGTTACTCATTAAAAATAGAGTCTGTAGTACTCTAGAATGAGTTTGAGTGTGTTAATAGATATGAGCGTGTATTTGTTAGTGAATAAAAAAATTATATTGTGTTGACTTATCGGTTGAGTGTTTATGGATTCTGGTCGATATGTGGGATGCCATGTCATCGATAGGGGTTTCTAAACTCTTAAACAAGATAAACCGACACAGTATTATTTTAAAACAGGGTAAATGAAATAATTTTACCCAAATTATTTTTGTATATAAAAGAAATAATTTTCCGTAAATTATTATACTATATGGTTGCTTGGTTGTTAGGAAGTGATAATATTAAATTATTATCATTGTTCTGTGGAAATTGAACTACGGATTAAAATTATAACCAAAGTCAAGAAATTAACTTATATAACAAGATGGAATTTGAAATGTGAATTATAAATGTGATTTATAAATTGAAATAAGATGCCAGAGTAATTTTTGAATAAGGATTGAAAGGATTTATAATTCGAAATTTTGGAAGTTAAATTCCTTTAATTTAAAATGATTTTCAAAGACTTTGGAAATATAATAGTGATATTACTTCAGAAATATTTTTGAACCGGATTTGAAATCTGGTGGGAATTGGAATTTAAAATATTTTAAAAACTTTTTTAAGAAGGAGTAAAAGCACTAAACTTTTTTCAGTCACTAGAAAATAACTTCGGTAATGATTGCAGCATCATCGATGTTCATTTTCGAGTTCCCAAGAGAGGAATTGCTACCTAAATGTTTTAAATTGAAATTGTTTACAAAACTGGGTTTGGTTTTAAAATTCAAAGGATAATTTAATATGCAAATGAATTATGATTTCAAAAATGATTTTGAAAATGTTGAATAATTATTTAGAAGACTCTGGAATCTTATTAAAAACGCTTATGGAAATATAAATGGGTTTGATAACTTATAAAACCTAAAATTTGTTAGAATAAAATTCCACTTGAAAGAGTTAAATAAAAGTAAATGGTAAGTAAACCAACTAAATGAAGTAGATTAAAGAGATTAGTGAATGGAATTTAAATAAGTTGGAAAATTATGGAAGTTTAAAGATTTGATTAGAATTTGAATGGAAATGGAATGTAATTGAAATAAGAGTGAGCTTTGAGGAAGTAATTATTATAAACAAATGTATAGAGGAATAAATTAATTTAAATTGTAAGAAAATTGGAATTGAATATTGGAATAATATTTAGTTTCAAGTGAAATTGGAAAATTTGTTTGAATGGGCAAAATAAAATGAAAGGTTTGGAAACGAAAATTTATTGAGATATAAATAGATGAGTTAATAGAACTAATTAGGGGAATTGGTAAATTAAGTGTGGCTTGAGAAGAGTGTAGATAAATTCAATATTCAGAATTTGAAGGCAAAATTGAATTCAAATGAATTTGAAAATGAGAATTTGAATAAAAGTAAAATTATCAAGACTTGAAATTAATTAGTAAATTGAAGGTAAACTGAAATTCAAAGGGAATTGGAAATTTAAGTTAAATGAAAATAGATGAGAAAGCTTAAGTAGTGAAGTGAAAATAGTTATAAGAAGCATATAAAATATTTATATTGAACTAAAGAAATGGATGGTAAAATTCTTAAGTAAAATTTGGTATTGGAAATATACTAAGTTAGTTAATGAATGAAGGTTAAGTAAGCTGTGAAAAGGATAAGTTTATAGAAATCAGAATAAATGTGAATAAAAAGGAAATTGATATAGTTAATAATCAATTGAGACAAATACGTGGGATGCACGTATATTACTTTATTCGCATAGCGATTTGATTCAGATTCGAGCACAGAATTTCGAGGTAGTTATACCGATCCGAGTTGGGATTTTTCACTCGATTTTCGACAGGGAACCCTGGATATGGATTTTTGATGGATTCTAGAAATTCTCTATCATAGTTTGCGGCTATGCAAGGAGAATGACGATTTCTGATCGAGAAACCAGATTTGAATCCGCACTAGGAAGTCGGGTGGACGATACTAGTTCAGAAGCGAAATTGTGCAATCGAATGAGCGATCGAATTTGATATTGCATAGGGATGATATGTGTACATCGTATGGCTTAAGCAAGACAAATATTGAAAATTTTGTTAAGAAATGAGTAAATTGATTTTGAATTCTGTGACTGGATATTGTTACTGAGTAGGATGCAGGTAATTAATAGCAAAGGATAAATTGATGATGTTTTCAAATTCAGATGAAAAATTGAATTGCCCGACAGAGGTATGTATTTAAATTTCTGTATGAAATTTGATGGTTTTTTGATCTAGCCACTTGGCATTTTGTTTTCTTTTGGAATTTGGGAGCCCATAGAGGCATTTTGTAGTTGCACCGATCTAGCCGTGCAAAAGAGATGCTGGCGAAATTTTTCGAAAATTTAGGGAGTTAGAAAAATTATGAGAAATTTTGATAATTTAATTGGTTTTAAATTTGAATTGTTGAGTAAATAATATTGTTTGGAAGTTATGGATGAGTTTATGAAGTTAGTAAGAGTAATAGTGTCTTTAATAAAAATTGTTTGGAAAGTTGAAACTGTTGGGTTTTGGGAAGTTGTTAAAAACTATTTGGATTGGGAAAATAGTGAACGTGTTATGGATCATTCTTCTTAACTAGTAATTTCGGGGCCGAAATTCTTTGAAGGGAGAGGAATGTGACGACCCAGAATTTTGGATATTTGAAATTGGAATATTTAATTGATTTTAAATATTTAAAAGTTAATTTCTAACTTGAATTTCAAATATCACTGATTATTGGATAATTTAAATATTGAATTTAATAATTGGAAATTGGGTAAAATATGAAATCTGGAGTTTCGAGCTTGTTAAAAATATTTCAAAGGCTTATAAAATTTATATTGATAGTACTGGAGATAATAAAAGTTTCAAAATTGAATTCGGAAGTGATTTTTTAAGTTTTAAAAATATATCATTTAAATTGATAATTTGAAATAGCCTTCCGAGGCACAGTCGCATATTTCGATGAAACCAGTTCCATTGGATCCGTAATAGTACAGTATTATCGGATTTTAATTTTTGTAGTGTTTGGAGTTGTCATGTGAGCGTATGGAGTATAAACGCGCTAAAATCTATATCGAAAATTCAATATAATAAGTGGGTTAAAAAAGCTATCTTCTCCATACGATCGAATTGAGACTCGAAACATTTTCCATTGTGCTTGAAATATGGATATAACATTATAAACGCCTAGCGCACGTCTCGATAGGAGATCGAGATTTTAGGCTTCGTTTTCTCAACGATTTAAATTTAAATTTAAATTTTAAGTGTAATATGTATGTAATTAATATAATAATGTTTCACAAGACAAGTTATACATGTTTCTTCCCTTTAAATACTTGGCATCTTTTCTGACAGCGTTTGTTTTTAAAAATAAAAATTGAAAACATCCGAGCATTTTAAAACCTAAAGAAAAAATCAACAAGCATTTAAAAAATAAAATAAACGCAAATCAGAATCAAAAAGAAATAAACTCTTTGGAAAATTAAAATGGAGGCCGAGCCATTTTCAATATCGAGTTTCCCCTTTCAGTTTTCGAAATCCTTCTTTGCAAATCAAATGGAAGGGAAGAGAACTAAAAGCTCGTCGACTAGAAAATGTGAATCCCGATTTCGCAAGGTCGCAAGGGAGGAAGCGACGCATCGTCGTTCGTGATGGCTGGGTTGACATCGGAGTCACGTAAGTGCAGTCTTGTTTTTCGAGAAGAGTAGTTCAGGGCAGTGGAGTTGGATCGCGGTGCCGATGGAGGCGCGCATGTCTGGTGATGGCCCATGCGAGGCAGGGTCAATTTAGGGGTTTCGCGATGTATGGAGACTAGGTTTTCGACGTTGGAGTCGCGTTGCTCGAGAATGATGATGGTGGCTTGCTGGCCTAAGGCGATGCATGGGGGATAGTCATGGTATGGTGATGCTCGTTGGTCGTGGTGGCGAATGTGAGGGAGGCTCGTATCGAAGCAGCAAGGTACATGTTTCAATTTAAATTTAATAACACTTATTTTTGAACATATATATTATAATAAAATATAAAACATTCCTATTTTTAATTTAATATATATATATACAGAAAACAAAGTAAAACAGTAAAGTATAATGTATATTTATGCCAATTATTTCCTTCAATCCATAGATTTTATATATAATGTTTATACCTATATAGGCAAAATAGAAGGTAATATGTACACACATATATAAGATTTAGAAAATAGAAGTTTTGAATGGTAATATAGATTATTTTTATAAGTGTATGTATTTCTGTATGTATATGTAATTTCAAAGGGAAAAATAAATATACATATCTACATTTTAAATTTACTAGTTGTTTTAAAATAATTATTTGGGTGATTAACCTGGTTAATTAACTTATTAAATTTATTTTAGTTACAAAAAGATTTTTTAAAGGGATGAATTATTTAGTTAAAATCAAATTTTAGTTAATTAAATCTATTGAAAGGAAATTGATTGTTCGATTATTTCGAATATTAATAAATTGTATAAATATTTATACAAGGTCTAAATCATGGAGAAACAAGTTGAGATGGATTGGATTGCAAATAAAAAACAAAGATGAGTTAATCTCACTCGTTTGGATAACCATTTAAATTTAAATAGTTAAATACAAATTATTGGTTGAATGATTGAATTGACTGGATGTGATATTATATAATAGTATATATATTAGAGTGATTGATTCCCGCATTATATAGCGGATGAGACCCTATGCGCCCCGCATAATAGCGGATGACCCTTTATACCGCGATATCCTCCTCGAAGTGGGATTGGTATTTTATATTGTGCTAACGTCTGTGGATGGAGAGAAACAGGTTGGAGGGATCCAACTGGATTCCTTAAAATGTTGGAATTTACTTTCATATTCTGTGATATGTTCTATTTGATAATATGTGATAGATTATATTGATTTTATTTGGAATCAAAAATATTGGATGCTATGGTTTGATTGAATATATTTGGGTATATTGAGTTATCAAAAATATAAAGATTGGATTTTTGAAGGAAAATAAAGGAGAGAATTTTTAAGTAAAATAATTATAGAAAACTTGGATAAATTAAAGAATGAATTAAAAGGGATAAAAGTTGATTTTTTAAATTCTAATAAATAAATCCCGAGTATGGAAAAAGAGATTTCTGAATAAATGAAAATAAATGAATTTTAAGGGCTTAAGTGGTATTGTTTAAAAATTAAAGAAATTATTTTAAAATTCAGGATTTAAATGGTTTGTAAGAAATAGAAGAAGAATTTTGAAATAAGTATAAAATTGGTATTTTCGGTTTAAAATAAGAGTTTAAATCATAAGCATAGAAGTAAATATGGAATTTATGGGTTTTAATATAAATTTCGGTAAGTAAAGGAATTTATTTTAAAATGAAGTTAGTTTTGAAAATCGGTTTGAAACTGATTAAGTGTTTGAAACTGGGATTAAAGGAGGATGAGATTATGGAATTTATAAACGGGGTTTACAAAAAAAGTAAAATATTTATCAGTGGATAATTTGGAAGTATAAATTTAGGATGTGAATTTATAAAGGAAGGGTGATTTGTTTAAAAATAAATAACGGTTTATTTTTAAAGGTGTGGAAAGGAAAGTATATTTCCCTGAAAATCCGAGTATATTTTCAAAGAAAGATTTTCAAGTATAAGTTTGAGGTTTTAAATGTTATCCCGCTTTTTGGCAAAGCCGTGATACCAAAAGATTGGTCGAAAACGAGAAACAGTTCATCTCAGAGATTGGATATACTTCACTTAGCTATGGATATCGATGAATTTTGCCCGAGTCCGGATCAGGCCACAATTGATAGGACACGACAAGAAAGGTTGTAGGAGCCATCATTTCAAGTTTCAAGTCAATCCGAGTTCGTATGCTCAAGATATGATGGATTCAGTGTGAAGAGAAATAGTCATTGTCTGGTTCGAAACCATGAAGTTCGAACCCATCCTTTTCGAACCCATCCTGTTCGAAACCATCCACGCCCTCTCCTTCGAACCCACCTAGTTCGAACCCATCCACGTCCTTGCCTTCGAAGCCATGGAGTTCGAACCCAAGCCACGTTCGAACCCATCGGCTAGTACCTGCCTCGACTCCATCGCTTTCGACTCCATCGCCTTCGAATCCACCACAGTGGCCTACCTTCGAATCCATGACTTCACTCGGCCTCGCATCCTCACTTCGAACCCATCGAGTGACCCAGTTCGAACCGATCAAGTTCGAACCCATAAGGATTCCTGGATTCGAACCAGTCACGTTCGAAACCAGGAATACTTCCTATTTTGAATCCACCGAGTCAATCGGTTTGGATGACGTGTTCCCCGTAGTTCACGGAGTCGAAGCGGTCCATTCGGAGATAAGTTAGGATCGATTCGAGGAATGCGCGCCACGTCACTGCAAGCCCACGTGCACTGATGGATTCGAAATCATGGGTTCGAACTCATGGGTTCGAACGACACAGCCAACCGAAAATGCTAATTTCGAACCGAGCATATCTCCTTAACCACACATCCAAATGCAACCAAATATTCGCAGTAGCTTCCATATGAGGTAAAGATTGTTCCTGCCAAGTTTCAGCTCGATTGGACCATTTCTTGATGGGTTCGAAATCACTTCGAACCGATTTCAGATCGAGACGAAACTTGGTGGGGTCGGTCGCGTGGGCCCACTCACGTGCCAGAAGGAGTCTCACGAAGTTTCAGCAAGATCTGGGCCTCCAACGCCTATAAATAGCACCCTGAAGCCTTCAGAAAAGGGGTTTTCGGAGAACTTCTGCCATTCAACGCCAAGACTCTGCCGGATTCAAGTTTAACTATCAGAATCGCTGTTATATTCAGATTTCAAAGCAATTGTCAGCTGTAATCCATTGTAATCGATTGAATCGAGCAAAGCAATAAAGAGAAACCCTTCAAAGTGGACGTAGGCACGAACGCCGAACCACTATAAATCCTGTGTTTGTGATTGTTGCTTGTGAATTACTGTGATTTGTTACCTAGAGCTGAATTCTATATTGATTATTGCTGAGTCCTGTGTTGATTATTATCGAGTTGAGTACGTAAACGGGTGCTTTCGTGATATTGGGTGTTTGTGACCAATTTTGGCGCAAACATTTTGGTGCTTTCACTGAGAAACTAATTCAGGAAGAAGTTGAATTTGAAAATTCAGGAGTTCAGATCTAGGAATTATGGCAAGACAATCGAGTAGGAGGCCAAGGGCTGAGAGAAGTGAACCACAAGGAAGCCAAGAGGCTTCCTCAGGAGCAAATCAACCATCGATATACATTACTAGGGACGAGATGGAAACTATGATGAAGAGGCAAGAGGAAATGATCCAGAGTTTATTCCAACAGATAGGACAGCTTGGAGCACAAAATAGGGAAGCCAATGGAGTCCAGAACGGAGCGGGACCGTCCGGCGTGGCACCAGAGCTAAGGGGCACACATATGGAGAATGTTGACCCAATCTTGGAAAGAGAAAGAGAAGGATCTGCGCAACCTAGGAGTAGTAGAGGAGTGAACGCTCAGTCAAGGGGGCAGATCCCGGAGTTACCTCGTGAACTCGGGGGGCAGGTTGGAAGTAGTGAACAAGGATTACATCTCGGAGACAATAACCGATTAGCAGAGATAGTTAGGAGAGCTTTGAGAGGCGGTATGGTGAACAAAGATTTGGAAGATGTCAATAGAAGTCCTTTTACTTCAGCAATCAGGCAAGCTAGGAACCCGCCTGATTTCAAACTACCATCATTGGATATGTACGACGGGAGAACGGACCCCACGGTCCATCTGACAAAATATATGAGGCATATGGAAGTACTGGGGGCATCGAAGGAGGTTATGGCCCGATGTTTTCCATTGTACTTGACAGATATCGCTGCACTATGGTTTAGACAGCTGGAGAACGGATCCATCGGAACATGGAATGGTTTAGTGGAGAGATTTATGAGGCAATTCAGGGTCCATATTACGAGACCCAAGAACGTGATGACTCTGGCAACCCTAAAGCAAAAAGCCGGAGAGACCTTGAGAAGTTATTTAGCACGATTTAATGCAGCAGCAGCTTCAGTGGATAGAGCGGATCCGTCCATGGTGGTAATGGCAGCTGTGTCCGGAATAGCTGACGGCACAGAGTTCAAGAATTCATTGACTAAAGATCCACCCATTGATCTGGAGGAATTCTATCATGAAGCAGAAAAGTTTTTACGATTAGAAGATGCGAATGCCGAGAGAGAAGAAGGAGATGGGATAGAAGTTTTTGCATTTAGAGACGAAAAGCCTCTTAAAAAAGATTCGGATAAAGGTAAAAGAAAGATTGAGAATGACAGAGACAGATCAAAGTGGCAACGGAGGGAGCCACGATTCACCACCTACGCTGAGTTGAACGAGAGCCTGGAACGAATTTATCAGGATACCAAAGAACAGATTCCGTATCGTAGGCCAATGCGAAGGGATCCTACTTCTGACGAAAGGAAATCAGATAAGTTCTGTGTATTCCATGAATTAAATGGTCATAACACTAATGATTGTAGGCACCTGAAGGACGAGGTGGAAGGGCATATCAGGAACGGTATGCTCCTTCAATATGTAAGGAGACGAGCTCCTGTGGCGGAACCAGAACGACCACCGTCCACATCAGCTAGGGGCGACCCCGAATCAAGGCACCGTATGGTTATCAATTGAGTAAGATAACGATGAACAAGTTGTAAGCTTCCACTAACGCAATTAAATCATTTACACATGTGCGAGATCGCGAACGATCTCCAGACATGCTCTGAATGATCGTTGACCGTTTTGTAGTGGGAACTTACACTTTGACATCCATGCTTTACTTTCATTTCACTTTAATTTGAACATTTAGACTCTGTTTGTTTGGACAATTGTTTTTGAAACTCATCCGTGTAATAGATATTTGATTCTGATAACTCTGGAATGGCTAAGCTACTTACACATGTACGGGATAGCGAACGATCCTTAGGTATGCTCTGAGACGGCGATGAACCGCCCATGCAAACGATCCAGGAACTCACCCGAACGTGACCCTGGCATCGATAACACCAAGCCCTCCCGGGCACACACACAATCCGCCTCGAACGGCACCCGACTTCGAACAGTCATAACTCACCTTACCTCAATGGCTTGATCGCGAACGGTCGTCACTTGAGGTCCGACATCCGACCACGAACGGTCACGAATTCGCCTCGAACGGCACACGATCGCGAACGATCACTTTCTGCCTTGAACGGCACAGACCGCGAACGGTCACAGATTTGCCTCGAACGGCACACGATCGCGAACGATCACTTCCTGCCTCGAACGCCATCGATCGCGAACGGTCATGGCTCACTGATTATGAAATCCGACCTCGAACGGTCACCATTCGCCTTGAACGGCACTTGGTCGCGAACGATCATCATTTGCCACGAACGGCAGTCGACCGCGAACGGTCCCATCTCATCATTCGCCGTGAACGGCATCGACCGCGAACGGTCCTATTCCATCTTATGCCACGAACGGCACGGACCGCGAACGGTCCCGATTCACTTCAAGCAGCATACGATCCCGAACGATCGAAGCATGAATTTATACGCTCGACCGCGCACGGTCGCACTTCACCTCGAATGACTCGATCACGCACGATCGTCATTTGAAGTTGAGCGCTTGACCACGAACGGCTGCACTTCATCCCAAATGGCTCGATCCCGAACGATCGTCATTTGAGGACATATGAAACTATTAAGTTCTTTGCAGGTTGATAATCGGATACGAACATCCAACTCAAGGCATTACAAAACACACCTTCCTACAGCAAGGCATGTTTTGGGGGGCAAAGTGTTATCCCGCTTTTTGGCAAAGCCGTGATACCAAAAGATTGGTCGAAAACGAGAAACAGTTCATCTCAGAGATTGGATATACTTCACTTAGCTATGGATATCGATGAATTTTTCCCGAGTCCGGATCAGGCCACAATTGATAGGACACGACAAGAAAGGTTGTAGGAGCCATCATTTCAAGTTTCAAGTCAATCCGAGTTCGTATGCTCAAGATATGATGGATTCAGTGTGAAGAGAAATAGTCATTGTCTGGTTCGAAACCATGAAGTTCGAACCCATCCTTTTCGAACCCATCCTGTTCGAAACCATCCACGCCCTCTCCTTCGAACCCACCTAGTTCGAACCCATCCACGTCCTTGCCTTCGAAGCCATGGAGTTCGAACCCAAGCCACGTTCGAACCCATCGGCTAGTACCTGCCTCGACTCCATCGCTTTCGACTCCATCGCCTTCGAATCCACCACAGTGGCCTACCTTCGAATCCATGACTTCACTCGGCCTCGCATCCTCACTTCGAACCCATCGAGTGACCCAGTTCGAACCGATCAAGTTCGAACCCATAAGGATTCCTGGATTCGAACCAGTCACGTTCGAAACCAGGAATACTTCCTATTTCGAATCCACCGAGTCAATCGGTTTGGATGACGTGTTCGTCGTAGTTCACGGAGTCGAAGCGGTCCATTCGGAGATAAGTTAGGATCGATTCGAGGAATGCGCGCCACGTCACTGCAAGCCCACGTGCACTGATGGATTCGAAATCATGGGTTCGAACTCATGGGTTCGAACGACACAGCCAACCGAAAATGCTAATTTCGAACCGAGCATATCTCCTTAACCACACATCCAAATGCAACCAAATTTTCGCAGTAGCTTCCATATGAAATAAAGATTGTTCCTGCCAAGTTTCAGCTCGATTGGACCATTTCTTGATGGGTTCGAAATCACTTCGAACCGATTTCAGATCGAGACGAAACTTGGTGGGGTCGGTCGCGTGGGCCCACTCACGTGCCAGAAGGAGTCTCACGAAGTTTCAGCAAGATCTGGGCCTCCAACGCCTATAAATAGCACCCTGAAGCCTTAAGAAAAGGGGGTTTTCGGAGAACTTCTGCCATTCAACGCCAAGACTCTGCCGGATTCAAGTTTAACTATCAGAATCGCTGTTGTTTTCAGATTTCAAAGCAATTGTCAGCTGTAATCCATTGTAATCGATTGAATCGAGCAAAGCAATAAAGAGAAACCCTTCAAAGTGGACGTAGGCACGAACGCCGAACCACTATAAATCCTGTGTTTGTGATTGTTGCTTGTGAATTACTGTGATTTGTTACCTAGAGCTGAATTCTATATTGATTATTGCTGAGTCCTGTGTTGATTATTATCGAGTTGAGTACGTAAACAGGTGCTTTCGTGATATTGGGTGTTTGTGACCAATTTTGGCGCAAACATTAAAGTGGTTTTAAAAGAATGTTTACGAGAAATTTTATTATGTTAAATTTTTTTTAGACTAAAGTAAATATTTATTTAAATTAATTTTAGCAGTAATTATTTTAAAGCTTAACTAGTATTATGATTTAAAAGAAAATTATTAAATATTTAAATTTTATAAAGTAGTTTTATTTTAAAGGTAGTTTGACTAAAGTTTTTATTTGAAAAATTAGTATAGAATTTCATGACTTATATTTTAAATTAATTTTTGGCTTAAGTTTTACATGAGAAATTATTATAAGATTTCATAACTAGTATTTTAAATAAAGTGTTTTAAATAGTTTTTATTTTAAATGTTTTAAAGTATATATATTTTTGGATAAGTGATTTAAATTATTTAAAAAACCTAAATTATTAAGGCTTGGTGATTTTCAGTGGAAATAAAAAATTGGGTGGAAATTTATTCTGCGAGAGAAAAGTGATTTGGAAACTATTTTTCAAAAGGGTTGAAGAGTAGAGAAGATATCTTGCGAACATATTTTGAGATAAATAATTTGGAAATATATTTAAATCTGATAGTTGTTTGTGGATGTTATTTGATAGTTAAATAACTGACTTTCAATATTGGCCAATGCGTTGATCGTTTCGAAGAGACCGGGATCGAGATTTATTTCCCGAAAACCACTTCGATCAGGTTTGAACGTTTCGTGAGAAAGACAAGAGCTTGGATTCGAAGATGGAGCACTGAAGTGCAAGGGCTAATCGCTACTAATCCTGAAGGTGATTCCAAAATGGATATAATAGGAGTACTGCCTTCGGTTTCGTTCGGACCTGGGACGTACTTGTATGGATGAATGCTATCAGAACATCGTCAGGAGGACGTTGAGCATTCTAAGTGTATGTGTGCTAAAAAGGTAATGCTTAACCTCGAGCCTCATCAACCGAGAATTACTAAAACAGGGGAGGTGCACACAAGGCTAAGTGGCTAGCAATCAATTAGGGTAATGCCATCCCTGTCTAGATATCCCTTTATTCGGCTATGTGGGCGATTGCTGATCCCAACCGCGAGGTGATCTTACTTGGACTATCCAGTAAGGGGTAGCTCCGGCCTTGTGTAGCATGGGATCAGTACAGTGATCTAGACCACGTACGGTGACAGACGGTACCCCAGTAGCCCTACCATTGTATGGAATCCAATCTCCAATGAGCGCCTGTACGGTTTTGATTGTGCCCAACTCTGCTGAAACGTGAGATGCAAGCATTTCAGTTAGATTCTATTTTACTTTCTATAGGCCCTATTATAATATCAGAAGAATTTGATAAAAATCTTTTGGTTATCGTAAGGTAAAAACTCGGCAAGTTTATTTGTGGCATAGTCTTATGAGATACCTTTGATTTCAAAGAATTTTGAAACTTTAATAATCTAATTGAGTGTAGTTTCTCACTCTGGTTTTCCTGACTGACTCGGGTGTTATTTAACTATAATGCTCGGGTCAGGCCGAGTATTATAGATACATGAAAGTATGCTATGGAGCTCAGAAGACGAGCAGGATGGCGAGACATATCACATGTATTTGATGTATCATCCGCTGTATATGGTTTGCTGCAAATTCAATTTCTATGTGGACAGGTTGTCATAACTGTCCAGTGTTGTGTTTTGTTGATACTGTACTCTGATGAAGTATATATAAAATGGTTACAGTTTCTTTGTATAAAGATAAGTCATTTATCTATTATATATTGTTCCGCTGCGACTGTGAGATTCTGATGTTGTTTTGTTTTCACTTCTTCTACCTCCTTCTTCTTTCCCTCAGCAACCTGTCTTTTTCGACACTCGATCGTCGGCATATTATATAGTGGCGTATTTGTGTCGATTTTCAAGGGTTGAGAAGGGCGGGTCGTCACATGGTGCGTATGGCACTTGCTTCACATTTGGAGCTCACTTTCACACTATATTAGTCGTATATGCTTGCTAATAATATACGAGGTACATATCTCATATTACATATCGTACTTTTATATTTTTTCCCTACGGGATGCCTTATTCTCGAAGATGAGATGTATGTTTGTGATATACATATATAATGATCCTACTACGATCGAACCGCGCAAAGGACGTTGGCTATTTTTTTTTTGAAAATTTAAGGCGTTAGAAAATTTTTGAGAAATTGGAAATTTTTTTGACAACTAAAATTTTGATATTGAGTTAAAATAAAACGATATTAGTTCGTTTTGAAAAGATAAATAAATATGGATTTGAAACTTAGAAAAGCTTTTATAAGAAGTTTAATTAATTGGATTTTGTGACTTTTTCTTACTTAGTAATTTCGAGGACGAAATTCTTTTAAGTAGGGGAGAATATAATGACCCAGAGTTTCATTCATTTGAAATACAGATATTTAATCAATTTTAAATACTCACATGTAAATTTTATAAGTTGAATAACTTATATTTCGCATGTCTTGATTTAATTGGATAACTAAATGATTAATTTAATATTTAAAATTGCAAAAATAATTGGAAATGGAATTTAATATGAATGAAAATGATTTATAAAGTTGAATTAAATTCTATTTGAATTCGATTGATGTTAGTGAACTTTTAAAATTGAATTAAAAGTTAATTTATAGAAATTGAATATTTTAATATTTTATTAACGGGTAAAAATAGTCATTTTTCAAACAGTCTCGGATTTCGACAAAACAAGTTACATTGGATCTATAATGTTATATTATTGAAGGATTTCAGATTTCGTGTCGATCGGATATATGGTTTAGTCGTGGCAAGCTGAAACATGTAGAAATTTGTTTAAGTGAATTTTAATTTAAATAAGTCGATTTCAAAACCTATCTTCCAAATACAATTGAATTGACTGCCGATATATATTCCACTGTGTTCGTAATAGGGGTAAAACATTAAAAAGCCAGGCGGCACGTTTAGTTTTGGAGTTTGAATTTTTTTTGGGTGAACAGTGTTATGGAATTTTCTATAAAAGGCCTCATTATTTTATAATTTTACTCAAAACCCTAACATCTGAATCCTAGCCACCATTAACTTTTGAACGGTTGAAAATAGCTTATCTTCTCCTCTTGATCTCTACAAATCCACTCAATATCAAGCAAAATTCCCAACTATAAACTTGTAGAGAACGACGAGTACAATCAGTCCATACGGTTGTGACCGTCATCGACGCTTCATGGTGGTCAAAATCAAGGTTCAAAGGCCATGCGTTCCTAGGTATTTTTCTATGCATCGAGGCGGCCGGGATCGTCGGCATTCATGCCGAAGGTAGAGCTCGCGTGGGCGCGTCGTTTGGTGGCTACTAATCGTCGTCAGGTGGCTCGAAAGATGGTGCGGTGTTCAAAATTCGAACGAGCTAATGGGTTTTATTGCGTGATGTAAACGACGGGGAAGAAGATGCTAATGACGGCCACGATCTGCTGTAGGGAAAACGTGCGGCTAGGATTGAAAGTAGGTTTTTTTAAAAAAGTTGTAAATTATATTATATAAATTCGTATAAACTTTAAAATTGCATAACTTTGTCGTACGAGGTCCGTTTTTGGCGAAACATATTGCTTTGGGTCCGTATTGACGGGCACTGCATTATAGAGCTTGGTTAGAGTTGATTGGAGCTAGAAATTTTTTGGATAAAATTAAACGCTTGTTTAATTTTATTTGGGATAAAACAATGCAACTGCTATTGGAATCAAAGTGAGTACAACTCACTCTTTCCGCCTAACTAATATTTTTTTATAAGTGAGAAATAAATTTATTTATGATGTTTGATGATTGTTTTGATGATATATGATATATATATTAATTGGTATTTGGATATATTCCTGTCTATTGGAGCAAATGAGACCCTATATGTTCCCTGTATGAGCGGATGACCTTTCGTACGCGCATCTCCCTTGAAGAAAACATGGTACACATATATTATAATATGTATATATGTTGCAGGTGATAGGTTGGAGGGATCCAATAAGATTCCTCACCAGTAATGGTTTTATTTACAAATATTGTAATATATGCTGTTATCATATGATATATGATGTTTTGGATGTCGTGATTGATGTATTTAGAGCTGCTGCAGCATTGGGCCATTTTTGGAATTTTGAAATGTTAAAGTAATGATTTCAAATTAAAAAGGATTTTCAAGTAATTTTGGAAATATATGTTTTATTGAGTTTTGAATTGTTGAGTAAATGAATTTATTTTAAATAAATAAATGTTATAATTTTTATGTTATAAAAATTATGATTTTTGTTAATTGGAATCAAAGGATGATTTTTGAGATATGAAGTGAACTATTTGGTAAAATGGTTAAATTGATATTTTTTTTTAATTTATTATAAATGGTTTATGTATAATATTTACAAAATTGAATTTTTATAAATAAAAGTGATGAAATTGTAAAGAAGTTTTGTAAGTGTTAAAATGAAGTGATAATTGAATCTTAAAAGTGAATAAGATTTATAATTGATGAAGTTATAAAAAGAATGAATTTGTAAAAAGATATTTATAAGTAAATTAACTTATAATTGAATTTTGGCATGTAAATGAGATATAAATAGAATTTGTTAATAAAGGGATTTTATAAGTGGAAGTTTTTATAAAATATATATGTAATTTATAAACATTGTTTTATAAATCCGAAACTAATTGAATGTGATGAGTTAGATATGAAAGCTTATTAAAGGGATTATATTCATGATTTTGGACAGTGGATTATCTTTTAATAAATTTGTAAAAATATTGGATTTGGTAAATGAACTATATTCACGATTTAGGATAGTGAATAATAATATTAAACGAATATTTTGGAAAATGATATTTTAAATGAAGTTAAATGGTTCGAAGATATTTTAAAATGTGTTAAGTATAAAATGCATAAATTTCAACATTCGTTGTTGAAATAGACGTTTTCGAGAAGCAAAGAAAATGATGGACTATAACACTATTGTTATAGTAAATGATTTTTGAAAGGAAATGTTTTGTATAGTATATGGGATTTATATATCTATCTAATTATCAAATCCCTATACTAATGATTTCGGGTTGTCGTAATGATGTTTTACGCAACATTCGTTTTGACCGAAATAAATATTTTTAAGAGAATATTTTCCTTAAAGAATAAAATATATACTTAATTGTGAATTAAGTATATGTAATATTTTCTAAGTGTTGAAAATAAGTTGATTTGTGAATATGTTTTATACCACGATATATATGGAAATGTTTTTCGATTTTGAAGTATTGAAATGTTTTGAGAATATATCTTTTTAAAGATAATTTGAAGTGAATATTTGGCAAGTGATTTAATTAATAAAAGATTAATTAAAAGGGCCTAGTGATTGCCTATGGTGCTAAATATTTTTTGTTTTCTTTGATAGTTAAATAATTAGCTATCAAACATGGCCATTTTAGTTCCTCGACATGATGTGGGAACTATTTGTCGTATACTTAGTACGTAGCCATCTGTATAGGCTTGATTATCATTTGTGTTGAGGATGTTGATTCGTGTAGTGCAGAGTATTACTCCAATCTATCAAGCTTCCTTCTTGGCCGAAGGATAGCAAGTTGAAAGTTGGAGACTTGATAAGTCTATGAGACTTATTTTCTATGTGAGGTTGAGAAATGCTTTTTCACCGCTGGTGCGAAGACACCAGGATCAGTTTATCTAAAAACCACTTCGGACCAACATTTATGTGACGATTGTGCTGATTGGTTTTGATGATATTGATATTTAGGATTTTCATAGTGGAGGACTGCTTGTTGACCATTTGGGGTTAAAATCCCAATAAACATCCAATAATAGTAGTCTATTCGTTATGAAATATCCAATGCAAGGACTTTCCGCTACTAATCCTAAGGATTTCCGGACAGGATGTGGTAGGAAAGTACCTTTGGTTTATCCAGTTCTCAGACAACTTGTATGGATGTTTGTCTGACATTGCATTTCTAAAGATTACATACATTGGTTTTTACAAACATACATCAATGGTCGCGGAGAAGACAACTTCTCTTAGCTTAACACCCTCCTTAAAACGTATGAGCTTTAGGGTTGTATTTTTGTGAAAGGAAATTAGCAGTCAACGAAAATGGCTGTGTGGCATTCAACGTGATGTGATATGTGATATATGAAAGGTAATCATCACCTCAGGCCTCATCAACCGAAAATGACTGAGACAGGGTTAGATGCGGCAAGGCTAAGTGGGACGCTCCCAACAGGATATGATTATCCTATTCTAGATATATCTTTGCATGCTATGATGTCGTGTATCTGATCATTGTTGTTTGTATGCTATGAGGCCCCTCGAAAAAGGTCGATAACGACCGAAGTATGATATATTCGGTACTATCTAGTTACAGAGATAGGTCGATCTTGTGTTGGTAGAGGATCCTTTGTGATGGTCCTCGGTGCGTTCCTCTAGAGATGTACTACCAGAAGGTAGTCCCTTCTCCTGGTCATTTGTAGGAAATCCAAACTCCACTACATGCCTGCCCTTTTGATCGTATTACCCATTTTGGGCTATATGCTGGAATTTAATTGATGTAATAATTTCGGCTATGGTTAATATTATTTGTATACTAGACACTAGTATATTTAAGAAGATTTGATATGAAAACTTTTAGTTATCATAAGGTAAAAACATGTCTGTGTTTATGTGTGGGCATGTCTTACGAGGTACTTTTGTTTTTAAAGGAAAAGTTTGGTAATTTAATAAATTCAGCTGAGAGTGTTTCTCACGCTGGTTTACCAACTTGATCTGGGCGTTCTTCCCTTTCAATGCTTGGGTCAGACCAAGTATATTTACAGGTTTAGATTTTGTGCTTTTGGAGCTTCAGTAGGAGAGCTGGTGATCTGCATTTTCGCACATACATACCTGTTTTGATTATCTGCTTTGCACATTATTGTGTATATTATTGGCAATTATGAGGACAGGTTATTATAACTGTCTAGGTTGATGATTAGTGACTGATTGTTGAACTCTGATTAATGTATGTATATACAATTTCTATTTTGTAAAGATCATTGATACAATATTATATATTTTCCGTTGCAATGTGAGATTCTATATTGTTCTGTTTGGTTCTATCTTCTCTCTTTCTTCTCTTCTCTTCTTCTCTCTTCTTTTCTTTCTCTTGACTCTCTAACGGTCTGTACTTTGTGAGTCAGAAATATGTGGTTTATTTTCAATTCATAGGGTACGGATTTGTGGGTCGTCACACAGGCAGCAATTCGCTGCTCCCTAGCCTGATAATCTCCTCTGACTTGGCATACTACTAACCCGGAATCACAAAGGATTTGTAAATTTTTCACTCCTAGTTCTCTGGCAACTTTGAGCCCAGCGATCAAGGCTTCATACTCAGCTTTGTAATTTATTACAGGGAAGTAGAGTTTCGAGGAGTACCAAACCGATTGTTCCCTTAGGATTCACTAACACTACTCTGGCGCTAGAGCACCGATCGTTGAATGCTCCATCAGTTTGAATTTTCCAGCGATTGGTTGGTTCTACGGAGAGTCATCTAGTGCAGCGAATTCTGCTATCTACCATTGTTTGTCCCTGGATAGCTTTCTAAGGGTGATAAGTGGTACCGAATTGGCTTAGCTCAATATTGAATTTGAGCAACCTTCCAGACGTCTCATATCGGTGTAGGACTCGATGTAACGAATGCTCGGCGTAGATGTTGATGGGGTGAGCCTAGAAGTAAGGGCAAAACTTTTGTGACGCAATCAATGAGCAGTCCGCGAGCTTCTCTAGCTCTGGGTATTTTTTTTCAACAATTGCCAACTACTTGCTTACATAATATATCAGTCTCCAGATCCTTATCTATTGACATAAAAGTGCGACACTTTTGGCGTGTACTGAAACATCTACATAGATGAATAAATCTTCATGATCCAACGGCTTGGATAATATGGGAGGCCTCTCTAAGTGGTTCACCTAAGTTTGGGATGCGTCTTCACACTCCTATGTCCATTTAGAGTCCTTTCCCTTTTTGATCTGGTTGAGGAAAGAAATACATCTATCAGCAGTTCTAGAAATGAAGATCTGGTTGAGGAAAGAAATACATCTATCAGCGGTTCTAGAAATGAATCGGCTTAGGGCGACAACCATTCCATTTAAGTTTTGTACTTGTTTTGTAGTCTTTGGCACTTGAATATCACTGATTGCCTGAATCTTCTTGAGATTGGCTTCAACTGCATAAGAATTGACGATGAAACCCAAGAATTTCCCTGACGCAACACCAAAAGGGCTTTACAAGGGATTGAGATTCATTTCGTGTTTTTGAAGAGACCAAACATCTCTGCCAAGTCATAGATGTGATCATTTGATCATCATGATCTCACGAGCTTATCGTCCATATATATTTCCATTGGTTGTCCGATTTGATCTTTGAACATCAGATTGGCTAGCCTCTAGTAAGTAGCTTCAGCATTATTTAGTTCAAATGGAATCATAACATAACAACATAACCTTCGTTCGGTAATAAAGCTGGTGTGCTTCTAGTGGGGGACATCCATCGGGATCTAGTTGTATTCGGAGTACGCATCCATAAATGAAAGCCGTTCATATCCAGCGGTTAAATCTACTAGCGATCGATCCTCAAAAGTGGAAAGCCTCGGGTCAATATTCAGTGCATGGCTCATGATAGTCGGCGAGATCACATATGTTTGAATGGGTCTAAGCAAACACATCAAGTTTCATTTGTAGAAAGCCAGCTAATTCCTTCATCATCGTTGCATTGAGCCGCGATCCGATCTTCAGTACCAGTCATGGGTAGCCATGGTTGACCATAATATCGATCGATTAGCTCAGCGGGTGCAACCTCGGATTCCTTAAGTTCAACTCTAACTATGTCGCATAACAGTCATCATGAAACCGGTTGGAATGGTTACTCCACTTTAATCGCAGAGTGTTGTCTTGAGTTATTAAGTCTGATAGTGAAGGGCTCTAAATGCTTTGAGTGATTATCTCATGTTGCACGCGACTGCATAGCCGGCTCTTTCTTTGAGTTTGAATCTGTTGTTTTACTCAAATAATGCACTTTCCATTTAATATACTCATGATCCATTACTCATTGTTTAGGTTGGAGTGATGGTTTATTGCCAATGAGCTTAGGCATTGATTCGACGATTCTATCTATAGGTATCCTTTCGATTGTAGATCGAGTCATTGTAAACACTAGGTAATAGTCACAGTATTGAGCTGTCATAGTTAGCTTTTGGATGACCAAACTTCTATCCCCATTCTTAGGTAGATAAATGTTCTGCATGGACGGTCAAGTCTCATCCCAGTTGTGTTTATTCTCCTGCCTAAATTCCAAAGACTGAGAGCTAAATGATGAATGACCAAGTTATACTCATCTTAATTCTCTCTCGTGCCCCCATAAGTTTAGGGCTAATGTTAATAAGTAGGAAGGAAAGTTATGTCCGCTTTAGCTTTATACTCTTCCCCGTCGAATCATAGGATTGAGTTAGTTGATGGAAGGGTGGGTTGCACCTATTCTGGGTTGTATTCTAACCTTTTCTTCTAGAGGGAAGGCTTCAATTCCCCGTCAGATTTCGAGCATGAGCTGAGTACAGGACGGTCAATCACATCCACTTTTGATGTGGATGTCACCATACTCTAGGCAATGACCATAGAATGGATGGTTTAGTCACATCCAATCTATGAGTGTTGCTCCCCCGGTCGAACAAAAGGCGATGATTAATATAAGGATGGTCAAGTCATAACCTTTTCGAACTGCTATTATAGTCGAATCATGGTTAGATCTAGCGAATGAATAGTCATGTCGCATTCATTCGGAGCTGGACGATCAATCACGTCAATATTGATTTATGTTCTCCCATCAAATTAAGGGACAAAGTTAGCTCAGTAGCGGTCAATTCATGCCCATCTGGTTTCATAGTCCTCCAGACAGATCAAAGTAAAGTGATGAAGAATGAATGTTCATGTCACACTCATTTACGGTTTATTCTCCTATCCACACTATGGTGACCGGAGTTGTTTGACTGATGTTTGGTTCACCTCTACTTGAGGTTGGCGTGGATCGATATTGACCGTCGATCTTGTGGCACGATACAAAGAGTTCAGATAGATATTGCCTATCGATGAAGAGATATGATATAATCGGTCTCCTATAACTTCAGACGTCATTCCGATTGGTTTGGTATTACGGCATCCTTGCAGTCGTTGCCTTAAGTCGTAAAGAACACCAAACCGGAGCTACAATGAGCTGTCATATTCAGCTTTCGGTAATTTGTACTTCTGCCCCCAGTGTTTAGTTAGTGGAGTTAGTTCATGGACGGTCGACTTCCATCCGTAGCTAGTTTATACCCCTCCCGTCGAGTTTAGGTCGGTGTTTATGGAATAGTGAGAGGTTGAATCCCATTTAGTTGTTTATTTATACTCATATCCACACTCTGGGGATAAGAGTTTATTGGCGGGGGGTTGAATCGCACCAAACTTGTGTTTATACTCCAGTCCACACTCTAGGACTAAGTTTATTTCGAAAAATGGTCGAACCACATTTTCCTCAGTCATTTCTTCTACGCCCACGTCAGGGGCAGAAGTCGGAGAGTGGTCGGTCGAATCGCGTTCACTCTTACTTGGAGTTCTTCAGGTCAAATCATGGGAAGGAGCTAATTTGTAGATGGTTGGATCGTACTCGATTTAAACTTGGGCTCTCAAACTGCCCTTTGTATCCAGGGTAGGAGTTGACGCATGGATGGTCGTACCGCATCCACTTTCATTTAGATTTTGCTTCTGCTTTACCCTAGAAGTGAGATGAATGTTTTGGCAAAATCTATGCCCAAGAAGGGGAGCAGATGGTCAAACCACATCCTCTTTGAGTTGTGTCTTTGCCTCTAAGCCAAGGGGAGGAGTTGGAGAGCGGATGGTCGAAGCGCATCCACTTTTAGTGTTTATACTCTTAACCATGCTCGAAAGACTAGAGTTGGTTTATGGCTGGTTGAACCACGTCCATCTTTTTGTGTTTATACTCTAGTCTGTACTCTATGAACTAGAGTTGAATGATGGACGATCGGATTATTGTCCATCTTTTTGTGTTTATACACCAGTCCGCACTCTAGGAACTAGAGTTGATCGATGGACGGTCGGATCGCGTCCATCATTTTGTGTTTTTACTCTAATCCGCACTCTGGGAACTAGAGTTATATGATGGGTAGTCAGTTGCACTCGTTTTTGATTTATCCTCCACCTTTCGAGTCAAGGTAAGAGTTGTCGAATGAACGGTCGAATCACATTCATTTGAAGAATGGAATTCTGCCTCCACCATCGAGGACAAAACTTGGAGAGTGAGAAGGTCGATTCACGTCCACTCAGTGATTGTAGTTCCTCTTGTCAAGTCAGGGAAGGGATTAGGTGATGGATAGTTAGATCACATCCATGATTGGGTTGGACGGTCAGGTTTGGTACAATTTGCTTCGTTCTCTTCCTAGAAAGTGGAGGTGGAGAGTTATTGGGTGGACAGTAGAGTCACATCCACCTCAAGCTGCAGTCGTTTCCTCGTGTCGAGGGTGGTGGTTGACGAGTAGACGGTCAGTGGAACCTACTTTAGTCGAGCCTCCGAACTGCCTTCTATGCCTTGGGTAGGATTTAATATGTGGACGATTAAATCACATCCCCTTTATTTGAGCCTCGATCTTGCCAAGCTTCGGTAGAGGAATAAGTATTTTGGCGAACTTAAAGTTTGAGCTGGGGAGTGGACAGTCAGGTTGCATCCACTCTAAGTGTTTTTCCAGTCTTCAAGTCAAGCGTAGAGGTTAATGAGTGGATGGTCAGTTATGTCCACTTTGTATTGGATTCTGACCTTGTCGGGCTCTGAGCAAGGCATATATATTCTATCAAAAATTAAAGCATAGAGTAGGAAGTGGATAGTCGAGTCACACCCACTTTCCAGTTCGAATATTTGCCTTCGAATCAGGGGTAGATGGTAGCTAACGAGCAATTAATCACACTTGTCTTGATGATCCTCCAAAGGTTTGATCATGGTCCATGGAGGTTGCTTGGCTCCCAACTCTTAGTACTTGGTCACCTACATCGTTTGGAAGTAGTTTAGTTCAAGTTGGTCATTGTTCACAACATAATTAAAATTGAAATAAATCTTATCGATAAATGAAGTAGCATCATATGCTTGCTATTCCCCTTTTCTAAGCCCTTCTCAGTTGGAACTCGACCATAGGTGGTCCAATTGATAATCAAAATTCTTTATTAATAGGGGTCGGATATTCCCTCCCCGCCATTCCGTGGGCTTTGCACATATTGCTAAAACTTTACTTTCCGGATCAGCTCTTCAATCACATCTTAAAGGTGTCTGCAATTGCCATTGCTATGACCATTTGTATCATGAACTACGCAAAATTTCCCATACTTCTCCTTAGTTTTGGTGGGCTCTCTCGAGGCTGGTTTCCTTTGCTACTCCAAGTCGTCTCCAAGTAAATGTTTATGATTGAACCATTTAAAGGAGTACATGAGTCAAATTTTGTGATTCTCGGTCGTCTTGTAGAATATAAGTCCTCATCAAAGGCCTCAATGTTGCCCTCGCGTTGAATTTCTTCATCTAGTGGGCCTGTATTTTTCTTTCTCCTAGTCTGCACTACCTCCTCCTTGCTTAGGTTCTGATTCACTTTGTAATAGAAATGATCCAAGGTCATAGGAGTCTCTCTAGCTAACCAGTTGCAAAAATCTATCTCTGGGTTGATTCCCTTTATTAATGCCATCAGTATGATGTTCTCGTTAGGACTGCTCGTTTTAGTGATGACAACGTTGAATCTCTATAGGAAGACTTTGAGTGGCTCGCCTTGCGCTTGAGATTAATTAAATAACTACATCGCATCCTTGGAGTGGGTCATAAGCATCTTGAATTACTCGGTGAACTCCGTAGCCAGTTGATTAAATGAGGAGATGGACTTGGGCGGTTGCGTATATCACATGATCGTCACTTCTCCCTCGAGGAATATAGGAAAGCATATGCATTCGATGGCATTTATCCCTCTGGCGGAACTTATATGCCACTCAAATTTCATGAGATGTAGTCAAGGGTCGATTTTCCTTGAGTAAGCCGATATAGTTGGTGCATTGAATCTCCTCGAATATTCTACACACTGAATGGCTTCAACGAATAGGTTTCGACTGGGGGAGATGCTCTAGTCATCGCTAGTCCTGTCCGTTTTCAAGTTATTCGGAGTCCTTATGCTAAGTTATGAGCAAAGCAAGATGTACCAATATTGACGGATTGGTGATAACTTACTGGAGTCCGACCTATAAAAATATGATATTTGCTTGGAGTCAACACCTAGTTTGCTTGAAGTCACAGAATTTGAAGTGCTAGATCAGTGAAGAATGTTTCACGGAGTCATATTGGCGTTTTCTTGGGGAAAATCTTTTTTTTTTTACCCAAGTTTGGCTTTGGGCCAAAGTATCTTAGGTTTGCTTCGAGTTAGATGGTTGATTACTTCGGGACAGTCCTAGAGTAAGCTTTTCGATGACCATAGCCATCAATTCAGGTGTTTGGAAGCTGATCAATCTTAGGCAGTCGCATGACACCTTGGAAGTTTGATCCAGTAATCGATCCTAGTTTTTTTCATATCAACTTGGTTCTTTTGCCTTTGAGAGTTCCATTTGAGTAGCAGCTCCTCGTCCATTCCTTGGTTGCAATTCATAAGTTGCCACTTGATAAATATGCCTCGATCGGTCACAGGATGCAAGGGAAGTGGACACCATCTTTAATTAGATTTCCCAATGCAAAATGCGGGTGCGCTACGTTGCGACACGTGTTCAGGTGCAATTTGGATCGTATCCGAACATGTAAATGAACAAACAGATTTTTATAAATGTTAGCAATCTTGTCCTATGTCCACTTCTTATTTTTATTGACCTTGCACTTGATTATGGTTACAAGAATGTTTGGATCAGTTAGGATCCATTAGTACAAGAGCGAAGAATAAAAATGATAGATCCTAGGCAGCAGAAAGAAGGATCCTCATTATAGAGAATGGCGGCTGTATTTATAAGTGAAGACATGCATGGATTGGGCCGAAATTTCGCAAGAAGATTCTTTTGATCCGTAAGGGCTTACTATAATGACCAATTGTCATAATTCCTCATTTTGGTCCAATTTTTGCCTCTGATTGATGTGCAGTCGTTTGTAGGGGGTCCCACATGCCTCTTGACCTTGCTTCTAGAAATGGCATCATCCTGAGTTGTATTTTGTGAGATATTCATCGATCTTTGTTGTATTTGGATTGTTTGCTAAGATACACCGATCGTTATGAACAATCGGTATAAAACGATCGGCAATTTCATTAACTTGAGAGTTTTGACCTGTGATCGTTCTCGAGGGCTCCACTCTTCAATGCTCTGAAAGTTTCAAGTGCATTGGCTTTGTAAATTTTGAGATATTGATCAATCTTCGTCGATTTATGCTGTTTTATGGGTCATTCTAGATCGATCCATATAAATTCTTCATTTGTCCATAATTTGAGCGTACGAACTTCAATTGATTTTAAATTTGAAAAGTTCCCTCACGGGGTCTTCCTTGTCACTTTATAATGATTACACCTTGATTTGGATCCGGCCCGAATTTGCCCGACCATTGTCCATAATCTTGTATATCATTGATTCTCAAGGTTGGTAACCACTCATTTTTAGCCAGATCTACAGTATCATGACTTTTCCAAAAGGTGGGATAACAATTGTTATAGCAAGTTTTTGTTTTCATTACTTACAGAAACTTTAGAAAGAATTTATCCTTCTGCTAGAGAAGCCGTGAATTGCAATAAATCAAGGATCAGAGAGTCAACTGCCACAAAGATTGTAATCGACAAATACCACAAACTCCATGAGATTTATGGTCATGAGACCAATGAATGTAGTTAAATCACACAAGTGTACTCTAGGATGAAACGGAAGGTAACTCCATTGCGAATGTCACAAACTCTAGACTGGAGTCTCTCAATGTAAATGAGTCCCTACGAAGATAAAGTGTTCGTGGAAGACCAAAGTGACTAATGATGCTTCTAACAATGAAGTTGATTACATTCTTCGTCGTGATCGTGGCTAAAGGTTCAGCTTTAGGGTAAAGTAGTCGACTTATGTTCGCCAGTCTCCATTGGCTTTTCTTACATGAACTGGATGGATACCCATTTTGGGTAGAGGGAATCACGGATAAACCCATTGTTTTTTAGTTTATCCACCTCCACTTTAAATGCAGCAAATCTTTCCAGATCCATGCTATGCTGCTTTTTCCTTGTTGCTTTTTTTCACCGGGACATGCCTCTGGTCGATATTCAGTGCATGGCTCATGATAGTCGGTGAGATCACACATGCTTGAATGGGTCCAAGCGAATACATCAAGTTTTATTCAGAGAAAGCCAACTAATTCCTTCATTATTGTTGCACTGAGCTGTGATCCGATCTTTAGTACCAGTCATGGGTAGCCATGGTTGACCGTAATGTCGATTGTTAGCTCAGCTGGTGCAGCCTTGGATTCCTTGCGTTCAAACGTAGCTATTTCGCGTAATAATCATTTTGAAACCGATTGAGACGTTTACTCCAGTCGAATCCCAGTTTCTTGTCGTGAGTTATTAAGTATGATAGTGAAGGGCTCTAAATGCTTTGAGCAATTATCTCTTGTTGCACGCAACTGCATAATCAGCTCTTGCTTTGAGTTTGAATCTGGTTTTATATTCGAGTAACACACTTTCTATTCAATGAACTCATGATCCATTACTCATTGTTCAGGTTGGAGTGATGGTCTGTTGCCGATGAGCTTAGGCATTGATTCGATGATTCTATCTGTAGGAATCCTTTCAGTTGTAGGCCCGATCATTGTAAACAACAAGTTTGAGTCACTGTATTGAGCTGTCATAGTTAGCTTTTGGATGACCACACTTCTGCCGCCATGCTTAGGTAGATAAATGTTCTACATGGACGGTCAAATTTCGTCCTAGTTGTGTTTATTCTCCTGCTTAAATTTTGAAGACTGAGAGTTGAATGATGAATGACCGAGTTACATTCATCTTAGTTCTCTCTCGTGCCCCCACAAGTTTGGGGAAGATGTTAATAAGCAGGAGGCATGTTATGTCCACTTTATCTTTATACTCTTCCCCATTGAATCATAGGATCAAGTTATTTGATGGAAGGATGGGTTGCATCTATTTTGGATTGTATTCTAGCCTTTTCTTCTAAGGGAATGCTTCAATTCCCCATCAAATTTCGAGCATGAGCTAAGTACATGACGATCAATCACATCCAATTTTGATGCATCTATCGCCATACTCTAGGTAAGGACTAAAGAATTGATGGTTAAGTCACACCCAATCGACGAGTGTTGCTCCCTCGGTCGAAAAAAAGGCAATGATCAATATGCGTTTGGTCAAGTCACATCCGTTTCGAACTGCTCTTATAGTCTAATCATAGTTAGAGCTAGCGAATGAACAGTCGTGTCGCATTCATTCGGAGTTGGATGGTCAGTCACGTCTATATTAATTTATGTTCTCTCATTGGATTAAGGAACAAAGTTAGCTTAGGATCGGTCAATTCAAGCCCACCTCGTTTCCTACTCCTCTCGATAGATCGATGTAGAGTGATAAAGAATGAATGGTCATGGCAACCTCATTCATGGTTTATTCTCCTATCCACACTATGGTGATCGAAGTTATTTGATGGATGTTCAGTTCACCTCCATTTAAGCTTTGCGTGGATCGATATTGATTGTCAATCTAATGGCACGATACAGAGAGTTCAGATTGATATTGCCTGTCGATCAATAGGTATGATATAACCGGTCTCCCATAACCTCAGACGTCATTTCGATTGGTTTGGTGTTAAGGCCTCCTTGTAGTCGTTGCCTTAAGTCATGAAGAACACCAAGCTGGAGCTATAATGAGCTGTCATATTCAGCTTTCGGTAATTTGTACTCCTGCCCCCAGTGTTTGGTTCGCGGAGTTTGTTCATGGACGGTTGAATTCCATCCGTAGCAAGTTTATACTCCTTCTGTCGAGTTCAGGTCAGAGTTTATGGAATAGTGAGCGGTCGAATCGCATTCAGTTATTTATTTATACTCATATCCCCACTCTAGGGATAAGAGTTTATTGGCGGCTAGTCAAATCCCACCTAATTTGTGTTTATACTCCAATCCACACTTTAGGACTTAGAGTTTTTTCAAAAATGGTCGAACCAATTTTCTTTAGTCATTTCTTTTGCCCCCAAGTTAGGGGTGGAAGTCGAAGAGTGGTCAGTCGAATCACATTCATCCTTAATTGGAGTTCTTTAGGTCGAATCTTGGGAAGGAACTAATTTGCGGATGGTCGGGTCATATCCAATTTAAACTTAGGTTGTCAAACCGCCCCTTGCATCCAGGGTAGGAGTTGACGCATGAATGGTCGTACCGCATCGACTATCGTTTAGATATTGCTTTTGCTGGACCCTAGAAGTGAGATGAATGTTTTGGACAAATCGATGCTCAAGAAGGGAAGCAGATGGTCGAACTGCATCCACTTCGAGTTTTTTCTTTGCCCCCAAGCCAAAGGGAAGAGTTGGAGAGCGACGGTCAAACCGCGTCCACTTTTAGTGGTTATACTCCTAACTATGCTCCAAGGACTGGAGTTGGTTGGTGGATGGTCGAACCACGTCCATCTTATTGTGTTTATACTCCAGTCTGCACTCTGTGAACTAGAGTTGAATGATGGATGGTCGGACTTTGTCCATCTTTTTGTATTTATACTCCAGTCTACACTCTGGGAACTAGAGTTGATCGATGGATGGTCGGACCACATCCATCTTTTTGTGTTTTTACTCTAGTCCACACTTTTGGAACTAGAGTTATATGATGGGTGGTCTATCGCACCCATTTTTGATTGTTCTCCCCCTGTCGAGTCGAGGTAAGTGTTGTCGAATGAACGGTCACATTTGAGGAATGGAATTCCGCCTCAAACATAGAGGACAGAAATTGGAGAGTGAGATGGTCGATTCACGTCCGCTCCGCAATTTTAGTTCCTCTTGTCCAGTCAAGGAAGGGAGTAGGTGATGGATGGTCAGATCATATCCATGCTTGGGCTGAAGGTCAGGTCTAGTACAATTTGCTTCATTCTCTTCCTGGAAAGTGGTGGTATAGAGTTATTGGGTGGACAGTCAAGTCTCATCAGCCTCAAAGCTGCAGTCGTGTCCTCGTGTCAAGGGTGGTGGTTGACAAGTAAACGACCAGTCGAGCCTACTTTTAGTCGAGACCCCAAATTTCCTCATGTGCCCTGGTTAGGAGTTAATATATGGACGATCAAATCACATCCCCTTTAGTTAAACCTCGGTCTTCCCGAGCTTTAGGAGAGGCATAAGTATTTTGGCGAACTTAAATTATGAGCTGGGGAGTGGATAGTGAGGTTGCATCCACTCCAAAAACAATTCTAGTCTTGAAGTCAAGCGTAGAGATTGGTAAGTGTACGGTCAGTCGTGTCCATTTTGTATTGGATTCCGATCATGTCGGACTCTGAGCAAGGCATGTATATTCTATCAATATCAAAGCATAGAATAGGAAGTGGATAGTCGAGTCTCACCCACTTTCCATTTCGAGTATTTGCCTTTGAGTCGAGGGCGGATAGTAGCTGATGACCAGTTAAATCACGCTCGCCTTGATGATCCTCCAAAGGTTTGATCATGGTTCATGAAGGTTGGTTGGCTCCCAACTCCCAGTACTTGGTCACTGTATCGTTTGGAAGTAGTTTAGTTCAAGTTGGTAGTAGTACATAACATAAGCGAAATTGAAATAAATCTTATTGATAAGTGAAGTTGCATCATATGATCGCAATTCCACTTTGCTAAGCCCTTCTCAGCTGGATGTCGACTGTAGGTGGTTCAATTGATAATCAAAATTCTTTATTAATAGGGGTCGATGTTCCCTACCCGCTATTCCGTAGGGTTTGTACATATTGCTGAAACTTTCCTTTCCAGATCAACTCTTCAATCACATCTCAAAGGTGTCTGCAATTGCTAGTGCTATGAACATTTGTATCATGAAGTATGAATACTTCCTAGACTTATTCTTGGTTTCGGTGGGCTCTCTTGGGGCTGGTTTCCTTTACTACTCTAAGTCGTCGCTAAGTAAATGTTTTTGATTGAAATGTTCAAAGGTGTACATGAGTCGAATTTTGTGATTCTCGGTCGTCTCCTAGAATCTGAGTCCTCATCTAAGGCCTCAATACTGCCGTCGCTTTGAATTTCTTCAGCCAACGGGCCTGTAATGTTCTTTCTTCTAGTCTGCTCTACCTCCTCCTTGCTTAGGTTTGATTCACTTTTTAATAAAAATGATCCAAGGTCGTATGAGGCTCTCCAGCTAAATAGTTGCAAAAATCTATCTCGGGGTCGATTCCCATTATTAATGCCATTAGTACGATGTTCTCACTGGGATTGCTCGTTTTAGCGACGACAGCGTTGAATCTCTATAGGAAGAGTTTGAGTGGCTCGCCTTTGCTTAAGATAAATAAGATAACGACATCGCATCCTTGGAGTGAGCCACAAGCATCTGAATTGCTCGGTGAACTTCGTATCCAGTTGATTAAACGAGGAGATGGACTTGGGCAGTAATTGCGTAAATCACATGATCGGTCACTACTCCCCCAAGGAATATAGGAAAGCGTATACATTCGATGGCATCTATCCCTTTGGAAGAATTCATATGCCACTCGAATTTCATGAGATGTAGTCGATGGTCGGTTATCCTTGAGTAAGCCAATATGGTTGGTACATTGAATATCCTCAAATATTCTACACACTGAATGGCTTCAATGAATAGGTTCTGATTGGGGAAGATGCTTAAGTCGTCATCGGTCCAGCCTGTTTCCAAGTTATTTGGAGTCCGTATGCCGAGTTATGAGCAAAGCAAGATGTACCGGTATTGGCAGATTGGTGATAATTTACTGGAGTCCGACTTAAGAAAATATGATATTTGCTTGGAATCAGCACCTAGTTTGCATGGAGTCATAGAATTTGAAGTGCTTGGATTCATATTCGCGTTTTCTTAGGGAAATCATGGTTTTACCCGAGTTTGGATTTAGGCCAAAGTTTCTTGGGTTTGCTTCGAGTCAAATGGTTGATTACTTCGGGTCATTCCCGGAGTAAGGTTTTCGACGACCATAGCCGTCAATTCAGGTGTTTGGAACTTGATCAATCATGGGTAGTCGCAATCCACCTTGGAAGTTTGATCCAGTAATCAGTCCTAGGTTTTTTCATATCAACTTGGTTCTTCTGCCTTTGGGATTTCCATTTGAGTAGCAGCTCCTCGTCCATTCCTTGGCTGCAATTCAAAAGTTGCCACTTGATCCCTGTGCCTCGATCAGTCAGAGGATGAAAGGGAAGTGAATAGAAAGCACCATCTTTAAGTTGATTTCCCAATGCAAAATGCGGGGGCACTGTGTTGTGGCATGGGTTCGTTTCAGGTTCGAGTGTAGTTTGGATCGTATCCGAAAATGTAAATGAACACACAGATTTTTATAGTGTTCGACGGTCTTGGCCTATGTCCACTACTTATTTTTATTGCTCTTGCACTTGCTTATAGGTTGCAGGAATGTTTGGTTCAGTTGGAATCCATTAGTACAAGAGTGAAGAATAAAAATGGTAGAGCCTAGGCAGCAGAAAGAAGGATCCTCATTATAGAGAATGACAGCTATATTTATAGGTGAAGGCAAGCATGGGTTATGTCAAAATTTCGCAGGAAGAGTCTCGTGATCCATAGGGGCCTGCCAAAACGACCGGTAGTCATAATTCATCATTTTGGAACAATCGGTAATAGTTAAACCGTTGGTTATTTTTCGCCTCTGATTGATGTTATACGGGGTTCCACATGACTCTTAACCGTGCTCCTAAAAATGATGTCATCTTGAGTCGTTGTTTGTGAGATATTCATCAATCTTTGTTGTATTTGGATTGTTTGTCGAGATACACCGATCATTATGAACAATCAGTATAGAATGATCGACAATTTCATGAACTTGAGAACTTTGACCTGCAATCGTTCCTGAGGGCTTCACTTTTTAATGCTCTGAAAGTTTCAAGTGCATTGGATTTGTAAGTTTGGAGATATTGATCGATCTTCGCCGATTTATGCTATTTTTTAGATCGTTCTAGATTGATCCATGTAAATTCTTCATTTGCCCATTACTTGAGCATACAGACTTTGATTTATTTTAAATTTGAAAAGTGGCCTCACAAGGCCTTCCTTGTTACTTTATAATAATTGCACCTTGATTAGGACCTGGCTCGAATTTTCCCGACCATTGTCCATAATCTTATATATCATTGATTCTCAAGGTTGGTAACCACTCATTTTTAGCCAAATCTTCGATATCACGACCTTTGCAAAAGGCGGGATAACAATTGTTACAGCAAATTTTTGTTTTCAATACTTACAAAAACTCTAGAAAGAATTTATCCCGCTACTAAAGAAGCCGTGAATTACGATAAATCAAGGATCAGAGATTCAACAGCCGTAATGATAGGAATCGACAAATATCACACATTCCATAAGATTTTTGGTCATGAGACCAATGAATGTAGATAAATATCACAAGTTTACTCTAGGCTGAAATGGAAGGTAACTCCATCGAGAATGTCACAAACTCGTGACCGGGGTCCCATGATGTAAATGAGTCCCCATGATGATAAAGTGTAAAGCATGTTTGAGGGCATGGTGTTGGATCCCCCCAAGGAGATTTAAGCATGTCCTCCTACTAGATATCTGAAGGTGTATGAAAATTATGAAGAATGGAGTAATCAGATAGAGGAATAAAAACTTCCTTATCCTGGAGGCAAGGTTCAATTCCATATAAAAGACTACTTCCAGCTCCTCCGGAGATTGTGAAGTGAAATTCTGACCCATTCCATAGGTGGGACCAAATATCTCTAGAAATGGTGGAGAACAACCTATTCAAAAAGCCCCAAAGGTAGAGTCAAATTAATATGAATATGAAGCATGATGCTACAAAGATTGAATACCCTCATAGAGTGCGGGGACAATAATGCATAGGTATGACTTACTTTAACGAATTAATTTTGAATGATATTTAATAGAAATACTTATAAGGCATAATAACACCATGCCACATGACTATGCAACACCCATGAAAGTGAGGGAAATACTAATAGCTAAGCCAGAACGAATGTTCTTGAAGTATACGGCTCGAATAGACCTATAACCTTATAGGCTAGACCGAACGACAGAGTACGGTACTATGACAACAGGATTGGAATTAGTAAAAGAACAAGGAATCATGACACTATGTATCCATAGCAACTTGCAAACAGTTGTGAATCGAGCACTTTAGGAGTTCTAAGTCAAAGGAGAATGGAAGGCATACTTCTTAAAAAAGGATAAAGGCTTTACTTGATGTGCAAGATTGTTGTTCGGTTAAGAACATCCCATGGGAGGAAAATCAAGTTGTTAACGATTTGGAAAATTTGGCTCGCTAAGGAAATGGATCACTTTTGGGTTGGTTCTAGTAAAATCTTCACCTTAAACTGGAATGAAGCAAAGAAGGTAATGAGCAAGTCAATTTAGTACACCACACAATGTGGCATCCTATACAAAACTGTTTTCACTAACCCAGTTCTAAGATACACGGCTCTAAGAAAGGCTAAGGAAATGTTAGGAAACGTTAATCAAGTCAGTCGAGGAGATCACACCAGGGGGTAGATCCTAGAAGATGAAATTTCACAAGCATCGATCTAAATGGAGAATTTCTAGTTGTTATGAGTGGAGTTGAGTATGTAATATTGGTCGTGGATTACTTTGTCGAGTATGAAGTCCCACTCCAAACGATCTCGGATAATGGATAACAGTTTAATAGTCAAGAATTCGCCAACTTCTGTTGACGACATAGAATCAGGTAAAGCTTTTCTAGTGCCTCACTCGTAGTCAATGGATAGGTTGAAGAAATCAACAAGGTTCTCATAACTCTTATAAAGGAGCATTTGGAAAATGATAAGAAAGCTCGGATTGATGAGCTGCCATTGGGCTCTATGTGTATTGCAACTCCCACAAAACTACAATGGGACATGGTCGTTTTGCTTTGGCTTACGAATTATAGGTTATGTTTCCCAATGAAACTATAGTCTTATTTCATAGGAGAATCCACTATGAGTTAGAGGAGGATGAGTAATTGCTAAACATGTCCCTGGATCTGATTAAGGAGAAGCGGGATGAGGCTATTTTGAAAACCATGACACATTAGTAGAAAGCGATGAAACAATACAACTTTAGAACAAAGCATTGTCCGCTTAAGGAAAGAAATCTAGTCCAGGAGTGAATTCCCCTCGGCTGGGGGAATGTGACCCATCTGGAAAGGACTATATTTTATCTGTAGGGATACAGGGAATGTAGTCTACATTCTCATCATCATGGGTACAGTAGTATCTACAAAAACATGGAATGCTTAAAACCTATGTTTTATTTTTGTGCACTAACTATAGAAACTACATGGATTAGTCAATTGTCATGGCCTTACCGAACCTCATGAATAGAGTGTGTGAAATGATGACAGATGACCAATGCTACCAAACCATCACATGAACAACCATCCTATGCAAAATAAAGTCTCTGATTTCTAGGACTATAAAGGCAAGGCCGCTGCATATTGAGAGCACCGATCTCTGGCACATCATGGAAAGCTTGAATAAACCTTTAGCCGGCAATGGTGAGCTAGATCAGCCCTTGGTCAAGACATAACCACTAAATGGTTGCTCGCCATTGACGATCGGCCCCAAATCTTTGGATGGCAATGGTGAGCTAGATCAGCCCATGGTCAGGACATGATTGCTAAATGGGTGCTCACCATTGACGATCTACCACAAACCATTAGCCGACGATGGTAAGCCAGATCATCCCATGGTTATGACATGACCATCAAATGGGTGCTCGCCATGAACAATCGTGCCCAAACCATTAGTGGACAACTATAAGCTATATCAGCTAATATTCAGGACATAATCGCCAAATGGGTGCTCACTATTAATGATCGGCCTGAAAGTTTTGGCCGTTAATCACGAGCAAGATTAGTCGAAGGTTAGGACATGGCTACCAAATGAGTGATTGCCATTGGTGATCGGCCCTAAATCTTTAGCCGGCAATGTTGTGCCAGATTAGCCTATGGTTAAGACATGATCACCAAATGGGTGCTCGCCATTGATGATCGACCCCAAACCTTTTGTCGGAAATGGCAAGCCATATTAGCCCATGGTCGGGATATGACCGCCAAATGGGTGCTCGTCATTGATGATCGACCGACAATGGCGAGCCAGATCAACCCATGGTCAGGATATGACTGCAAAATGGGTGCTTACCATTAAAGATCGACCCTAAATATTTAGCTGGTAATGGCAAGTCAGATCATCCCATAGCCAGGAGATGACCGCTAAATGGGTGTTCTCCATTGACGATTGGCCCTAAAACTTCTCGTCGGCAGTGATGGACCAAGGTGATCCCTAACCAGGTGTCCGTCATTAACGATCGACTGCAAGCTGTTAGGATGGCTATGGAGAACCTAACTTACCAACGATCAGGACACGATCATCATCTAGTTGGTTCGCCTTCGACGATCGACCCTAGATTTCTAACAGTGGCAGATAGCAGAGCTCGCTTATAGTAAAATGTGACTATTGGTCGAGCGGTTCAGTGTAAGCAGTCGATACTAGAATTGTAGACGAGGACTACCAACAGACTGGCACTAGGATAAACTTGTATAAAGTGCACGTGGAATATATGCATCAAAACAAACATGGATACACGAGACTGGATTACAAAGACGCTCCACTAGAGATTGCTCACTTTAGCAAACTTGCTAGTGGTCAATCCTGTGTAAATACGTCAGGGGTAAAGGAAGAGCCGCTGGAAGAGCTAACAAAATAACACGTAACTACTTCACTAGTATGCTCATTGTGTCGAACGTGTCAGTGATGAACCCTGTACAAGTACGTGAAGATGCAAAAAAAGATTACTAACAAGCTAATGGCTAAGCAATAATATTATACAAGCAATAACTAATACTGACCAGGTATGAGAATTTCATTTGTAATTTCTATAAGAAATTTGCGCTTGTGCAAGTGTTTATACAGGAAATATAAATTATAGACAAAGGGAAGCATCGATTATAGAAATTGTTTACCCTATCGAACTTATTGCTGATTGATCCCATACAAGTATGCATGATAGTGCTGAGAAAAGTTGAAAATGGAATAAACAAACCAAGCAATCATTTGTAACAAACATGTCATGAGTACTAGCTAGGTAAAGAAGAATATGTATATGAATAAATTTCAACGCAACAACTCATAAACATCAAAAGAAGATTAGCTTCGTAATATAAGCACATGATCAACCCACGTTCAAAACTTCATCAAAAACCACTTACCTAGCCAAACATTTTCACGGTTGAAAGATACAAATATGCATGGTAGTGATGCGGAGTCATTAGTGGAATAATTTAGCAATTATGTAGGAAAACAACATCTTAACCAATAGTCTTAGTTGGTTAAACTACAATCAATGCAACAAAATACACATCGTCAAGTCCACATACCATGAAACTACTGTATATTCCTTTCCTAATGGCACCTTGATATTCTTAGAACATTCATAAGACAACGCCCAACCCTCAGGACCTAGGGGCAAGGAGGTTGAACTAGAGGGAGCAAAAGCCTATCGGATAGTGATGAGAATCAGTGGAAAATCATGCTAGATGATTATACTACTGAGAAAGAATGAACTGCAAACTTCATAATGGTAAAGGATGTCTTAGAATGAGCAACTAGTTTTACCCAAGTAAACAAGGCTCTGCAACATATATTAGCAGTGGAAAACTTATCGAAAGGATGGGAATGAGGATACAGATATTTGAAGTTCGAGATAGCCATCATATGAGAAAGAAATACAAGTCCGGATGAAACAAAGCGCACTTTGTATTCTATGAAAGTATGCTTTGGGGGGCAAGTGTTTTGGCCATTTTTGACCACAACATAGTGAATGCAAAAGGATGTCAAAGAGCATAGAAATAGCCGAAAGATGCATAATGAAGGCGCCATCATGTAAGCATAAGGACAAGGCGAAGCGTGAGGGGAAAATTTAGCATAATCAAAAAATACAGTTAAAGCACTTGTAAAATGTTTCTATGGTCAGGACATGCACATAAAACCGCATCACAATCTGAGCTACGGATTGGAAGATATGATCATCTTAAAATTTGTCCACCACTTGACTGATTCTGGCCCCACCTTGGAAGGCTACTAATTCATGCAAATGGAACAATCTGGGGCATTGGAATACACTACTCAATGATACAAAGCTATTGGTCGAGGTTTCATTTAATTCTAACTTGAAATGAAGGAGCAATGGTAAAAAAAAGTGTGTAGCTCAAGTGGTTGAGCACCAAGCTTCCAGCTGAGAGGTCAATAGTTTGATTTCCAACAAGCACATTATTTTTTTGGAACATAAGGAATGGTCCAGTAGGGAATATAAATGCTGAGTGCCTAACAATTTTCAACATAAGTAAGGAAAAGAGAGAAAGCAAGACATAAGGATTCGATAGGAAGAACGAAGGGGTAAAAAGAAAGGTAGAATCCTCCACCAGACTGGTACTCTAGGGTACCGAACATGAAATCTTGTTTGGTGAAAAAAGGCGTCGGGCTAGGAGCATAATCTTGTGAAGAACAAGTAGAGATAGAGTAGCAGGAGCCAAACCAAGGAGATGGTGCGGTAACCTAACCAACAACACATCAATGTGCACCATACTGAACCTACTAGCAAGCACCGGACAAAGCTTTCAATTAAATCAAGCAAGATATATATGGAATGAAATCTAAGTACATATGGAAGCTTCTTATTACATCTTGTATATATGGAAATATCCAAACCGAGCGACTTATAGATGGAAATTGCCTGATTTATCAAAATGACCACCATACCTCTCCATTCTTGTAAAAAGCAAAGCTTCCAACAATAATGGGGGACGATGGAGGAGAGCCAAGCTTACAACAGTAATGGCAGATAGGTCAACAAAAGCTTGCAACGGCCTAGCACGATTAGTCTAGTAGGATTTGCCTAATAGGAACAACCTGGAAAGGTCTGCCTAACAAGATCTACCTAACAAGAAAAACCTGGCAGGAACTGCCTAGCAGGAACCACCTAATGAGTACAACCTGGTAGGAACTGCTTACCAGGAACTACCAATAGAGGCATCCCAATAGGATCTGACTGACAGGAGTAGCCTAGTAGGAACTGTCTAACATGAACAACCGAACATGAATAACCAGGTAGGAATAGCCGAACAGGAATAGCCGAATAGACCCCTTTAGGCTATATCTTGCTTTCTTTTAAGCTCCAGATCATTATATTTTCTACCTCAGGCATTGTATCAAAGATATATAAGAAGAATAATGATAATGGACAGTGGATGCAGACACATTCTGGCCGAATCACTATAAATCTTTGTATTCTTTATTTTACTACAAATTTACTTTTCGCATAATCTATATGCGATCTGCTCTCTGAAATTTAATTGTGATACAAATATAATAACTTTACACCTTGTATTTATAGCTCTACAACAAATCGGTTGGAGGTGTCTGCCAATTTTTGTGCAGACAGTATGCATGGCTACCACCAAATACTTAAGAACTTTATGCAATAGTGAGGTATCTAAAAATTTCCTTTTTGTTGCATTAACTTTTTTTAGTTTGGATATTTCTATAAATGATTGTAGACTGGAAATTTGGTAGCTCTTAATATTCATAAGTTATTGTAAATAGAGAGGATCATATAGAATATAATATTATTATGCAACCAATAAAAGGAATTAACTTAAATGAATTAAATGTTATTGAACTCTTTAATTATAACTTAAAACAATCGTATATTTAATTACAATCAATTAGTTTTATTAGAATTAATTGAATGAGATAGTTAACAGTATTTAATTTCTTTTTAAAATAGGTTCAAACAATTAATATTGTAAAATGTTTCTATGTGATATAATCTTAACTTTGTTGAAAAATTCATTGTCTAAGGCCACAAATTAAAGCTAGATATGTTATGCTATTTCTAACCAAGTCAACTAAAGTGGGCGATTTATGAAATAAATTTAAAAGGCTTAAGTGTTAAATCATCATCTAAAGAATGTGTAGATACCGAATGAAATCTCAATTTATTAAAGGATTGAATTGAAAATGTTAAACTACTGCATAAATAAGCAATTATATTCTTCATATTACGCGAGTCTTAGCATATTCTCCCAGTCCTTTTCCCCAAAGATATTTCATATTTAAAGTTTCTAACAAACTACAAAACTAAACCAAATCTCAATCATCATCAATGGAAAACATGATTTCTGCGATTTTAACGTTATTTAGTTTTTTCAAGTTTCGTTCAATAAAATCAATGTGGTTGTGTATTATAATTTAGGCTTTAATCATTAATCAAATAGAAAATATATTAAATCCTAACAAATTTGACTTGGATTTTATTATAACCATATAGTACAAAACATGAATATTGGGATTAACTAGTTGATCAGTAAAAATTATTCTATCAGTTATGTAAACACGATCACACTTTTAATTAGTACAATTTCCTACACACTTGTTTTAATGTGTTAAAACATCCTTTATAAACAAGATATTTTTTTGATGGTGCAATCATATATACAGAGCTTTAGGCTTTGATATTAGTGGTGTATCACGCTTATAATGTGATAATTCATAGAATTTCATTGATTTCTACATAGTATTCAATTTTATATGTATCTTTTTGCAAATAAAAAAAGATTGTCGGATAGTTGCAAAACAAATGGTGGATGAAAAGTGTTGGCTCTTGAACATTGATGCTTACAATGTAGCAACCAAAAACTACATGTGGTCATGGCATATGACACAATATATTAAATAAGTCGAATTTAGAAAGAGCTAATGGAAAAAAAAAAAAAAGTTGATGAAATTAATAAATTACGCTCTGTGATCATGATAAGTATATAAATGCTTTGCTCAATGGTTTATCATTAGGCATAAAATAATATAAGATTCGCAGTTCATATGACTCTCATACTAAGTTATTTTCTCCTAATTTTTGTAAACGCCAACTATAAGTTGGTAAAATTAAGCTTCATCATTCTTTACTTCAAGCTTACATATAGTTTTCGGCCCAGTTATCAGATATTAGATAAACTTTAAAATAACAAGATATTTTTGATACCTTCTACAAAAGCATGTTGAGCAAGGGCGAGGCCGATGCCACTAGAGCCACCAGAAATGAACACATGTCGGTTTTTATTGGTATTATTGTAGCACGAGGACAAATTATGAAAGACAGCAATATAATATATGCATGTGGATGTTTGAATTCATTAGCTTTAAATTTCTTGATCGAAAATGTCATAGTAAATCAAAATTATTATAACTTAAGACACATTCAAGAGGTCTATTTCCAAGGACGACAAATATGGTCTATATATTTATGATTCCTATCAGCTTCTTGAAAAAGGTATGATCAAACTAGAAATTATGTTATTATCTTGAACAGTGAGACTATTTTGACAAGGATGTGTAAATATTGAAAACTAAACTCATTAGGTTGGTGTTGAACCAAATTGACAATCCAATCGAAATTCGGTCTCACGATGCCATTTCTGAATCAATTCAACTTTAAATAGAGCAAAAGGCAGATGTTTTCATAAGGGGCAAAAATCCCAAATCAACAATAGTACTCCGCGGCACGAAAGTTGAACACTAAATTTCGTGCTGAAATTTTGTCAGCGGACTGTTTATAGCAAAAAAATTGTACATCGGTGGTAGGGTAAGTGATGCCGTGACATCTCTTCAAACTTTGATATTAGACAATTACCAAATCACTCTTATGCCAACTTGACAAAGCTTGCATAATCAAAGCGACGGTAACTTTTGAATAATTTAATTCATAGTTTGTAGATTACAGCAGAAGGCGAATCGGTCGAAAATATGTCACCTCCGGACTGATCCCCAGAAGGTGGATTATGATGAAGCTTGTCCCACGCATTCATATTTTCTACTGACTGATTCAATGAATAATAATACTTCACTGTGACATGGATAGGTAACTATTTGGAACAAAGATGGTAAATTTGACTTTGTTTCATTGCATGTGATAGTTTAAAAATGCCATTTCTTTTAGTGTACCACTATCGACATCCTGGTTTGTGCTAATGGCCACCATGATCGATGGCTAACCACCGCAAGTGCCCCGCTAGATCCGGCGGTTATTCTCCAACCATAGTGTAAAATAAAAATGGCCTATAGCAAAAATCCAGGTGTTAATAGTAACGCACTTCTTTTAAGACCCCGTTATTATTTTCCTTACACAGTCTACTAAAAATAATAAAATTTTACTTACCATTTTAGTCTTTTGAAAAAAAAGAGTGCATGTTCTCTTATATTATAACAAAAGGTTAATCCATTGCTTGAAAATAATAAAATTCTAGTTTTGTAATAAACTTGGAAATAACATGAATCCAGTTTACGGAAAGCATGAAAAGTATAGAAACCTATCATGCATCACACTTAGCATTGATGGAAATCTAGTGCGATGCGTACTAGGAAATAACTGATATTTAGTTTTATGTTGATTTTTGTTTTGGAATTTCATCTTCTCAAATGTAGGTTCTCCTTCCCTTCGCATATATTTTAAAGTAAAATTCCAAATTCAAATCAAAATTCAATTAAAATTAAGTAAAAATTAGTTGCTTTAGTGGTTTTATTTTTATACATGAATGAGTTAATATAAATCTTATTAGGTCTTTCTACTTTAGGATAACGTTAGTTGGAAAAAGAAGATTAAAAGAAAATAATAAAAGAAAGATGCAAAAGTATCAAAAAGATATAAGTAGCAGAAGTTAGGGTGGAAATGAAATTAAGAGGGCGAAAACCATTTTCTATAAAATGGAGGGTGAGAAAAGTTATTCGTAGAGTATGAATAGACATAGCCTGTAAAGTATTAGCCATTTCATTGCCCATGCCAATGGGAGTAAATTCTACAACGTGTTGTTATTGTCATCCAAAACTATAATTCTAGCAACCAAGTAAATCTTAATGGATATCAATCTTTTTATATGCTAGCTAACATCAAATTAAATTTCTTCATTCGACCCAAAATAGCCACATGTCTTTGATTTCTAAGAGTTATTAATGTTATACAACGATAAACAACAGTGCAACTTTGATTTTCAATAGCGGATTCATCGCCGTACGATGATAAACAACTGAACAGTATTTGAGTGCCTTGATAAAATAAAATATTGTATAGTACTAGTAAGCATGGAAATAAAATTTGTACGGTGGTCAATAGTTATGATAGCTAAAAAAGTTAATAACTACAAATCTTCAACCTTACAACTTATAATCGACGTAATTTAACAAGAACAGAACATTGTTAAAAGCATGCTTAACATACATTTACATTCATGTGGTTTTAATTAAATAGCTATCTAATTAACGAACGTTCTATAAACATTTGATGATCGAGTGCCTATTTAACAAACACATGCATTGGAGTGTTGTATCAAGCATCAAAAACCCCGTTTCACTCCTTCAATTTTAAATTACCGGACGACTGTGAAAAAGAATGCCACTATCTAGACACTTGTTTAACTAGCCTCTTGTTATACCTCTTTTTAATAAATGCTGACATATTAAGGGTGTGCTCTTGAATGATATGAAACACGAAAGGTGCATCTAAAAGGGGCACGAAAGAAGATTGGTGCGCGAAAGGGAAATGCGTTCTTATATACGAAAGGGGCATTTTGAAAGTGACATTTAATAGTTTTTTTTTAAGTTAATTATGTTTATGATTTTAATTTTTGTTTAATAATTTGTTAATTATGCAGTTAAATAATGAAATAAAATGGAATACAACTTCATTAATTACTAGAACTTGAAATAAAAATGAAAATAAATTAGAAACACATTTGATATAACTAAAACTCTAGTGGTGGGTATCGCAGGAGTAGGCAGGTTGACGTCCCATCTTATACTCCTAGCATTTGATTGTGTGTTGCAAACTTTCAGTCTCCAACTATAGCCAATTTCAGGATTCGTCATATTCCAAAGAACAAAATTATTTCTTGTTTTCTTAGATCTTCAATAGTGACACTACTTCAAAAAGATGAATTTCTTCAAATTTTATTACACGAGCACTGGCACCTTTCAAGTCCATAGTTGGGTTACTTAACAGTACACTTAGAGATGAAGTATAATAGGTGGAGGGACTAGGATTTGGAGATGGGCTATTAGATTTAGAATGAGATTTCTTCAAATTTCTTCATTATATCATATCAATAATACCATTCATCTTTTTCTCATTATCCATTCGACTTCTCATACCACGGGGTTTGGAAGATGAACCTCCATCACGCACTGGTGGTGGCTGTGGTGATATTTGCATGGTGATGTTTTCAAATAGAGTATAAAATCAATCAATTCCTCATGTGTTATCTAATGATGTGTTGGTGGTTTGATCTCGAAAGGAGACTACACTTGCCCTTCTGTTGCACCGAGCTTGTATGCACCCAATCCCGTTGTGATAGGCCCTTGATATATCCGCTGCAAGAACTCCAAAAGAGCTATTGGTTATATCTTATACTTCAAAATTGTAGAGATGAAATCCTAAAAAAAATAGCACAGTAAATATACAAAAAAACAATTCGAATTTACCTTCATACGATCATCCCACCATTATTCGATTCCGCTAACCATTCCTTTTACTAGATCTCATCCTGCACCTATTTTACTACACAAACTTGACCATGCAGACTATATATTGTTTCTTCAGATCGTTATATTTATAGTGAATTTGATCGCGGTTACCGATTTTTCATTCAGAACAGTTACCAATGCTTCATTCAATGCTATTGTAATTTACATGTGAAAATGGGTTAACTGTTGAGTTTGCCGTTGGCTTTTCCAACGGTTGGTTCAAACGGTCCATTTGGTGGGCCCTACGTTAGGCACATCAGACGTGTCTGATGCCTCAAAATGGACCGTTAATATTTTGTAGATATGTTATACATACATACATACATACATATATATATATAAATTCATACCAAATTATTTAAATAAAATTATAGTGTATATATTTTTATAATATTATATATACAAGTAAAAGTATATAAACATACATTTGGGCACTATATTTATACATTGGATAAGCTAATGTGTCCGTCGCGATGTAAATCTCTGCATCTATATAATTGTATGTTATACCTTGCATAGAATGATTTATTACACATGCACACATACCTATATATGTGTGTATGATATATGTATACATATAATATAACATAAATTAATAATACTGCATCATTTATAAATTTAAATAAAATAAAAGATTTTATTTAAATAAAATTTGAAAGATTTCTAAATAAAGTAGACTTCATAGGCCCAATAAAGTTCCAACATGGTAAAAAAATTGAAATTCATCCATAACTTCCGGTGCGGGCTGACCAAGTTCCAACAAATATAACCAAGGCCAGACAAAGAATACGAAGTGAAGATACTACACAGTTCTCTCGATTTGAGAATAACGTTGAACTTCGGTGTGGGCACTCCACTCTGATTATAGTTAAATTATAGCACAACGTTTGTCAAATGACTGTAGTTGGCTCTGAGTTAAGATCGAAAGTGAAACACTATTCAATAGAGAATTCGTCTCCTCGATTGTACAAGGTTAGTATCGTGGTAAATTGTAGGCAACTCAAAGTCAAAGCCTATGGTCAGAGCAGTTTGGTTCCACATTCAACTTGTATAATCTAAACACAAAGTCCTTGGTTCAACAATAATAATTATAATCATAATTAGTATTATTGAACCAAGGACTTCTTGTTTAGATTACACAAGTTGAATGTGGACATTATTAGAATTTTGTCTAAAACTAAATTTCATAAGTCCTAATGTGATATACTTTTGAAGAAGAGAATTGGTGAAAATAAACGTCACCATCAAGGACCGCTTAAAATAGTAAAACTGGATTTAACCAAAAATGTATAAGCGATAAATTCAGCTAAATTGTCACACCACCGGCTAAGGTGACGTGTGAACGTTAATTTTTGAATTGTTTGATATTAATCAGCTATTGAATTTACACCCGCGAGTCACACAACTACAATGTTGGATACTCCTAAATACCACATGATTTAATTAAATTACAGTTGTTATAAATTAATTAAATCAATTTATATTTGTAAAATATCAATTACTAAATTTGTTTAATCTCTTTGAATAAATATTTAATAAAGTGCATATTTAAAAGTAATATATGTATGTATTGATATACGATATCGACATACATTTAAATTAGATTTGAAATGAATAAATATTGAATGATTTGGAAAATTACATGAGATCATTGGGACCATATATGGATGGTTAAACAAGGTGGAGTGGGGGGAGATTTTGTTAGAAAAATCAGGTTTTGAATTGGAAAGGAGAAGGGATAAATTAGCAGATCCAGATCTCATCATTTTACTATATCCTCCTACCTATTTAAACCAATCTTCCCTTTTATTTTCACTTTAGACTATGCCTCCATTCCTCCCCACCTCTGGTCGTAAGCATAAGGTTCCTCCCTTCTTCATTTCCAAATAAAATTCAAATCAAATAAATCTAGTCCTTTTTTGTGGTGTTCTCCTATTGTCTGCTGCGAATTCAAGAGGAGTCTAGAGTGGATCTAAGGAGTTTTGGATTAACATTCAAGGGGCATATTCAAGGCTACGTCCATCAGTAATCTCTACACCGTTTGTATATATTTGCATTTATTTATATCCATATGCAAGTATATATAAATCTTTGCTTTATTATGAATTCACACCCCCCACACACATGTGTGTGTGTGTGTGTTGTGTGATCTTATAAATATATGCATGTATATTTAAACAAACCGGTATTCATTTAAATTATAAACACATATTTTTGGCCATTTAAAATAAACAAATAAATACATTATTTTAAATTAAAATGAATTCTAAAATAATTATCAAACCAAATATGTATTTTGTAATTATTATACACATGTATTTCATAAATTTTATCAATAAATATACGCACATGTATATTAATTAAAAAAATTATAAATAAAAAAATATATTTTAATTATAAAAAAATACAATTTATAGTTTACAATTATTTTAAATCCTTTTAAATTAATGTATATGCCGAAAAAACATTTTTTTTTTATAAATATGTATGGATTTATGTTTTATATATAAAAGTCATTTTTTTATAAAATCTATACGTATTTTATAATTAAAATAAAATAAGAATTTTTCTTATAAAATATGCATGGATTTTATATTAAAAAATTGTATTATTTCGTCAAAGATGTTTTTGATTAAGAAAAAATTTAATTTTTAAATACATAGTATTTATATTTGTTAGTTAACTATTATAAATAAATTTCAAAATTAAATATAATAGGCTTTTTAATTTTTATTTAAATTATATATGTGTGTCTGTGTGTGTATCTTTGTATGTATGTATGTTTTGTGTGTGTGTGTGTGCATAATTATCATGTTAAAATTTGAAATTGAACTTGAAACAAAATTTCTCTCTCTTAGTAGTTTTAAATTTAAAACACCTTTAATTATTTTAGATAATAATTTAAATCCTATTTGAATTGGTCAATTTAAATAAACACTATTAAATACATAAATGTTTTATGTGTATATATACATATACACATATATATGCAGTACATATATAATTATCAAAATAAATATGAAAACAAATATGGATAAAAAGGGGTAAATGTCTGTTGCAGTTCCTAGCACGTATATACGGGCACATTTGACATTGTAGCACGTGCATTATACATGTATATGTCTATTTGATACACATATACATTATATGTAATAGTAAAAAAATTAATAAATTAATTAAATGAAATAAAGATTTTATTTATTGGATCTAAATTAATTTGGACCTCATAGGCCAAATAAGTTCTAAAAATGAAAATGTTTCTGAAATTCACCAATCTAACCCGCTGCCCTGCTAGCCAGGTTTCTTCACACTTCCAACTAGAAGTACTGGAACAAATGCCTCGTGTCTTCATTTCATTAAAGTTCGGAATATCTCTACCCACCTATCACAAACCATACAGCCAACATCACTAAGTTTTGAAGTCACCAAGTCAAAGTGTTATATCAATGCTTCATCATCGAAATCGCTAGTCATGGCATTATAATGTCGAAATAGAAACAAACGAATGGATGTGGCACAAACTTCAAAGTATGCACCTCAAATATCCTCGGACCCTACATGGTCACCCTTGTTTGCAAAAAAATATGGACAATCACCTCCAATCAAATTATCAATAATAGATTCAATAGAAAATAAATGCGAAGAAATTAAAAACATGTAGATTTATAATGGTTCGGTCGTAATGGGCCTACATCCACTGTTCGTATTTATTCTCTTTCTTATAATTGGCTTTCACAAAAGTTGTAAGATGAATTGTGATGAATTATGACTGAAAATTGAGATCTAAAGCTTGGTTTGATTATCTGCATTATAGAGTCTCTAAGCTGCAAAAAGTTCCCCACATGAATACCAATTGCTTTGGATATTTTTAGAGATAAAGAGGCGGTGTGGTTAATCCAAAAATGTAGGAAATTTCCATGTCTAACTCATCGAAATTAGCTTTTCCCATATATAAAAGATATGATTTCTAATTCAAAACATATGCAGATTGCATTCCATATATGGATTGCTTGGTTCGGTTGGAAACTTGGTTCAATGTCAATTAGTTTGATGAAAAGCACATGGTCATCTTGCTGGCTAAGGTCCTACACTTCTGTTTTTGGTTTGATGAGCACCCCTACCATTGGCTCGATGAGCTCCTTTGCCTTTGGTTCAATGGGCCTCTTAGCTCTTGGCTCGGTGGGCTTCCGTCCACTAGATAGAATATCCTATTCGGTACCTTAGGAACCGGACAAGAAATCCTATTCGATACCTTAGGTACCAAAAAGGATTTTCTGTTCGGTACTTCAGCTACAGAATAAGGGGCGACTCCTTCCCTCTTTTCTCTTACCTTGTCTTTCCATGCTTACCTTCCATTGCCTTGTCTTAGCTTCCATTCAAATTGTGGTCTTGTGGGAGAAATTACCCATAACACTTGCCCTCTAAAGGTCAGCATGTAAACTACAAGGTGGGCTTTAGTGAGTGTCATCTGGAATTGCCTAGTAATTGTATGTCATCCTCTTGGTTCTAGTTCGGTTTAGCATGCTACTTGCTTGGTGGCTAGGGTTGGTTCAGTGAGCCATCAGTTCGACACTCCTCCATTTCGGCATGTCATTACCTGGTACCAGGCATGCCTACGTCCCTATATAACTTCCTACACCTCTCCCTACCAAACACACTTGTGCATTTTCCAAGTTCACTATTTTTTGAGATCGTTCGTCTCCCTTGAGCTTTCATTGCCAATCTTCATTCGTACTGCCTACAATTCAACACAATTTCCCTACGAGATTATCGATCGGGTTGGTAGGCATCTTCACGTATTTCCATATCTATATTACTGATTCGTATGCTATGATACATGTTTTGTCTAGTAGTGAGGTTAGGGTATAGGGTTTAAGGTCTTTGCTTGATCAGCTCTGGCCAAACACATGAGTTAAGAGATTTTTCATGCTGAGAGAGGCTTGAATTGCAAAAGCACAAAATTTTGGCCTCTCTAAACTAGTGGGGCCTTGAACCAAAGCTTAGGGTACGATCACTACTGGGTTCCGTTTTCAGATAGAAGAGAGGTTGGTTGTTTGCCTTTCTCTACTTACTGTTCTAGTTTCAATTGTTAAGCAGGACTTGGCATAGGCTTTACTTGGTACAGTGTGGATTTAGAACAACTTCCATTAATGCTAAAATGGCTAAGTTTGCGGTAGTTCCTTTTTAATTGCATACGTATAGACCTATGCTCGCAAATGAACACTTTTACTTTTTACAATATTTCGTGAGAAAATTTATCATATCAGATAGGTATGTCAGCCATTGAAAGCCTTGTTCACGGACTGTTTTCGTAGATCAGGGTCCTTCTTCTACACACCTGGAACCCACACCATTGGGGAACCACTCCAATCAGCCCAGTTCCATTCGTTCTCTGTTGTATGGGTATGGACAATCCGAGCTTCTAGTGAATCATATCAACTCTAAGCCCTCCACCTTAGCCGCCAAGCAGTTGGGTATCATCATAGCCACCTATGGAATTCCTAGAGAGGATCTCCTTTTGCCTACTCTAGAACAACGGGCACAAGCTCCATTAAAAGGATACATGGCCTACTCTTGCTATCACTACATGCCCCTCCTCCTCTTCCTTAATGAATCACTAGCTTCCTTGTGTACCTGAAGATTGTTCATTCTAGTTGTGTCCCAACCGATAAACCATCCTTACGGCTTATACCCTATTTTCATAAGGAAGTTCCAAATGCCCTTACATATGTCAAATCAGGTTCATTTATGCTATAAAAGAACTAGAGTATCTACCTCAAGGCAGGGAGCAAGTTTAAGCCAGTTGAGAACCTATACTCTAAGTATAGTATGTTCAAGCATGAATACTTTTTTGTCCAGGATAGCTCCCCGTACTTTCATCGGTAGCATTTTGGATGTGAGTTTCTTTGTTCCACTAGCTTCTTCTCATAGCTTTGCGAATTAAATGCTAATTTTTCTTTCTCAGATCTTCTTCCAGGTGTGGTAAGAGCAACAACTAAAGATGATTTGGAGGATACATTATGGAGACTCCAGCAAGTCCCAAAGGAATTCCGTGAGATTCCTTGTCTAGTTACTGATGATAATCTAAGGTAGCTAGGCTATTGGCCATCGGTCACTTAATCGGGAAAGGCAAGCAACCCTTCACTCATAAATCTGCTAAGAAAAATAAAGGAAAGGATTCAACATTGGCAAGACAAGTGAGATGCCATCCTTTCGGCCATTCATTTTTGGTGCCATCTTGACTTCAGATCCATCCAAGAATGCCCCCACTGTCCTTATGGCTACGGAGGAGCCGGAGTTAGATTCCTCCAAGGTTAAACCTTGTAAAGGTGGTCGGCTGAGGACCTTAAGGGAAAGGGATGATAATAGCATCTTAAAAAAGAAAGTAGAAGACGTGGCACCCACTCTAATGACGGTGAATGCACCACACTAAGTTTTTGCTTCTGAGGAGGTAGAGGAAGGAAATTTCATTCTCGAAGACATTTCCATTTCAAACTATCTTCAAGACCTAGAGTTTGGGATTGGTTACTGGGATTCTGAGTCTATAGAAGAAATCTGTGACGACCGCCCATGACTCCCGCACGGAACAAGGAAATGGTGCGCTGAAAGTGTGCCAGGCAGCCATGGACGACCGTCAAGGGTAGAATAAACATCGCAGACTCTATCGTAAGACTCACAGCGCATGGATAAAATACAATAGAGAAGTATAATATAGTGAAGCTCTATAGAACAGAAACTGCATATCATAAAATCTGAACAGCTTTATACAAGGTCTGAATCAGGAATACAAGAAGCCTCACTACATGGCACTCAGAGTAACAACAAACAGCGGAAAAACCCAGTACATAGAATATGAAAATAATATGCAAAGCCTCCTGCTCGTCTTCGTCATCATCAGCGTAGGCCACTAAGATCAGCACCTGCCACCTGTCACCTAGTCTGCCCATCCCAACATGGATGAACAGCCCAAGGTAATAAGAGGAGACATAAAACCTTGACTCAGACAAAGTCTTAGTGAGCAGTAAATCAACTATCAAACATACCAAAAGAGCATAATGGATAAAAGGAATAGGAACCCAAATCATCCCACTCCACCTCTTTCTACAGTGATAGCCCCCCAGACACACACTAAGGAGAAGCAAGCATAGCAAAGCAGATAATTAAAGTAAAGCAATAATCACTCGAGTCAAGGTCGATGTTTTCCAAATACAAACCCCCAAGGCCTAAACCAAGATCAGATAAGCACCCAGAAAACACCGCTCTTGAGGCCGAATGATGATACAACCAAACGTCCAAACATCCATGACTCTAGCTATCACTGTTATCATTGCTTTGATTTCACCGTTAGTTGAATGACCACCTGTCAAGGGCTAATGGTAACCCCGGTTCTAGACATAGCTCCGCACGTCATCGTGACCCGTGCCTAGGACTTACCTACTCTGCCCAGAGTACTCAACTACCTACCTGTAGTCTTTTGGGTGTCCCGACTACCTACCTGTAGTCGTTATGGGCGCCCCATGTACTCTTGCTTTTGAGCATGCTAGAACCTTCAACAACGATGAGATCTAAGCCTCCTAGTCATCCTCCTCGACGATTATTCTCATACTAGCTCAAGCTACCTCTCGAGCAATCCATTATCAACCAACTCGAACCATCCCTCGAGTTATCAACATGCTTGGAATGATCCCTGCCTGGATTACGCCAAGTCTTCATCACATCATACTTCGCTTTATCACACCATAGCAAAGTCTCAACTCAACAACATGGTTTGCCTCATCGCATCATGGCAAAGTTCCATCTCAACATCATCCAATCCATACATATGAGCTTCAACATCCGCTACATATGTCTTAAGCAACTTTCCCCATTCAAGAGCCTCTTCCGTAGCTTTTGAATCGTCTTTGACCATACTTACCCAAATCTATCAACTAGATAACTCATTTATATCAATCAAACAAGGCAAACATTAATCCAAACAAATAAGTAGTCAATCAAGATCTAAATAGGCATTTATAACTAAAATGGAAATTTCGTAAATAAATGAGCATAGATCTAACATATATGAAATCATGGATTTTAGCATAGATCTATCAAATATAAAACATGGGTTTTGTCTCTATAACTTGTTAATTGAACTTGCATAGGTAAACATCTTCAAAAGTAATGAATCTAGTCTTGGAACTAAGAAAAATGCATGAAATCTCTAACTTTAACACTCAAACAAGCCACCAATCCAATATACTCCTTTGGGTCCGCGTGAGAGATAACTACCACTCACCGAATCACCCTAACACTTCAAAAACAATCAACAAAAGATCTGGACAGCAAGGACTCAAGCTCGATTCGTCGAAATCTCGCTTGAAATGGTGAGATCTAGCTTCGTCGGATGAAGATCTTCAACTTTGGCTCTTCGATCTTGATCTTCGATCTTCAATGGATGTTAGCACTAGATTGAAGTAGAGAAAGAAGTGAAGAAAATGTTGTAGTCGAGTTTCCAAAATGGCAGCACTTCGTTGCTTCAAAAACCGGTGCCAAAAAGTGAGCCAAACCCCTCTATTTATAAGCTGAAAACTCCATGAGTCGTTCGTCCATAAGTCGTCCACGAGTCATCCCTGAGTCGTTCACGACTCATCATATTCCACGACTCAGAGAATCCCAACAGCATACGACCTAACAAGCTACGACTCATCCAAGCGCGCGGCCTAACCCACACGCGACATAACGACCTAAGCCCTCAACGACTCATCTACTATACGACTCATCCCCTTAACCCGGTCACGACTCAACCTATCCCGTTAACTCGTAACCTGGCAATGTTCTAACTCTATAAGCCGTTAACCACCATGAGTCGTCCCATACGAGTTAACTCATAACTCTTAACTCGTTAGCTCCTTATCCCCTGAGTCGGTCAAAACCTTAAGTCATTCACGACTCATACATGAGTAGTTCACTACCTTGACTCGTTAACTCGTGCACACTCATCTCTTAACTCGAACACGACTCATCACTTAACTCACGAGTTAACTTCCTAAACGACTCAGGCTAGAGACAACATAAACAACACTAACGACCTGTAAATTCTACGATATATCGACACGTAAAATACGGGTCGTTACATTCTCTCCCCCTTAGGAATTTCGCCCCCGAAATTCCAAGCAAACAACAACAACCAAAGATATTCCGCATGCCTACCATCCATAGCAATCAACAAACCATACATCCAATTCTAGCCTAGCATGCAGAATTCTAAGATAGAACAAGGTAAAAATTCATGAGATGTCACGACACCTTAGGGCCATACCTCGAAGAGTTCTGGATGAGCTGCCTTCATCCTCTCTTCCTCCTCCCACGTGCAGTCGTTAACATCATCACTCCATTGTATCTTGAGCAACGTAACCGTCTTCCTCCTAAGCTGTTTCGTATCGGTTTCAACAATACGAAGCAGCTTACGAGGTCTTCTAACAACTGGATCAACCTCCAAATCTTCATAGCTATCAGCAGAAATCACTGTACTCGAGTCGTGCACATACTTCCGTAGATATGATACGTGAAAAACATTGTGCACACCCGCCATCTTTTCTGGCAACTCTAATCTATAAGCGAGCTTTCCAATACGCTCGATGATCGGGAATGGTCCAACAAATCTCGGAGTCAACTTCCCTTTCTTCCCGAATCTAATAACATTCTTCAGAGGAGAAATCTTCACAAAAACCATATCACCTACGTCGAACTCCAAATCCTTTCGACGTTTATCTGCATAACTTTTCTGACGATCCTGGGCTGCCTTCATTCGTTGCCGAATGATCTCTATGCAATCCGTAGTCTGACGAATCATCTCTGGCCCAAGTATCAGCTTTTCTCCAGTTTCCAACCAACATGTCGGAGAGTTGCACGGTCTTCCATACAGCGCTTCATACGGTGCCATACCAATGCTTGACTGGTAACTGTTATTGTACGCAAACTCCACCAAATGAAGATGATCTTCCCACGATCCTCCGAAATCCAAAACACAAGCTCTGAGAAGATCTTCCAAAACTCGGTTGACTCTCTTAGTCTAACCATCTGTTTGGGGATGATAAGCTGTACTCAAACACAACTCGGTTCCCAAAACTTCCTGGAAGCTCTTCCAAAATCCACTAGTGAACAATGGGTCTCGATCGCTCACTATACTCTTTGGAATACCATGGAAACGAACTATCCACTTAACATACAACTCCGCCAACTTTGATGCAGTCCTAGTTGATCGAACAGGAATGAATCTTGCACTCTTGGTCAACCGATCCACTATGACCCAAATTCCTTCATTTCCCGCTCTCGTTCTAGGTAGACCATCGATAAAATCCATTGATATTTGCTCCCACTTCCATGTAGGAACTTCTAATGGCTGAAGTAATCCACTGGGCTTCCTCTGCTCAGCTTTCACCAACTGGCAGTTCATACACTTGGAAATAAAACTTCCAACATCTTTCTTCATACCTTCCCAGTAGTAAGTTCTCTTCATATCCCGATACATCTTATTTCCATCTGGATGAATCGTCAACTTCGAGTGATGACTTTCCCTCAGAACTTCATCTCTCAATCCATCAATATCGGGAACAACTAATCGTCCTTGTTTCCGAAGCCAACCATCTCGATCGACTTCAAATTCTTTAACCTTCTCTGGTTCCAATCCAGATTCCAAATCTCGGATAATCCTGACAAGCTTATCATCTCGCTTTTGGCTCTCGCCAATTCTCTCCATAAGAGTAGGTCTTATCGATAAGTTTGCCAACATCTCAGGTTCCAATTCACATCTAGGCCTGAAGTCAAATCCAGCCAAATACTCAAGACTCTTCCATTCTGAAAACATGGCTCCCAAACCTGCATGTCTTCGACTTAACGCATCTGCCACTGCGTTACCTTTTCCCGGAGTATAGGCTATACCAAAGTCATACGATGCCAAAAACTCTAGCCACCGTTGCTGCCGAAGATTCAAATCCTTTTGGGAAAACAGATACTTCAACGACTTATGATCCGTAAACAACTCGAATCGAACTCCCAATAGGTAATGTCTCCATATCTTCAAAGCAAACACAATCGCCGCTAACTCCAAATCATGAGTCGGATAATTCCTTTCATGCGACTTCAGTTGTCGACTTGCATACGCAACAACTTTATCCTTCTGCATCAGCACTGCTCCAAGTCCAATGCCACATGCATCGGTGTAAACCACCATCTCATCATTCCCACTTGGAATAGTCAAAACAAGAGCACTCGTCAGTCGCTCTTTCAGGATTACGAAAGCTTGCTCACACTTATCATCCCATCTGAACACCTGGTTCTTTTTCGTCAATCCTGTCAACGGTGCAGCTATCTTGGAAAAGTCTTTGATAAATCGTCGATAATATCCTGCTAATCCAAGAAAACTTCTCACATCAGATGCATTCTTAGGTCTAACCCAATCCTGGATCGCTGCCACCTTAGCGGGATCAACCGCTATTCCATTTCCAGAAATAACATGACCTAAGAACCTCACTTCACTCTTCCAGAAGTGACACTTCGAAAACTTAGCCTTCAGCCGATGTTTCTGCAAGATTTCCAAAACAATACGCAAGTGCGTCTTGTGCTCTTCCTCAGTTCTGGAATAAATCAGAATATCATCCACGAACACAAGCACGAACTTATTCAACTGATCTCTGAACACTCTATTCATAAGATCCACAAAATATGCTGGTGCGTTAGTCAATCCAAACGGCATTACCAGCCACTCATAAAAACCGAATGGTGTCCTGAAAGCAGTCTTCGGCACACTATCCTTCGCCACCCTTAACTGGTGAAATCCTGTTGCCAAATCCATCTGAGAAAACACCTTAGCCTCGTGAAGCTGATCAAACAAGTCATCTATTCTCGGCAATGGATACTTGTTCTTCTTAGTCACCTTATTCAGCTCACGATAATCGACACACAACCTCAACGATCCATCCGCTTTGGTTGCGAATACAACTGGTGCACCCCATTCGGACACACTACGCCGAATGAATCCTTTCCGTAAAAGGTCATCAACTTGCACCTTCAACTCTTGCTGTTCCCTAGGCGCCATCCGCCTAAGAGGCATCACAACAGGTCTGGCTCCCTCAACTAGATCAATACGAAACTCGATCTCTCTATGCGGCGGTAACCCTTTGACTTCGTCAAAGACATCCTCAAATCCATTCACAATAGGCACCGATGACAGTCCATCCCGTGGAACAACCAGCGAATACATGAAGCTCATGAAGACGCCTTCCTCATGCTTACATCGTATCACAACCTTTCGCCCTTCCACATTCCTGACTGTCACCTCCAGCCTCTCACAATCAATCCTTGCCGCATACTTCCTAAGCCAGTCCATACCCAAAATAATTCCGAACCCCGCAAAGTTCAGAACAAAACAATCACAAACGAACGAGCAATCATGACTCGACACAACTAGACCATGACATATCATACACAAACATGACGAACCCCCAACTGGATTTGTCACAACCAGTGGCCTAACAACAATATCCGGTTTCAAACCTAACCAGCCTACCAAATCATCACAAACAAAAGAATGCGACGCTCCAGTATCAAACAACACTCTAACTAGAACACCACAAATGGAAAGAGTACCTTGAACCACCACACTCTTCCCCTTCTCTTCAGCAGTAGGAGCTTTCGAAGACGATGGAACAGCCCCCAAAGCATAAGCTTTCACAATCTGCTTGTCTTTCCTTGGTTCTGGACAATCCTTCTTGATATGTCCCAGCTTATCACAGTTATAACACTTTCCCGGCACCTTGGGATTCTTACAATCTCTAGAGAGATGGCCCTTCTGCTGGCAGTTGTAGCAGGTCACTTCGCCCTTTGGCCTCTTCGGACCATCCTTACCCCTCTGATGCTGCTGCTGCTGCTTCCTCTTCCTGTTCTCATTCTGCTGTGGTTTAGATCCTTCCTTGGTTACAGCAACAACAGATACTTCCTTAGGAAACAAACTCTCATGCCTGAGAGCTTTCTCCACAAGCTTCTCAAACGGATCATCCAAATGATCCACTAACTGCCTTCTAAGATAAGCATCCAGACCAGTCACAAATTTTTCATTCTTCTGATAGGGAGAATCAATATACGATCTGGCATACTTAGACAAAGCTTCAAACTCAGAGACATACTCAAGAACGGACCTCCCACCTTGCTTGAGCTCTACAAACCTCTTGAACAAAACAGACTTCTGAGCCGTAGAGATGAACTTAGCTTCAAATCTAACTTGGAATTGCTCCCAAGTAATCTCTTCTTCTGGAGTATCGATGGTAATAGAATTCCACCAATCAGCAGCTCTTCCCTGAAGCTGTCTCGATGCAAGCTTCCTCTTAGTTGCATCCTCAATTCCTAAGTCACCAAAGATCCTTCGACATGCATCTATCCATCTTTGCACTTCAATGGTCGACTCTATCCCCAAGAAAGCTTTTCCTCCGAGAGAAGTATAGTCCTTGCAAAGCTTAGCAAAATCCACCGATCTTGGGGCTTGAACTTGAACTCCCACATCCACTGATGGCCCTGAAGCTGGTATCCTTCTCATGATCGAAGTCATCATTGCTTCGAACATAGTTCCATAATCAACAGCTCCTTCAGTAGCACGGCCTTCCCTTGCAGCCGGTCTCCCTCTTCGACTCATTTTAGTATCTAGAAAAAGAAATGATTAGAACACCTTTGAGAAACAACTGCATAAGGAGTTCAAATCCTTCTAAACTACTATATTATATATAGTCATCATTCATCAAAATACAATTACGTCTCTCATACGTAGTTACGTCAGCGAGCGTTGGCTAAAATCGATTAACCAAAGCTCTGATACCAAATGTGACGACCGCCCATGACTCCCGCACGGAACAAGGAAATGGTGCGCTGAAAGTGTGCCAGGCAGCCATGGACGACCGTCAAGGGTAGAATAAACATCGCAGACTCTATCGTAAGACTCACAGCGCATGGATAAAATACAATAGAGAAGTATAATATAGTGAAGCTCTATAGAACAGAAACTACATATCATAAAATCTGAACAGCTTTATACAAGGTCTGAATCAGGAATACAAGAAGCCTCACTACATGGCACTCAGAGTAACAACAAACAGCGGAAAAACCCAGTACATAGAATATGAAAATAATATGCAAAGCCTCCTGCTCGTCTTCGTCATCATCAGCGTGAGCCACTAAGATCAGCACCTGCCACCTGTCACCTAGTCTGCCCATCCCAACATGGATGAACAGCCCAAGGTAATAAGAGGAGACATAAAACCTTGACTCAGACAAAGTCTTAGTGAGCAGTAAATCAACTATCAAACATACCAAAAGAGCATAATGGATAAAAGGAATAGGAACCCAAATCATCCCACTCCACCTCTTTCTACAGTGATAGCCCCCCAGACACACACTAAGGAGAAGCAAGCATAGCAAAGCAGATAATTAAAGTAAAGCAATAATCACTCGAGTCAAGGTCGATGTTTTCCAAATACAAACCCCCAAGGCCTAAACCAAGATCAGATAAGCACCCAGAAAACACCGCTCTTGAGGCCGAATGATGATACAACCAAACGTCCAAACATCCATGACTCTGGCTATCACTGTTATCATTGCTTTGATTTCACCGTTAGTTGAATGACCACCTGTCAAGGGCTAATGGTAACCCCGGTTCTAGACATAGCTCCGCACGTCATCGTGACCCGTGCCTAGGACTTACCTACTCTGCCCAGAGTACTCAACTACCTACCTGTAGTCTTTTGGGTGTCCCGACTACCTACCTGTAGTCGTTATGGGCGCCCCATGTACTCTTGCTTTTGAGCATGCTAGAACCTTCAACAACGATGAGATCTAAGCCTCCTAGTCATCCTCCTCGACGACTATTCTCATACTAGCTCAAGCTACCTCTCGAGCAATCCATTATCAACCAACTCGAACCATCCCTCGAGTTATCAACATGCTTGGAATGATCCCTGCCTGGATTACGCCAAGTCTTCATCACATCATACTTCGCTTTATCACACCATAGCAAAGTCTCAACTCAACAACATGGTTTGCCTCATCGCATCATGGCAAAGTTCCATCTCAACATCATCCAATCCATACATATGAGCTTCAACATCCGCTACATATGTCTTAAGCAACTTTCACCATTCAAGAGCCTCTTCCGTAGCTTTTGAATCGTCTTTGACCATACTTACCCAAATCTATCAACTAGATAACTCATTTATATCAATCAAACAAGGCAAACATTAATCCAAACAAATAAGTAGTCAATCAAGATCTAAATAGGCATTTATAACTAAAATGGAAATTTCGTAAATAAATGAGCATAGATCTAACATATATGAAATCATGGATTTTAGCATAGATCTATCAAATATAAAACATGGGTTTTGTCTCTATAACTTGTTAATTGAACTTGCATAGGTAAACATCTTCAAAAGTAATGAATCTAGTCTTGGAACTAAGAAAAATGCATGAAATCTCTAACTTTAATACTCAAACAAGCCACCAATCCAATATACTCCTTTGGGTCCGCGTGAGAGATAACTACCACTCACCGAATCACCCTAACACTTCAAAAACAATCAACAAAAGATCTGTACAGCAAGGACTCAAGCTCGATTCGTCGAAATCTCGCTTGAAATGGTGAGATCTAGCTTCGTCGGATGAAGATCTTCAACTTTGGCTCTTCGATCTTGATCTTCGATCTTCAAAGGATGTTAGCACTAGATTGAAGTAGAGAAAGAAGTGAAGAAAATGTTGTAGTCGAGTTTCCAAAATGGCAGCACTTCGTTGCTTCAAAAACCGGTGCCAAAAAGTGAGCCAAACCCCTCTATTTATAAGCTGAAAACTCCATGAGTCGTTCGTCCATAAGTCGTCCACGAGTCATCCCTGAGTCGTTCACGACTCATCATATTCCACGACTCAGAGAATCCCAACAGCATACGACCTAACAAGCTACGACTCATCCAAGCGCGCGGCCTAACCCACACGCGACATAACGACCTAAGCCCTCAACGACTCATCTACTATACGACTCATCCCCTTAGCTCGGTCACGACTCAACCTATCCCGTTAACTCGTAACCTGGCAATGTTCTAACTCTATAAGCCGTTAACCACCATGAGTCGTCCCATACGAGTTAACTCATAACTCTTAACTCGTTAGCTCCTTATCCCCTGAGTCGGTCAAAACCTTAAGTCATTCACGACTCATACATGAGTCGTTCACTACCTTGACTCGTTAACTCGTGCACACTCATCTCTTAACTCGAACACGACTCATCACTTAACTCACGAGTTAACTTCCTAAACGACTCAGGCTAGAGACAACATAAACAACACTAACGACCTGTAAATTCTACGATATATCGACACGTAAAATACGGGTCGTTACAAAATCCAACGACAGTTGGAAACCCATAAGGACCTCAATGGTTCTTGCATTCGCTACACACTCTCCCACACACATTCACATAGTCGCACGTTCACACCCAACCATGTACTTTTCAAGTGTCTATTAAGATTCTAACTTGTTTTATTTTGCTATTGCAGGTAGCATGAGTTCAAAACATAAAATTTTGCTATCTAAAAGCACAAAGGTTGCGTCTTCATTTGGTTCGAGTAAAAATGTTAGGCAACCTGCTACAAAGCTAAAGAATATGGAGACTATTCACTACCGTCCTGTTGGGGATGGAGGCAACCAGGACCCTAAGGATATCTTATGAAAATGATCCAACTCTCCCAACCATAAATCAAGATCCCGAACTTCGGTCCGTTCCTCTAAGTCTCAACTTCTTTCTCCTTTTCCTTTATCCGATTCGGAAGCTTCCAAATAGCAGGAGAAGACGGATAAGAGAGGAAAGATAGTCCATTCCCCCTTAAGAAAAGATAAAGGAAAGGATAAAGAGGGAGCAGTTATCAATACTGATCCTATGGACCCAAATATTGATGAATTTCAGCAATCATATCCACTGAGAGATCCCCTAGCCGGCTTGCTTAATGAGGCACCCCTTTCTCCTTTTAGGGGCAATTGATCTTCTTGTTGATGGATTAGGTGGTATAAATGCCTTATTAGAGCATCATGCCAAAGTCATCAAGGTCGGAGAAGAGATCAGTAGGAAGAATGTTGAGCAAAACATAAAGATTTTTTATTTGAGAAAGAAGCTACCGCAGAAGGGTTTAGACCATAAGACAGTGGGCAATGCGAAGGACAGGTCTCATAACGAAGAGATTTAGAAGCATGTCGATGAGATTGAGAGTCTCAAAGCTGCTTATATTGAAGAATTGGAGCAGTTGAGACAAGACTTTTCCATCAACATCAAAGCCGTCAAGAAGGAATATGACGATAAGGTTGGGCATCTCTTTGACGATTACAAGAATGTTAAAGACAAGTTCACCAAGAATCTGAGCGAGCTTCTAGCAACAATGAATGGATAAAGCCGGTCATTGTCGACTGAAGAGAAGGTTATGGAGTGGAGAGCTGAGAGGGTCTCCCTTCAAGCAGGGCTTAGGCTTTATCTTCCAACAAAGATGCCAAGACCTCCAAGGCTGTGAAGTTGGAAGTAGAGCGCGATGAACTAAATAGCTAGTTTGACTAGGTAAAGGCACTCCTGGATGTAATCTACTTTAGAATGTTCGTAGAGAAGGGCTTAGCATGGATATTTGAATATCAGGAAGTCATGGTTTCAACCACAAACGCCTAACCAAAGAAGTAAAGCCACTGGTGAGCAGGGTGGTCCACCCTTTGCCTTAAAACAATCGATGCTTGCTTTTTAGCGGAGGAGAAGAAGCTGTTTGTCCAGGCTACATCAAGCTAGATGAATCAAAAAAAAAATCCCAAAAGGAAGAGGCAAAGAAGAAAAAGGATGGTGGTTTGACCTCTGGGGTTATAATACAAGGTTAGATTTTGAAATCGGTCATCCATGATTCCATGCATGATGTTCCATTAATCGTTTTCCACATTTCTTTAGATCCATCCATTGTCAGCTGGTTCTAAAAGCGCCTCCACTTCCGGATCACATTCAGCCTTCTGGAGACATTTCAAACTCTTCCAAAGGATGTAGGATTATTTTTCATAGTCCATAAGCCACTGCCCAGTATATTCGAGCATTCATGGGAATGACCACATCTTATAGCTCTCCTTATTTCCATATAGGTGATACCCTTATGACTGACCCTGCTGGAGCTATGACTACTTCTAACATTCCACCATCAGGTGTTGTGCCCCCATGCTTCTCTGATCCTTTAGCAGATGCAGCACAAGATGAAATAATTACTGCCCTTAAGGTCCAAAGCATCATGACAAGCAGACCGTCTCCAAATACAAGCCCAAGCTTAAGTGGAGCTGTTCCTATGCTCTGTTTGTTCTTTTTTTTGGAGATGGACTGTTGTGTATATTTCTCCTTTATCTATATTAAACACTGATGTTTTTTATCAACCTATTTTGATGCATCGGTGAGGTCGAGCTTATGTTACTTCCTAACACTTGTGATTTTTTGTCCATAAACATTTGGATGTCTGATAATTATGATTTATATATATGACTTGTATGTCCATTATACTTGCATGTTCCATTTTTTTCCTTTTTCTGTTTATTGATTACCATGTAATTCCTTTGCACCTTACATAAGTTTGAACTTATTTTTGCTTCCTACCATCGTCATTCTTGGTTGTCTGGCGTTGGTCGAGGCTTAGCCTGACAGTCAAGGGAGAACTAACCTGGCGGCTGTCATGTCTTGATTGCCAGTAAGTCGGGTTTTATAAGACCTTATAAAGTGTTTGAAGCTATCAACTATAGTGAACTTCCAGGTAAGGATCACCCTATTTTACTATAGCCAATGGGAAGCTGTGAACCGATCATTAATAATGGACACTTGGTTAAGGGATCACTCTGGTCCACCACTGCTGGTAAGAGGTTTGAGGCGATCGTCAATTATGGACACTATATTAAGGGATCACTCTGGTCCACCATTGTCGGTGAGAAGTTTGAGCAGATTGTATTGATGGAAACCCGGTTGAGGGATCACTTTGGTCTACCACTGCCAATGAGAAGTTTCAATCGATTGTCAATGATGGACACCCGGTTAAGGGATCACTCTCATCCACCATTGCCAGGGAGAAGTTTAAGCGATCATTGGTGATGGACACCCGCTTAACGGATCGCTCTGGTATATCATTACCGACAGGAAGTGTGAGTCGATCGTCAATAATGGACGCCCGATTAAGGAATCACTCTGGCCTGCCACTGCCGGTTAGACGTTTGAGTCGATCGTCAATGATGGATACTCGGTTATGCGATCACTCTGGTCCACCCCTACTGGTGGGATATTTGGAAGGAGATATCATGATAACGTAGCTTTTCCCCCGGGTTGAAAAGTTAGCTCTCCGAGCCTGGGTAATATATCCTCATAGCGTCAATGATAGTCCAACACATTAAAATGGTAAAGCAAAGTTACGTTTCTTAACCATTGCCTATCATGACAAGATTTTAAGGAAAGCACACTTTATTAGGGTCCATTTCATAATTGTTTCAATTACAGAATTACATAATGATTAGAGAAAGAGTAGAAATATAAGTAAAATAACGATTGAGACAGTATGCATTCTATCCTTTTTAAATATGGATCTATCTATAGTGCTGAGGATGAAGGCTCCATCTACAGTGCTGAGGATGAAAGCTGCATTGCCTTAGTCTTTGTGGATGACGTATAGCCCTCCAAAACTGGGTCGAATGCCCCCGGTCTAGGGAATATTCACTTTAGCACCAATTCCCCTTCCTTGAATGAGCGGTGTTCGACCTTAGAGTTATATTGTGTAGCTATTTTCACTTATGTGCTTCGACCTTCAAGGTGGCTTCTTTATGCCTTTCGTCAATCAATGCTAATGACATGTTCAACACCTACTCATTTTCATTAGGGTCATAATGAAACTTCCAATGTGATGGCACTGCTGTCTTCATCGTTAACATGGCCTCTGATCCGTAAGCTAATGAGAAAGGAGTATGTCCTCTTGCCATTTTGAAGGAAGTGCAGTTGGACTATAATGCTAGAGGAAGTTCATCGATCCATGCTCTGTTTTCCTTTTCTAACGGCTTCTTTATGAGTGTCTTCAAAACTTTTTTTTGCTGCCTCCTCTTATCCGTTAGCCTGTGGATATGCTACCACCAAGAAGCTTTTCTTTATTCCATGCTGCTGGTAGAAATAGTGAACTCCTCGTCGTCGAACTATAATCCATTGTCTGATATGATCTGAAGGAGAACTCCATACCTACATATCACATTCCTAATCAAAAAGTTTATGACCTTGGTCGTTGACTAGTTAGTAAAGAGTTCGACTTTCACCCACTTAGTAAAAAACTCAACTACCACTGTAGCGTACTTAGCTCTGCCGCTCTCCTTGGAGGTTCTCTAATTAGATCTATTACCCAGACTATGAAGGGCCAAGGCCTGACCATGCGAGTTAGCTCGGTTAACGGAAACCAAGGAATCTTTGCGAACCATTGGCACTTATCACACCTTCTTACATACTCCATCGCATCATGGTTCAATGTTGGCAAGAAGTATCCATAATGCAACACTTCTTTTCCCAAGGCCTGCCCCTGGTGTTGTCTCCTCGACTTGCATGGTGAATGTTTTCCAGCACCTCCTCAGCTTCCATTTTGATGACACACTTCAATAATGGATTAGAAAATCCTCTCCGATACAGCACCCCATCGTGAATCACAAACAGGACACCTTTTGTAGGACTTTTCTAATTTCATTCTTGCTACCTGGTAATACTCCTTGACTCAAATATCTTATTAACAGTGACATCTAGATTTCCTCCCCATTGATTGTTGTGATTGTGTTCACCTCCTCGAAACTAGGTTTATGTAGGATCACAATAGGTACCAATACCAACAAAGGCCCAATTCCCAAACTTTCTAACTTTTCTTGCTCATCTGCTTCCCGATTCTCCTTCTGAGGAATGTGCTTTATCACGTACTGCTCCATTCCATGAAGTAAGACCTTCACCTTCTCCAAATAGGATTTCAAGTGCTCTCCCTTAGCCTAGAATTCTCCGGGCACCTGGTTTGCTATCAACAGCGAGTCACTATGCACGCACATGGACCTGATTCCTAGCACCTTCACTATCTCTAACCCTGCTGTCAATGCTTTTTATTTCATACCATTGTTTGTTTCCTAGAATCCAAACAGTATTGCATAGTTTATTTCTTTCCTTCCGGTGTTAGTAATACTGCACCGGAGTCATGATAATTCAATCCTCTATCTACATATGTTCTCTATTTAAGAGCTTCTTTCTCCTAGTGTTTTACTTCATCGTCTTTAATGGTAGACTTGGTGATAAAGTTAGCCAGTGCTATTCCCTTGATCACTATTCATGGATGATAGGTTTTCTCATATTAGCATAACTCAACACTTTTTTTGGTAAGTCTTCCCAAAGTATTGGGCATAAGCAGAACTTGTCTCAAAGGCTGATCTATAAGCACTTGGATACGGTGTGACTGGAAATAGTGCCTCAACTTTCGGGATGCTATAAATAGACAATATGCCAGTTATTCCAGCTTAGGATACCTCGATACCGGCTAGGAGAAACGTTTACACATGTAGTATACCATAATGACCCTAATTTTGACTAACATTATTTAGAACATTTAATTAGGTAAATTAAATAAAATAATATAAAGGGATAAGAAAATTGAGATCTGCTAATTATGTTTAGGCTATGCCTTAGTTAATAGGATAAGAAGAAGGAAAATGAACACAGAAAGAGGATGGCCATAACAAAGGGAAAACAAGAACAATGAAAATGGGAGTAGCCTTCATTCCTACCCCTTAAACCCTTCTATCTTCATTTCCTTTATTCATTTCATACACATACAAACTAAACATAGAGAGAGGATGGCCATAGCAAAAGGAAAGAAGGAAACTAAAAGATTAGAGTAAAAGAAATCAAGTCTACATCAGATCTCATCTTTCTTATCCAAATCAAGGGTAATAATGAATATACATCTCACGTTTTCTATTATGTTTCGATTTTAAGTGTTATTATGCCATTTTTAGTAGTTTGAATGATTATATGCTTGTAGGTGATTTTCTAGAATAGAAATATGAAATTTAGTGATATGTTTGAGTTGGAAAACTTATCATATGATGCCCAAATGACTTGATATTTTGATATGATTTTAGAAATATTATTTTAGAAGTGTGCTTTTACTTTCATAAATTTCCAAGCAAGTATGGATTTTATATGATTTTTCTAAGTGAAGAAATTGGTGAATTTCAGGTTATAACTATTCAAAACAATTAGAATACGTTTTTGGCCCTGAAATTTTTATATATTGAAGAGTATAATTAATTTGGCTTATTTTGATCTTTTAGGATTGCCCCTAAGTGTTTAGGAATGATAAATAAATTGTTTAAGCCAAAAGGGAATAATTATTTAAGTAAAGTGTTTTATAATAAGGGTTAAATATAAATGTTTTAATATTTCAAACTTTCATGTGCGACAGATTTTTAATAAACAAATCGATAAATATTTTATTAGCCAATGAGATTTTGATAAATTATAGAGGTTTGGTGAAAAGATACTACTTTTTTATTGTAAATTGGTAGTTTCTGAGTTAGTTACAGTTTTACCATGCCGACATTGTCCATGTCGAGCTACAACTCACCGCACTTTATCGTCATCAATGTGGAACAAACCAATACGCATGGTGTCAATGAGCTTAACATGAAGTAGATTGGTTTGGAGCTCATTGTGGCAGTAACAAAGATAAAGGGAAGGCCCTCGACATGGCCATGTCAATGTGCAAGCATGCCGCATTTTATTTATAGACGTTGGTAGTTGCATGTGTTGTCTAGACTCACTGATGCCTATAACCTCGATGTCATGTTGTTTTGTTAAGTGACTTTGAGTTTCAACCTTGCTAACCCAATGGTCGTCGAGCCTAGCCCCTGCTGCTTTTAACTTGTCATCAAACTTAAATTATGTCGTGTTTTAACTTGTCATCAAGCTTAATCTATGCGACATTTTAACTTGTCATCGAGCTTAGAACCTGCCATTTTTAACTAGTCATCGAGTTTAACCTATATGTTTTAACCATGCCAATGTTTTAGATATCGGTGTCGCATCTACTAGATTTTATATCCTCGATGAGGCATTTATACCAATTTTTTTGAGAGTCTTCGAAGTTCAATTTTTATTATTTAACACTACGACCTACAAAGTTATGACTTTGACTTCATCCCATATATTTTCAAATGAAATACTTTGACACGCTATTGAGTGGGAAAAGATCTTTAATGGCGACGACGTCGTCCTATTTTTATAATTGTAAAGGTATTACATAGTATAGATTAAGTTTTGAGTGGGTTGAAGACCCTAATGATTTTGAGTTTCATCAACAATGCTATGTAAAGCATATATGATGGCATAAGTATTTTGGGTAAAGTAAAGAGCTAATGATTTCCTTTTTTAAGTATGATCTCGAGGGTTAAATCATTTATCGAGATTTTGTTTTCAAGGATATATGGATATGGTACTTAACAAAGAATTTTAATAAAAGAATGACTCAAAGATTAGAAAACCAGGTGGGCTAGTATGAGGTCGCGCCCTATACTTTACCTATTAGCCCTTAGGATTATTGGTGAGCCTGCAAAACCATTAGGATTAGTTGACCTTAGAAGTAGCAAGTTACGGATCGATCGTCTAGTTTTCCTCAAAAAATAAGTTAGAGTACTTATTAATGTCTGGCGGGACCAATTCAGTCATAAATTTATAGTCAACCTGATAAAACTATGATGTTGGGATAGATGGTCCACTATTTATCTATTTTATATGCATACATGTTATTGTATATTTTTTATTATAACCAGTTTGGTTGCAGGATCTTAATTGCAAAAGATACGCTTTTAAAGGATATTATTGAGGGAGAACCCATTCTGCTAGGGAGCATGGTCTACTTAATATTGATGAATCGAGATGTTATATTATTATTTACACCCAGGTTTATGTCTGAATCGAAATTTATGTTTTCCCCTTAAACACTCAGGTGCTAAAATTGGCAAATCTAGCTATGTTGGAGATTATCTATTTATCTATTCTACTGTGACTGAATGTTGTATGTAATGGAAAATCTTATAATTGTCTATTTAATACTTTGAAAATTCAATGGGGGCATCTTCATATGTTGCTCTTGGTGTATTTTGTAATGATTATATTTATCTGAACCAGTGGAACATTATGGGATTATGTACTGAATCTGAAATGCTAATTTGAAATGTAATGAGAAAAGTTGTTTTGAATTGTGTTTGAAATATTTCATAATCTTGTGCTTCTAATATTATGGATACCATTAACATTATTGCTTATCACTGAAAATTAATACTATATGTGATTACAGCATCTGTAGCGGTTAGTTTCAGGCCCTAAAATGGGGGATGCTACAACTTAGTATCAAAGCATAGGTTTTTGTAAAATTTAAAAGAAATTTAAACCTAAAAAGAGGTTTTAAAACATAATCCAAATGAATTAGAGAATAAGATTGGGTTATGAGATAACACTGCAGTAACGCTTGTATTTGTTATATATAAGTATACGTTTTATCTCTATTTTTCCATCTCTTTTGGACCGTTCTTCTGTGTCTTACTAAGATTCGAATGCAGACTAAACAAAAGTAAGATATGGAGGTAGAAAATGGAAGAGTGAATCTCGGTGAAGGAAGTATCACAACTAATGGAAATGCTAGGCCCAATACTAGGAGAAACCGGGTCGGCAAACAACTGCAAATGTTGGCGCTGGAGCACCGCATGTGGATATGAAAGCTATGTATCAGTTCTTTGTCAACATGATGCAAGCACGAGCTGGTGCCAGATTAGTAGGTGAAACACTAGAGGCGTGAATCAGGAAGCTCTAATTGTCAACAACTATGCTGAGCTTAGCAGAGACTATGCAAGGAGGAAAACCATTTATTGGAACTGAAGATGCAATTAAAGTAGATAATTAGTTGCTTCATTGCGAGAGGATTTTTGCTGAACATGGACGGAATGATGAGCAGAATAGGAGGTTAGCATCCAGGTAACCACAAGGAGTTGCATTGTACTAGTGGAATAGTGTAACTGTTGGAGTAGAGGAGGAAACATTGACTTACGTAGAATTTAAGAGATAGTTTGAGGAAATATTTATGTCAAAAATTGCCAAGTCTACCTTATTGAGAAAGTTTGCTAACTTGGCGCAGGGAGATATTATCCTATTAGAGTATACTACGAGATTCAAGGAGTTATTGAGATATGGTTATGCTACAATTGATACAGTAATTAAGAGGAATGAGAAGTTCATTCGGAGACCGAGACATAAGCTTGCTAGGTTAATTTTGCCACATCTTAGAGATCCATGTGATGTAGTCATTGACGGCTTTAAGGAATAAAGAGATGCTTGCTTTCTTTTGTAATAGCAAAGCGGTGGAGGCTCAAGGTGGGTAGAATCAGAAGATAAAAAATTTCCACAAGAAAGGATCTCAAGAGAGTGGAGCTTCCAAGAAAGGAAAATTCGAGATTATCTGCTATAAATGTGATAAAAAGGGAAGTTCGCAAATGAATGTTGTTCTGGAGATGAAAAGAAGGTGATGGGAAAGAAAAACATTAAGTGCTTCAACTGTGATCAAATCGGTCAATATAAGAACCAGTGCAAGGAACTAGCTAAAGCTGAGAAGGGCAAGGTGTTTGCATCGGAACCAGCTATCTCGAGACCAATAGCCGAGGAGAAAGAAAAGGCTATGATGGGAGGTGCGCTTTTGATTCATGGTATATGTTGACGCCAAAAAATGAGCATCAACATATAATAGAATCTCATAAAGATTAAAAAATGAATGAAATTAAAACATAGCCGAAAAATCAAATGAACACATAGATTTTTATAGTGGTTTGGCAATCTTGGCCTACGTCCACCTTATATTTTTATCGACCTTGCACTTGATTATGATTACTAGAATGTTTAGATCGGTTGGGATCCATTAGTACAAGAGCGAGGAATAAAAATGGCAGAGCCTAGGTGATAGAAAACGTGATCCTCTTTATGGAGAATGGCTGCTGTATTTATTGGAGAAGACATGCATGATTGGGTTGAAATTTGCAAGAAGAGTCTCTAGATCCATAGGGGCCCACCATAACGACCGGTGGCCCTAACTCGACATTTTGGGATGATCGGTCATACTTATGCCGATCATTATTTTTTGTCTCCAATTGATGTGTGATCATTTGTGGGGGTCCCACATGCCTCTAGACTTTGCTCCTAAAATATGAAGTCATTCAGAGTTGCAGATTGTGAGATATCCATCAATCTTTGTCGAATAGGCACCTTCGCAATCTTATACCAATCCTTCCAAACGATCGGTGAAAACGCAATTTTATGAATTACTTCATGCAATCCTTATTATGAGGTCTGCTCTTTAATATATTGATTTCCTGAAGGTTTCAAATGAATTGGTATTGTAGATTTTGAGATATCGATCTTTGCTGATTTGAGCTGTTTCATGGATCGTTCCCAATCGATCCATATAAATCCTTGCTTTGTCCATAACTCGAGCATATGAACTCCAATCGAATTGAAATTTGAAATGTAGCTACCTGGGGATATGCTTGTCATTCCATCCGATTGAACCTTGATTGGGTTCCTGTCCAAATCTTCTCTACCATCGTCCATAGTATCATATACAACTGATTCTCAAGATTGATGTCCATCCATTTCTAACCAAGTTGATGATATCGCGGCCTTGCCTAAAGGCGAGATAACATTTGACCTCTAAAGCATGTCGTGTTCGAACATGACGTTCTTTGAAAATTTGCAAACTTCAATCGTTGTAAAGGATTCCATCCCGTTTATTGAATGGTCATCACCCTTCCGATGATTTATCTTCCCAAAGTGTTGTATCCCACTTTGATCGTCATGATGCTTGCTCGATTTCCAATAGTATAAATTCAAGATTGTATTCTATCAGTTTCTATCTATATCCAGTTCTATGAGGCTAGTAAGTTTTGGCTATCTGATCTAGTCTTTTCTCTAATAACCCTAGGTGAAAATTCAATTTGTAGGATCCGAAAGTGGTTTCAAGGGTTCAGGCCGACTCTAGTGTGCCGGGACCGTTAGCCTAGATACGCCCCATGCACTCCCTTATTATTTAGTTGCATAGGTCACCTTCCAAGGCTCCATACCAAACTTACTAGATCCGGCTCATTTGAGTTGAACCAGCAAGTTCCTCACAATAAGAAAACACTCAAATGGTAGTTTCGAAGAACTAACTAATAATTCCACTTGAGTGAGTAATAAGCAATAGATGAATAAAACTTGGAACCAGCGAAGTTAAACTGGGACTAGTTTTAAGAAATCAAAATTTTAGAATATACACATGCACGATTAAGTACACATTCTTGTCATTGGCTCCTGGAAGCATTTGTACGCTCATGCGTCATCACTGATTCGTTATAGTTTAATAGCAATTCCTTGTTTATATTTTTTTATATATATAACAAAATAGAAGTCATAATAAGTCACATGATGATATGGGACTTCAAGTTCTACAAGGACGACATCCTTAGAGCCGTAAGCAAGGGCAGATTGAGTACAGCCAGTCGTGGACTTGTGGGTGGTTCTGTAAGCCCATAGTTCTGTAGGGAGTTGTGACATCCTCTATCTAGAGGCCCAAAACTAAGCGCTACAAATGCTGCAGTCATCTAAAGTATTAGCTTCCGACGACTATATACGACTATGTTAATGGTCTCAATAATATCAAAAGCACTTGAATACGAAACAAAACACAGATTTCAAAGCAAATTTTACTTCATTACATTTCAAAACTAAATGTTTCACGTTCCCAACACGTAATCCCAAGTTCATTCCTAGGCATAGATAAAATATATTTATTACAAATACGCCAAGAGCGATATATAAAGATACCCACTTGGATGATTAGGGTCATAATAGACTTAACACAAAACACAGCGAAAATACATCAAACATAAAACAAGATAGGCAACTCCTAATTAGCTATCTGTTTACCTCCTGCAAGCCTCTGGGAGCCTTATTCGTCATCCTACTGAAACCTGAAAAGACCTTAACCCCTCAGCCTACTCAAATTAATTTTGAGCACTCGAGAGTTTAAAGGGAAAACATAAACTTCGAGTTTGATATAAAGCCTGGTGTGAATAATACTATGCATCCCAAAATATATACGTTAAGTGAGACCATGCCGCTTAGCAGAACGAGTTTCCCTCACAAACGTCCTTTTAAAACATATCTTTGCGAAATTTTTCCTGCAATCAAAAATGATTAAACAATGTAAAGCGTCATTATGTAAACATACATAAACATCAGGTAATAATGAAATATCTGTTCAAACACTTAAGTTTTGTTTGGATAACTTTTACCTTTGGCTGACTCGTCCTACCAAACAATATAATCAAAATTAATCTAACACCTGTTAGTTATTCTTCTTTTGGATTATCTTTCCTTAACTATTTGTTAAATACATCTCTTGTGGATGGCCTATCCCTAACCTAATCATCTCCTAGGTCTTCCAGATACTAAGGTTTTTTGGGGTTACCAATAACCTATCTGTATACAAACATATATTCCTTTAGCTGTGTAATCATAATTGTAGCCTACCTATGACAAAGCTCTACACATTGGAACTTTAGACAACAATTAGCCGGGGCTAGTAGCAAATGTATTGGGTGCGACCCTGTATTAGTCTCATCTGGTTTTCTATAATATGTGTCATTTTCACTTAAGGATCCCCTCCTATAATTTTCCTTGAAAACATTTTCAAAATGATTTAAAACCTTTAAATCAAAGTTAAACAAGGAAAAGTATATAATCTATATGCTTTTCTCAAAATCATATCACCATGTTATATATATCTTCTTCACTCAAATCTTAGTTGATGAAAGATTTAGACACTTGAAAGAACCTCTTTTTAAATATTTGAAAGTACCTCTTTCCAAAACCAAGTGAAAACCTTTTAATAATCTACGCCAATAGGCCAAAGCCTTACCATTCGAAACCATTCATCAAACCTTTCTAAACCATGGAAAAGTAAACCTTTCGAAAGCAATCAAAAAGACATCCTTCTTTAAAAAATCTCTTTAAAATATTGCCATAGAAAAACCCATGAAAACCTTCCATCTCAACCTTTCGGAACCATTGAATAAAAAACTTTCGAAGTCATTCATCAAACCTTTCGAAACCAATGAACTAAAACCTTTCGAAATCATTCAACTTAAACCCTTCGAAATCATTGAACTAAAACCTTTCGAAATCATTGAACTTAAACCGTCCGAAATCATTCAAGTTAAACCTTTCGAAATCACTGAACTTAAACCTTTCGAAGTCATTGAACTTAACCTATCGAAATCATTCAAAGCAAACCTTACGAAGACTTACTGGGTTCAATTTAAAACAAGTAGAAAACCTTCTTTTAAAACCTTTTGACTTCATTAGAAGCAATGTTTCGACTGCATTGGAAGGTCTGCTTCGAAAGCTTTATAACATTTTATTTAAAACGACAGGCCACTGCCTTTAAAACAACTCCTTCAAAAGCTTGGGTTATACTTCAGTTTATAAAACAAGGGTAAATCACCTAAGTCAAAAGCTTCCTTTCGAAAGCATGGAGAAGCGGCTAGTTTTAAAACAAGTAAACCTTTCATCTTTGTCGAAAGGTTCAAAACAAAACATTTATAAAGCTACATTAACCCTTCAACTATATCGGAAGGTTCCAAGACAAATAAAAGCAACAGTAACATTTCGACTTTATCGGAAGGTTTAAAACATTTATTTCAATTCTTTCCGAAGGCAAAGCATGTAAAAGCTTTTGGCTTATAAAACAAACATACCCCAACCTCTTTGGCCACCAACCTTTCGACTTAGAACCCTTCGACCTTGTCCAATTCATTACGTACCAAGATGATTGACAACATATGCATCGAACCTTGACCTTGCTGAAAGCTAGAACCTTGGACTTAGCTGAGAGGCCTGGGTCGGAAGATCTGATGCCAAAATTGGCTGAACATGTCAAAAGTACGTTTCTTTGTTTTTAACTTAAAAAGGTTAATTTTCAACTAACCTGCCTTTGTTCATCAAATTCTCATTGGTTAACAAATACATTTCGAAAAAGTGCTGCCACTTTTTTTTTAGAATTAAATAATCATTTTATTTTATAGAATGCCCTTTCTCCTTAATTAAATATATATAACATTTAAGGTCCATACCTTAAATAATTTTATATGTTCAACAAATAACTTAGAAAAATCTAGAAAATCCCAAAAATCTATTTCAATATGTTTTCCAACATATAAAACTTTCAAACCCAAATAATTATTGTTTTAGCCATAAATAATTTATAACCAAATAAATCATTTTCTTCACTAGAAAATTTATATGAAATCCACATTAATTCAGAGAATTATGAAAATTGAAATCCATCTCTAGAATATCATTTTTGACCTATGTTTAAATTTTCAAGACATTTTGACGTCATCTAATATGGTTTGCATATCAAACATATCATAAAAACTGACATGAACATATATAATTCATCAATAAGCATATATATAATTTTATTTATCAAAACGTGACATACACTTGCAAAAACATCTCAGATCTAATTCTTAAAACTGAAATCATAAGATAATGGGATGTAGCAATTATTCACCTTAGCTTTGGGATCAAAAGATGTGAGGTTTGATGTTGATTATGTTGATTATCTTCCTTCACTTGAATCCTAGCTTTAATCTTCTCTTGTGAACAATACTAGCGGCCGGCCTAAGATGTTTTAATTTTTTAAAATGAAAATGAACACGAGTTCTATTTCCAAAGGGTTTAGGGTATAAGCCCTTCTTTTATTTCCCATATTGCCCTTCTCATATCCTAACACACTAGCTTATATTATTTTACTTTAGTATATACACTAACATGGCACAGCTACCCTTAGCTAATCAAATCTCAACCTATTAATCTTCACATTATTTTACTTAATTTACCTAATTAATTATTCTAAATAATGTTATAAAAATATGAGGTGTTATAAAATCCCCACCTTAAAAAATTTCGTCCTCGAAATTACTGTAAGGCACACGCCACTAAACAATAAAAGGTAAAACATACCATCAAACAACTCTGGATAATCATCTCTAATCCTACTCTCAGTCTTCCAAGTACAATTTCTAGCATTGTCACTCCACTGAACCTTTACTAACCTGAACGTCTTGTTTCTTAACTTCTTCTAATCTCTAGCCACATTCTGAATTGGCTTTCTAACTATAGTCAAGTCCGATTCTACTACTAAATCCTCTAATAATATAGGTGCTACAATAATTTCTGGGTCTCTAATACACTTCCTAAGATGAGAAATATGAAATGCATCATGGACTCCAGCCAAACTTCTCGGTAACTCGACTCTATAAGTGAGTTTCCCGATTCTCTCAACAATTTGAAAATGTCCAATGAATCTAGGTGCTAACTTCTCTGACTTTCCAAACCTAATCACAACTTTTATCGGTGAAACCTTAATAAACATATAGTCATCAATAGAGAATTCCAAATCTTTCCTTCTTCTGTCAGTGTAACTTTCTGCTTAGACTTAGCTTCCTTCATCCTAGTTCGGATCAACTCAAACTTCTCTGTGGTTTCTTTCACCAAATCAGAACCAAGAACCAGTCTATCCTTGGTCTCTAACCAACATACAAGAGATTTGAATGGTCTCCCATACAGTGCTTCAAACGGTGCCATCCCAATACTAGTCTGATAACTATTGTTATACGAGAACTCAACTAAATAGAGACGGTTTCCCCATGATCCCCCGAAATCCAATAAACAAGCTCTTAGCAAATCCTCCAAGACTTTGTTAACTCTTTCCTTTTGCCTATATGTATGTGGATGGTAAGCGGTACTCATACTGAACTTGGTTCCTAATGCTTCATGTAGACTCTTCCAGAACTTACTAGTAAACAATAAATCTCTATCACTGACAATACTGCTAGGAATCCCATGCAGTCTAACCTCATTCTTCGTAAACAACTTCGCCAAAATGGGTGCCGTCCTAGTTGACATTACTGAAATTAAATTAGCCCTCTTTGTTAGTCTATCTACTTTGACTCATAAGCTTTCATTCCCTCTACTAGACCTTGGAAACCTGTCTATGAAATCCATAGAGATAGAATCCCACTTTCACAACGGAACTTCCAACGGTTAAAGCAATCCACTTGGCTTCTGGTATTCAGCCTTTGCTTGTTTGAAATTCAAGAACTTCTTAACATATACACCAATGTCCCGTTTCATACCTTCCCAGAAGAAACCTCTCTTCATATCCTGATACATCCTCGTTCCTCTTGTATGGATAGAACTTCGAACGATGACATTCTTCCAAAACTTCCCTCCTCATGTCTCTAACATTCGAAACACACAACCTTCCTTTCTTTCTCAACCACCCATTATGGTCAAGACCAAAATCCTTTAAGTCATCTCCCTCTATTCCTTCCTTTAACCTTCTGATCCATTCAGCCAAAACTGGATCCTCCTTCTGTTTAGAAGCTATCTTCTCGATTATTACCGGTCGAACATCTAAACAAGACAATACAACACTTCCTGCACCAGAACCTGCCTTGGATCTTAACAGCACACTATAAGTTGATAATGCTTCCAAATCTTTCCACTCAGCATTCATAGCCAATACTGCATTATGATGTTTCCTGCTAAGTACATTCGCTACCTTATTTCCTTTCCTGGGTGTGTATTCAATTCCAAAATCATAAGTAGCAATAAACTCCAACCATCTCCACTGTCTCATGTCCAGCTTCTTTTGAGAGAACAAGTATTTCTACCACATATGATCTGTATAAAGTTAAAATCGCTCTCCCAAAAGGTAATGCCTCCACACCTTCAAAACAAATATAATGGCAGCTAACTCCAAATCATGCGTTGGATACCTAACTTCATGTGGTCTGAGCTGTCCTAAAGCATAAGCAATCACTTTACCTCTTTGCATCAACACAGCTCCTAATCCGGTTCCACATGCATCGGTAAAAACAACTAAATCCTGATTCCCCTTCGGAACCACCAACACCGCTGCATGGGTCCATAAGTGTTTTAAGCTCTGGAATGCTTCCTCACACTTATCTATCCATTCAAACTTCATATCTTTTCACGTAAGCTTGGTCATTGGTGCAGCTATCCATGAAAAATCCTTTATAAACCTTCGATAATATTCACCTAATCCAAAAAAACTCTTTATCTCGGTCACCGTCTCAGATCTGTTCCAATAATTCACCGCCTCACTATTAGTCGGATCTTAGACAACCCTTTCTCTGGGACTGCATGTCCAAGGAACTTCACTTCCTTCTTCCAAAAATGGCACATCAAAAACTTAGCCTTCAACTAATGCTCCCTCAATGTTTCAAGCACAACTCTAAGATGAACTTCATGCGCCTTTTCATCCCTAGAGTATATCAAAATATTATCTATGAAGACCAACACAAATCTATATCAGTGCTCTCGAAAAATTCGGTTCATCAAATCTACGAAGAATGTTGATGCATTAGTTAGTCCGAACAGCATAACTAACTATTCGTACGATCCATACCTTGTCCTAAACGCCGTTAAAGGAATACTATGCTCCACTACTCTAAGATGATGAAATCTAATCGCTAAATCTGACTAAGAGAATACTTTAGATCCAATTAACTGATCGAACAAATCGTCAATTGTCTGCAATGGATATCGGTTCTTTATCGTCTTCTCATTCTACTTATGATAATCAATGCATAGCCTTAATGATCCGTTCGGCTTCTTAGCAAACACCATGGAAGCTCCCCAGGGCAAGCTACTCGATTGAATAAAATTCTTGCCTTCCAAATCCACCAAATGCACCTTCAACTTTCTCATCTTCGTAGGTGTCATCCTGCTTGGTGGCCTACTCATCGGTTCTGCTCCAGGCTCCAAATCATTCCAAAACTTAATGGCTCGTTTCAATGATAATCCAACTACCAGCACAAACACATCAGTAAACTCTCTAACCACAAAGACTCGATGCAACTCATCCTCCCACTCCATGGCACCCAGTAAAGCATTTACTTCGCAACTAGGGTTCTCCACGGTATAAACTATCCGATCAATACAATAATGGTGGTTAAGTGATATTTTCCTATCATGGAGAAATACCCTAGCATCATATTTACTTAACCAATCCATCCTAAGGATAATACCGAATCCCACAAAATCGAACACACGCAAACATTAATCAAAAGTATGACCTAGAAAATCATACTCTAAGTGGTCACACCTCATCCCAAATGTTGCATACCCACCTATCAGATTTGCAACCCTTGAGGAAGTAACTAAGTATGAGGGCTCTAGGTTAAGCTTGTCTACTAAACATTAAGAAATAAAAGAATGAGATGCTCCAATATCAAATAGAATGCTAACAGACATACCATGAATCTGCAGCGAGCCTCCAAGAACAACCTTCCCTTTTTCCTGCACAACTGGCCTTAAAGTTGCGGATTCTAATGCATAAACTTGCCCCCTTCCTACTTTAGCAGGCTCCTTGCAATGGTTCTTATAATGGCCGATTTGATCACAATTAAAGCATCAGATGTTCTTCTTTCCAACTAATCCTTTCCCTTTCTCTTTTACCTTTCCAGTACGACACTCATTAGCATAGTGTCCTTTCTTATCACATTTATAACAAACCGCCTCAACTTTTCCCTTCTTTTGTGCTTCTCCCTTCTAAGCATTCTTCTTGTGGGAAAACTTTCTTTTCTTGCCTTGACCCACCTGGATCTCCTTCATTTTCTTCCTCAAACAAGCTAACGCCTATTCCTACCCCAGCGCCATTTCTACCACTACATCACTTGGATCCCTTTAGTGCGGCACAGTAGCACTAATCAATTCCGGCTTCAAGCCTCTTATAAACTTTTCATTCCTCCCGATCACCATTTCAACTAAAGCATACCTATACTAGGCCAACTCTTCAAACTTTCTTGCATAATCAAGAACAGACATATCCCCTTGCTCCAATTTAGTAAACTTCCTAACCAATGCCGATTGCCCCATCACCAACATGAATTTTTCTTGAAACCTTCTACTAAACTCCGCCCAAGTCATGGTTTCCTCATCAACACTAGCTACAATAGTATTTCATCAAAATAGAGTATCTCCTTGAAGCTGTCTCGAAGCTAATCTCCTCTTTTGCTCGTCATTCAATCCTAAGTTAGCAAAAATCCTCTCACAATGTAGCAGCCAGTTTTCCACCTCGATCACATCTTCGGTTCTAATGAGCGGCTTCCCTCCGAGCCTGGTGTAATCTTTGATCAAGTTAGCATACTAGTTGACCATCGGAGCTTCCTGAACACCACCTCTAGTAGCATTTCCTCCAACAACTCCAGCCGCAATTCCAACTTGCATCACGTTTATGAAAAACTGATACATGGCCCCCATATCCACTTGGGGAACCCCATCACCAACATTTTGAGCTTGAGCCTGACCTGGACCTCTTCTAGCATTTGGTCTGGCATTTCCATTAGTGGTGGTGCCATCTCCTCCAAAATTAACTCTGTCTCTTCTTCCTTCAGTATCTATATTCAAACCTCGTGAGATACAGATGAATAGCCTAACTAAGATAGGAGTCTAGAGATATAGCGTATACTTATCTATATATAGAAAATACAAGTACATTACTATAGTGTTATCCCATACCCTGAAATTAACTCTAATTACTAAGGATTAGGTTTTCAAAACCATATTTAGTTAAAGTATTTCATAAACCATGCTCTGATACCAAGCTGTGACATCCAATATCTAAAGGCCCAAAACTAAGCGCTACAGATGCTCTATAGTATTAGCTTCTGGCGACTAAATACGACTATGTTAATGGTATTAATAATATTAGAAGCACTTGAATATGAAATATAACAAAAATTTCAAAACAAAATTTTCTTCGTTACATTTCAAAACCAAATGTTTCACATTCCCAACACATAATCCCAAATTCGTTCCCAGGCACTCATAAAATATACTTATTACAAATACGCTAAGACTGGTATATGAAGATACCTCTTTCGATGAACGGAGTATAGAGTCATAATAGACTCAATAAAGAACACATCGAAAATACATCAAACATAAAACAAGAACTACAACTCCTAAATAGCTATCTGTTTGCCTCCTCCAAGCCTCCAGTAGCCTTATTCGTCATCCTACTAAACCTAAAATGACCTTAACCCATCGACCTGCTCAAATTAATTTTGATCACCTAAGAGTTTAAGGGGAAAACATAAACTTTGAGTCATACATAAAGTCTGGTATGAATAATGCTATACATCCCAGAATATATATGTTAAGCGAGACCATGCCGCTTAGAGGAAAGGGTTTCCCCTTGCTAACATACTTTTAAAACATATCTTTGCAAAACTTTTTCCTGCAACCAAAACTGATTAAACATTGTAAAGCATCATTATGTAAACATACATAAACATCAAGTAATAATGAACTATCTATTCAAACACATAAATTTTGTTTGGATAACTTTTAACCTTTGGATGACTCGGGCTTACCAGACAATATAATCAAAATTAATCTAACATCTGTTAGCTATTCTTCTTTTGGATTATCTATCCTTAACGATCTGTTAAATACTTCATTTTTGAATGGTCTGTCCTTAACTATCTATTAAATACTTCTCTTCTGCATGGTTTGTCTCTAACTTAATCATCTCCCAGATCCTCTTGATCCTAATGGTTTTTTGGGCTCACCAATAACCTATCTAATTACAAACATATATTCCTTTTGGTGAGTATCATGACTTTAGTCTACCTGTGACAAAGCCTTACACACTGAAATTTGGGACAATAATTAGCTGAGGCTAATAGCTAATGTATAGGGTGCGAGCCCATACTAGTCTCATTTGGTTTTCTATTATCTGAGTCATTTTCACTTAAGGATCCCCTCCCATAATTTTCCTTGAAATCATTTTCAAAATGATTTAAAACCTTTAAGTCAAACTTAAACAGGAAAAGTATATAATCTATATGCTTTACTCAAAATCATGTCACCATGTTATATATATCTTCTTTACTCAACTCTTAGTTGATGGAAACATTTAGACACTTGAGAAAACCTCTTTCTTAATCTTCGAAAGTACCTCTTTCCAAAACCAAGTGAAAACATTTTAATTATCTAGGCCAAATTACCAAAGCCTTACCTTTCTAAACCATTCATCCAACCTTTCGAAACCATTGAAAAATAAACCTTTCGAAAGCATTGAAACTATGGGCATCCTTCTTTAGAAAATCTCTTTAGAACATTTCCTTAGAGATGGAAAACCTTCCATCTCAACCTTTTGGAACCATTGAACAAAAATCTTTCGAAATTATTCATCAAACCTTTCAAACCAATGGACTAAAACCTTTTAAAACCATTCATTAAACCTTTCGAAGTAGTTCAACTAAAACCTTTCAAAATCATTCACCTAAAACCTTTCGAACAACAAAAACCTTTTGAAATCGTTCAACTAAAACCTTCCGAAATCATTCAACTCAAACCTTTTGAAATCATTCAACTTAAAGTCATTTAACTTAAACCTTTCGAAATCATTCAACTTAAACCTTTCAAAATCATTCCAAGCAAACTTTTCAGAGACTTACTGGGTTCAATTCGAAACAAATGAAAAACCTTCTTTTAAAGCCTTTCGACTTCATTGGAAGCAACGTTTCGACTGTGTCGGAAGGTCTGCTTTGAAAGCCTTAAAATAGGCCACTGCCTTTAAAACAACTCCTTCAAAAGCTTGGGTTATTCTTTAGTTTATAAAACAAGGGTAAATCACCCAAGTCGAAAGCTTCCTTTCGAAAGCATGGAGAAGCGTCTAGTTTTAAAACAAGTAAACCTCTCGTCTTTATCGATAGGTTAAAAAAAACATTTATAAAGTAGCATTAACCCTTCGACTATGTCGGAAGGTTTCAAAACAAATCAAGCAGCAGTAACCTTTCAACTTTGTCGTAAAGTTTAAAACCTTTACTTTAATTCTTTCAGAAAGCAAAGCAGGTGAAAGCTTTTGGTTTATAAAACAAACATACCCAACCTCTTTGGCCACTAACCTTTCGACTTAGAACTCTTCGACCTTGTCCAATTCATTACGTACCAAGATACTTGATACTATATGCATTGAACCTTGACCTTACTAAAAACTAGAAACTTTCGACTTAGTCAAGAGGTCTGGGTCGAAAGGTCTGATGCCAAAATTGGCTGAAACATGTCAAAAGTACGATTTCTTTATTTTTAACTTAAAAAGATTAATTTTCAACTAACCTGCCTTTATTTGTCAAATTCTCATTGGTTAATAAATACTTTTTAGAAAAGTGCTGCCACTATTTTTCGGAATTAAATAATAATTTTATCTTATAAAGTGCCCCTTTTGCTTGATTGAATATATAAAACATTTAAGTCTCATACCTTAAATAATTTTAATATTCATCAAATAACTTAGGAAAAATCTAGAGAAATCCTAGAAAATCTATTTCAATATGGTTTCCAACATATAAAAATTTCAAACCCAAAAAATTATTATTTTAGCCGTAAATAATATATAAACCAATAAATCATTTTCTTCATAGAAAATTAAAATTAAATCCTCATTAATTCAAAAAATAATCAAAATTGAAACCCATCTCTAAAATATTATTTCCGACCTATATCTAAATTTTCAAGGCAATTAGATGTCATCGAATAGGGTTTTTCCTATCAAACATATCATAAGGACTAACATGAACATATATAATTCATTAACAAGCATATATGTAACTTTAATCATCAAAACGTGACATACACTTGCAAAAACATTTCAAATCTAATTCTTAAAACCGAAATCATAAGATAATGGAATGTAGGTATTATTCACCTTATCTTTGAACTCAAAAATGTGAGATTTGACATTGATTATGTTGATTATCTTTCTTTACTTGAATCCTATCTTTAATCTTCTAGAACAATAATGGTGGTCGGTCTTAGATATTTTAATTTTCTAAAATGAAAATGAACACGATTTCTATTTCCTAAGGGTTTAGGGTATAATCCCTTCTCCTATTTCCTATATTTCCCTTCTCATATCCTAACACATTAGCTTATGTTATTTTACTTTAGTTTATACACTAACATGGCATGGCATGGCTACCCTTAGCTAATCAAATCTCAACCTATTAATCTTCACATTATTTCGTTTAATTTACCTAAATAGTTATTCTAAATAATGTTATAAAAATATGGGGTATTACAGGAGTTCATCCACCCACTTGCCCTTGGCCTTTTCCACTCGCTTCTTGAGAATGGACTTTATGATTTTATTTTCAGCTTCAACGTGTCCATTTACCTTAGAGTAAGCGACTGTGGCAAATCTCTTTTCAATACGATACCTCCAACATAAGTTTTTGAATTCGACACTGTCGAGTTTAGTCACATTATTTGTTACAATAGTTACTGGTAGTCCGAATACACATATGATGTTTCAGAGAACAAATTTTATTACTTTCTTGGTTGCGATCATGGCTAAAGGTTCTACTTTGGCCTATTTGGTGAAGTAATCAACTGCAACGACAGCGTATTTTGCACCACCTTTATAGATCGTTAAGAAGCCGATAATGTCTATACACCACATGAAAAAGGCCATGGGCTGACAATTTGCTTGACTTCCGTCGGTGTAGCTCTTGAATTTTTTTGCAAACATCTAGCACTTGTCGCATTGTCTTGCATGATCAACTGTATCTCGTTTGATAGTTAGCTAGCAATACTTGTAGTGGAATATTTTCATTGTCAGGGTTTGCCCCTGGTATGGTCGTCACATTCTCATTTGTGGAGTTCTCTTAAGACTCGTTTGATTTCATGATAGGTGATACACCGAAGCAGGGTAATGGAGAAGCCTTTTCTATACATGACTCTTTCTTGGATGATTAGCATGAAGCTTTGTGGAAGATCTATCATTTTCATTCCTTCAACCTAGATAATCTTTGACATGAGTTACCTACGACTCCCCTTTCGGCTCTGTCTCCAGAACCTAATTAATCTCCATTTGGTCAATACTTAAAGCAATTAGTAGTTTAATCGGGATAAAGTCTTTTTGTTTCGCATTCTCGGAACTAGTTATCTTTGCTAGTGAGTCATCTTTCTCATTTTATATCTCTGGGGATGTATGTAATGGCATAATACCGAAGTCAGCTAGTAACTCTTGACTCGGTAGAGATAAGGTGCAAGTCACCACCCATTGGCATGATAAATTCCCCTGGCTTGGCATACTATTAACTGGGAATCATAAAATATTTATAAAGTTTTCACTCCTGGTTCTCTAGCAAGCTTGAGCCCGACGATCAAGTCTTCATACTTAGCTTCATCATTTGTTCTAGGGAAGTCGAGTTTAAGGGCATAGAAGATCAATCGTTCCTTAGGAGTTACTATCATGACTATGACGCCAAAACATCGATCGTTGAATGCTTCATCCATGTACACTTTCCATCGGTTGGCTAGTTCTCCACTGCTCCACGAAGAGTCGTCTGGAGGAGTGAATTCAGCTATAAATTTCACCAATGTCTGCCCTTGGATAGCTCTCCTTGGGAGATTGAAATGTCAAATTGGCTCAACTCGATGTTCCACTTGAGCAACCTTCGAGACGTCTCAGGTCGTTGTAGGACATATTGTAACGGATAGTTGGTGTAGACGTTGATGGGGCAAGCCTAGAAGTAATGGCGAAGCTTTTGTGACACAATGAATAGACACCTCTAGATTTTCCAACCTCGGGTTGTTTCTCCCAGCACCTGTCAATCGCTTGCTAACATAATATAGCAGTCTCTGGATCCGATTTTGCTTGCGTAATAATGCGGTGCTTGCAGTGTGTACCAAAACACCTAAATAGATGTATAAATCTTCATGCTCTATCGGTTTGGATAAGATGGGAGGCCACTCTAAGTGGTTCACCAGAGCCTGGAATGTGTCTTCACACTCGTTTGTCCATTCAAATTTCCTTTTCCCTCTTTTGATCAGGTTGAAGAAAGAAATACATTTATCAACGACTCTAGAAATGAATCGGCTTAAGGCGGCAACTTTCCCATTTAAGCTCTATACTTGTTTTATAGTCTTTGGTGCTTGAATATCTATGGTTACCTGAATCTTCTTAAGGTTGGCTTTAATTCCATGAGAATTGACTATGAAACACAAGAATTTCCCTAACGCAACACAGGAAGAGAATTTCGAGGGATTGAGCTTTATTTCATGTTTTCGTAGAAACTGAACATCACCGCCAAGTCATCAATGTGATTGTTTGATCGTCATGATCTTATGGGCATATCATTCACATATACTTCCATTAGTTGCAAGATCTGATCTTTGACCATTCGGTTGACTGGTCTTTACCAAGTAGCTTCAACATTATTTAGTTCAAATGGCATCAAAACATAACAATATAGCCCTAGATCGGTAATGAAGCTGGTGTGCCCCTGGTCGGGGACGTGCATCGGGATCTGGTTGTATCCGGAGTATGCATCCATAGATGAAAGCAGTTCATATCCAGTGGTTGAGTCTACCAGATGGTCGATCCTCGAAAGTGGAAAGCTGTTTTTCTGGCGTGCCTTGTTCAGGTGGGAGGAGCCGACGTATTTCGTCACTTTCCATCTGCTTATCTCACCTAAGCTGGATTAGATACTGATTTCAGGTAGAGGGCGTCGTGGATAAACCCATTTTTTTTGAGTTTATCCACCTCTTCCTTAAATGTAGCAAGCATATCCGGATCCATGTTGCATTGCTTTTTGTTTCACCGACACATGCCTTGGGTCGATATTCAATGCAAGGCTCGTAATTGTCATTGAGATCATAGACAGGTCATAATGGGTCCAAGCTAATGCATCAAGATTCATTTAGAAAAATTCAACTAATTCCTTCATCCTTGTTCCAATGAGTTGTGATCCGATCTTTAGTACCCGTGATGGGTCATCATGGATGATTGTAATGTCGATCGTTAGCTTAGAGGGTGTAGCCTTGGATTCCTCGAGTTCAAACATAACTATTTCGCTTAACAATCAATGTGAAATCTAGTTGGGACGGTTACTCCGGTCGAATCCCTGAGTCTTGTCATGAGTTATTAAGTCTGATTGTGAAGGGATCTTAATGCTTTGAGCGATTATCTACAACTGGCCGAAGATCGGGCTTAGAAGCACGTTGAATCAAATGTCGAGTGGGGTTCAGCCTTGTGTTATGCACAACTGCATAGCTGGCTCTTGCTTTGCATTTGAATCCGCTTGTATCTTCGAGTAACACACTTTCCATTCAATGTACTCATGATCCGTTACTCATTGTTTTGGTTGGAGTGATGATCAGTTGCCAATGATCTTGGGCATTGATTCGATGATTCTATCTCTAAGCAAGCTTTTGGTCGTCACCTTGAGTCATTGTAAACACCAATCACGAGTCACAATATTGAGGTGTTGCAGTCAGTCTTTGGATGATCACAATTCTACTTCCAGTCTTAGGTTGATAAATGTACTACATGGAAAGTCGAATCTCATCCTAGTGAAGTTTATACTTCCATAGAGTTGATTGATGAATGGTCGGTTCACATTCATCTTGTTTCTCGCTCATACCTCTAAGTATGGGGCATACAGCTGGGTCACGCATATTCTGTTTTTTCCTTCCCGAGGGAAGAATTTGATGCTCCGTATGATTTCAAGCGTGAGTTGGGTACTGAGCTATCAATCACTTTTATTTTTTAGTGCAGATGTCACCATACTCTAAGCAGGACTAAAGAATAGATGGTTAAGTCACATCTAACTTGTGATTGATGCTCTCCCTGTCAAACAAAGGGCAAGGATTAGCATGCAGACGGTCGAGTCACATCCATTTCATATCGCTCTTTTACTCGAATCATGGTAAGAGTCAACGAATGAACGGTCGCGTCATATTCATTCAAAGCTGGATGCTCAGTCATGCCCGTTTTGGTTCATATTATCCCATCAGATCTAGGGACGGAGTTGGCTCAGGAGTGGTCGGGTCATACTCATCTTGTTTCATACTCCTCTTAATGGATCTAAGGAAGGTGATGGAGAATGAATGGTCAAGTCACAATCAATCGTGGTTTATTCTCCTATCCGTGCTCTGGTGACTAGAGTTATTCGATAGACGTTCGGGTCATATCCATTTGTGGTTGGTGCGGATCAATATTTATCCTCGATCTGATGGTACGAAATAGTCGGTCACCCGTAACTTCGGATGTCGTTCCGATTGGTTTTGTGTTGTGGTCTCCAAGAAGTCAGTGCCATGACTCATAACGATCATCAAGATAGAGCTATAGTGAGCTGTCGCATTGAGCTTTTAGTAATTTGTACTCCTGCACCTAGTCTTGGATTAGCAGAATTAGTTCATGGATGGTTGAATTCCATCAATAGTGATTTTATACTCCTCTTGTCGAGTTCAAGTCGGAGTTTATGGAATAGTGAGTGGATGAATCACGCTCATCTATTTATTTGTACTCGTATCCACACCATGGGGATAAGAGTTTGTTGGCGGGTGGTCGAATCACACCCAACTTGTGTATATACTCCTGCCGCAATTCGAGGACTTAAAGTTATTCCAGAAAATAGCCGAACCACATTTTCTTTAGTCATTTCTTCTACCCCGAAGTGAGGGGCGGCGGTCAAAAAGTGGTCGGTCATATCACGTTCACTCTTACTTGGAGTTCTTCATGTCGAACCATGAGAAGGAGCTAATTTGCGGATGTTCAAGCTGTATCGAATTTAAACTTGGGCCCTCAAACTGCTCCTAGCATCTGAGGCAGTAGTCGATGCATGAATGGTCGTGCGACATCCACTTTCATTTAGAACTTGCTTTTGCCGAAACATGGGAGTGAGACGAGTGTTTTGGTGAACTCCATGCCCGAGCAGCGGGAGCTGATGGTCGGAACAAATTTACTTTGAGTTTGTCTTTTCCGTTAGGGGGAAGAGTTGAAAAGCAGATGGTCGAACCACGTCCACTTTTTGATGGTGTTCAAACTCCTGACCATGCCCTGAATGTTGGAGTTGACCGATGGACTGTCGGACCGCATCCATCATTTTGTGTTTATACTCCAGTCCGCACTCTCGGAACTAGGGTTGATCGATAGATGGTCGAACAACATCCATCCTTTTGTGTTTATACTGCAGTCTGCACTCTAGGAACTAGAGTTGATCGATGGACATTCGGACAACATCCATCTTTTGGTGTTTATACTCTAGTTCACACTCTAGGAACTAGAGTTGATCGATGGACGGTCGGACCGCATCCATCAATTTGTGTTTATACTCCAGTCCGTACTCCTGGAACTGGAGTTGATCGATGGACGGTTGGAACAGTTCTATCTTTTTGTGTTTATACTCTAGTTTGCACTTTAGGAACTAGAGTTGATCGATGGGAAATCGGGCAATGTCCATCTTTTTGTGTTTATATGCCAATCTGCACTATGCTAACTAGAGTTGATCAATGGACGGTTATGTCCATCTTTTTGGTATTTATACTCCAGTCCACACTCTAGGAACTAGAGTTGATCGATGAACGGTCATACCTGTTTGCGCCAAAATTGGTCACAAACCCCAAGTATTGTGAAAGCACCAGTGTTGGAATATAAATAATCAATATTCAAACACAAATCACATATCTAAGGAAGCAACACGCAGCAATACAGAAATTATGAACAAGAACACACGATTTATAGTGGTTCGGCTATCTCCGGCCTACGTCCACTTTTGCGATGACGTGGCGCGCGTTCTTCGTGTCGATCCACTTATTGCTCCGAGTTGAATGGGTCGACTCCGTGTTCTTTGCCGCCTTGACCAAGTGGATTCGAAGGCTTTGCTCACAAAGGGAATCGAACGGAGGTAAGTTCGAATCGATCGTGGCGTGCTTTAATGGATGGGTTCGAACACAACCTCTTCCATGGATTCGAAGCAAGGATACTGGGTGGATACGAAGCTGGGTGAAATCATGGGTTCGAAGGATTTCATCATGTTGGATTCGAACAGGGCAGGCGCGAGGCTAGTTTGCTCCTGATCGGTGAAAATGCAAATGGACACGAGGCAACCTGATGGATACGAACCATCGAGTCCAGATGGATACGAAGGTTGCCACTTTGATCGGTTCGAAGCACTACCACTCGATGGATACGGAGTGGCTTCAGTTGGATGGATACGAAGGAAGGCCACGGGATGGGTTCGAAGTAGATGGAGTCGAAGCCGATGGATTCGAACGACATCTCTGCCTATGGATTCGAACATGGTGCCTGTTCTGATGGATTCGAACCTAATGGATACGAAGGTAATCGGTTCGAGCCGCTGTTTGGTGATGGATTCGAAATCTGGGTTTCTCTCTTCAAATTGAATCGATCATATCTTGAGCGTATGAACTTGGATTGACTTGAAATTTGAGATGCGGACTTCTATGATCTTTCTGGTCATGTCCTATCAATTGTAGCTCAATCTAGACTCAGACAAAATTCATCGGTATCCATGGTTATCCTGCAATGCATAGTTGATACTCAAGAATAATAGTCATCGATTCTCAATAAATTTTGGATATCTCAACTTTGCTAAAAGTTGGGATAACACTTTGCCCCCTAAAAAATGCCTTTTGGTAAAAGGTATGTTTTGAACGGTCTTAAATCGAGTGTAGTAAATTCACGTTTTACTCATAGCTACAGTATTATCAATCACGTTTATGGCTGTTCGAAGCCGAATCAGCGTTCGTTTTTCTGTAGAAGTTGAGAATGAAGTTTCATAGTCTCTCCGGACTATTAATGGCTACTCTGAACCCTTACTAAGTCCATCTCAGACTTAGTGATTGAATAGAAACATTCTATTGCACTCTGGCGTTGCCTTCTATCCCTTGCACTCTGGTCCCGGTTAGGACGTATAGCGATGCCTTGGTCGTTCTAGACCGATCATAGCCTCTCCGAGCCCTTGCTGGATCTCACCCTGTCACTCTCCGGGGAAGGGGAAACAGCGCTTAAGTGAGTTGATCATGTCGCTCTCCGGCGAAGAAACTCACTTCTTGCACTCCGGTTCAGTGTATCTGAACATTAAGCGATGTCTTGGTCGTTCTAGACCGATCATAGCCTCTCCGGGCTCTTGCTGGATCCCATCCTGTCACTCTCTGGTGAAGGGAAAACATCGCTTAAGTGAGTTGATCCTGTCGCTCTCCGGCGAAGCAACTCACTTCTTGCACTTCGGACCCCGTCTCTCCGGGTAGGGTCGTAAAGCGATCATTTTTATATTGGTATTTGATGTTCATCCTTTGACTCTTTGGTCGGAGGTTTATTTTAAGAAATTCTAATTTATTTATTAAAATTCGAGTTCTAGATGTTCAATCTCAAACATCAGAAAAAAAGCTAAACATTGCCCCTCCGGGCATATCGGTTTATCTCCATCTCAGAGCATGCCTAGGGATCTCTCCGGTTCCCGTACATGACTAAGTGGAGTAACCGTTTTATTCTAGAAACAAATCTAAATGAAATTATTCGACCAAAGTCCAAATCCTGGACTTGGCCCTTGCCATCTTTAATCAGTGGATGACGAGTCGTGATCCCGATCCAGGATCGTTCCTGTTAGGTGGAGGCGGTAGTTGTTCAGGCCTTACCGCCGCTGTCCGTTCTCTGACATATTGTGGCAATCTACCGCCCCTGGCATGTTCTTCCACCTCATCCTTTAGGTGGCGGCATTCATCTGTAGTGTGCCCATCCAGCTCATGGAATAGGCAGTATTTTCCAGTCCTGCGCTTCCGCTCAGTGGGATCCCTTATAGGTGGCTTTCGATAGGGGAGTTGCCCCTGGGTTTCAGTGTAAATTCGTTCCAGGCCTGCAGTCAGATCTGTGTATTGCCTGAATCTTGGTTCTCGGAATTTCTTCCGTTTATCAGGACCATCATGTCTGTCATCCTATTTCCTCTTTCCTTTGTCTATTCCAGACTGTTCTCTAGAGGTTCCTTCGCTCTGCGCAACATTTGTTTCCTGCCTCTCGGCTCGTGATTCTTCTAATCGGATGAACTTTTCAGCTTTATGAAAGAACACTCCAAGATCTTGCGGTGGATCTTTAGTTAGAGAATCTTTAAATTTGGTGCCTTCCACGACCCCTGCCACCGCCGCCATCAAAATCATCGATGGATCCGGGCGATCTACAGAAGTCACTGTTACATTGAATCTTAGCAGAAAATCTTTTATGGATTCTCCGATCCTTTGCTTTATCGAGGCTAAAGTCATCACACTCTTGGGTCGCGTCACATGGACCCTGAACTGTCTCATGAAGCAGTCTACAAGCTCGCTCCATGTCCCGATTGATCCAGTCTCCAGTTGTCTGAACCAAAGTGGGGCTAAATCTGACAAGTATAGAGGGAAGCATCGTGCCATCACTTCCTCGGATGCCCGCAGCACTTCCATGTGCCTAATATATCTGGTAATATGCATGGTCGGGTCTGACCTTCCGTCATAAGGATCTAGCATTGGTAGTTTGAATTTTGGAGAGTTCCTTGCGTTTCAGATGTTTGGAGTGAATGGACTCCGACTGACTTCTTCCAGCCCTCCACTAGTCAATCCTCCTCTCATGATTCGTCGCATTAGACCAATCATTGTCTCTTCTCCATCCAGGGGTTGACCCTTTGTCAAGTTTCCATTCTGCCCCCCGAGCCTTGAAGGGAATTCTGGTACGTATTCTTCTGGTGGCTCGTTAGCATAAGCATTGGCTCCAGCTTGTTGAGCTCCGCCTATTGGCCTTCCAGTACCGGACCCTGAGGGTCTGCCCCCAAGCCCTTGTCGGTCACCTTCAGTTCCTGCGTTCTGGTCGTGAACCTGACCTTTGTTAGCTTTTGTAATCTTGATTCCTTGTCCCTCACTTGCAGTAGTTGTAGTTGGTCCAAGGTTTTGCATATTCGCCGCCCTCATCTGTTCGAGGAAATTCTGCAGCATCTCTTGTTGGGTCTTCATCATGCTTTCGCGCAATGAATTAGCCATAGCCTCCATCTCATCTCTAGTGATGTAGACGGAAGCTTGTCCTTCTCCTGCTCCGGAGGATGCTTCTTGGCTTCCTCCTTGTTGGCTCCGATCAGCTCTTTGTCTTGTTTGTCGAGTCATTGTTTCTGAAGCGGATTTCTTCAAACTTTTGAATCTGAATTCTGAATCTGATGTAGCGGGTGCTAGTTCCTCTCAGTGAAAACACCAAAGTGTTTGCGCCAAAATTGGTCACAAACTCCAAGTATTGTGAAAGCACCAGTGTTGGAATATAAATCAGCAATATTCAAACACAAATCACAGATCTAAGGAAGCAACACGCAGCAATACAGAAATTATGAACAAGAACACACGATTTATAGTGGTTCGGCTATCTTCGGCCTACGTCCACTTCAATGGTTTTAACTTTTATTGATGTTCTTCGATAATTACAGTTGATTACAGCGGATTACAACGGATTATAGCTCCGAAGTTCGAGTACGACGGTAGTAATGAAGTGCAAAGTAGAGTTTGGTAGAGTCTCGGTGCTTCAGAATCCCCCTCCCCCTTTTTTCTGAATGACCTAGGGCTCTATTTATAGGTGTAGGAGGCTGATATTTCTCCTAAAAGTCTGGTAGACCGCTTCCGGCACATGAGGGGGCCCACACGCCCGAATTCTGGAGATCCGGGCCCACTTTGGGATCGATTCGAATCGATCAAGAAAGTGTCCAAACGTGATGAAACTTGGCGTGGACATTCTTCGACATGTAGGCAAACTCCTGTAAAAATTTCATGGCATTTGGATCACTGGATTAAGAGGTATGATCGATTCGAAGTGGGGTCCTTCGGCATGTTGGTTGCTTCGACTCGATCCTGTTCGAATCGATAGGGTCGACTCGATAGCTTCTCGCGCTTTTGCGATTACGTGGCACGTGTTCTTCATGTCGATCCACTTATTGCTCCGAGTTGAATGGGTCGACTCCGTGTTCTTTGCCGCCTTGACCAAGTGGATTCGAAGGCTTTGCTCACAAAGGGATTCAAACGGAGGTAAGTTCGAATCGATCGTGGCGTGCTTTAATGGATGGGTTCGAACACAACCTCTTCGATGGATTCGAAGCAAGGATACTGGGTGGATACGAAGCTGGGTGAAATCATGGGTTCGAAGGATTTCATCATGTTGGATTCGAACAGGGCAGGCGCGAGGCTAGTTTGCTCCTGATCGGCGCAAATGCAAATGGACACGAGGCAACCTGATGGATACGAACCATCGAGTCCAGATGGATACGAAGGTTGCCACTTTGATCGGTTCGAAGCACTACCACTCGATGGATACGGAGTGGCTTCGGTTGGATGGATACGAAGGAAGGCCACGGGATGGGTTCGAAGTAGATGGAGTCAAAGACGATGGATTCGAACGACATCTCTGCCTATGGATTCGAACATGGTGCCTGCTCTGATGGATTTGAACCTAATGGATATGAAGGTAATCGGTTCGAGCCGCTGTTTGGTGATGGATTCAAAATCTGGGTTTCTCTCTTCAAATTGAATCGATCATATCTTGAGCGTATGAACTCAGATTGACTTGAAATTTGAGATGCGGACTTCTATGATCTTTCTGGTCATGTCCTATCAATTGTAGCTCAATCTGGACTCGGACAAAATTCATCGGTATCCATGTTTATCCTGCAATGCATAGTTGATACTCAAGAATAATAGTCATCGATTCTCAATAAATTTTGGATATCTCAACTTTGCTAAAAGTTGGGATAACAATACCGCGTCCATCTTTTTGGGGTTTATACTCCAATACACACTCTAGGAACTATAGTCATGTGATGGGTGGCAAATCAAACCCTTTTTTGATTTATTCTCCTCTTGTCAAGTTGAGATAAGAGTTTTTGAATGAACGCTCGAGTCATGCTTATTTGTGGAATGAAATTCTTCCCCCAACATTGAGGACAGAACTTGGCAAGTGAGATGACGGATTCATATTTGCTTGGTGATTGTAGCTCTATGATTATAGGTCTTCTTGTCAAGTTCAGGAAAGTAGTAGGCGAAGAACGGTTGGATTACATCCATGCTTGGGTTGGACGGTCAGGTCTCGTACAATTTGCTTCATACTCTTCTTGGAAAATGAAGGCAGAGAGTTATTGGGTGTACAGTCAAGCCGCATCCACCTTAAGCTACAGTCGTGTCCTCATGTCGAGTGTGGTGGTTGAAGAGTAGACAGTTAGTCACGCTTGCTTCTATTCGAGCCCGCAAACTGACTCTGTGTCCAAGGTAGGAGTTAATGTGTGTACGATCAAATCACATCCACTTTAGTTAGACCCTGGTCTTGCTGAGTTTGGGCAAGGCGTAAGTATTTTGGTGAACTTAAAGTATGAGCCGAGAAGTGAATGGTTGTGTTGCATCCGCTTCAAGTGTTTTTTCGGTCTTCTAGTCAGGCGCTGAAGTTGACGAGTAGATGATCAGTTGTGTCCATTTTTCAATGGATCCTGACCTTGTCAGGCTCTGAGTAAGGCATAGATATTTTGTCTATGTTGAAGCACTGAGCAGGAAGTAGATGGTCAAGTCACACCCACTTTCCATTTCGATTCCTTTCCCCTAAGTCACAAGAATATGACAGTTGATGAGCGGTTGAATCACACTCGTCTTGATGAAACACCAAAGGTCTGATCATGGTGCATGGAGATTGGTTGGTGCCCAACCCTAAGTACTTGGTCACCTACATTGTTTGGAAGTAGTTTAGTCCAAGTTGGTCATAGTTCACAACATAATTAAAATTTAAATAGAAATAAATCTTATTGATAAGTAAAGCAACAACGTTTGCTTGCTATTCCACTTCGCCCCAACCTTTTTCAACTGAAGTCGACCATAAGCGGTCCAATTGATAATCAAAGTTCTTTATTGATCAGTTGTACCTTGCTTTCCATTCTACGGTGCCTGCACATATTGTTGAAGCTTTCCTTTCCAAACTAGCTTTCTAGCCATATCTTAGAGGTTTTCTATAATTTTGCTAGTGTTACGACCATTTGTATCATAAAGTATGCAATACTTCCTAGATTTTTCCGTGGTTTCGATGGGATCTCTCGAGGCTGGTTTCCAGTACTGCTTCAAGTCATGAGTCTCTAAGTAGATGTTTTTGATTGAATCGTTCAAAGGAATATATGAGTCAAATTTTGTGATTCTGGCTTATCTCATAGAATATGAGTCCTCATCTAAGGCCTTAATACTGCCCTCGCTTTGTATTCCTTCAACCAACGAGCCTGCACCATTCTTTCTTCTAGTTAGTCGCCAAAGTTGTCTTGGGGTCGATTCCCCTTATCAACACCATCAGTATGATATTCTCAATGGGATTGCTTACCTTAGTGACGACGACATTGAATCTCTATAGGAAGTCTTTGAGTGGCTCACTTGACATCTGGAATAAATTGGATAATGACATCACATCCTTGGCGTGAGTCGCATATATCATGAATTGCTCAATAAACTTATGATTCGGTTAATCGGATGAGGAGATGGAGCTGGGTGGTAAATGCATAAACCACACGATCATTATTCTTTCGAGGAATATGAGAAAACATCTGAATTCGATGGCATCCATTTCCTTGGTGGAATCCATATGCCACTCGTACTTCATGAGATATTGTTAGGGGTCTATGTTCACAGACACAGGCATGGTTGGCATAATGAATCTCTTAGGATATTCTGCACGCTGAATGGCTTTGATGAATAGGTTTCGAATGGGGAGATTCTCTAATCGTCATCAGTCCATTTTTAGGTTATGGCTGCTTGTAATGCTTATGAATGATGTATGCATGGTTGTCCAACATCTGAATGGTTGAGAATGCCGATCAAATGGCGAATTAGTTAGGATAGAGTCGTTGATAGGTGATCATCCTCGAACTTTCACCCAAATGGGGATGCAGTTCATATAAGGCAGTAAGGAAGGCCTCTTGAGGTTGCAAACCATGTTTCAAGTCAATTGGATTACGTATGTCGAGTTATGAGCAAAACAAGATGTACCTGTATTGACGGATTGGTGGTAATTTACCTAGAGTCGAACCCAAGAAAATCTGTTGCCTGATTGGAGTCAGCAATTGGTTTGCTTGGAGTCGCTGAATTTGAAGTGCCGGGTCCATGAAGAATGGCGGTTAGAGTCATATTGGCGTTTTCTTGAATAAAGTCTTGGTTTTACCTGAGTTTGGCTCTGGGCCAAAGTTCTTGGGTTTGGTTCGAGTCTGATGGATGAATGCTTTGGGTCATCCTTGAAGTGAGCTTTTTGACGACCATAGCCTTCAATTCAGGCGTTTGGAAGCTGATCAATCGAGGGTAGTCGCAATCCACCCTGGAAGTTGGATCAGGTAATCGATCATAGTTTTTGTATTATCAACTTGATTATTCTGCCTTTGGGACATTCGTTTGAGTAGTAACTCCTCGTCCATTCCTTGGCTGCAATTCAGAAGCTGCCACCTGATCCCTTATGTCTCGGTCAATCACAGGACATAAGAGAAGTGGATAGAATGCATTGTATTTAAGTTGAGTTTGGAATGCAGAATGCCGGGACACTACGCTGCGGTATGACGGACTGTCTAGTTTTCCTTTAACTGTAAGTTAGAGTATTTATTAATGTCTGGAAGGCCCTAGTCGGCCATAGATTTATAATCAGCCTAATAAACCTATGATGTTGGGACAGATAGTCCATGGATTATCTATTTTGTATGCATACATGTTAGTGTATATTGTTTATTGTAACTAGTTTGGTTGCAGGATCTTGATCGCAAAAAGATATGCTTTTAAAGGATATTGATAAAGGAAAATCCATTCCGCTAGAGGGCGTGGTCTCACTTAATATCAATAAATCGAGATATCATATTATTATTCACACCATGCTTTATGTCTGACTCGAAATTATGTTTTCCCCTTAAACTCTCAGGTGCTAAAATTTAATTTGAGTAGATTGAGAGCAAGATTTTCAAGTTTAGTAGATTTTGGCAAATAAAGCATCCAAAGACGTGTAGGAGACAGATCTAGGTATGTAGGAGATTATCTATTTATCTATTCCACTGTTATTGAATGTTATATGTAATGGAAGATGTTATAATTGTCTATTTAGTACTCGGATCATCAAATGTGGCATCTTCATATGTCGCTCTTGGTGTACTTTGTAATAATTATATCTACCTGAACTTGGGCAATGTTATGGGATTATGTACTGAATATGAAATGCTGATTGGCAATGTAATGAGAAAAGTTGTTTTGAAATTGTGTTTGAAATATTTCATGTTGTTGTGCTACTAATATTATAGATACCATTAACATTACTACATTTTTTCGTTGAAAATTAATACTATAGATGGCTGTAGTATCTGTAGCGGCTAGTTTCGAACCCCAAAATGGGGGATGTTTGTAACATCCTCTATCTAAAGGCCTAAAACTAAGCGCTACAGATGCTGCAGTCACCTACAGTATTAGTTCTCGGTGACTAAATACAACTGTGTTAATGGTATCAATAATATCAAAAGCACTTGAATATGAAACAAAACACTAATTTCAAAATAAATTTTACTCCATTACATCTCAAAACCAAATGTTTCACATTCACAACACGTAATTCCAAATTCGATCCCAGGCACAAATAAAATATACTTAATAAAGATATGCTAAGAGCGGTATACGAAGATACCCCCTTAGATGATTAGAGTCATAGATTCATAATAGGCTTAAAACAAACATAGCGGAAACACAACAAAACATGAAACTACAATTTCTAAATAGCTATCTGTTTGCCTCCTGCATGCCTCCGACAGCCTTATTCGTCATCCTACTATAACCTAAAAAGACCTTAACCCCTCAGCGTGCTCAAATTAATTTTGCGCACCTGAGAGTTTAAGGGGAAAACATAAACTTCAAGTAAGACATAAAGCCTGGTATGAGTAGTACTATACATACCAGAATATATATGTTAAGTGAGACCACGCCGCTTAGCGATACGGGTTTCCCCTCACTAACATCCTTTCAAAACATATCTTTGCAAAACCATTTCCTTCAATCTAAACTGATTAAACACTATAAAGCATCACACGTAAACATACATAAACATTAGGTAATAATGAACTATCTGTTCAAACACATAAGTTTTGTTTGGATAACATTTAACTGTTGATTGATTCAGGCCTATTAGAAAATATAATCAAAGTTAATCTAACACCTATTAGCTATTCCTCTTTTAAATTTTCTATCCTTAATTATCTGTTAAATACTTCACTTCTAGACGGTCTGTCCTTAACTGTCTGTTAAATACCTCTCTTCTGGGCGGTCTGTCCCTAACTTACTCATCTCCCAGGTCTCCCTAATCCTAATGGTTTTTCAAGCTCACCAATAACCTACATGTATACAAACATATATTCCTTTTGGTGTGTAAGCATAATTTTAGTCTACCTATGACAAAGCCCTACGCACTTGAATTTTGGATAACAATTAGTTGGGGCTAATAAAAAATGTATAAGGCGAGAACCCATACTAGTTCCATGTGGTTTTCTATTATCTGAGTCATTTTCACTTAAGGATCCCCTCCTATAATTTTCCTTAAAAACATTTTCAAAACAATTTAGAGCCTTTAAATCAAAATTAAACAAGGAAAAGTACGTAATCTATATGCTTTACTCAAATTCGTATCACCATCTTATATATATATATATATATCTTCTTTGCTCAAATCTTAGTTGATGGAAACATTTAAACACTTGAAAGAACCTCTTTCTAAATCTTTGAAAGTACTTCTTTTGTAAACCAAGTGAAAACTTTTTAATTATCTAGGCCAATAGGCCAAAGCCTTACCTTTCGAAACCATGGAAAAGTAAACCTTTCAAAATCACTGAAACTTTGGATATCCTTCTTTAAAAATATCATTAAAACATTGACTTAGAAAGCCTTGGAAAACCTTCCATCTCATCCTTTTGAAACCATTGAATTATAACCTTTTGAAATCATTCGTCAAACCTTTCGAAACCAATGGACTAAAACCTTTTGAAACCATTCATTAAACATTTCAAAATCATTAAACCAAAACCTTTTGAAATCATTGAACTTAAACCTTTCGAAATCATAACTTAAAACTTCTGAAATCATTAAACTTGGACCTTTCGAATATATTTAACTTAAACCTTTCGATGTCATTGAACTTAAACATTTCGAATTCCTTCAACTTAAACCTTTCGAAGTCATTGAACTTAAACCTTTTGAAATCATTCGAATTAAACATTTCAAAGACTTACTGGATTCAATTTAAAAAAGATGAAAACCATCTTTTAAAACCTTTCAAATTCTTTGGAAGCAACCTTTCGACCTTGTCAAAAGGATTGCTTTGAGAGCTTTAAAACATTTTATTTAAAACAACCGGCCACAGCCTTTAAATCAACTCCTTCAAAAGCTTGGGTTATTCTTCGATTTATAAAACAAGGGTAAATCACCTACGTCGAAAGCTTCCTTTCGAAATCATGGAGAATCGGTTGGTTTCAAAAAAAGTAAACCTTTCGTCCTTGTCGAAAGATTCAAAAAATTTATTTATAAAGCGTCTATAACCCTTTGAATGTGTCGGAAGGTATCAAAACAAAATAGTGATTAAGCAACAGTAATCTTTCGACTTTGTCGGAAGGTTTAAAACTTTTATTTTAAACATTTGACCCGATCGAAAACAACCAAGTCGAAAGCTCATATTCGGAAGCAAAGCAAGTGAAAGCTTTTGGTTTATAAAACAAACATACTCTAACCTCTTTGGCAACTAACCTTTCGACTCAGAACCCTTCGACCTTGTTCAATTCATTACATACTAAGATACTTGATACCATATGCATTGAACTTTGACCTTGCTGAAAGCCAGAACCTTTGGACTTAGTCGAGCGGTCTGGCTTGGAAGGTCTGATGCCAAAATTGGCTGAAACATGTTCAAAGTATAATTTCTTTGTTTTTAACTTAGAAAGATAACTTTTCCACTAACCTACCTTTCTTTGTCAAAATCTTATTGCTTAATAAATGTTTTCAGAAAAGTTCTGCCATTAATTTTAGAAATAAATAACTATTTATTATAAAATGCCCATTCTCCTTAATTAAATATATAAAACATCTAAGTCCAATACATTAAATAATTTTAAATATTCAACAAAACACTTAGGAAAAATCTGGAAAAACTACAGAAAATCTATTTTAATATGATTTCCAATATATAATAATTTAAGGCTCAAATAATTATTATTTTAGCCGTAAATAAATTATAACACAATAAATCATTTTCTTCACTAGAAAATTTATATAAAATCCATATTAATTCAAAAAATTATGAAAATCTAAATCCATCTCAAATATATCATTTCTGACCTAAATTAAATTTTCAAGGCATTTGGATGTCATCTAGTAGGGTTTTCATGTCAACCATATCATATAAACAAACATATAGATATATAATTCATCAACAAGCATATATATAACTTTATTCTTCAAAACACTGCATACACTTGAAAGAACATTTCAGATCTAATCAAAATCCCAACCATATGAAAATGGTTTTACTAATTATTCACCATAGCTTTGAGATTAAAAGATATGAGATTTGATGTCGATTATGTTGATTATCTTCCTTTAGTTGAATCCTAGCTTTAATCTTCTCTTAAGAACAATAATGATTGCCGTCCTTAGATGTTTTAGCTTGCTAAAATGAAAATGAACATGAGTTCTATTTCCTAAGGGTTTATGTATAAGCCTTCCCTATTTTCCACTTTTCCCTTACTCATTCCTAACCCCTTTGTTTATGTTATTTTATTTTAATTAACACTCTAACATAGCATGACTACCCTTAGTCTAATCAATACTCAACCTATTAATCTTCAAAATATCTTATTTAATTTACCCAATTAATTATTCTAAATAAAGTTATAAAAATATGGGGTGTTATAGACTCCACACCTTAGAGAATTTCGTCATCGAAATTACGATTGGGTATCCAATCAAAACAATCAGAGGTAAAACATACCATCAAACAACACTGGATAAGAAACTCTAATCCTGCTCTCAGTATCCTAGGTACAGTCTCCACCATCGTCACTCCACTAAACCTTTACTGATTTGACTGTCTTGTTCCTCAATTTCTTCTCATCTCTATCCACAATCTGAATCGACTTTCTAACTATTGTCAAGTCCGACTCTACTACTAAATCCTCTAATATTGTAGGTGCTATAGTAGTCTCTGGGTCTCTAATAGACTTTCTAAGATTTGAAATATGTAATACATCATGGACTCCATCCAAACTGCTAAGTAACTCTAATCTATAAGTGAGTTTCTCAATCCTCTCAACAATATGGAAAGGTCCAACGAAAGGTGCTAACTTTCCCGTCTTTCCAAATCTAATCACACCCTTCATCGGTGAAACATTAATAAACCCATAGTCTCCAACCGAGAATTTCAAATCTTTCCTTCTGTCAGCATAACTTTTCTTCCTAAACCGAGCTTCCTTCATCCTAGGTCAGATCAACTCAATCTTCTCTGTGGCTTCTTTCACCAAATCTGGACCAAGAACCAGTCTATCCTCGGTCCTCAACCAACATATGAGAAATTTGCGTGGTCTTACATACAACGCTTCAAAAGGTGCCATCCAAATACTAGTCTGATAAATATTGTTATACGAGAACTCGATTAAATGGAGATGGTCTTCCCATGATCCCTCGAAATCCAACGCACAAGATCTTAACAAATCCTCCAAGGCTTTGTTCACTCTTTCCATTTACCCATCAGTCTGTGGATGGTAAGCAGTACTCATATTAGCTTGGTTCCTAATGCTTCCTATAGAATCTTCCAGAACTCACTAGTAAACAATGAATCACTATCTCTGACAATACTACTAAGAATCCCTTGCAGCCTAACTATATTTTTCATAAACAACTTCACCAAAATAGGTGTCGTCATAGTTGACTTTATTGGAATGAAATGAGCAATCTTTATTAGTCTATCTACTATGATCCATATGCTTTCATTCCCTTTACTAGATCTTGGCAAACCCGTCAATGAAATCCATTAAGAGAGAATCACACTTCCATAACAAAACTTTCCACAGTTGAAGCAATCTACTTGGCTTCTGGTGTTAGCCTTGCTTTTTGGCAATTCAAGCACTACTTAACACATACACCAATATCCCGTTTCATATCCTAGAAGAAACTTCTCTTCATATCCTGATACATCTTTGTTCCTCCCGGATGGATATTGAACTTCGAACGATGACATTCATCCTAAACTTCTTTCCTCATGTTTCCTACATTCGGAATGCATAACCTTCCTTTCTTTCTCAACCACCCTTTCTGGTGAAGACTAAAATCCTTTAAGTCATCGCCTTCTATTGCATCCATTAACTTTCTGATTCGTTCATCCAAAACTGGATCCTCCTCCTGTTTAGAAGCTACCTTCTCAATCATTACCGGATGAACTTCTAAACATGACAATACAACACTTCCTACACTAGAACCAACCTCGGATCTAAACTGCACTCTATAAACCGGTAATGCTTCTAAATATTTCCACTCAGTAATCATAGCCAATACCGCATTCTGATGTTTCCCGCTAAGTGCATCAGCTGCCTTGTTTCCTTTCCCGGGTGTGTATTCAATTCCAAAATCATAAGCAGCAATAAACTCTAACCATCTTTTCTGTCTTATGTTCAACTCCTTCTGAAACAACAAGTATTTCAACGACTTATGATCCGTATAAAGTTCAAATCGCACCCCAAAAAGATAATTCCTCCATACCTTCAAAAGAAATATAATGGCAGCTAATTCTAAATCATGCGTAGGATACCTCACTTCATATGGTCTGAGTTGTCTAGCAGAATAAGCAATCACTTCACCTCTTTGCATCAACACAGCTCCCAATCTAGTTTCACATGCATCAGTATAAACAACTTAAAAATTGGCTGAAACATGCTAAATGTACGATTTCTTTATTTTTAACTTAATAAGGATAACTTTTCAAGCAACCTGCCTTTGTTTATCAAAATCTTATTGGTTAACAAATGTTTTTCAGAAAAATGATGCCACTAATTTCAGAAATAAATAATAATTTTATTTTACAAAATGCCCCTTCTCCTTAATCAAATATATAGAACATTTAAGTCTGATACCTTAAATAATTTTATATATTCATCAAAACACTTAGAAAAATAGGAAAAAACCCCAAAAACTCTATATAATATGCTTTCCGACATATAAAAATTTCAGACCCAAATAATAATTATTTTAGCCGTAAATAATTTATAAACCAATAAATCATTTTCTTCACTAGAAAATTTATATAAAATCCACATTAATTCAGAAAAATACGAAAATTGAAATCCATATCTTAAATATAATTTTCGTCCTATATTAAAATTTTGAAGGCATTTAGATGTCATCTATAGGGTTTTCATGTCAAACATATCATAAAGACTAACGTGAACATATATAATTCATCAACAAGCATATATATATATATATATATATATATATATATATATATATATATAACTTTAATCATCAAAACATGGCATGTACTTGCAATTTTTTTTTGATCTAATCAAAAACCGAAAACCATATAAAAATGGGATGTATAATTATTCACCTTAGCTTTGAGATTAAAAGATGTGAGATTTGATGTTGATTATGTTGATTATCTTCCTTTACTTGAATCCTAGCTTTAATCTTCTCTTGAGAACAATAATGGTGGCCGGCATTAGATGTTTTAGTTTGCTAAAATGAAAATGAACGTGAGTTCTATTTCCTAAGGGTTTAGGGTATAAGCTTCCCTATTACCCATTTTTCCCTTACTCATTCCTAACACCTTTGTTTATGTTAGTTTATTTTAGTTAACACTCTAACATGGCATGACTACCCTTAGTCTAATAAAATCTCAACCTATTAAGCTTCACACTGTTTTTTTTTTATTTTACCCAATTAATTATTCTAAATAATGTTATAAAAATATAGGATGTTACAATGTTACAACTTGGTATCAAAGCATTGGTTTTTGTAAAACTTCAAAGAGACTTAAACCAAAAAAGAGGTTTTAAAACAAAATATAAATGAATCAAAGAATAAGATTGGGGTATGGTATAATGCTATAGTAACGTACTTGTATTTGTTATACATAAGTATACATTTTATCTCTAGTTTCCAATATCTCTAAGACCGTTCTTCCATGTCTTACCAAGGTTCGAATGTAGACTCAACAAAAGTAAGATATGGAGGTAGGAAATGGAAGAGTGAATCTCGGTGGAACACGGGTCGGCAAACAGCTGTAAATGTAGGCACTGGAACACCGCAGGTGGATATAGGAGCTATATATCAGTTCTTTGTCAACATGATGGAAGCATGAGCTGGTGCCTATTGGTAGGTGGAAACGCTAGAAGAGTGAATCAGGAAGCTCTGGTTGTCAACAACTAAGCTGAGCTGAGCAAGGACAATAAAAGGCATAGAGGAAAACCATTTGTTGGAACTGAAGATGTAATTGAAGTAGATAATTAGTTGCTTCATTGCGAGAGGATTTTCACTGATCTTAGACTGAATGATGAGCAGAAGAGGAGGTTTTGGTCCAGGCAGCTACAAGGAGCTGCAATGTCCTAGTGGAATAGTGGAAACTATTGGAGTAGAGGAGGAAAATTGACTTGAAAGAATTTAAGAGAAGGTTCGAGAAAAGATTTATGTCAAAAATTGCCAAGTCTACCCAGTTGAGAAAGTTTGCTGAGTTGGTATAGGAAGATATTACTATGTTAGAGTATGCTACAAGATTCAAAGAGTTATCAAGTAATGGTTACGCTATAGTTGATACAGTAAGTTAGAGGAATGAGAAGTTCATTCAAAGACTGAGACATGAGCTTTCTAGGGCAACTTTGCCACATCTTAGACATGCATGTGATGTAGTTGTTGAATGGCTTTAAGGAGTAAAGAGATGCTTGCTTTCTTTGGTAATAACAAAGCAGTGGAAGCTCAAGGCGGGAAGAATAAGAAGAGAAAAATTTTCCATAAGAAGGGAGCTCAAAAGTGTGGAGTTGCCAAGAAAGGAAAATCTGAGATTATTTGCAATAAGTGTGATAAGAAATGGAATTTTGCGAATGAATGTCATTTTGGAGATGGAAAGAAGGTGATGGGAAAGAAGAACATTAAGTGCTTCAACAAAGATCAAATCAGTCACTATAAGAAATAGTGTGAGGAACTAGCTAAAGTTGATAAGGGCATGGTGCTTGCATTGGAACCAACTACCTTGAGACCAACAACTGAGAAGAAGGGAAGGCTGTAATGGGAGGAATGCTTTTGATTCATGGTATATCATCACGCTAAAATGTGGCATCAACACCCAGTAGAATCTCGTAAAGATTAAACAACGAATGAAATTAAAACATAGCAGAAAAAGTAAATGAACACAAAAATTTATATAGTGGTTCGACAATCTTGGCCAACGTCCACTTCATATTTTTATTCGCCTCACACTTGATTATGATTACAAGAATGTTTGGATCAGTTGGGATCCATTAGTACAAGAGTGGGGAATAAAATGGCAGAACCCAGGCAGTAGAAAAAGGATCCGCTCAAGGGAGAACTGTGACGACCAACCCTTCCACTACCAGAAAGACGTATCATCATTAAGAATGAAAGGGATAGAAATAGAAAAGAACAGAAAATAAAGAACAACACCATCAGATATCTCACAGCGGAACGGAGCAAAATATAATATATCATATAGTTTTACATATATCAGAATTATACAACATAATATACATGACAGTCATACATACATCTGTCACTACATACATCAAAGGTACATCATACATCAACTAACACAGCGGAACTAGATAGATAGCTACATACGTCTGGAAACTCCTGCTCCAAGCTCCTCCAGAAATCAATATCCAAACCTATCACTTGGCTACTCATAAAAATTTGAGTACCCAAGAGTTTATGAAAACAAAATATAAACTCCGGGTCAGACATGGTTCTGGTATGAGTAAATGGTTTAAAGTTGTTTAACTTTGAAAAACATTTGAAACTAAAGGTATCACGTAAGACTCCCCACAAATAAATACGGGTAAGTTTTTACCTTACGCCAACCAAAACATTTCATAGGAAATCCAGTGATATTATAATAGTGTCTAGGGTTTTCAAGTAAATAGAAAATAGCCGAAATTGTTATATTCATTAAATTCCAGCTACTAGCCACAAAAGTGGGTAATACAAATCAGGGTCTCGTAGGGAAAATGGATTTCCAACAATGGCAAGGCTACTGGGGTACCGCCCGTCACAGTACGGGGCCTAGATCACCGTGCCGAGGTTCACTCCCGACCCCCTACAACACAAGGCCGGAACCATTCCTTACTGAACAGTCCCGAACAAGATAACCCCGTGGTTGTAGCTAACAACCGCCCATACACCCGAAATAAAGGGACATCTAGACAGGGGAATATCTTGTCCTGCTTGGGCATGACCCACCTAACCTTGCTGCACCTCCCTTGTTTTAGCCATTCCCGGTTAATGAGGCTTGAGGCTGCAATTACCTTTAGAGGACATATCACTTAGAATGCTCATCGTCCACCTGACGATGTGCTGAAAGCATTCAATCCATACAAGTTCGTTCCGGGTTCGAATGAAACCGAAGGCATTATCTCGTCACACTCATTTTGGAATCACCCTCAGAGTCAACGACGATAACCCTTGCATTCTGTACCACCATCTTGATCTCCAATTGAGAATTCACTACCTATCGTTTTATTTGGATCGATGTGGTTTTCGGAATATCAAATTGATACCCGATCCCGGTCTCATCGAAATCAAAACGCCATTTTAAAGGCCAAGTTGTCTAATTAACTTAAACAGTTAAAATCAATGATTTAATTCACATAACATTTATCACAGGTAATCATACACGATCATCATAGATATAACACAGCATATCACAGAGCATCACAGAATATCATCAAATAAATATCACAAATCAGATATTCTACATACACAACAATCTATAAGCAATCATCTTAAATTCTCATTTGTAATTAATTTAATTTAAATTAATTACCAGAGAGTTAATTACTTAACCCTGTTTAATTAATCATTAATTAACAGTTAATTACTTATCTCCTTTCAAATTGTTTAATCAATCATTTCTTAATTAATTATTAAGTCTTAATTACTTAATTATTTTATTTCACACTATTAATTAATTACTTCCTTAATCAAGTGATTTAACTTTAATTACTTAATTAACTATTCATTATTCATTAATTAATAACCTTAATTATTAATTAATAAAACTTAATTACTTATTTGTTAACTACTAATTACTTAATTAATCATTTCTTAATTCTAAATTAAATTAATTAATTAGCTATTAATCAGTCATTAATTAACTTAAGTAGTTGTTTACAAATTACTTATCACTTAATCATTAGTTTATCAATCTTTGATTACAATTATAAAGTAGTTATTCTTAATTTCTTTCTAATATAATTAATAAATAAATGATCATTATTCAACTTAATTGACGTTTTAACAATCTTCTCTTTTAAAATCTAAATCAATTACAATACTAGCTACAACCCAGTTTGTTAATTAACTTTTACTTAAATTAATTACATAATTAAAATATAAACTAAGTGTTAAAACATTGTTAATGTATTACCTAGAATAATTAAAATTTTGTGTTAAAATTTGACTTAACCGTTAAACTATCATTTAGTTACAAATGCTTAAAACTGGGTTGAGAACACTTTCTTTTTTTAAAAAAAATACTATAGATTAATAAAACCCCGAGGCTTCCCTGTTAAAAACCCGAGACCTCCCCTATTCAAACCCGAGTGTAGCTTCGAGCTGAACACCTATCCCATGTACACCCTTCTTCTGCCCCTTTTTTTCTTTTATTTCTGTAAGTTAAAACTTTAAACTAAGAAAACGAAGCATCAGTAACTCACAAGAACACGGCATAAAACAAACCCGAAGCTTCCCCCCTTTCACTCGAGCACGACTCGAGTATGTTAACCACGACGACACAGATGACCCTCCTCCTCGCCGAACACGTGCACGCCGGCACGACTCGTCACCGCCAACCATCTAGGAAAACCCCAAATCACGCGATAACACGAAATCCAAACCCAGATCGTCCTCAAATGATCGAAATCAAAAATTGGCCTTCTGCTCGAAAACTGCAAAACGACCCATCATCAAAATCGTCTCGCCACCACCGCAAACACCACCGAAGGCCTCAGATCTTCGGCCCCGCCATGATGACGCATAAAACAACCTTTTTCCATAATTATACTACACTCGATCGCTTATTGGGATCGAACTCGACACTCACGGACAAGTGCAAAACATTGAAGAAAAAACCCTAAAAATGGTTCGACCCCATAATTTATACAATTGAAAAATTTTCTGATAATTTTCCTAAGACCAATGAGGTTCAAATTAGCATCAATTCAAATTTCAACAATTTCAATTGGATCGATAACCAGATATTTGCAAAAATGTAATTTTTGTTTATAAACAAACTGCACTTTAAATACAAATCTAAAAATTCTCATTTTCCTTTTAAAAATCATAAATTTCACTAAGCATTCAAGTTATAAACTTGAATCAGATTTTTAAAATAATTGAATTTATCAATTTATTGTTGGATTTCCTGTAGAACAGTATTACAGATGTTATTCTTTTCAAAGATGGTTTAAACATCTTCTAAAAATCTTAATCTAAGTCTATTTCCCCAGTTTGATTTAAAAATGAAATCTTTATGACAATTCAGTTGGATAAAAATTCAAATTTGAATGATCATTTACCCATGCAATTCATAACAGAGAAGAACCATATGTAGAGTGACAAATATACACACAGATTCATATCCAAATATGAAGCACATACAAACTATACTTCTAAAGAATCATGAACTTATTTAATTAACTTAAGCTTTTAAAATAAAAATCTTTGTTTACTCACCGAAAATCCCTTTGAACAGAAAGAAGCACTGATGTTTTTCTTTTGAAACCTGGAGCTAAAACTGTCTTGAGATTGACTGTTTTTAGTTTGTATTCAAGTTGAATTTTCTTCTTTTCTTCTTGTTTTTATCCTCTCTGGTTTACCATGGTTTACTGAACGAACTAAACAAAAGAGATGGACATGATATATATATATATATATATATATTATATTAAGAGAAGAACATGAAGCTCAAGGCAGGTATTAATTAGTTAGGTTGTTTCTCATTTTTGTTCTGATATGAGCAGATCTTTTAAAAATATTTTGAGCTGACAAAATGTTAGGCTTGAGCTGATAATATTCAGTACTTTGGTTTCTAAAGAAGTTTATATACTAATTATTATGTTTACACTATTATCATTTTGCCTTGCTGTACATATAGATATTTTTATAAAATTGTTCACTTTGCAGTCAACCCATGGCTTGTATATGAAGCTATATTTTGTATGTAAACATTTGTTTTATTACTTCTAGTCCAAATAATTTATACACACATGTATTGTCAGGTATTGTTTACATATCATAATTGAGATTTGCTGTGTCTAAATATAGTTGTATGAAGATATGTACTTTTACAGGTAGATGTTGGCTTATGAATAAAGATACTTGTGTATGGTATAAAAATGTTTGTTTCATTAACTTTCAGTTGCACTTGAATAGTTTATACAAATATGTGTCAAGTTTACTTAACTTTGATCTTAAATTTTATTTTGTATTTTATATTTCACTTTATCTCTTGTTTGTATTTATATTTGTATTTTGACTATGACTAACAATATTTGGGTTAAGTTCAATATGGTGACTTATATTAGCTTCATACATTTGTTTGTATTTGAAATTTTTTGGCAGAGTCTCCTCTGTACGGAGGAGCTTTTGCAATTTGACAAGAGATATAAATATATAAGCACTATATATAAGAAGTTTATAGCATTATGCTTATATAGCATTACATATTTTCATATGTACATATGTAAGGTTTCGACACTTATTACAATTACTTCCAACCAATTCTCAAACCATTCCCTTCAGTTTAAGTGATTTACAACTTACTCGCTTATATTTAATTCATTTAAGCAAAACAAACTCATATCCATTCCAATTGATTTCAAAATCATCCTATTTCGCTTCTAATAATTCATAGAATTTTATCTAATCTCGTTTACTTCGAATGACCCATTTTCTTATGCAATTCGACAATATTATTGTGAATAAATATTACTTAAGCTTTATAACAATTTTAAATTGATTCCAACTCAATTTACACTTGATTCCATCCCATCTTAGTTTATTCACAATCTTTTCATTGCATTTTCTTTCATTTCAAAAAGTTTGATTCCAAACCATTTTATTAAACTCAACAACCAATATTTTAAATAACCATCTTACAATTTACTTAAGTTATTTATTTTCTTCAAACTGTCCCACCCAATAACTTAAGTTTATTCTATTCTACCAACTTCCATTTAAATCTTTGATTTGATTTTCCTTCAATCAAATCCCAACTATATTTACTAATTTATTCGATTAGTTTATTCTTTTATCCATTCTTAAATTTTAATTTACATTTAGAATTCATTATTGAATTTATTTATAATAAGGTCCTTCAATTTATGCTTGAATTAGATTTGTTTACAACTCACACCAACTGTATTTTAATTCAATTCAATGCTTACTTGGTTTACATTTATTTATTTATGTAAGAATTTTATTCCATTTAATATTATCTATAACTCGATTGAATTCATTTAAATTCAGTTTTATTCCAACTCAACTTTAGTTAAATCTAGCCACTTACAATTCTTTTAAATTTTATTTCTCAATATATGAGCTCAAAACTTATTTATTTACTTAAAAGCTTATATTTCTCATTTGACACATTTTATCTTATAACCACAATTTTCAGATTATATATATAACACTTACTATCTTAAGGTATACATTTTCATTTCACAATTACAATCATTTTACCTTCCAATTTTATATCCAATTTAACTCAATTTCTGTAACGACTCGCTATTTTGGACCATTCAAATCAACAATAATATTATACATGTTCGACTTGAATAATTCAAAATACCGAATTGTTAATTTAAATTTGGCAAAAATATATACAGTAAATAAATCAATCACAGAATCGCAGATACAGAGTAGTACAATAATACGCTGCGGAATAAATGAATAGTAGTTCATGAAGCTACTATATAACAAAGTTAGAAATAAAATACATCAGAATATCCCAGATATAGTGAAGTCTCCAATGCAACAGATGACTTCTCTTAACGAATCAACTGGAAGTGCTGAAAGCTAAGCGATAGTTGGATCTCCAAACGAAGCTCCAAACTCCAAAGGTGAGTCTCAATGCTGTATCACTCAGTCTGACCCGCGCGTAAAGCAAAACTCAAAACACTCGAGTCAGGATTAACATTCTTATATCAATAAATCCAACTCAAGTGAAATATCAACTGAAATAAAATTAACTTAGAGGATGTTTGGGATAACCATCCTCTAAGGATCCAAGGAACTATCTACAGGGTAGAAATATACACTATAACACCGTGGTCATTTCAATTTTATTTATATTTCAAAACTAAAATATCATTTACATTTCAAATATCTCTATTTTCCAAATTAGTATATATATCCAATAATTTATGAAGTAAAGTATTTTTATTTCCTCAAACTTCACAAATCGCTTCAAAATCAACTCGACCTTCCCGTTCAAATTTAATTAAATCAAAATTTATCAATTTCCATTCAATTTAGTTTCTGACAAAACTAATTCAAATTTTATCTATTTTAAAAACGGATTTGAACCACAAAACAAACCATTTAAATTTCAACATAATTCGAAGTTAATATATTACGGAGCTTTAAATATTCAACATTTCAAAGACTAACTTTGATAGTTGCGTTTATCTCTCAACTTGACTTCACTATTATTTAGTTTTGAAATATACGCTTAATAAATTCAATATTATTTATATGCACTTAAATTTACATTTTCTACATATTACCTTCGATTTCTTTAGACATGAAACATCCATTAAATTTTTTAAATAAAAATTCAAGTTATAGGATCATATGTTAAAGTTTCGAATTTAATAGTTTCAAATTGATTTAACTAAATAAAATCCTTAATTAATGACAAATTCAAATAAGTCCCAAATATATCTTTAAACCTTAGCCTATAAAATTTATTCCACAAACTATTTCAGAAATACAAATTTGATAAATCCTTAAACATATTTCATATTAATAAAATCAATCTTAATTAAATTATCTTAATATTAAATCTATATATAAAATAACTAATACTTTAAATCAATATTCATTAAAACCATATATTTCTTTTCAAGACCAAAGAAATTATTTTCAAAACATTCATATAGACCACGACGTCGATGTAAAATTTTCTATTCTATAGAAAAGGGATACGAATATTTATCATTTCAATCCGTAAGTTAAATATATTCGGGTGGATATCATTTCAACCCGTAATCCCAAATTCAAATCAAATGAAAATCGCTTGGGTTTATCATTTCAACCCATAACGAAATTCTCCTATTCTAAAGTTTGTTCGGGTATGTATCATTTCAACCCATAGTGATTTCTATACTAACAGGGAACTTGCAGAGTGATAACAGATATGAAAATAATAATAACAACAGGCATATATCATCAAAAATAAATATAAACAATAGGATATGGTGTCATATCCCATTAGTGAACAGTTATAGATAATAGCATATATAAAAATTAAATAACTACAGCATCATATTTCAATTGTCGTTTCAATTTAATCAAATTTAACAAATAAAAGAATGTTAATCGTGAGTGATTGCTCACCTTTCGAAGTTAGAGAATACAGAAGACGACATGGATACGCACACTGATACGGACACAGAAATTTGAATTATAAATCCGAGCACGAATTTCAAAGCAAAGTACGATTGGCACGAATTGGACGAACGAGGCTGATAATCAAGAATTTATGAATTGAATCAGAATCAATCTGATATATACAGAAATTTTAGCTATTTTAATAAAAATCAAAATTGCATCCCTAAGAAAAATTTAAAGTCAAATCACACACACACACACACACATATATATAATTTAACTTTTTTCATAGATAAACCAATAGCTTTAACATTTGAAATAAAAAATATATGTTAAATAAAAATCCTTATAATTTTCCCAAACCATTTTAATTTTTACACATAGACCAAAATTTCTATTTACAAATCTAAGACCCAAACCACCCCATACGACCTATGTATATAATATCATTAAGATTTATATTTTAAAATAAGATTAATATATAAAACTTCAACAAATTACACTGTTCAAATCTCATTTTTAAACTACTATATACATATGGTACAAAATCCACTTCACAATACAATTATAAATTTTAAACACTTTACCTATATATATAAACTAACATATAACTATCCATACATAAACAGTTAAGCCTATACACAGACTTATATAAAATTTTAGACAACGGATGTACAAATTACTTATATAACTTATATTATAACTTATTTTGTAAATATATATAATACTGTAACCTGTGCAGACCGAAAGTATAAGTTAGAATGTAAAATTTATACAATATATATAAATAGCAACTAATATAACCTTTTTTTGCGAACGCAACTGGTCTATACTAAAACACATATACACCCTTAACTTTTATGCAAACATGCATGCCAACCGAAATGAAAACTTATATATTAGAAAACTAACTCCATACATAAGTGTATGCAAAGTATATAGATATATATATATATATAAGGCCATAAAGATATATCTATAATTATTATAACTTTATATAAATATATGTCATATACGAACTTAGGAAAATAAACAACTTCAAAAATCCTATACCACTTCCATAATAAAAAGATTTAAATTGACCTTCAAATAAAAGTTATAAACCTGCTTATTATAAAACTATATATATATAATAACAGATTTACAAAACTTATAAAATAAATCATAAAATATGGTTTGTAAAATATACATATATCGACTCAAAGTTAAAACAAAAATGAATATAAATCTACTTGCCAAATATACAGACTCCATTTGCAGATCCAACACAACTCATACATATTAAATATGCATACACTTCTATAAACAAAACAAACTTTTCAAAAAAAAATGGAAACCACGTTTGGTATATATATGTATTCAAATCAACAACTTTATATAAACCACTATATGTATGCATCTTATATTTTTATGCCACTATCAATATATCATAACTATACCCATATAAAAAAATATGCGTACCAACTTTGAATGCTAGAATATGCATCAACAGCACGTACATGGGACGTGTATTGATAAAATCATCCATATCATAGCTAAATATAATACTACATATAATATATATAAATAACACTTGCAAATATAAATTTAACTTACCTATGCCTGGTTATGCGAACAGTAGAGGAAACAGGAGAGGGTCGCTGCGTCTTCGATGGACATTGCGCAAGGGGAAGAGTGGGTTCGGTGGAGGAGCGGAGTTTGGAAAAGGTGAAGAAGAGGCCGAAATTTGTAGTGCCAGGCAAGTTTATATAGAAGAGGAAGAAGCAATAGAGAGGGAAAGAAGAGAAATTTGGGAAGAAGCAATAAAAAAGGGAAGAAAATACGAACAGAAGTAAATAGAAACGACTAAATAAAAGTAACCAAAGAAATAGCACAATCACGTGCTATGATTCAGTGGAGGATTTAAGGAAAAATATTCACGTTGATTCAAGAAAATAATCAAAGCAAATAAATGGTAGCACGTTTCAAATTTGAGCGGAAGGAAAGAGAAAAGTCACAATTCTGGAAAAATATCAAAGTAACAGCTACACATTTATTCAAGACCTATTAAAGCAATTTTTAAATTGTGAAGACAACGTTACTCTGCGTTATATTTTTAAAATAAGAATGCTGAACGAAATCAACAGTCAAATATGATGCGGTGTAAATGGCAAGAGTCACGCTGGTTTCTGAATACAATAAAACGAATAACCATTTATTTATTTTTTTAGACGGTGGAAAAATGAAGAAATAAAAGGTCAGTGAAAGTAGGAATGAATATATTAGAAAAGTATCGATTCTAGTAGCAACGGTCATCTTAGATTAAGTTGAAAAATTTATAATAATTTATTACCGTGGCTATGGTTCAAATATTTTTTGAAAGCAAGGAAACCAAAAGGTCACAATTAAAGGTAAGCTTTAAATTTTTAATAAATACAAAACGTATTTAAGTTTATACGTTTATAACTTTCTAGCTGTAGTGAATATATATAATGAACGGTCATAATGAAAGAAGTGGAAACAGGGAGCGTAGGAAAGGAAAGGTTAGAAAAATAAAATTTTCACCCTTAAATTCCGGAGATTAATAAGGTAACGTACATCTTTAATGAAATGTACAGCAACGGTCACAAGCTAAAATTTAGCTGAAAGTTTAAAGAAATGAGGGGAAGATGGGTTTTCTAAATTAATCACTTCCCAGAATTAATATGTCAATGAAAAAAGGAAAGAAGATGAATCAGGGAAACGTATTATAACTTATATATAACTATTAAATGGATAGATGGAAGAAAAGGTGAGCTGGTGAGTAAAAGTGGAAACTGATTTATGAGCGAAATGGAATGTGAACTGTTGCCTGGGAAGAAAATGGAACAGTTTAAAAATTAAAGGCAATGGACTGCTGAAATTAAATGAGTATAAAACGTGTAAAAGTTATATACTGAAACGGCTATAAATTTCAATTATTATTATAAAACAGGGAATAACGAAAGGCAAGGACGATGATTTCAAAGTTTATTAATGGCTAAGAATGGGGAAGTCTATCTGTGAATTGGAAAAATTATTAAGCAATTTAAATCGGTAGAAAAAGTAACAGCTACGCATTGTTTTAGAAACAATCAAAGCAATTAATAGCTTGATTGGACAACAAGAATAAATATGGAAGGACACGTTATAAAGGCAAAATGAACCGTTTGAAAATAAATAAAAGAAATGATGGCAAATAAAACAGCTGTGCCTTGAATTTTCCAAAATAAATTATTTTATGAACATCAATTATTACTGACTTAAATTGAACTGAATCACGCCCTAAAATATACTTTCTTAATTTTTGATGAAAATTTATCATTTGCCACATTTAACTATACGTAATCCAAATGTACGATTTTATTTCAAAATATTATTATTTAAAATTTCTCAAAAATCAAATTAAATACGCTAAATAAAACCATTAAAAATTAACAAAATTTTACGGGTCGTTACACTCTTCCCCACCCAAAACTTTTCGTCCCCGAAAAGGAAGAAGGTGGGAGAATAGAAACAACCAGAAAGATAAATAGATTGAAAGACAAGGATAAACAATTAATTTAAGACCGTATAAATTTTACTTGAAATATTCATTTGAAAACTTCATTTGAAACTAAAATTTCTTTAATACTTAAAAAAAATTTCAACCCATTTGTAAAATTTCTTACTTCCTTTATAAATACCATTTATAAGTTTTAAATAACACCTTTATAAATATATATGAAAACTATTTGGAAACAGTTATTTACATCCTTGGTTATATTTTCAAGGAAGTTATTTGACAACATTAAATCCATAGTTTATAAATTTACTAATTTGTCTTAAGACACTTTCAACATTATAGATAAATTAATACTCATTTCTTAAATATGTTATATTAAATTAATAACTTTTGAAATATTAATGACACTAATGATTTACTATTAAACCATGCAGTATATAAATAAACAATATTTTAAAGATTATATTCAAAAAGGAAAGGAGGGTAGATTCGGAAAAACAGAATATAGGTGAATAAATAAAGCTAAGCAGATGAGGAAGGTTCAAGGGGATAGTATCGGGCTCGAATAATTAAATCAAACCATAAAATTTTAATCTCAAATATTAATACAAAATTTCTTTGTTGGAAATACCTTTATAATAAAATACTTTTATATCGAAACAAATTTTTCCTTTCAAAAATACTTTTATAACTCGATGTTTCAACAAGTTTATCCTCGTTCTTGCAGACTCTGGTCATGCATTGATCAGGCGCAAAGCTAGAATTCTTCAAGTACTTAGTAGACCTGTTTTAACACTCAGTGAAAATACTTGAAAAACCTTAAAAAAACAGATATGGAAAGTACAATCCATACAAAACAATCAAACCAAACTTTTGTCCAACCATGGTTCGCAGATACACAATGGTTATGCCTGGATACCCCAGGAAACAATCCATATCCGTAAGCTTTCTTAGCCGTGCGAGTTACGCCATGATGACTAGTAGGGTGCAGGATACACAATAGTTACGCCTAGTCCCCCAAAAAACAATCTGTACCCCTAGGCCATCTCAGCCAGGCAGTTTCGCTACTAATGCGACCTACACAGATTGCAGGATACACAATGGTTACGCCTGGATCCTCCAGGAAACAATCCTTACCCCTAGGCCAGACTCAGCCAGGCAGTTGAGCTATGCAGTCGCGAGAGAGAAAAAACCATGGCTTACGCCACGGTGGGAACACTCGAGTATCACATCCGGAAAACAAAAAATCAAAGAGAATAATATCGATAGAATGAATCCACAATGTGGCCACAAAGCGGATATCAAGCAGAAGGCACTTTCCATATCTTTACTTCGAAAATATATATCATATAGTACCTTTTCAAATCACTTTCAAATATCATACTTATATAAAGTCCATTATATGTAGGATTTCATTCTCAAGTTGAATACTTTCCAAATCAATAGTATATCAAATCACACTTATATAGACTTCGATTATATAAAATTCTCTTTCCAAATTGGGTGCCTTTCAAATCAATAGATTTCAAACCAACTTTATACTTATACAAATCCATTTTATATAAGTTCGACCACTCCCAAATCAAGTACTTAATAATATAAGGTTCTCAATTTCAAATTATTTCAATATCAATTCAGTTTCAAAATCATATATGATTTCACCAAATTTTCTTCCAAATTAAATATCTCAATTTCAAAGTCCCCAAAATAATAGGTTTAGAAAAATAATCCCAGTTTCCAATTCCAAATTAACATAATTCAAGTCAACAAATTCATTTCCAAAATTACCATATAAGTACTGGTTTTAATTCCAATCTAATTTCAAAACAAAATATTTTTCTCAAAATCAATTATACTCAAAATGGTTTCCAAATTTATAATTATCCCTTTAAAACCTTTAAACTATTTATTTCTATTTGAAATATCCAATTTACCTTTCTGAAAACCATTATTTAAAACTTAAATTTTTTTTTCAAAACATTTCAAAACTAAATTCCATATTAGTATAATTTAGAATAGTCATATTCATTTACTTAACAAAAATTTCAAACTTAAACATACAAAACTAAACTTATATGCTTTATCAAATATTTTATCCTCTTCGAAATTTCTTAGCTTTGAAAATTTAACCTCGATTTGGAAGTGTTTGAACATTCAGAATAGTTAGGGAAATCAAATTTCCAATTCAAGAGTTGAAAATCAAAAATAAATCAATAAATCAATTTCAATAGATAGGATTATACCAAATCAAATCCGAAACTTGAGGACTGAATACCGGTCTCACTTTAAATTGTTTCAAATATATACATATATCTTTCGAAAATATCAAATTACTTCGAAATTTGAAATCAAAAAGGGTTTTACAAAATCACTCGCATAGCGAAGCTATTAAAGTGGCCTCTCCCCCACTTTGAAACTCGAAAATCAATGTCGATGATGCGTGCACTCATCACCGAAATTATTTTCCAATAACATAAGTGAATTCTGGACTTCTATTTTCTTGAAAACTTCTTCGAAATTTCTTCAAAATTATTGGAATTCATTTGAACTCGTTTGAAACATTTCTTACTCGGAAAATACTTTTAAATCGTATTATTTTTATATATTTTCCAAAATCTTAAAACCAATTTCAAAATACCGAAATTCAATTCTTGAATTTTAAATTTTACCCTTCAGTTATAAATCATTTTTATATAAATCAATTTCTTATAAATTTCCAAAATTTCAAATCTTTTCAAAACTTTTATATATAGAATAACATTTCACTTTTATATATAGAATAAAATCATGGTTATCCAAATAATAATTTCGATATATAAAATAATTTCAAACATAACCTGATTTTCAAAGGATGATTCAAGAATGGATTTCAAAGCAACGATAGAGATTTAAATTAGAGGAACTCCAATCAATAGAATCCTGATTCGAAGATAGACTCGATCGAAGATGAGATAATTAAATTACAAAATAGAAGATGGATATACTTCTATAAATCGCGGGGACCTTAATCGGGTCAACCGTGACTTCAGAAATATAATCGATACAGAATTCCAAAACAAATCGAGATTCGATCGCCAGAGATAGAATTCGCCATATCAAGATATAGCAGCATCGTAAACCGAGGATACAGAAATCTTCGGTGAATCAATGCCAATTGTAAAGGAGTTTTCAGCCCCTTTACAAAACATTCAGTGGAGTTATGGGATACTCCAGAATCAAACGAATATAAATAGAAAGAGACAAGGATTAATTTTGGAACCGAGAGACATTCCAAAATTCAAAGGAAATCGAGTCAAAAAGGAAGAGATTCGACTCGAACGAAAGAGATTCTGCAAATAAATTTACCACATATGCTAAGTTTTGCCTAGAGCCATAGCTCTGGTACTAACTGTAACGACTCGCTATTTTGGACCATTCAAATCGACAATAATACTATACATGTCCGACTTGAATAATTCAAAATACCAAATTGTTAATTTAAATTTGGCAAAAACATATACAGTAAATAAATCAATCATAGAATCATAGATACGGAGTAGTACAATAATACGCAGCGGAATAAATGAATAGTAGTTCATGAAGCTACTATATAACAAAGTTAGAAATAAAATACATCAGAATATCCCAGATACAGTGAAGTCTCCAATGCGACAGATGACTTCTCTTAACGAATCAACTGGAAGTGCTATAAGCTAAGCGATAGTTGGATCTCCAAACGAAGCTCCAAACTCCAAAGGTGAGTCTCAATGCTGTATCACTCAGTTTGACCCGAGCGTAAAGCAAAACACAAAACACTCGAGTCAGGATTAACATTCTTATATCAATAAATCCAACTCAAGTGAAATATCAACTGAAATAAAATTAACTTAGAGGATGTTTGGGATAACCATCCTCTAAGGATCCAAGGAACTATCTACAGGGTAGAAATATACACTATAACGCCGTGGTTATTTCAATTTTATTTATATTTCAAAACTAAAATATCATTTTCATTTCAAATATCTCTATTTTCCAAATTAGTATACATATCCAATATTTTATGAAGTAAAGTACTTTTATTTCCTCAAACTTCACAAATCGCTTCAAAATCAACTCGACCTTCCTGTTCAAATTTAATTAAATCAAAATTTATCAATTTCCATTCAATTTGGTTTCTGATTAAACTAATTCAAATGTTATCTATTTTAAATACGGATTTGAACAACAAAATAAACCATTTTAATTTCAATATAATTCGAAATTAATATATTTCGGAGCTTTAAATATTCAACATTTCAAAGACTAAACTTTGATAGTTGCGTTTATCTCCCAACTTGACTTCACTATTATTTAGTTTTGAAATATTCACTTAAAAAATTCAATATTATTTATATGACCTTATATTTACATTTTCTATATATACCTTCGATTTCTTTAGACATGAAACATCCATTAAATTTTTTAAATAAAAATTCAAGTTATAGGATCATATGTTAAAGTTTAGAATTTAATAGTTTCAAATTGATTTGACTAAATAAAATCCTTAATTAATGACAAATTCAAATAAGTCCCAAATATATCTTCAAACCTTAGCTTATAAAATTTATTCCACAAATCTATTTCAGAAATACAAATTTAATAAATCCTTAAACATATTTCATATTAATAAAATCAATCTTAATTAAATTATCTTAATATTAAATCTATATATAAAATAACCTTTATATATAATACTTTAAATCAATATTCATTAAAACCATATATTTCTTTTCAAGACCAAAGGAATTATTTTCAAAACATTCATATAGACCACGACGTCGATGTAAAATTTTCTATTCTATGGACAAGGGATACGTATATTTATCATTTCAATCCGTAAGTTAAATATATTTGGGTGGATATCATTTCAACCCGCAATCCTAAATTCAAATCAAATGAAAATCGCTTGGGTTTATCATTTCAATCCATAACGAAATTCTCCAATTCTAAAGTTTGTTCGGGTATGTATCATTTCAACCCATAGTGATTTCTATACTAACAGGGAACTTGCAGAGTGATAACAGATATGAAAATAATAATAACAACAGGCATATATCATCAAAAATAAATATAAACAATAGGATATGGTGTCATATCCCATAAGTGAACAGTTACAAATAATAGCATATATAACAATTTAAATAACTACAGCATCATATTTCAATTGTCGTTTCAATTTAACCAAATTTAACAAATAAAAAAAAGTTAATCGTGAGTGATTGCTCGCCTTTCAAGGCTAGAGAATACAGAAGATGACATGGATACGCACACTGATACGGACACTGAAATTTGAATTATAAATCCGAGCACGAATTTCAAAGCAAAGTAAGATTGGTACGAATTGGACGAACGAAGATGATAATCAAGAATTTATGAATTGAATCAGAATCAGTCTGATATATATAGAATTTTTGCTATTTTAATAAAAATCAAAATTGCATCCCTAAGAAAAATTTAAAGTCGAATCACACAGATATATATATATATATATAATTTACCTTTTTTTCATAGATAAACCAATAGTTTTAACATTTTAAATAAAACATATATGTTAAATAAAAATCCTTATAATTTTTCCAAACCATTTTAATATTTACACATAGATCAAAATTTCTATTTACAAATCTAATACCCAAACCACCCCATACGACCTATGTATATAATATCATTAAGATTTATATTTTAGAATAAGATTAATATATAAAACTTCAACAAATTACACTGTTCAAATCTCATTTATAAACTACTATATACGTATGGTACAAAATCCACTTCACAATACTATTATAAATTTTAAACACTTTACCTATATATAAAAACTAATATATAACTACCCATACATAAACAGTAAAGCCTATACACAGACTTATATAAAATTTTAGACAACGGATGTACGAATTACTTATATAACTTATATTGTAACTTATTTTATAAATATATATAATACTGTAACCCGTGCAGATCGAAAGTATAAGTTAGAATGTAAACTTTATACAATATATATAAATAGCAACTACTATAACTTTTTTTTTGCGAAAGCAAATGGTCTATACTAAAATACATATACACCCTTAACTTTTATGCCAACATGCATGCCAACCGAAATGAAAACTTATATATTAGAAAACTAACTCCATACATAAGTGTATGCAAAGTGTGTGTGTATATATATATATATAAGGCCACAAAGATATATCTATAATTATTATAACTTTATATAAATATATGTCATATACAAACTTAGGAAAATAAACAACTTCAAAAATCCTATACAACTTCCATAATAATAAAATGTAAATTGACCTTCAAATAAAAGTTATAAACCTGTTTATTATAAAACTATATATATATAATAACGGATTTACAAAACTTATAAAATAAATCATACAATATGGTTTGTAAAATATACATATATGGACTCAAAGTTAAAACAAAAATGAATATAAATCTACTTGCCAAATATACAGACTCCATTTGCAGATCCAACACAACTCACACATATTAAATATGCATACACTTCTAGAAACAAAACAAACTTTTCAAAAAAAAATGAAAACTACGTTTGGTATATATATGTATTCAAATCCAACAACTTTATATAAACCACTATATGTATGCATCTTATATTTTTATGCCACTATCAATATCATAACTATACTCCATATAAACAAATATGCATACCAACTTTGAATGCTAGAATATGCATCAACAACACGTACATGGGACGTGTATTGATAAAATCATCCATATCATAGCTAAATATAATACTATATATATATAATATATTATATATTATATATATATATATATATATAACACTTGCAAATATAAACTTAACTTACCTATGCCTGGTTATGCAAACTGTAGAGGAAACAGGGGAGGGTCGTTGTGTCTTCGATGGATATTGTGCAAGGGGAAGAGTGAGTTCGATGGAGGAGCGGAGTTTGGAAAAGGTGAAGGAGAGGCCGAAATTTGTAGTGCCAGGCAAGTTTATATAGTAGAGGAAGAAACAATAGAAAGGGAAAGAAGAGAAATCTAGGAAGAAGCAATAAAAAAGGGAAGTAAATACGAACAGAAGTAAATGGAAACGACTAAATAAAAGTAACCAAAGAAATAGCACAATCACGTGCTATGATACAGTGGAGGATTTAAGGCAAAATATTCATGTTGATTCAGGAAAATAATCAAAGCAAATAAATGGTAGCACGTTTCAAATTTGAACGGAAGGAAAGAGAAAAGTCACAATTCCAGAAAAATATCAAAGTACTACACATTTATTCAAGAGCTATTAAAGCAATTTTTAAATTGTGAAGGCAACGTTACTCTGCGTTATATTTTTAAAATAAGAATGCTGAACGAAATCAACAGTCAAATATGGTGCGGTGTAAATGGAAAGAGTCACGCTGATTACTGAATAAAATAAAACAAATAACCATTTATTTATTTTTTTAGACGGTGGAGAAATGAAGAAACATAAGGTTAGTGAAAGTAGGAATGAATATATTAGAATAGTAACGATTCTAGTAGCAACGGTCATCTTAGATTAAGTTGAAAATTTTATAATAATTTATTACCGTGGCTATGGTTCAAATTTTTTTTGAAAGCAAGGAAACCAAAAGGTCACAATTAAAGGTAAGCTTTAAATTTTTAATAGATACAAAACGTATCAAAGTTTATACGTTTATAACTTTCCAGCTGTAGTGTATATATATAATGAACGGTCATAATGAAGGAAGTGGAAGCAGGGAGCGTAGGAAAGGAAAGGTTAGAAAAATAAAATTTTCACCCTTAAATTCCGGAGATTAATATGGTAACGTACCTCTTTAATGAAATGTACAGCAACGTACACAAGCTAAAATTTAGCTGAAAGTTTAAAGAAATGAGGGGAAGATGAGTTTTTAAAATTAATCACTTCCCAGAATTAATATGTCAATGAAAAAAGGAAAGGAAATGAATCAGGAAAACGTATTATAACTTATATATAACTATTAAACGGATAGATGGAAAAAAAGGTGAGCAGGTGAGTAAAAGTGGAAACTGATGTATGAGCGAAGTGGAATGTGAGCTGTTGCCTGGGAAGAAAATGAAACAGTTTAAAAATTAAAGGCAATAGACTGCTGAAATTAAATGAGTATAAAACGTGTAAAAGTTATATACTGAAACGACTACAAATTTCAATTATTATTGTAAAACGGGGAATAACGAAAGGCAAGGACGATGATTTCAAAGTTTATTAATGGCTAGGAATGGGGAAGTCTGTCTATGAATTGGAAAAATTATTAAGCAATTGAAATCGGTAGAAAAAGTAACAGCTACACACTGTTTTAGAAACAATCAAAGCAATTAATAGCTTGATTGGACAGCAAGAATAAATATGGAAGGACACGTTAAAAAGGCAAAATGAACCGTTTGAAAATAATTAAACGAAATGATGGCAAATAAAACAGCCGTGCCTTGAATTTTCCAAAATAAATTATTTTATGAACATCAATTATTACTGACTTAAATTGAACATAATCACACCCTAAAATATACTTTCTTAATTTTTGATGAATATTTATCATTTGCCACATTTGACTATACGTAATCCAAATGTAAGATTTTATTTCAAAATATTATTATTTAAAATTTCTCAAAAATCAAATTAAACACGCTAAATAAAACCATTAAAAATTAACAAAATTTTACGGGTCGTTGCAATTTCAATTTTATTTTATTTAACGTATCTCAGGTCAAATTCAAATATATTTTCTTTACTTTCATTTACTTAAGTTAAATTTTAATTCCCCGATTAAAATTCCTCATTACTTCTTATTAATATCAACTTTACTTTACAAGTTCCATAGTTGATTCATTTAAACTTTTCACATTATTTAAATAGAATTTCTTAGAATTCAATTGCTCGGTTTTTATTTCCAAACCATTTTGAAATGATAACTACACATACCCACTTGGTATATCAAATCAAATCTCTAAATTCCAAACACTTGTTTTCACCAAAACAAATTTTCCCTTGAAATTTCTAAAACAACTTGTATACCAAACAAACCCAAATAATATCATGACCAACTATCCTGGTAGCAATCCATCACTTTAGAAACTCGAAAATAAATACCGATGATGTGGCCATCATCATAAGGAGTATTTTCTAGCAACTAAAGTGAGTTCATTGCTTCCTTACTTCCACAAATTCTTCCTAAAACAATTTCCAATCAACAATATTTTCCAAAACAATACTCCATTATTGCCTTCAAATCTTTGGAAAAACATTTCAAACATTCCTCAGATTTTAAATTCCCAAACCCCTTTTGTTTAAATTCATTTAAACACCTTTCAAATTTCCGGGACTTAAATTATGGTTTAATTAAATTTTAGTTATATTCCTTTTTATTTAAACCATACTTAGACAATTTTATTTGGTTATAAACCACTCAAATTTTAAATTTTTATTCAATTGTAGTATTAACAACCAAACATCCAAATATATATATATAATAATTTCAGAAAAATATTTCTTTTATGTCAAAATATAATGTTGGGTAAAATTATTTCATTTACCATACTTTAAAAACAATACTATGTCGGTTTACCGTGTTTAAGAGTTTAGAAATCCCTATCGATGAAATGGCGTCCCATATATCGAGCAGAATCCATAAACACTCAACAGATAAATCAACACAATATAAAAACTATTTTATATTCACTAACAAATACGCGCTCAAATCTATTAATACACTCAAACTCATTTTAGAGTACTACAGACTCTATTCTATGAGTAATTTCCACCAGAGCCAAGGTTATCACCAACCTGATACTAAATGTGACGACCCGCCCTTCTACTACCAGAAAGACGTATCATCATTAAGAAAGAAAGGGATAGAAATAGAAAAGAATAGAAAAGAAAAAAACAACAACATCAGATATCTCACAGCGGAACGGAGCAAAATATAATATATCACATATATATCACATAGTTTTACATATATCAGAGTTATACAACATAATATACATGACAGTCATACATACATCTGTCACTACATACATCAGAGGTACATCATACATCAACTGACACGGCAGAACTAGATAGATAGCTACATACGTCTGGAAACTCCTGCTCCAAGCTCCTCCAGAAATCAATATCCAAACCTATCACTTGGCTACTCATAAAAATTTGAGTACCCAAGAGTTTATGAAAACAAAATATAAACTTCGAGTCAGACATGGGTCTGGTATGAGTAAACGGTTTAAAGTTGTTTAACTTTGAAAAACATTTGAAAATAAAGGTATCACGTAAGACTCCCCACAAATAAATACGGGTAAGTTTTTACCTTATGCTAACCAAAACATTTTATAGGAAATCCAGTGATATTATAATATTGTCTAGGGTTTTCAAGTAAATAGAAAATAGCCGAAATTGTTACATTCATCAAATTCCAGCTACTAGCCACAAAAGTGGGTAATACAAATCAAAACCGTAGGGTCTCGTAGGGAAAATGGATTTCCAACAATGGCAGGGCTACTGGGGTACCGCCCGTCACAGTATGGGGCCTAGATCACCATACCGAGGATCACTCCCGACCCCCTACAACACAAGGCCGGAACCATTCCTTACTGAATAGTCCCGAACAAGATAACCCCGCGGTTGTAGCTAGCAACCGCCCACACAGCCGAAATAAAGGGACATCTAAACAGGGGAATATCTTGTCCTGCTTGGGAATGACCCACCTAACCTTGCTGCACCTCCCCTGTTTTAGCCATTCCCGGTTGATGAGGCTTGAGGCTGCGATTACCTTTAGAGGACATATCACTTAGAATGCTCATCATCCGCCTGACGATGTGCTGAAAGCATTCAATCCGTACAAGTTCGTTCCGGGTTCGAACGAAACCGAAGGCATTATCTCGTCATACTCAGTTTGGAATCACCCTCAGAGTCAACGACGATAACCCTTGCATTCTGAACCACCATCTCGATCTCTAATTGAGAATTCATGACCTATCGTTTAATTTGGATCGATGTGGTTTTCGGAATATCAAATTGATACCCGATCCCGGTCTCATCGAAATCCAAACGCCATTTTAAAGGCCAAGTTGTTTAATGAACTTAAACGGTTAAATTCAATGATTTAATTCACATAGCATTTATCACAGGTAATCATACACAATCATCATAGATATAACACAACATATCACAGAGCATCACAGAATATCGTCAAATAAATATCACAAATCAGATATTCTACATACACAACAATCTATAAGAAATCATCTTAAATTCTCATTTGTAATTATTTTAATTTAAATTAATTACCTGAGAGTTAATTACTTAACGCTGTTTAATTAATCATTAATTAACAATTAATTACTTATCTCCTTTCAAATTGTTTAATCAATCATTTCTTAATTAATTATTAAGTCTTAATTATTTTATTTCACACTATTAATTAATTACTTCCTTAATCAAGTGATTTAACTTTAATTACTTAATTAACTATTCATTATTCATTAATTAATAACCTTAATTATTAATTAATAAAACTTAATTACTTATTTGTTAACTACTAATTACTTAATTAATCATTTCTTAATTCTAAATTAAATTACTTAATTAATTAGCTATTAATCAGTCATTAATTAACTTAAGTAGTTGTTTACAAATTACTTATCACTTAATCATTAGTTTATTAATCTTTGATTACAATTATAAAGTAGTTATTCTAAATTTTTTCTAATATAATTAATAAATAAATGATCATTATTCAACTTAATTGACGTTTTAACAATCTTCTCTTTTAAAATTTAAAATCAATTATAAAACTAACTACAACTCAATTTGTTAGTTAACTTTTACTTAAATTAATTACATAGTTAAAACATAAACTATGTGTTAAAACATTGTTAATGTATTACCTAGAATAATTAAAATTTGTGTTAAAATTTGACTTAACCGTTAAACCATCATTTAGTTACAAATGCTTAAAACTGGGTTGAGAACACTTACTTTTTTTTTAAAAAATAATGCAGGTTAATAAAACACCGAGGCTTCCCTGTTAAAAACCCGAGACCTACCCTATTCAAACCCGAGTGTAGCTTCGAGTTGATCACCTATTCTCCCCTGTACACCCTTCTTCTTCCCTTTTTTTTCTTTTATTTCTGTAAGTTAAAACTTTAAACTAAGAAAACGAAGCATCAGTAACTCACACGAACATGGCATAAAACAAACCCGAAGCTTACCACCCTTTCACTCGAGCACGACTAGAGTATGTTGACCACGACGACACAGATGACCCTCCTCCCCGTACACGTGCACGGCGACACGACTCGTCACCGGCGAACGCCAACCATCCAGGCAAACCCCAAATCACGCGATAACACGAAATCCAAACCCAGATAGTCCTCAAATGATCGAAATCAAAAATTGGTCTTCTGCTCGAAAATTGCAAAACGACCCATCATCAAACGTCTCGCCACCACCGCAAACACCACCTGAGGCCTCAAATCTTCGGCCACACCACGATGACGCATAAAACAACCTTTTTCCATAATTATACTACACTCGATCGCTTATTGGGATCGAACTCGACACTCACAGACAAGTGCAAAACTTTGAAGAAAAAACCCTAAAAATGGTTCGACCCAACAATTTATACAATTGAAAATTTTTCTGATAATTTTCCTAAGACCAATGAGGTTCAAATTAGCTTCAATTCAAATTTCAACAATTTCAATTGGATCCATAACCAGATATTCGCAAAAATGTAATTTTTGTTTATAAACAAACTGCACTTTAAATACAAATCTAAAAATTCTCGTTTTAGTTTTAAAAATCATAAATTTCACTAAGAATTCAAGTTATAAACTTGAATTAGATTTTTAAAATAATTGAATTTGTCAATTTATTGTTGGATTTCCTATAGAACGGTATTACAGATGTTATTCTTTTCAAAGACGATTTAAAGATCTTCTAAAAATCTTAATCTAAGTCTATATCTCAAGTTTGATTTAAAAATGAAATCTTTACGACAATTCAGTTGGATAAAAATTCAAATTTGAATGATCATTTACCCCTGTAATTCATAACAGAGAAGAACCATATGCAGAGTGACAGATATACACTTAGATTCATACCCAAATATGAAGCACATACAAACTATACTGTTAAAGAATCATGAACTTATTTAATTAACTTAAGCTTTTAAAAGAAAAATCTTTGTTTACTCACCGAAAATCCCTTTGAACAGAAAGAAGCACTGATGTTTTTCTTTTGAAACCTGTAGCTAAAACTGTCTTGAGATTGACTATTTTTAGTTTGAATTCAATTTGAATTTTCTTCTTTTCTTCTTGTTTTTATCCTCTCTGGTTTACCATGGTTTACTGAACGAACTACACAAAAGACATGGACATGATATATATATATATATATATATATATATATATATATATATAAGAGAAGAACATAAAGCTCAAGGCAGGTATTAACTAGTTAGGCTGTTTCTCATTTTTGTTTTGATATGAGCAGATTTAGTTAAAATGTTTTGAGCTGACAAAATGTTAGGCTTGAGCTAATAATATTCGATACTTTGGTTTCTAAAGATGTTTACATACTAATTATTATGTTTACACTATTATCATTTTGTCTTGTTGTACATGTAGATATTTGTATAAAATTGTTCACTTTGCAGTCAACCCATGGCTTGTATATGAAGCTATATTTTGTATGTAAACATTTGTTTTATTACTTCTAGTCCAAATAATTTACACACATGTATTGTCAGGTATCGTTTACATATCATAATTGAGATTTGCTATGTATAAATATATTTGTATGAAGATATGTACTTTTGCAGGTAGATGTTGGCTTATGAATGAAGATACTTGTGTATGGTATAAAAATGTTTGTTTCATTAACTTTCAGTTGAACTTGAATAGTTTATACAAATATGTGTCAGGTTTACTTAACTTTGATCTTAAATTTTATTCTGTATTTTGTATTTCACTTTATTTCTTGTTTGTATTTATATTTGTATTTTGACTATGACTAACAATATTTGGGTTATGTTCAATATGGTGATTAGCTACATACATTTGTTTGTATTTGTATTTTAGCTATAAATATTTAAATTAGGTTCATATGATTTATTTACATTTATATTTATATTTCATACTTAACTATCAATATTTAAATTATGCTTAATATGATTTACTCACATTTATACTTATATTTATTTATATTTGTATTTTATTTAAATTATATCCTTAAGTTTTACTTAAATTTAATATTTATATTTTATATTGATAGAATTAGATTTTTAATTTTAAACATTATCATCTATAGATATTTCTACCAAATGTTAACAAAAGAAAGTATTTTAATTTAATGGTATAAGATAAATATTATAAAGGGATTTATTTTAAATTTCAAACATTATTATTCATATGTATATTTATCAGATGTAAACAAAGTATAGTATTTTAATTAAATTATATAAGATAGATTTTTATTGTAAATATTATTGAGATATTTATTCCAAATTTTCAAATTTCATTTTCTTTCAAAATACTAATATGTATTATAAACAAATGGCACTATTTCCAAAATTATATTCATTTTAATATGATCAGTTTACATTTTATTTAACTAGATCAAATATTTATTGAAATAAACGGGGCCAAAAATCTTGGGTTGTTACAAGAACAGCCGTTGTATTTATAGAAGAAGATATGCATGGATTGGGCTGAGATATTGCAAGAAGAATCACTAAATCTGTAAGGGCCCACTATAACAATCGATGGCCAAAACTCGATATTTTAGAATGATCGACCATAGTTATGTCGATCGTTATTTTTTCTCCAATTGATGTGAGATCGTTTCTTAGGGGTCCCACATGCCTCCAGGCATTGCTCCTAAAGTATAAATTCATTCTGAGTTTTAGATTGTGAGATATCCATCGATCATCGTTGAACAGGCACCTTGGCAGTCTTAAACCGATCATTTCGAATGATCAGTAGTAAACGATCGATGAAAATGCGATTTTATGAATTATGTCCTACAATCGTTCTTGGGGGTTGCACTCTTCGATATACTGATGTCTTAAAGGTTTCAAATGAATTGGCCTCGTGGATTTTAAGATATCGATCGACCTTCGCTGATTTGAGCTGTTTCATGGATCGTTCTTGATCGATCCATATAAATCCTTCCTTTTTCCATAACTTGAGCATATGAACTCCGATAGACTTAGAATTTGAAATGTAGCTTCATGGGGCTATGGTTGTCACTCCACACTGATTGGACCTTGATTGGTCTTAGTCCGGATCTGCTCGACCGTCGTCCATTGTATTGTATACAACCGATTCCCAAGACTGGTAACCATCTATTTCTAGCCAAGTTGGTGATATCGTGGCCTTGCCAAAAGGTGGGATAATAATGTACTTGTTAGAGTTGGTGATAGGAGGGTACGCAACTCTTAGATGAGATGTGACCTCTTAGAGTTTGAATTGTTTAGTCATATATTTTCTTATAGTTTGCATGTGTTTGACTTTGTAGGCTTTAAAATTATTTTAGGTACGGACTGGTTAAGTATGATGTCCGGATATTTTGCACGATAGGGAAATATCACTAAGACACCTATAGTAGTGATCGAATTATATATTCTGTAGAAAACCCGAGTTTTGATGTTTGTGCTTTGTTAGGTATAATGAAGGAGGAAGATGAATTGAATCAAGTTCCATCATTAGAGAATTCATAAACGTCTTTGAACCAGTGACAAGGCTACCATCGAAATGAGCTATTGATTTTTAGATAGATCTTGTACCAAGAGCTGAACCTGTTAGTAGACCGCCAAGTAGGATGACACCTACCGAGATGAGGAAGCTAAAGGTGCAACTGGTGGATATAGAAGGGAAGATTTTTATTAGCCCAAGTAGCTCGCCTTGGGGAGCATCCGCAATATTTGTTAAGAAACAGATGGATCGTCAAGATTTTTTATTGATTATCGTAAGTTAAATAAGAAGACCATAAAGAATCGACATCCTTTATTGAGAATTGATGATCTATTCGACCAGATAAGTGGACCCAAAGTATCCTCTTAGTTAAATTTAGCAACTGGGTTTCATCTGCTAAGAGTAGCAGAGGATAGTATTCCCTTGACGTCATTTAGGACAAAGTATGGATCATACGAATGGTTAATAATGCCATACGGACTGACTAGTGCATTAGCCGTCTTCATAGATTTAATGAATCGGATCTTTCGAGAGCATTTGGATAGAGTCATGTTGGTGTTCATAAATGATATTTTTGTATATTCGAAGGATGAAAGAGACCATGGAGTTCATCTTTGGATAGTGCTTGAGACATTGCGGCAGCATCAGTTATAAGCAAAGTTTTCAAAGTTTCATTTTTAGTGGAAGGAGGTGAAGTTTCTTGGTCACGTAGTCTTAGAAAAAGGGTTGTCAGTAGATCCAGCTAAGATATAAGCAGCCAATAATTGGAAGAGACCCCAACATAATAACCAAGATGAAGAGTTTCCTTGGATTAGCTAGCTATTACCGAAGAATTATTAAGGATTTCTCGTGGATAGCAGCACAGATGACTAAGCTGACAAGGAAAGAAGTAAAGTGTGTTTGGGCCGATAAATGTGTGGAGGCTTTCTTGAAGCTGAAACATTTATTAACCAAAGCACCGGTGTTAGTTCTTCCGAATGGAAATCAAGATTTAGTAGTGTATACATATGTGTGCGGAACTAGATTAGGAGCTATTTTAATGCAGATGGGTAAAGTAATTGCCTATGCTTCTTGACAGCTTAGACCACATGAGGTTAGATATCCGATGCATGATTTGGAGTTAGCTGTAGTAGTTTTTGCATTAAAAGTGTTGAGACATTACCTTTTGGGAGAGCGATTTGAGTTATTTACGGATCACAAATCGTTATGATACTTATTCTCTCAGAAGGAGTCAAATAGAAATCGGAGATGGTTAGAGTTTAAAACTGCTTATGATTTTGGAATTGTGTACACACCGAGAAATGAAAACAAAGTGCCAGACGCACTTAATAGAAGGCATAAGAATCAAGTGTTAGCAATGACAGCTGAGTGGCTAAGTGGAAAGATTTAGAAGCTTTGACTACATGTGGTGTACAATTAAGATCTACGACAAGTTGAGCTAATAAACCGTTATGTTGTCATGTTTTGAAGTTCAACCCGTAACGATTGAAAGGATTGCTTCTAAACAAGGAGATGATCCATTACTAGCTAAACGAATCAGAAGTAGGATCGACGACTTAAAGGATTTCAGTCTCGACCAAAATGGGTAGTTGAGGAAGAAAGGAAGGTTGTGTATTTCGAATATCGAAGATTTATGGAAGGAAGTTCTTAAGGAGTGTCATCGATACAAGTTCACTATTTATCTGGGAGGAACTAATATGTATCAAGATATGAAAAGAAGTTTCTTCTGGAAAGTTATGAAGAGGGATGTAAGCTTAGGAGTAAAGCAGTGTTTGAACTGTCAACAAGTAAGAGCCAAGCATCAAAAGCCGAGTGGGTTACTTCAACCTTTAGATATTCCAGTTTGAAAGCGAGATTCTATATCTATGGATTTCATAGACAGGTTACCAAGGTCAAATTGAGGAAATGAAAGTATCAGGGTTATAATGGATAGATTGACCAAGAGTGCATACTTTATATCCGTTAAGTTGACTGGAATGACACTGGTATTAGCCAAGATATTCGTGAGGAATGTAGTCAGACAACATAGGATTCCTATTAGTATAGTAAGTGACAGAGATTCCTTGTTCACTAGTGAGTTCTAGAAGAGTCTACAAGAAGTTTTAGCTACCAAGCTCAAGATGAGTACCGCTTAACATCCTCGGGCCGATAAGAAAACAGAAAGAGTTAACAAATTCTTAGAAGATTTGTAAGAGCTTGTATGCTAGATTTTGGAGGATTATGGGAAAACCATCTACACTTGTCGAATATTCATATAATAATAGTTATTGGAGTAATATAGGTATGACACCGTTTGAAGCTTTGTATGAAAGGCTAAGAAAATCTCCCGTATGTTGGTTAGTGACTGATGATAGATTAGTTCTTAGTCCTGGTTTAGTAAAAGAAGACGCAGAAAAGATTGAGTTAACTCAGGCTAGAACGAAGGAAGCTTGGTCAAGGAAGAAAAATTATGCAGATAAGGGACAAAAAGACTTAGAGTTCTCAGTCGAATATCATGTTCTCGTCAAGGTATCACCGATGAAGGGTGTAATTAGATTTGAGATGTTAGGGAAATTGGCACCGATGTTTATTGGACTATTTCCTATTATAGAAAGGATCGAGAAACTCGCTTATAGGATAGAGTTGCTGAAAAGTTTGGCAGGGGTCCATAATGTTTTCCATATTTCCCATCTAAGGAAGTGTGTTCGAGATTTAGAGACTACTATTACCTCGACAACATTAGAAGACTTAGTAATGGAAACAAACATGACTATAGTTAGATAGGCAATTCACATAGTGGCTTGGGATGAGAAGAAGCTAAGAACCAATACAGTCGGATTAGTATAAGTATGGTGGAGTGAGAACGAGAGAGACTGTACTTGGGAAAATGAGAGAGATTGTATTTGGGAAGCAGAGAGCAAGATTATAGGCACTTATCTTGACTTGGTTGATGATATGTTTTACCTTTAATCTTGATCGATGTTTATACCTTATCATAATTTCGAGGATGAAATTCTTTAAGGTGGGGAGTCTGTGGTGATCCTAATGTTAACTAACATTATTTAGAACATTTAATTAGATAAATTAAATAAAATAATGTAAAAGGATAAGGAAATTAAGATTTGGTAATTAAGTTTAGGTCATGTCTTGGTTAAATAAACTAATTATAGAAATAAAAGATTCGGATAAGAAATAGGAAAATGATAAGGGAAATATGGGAATAGCCTTCATTTCTACCTCTTAAACCCTTCTATCTTTATTTCCTTCATTCATTTTACACACATACAAACTAAACATAGAGTGGGGCCAGCTATAGCTAGGGGAAAACAAGAAGGAAACTAAAAGATTAAAGAATCAAATCTAAAAGAAATCAAATCTACATCAAATATAATCTTTCCCATCCAAATCAAGGTGAATAAAGAATATACATCTCACATGTTTTTATTATGTTTCGGTTTCAAGTGTAAAACCATTTCTTTTGCAAGTACTATGCTACGTTTAGTAGTTTGAATGATTATATGCTTATTGGTGATTTTATCGAATTTAAATATGAAATTTAGTGATATGTTTGAGTTGAAAAAACTATCATATGATACCCAAATGACTTGAGATTTTGATATGATGTTAGAGATATCATTTAGAAGTGGGTTTTTAATTTCGTAATTTTTGAAGCAAGTATAAATTTTATATGATATTTCTAAGTGAAGAAATTGGTGAATTTCGAGATTTAATTATTAAAAGCAATAAAAATAAGTTTTTGGCCTTGAAATTTTTATATGTAGAAGAGTATGATTAATTTGATTTATTTTGGTTTTTTGGGATTTTTCCTAAGTGTTTAGGAATGATAAATAAATTGTTTATGTCAAAAGGGCTTAGTTATTCAACTAAAGTGCTTTATAAAGGTTAACATATAAAACGTTTGAATATTTCAAACTATCATATGCGGTAGATTTTCAGTAAAGAAATTGATACAGTTTTTATTAGCTAATGAGATTTTGATTAATTATAGAGATTTGGTGAAAAGTTACTGCTTTTAATAGTAAATTGGCAATTTTTGAGTTAATTACAGTTTTATCATACCGACCTTGTCCATGTCGAGCCACATCTCACCGTACTTCATTATCATCGATGTGAGCAAATCAATATGCATGATGTCAACGACCTTAACTTGAAGCAAATTTGTTTGGAGCTCATCGAGGCAGTAATAAAATAAACGCATGCCTGACGACATAGCCATGTCGATGTGCAAGCGAGCCGCATTTTATTTACGGAAGCTTATAGCCGTATTTATTCTTTAGACTCGCTAACTCCTATAACCTCGATGTCGTATTGTTTTGTTAAGTGACTTTGAGTTTCAGCCTCGCCGAACCAATGGTTGTCGAGCCTAGCCCCTGCCGCTTTTAACTTGTCATCGAGCTGAATCTATGCCGCATTTTAACTTGTCATCAAGCTTTACCCCAGCCTTTTTAACTAGTCATCAAGTTTAACCTTTCATGTTTTAACCATGCTGATGTCTTAGATATCGACCTAGCATCTACTAGATTTTATACCTTGATGAGGCATTGCTGCCAATGTTTATTAGACTCACCGAAGTTCAATTTTTATAGTTTAACACCATGACTTATAATGTTATGACTTCGACATCATCCCCATATATTTTCAAATAAAATACTTCGACATGCCTTTGAGTGGGCAAAGATCATTAATGGCGATGACGTTGTTGAGTTTATACAATTGTAAAGTTATCACATAGTTTTGGCCTTATAGCCAAAGTTTTGAGAGGGTCAAAGACCCTAATGATTTCTAGTTTAATCAACAATTCTTTGTAAAGCATGTATCATGGCATAAGTATTTTAGGTAAAGGACTAATGATTCCTTATTTTAAGTATGATTTCAAGGATTAAATCATTTGTAAAGATTTTATTTTCAAGGAAATATGGATAGGGCAGTTAATACATCATTTTACTAAAAGAATGACTTGGAGATTAAAAACCCAGATGGAACTAGTATGGGGTCGTGCCCTATACGTTAGTTAGTAACCCCTAGCTAGTATAAGTCCAAACTTCCAGTATGTAGGGCAGTGTCATGGGTAAGACTAAAAGAAGGTTACATATAGAAAGGAATACACAAAAATAGGTTATTGGTGATCCCGCAAAACTATTAGGATCAGTTGACCCTAAAAGTAGTAAGTTATGAACAGACAATCCAGTTTTCCTCTAACAGTAAGTTATAGTATTTATTATGTCTAGTAGGCCCGAGCCAACTATAGGTTTAGAGTCAGCTTGATATGATGTTGCAACAGATAGTCAACTGATTATCTATTTTGTATGCATACATGTTATATATTGTTTATTATAACCACTTTGGTTGTAGGATCTTGATTGCAAAAGATACGCTTTTAAAGGATATTAGTGAGGGGAAACCCATTCCACTAGGCGGTGTGGTTTCACCTGATGTCGATAAATCGAAATGTCATATTATTATTCACACTAGGTTTATGTCTGACTTAAAATTTATGTTTTTCTCTTAAACTCTCAAGTGCTCGAAATTTAATTAATTAGGTTGGGAGTTAAGGTTTTCAAATTTAGTAGGTTTTTACGAATAAAGCATCCAAAGATGTGCATGAGGCAGATCTAGCTATGTAGGAGAGTATCTATTTTTTTACTCCACTATGATTGAATGTTGTGTATAATGCCAGATGTTATAGCAATCTATTTAGTAACTATGATCATCCAAAGGACATCTTCATATGTTGTTATTGGCGTATTTCGTAATTATTATATTTATCGGAACCTCGGCAAAGTTATGGGATTTTGTATTGAATATGAAATGCTAATTTGAAATGTAATGACGAAAGTCGTTTTGAAATTGTTTTTGAAATATTTCATGTTCTTATGCTTCTGATATTATGGGTACCATTAACATTACTACATTTTTCCATCGGAAATTAATACTATAGATGACTGTAGCATCTGTAGCGGTTAGTTTTGGGCCCTAAAATGGGGGATGTTACATATACCAGACGTTGCACTCGATCTTATTCCCTAAGTAATGCTGCGCTCAAGGTATGTAATGATACCGCCAGGTATAGATAGAGGTCATCCCTCTCAACTGGTATAGAAAGAATTGGCGATTTTTGCAAGTGTTCCAATAAGTTTAAGAAAGCAACTAAACACTTGTTTGTCCATGTGAACTTGGCTTTTCATTCTTGAGTGCTTCAAAGAATGGAACGCACTTATCCATTGCCTTAGATACGAATCTGCTTAGTGCTACCACATTGTCGTTTAGACTCTACATTTCCCTATGTATTTTGGGAATTTGGATGTCTTTCAAAGCCTAAACCTGTTTCGGGTTAGCCTTGATTCCCCTTGCATGCACAATGAATCCTAGGAACTTTCCAAAAGATACCCCAAAGGAACATTTTAGCGAATTCAACTTCATCTTGTTTTTTCGTAGAATTTTAAACATTTCCTCCAAGTGTAGGATATGATCTTCAGCTTTATTCGATTTTACATGCATGTTGTCGACGTATGCTTTTAGAGTCTTTCCAATCACGTCGACGAACGTTTTATTAACCAAGCGTTGATATGTCGCTCCTGCATTATTAAGCCCAAATTGCATGACCTTGCAATAGTAAAGATCTATGTCAGTAACAAAGTTAGTATGTTCAGAATCTGGGATATGCATTAAAATTTGGTTGTATCTAGAGTATGCGTCCATAAAAGATAAAAGTTCGTTCCCGGCAGTTCCATCCACTAGCTAGTCAATCCTGGGAGTGGGAAGCAGTCCTTTGGACATGCATCATTCGGGTTGGAGAAATAAATGCATGTCCCCCATTTTTCATTCAACTTCTTGATCAGGAACGGGTTTGCGATCCAATTCGGGTATAGAGATTCTCCGATAAAGTTATTTTCCAACAAGATCTTCATGTCGTTGACTGCTTCGGACTGATACTCCTCTTCTTTTGTTTCAGTGGAGGTTTCCTTGGGTTGATGTTTAAAGCATGGAAAGAATCAAGGGAGAAAATTCGCACATATCCAAATAAGACTAGGAAAACCCACCCTTGTTCGCCCGTATGAATCCAATTAGCTGTGCCTTAGGACTTTGTACTAGATCGGATCTGATTTTCATAAGTTTCATAAGGTCAGTGCCATCAACTTCTATAATCCATCACCTTTCTGGGCTCAGTTGTGGCCCCCTCTCCTCCATCTCTCAGGTCAAGCTCATTGTGAGGATCGCTTGTGAACCCGAGAGGGGATCCTTCATTTGTTGCCATGCAAGGGGGTTCTTGGCATTAAATCATTTCTATGCCTTTTCCTTTTTCTTTTCATTTGTTTTCTCGAAGCTTCACCACATAGCATACTCTGACAGCATCTTGATTTCCTTCCACTACTCCTATCCAGTGGTCGTTGGGAACTTCATGGTAAAGCATCACGAGCCCATGGCTGCATAGAAGTCTGATAAAGTTGATCGCCTAGGAAGGCGTTGTACGCCGAGAATCCATCCACCAAAAAGAAAGTTTGTTTTTGTTTACTGATCGGGGATAGGTTTCTATCTCGAAAAATAAATCCAACCTCCCTAAAGGCATCGTGCCCTCTTCTATAAATCCATGTAACTGATGGTTGCATGGTGCAACATCCTCCATAGATAGTCCCATTTTATCAAACCTATCCTTAAACAAAATCTTCACTGAGCGTCCATTATTAACTGGAATCTAATGCACCTCTGTTGGGCCCAGCATAGATGCAATAACCATAGGGTTAGTATGCTGATATTGCTTACCTTGCAAATTGGTGTCGTTGAAGGTGATCTCGTCCTGCTCTCGGCGATGGGCCTTGTTTTGACATTCCTCACCTACAGCATACAAATAAGCTTCTCTATTCTTTGATGACTTTGCATATCTTTCTCTCTCTGCTCAGCTTCTATCGATTACTTATGGCCCTCCTACTATGGTGTTGATTACCAATCTTCCATCCTTCTCAAGATTGACACTGGATCCCTAGCCTCCATTTCTAAAGGGGACATCCCTTAGAGCCTGCATTTTATGAGTTAGAGGAGCATTCATACTCTTAACATACCAATCCAATTTTCCTTCTCCTGATGTGCGCCTCGATTACATCCTACAAATGACAACTTTCATTAGTGTTATGCCTACAGGATTCCTGGAATCTACAATACTTTCCCATGTTCATTTCTTCTTCATTTTTCTTCCTTGGCACATGCCTGTTGTATTAGAGCTTCCCCTGCGTGGTGAGTTACATGTTCTTTATAGTATCGTTCAAGTCCATGTAAGTGTCAAACCTCGTACCAGGCTTGAACCTCCGCTGCCCCATTTTCTTTCCAATAGAAATGCCAGGGGTATTTATTTTTCTTTGTTTCTACACTATGGCTTTCATCATTTTTAACCACATCATTCATGCTATCAGTAGCCTATGATGATTTAATAGTTGTTCCTGTCAGTCGTCCCGCTGTAGCTTCCTCCAGTCGTATGTACTTTGCGGCTTTATGGAAGAAATCCTGAAGAGTAGCAGATTTCTTCGTAGTCAATCTCTAAGCCATCTTTGTATCAAGATGGATACCACCGCATAATGCCAAAAGAGTCAACCCTTCATCAGCATTCAGTATGCTGGTGGCTATAGCGTTGAAACGAGTCAAATATTGTGGTAGAGTCTAATCCTCTTATTGCTTCACATCAATTAAAGAGCACGGCCCTTTGGTTCCTCTATATGAACCTGATTTTGGATGATAAATTTACCCTTCAACATTTCCCATGAATGGATCGAGTAGGGGGAAGACGGTAGAACCGTATAGCCACCAAACCTGATAGGAAAAGGAGAAAGCACTTACAAAAACTTCCTTTGTTGCACCGCCCATTAGCATATGTTGCATGTATCATTGTGATGTACTATAGGGTCAGTCAAGCCTTGGTAGGGATCCATAGTAAGCATCCAAAAACTCCATTGAATTCGAGCAGTCTGTATCTTTATTGAAAACGGTCTGCCAACTCTCGCACCTATTTCACGTTCTATTTGCTCGCGATGGACGCACTCACTTATAAGCCACACCATGCGATCTTCCAGTTTGGGGTATGAGCAAAGCTGGGTTGACCTCTCCCATTAAGGCGAAAGGCTTCTTTTATGCCTTCTGTGATGACTCGTCCTGTGTTCTCGGCTTGTTCTTTGCTCTAAGATCATTCATGGTGATAAGTTCATCTTCCAGCAGTTACTACTTCAGCCAAAATTAAGGAGCATTGCCTAGGTTGGGGAGGTTCAGTTGTAGCCACCTCTGGTCCATCATCTCCCATGTTTGGTTTAGTTTTGAACCAATCCTCGGGTGTGGGGTCCAGCTGTGCCCTTGTTGGGCCTGTTTCCTCGACCTCCGCTCATCATACTACTTGATTTTCTCGATCTGATTCGCCACTAGAGTGTGACCTTCTTCATCTCCTAGAACCCTAGGACCGGGTCCTCCTTCTGATTTCATTGTTGTGCGCATTTGGCTACATTTGAACTAAGCGTGTCATGATTTGATCCATAACGGCTTGCTGCTAGACGACGAAGTGAGTGTCAATATCCGCCACAGCTCTATCCAAGCACCCCTGGTGATGTAGTCTGGCTCCGATGTGTTGGATGATTGGTTGTCTTAATTTACAACAACTGAATTGATGGTCCTGCTGGCACCGCAAGTCTTGCTCTGAGATTGAGGATGTATGCTGAAAAATCATCTCTCAATGTAAGCATTAGAAATGTTTGCATGAAAAATGGAAAAACACCTCCAATAAAATTATCGGTAACATATTCAATAGAAAATAAATGTAAAGAATGTAAAAGACACACATATAGTGGTTCAACTGTAATGGGCCTACATCAACCATTCATGCTTATTCCCTTTCTTATAATTAATATTTTACTAGAGTTATTAGATGAAATACAATGAATTACGTTAGAAAATTGAGATCAAAAGCTCGATTTGGTTATATCTATAGCATAGAGTCTCCAAGCTTCAAAAATTCCCCCCATGAATGCCAAATGCTTTGGATATTTATAGAGGTGAGGAGGTGGTATAGTTAATTTGAAAAGGTAGGAAATTTCCATGTATAACTTGCCAAAATCGGATATCCCCGTGTATCAAAGAAATGATATCTAATTTCCTAATATTTGCAAATTACATTCCATATATGGCTTGACTGGTTTGGTTGGAAACTTGATTTAGGATTATTTGGTTTGATTAAATACAAGTGGTGGTCTTGCTATCCAAGATCCTACACTTCTTTTCTTGGTTACGTGAGAACACCTACCCTTGGCTCGTTATGCTCCTTTTCCTTTGATTCAATGGTCTTCGTAGTCCTTGGCTTGGTGGGCTTCAATCCATCGGATAGTAAACCTGTCTGATATCTTCGATATCGGACAAGATTTCCTGCACGGTACCTTGGGTACCGAACAGGATTTTTGGTTTAGTACTTGAGCTACCAAACATGAAGGTCTCCTCCCCTCTTCTCCCTTGCCTTGTCTTGCCATGCTTACCTTCCCTTCCTTGTCTTAGCTTCCCTTTATATCTTTATATCGTAGGCAAAATTACCCATAACAAACCCTAACAATAATCATGTTGGTAGTGACATGATCATGTCTGTGCCAACATGATTATTTAGTCAAAAATGTGACCAAGTCCTACAAAATTAAAGCCTCTCATCGTAACAAAATAGTCCAGGGTAGAACCTTCAATGCAACCGCGCAGCCACACAGATGCCTCCAAGCAGTCGTAAAATTAGCCCCAAGCAAATCAAGTTGGTACTAAGAGCTTTGCCGAGCCAAAAAAAATTTAAGTACCAAAAATATCTCATCTATGGTTTGCCTTGAAGTCCCCTCCCTCCCAAAATCTCAAAGTAGTGGCGCAAATTCCACCAAGTAAACCGAGAGCTTTTCCAGGCCAAAATATTTTCAAAGTACAAAAATATCTTGTTCATGGTTTGCCCTGAAGTTTTCCCTCAAATTTCCACAGAACTAGTGCATTTGCCTCCAAGAAATCAAATCGGTATTGAGTTGTTACAATGGACCAATTTTTTGTAAGTACTCAAACTCGCCAATTCCTGCCACTAAGATGACCCGAAGTCTTAGTGTCCAAGTGTTGAAGTTAAGCCCCAGATTCCATCAACTTGTTTTGTGCAGTACCACCGAGTTGTTTTCAACCTCTCCAAAACATCATCATTTGTCGTGAAAACTTCAAGCAACTGAAACCATAGCCTCCTTAGGCCTTAGCTAACACTTCACATCAATTTTGTCACGTTTCAAACAACTTTCCTCTTTGATTTTCACTAATGATGACCACTCTTAAATCATCCTAAAATGAGTCAATACATAACAAACAACCGTATACATGTAAACTAAAACATTCATGCATTACATACAAGCAATTCAAACACATTTTAAACATTTATTTTGTCCTAGATCATGCAAAGTAGAAAATGTTGACCTGTTTAATCTAATACCCAAAAATGAATCAAAACCAACATTTATCTTTTCAAAACTATTTTAAAGGTGTTATTAAGGTTAGGCCTAGGTTTGAAACCATTTTGATATTAAAAATCGTTTTAAAAGTATATTCTTTAACTGTATAGACAAGCATAATATAGTGAGAAGGATAAACTACTCACATAGATCCAAAGTAGCACGAATACCATGTAAATATAAATTGAACAGAAACTTGTGGATCCCAATACATGCCAAATTAGTAAATCCCCTTGATCTCCTTTGTTAATCATTCAATTTGGCCAACTAAAGTGAAGGGAATGATGCATTTTGGTCTAATTAGGATTAATGGAGGTGGGGGAACGTTTAGAAAAGAGAAAATATGGCTAATGACTGCTGGTATTAACCTTAAACCTAAAATGGATTGATGGCCACATTAATCACCTTTTAATTACCTACTAATCTACCAAAATACTACCCAGACTTAAAACATCAATAACTTCTAAACGATAAGGCCAAAATCCTATTATGACCACTCTACAAAATGGGAAATCATCGTAATGAAAGTGGTTTTAGAACCTAATTTAGCTCCTATCAAAATTTATAGGACTTACAAGATTTCTCAAAGTTAAAACTGTCTAATAAAAATTTTAAGGGTTAAAAATATCACGACCTAACATTACCTAAAGTTATAGCCTCATACAATAATTTGTATTCTTTCGTAATATTTACGATTATCTGACATCTAAAAGGCGGGTTGTTGCAATAATAGCCAAATCATTTATACATTTACGCAAACATGACACATGAAATCACTATGGAATCCTTCGTCTTGTCCAATATTTCTACTCTATAAGTCAAACTCCTAATTTTCTCCAGTATCGAAAAAGGTCCAGAGAATAGTGGTGCTAACTTTGGCAAATTTCCAAACCTCATAACATGCTTCAATATCGAGAACTTCACAAACACCGTATCTCCAACTGCAAACACCATCTCTGTATGTCGCTTATTACCATAAAACTTCAGTTAAACTTGTAAAGCCTTCTTCCTTTTTCTAATTAAATCTATCTTTTCTAAAGTGACTCTAATCATCTTGGGTCCAATTATAAGTCTATTAGTGGCATCCTACTAATAAGATGGTGACTTACATAGTCGTCCATACAATGCTTCAAATGATGCCATGCCTATGCTAGACTGATAGTTATTATTATAAGAAAAATCCACAAGTGGTCGGCTATCTTTCTAAGCTCTACCAAAATCCAGTGTACGTACTCATAGCTAATCCTCCAATACCTTGTTCACACTTTTCATTTGTCCATAATTATGTCGATGATAAACTATATTGGGTTTAACTTCGTCCCCAATACAACTTGTAGACTCATCCAAGACTTACTTGCGAAGAGTGAGTCCTGATCACTAATAGTACTCATTGGAATACCATGTAGCCGAATAAGTTACCCTATATATAGAGTTGCTAATGATGCTACTGACCTTGTGCTCTTTATTGGTATGAAGTATGTGCTCTTAGTGAGATGATCCACAATAACCTAGATTCTTTCATTACCTCTCCTTCTCCTATGAAATCCATCTACGAAGTCCATAGAAATGTTCTCCTATTTCACTAAGGAACCTCTAATGGGAGTCATAAGCCACTTGGCTTCTTCTACTTTTCCTTGACCTATTGGCACGTAAAATGTCATGCCACATACTTTGGCGCTTGCCTCCTTATTCCAGGAAAGTAGAAAACTTGCTATGTATCCCTATACATCTTACCTACGCGGGGATGAATATTCATCTTTTAATGGTGGCATTTTCCAAGAACTTCCTCAATCATTTCCTTAACTTAAGGTACACACAACCTTCCACCCCGTCTCAAACATCCTTCATGATTCATAGAGTAGTGGTCTAAATTGCTCAACTGCTCTCCGCTTCAAAATTGATCCTTGATACTAACCAAAGAAGGTCCATGCTATTGAATTAACCCAATAAAATCCACTAGTTCAGGTCTGACCTATATTATAGTTAAGAATCCTAGTGTATATTCTGACGAGGGTTGGAAGTAAATACAGAAACAAACTCTAACTTCTTCCACTCCAACAACATAAAATTTAAAGTTGCATGCTTTATACTCAGAGCATCAACAACTATATTGCCCTTTCCTGGGAAAAATGCAATCTTAAAATAAGATGACAAAAGTTACATCCAAATTGATGTCTACGATTCAAGTCCTTCTGAGATAAAAAGCCCTTGAGGGTCTTATGATCTATAAACAACTCAAACCTCTCTCCTAACAATTAGTGCCTTCAAAACATCAATGCAAATACAATGGACGCTAACCTGAGAACAATGATCGAGTGATTCTTATTGTGAGTCTTGCGTTGCCTACTTGAATATGCTACTTCCTTCCCTTCTCGCATTAAGAGAACACCAAGCTTAGTACTGCTATGACAATCGTTGGATTCAAACCCTTACTACCCTAGAAAGAGACATCATGCACTAACCACTATGTTAAAAGGACCTTTGTGCTAATTTTTCAAAAGAGATGTTATAGACTACCTCCTTAAAGAACCTAACATCCTAATTAGCTCATCATCACACACCACCCAAGCATTGCTTTTGTAACCTGCATCAATAACTCATCAACTATCATCCATAGTATTACAACACATAGTCCCAGTTGGATACTGGCTCCGATATCAATATAGTCTTTCACAACTATACTCTATAGTGGCCATCATAGGTTACCCAAACACTAGTTTTAGGGCTAGCCTCTTGGATTCTCAACCAACCCTTACTTTTTGGTTATGTAGGGATAAGAGTCAAAGCTTTATGGCCAGTTGGGTACTAGCTCCGATATCAAATTATAATGTCTTTCATGACTATACACTATGATGGCCATCACAGGTACCTCAGATATTGGTTTTATGGCTAGCCTCTTGACTTCTCAATCAACCCTTACTTCTGGGTCATGTAGGGATAAGAGTTAAATCTTTGCCATAGATCACAATGCAAGAACCCATTATCTTTCTGCACTCCACAACCATCACTGATGTGATAACTATGGCATTCGAACCCCTACCTCTATTGAAAACAACACCATGTATCAATCATTATGTTAAAAGATATTTTGTGTTGATCTTTTGAAAAGGATGTTACAACCACAAACATTAGTGTACGTGGTAAAAGGTTTGGTACCATCTAAAATAGTCAAAACCGGTGTGCTTTTCAATAACTCCTTCAGTTTGACAAACGCTTGCTCACACTTCAGCCTCCAAGTGAAAACCAAATTCTTCTTGGCGAGGCGAGTCAAAGGATCTGAAGTCTTTGAGAAGTCCTTAAAGGACTTCCCATTCAACCTTTCCAAACCGTAAAAGCCACGAACATCCAATGCATTCTTTAGTATGTTCCAATCTTTTACAACCGCTACCTTTCCTTTATCTTCTGCATATCCATCCTTCGATACTACATGTCCAAGAAAGTGGACCTCCTTTCTCGAAAAGTGACATTTTGATGATTTTTCTCTAAGACTGTTACTTCTTAAAACATTCAACACTTCTCTTAAATAAAGTGTGTGCTGCTCTTCACTTTGGGAACATATGATAATATCATCCACGAAAACAACCACAAGCTTATTTAATTGATACTAGAAGGCCCTACTCATCAAATCAACATAAAGGAAATATCATTGTTAGCCCGAATAACGTGACTACCTACTCGAATAATTCCTTAGGTGTATGAAATGTGGTCGTTGGGATATCGTCTTCTATCACTTTCAACGGATGAAATCCGATGGCTAAATCAAGTTAAGAGAAAATTTTAGCCCAAAGTTAATCAAAGTGGTCAACGATGCGAGGCAAGGGTTAACATATTTTTCTCATCGGCTTGTTCAATTTTCGATAGTAAAGGCATAGCCTAAGGAAATCATCGCCCTTAATGAAGAAAATGATAGGCTTTCCCCATTCTGAAATTCTCCTTCTACTGAATCCATTCTGAAATAATTCAAACACTTGCTTATCCATTTCCTTTGTTTCCTTCAGAGCCATTACCTATGTGGCATCCTTACAGCTTGACCATCATTATAAGGATCAATTTGAAATTTAGTTCCCTTCGGGAAGGAAGTCTGGAAACTTCAATAAAGATATCTAGAAATTCTTGTGCTATAGGGATAGATGATAACCCATCCTATGATAGGTGTTGCGGATATAAATATGGCTTCATCATAAAACTATCATACTCGTAAGAAATAACAAAGGCATACTTTCCATCTCCTCTCGTCCAAACTACTATCACAATCCAATATCACCCTACGGCGAGTCATCCTGTCCATTCCCATTATCAATCCATACCCTAAGAAACTTAGTACATATGCATCACAAAGGAAATCCACAGCATGAATGACTAATTTTAGATCATGAAAAAACATAAATAGATGAGTCCATCGCCAGAAAGAATTTGACATCATAATAGATTCATGCACTATGTGAGGCCAAAAGTCTAAGCTATCAAACAACGTACTTGCAAAGAATAAACGAGAAGAACTTGCGCTAAATAAATATGAATGTGAGAATCTGATAATAACATCAGCTTCCCCTCATCTTGAGCTGACGATGGCACAATACTAGCACGTTGGAGGGTATCAAAGCATATTCCTTAACAATGTAACCTTCGTTGACAAAACTAGGAAGTCCCTCTTTGTATGGCCCAACAGGTTATTATTATAAAACTTAATCTTAGCATCACCTGCAAGTAATCGCCTACTTCTTACCCCATCCTTCTTAACGACCATTCCCCTTGTGCTTTCCATGTTGCTGGATACCCTTCTTCTAAGTTTGTTCCTTAACCATTTCTTTATTTATATAATTTAGCAAAGTACCTTCTACTAAACCTTCAAATGTAGCGCTACAGGGTATCTGGTTGATTGCCAACTCTTTCAGTTTGGAATTCAGGCATTTTGCGAACTTCATTGCCTTCTTATCTAGAGTATTAATCAATTATATCCCAAACCTTAAATGTTATTAAATTGGTTGACATATTATATAATAGATGATATTTTTTGTTTTATATGAATAAACTTCTCTAACATAAGTCCCTTCTCAGCCCCTTAGAAAAACTTAGTCTCAAACTTCCTATTGAAATCTGCCCATGTGATATCCTCCTCACTAACCTTCAAAGTAACAAGTTTCCACCAATTTTCGGCTTCTCTTTGTAGATCCTAGGAAGCAAGTTGCCTTCTTATAATATTACTTAGTTCTAATAGATTAAAGATTTTCTCATAAGTGCATAGCCATGCCCACGACTTTGCATAAGGTTCAATTCCAACGTTGGGTTTAATGCCCAAACTAGAGAAATCCCTACATAACTTTGAGAAATTCATAATCGAAGGTAGTTGATAGGAACCGCTCCTTGTGCACTAGGTGTAGAATTTGTGGGTTTAGCACTGGTCTAGCTTATCGCCTACAGTTATCAGCGGAACCATATAGGAATTTCACTCTAGGGATATCTAAAGTGTCAATTCTTAGGTTATTTCTAGTTTTGGTCTTAACCCGACCATTGTTAGTCACTATTTTAGTTTTTGTTATAATTGATTTACTCATTCTCGACTATTTATAAATAAGGTTCTTTAGCAACTCCCAAATATATAGTTAACATAGTTGGAATAGTAAATAGTATGTACATACATACTCCATAATATACATATATGTTTACAGAAATACAAAACATGCTCACCCAATACATCCTACTCTTTAAATTGGAATAAATTTTTGATTTGATACTGTATGTAACAACCCACCATTTTCAACCTTCTAGTTTAACACCCGAATTAACGTTCAAACCCAGAAAGCCCAAAATATTGAATTGTTGGGTGTTAAAGATAGGATAAGTAAAGTAATATTCTAAGTACAAGATTTAGAAATCATAGCAAAAGGAACAATATATAATACCAAATATCCATATATTCAAACCAAACCGTAATCCAAACTCCATAGTTGTAGATCAATACAGTACCAAACCATCAACCAAAAAAACTACTTAAATGTAAGATGTCTATATATATATATATATATATATATATAAGTAATGTCTTTGTCATCCACATCTTCAATGTCACTTACACCAGCGTGACCCCATACTCCATCAACCTATCGATGACAAATACAAGAAAAAATACAAAGAGGGGTCAGACGTAGGTTTGAGTGAGTGAAACAAATATATTTCACATATAATACAAAAATATTTGTGTAATATCACTATTTTCTAATAAATATTTAAGCATACCTTAAACTATGCCACTTGCATCCAGCGGAGTTAGACTAACAAGATATGTACATAGTTGATTACTCGATTAAGGTCATGTTACATCCAAATATGTAATATATATATATATATATATATATATATATATATATATATATTGACGACATGATAAACAATGTATTTTGCTTACTATTCGTTTAAACATGGACAAAGTTGTAGGTGTGGTCCATCGAAACCCATAAATGCCTACAATATGAATGTTTTAACTCTCTTATGGTCAAAAAACTTGTTATGTAACTCACGAAACCACAGAAAGTTGTAGGAGCAACTAACACTAAATGTCATACAATCATTGAATGAAATCTATTTCATTCGTGCATCCAATACCATACACATCTTGCCATACCAAGGCCATACCACGTTATTTTTCTTTAATATAGACAGAGAATCACCCGAATCTAGTCTCGATGTGCGCGCCCCATTTAGTTTCCTACATGGCTCCAGGTTCATGAAGGCTCAGGCAATGGCTATCGATCAACCGATGAAATGTCCAATGGTAGACCGTTGAATCAATGGTTGATCGGTGAAATGGTCATTAGCGGAATACCAGATCCAACAATCGACTGGTGAAATGGCAACCAGTCAGCTTGTAGGGCTGTGCAATTTTGAAAAAGCAAAGTAGTCGGTCTCGATTATGATTGTGATGGAGCTTGTCACAAGCATTCTAATCCTATATTAGTTGATTCAATCAACAAGATGACATCGTTGGGATGCTAATGAGTTATTATTTGGAATAAATATGGTAAATTTTACGTTGTTTCATTGGATATGATAATATTAAGTACTAGTCATTTCATTGGCAATGACAATGGGATTGAATCCTATAATAAAGGAATTTAAAATGAATGGAAATTATATCACCTACGTATTTTAATACTTAGTAAACAAAAATTCACACTAATCATGAGCACATACAACATATCCAATAGAAATGGGTTGGAAAATACAAATCTTCAATATTACAACTTATAATTAACATAATTCAATAGCAATAAAACATAATTGAATGCTTTCTCAACATTTTAGTGTGGTTATTAAAAAATATCTAATTAACGAATGTCAAATGTGCATTTAAAGATTGAATGCCTATATAACAAGAACATGCATTGGAGTGTTGAATTAAGCATCGAAGGCCCTTTTGACTCCTTAAATTTTAGATTGCTGGAGAACTTTGGAAAAGGCTACCACTATACGGGCATTTGTTTAACTAACATCTTGTTCGAACCTCTGTTTGGTAGATGACGACATACTAAGTGTCTATTAAATAGTAGTAGACTATCTTGGGTTATATATTTTTAACCATCACACGAACTTTTTGGCCAGGTTACAACTTTTAATCCATTACTGGAAGGATTGAAAGGCACCAAATTACAAATTGAATTATACTATTGGAGATATTCTTAGTTCTAAACTCTATCTTGATATTGTCACTCTAAGTAAATTTACCTTTTACTAATTCAAACATAAAAAATGATAGCACTCATTGTAACATCGGATTAAAATTTCACTTTTATCATTAAAACGCAAATTTTGTACTATCCACAACGACAATCATATGCTATATATATTCTGATGAAGTTTGAATTTGCAAATATTTGAAAATATATTTAGGATGCGAATTTTTTGTGCAAATATTTGTAGTTTACATGGAAATATTTGCAATTTACATGCAAATGCAAAAATTTGTATTTTAGCAAATTCTAAACATAACATTAGGATTTTTTTCATAACTAAATCACATATTGTATAATCTTTTCAAACAATATTCGAATTTCATACAATTAGATAAAGAAAATTTTGGTGCAAAGAATTACAAAATGAAGTAGAAACTGCAAATATTTTAAATTTATACATGCTTTTGTGCGGATATATTTGCATAATATGTAGTTTCAAATAGAAATTATAGAGATTTACGATAATTAGGTTGCAAATATTTGCAATTTACACGCTGTTAGAATAATTTTCTCAATTATCCATGGATCACATTAAAACGAGCATAAATTTTGATTTTGTGGTGGTATTTCATTTCAATATTGACATAAAAAGTGTTTCTAAATTTTTTGTATTAAAATGATGGGGTTATTTATAATGTGAATTGCTACTTGAAACAAAATTTAGGATCCTAGTTCATAAGTGGTAGATATCGAGGAGTTGAGTTCATTTTTGAAACTTTTAGAGACCGTAGACATATTTTCACTTAAAATATTGCAAAAATTCGACAAAAGTTTCCAATATGTTATATTTATTATGTGATGAACAACATCAGTGAATCTATTTCATATAGCATAAGAAATGAATTTCATGAAACCATTTCATACTATTTTTGTTTTCTGTAGGCGACTCTTTACACCATTTTTGATGTTTTTTTATCTTTGGATATGCCATCGAGGAGAAGCTCTTTATAATGCCATTATTTCGTCTGTAATGATCTTGTAAGGAAGATCAAACCTCATTACAAAAATTTTCATTATGAACTTTACCACCTTATGAGTTGTTATAGTAGGTAGGGACTCGACATCGACTCATTTGTTGTTGTAATATGTTGAAACGATAACAAATCTTGCTATACCATTTGCAAATGATCGTGAGCTAGTAAGATCAATGCTCCAAATGTTGAAGGTCCATGGATTCATCATCAATACTAATTGGCTTAGATAAGCTCTTGGTATCTGTGGAAATTCCATTGGACCTAATCTATTATGCCTTGGTTCATTATAAGCTAGTAGTAACCTTGTCAAAGCATTGTCTTACTAAGTTTGAGACTACCATAATAGTCTAAGCACGTACCTTCATATGCTTCTCATAGTAAATCTTTACCTTGTTCTTTAATCACACAGCAATAGTATGGAGTAGCATATCCACTTTTATATAGAACACCATTGTATATTTTAGATTTATGAGCATTGTTCTTAGTATGATGGATTTTGGCTAAATCCTATTTCTGGTATGTAGATATATAGGGTCATCTACGTATATTTTTCTGAAATTGTAGGTTGTGAATTCTTGGTTCTATTAGCTTTAACCTAGCTATGGCACAAACTCCTTTTGGAATTTGAATGCTCTTGTTTTTCCAAAAATTCATATGGTATCAATTTATACTCTGGATGTCTCTATACATTGCAAACTTAGCTGAAGCATAGACACTTATGTTTTGGTCCCTTGGCGGGCTTTTGATATAATGTTCTTGATACAATTAACAAAATTTTAAACTGATTAAGAATACTAAGCTAACCATGGGTCTTTTGTTTGATAATGACTAAGAACTTGATTAACCATCGGTTAAGAGTCATTATAGATCCAAATCTTAGTGATCTTCATACACACGCGCGCGCGCGCATACACACAGATATATATATATATATATATATATATATATATATATGATTCATACTCGGCCATGTTGATTGATGTTATAAAAGTTAGTTTAGTACTACAAAAAATCTGGTTATTGCCTAAGTTTATTAGGAAATAACCTACGTCAGAACCATGCTTGTTGATGCCCCAATAACATATAGTCTTAACAGCATCATCAGTATTTTCCATTGTAGACTTTTTTTCTCTTCTCTTACACTCGAAGTTAAAATCTTCAAGGTCCGGTCCTTGATTGATTTCCTTGAAACATAAGTAATATCACACTATCTTAGTTGAACCACCGATTTATTAAGTTTTCACAATGCTTAGGGTTGTTTGAACACCATCATTAACTGTTATTGGTAAAAAAAAATTGGTAGAAAGAGCTTGAAAGCATAGCCAAAGCTTATCAAGGTAAAAAAATAGATAATATCTTTGCTTCTTTATCATCGAATAATTACCATTGGATAATTCTTTTATAAAGGATTTAATTTCTTGCTAATGTAATAATTTTAAACTAATAGATTGGTCAAATGAAGCAAAGTACACATCCTCCTTATCCATTAGCTTAGGTAACATCGAGGGTTTGCTGAGACGATCGGGAAATTGTTTTAAGTCCCTCCACCATTCTTGGATCCATTTAAAGTTTACGCTTCTTCGGTAAGTCAAAGAATGGGATGCTTTTATTCATTGATAAGCTAATAAAACAATTCAAAGTAGCTACCATACCATTTATTCTCAAGAGTTCTTTAGCATCTATAGGCGTTTCCATTCCAGCTATAGTTCTAATCTTCTTGGAATCTTATTCTATTCCCAAAGCATTTACCATAGTTCCATGCCCTAAATACCGAAGGAGCATTTTTGTAGATTTAGTTCCATATTATACTTTCAAATGATTCCAAACATTTTTTCAGTCTTCAACATGGTTAATTACTTGACTGGAATTTACCAACATATCGTCCACATTGACTTCCATACTTCTATATATATTTTTAGAAAACATCTAGTTTACCGACCTTTTTATATTTCCCCTACATTATTAAGACCAAAGAGAATAATAGAAAAAATTTCTCATGTTGGTAACAAAATTGGTATAGTCCTCATCGAGCTTAAACAGTAAATTTTAGTGACATCCGGAGTAAGCATCAAAAAAAGAAAACAATTATTTTCTACTTTTAGCATCCACAAGCTGATCAATATGAGGTAGTGGAAAATAATCTTTTGGCATCCGTTGTTTATATTCGCAAAGCGATAACAGTTTCTACGTTTTTCACTTGGTTTTTTTAACCAATAACTGATTAGAGATTCAATTTGGATAATTCACTTCTTATATGAAATTGTTTCCCAACAAACTACCAACTTCCTCTTGAGAGAAATGTAACGTACTTTATCAAGTAGCCTTCAATTTTGATTAACTAGGCTTTATACCAACATTTAAAGCATGGCAGATAATTATAGGGCTAGTTCCTACCATTTTCACCATAGGACCAAGCAAACACATCCATGCTTCTTCGGAAAAAATAGATTAATTTATTTCTTACTTCAATGTTAACCAAATTCCAATTTTCAATACTTTAGTCGAATATTAGGTCAAGAAAAAGATCCACAGGTAGTTCAATCATATGAGTTTTTTCATATTCTATCCGAGGATCCAACTCAAGTTAAATAAGACCCTTAGGAAAATTATGTAATTTGGTTATACTCTTATAAAGAATCTAGTTCAAAATAAAGTAAGCTTTGGTTTTATTTTCAATTGTATATATTGTTATATTTGGTCATAGTTAATTTTTAAAATATATTAAATATATACAAATAGAAAATCCTTAGAAAATGTATTTAATTGATTATAGTTGTAAATATGTTTGTAACCATGAGTATTGAATCAATAAAATAAATACTTGTCCTTAGATATTCCAAGTCAAGATGCATCGAGCATTGGATATTGATATTCCATTGAGACTAGTGTATGCAATGCTTCCATATGATGTATGGTGAATTACTCATGAACGTTGAGGGCCTTAAGGAGTTTGGTACGTGTAGTTATTTGGAACAATTACATAACGACTCATCGAGAGACTTCTATAAATTAAAATTCAAATATAATATCTCATAAGACAATATGCAGTAGTCTTTTGACTTGAGAATACTATGAATCTTAAGTCTAAACTATTTAACTATGGTCAATCACACAACAACATTGATCATGTTAAGGCCATAGTTGGGTATAAGTCGAACCACTTGAAGTAAAACACTATTCAAGAGAGGATTTTTCTCCTTCATATAGAAGATTTGTATCAACATAATCGGTAGTCAATGTAAAGTCAAAATCTTTGGCCAAAGAAAATTAGTTAATCCATAATTGTTATCAGATTGAACCATGGAATTTGATGTTGGATTTAAATATGAATATTGATAGAGTTTTGACCGTTGATCGAGATCAAGATATCTAAGTGATATAGTGATAAAAAAGAGAAAATGTGCATGATATATTGTTGCTTAAGGGTGTTGCCTTGATAAATACAAAATTGGATTTCACTTACATAATCACTAAGCAATTGAACACATGTCAAACTACTGTGCTTCAGCATAGTCTGTACATGCTTTAATATTTAAATTATTTAAATATTATCGATGATTAAGTTCAAATATGATAGTCACATAATCGCAACTCTCAGTTTTCAATCAAAAATAATTTATAGAAGTTATAAATGATTATCATAGAGAATCCAATATAATAATTACATTTATTTATTTATTATATTTTTTAATTCTTACTATAGGGCCTAATATTGAGTAATAAGATATATAATTATTATACAATTATTTAATCACTTTTTCGGCTAATATAATAATTTAAATATAATAAATAATATATGTATGTATACAATATGCATACATACATATATATACATATATACGTATATATATTTTTGAAAGGAACATACATACATACATATATATACATATATACGTATATATATTTTTGAAAGGAACATACATACATACATATACGTGTATGCATGTATGTATGTATCTGTGCGTGTGTTATTTTAGCAGCTAAATTTTTTAAAATTGTTTTAAACTAAGGCAGCATAAAATATATGTGGGTATGAATTAATTAAATAGGTGTAGTTAATTAATTAAGATTAGATTTAACTTATATTGGGTTATACCCCGAATGGTAGACTGGATTAGATATTATACATTGTCCATTAGTTGCAGTAAGTGTACTAAGAAGCCTTTGTTCTTGCATATAGAAATTTATTCACTCACCATAGAAATAAATTACATCTTAATGGTAGACTTTGAAACTCGACTATTGAGTTAGAGATACGATCCACTAAAGGAGAAACTAACGTTTCAAATTGTGCATGACTAGTAGGATTATCGAGGATATATTTCAATTTATTTTGAACAAAAATCAAATTTTAAATGGTTTTCGAATGATTTTTTTAAATCATCCACTTTTATGATTTAAAAAATATATTTTCGATCATTTTTCATGCACAATTATGGAGTAATGCATTTATTACCACACTAACTTGTCCAAGGCTGATATTTCAACTTGTTGTTCATCACCTTCAATGATGGTACCATAGTCGTTATCATCTGCTATGCTGCCAGAGGTGGATGATTTTCATCAACTGCATTGTCAATGGGGTAAAAATGGTTATTTTAGAACAAGACCTTTTTAATTTGTACAAAATCGTGTTTTTTGTTTATATAAATAATAAATTATTCATTAAATTGTATTTAGTATTTACTACTAAAATATTTTGGGTATATTTTCGAATGATATTTAATTTGTATTTAAAATATTTATTTATTTGTTATTGTTTAATAATAATATTTCACTATTTTAGTTTTAATTATTTTATTTTTATGATTGTACTATGTTCATATTCACAATACAAACATTATAACTATATATATTATATGTGATACTCTAACCAAGAGGTGATTCGGGAATATGTGTGATATATATATAATTTAGACTAATAGTTAATAAGTATGTAGTTCAAGGTCATATATCAATGATAATGTCAAACGGGTATACATAAATGTGTATAATAATTCAATATTTCTCCACATTATTTTTTTAACCTTTAAACTATTATTTAATATTTATTAATAAATATGTTTAATATAATGTTATTACAATAATATATATATATATATATATCTGTGTGTGTAAAATATTATTTTTGGCCTACATATATTTATATATTTAAAAATAAATATTAATATTTATAATGGATATAAATTTCCTTACATAAATACGCACACATGCACAGCTAGCAATTTTAAACTTCTAGAGGTCATGGGATCGAACCTTCGAAACACTGAAATAAGTGCTTCAGTTGAATAAAGCACCACCCTTATTATAAAAAAAATTAATAGTTTAAAATTTTGAATTTAAAACAACTTTGACTAGATCACTAAAACAAAAAAAATATTAAGAAATTTTTTGAAACCATGATTTTAAAGGTTATAATTTTTATACAGATAGAAATCCTTCTGCTTATTTAATACATTTGAATGTTTGAATTTTTTGAACTATTTGAATTTTGAATTTATTTTAACCTTTTCAAAAATTAAGAAAGTAGTTTTATCATCTTTGAAATCCAAAAATAAAAGTTCCTTCTTTATTTCTAAATTAAAGTTTATGTGAATATATGTATATGCACAAACATAGACGGAATCATACATATGTACATACATACATACACATATACATACATACACAAATATATATATATATAAACTAAGATTAAAAGAATTTTTTATATAATTATTATAACCGAAAAATGTTTAATAGCTAAATTAATAAAAAATTATTTAATATATATAATTTTCGATCTAGATGGACTATTATTGTTATTATTTATAAAAAACAAAAAATAATATTTATAAATAAATAATATATATACATATATAAATGTTTTGTCGACTACTTAATTATTAAAAAATAAAATATCAAATTTTAATTAGTTGTAGCCGAAATATTTATGTATAGATTGCAAACATAAACATATATCTAATTAAAAATAAATGAGCTTAAAATAAGAACAACCATTTTAGTGACCCAAACGATCATTGGAAACTTTAGTTATTGTTATCTCCTCTTTATCCTTGGCTACGGGTTGCAGCGTTATCCCTTGGCTTCACTAATGTTTAGTAGAGTCTTTGATTGGTTTAATTAAGTGTTAGTGTGATGACCCTCCTATAACCCTCGTAATAAGTATACCTAAAGAGTGCGCTGTAATGGTGCCTGCCTAATGTAAGACGATTGTCAAGAGTGAAATAACTAAGACTCTAATCACAAGTTAGATATTATATCAGCATAGATATAAAATAGACGAGACAAATATGTATAACTAAATGAACCAAAACAAATAGCATAGTGCAAGGTCCACAACAGTCATACAAAACAAGTGGAGTAGAGTTTATACATCATCAAAATAAACTCAAAGGAAATTTGTCTATAAATAAGGTAAAACAATGTTAAAGCTCTACAGTGTTGCATAGCGGAAAAACAACAAGCTTAAGTAATAAATATAATAGCATCAGCCTCCTGCTCATCTTCTGAACAACTCCATGTGCTAAACTCAACCTATTGTCTAGCCTATTCATTTAAGAGTATCCCAGATAATAAGAAGGAAAGCATAAAACCTCAAGTCAGACAACTGTCCTATGGGAGCGATAAACAATCTCAAAATACTATGAAAACCAATATAGTAAAGGACATAAGGTATGAATAATCATACCTGACCTATCCCTGCATCCAAAGCGCTAGCACATAATACAATATATGTTATACTACTATCATCGTTATATGGGTTTGCCACACTAAGTTTATTATGAATGTCAGGGTACCTACCTCAAATATATTAACATCAAAAGACATGCAATATCACACCAATCATAGCAGTCATAACAAATTCAAAGTAAACATGCAATGACAACCGTTCCTCGAGGTCTCGTATCAGTATGTCTATCGCCAAGGTATCTCCTTGTCATGCATCATCGCAACCATCCAAAAGATCCAACGCCACCATAATAATCATGGAATTCTCCTTTCACCACGATCATTCCTGAAGTCTCACTTTACCCCGATCCTTTCTAAAGTCTCACTTCACCACAGTCCTTTCTGGAGTCTCACTCCATTATGAATTTCGCAAAGTCCATTTTCATCACGAATCTCACTTTGCTATGATCATTTGCGGAGTCTCATCCCATCATGATCGTTCGTGGAGTCTCACCTTATTATGACTTTTTCAAAGTCCTCCTTTGTCTTGATCTTCCCAAGGACTTTTAGATACATGACAACTAACTCAATGACTTCTCAAGCCAGTGACATCTCATGCCATAACTGGATCCAACATTCTTTCAGATACCCTTCTCATAGATACAGCCTTCTCAAGGAAATCCAAAATGACTCATGATTTAGGTTACACAATTGAGCATTCTCACATACCCCTGCCCCTAGGAACAACCATATTATGCATAGTTATCAATGATCCATGCAGCATTCAACTCGATCCGGGACATCTCATGCTCCTCTACATCACTTCACCTTATCGAATATGCTTTCCCAGATTACTCTAGTACCATCCTCCACTTCCCACCTAAAATACTCGATCAAATGCCTCGGGCCATCGAAGCTCGAAACATCTCTACTCACCCATCTTATGTCGTAGATTAATCTCATCACAGCTCTGATATCATCACGTTGATGCGTCACACCTTTTTCCTTGTCATTTATTGTCGATCTTCATTGCATTGTAACCATTAGAACGAACGTCGAACGATTAAATGAACACCTTCAGCATGTTCCCTATGGCTACCCTATTGCCTCTACCAAGTTTACCTAAGATTAACCAAACCTCAATTATATCGGTACCAACATGATCCATCATGTTAGTACCGACATGATTACTTAGTTGGAGTTTAGAGTCAGGGCATGAGTACTTAGCCAAATTTGGCTAAGTACTCATGCCCTGACTCTAAGCTCCAATTCTTCTTCTTTTTCCTGAAGCATCTTTGTAAACAATTCGGCCTAATCATCTCAGCACCGACCTCTTCTCCCCCTTCATAATTTTACTAAGTCAAAAATCATCTTTTTCATGCTACTCCGAACTCAATCTAAAGCAAACCACTCAAAACCCTGAAGTCCTTGCTCTCTTGACCTAAAGTCTTACCAACCCGACCTGATATACTTGCGTCAAAACATCTCAGTACCGACCTCTACCACCACCGACCTCTTTTTCCAACATGAATTTGGACCATTAAAAAAACCCTAAACTATTTGAAACTTCCTAAGTATACTATCAACATCTTCCAGCACAACATATATATATTTCATTGCATTTAGAAAACTTGGTTTCATTTGCACTAAACGACGTACCACTTTGCTAACTACGCAAAACTACATGAAAACACATCAAAACAAACCATACAACTCCCAAACATCATCATAAAACATGCAGGCAATGCATACGATTCATCTAAACTATATTTACTAGCCTAAAACGTCCTAGATCTAATTTTCTATAAAATTGCAATTGTGGTTGATAAATAATATAAGTTGTTTTAAAATACAAATCCATCTTTTAAACCATGTTTTAGGTGGTATTTATATCGAATATAAGTTCTCAAACATTTTTACTTAATACACATAGTAAAAAAAAATCATATTTTTACTATATAAGTAAGCTTAGTATAATGAGAGAGGTAGAATCACTCACCTTGGATTAAAACGCACAAATCTTAGACAAATTTGATATGGAACAACAACGACATGAATCCAAAGCTCCCAACAAGCAAATATATTATCTTTTTATGTTAATCTCTCCTAAATTCACTAATTACATTAATTAGATTGGGGAAATAGCGGTTTTTATCTATAATTTGGATTAATGGAGGTTAGGAGGTGATTAGGAAAGAAGAAAAATGACTAATGATGGTTGAAAAAAGTGTATTAATCCTATTCTTGGATTAATCTAAGGGCTGTACTAATCACTCTCAAATTACCCACCAATCTGGTCAAAACTAGTCATGACTTCAAAAAACCAGAACTCCTAAATAGAAAATAAAAATTCTTAATATGATCACTCTACGAAAAGAGAAACCATCATCCCGATCTGATGAAAGTGGTTTCTAACCTTGATAAAGTTGTAGTCCTTGGAAGATTTTCATGGTCAAAACCGTTCAATAAAATATTTACAAATGGAAAATGTCACTAATTATATTTTCCAAAATTATTGAGCCATACGACCTTATATGGATTTAAAAGAAATATTTTATGATCTTTCGATATGTAAATTATGGGTCGTAATACTTAGATAGAAAGAGAATGGAGGCTACCTATTTATAACCAAAGAGATATCAAAATATCTCCTCCTTTCTCTCCAATCCTAGAATAATTGGTCCAAAGTCCCCACTTTCCTTATATGGTCGGCCTCTTAGAGTCTAGTCTTCAGTGATCAAAATAACCATTAACTTGATTTTAATCAACCAGTTAATCATTCTATTTAAGCTTCTTTTTTTAATTAAATCGAAATACAACTTCTATACATCGTTCTGATTGATTTTAAGCTTGAAACAAATAATTAAAAAAGCCATAAACTTTCAATACAATGTTTATACTAACTTATTACTAATTTATAACATTTATAAACTAACTTTAACATTGGCCGAATTCGAAAATAAATAACAACTCGATGTTGTTGACTTTTTAGTGTGAATTTGGTCCTTAATCAATATTTAAACAATTTAAATATCGAAGCCGGTACAGACTTTTATGAATATTGGGAACAAATTCAATGTTTAAAGATAATTTAGGGAAAATCCTATTCTAATCTATTTTTACTCACCTAATTACAACATTTTGTGCATGTATTATTTTCATCATCACTGTATCACATAGTTTTTGTCTAAGTTTAAAAACTCTACTGATATCTGTATTCAATTGCATGAACCACTTTAAATTCCTTAGCTCGTTCTAATAACATTCATTAATTAACTGATTAACTCTGGCCATAAATTTTGACTTTTAATTGACTATCAATTACACAAATAGTAACATTATATAATGAAAGAAACAAATCTTTCCTTGAGTAACCAAGTATGGCCTAACATGACTACCGTGTCATGTTCTTGATCATACTCAAAGCAATCTACCTACTTCAAATTAAAGGTACTCTCAAGTTAGAAGGCTATTGTATGTCGTTACCATGGGATCTTCTTTTTTGACATAATTATATTAACCTATAGAGGTCTCTCGTCAAGTCTTCATGTAATTATTACAGATAACCAAAATTACGTAACCTTTTGGTTCCTCTAACGTTCATGAACAAATCACCATCCATTATACGGAGAGCATTATACACACTAATCCCAATGAGTGTATAGTTATCCTTTTCTTTATACATATTTACTAGGAACATTTAACGAGTTAGTGTTTATATATGTTTGTGTGTATAATACTCGTAGTTACAAACACGTTCGTTACTGTAATCTATAAAGCACTTCTCTTAAGGGTTTTCTACTTATGTATGTTTAACATGTTTATTAACATTATTTATATCTCTATTTAACAACATATATAAAAGAAAATAAAATGAAAATTCTACTTCATTTCGATCGAGATTCTTTTATAGGAGTTAAGATATGCATACTCAATTGCAGTTAGGACACCTCTTTAACCCTATCCATCTCCCACTTACACTAGGGACCAATTATTATGCCCCATATCCTTATCTACAATTATCCTAACTAAATTACACTAAGAAAAGGCGTTAATGAATGGATTTGCGCTATTATTAATTTGTATCTACTTTGAGATTACACTTCCCTGTTACCGATAAACCTTATTATACCATTCTCATTATGGAGAACATATCTTGAATTCTTATCAAGATGTCGGTTCCTATTGCAATCAACATTGCATTATTGGTATCACAATACATCATTGATTATTAATGGTGAGAACAACCTTCGCTCTCTTATAAATTTGTGCACATATAGTGCTTATTGAGACATTATTAAAAGTGATGTACTTAGCCCCTATAGTTGAATCTACCACAACCTATCATTTGTAATATTTCCAACTTAAAGCTCCTTAATTAAGGTTGAACAGAGGTTGACCTATTATATTCGATGTCACCTATGAAGTTTGAGCCTAAACATTGCTTCATATAGAGTTCATTGTTTCCTTAAAAAATTCTCTAGTATTTTGTAAATACTCGAGAACACTCTTAACTACATTTAGTAATTTTACCTTATATTTGAAATTCGCTGAATACATGAAGCAGATAAGCAAGTTCTAATTAACCACATAATATAACATATATGATGATCTCTATTGCTAATGCACATGATATCAACATCTTATGTTCTATATTAAACATTTGAATATGGTGTCTGTGTATATAGATTTAGACAATCCAAATGTCCTCTTGCATTGAGTATCAGATATATATCATTCAAATCGTTTATCTAGAATTAGGCGATCGAACTAAACTAGTTTTCACGCCAGTATATCATGAATAAATAGTAGTATGTTGTTTACTTATAATGTTATAAATTATTTAGTACCTTTGATTTTCTTTCTTATAGACATGCGATGCCTCTTAGTTTTGACTGATATCAAACTATTTGAATCCTGTGTCAAGCTCAACTCTGATGCCTTTTTAATGCTATTGCTGTATTAGCTCTTGGATCATATCCAAAAAACTTACAAACTATATTATCGCTCCCACTAACTTTAAGACATTTTAGCTACCATGTGCAAATAGTCCCTTCTAAATCATGATTTAGAAGTTCTATTTTAGAAATTATCTACGAAAAATCAAAGTCATATTGTGAGGTAATTTGTAAGTAGAGTCCAAATGAACTTAAGCACGTTTATTAGCAAAATTACTTCACCAGTTACAACATTTGAAATCAGTGAAGTCATTTTCTTCCAAATCTTCTTTATACAATTCCAACTGCATTAACTTTCTTCTCGATAGGCTCGCTCGTAATCGATGAATCATATAATTTTTGGTACAATTACCAAAATCATATTCGAAATTCATTTTGAGTTTATAGCATCCCGCCACGTGTTAGAATTTATACTCTCAATGGTTTATTGACAACTGAGTTGATTATTACTACTAACAATTCATTTTCTTGACATTGATAAGAAACTTGTAGTTTCTCTTCAATATGCAATAATTCTTATTAAACCTTCTAATGTAACTATGTCTTCTTTAGACTTGATTAAATTTATTTATTCTATATATATATTATCATATTAGAATCTCGGATAGTATCCAAGTCCATTGCACTAGCACAAATTTCTCTAAATAGAAATTCCTTTAGCATAAAGGCTGCATTTCTTGAAACAATTGTTTGTTTCCCTAGGCGGTGAATAAGCATTCAAAAACATTTTGTGAACTTCCTATAGCATGTAAAATAGATATAGTTTTGAGATTACGAAACTTACGTTCACAACATAAACTAGACAACCACACATCTTAAACTATTTAAGACCGGGTACGATTCTGGTTCATATATTATATAAGTTCGTAAACTACAATGTAGATGAAATCAAATTTACCATATGTGCTTACTTTTAAATACATATCCTTATGAAAATAATAACTCAACTTCATTCATAATCAATTATACTTTGTCAAATAGAGTCTGATTACTCTTTCTCGATACACTAATATATCGCATAAGGATGAGTGATTTTGAAAGCAAGTTGTTAACCCAAAAAATTGATCAACATCCTGATATGATTGTGAAAGCACCAACCCTGTTTATCAGGATAAATAAAGTAGAGCAAAACACTCTCCAAATTGTAGAAAATACAGAATAAAGTAGAGAAACACAAGATTTTTATAGTGATTCGGCTGTTAACGAAGCCCACATCCACTTTATAGTTTTTATTGATGGATTTACTGTTGATCACAAGTGCAAGTTGTTTGCATTTATAATAATTGAACTAAGAAAGATCATACCACCATTGATGGAGACAAAAGGAAGGATCTCAATTGTCCCATGGGAGCCATTGTGAGGAAGAAGAAGGTTAAAGAATCTTAGTAGCAGAGTTTCCCCAGTGATCAGAGCTACCAGCCTCCTCTCTGCTGAAGATAGGATGGTATTTATAGGATTTAGATAGCACTTGCGTCAGAACCAGAGTACTAGAAGCCTGTAGTAATCCATAAGAGGAGGCGCGTAAAGTTTGAGGCTATTTCAAACTAAGTTTTTGGATTGGTACCGATCCGATTGGATCAGATCGGCAACGATCAAAAATGCTGTGCAATTTTTGCATAAATCCTTCATTGGCTTCTTTTCTTGCATGCGAGATTCCCATATGATTTCATAGCTTGCTGAATTGTTTTGAGAATGGTTCACCTTAAATTAGATTAAACTATAATACGAATTGGATAAGTCTTGACTTCTTCAGCTCGGGGTGTTATCAAACTTGGTAGATAAGTTTAGGAGAGATGTAGGAATATAATGCATGTAGATTATAGAATCTACAGGTCAATAATTTGGATGGGTACCAATCCAATTGGATCGTATCGGTGCCGATCTAAATACTTGGCATATTTTTAGTCCAAACTTCTGGGGTTTCTTTGTCATGTGCTTTTAGGTCTTGGTCAAGTTTTGAGTAGCTCTGGCGCAATTTGAATATTCTAACTCCTTCTGGACTATGCTGGGTTGAACCTAGTAAACATTTGCCCCCTATAGCATTCTTTCATTGGAAACAAGGCATGCTCTGGAATTATTTGTCTTTCGATTTCCATTTCACAGAGCTTTATTGGTCGTATCTAGCTTCCTTGAGTAGCTGCCTATGACGTTCCGACTAACTATCCAGTCCTTAATGGAAATTTTCATTAGTTGTAATTATGGAGTGAACTTGACTTGATAACTTCTAGAGTGAATATGAACATCAAGTTAGGAAAACAAGAAAAGTTTGAAGTCATTTGAGGGAAATAAATTAGATCGATACCGATTCAATTGGATTGGATCGACATCGATCCAAGTACTTAAGAAAATTTTCTGCCTTTTTCATTTTTCAACATATAAGTGGGATCACATCTCCATTCTCCCATTTCACATTTTCGAGCCGAGCCGGTTCAAAAAATACCAAAACTTCATCGATCCAAACTCTGCAACACTAGAGCACTACCGCCATCGATCATCACACCCCAGCACCACCTGTTGTCGTGATTTCGTCTGCCTAAAGGCACTACCGATCCAAAGCGCTCTCGTTCAAGCCATCTTGAATTGAAGACCTCATTTCCTTTCTCAGTTTCGAAGGTGGGTGAAGTGGATTTTGAGTGATACTACATCATTGATCGATTGTGAGGTTATGTCAAAGATGGATGCAGTGGAAGATTCGAGCTAATTATGATTTTGTGGAAGAAGATAGTAAATCGAGACCGAAGTTCTTCATGGAGCAAAGCCAGGGTTCTTTCCCCGGTGTTCGACATGTTTTGCTATCTTCATCAGCAGGATCAAAATTAACTTGTACCAAGTTTCACAGTTGATTCCAACATGACATCTTGAAGATTTCGGATCGATTTTGGTTTTTCTAGGAGGTGATAATAACTTAGGATGGTGTTTTGCATGCAGCTTAGGCTGTTATCACTTTCCAGGAAACTTAAATCGACTTATGCCGATAATTTTCTTCCCAATTCAAACTCATTAGTCTATAATTGCTTGCTTTGGTTTGGTCTTGTCATTGCACAGTTGGTGTTCCTAAAATAAGAAGAGCTTTCAATGTCAATTAGGACAATGGATCCAGTGATCATTGATAAATAACGGGTTAGTGTAGGAGAAAAGACATTAATAGCTAATATAGATAGCTTTTTCTAGTGTGAGTGAGCCATCTATACAGAATGTTCACAAAATTCAAGACGCCAAGCCCTTTCTCATATACATTGCTCATCACACACACTCGCAGTTAATATTTGGAATTCGATTGGTAGTTGGTACATCTGAATTACCTTCCGAATTCCAAGTATCAACATGTTAGGTGTTTATAGTTTAAGGATTTGGTGCACCTGACCATTTTGAACACAATCTTTCTTATATAAAATGACACGCAAATCCTCCCGACATAAGTAAGTTGAAGGAAGCTCACCTGTCTCTGAGGTAGAGTCTTCATCGATCCTGGCTGGACATACTACTTCCCTAGCTTTGGGGCAATATGGCCGTCAGTTCCCAGTTGGCTCCGTCGTCGACCACACTTCCTCCCCCGCCTTTAAGGTTTTGGTTGATCCTCCAGAGAAAGCCTCTTCAATCCTTACACATAGGGCGTTGCAAAGCATTTTCTTGCGATACAACATTTCGAAGGACGACGTGCTTCTACCATCCAAAAGGGAATTCGCTCATAGGCTACCTTCCAGATACGTGGCTTGCCTTCGCTATATGTGTATGTATGGTGTGGTACCCCCATTTAATCACTTTCTTATGGCGACTCTTCAGAATATAGGGTTGGCTCCATTCCAAATCCTTCCAAATGGTTATGCCATGCTAATTTGCTAGCATATTCTGTTCATGCAAACACTTAACCGTGTCCCAAGCTTTGCTGAGCTACAATATCTCATGCTATTTAAAAAGAGGGAGGCTAACCCATCACTCATTTAGATCAAGGCGCAACACAGCCAAAAGCTTATATTTAATCTACCTAGCAAGGTTCCCTTGTTTAAAAATCAATTCTTTTTGCAAAATGTCCAGAGGGATTCACTCGTCTATGGACCACCAGGAGAAAGTTTCTTCCAGCACGCATGGAATTTCCGTTAGCCGCTAAAAGGTCCTTGGAACGATCGTTTATATGTTTACAGTTCTCCCAAAGATTAATAAGGATCCAACGCTCGGCCCTATTCTCAGTGCCCTGAAAGCGGTCAATTTTCGAGAGCACACGATTAGGTTTCTGCTTATTGATGAAAATTTTCGCCAGTGCGGGATGTTACATCCCGAGATCTCTGTTGGTTTTCTTAGTTCCCCTTCTCATTCCAAAACCTGGACTTGCTCAGTTTCCTCTTTCCATGATTCTGATGAAGGTTATAATGATGGTGATGAGGAGGAAGAAATTTACTCATCCGGTGGGTCAGCGAAAACTTCTAAAGAGGCCTATGTTCAAGTTGGGGTTGACAATCTGCCCAAGATGCCTTTGATCTTGGAGGAGAAAGAAGAAGAGTTTGTTTGTCGGAATGGCAAAGCTTCTTTGATTGAGGGAAAGGAGGAAGGAGAGATTAGTGAAGGGCTCTCTTTAATCGAAAAGAAATAAAGTGGGATGCATGTACCGATGAAGGCAATGTCGATTTAGGCGGCAAGGCCCCGGAGTTGAGTCCTGAACATACTTCCTCACCTTCTTCGAAAGAATGTTTTAAAGAATCTCCTTCCAAAAATAAGCCCATTCCCAGCCCTTTGCCGGAGACCATCGATTTTTACTTGGAGATGCGAGCGATAATTTTGTAGATATGGGTGCCCTAATGGTTCTCTTCGGAAGGGTTGCCTTCCTATCCAACCCAAATCTTTCCTACAGAAATGGATGTCCTAACGTTAGTTGGAAATTAATCTGGTTTGTGTATTCTGCTCGAGTCATTAACTTATAGCACACACTTCACTAGGATTACGCATTTTGCAGTTATTTTCTTTTTATATTTTAACCTATCAAATTCCATTTTTCTGAAGACATTTTGTTATTTGCAGCAGGGATCATATCTTATGGCTTCTACAATGATCTTAACCGAGCACTTGAGTCTCAACGTTCATAAAGGCATTCATCTAGATATTATGCCTCCCATGAAACTAAAGAAGAGAGGAGGAGGAGAAAAGATAAGGAGGTAGAAGAATGCTGCCGAGCTGATGAGGATTAAGACTTGATAAAGGAAGAGGCCATGAGAAAATGAAAAACCTGATTGAATGGGAAGACTCGTCAAAGAAGCTGAAGAAAGGTCAAGAATATGCACCGTCGTATAGCTTCCTACTTCTACTGGGATCACCATTCCCACTTTTGGCGTCGTGACCTTCTCTATTCACGCTGCAGTGGCCGCTTCTCTCCCAATTTCAAGGCAAAGCCTCTTACATTCTCCCTGTTGGTCCACCACTTCTATAGGTTGCATTTCCCAATTTTTTCTTATGGGAGGTTGTTTTTGATAAACCCAACTTAAAGCCAACTCGTACAGAATCTTATTCACCCTATCTCCATGCGATTAGGAGCGGCTTGGAGCAACACGAGGGGTGGTTTATGCAAGCAGCTTTCTACCATTAATCAAAATAATTACCATGAGATTCTTTCATTTGAGCTCGAAAAAGATAAATATGAGAAGTAGCTTGCGGATCGTGACTCAAAAATTGAGAGATTGAAAAAGGGAAGGGATGATGCCCTGAAGAGAGAAAGTAGGAATGCTTCTTTATTCAAGGAGCCAAAGGAAACAACCAGTCGAACTGCACTCATACTCAGAGATGAAATAAAGAAGTGCCACATCGATGACGCGGCTTTGAAAGAAAATCTGAAGGCAAGTGAGACAATGGCCACGGCGGAGAAGAAAGATGTCGCCAAACAATCCCAGGAAATTGCCTCTCTACGTGCACAAATTTTGACTTTGGAAGCTGAGAAAAATCAACTGGTAATAGAGAAAGCTAGCATGGAAGCCAACCTTTCAGAGCTCCAAGATACTTACGCTAAGAAAATGGAAGGCTTGGATGCTACAATTTAGGCTTCTATGTTAACTCCATGCTTCATTAAGGTAGCCTCAGTTACTTTTGTCCATTGTTTCCTCGCACGTTCACTATAGTTTGGAGAGAAGTTCTAGCCCAATTTCGAGATATGGGTGGCGGTTACATCGAAGAGGAGCTAATTCAGGCTTGCTTGAACGTAGAATCCCACCTAGCTCTAGTGGAAGGCCAAAAAATCTTAATGCTGGAGAGGGAGCGTGAAACCATTAATATCACAATGACCAACGAGGCTGCTACTGAAAATTTTCCTACGGGCCCAGGCGAGCCATCTTCACATCTTCATATCAGTGAGGGGATCACTATCACTTCTCCTGTAGTCGTGCAGCTATCGAAGGAAGGCAACGGAAAAGGTTTCGAAGTCATTGCACATGGGGAAAAACCCCTACAACAGGTTACTTTCTTATCTCTCCTGTGCTTGATGATTTTCAATTCACATCTGAAGAGATTGTCAAGGTAACCGCCCTATATTTTGGTATTGTAGATCAACCTTCTCTTCCTGCTAAATTGCCTTCTCATCACGATGCCAGGTCTTGCTATTTTAACTACATCAACCGTCCTCTCCGCTTCTTTCTTGCAGCCTGGTTCGCATTCTAAGCAAATTGTTGTGCTGCATGGTTTGGACGACCCCTCTATTTATCAAGAGGAGATCTTGGTAGCTGGTGACACAGAGAGCTAGTAGGCCAAGGCAGCCAATCAAAGAGAGAAGTTGCCGAGTAGCCAAAGATCGAGCAGTCAATGATCGCGGTGAAAAAGGAGAAGGTTGAAGCACAAAAGAGGTCATCGAAGAGCTCTCACCGATCCCGCAAGCATAAAGGTAAAAGAGGGTCTACCAGCAACCATGATTTAGAGAGTGAGATTGCCTCGGGAAAGGATAAGCCTGAGAAATTGCAAATTAGAAGCGAGAAAAAGGACCAGGGAAGCGGTGAGAAGATGTCTTGATTTGTCTTTTTCTCCTTTTTTTGTTTTTTGATCACCTATTGTACAAGTGCAGAGTCTGCACTTAGCACATTCCTTGTTGTTGTCACAATGATTTTTTGTATCTTCCTATTTTCTGCCGATTGTGCATGCACGACACCCGATGTTATTTTTGTACATTGAAAACTTTATAAGTAATACGATGTAGACATTTTGATTATTACTTTATTGTCTACTTATCTATGTTTCATGCACTTAAGACAATTTTAATTATCATCATTTTTTCTAGTCCTGTGGTTACTACCAAAATTCTTTGTTTGGAGTGGTAGAACTGTGAAGTACTTGGCTTTTCAGTTGAGTATTAGTGTGTGCGCCCCCTAGCTCACAGAGCTATTTACTTTAAACACTTGACAAATGACCAATTGATCCGTGTGATTTTTCGGAAGTCTTTAATCAAGTCTATTTTTAGGTTCCTACCTTTGGGAACATGTGATTTGAGTGTCTTGATTCGAAAGATCTTGTCGGTCAACAATCAGAATTCTCTGCCGAATCGTAATCGTGCGATATTGTTGGATTCATGCTCATTACTTTTGATAATGGGAGTGGATTGTTTATTATTATTCCTGCAATAAATGAGTTTCCAAGCATTGCCAAGACAATATCGGTACTTAAAAGTGTGTGCGGCTCATGAGATGTGCGGCTTTTAAGAGTGTGTGTGGCTTATAAGATGCACGGCTTTTGGGATCGATATGATTCGTGGGTCCGGAATGGTATGGAATTTCTTGAAATTACCAATTTTCAGGCAACGTGAGGAGTTCATGTTTTGAGAGTGTGGTTCCACAACTCAAGAAGCAATGCACAGCTTATGGAGGTACGTGACGTTGATTGGGGCCTTCCTAGTATTGCTAGAGCACCATGAGTTCTTAGAAGGCAAGGATCCAATTTCGTCGATCCAGCAGTTTGAGTCAATTTGCTTTCGTTACCCACGGGTAGATGGGGCATACTTGAGCATGGTTCCACTATCTCAAGCAGCAATCAGATGGTATTGAGTCGATTTGACCCCATCAACTCAGCAGGCTACTTATGTGAACATAGTTTTATTGGTTCAGAAACCAAAGTAATTTTATTAATGGAAGTTGGGAAATTTTGCCTATTTACAATGCCTATGGTATTCCGAGATGGCTTGTTTGCTGGAAATAGGAAATACATAAGATAGTCTTAGATAAAGTAAGGACGTAGTGATTCACTGTTCCATGCTCGAGGAATTAGGGCTCCATCAATGGTAGTTACCTTGAATGTGCCATCTCTTAGCTTCTAACCGATCACATAGGGTCCTTCCTAGTTTGGTCTGAATGCTCCTACTACAGGGTAAACCCTTTTGAGGAAAAGATCTCCCACATCGAAGGTGCGGTTGTGAACTTTGGATTTGAAGTACCATGCAGCCGTTTTCTGATGAATGGCAGTCCTTAATTCGGCTTCTTCCCTCTTCTCATCGACTATATTGAGCGACTTGAGTAAAATCCGCTCGTTTTGCCTTTGATCGAAGTTTTGTCTCCGATAAGAAGGGACTTCTAGCTCAACTGTGATCACTGCTTTTGAACCATATGCCAGGGAGAATGAAGAGTGATTAGTTATAGATTTGTGCGTTGTCTTGTAGCCCATAGTGCGAGTGGAAGTTCATCGACCTAACTTTCTTTTTCTTTAGTTAACCGCTTTTTGATGGTGGACTTGATGATCTTATTGCTACTTCCACTTGCATGTTTGCTTACCAATATGTGACAGAAGAAAATCTTTCCTTGATTCGAAAGCGTATGTAGAAGTCTTTGAACTCCGCGCTTTCGAATTGAATCTCGTTATACATGATGATTCTCTATGTCACACAAAAGCTACAAATAATAATTTTAGTAACAAGATTAATGGCTTTCTTTGTGGTGATAGTGCCCAGCAGTTCCACTTCGGCACATTTGATTAAATAGTCAACAACAACGATAACATATTTGACTCATCCTTTAGCCATTGGTAATACACCGATCAAATAGATTCCCCAGATTGCAAATGGCTATGAACTTACCATTTGTGTTAGTTGCATCAAGGGAGTTCTTTTGATCTTGCTGAATCTTTAGCATTGGTCGCATCGTCTGGTGCAATCCGTTGTATCGCAGTTTACTGTTGGCCAAAAGTACCTATACAAGAGAACTTTCTTTACAAGTGTTTGCCCCCGGTATGATCTTCACATTCTCCTTGATGAACTTCTCTTAGGATCCTCTGAGATTCATCGTTGGTCACACATCTGAGTAAGGGAGTAGAGAATCCCCTTCTGTAGAGTATCTCATCTTGTATTGCGAATCGTGGTGCCTTTCAGAGAAGCTTTTTCCACTTATTTCAGTCGTGGGGAGGGATCCTATGAGTAGGTAGTCCTTGATCTTTGGTTGCCTCAAATATCCAGTCGATATCCATTTCGCTTATGCTTGGAGTGGTCAAGGTTTCAACCGGGACTAGTCCAAATGATTGAGCTTCTCCGTAATAGGCCAGTTTGGCTAGATAATCCGCCTTCATGTTCTGTTCTCTCGGGATATGAGTTATGGTGTAATGCTATATGTTGTTCAGCAGTTCCTGCACTTTAGATAGGTATGGGGCTAGGTTCTCCCATTAATCTCGGTATTCGCCATTCACTTGATAGACGACTAGCCGAGAGTCGCTTTAGACATGTTTGGACTTTATCCCGAGTTCCTTCACAACTTTGTGTCCGGCTATTAGTGCTTTGTATTCTACCTCGTTATTTGTAGCAGGGAATTCCAAGCGCAAGGCATAGTAAGCGGATCGTCCTACGGGAGTCTCAAGCACTACCCTCGCTCCCCAACAGAAGTTGTTAGATGCAACATCAACAAACAACTTCCAATGTGTCTCCACTTACGGAGTCATCTCTTCCTTATTATCTCGTATTTTAAACACGACAATGAAATCTGTGAGCGCCGACCTATTGATTGCCTTTTGATGGTGGTATGTTATTTCGTACTGACTTAATTCGATGTTCCATTTGATAAGCCGTCTAGAGGTCTCGGGGCGGTATAACACTTGCTTCAAGGGTTGTTCTCTCTGTACTCCGATTGGGTGTGTCTGGAAGTACAGTCGCAACTTTTTGGATGCGATCAATGGGCAATATGCCAATTTTTCTAATTTCGGATAGTTCTTTTCTGCTCCAATGAACTGTTTACTGATGTAATATGCGGGTCCATGGATCTTAGCTTCTTTTTGTACGAGCATGGCACTCAATGCATGGCGATACTACTAAGTGGATGTACAAATCTTTTCCGTTTGCCAGCTTGGATAGGATTGGTGGGGTTTTCATATGTTGTAGCAGCTCTTCGAACGCAGTTTGACAAGCTTGATTCCATTCAAAGTTCTATCGACAGTATACATTTATTGGTTGTTTTTGAGAAACCGACTCAGTGCTGCAACCTTTCCATTAAAGCGTTGTAACTCTTTCCTATTCCTTGCGGCCTTAACTTCCCATAAAGCAGTTATTTGTTTGGTATTTTCTTCAATTCCTCTAGCGCTTATGATGAATCCCAAGAACTTTCCAGAGGCTACCCCGAAGTTACGCTTAAGTGTATTGAACTTCATTCCATATTTATAGAGTATTTCAAACATCTCGGCTAGGTTGTCCAAGTGATTTGCAGCTATGCGCGATTTAACCAACATGTCATCTACATAAACTTTCATAGTTTTCCCAATCTATTGTTTGAATATGGCATTCACTAGTAGTTGGTAGGTTTTCCTAGCATTCTTTAAGTCAAATGGTTCCACTTTGTAGTAGTATAGTCCCAGACCAGTAATGAAACGATATTTTCCTAATCAGGTTCATGCATCATGGCCTGGTTGTTTCTCGAGTATGCATCCATAAATGATAGCAATTCAGGTCCAGTTATCCTGTCCACAGGTTGATCGATTCTAGGCAGAGGAAAGTTGTCTTTCGAGAAAGCTTTGTTTAGATCCGAATAGTCAATACAAGCTCGCCATTTCTCGTTGGACTTCTTGACTATGATCGGGTTGGACACCCATTCGGGGTGGTTGCATCATGGATAAAACCATCCGCCATCAGTTTATCCACTTCTTCTCTTATCGATTTGGACTGCTCAGGTCCTAGGGTGCACCTTTTTTGCTTCAATGGCGTATACTTAGGGTTGGCATGCGATCTCTAGCAACACCCCACACATATCGGAATGTGTCCTAGCGAATACATCCAGATTGGCATGAAGAAATTTGATGTGTTCCAGTTGCATCCTGTTTCCAAGATGTGATCCGATTTTCACGACCCGTGTTGGGTCATCTATGTGAACTGGGACAGACATCGTCAATTCTTCCGGTGTTGCCCGTTCCTCCCCTGAACTATTCTTTCTAGGGTCCAAAGCCTTATCAAATCTACTATGGTCTCCAAGCCAGGGGAGACTCTGTAGTTGCTATTCGGTAGGTTCACGAATGTGGAGAGTTCTCCCCATATTTTTCCCCTTTTCTTTTCTTTTAGACTCATGTAGTTCCACGATATAGCATTCTCTAGTGACACTTTGGTCTCCTTTGATCACCCCGACTCCATTCTCTGTCGAAAACTTCATAGTTGGACACCATTGAGCATTTACGTTCATGATGTGCATATAAACGTGCATATATTTACATCCATTTTGTCCTTTTTATTTAAATAAAAGTCATATTTGGGCATTTTAACATGTTTAAAACCAAAATTTAATTATTTTCAAATCATCATATATTCAACTACATTTAAGGGCAAAATGGTCATTTTTGTGCATGTGTCAATTTGAGAATTTTTACTTGGATGTTTTTTGTATTTTTATAGAAAATTTTGATGCACATGGAAGAGAGATTCATGAAGATATATGCATGCACAAGAGAATACAAAGGAATGAAGAGGAAATAATTTAAGTTCATAATCATGGAGGACCCCACCCACTTACCTAAGTCAACAATTAGAAGCTAATGGACAACAAGTGGAGGTTAAAGCTTCATGCACATTAAATGATGGATTAATTAGTGGCTAATGGTTACTTGGTGGCCATATTCCTATATGGCATTTTGGGAAGCACCCTAAAAATGGAATTAGGGTCTTATGCATGTATAAATAGCCCTTTTATGTACATGTAAATAGCTTCTACTCATTCGTATTAGTTAGAAAATTAAGAAAGCAAGTGGTACTGTCAATGTTTCGTGAAATAAAAATGGCTTCCAAGCCTCTTTCTCTTTTCTTTTCTATATGCTTTTCTTTGCTTTTATGTTAATATTTATTTCTATACTCTCTTTCTTTTAATGTTTATAGCTTAGATTTACATTCATGTAAGTAGTATAGCTTTAATTTTTATGCAAATGGTTAGTAGTTAATCTCTCTTTCTTCCTTTGCTTAGTTTTCATTTCTTTATTTTTTAATATTGAAATTTACTGTTGATTTGATAACACAAATGAGTAGCTAAACCCCTTCAATGTAGGGGTAATGAAGCTCTCTAACTCTATGTAATTTCAACATTTTTATGATTTATGATCTTTTTTTTGTGCTTCATGATAGTGAATTTTGATGTAATTTTATACAAATGGGTTTGGTAACTTATATTGCTTTTGAAAATGAGCTATTTTTATTTAACATAAACACAAGTTACATCATCATTTGCTAATTGATTTTTGATTTTGAAATGAAAGTAAAAAAATTTGATGATCTATATTACTAATTGCAATAGTTAATAGATCATACTTAAAATAGTTTTTGCTTTGGCTCCATTTTCATGAGATTTCATAAGTGGTTTATTTGTTGTATTATATTTTGATGGTTTAAGTTATGTTAATTAATAACATAAATACACCATACTTATGATAAATGCAACAATTATTTCACTTAATATCAAAACTAGATATCATAAATTATTTGTTTGTTGATTTACAAAAATATGAGAGTGAATTTGCCTCTAAATTGTTCTCTAATTTCATAGTTTTTAAATCTCACTTTCATTCTAATTTTAGCTTCATCTTGTTTACAATTTGTAGTTAACAATCTTCTCACCGCTTTGGTCTAATTTGGTTGATTAGAAAATTTTAAAATCTTAAAAATTTCCTACCAATCGACCTGTACTCGCCATATACCATCTTTTGTATGCCATGTGTTTGCGGTTATTTGAATTTGAAATTTATCAACGATTTTCTAATCCGATAGAAAAATTGTCGTTAAACAAAGTTTTTGGCGCCGTTGTCGGGGAATTGCTTTGAATTTGATTTTCTTTTCTTCGAATTATTGTTGTTTGATTTTTATTGTGTGTTTGTCATGTGTGTTGCATTTTATTTTATTTTATTTTTTTAAATTTTTTTGTGTGTTACGTGAATTTTGCTTGCATTTTGCTTGTATGCTTGTTTACCTTTTGTTCGCATTGCATTTGCATTAATAAAAAAAAAATACAAAATCACATTTCAAAACAAATCTTTTTATTGCATTTACATTTCTACCCTTACACTTATCTTTCTTCCTTTCTTATTTTTTGTTTGCATTTTCAATTTTTTTTAAAAATACTTTACACATTGCATTGTGCAAAGTCACTTGTGCACTGTTTTTGACCAACCTCCTCACTGTTTTTTTTTTTTTTTTTTTTTCCTGCATTTATCTCTTCTGCTCTTCACCTCTGCCTTGTTACTTCCCTTGCATTACCACCATACTTCAACAATCACTTCAATACAAGCTGCTACATTCACTTTCCTTTCAATGTGATTACTTCTGCCCTCAATACAACTGCTGATCATCCAAAAAAAATTTGCTTGCCAAACTCACTGTCGAAACATCTATACATGACTTCAATTGTGCATTTATGCAACAGTGCACACATCAACATCTGCTAACTCTTACAACTTCATCACTTCTTCCTGTTCCTGTTTCTTACTCTTGCAAACAAACCAAACTCCACCTATCAACTTCCATCCATCACCAGTTGCTACATACAAAACATCTCATTCTTCCACAAACTACCTAACTGCCTGCCATTTCCCATCAATTCTTTCCAACAACATTAAACCATACGAACTACATCACAGCAACCATCTTGCCCTATAAAACTTCCTCCTACATTGCAAATCACTGTTTACTTCCCCTCCTACTTTTATTCACTTCTACACTGCATATAACCCATCTTCCATACAACCAAATCAACCTTCACCTTCACTAACCACAATCCTTGCCAGCAACTCACATCAAATATCAAAGTGCACTGCCTCGACTGCTCCACTTCTCATCCAGTCTACCACCTACATCTGCCAGTCACTACATCAACACATCAACCAAAAACAACTGCTGTTCTGCCTGCAAACCCCCTGCTGTCAAACCAACAGCCATGCCATTATCTACCTGAACCAGCAACTCATAGCCCACTTATAACATCATCATCATCATCTCCCACTTACATTAACTTGCACATAACAACCATACAAACCATCTGCATTTCTTCCACACATTCACCACCATACTACCTGTTCCACTGCCTTAACAAGCACCTATAACAGCTTTCACTATAGAATACTTGCTTCCACTCGTCTTTCACTGGTCACTCCTCTATCAACTTCATAACTGACCACGACCAACAGTCCATAAGCAACATTACATTCATACAAGTGTCAACGTATAGCAATCTCCCAAATCTCTATTTCGAACTCCAGCTTCGAACTCTCGTGACTTCATCTATACCACAACAGCAACATTCGATCAAATCGAATTCGGAAAAAAAAAAAAAAGCCTGTCGCTTACATTTCTAACTTACCCCAATAACCATCGTGACCACCCTCATCAGTTCAACAGTTCGACTTGCTCCTCCACCAGCAAATCGCCTGACCGCACATCTGCACCTTCCAACCACAAAATCGCAAAATCCAAAATCGAGAACAAAGAAACCCAATCGAACCAATCTCTGCCTCCCACAATCGCAGCGAGCATCGATCAACCCATTAATCCCTTAAAAAACCATCTTGTAAAGTCGAAATTGATTTTAATTTTGGATTCTACCCGAGGGATTGTAATCGAGGCATGCTCTCGTTGTTTAAAACGGAAAAAAAAAAAAAAAATGCCTGTGTACGTTAGATTAGATTTGGGCCGGGTAGCTTCAAGTTGTAGGCCTGCACATTTTTTTATTTGCTTTCTTTTAATTGTGTACATTTTTGGTCCATCCTTATTTTCTCTAAAAAAAGAAGTTTGTTTTGTTTTGCTTTCTTCTAATTTTGTTTTGTTTTACTCTTTTATTTAAAAGAAACAATTGTATATATCTTGTTAATTTGTTTATTTTCCATTTGTTTTAGTCTAATTAAAAAAAAGCTCACTTATTTAATATTCCCTTTTCATTTGTTTTCACTTGATTTAGTTTTACTTGTTTTAGTTTTTGTTTATCTTAATTTCATTTGTTTTTTTTTCACTTGTTTTGCTTTCTTCTTTGATAAACATAGAAAAAAACTAAAAAAAAATTGTATATATCTTGTTTTTATTTTCAGTTTGCCAAAGCAGAAATTCGTAAAAGGAAGAAGTGCTTAAAAACAGAAAGGAAAAATAATTGCTTTGCTTAGCCTGCCAAAAATTAATTGCTTGCTTGCTTAAAAAATATATCTGCTAATAATCTACATGTTCTGGAATCTTGCCATTTTCTCTTGTTTTTATTTGAGTTGCATTGTTGGTTGCTTGCATTTGCATGTATATATATTAAAAAAAATTCAAAATCCAAAAACAAAAACAAACTTCAATTTAGTTTCATTGTTAATACACGTTTAATTTCTTGTTTTTCATTCGTCTTATCTTGTTTTATTTCCTAAGGGCAATACCCCAATTCACATAAGGTGGGGGATTTCATCACTCTTTCCTTAGTCCACAAATGCATTTCATCGTATAATTTGATTAATAATAAAGGTTAGACATTCAAATTAAGGGTGTCGCGACCTTATATAGGGCTTAACTGTATCTTCACAATTGTTTTCTTTGAACAATTTTATTTCTTTGTGTTTAGATTACGGTAGAGCAATAACTAGTTATAAAAATTACGGTGATTCGTAAATATTATATTGGTTGTTCTCTGAAGATATTTAAACCTTCGGTTGCATTGCTACAGTGATTCGTGGTGCACCGATAACCCCTGTCCGCTACCTGGCTGAGAAATATTTTTGTTGATTTAAGACAAAGTGTAATTATACAATTTTGGGTTAGGAGCTACTAAGGAGAGAAACTGTAATTAATTATTTGCATTCATTTAGTTGCATTAGTTCATGCATGTTTAAAAAAAAATCCAAAAAAAAGAGAAAAAAATTTGTAAATTTTACTCAGTTTTTAATCCCAAAAAAAAAAAAAAATCCTTTTTCATTCCTTTGAAAATTTTCAATCAAAAACAAAAACATATAAATATATATATATATATATATATAATCTTTTCAAAATCAAAATTCCCTTTTCTAAAAAAAACAAAAATCCTCTTGGTAAATATTTGAAAGTTTGAAAATTCAAAAACAAAAAAAATACAGAATATATAATAAAAAATTGAAAAGCCAAAAATCAAACTTCTCTTTTGAAAGTAAATTTCATTTCGTAAATAGTTTTCTTCCTTGTAAAAAAACAAACAAACAAATTTTTCACTTCGTTTTTCAAATCTTCTTTCATTCTCTAAACTCGTTTCTAACTTTTTTCTCTTCTTGACATTCACTTATGCATGAGTAATTGCACTCGTGACACAACTACAAATCGTTGGACTTGCGACTCAACAGCTAATCATTTAACTCGAACAGACGATCCTCCTGAAATAGCGAACGAGAACGCCCATCTTTCCCGATAGAGTTTCTATTCCATCTTGCATCACGTTGCCTGCCCTACGGGTAACCGTTTCAAAATTCACTCGAAGCATATTGCCACGCTTCCAAAATTTGTCAATTTCGAGCATGATGACCCTTTGCATTTTCTTGACTAAATTCGAACAAGTTTTCGATGACGAAATCAAACTTCGATTAATCCCATTCGCTCTTATGGTTTACGCTGAAAAATGGTTGTACAGCTTACCATCGAACTTGATTAGAGCGTGGGAAGAATTCATAAAAGCTTTCTTAAAAAAGTTCTACCCCTAGGAAAAAGCAAGAAGAATCCGAAACGAAATTGTAAACTTTCATCAATTAAAGGAGAACCATTCGGAAAATATTTTGAAATATTGAAAGAGCTTTTGATAAAATTTCTACACCATAACTTTGAAAAACGGAAGATTTGCCAAATCCTATACGATGGACTCAAAAATAGCTCACGAACCATGCTCGAATCATTGTGCCAAGGCAACTTTCTTGTCCACATCATGATGATGCTTGGCAATTTCTTGAAAACCTAGCCGAAAATTTGTCCCAATGGGAACGTTCGAACGAAAAATCAATTTAGTCACGATCGAGTGCACACTCGATATGATCTTCTTTTTCTTTAATAGCTAAGATCGACGCAATGACTAAAAAATCCGATAACGTTTTCTCATCAAATAATCATATAGCCGTTTAGCGCCCTAATTCTTTTGAACAAACCAACGCTTTCAATAAAGCCAAAAACGACCTGTTTTCTCCAACGTACAATCCTGGTTGGAGGAATCATTCGAATTTTGCTTGGAACCAAAACAATCTCAACACGCATACGGTTCTTCCCAATTTTCAAGCTTTTCCGAATAATGCTTCGAATCCTCCCTTTCAGCCCAACCATTTTAACCAAACTTTGCGGGTCCGTCTCATAATCAACCGCAACAATCAAATTTTCAACCAAATTCTGCTCATCCCTAAGACGATAAACATTTAAGTTCACTTGAGAAAACTCTTGAAATTTTGGCTAAAGCAACTTAAAGCCTTCAATTAAACAACAATTTTCAAAATTTATTGACCTCATATATGCAAAACACAAACCAATCAATTGCAAAACTCGAAATGCAAATGAGTCAATTAGCCACGTCTATAAGTGAACGCGAATAAGGAATATTCCTAAGTCAGCCCATACCAAATCCCAGAAATCAAAATGCAAATTAAAATCAATCCCATGTTGTTCAAGATAGCAACGTCACCCAATTGAATCCTATCACAACTCTACGTTCCGGTAAACAAATCGATAATCAAGTCATTAATCCAAACGATTTATCGAAAACTTATCTCGACACTTCTAAAGCAACAAAGAATCGGAACAGAATGTGGAGGAAAACATTGAATCAAATGCCAATCAAAATTCTTCTTCTACTCGAGTAGACCCACCTACCAAGTATCATGTTCCATTTCCACATCGTCTTCGACCAAAGAAACACTCGGACCAAATGGAAAAGATGTTGGAAATTTTTAAACAAGTCAAATTTAACATTCCGCTTCTTGACATCGTTCAGCAAGTCCCAACGTATGCGAAATTTCTTAAGGACTTATGTACCCAAAAGCGACACATTCAAGTGCCCAAAAAAGTCTTCTTAGCCGCCAGTCTGAGTGAAGTCTTGTTCCAATCCATGCCCATAAAATACAAAGATTCTGGCTGGCCTACGATTTCATGTACAGTTGGAGACAAGACGATTGAAAAATGCTTAATATACTTAGGTACGAGTGTCAATTTGATTCCATACTCCATGTATGAACAATTAGGCTTAGGTGAGCTCAAACCCACAAAAGTTACGCTTCAATTCGTCGATCATTCCATTAAGAATCCTGTGGGAGAAATTGAAGACGTGCTCATTCGAGTAGGGCAATTCATATTCCCCATTGATTTTATCGTTCTCGAAACACAACCCGTGACAAATCCCGCGAATCAAATTCCATTGATTTTAGGCTGACCATTCCTAGCCACTCAAATGCCTTAATCAATTGTCGTAACGGTTCGATAAAAATCTGGTTTGAAAACATGACTTTAGATCTTAACATTTTCAATCTTGAAAGGCCACTGAATGAACCTCGTGACCAAACGTTGGAAGTTAGTGCCATTCGTGAAAACTTCGAAAAAGAGACGATTGACCTTAACGATGAACGCGAGGTCGAGTATGAAAAATTATTTCGCGAGATTCCCAACGAGATGGAATATACTCTTCCCTTTGAATCGCTTCCAATCGAGTCTGAATCTCAACCCAATTCTTTGATCGAGCGACTCCTTAAGTTGGACCTCAAACCACTTCCCGATTTCCTTAAGCACGCATACTTAGGTGAAATGTCCTGCCATAATTTCTAACGATCTTTCTCTTGACCAACAAGCTTCTATTCTCTCTATTCTTTTGAAAAATAGAGAAGCAATAGGGTAGTCGATCTCCGATATAAAGGGAATTAGCCCTGCTATTGTTCAACATTGTATCCATTTAATCGACGATGCCAAGCCTTTTCGTGACGCGCTATGAAGGCTTAACCCAAAAATGAAAGATGCGGTGCATGATGAATTCTTAAACTTCTCGACAACAAAATCATTACATAACCTCTGATAGTTTATGGGTTAGCTCAATTCACATTGTACCGAAAAAGTCTGGACTAACCGTTGTCAAGAACGATTTAAATGAACTTTTCCAACTCGTACTCAAACGGGTTGGCGTGTTTGCATTGACTATCGAACATTTAGCCGGCCATGAATTATACTACTTCCTTGATGGTTATTCCGGCTATAAACAAATTCCAATCGCTCCCAAGTATTGAGAGAAAACGACCTTCACATGTCCATTCAGTACCTTTGCTTATCGACATATGCTATTCAGACTTTGTAACACTCTTGCTACTTTCCAACGATGCATGGCTGGCCTTTTTTCTGACATGATTGAATGCTTTGTAGAAGTTTTTTAGGCGATTTCTCTATCTTTGGCTATTCTTTTTCCCAATGTTTACATCATCTCGAGTTGGTTCTAAATCGATGTAAAGAAAAACACTTGACTTTGAATTGGATAAAATGCCACTTTATGGTCAAACAAGGCATAGTCCTTGGACATATCATCTCAAATAAAGGCATTGAGGTAGATAAAGTGAAAATCGACGTAATTGCAAACTTGGCTTCTACCGAACATTCGAACATTCTAGGACACGCTGGCATCTACCGATGCTTTGTGAAAGACTTTAGCAAAATCGCTCATCCTTTGACGACTCTTCTCGGAAAAGACATTCCATTCGATTTCAGATCTGAGTGTATCTCTTCTTTTGAACATCTAAAAAAAACTCATTTCTTCTCCAATCATTTGCGCATCCAATTGGGATCTCCCATTTGAAATAATGTGTGATGCTTCTAACTTTGCAGTTGGTGCTGTTTTAGGGCAACGAATTAACTAGATCCTTCATGTATCTACTACGCTAGCATGACTCTGAATGACTCTCAGCTTAACTGCACAACTACTGAAAAAGAGATTCTAGCTGTAGTTATTGCTCTCGAAAAATTCTGACAATACTTGATCGGGTCACACATTACTATGTACACGGACCATTCTACGCTTTGATATCTCTACATAAAATGGATGCTAAATACCATTTGATTCGTTGGATCCTTCTACTTCAAGAATTTGACCTTACAATTAAAGACAAAAAAGGATCCGATAACGTCATAGCCTAATCACTTGTATCGTCTTTCGAACGCACCATCTTCTTTGCCAATCAATGAAAACTTTCCCGATGAACAACTTCTTTCAATTTCTATCAATCCATGGTATGCTGATATAGTGAACAACTTAGTCACTGAAGAAACTCCCTCATCTTAGTCCAAACAGAACAAATGCAAATTCATGTCCCAAGTGAAATATTTCTATTGGGACGATCCATACTTGTTCAAATATTACCCCGACCAAATAATCCAACGTTGCATTCCAGATAATGAGATCAGGAGTGTTCTTTTGTTTTGCCACGATCAAGCGTGCGGTGGAAATTTCAGTCCTAAAAAAACTACGGAAAAGGTTCTTCAATGTGGTTTCTATTGGCCTTCTCTTTTTAAAGACTCGTTCGAATTTCTCAAATCCTACGATCGATATCAAATTCTTGGATGAATTTCTCGATGAGATATGAAGCCTTTAAACCCCGTTCTTATGATCGAAATCTTAGATGTTTAGGGTGTCGACTTTATGGGACCTTTTCCCAATTCTTTTGGAAACTTGTATATCCTTCTCGCTGTCGATTACGTCTCAAAATGGGTCGAAGCCGTTCCTTGCAAAACCAACGACCATAGAATTGTTTTAAAATTTCTCAAAGAAAACATCTTGTCGAGATTTGGCACACCTTGCACAATGATTAGTGATAATGGAACCCATTTTCGCAATCGATCTTTTGAAACATTAATGAATAAATACTCGATAACACACAAGTTATCTACTCCATATCATCCTCAAACTTTGTGGGAAGTTGAAGTTTCAATCGTCAAATAAAATAAATCTTGAAGAAATATGTCAACAAAAATCGAAATGATCAGTCTCAGAAATTGACCGACGCGCTTTGGGATTACCGTACTGCTTTTAAAACTAACCTTGGGATGTCTCCATTTCATTTAGTTTACGGTAGAGCTTGCCATTTACCCGTTGAAATCGAACACAAAGCATTTTAGACAATAAAGAACTTAAACTTTGATCTTGAGAAAGCTGGCGAAAACTGAAAACTACAACTCAACGAACTAGAAGAAATCAAGAACGATGCATTTGGAAACGAGAAAATTTACAAAAGAAGAACCAATTTTTTTCATGATAAGTCGATCCTAAGGAAAACGTTTTCACCTAACCAGAAAGTACTTTTATACGACTCAAGACTTCATTTATTCCCTGGAAAACTTAAATCAAGATGGATCGGACCATTTGTGGTACGAATTGTTTTTCCACATGGTGCCGAAGAAATAGAAAACCCCAGGGATGGATCAATTTTCGATGTCAACTGTCATCGTTTGAAACCTTTCTTGGAATTGCCAAATATCCAAGAGGAGGAGCTCATGATTCTTCATGAGCGAAGCTACGTCTAGTAAGAATGTTAACCCTCTTTTATAAATATGTACATATTTTTCCCCACACACTCATTGTATCGCGCATTGACTATGGGACACAGTCAAAATTTAGTGTGGTGGGGTCTCATTTTCATATTTTAAGTTTTATGGCATTTTTTTGTTTCCCTTTATCTAAAAAGAACCACAAAATTTCTAAATCTCAAAAACATTTTCTTTTTAGCATTTTGATTTATTTTTGAAGAAACACTATAGGATACGTATAAGTTTTGGTTAAATAATTGAAACTTTTTCTGAAAATTTATTTGTCTTAACAAAAATAAAAATGAAGTTTGATTACAAATAACAATGGTTTGACTAGTATATATGAAGATTTGTAGGATCTAGATTAACCCTAGAGGGGGGGGGGGTGAATAGGGTTATAGCAAATTTTCTCGATTTAAATACAGAAACAAACTGCAGAAATAAATATGCTGAAAAGTAAATCACGCACAAAATTTACCCAGCTTCAGCAACCCCTGCCTACTGCTGCATTCCCAGATTTCTATTAAAATTAAACAGTATCCCGCTTACAAACACTCTACTAGACTCGCAAACCTTTTGCTCCCGCTCACAAACACTCTACTAGACTTGCACACCCTGCTCCGCATATAGAGTTTCGTTTACTCGCAAACTCTGCTCCCGCCTATAGAGTTTTGCAAGCTCGCACACCCTGCTCACTAAACTAATTCTAACTAGACAATCTGACACTACCTAATCCCTAGTGGTGATTTACCAAATTTTGATTTGAAAAATAAAAACAACAATTAAAAGAAAAATAACACTTAAACCCTATTTAAAAAATATACTAAAGCCCTTTTAAAATAAAACACGGCCGACCCTATTTTCTTATCCTCTTTATTTTAGCCCGGTTCTTCTTGCTCGTTCCTCTTTGAGATGGCGGCTTGTTCTTCTCTGCAACTAAATTAGGGCTTCGGCTCTTTTGCTCATTGCTTCCAAAATTAGGGTTGTACAAATTGAAGCGCCGCTCGATACCGTTCAATAGTAGGCTTCGATGCTCCTTGATTTGCTCACGGCTCTTCAATTTGGATCGAGTTCGTCTCCTTGATTCGGTATGTGATTTTATGCTTTTGTTCTTTTGTGTATTCGTACTTGAACTCGATGCCTAAATTTGCCGATGATGAATGGTTTATATATAGGTCGAATTCCTATATTTGCGTTCGTATAAACTAATTTGAATTGGTCAATTAATTTCGCTCGGCCATTGATTTACATGTGGATGATGGTGATTTTCTCTGACTTGTTCATAATCGTATATTTCTGATGCTTGATACCCATGGCTTTGAATTGCGGCTTTGAATTGCCATGCTCATCACGGTGTTGATTTTTGACTTCGTCAATACTGCATACGCACTTGAATTTTTATCACTTGACTTCTGTATATTTTCACGACTTCAATGTTTAACTTAGTCAAACCCTTGATTACCAGTGACTTTGCTTGCGATTAACTCCTTGGCTGCCACAATTGATTTTCATTCGACTTTGGTTGTAATTGCATACGCACTTGATTTTTCTTTCAGTATACATTCATGAATTCTCTTGTTGACTTCCTGTAGTTGCATTCATTGGTCATTCTGGCCTTGAACCTGTTGCATACATGACTGCTGTATGGTTGCATATTTGTAAGTTGTTCAGTGCACTTTTGTTTGCTGTCATATTCTTGTGCTCGAGCTTTTTGCACACTGATGCACTGACTTGTTTGTGTGTCTGGTCATTGCTTGCAGTACTTGAATTGAATGCTACCTGTACTTGTAGTTGTATCGCTTGATATTCATTCCTGTAGTTTGCATTCATGTACTTGCTGTCATAGATGTTGCGCTGCATCACCACTGTTCTTTGCATTTGTACATATGAATGTGCTCACTGTTGTTTGTACCTGTGCATATATGTTTACTGTTCGAGTTCATTCTTCAGTTGATTCACTGATGCATTGCCTTTGTGGTCTTCACTGTATTCTCTGTATCATGCTTGTGCATTTCTCTGTTGTATTACTGTACACTGCATAGTGTCTTCATTGTGATGATTTTGTTGCTCTGACTTGTATCACTTGATGTCTTGAGCTTCAATTGTGCTCGAACTCTGTCCATACTTGCCCAGTTTACACAGATGCTTCACTTGTTCATTTTGTTCAAGTGTACTTGTCTTCATTCTGATCATGTTGGCACTGGGTTACTGTCTTGTTTATATTAGACTAGTCGACACTTGATTCTTGAGTTTTGGCCATTTGCACCTGTGTTGAATCCAGTTTCACATCTCGGATTTAACCTTGTGCTGAAGTTGATATTTTATTTATGTTGCACGTGAGTTGAACCCGGCTTTTCATTTGGGTTTGACCTGTGCTCACCTATCCCTGTAGCATTATCAAGTGTATATCGATGTGCACGACCTTGTGGCATGTACAGTGATACACTGTGCATGTCACATTGTTCGTGTGTGATGAATTCAAATGTAAATTATGACGAACAACCTAAATAACTGAGGCAAATCATATTTTAAAAAAATCATATTTTATTTTATATTGCAAAAATATTTCTTTTTCAATTTTAATGCGTTAGTGAATATTTTTGCAGATTGCTCAGATGCTGATTCAAACTGGAAGGAAGTTGACGATAAAAATAGATAAAAATACGAGTGTGAGTGATATGTAGTGAGGTCAACTGTAAATATGAAATTGTGATGTATTGTAATCAAAGTTGTATAGTGAATAGTGAGAGCTTGAATTTGTACTATTCAAAATTATAATAAATATTTGTTTGAATAAAATATTCGTTTGAATTCAAAATCTGTGTTATTTATTTTATTCAGCAAATATTTATTTAATATGTGAAAATAAAATAGTACATTAACAAATACATTTAAATGAATGTATATATGTTTATTATCATCAAACAAAAATCATATAAGCGCATATTCAACAAGGTTCATATGTGTTAATTATGAAGTATATTCTAATTGAAAATCCCAGTTCAAAAATGTGGTAAATTTAAAGTAAAGGATATAAATTTTTTTATCTTCTGAGTTAAATGGTGCTAAGATGATTTTGCAAAACTCTCTCTTTCTTAAAAAAATAGAAAAAAACATTTGTATATATGTATATATTTTTAACGCCTAGAGTCATGTGTTCACACTTGTGTGTTCACTCGCCATGCTCTATACCCTTCTCACATAAGCCCGAAAGGCAGTGCACGATCGATATATCTGGCCTCAGTATATCTGAGTTAGGGGTATGTATATAAAAATTCTATTTAATAACGCCTACATTCGATAAGTGTTCACACTTGTGTGCTCACTCGCCATGCTTTGTATTCCCCTTACATCAATCCACAAGGCAGTGCACGGGTAATATATTTGGCCTTAGTTTACCTGAGTTAGGCATATATAAATATTGTTAATATCAATAAAATTTTCAAATAAGAGAGAATAAACAATTGAACTCCATGCATCATTTTAACTTGTTTTATTTGACTTGTTATTGAAAAGAAATGAAAATACCACTTTGATAAACTTTGGCAATCAAGTAAGGATCTATTTCATAGTTACATTATATTATCGACCGAAACAACAAGTTAAACTACTGTCTATTTGTTATGATAATTTTTTTTTTTGGAAATTTGACGAGTAAATGATTTAATTTTTCAAGATAATGACCAAAACTTATATTTAACTTATTTGTGAACCTTTCATTTGTAAATATTTTCAAAAACTTGCATTCGTCCCGTTGCAAATAAATCTTGCATAAATATGTTCACTTTGCATTTGGATTTTGCAGGTTGTATCTGCTAAAAACCCTCACGAGACAACACTCGTCCTACTGGAGACACCTAGAGGTTTAACGGCTTGTTGCATACGCTCAACGCAATCATTCTCCCTACCTCAATGTAGGGGTATTTGATGTGCACGTAAATGTGCATATATTTACATCCATATTTTATCTATTTTTTTTTGAATAAAAGTCATATTTGGGCATTTTAACATGTTTGAAACCAAAATTCAGTTATTTTCAAATCATCGCATATTCATCTTCATTCAAGGGCAAAATGTTCATTTTTGTGCATGTGTCGATTTTAGAATTTTTAATTGGACATTTTTTATGATTTTTATAGAAAATTTTGATGCATATGGAAGAGGGATTCATGAAGATACATGCATGCACAAGGGAATACAAAGAAACGAAGAGGAAATAATTCAAGTTCATTATCATGCAGGACCCCACCCACTTACTTAAATCTACAATTAGAAGCTAATGTACAACTAAGTGGAGGTTTAAGCTTCATGCACATTAAAAGATGTATTAATTAGTGGCTAATGGTTACTTGGTGACCACACTTTCTAAAGAGCCTTCTGGGAAGCACCCTGAAAATGGAATTTGGGTTTTATGCATGTATAAATAGCTCTCTTATGTACATGTAAATAGCTTCTACTCTTTCACATTAGTTAGGAAATTAAGAAAGCAAGTTGTAATGTCAATATTCCATGAAATAAAAATGGCTTCCAAGCCTCTTTCTCTTTTCTTTTCTACATGCTATTCTTTGCTTTTATATTAATGTTTATTTTTATGCTCTCTTTCTTTTAATGTTTATAGCTTAGATTTACATTCATGCAAGTAGTGTAGCTTCAATTTTTATGCATGTAGTTAGTAGTTAATCTCTCTTTGTTCCTTTGCTTAGTTTTCATTTCTTTGCTTTTTAATGTTGAAATTTATAAGTGTTGATTTGATAAAAAAAATGAGTAGCTGAACCCCTTCAATTTTATGGGTAATGAAGCTCTCTAACTCTATCTAGTTTCAACATTTTTATGATTTATGATCTCTTTTGTCTGTGCTTCATGAAAGTAAATTTTGATGTAAGTTTATACAAGTGGGTTTAATAGCTTATTTTGCTTTTGCAAATGAGCTATTCTTATTCAACATAAAAACAAGTTACATCATCATTTGCTAATTGATTTTTGGTTTTGAAATGAAAGTAAAAACAAAATTTGGTGATCTATATTACTAATTACAATAATAAATAGATCATACTTAAAATAGCTTTTGCTTTGGCTTCATTTTCATGAGATTTCATAAGTGGTTTATTTGTTATAATGGTTTGTTTGTTATATTATAGTTTGATGGTTTAAGTTATGTTAATTAATAACATAAATTAACCATATTTATGATAAATACAATAATTATTTCACTTAATATCAAAACTAGAGATCATAATTTAATTGTTTGTTGATTTACAAAAATATGATGGTGGATTTGCCTCTAAATTGTTTTCTAATCTCATAGTTTTTAAATCTCACTTTTATTCTAATTTTAACTTCATCTTGTTTACAATTTGTAATTAAAAATATTCTCTCCACTTTGGTCTAACTTGATTGATTAGAAAATTTTAAAACCCTAAAAATTCCCTGCGGATCGACCAGTACTTGCCACGTACTTACTTTTGTATGCCGTGCGCTTGTGGTTATTTTAATTTGAAATTTCTGGGCGATTTTCTAATCCGATAGAAAAATTGTCATTAAACAGATCACAAAGGTTTGGATGAGTGTGACTCTTCGATAGCCTTCTCCGAGTTCTACGGGTAAATCAATTATTTCGACAGGTTGTCTAGGTACACTGGTGAATCGTTGGATCTTTATGCGGCAAGCAAACACAACTTTTATACTGATCTTCATCTGATCAAAGGTGCGTTTGAAAAGGTGCTCACACTGTCCCTAATACTCGTCGGACCATGCGGGTCTGATTCCTACAATCATAACATGGGGTTGAGAGTTATAGCTTCTAACCCTTTGGTGTCTCGATTTCGAAATACTATGTCATCGTTCAGGGTTCTCTACTGCTTAGCAGGGGTTCCATCTTTGATTATAAAGCAAGAACCTTTCAAAGCATGCTTTAGTGAACTCGTATATCGCTCCATTTCTCCTTAACTCTTCTATGTGGCATGGGATCCTCCAAATATTGTTCCAATGGTGAGTCTTTGGTCAGTCTGTTTGGGTCCCTCTTCGTAGGTTCCAACTTGATTCTCTCGACCTGTAGGAGCCTGAGGCGCTACGGTTGGTCAGGGTTCTGTGGTTTTCTCACATTTTGTTGAAGCTTTTTTTCTCGAATCGTCTCCTCAATCAAGTTATTCCAGACGACACTCATTCGTGTTGTAGCCATATGTCTCATGGAAGTGGCAGTACTTTTCGGAAGCTTTTGCTATTCAGTTGCTTCCTTTTTAGGAGGCTTCTTGTACTCTTCCGCCTCCTGTGTTGCGTGTAATGACCCGATTTTTCGACGTTCGAAAATTAACATCAATACATCCACTGTATCAAATGCCGAACAATCGAATGCCGGAAAACCGAACCATTAGGGTTAAAGAAGAAGGAGGTAGAAGAAGAAATAGAAACAATATCAAAATCGCACAAACGCAGCGGAACAATATATAATAGATAAATGGCTAATCTTTAAACAAAAAGAACTATATCTGTTTATACATTAAATTATCATAGTACAACAAAATATATAGCACACAACTGGACAGTTATATTAACTTTTCCTCACAAAACTGACTACATAGCGGAATATACATCAAATACGTGTGATACGTCTCGCCATCCGGCTCGTCTCCTGAGCTCCACAACATCCTTTTCTGTATTCTATAATACTCGGTCTGACCCGAGCATTATAGTTAAATAATACTCGAGTCGGTCTGGAAAACCAGTGTGAGAAAACACACTCAATTGGATTATTAAAGTTTTCAAAATCCTTTGAAATCAAAGGTATCTCGTAAGACCACGCCAAAAATAACCATGCCGGGTTTTTGCCTTACGATAACCAATACATTTCTTATAAAATCCTATGATATTATAGTAGTGTCTATATGCAAATACTTATTCAAATAGCCAAAATAGTTACATTGGTTAAATTCCAGCATAATAGGTTCTACAAACAAAACCGTAAAGGAAGGTAGGGAAAATGGATTTCCATCAATGGTAGGAATACTGGGGTACCGTCCGTCATAATATGTGGTCTAGATCAACGTACCGAGGACCCAAAACAAGATTAGCGACCTCTAGCGACATTGATTACTCGTATTACTATCGTGATTTTGTAATTGATAGGTGCACCCTTTTGTTTGGATTGATTGTTGCAGTCGGCAACGGATGAGTTATGACCAGCCAGAAAGGGTGAACTAGTAGAATCCTACCTTGGACATTGCCTCACGTGCCTTGTCATATTTATCCCTGTACGAGCCCATTATGACTTTGGTTTAGAACTGTAAAAATGTGTTAAGGGGGATAATGTAAAGCCTTAAGGCTCTTTTGACATTAATTTTACCGATAGACATTATCTATTATAGCGTATCCTATTATATATAAATAGCTTAACGGATCCTTAGGAGATGGAAAACCCGTAACATCCCTTAAGTTACTGCACTCATATTTCATGATATTGATTTGAGTTACATAAGAGTATTTTAGTCCTGACTCGAGTGCTTTGTTTTCCATTACGCTAGGGTCAACCCGGAGATATTTTCAGTGCGTTGAAGATTATTCTCTAAAGGATGAAAATGGAAATTTGGTTATTACTATTACTATTACTATTATTCCCTGTACCATGCTATTCTGTTGAATCATTTATTTATCTCAGTTCTATATATAACTCTGATAAATGTTGTATTGATCATAATCAAATATATGATATGAACAGCTTCATGAACTGTTATTTGATTATTATATTTATCATTTCCGCTATGAGATTCTGTGTTTGTTTTCATTTTATTTTCTTACTCTTCTTATTAACCTCATTGATTATCTACGTTTTGGATTGTTTAAGTTGGACACGTGTGGATTATTGTCGATTTAAACCTTCTGAAATATGGATCGTCACAGTTAGTGAATTTTACATTATGTTAATGGGTAGGCTAATGGGCTTGAAGGTGCCAGTTCACTAAAGATTTTATTAATTAGATTAATAAATTTTAACTAAGCTTCTTAACTTAATAACACTGAACCCATTGCTAAACAAAAATCCTAACCCAATAAAAGCAAATTCTCATTTGTGATTCTATTTGAAAAAACGAAAGTCAATTTATTTAAAATTTAGAAATTTTATATTTTAGTTTAAAATCTCGAACTAAAAATAAAAAATAATTTCTTTATGAAATTTTAGAAACAAAATATAAAATCTAGATTTAATCTCAAATAAATCTTCAAATTAAAAATAAATCATTAAATTTTAATTTAACTTCGGAATTAAATCTTTAAATTCACAATTAAATTTGGTAAACATATATTAGTTAGATGATTATTAATAGGGTTATTGTAAATAGTACATTATGCCATATTATTCACAACAGCAAGCAACCACTCAAATTTTATTATATCTTATTTTATTTGTTGATTATATTTTTCTATTACAATTTTAATTAGGTATCATTCTATATATTATAATTATTAATTTCTTAAACATTTTTTATTCCCTAGCGGTCCTATTTTGGAGAAACGACTAGCTTTTGTTAATAATTGGGTTCATCCTGATTCAAATGGGTTTTTAAATTCTTTGAATGATAGTTATTTATTCAACTTTACATTTTAACTAAACATAAACATAAACAAACATTGATGCAAAAAATATACATTTTAATCAAACAAACAATCGCCTTCAATGAAAAACTATCTTGCAGCTTCCACTGCGCAACTCGGATCACTAGCAGATTAGGACACTACAATACAATCCTAAACAATCTGAAGTCTAATCTTTTCTATCCATTAAATCTCACTTTTGATAAAAGTAAGCTGTAATATTTAATAAACTTTTATAACAATAATTTATATAGTATTGTCAAAAGCTTTTCAAATATGTCCCAATGATCATTCCCAGCAATCATTTATATTTGTATCCATAAATAGATATTAACTCTTTAACTACCACACATCCAAGGGATGAGACTCTAGGTCATCTAGGTCTAGATCTTGACTCTATGAAAATTAAATTCTATAATGTTACGAATTCAGCTCTGATACCAAGCTGTACCAACCTCATCGCTATACCCATATTATTAAAGAACAATATAAGTAATATCGTATAATAACATAGAGAATGTAGCTGGTTAAGGGTGATCGAATGTCACTATATCTCTATGCTAACACAGGCACGTCTTTATTACCTTTTTAGGATCTGAACTAAAAAAATTTGACGAGTACAGTATTAATACAAATTAATAAACACCCCGATTAAAAATATTCAGAACAATATATAATATAAATAAACCAGAATTAGAGTCAGAGATCATGGCGGTTGTACATCATATACGCAATAAAATATAAGTCTATAAAATATCAGTACTAGACCCACTATAGACATATATCGCATCCAAAGTACTACAACAGGTACATAATGATTACTAGATAATGTACATGGTATAAACTCCTAACTATCAATATATACAATAATGAAGTAAACTGAAACAGTCCAAATGGTTTACTCCTATGCCAGCACAAATCCAAAAGTCAATGAGTCCCTATGCCTATAGAGTCTCGGCCTGACTCGAGCATTTTAGAAATAAACGAGTCAGACTATATGTAATAGAGAGGTGAGATATTGCTATTATAATATTGACATAACAGTAATAATAAGCCACGATATAAATATGCCTAAAACAAAATAAACATAAAAGGCATATCAATCAAAAATAACTATTTCACAAATCCACATCAAGTCTCAAATGGACTTTCATCAAAAATATGGTGTTAACCATTCAAAAAATTTAGAGCCAAAAGGTACTAAATATCCATCCAAAATCTCTGAAGGAAAACCATCACTAATGAAATAATAATGGTAGTCAACTATCAGTTTAAAAACATCAACACAACATTTAACAACCAAATAGACCGATGACAGTCTAATAAACAAAAAAGATCCCACCACAGAATGTAATAGTCTAAAGTCACAAAAATACCACTATGTGAATTTACTTAAACCAACAAAATAGGCAAACATCGTTTATCGTACACAAATTAAACTGATAGGTAGTAATTATCTGGTCTATAGACTAATCATGCATATAACACCTATCCATGGGGCAAAAAGGCAACCGTGTCACACCGTAATAAACCTAAACTTCCAAAGTAGGCCTGCCTACCCAAATCTAAGAATGTATCGACTCTCGAGTCAATGAAAAATGAGTTATCTTCTCTCAGGGATCTATCAACCTAAAAATGAAATTCGAATACCCTAAGATAATACAACTCTAAATGAAAATTACTGTCACTCAAGTAATCACAAGAATTTAACTAATTGTCCCATACCAGATAGTAAATTCAAGCATTTACTAAAAGCTAGAAAATTCCACTCGAACTCTATTTAACAAATTATAATAATAAGTGAAAGAATTGTACGAAATGTCCTATATCAATTCGAAAATTCAATCGCTTACTAAAGTTTTTTATTTCATAGAAAAGCATGAATCCAATAAAAATAAAATCAAGCTTATTTCCTTAGAAAGAAAAGAGTTAAAAGAACTTGTTTAAAAATAGAATTTCTTTAATAAAATTTGGAATCAAACCAATGTTATTCATAAAATAATAACTTACTTTATTTTAAAATCTATGTATATATATATATATATATATATATATATTGTCATGAACATCTATCAACTTTAAAGCCTTATAATTATTTCAAGAAACAAGCACTTTGCTTTAAAAAGCTAGAAAACTCTTCAAAATATTTTTTTAATAACCTCTATAATCAAAATCATATGAAATAAGATAATTTATTTTATAATATAATAAACGAGTAGTACATTTATTTCCTTTCAAAACATTTTTAGATTTGCAATATAATTGAAATAACAATTTTTGAGGATTTTGGAAATAAAAACCTATTTAAAGCTTGAAATAGAATTTGAATAAATAAATGATTTGCAACTGTATATATATATATATGTATATATATATATATATATTGTTAGTGTGTATATATATTTGGTTTTACTTGTCTGTTACAGTATATATATACTTTACCGTGTTATAAATGTATATACTAGTAATATATATAGGCTCTTTCCCTCCTTTAATTATATTTTTGTAATCTGATGTTGAGAAGATCGAAAAAGGATGCTCTTCTTATGCTAGAGCAGAATATAGTTTGCATTCGTCTCCAAGTATTTGGTGGCCCAATTACCTGTTCAAGCCCATCTACTTTAATCAATCTGTTTTCACTTCTGTAACAGTAATATAACAATATAAGTACTTGTAATATTTTGAGAGCTTTTTTGAATTAATAAAAAATGGCGTCCAACTTTATTCGTTTCTCTCTTTCTTTCTGAAAGATAACATGGTATCAGAGCATTAAATTGCTCGATCCAGAAATTAAAGGATTTAGGGATTTATCTCTAATCTGTTTTTCTAATCTCCTTGTTATTTTTTTTCTTCTGAGTTCAAGAATCATGACAGACAAAGTGGTAGATGTTGTCTCGATGATGCCTAAAATCACAGATCGCAAGTTGAATGGATCTAATTATCTTGATTGGAGTAAAACGATTCGTCTATATCTCCGAAGCATGGATAAAAATAAGCATCTGATTCAGGAATCACCTAGATCTGATTCGGCAGAGAAAGAAGATCAAAACTGGCTTAGAGATGATGCTCGCTTGTTTTTACAAATAAGAAATTCTGTGGATGATGAAGTAATTGGGTTGATCAATCATTGTGAAACTGTAAAAGAGTTAATGGAGTATTTAGAATTCTTATATTCAGGGAAAGGAAATTTGACAAAAATGTATGATGTTTGTAAATCGTTTTATCGAGCTGAAAAGAAAGATCAAACTCTTACAAACTATTTTATGTCCTTTAAACAAACGTATGAAGAATTTAATACACTTTTGCCAATGAGCACTGACATAAAGATCCAACAACAACAGCGTGAGCAAATGGCTGTAATGAGCTTCATGGCAGGATTACCATCTGAATTTGAGAGTGCAAAGTCTCAAATACTAGCCAATTCAGAAGTATCATCACTACAGGAGGTGTTTAGCCGTATTCTTCGAACTGAAGTTTTATCTGTTACCTCTACATTACATGATAATGCACTTGTGTGTAACAATGCACAACCAGCAAGTGCACAAACATGCAGACCATCAGCTAATGTATCATGGAGACCACCTTCACCATCTTCACAAACATGGAGACCACAGAGACCATCTCCACCTATTTGGAGACCACCATCAAATCCTTCAAGTAAAGTTTGTAAATATTGCAAAAAGACAGGGCATGTAGTATCTGAATGTAGAAAATTGCAATGCAAACTTCAGCAGAATAACTCAAACCCAGACTCAGGAACTAAAACTATTCTTATGACTTCAGATGAGTATGACAAGTACTCCAACTTTAAGAATTCTCTTCAGAATACTTCATCAGAATCTTCATCCTCTTCTACTGCTACAATGGCAAATACTGGTCAAGTTACTCACAAATGGATAATTGATTCTGGGGCAACCGATCACATGGCAGGTAATATTGATCTATTTACATTTTTAACAAGTAATAAACCATCTCATACAGTCACATTAGCAGATGGATCCCAATCATCTATTCAAGGGGTAGGAGAAGTCATGACTAATTCATCTCTACCGTTGAAATCTGTTTTATACTTGCCTTCACTGTCATTTAATTTGCTATCAGTTAGTCAAATTACTCATCACCTAAAGTGCAGTGTTACTTTCTATCCAAATTATTGTGTGTTCCAGGATCTTATGACGAATCAAATTATTGGTAGAGGAAGCAAGTTTGATGGTTTATATACACTTGATATTCCAACAAAGAATCATGCAGTATGCTCAGTTATGAGTCCTGTTTTCAAAACTCACTGTCAATTAGGTCACCCATCCCTCTCTTTGTTCAAGCAGCTTTGTCCTCAATACAACTCACTGTCTATAATAAATTGTGAATCATGCCAGTATGCCAAGCATCATCGTAGCAGTCCTCATCCTAGATTAAATAAATGTGCAAGCAAGCCATTTGAATTGGTACACACAGATATTTGGGGACCATCATCAAGTATATCTAAACCTGATATTTGTAACTTTTGTTGATGATTACTCTAGAGTGACATGGTTGTTCTTAATGAAATCTCGTTCTGAATTGTTTTCTACATTTTGTAAATTTCATGCTGAAATCAAAACACATTTTAACACACCACTGTTAACCCTACGAAGTGATAATGCCAAGGAATATGTATCCACTGAATTTAATTCATATCTTACTCAAAATGGTATTCTTCATGAAACGTCATGTATTGACACTCCATCACAAAATGGAGTTGCTGAGAGAAAAAATCGACATTTATTAGAAACCATTAGAGCTTTATTATTTCAAATGAATGTTCCAAAAATGTTTTGGGCTGATGCAGTTTCCACAGCATGTTTTCTGATCAATAGAATGCCATCCACAGTGCTTAACAATAAAATTCCCTATCAAGTATTATATCCTAATAATAATTACATCCTGTCAAGCCTAGAATATTTGGATGTACTTGTTTTGTTAGAAATGTCAACCCACATTTGAGTAAACATGATCATAAGTCTCTAAAGTGTATATTTGTTGGGTATTCATGACTGCAAAAAGGATATAGATGTTTTTGTCCAAGTCTACAGAAATATATTGTGTCAATTGATGTTACCTTTATGGAGGAAGTGCCATTTTATCAGTCTCCTGATCACTCTAGACATACAAATACACAAGAGGATGATGAGGAAATTCTTGTGTACTCTACTATACCTACTAATCAGTCTCAAACTCCTCAAGAGGGTGACACAAACCCTGTTCATCAAACCACTTTGATTGATCCAAGTCTGGAATTGCCTATTGCACTTCGAAAAGGAAAAAGGCAGCGTGCTTATCCTATCTCATCTTTTGTATCTTATAAAAGGTTAAATCCCTCTTCAATCACTCTATTGTCATCTTTGGATGCTGTTACAGTACCTAAAACTGTTAAAGAGGCTCTGGCTTCACCAAGCTGGTGTGAGGCAATGCTGGAAGAAATGAATGCACTAGAACAAAGCAACACATGGGACCTTGTTCAACTACCACCAAACAAGAAGGCTATAGGCTGCAAATGGGTATTCTCTGTTAAAATGAATGTAGGTGGAACTGTGGCTAGATTAAAATCTCGACTAGTCGCTAAAGGCTATGCTCAAACATATGGTATAGACTACTCTGAAACCTTCTCTCCTGTTGCTAAGATGACTTCTATAAGGCTTTTTATCTCTCTTGCTGCTATTTCAAACTGGAAACTTCATCAGCTCGACATAAAAAATGCATTCTTACATGGCGATCTTTCTGAGGTGGTCTACATGGAGCAACCTCCTGGTTTTGTTGCTCAGGGGGAGATTGGACAGGTGTGTCTCCTCAAGAAAACTTTATATGGCCTCAAACAAAGTCCACGAGCCTGGTTTGGCAAGTTTAGTATGGCAGTTGAGAAATTCGGTCTAATTAGAAGCAAATCTGATCACTCAGTTTTTCACAAAAACAGTGACAAAGGAATAATACTTTTAGTTATATATGTTGATGATATAGTGATTACTGGGAGTAATGATGATGGTATTCTTGCCCTTAAAGAATTTATTCACTCACAGTTCCATACCAAAGACTTGGGGGAACTCAGATATTTTCTTGGTGTTGAAATCATAAGAAATGGTAAAGAAATAATTCTATCTCAAAGGAAATATACGCTTGATCTACTGACAGAGACTGGTAAGCTTGCAGCAAAACCAAGTAGCGCTCCTATGATACCAAATACTAACTTTAGTGGAGAGGGGGAGTTGTTCAACAATCCAGAGAGGTATAGATGGTTGGTAGGAAAGTTAAATTATTTAACTGTTACACGACCCGATATTGCACACTCAGTTAGTGTTGTTAGCCAGTTTATGGCATCTCCTAAAGTTCATCACTAGGCAGCACTTGAACAAATCTTATGTTATCTAAAAGGTACGGTTGGACAAGGACTAGTCTATGCAAATCATGGTCACATGAACATAGAGAGCTATTCTGATGCTGATTGGGCCGGATCTAAAGAAGACAGGAGATCAACTTCTGGATTTTGTGTGTTCATTGGAGGAAATCTGGTAGCATGGAAGAGTAAAAAGCAAGCAGTTGTCTCACGTTCAAGTGCAGAATCTGAGTATAGAGCTATGGCAAATAGTGTGTGTGAGATAATGTGGTTAAAACACTTGATGATTGAGTTTCAGTTGAAAGTGAATATTCCAGCAAAGCTATTTTGTGACAATCAGGCAGCAATTCATATAGCATCTAACCCCGTATTCCATGAAAGAACCAAGCACATAAAAGTGGATTGTCATTTTATTAGAGAGAAAATTCAACAAGGAATCGTTGAAACAAAATTTGTGAGGACTAGAGAGCAGCTTGCAGATATATTTACCAAAGCATTGAATGGGAATAGAGTTGAGTACTTGTGTAGCAAGTTGGGAATGAAGAACCTATATTCTCCAACTTGAGGGGGAGTGTAATCTGATGTTGAGAAGATCGAAGAAGGATGCTCTTCTTATGCTAGAGCAGAATATAGTTTGCATTCGTCTCCAAGTATTTGGTGGCCCAATTACATGTTCAAGCCCATCTACTTTAATCAATCTGTTTTCACTTTTGTAACAGTAATATAACAATATAAGTACTTGTAATATTTTGAGAGCTTTTTTGAATTAATAAAAAATGGCGTCCAACTTTATTCGTTTCTCTCTTTCTTTCTGAAAGATAACAATTTTATTTTGCTACAGTATGTATATATATGTAGTATAAGTAAATGTGAGATCTGGGCTTTGTGAATACAAACTTATATGGGCATATATACATATCTTAGTTTATATATGTTATTTATGTATATGTCTGAGCATATATATATACTAGTTATATTAGTTATACTGTTAATATATTGTGTTATAATTTGCGAGTCCTATATATATTAAGCTATACAGGTTTAATTATTTTACTGTAAACATATATAGTGTGTGTATATATATCCATACTTTACAGTTTCAATTTATGTGTTTAAAAAAACATGTGTTTCATATTTAATTCTCTAGTTCACTTTGCATGTTGCAATATCTAGTTTGAATATAAATTTACGTTATATATATATATATATGATAACTTTTTTATATAATATAAGGTTCTTTTAAAAGTTTATATACATAATTAATATTAAACTAACAAATTAAAATTTAGCTTAATACATATGTTAACTTATACATAATCAATGAGGTTAATAAGAAGAGTAAGAAAATAAAACGAAAACAAACACAGAATCTCATAGCGGAAATGATAAATATAATAATCAAATAACAGTTCATGAAGCTGTTCATATCATATATTTGATTATGATCAATACAACATTTATCAGAGTTATATATAGAACTAATCACTAAAATTTACACTAATCAGTGGCAAGTGTAAATTTTAAATTGTTTTAATTTCCATATGTATAAGCTTCATTTATAAGTACAAATTGTTTTTAGTTCTTTTAAAAGTTTATATACATAATTAATATTAAACTAACAAATTAAAATTTAGCTTAATACATATGTTAACTTATTAATCAAATACACATTTTTTTAAAATAAAAGGATAAGTGTTATTAGATAAGCATTCAAAGTGACAAATTTTGAAATCTTTACAAGTGGCTCACTTTGTTTTTAATTTTCTTTTACTATGTAAAATCTAAAATTAACCTATATAAGTATACAATCATTCATTTCCATTTTTTCCCATTTTCCTAGATAAAAAAAAAGCTTCAAAAAAAACACCTCTTCAAATTATCTACATATCAAAACCCCTCATTCTTTCCAAAATCAGTAAGTCACTCCACTATAAACAAATCATGCTCAAGACAATCTGAACATATAAACCCAAAATTAGTAAACTCTTCAAAATCAACTACATGTTCAAAATTCCTGTGCAAATCTAAAATTTGTAGCCTGCATATTTAACTTCCTGAAATCAAAAAGGGTCTGCAATATTTTCAAACCTGGAAGAGAAACAAACCTGCATTTTAAATCTTCACAACTTTAAATTTGAGGCATGTTCAAAAGAAATGTTTCAAAAGCATTTTATGGAGACATGCAAGCAGTTTAAAGCAAAAAGGGGCATTTCAGTTTGAAGAAATTCAAAGCTTTCAAAAATTTGAAGCTTTGTTCTGCATTCCAGTTTCAACAGCTTGTAAACAATTTAGCATCTGCAAATGTAAAATCTGCAAACCCAAGTTTAAAAACTCAAATACAAGTTGAATTTGGAATCAAGTCACTTGCAGATATTTTCAGAAATTCAACTTCAAGTTTTTCAAATATGAGCTCTGCATTCTTCTATGTTGGTGAGTAACTTTTTTCAAATTTAAAAAAAAAAATGGTTGCATGCTTAGATATTGAAATAAATAAGTTTTGCATGTTGATTTTAATGTGAAGTAAATTTGTATGCATGTTATTTGAATCTCCTTTGCAATGTTTTCCAGTAACCCTGTTTTTGTTTTAAATACATATTCTTTTGATTCAATCTCTGTAGAATCTAGATTACAGAAAATAACAGTTTGTTTAAAGATATTAAGTAAGTTAAAATTTAATTAAGATATTTATAAACTGGAATGGCTCTGGAAAATCAAATAAGAAAGCAAGTTCAAAAATAACCAGAAATTTAAACATCATGTTTACTGAATTCTTGAATATGGGTTGAATACTAAAATCATAATGTGATTTTTAAAACAAATACTATAGTTTTTAGTGAAGGGATTTAGGAGCAGTTAAGGGATGAACTACATATAAACTTTGGGGTGGCTCGGATGATTCATACATCTGGAGTGAATGACGTTCTTCCTAGTGATGGAGGGGAGGGAGGAGAAGATGGGAAAAATGCTATTTGGTGATGGAATTCACCAGAGAAGGTGCGGCAGTGGAATTCGAGTTGGAACCCTAGTTTTAGGATGGTTTGATGAATCGAGCATTTCGATTTGTTCAAGTGACCGAGTGCTTTGGTATTTTGGAAATAGGTAGTATGATTGTAGTTGAAGCCATGGTCGAAGTTGTTGATCTGCTGATGGTCGGAGGGCCGCGTTCTCGCCGTTGACAGGTTTTGAAGAAAACCTGACTTTTGTTGTTTCTAGGTTGGGTTATTAGCTCGTTTTGATTTGTGCTGCTATAGTGGTTTTCTGGTGTTTGTGTTCGAGTGTGGAGGTGATCATTGATAGGTATGGGCGATGGTGGATGGCCGGTGATGGCCGGAGCCACGGTGCACGCGCACCGTGCAGTTGAGTTCAGGGAAAATTGTTTTGTAGGGTGCATTTTTGAACTCGGAATTTAACTCGAGTTACTCGGGTGTCTGACTCGAAGCAAGTGTCGGTTTTACTCGAGTAATTTGGGGGGTGACTCGGGTAAAAGAATTTTTACAAGTTTTGATAAACCTGAACCTGTTTTGTCAAAATATTGTTTTAAAAATCTGAACCATTCAAATGTAAAGTAAATTTAAACTTAGTTCTAATTCAAGTTTAAATAATAGAGTTCATATCTAGTTTTAAGTCACTGTTTTAAAAAAAAAATTAACTTGTTAAATTACTTTATAAAAATAAGTAGTTAAAATTTAAATTGAAGCTTCTAAAATTGAGTGAGCAAGATTTTAAGTTAAAGTTAAAGTTGAAATTCAAAGATTTAAAATAATTATTTCAGTTTTGAAATAAAGAAGTTTTAAATTTGAAGGTCTTAAAACAAATTTGTATGTAAAGTTTAAATTTAAATTATTAAGTAAAAAAAAAAAAAATGAAATTAGTTTCAAACCTTATGAATTTCTTATATTTAACAAACACTTGTTTGTCTTGCAATTTAAAAAGTTTTAAATTTGTTTAAACTTTGGTTAATTTAAAATTTATTCCTTTTAAATTTTGTATTTGAATGAAATTTAAAAAGTAATTTCTAAAGTACTTGTTATAAATAAATTGTTTTTAAAACCTAATTAAGGAATGTTTTAACTTAAAATCAAGTTAAGAATTAATGTTTGAATTAATTTATTAAAAGGGTAATTAAGAAATAATTAATTAATTAATTTAATTAATTATTAAGGTTTAATGCATATTGATTTAGGGGCTAATTAAGTTAAAGTTATGATCATTAATTAGAATATTAATTAATGATTAATGATTTATTAATTATGTAACTAAGCTTTAATCAAGATTAATTAATTAAATAATTAGACTTTAATTAATAGATCATTAAAGTTAATTTAATTTGTAATTAATTTAAGTTAATTACTTAATAAAAATAATTAGAGAATGGTTATGAAGATCATTAACTAAAATTATTTAACAATTAATTAATGTGATTAATTTTTATAATTAATTAGGTTAATTAATTTAATAATAATCATTTGTGAATGGTTTAAGAATAATTACTTGATGAAGTAATTAAGAAATTAATTACTTAATGTAATTAATTTAGTTTAAATATGATTGTTTAATTTAATTAATAAAGTTTAATTAATTTTAAACACTTGGGTTTTATAAATAATTGCAGTATGTTATTAATGATTTGGAAATTATTTAGTTAGGTAATTGATTAATAATTACAGAATGTAATTAAATAAAGATGTTAAGAATGAAGTAATTTGGATTAAATTACTTATTAATTAATCAAGGGATTAATTAAGAAATTAATTAAGGATAATTAATTTGGTTTAAATAAAGTAATTAAGTTAGTTAATTACTAAATGTAATTAATCTGGGATGATTAATAATAATGAGTTAGTTACTTAAGGTAATTAATTTAAGGAATAATTAAAGATCATTAATTATTTTAGTTAATGATGTAATTAAAGTTTATTAATTAAGATTAATTAATCAATGATAAGTAATTAAAGGTAATCAATGTAATTAATTAAGGATAAATATAATTAATTATGATTAATTAATTAATTGAGTAATTAAATGTTATTTACTGTTTGGTTGAGAATAATTAATTTGTGAAATTAATTAAGGATAATTACATGAATGTAATTAGGGGTAATTAATCAAGAGTGACTAATTAAGGTAATTTATTTTGAATGATTAATTAATTGATTGTAATCAATTTAATGATTGAGTAAGCAAGATTTATATTGGTAAAGATATTAATTTAATTAATTAAAGATGAAGTAATTAATTTAATTCACTTTAAATTAATTAGAGATGGTGATATTTAATTTTATTCATTTTAAATTAATTATATTGTGGTATGGGTGAATCTTTTCTTATGTATGAATGGGTGACATCGATTGTCTTGGATGCTTTAAGATCTCAGTAATGAGATAAATGATATTGTGTGGTATGAATGACTTGATTGTATTGTGATAACATAGGTTATCTATTGTGATGGTGATATATGGAATATCTATTTGATTTTGATAATGTGGATTACCTGTTATTTGATAATGCTGATTATCAATTATTGATCTGTGAGTTATGTGTATATAGATATTGTATTGAATTGTTTTAACCTTATCTGGGACAAGTTGTTGTAACTGTCCAGTGTTTGTATAAATGAATGTAACTCTGATGTATTTAAATGTAATTAACTGATACAGTTTTCCTTTGTATAACTACTATTTTATTTAATATTATATTTTGATCCGCTGTGAATGTGAGAATCTGTGTTTGGTGTATTCAGTTTCCTTCTCCTTCTTCCATCTCCTTCTTCTTTTGTACATAGTTTCCTATGAATTTTTTTTTTGAAATGGTACTTTATATACAACATGTCACTGGGACAACATATCACATGTCAATAAATGTTCGAATCACGCTGCGCAAGTTTCGAACTTGTGACCTCTCGTGCCAAAGCCAAATCACTTAACCACTTGGACAGTGGTGCTAGTCTTGTTATGAATCTTATTGTACATAGCATGAGAAGTTATCATGTAATGCATCATTAATCACACTAAAATAAATGGATGACTGGCATAAAGAGGAATGCTTAACATGACATATATTAGACAGAAAATCAAACTAGAAACTTATACTAACCTTATTATTGCATTTACCTAAATAAACTCATAAATAGTTTATCTAATTAGTGACATAGTAACAGAAGCAAACAAGAACTAAAAAAATTGATTGATAAATGGCAAATGTACACTAATCCAAACTCATAAATAGATTGTTTGGATTCTCTAGAGCGAGTATTCCGGTATACATATATATACTTGAGGAAACTCGATGATATTGGGTTGATGTGGTTAATTTTAGTTAATTAATTAAGTTTAATTAATTAAAGGTAATCATTTGATGTTGGGTTAAGTATAATTACTTAGGGTAACTAATGAGGTAAAATTACTTAACAAATAAATTAATGGATAATTACTAGACGTAATTAATAAAAAGGAAATTACTTGATGGGAAGTAATTACTTGGTGCTTCTGTGTTTGGGTGTCTGATTTATTTCTTTGTTTGAAATTAATCAATGTTGAGAAAGCAGGAGTTAATTGTAATTAAAGTAATTAATTTAATTCTTTGGTGGTTAATTAAATAAATTAGAGATGGTATGGTTGATAAATCATGCTTATATAGGACGGGTTGGTATTTCTGATATGAAATGTTTTGTATGATATCTTTAGTTTTGAATAGTGATAGTGTAGTTATCTATCGATGATGAATTTCTATGTTAAAGTTGGTATCCTATAATTAAAAATCGAATTGTATTTCACTTGGATAACTTAGGTTAAGATGACATTGGATTCGAAGAGACCAGAGTCAGGTATTAGTTAATACCCGAAACCACTTCGTTTCTTTAAAAATTGATATGTGGAATTAATGGGCTGAAATGGAATGATTTAGGTGGATTAAATCTAAGTTTTGGTACTTAGAAATTGATGTGTGAAATAGTGATGTCTATAACAACTTGTGAAGTTGTAAATTGATATAAGTTACCCCGGGTTTATATAAGTTGTATGCTTTTGTATTCTATGTTAGATGGGTTTACTCACGCTGGTTTCCAGCCTGACCCGGGTGTTACTATGATGTAATGCTCGGGTCAGACCGAGTATTACAGATTTTTCAGGTAAGGACGTTCTGGAGCTCAGGAGGCGAGTTTGATGGTAGGAATGTAAGGAGTGTATTACGCTGTGATTTATTGTAGCTTATCTGGCCCCTTACTGGATAGTCCGAATAAGTTTACCCCACGGTTGGGATCAGCAACCGCCCACATAGCCGAATTAAAGGGACATCCAGACAGGGGTGACCTTCCCCTAATTGGTTGCTAGCCACTTAGCCTTGTGTGCACCTTCCCTATTTTAGTCATTCCCGGTTGATGAGGCTCGAGGCTATGCGTTACCTTTTTAGCACAATTCACATAGAATGCTCACCACCCTCCTGACGATGTTCTGATAGCATTCGTCCATATAAGTCTGTTCCGGGTCCGAACGGAACTAAAGGCACTACTCCTACTGCATCCATTTTGGAATCACCCTCAGGATTAGTAGCGATTAGCCCTTGCACTTCACTGCTCCATCTTCCACTCCAAGCTCTTGTCTTCCTCGCGAAAATGTTCAAACCGGATCGAAGTGGTTTTTGGGAAATTAATCCTGATCCCGTTCTCTTCAAAACGATCATCGCATTGCCCAATATTGATAGTCGATTATTTAACTATCAAATAACATTCACAAGAAACCATCAGACTTTAAATAAATTTTCAAATTATTTATTTCAAAATCTTCCAAGCTATTTTCCATACTTCAACCATTTGAAAACAGTTTCAAATCACTTTCCTCTTGCAGAATAAATTTCCAAATATTTCTTATTTCCACCGAAATTACCAAGTCTAAATACTTTAGATTTAAAGTAATTCAAAATCCCTTTACCCAAATATATATATATTTTAAAACATTTAAAATAAAAACCATTTAAAGACTTTATTTAAATTAGTAATTACGAAATTTTATAATAACTTCTCATGTAAACTTAAGCCAAATTTAAAAAAAATAAAGGTACATAATTCTATACAAGTTTTTCAAATAAAAAATTTAACCAAACCCTCTTAAAATAAAACTTCTTTATAAATATAAATATTGATAATAAGTTTTTTTAACCATAATACCAATTAACCTCTTTAAAATAATTATTACTATAACTAATTTAATAAATATTTACATTTAAAATTTTAAACAACTTAAATAATAATTTTCTCACAAACATTCTTTCAAAAACCACTTTAAAATCCCTAACTTATACTTGAAAATCTTACTTTGAAAATACACTTGGCCTTTCAGGAGATACACTTTCCTTTCCTCACCTTTAAAAATAAATAACTATTTATTTTATAAAACAAATTACCCATTCCTTATAAATTCCTATCGCGAATTTATACTTCCAAATATCCACTGATATCTTATTTCAGTTTATAAACCCAATTTATAAATTCCATAGTCTCATATTCCCTTCAAATCACAGTTTCAAACACTTAATCAGTTTTCAAATCGAATTTCAAAACTAACTTTTTTTAAACAAATTCCTTTACTTACCCAAATTTATTTTAAACCCATAAATTTCCATATTTACTTCTATATTTAAATTTTAAAATCTTATTTTAAACTGAAATATCCACTTCATACTTCATTTAAAATTCTACCTTTTTATTTCTTCCAACATTTAAAATATTAATTTGAAAATAAATTCCATTAAATTTTAAAATAATATCATTTAAGTCTCCAACTCTTTTATTTCCATTTATTTAAAATCTCTATCTCCAATTCCATACTCAGAATTTATTTAATAGAATTTAAAAATCAAACTTTTATACTTTTCCAAATTCAATCTTTAATTTAACTAAATTCTCCATAATTATTTTACTTAAAAATTTCTTTTTATATTACCATTAAAAATCCAAACTTTATATATTTGTCATTCTCTCAAACACCAATATATATATATTCAATCGAGCCATAGCATTCCATAATTAAAATTTCCAATATAATCAATATAATCCATCATAGATTATCACATAAATCATATTACTGAATATAAAATAAATTTAACATTTTATGGAATCCAGTTGGATCCCTCCAACCTGTTTTCCTGCATCCACAGATGTTACCACAATATAAAATACCAATTCCACTTCGAGGTGGAATATCGTGATATATGAGGTCATTCGCTATTATGCGGGGGCATAGGGTCTTATCCGCTATATAATATGGGAAATTAATTACTCCAATATATATATATATATATATATATATATATATATATATATATATATATATAAATTCACATCCAAACAATCAATCAATAATTTAAATTCTATCTATTTAAATTTACTGGAATTCCATATGTGACTGAGATTAACTCACCTATAATTCTGTTTTGCAGTCCACCACAGTCTCGATTTGATTTCATGATTTTCCCGACCTTGTATAAGCATTATATGGATTTGTTAATATTTGAAATAAATCAGACAATTAATTACCATTTAATAATTTAATTTACTAATGTTTTGGTTTAAAAAAAAAATTCTTTTTGTAAATTATTTTCTACCGACTAAAATAATTGGACAAGTTTATTAAACAAATTAATCTCAACAACATAAAATTTTAAAATTGAACAGGTAGATCTAGGAAAAATAAGCATAGGTTTATTTATTTTCATTTTAAAACTATATTTATAGATTTTGAAAAGAAAATCAAATTTTATATAAACTTTCAATCATTTTAAAACTCCATTTTCCTTTTCAAACTTTGTCTATATACAACACTTTCTGTTTTCTATATATTTATATATACACATATATATTAATAAATTTAATAAAAGTGAAATTATCTTTGCTTAAATTTTAAACAAAAAAAGGAAGAAGAAGATATAACCACCGCCTTGATCGAATGCCTTCCAAGCCGCTCTCCACTCTGGTTCGAAACCCTTGCCAGAATTGTAGCCAACGACTTGACCCCCCTCGTGCGCGTCACCGTGCACTCTCCAAGCAGCCGCCTCGAACGCTAATCGCGAATGAAATCACGACACCCTTCAACATCGAATCGACATCCCCCAGAGACCATGCGCCACCTCACGACCACCATGCCCACACCAGAAACACGCTACACCCATTCGCGACCCAAGCTTCTCTTTCCCCTGCCTCAAGCGCATGAGAACGAAGAGGGCTTTGATTTGAGATAGGATTCGAAGGGCAAAAAAAAATATACGCCATTTTTTTGAAATCGAACCCAGTGGTTTGATTGACGTATATTTTTTTTTTTGATTTGATTTTGAAGCCGTGGGTTAACATTTGAAATGAGAGTGGAAGTGAAGTATACCGGAGATAGGATTTTTTTCTCTTAAGTTCGACCATTTTTCTTTTTAAAAGACGAAGAAAACACCTGTACGCGATTTAAAACGGCAGGGGAACACGTGTTGATCAGGTGAACATGTGTAATAAATTGTAAAAACATTATTCAGTCTATAAAATATATATCAAATTTAAAATTTAAAATTTAAATATTCTCGATAAATGCAACCCAAAATTATGAACTCCTATCGATGCATGCCACTAGGCATTTATTATGTTAAACCCCTATTCCGAACACAATGGAGAAGGTTTCGAGTCCTAATTCGATCGTATGGAGAAGATAGCTTTTTGGACCCTATTATTATACTGAATTTTCGATTTAAATTTCAATGTGTTTACTAACCGTACGACCTCACGATAACTTTGAACACCATGAAATTTAAAATCCGATAATAATACAATATTACGGATTCAATGGAACCGGTTTCGTCGAATTTGGAGACTGTGCCTCAGAAGGCTATTTTAAATATCGATTAAACGATATAAATTTCAAAACTTAACAAAACATTTCCAAATCCAATTTTAAAAGTTCTATTACCTTCAGTATTATCAATATGAATTTTCTAAGGATTTAAAATATTTTTAACAAGCCTAGAATATCCAGATTCAACAATTTCAATTTCAAATTATTAAATTTAATAATTTAATTGCCCAATAAACAGTGATATTTGAAATTCAAGTTAAACTAACTTTCAAATATTTAAAATCAATTAAATATTCCAATTTCAAATATCTTGAAATTCCAGTTTGTCACACCGTGTTATAGATGTTTTCTGAAGAATCGTTGAGTGGGGTGTATTCTTCAGGCTTCAAACTTTTAAGTCACTTGTTACTTCCATTTCACTTGTTGGAATTTTGGTTCTTCCTTTTTTGATTCCAATTTTTCCCGTGTTTCCTTCAGCGATCCCGAAGGTATTTATGTCTTGGTTTGTTGCCATACCACTCTACATAACATTGGTTGGTTGTAAGTTAGCAGATTTCCTTTCAAATTCCTATGCCCCTTCCAATCTCAAATACTGGCTCACCTTTCAGTTGAAGTCCTTCCTAGTGGTAGGCTGTTTCATTTTGATCCATTTCCTGAATTCAGTTTCGAGGTAAATAGCATAGACTGAGGCCATGAAAACCATATCCTTGTTTGGATTACATACTTCGGTCACCATGGTGTTGAACCGATTCATGAAGGACTTTAGAGATTCATTCCATCCCCGGAATAGGCTAGATAAGACATCACATCTTTTGGTTCCGCCATTTGAAGCCTAAATTGATCAAGGAATCTTGTTGTAAGTTAATTGAAGGTGGAGATGGATCTTGGTGGAAGTCAAGTGAACCATATGAAAGCAATTCCCTAGAGGAAAATTGGGAAGCACCTACATCGAATGGCATTCGAAGCATTTGCTCCATCCATATACCAACTGTACTTATACAAGTGGGATTTCGGGTCTCTCGTTCCATCGTAAGATGGAATCGTTGGCATAGTGAACTTTTTAGGATATCGCTCATTCAGAGTGTCCTTAGTGAAGGGAGTCTGACTTGGAGCGGATCCTATTTTTCATCCCTTCTATTTTTACTTTCATCTATCAGTCACTTGACCATGTCCGCGATATATGCCTCAGATGTCCGCTAATCTGCGGGTTTGCTGTCAGCGACTACAAATAGTGTTTGATTTTGCAAACAATGTTGTTGAATGGACTGAAGCCTAGTCTCTCCTGCTTTCGGGAGAGCCACTCCCTCAGAGTTTCGTTGGTTTGAAGTTGGTTGGGTAAAGGTAGTTTGGATCTCCCATGCATTATTGAATGCATTGGTATTTCCTTCCAACTTGTCGTCGTCAAGTCGCTCACCATCTTCTGAGTCGAAGAGATCCATTGCTACATCTTCCTATGGGATTTTCATTCCTAGATTCAAGTATGTAGCTGGTTTCCTCACAGTTGGTGGAGTGCTTGCGTTCCCTTCCATATTAATTCCTTCGGTTCCACTATCACTCCTTTATGCTGTTGTTTCCCGTGTCTCCTGTTTAGGAAAGAGATGGAAGAATTTTCTTGTTCCATGGCAGCCGTAGGCTTTGTCATGGTTCTTGGAGCAACATGTGACTATGACACAATAGAGCATTCAATTTGTCCATAAGAGCTCTTTGACTGTTTTCCATCTTTTGATTAACTTCATCAACCATTTTATTTAACTCATCTCTTGTGACAACTTTACGCTGAATAGAGGATCATGGCACCTGATCTCGTATATTGGCGCTATTGACTTCAATTTGCTGAGGATTGATCTCTTCTCCAACAATTATAGCTCCTATGGATCTTTCGGAAGCAGTTCTTCTTCTTTCCGGTGCCATTGATTCTCAACATTAGATCTTCTGATAAGAAATTAAGGATCTAACTTCTGAACCTATCTAATCCAAAGTGGATAGCTAGATCAAAGTGTGGATTTAATCTTCTCAGTGAAAGCACCAAAAATAGATCAACACCTTGATATGATTGTCAAAGCACCTGTCCTGTTTATCAGTATAATGTAGATTAAAACACTCTCCAAATTGCAGAAAATACATAATAAAGTAGAGAAACGCAAGATTTTTATAATGGTTCGGCTGTTAATGAAGCCTATGTCCACTTTATAGATTTTATTGATGGACTGATTATTGATCACAAGTTTACGGAATAATAAAGAAATTAAATTCATAAGGTTTTAAAAAAATATAATAAGATGTGGTTTGAATTAAGAAGTGATTAAAGGGGTTAATTACTTAATATATTTAATTAAAGGGTAGTTAATTGATCTAAGAAATTAAGGATAATTACTTATTGAAAGTAATTAAGGTAAATGATTAATGGATGATTACTGAATGCAATTAAAGGATTAATTAATTAAAAGTGATGATTTATTAAAGCTAGTTACTTACTTAAAGGGTAATTGAGAAATTAAAGGATCAATTAATTAAAGTAATTAATAATTAATTTATGTGATTTATTAATTAGTTAGATTAATTTAAAGATTTATTAATTAATTAATGATTAAAAGTGGATTAATTTATACTTACTTAATATAATTAATTAAAAAATTAATCATGTAATTAACTTAAAGGTTAATTTAATTAATTTGATTAATTAAAGGATAATTAATCAGGGTGATTTATTAATTTTGTGAATAATTAAGGATAATTAATTAAATGGTAATTAATTAAGGTAATTAATTAAAGAATAATTAAATAATTGAAGGTTAATTATTTAATGATTAAAGGCTGATTTAATTATTAATTAAGGTTGATTAATTAATAATTAAAGGTTGATTAATAAATGATTAAATGTTAATTAATTTATTATTAAAGGTCAATTAATAAATGATTAAAGGTTAATTAATTAAGATGGTTTGTAGTTAATTAATATTAACCAGGATTAGTGATTTATTCATAAGTAATTAATCTAGTTTAAATTAATCAGATGATTAATTGATCTGACATATGGATGTTTGGATTCTATTGAATGTTGAATTGTTTGATAGCCCTGATGTGTGATTTCTGATTTGATTTGAGCTGTGATAGATGTAATTTATTTATCTGCGACGAATTTATTTTGTTTATCTAGTGAATGAAGATAAGCGTTATAGGATTATACCGCTTATCGATATTACTGTGCTTGGATTGCAATGATTAATGATGTGGCACTATTGTGTAAAACCCCTGGACGACACCATACACACACAAATATGGATTGCACGAGGAAATAGGTTAAGTCTCAGATATTTGAATTTAATGAAATGGTTTTAAAATTGAATTTTGAATCCAAATGGTTTTGGAAATGGAATTGAATTGAATACGAAAAGCCTTTGAAAGGGAAGTTTTGAAATTGAAATTTAGCTTGAATAATATATATATTGTTTAAAGTTTTGAAATCATTTTGAAATTTGGTTTGAAAGGTTTATACAAGTTATATAATGTGCATGTATATAGTTTAAAACCATCTTTAATGTATTTTGAAAGTATTATTTTGGGAATTTGTATCTAACCCAAGTTTTTACTTTAAAGGCTATAACTTGTGTATATTTGATCGGATTTTTCCGAAACAAAAAGCATTTGTTTTTAAATGATAATAGCTTTCATATAATGAAAGAATTTCCAGTTTTGTTGAAAGGGTTTTCCAAGTTATGAATGAATCTTTGAAAATGGTTTTGAAAGCTATGAATTGAGTCTTTGATTTAAAAAATTGGATGAGTTAATCCAATTTGAAAGGGAAATTGTTTTGAAAGCTATAAATGAATCTTTGTAAAAGATTGTTAAACTTTGTTTTGAACTTGAAGAGGATCTTAAAGGCGTATCTTTTGTATAAAAGATTTGAAATGGAATCGTTTTGAAAGTTATGAATGAATCTTTGTGAAAGATTGGTGAACTTTGTGAAATGAATCTTTTTGTTAAAAAATATGAAAATGGTAATTTGTTGAACCATTTGAAGAAAAGGTTTTGGGTAATAAGTCGAGACTTAACTAAGATCCCAATATCCATATGTTTTTAAATATTGCGCTCATTATTCGGTTTAGCCAGGAGAGGACCTTGTGTCATATAACCCATTTTGAATAACGATACGACGTTATGGATAGCATTTGAAGACTGGTGGCGAAGGCCGGGTATTTTCGAGAACGAAAGGGTTACCTGTCAAATATCTCTACATTGAGTCGCGCCGGCAAAGAGATCTCCATATGTGATGGGGAGTCCGATCGAGATTGTGAATACCTGGATTGCAAGGGCTTCTTTGTGAAGTGCCTTCATTTCTGTTCGAACCTGGAACAGACTTGTATGGATGTATGTCCGACGTTGCACTTTGAGATGTAGAGCTGGTTTCTATCAAATACATTTCTGTTTGATGGCGGAGAATTTATTCTCTTAGCTTAACAACCTTCTCTGAGACGTACGAGCTCAGAGGTTATGTAGTTGATGGTTACTAGTGATACATTCCCAATTTGGTAATGTGGCATACGAAGTGCTGCTGATCATTTGTTGATTGAAGCATGGCTTTTGTGCAAAGCGTAGCTTTTCGAATGAGGCTGCATCAGAACCTCACACCCCGGAAATGGTTGAAACAGGAAAGATGCGGCAAGGTTATGAGGGTCGCGCCCTTTAGGGTATGTTCATTCCCTTCTTGAAAAGGGTGGTATCATAGTATGGAGCCCAGATACTAAACTCATGTGGTTACTGCAAATCTATTACTTTGTGGTTGCTTTATGGTTGAGAGCTCTCGGATAAAGGTCGCAAACGACCGGAGGATGGCATGCTCGTGTAGTAGTTACCTAGTTACAGAGGTAAACCAGCCTTGTGTTGGCAGAGAGCTGGTTAAGTTCTCGGGACGTCCCTCCAGAGGCGTATCCATATGACCCAGGAAGTTCCTTTGCCTGACCATTTGTTGGAATCCAAATAAATAATACACACCCTATACGATTTTAGTTGTATAACCTTCCATGGAATGTGGCGGTAACCTGCTATTGAACATGGTAGCTATAGTAGGCATACGATAAAATGTGGTATGTTGGCTAAGATTAATATTATATTTGCAAATGTTTTCCACTATGCACTAATAATAATATCAAAATGGTTTTCACGTATCAAGCATGTTTGACTATCATAAGGAGAAATCTCCTCCAATTCTACGTTTGCATTGTGTGTACGGTGGGAGGCCTTATGGTAGTTTCATTTTCCAAAAAGCATTGCGGATTTCCTTTTTAAATTCTTTTGTTTTTAGTTTTTTATAAATTATTTTCTTTTGCTCACACTAGTCCCATGACTGACCTGGAGTTTATTGTTCCCTTTCTAAACTATGGGTGCCCACAATTTTCCACACAGGCAGTCTAGAGTTGGATTTTTCAGATAATCAAATAATAGGTGTAGAATTCGATAGCATCCAGCCTTTGGATTCGGTGATAGCATTTGTTCAACATGATTGACCTTCCTTAATTCAACTTGATGGTGGTTCGAGCTTATCAGATTGGAGTCTTCGAAGCTTTTGGGTTAAGCCATTTGGTTTTGGAACTTTTGCATTGAAATGCAGTTTTAGATTCTATCTTCTTTCTATTCTTTGGAAGATGAAGTTGGTGAAGTTGTTTTGCTGCTCGTGTTTTGTTTCTGCTGTTGTCTTGTATCTCTGATAATATTGGTATTCATGTTGTGTCCGATATTGTATCAACTATTGTGTATCAATGATATATTCTTTTTCTTCCGCTGTGTTGTTATACTTAATGTGTTATAAGCTCCGGCACGAATCAGATTTCAACGGTTGAATCTGCGGCATTCGAGTACAAGTGAAGTACAGGTATCGATTTCCGAGCGCTAAAATTTGGTTCGTGACATTTTGGTATCAGAGCTGACAGTTGAAACTTTAGCTCAGGAGTATAACACATTAGGTAGCTCATTAGAGATAGGGTGAACTATACCCTAGAATGAGTATTCCTAAAGATATCTTGTTTGTATGCCTCAGTAAATTCTCTTACTATCCATTGATAGTGAGTATGAGTGCAAGAAGAGGACGAGGCAGGGGACAGGGGAGTACCACTATAAATAGTCAATACCCTGTAACAACAACGGAAACAACTTTCTCTATCAATCTCTGTGATCATCATCTGATTTGAATTCTTTGATTGCTTCGTGGTAGTTACGAGTAGGGGCTTTGGTGTTGTGGTGGCCCTGCAAATCATTAAAGACAAGTTTCAATTTCATATTCTATTCATCGGTTTCTTATCAGCTTTTCGTTTTTAACCCTAATGAATTTGGAATTTTATTTGAAATAAATTGGTGAATAAAATATGAAAATTTGTATCGATAGAACAATTTCGGTTAAAACCAAACTTGGAAAAAAAATTGTTGAGGTTTCTTGTATAAATTCAAGTCCGAGGAGGGACAAGCTAGTGTGTACTTTGGAATATTTCAACCTGAATTGAATCCATTTGTTTATTCTTTGGGGTCCAGATATATCCTATGCATGGTTAGTTATCCTTTTAACTAACCAATACCCCTGTATATTTCGTAGACTAGATGACCCGAGTATTTTGTGAGATATTGAATAGATTCATTCTCATATCTATTGTTGATATTCTGATTTGGTAAGCCAAATACAGAATAGATATTCAATTCGATCTGGTACAATATCTCTTCACTTATTCTTTATTCATCTCCCTGTCTAGCAAATTTCGAGGACGAAATTTTTTAAGGGGGGTATCTGTAACGATCACGATTTTTGAGTCAATTTTAAAATTGGTCACTAATATAAATTTTTGGATTTAATTGGTGAATTAATTATTAATTTCCAAATTAAATAAAATATTTGTTTGTTTATATATGTATATGGATTGGTCTGAAATTCAAAGGTAGATATTTTGAAAATATATTGGATTTGGAAACTCTATACAAATAGAAAAATTGGTTTTGTATTTATAAAATGGTGATTTGAAAGTTTTATTTTAAAATTGATATAATAAACTTCAAAAGGTTAATTCAAGTTAAATTCTTGTGTATAAAATATATATGGTTTCTTATTGATGTATAAAATTGATTTCAAAAATTAATTTGTATACTTATCTCATAATAATTAGTTAATAAAAAGATAAAAACATAATACTTAAAATTTATATGAACATGTAAACATAAGATGAAAAGGGTTTGAAACAAATTGCATAAAATTATTTAAAAGAGGGTTTTAAACATAAAATGTTTACATTTTAACAAATGTAGGGTGGATATTTTATGAATTAACAAATGTAAGCTTAAGACATCTTGGATTTAACACTTGTAAGGGAATAAAAAATTGATTTACAAGTGTAACTTAATAATACTTGTGGCAACAAATAAAATTTTCTATTGATTTAGAATTATAGGAAAACATGTATTAGAGAAAAAAATTGGTTCATCATTTCAGTTCAAAAGTTAAACCATTTTTCTCCACAAACCTGAAAATTGAAAACAAAACCAAAACAGATTCAAAATCAACAAAATCAAGATCAAACTAAACTTCAGCCTGAAAGGCAAGACCCTCTCAACAAAATTCAAACAACAATCAAGGCAAAGTTTATAAACAAAATCTGAATCAAACTGAGCCAGAGATCATCTCAGTTTTTCAAATAAATTAAAAGCTTCAACCTGAGCAATTCAAGGACAATGCAAGATCAACAATTAAGTAAAGATCAAGTTTCTATTCAACAACAATTTTAAGCCAAAACAAATTCAAGTGTCAAAGGAAACTCAGGTTTCCAGTTTCAAGTTCTTTGTTCTCTGTTCCCATTAAGGTAAGCAAACCTTTAATTTAAAACCTTGGATCTATGAATTAATGTTGTGATTTATTTTTGAAGTCAAGTAGTTGCATGGATGTGAATATGTTGTGTGTGTGTGTGTATATAAGCCAGTGATGAGTATGTATGTCTAAAAACAAGAAAATTTACTTCTGCTCATAATACAGGGTTCCAAATTTAATTCTAAAATTCATTTTCTCCCTATATCATCAATATTAAACTGAGATCTTAAAACGTAAGATGATCACAACAATGTAAATTCATTCTTAAATAAGGGCAAGCGGAAATACTTAGTGAATTTCTCAAAAATAATATATTACAGTAAAATAAATCAAAGACTTAAAAATTGATGTTCGCAAATTATTGTTTTGAATTCATAACCTGATTCGAGTTACAAAATGATTAATTTTAATGATAACATCATGATTTTCAGATTTGAAAATCATTTAGATTTTCGAGTTGAACGGAATTGTAAAAATGGTCAATTCCCAATGTTCAACGTGCAACTGAGCCTCGGGATTGATGTCAGAGGATGGTTGGTTGATGAGGTTTATGGAAAAAATGTTTGCAAAATTTTTAAATGATTGTGGAAGACAATCGAAGTGGTTGTAGGGTTTAAGAGCATGATTTGATCGATGTTGTTCTCGTGTCGGTTTCGTCGATAGGGATAGGCCAAAATTGATCGGACCAAGGCGAGAGGGTGCGTAGGTCTTCGGTTGGTTTATGGATGAAGCGGCATGGATGATCGAGGTCAGGTTCGTCGTCGCGGTGAGGATTTGTCAATCTGGTTGGTTCGAGATTTTCGTTCGAATGCTCGATTTTTGTTTGCTATCGGATTCTTCCTTCTGGATGGTCAGGTCATTATAGGAGATGGTTGTCGACATGAGGAGGGTTGCGGCGTTGATCGTTGGAGGCCAGAACCTCCGTGCACGTGCACCATATGTCACAGATATCTGAGTTTACCCAAGAAGTTAGGGAAGAAGATGTGCTCGGGTTTGATCGTGGAAAATTACGTGACTGCCTTGAAGCAGTTTAGAAAAATATGTTGCTCGGGAAGATGTTGATGTCAGCTCGAGTATTTGACAAATTTGCTCTGGTTTTGCGGAAGATAAGTTAACCAGTTTTGAAAATAAAAATATTATTAAGTTTTAAAGTTAAATATTTTAAATCTATTTGGTTTAGAAATAATCTTTATAATTAGGTACTTTTGGAATAAATTTCCAAGTGTTTACAAAAAAATCTAAAATGTCTTAAAAAAATTATTTGTTTTAAAAGTAATTACATATTAGATTAATTAAGTAAATAAATTCATAAGGTTTTAAAAAAATATAATAAGATGTAGTTTGAATTAAGAAGTGATTAAAGGGGTTAATTACTCAATATATTCAATTAAAGGGTAGTTAATTGATATAAGAAATTAAGGATAATTACTTATTGAAAGTAATTAAGGTGAATGATTAATGGATGATTATTGAATGTAATTAAAGTGATTAATTAATTAAAAGTGATAATTTATCAAAAGTTAGTTACTTTCTTAAAGGGTAATTGAGAAACTAAAGGATCAATTAATTAAAGTAATTAATAATTAATTTATGTGATTTTTTAATTAGTTAGATTAATTTAAAGATTTGTTAATTAATTAATGACTAAAAGCGGATTAATTTATAATTACTTAATGTAATTAATTAAAAAATTAATTATGTATTTAACTTAAAGGTTAGTTTAATTAATTTGATTAAGTAAAGGATAATTAGACAGGGTGATCTATTTATTTTGTGAATAATTAAGGATAATTAATTAAATGGTAATTAAGGATTAATTAATTAAGGTAATTACTTAAAGATAATTAATTAAAGAATAATTAAATAATTGAAGGTTAATTATTTAACGATTAAAGGCTGATTTAATTATTAATTAAGGTTGATTAATTAATAATTAAAGGTTGATTAATAAATGATTAAAGGTTAATTAATTTATTATTAAAGGTTAATTAATAAATGACTAAAGGTTAATTAGATTAAAGGTTAATTAATTAAGATGGTTTGTAGTTAATTAATATTAACCAGGATTAGTGATTTATTCATAGGTAATTAATCTGGTTTAAATTAATCAGATGATTGATTGATCTGACTTATGGATGTTTGGATTCTGTTGAATGTTGAATTGTTTGCTATCCCTGATGTGTGATTCTCTGATATGATTTGAGCTGTGATGAATGTAATTTATTTATCTGTGATAAATGTAATTTATTTATCTGTGATGAATTTATATTGTTTATCTGTGAATGAAGATAAGCGTTATAGGATTATACCGCTTATCAATATTACTGTGCTTGGATTGTAATGATTGATGATGTGGCACTATTGTGTAAAACCTATGGACGACACCATACACACAAAAATATGGATTGCACGAGGAAATTGGTTAAGTCATAGATATTTGAATTTAATGAAATGGTTTTAAAGTTGAATTTTTAATCCAAATGGTGTTGGAAATGGAATTGAATATGAAAAGCCTTTGAAAGGGAAGTTTTGAAATTGAAATTTAGTTTAATTAATATATATTGTTTAAAGTTTTGAAATCGTTTTGGAAATTTGGTTTGAAAGGTTTATACAAGTTATATAATGTATATATATAGTTTTAAACCATCTTTAAAGTATTTTAAAAGTACTATTTTGGGAATTTGAATCTAACCCAAGTTTTTACTTTAAAGGCTATAACTTATATATATTTGATCGGATTTTTCCGAAACAAAAAGCATTTGTTTTTAAATGATATTGGCTTTTATATAATAAAGAATTTCCAGTTTTGTTGAAATGGTTTTCCAAGTTATGAATGAATCTTTCGAAATGGTTTTGAAAGCTGTGAATTGAGTCTTTGATTTAAAAAATTGGATGAGTTAATCCAATTTGAAAGGGAAATTGTTTTGAAAGCTATGAATGAATCTTTGTGAAAGATTGTTAAACTTTGTTTTGAAATTAAAGAGGATCTTAAAGGCATATTTATTGTATAAAAGATTTGAAATGGAATTGTTTTGAAATTTATGAATGAATCTTTGTGAAAGATTGGTGACTTTGGGAAATGAATATTTTTGTTTAAATATTTGAAAATGGTAATTTGTTGAACCATTTGAAGAAAAGGTTTTGGTTAATAAGTCGTGACTTAACTAAGATCCCAATATCCATATGTTTTTAAATACTGCGCTCATTATTCAGTTTAGCCAGGAGAGGACCTTATGTCGTATAACCCATTCCTAATAATGATATGAGGTTATGGATAGTATTTGAAGACCGGTGGCGAAGGCCGGGTATTTTCGAGAACGAAAGGGTTACCCGTCAAATATCTCTACACTGAGTCGCGCCGGCAAAGAGATCTCCATATGTGATGGGGAGTCCGATCGGGATTGTGAATACCCGGATTGCAAGAGCTTCTTTGTGAAGTGCCTTCGGTTTTGTTCGAACCCGAAACAGACTTGTATGGATGTATGTCTGACATTACACTTTGAGATGTAAAGCTGGTTTCTATCAAATATATTTCTGTTTGGTGGCGGAGAATTTATTCTCTTAGCTTAACAGCCTTCTCTAAGACGTACGAGCTCAGGGGTTATGTAGTTGATGGTTACTAGTGATACATTCCCAATTTGGTAATGTGGCATATGAAATGTTGCCGATCATTTGTTGATCGAAGCATGACTTTTGTGTAAAGCGTAACTTTATGGACGAAACTACATCAGAACCTCACACCCCGGAAATGGTCGAAACAGGAAAGATGCGGCAAGGTTATGAGGGTCGCGCCCTTTAGGGTATGTTCATTACCTTCTGGAAAAGGGTGGTACATGGTACGTAGCCCAAATGCTTAACTCATGTGGTTACTGCAAATCTATTACTTTATGGTTGCTTTGTGGTTGAGAGCTCTCGGATAAAGGTCGCAAACGACCAGGGGATGGCATGCTCGTGTAGTAGTTACCTAGCTACAGAGGTAACCCGACCTTGTGTGGGCAGAGAGCTGGTTAAGTTCTCGGGACGTCCCTCCAGAGGCGTACCCATGTGGCCCATGAAGTTCTTTTGCCTGACCATTTATTAGAAATCTAAAGAAACAATACGCTCCCTGTGCGGTTTTAGTTGTATAACCTGCCATGGAATGTGGCCGTAACCTACTATTGAACATGGTAGCTATAGTTGGCATACGACGAAATGTGGTATGCTGGCTAAGATTAATATTATATTTGCAAATGTTTTCCACTATGCACTAATAATGATATCAAAATGGTTTTCGCGTATCAAGCATATTTGACTATCTACGTTTGCATTGTGTGTGCGGTGGGAGGCCTTATGGTAGTTTCATTTTCCAAAAAGCATTGCGGATTTCCTTTTTAAATTCTTTTGTTGTTTGTTTTGTTATATACTGTTTTCATTTGCTCACACCAGTCCCATGACTAACCTGGAGTTTATTGTTCCCTTTCTAAACTCTGGGTGCCTACAATTTTCCATGCTAGCAGTCTAGAGCCGGATTTTTTAGATAATCAAATAATAGGTGTAGAATTTGATAACATCTAGCCTTTGGATTCGGCGATAGCATTTGTTCAACATGACTGACCTTGCTTAAGTCATCTTGATGGTGATTCGAGCTTATCGGATTGGAGTCTTTGAAGCTTTTGGGTTAAGCCATTTGGTTTTGGAACTTTGGCATTGAAATGCAGTTTTGGATTCTATCTTCTTTCTATTCTTTGGAAGATCAAGTTGGTGATGTTGTCCGCTGCTGGTGTTTTGTTTCTGCTGTTGTCTTGTATCTCTGATAATGTTGATATTCATGTTGTATCCGATATTGTATCAACTATTGTGTGTCAATGATATATTCTTTTTCTTCCGCTGTGTTGTTATACTTAATGTGTTATAAGCTCCGGCACGAATCAGATTTCAATGGTTGAATATGCGGCATTCGAGTACAAGTGAAGTACATGTGTGGATTTTCGAGCGTTGAAATTTGGGTCGTGACAACGTCACTATGATTATAACTAAAGTCTCACTTTGCCACGATCATTCCCGAAGTCTCATTTTACAAAGATTATAATAGAAGCCTCACTTCACTATAACTTTCCTAAAGTCTTCAGCTTTCACGACTTTCCTAAAGTCTGTTTCATCTTGATATTCCCAAGGCCTTCGTCACCGCAACTTTCCCAAAGTTTTCTTCATCTTAACTTCCCAAGATCTGTGGATAAGTGATAACTCTTTCAATGACCTTGTAGGCCATCGATAGCCCATATCACAATTGGATTCGATGTTCTTTAGGATACATATCCCATTTGTACTTCTCTCCCAGCGCAAGCTAGACCATCCCATAGTCTAGGGTACACAAGTGAGAGTCCTCACATACTTATCTCCTATGGATTCATCCATATCCAGAGTTATCAATGACCCTTTCTACATGCGACTCGATATGGAACATCCCATACCCAATCACATCTCTTTGCCTTGTCAATCATGCCTCCTCAGTTTAACCCAGCCCCTAACTACTATAAAACCCCCTTCCTTCGTAATACCCAAAATACAACATCTCACACCAGCCTTCCCGTCTGACCTGCATTTTTCTTTTTCTATTTATGTCAAGACAACTCTCGGGTACTCGACTGAGTAGTTTGGGAGTCAGTTCTTTTAGGGATATGGTATCAAAGTGGCATAGATGAAGCTTTGGAGGCAGAGAGGACACATGAATACACACACACACGCTTGATATTGTAGTAGGAATGACAGATGTTATTTGTATATGAGAATTATTATGTAAGATATTCTATTTTGACTTTCTGTACTGATATTTATTTATCAATAACTTTCGCTATTGCGGTCTCTTATACATTATTCATTCTATTATGTTCATGTATATTCAACATATTATATATCATCATTTTGCTATGAGATTATATCATTATGCCTTTGTATGGTGTTTTTTTATATTTTACTCCAACAATCTGTATTTTGTGTTATTCGGTAGTTAGGTGTTAATGTGAGATGTTGATTTTTAAATAATATAAAGGACGGGTTGTTACACATACACTTTCCAATTGAAGAATTTGATCAAATGCCTCTCATCAATGAAGTTCAGAACATCTCTATATGCCCATCTCATGTCGTAGATTCATCTCGTCCTAGCCCCATAGTCATCATGTCGAAGCATTACGTCTTCACCCCATCGTTTATCATCGATCTTCATAGCATTGTAACCATTGAAAACGAATGTCAAACGATTGAATAAACACATGTGCATGAATAACAAAACAATACATGCATGTCCCCTAAACCTCGACCCCACAGGCTGCATCCAAAAGAGGTCAGTCATAGCCACTTTTGGCCAAGCCAAAATTTTCACCAAGTTAATGTGGTTTCCTTCCTTACTTGATCCCATATTGACTGGAAGTATTTCTCTCATTTCCCAGAAACAAACACTCTTGTGACTCGAAGCATGGTCACAAACGACCACTTTTTGCCTACCACCAACTACTTATGGAGACTACCTTTTGAGATATTAAATCAACTCCAAATCACTTCAAACTTGTTGTATAGGCTTCCTAAACAAATTTCATAGCATTTCAAGAACTTTCGACTATCTGTTTTGGATAACAAGATTTTCTACTATTATAACAACTCCAAACTACGTGAAATTTTCTTAGTATACTATCCACATCTTCCAGCACAACAAATCCCAATTTCATCACATTTTGAGCACTGTTGACAAACAATTTTTTGACGACCTCTTTTGGACGATGAGATTTTCTACTATAAAAACAACTACAAACCACTTGAAATTTTCTGAGTAAACTATTCATGTCTTCCAACACAATATATCCAAATTTCATCACATTCCAAGCATATTCGATAACCACCATTTGGATAGCATGATTTTTTATTATCAAAATAACTCCAAATAACTTGAAATTTTTTGAGTAAACTCTCCACACCTTTTAGCACATCCCCAAATTTCACCATATTACGAGCTCTCTCAACAACCACTTTTGACAAGATTTTCTATTATCAAAACAACACTAAGCCACTTGAAAATTTCTGAGTATACTCTCCCCTTCTTGCAGCACAACATATGCAAAGATCATCGCATTTCGAGCACTTTTGAGAACCACTATTTCGTCGACCTCTTTTAAAGGATAGGATTTCTACTATCAAAACAATTCCAAACCACTTGTAATTTTTAAGTAGACTCTATACATATTCGAGCACAACATATCCAAATTTCATCGCTTTTCAACAACTTTGGTGTCATTTCCACGAAATGATGTACCACTTTTATAACTACACAAAGCAACTAGCAATTGCGTCAAAATAATCCATACAACTATCAAACATCATCATGCAACATCCAAGCAATGCATATGATTCATCCAAACATTATTTTCTATCCTAAATCTTCCTAGATCTGATTTTCTATAAATAGCAATTGTGGTTGGTAAACAGTATAAATCATGTAAACTACATATCCATCCTTTTAAACCATGTTTTAGGGTGTTATTTATATCTGATCTAAGTTCTCAAACATTTTTACTTTAATATAAATACTAAAAATCTTATTTTTACTATACAAGTAAGCATAGTATATTAAGAGAAGTAGAATCACTCACCGTAGATCAAATTGCACAAATCCTAGACAAATTTGATATGCAACAACAGCTACACATATCCCATAGCTCCTAAGTAGTAGATTTATTATCTTCTTGTGTTAATCTCTCCTAAATCCACTAATTACACTAATTAGATTGGAGAAATAATGGTTTGTACTCTAGTTTGGATTAATGGAGGTTAGGTGGTAATTAGGGAAGAAGAGAAATGACTAATGACGAGCGGAAAAAGGGTATTGATCCAAATCTTGGAATGGGCTAGTGTGCTAAACTAGTCGCTTCCTAATTACCCATTAATTTGCTTAAAACTAGTTATAACATCAAACAACCATAACTCCAAAATGATAGGTCCAAATTCTTAGTACGACTTTATAGAAAGAGAAACCATCATACTGATAATTTAGGGTGGTTTAAGTCCCTATTCGGCCTATATCAAAACTTATAAGTTGTACATGGTTTCTATGTCCAAACTGTCCAATAAATATTTTACAGATGGAAAATATCAATTGTTAAAATTTCCTAAAATTATAGAGTCGTATGACCTCATATGGATTTAAAAAATAATATTTTATGATCCCTTAATGTGTAAAACATGGGTCGTTACATAATAGGTAACTCATCTTGGCACAAAGAAATGTACAAGAGTTCCCAAGAGCCGAATAATACAGCATTAAAAACACATGAGAAATAACCCAAATCTGACATATTCAAGAGTGAATAAAAGGTAAAAAATATATATATTATAACAAAAAACCGAATATAACATCTCTTTTCATACATATCATATAAAATACATGTCTAACAGCATAAGTACATCATCTCATCGAAAATACACATGAATGTCAATAATTAAGCAAGTTACCATGATAGATGACTTATACAGTACATATGAAACAATATCCTACATCTCCATCAGCTATCTCTCAATGTTGTATCCCACAAAATACATATGTGCATTTATATAGTTAAGGGGTATGCTCTAGGAGCAATTCTGTAATTTATTGTAAATGATTCTGTAATTAATTCCCATTTGCAATAAAGGTGTTTTCTTTCTGTTATATATTTGTTATAACGTGTTATAAATAATTTAATGTTTAATCAGAATATATTTAATAGAAAATCTATAAACGGTGTGTTTGTCATAGTAATTACAAAAAGTTATAATTATGAGTATTGTATCACAACATAATAGACACAATATTTTAAATATTCCTAGTTAAGACATATTGAGATTGGATATTAATGCATTCGTTGAGACTAAAGTATGTAACACTCTTTAAATGTTGAGCAATGTATTTCTCATGACTGTTGGATAATTATAGAATGACTCACTTAATAGTTTTTTGTTGGTTAATATAATTAAGGTCAAACAGAAAATATCGATGCCACTAATTTACACAGTTCTCTTGACATGAGAATACCGTTGATCTTCAATATGAAATCTTCGCTTCGATTATAGTTAAATTCATGGCATGACATCCATCGAATGACTATAATTAGGTCGAGTAGAAGTATTGGAAGTGAAACACTATTCAAGAGAGGATTCTTCTCCTCAATTATTTGAGGATAATATCAAAGTCAATTGAAGTCAACTCAAAGTCAAAATTTCTAGCCAAAGTAGTTCGGTTGATAATAATTGCTATAGTTGAACCAAAGACTTTGTGATTGGACTATAGAGTTGAGTATGGATGATATTGGAATTTTTACCATTACCAAATTCCATAAGTCCAATGTGATATAGTTTTGACGAAGACAATTGGTCTAGTTTTCACTACCGGGTAATGCTTAATAAAGTTAAACTGTATTTTACTGATACTAAGTAAGCGATAAATTTGACCAAAATGTCATACTACCTGCTAAGTGGCCGTGATCATTAATATTCAAATTGTTCAATATTAATCACTGATCAAATTTTCACCTAAGAGTAACACAACCAAAGTGTTGAATACTCCTTTTTCACCTGATTTAATTAATTTGTAATTGTTATGAACTAATTAAATTAATTAATGTTTATGAAATTTTTAGTATAAAATTTTATTTGATGTGTATTGAACAATATTAAATAGTGTGCATATAATAGTTATATAAACAATAATCGATATAGGATATTGATATGCGTTTAAATTAGATTTAAATGCAATAAATATCATTTGGGCTCGAAGTGGATTTGAGGCCCATATAAAGCTTGATATTTTCGCCCATGATGTAAGCAAGATAGGTAAATCATTTGATGGCTTATGGGGGTGGTTTTGAATGTTTACAAATATAAGAATGGGTATGAGAAAATTAAGGATTTTGATCCTACTTCAGCTCTCTACTGTAACAAACCGCCCTGAAATGGGCCTAAATTCCAACCTAGAAACGGCCCATTGAAACTTAGACCCATCTCAAAGCTGGCCATTGGTTGGTGAATTGAACAGTACAGAGCTATATATTCACGCATTCAAAATCTCCCAGTGGAAGGATAAAATATAATAATAGCAACAATACCCATTTTATTCAAACTTCATAATGTTATTGAAAACCATGACAAAATATCCATATTCACCATTACACATCCATGCTACAATATTCCAAAATTACAACATCATTTTTTATTTCACGGGTACATAAGAAACCACAAAAAATAAAAAGTAAATAAACAAACTATTGCCACAAGTCTCATCAATGTCTCTGTCTTCAACATCGCCCTTCCTAACCTATGTTGTAATAAGGAGGGAGTCAGAACAACATATATCTATAAATAAAAATCTTGAGCCTTACTATATTTGTACTTGGACAATATAATTTAAATAGGTATATGTCTTACGTATTATACCTACATCATAAGTATTTTCAAATATAAGCCCAAAGGTTTTTCTCATAAATAAAAAGTCTTTCCAAATATAAGCCCATAGCCAACTTGCTATCGACCTAATAACCCATATCTATAATGCATAATGTCCTAAATGTAAGAGAGAATACTCAAGTCACTTAATACCTTTTAATGAGAATTAGATAGACTCCAACCATTTAATACCTTATTTAAGGCAGGTCCACATCATTTACTTCATATAATAAGGTGGACTCCTAACTAGTAATTATCTAGCTGATATTGCACGAAATCACTTCAGCCACTTAATACTTCCTATTGAAGCAGACCCTTTATCGAGATATCCTCTACCGTGCCTAGCCCATAATCCCGAAAATTTACTACTTAATATATAGAGATGAGGTGGGCCTTCATACAACCAATTAATACCTTTAATCTCTGAAGTAGTTCTTCCATATTATGACCTATATCCCATGGTGACATCTCAAATTAGTCTGCTATTCTAGGTATTGGTAGCCAGATTAGCTCGGAATGTTTACCCTAAAGAATTCATGATTAATCTTGCTATAATGACCCTAATTTTTGGTAACATTATTTAGGATATTCAATTAGTTAAATAAAATAAAATAATGTAACTATTAAAGGATTGAGATTTGTTATTAAAAAGGGTAGTTGTGCCATGTTAACAAATGAACTAAGGGGGGATTTGAACTTCAAATAAAAGAGGGACATATGTGAGGGAAAAATAGGAAATGACACATCCTTATAACCTAAACCCTTACATTCATTCACTTTATACGTTCATTTTCTACAAACTAAGGTCATTGAGGCTGGCCACCATTAAAGGAAAAACAAGAAGAAGGTAAAGAAATCGGGGAAGGAAGATTAAGCAATCAAATCCATTCTTAAACTAAACTCCTTAATCAAAAAGCTAAGGTGAATAATGAGTACATCTCGAGTTTTTAATGGTTTTCGGCTGTAGTATGAAATCCAAACTATTTGCAAATGTTTTGCCATGTTTGAATGATAAAATGTATATCTATATGTTGTTGATGATTTATGCTAATTCACGTAGGTTTTGCGATATGTTTTGATGTGAAAACCCTACTATATGACATCCAATTGCCTTGTGAATTTTGGTTTAGTTCATAAATGATAATTTAGAAATATATTTCCATTTCCATAATTTTCTAAATTAATTTGGATTTTGTATGAATTTTCTAGTAAAGAAAAATGCTATTTTGGGTTTTAACTAATTACGCCAAATAATATTAGCTTAGGGTCTGAAATTTATATATGTTGGAAAACATATTGAAAATGATTTGCAGGAATTTTTGTAGAATTTTCTTAAGTGTTTTAATCGATATATAAAATTATTTAAGGTATTGGACTTAAATGTTTTATATTTATAAAAAGGAGAAGCGGTATTTTATAAATATTTGCAATTTTTGAAAACTTGGCAGTACTTTTAGAAAAGAAAATTTGGAAGTAATCATAATTTGACAAACAAGGCAGCTGAGGTAAAAAGAGTTAATTTAGAAAGTCAAATCAGTTTATACATGCTTTTTCCAGTTTCAATGCTTTCGGCATCATGCTTCCAACTCCTTACCTCCATCTCCAACTCCATCAAAACCAATGCACATGGTATCAGATACTTGGTACGTAGTGAATTGGATATAAGCGGAAGCTATTAGGTCAAAACCGGGGGTTCCAAAGGGGTCGAAGCGCAATTTCGAAGGATATGCATTCTACGTGGTTGGATTTCAACTGAGTCAAATTTTTTAAAAGGAAAGGTTTTGAATGGGTTGCGCCTTTCGTTTAAGTAAATGCTCTCAAAGGGGTTGAAATCCCTAGTCGCTTTTCTACCTTTCGAAGTCAATGGTTTCGGAAGGTATACTTTATTTTAAAATCCAACCCACTTCTCCAATACTTTCAGAAGGTTGGTTTCGACACCATCACTTCTTTACTTAGGAAATGTTTTCGAAAGAAAGCATTCAACTTTAAAGTTTTATGACCCTTTTTCTCTGTTGAAGGTAGATCCGAAAGGTTTCGAGGAAGATAGTTTTCAAAGGTTTCAAAAGGTTTCCACAAGTTATAAACTGAACCTAAATGCTTTCGCAAGGAGTGTTGTTTGTAAAGGTTTTGATGCTTTAGAAGGTTAAAAAGGAAACGTTTTCCAACTATTTTGAAAAGTTTGAAGGGAATGGTTTTCCAATGGTTTCGAAAGGCAATGTTCAAAGGTTTTAAAGATAGGATGTCCAAGGTTTTAAAGCTTTCGAAGGAATGGTTTTTCAATGATTTCGAAAGGAAGATAATGAATGGTTTTGAAAGGGTTGTTTTGGCCTTTTGGCCTAGGTTATAAAGAAGGGTTTACTTGGTTTTGAAAGGGGTACTTTCAATGTGATCGAAAGGGATACTTTCAGAGGTTTTAATGTTTTCATCAACAAAGATTTCGGTAAAGTATGTATAACATGGCAAATAGCTTAGAGTAAAGAAAACAATGTATTTTCCTTGTATAAGTATGATTTAAAGGTTTAAATCATTTTGAAAAGGTTTTCAAGGAAAATTTTAAAGGGTGGTTAACCTTATGAAAAAGACTCAGATTAAAAGACCAAATAGGACTGGTGTAGGGTCGCGCCCTACTCATTAGCTATTAGCCCCTAGCAAATTTAGTCAAAAATTCCAGTGTGTAGGGCTTAGTCACAGGTAGACTTAAATGATGGTTACACACAGAAAGAAATATATGTATAGAGAAGAAAAAGGTTATTGGTGAGCTCTCAAAACCATTAGGATCAAGAGAACCTTGGAGAAGCATGTTAGGGACAACCGTCCAGAACACTTATCTAACAGTTGTTAGATCATATTTTTATGTTTATCTGGTAGGACCGAGTCAGTCAAAGGTTAGTAGTTAGCCAAACAAAACTACAGTGTTTGGACAGATAGCCCATTTGATAACTGATATGAACTTATACATAATATTGCTTTACAGATTTCACCAGTCTTGGTTGCAAGATTATAATTTGCAAAAGATGAGTTTCAAAGGATGTTAGTGAAGGGAAACCCGTTCCGCTAAGCGACGTTGTTACGATCTCAAATTTTATTAAGTTTAAATTGGTAATTAATTCAATTTTTGAATAAAATTTATGAAATTTATTGGTGCGAGTTTCCCCGAGTTCAAATAAAAAGGTGTTAAACCTTTTGAATTCAAGTAACTTAATTATTTGTGAAATCATTTATTAATCTTAAAACGAATGGGTTAAAGATAAAATATAATGATAATTATTAGAATTGATGATTTATGTCAGAAATAAACATAAATATATACATACAGAGAAATATCAAACAATAAGTATTAAAGTAAAATTAATAATAAATTTTGAGTTAGAAATAGAAATAAATATATAATAAACTATAAAATATAAAGTAGACATTAGCTAAAATTTTAGCTACATATAGAATACATAAATTCAGAATTAATGGGTTAAGTTAGAAATGGAAATGGATAAAAATAAAAATACAAGATCAAATGAAATGATTCATATAAACTTAAAAGGAAACATTTGTACTAACTAAGATCATATCAGCCGAGACCAAGAAATCCAAGGCAAGCTGAAAAGATCTGCATAGTAGATAAAGCAAGAAAGAAAAATTTCTCTAGTCAAACATCAAACAAAGAAAAAAAAACTGAAACTTTATTTATATTTCAAAAACAACAAATCATATTCAAGTATGAACAAGGCAACAAAGACATATACATATCTATTAGCTTGCAAATCAAGACAAGCTCAATTAATGCAAAATCTTAGCATACAAAATACATATCACCTCAGCCAACAAAGAAATCAGATAGTCAACAAAAGCAAATAGTAACCCTGTACAAAAGCATATCCTGGAAGCTTCATTTTCCATATATCAAGCTCTCCTTAGTTCGTTCATCTCAGTTTCTTCCATTCATTCAAAGCTAAGAAAAATATATAGTAAATATTATCTTAAAAAAACTTAAACAAACATCAAAACAAATCAACAAAACCAGGGATCAAGGAAGCTTCAGCTTGTAAATTCTCAGGCATGTCTTAACATAAAGGAAGCAATTCTGTTCTTTTCTAGAAAAAAAACTGTGAGTAACTTTCACTTTTAAATCTTAAATTATTTGAAATCAGTTGCATAGAAATATCTGGAAAGGTGTATGTGAGTATCAACTAGCAATTTTAACTTGAGTATATATTTGAATGTGCTGTGTCATATATGTATGTATCTGTTCTTCTCTGTTTCTTTACAGAGTACAGACCAACAAAAAATTCAATTTCTTGTTTCTCCAATCAGTATCAGGCCTTGGCTTTAAGACAAATATTTATGTTTAAGTATGAGTTAGTATCTAAAAATAGTTTCATGAAAGAAGAATGTATATATAATGGAAAATCAAAAATTTTATAGTAGAAACTTTAAATTCTGGAATTTTCGAACTTCACGAATTATTGATTCAACTACATGGCTCGAATTTACATACAAAAGTACGTTTTTAAAACAAAAATGGGATTTTCTCATAACCTAAATTAAGAGAAATCGAAAAAACAGTGATTTCCGTTCAAAAATCAATTTCTGTTGACTTGGTCGATGAGAGGTGACGTGGTTTTGGCTGGAGGGAGAAGGAGGACCTAGGGAAGAGTTCGACCGTGGCGGAATTTTTGATTTGGCCTTTGGTTGTTCGCGCGAGATGTTTTTAGGGTTTAAGGACAAGGTCGTGTGGGTTGGGTTCTCGTGGAAGCTGCGTCACCGTGGAAGGTGTAGAGGTGATCGGTATGGGGGGAAAAGCTTCGTGGGTCCACGGTGAAGCTTGGTTCAAGATTGTGTAGTGGCCGGTGATCTGTAACATTGGGGCGAGGCGAAATTTGGCGATCGAATAGGTTTGGGAAGAAAAGAATTGCCCTTGAACTCGCTCGATTTTGACTCGGTGATGATTTTGCATCATGGATGGCTCGAAACGATTGGGATGGTCGTTGATGACTTGGGTGGGGCTACGGCGTTGACCGGAGTTGGTCGCGAAGTTCGTGCACGTGTACGTGTTTGTGTACGTATCTGGGTTTGGGAAGATTGGGGAAGAAGAAGGCGCAGGAGCTCGTGTTGCTCGTGTGTTGCTTCGGGGAGAAAGTGGGTTGTCTCGAGTTCTTACCCGAGAGAGAAGTAGGTTTGCTTCGGGTTGTATTTGAGTTCCAGAGACTAGCTGATGCGTGAGTTATAGCTTAGTTAAAACTTAACACAAAGAAAGGAAAAAAAAATATAAAGAAGAAAAAAAAGAGAAAAGAAGAAGAAGAGGAAGACGTGCGAAGGAGTGTGTCTCAGTGAAACTGGTGAGAGGCTCGAAGTATTACTCGAGTTTAATAAGGGAAGTACTCGGTGCTTCTACTTTCAAAAACTGCAGTTGTATATTTTTTTTAAAAGTAAAGTCCAGTAAACAGTTTTTCAACAACTTTAAACACTGTAAATCTTAAAAACGTTTAACAGTTTTAAGTTAGAAATTTGATACAAGTTTTAATTATTTTAGTTAATATTTTAAAATGTTTTAAGCTCTAAATTATTATTCTAATTAAGAAATTAATATAAGATCTGTATAAAAACTTATTAACATATAAATTTGTAATTAGTAATAAATTGGTTTCGAAAGTTAAAGAAGATTCCTTTAAAAATGTTAATTAAGTTAAATAATTAATATTAATTGATTATTTTCAGATAATAATTAAGAATAATTACTTTTAATTGTTATTAGTGATGGATTATAAGCAATAAATAAATTTGTAATTAACTACTTAAGTTGATTAATGAATGATTAATAGTTAATTAATCAAGTGATTTAATAATTTTTTTAATACATGACTAATTAAGTAATTAACAGTTAATAATGGGTAATTAAGTCTTATTAATCAAAAATTAAGGTTATTAATTGATAATAAATAAATGAATTAATCTTAAAGATAATTAAGAAATGATTTATTTGATGTTTTAAAATTAATGAAGAATTAATTAATATGTTCTTAATGGTCATTCAATTTATAATCAGTAATGATCAATATGAGTGAATTTCTTTAGCAAAGCATGTGAGGACCCGCAAATCCGTACTCCTTGAATATACACTAATCTCCATAGATTAACTCAAGATGAACGGAAATACGAATTCTCAGTGTTTAAGAAAAAGAAAGAGGTAGAAGAAGAGAGAAAAGATAGAACAGAACAGAAAGAAAACAACAGAACAATATCAGAATTTCACAATCGCAGCGGAACAACATATAATAAATAAATGAATAATCTTTAAATAAAGAACTATATCAGTTATTACATTACATTACATCATCAGAGTGTACAACAGCAAATAACAACAAACTACGGAAAAGAAATACTATATACTAGTAATACGTCATGCCATCCAACTTGCTTCCAGCAACTCCTGAATATCCTGAATATCCTGATAAACCTTAACTCTTGACTGCCCGTGTGGAAATTGGTGGGCACCCAGAGTTTAGGAAGGAAAACAATAAACTCCGAGTCAGTCATGTGACTGGTGTGAGAACTCAAAACAGTTTATTTTTCTTTAAAATCAAAATAGAGGAATATTTTTAAAGTCAATTCGCGATGTTTTTGAAAATGAGACTACCATAAGACCTCCCACCACACACATAATGCAAACGTAGACTTGGAGGAGATTTCTTCTTATGTTAGTCAAAGATGCTTACTACGCAAAATCAAATCATTTTTGATATTATTATTAGTGCATAGTGTAGAAAACATTTCGAAAGTAGAATATAAATCTTAGCCAGCATAGGTACCATTATATTATGCCTATTATAGCTACCTCCTGAGGAAGCAGGTTCTACAACTAAAACCGTACAAGATCGTATTGTTTCTTTGGATTTCCAACAAATGGTCAGGCCAAGGAACTTCCCATTACCATATGAGAACGCTTCTGGAAGGACGTCCCCGAGAACCAAATCGGATCTCTGCCAACACAAGGCCGGGTTACCCCTAACTGAGTAACTACTGACACGAGTATGCCATCCCCCGGTCCTTTGGGACCTTTATCCGAGCGCTCGTAACCAACATCACACCAAAATAATAAAGTTTTTCAACATGAGTAAGTATCTGGGCTCCATACCATGATACCACCCTTTTCCAGAAGGAAATGCACATACCCTAAAGGGAGCTACCCCTCATAACCATGCTGCATCTTTCCTGTTTTGACCATTCCGGGGTGTGAGGCTCGACGAAGTCTCGTCCACAAAGCCACGCTTTATACAAAAGCTGTGCTTTGGGTCAACAAGTGATCATAGAAATGATCACAAAGATAAATGATCAAACAAATGATCATATCACAAATGATCAAACAATGATCATTTCACAGCAACACTCAGCATGTCACATAACCAAATTGGGAATATATCGCTAATAACCTTCAACTACATAACCTCTGAGCTCGTACGTCTCAGAGAAGGGTGTTAAGCTAAGAGAATAAATTCTCCGCCACCAACAGAAATATATTTGAAAGAAATCAGCTTTATATCTCAATTTGTAATGTCAGACATACAATCCATACAAGTCTGTTCCGGGATCGAACAGAACCGAAGGCACTTACAAAGAAGTCCTTGCAATCCGGATAATCTCTAATCACGTCCGAATTTCCCATCACATATGGAGATCTCTATACCGGGGATCAGCCAGTGCAGAGCCAATCGACAAGAAACCCTTTCGTTTTCGAAAATATCTGGTCTTCAACACCGGTCTTCAAATGCAATTCATAACGACGTATCACATATTCGGAATGGGTTATACGACCCCAAAGTCCTTTCCCGGTTAACCCGAATAGTGAGCGCTTATTTAAAAAAAATAAGTGTGGCATTCAAATTCAAGCAAATCACAACAATTACCTATTTAAAGGTAAATATTGATAGTCGGTTATTTAACTATCAATAGGTATGCGCAACATCACCAGATTCCAAATAATTTTCCAAATTATTTATTTCCAAAAATATCTTTACAACATATATATATAATTTCCATACTTTAAAAATAAATCGATATTTATTTTTAAACCCATTTTCCCAATTCCATTTATAAATTCCATATTGAATTTATATTTCCAAAATTATCTGTGAACATACGATTTTCAAATTGTTTTCAAATATTCACTTTCAATTTATATTAGAAAGATAATTCTCAAAACGTCCATTTCTTATTGGAAACCATTTCCCTACTTATTTAATAATAAGTATTTCACAAATCTATTTATTTTCAACACTTGGAAAATATTCAATATACTTAAATCGAAATTAAGTATATATTTCATTCTTTAAAGAAAACATTCTCTTAACACATTTATTTGAGTCAAAACGAATGTTGCGTAAAACATCGTTACGACAACCCAAAATCACTAGTATAGGGATTCGAAATTAAAATAGATATATAAATCCCAATACTATACAAAACATTTCCTTTCGGAAATCATTTACTATAACGACAGTGTTATAGTCCACCATTTCCTTTTATTTCTCGAAAACGTCTATTTCAACAATGAATGTTGAAATCTATGATTTCGAATCTTAACACATTTTTAAAAATATCGTTAGATCGTTTTAACTCTATTTAAAACATCACATCCAAAACATTTTCTTTAACATATTATTCACTATTCGATAACGTGAATACACTTCGTTAACCAATTTCATCATTTCTATACATTTTGTTTTAAAGGATTATTCACTGTCTAAAACGTGAATATAACTCCATTAATAAATTACAACAATTTACTTATCAAAATAAGTCGTTGCGGATTTATAAAACAATGTTTATAAATTCCATTTCTATTTATTTTATAACTACTTCCTTTATAAATCTCCTTTATTAATCTATTCAATTTCATATCTCAATGATATACTAAAAGTTCATATTATAAGTTAAATACTTAAAATTTATTTGTTCGCAAAAACGTTCTTTTAAACTTCCCAAATTTTAAATCTTATAACTTACAAGATTCATTTATTTATCCAAAATCTATTCTTTTATTAACTTTACAAATTTTATAAACCTACTGCTTACAAAATTCCATTTATAACTTCACTGTTTATAATTCTATGAATTTCATTCACTTATGAAATTCATTCGCAATTCATTCTAACACTTATAAAAGCTCGTTTTACAATTCCAATATTTTTAATTTATAAATATCAATTTATAACTTTTATATGGATCAATTTATATTATTCTTTTAAAACGTCTTTAAACTCCTTTATAATTTCATCATTTTGATTTATAAAATAATCAAATTTCATAAATCCTATTTTTAAACTTTTTATAATAAATTCAGAAATCCCAATTTAAACTATTTTATAAAATCATTAATCCCATATTTTCAAAAATCAACTTTTAACTGTATTTCTCAAAAATCATAATTTTTTATAACATTAAAATTATAACGTTTTAAAATAAATCAATTCGAAAATTTAATAAAACGTATAATTTCAAGAATCACTTTAAAAATTTCTTAAAAATCAAAATCGTCATTTTTAAACTTCAAAAATGGATCCGATGATGCAACACACCAAATAATCAATTACGGCATCCAAACATCATATACCATCATATGATAATTAACAAATATCACACTATATGTAAATACATAAATACGGTCGAGGAATCCAGTTGGATCCCTCCAACCTGTTTCCCTGCATCCACAGACATTAGCACAATACCAACTCCGCTTCAAGACGGAATATCGCGGTATATGGGATTTACAAAATATTATCCGCTTAATAGGCGGCGCAATAGGGTCTCATCCGCTATATAATGCGGGAAATCAACAACTCCAATATATACATATGCCAATATATATATATATTGCTATATATATAGATATATCCTACTATATCTAATATCACAACCAAACAACAATTAATAAATAACTGCAAATCCAATTTTAATTTGAGTGAGAAGATCTCACCTTGATTTTATTTTGCAATCCTTTTCCATCTTGACTTGATTTTTCTTGATTTATACCTTGTATAAATATTATGCAAATAAATTAACATTCGAACCAATCAAATAATCAAATTTTCGTTTTGATAGTTTAAATTAACCAATTTCTCCTTTTATAATTTATTTAACCAATTACTTTACTTTAAATTAATATCTTTAAATCCATTTCTTTTAATAAATTTGTTTAACTAAAAATTTAAATTTTTGAAACTAAATTCTCTTTAAATGAATTATTTTTAACCACAAAAAATGAAATAAGTTAATTTAAACCAAACTAATAAATTTCAAAAATGTATACTTGCATATTTATTTTTCCTCTGAAAATCTTTTAGGTACTTAGAAAAATTAAACAGGTCAACTTAATAATTTTATTTACTAATTTAATTACACTAACGTATTATTTTTAATATAACAAGTAGACTTAAAATGTATATGTCGATTTTTTAATGTTAACTTCTAAATTCCAATATTTTAAAATAACAAGTATATTTAAAATATACATATTCTTATATATCTATTTACTGCAAAAAAAAAATCAAATGCTGTGCTATATCCCTTTTTTCAGAATAATTATTTCCTTTACTGTAAAGCTTATATTTTTTTTTCTTGAACCTCACTGTTGTCAAAATCCATCTTACTATCCAACATTTTTATTTTTCTTTAACTACTATCATTATTTTCTATTTTATAAATTTTTTTTATATATATAAAACAGCAGTTCCATTCTACTGTATATACATATACGTTTATATATCTATATATAGTAAATTTAAATAAAAATAGAATTAGCGAATAACTTACTGTAAATTGCAAACTCACTGCCCTAGCCATCATCGAGCGCCACCTCGTCGAAGTCGCCGCCATCATCCATAAGCATGCGCGCCTCATCTCAATTCACGAACCCACCTGCCTCGTGCCTTCTGCCTCGTCGCCGCGGCCTCGAGCATCCACGACATCGAACGCAAATTCCCCTACTCGCGCGCCCACTCCATCGATGCCCTAGCCTGCATCGATTCGCCTTGCCGCGTCAAAACCCCATGATCCACCGAAAACACTCGCGGCCTCCCCTCGATCTGCTCTCGATCGAGATCGATGGAGCCAAAGCTGTTATCGCGACTTCGATTTTTATTTTCCTTTAATAATTTGAGCAGCGGCCATTTTATTTTGGTTTCGATTCGAATAGAGAGTGTCGGCCATTATTGCTTCTTTTAAAATTTTGAAAGAAACAGAAGGGGGAGAGGAATATTTAAAATTGAATGAAGTATGCTTGGCACGATTTTTCTTCGTGATACTAGGCGTGATTTTAGGCGTGATAAATGGAAGCTACAGTAATTTGAGTTGATAAAAGGCAGCTGATGTTTGACTAAATTTAAATTTAAATTTAAATTGAATTCGTTGAAAATTTCAATGCGTTTACTCAACGTATGCTCACATATCAACTCCGAAAAATATGAAATTTGGAATCCGAAGATAATTCAATATTACGGTCCCAATGGAACTGGTTTCGTCGAAAACCGAGACTATGCCTCGGACGGCTATTTTTTAAATATCGATTCAAACGATATAATTTTTAAACTGAACAATTCACTTTCAAATTTAATTCTGAAGCTTCTATTATCTTCAGTACTATCAATATGAATTTTACAATCCTTTTAAATATTTTTAATCGGCTTAAAATTGAAGATTCAAATTTTTATTCAACTTTCAATAGATTAAATTCTAAAATTTAATCGCCAAATTCATTCTGATAATTTGAAATTCAAGTCAAACCATCATTCAAATATTTAAAATAAATTAAATATTTCATTTTCAAATGTTCAAAAATTCTGGGTCGTTACAATCTTCCCCCCTGAAAAGAATTTCGTCCCGAAATTACAAGTTAAGAAGAATGCCTTTATCTCGTCTTTCATTTTTCAAAATCCAAATAGTTTTATCAACTTTCTAAAACAAATCTTTTTTTATTAAAGATCCATTATCATTTCAACTAGCTTTCCAACTTCAATTTTAAGTTTCAAACAATATTGTTTCTCCACAATTCAAATTTAAATTTAAATTTAAATTTCAAACTTTCAAAATTTCTCAAAAACTTTCTAACACCTTAAATTTTCGAAAAATTTCGCCAGCGTCTCCTTTGTGCGGCTAGCACGGTACGACTACAAAATGGCACTACGGCCCCTCAGAATCAAACAAGAAAAGAGAAAGCCAAGTGATTGGAGAAGAAAATCACCAAATTTCATACTGAAATTGAAATACGTACCTTTTTGTCGAGCAATTAAATTTTATCTTCGAAATCAAAATCTCAATTCCTTTTCTTTTAATACACCTGTATATCCTGCTAGCCATAATATCCAATTCCAACGTTCAAACCATTTTGCCAATTCCATTACAAAATTTTAAATATATACTCCTTATACATTTTTACTCCACTATTGAAGTTACTTATCCATCTTCATTCAATCTTACATTTCAATTTCATTTGAATTCAATTCACAATTTCAATTCTATTTGAATTCAATTTATCTTCTATTCTGAATATTGAATTTTATCGATTAACTTTCATTCATATTACTACTTTAAATTAGTTTCATTCATATTACTACTTTAAATTAGTTTCATTCACTAATTCATTTCAATTTGCAAATTTCGAAATCGATTTGTCGTTAACTAAAATTTTCAACAATTTTCAAAAAAAATTCTAACTCCCAAAATTCACGGAAAATTTTGGCAGAGTCTCCCTTGTACGGAGGAGCTTTTACAATTTTACAATACATATAAATATGTATACATCGACCCACACGGTCGGAAAACAGAAAAACAGTTCATATTTCCTATTTTTATTGCGTAGGCGTACCTTATTTAGCATTTTTAAGCAAAGCGGCTAATTATTAGCTTATTGCGCAACCCAAAATACAGCCAAACGGCTTCCAAAACCTGCACTTACTTAGTTTAAACACGTCAGTGACAAATTTAAGAAATCTATTAACATTCCATTCATTTTTAATAACAAATATATAGATTTCATTGGCAATACATCCAAGATAAATTCCATTAGCAATTCATATGGTTTCAATTCATCTTTAGTCGCTTACGACCAATTCACATGACATCTCCATTAAATCAAGTGGTTTACAACTCATTTTCTTCATTCTATTCATTTCTAAGCAAAACGAATTCATACCATTTTAATTGATTCAAAAATCAATTTTATTTGCTTTCATTAACTCATATAATTTTATACAATCTTGTTTGTGTTAAACGACAATTATTTCTATGCAAATTTAATGATATTCACTTAATAGAATATCCATTCTGGTTTATAACTAGTTTAAATTGATACCAATTCAATTTATTTTAATTCCACTTCAGTTCAATTTGCATTTCATATTTTCATTCGGTTCATTTTATTAACCAAACAAATTTCATTCAAACCATTTCAAATCTATTCCATTCACTAATTTAATTCAATTAGTACATTCACTTATTCATTTTAAATTTCAATTTTCATATTCAATTCATCTCGAATTTACTTAATTACTAACAAAGGGAATTTCAATTTATTTCTTTTACTTACTTGAATTTATATACAAATTCAAATTTATCTTCAAATTTAGCTCACGACTAAACTTTAATTTAACCAATTCAAATTCCAATTCATTAGTCCATGAATTAATAATTTATCAAGTTAGTTTACTTGAATTCAATCCATTTTATTTTATTTTCTTCAAGTTTTGATTTTTATTCAATTTGATCAAATCAAATCTCATTTCGTCATTCAATTCCAATTCATTTATTTACAACTTATTTTACAAATCCCAATTGTATATGAGTTCATTTCCTTATATTATTTTTTAATTCATATATATAAATTTCATTTGTTAAATGAATTTATCTCTAATCTTTGGTTATACATTTTATTTCTTATTTAATTTCATATAATAATGATAATAATTTAATATTATTATTTCCTAACAATCGTGCAACCATATACTATAATAATTCATAGAAAATCATTTCTTTTCTATACAAAAATAGTTTTGGGCAAAATTATCTTTTTTTACCCGATTCAAAAACAATATCGTGTCGGTTTATCTTGTTTAAGAGTTTAGAAACTCCTATCTATGATAGTTAGCCAGACTACATCGACCAGAATCTATAAACAATCAACCGATAAGTCAACACAATACAAAACAATTTTATATTCACTAACAAATACGCACTCATATCTATTATTACACTCAAACTCATTCTAGAGTACTGCTGACTCTATCTCTAATGAGTAACACCCAACAGAGCCATGGTTGTCGCTTAACCATATGCTCTGATACCACCTGTGAGGACCCGCAAATCCGTACTCCTTGAATATACACTAATCTCCATAGGTTAACTCAAGATGAACGAAAATACGAATTCTCGGTGTTTAAGAAAAAGAAAGAGGTAGAAGAAGAGAGAAAAGATAGAACAGAACAGAAAGAAAACAACAGAACAATATCAGAATTTCACAATCGCAGCGGAACAACATATAATAAATAAATGAATAATCTTTAAATAAAGAACTATATCAGTTATTACATTACATTACATCATCAGAGTGTACAACAGCAAATAACAACAAACTGTGGAAAAGAAATACTATATACTAGTAATACGTCATGCCATCCAACTTGCATCCAGCAACTCCTGAATATCCTGATAAACCTTAACTCTTGAATGCCCGTGTGGAAATTGGTGGGCACCCAGAGTTTAGGAAGGAAAACAATAAACTCCGAGTCAGTCATGTGACTGGTGTGAGAACTCAAAACAGTTTATTTTTCTTTAAAATCAAAATAGAGGAATATTTTCAAAGTCAATTCGCAATGTTTTTGAAAATGAGACTACCATAAGACCTCCCACCACACACACAATGCAAACGCAGACTTGGAGGAGATTTCTTCTTATGTTAGTCAAAGATGCTTACTACGCAAAATCAAATCATTTTTGATATTATTATTAGGGCATAGTGTAGAAAACATTTCGAAAGTAGAATATAAATCTTAGCCAGCATAGGTACCATTATATTATGCCTACTATAGCTACCTCCTGAGGAAGCATGTTCTACAACTAAAACCGTACATGATCGTATTGTTTCTTTGGATTTCCAACAAATGGTCAGGCCAAGGAACTTCCCATTGCCATATGAGAACGCCTCTGGAAGGACGTCCCCGAGAACCAAACCGGATCTCTGCCAACACAAGGCCGGGTTACCCCTAACTGGGTAACTACTGACACGAGTATGCCATCCCCCGGTCCTTTGGGACCTTTATCCGAGCGCTCGTAACCAACATCACACCAAAATAATAAAGTGTTTCAACATGAGTAAGTATCTGGGCTCCATACCATGATACCACCCATTTCCAGAAGGAAATGCACATACCCTAAAGGGAGCTACCCCTCATAACCTTGCTGCATCTTTCCTGTTTTGACCATTCGGGGTGTGAGGCTCGACGAAGTCTCGTCCACAAAGCCACGCTTTATACAAAAGCTGTGCTTTGGGTCAACAAATGATCATAGAAATGATCACAAATATAAATGATCAAACAAATGATCATATCACAAACGATCAAACAATGATCATTTCACAGCAACACTCAGCATGTCACATTACCAAATTGGGAATATATCGCTAATAACCTTCAACTACATAACCTCTGAGCTCGTACGTCTCAGAGAAGGGTGTTAAGCTAAGAGAATAAATTCTCCGCCACCAACAGAAATATATTTGAAAGAAATCAGCTTTATATCTCAATTTGTAATGTCAGACATACAATCCATACAAGTCTGTTCCGGGATCGAACAGAACCAAAGGCACTTACAAAGAAGTCCTTGCAATCCGGATAATCTCTAATCACGTCCGAATTTCCCATCACATATGGAGATCTCTATACCGGGGATCAGCCAGTGCAGAGACAATCGACGAGAAACCCTTTCGTTTTTGAAAATATCCGGTCTTCAACACCGGTCTTCAAATGCAATTCATAATGACGTATCATATATTCGGAATGGGTTATACGACCCCAAAGTCCTTTCCCGGTTAACCCGAATAGCGAGCGCTTATTTAAAAAAGATAAGTGTGGCATTCAAATTCAAGCAAATCACAACAAATACCCATTTAAAGGTAAATATTGATAGTCGGTTATTTAACTATCAATAGGTACGCACAACATCACCAGATTCCAAATAATTTTCCAAATTATTTATTTCCAAAAATATCTTTACAAGATATATATATAATTTCCATACTTTAAAAATAAATCGATATTTATTTTTAAACCCATTTTCCCAATTCCATTTATAAATTCCATATTGAATTTATATTTCCAAAAATATCTGTGAACATAGGATTTTCAAATCGTTTTCAAATATTCACATTCAATTTATCTTAAAAAGATAATTCTCAAAACGTCCATTTCTTATTGGAAACCATTTCCCTACTTATTTAATAATAAGTATTTCACAAATCTATTTATTTTCAACACTTGGAAAATATTCAATATACTTAAATCGAAATTAAGTATATATTTCATTCTTTAAAGAAAACATTCTCTTAACACATTTATTTGAGTCAAAACGAATGTTGCGTAAAACATCGTTACGACAACCCAAAATCACTAGTATAGGGATTCGAAATTAAAATAGATATATAAATCCCAATACTATACAAAACATTTCCTTTCGGAAATCATTTACTATAACAACAGTGTTATAGTCCACCATTTCCTTTTATTTCTTGAAAACGTCTATTTCAACAATGAATGTTGAAATATATGATTTCGAATCTTAACACATTTTTAAAAATATTGTTAGATCGTTTTAACTCTATTTAAAACATCACATCCAAAACATTTTCTTTAACATATTATTCACTATTCGATAACGTGAATACACTTCGTTAACCAATTTCATCATTTGTATACATTTTTTTAAAAGGATTATTCACTGTCTAAAATGTGAATATAACTCCATTAATAAATTACAACAATTTACTTATCAAAATAAGTCGTTGCGGATTTATAAAACAATGTTTATAAATTCCATTTCTATTTATTTTATAACTACTTCCTTTATAAATCTCCTTTATTAATCTATTCAATTTCATATCTCAATGATATACTAAAAGTTCATATTATAAGTTAAATACTTAAAATTTATTTGTTTGCAAAAACGTTCTTTTAAACTTCCCAAATTTTAAATCTTATAACTTACAAGATTCATTTATTTATCCAAAATCTATTCTTTTAATAACTTTACAAATTTTATAAACCTACTACTTACAAAATTCCATTTATAACTTCACCGTTTATAATTCTATGAATTTTATTCACTTATGATGTAACAGTAACGGATTTTCGTTCTTCGGAAATCCGACATCGACACTCACTTTATCGACTGCCGAGAAATCGAAGGCCAAAAACCGAGATGTTATGGGTTTTTAAAAAGAAAAGAAAAGAAAGAAGAGAGAAAAAGATAGAAAATAGAGAAAGAAAGGGAAGAAGATAGAAGAATTTTAAAATAGAAGAAAAAGAGAATAGAGGAAAATAGGACGGGACAGAAAACAACAGAACAACATCAGAATCTCACAATTCGCAGCGGAACAACATATAATAATAAATGAATAATCTTTAAACAAAGAACTATATCAGTTATTACATTTTATACATTACATTACATCATATCATCAGAGTGTACAACAACATACAACATCAAACAGTGCAGCGGAAAAAGAAATACTGTATACAAGTAATACGCCATGCCATCCATCTTGCCTCCAGCAACTCCAGAATATCCAGAATATCCTGATAAACCTTACTCTTGACTGCCCGTGTGAAAATTGGTGGGCACCCAGAGTTTAGGAAGGAAAACAATAAACTCCAAGTCAGTCATGTGACTGGTGTGAGAACTCAAAACAGTTTATTTACTTTTAAAATCAAAATAGAATAATATTTTTTTAAATTCAATTCGCAATGCTTTTAAAAATGAGACTACCATAAGACCTCCTGCCACACACACAATGCAAACGCAGACTTGGAGAAGATTTCTTCTTATGATAGTCAAAAATGCTTGATACGCATTTAAAAAGAGCATTTGATATTATTACTAGTGCATAGTGTAGAACAAATCCTTTCGAAAGTAGAATATAAATCTTAGCCAGCATAGGTACCATTATATTATGCCTACTAATAGCTACCATATTAAATGGCAGGTTCTACAACTAAAACCGTACAAGTCTCGTATTGTTTCTTTGGATTTCCAACAAATGGTCAGGCCAAGGAACTTCCCATTGCCACTGAGAATGCCTCTGGAAAGACATCCCCGAGAACCAAACCGGAACTCTGCCAACACAAGGCCGGGTTACCCCTAACTGGGTAACTACTGACACGAGCACGCCATTCCCCGGTCCTTTAGGACCTTTTCAACCGAGCGCTCGATATTCAACATCACACCATAATAAATAGAGTGTTTTCAACATGAGTAAGTATCTGGGCTCCATACCATGATACCACCCCTTTCCAGAAGGAAATGCACATACCCTAAGGGGAGCTACAGCAACCCCTAATAACCTTGCCGCATCTTTCCTGTTTTGACCATTTCCGGGATGTGAGGCTCGACGAAGTCACGTCCACAAAAAACACACTTTGTACAAAAAGCCGTGCTTTGGGTCAACAAATGATCAACACAATGATCACTAAGATAGACGATCAAATAAATGATCCTATCACAATAATCAACACAATGATCATTTCAGCATCACTCAGCATGTCACATTACCAAAATGGGATATATCGCTGATAACTTCAACTATATAACCTTTGAGCTCGTACGTCTCAAAGAAGGGTGTTAAGCAAAGAATAAATTATTCGCCACCAACAGAAATATATTTGAAAGAAATCGGCTTTATATCTCAACTTGTAATGTCAGACATACAATCCATACAAGTCTGTTCCGGGATCGAGCAAAACCGAAGGCACTTACAAAGAAGTCCTTGCAATCCGGATATTCACAATCCTGATCGGATTTCCCATCACTTATGGAATCTCTATACCAGGTGCGACCCAGTGCAGAGACAATCGATAGGTCATCCTATCGCTCTCGCAAATACCGGTCTTCAACACCGATCTTCAAATGCAATTCACGACGTATCACATATTCGGAATGGGTTATACGACCCCATGGTCCTTTCCCGGTTAACCCGAATAGTGAGCGCTTATTCAAAAATAAGTGTGCATTCAAATTCAATCAATTCACATCAAATACCCATTCAAAGGGAAATATTGATAGTCGGTTATTGAACTATCACTGGATATGCATACATCACCAGATTCCAAATAATTTTCCAAATTATTTATTTTCCAAAATATCTTTACTAGATATATAATTTCAACACTTCAAAAATAAATCAATATTTATTTTTAACAAGTTTCACTTTCACATATAAATTCCATAATGAATTTATATTTCAAAATATTCGTGCATATACGATTTCAATTATTCATTTTCAATTTATCTTCAAAAAGATAAATTCTCTATATTCCCTTCACATTGGGAAACATTTCCATACTTATCATAAATAAGTAATCGACAAATCTTTTTATTTTCAACCTTTGAAAATATTCAATATACTTAAATCGAATTAAGTATATATTTCATTCTATTAAGGAAAACATTCTCTTAACATATTTATTTGGGCCAAAACGAATGTTGCGTAAAACATCGTTACGACAACCCAAAATCACTAGTATAGGGATTCGAAATTAAAATAGATATATAAATCCCAATACTATTCAAAACATTTCCTTTCGGAAATCATTTACTATAACAACAGTGTTATAGTACATCATCTCCTTTCATTTCTCGAAACATCTATTTCAACAATAAATGTTGAAATCTATGGTTTCGAATCTCAACATGTTTAAAAACATCGTTAGATTGTTTTAATTCTATTTAAAACATCACATTCAAAACAATTCCTTTAACGTGTTATTCACTATTCAAAAATGTGAATAAACTTCGTTAACAAATCTCATCCTTTTATTCATTTTAATTCAAAGGATTATTCACTATTCAAAAAATGTGAATATAATTCCATTTCTAAGTTATAACAATTAACTTATCAAAATAAGTTATTTGCGGATTTATAAAACAACGTTTTATAAATTCCATTTCCATTTATTTCATAACAACTTCCTTTATAAATCTTCTTTATTTACCTATTCGATTTATAATCTTAATTATAAACCAAAGGTCCAAATTATAAGCCAAACACTTATAATTTATTTATTTGCAAAAATCGTTCCTTTGAACTTTACGAATTTTATAAACCTATTGTTTATAAAATTCCATTTATAACTTCACCGTTACATAATTCTATAAATTTCATTCATTAATGAATTTCATTTTCACTTCATTCAAACACTTATAAAAACTCGTTTTATAATGTCAATATTTCGATTTATAAATATCCATTTATAAATCTCTTAATATAAATCAATTAATATTATTCTTTAAAACATCTTTTAATTTCCTTTATAATTTCATCATTTCGATTTATAAAATAATCAAATTTTATAAATCTTATATTTAAACTTTTATCATATATTCAAAAATCCAATCTAAATTATTTTATAAAATCATTAGTTCATATTTCTCAACAATCGACTTTTAATCGTATTTCTAAAAATCAGCTTTTTAACTATATTTCACAAAAACCATAATTTTTATAACTTTAAAAATTATAACGTTATTTATTTATAATGGATCAATTCCAAAAATATAGTATATTTTCAAAAATCACTTTAAAAATCATTTTAAAATCCCAAAATCTGGGTCCAATGATGCTACACACCAAATAGTCAATCACGACTAACAATGATATCATATATCAATATGATAATCCATCAAATATCAAAATATCTGAAATAAAATAAATACTGTTGAGGAATCCAGTTGGATCCCTCCAACCTGTTACCCTGCATCCACAGACGTTAGCACAATACCAATTCCACTTCAAGGTGGAATATCGCGGTATATGGGATTTTATAAATATCCGCTTAATAACGGCGTAATAGGGTCTCATCCGCTATACGAGGCGGGAAATCAAATCCGATATATACATATGCCAATATATATATATCGCTATATATAGTATATATCCTACTATATCTACTACCACAATCAAACAGCAATCAACAATCAATATTAACTACTTAAAATTTTAAACCAAACGGTTTGATTGAGTGAGGAGTTCTCACCTTAGCTTTGATTTTTGCAATCCGTTTCCATTTCAGCTCGTTTCCTTGATTTATACCTTGTATAAATATTTCCACAGTTTATTAATATTCGAATATAATCGAATAATAGATTTCCATTTAATAAATTTAATTATCCATTTTTCCTAAAAATAAATAATATTTTCTTTTGGTAAATCATTTTATCTAATAATTTAATTTTCTAACCAATTCTTCAATCTCAAGCTAATGATTTTCATCTTTAAACTAAAGATTTAAAATTCGAACTGATCTTTCTTAATTAAATTTATTCCATCCAAATTTTATTTTATTTTAACAAATTTTCCTTTTATGAAATATTTCCCTTTGAAATTTAAAATTTTAATCCAACTAATAATCTAGTTTTAAACAACTTATATTCGTGATAAACCATGCTAACTCGAGAATCATCAAAATTGAATCACCATACCAACAAAGTACATCCAGTTTGACTTAATCATTCAATCAATCGTTTGACTTATCTTTAAAAATTTAAACTTGCTGTAAAACGAGAGAGCACTCACCCAAGTGCTGACGATCTCCACAAATCTGCTCGACCAAAACAGAACGACGATCTCATAAACCAAATGCTCCAAACCTGCGACCCATAGCCACGAGTCACCCTTAGTTCGATCAACCTAGTCGCTGCTGCACCCCTCCCCCGCGCTCACCTTGCTTCGAACGCGAACTGCTCCGCTAAACCAAGCACGAGCCCCCCACGTACGACACTGCCCCGACCTCCTTCCCCTTCCAGAGCCTCACCCTCTCGTCGCCAGGCCGCCTCCGCGAGCTCGAGAACGAACTGCATCGCGACTTCCTGCCTACCTCTCCCATGCGCGCGCCTCCATCACCTGAACACGAAACCCAACCAAACGACGCCGCCGCCACGCTCGCCTCTGCCCTAGCCTCACGAACTTCGATCGCGAGACACAATCGGCCTCACCCCAGATCTGCCGCGCCCCCAATCGACGCCGCGACTAGCCCTAGTTCGGCCTCCACGACCTGAATCGTGAACGAGTTGGGCTCGAATCTATTTTTTTTTTTTTCTGTCGCCATTTGATTTTGAATTGGAAGAGGGGTTCGAACTTAAATGAGTAAGAGGGGAAAAGGAAAATCGTTCGGCCATGGTGATTTCAAACGAGAATTTGTTGTTGAATGAGAGTTCTTCTGCCATTTCTTTTGACTCGCGTGAGATTTGTAGAGCAACGGGGAGACAAACGTACGCGATAAACAGAGAGACGTGGTTTAGCAGAGAGTAGATCTGCTTAAAGAAAAATAGGGTGGCTGAAGGATATAATAGAGTTGACTAATTATTTTTAGTTTTAAATTTAAATCGAATTCATTTTGGAATTTCAATGCGTTTACACAACGTGTGCTCACGTATAAACTCCGAAAAATACGAAATTTGAAATCCGGTAACAATTCAACGTTACGGACCCAATGGAACTGGTTTCGTCGAATTCCGAGACTGTGCCTCGGACGACTATTTTTAAATTCAATTTGAACAATATAAATTCAAAACTGAACAAACCAATTTCAAATTCAATTCTGAAGCTTTGATTATCTTCAGTATTATCAATATAAATTTTATAAGCCTTTGAAATATTTTAAATCAGCTTAAAATTGAAGATTCAAATTTTTATTCACTTCAATAGATTAAATTTTATAATTTAATTGCCAATTTCATTCTGATAATTTAAAATTCAATCCAAATCATCGTACAAATATTTAAAATTAATTAAATATTTTCAAATTAAATTATTCAAATTTCTGGGTCGTTACATATGAAATTCATTCGCAATTCATTCTAACACTTATAAAAGCTCGTTTTACAATTCCAATATTTTTAATTTATAAATATCAATTTATAAATCTTTTATATGGATCAATTTATATTATTCTTTTAAAACGTCTTTAAACTCCTTTATAATTTCATCATTTTGATTTATAAAATAATCAAATTTCATAAATCCTATTTTTAAACTTTTTATAAAAAATTCAGAAATCCCAATTTAAACTATTTTATAAAATCATTAATCCCATATTTTCAAAAATCAACTTTTAACTGTATTTCTCAAAAATCATAATTTTTTATAACATTAAAATTATAACGTTTTAAAATAAATCAATTCGAAAATTTAATAAAACGTATAATTTCAAGAATCACTTTAAAAATTTCTTAAAAATCAAAATCGTCATTTTTAAACTTCAAAAATGGATCCGATGATGCAACACACCAAATAATCAATCACGACATCCAAACATCATATATCATCATATGATAATCAACAAATATCACACTATATGTGAATACATAAATACGGTCGAGGAATCCAGCTGGATCCCTCCAACCTGTTTCCCTGCATCCACAGACATTAGCACAATACCAACTCCGCTTCAAGACGGAATATCGCGGTATATGGGATTTACAAAATATTATCCGCTTAATAGGCGGCGCAATAGGGTCTCATCCGCTATATAATGCGGGAAATCAACAACTCCAATATATACATATGCCAATATATATATATATATATATATATATATATATATATATATATATTGCTATATACATAGATATATCCTACTATATCTAATATCACAACCAAACAACAATTAATAATTAACTGCAAATCCAATTTTAATTTGAGTGAGAAGATCTCACCTTGATTTTATTTTGCAATCCTTTTCCATCTTGACTAGATTTTTCTTGATTTATACCTTGTATAAATATTATGCAAATAAATTAACATTCGAACCAATCAAATAATCAAATTTTCGTTTTGATAGTTTAAATTAACCAATTTCTCCTTTTATAATTTATTTAACCAATTATTTTACTTTAAATTAATATCTTTAAATCCATTTCTTTTAATAAATTTGTTTAACTAAAAATTTAAAATTTTGAAACTAAATTCCCTTTAAATAAATTATTTTTAACCACAAAAAATTAAATAAGTTAATTTAAACCAAACTAATAAATTTCAAAAATGTATACTTGCATATTTATTTTTCCTCTGAAAATCTTTTAGGTACTTAGAAAAATTAAACAGGTCAACTTAATAATTTTATTTACCAATTTAATTACACTAACGTATTATTTTTAATATAACAAGTAGACTTAAAATGTATATGTCGATTTTTTAATGTTAACTTCTAAATTCCAATATTTTAAAATAACAAGTATATTTAAAATATACATATTCTTATATATCTATTTACTGCAAAAAAAATCAAATGCTGTGCTATATCTCTTTTTTCAGAATAATTATTTCCTTTACTGTAAAGCTTATATATTTTTTTCTTGAACCTCACTGTTGTCAAAATCCATCTTACTATCCAACATTTTTATTTTTCTTTAACTACTATCATTAATTTCTATTTTATAAATTTTTTTATATATAAAACAGCAGTTCCATTCTACTGTATATACATATACGTTTATATATCTATATATAGTAAATTTAAATAAAAATAGAATTAGCGAATAACTTACTGTAAATTGCGAACTCACTGCCCTAGCCATCATCGAGCGCCACCTCGTCGAAGTCGCCGCCATCATCCATACGCATGCGCGCCTCATCTCAATTCACGAACCCACCTGCCTCGCGTCTCCTGCCTCGTCGCCGCGGCCTCGAGCCTCCACGACATCGCCGCCCAACCCCAAAAATCGAACGCAAATTCCCCTACTCGCGCGCCCACTCCATCGATGCCCTAGCCTGCATCGATTCGCCTTGCCGCGTTGAAACCCCACGACCCACCGAAAACCACTCGCGGCCTCCCCTCGATCTGCTCTCGATCGAGATCGATGGAGCCAAAGCTGTTATCGCGACTTCGATTTTTATTTTCCTTTAATAATTTGAGCAGCGGCCATTTTATTTTGGTTTCGATTCGAATAGAGAGTGTCGGCCATTATTGCTTCTTTTAAAATTTTGAACGAAACAGAAGGGGGAGAGGAATATTTAAAATTGAATGAAGTATGCTTGGCACGATTTTTCTTCGTGATACTAGGCGTGATTTTAGGCGTGATAAATGGAAGCTACAGTAATTTGAGTTGATAAAAGGCAGCTGATGTTTGACTAAATTTAAATTTAAATTTAAATTGAATTCGTTGAAAATTTCAATGCGTTTACTCAACGTATACTCACATATCAACTCCGAAAAATGCGAAATTTGAAATCCGAAGATAATTCAATATTACGGTCCCAATAGAACTAGTTTCGTCGAAATCCGAGACTGTGCCTCGGACGGCTATTTTTTAAATATCAATTCAAACGATATAATTTCAAAACTGAACAATTCACTTTCAAATTCAATTCTGAAGCTTCTATTATCTTCAGCACTATAAATATGAATTTTACAATCCTTTGAAATATTTTTAATCGGCTTAAAATTGAAGATTCAAATTTTTATTCAACTTTCAATAGATTAAATTCTAAAATTTAATCGCCAAATTCATTCTGATAATTTGAAATTCAAGTCAAACCATCATTCAAATATTTAAAATAAATTAAATATTTCATTTTCTAGTGTTCAAAAATTCTGGGTCGTTACAAAGCAATTAAAGAAATTTTTATCGTTAATAAAGGTTATTAACTAAGATTAACTTAGAAGTTAAAGATCAATTGATTCATAAATTAAAGGTGGTTAGCTAATAAATAAAAAGGGAAATTTATCTCAGACGATTTGAAATTAACTTAGGTGAAGTAACCAGGATTAATGACAAGGAATACATCTGATCTAGATTAATCAGTTGATTAATAAATTTTACCTATAAATGTTTAGATCTTATTGAATGGTTGAATTGTTTGATATCCCTAATATTGATGCTTTGTGATATATCCTGATTTATGTTGTGATCTGTTAGCTGGGATGAATGTAATAAATTATCTGTGATGTAATTTATTATCTATGGATGAAAGATAAGCGTTATAGTTTATACCGCTTATCATATATATATTTTTGTATTTTAATCTGTGATGATTGAATGATGTTGCACTATTGTGTGTTAAATCCGTGGACCACACTTATACACACACCAATATGGATTTCACGAGGAAATCGATTAAGTCATAGAATTTTGAATAGTTTTAAATTTGAATTTTTAAATTCAAATGTTTTAGAAATGGATTAGATTTGAAGAGAAAAGCTTTTGAAATGGAATTTCAAAGATGAAATTTATTTTGGATAACTTAATTGAGTCTTGAAATTTAAATAATTTGAGTTAAATTTGAATTCAATATTTGGAATTGAATTCAATAATTTGGGAATTATGGTCTAAAAGATTATACGGGTTATAAAGGTGTTCATATGGGTTATTAACCACTTAAAAAGTATGGTTTTGGGAAGTTTAAATTTAAATCCAAGTTTTATACTTGAATGGCTTTAACTTGTGTAAATTATAATTAGTGTTTTCCTAAACGAAAACTATTTGTTTTCAAATAATAAAAGCTTTCACATAAGTAATAAATCTCCAATTTGTGTTAAAAGGATTTCAAGGTTGAAATGATTTCCAAATTACGAATAAATCTTTGGAAATGTATTTTGAAGGCTATAAGCTAAATCTTTAATTTAAAGATTTAAATAAATTGATCCTATTGAAACGGAATTGTTTTGAAATCTAGGAATAGATCTTTGTGAAACTGGGTGAATTTTGTGAAATAAATCTTTTGTTTGAAAGATTTGAAATGGTAATTAGTTTAAACCATTCGAAAGAAAGTTTTGAATCATTAAGTTGTGACTTAATTGAAATCTTATATCCATATGTTTTAAATGTTGCGCTCACTATTCGGTTTAGCCGGGAGAGGACCATTGTGTCATATAACCCATTCCGAATATTTGATACGACGTATATGGATAACATTGAAGACCGGTGGTGAAGACCGAGTATTTGTGAAAACGAAAGGATAACCCGTCGATTGTCTCTGCATCGAGTCGCACCGGTATAGAGATTCCCTCAGTGATGGGAAGTCCGATCGGGATTGTGAATACCCGGATTGCAAGGGCTTCTTTGGAAGTGCCTTCGGTTCTGTTCGAACCCGGAACAAACTTGTATGGATTGTATGTCTGACATTACACTTTGAGATATAAAGCATATTTCTTCCAAATACATATCTATTGGTGGCAGAGAATTTATTCTCTTAGCTTAACACCCTTCTCTGAGACGTATGATCTCATAGGTTATGTAGTTGAAGGTTATCAACGATATACTCCCAATTTGGTAGTGTGGCATGCTGAGTGCTGCTGTGTGTTGATGATCATTTGTGATCAGAGCATGGCTTTTGTATAAAGCGTAGCTTTGTGGACGAGACTGCATCAGGACCTCACACCCCGGACATGGTCAAAACAGGAAAGATGCGGCAAGGTCATGAGGGTCGCGCCCTTTAGGGTGTGTCATTCCCTTCTGGTAAAGGGTGGTATCATGGTATGGAGCCCAGATATTTAACCTATGTGGTTGCTCCAATCTCATTTACTGTGTGGTTGTTGCTTAGAGGCGCCTCGGATAAAGGTCCCAAAGGACCGGGGAGTGGCATGCTCGAGTAGTAGTTACCTAGTTATAGAGGTAACCCGGCCTTGTGTTGGCAGAGATCCGGTTAGGTTCTTGGGACGTCCCACCAGAGGCAATCCCACATGGCAGTAGGAAGTTCCTTAGCCTGACCATTTGTTGGAAAATCCAAAGAAACAATATGAGCCTTTTACGATTGCAATTGTATAACCTGCCTCCTCAGGAAGTAGCTATAGCGGGCATAATATAATGGTACCTATGCTGGCCAAGATTTATAATCTACTTTCGAAAGGCTTTTCTACACTATGCACTAATTATAATAAAAATCAAATGATTTTGCGTAGTAAGCATGTTTGACTTTCATAAGAAGAAATCTCCTCTAAGTCTGCATTTGCATTGTGTGTGTGGCGGGAGGTCTTATGGTAGTTTCATTTTCTAAAAGCATTGCGAATTTACTTTAAAATTCTCTTCTTGTTTTATTTAAAATATAAACTGTTTTTGTTACTCACACATGTCCCATGACTGACCCGGAGTTTATTGTTCCTTTCCTAAACTCTGGGTGCTCACTATTTTCCACCCGAGCAGTCTAGAGTTGGGTTTTTCAGATAGTTAGGTTCAGTGGATTATCTGGAGCTAGTTCAGTCTTTGGAGATGACTGACCTTGCTTAGCTTGGTGCATTGTTATTGGGAGTTCGAGCTATTTATGGATTGGTTCTTGGAGATGGAGTTGCAGTTTTGGGGTTCTTTCTTGAAGACTATCTTGAGTTATTTGTTCCGCTGCTAGTGTTATCTGTTTTCTTTCCGCTGCTATTTTATTGTATCATATCTCTGATGTGTATCGATATCTATTGGATCATCTGTTGTATCAGGATGTTGTATCAGATGTTGTATATTGATATTCTATTTCTTCCGCTGTGTTATTTACTTAATTGTGTTATAAGCTCCGGCGACTCGGATTTAAACGGTCGAATCTGCGGCATTCGAGTACGATGTAAAGTATGGATGTCGATTTTCGAACGCGAAAAATCTGATTCGTTACATTTGGTATCAGAGCTGAAGGTTAAACTTTAGCTCAGGAGTATAACACATTAAGTAGCTCATTAGAGATAGGGTGAAGTATACCCTAGAATGAGTAATCCCTAAGATATCTGTCCGTACGCCTCAATAAATTCTCTTACTATCCACCGATAGTGAGTATGAAGGCAAGAAGAGGATGAGATAGGGGATAGGGAAATATGACTATAAATGGTCAATACTTTGTAACAACCAAGGAAGCAACCTTTTCTCTATCAATCTCTTTTTGTTCGTCATCTTTTCAATTCTTTGATGGTTCCTGGTAGATCCAGGAAGAAGATTTGAATATTAGTATGGGACACAAACTCCGGATAGACCAAAATTGTTTGTTTGGATGTATTGGTTGTTTTATTTGCTTTGGTTGTTATGGTTAATAGGTATAAATTGGTTTTTAAACTCAACATTTTGATATTGTATCCATATATCTATCAATATTTGGGTCCAGATATATATTACGAATGGTTAGTTATCCTTTCGAACTAACCAATGCCACTGCATATTTCGTAGATTTGGATGACCCGAGTATCTTGTGGAAAATTAAATAGATTCGTTCTTATATCTATTATTGATATTCTGATTTGGTAAGCCAAATATGGAATAGATGTTCGGTTTGATTTGATGAAATGTTGTTCATCTATCTTCGTTATCTCTCTTTGGCGAATTTCGAGGACGAAATTCTTTTTAAGGGGGGAAGTCTGTAACGATCTCGAATTTTATTAAGTTTAAATTGGTAATTAATTCAATTTTTGAATAAAATTTGTGAAATTCATTGGTTCGAGTTTCCCCGAGTTCAAATAAAAATATGTTAAATCATTTGAATTCAAGTAACTTAACTATTTGTGAAATCATTTATTAATCTTAAAACGAATGGGTTAAAGATAAAATATAATGATAAATATTAGAATTGATAATTTATGTCAGAAATAAACATAAATATATACATACAGAGAAATATCAAACAATAAGTATTAAAGTAAAATTAATAATAAATTTTGAGTTAGAAATAGAAATAAATATATAATAAACTATAAAATATAAAGTAGACATTAGCTAAAATTTTAGCTACATATAGAATACATAAATTCAGAATTAATGGGTTAAGTTAGAAATGGAAATGGATAAAAATAAAAATACAAGATCAAATGAAATGATTCATGTAAACTTAAAAGGAAACATTTGTACTAACTAAGATCATATCAGCCGAGACCAAGAAATCCAAGGCAAGCTGAAAAGATCTGCATAGTTGATAAAGCAAGAAAGAAAAATTTCTCTAGTCAAACACCAAACAAAGAAAAAAAACTGAAACTTTATTTATATTTCAAAAACAACAAATCATATTCAAGTATGAACAAGGCAACAAAGACATATACATATCTATTAGCTTGCAAATCAAGACAAGCTCAATTAATGCAAAATCTTAGCATACAAAATACATATCACCTCAGCCAACAAAGAAATCAGATAGTCAACAAAAGCAAATAGTAACCCTGTACAAAAGCATATCCTGCAAGCTTCATTTTCCATATATCAAGCTCTCATTAGTTCGTTCATCTCAGTTTCTTCCATTCATTCAAAGCTAAGAAAAAATATATAGTAAATATTATCTTAAAAGAACTTAAACAAACATCAAAACAAATCAACAAAACAAGGGATCAAGGAAGCTTCAGCTTGTAAATTCTCAGGCCTGTCTTAACATAAAGGAAGCAATTCTGTTCTTTTCTAGAAAAAACAAACACTGTGAGTAACTTTCACTTTTAAACCTTAAATTATTTGAAATCAGTTGCATAGAAATATCTGGAATGGTGTATGTGAGTATCAACTAGCAATTTTAACTTGAGTATATGTTTGAATGTGCTGTGTCATATATGTATGTATATGTTCTTCTCTGTTGCTTTACAGAGTACAGGCCAACAAGAAATTCAATTTCTTGTTTCTCCAATCAGTATCAGGCCTTGGCTTTAAGACAAAATATTTATGTTTAAGTATGAGTTAGTATCTAAAAATAGTTTCATAAAAGAAGAATGTATATATAATGGAAAATCAAAAATTTTACAGTAGAAACTTTAAATTCTGGAATTTTCGAACTTCATGAATTATTGATTCAACTACATGGCTCGAATTTACATACAAAAGTACGTTTTTTAAAACAAAAATAGGATTTTCTCATAACCTAAATTAAGAGAAATAAAAAAACAGTGATTTCCGTTCAAAAATCAATTTCTATTGACTTGGTCGACGAGAGGCGACGTGGTTTTGGCTGGAGGGAGTAGGAGGACATAGGGAAGAGTTCGACCGTGGCGGAATTTTTGATTTGGCCTTTGGTTGTTCGCGCGAGATGTTTTTAGGGTTTAAGGACAAGGTCGTGTGGGTTGGGTTCTCGTGGAAGCTGCGTCACCGTAGAAGGTGTAGAGGCGATCGGTATGGGGGGAAAAGCTTCGTGGGTCCACGGTGAAGCTTGGTTCAAGATTGTGTAGTGGCCGGTGATCTGTAACATCGGTGCGAGGCGAAATTTGGCGATCAAATAGGTTTGGGAAGAAAAGAATTTCCCTTAAACTCGCTCGATTTTGACTCGGTGATGATTTTGCATCATGGATGGCTCGAAACGATTGGGATGGTCGTTGATGACTTGGGTGGGGCTGCGGCGTTGACCGGAGTTGGTCGCGAAGTTCGTGCACGTGTACGTGTTTGTTTACGTATCTAGGTTTGGGAAGATTGGGGAAGAAGAAGGCGCAGGATCTCGTGTTGCTCGCGTGTTGCTTCGGGGAGAAAGTGGGTTGTCTCGAGTTCTTACCCGAGAGAGAAGTAGGTTTGCTTCGGGTTGTATTTGAGTTCCAGAGAGTAGGTGATGTGTGAGTTATAGCTTAGTTAAAACTTAACACAAAGAAAGGAAAAAAAATATAAAGAAGAAAAAAAAGAGAAAAGAAGAAGAAGAGGAAGACGTGCGAAGGAGTGTGTCTCGGTGAAACTGGTGAGAGGCTCGAAGTATTACTCGAGTTTAATAAGGGAAGTACTCGGTGCTTCTACTTTCAAAAACTGCAGTTGTATATTTTTTTTAAAAAGTAAAGTCCAGTAAACAGTTTTCAACAACTTTAAACACTATAAATCTTAAAAACGTTTAACAGTTTTAAGTTAGAAATTTGATACAAGTTTTAATTATTTTAGTTAATATTTTAAAATGTTTTAAGCTCTAAATTATTATTCTAATTAAGAAATTAATATAAGATCTGTATAAAAACTTATTAAAATATAAATTTGTAATTAGTAATAAATTGGTTTCAAAAGTTAAAGAAGATTCCTTTAAAAATGTTAATTAAGTTAAATAATTAATATTAATTGATTATTTTCAGATAATAATTAAGAATAATTACATTTAATTATAATTAGTGATGGATTATAAGCAATAAATAAATTTGTAATTAACTACTTATGTTGATTAATGAATGATTAATAGTTAATTAATCAAGTGATTTAATAATATTTTTTAATACATGACTAATTAAGTAATTAACAGTAATGGCGGTCAGATCTGGAGATTAAGGTTTCACCCTTTTCTCATTTTTTCTTCATTTTTCTACAATTTTCTTCTGATTTCGCTTCTTTTCTCCTCTGTTTGTCTTCAATCCTTTCTCCTCAAAACGCTTCATGGGTACATTACGGGATGAAGAAGGATGGGAGGAGGTGAAAAGGAAAAGGGGCAAGGCTCCAGTTCCTTTAGGACCTGATGCTAGGCTTAATCTGGGAGGTCCCAGACCTAATAAGCTAGACCGCAGTAAGGGAAAAAGTATTCAGGAAGCTAATGAGGGACGAACAGCAACCAGATTTTCGAAATCATCAAAGCAGATCGTCAATCAATCAGGAAACAACTCAAAAATCAAATTCACGGTATCTGAAAATGCAAACAAATTCTCTTATAGTGAGGCAGTAAAAATAGGAGCGGTAGGAGACCTAGGAAACCTAGATCTTGAATATATTGAGCCCAGAATTGCAGATGGTAAAAGGATAGGTTCCCTCTCATCTGAAGCGATCCAGGAAGCGGAGGGTGGATGGGAACTATGTATATTACTGTACGTGGTTGGTTATAAACCTTGGCTTAAAACTTTTGAAGGTTATGCCAACAGAGTATGGTCAACACAGAAGCCATTTTCTGTTCAATCAAGGAACAACGACTTCTTTGTGGTGAGATTTAGCTCTGAGGAGGATTGTAATAAGATTTTGAAATCAGGACCATGGTTTATGGACGGGAACCTGATTATCACGAAGCGTTTGTCTCCAGACATGAACACAGATAGGGATTTACTTACATCTTTACCTATGTGGGTTAGACTACCTGGTTTAAGTTTTAAATTGTGGGGCAATAAGGCTATCAGTGCATTAACAAGCACTATTGGAATCCCTATTAATAGATGGACGAGGCCACGAAAACCAAATCTAGGTTAGCATACGCTAGAGTCCTGATAGAGGTCAATGCTTCCTACGGAATGCCTATTTCCATCGAAGGCATGGACGAAAAAGGAAGGAGTTTCTTTCAGGCAGTGGAGTACGAAAACCCCCCTCCCATATGCGGCAAGTGCGTGTGTTTTGGGCATGTATCTGACGAATGCCCAATGACTAAGACATGGGTTCCTAAACAGACCCAAGTAGTTGACTCTGAGAAAGAAGACCCTACACATCCAACTAACGATGGCTGTGTGGAAATAGCAGGGGAGGAAGGTGGAACTGATATTATTCATGTTACGGGCAATCAGGTGATTCATGGAAACCCCTCTGCATTACCAGACCCTGAGACAATGAACGAAGAACATTTATCAGCTGGAAATAATAGTATTAAAGAGGGGGAGGCTTCTATTGGAGTTCAAGAGAATGCAATCTGCTCCCCTAAGGACGGGACACAGGAGAGAAATCATTCAGCTTCTAACCTATCGGAGACAGAAGACCTCTATAATCTGGGAAATAGAGAGTCGATCATCCCTGAGAGATCGCCTACCCCTGGAGACAAAGAATTAAGCTCATCTCCTCTGAAGTCCAACACAACTCCCAAAACAATTCTCAAACGCCTTGCAATAGCATCGGCTTTTTATCCAATTTCTAATACTTTACTTTCTAATGATATTTGTATTGAAGATTGTAACATTAATAATGTTAATTTTAGAAGAGGTACTGAACCATGTACTGATATGCAGGTACAGGAAAACCAGAGTTACGACACAGGAACAGCAGTAGCAGTAGAGGAACAGAATACATGTGATATAGTCGATCAAGCCCAGGAGGAGCAGGATATTCCCAAGTCCTAGGATATAGAATTCAATAACATTCAGAGGGAAAAGCTTGTTCGTAAGAATCCCAAATGGGTCCAGATGCTAGGCATCCCCGCGGAAAATAAAGGGGAGTCCTCTAGTAGTAGGTTGCAGAGGACTCGAAATAATAAGTCTTCTTAATGTCGTTTGCATGTTGGAACGTGAGAGGGTTTCATAACCCCAACAGAATGAAAGAAATAAGAAGACTCATTGATAAGTATAAAATAAGTTGTTTTGGTGTTCTGGAAAATAAGCTGTTATTTTCGGAAATAACAGGTTTGGAAAAAGGTTTAGAGGACGGATGGAAAGTAATAAGCAATGTGTCTTGCTATTATAAATGTAGAATATTCGTCCTCATTGACGGAAAGTCTTGGGATTTCAATTATATTAGCATGAGCGACCAACACATCTCTATAGAATTGATCAACAAACAGAAATTCAAGTGTAATATAACTTTTGTCTACGCTCAAAATTTTGTTACTCTCAGGAAAAGACTTTGGTCGAATTTACAGGAAGATGCGATTGATATTTACAGACCATGGTTGGTGTTAGGAGACTTCAACTGTATTCGAAGTCCTTCAGAAAGAAAGGGAGGTAACCCAGTGCCATTTGGAAGCTTATTTGAGCTAGATGTTATGTCCAATGACACAGGCTTAAAAGAGATTGACATTAAAGGTTTCGAATTTTCTTGGTGGTCTGGTCCCAGTAGAAACATATTTTCTAAAATAGACAGGGTTTTCGCTAACCTAGATTGGATCAATTTATATCAAGATTTAATGACAGAATACTTGCCTCCATCAGTGAGCGATCACAATGCTATTCTTGTCTCTCTTTATCTTAAGCATAGAGTCAAAAATAGACCTTTTAGGTTTATGAATCACTGACCTCTTTGTGATAAATATTTTTCTCTGGTTGAGAAATTATGGATTCCTAGTCAGGATGATCGCCTCCTGTTTCAAATCTTATATATTCTCAAGAACATTAAGAGAGAGCTTAAGACTTGGAGCGCTAATATACGGAATACCAAACAAGAGGTTAATGCCTAGAGGGAGATTTGTTCAAAACTTCAGAAATTACTGGAAAAAATCAAAGGATCACAATCTAGTTACGGAATTTCATAATGCCAAGATTAAACTGGAAATGGCACTAAGGAAAGAATTTCTAGACACCAAACAAAAGGCTAAATGTGATTGGTTGACGATGGGAGATGAGGCTTCTGCGTTCTTTTATGCCAAAATGTCTAGCAGAAGAAGCTCTAAGTGCTTCACTAACATTATCGTGGATGACAAGGAGGTGTCGAAAGATCATTTTGGTGAATCAGCCATTGATTTTTATAAACAAGCATTTAACCTTCCCTTAAGTGACCAATTCCCAGAAGTGATTTGCAAATCGATAATCTCTGAATATGGATCGAACTTCTTGAATGATGGCATATCCTTGGAAGAAATAAAATTTGCTCTGTGGGATATTAAAGATACAACCTCACCAGGCCCAGACGGTTTCAACTCAAAGTTTTTTAAAATTCATTGGAACCTTTCGAAAGACTTAATTTTCAAAGCTTTGAATGATATTTTTCAAAAGGGATTAATAATAAAAGAGTGGAATCATACATTATTTCACTTGATTCCTAAAAAGGCTCACTCTACCAGAATTCAAGATTATAGACTCATTGCTTGCTGTAACACTTTATATAAGGTTTTTACTAAGATTCTGTGCAATAGGCTGGCCCTTTTTTTGGATAAGTTGGTGTCCCCTAATCAGACGGCTTTTATAAAAAATAGATCCATAGGGGATGGCATTTTGTTTGCTCATGAAATTATTAGGGGTCTTGGAAGAAAGGATAATAAATACATGTGTATTAAAGTAGATTTGAAGAAAGCTTATGACTCGGTAAATCGGGCTTTCGTTATACACATGTTAATAAGTTTGGGCTTCCCAGACAAATGGGTAAAATTATTGAAAATATAATAACCACTCCTGTATTCTCCATAGTTGCAAACGGGGAATCGCATGGTTATTTCAAAAGTACAAATGGCCTCAGACAAGGCGACCCTCTTTCCCTTATTTTATTTACATTGGTTATGGAATATTTTATGCTACTGATGGACGGTAAAGTTAGGAAAGGCTTTTTGTCCCCTATCAAAGACTTTGACAATAAGTTAACTCACCTCATTTACGCTGATGATATTATTGTTTTTACTAAAGCTAGCGTTCAAAATGCAACTACCATTCGTGATGTTTTTCAAATTATGAAGAGAGATACTGGATTGGAACTAAGTTGTGAGAAATCTAATGTTTTCTTTGGTAAAGGGGCAGTCAACTACACTGATATTAGTAATATTCTAAATATTCAGCAAATGGATCTCCCAATAAGATATTTGGGCATACCCCTGTCTAGCATTAATCTGAGAGATAAGGATTGTTCTCCTCTAATAGAGAAGATCAAGATAAGGTTTACAGGATGGGAAACTAGAATGCTTAGCTTAGCTGGGAGACTTGAACTCATCAAGTCTACCATTTACCCCATCATTCAGTTCTGGATGCAATGTTTTTGTCTCCCAAAAACTACGATACTCAAAATAAAGCATTTAATTCTTAATTTTCTTTGGAAAAGTCGTAGTAGTAAAATCCCCTGGGAAATCTTGTGCAAGCAAAAAGAAGAAGGAGGAATGGGTCTGAGAAACTTAGAAGAGATGAATCGAGCGTTATACATTAAATTGATATGGAAAATCATCAACGTAGAAGGAATTTGGACGGATTTCATGCAAAGCAAGTACATTGGAAAAAAAAGCTTTTGGGAAATCAATCTGAGTACAGATGACTCTGGAGTGTGGAAAAACATTTTGAAGAACAGGCAAGAAGCTTTGAAATGCCTCTCTCTTAATATCATTGACGGTAAAACTACGTCTCTCTGGTTTGACCCATGGTTAAATGGAAGCTCAGTTATGGATCGTATTGGCAGAGACACAGCTTTTAGAACGGGTACGGAAAATTTGTCCCTTAATAGGATTGTTAAAAATGGCAAGTGGAAGTGGGATACTTTTAGTTTTTTATTTCAATTTCATGAGGAAATCGAAGGTGTCAAGATTCACAGGGATAGAGAGCGTGACTACTGGCCATGGAAATGTTCTAAAGACGGTCAATACCAGTTTAAAAAAGTTTGGAACTCGGTCAGAACTAGTTACGAAATAAAAAAACTGGTCGTCATTAGTCTGGAATAAAATCCACGTTCCAAAAATGGCGGTATGCCTCTTTAAAGCCATTAACGACTATCTATTAACCAAAGAGAGATTAACTCAGAAACATATATATATGTGGATCCCTTATGTATTTTTTGTAATAATCACATTGAAAATATAGATCATCTATTTTTTCAATGTAATTTTACAGAAAAAGTTTGGTATTGGAGCTGTAAAAATTTTTTTAACTCGCCGAAAGATATGTTCTCCTTTATTCTAGTGGAAGACTTACAGAAATTTGTTTCCATCTCTAGAACAAAAAATCTTAACTCAGATTTGTTTCAATTATCTCTTTATACATGTATTTGGCACATTTGGAAGGAAAGAAACGACAGAATTTTTCAAAATAAATCCACTGATACGACACAGTTATGCTCAAAATTTTTTCAGACAACGCAAATCAGAATGGTAAAATCTAAACATTTCAAGAGCATCACTGGCATGAACGATATTATAGCAAAGAAATGGGGTTATATCTCCCAATGGTGAATTGGGGTTCATCGACTAGATCATATGCTACGCTCTTCTCTCTGCTATCCTCTTGTTACCCTGGTGCTCGTCTCAGGTTATTCCTGTACCTGTTTTATTTTTACATTTCCCTCACTTCCTCTCATTTAATTTACATTGCAATTTACAACTAACAATATACATTCAATTAGAAGTAAAATATAAGACTGCAGATATGATTTGCTGTTCGTTGCTCCCCTGTTTTACGTGTTTTGACCTGCATCATTACAAATTGAGTTTAGATTTTTTCTCAATGTTAAAAGAAGTTACTTGGGAGTCAGAGACTTAGCTTATGAATCTATGCCTCATCTCTCTCTGAGGAGAACCTGGTTCCCTGAACCTCGTCAGACAAAGCACCATGTGATAGCAAAAGCATCTTCTTCTGGAGCCAAGCTTTACTGATGAAAGCAGTCGTCTTCGACCTCCAGTTTCTCAGATATGGTTGTAAAAAACGATAACTTTGATCGTCTCTTTCTTTACTACTTACTGGTGAAGCTACGCGCACTGCAAAAGAAAATAATGGGATTAGTCACTAATTTACGTATAAAGATTCAATCTTTAAGGAAGCCAAAGACTTATCTGGTTCAGATCTATTAGATCTAGGGGTAGAGACTTCTGAATCTTGCTGATTTTGTGATAATGATGTCCCTCGCATCCTCGTTGCATTCTAGAGTTCGTTGAAGGAAGAGAAGATCTCCGGTTGCAGTTCGCTTTGTTTTGTATTATCAGTAGAAGCCGATAGGATCTCCAATTTTACTCCTCTCCTACCGCCATTATCGAATTTTCCTTTATTTTCTTTCGAGAGGAATAAATGAACTGAGTTACAAGTGTCGGTTTGCCTTTTTTGGTTTCACTTAGAGTTGTCTTGATGCTTCTAGACTATGGGCTGTTGAATGCATTAGATTGTAATAAACCTGGCCTTAAGATGAAAGATCTGTGTTAAGTTTGGTATAGGCTTAGGTATGTTATATGCCTTGAACATTTTTGTGGTTCTTGTACATACTTTTGCTATTTTGGTTCCTAATAGAAAGTTTGAACCCGTTTTCAAAAAAAAAGTAATTAACAGTTAATAATGGGTAATTAAGTCTTATTAATCAAAAATTAAGGTTATTAATTGATAATAAATAAATGAATTAATCTTAAAGATAATTAAGAAATGATTTATTTGATGTTTTAAAATTAATGAAGAATTAATTAATATGTTCTTAATGGTCATTCAATTTATAATCAGTAATGATCAATATGAGTGAATTTCTTTAGCAAAGCAATTAAAGAAATTTTTATCGTTAATAAAGGTTATTAACTAAGATTAATTTAGAAGTTAAAGATCAACTGATTCATAAATTAAAGGTGGTTAGCTAATAAATAAAAAGGGAAATTTATCTCAGACGATTTGAAATTAACTTATGTGAAGTAACCAGGATTAATGACAAGGAATACATCTGATCAAGATTAATCAGTTGATTAATAAATTTTACCTATAAATGTTTAGATCTTATTGAATGGTTGAATTGTTTGATATCCCTAATATTGATGCTTTGTGATATATCCTGATTTATGTTGTGTTCTGTTAGTTGGGATGAATGTAATAAATTATCTGTGATGTAATTTATTATCTGTGGATGAAAGATAAGCGTTATAGTTTACACCGCTTATCATATATATATTTTTGTATTTTAATCTGTGATGATTGAATGATGTTGCACTATTGTGTGTTAAATCTGTGGACCACACTTATACACACACCAATATGGATTTCACGAGGAAATCGATTAAGTCACAGATTTTAGAATAGTTTTAAATTTGAATTTTTAAATTCAAATGTTTTAGAAATGGATTGGATTTAAAGTGAAAAGCTTTTGAAATGGAATTTCAAAGATGAAATTTGTTTTGAATAACTTAATTGAGTCGTGAAATTTAAATAATTTGAGTTAAATTTGAATTCAATATTTGGAATTGAATTCAATAATTTGGGAATTATGGTCTAAAAGATTATACGGGTTATAAAGGTGTTCATATGGGTTATTAACCACTTAAAAAGTATGGTTTTTGGAAGTTTAAATTTAAATCCAAGTTTTATACTTGAATGGCTTTAACTTGTGTAAATTGTAATCAGTGTTTTCCAAAATGAAAACTATTTGTTTTCAAATAATAAAAGCTTTCGCATAAGTAATGAATCTCCAATTTGTGTTAAAAGGATTTCAAGGTTGAAATGATTTCCAAATTACGAATAAATCTTTTGGAAATGTATTTGGCTATAAGCTAAATCTTTAATTTAAAGATTTAAATAAATTAATCCTATTGAAATGGAATTGTTTTGAAATCTAGGAATAGATCTTTGTGAAACTGGGTGAATTTTGAGAAATAAATCTTTTGTTTAAAAGATTTGAAATGGTAATTAGTTTAAACCATTCGAAAGAAAGTTTTGAATCATTAATTTGTGACTTAATTGAAATCTTATATCCATATGTTTTAAATGTTGCGCTCACTATTCGGTTTAGCCGGGAGAGGACCATTGTGTCATATAACCCATTCCGAATATGTGATACGACGTATATGGATAACATTGAAGACCGGTGGTGAAGACCGGTTATTTGTGAAAATGAAAGGATAACCCGTCGGTTGTCTCTGCATCGAGTCGTGCCGGTATAGGGATTCCCTCAGTGATAGGAAATCCGATCGGGATTGTGAATACCCGGATTGCAAGGGCTTCTTTGGAAGTGCCTTCGGTTCTGTTCGAACCCGGAACAGACTTGTATGGATTGTATGTCAGACATTACACTTTGAGATATAAAGCAGATTTCTTCCAAATACATATCTGTTGGTGGCGGAGAATTTATTCTCTTAGCTTAACACCCTTCTCTGAGATGTACGAGCTCAGAGGTTATGTAGTTGAAGGTTATCAGCGATATACTCCCAATTTGGTAGTGTGGCATGCTGAGTGCTGCTGTGTGTTGATGATCATTTGTGATCAGAGCATGGCTTTTGTAGAAAGCATAGCTTTGTGGACGAGACTGCATCAGGACCTCACACCCCGAAAATGATCAAAATAGGAAAGATGCGGCAAGGTCATGAGGGTCGCGCCCTTTAGGGTGTGTCATTCCCTTTTGGTAAAGGGTGGTATCATGGTATGGAGCCCAGATATTTAACCTATTTGGTTGCTCCAATCTCATTTACTATCTGGTTGTTTCTTAGAGGCGCCTCGGATAAAGGTCCCAAAGGATCGGGGAGTGGCATGCTCGATTAGTAGTTACCTAGTTACAGAGGTAACCCGGCCTTGTGTTGGCAGAGATCCGGTTAGGTTCTCGGGATGTCCCACCAGAGGCAATCCCACGTGGAAGTAGGAAGTTCCTTAGCCTGACCATTTGTTGGAAAATCCAAATAAACAATATGAGCCTTTTACGATTGCAATTGTATAACCTGCCTCCTTAGGAAGTAGCTATAGCGGGCATAATATAATGGTACCTATGCTGGCTAAGATTTATATTCTACTTTCGAAAGGCTTTTCTAAACTATGCACTAATAATAATAAAAATCAAATGATTTTGCGTAGTAAGCATGTTTGACTATCATAAGAAGAAATCCCCTCCAAGTCTGCGTTTGCATTGTGTGTATGGTGGGAGGTCTTATGGTAGTTTCATTTTCTAAAAGCATTGCGAATTTACTTTAAAATTCTCTTCTTGTTTTATTTAAAAGATAAACTGTTTTTGTTACTCACACCAGTCCCATGACCGACCCGGAGTTTATTGTTCCTTTCCTAAACTCTGGGTGCGCACTATTTTCCACACGAGCAGTCTATAGTTGGGTTTTTAAGATAGTTAGGTTCAATGGATTATCTGGAGCTAGTTCAGTCTTTGGTGATGACTGACCTTGCTTAGCTTGGTGCATTGTTATTGGGAGTTCGAGCTATTTCTGGATTGGTCCTTGGAGATGGAGTTGCAGTTTTGGGGTTCTTTCTTGAAGACTATCTTGAGTTATTTGTTCTGCTGCTAGTGTTATCTATTTTCTTTCCACTGCTATTTTATTGTATCATATCTCTGATGTGTATCGATATCTATTGGATCATCTGTTGTATCAGGGTGTTGTATCAGATGTTGTATATTGATATTCTATTTCTTCCGCTGTGTTATTTACTTAATTGTGTTATAAGCTCCGGCGACTCGGATTTGAACGGTCGAATCTGCGGCATTCGAGTGCGATGTAAAGTATGGATGTCGATTTTCGAACGCGAAAAATCTGATTCGTTACAGACGTGGTCTCACTTAATATCAAATAGCCAAGATGTATAGTTTTATTCACATCAAGCTTTATGTCTGACTCGATGTTTACGTTTTTTCCCCTTAAAATCTCTGGTGCTCAAAATTGATATGAGTAGGCTGAGGGTTGAGAATTTTCAGATTTTTATAGGTTGGAGAATGAAGCTTTTGAAGACAAACAGGTGGTTGACGGATAGCTATTTAGGAGTTGCTGTTTTATTTCCTTTTGTTACACAGTGTAGCATTAGGTTTGTTTGACTATATTGTACTCTTGTCAACCAAGGGGGCATCATCATATGTCGCTCTTTGTGTATTTATACAATAACTATTTTTTATCTGAACCTAGAAAACATTTGGGATTATGTAACTTAGATATGAATTGTTGTTTTGAAACATAATCATAAAAATGTTTTAATCTGTGATGTTTTATTTCATATTCAAGTGCTTCTGATAATATGGATACAATTAACATTACCATATTTCGTCACCGAAAGTTAATACTATGGATGACTGCAGCATATATAGTGCTTAGTTTTGGGCCTCCAGATAGGGGACATGACAGCTTGGTATCAGAGCATAAGTTTATGAAAAACTTTAAACTAAAAAAGAAGATTTTTGAAAACATAATCCTAAGGAATTAGAGATAAGACTGGGGTAAGTGATAACGCTATAGTAACCTACTTGTATTTGCTATATATAAGTATGCGCTTTACCTCAAGTCTCCTATCTCTATTAGGTTATTTTTTTGTATCTCACGAAGATTTGAATGTAGATATGGATCCTTGAAGAGTTAATGTTAGAGGAGGAAGCACCACTATAGATGGGAATGCCAGAACTAATAGTAGAAGGAACCAAGGTCAGGCATGAGCTAGAAATATTGGTGTCGAAGTCCCGCAAGTTGGTACGGGAAACATGTGTTAGTTTTTCATGAATATTTTACAAGCGGGGGTTGCTGCTGGAGTGGTTGGAGGAGGAGGCCAGGAAGCTCCAGTAGTAAACAATTATGCTTCTTTGAGTAGGGATTATGTTAGGTTAGAAGGAAAACCATTCATTAGGACTGAAGATGCCATAGAAGTGGGGAACTGGTTGTTACATTTTCTAGTCCGTGAGATGATGGTTTTGATGACAACAATCTTAGAATAGATTATAAAATATAAATACTAACATTATAAGTTTAGATATATATATATATGTATGTATGTAGGATTAAACCATGCAAGTACTAAGAATGAAGACTGTACAGTATAGAGATTCAAGATATCAAGATAAAATATCAAGATAGAAGACTCATGAGTATCGAGACTATCAAGAGTTCAAGATTTCAAGGATAAGTATTTTTTATTATTATTAGGAATTTTTGTTAAAACTCGTAGAAAAGCACTAGCATCTTAAAATCCAATTTATTCATGGAATGGAATCCACTTCTAGCCCGTTAAAGGGATGGAACCCTAAGTAGGATGAAACCTACGAAAAATCTAGTGGAACATTGTTTTGTATCCGCTAACTTTTATTCAAAATGATTTTTTAAAATTATATCATGTTTTCAAAATGTTTTCAAAACTTTCCTTTTAAAAGATTCAAAACCCTCGATCCTGATTTTCAATAATTTTAGCCAAAAAAACATCTTTATTTTCATAGTCAAATTACTTTTGATTTTAAACTATCTTTTTAAATAATATATTTAACTTTTAAATATTTATACTTAGATTTAAATATAAAATTATAGTTAATATATATATATTATTCTTTATATTTACTTATGAATTTTAACTATAGTCAAGTATATTTGTAAAGTTTAAAATAGTTTTTATATAAGATAAAGGTTATTTTCAAAGAAAATCAAAAACACCAAAAAATCCTTTGGGACGTCGACATGCCTAGCATGACCATGTCGACATGGTGACAGTTTGATTCAAAAATTCAAATTTCTAAAGAAGTGTCTATTCGCCATAACTCTTCATGAATGGTCATGCCTGTTGTTCTTCTATAAAGAGGGGTCAGTTTCAACGAATTTTTAATCATAATTTTCTGGTTTTCACTCCTCTTCTTCTTCCTCATTTGTTAATACATATTCTTATCATTACTCTACCAAAATCAACATTGAATCATACTCGATTCCTTCTAGTTTGATTCTCTGTCACTATCTCTACAGGATTCTCAGTGCTATTCAGAGTTATAGACTTCTTTGTAATCTATTAAGTGAGAAAAGGTGTGATTGTAGCCTTGGAAATCAATAAAAAGGGAAAAGGTGTGATTATAGCCTTGGTAAATCTTGGCCCGGAAATCAAGTATCTCTACCTAGAAGATCGAAATTCTGGAGGGTGTACCTCGTAGCCTTGAAACCGAGGGTCTAATTGTACAATTACTTTTGAAAGGAAATCCGTAACTGTGTTGCGGGACTGGATGTAGGGTAACTCCGAACCAGTATAAAATCCGGTGTGTTCTTTTCTTTACTGCTTTTATTTTATTTCTGCATCTGTGATTGTTTCTGTGATCATATCTGTGTCTGTATATTGCATATTTTTGTGTCTAAATTAACATAAATTAAAAAGATTTAGTAATTCTTTATTAACATTATTCACCCCCCTCTAGTGTATTGCATATTAGAAGTATTCAAATCATCATTGTTTCATAAGTCTTCATATAATCAATATTCAAATTCAAGTTATCTACCAAAATTGTTTGATGTGTAGGAATCATTCTTTATGGGTGTTGAGGAATCAATCCACAACGAACAAATTATGCAGATCAGAAAGAACAAATGGATATTGATAGTGGATGTTCTAGACACATGACTGGCAATCCAGATATACTGAATGATATAATATACATAGACGGAGGATTGGTTAACTTTGGAGACAATTCAAAAGGATATATGATTGGCATCGACAAAGTCGGTAATTCTAAAACTCCTACTATTACTAATGTTTTGCTAGTTAAGAATTTGAAACATAATATGCTAAGTATAAGTCAACTATGTGATAAAGATTATAGAATTAAATTTGAAAAAGATAATGTCACATTGAAGATAATAATTCAATCATTATATTTGAGAGAGTCAGGAAAAAGAATATATATATTCTTTGTATGAAAGTTTCAAATGATAACCTGTGTCTGTTGGCAAATACAAGTGATCCTTAGATTTGACACAAGAGATTTGGGCATTTGAATTTCAAATTCCTATCTAAACTGTCAAAACATGATCTAGTAAGAGGTCTCCCTAGTGAATTTTAAAGTAGATAGTTTATGTGATGCTTGTCAATTAGGAAAACTTAAAAAAAATCTTTTAAGTTAAAAGATATGATTTCAACTTCAAAACCTCTTGAATTACTTCACCTTGATTTATTTGGTCCATCTCAAATTTTATCAATAAATCATAGTAGATATGTCTTTGTAATTGTAGATGATTATTCTAGATTTACATGGACAACATTTTTGAAACATAAAAGTGATACTTTTGAATGTTTTAAGACATTCTCAAAAAGAATTCAAATCAATTTTCTCTAAAAATTATAACTATTCGAAGTGATCACGGTAGTAAATTTGAAAATGAAAGGTTTGAGGAATTCTGCAATAAAAAGGGAATAACTCACAATTTTTCATTTCCGAGAACTCCACAACAAAACGGAGTAGTAGAATGTAAAAATAGGACGATTCAAGAGTGTGCGAGAACTATGCTTATAGATAGTAATTTACCAAAGAATTTTTGGGCAGAAGCAGTTGCTATCGCTTGTTATATTTTGAATAGAACTATAATTAGACCTCTAACTGATAAGACATCTTATTAACTTCTTTATTCAAAGAAACCTAAGATATCTTATTTTAGAATTTTTTGAAGTAAATGCTTTATTTTAAATACAAAAGATAATTTAGATAAATTTGATCCTAAATCCGACAAAGGTATCTTTATCAGATATTCCAATAGAAGTAAAGCGTATAGAGTGTTTAATTTAAAAACTAATACCATTGAAGAAACAATGCATGCTTCATTTGATGAAAATTTCAAAAATTTTGAAGATACAAATGATGAAGATGATTTAATCACTCAAAATAAAGAACCTATTGAAAGTAATAATGAAATTGATCATCCTAATAAAAGGATAAAACTTTTAAAAGATCACCCTATAGAAAATATATTATGAGATATGCAATCCATTGTTAAAACTAGAAATCAACTAAGTTAAATGAGTAATGTAGATTTTATATCAACTATTGAACCCAAAAATCCAATAGAAGCATCAACTGATGATTCATGGATTTTGGCAATGCAAGAAGAATTAAATCAATTTACTAGAAATGACGTTTGGGAACTTGTTCCTAGACCAGAAACTGAAACTATATTTGGAACTATATGGGTTTATAAAAATAAAATGAATGAACAAGGAAAGGTAGTTAGAAATAAAGCTCATTTAGTCGCTCAAGGTTATTGTCAAGAAGAAGGAATAGATTTTGATGAAATCTTTGCTCCCGTAGCAAGATTAGAAGCCATTAGGATTCTACTTGCTTTCGTAAATCATAATAATTTCAAATTATTTCAAATGGATGTTAAAAGCGCCTTTTTAAATGGATTTGTAAAAGAAGAAGTATATGTCGAACAACCACCACTTTTTGAAAACGATAAATTACCAAATCATGTTTACAAACTTAAAAAAGCACTATATGGTCTAAAACAAGCTCCTAGAGCCTGGTATGATAGACTAAGATCTTATTTATTACAATCTAATTTTGAAATTGGTAAAGTAGATAATACTCTTTTTTTGAAAAGAAATAAAAATGATATTCAACTAGTACAAGTTTACGTAGATGATATCATTTTTGGTTCAACTAATTTTGAAATGAATAAAGAATTTTTTGAAATAATGAAAAAAGAATTTGAGATGAGTCATATGGGTGAATTAAATTTATTTTTAGGATTACAAATAAAAAAATTATATAACGGTATCTTTATTAGTCAAGAAAAATATGCTAAAGACCTAATTAGTAAATTTGGTTTGACCACTGCGAGTGGAAAACCCACTCCCATGGCAACCAATGAGTACCTTAGTAAAGAAGATCTCTCGAAAGATGTAGATCAAAAACTATATAGAGGAATGATTGGCTCATTACTCTATATTACTGCTAGTAGACCTGATATCATGCATAGTGTCTGTCTCTGTGCCAGATATCAATCCCAACCTAAAGAGACTCACTTAAAAGCCATGAAACGAATCATAAGATATGTTAAACACACGCCTGATTATGGTTTATTCTACCCTAAAAATGATACTTTTGACTTAATATCTTACTGTGATGCTGACTATGCTGGTTTTAAATCAGACCGAAAAAGTACAAGTGGGACTTGTCACTTTTTAGGGCATTCTCTGATTTCTTGGCTTAGTGAAAAGCAAAACACAGTTTCTTTATCAACAACTGAAGCAGAGTATATTTCTGCTGCTTTGGCTTGTTCTCAAGTAATATATATGCAACAAACCTTAAAAGATTTTAGTTTAAATTTCTCAAAATCTCCAATTTATTGTGACAACACGAATGCGATAAATTTATCCAAAAATACTACTCAACATGCTCGAACTAAACATATTGATATCAGACATCATTTTCTCAGAGATAATATAAGCAAGGAAGTACGTACTCTCGATTATATCAATTCTGAAAATCAAATCGCTGATATCTTAACAAAACCTTTAAATGAATCAATATTTACTAAATTAAGAAGAGAATTAGGAATTTGTTCTATAACTGAAATATAAAATATAAATAACAAGTATAATTAATAATTGGTATCAAAATAAATCAAAGAGTTAAATTTTAAAATGACCATGTCGACATCCCCTAGGTATACATGTCGACATATAACGTTTTTGATTTTTTTTAAAATTTTCCCACCAAAATTCAAAAATTTAGTTATATATTCTTCTCAATTTCGACTTTTCATTCATTCTCTCCATTTTAAATAAAATAATGGCTTCATCCTCAAAATCAAACATAAAATCAAATTTCTCATTTCCCTCTCCTACTTCTGGTCCATTCCAACGCACTACTCTTGCTTGTGTAGCGAAAATAGAGGAGTCTATGATTGATGTACTTCAGATGTTAACTGAAGTCAAGTAACTCAACTTCGTATGGAAAAGGAATAGGAAAGGCAAGGCAAGATTCTTAGGAATTTGCAAAAATTCCTAATGAACAACCAGGCCAACCCTATCTTGATCGATGAAGACTCTTCACTCAATCAAGTACAAGAGGCTAGCGACGAAGAAGAAGAAGAGGAACCCATGGAAGAACACGAGGAGGATGATGACCAAGTAGTGTGTGTTGGAGAAGTGTGTTTCGACAAAAATGGGAATCTTGTCGAACAACGTGGAAATTTCTGTTTCCACTATTCAAACTGTTCGATATATAGATCTCCTATGTTCAGAAACACACATTAGTTTCTTCTCTTTCCTTTCGTTGTTGTTTGTGTTTTTATGTTTTCCAAACGCAAATATAAATACAACCATATACGTAATAAATAACTCGTGTTCTTATATGTGTTTTTACTATTGTGAATTCTTAGTTAGGATAGTTAATAGTTTAGGACTATGTTTTAGTATTAGACTTAAGTGTTGATTATTTATGATAACACTATCATTATAATCACATGTCATACAGTAATAGTTTTAGGGGGAGTTATATAGTTTGGAGTTATCTAGTTTAGATAAATTTTTTGTTGATGACAAAGGGGGAGAAATATAAAATAGGATAGTTAGGTATAGATTAAAGGGGAGTTGTTAGTTTTAGGGGGAGTTATTAGGATAAATAATATTTTATAAACAAAGGTTGCCATCATCAGAAAGGGGGAGATTGTTAGTCCGTGAGATGATGGTTTTGATGACAACAACAACCTTAGAATAGGTTATAAAATATAAATACTAACATTATAAGTTTAGATATATATTTATATGCAGGATTTAACCATGCAGGTACTAAGAATGAAGACTGTACAGTATAGAGATTCAATGTATCAAGATAAAATATAAAGATAGAAGACTCATGAGTATCGAGACTATCAAGAGTTCAAGATTTCAAGGATAAGTATTTTTTATTGTTACTAGGAATTTTTGTTAAAACTCATAGAAAAGCACTGGCATCTTAAAATCAAATTTATTCGTGGAATGGGATCCGCTTCGAGCCCGTTAAGGGGATGGAACCCTAAGTAGGATGGAACCTACGAAAAATCTAGTGGAACATTGTTTTGTATCCGCTAACTTTTATTCAAAATGATTTTTCAAAATTATATCATGTTTTCAAAATGTTTTCAAAACTTTCCTTATAAAAGATTCAAAACCCTCGATCCTGATTTTAAATAATTTTAGCCTCAAAAACATCTTTATTTTCAAAGTCAAATTACTCCTGATTTTAAACTATCTTTTTAAATAATATATTTAACTTTTAAATATTTATACTTAGATTTAAATATAAAATTATAGTTTATATATATATATATATATATATATTATTCTTTATATTTACTTATGAATTTTAACTATAGTCAAGTATATTTATAAAGTTTAAAATAGTTTTTATATGAGATAAATGTTATTTTCAAAGAAAATCAAAAACACCAAAAAATCCTTTTGGATGTCGACATGCCTAGCATGACCATGTCGACATGGTGACAGTTTGATTCAAAAATTCAAATTTCAAAAGAAGTGTCTATTCGCCATAACTCTTCATGAATGGTCATGGCTGTTGTTCTTCTATAAATAGGGGTCAGTTTCAACAAATGTTTAATCATAATTTTATGGTTTTCACTCCTCTTCTTCTTCCTCATTTCTTAATACATATTCTTATTATTACTCTGCCGAAATCAACATTGAATCTTACTCGATTACTTCTAGTTTGATTCTCTATCACTATCTCTACAAGATTCTCAGTGCTATTCAGAGTTATAGACTTCTTTATAATCTATTAAGTGAGAAAAGGAGTGATTGTAGCCTTGGAAATCAATCAAAAGGGAAAAGGTATGATTGTATCCTTGGTAAATCAATTGGGTACACTTGTGGCCCGGAAATCAAGTATCTCTACCCAGAGGATCGAAATTCTAGAGGGTGTACCTCGTAGCCTTGAAACCGAGGGTGCAATTGTACAATTGCTTTCAAAAGGAAATCCGTACTTGTGTTGCGAGACTGGATGTAGGGTAACTCTTAACCAGTATAAAATCCGGTGTGTTCTTTCATTTACTGTTTTTATTTTATTTCTGCATCTGTGATTGTTTCTGTGATCATACTGTGTCTGTATATTGCATATTTTTGTGTCTAAATTAACATAAATTAAAAAGATTTAGTAATTCTTTATTAACACTATTCACCCCCTCTAGTGTTAATCTTAGCCATAAGGTCCGTAATCCGCATTTATCACAACATTGTGAGAGGATTTTGGTAGATTTAGGGCTCGGTGATGAGCAGAAAAAAAGGCTCGCTTCAAGACAGCTTCATGGAGCAGCTTTATACTGGTGGAATAGTGCGATGGTCGGAGTGGATTAAGAAATGATGACATGGGCTGAGTTTAAGAGGAGGTTTAAGGAGAGATTCATGTCTGTGATGGCGAAGTCCACTTTGCTCCGAAAATTTGCCAAGTTAGAGCAGGGAGAGATGACTATGTTAGAGTATGCTACAAGTTTTGAGGAGTTGGCAAGATATGGTTATGCCAATATGGATATCGTGATTAAGAGAAACGAGAAGTTCATTATGGGGTTGAAACCTAAATTGGCCTGGGCTACATTACCTCATATCAGGGACCCTTATGATGTGGTAGTAGAAATGGCTCTAAGACACCAAGAAACGATTGCTTCATTAGAGAAGAATAAGGCGAAGGAGGTCCAGGTGGGGCAGAGTCAGAAAAGAAAGTTCCTTCCCAAGAACGGAGCTCAAAAAGGTGGAGCCATGAAGAAGGGAAAGTCAGAAGTTGGCTATTTTAAGTGCGACAAGAAAGTGCATTTTGCGAATGAATGTCGTTCTGGAGAGGAAAAGAAGGTGACTGGTAAGAAGAATATCAGATGCTTTAACTACGATCAGATGGGTCATTACAAAAGCCGATGCAAGGAGCCTACTAAGGATGAGAAGGGCAAAGTATATGCATTGGAGCCAGCTACCTCGAGCCCCATGGCAGGGGACAAAGGTAAGCAATGTTGGGAGGTACGCTTATGATTTCTTCATATAACAGTTAGTGTTTTGTTTGATACAGGGGCATCACATTCTTTTATATCTCGTTGTTTGGTGATAACCTTAACCTAGAACCCTCATACCTAGTTACTTCCTTATGGGTTGCAAATTCAATAGGAGATTATGCAACACTTAGGATAAGGTGTGACCACCTAGAGTTTGACTTGTTAGGTCACACCTTTGTTTGCAGTTTGCATGTGTTTGATTTCGTAGGGTTCGAAATTATTTTGGTTATGGATTGGTTAAGTAACTATGATGCTAGGATATTTTGCCGTGATTGGAAAATATCGTTTAGACACCCAGACTGTAGGGAGCGGATTGTATATTCCATAAAAAACCCTAGTTTTGAGGTAAATGCTTTGTTGGGTGTTATGGAGGTAGAAGACGAGCTGAATTGACTTCTTGTGGTTAGAGAATTCGCGGATATTTTTGAGCCTGTAGTAGAATTGCCACTAAAACGAGCCATTGAGTTTAGGATAATTTCGTGCTTGGTTCAAAACCAGTGAGTAGACCGCCAAGCAGGATGACACCTACCGAAATGAGGGAGCTCAAGGTGCAGTTGGTGGATTTGAAAGGCAAGAATTTTATCGGACCTAGCAGTTCACCTTGGGGAGCAGCCATAGTGTTTGCTAAGAAGTTGGACAAATCGTTAAGCTTATGTATTGGTTATCGTAAGTCGAATGAGAAAACGATAAAGAATCGATATTTATTTCCTAGAATTGACGATTTATTCGATCTGTTGATTGGAGCTAAGATATTTTCGCTGTTGGATTTAGCAACAGGTTTCCATCAGCTTAGTGTGGCAGAGGATAGTATTCTTTTGACGGCGTTTAGAACCAGATATGGATCGCACGAATGGTTAGTGATGCCATTCGAACTGACTAATGCGCCAGCTTTCTTTGTAGATTTGATAAACCATATTTTTCTGAGAGCACCTGGGTAAGTTTGTATTGGTTTTCATAGATGACATTTTGGAGTACTCTAATGATGAAAGAGAGCATGAAGTTAATCTTAGAGAAGTGCTTGAGGCGTTGAGGCAGTATCAGCTAAAGGTGAAGTTCTCAAAGTGTTATTACTAGAAAAAGTAAGTGAAGTTTCTAGGCCATGTATTTTCAGAGAAAGGGTTATCAGTGGATCCAGCTAAGATCAAGGCCGTGAATAGTTGGAAGAGACCAGAATCGGTGACTGAGATTAGAATTTTTATGGGATTGGCTGATTACTACCGGGGGTTAACTAAGGATTTTTCGTGGATAACGGCACCAATGACCAAGCTAGCTCAAAAGGATATGTAGTTCGTTTGGACCTATAAGTGTGAGGATGCATTCTAGGAGGTGAAAACTTACTAACGAATGTGCCTATGTTAGTTGCTCCAAAGAGGAATTAGGATTTGGTGGTGTACACGGATGCATGTGGGACTGGATTAGGAGCTGTGTTAATGCAGAGGGGTAGAGTAATTGCTTATGCTTCTCGACAACTTAGACTGCATGAAGTCAGATACCCAACCCATGATTTGGAGTTAGCTATATGATTTTTGCGCTAAAGGTGTGGAGACATTATCTTTTAGGAGAAAAATTTGAGTTGTATACGGATCATATGTCGTTGAAGTATCTGTTCTCTCAAAAGGAGCTGAACATGAGACATCAGAGGTGGTTAGAGTTCTTAGCTGCTTATGATTTTGGTATTGAGTACACGTCAGGGAAAGGCAGCAAGTTGCAAATGCACTTAGCAAAAAACTTCAGAATGTGGTGTTAGCGATGATGGTTGCATGGAAAGATTTGGGAGCGCTAGCGGCTGGTAGAGTACAGTGGAGAACTAAGAGTAGTTCATGTATAGAAACTGCTTTGTTATCAATTTTGAAGGTTCGACCAGTTATGATCGAAAAGGTTGCTTCTAAACAGCTAGAGGATCCAGTGTTGGTTGAAAGGATCAAAAAGTTGAGAGATGGAACGCAGAGTGAAGACTTAAAGGATTTTAGTCTTGATTATAATGGGTGGTTGAGAAACAAAGGAAGACTATGTGTTCCAAATGTGGGACATTAGGAAGGAAGTTTTGGAGGAATGCCATCATTCGAAGCTCACTATTCATCTAGGAGGAACTGAGATGTATCAGGACATGAAGAGAAGTTTCTTCTAGGAAGGTATGAAGAGGGATATAGGTTTATGGGTGAAGCAGTGTCTAAACTGCCAACAGGTAAAAGCCGAATATCAGAAGCCAAGAAGGTTGCTTCAGCCTTTAAACATTCCAGTGTGGAAGTGGAAATATTTTGTGACGACCCAGAATTTCTGTCATTTGAAATTCAGATATTTAATTGATTTTAAATATCAACAAGTAAAATTCGTAAGTCGAATAATTTATTTTTTGAATATCTGGATTTAATTGGATAATTAAATCGATAATTTAATATGTGAAATTACAGGAATAATTGGAAATTGGGGTTAATGTGATTAAAATTGATTTATCAAGTTATATTAAATCATATTGAAGCTAGAAAGATGTTATCGAACTTTTAAAATTAAATTAAAAGTTAATTTGCAAAAATTGAATATTTTAATATTTAATCGACTAGTGAAAATAGTCATTTTTCAAACAGTCTTGGATTTTGACGAAACAAGTCTCATCGGATCCGTAATGTTAAATTATTGCATGGTTTCAAATTTTGTGTCAATCGGATTTACGGTTTGTCCGGGGCAAGCCGGAACGCATAGTAATTAGTTTAATCGGTTTAATTTAAATTTGATCGTTTATTGTTGTAACTCGCACAGATGATTGAATTAGTCTTCGGAACCTATTCCATTATGTTCGGAACGCGGGTTAAATCCTAGAAACGCCGGTCACCGCGCGAGATTTGGAGTTCGGAAAAATTGGAGATGAATAGTGTTCGTCGGTTTTCTATAAAAGAACCCTACATCATCTCATTTGCAAAACCCTAGAAGACAAGCTTCAGCCGTCGGCCCTAGATATTTCAATGGCCGAAAAACTCTCTTCTTCCTCCTCAAATTTCTTCAAATTCGTGCAGTAAGCCAACAAACTTTCAACTAGTAAATTGCAGAGCTTCGCGAGCACTACGATTTCAACGGCTATGATCGTTTCTAGTGCTATAGATCGACGACAAATTGGCCTCAAAGGGCACGCGTTCGTGGGTCAAAATCTCAAGCAAGGGAGGACCGAGCTCCACTTTGCTTCGGCCAAAGGTTCACGTCGTGATGGGCTTAATGATGGAGTTCTCTGATCAACGTAAAGATGCTCGTATTGGTTGCGTTGGTTAGGGTTTGGACGGCGTGCGTATGGGTTCTTTGGTCTGTAGCTTTCACGCGAGAAGAAGATAGCCGCGTGCGGCCCTGATGCAAACAACAGAATCGAACGGCTGTGATATGTTGAGGTTAAAAAAATAAAATAAAAGAAATGTAAATTAATTATATTTAAAATTTGCGTAAACTTTGTAATGCTATATCTTCTTCATACGAGATTGAAAAATTACGAAACGAATTGCGTTGGCTTCATTTTGTCGAGAACTACGCAATGGATCTGGTTTGGAGTCGTTTGGATCTAGTGAAAATTTCGGGTAAAATTAAACGCACGTTTAATTTTATTCGAAATAAAACGCTACAACTTTTATCGGAAACTCAAAGTGAGAACTTCTCACTCAATCGAATTGTTTCGATTTAAATTTTAAATAGTTAGATTTAAAATTGCTTGATTGTGTGATTGGATGATAGTTATTATCTGTTGTATTGAAATAGACCCTATACACCGTATATTAAGCGGATGTTATTTATTAAACACATATACCGCGATAATTCCAACTTGATATGGAATTGGTATTATATATGTACTTGGAGTTGATTTTCCCGCCTTATATAGCGGATGAGACCCTATTGCGCCGCATAATAGCGGATAGTATTTTATAAATCCCATATACCACAATATTTCACCTCGAAGTGGAATTGGTATTGTGCTAACATCTTTGGATGCAGGGAAACAGGTTGGAGGGATCCAAATGGATTCCTTAAATGATTGAATTGGTGTGTGTTGATCTATTTATAATCTGCGTGATTATCTTTGTGATTGAAATCGTTAAAGGCTAAAATTTAGCCGAATATATTTTTGGTATCATTAGATGCCGAAAATAAATAAAATTTGATTTCTGAAAATTTAAGTTGAGAATTCATTATAAAATTTAATTTTGGAATTGATTCATTTTAAATAAATAAACGTTGTAATTTTTATGTTATAAAAATTATGATTTTTGTGAAATATAACCGAAATGTGATTTTCGAAATAAGTAGTTGATTAATTTATAAAATGGTTTAAATTGGGATTTTTGAATTATTATAAATGATTTATATAAAAGATTTATAAAATTGATATTTATAAAGTAAAATATTGGAATTACAAAACGAGTTTTTTTAAGTATTAAAATGAAATATAAATGGATTTCATAAGTGGATGAAATCTATAGATTTATAAATTGTGAAGTTATAAAATGAATAGATTTTGTAAAATAAAAGATTTATAAGTAATTAACTTATAAATTGGATTTTGGCGTGTAAATGTAATATGGATAGAATTGTTAATAAAGTGATTTTATAAGTTGAAGTTGTTATAAAGTATAAATGGAATTTATAAATGTTGTTTTATAAATCCAAAATCAACTTATTTTAATAAGTTAATTATTATAGATTATTAAAGGAGATATATCCATGATTTTGGACAGTGGATAATCCTTTAAATAAAATATGTAGAAATTGAATTTGGTAAATGAAGTATATTCACGATTTTGGACAGTGAATAATATATTAAAAAAATATTTTGGGAAGTGATATTTTAAATAGAATTAAAACGATTCAAAAATGTTTTATAATGTGTTAAGTATCGAAACCATGGATTTCAACATTCATTGTTGAAATATACGTTTTCGAGAAATAGAAGGAAATGGTGGACTATAACACTGTTGTTATAGTAAATGATTTCCGAAAGGAAAAGTTTTGTATAGTATTGGGATTTGTGGATTACTTATTATTGAATAAGTATGGAAATGTTTTCCAATATGAAGTGAATGTTTTGAGATTACATCTTTTAAAGATAAATTGAAAGTGAATAATTGAAATCGATTTGAAAAATCGTATAACATGTGAATATTTGGAAATGTAAATTCACAATGGAAATTTATAAGGGAGATTTGTTTTAAAAATAAACATTGATTTATTTTTAAAAGTATGGAAATAAATTTACGGATTTGGAACGTAAATAAAATAAATCAGTAAGGATTTATTTGATTGGTTTAAATGAACCATTTTGAAATGGAAGTTGTAAAGGTGAAAAATAATATGGAATTTGTTTTCAAATGGTTGAAGTGTGGAAAATATATATCTTATAAAGATATTTTGGAAATAAATAATTTGGGAAAATTATTTGAAACCGGGTGATGTTGTGAATATTGATTGATAGTTAAATAACCGACTATCAATATTGACCCTTGAATGGCTATTTGTTGTAAATTGGTTGGAATTGAATGCTACACTTATTTTTAAATTATTACGCTCGTTATTCGGATTACCCATACCGAATAGTGATACGACGTAATGGATAGCATTGAAGACCGCTGTTGAAGACCGGGTATTTGTGAAAACGATAGGATGACCTACAATTGTCTCTGTACCGTTAGCTACGGTATGGAGATTTCCTTTGTGATGGGAAATTCGATCGGGATTGTGAATACCCGGATTGCAAGGGCTTCTTTGGAAGTGCCTTCGGGGTTATTCGAACCCGGAACAGACTTGTATGGTTACGTGTCTGACATTACATGTTGAGATATAAAGCAGATTTCTTTTAAATACATTTCTGTTGGTGCAGAGGATTTATTCTCTTAGCTTAACACCCTTCTCTGAGACGTACGAGCTCAGAGGTTATGTAGTTGAAGGATATCAATGATATATTCCTAATTTGGTAATGTGGCATGCTGAGTGTTGCTGTGTGATGATTATTTATTGATCATTTGTTGATCAAAGCGTGGCTTTGTGAAAAAGCGTAGCTTTGTGGACGAGACTTCGTCAGACCTCACACCCCGAAAATGGTCGAAACAGGAATATGCGACAAGGTTATGAGGGTCGCGCCCTTTAGGGTATGTCATTTCCTTCTGGAAAAGGGTGGTGTCAGGTGTGGAGCCCTGATGCTTAACCTATATGGTTGCTCCAATCTCATTTTTCTGTGTGGTTGTTGCTTGGTGATCAAGGGCCCTCGGATAAAGGTCCCAAAGGACCGGGGGGTGGCATATTCATGTAGTAGTTACCTAGTTACAAAGGTAACCCGACCTTGTGTTGGCAGAGAGCTGTTTAAGTTCTCGGGACGTCCCGCCAGAGGCGATCCCATGTGGCAGTAGGAAGTTCCTTAGCCTGACCATTTGTTGGAAATCCAAATGAACAATACGAGCCCTTTATGATTGCAATTGTATAACCTGCCTCCTCATGAGGTAGCTATAGCAGGCATAGTATAATGGTACCTATGCTGGCTAAAATTTATATTATACTTTCGAAATGTTTTCATCACTATGCACTAATAATAATATCAAAAAAAAAAATGATTTGTTTTGCGTAGTAAGCATCTTTGACTATCATAAGGAGAAATCTCCTCCAATTCTGCTTTTGCATTGTGTGTGTGCGGGGAGGCCTTATGGTAGTTTCATTTTCCAAAAGCATTGCGGATATTTTCTCAATTCCCTTGTTGTTGTTGTTGTTTTAAAGATAAATAACTGTTTTGAGTTCTCACACCAGTCCAATGACTGGCCTGGAGTTTATTGTTCTCTTTCTAAACTCTGGGTGCCCATAACTTTCCACACGGGCAGTCTAGAGTCAGGTTATCAGGTCATTCTGGATTCAGAAGTGCTATGGAGCTCAAGTGGCTAGCTGGATGGTAAGACGTATTACTTGTATATGATATTATCTTTCCGCTGTTAAATTTACTTGTAAGGACATGTTTGTATAACTGTCCATTGTTTTTTTGTGTTGTATATTGTTGTTGTACACTCTGATGATGATAATATAATGTAATAACTGATATAGTTCTTTGTTTTAAAGATTATTTATTTATCTATTATATGTTGTTCCGCTGCGGTATGTGAGATTCTGATATTGTTTCTGTTCTGTTTCCTTACTTCTTCTATCTTTTTCTTCTACCTCTTCTTTTTAACCCTAACAATCGGTTTTCCGGCATTCGATTATGCGGCATTTGATACAGTGGACGTAAGAATGCCGACCTTCGGATCCCGACAAAACCACATTCGTTACATATTTCTATGGATTTCATTGATGGGATGCCAAGGTCGAATAACAGAAATGAAAGCACATGGGTTATTGTGGACCTATTGAAAAAAAGTGCACATTTCATTCTAATTAAGTCAACCAGGACGACACCAGTGTTAGAGAAATTGCTTATGAGAAATGTAGTTAGACTACATGGGATTCCTAGTAGTACGGTGAGTGATAGAGATTCTTTATTCACTAGAAGTTCTGGACTATATGATACCTTAGGTACCATGCTCAAAATGAGTACTACTTACCATCCACATATTGATGGGCAAACAGAGAGAGTTATCAAAGTCTTGGAGGATTTGTTACGAGCTTGTGTGTAAAATTCTTAGGGATCATGGAAAGACCATCTACATCTAATTGAGTTTTCTTATAACAACAATTATTAGGCTAGTATAGGGATGACACCATTTGAAGCTTTGTATGGAAGGCCATGCAAATATCCAGTTTGTTGGTTAGAGAACAGGGATAGGTTGGTTCTTGGTCCGGATTTTGTTAGAGAAGCTGCAGAAAAGATTGAGTTGATTCGAGCTAGAATAAAAGAAGCTCAATTTAGGTCAAAAGAGTTATGCGAATAGAAGATAAAAAGACTTAGAGTTATCTGTTTGAGAGCATGTTTTCATTAAGGTGTCATCGATGGAGGGTGTTATTCAATTTGGGATATCAAGGAAGTTAGCATCGAGATTCGTTGGACCATTTCCTATTATTGAGAGGATCGAGAAACTCGCGTATAGAGTAGAGTTGTCGAGCAGTTTGGTAGGAGTCCATGATATTTTTCATGTTTCACATCTAAGGAAGTGTATTCGAGATCCGAAGACTAGTATAACACGGAATGTGTTAGATGACTTAGTCATAGAGACGAATTTGACTATAGTTAGAAAGTCGATTTGCTTAGTCGCGAGAGATGAGAAAAGGTTCAGGAACATGGCAATCAGATTAGTTAAAGTACAGTGGAGCAAGGATGAGGGGGACTGCACTTGGGAGACTAAGAACATGATGAGAGATGCTTATCCTGATTTGTTTGAGGGTATGTTTTACCCTTTTGACTGATTTATCGTGTACCTTATCGTAATTCCGAGGACGAAATTCTTTAAGGATGGGAGTATGTAATGACCCTAATTTTTGGTAACATTATTTAGGATATATATTTAGTTAAATTAAATAAAATGATGTAACAATTAAGGGATTAGGATTTGTTATTGAAAAGGGTAGTTGTGCCGTGTTAACAAATGAACAAAAAAGGGATTTGAACTTAAAATAAGAGAGGGAAATAGGTGAGGGCAAAATAGGAAAGGACACATCCTTATACCCTAAACCCTTACACTCATTCACTTTACACATTCATTCAAGAAACTAAAATGATTGAGGCAGGCCACCATTAGAAGAAAAACAAGAAGAAGATAAAGAAATTAAGGGAAGAAATATTAAGCAATCAAATCCATTCCCAAATCTCAACTCCTTAATCAAATAGCTAAGGTAAATAATGACTACATCTCAAGTTTTAAATGGTTTTCGGTTTTATTATGAAATCCAAACTATTTGCAAATGTTTTGTCATGTTTGAATGCAAAAATGTATATTTATATGTTGTTGATGATTTACGCTAATCCACATAGATTTTGTGATATGTTTTGATGTGAAGACCTTATTATATGACATCCAACTGCCTTGTAAAATTAGATTTAGATCAGAAATGATAATTTAGAAATAGGTTTCAATTTTCAAATTTATTTGAATTAATGTGGATTTTGTATGAATTTTCTACTGACGTAAATGCTATTTTGGGTTTTAAATTAATTACAGCCAAATTATATTGGCTTAGGTCTGAAATTTATATACATCGGAAATCATATTGAAAATGATTTACAGGATTTTTGTAGAATTTTCCTAAGTGTTTTAATGGAAATATAAAATTATTTAAGGTACGGACTTAAATGTTTTATATATTTATTAAAAGGAGAAGGCTATTTTGTAAATAATTCAAATTGTTATTTGTGACAAATTGGCAGTACATTTAGAAAAGAAAAGTTGCAACCAATCATAATTTGACAAACAAGGCAGGTTAGGTAAAAAGAATTAATTTAAAAAGTCAAATCAATTTATACATGCTTTTTCCTGTTTTAATGTGTTCGGCACCAGGCTTCCAACTCCTTACCTCTACCTCTGCCTCTGACTCCATTGAAACCAATGCACATTGTATTAGATACCTGGTACGTAGTGAATTGGATATAGACAGAAGGTACTAGATCAAATCCAGGGGTTACGAAGGGATCGAAGTGCTATTTTTCTTTCAAGTGAAAACATGTCTGATTTGCTTTCGAAGAATATGCTTTCGACTTGGTTGGCTTTCGGCTGAGTCAAATGTTTTAAAAGGAAAGATTTAGAATGGATTTCGTCTTTTTTTCAAGTAAATGCTTTCGAAGGGGTCGAAACTCCTAGCTAACGCTTTTCTACCTTTCGAAGTCAATGGTTTCAGAAGGTATACTTTGTTTTAAAATACAAGCCACTTCTCCAGTACTTTCAGAAGGTTGGTTTCGACACCATCACTTCTTTACTTAGGAAATGTTTTCGAAAGAGAGCTTTCGACTTAAATGTTTTATGATCCTTTTTCTCTATTGAAGGTAGGTCCGAAAGGTTTCGAGGAAGATAGTTTTCAAAGGTTTCAAAAGGTTTCCCCATGTTTTAAATTGAACCCAAATGCTTTCACAAGGTTTGTTGTTTATAAAGGTTTTGATGCTTTCGAAGGTTAAAAAGGGAACGTTTTCCAACTGTTTCGAAAGGTTTGAAGGGAAAGATTTTCCAATAGTTTTAAAAAGCAATGTTCAAAGGTTTTAAAGATAGGATGTCTAAAGTTTTAAAGATTTCGAAGGAATGGTTTTTCAATGGTTTCGAAAGGAAGATAATGAATGGTTTCGAAATGGTTGTTTTAGCCTTTCGGCCTAGGTTATATAAAAGGGTTTACTTGGTTTCGAAAGGAGTACTTTGAATGTGATCGAAAGGGATACTTTCAGAGTTTTAAATGTTTTCATCAACAATGATTTGGGTAAAGTATGTACAACATGGCAATTAGCTTAGAGTAAAGCTAAGAATGTTTTTTCCTTATATAAGTATGATTTAAGGTTTAAATCATTTTGAAAAGGTTTTCAAGGAAAATTTTAAATGGTAGTTAACCCTAAAAAAATGACTCATATTCGAAGACCGGATGGGACTAGTGTAGGGTCGCACCCTACTCATTAGCTATTAGCTCTTACCTAACTTAGTCCAAAATTCCAGCATGTAGGGCTTAGTCACAGCTAGACTTAAATGATGGATACACATGAAAAGGAATATGTGTACAAAGAAGAAAAAAGTTATTGGTGAGTCCATAAAACCATTAGGATCAGGAGACCCTTGGAGAAGCAAGTTAGGGACAAACCATCCTTAAGACTTATCTAACAGTTGTTAGATCATATTTTTATGTTTATCTGGTAGGCCCGAGTCAGCTAAGGGTTAGTAGTTAGCCAAACAAAACTATAGTATTTGGACAGATAGTCCATTTGATAACTGATATGAATATATACATAATATTGCTTTACAGATTTAACCAGTTTTGGTTGAAGGATTATGATTTGCAAAAGATGAGTTATAAAAGGAAGTTAGTGAGGAGGAACCCATTCCGTTAAGTGTCATGCTCTCATTAATATCAAATAACATAGATGTATAGTATTATTCACACAAGACTTTATGTCTGACTCGAAGTTTATGTTTTTCCCATTAAACTCTCGGGAGCTCAAAATTTATTTGAGTAGGCTAAGGGTTGAGGATTTTCAGCTTTTATTAGGTTGGCGAATAAAGTTTCCGAAGATGAGCATGTGACTGATGGATAGCTATTTAGGAGTTGTTGTTTTATTTTGTTTTGTTCCGCTATGTTACACTAGGTCTGTTGGATTATATTGTTCTCTGGTCAACAAAGAGGGAATCGTCAAATATCGCTATTGGCATATCTATGTAATAATTATATTTTATTTGAACCTGGAAAAACATTTGGGATTATTTAACTTGGATATGAGTTGTTGTTTTAAAATATAATCAGAAAAGTGTGTTAATCTGTGATGTTTTATTTCATGTTCAAGTTCTTTTGATATTGCGGATACTGTGAACATTACCATATTTGGTCAACGTAAGTTAATACTATGGATGACCGCAGCATCTATAGCGCTTAGTTTCAGGCCTCCAGATAGGGGACGTTACACTTGCATCATCGTAGTTACTTATTACAAGCGATGTCTCACATCATCCCAAAGTCACACTACTGGTAGACAACTTAGCTAGGCAGACCTCTACGTGCTTTTGAATTACCTTGCATGCTTATAACTTAGTCATAATCTATATCACACTCTATATATATTATACACATCTCACAGTGTTAACTGGATTTTTAACCCAGAAGAGTTAAACAGAGAACATCCAGACTAAGTCAGAATGACTTGAAACTTGAACAAGGCATCTAAAAGAACAAGCCATTGGAACTTAAGAGAAACAAGCCAAAAATCCACTAAGTAGATGGATCGCTGGCGATCCATTATCCATGGATCGTTAGTGATCCAAAAGGAAGCATCATGAGTTGTCAAAGCCTCTTACACCATGATCTACTACCTCTTCTAAGAATACTTACCAAGTTTCATAGCATTCCAAGCAGCGTAGTTCAAGAAATAAAGAGTCATCTGATTCAAGCTGTTTTGGCCAAAGAAGCTAGCTTAAACTGGACCTAGAGAACTCATACGGAATCAGATTGACTTAAAATTTAGAGAAAACACTTAGAAGACAAAAAAGGCTCATATAATAAATGAGTAAGATTGGAGAAGACTTGATGGATCGTTGGTGATCCATCTTAATGGATCGCTAGCGACCCATGTAGGTTGGGTCCCACTACCTGAAATTCATAACGAGGTCCCACACACCCTCTAGAGTGTACCTACAAAGTTTCTTCTGATTTCGTGAACTTTTGAGCGAGTTATGGATGATTCTTCTAAACTAGAGGACTCATGAAGATGGATGACCAAACAAACTCTAAACGACTTGACATTTGGACAAGGCACTCAAATAGAAGATAAGAGAACAACCAAATGGAGATCACTCGAAAATAGACTAAGTACATGAATCTCTAGCGATCCATCAACTATGGATCGCTAGTGATCCATCAGGTTAGCTTGGGTCACCTTCAAACTTTTTGAGCTCCTTTCCGACGCTGAGTATAGGCCTCTAGCAAAGTGGATTTGGCCCACGTGCTCTCCAACCCTTATAAATACAATCCTACCTGCAACATAAACAAGATCGTTTGGACTAGATGTTGGAACTCCATAGAGATTATTATTCACTCTTCTTCTCCTTTACAATAGTCATCTAGGGGTTTGCTATGATTCTCCAGTGAACTCTTGTACTTATGACATGATCAACTTAGAAGATTCAATCATATTATATTCTAATTCAACTTGTAACAGCAATTAGTTAATAGAAAGTTTTAAAGTGGATATAGGTTTTATTAACAGCCGAACCACTATAAAAATCTTCTTTTCTTTTTGCTATTTTGCTGTTTTTACATTTATATTTTATATTATTTCCCTGTAAGAATATGGATGGTGCTTTCACACTCAATCCAGGGTGTTGATCCATTTTTTGGGTTGACATTTTGGTGCTTTCACTGAGATCCCAACTTAGACTTGGATCTAGCTGTCTACTTTGGATCAGATAGGTTCAGAAGTTAGATCCTCAATCTCTGCATAGAAGATTTGCTAATAAGAATCAATGGCACCGGGAAGAAAAAGAACTACCTCCGAAAGATCCATAGGAGCTACCAATGCTAAAGAAGAAACAAACCCTCAACAAACTGAAGTCAACAACCCCAATATCATGCTGTTAGGAGCTAACTCTAGAGATCATGTTCCAGGATCCTCTACACAGCATGAAGTTATGGCTAAGGGGGAATTGAACAAGATGGTTGATGATATTAACTAGAAATGGCAAATAGTCAAAAGGCTCTTATGGAAAAGATAGATGCTCTCTTAGTGATCCAATCACTAACTACTCTCAAAACGGTGCATAAAGTCATGGCTGCTATGGAGCAAGAGCATTTCTCTGTTTTTGGCTCCAACAGAAGAAATAGAAGGCAAAAGAAAAAGGAAGTAGTGGGCCTAGCTCCAAGAATCATGATTAAAGAAAATGTTAACACCCTACCTAATGCAAAAGCACCTACTATAAACTCGAACTTAGGGGCGAAAACCCCACGGGAATATATAACAGTGGCTCTCTCCGACTTTGAAGATGACAAACAATTTAAGGACGATAAATTGGATGAAAATGCTAACGTACAAAAGACTAGAAGAAGCACTAAAACCCATGCCGCAGCACAGTGCCAAGCAATGGATGAAGAACTGCTACTCAAATGGTACTCCTAGAGGTAGGAGAACCTAGAAAATACGACACAAACCTGGATCGATCACAAGGCCAAGCTCCGTGGTATGTTATGACCACTCCCAACCGACCAGCTTCCAATCACATCATGGAACTCTCATTGTCAAAACACGAAAGGTCATTGTCGAAAATCATCAAAAATCATTAATATGGCGGTTGAAAAACTCACTTCAAGATTGACTCGAACTCGGGTAATCGCCTATTTGACTCAAAGAAGATTCTGGAAGTCCTGAATCGAAGTTGAACTCGCGTAATCACCCATTTAACTCAAAATAAACTTATAAAATTTTGCCCGAAATCAGGTTCCAGTAAAACCAAGTTTTTCTTCAAGCAAACATGTAAATGACTCCAAGCACCGTTCGTCACCAACCCAGCATTTCAAATTCTATGACTCCAAGCGAGCCATATGCTGGCTCTAAGAAAATGGTAAATTTTATCGAGTCGAACTCCAAGTAAAATACCACCTATCCATCAACGCCGATCCATTTTCTTTTGCCCATAATTCGAACACGCGACTCCAAATTCCTTGAAATTTGGAATGCTGACTTATAGGTCCCTCCTTATTGCCCAAGACAGATCTCACCTAGTTTGAAAATTTTTGGGGATCATTACTGATCCATGACCCCATCTTAAGTGATTTCCCATTCAATCGGCATTTCCAATCATTCAAGCATAGGACGATCATGTATATATCATTCTCAAGCATTGTAACAACTTGATAATGGACTAGACTGACAAGATTAGAGCATCTTCCCTAATCGAAACATATTCACCGATGCCATTCAACATGCAGAATATCCAAAGAAGTATATTATGCCAACTATACCTTCCTACAATTGTACAACTGATTCAAAATTGCTTTTTATAGGTATGGTTAGCATATGGATGATGCAAGGGCGACGGATGCAGTCTACTACAAGGCCCTCATAAATCATTAAAGATGAAACAACCTATTAACCTAAAAGAATTTTATTGGAAGGCAAACCAATTCTAAAGAATAGAGGTAGTGCAATTGGTAGAAGTCAAACCCGACAATTTGCCAAAGAACATACCAAATGGTGAAGGAGCCACAGGACCTCAGAGACCTTCTGCCCAAGCAAGGCCACTAAGACCTAATAGAAAAGTGCTCCGGCTAACTGCCGAAATCAGACGAAATGATGATTATTAAATAACACTCCGGTGAGCTAGCTACTAAGGAATGGGGTAGCAAACTAAAGCGATGCCTTCTCTCATCCATCTCTATCTACTTTCATTTTCAAAATGAGCTGTACCGGGACATTGAGGGCATTGCAGATAGCATGTCGAATGAAATGCTTCTATTCCCTCGACATGTTGATCCCCCTTCTTAGAACCAACGTTGCTCTGCTAGCATCGAGAAGGCTTGTCCAAAGGATCGTCGAACAAAAAAAATCCAACCCCTTAGTCTCTAGGAACCAATAAAACTATGTTCCCATGAACCGAATCCCAAAAATTCATCTTGAAGTCGATGAACATCACTTTAATACTGTCGGGCCGTTAGACACACAACCCTAAACTATTCTGGGAGTCGATGAATTACAAGGTTGTCTGGTTGCCGGACATCCAACCAAAATTTCTATTGAAGTCGATGAATCATCGCTTTAAGACCGTCAGGCCATCGAACACATGACCCAAAACTATTCTTGGATTCGATGAATAATCGCTCCAAGGCCGTCTAGTCGCTAGATATCTGACCAAAATTCCTCTTGGAATCAATTAATTATCGTTCCAAGGCCGTCTGGTCATCAGACATCCAACAATAAAAACTCCGTTACAAACTAAAGCGTTGTGAAGGTCCTTCACGAACTAAAGTGTCTTGAAGGAAAATCGATAGATCAGCAGTCATCCAATCCAAAAAACCTTCAAGAATTAAAGCGTCGTGAAGGTCAACTGGAAAATTAGCTGTCATCTCATCCATAACCTCCCGAACTCAGCAAAGTCATGCTCTAGGGTCGTGAATCGGCAATCACATCAGTCACTCTGCAAAATTAACAGAATCACTTCCAACGACCAATGAGACAAACAATGCTGAATTCTAGAGCTTTAAAGTCACTTAGAGAAACTAAGTCAAAACTGAACCGACCTTATGACCAATCAAAGGCCGACTCAAATCAAGCCAAGATTCGAAACCTGGGAGAACCAAGTATCTCAAACCCCTAATATATAAGTCTCTGAAGGTAGAGGCTTACCCATGCTTTAATCGTCTAGAAGACACAGTTGCATCCACTGGACCGCAAGCAATCAAACGGGTTATGGAAAAACCTCGGATACAGTTTAAGCATGCGAACAACCCTATGGCATAAGGGGCACCACACATACTTGAATAGCTATGAGGAAAGCCAATACTATCATACAATAGTTCTGTTATGCTCGATCGAAAGGTTTGGCATTCGGACAACTACGGACTTAACGACCAATCAAGCGCAACAAACGAAATAGAAGCATAATTCTTACTTACTTCTTCCCAACTCCTCCTTTACCACCCTTGGGGACTAGTTCCTTTTCCTCTTAGACTGTACTCCTGTTGAAGATCAATTCTCTAAAGGCAGCTTGGTCCAAAAAATGAGAGTTTTTCCCTGAACTCCCATAAGCTCTTTCTTCATAGCCTTCACCATGAGGTCGGTTGTAGATCTCTCCACTGTGGCAACCTTATCTATTTTTCTTTGTACGTCATTTTGAAATACGAGAGGATCATCCAAGCCATGGTTACCCGATCCAAAAACCACTTATCTCTTAGAACTGACGACATCACATTCCAACAAAGTCAAATCGTCGGATTGATGGGTCGATCCTTACCTTCTAAGAACTAGTATCGCTCCTGTGGCATCGGGAAGGCCCAAACCATTGTGTGCAACCCGTAAACTATGCCTAGCTTCTTGAACCGATAAAATCATGTTCAAACAAATAGCCTGTCGAGTCGACAAGGTCAAATTGACTCAAACCGTTCCAAATCGGTGGGTCATATCGATCTCATAAGCTGCGCATTCCTATAAACCATGCTTAACTTTTTTAGCCATGGAACCACGCTCTCGAAGCACGAACTCCTCATGTTACAGGAAGATTGGCAACATCGAGAAGTTCCAAACCATTGTGGATCGACGGGTCATACCGATCTCATAAGTCAATCATTCCCATAAGCCGTGCATCACTTCTTAAGCCGTGAAACCACACTCTCGAAGCAGAACTCCTCACGTAACCCAAAGATTGGCAAAGTCGAGGAGTTCTAAACCGTTCCAAATCGATGGGCCGTATCGATCTTATAAGCCACAGACTCCCATAAGCCATACATCACTTCTTGAGCCATGGAACCATGCTCTCGAAGCACGAACTCCTTATGTTAGTCGAAGATTGGCAACATCGAGAAGTTCCAAACCATTGCGGATCGATGGGTCGTATTGATCCCGTAAACCGCGCACTCCCATAAGCCACGCATCACTTCTCGAGTCATGAACCATGCTTTCGAAGCACAAACTCCTCACGTTACCCGAAGATTAGCAACATCAAGAATTTCCAAACCGTTTCGAATCAACAGGTCATATCAATCCTATAAATCGCATAGTGCCATAAGTTGTGCATCACTTCTTGAGCCATAGAACTATGCTCTCAAGATATGAACTCCTCATGTTACTTGAAGATTGGCAACGTCAAGAAGTTTCAAACCATTTTGGATTGATGGGTCGTACGGATCTCATAAGCTACACATCACTTCTTGAGTCGTGGAACCACACTCTCGAAGCATGAACTCCTCAATTTACTCGAAATTGCAATGTCAAGAAGCTCCAAACTTTTTCAGATCGATGGGTCATATCGATCCCATAAGCCGTGTATTTTATGAGCCACGCAGTCTCTAAAGCTGCACATTTCGAAAGTCATGCATTTCGTAAGGCGCAAACTCTCAAAAGCCATGCATTTTGTAAGCCATGCACTCTCAAAAGTCGTGCATTTCATAATGCCGTGCATTTAATAAGCCACGCAAACACTACTTGATGTTTCTTTGGCATCATCAACGAACTGTTAAAATTTTCTAAGAACCGTTGTTGTCCCGACAACATCGAAAATCTTGTCTATTGCAGGATTAATAGGGATCAACTCTCGCTACTCGAAAGAGCTAACATTGCTTCGATAGTGCCACAAAGTTCACAAACCAAGAAGCCGGTAAAGAATTCTTAACTTTGACCAAAGTTAGTGTACAAAATGTCTAAATTAAAGACATCCAAGTTACAAGTTCCTAAAGATAGGACCTACGATGCACCTTGGACTGGGGACATCCAAGTAGCCACCCAAAACATCAAGTCTCAAATCAACTATTCAAAATAGTCAGCCCTATGGACCGAGGGGCACATAACACATTACACTTGGTCAGGATAAAAAATCGCTCCAATTTGCAATAAAAGGAGGAACTTACCATCGTCTAGAGATAGATGATGATGTAAGGCATTTCCAGAATCAAATCATAAATGCACCAGCTTCCAAAGATAGAAGCAGATGCTCGACTGAGGTCTTAAACCTCAATTTACAAAAAACAAGCCGTTATCCGAAGACAAACAACAGCAAGGAGAGAATGCTTGAAATAAAGCAGCTAAACCATTGATTCACGAAGATTAGAACCAACAAATAAGATTGATATCCACAACAATTCAATCAGCCTAGCATAACGCATATGACTTGAAACAAGCAAGGTTAAGTGTCATAGATTCAAGACAAACCCTACCAAACTCTACCGGTCCATGATCAGGATAGGAATGAGCGTGGTCATACTAGAGGAAATGGGATGACTCGCTCCACAATTACTAATTTTCTATAAGAACCTGGAATTTGACACCTAGAAATGAATGGTTCCAAAGATATAAGTCAGATCATAACAAAAACCAGTTGGAGGAAATTCGATTTTTCATGAATAAGAATAACCATGGAATTGGTTAAGCAACAACCCTGCATTTCCAAGGGTAACACTTGACATTGATAAACAAGGCTATGCAACGAAAACGTCTGGGACTCCCATCCTTCCAGAACATGGCGTATCAAGCAACATTGAGAAAAATAGCCACATTGGGTGAAAATGGATCTACTCAACTATATAGGATCAGATGAATGATTCAATCCTAACCAACATAAATTTAACATTGCCCGAAGATAGCGAGCACTAAGAAAAGACTTCTACAATCCAATCGTCAAAGTGTAAGTTTTTAAACATCGAAACTAGTGCCTACCTGGATTAATAGCGTTGCCATATCGGTAGGGAAAATTGATCCCGACCTCCTAGTTCGGTGTTGCCCCAGCACCACTAAAGCCTTCTCTCATTTCCTAAGTATCGTTGTTGCCCCTGCAACATCGAGAAACTTTCTATTTCATAAGTATCAGTGTTCACCTGCCATGCCATGAAACCCTTTGTTTCCTAACTGCCTGCATTGCCCCAAAAATGCCGAGAAATTTTGTATTCACTATGTATTGATGTTGCCTCGGTAATGCCAGGAAAACCTTAAACTACAGGTTCGATTAGAAACATTCATCATAGTAAACCATTATTGCACTAGCTTCCAAAGATAGAAGTTGGACCTGAACTAAGATTCGACCCTTGTCTTCAAAAAACTATCATTGTTCGAAAATGGGCAATAACAGGAAGACATAACCTTCATACTTCAGCCAGATGGTTCAACCTTTCGTCATAGAAATCGGCCATTGCACGGGCATAAAGCAGTGCTGAAAGGAAATCCCAGGATTGAATTTCTTGTGCGCTAATTTCTATGGATGAAAGCTAGTGCACAACCAAATTTTTTGAATTTAACTTAGAAATAATTTAGAAACCGCCAAAAGATAAGCAGCGTCGAGGAAATGTTGCATGGAATAGGCAGCTAGGTAATCAATTCCCAAAGTCAGGAATTGGCACATGAACAGAGCTTCCGTGATGACAGCAATCAAGCAAAGCATGTACTACTAAGGAAACATTGGGACAATCATGGAAGGTCGGAACTAAAACCATTGGATTTCCTCAATCCTAGAACAGGATTGAGAGCCAGAGCAAGGGCAATCGAATCATTTGTCCCAAACATCTCCATCTCTCACAATTGCCCAAATACAGGCATTCGAAATATGTAGCGCCTCGAATAAGAATAGACATGCAGATGCTTTATCAAAAGAAATGTTGCAAATTCCAAACATGAATAACCATGAGGCTGGTTAGATTATGGTTCTGTATCGCAAAACAGAGCGTTGTGGCAACAAAATCGCTAATAAAGAAAATGAAGGATTTAACATTCAGAAATCAACCGTCGCTTGCAGTCTGGCGGTGATGAGAAGGATCGATGACCTACTTATGGTCTAACTAGATCATTTGGTTCCAACTTGCAAGAATATGCCATTACTCGAAGTTTGGTGATGCTAAGAAGAAAACCTCAAAATGGAACTATCGACACATCGGCTTTTGGAAACAGAAGTAAGAGTTTGATTGAATCTTCAGCCCTACCTTCTGGCATCTCATGCTACCTGAAGATTCACAACATCAAGGAAAAATACATAGAGTTGAGTCATCCATACCCGAATTTTTGAAGATAGAAACTGATACATTATTAGGGTCACAACATTGGACTCGAAAGAATTAGCTCTAGCAAGAAATGACGGCAACGCATCTTTCTAGCACATGTACCCAAAATGACATTGGATGAAAATGTCGGCTTGGAGGAATTCAATTACAATTAAGATCAAAACATCATTGAAAAAAATTAGAGCTTGGAATCAAGTAGAAAAGTCCCTAGTTCTTGGAGACAGGAGCTATCGTGTCAATCAAACTTGGGTTATCGAATGTATTTCCCAGGATACCTAGTCTCTCGAAAATATATAAACTTGATATTTAGATAAATCAACCCTATGGACTAGGGTTGATACACCAACACTCTGTTGAAACGAACTCAATTAAGCATAAGTAAGGATTAGCTAACAGGCTACACAAACCTACCTCATAGTTCTGAACAAAGCTATGAAACAAAACAGCGAGAAAAGGCAATGCTTGGAATGAAGCAATTAAAACAATAATTTTCATAGGTAGAGGCTGGTGTGCAGGTTGAATTTCGAAAAACGCAAACGAAGGATAATCTCAATCGAACAAGTCATGTGCTGATTTCTAAAGCTGAAACTATGCCTGATTGAACTTCAACTACAACTTTATAAGAGCAGCCGTGCCTTGTAGTTTGACTATTGTCAATCATCCCAAAATGACACGAATAAGAAGAGAAGCCTAAGTTACGAAGGACCCAGCTTCTGAAGGAGTGAAAGTCCCACCATCAAAATAAAAATTGGATGACCGAAAAGTCATTTTCAACAATAAAACTTAGCATTTAACCCTGTTGGGTATGTTTTATTTTAAATAACATCCTCGTATAACCAATGCATGGAATCCAAGGGAAGTCGGCGTATGTTGACCAATCGAGTTCTGAGCATTGACCGGGGCAGATGTAGTGTGTTGTCTACATGAGAAGTGTCCAGTATCCTAATACTGCAAATGAACAATCTAGTGTAGATAGCTTGCTTACATTTGAAAAACAATCCATATCACCCTTTGAAATTAACTTTTCCACACTTACTCATTATCGATCGACAATTGATAAAAAAGCCGTTGTCCGAAGTAACGCTGGAAGCTTTTCTTTTTAGAATCACTGGAGTACAAAAACGGGAAGAGCGGTATGATTGAGTCATCCACTGTATTCGATTTTGGAATAAATCATCACATTCGTGTTCAAAATGGCGACAGTAGTTTAACGAAATCCTCGAAAAGAAACAGTGTAACACACTACATTTTATTGACAGTTATACTAAAATAAATTTCATAGCTAACTATCAAAACAATGAAAAATGAATTTTATCAAATGTTGGAATTAGAGCACAAAACTTATACCATTGTTTTCGTGGTAATTTTCTGATGAACTTCCATGTACAATGTTTTTTGAATGGACTTCAAATGGAGAAGTTAAAGCCGTTCGAAGTTTTAGCGTCAGAAACAATTACATATGCAGACATAGAAATTTTATCAATTATAAACATTTGCAATTGATTCATAGGATATTTATAAAAGTAGTAACACATTTATTATGTTTATAATGAATGTAAATTATTAAGAAAACTAATGTAAGAGAAAAAAATAAGTGGAATAATTAGCATTGCAAACAGAATCAGCTAAAATGTACAATTAATTAATATGTGAATTAATATTGGGGATTAATATATAACGTGTGTGTGTGTGTGTGTGTGTGTATATATATCAGATCCCTCAATTTAAAGAGGTTTACATATAAATGTAACAAATAAATGTTCAAATTCGAATCTGGATAAAAAAAATATGCATATTAAATATATATGTTAATTGAATGGTGGAATTAATTGACATGCCAATGAAGGATACATTACAATGTGTAAAATATTAATTAAGGAAATTAACTAATAGGGTGGAATTTTAATCTATTAATGGGGCTATTAATTAGGATTGTAACGTAATTAGTAGAAAATGGCAATTAATAGGAAAAGAAATAAGAGTTGACCTAGATTTGACTATGTACATATAGGCAGTATATTGCTGCACATAAAAATTAATTGAAAGATCAATTAAGTAGAGGATTACTTAGATAATTGGTGGGCTGCATCCGTATAAGAGAGAATGTAATGTAATTCGCTCCATTAGCCGTCACTTTCTTCATCCCTCCATTACAGTGAACAATGGCTTCTTTCTTCATTCTTTTCTCCTATTTGTCACAAATCTTCACCAAATAAAATAAAATATATGTGAAAAAATAAAGAAATTGCAACAAATTAAGAGAAGTTGTAGAACGGCGTAATAGTTTTAGAAGATAGAGATTTAAAGCTAAGGACAACAAGTGAGTGTATTTAATTATATATCTTTTACGTTTATGATATATTATTGTTAGATTCCCATTGAACAATTTTATTTAGTATTTGTTTCAGTAATTAATTCTGTTAATTAGTTATGCTGAGACAGTAAATTGTATAAGAGAGGTTATATATAATTAATATTAGGCTTGACAGTTAGAGGAAGGCGTAAGCCTTAAAGTAAGAAATTTACAGTTATTTACATCCATTATAAAGTTGAAATTTAGCCTGTAATTGTTAGCTTCTTTTATTCCTTTTTATGCGAATAAAATAGTAAAATGGATTCACAATTACGGACTAAAATAAAGAACACTAGATTTTTAGAAATTAGATGTAAAATAAGAAAATCTGAACTAAAAGGAGAAAAGCAGAAATTTGTAGTAAATTATGCTAAAATGAGGAAAAATAAAGAAAAAAAGGAAAATCTAATAACTTGATTTGGAAGTAAGTAATAGATTAATTGGTTTGTTGAGAAAAGAGAATACATTTCTATAGTTTAATATTTATAAGATAACGATAAACATAATTGCAAGAGTAAAAAGAAAGAAAAAGAGAATTGGTGTAATATAAAGAAATTACTGTATTTTTCACTATCCAATATAAGTAAAGAAATAATAAAAGAAATATCTTGCAGTTATGAATTATTATTTATAGTATTATCTAGTATCAAAACATGGAAATGGATTTTTGGCACAGCTTTTTGTAACCAACCAAATAGAATAGAACTACTTCCTTGAATATAAGAAAATAAAGTAAAGAATTAAAGGAAGTAAAGAAGGAATCAAGTTAATTATCAGACAAGACTAGAAGCTATAGATAGAAATGTAACTAGATCTGTATTTACTACGCAGATAATAGAACAAAAGCAAAGTAGTTATTATGATAAATAAATTTGTGACAATCGAAGATAGTCCCAAGCCAAGATTGATATATAATATAAGAGAATTAAGGAGAATTCAGTGTCATAATAAAAGAAGAAAGAATAGAATAGAAAAGAGACGCTTGTAATTATATTTATAATATATAGATTATAAAAGAATATAGTAGTGACTTGCAAGTAAAACTATAACATAGGTTATAATTAAGTAGAAAGAACAGAAAAGGCTTATTTTAAGACTTAAATTAAGTTAATAAGAAAATAGAGTAGAAATAACAGAAGAAACTTACTTTAATAAACTTAGATCTTAGATTAAGTTAATAAGCAATATAATAGAAGTGGCTCATACCAATAACATTCCCTTTCAGTCAGAAACTGATGGTCTCACAATAGTTTGGTGAGGCCGGGACAAGATTATGCTAATTAGGGTAAATAAGTAGCCAACAAAATATGAAAAGTAAAATAAATGCAAAATAAAAGATTAGACTTAGGGTCTAATAAAAGAGTAAAATGCGTTTAGAGCAGCCCAAAGGATGAAGAGCTTAACGTAGCAGTTCGTCACAGATTTCAACACAAAGGAATCACGTCCAACTTGGTTATTTTAGGCTAGAAGGAAGTACAAGATTTCAACGGGATGTGTGGGTACTCTAGGATGGCCCTCTAGGGTAGGCATGGCGAAGCAGTCCTTCGAAGGCAGACCTATAGGTGTTCCATCAAAAGAGTATGCCTTGATTGCCTTTTGCATGGCAGGACCATTGTAGGCAGTCAAAAGGGGTTGATGTTTAGAGTAGGATATTCGTATGTCCCCGTAGTCGCAAGTAAGTTTTAGTGGGAAGGACCCAAAAGGATAGTCACATACGGATATCAGGCCAGCATCAAAACCAAGAAGCGAATTCGGGAAGGACTAGATTTAAACCAGCAGTCCAATGAACCTTTCACTATCGAGACATTGGATGAGAGGCGCAGCCAATTGGATGTTTAGATTGTTTGCAGTAGGGCACAACTACTTAGCTCTTTAGAGGTCTTTCGATTTGTTGAGCAGTGGATGCGTGGGGCCATCTCCACGATAAAAAAAAGGGAAAAACCAAGTAGAATATCTATATTATAGCCTAACAAGGCAGTCCTTTCCAAAAATAGAAAATCCCCGACCGAGCTCCGTACAAGGTAGACCTTGTTAAATGGGATTCAGGGAGTAGACAGAATGATTACGTATAGTCCTCAAGGTACGCACTGGGTGGTACATTACGTATGTCCAAGCATTAGTATAGGCTAGTGCAGAAGCCGTTTTATGTTTTCATAGTAGACGACAGAACATCTGTATTGTAGGCCTTACGAGGCAGTCCTTTACAGATTAGTCACTGTACACTAAAGGAGCAAGACGACGGAGTCCTTTGCAAGGAGAATACGGAAGGTTCTATGGGTAGTACCTAGGACTGATGTGTTCATTGGGAATATAGCTACATACATATCAGTTATTAAGTTTTGATCTACTAGGTAGTAGATGGGCACGATTCATGCACAAAAGCGAGAGTATTATGAACCCAATAAACCTAATATAACAGTAATTGGAAATAAAACGGTATATGTAGACTTAAGCTTAAAAGAAATGAAACACCCCGTACCCCTTAGTATACCCAAAAAGGGCACACTAAAGAATATGGTGCATTATAGGTATAGCTAAAAACTTACAGAGACTAAGATTCACAAGACAAAATAAATAAAACCGCGAAAACATTTAAATAGTAATCTTATTATTTAAAATCAAACTTCATAAAAGAGTAATAAAACCCAATTAATAAGATATCTCAAAATACCTAATATATGTCTTCTAAAAAGGAAAATACCATCTCAGTCTTACTATCAGAGTACATAAATAAAACCATCCCTATCATCAGTACCGACACATCCTAAATCAAATGAAAAGAAAACTAGAAAAGAAGAAGAATACATGAAGAATCTCCAAGAATATCACTTCTAGAAAGCTGAAGGTCCATTACCCTTTCCCTTGATGGCCTATGGGAGCAAAAGGGGAAAATAGTGGAGTGGGTCAGACTAAAAATCTGGTGAATGAAAGTAATTACTAGTATTCTTAAGCAAGATAAAGATAATAGACTTTGCAACAGTTCTAGTATTAAAGGAAATAAAGGAAAAAAAATAAAGCTGGAATAAAATACGGTTTAATTGTTTGCTTTGCTTAGATAGTTCAATTGGACTGTTTGCACTTTTCTAAAACTGCTTTGATTAGGCTAAAATCCCAATCCTATTTTAATTAGGCTGAAGTCCTAATTCTATCCTTTGATCGGCCTTCTATCTCTATTGTGCCACTATGAGCTAGTCCCATCCTATAGGTCCCACAACAAAAGAAACATGTTTAGCACTTGGAATTCAATAGCGACTATATCCCTACACCGAGGCCGCACGCTCGACCACCGCTGGCTCACGCTATTTGTTGCTCCCTTCTTTGACCTCTTATTTACCATAACTCCAGCATAAGCGTGCCCAGCCTCACCTATGCTATTGTGAGACCACCAGTTCCTAACCGAAGGGAAATAATGTTGGTACGTGTCCTATTTCTATCTTTGCTTATTAACTTAGCGTATGTTTTAAAATAAGCCTTTCTATGATTTCTGCTATGCTTGCACATTAACTTAAATATAAGTTCTATAATAAGCCTTTTTCTGTCGTCTCTAATTATAATCTGTGTGTTATAATTTTGCTTATTAACTTAACCCGAGGTATAAGTTAAAAAATAAGCTTCTTTTGCTATTTCTTCTTTTTTCTTTTTTTAGTTATAATTACACGTTATAACTATGCTTGCAAATATCTTAAATTTTCCTATTTCGGTCTATATCCAGTTTATTACAGTTCTTTTTATTTTACGTCTAATTTTCTGTCAATCCATTGTTCTTATAGTCTAGTCCATATTAGAGAATTATTCTCTTTTATTTATTCCATTCACGTAAAAAGGGAATTAAAAAGAACTAACATTTACAGAATAAATCCCAATGTAGAATAGATGAAAATAAAATGTAAATAACAGTAAATAATTGTAAATATTATAAATAACCGTAAATAACTGGAAAAGCTATAATTAACAGTAAATAATTGCAAATAATGAAATAGAATGGCTAAAAGAAAATAGACTGGAAAGCAAGTCAAAATTTACTTAAAATAAACTGTAAATAAACTTGCTTAAAGGTTATCCCACAATTGTAGAAAAACTACAATTATTGGAAACCCTATTATGTTAAATTACTTTAAAATATAAGATAATTACTTAAACACTCACATGTGGTCCTTAGCTCTTTTCCTTGGCCTTTCTGGATCCACTTGCAGGGTATAAAATATTTTAATTAAAAACAATCTTCTCCTTGAAAAAATATTCCTTTTAGGCTCCAGCCTCGATCAATGATCCCAGATGGAGAAAAATTGAATGAGAAAAATAATAAGGCCTAGGATCTTATTTATAGTATCGCTTTTGGATCTCAGAACATTGGATTTGAAGATTAAATTTGGTGCAACCATATCATAGGCTCGATAGGAACCGTCGAATGGAAGCACAGACGCACAGTATTGGATAAAAATAGAAAAATGACGTGTTCGAATAAGGCGGCATGAAAGAATGAAGGCAGGCCGACCTTCATGTGGACCAACTACTTGCTAAGGTCGACCTAGCCATGGTGAGGGTCGACCTTGCCTATTTGTATGTGTTTGTGTGTGTGTGTTTATTCTGCAACTTCTTCGACTTAGCTCGGACTTTGACAATCTGTATATGAAAATTGACCAGAAAATTACCACGGACACAATGGTGCAACTCCCAAGGCTCAATTTGATAATTTCACAAAGTTATTTTATTATTTAACTAATTAATTAATTAATTAATTACTATAGCTTAAATTTCGGGTTGTTACATTCTCCACTCCTTAAGGGATTTTATCCTCGAAATCTCTAAGGATGGAAGAATGAAACAAATGTTTTCGTCCAAGTTTTACAACCAACTACTCAACCATCATCCCTTACATCCATTATCCTTAAAAAAAATTAATGCAATTTTTGATACATTTGTAATAATTGGTGTCAATGTCCCTAACCAATGTAAATGATTAGGCAGTCTATTGATTCAGTCGACCTCCTTTTATGCAATCACGTCTGTGCCATGTATCAAAATGAATGCAAATTCCCTAATGATAACTGATAGTTCTATATGTGTGCTACATCATCATCCAAATGCAACAATCACGTGACAATCATCCATTTGTAGCAACCATGGAATAAAGTAAAAATAAGAATGCAAACGTGCACACATCCATATGCATATGCTCCAGTGTTCTAGTTAGGCCAATCCTTAAGAGATAATAGTTCCTAGTGTAAGTATATGCGTCCATTAGCATCCACTAGCAACCACTTGCAGTCACTAGTATCCATTATACATAACATGTTCCCATAACATGTTTACATCAAAACCTACCATCCATATGATAAATCCTAAGTTCTACCCTCTCAAAGGATAATAAAGGAAAGAACCTATTCAAATTAAAGATGGGAATATGAAATTCTAAAACTTACTATCAAAGAGATGCGGATAAGAGGTACAAATCTTCTCTTCAGCTTCCCACATAGCGTCTTCAATGTCATCTCCCCACTGCACCTTTACTAATGGGACCTCTTTTCCTAAGCTTCTTGATGTCACATCTAATGATCTTGGTAGGAATATGATGAACCGATGTTTCTCTCTCCACTTCAACTTCCTTTAGTTGACTAGGCTCCACAATCTCTGCTGAGTCATGTAAGCACTTACTCAAGTGCGTAACATGAAAACCATCATGTACTCCCACAAGCCTCTTCAGTAGCTTCACTCGACACGCAAATTCCCTACTCCCTTCATAATAGGGAATGGTCCTACGATCTGGGAGCTAGTTTTCCACTTGATCCAAATCTCATAACCTTCCTTAGTCAATAATCCAATGAACCTTTCACTACTGAGACATTGGATGAGGGGCGCAGCAAATTGGATGTTTAGATTTTTCGCAGTAGGGAACAACCATGTAGTTCTTTAGAGTTGTTTCGATTAGTTGAGGGCTGTCTGCATGGGGCCATAGCCATGATAAGAAAAGGGACAGACCAAGTAGAATATCTTTATTGTAGGCTTAATAAGGCTGTCCTTTACAGAAATAGAAAAATCCTCGATCGAGTTCCGTACAAGGTAGACCTTGTTAAGCGGGATTCAGGTAGTAGATAGAATGATTACGTTTAGTCCTCAAGGTACGCACTGGGTGGTACATTGTGGATGTCCGAGCATTAGTATAGGCTAGTGCGGATGCAGTTTTACGTTTTCATAGTAGACGACAGAACATCTGTATTGTATGCCTTACAAGGAAGTCCTTTATAGATGTAGTCATAGAAAGCTAAAGGAGCAAGACGATGGAGTCCTTCGCATGGAAATATGGAAGGTATTATGGGTAGTACCTAGGACCGATGCGGTCATTGGGCATATAGCTACATGCATATCAGTTATTAGGTTTTGATGTACTAGGGAGTAGATGGGCATGATTCACGCACAGTGACGCCTCATTATTATGAACCCAATAAACTTAATATAATAGTAATTGGAAATAAAACGTTATATGTAGAATTAAGTTTAGAAGTGTATAATTTGTCCATTTAGCAGAACTTTATTACTGTCCCCTCCTCATAACATCCTACAAGTTAGGTAGATGGCAAAAACTTTCCAGCTTTAAGACACTTGTTTAGAAAGTGTTATTATATTGGTGAGTATTTAATTACTATTGAATTTTATTTAGTTCTACTGTGAGATATTTATCCGAGCTTTGATATATTTGTCTTTGCCTATTTGCAGTTACTAGAAACCCAACTCGGACTTCAGTGGGCTTGTATTTTTGCATTTTGGTAAAAAATCCGGACCCACTGGAATTCGAGTTGTTACAAACAGTAAAAGACAAAGAGCAAGACTGCGCTTCAAAATGGCGTACAATCGTTCGAGACAAAACTTAGCTTCACCGCGGGCCGAGTTAAAACTATATAAGTCGACTCCAAACCTACATCGTGCACCCACTTACTGACCTAAACCCTTGGGTAAACTATGGAGAAAAGATTGCATTGTAAAATACCAGGAATTGGAATTAAGATTGAAATCAAAAAATGAACTGCTACCAGAAGTTAGTCAATTGAAAACACACCTTAAGATGGACTTCGATGATTCACTGAAATTCACAAAATAGTAATGCAAAATTTGTCTTATTCCAGAGCACACTTTATTTCCAATGAAAGCATACTTTGCAGGGCAAATGTTAACTAGATTTTTAACCTGCAAAATTCAATAGGAATTTGAACATCCAGACTAAGCCAGAATGAATTGAAATTAAACAAGGCGTTTAAAAGAACAAGCCAATGGAACTTAAGAGAAACGAGCCAACAATCCACTAAGTAGATGCATCCATGTATCGCTAACGATCCAAAAGAAAGCATTATGAGTTTTCAAAGTCTCTTACATCATTATCTACTTCATATTCTAAGAATACTTACCAAGTTTCATAGCATTCCAAGAAGCGTAGTTCAAGAAGTAATGAATCATCTGATTCAAGCTATTTTAACCAAAGCACTAAGCTTAAACTGCACCTAGAGAACTCATACCTAATCGGATTGACTTGGAATTTGGAGAGAACCATTTGAAGACATAAAAGAAGGCTCATAGAGAAAATAAGCATGATTGGAGAAGATTTGATGGATCGTTGGTGATCCACCTTGATGGATCGCTAGCGACTCATGTTGGTTGGGCCCTATCACCTAAAATTCATATTGTAGGTTCCATAGACCCTCTAGAGTGTACCTATAGAGTTTCATTCGATTTCATTAATTTTTGAGTGAGTAATGGATGATTCTTCTGGAAAAGATGACCCTTGAAGATGGATGACCAAACAAACTTTAAATGACTCTATATTTGGACAAGGTACTCAAATAGAAGATAAAAATACAACCAAATAATGATCGCTCATAAATAGACTAAGTACATGGATCTCTAGCTATCCATAACCTATGGATCGCTAGCGATCAGTCAAGTTAGCTTGGGTCACCTTCAAACTTTATGAGCTCCTTTATGACATTGAGTACAGGCCCTAGCAAAGCAGCTTTAGCCCAAGTACTCTCTAACCCGTATAAATACAATCTTACCTGCAACGTAAATATGATCTTCTGGATTGGCTGCTAGAGCACTGTAGAGAATATTCTTCACTTTTCTCCTCTCAAACAATAATCATCTAGGAGTTCGCTGTGATTCTCCAGTGAACAATTGTACTTGTGACTTGATCTAACGTAGAAGATTCAATCATATTGTAATCCGATTCAACTTGCAACAGCAGTCAGTTTATAAAAAGTTATAAATTAGACATAAATTTTATTAACAGCCGAACCACTATAAAAATCTTCTTGTCTTTTTACCATTTCTGCTCTTTTTACATTTATTTTCTATATTATTGCTCTATAAGAACAAGGCAGGTTTCACTCTCAATTAAAGGTGTTGATCCATTTTTTGGTTAACACACGGTTTCCATAATTAAGGCCTTATAAGAAAATTTTCTAATTTCACCTTTAACATTAATTACTTTCCTAAGAGTGATTTAATAAAATTAACCTATTTAACTACATTATTAAACGTTATAATTATAGAATAATAACACTAATTTATGTGTATATATATATGTGTGTGTGTGTGTGTGTGTGTGTGTATGCGCCTAGCAATTTCTAAGCGACCAGAATTAACGTCATACACTGGCGTTTAAATGTCAACTCTTTCAACAAATATACAAATCTCATTCCATATTATCGACAATGCAAAAATTCCAATAAATAGACTTGTGCAATAATAAAATTTAAAGTCAACTTATTACATCAAAATAATGGAATATTAGCAATAGAAAAGTACAATCAAAATTTTATGCTCCGGTCAACCCTTTTTTCATAAAAAAATAAATAAGGGAATTTTTATTTAATTCATGGAAATAAGCGGTGCAAACTACAAATAAAATTTGTACCTTACACACTACTCCCAAGTTAAATGCTCTAATCAAATTCAAAGAGAAAGAATAAGAAGTGGAATAGAATGTAAAATTATCAAAACTGCAAACCTACACAATTCCTACTAATTTGACATAAACAATTTAGATTTTAAACTAGAATTGACATTTTGCATTAGAGGAGTTTTGAGGGTGTATAATATGATTTTTTTTTTCAAATTAAAACTCCCTAAGGCATATTCAAACCCAACTATACTAACTAACTACTAAAATAAAAAAGCTAAGATTTCACTCATAGTTTATCCTTAGCTTTGCCTCATTTGGATTTGACATGCCTTTAACAATCTGTACCAGATCTCGTTAGACACACACACACGCATAGGGGATTTGTAAATATAGTTAGATTTAGAAAATTCGAGAAGAATAGGTTTGGAAAATATATAGAGAACAAAATATGTATATAGGATTTTCACCTGAAACCCTAATGGAGTTTTTTGAATCTATGAAGAGATTAACCGACCAAGCTTCACTAGAATTTCAAAATATTTTGTGAATAAAAATGAGGGGGCATGGCTCTTATTCATAGTGGTTGAAATGCACCAGAACTGTCAAATTTAAGTCGGTTTAATATTATATAATTCAGTATGTTCATTATGCAAAAACCTTAGCCATCATCGTTCACAACCAGTCAACCGCAGCCTCCCACCGGTCGACCACTAGCAGTCAACTGGCCCAGGGGAGCAGTCGACCGATGGTGTTATTTTGGGAAGAATTTTTGCCATTGATTTTTAATTATTTTTTTCCTTAAATAATTTTTATGTTTAATGTTAATTTAAACGGCTACTTAACCCCGAGTCTAGTTACTATTAACTTTTGAATTTCAAATTTTAAAATTAATTATTCATTTGAGTTTGAATTCTATTTAAGTTATATTAAATTTGAAAACATCAAATGCTCATAACTCCTTCGTTTGTGCTCCGTTTTTAGCGCATTATATGTCAAAACCGATCAAAATTTCACAACGAATGAAACAACATAACTTTCATGGTCAATGTCTGACTTTACAAAATTTTCATTTTTATCCCTAGCTTGTTTAATTTAATTTATCCATTTGTTTACTTATGGTTGATTATACGGGATGTTACATTTTTCCACCCTTAAATAGGATATCGTTCCCAAATCATTTCCAAAGGGCGAATAGCGTAACGCGCATTAAAAATCCATGTTATACAACCAAGTTTTCTACACAACTAAAAGTGAAATGCGATTATGTATAGCAGACATACTATAAGTGAGCTCAATCCTAGAATGATTATGTGACCGCGATATATAAGCACATATGCATAACACCCTTAGCATGCATAAAATTTCTACATAAGTGCAAAGAGACGATGAAAAGTGTATAACCATCTCCGACCATCCAATCTAGCAACCATGATGCAACCAAAATTCTAATTTTGGAGAGTAAAGTTTACCTGTGAAAAGCTTAAGATGAGAGATCTTCATGTTCTCTTCCATTCGTCATGTGCTTTCCACAGGGTTATCTTCCCATTATACTCGAACTAACCTAATTTCTTTGCTGCAGAGCTTCATAATTCCATGATCCACATGTATGTGGTGGCACAAGATGCTATTGGCTTTATTTCAGTATCCACCAATTGATTAGGCTTTGCCATAATAACTATGTCATGAAGGCATTTCCTCAAGTGAAAAATTTGAAAAACGTTGTGGAGTCCTGCTAATCTATCGGGTAGCTCCATGCGGTAAGCTAGTCTTCCTATTCATTCCAAAAGTTGAAAAAGCCCAACGAATGTTGGTGCCGATTTTCCTAATTTTCTGAACCTCACGGATTTACTAAGAGAGGTGACTTTGATAAACACCATGTTTTCAAACTCGAACTCAAATTCTTTCCTTCTCTTATCGACGTAGGATTTCCAACGATCTTGCGATGCCTTCATTCATTGCCTAATCAACTCTACCTTTGTCGAAGTTTCATGAATCAGATATGATCTGAGTAGAATTTTGACAATGATTACCCACCAACAATTTGACGATTTGCATAGCCTTCTATAAAGCACTTCAAAGGATGCCATATCAATCGTCAGTTGTAATTATTATATAAGCGAATTCCACTAATGGTGGGCATTGCTCCCAATGTCCTCCAAAGTCCATGATGCAAGATTTCAATAAGTCCTCCAAGATCCTATTTACTATTTCAATTTGTCCATCCGTCGGTGGGTGGTAAGCAGTACTAAGATTCAACATGTTCCTAAAGATGTCTGCAAACTCCTCCAAAACTCGCTAGTAAATAAGGTGTCCATATCACTAATGATGCCAATTGGAATTCAATGAAGTCGAACCACTTCCTTAATATAAATTTTTGCTAGAGATGCTATGGTCCTATTGATCCTAATAGGAATAAGATGGTACTTTTTTTAAGTCTATCCACATAACCCATATTGCTTGATTGTCCCTTTGACTCCTTGGCAACCCATCTACAAAGTCCATTGATATATGTTCCTACTTCCAAAACGAGATGTCTAATGGTAATAAAAATCCTTTGGGCTCCTCTTGCTCAACTTTAATCCTTCGACACATTAAACGCCTAGAAACAAATTCAGCTACTCTCTCCTTCATCCTTTACTAATAAAAATCCGTTTCATATCACTATGCGTCATATCTCCTTCGGAATGAATAATCATCCTTGAATGGTGATACTCCGCAAGCACTTCCTCCAATGTACTATTAATCATTGGAACATCCGTCTCTCCTCAAATATCCTTTTTTTGTCAATTTCATATCTACTGACATGGGAAAATTGTTCTCCTCTACTTTGCTTACTCAAGATATCAAATATCTCCTCATCTTTCTTTCGTTCAAGTTCAATATAGTCCATCAGCATCGGTCTAACCTTCATTGCTGCCAAATAGTTTTGAGTGTGTTTTACTGGTGGTTGGAAGTTGAAATTCGTAAGGAACTCCAACTGCCTCCACTCATATATAACACCCAAGGTTGCATGCCCCCGGCTAAGGTCGTCGACGACGACATTCCCTTTTCTAAGGGTATACTGTATCCTAAAGTCGTAGGATGCTATAAAATCCATTCACCTCTGCTATCTAAGATTTAATTCATTTTGGCATATTTGAGTGATTTATGGTCAGTAAACAACTCAAACATTTCCCTCGAAAGATAATGCCTCCAATCTTTAAGGCAAAAACAATGCTCGCCAACTCCAAGTCATGCATTAAGGATCTCTTCTCCTTGTCCTTCAGTTGCCTAGTAGCATAAGCTATCATTCTTCTTTCTTGCATAAGGACTGCTGCTAATCCTATGCCACCTGTATAAAGCATAAAAGGCTTTGTTCCATCCGGGATGATGAGTACTGGTGCACTTTCAATAGTTCCTTTATCTTCTCGAACGCTTTTGTGCATTTCTCATCCCAAGTAAAGGCTAAATTCATTTTAGTCAAGTGAGTTAGAGGAACTGCTATCATTGCAAAATCCTTATGAATTTCTTATAATGACCTGCTAACCCTAGAAAACTTCTGACCTTCGTAGCATTCCTTGGGGCCTTCCAATTTTAAATAGCCTCCACTTTTGTGGGCTCCACTGTTAACCCATATTCGGAATTAATATGCCCACGAAATTTCACTTCCTTCTTCCAAAAGTGACATTTGAGAATTTAGGTTTAACGTGGTGCCTTCCCAAAGTTCCTAGTATCTACCTTAAGTGATTTTTGTGCTTCCTTTCACTTTTGGAGAATATTAAGATGCCATCTACAAAAACTACAACAAATTTGTTTCAGTGTCCCCTAAATATTTTGCTCATCAAATCTTCAAAGTACGCGGGGACATTTGTCAATCCAAAAGGCATCACCTCCCATTCATAGAGCCCATTTGGCATGCGAAATGCGGTCTTTGGTTTACCATCCTGTGCATTTCGAAGTTGATGAAATCCAATTGCCAAGTTTAATTGGGAGAAGAATTTAGCTCCCACCAGTTGATCAAACAAATCTTCTATCCTAGGTAAGGGATGCCTATTCTTCTTTGTCAACTTGTTGAGTACCCCAAAGTCAACACATAGCCTCAATGAGCCATCTACCTTAGTGGCAAAGACGATATGTCTCCCCATTTTGAGGTACTCCTTTAAATGAATCCCTTCTATAATAGTTCTAAGATCTACTTTTCTAATTCTTATTTTCCATGGAGGCCATATGACTTAATGGTAGAGCAACTGGTCTTGTGCCCTTCTCTAGATCAATCCAAAATTAAATCTCCCTTCGGGATGGGAGACCTAAAACTTCTTTAAAAACATTAGAGAATTCTAAAATTACGGGTATGTAAGAAAGTTCGTTCTGCGATAGGGCATCTCGACTGAACTCTAGGGTGTGCATTGAACATCTATATCTTGTCCTTTACAACTCTTTAACCATACTACCATTTTTCAAGTCCAAGACTTCCCCATAGTGCAAAAACCATACCACACCAAAAATAAGCCCATATCCCTCAAAATTTAGAACGTATGCATCGCATATAAAATCAACATCACATATGTCTAACACAAGGTGTTTGCGAATTGAGAAAAGATGTGTCGTCCCCCAATAGGATTTGGAATTACTATTCAGTTGGTGATAGTTTAGGTTTGAAGATTTAAGGAGTCGATCACATTCCTAACTATAAATGAATGTGATGATCTAGAGTCAAATAGAGTACGAATTTTATTTCCAAAAACAAGAGGTATACCTTCCATAACTTCCTTTTCTTGGTCCTGCTTGAAATAAGGGCAGCCTCAATGGCGTAGGCTTGCCCACTTTGCCCTTCCTTTAACATCTCCAGACACTGATTTTTATAGCACTATTTTTCATGGTAGTGGGATCACTTTCCCTTAAAAATTTCCTTTAACAGATTCACCCTGCAATCTTAGGTAATATGTCCTTTCTTTTGGCATCTATTATACACCTTACCTTCTTTCTTAAGCTTCCCTTTTGACTTCTTATTCGGCTAAAAATTTCTTTTCTTAGCCCCGATCTAGTTCTATGTGGGTCCTGCCTTCTCCTCCATCTCTTTATCTTCAGCATTAGTCGTCTACTGTAAAGCCATCTTAATAAGCATCTCGTAGGTAGAGCCAGTTGGTATTTGATTCAACAACCATTCATTAAGCGAGGAATTTAGCCTCTTGACTAACTTTGTTACCTTCTTCATGGGTGTGTCTATTAAACTCACTCCGAACTTGGCTAGTTCTATAAATTTACTAATCTGCCCCTTTAGAGTGGAGTCTCCCTTCCAAAACTGTATAAATTTCTTTAATTGGAAGCTTACTTCTGCTCTTGACGTAAACCCTGTCTCAAATCAGTTCTTGAACTCGTCCTTGTTAGTCCTTGAGATGATGGTTTTGATGACAACAACCTTAGAATAGGATTATAAAATATAAATACTAACATTATAGTTTAGAAATATATGTATATGCAGGATTTAACCATGCAGGCACCAAGAATGAAGACTGTACAGTATATAGATTCAAGATATCAAGATTGAAGACTCATGAGTATCAAGAATATCAAGATTATCAAGAGTTCAAGATTTCAAAATTAATAATTTAATTAGGAATTTTGTTAAAATTCCTAGAAAAGCACTGACATCTTAAAATCCAATTTATTCGTGAAATGGAATCCACTTCGAGCCTGTTAATGAGATAGAACCCTAGGTAGGATGGAACCTACGAAAAATCTAGTGGAACATTGTTTTGTATCCGCTAAGTTTTATTCAAAATGTTTTCAAAACCTTCCTTTTAAAAGAATAAAAAACATCTATCCTGATTTTAAATATTTTTAGCCTAAATATAATCTTTATCTTCGAAATCAAATTATCCTTAGTTTTAAACTATCTTTTAATAAATAATATATTTAACTTTTAATATTTATACTTAGGTTAAAATATAAAATTATAGTAAAATTTTATATATACCAAAATATTATTCTCTATATTTATTTATGTATTTTAACTATAGCTAAGTATATTTATAAAAGTTTAAAATATTTTTAATATAAGACAAAAGTTATTTTCAAGGAAAAACAAAACATTAAAATTTCCTTTGGGATGTCGACATACCCAAGTTACCCATGTCGTCATAGTGTCAGTTGATTTCAAAAATTTGAAGTTCAAAAGAAGTATCTATTCGTCATATCCCTTCACGAATGGACATGGCTGTTGTTCTTCTATAAATAGGGGTTGTTTTCAACGAATTCCTAATCGTTTTTTTTTCTGGTTTTCTCTCCTCTTCTTCTTCCACATTTCTTAATACATATTCTTACCATTACTCTACCAAAATCAACATTGAATCTAACTAGATCATTTCTGGTTTGATTCTTTATCACTATCTCAACAAGATCCTCAGTGCTATTAAGAGTTATAGGCTTCTTTGTAATCATTTCTGTAAGAAAAGGTGCGATTGTGGCCTTGGAAATCAATCAAGTGAGAAAAGGTGCGATTGTAGCATTGGAAATCAATTAAGTGAGAAAAGGTGTGATTGTAACCCTGGAAATCAATTGGGTGAACTTGTTGCCCGCGAAATCAAGTATCTCTATCCAGAGGATTGTGAATCTGGAGGGTGTACCTCGTAGCCTTGAAATCGAAGGTGTAATTTTAAAGATTGATTTTGAAAGGAAATCCGTACTTGTGTGCGAGACTGGATGTAGGGTAACTCTGAACTAGTATAAAATCCGGTGTGTTCTTTCCTTTACTGGTTTTACTTTATTTCAACATCTGTGTTTGATTCTGTCATCGTATCTGTGTCTGAATATTGCATACATTTTTGTTTAAATTAACAAAAACTCAAAAAGATTTAATAATTTCTATAAACACTATTCACCCCCCTCTCGTGTTTATCTTAGCCTTAAGATCTGTAATCCGAATTTCTAGCATTTTGTATCAGAGCAAGGATTTCAAAGTTTTCATAAGCTGAATTTTGAATTTTTTTCAAAATGGCTATCAACACTGGTACTGGTAACACTACCAACACTAGTTCTATTATCCCTGTCACTAGTTCATTAGTAGAAGGTCAGTCTGCTGTCAGACCACCACTTTTTAATGGCAGTAAGTATGCATATTGGGCATGTAGGATGAAAATATATTATAATCTGTAGGATTAGACACTTGGAATATCACAAAGACTTATTCTGAACCCATAACTGATTTTGCACAGTGGACTGCTGAGCAAAAGACTATTGCACAAAATAATTCTAAAGAAATGAATATTCTATTTTGTTCACTTGACAGAAATGAATTTAATAGAGTGTCAGTTTGTAAGTCTGCATATGAAATCTGAAAACTTTGCAAGTTACTCATGAAGGAACAAGAAAATTTAAACAGACCAAAATTTCCATGCTCACAAATCAGTTTCAATTATTTAAAATGAATTCTAATGAGTCTATTTCAGATATGTATAGTAGATTTCAGGATATTGTGCATTCTCTAATATCCTTGGGAAATGAATTTTCGGAAGAAGATCAAGTCAGAAAATTCTTAAATTCTCTTACTCCGGAATGGGATCAAAATACACTTGCAATCGAAGAGGCAAATGACATCAGTACCTTAAAGATAGAAGAATTAATTGGAAATCTAATGTTGTTGGAAGTCCAAATGATTGGGAGAAGAGAACGCAAAGCATCTGAAAAGAAATCAATGGCATTCAATGCATTGACCGATGGATCAGACTCAAACAGCGATAATGATTAAGAGATAGCTCTTATGACCAAGAATTTTTGGAAATTCCGAAAATACAGAAATATGAATAATTTCAAGAGAAACAACTATAAGAATTCTGGAAATCAGAATGTAGTGCCAAACAATATCAAATGTTTCAACTGTGACGAACCAGGCCATATCAAAAGAGATTGTCCTTATCCAGATAGGCAAAATCTTCCTATAAACAATGATTCCGTAAAGAAACGAGAACGTGCATTTACTACTACTTTAGTGACTCAGACTCGTCCTCAAGCGATGATGATCAGAAGACAGATAATTCAAATATGTGTTTCACAACAGTTCACGACTCCGACGAATTCAGAGAAACGGACTTAGAAAAAGATACACATTTACAATACAATTGGTTGAAATTGCATGCTTAGAATTGGTTGCTTAATTGTTTGATTTTGATTTAGCATGTTGTTTGAATTTTATAATTTTTACTTTTTACTATTATTTTATTAATATTTTTATTTTTATTTTTAATTTTAATAATATTATAATATTTTGTAGAATATACTATAATTTCAGAATTATTCCAGATATATATATATATATATATATATATATATATTAAAAATAGTAAGTATATGTATATTAGAATACTTAGGAAAAATAAATCATAGAAATTCAAAGACACATGTTGACATGGTCCCTACCATGATGTCGACATGGGTACAGAATTTGGAATTCAAAATTTGAATTCAAATGGTTGAATTTTCCTCCACCTTTTCACTTCATTCAATTCTCTGGAAAGGCATCTTTTGACCAAAGAACATGTCCTTTGAGAATCTATTTATTCACTATCTTTTATCACATCTTTTCACTCTCATTTCCAAATTCAAACTCTCTCTTCAAAACTTCAAGCTCTCCACTCTCTACTTTAATGGCTTCTTCAAGTAACCCCTCTACCATGAGAATTTCCAGAAAGATACAAGAGCAACTCTTCAATGATGCAGAGGCCATAAAAGCTTACATCAATTATGCTAACTATGAAAAGTCCATCCCAGAAAGTTTGCTATATTTCAAGATTTCTCTTCTTATGAAATTGATTCTCTTTTTGTAAACAATCAAATTCTTAGTCTTATTGATGCTTCTCAAAATGATTTTGTTTGCTATCCAAACCATGTTAAAATTTTCTATGCAAATCTTAATCGTGGATTTTATATTGGAAATGATGATGAAATTTGGAGTAGTGTCAAAGGCACTAGAATTGTTTTGAATTGTGATCTTTTGGGTACCATTCTCAATTTTAAGAGTGCGAGAGTGGATCTTTCTAGATTTAATATTGATGAAAATGATCGTGTGACATTTCATCATATTTTCGAAGGAAATGACTATTTTGAATTCTAAAATCGAAACTTTCGACCAAAAGCTAGAATTGTCAATCTTCCTTTACAACATACTTTGACCCCAAGATCGGGGAATTTTAACAATCCTACTTCAAAAGTTTGCAAAGCACTTTTTGCTATTTTTTAGAATTATGATATTAATTGGGCGCAAGTTATTTTGGATGAACTTCGTCTTAAAAATCTTGAAATGGGTGAGAACACTTTGTATCATGGAATCTATCTCACTCGGAATTTTAACAATTTTGGAGTAGATTTCAAAGGAGAAGAACTTGTTTCAAGAAAGGTTTTCAATCATTCCAATATTTCTCTTATGAAAATTCCATTTGTTTTTCAACCTTATGAGACTCTTGCCGAAAAGGAAGAGCGTTTGGCTCATGAAGAGATGGAAGAGGAGGAAGATGAAGAAGAATAAGGAGATGAAATGGAAATTGAAGAAGAAGAATAAGAAGGTGAAACATCTTTGGAAAACATTGATTATCCTCCTAATCCAACCAGCAAAACCCTTCTCAAAAACCAAAAGACCGTTGTGGAGAATCAACGGATTCTTAAACGATCAGTTAGTAAGAAGTTGGACAAAATTTCATCCAAGATGAACAAGTTTATTTCCAAATCGACAAGAAGCTTGGATTATCTTCATCTTCATCATCCTCAAACTAGTTCTTTCTTTTCATTTCATGTTGTATTAGTTTAGTTTGTTTAAATGTTCGTGTAGTTTTTAATGTTTAATCGTTTTATCGTCTTAGTATGAAATCAAATTGAATTTCCTTTCTATTATCTAGCTTATCTTATCTCCAGAATAAATGTTAGTATATTACATAAATACACACACACACACACACACAATTATTCACAAAATCAAAATAAGCCATCAAAATTCACTACACCATGTCGACATCCCCCCTATGACCATGTCGACACGTACTGGTCGGAAATGACATTTCATTTTGAATTTGAAATTTGAATAACTACCTTATGTCTATTCATTTCAAACGAATTTCTACACCTATAAATACCTATTTCTTCCAAAATTCATCACCCAATATTATTTCTTATCTATTTTGTCTCTCATTCTTCTCACAAACTAAAATATGGCCAATCCAATTCATAATTTATCCAAGAATCTGGAAGAGACTCTTAATTCTTTCAAGAATATTCTTTCGTTCATTCTTCGAAACCAGCGAACTTAGAGTTGAGTCAAATGCGGATGATCAAGGAGCAAGAAAGACATTTCAATGCAATATGATGGATGATTTCCTCCCTGCACTAAGATGATAACGAAGCACATCCTCCAGTCTCTCTCGCTAATGATAATGAAAATTGGGATGCCATTAAAGCAGACCCTATATTTGTAGAAGAAGGATGGGTGGAAGTTGCTCGTAATGTTTGATTTGATTGGTTTGTTTGATTTTAATTGTTTGATTTGATTTGATTTGGATTTATATTTGGTGTGAAAAAACATGTATAAATATGCATTGATATTTATATGATCTTTAATTAATTATCATGGCTATCAGTATAATTATCTCTTAATCTATCTATTATATACTACATTATATAGTTTATTAATGCAGGTACTTTAGTCCAAGAATGAGGGGGAGTTATATAGTTTGGAGATTATATAGTTTCGAGTTAGTTTTTGTTGATGACAAAGGGGGAGAAATATAAAATTGGATAGTTAGGCATAGATTAAGAGGGAGTTATTAGGATAGAAGTAATATTTTATAAACAAAGGTTGTCATATCAAAAAGGGAGAGATTGTTAGTCCTTGAGATGATGGTTTTGATGATAACAACCTTAGAATAGGATTATAAAATATAAATACTAACATTATATTTTAGAAATATATGTATATGCAGGGTTTAACCATGCAGGTACCAACAATGAAGACTGTACAATATAGGGATTCAAGATATCAAGATTGAAGACTCATGAGTATCAAGAATATCAAGATTATCAAGAGTTAAAAATTTCAATAATAAGTAATTTATTTAGGAATTTTGTTAAAACTCCTAGAAAAGCACTGGCATCTTAAAATCCAATTTATTCGTGGAATGGAAACCACTTCGAGCCTGTTAAAGGGATGGAACCTTAAGTAGGATGGAACCTATGAAAAATCTAGTGGAACATTGTTTTGTATCCGCTAACTTTTGTTCAAAATGATCTTACAAAATTATATCTTGTTTTCAAAATGTTTTCAAAACCTTCCTTTTAAAAGTATCAAAAACATCTATCCTGATTTTAAATATTTTTAGCCTCAAAATAATCTTTGTCTTCAAAATCAAATTATCCTTAGTTTTAAACTATCCTTTAATAAATAATATATTTAACTTTTAATATTTATACTTAGATTTAAATATAAAATTATAGTAAAATTTTATATATACCAAAATATTATTCTCTATATTTATTTATGTATTTTAACTATAGTTAAGCATATCTATAAAAGTTTAAAATAGTTTTAATATAAGATAAAAGTTATTTTCAAAGAAAAACAAAATACCAAAATTTCCTTTGGGATGTCGACATACCCAAGTTTCCCATGTCGACATAGTGTCAGTTGATTTCAAAATTTTGAATTTCAATAGATGTGTCTATTCGTGATATCCCTTCACGAATGGACATGGCTGTTGTTCTTCTATAAATAGGGGCTGTTTTTAACGAATTTCTAATCATTTTTTTTGTTTTTCACTCCTCTTCTTCTTCCACATTTCTTTATACATATTCTTACTATTACTCTGCCAAAATCAACATTGAATCTAAGTAGATCATTTCTGGTTTGATTCTCTATCACTATCTCAACAAGATCCTCAGTGCTATTCAGAGTTATAGGCTTCTTTGTAATCATTTCTGTGAGAAAAGGTGTGATTGTAGCCTTGGAAATCAATCAAGTGAGAAAAGGTGTGATTATAGCCTTGGAAATCAATCGAGTGAGAAAAGGTGTGATTGTAGCCCTGGAAATCAATTGGGTGAACTTGTTGCCCGTGAAATCATGTATCTCTACCCAGCGGATTGTGAATCTGAAGGGTGTACCTCGTAGCCTTGAAATCGAGGGTGTAATTGTAAAGATTGGTTTTGAAAGGAAATCACTACTTATGTGCGGGACTGGATGTAGGGTAACTCTGAACCAGCATAAAATCCGGTGTGTTCTTTCCTTTACTGCTTTTACTTTATTCTGCATCTGTGTTTGATTCTGTGATCGTATCTGCGTCTGAATATTGCATACATTTGTGTTTAAATTAACAAAAACTCAAAAAGATTTAATAATTGGACCTCCCAACCAAACTCTGTTTCAATTGGACCTCCCAACCAAACTCCTAAAATATCCTCTTATAGTCATTTATCCATGCCTTAGTCTGCACGAAGCCTTCCTTTAAAGAATATACTCTTCCTCCTTGTAAAACCCGAATTCTAAGGGTCTGTATTTTTCGCAAAAATGCTAAAATCCTAGCCCACTGAAGCCCGAGTTGGATGTCTGATATCGTGCAAATAGGCAAATAAAAATATATCAGAGCTTAAATAAATATATCACAGTGGAACTGACTAAGATATATAATAAGTAAATACTCACCAATATAATAACACTTTCTAAACTGGTGTTTTAAAGTTGGAAAATATCTGCCATCTACCTAACATGTAGGATGTTATGAGGAGGGGGTCAGAACTAAAGTTCTTGTGAATGGACAAATTATACACTTCTAAGCTTAATTCTAAATATACTGTTTTATTTCCATTTTCTGTTATATTAGGTTTATTGGGTTTATACTACTATCGCCACCGTGCGTGAATCGTATTCATCTACTCCCTAGTATATTAAAACCTAATAACTAATATATATGTAGCTATATGCCCAATGACCACATCGGTCCTAGGTACTACCCATAGTACCTTCCATATCCTCCTCGAAAAGGACTCCATCGTCTTGCCCCTGGAGCGTTTTGTAACTACATCTGTAAAAGACAGCTTCATGAGTCCTACAATACAAATGTTCCATCATCTGCTATGAAAACGTAAAACTGTGTCCGCACTAGCCTATACTAATGCACGGACATCCACAATTTACCACCCAGTGCGTACCTTGGGGACTATATGTAATCATTCTATCTACTTCTTGAATCCCGCTTAAAAGTTCTACCTTGTATGGAACATGGTCGGGGATTTTCTATATCTGTAAAGGACTGCCTTATTAGGCCTACAATATAGATAATCTACTTGGTCTGTCTCTTTTCTCATTATGGCCCTGGTCCCACGTAGCCACCCCTTAACTAATCGAAAGACCTTTAAAGAGCTAAGTGGTCGTGCCCTATTGCAAATAATCTAAACATCTAACTGGTTATGTCCCTCATCCAATGTCTAGATAGTGAAAGAATCATTGACCTTTTGGTTTAACTCTAGTCTTTCCAAAACTTGTTTCTTGGTTTGATGCCGGCTTGATATCCGTATGTGACTATCCTTTTGGGTCTCACCCACTTGTAACAACCCAAAATTTAACCCATAATAATTAATTTTTTAATTAACGAAATAATAAAATAACTCTGTGAAATTATCAAAATCGAGCCACGGGAGTTGCACGATTGTGTTTGTAGCAATGTTCTGGTCAATTTCCATATATAGAACGTCAGAATCCGAGCTAATATGAGATAGAAGCAAAATAAACAAGAAAAGAAAGAATATATACATACGCACACATACATATACACAATATACATACATACATATATATATGTGTGTGTGTGTGTATATATTGGGCTAGGTCGACCAAGAGGTCGACTTAACAATGCCTTGGGACGACCGGCCGGTCGACCGAGGAGCAAGGGCGATCGACTCGCTATGGGTGTGGAACGAAGAAAATTTTCTTCATTCCAGAGGTTTTCGAACACGTATTTTTAATTCTTTAGCCACATCTAGTCCCTTCGCGCTTCCATGCGATGGCTCCTATTTAGCCTATGACGTGGGTGCATCCTATTCAACCTTCAAATCCAATAGTCTGAGGTCCACTTCTACCCCTATAAATAGAACCCTAAACCTAACACTTTTTCTCATTCTAGGTTTTCTCCGCTTGGGTTCACCTTTTCAGGAAGGATGCTAAAAGGAATAATTTTTCAAGAAGAGAATGCTTTTAATAAAAATATTTTAATACCATCAAGTGTATCCGGGAAGACCAAAGGGAAGAGCTTAGTACCACAGATGAGTGATTGTAATTATTTAGATTTCTAAGTAATTTAAAATAATAGGATTTCCAATAGTTGTAGTTTTACTAGATTTTTGAAATAACCATTTTACTAATTTATTTACAGTTTTTAGAATTATTTTCAGCCTATTTCTTTTAGCTATTGTTTAGTTAATTTTTGTTTAATTCTGTTATTTATAGCTTCTCCATTTATTTACAGTTTATTCACATCATTTTAATTTATTTACTGTTACTTATGCGCTATTTAAATCTTTTTCCTACACTTTGGATTTTCTTCTTTTTTTAGTTTTCTTTGATTTCTTCTTCTTCTTCTTCTTCGCGTATGGATTAGAATAGACTAAACACGAATATGGATTAAAATTATAAGAATACTGAAATAACGGAAGATAAGATGTAAATTGTAAAGACTGTAATAAAAATGGAATTAAGACTGAAATTGGGCCTAATTATGATATTAATTTTAGAATTGGACTAATTAAAGACAATTGGCCTAGTTATAACTTAGAATTATAACTAAAAAGGGCATACGATGAAAGATGCTTATTTTTACACTTAGACCTTGGGTTAAGTAATAAACATGATTATAACGTAGGTTATAATAAGATAAAGAACATAATGAAGCTTATTTTAAGACTTAGGATAAATTAACAAGCACAAATAGTAAGAACAACTGTAAAGGCTTATTTAAATAATTTATCTAAGTCGATAAGAAAGAATTAAAGTAGGACCCGTACCAAATAGCATTCCCCTATTATTTCTATGGACACGGTGTTTCACATAATCCTAAAGTGAGACGAGGGGCACGCTTATGCTAATAATGGTAGTAATTGGCCAATAAGTAGAAGTCCAAATCATGAGGATTTGGGCAAGGGGTGCAACTAGATATTGTTTGGATGACATGCCAGTATCAATAGCATTTCCCCTATTTTCTATGGACACGTTGATCTCACATTAGCCTGAAGTGGGATGAGGGACACGCTTATGCTAGAGCTTGAGGTAATATTAAGACCCAATAAGTGGAACAACAAGTAACATGAGCATGGTGGTGGTGGTTATGCGTGCGACTTTCATTCGGGTGCTCGGTAATCATTACGAGTTTCAAGCGCTTAGTATGTGTGCCTTTTATAGGAACCATTGCCTTCTATGTAGGGAGCTATATAACGTCTAGTTCATAGTAGATACTTTGCATGTCATTCATAGACCCCATTTCTATATGGGGAGTTATGTAGTGTCTAGCCCGCAGTAAGGTCTATGGAGTAGCAGGCCAATCAAAGGGTAGAATTAGGATATCAGCCTACTTATAGGATAAGGAATTCAGCCTAATCAAAGCAGCCATCAAAGAAAAGTCCAAACAATCAAAATTAATCAATTATATCAATTAATTCAATTCGTGTTCCTTCTCTATATTTCCTTTATTTCCTTTTATATACTAGAACTGTTGTAAGATTTATTACTTTTACTTTGCTTAAAAATTCTAATAAGTACTATCATTCACCAGACTTTTAGTTTAGCCCACTCCTCTATTTTTCCTTTTCCCCCCTCATACGAAATCAAGGACAAGGAAGATAGACGGCGGTTTCTTGGAGAGTTGGAGACCCTTTCATGTATTCCTCCTTTTTATTCCAGCCTTTTTGTTCTTTTATTGTACTGGCACTGTAATAAGGGAAAGTTTATGTTTTGGTTTTTCTGATGAGACTGAGATTTAATTTTCATAAGACAATTGTATTTTGTATTTGGAACATACGTGGTTTGTCTAAAGTATTTATGAAGCATTAATTTAAATCATTTATTGTTTTTAATTACTTTCGCCGTGCTATTATCTATCTATTTTGTCTTGTGAATGTTAGTCTCTGCTAGATTTATTATACCTACAATGCACCACATCTTTTGTTGTGTCCTTTTGAGTATACTAAGAGGTGTGGGGTGTTTCGCTTGGTATTGGAGCCTAAGGTTACAGGATTCCTAAAAATTTATTTTAAAAATAAAGTATTTTTCCAATATAACTAGCTTTAATTTTTTCAGAAAAGAACTCTTAAAATTATTTTTGAAGTATAAAAGAGATTTTATAAAAATCCTCTCAAAACCCAAGTTCAATCTCCCTTCGACTCTTTCCTAAACTATCGTTTTCTTTTCATAGAATGGCGGATGCCCGAACCTTCCCATGGGCATTCCAGTCCCAGCCTAGTTTCATAGTTATCTACAAGCCACAACTCCAGAGAGGCACGGGCAAGCGCCCAACCAAGCACCAGCGTGTGGGAATCCCATCAACCCACCTGTCGCCATCAATTTCCCTAAGCTTTGTAAGGATTTTACGAGTTTGGGTGGGTAGACTTTTTCTGGTAAGGAGACTTTTATGGAGGCGAGAACTTGGCTTAGAGACACAGAGAGGATATTCAGACTATTAGGATTGGATCATCAACAGCAAGTTCAGCTAGCATCTTGGCAGCTGAAAGAGGAGGCTTCGTATTTGTAGGAGGTCATTAAGTTAGAAGAGAGGTGACTTGGAATGGGTTCTAGGAGCGATTTGATGGAAAGTTTTTGTCTCAAGCAGAGGACAGTGTTTAGTTGGAGCGATTCATTAATTTGAAGCAAGGGAGTCTGTCGGTGAAGTAGTACATCAATCAATTTAATGAATTGTCTCAATTCGGAATGGAGTTGGTGAGTATGCTGCATGAGAAAGCTAAGAAGTTTTCAAAGGGATTGAATCAGCCACTTCAGGGATTGTTGTTGACTCACGTACCGATGGGAGCTAAATATGTGTCTTTTGTAGAGATGGCACTTATTTCTGATGCAGTCAAGGAAAGAGAGTCTAAGGAAGTTGTTAATTTGGAAGGTCGAGCGAAGAAATGGTGGAGGAATAACAAAGAGAAGAAGAAAGGCAATAGCCCTTAGAGGCAGATTAAAAAAGGATTGAGGTGCAATAGCCATGGAATTATGGGACATATCGCCAAGGATTGCAAAATTGAGAAGATGAAGGGAAAGTGATTTAATAGTGGGAAGCCTAGTCACTTGAGTAGGAGTTGTCCTCAGAGGATGGGACAGGGAGCTAGTACACCAGTTGCGCAGATTCAAGTGTTAGACGCAGCACCTTCAGGCGGCATTCCGGATAGAGGTAGGAAAGTCACAGTTGAAGGTTTGATTTCCATTTCTGATTTTCTCATTCTAACTTTATTCGATTTTGGAGCATCACACTCTTTTATCTCTAGTTCTCTTATGGACTGCTTGCACTTAGACATTTCTTTAGTAGTGGACCCCATTGTTGTTTCAAACCCTATTGGAGGATCGGCACACTTATTTATGGTTTGCAGGGGTTTGAAAATTTATATCGTAGGTGTCAAATTTGACGGTGATGCCTACCTATGTATTGGGATTTTCATGGTATGGGATGATCTTAGGGATGGATTGGCTATTCACATATTGAGTTATATTAGACTGCGAGAGGAGAGTCGTTAGACTCGAGGCATGCAACGGTAGGACTCTCAAGGTTTCTTGCGACTCGCAAGGGTCAGTCACGTTGAGTTTCTTTTATTCCCTCGATTATTCATCATCAGAGTTAGATCTGGTTCCTGTCGTCATAGATTTTCCAAACGTCTTTGAAGAGGTTAGAGGACTATCCCCTAAGAAAGAGATTGATTTCAGGATTTATTTAACTGAGAATGCTAAGCCAGTAGCATTACCCGTGAGGCACATGAAACCTAGGGAGAGGAAGGAATTGAGCAAGCAGATCGGTGAGCTTTTGATGAAGGGTTTCATAAGGAGGAGCATATCGGAGTCGGGAGCACCAGTCTTCTTCGCTACTAAGGTGGATGGTTCTCTTCGACTTTGCATTGTTATAGAGAATTAAATAAGCTCACAAAGAAGAACTGATATCCACTTCCTAGGATTGATTATCTTTTTTACCAGTTAGTTGGCCCTTTGTTATTCTCCCAGCTTGATTTAGCCACAGGATTCCATCAGCTTAGGGTTACCGAGGATAGCATAGATAAGACTACATTTAGGACTCTAGAAGGATTTTATGAGTGGTTGGTTATGCCTTTTGGGCTAACCAATGCCCCAGCCTACCTTGTGGACTTGATGAGCCGCGTCTTTGGAGTGGTCCTAAATAAGTTCGTGGTGGTATTCATGGATGGTATGTTCCAAGAATATGGAGAAGCATGATGCTCGTTTAGAGGAGGTTCTTCACATACTTCGTAGTCATCATTTGAAAGCTAAGTTTTCAAAGTGTCACTTCTGGAGAGAGGAGGTATGTTTCTTAAGGCACGTGGTCTCGAAGGAAGATTTGGCTGTTGACCCCCCTGAGGTGATTATAGTGCAAGATTGGAAGGCCCCCAAGAACGTCACCGAAGTTAGGAGCTTCCTAGGATTGGCAGGCTACTATAGGAAGTTCATTAGAGACTTTGCTAAGATTTCGACACCACTCACGCGCCTTACTAAGAAGAATAAAACTTTCATATGGAACGTAAATTATGAGGATTCCTTCATGAGATTTAAGAGAGCCCTTACTAGTGCACCGGTGTTAGTTCAACCCGATGGAGCCAAGCCTTTTACCGTATACAATGATGCTTGTGGGATGGGTCTAGGAGAGGGTTGATGCAAGAAGGAAGGGTGGTATGTTATGGTAGTAGGCAATTGAGGACGCATGAGAAGAAATACCCTACCCACGATTTGGAGTTAGCTGCCATGGTTTTTGCACTCAGGTCTTGGATGCACTATTTTCCAGGAGATAGGTTTAAGCATTTCACCGACCACAAGTCATTGAAATACCTATTCTCGCAGAAGGATATGAACTTGAGGCAGCAACCGTGGATGGATTTTTTGGCGACGTACGATTTTTAGATAGCTTATACCCCTAGCAAGGGTAATGTGGTTGCAGATGCATTTAGTAGGAAGAAAGCAACCCTTAGTTCTTTCTTCGTAGAGTGGAAGAGCTTGGAGTTTATTTTTACTTTTGATTTTAAGACCTCTACGGACATTACCTCTGGATTGTTAGCTATGCTTGAAGTGTGGCCTCCCATTATGGATCATATTGGCTCAAGGTAGTGAGAGGATCTGGAGTTCATGGATATTATGGATAGGATTAGCTGAGGAGAGGTCTCTAGACATCTCCAACATTATTCTATGGTTGGCAAAAGATGGCTTAGGAGAGATGGGAGGCTTTATGTTCCCCACACTAGTGATTTTTCAAAAGTGGTTTTAGAGGAAGCACACCATTCCCGTATGACTATTCATCCGGGTGGTGACAAGATGTATAGGGACATGAAGAGGATGTTTTATTGGAATGGCATGAAGCGGGATGTGGTGGAGTTTGTAGCTAAGTGTCTTATATGCCAAAGGGTTAAGGCAGAGCAGTAGAAACCTGGTGGATTACTTCAGCCCTTAGATGTGCTAGAGTGGAAATGAAATAGCATTTCGATGGATTTCATAGATGGTTTATGCCATTTTAGAAAGGGGAATAATAGCATTTGGGTAATCATAGACCGTTTGATCAAAAATGCCCATTTCATTCCTGTTAAGAGCAAGAGTACAACATCTTATTTGGCATCCTTATATATTTGTGAGAAAGTCCGACTTCGTGGAATTCCCTGTAGTATAGTGAGCGATAGTGACCTTATTTTTACTAGCGAGTTTTGGAGAAGCTTGCAAGAGGCTATAGGGATGCGGATTAGATTGAGTATGGCCTACAGACTAATAGCTAAATGGAGAGAGTTAATAGAGTGCTTGAGGACTTGTTGCGGATGTGCATTTTGGATTTTAAGGGAGTTTGGGAGGATCGCCTTTCGTTGGTGCAGTTTGCGTACAATAAAAGTTACCAAACAAGCATAGGAATGGCACCATTCGAGGCTTTATATAGGAGAACTTTTAAGTCACCTTCATATTGGGTGGAGTCTATGAAGAAGTTGCTACTTGTGCCTGACATGGTTGGAGAAACATCGGAGAAGGTGGATGTGATCCGACGGAGGATGAAGACAGCTCAAGACAGGCGAAAATCTCATGCGGACAAGCGGAGGAGAGACATCGAGTTTAAGGTTGGAGACTTAGTTTTCATTAAAGTATCCCTGCTTAGGAAGGTGGCAAGGCTTGGGTCGAATGGAAAGCTAGCCCCTAGATTTGTCGGACCACTTCCTATCTTAGAGAGAATTGGGAAGATTACCAAGTGAAGCTACAGGAAAGGGTCACGGGAGTGCACGTCATTTTCCCTATCGCACTTGCGAAAGTGCTTACATGACTCAACGAAGGTTTTAGAGCACAGTCAGTTAGAGGAGGTGGAAGTAGAATGGGAAGCATCGTTTTAGCGTATTCCTATGAAGATCATGGGGCAAGACACTAAGCGACTTAGGAATAAAGAAGTTCCATTAGTAAAGGTGCAATGGGGAGATGATGTTCCAGATGCTTCGTGGGAGACTGAAGAGAAGATTAGTACTTCTTACTCTCATCCCTTCGATAGTAAATGTTTGAATTTCCTATTTTTCATCTTTAGTTCTGAGTAGGTTCTTTCCTTTATTATCCTTTGGGAGGGCATAACTTAGGATTTAACCTATGGATGATAGGATTTGATTTAAACATGTTAATAGAACATGTTATGAATGATGTATGCCAGTGGTTGTAAGTGTTTGCTAGTGGATGCTAATAGACTACTTACACTAGGCACTATAATCTCTTAGGGATTGGCCTAACTAAGACACTAGAGCATATGCATATGGATGTATGCGCATTTTATTTTATTTTCCATGATTTCTATAAATGGATAATTATCACATGATTGTTGCATTTGGATTATGTTTGAAACATGCATATAGAACTATCAGTTATCATTAGGAATTTTTGCGTTCATTTGGATACACGGGCATGATTTCGTAAAAGAGGTCAAATAAATCAGTGGACTGCCTAATCTTTTGTATTAGTTAGGGACATTAACACAACATTAATTGCATAAGTAACATAAATCGCACTAGAAAACTTAAGGAAAATGGATGAATGGTTGATGATTGAGTAGTTGGGCGTAGATATTGGATGAAAACATTTAGTTCATTCTTTTATCCTTAGAGATTCGGGGAAGAAATCCCTTAAGGAGGGGAGAATGTAACAACTCGAAATTTAACACATAATAATCAATTCGTTAATTAACGAAATAATAAAATAACTTTGTGAAATTATCAAATCGATCAATGGGAGTTTCATCGTTGTGTCCATATATAGAACGTCAGAATCCAAGCTAATATGAGCTAGAAGCAAAATAAACAATAAAAGAAAGAATATATATATATATATGTATATATTGGGCTAGATCGACCAAGAGGTCGACCTAACCAAGCCTTGGGTCGACTGACCGGCTAATTGAGGTGGAACGGCAGCCGACCGCCCGGTCGACCCGCCTACGGGTATGGAACGAAGAAAATTTTCTTCGTTCCAGATGTTTTCAAACATGTATTTTTCATTCTTTAGCCTCATCTGGTCCCTTCGTGCTTCCATCCGATGGCTCCTACTCAGCCTATAACGTGGTTGCATCCTATTGAATCCTGAAATCCAACGGTCAGAGATCCACCTGTACCCCTATAAAGAGAACTCTAGGCCTAACACTTTTTCTCATTCTAAATTTTCTCCACTTGAGTTCACCTTTTCAGGAAGGGCCCTAAAAGGAATAATATTCCAAGGAGAGAATCTTTTTAATAAAAATATTTTAATACCCTCAAGTGGATCCAGGAAGACCAAAAGGGAAGAGATTAGGACCACAAGTGAGTGATTTTAATTATTTAGGTTTTTAAGTAATTTAAAATAATAGGGTTTCCAGTAGTTGTAGTTTTACTACGATTTTTGGAATAACCTTTTTAGTAATTTATTTATATTTTTTAGAATTATTTTTAGTATATTTATTTTAGCTATTTTTTTGTTAATTTATGTATAATTCTGTTAATTATAGCTTCTCCGTTTATTTACCGTTTATTTACAATATCTTAATTTATTTACAGTTATCTTTGCGTTATTTACATCTTTTTCTACACTTTGGATTTTCTTCTATTTTCAGTTTTCTTTTATTTCTCCTTCTTCTTCGCATAACACCTAGAATAGATTAAACATGAATATGGACTAAAATTATAAGAATACTGAAATAACTGAAGATAAGATGTAAATTGTAAAGACTGTAACAAAAATGGAATTAAGACTGAAATTGAGCCTATTTATGATATTAATGTTAGAATTGGACTAATTAAAGACAATTGGCCTAGTTATAACTTTGAATTATAACTAAAAAAAGTATAAGATGAAAGAAGCTTATTTTTACACTTAGACCTTGGTTTAAGTAATAAGCATGATTATAAAGTAGGTTATAATAAGATAAAGAACAAAGTGAAGATTATTTGAAGACTTAGGATAAATTAATAAGCATAGATAGAAAAAACAAAAGTAAAGACTTATTTAAATAATTTATCTAAGTTAAAAAGCAAGAATTAAAGTATGACTTGTACCAAATAGCATTCCCCTATTATTTCTATGGACACGGTGTTTCACATAATCTTTAAGTGAGACGAGGGGCATGCTTATGCTAATAATGTTAGTAATTGGTCAATAAGTAGAAGTCCAAATCATAGGGATTTGGGCAAGGGGCGCAACTAGAAATTGTTTGGATGATGGACCAGTACCAACAGTTTTCCCCTATTTTCTATGGACACGGTGATCTCATATTAGCCTGAAGTGGGATGAGTGGCATGCTTATGCTGGAGCTTGAGGTAATAAGAAGACCCAATAGGTGGAACAACAGGTAACATGAGCATGGCGGCAGTTATGTGTGCGACTTTCACTCGGGTGCTTAGTAATCGTTATGAGTTCCAAGCACTTAGTATGTGTTCCTTTCATAGGCACCATTGCATTCTGTGTAGGGAGCTATATAACGTCCAGTCCACAGTAGATACTTTGCATGTCATTCATAGACACCATTTTTGTCTAGGGAGTTATGTAGCGTCTAGTCCGCAGTAAGGTCTATGTAGTAGCAGGCCGATCAAAGAGTAGAATTAGGATTTTAGCCTAGTTATAGGATAAAGAATTCGGCCTAATCAAAGCAGCTATCAAAGGAAAGTCCAAACAATCAAAGTTAATCAATTATATCAATTAAGTTAATTCGTATTCCTTCTCTCTATTTCCTTTGTTTCCTTTTATATACTAGAACTGTTGTAAGGTCTATTACTTTTACTTTTCTTAATGATTCTAGTGATTACTATCATTCACCAGACTTTTAGTCCGACCCACTCCTATATTTTTCCTTTTTTCCCCCATAGGCAATCAGGGCAAGGAAGATAGACCGCAGCTTCTTGGAGACTTGGAGACACTTTCATGTATTCCTCCTTTTTATTTCCAACCTATTGTTCTTTTATCGTACTGGCACCGTACTGAAGGAAAGTTTGTGTTTGTACTCTAGTTTTTCTAATGAGACTGAGATTTTATTTTCATAAGACAATTGTATTCGGTATTTGGAACATATGTGGTTTGGCTGAAATATTTATGGAGTATTAATTTTTAAAATCACTTGTTTTTATTTACTTCCGCCGTGTTATTATCTATCTATTTTGTCTTGTGAATCTTAATCTCTGCTAGTTTTAGTTATACCTACAACTATTGTGAGACCATCAGTTCCTAATTTAAAGGGAATGTTGTTGGTATGGGCCATGTTTCTATGTTTTCTTATTAACTTAATGTATGTTTTAAAATAAGCCTCTTCTATTATTTCTGCTTTATTTGCTTGTAAACTTAATTTAAGTTTTAAAATAAGCCTTTTCTACTCTTTCTACTTACTATAACCTATGCCATAATTTTACTTGAAATTGTCACTTTTATTTTCTTTTATAATCTATATATTATAAATATCATACAAGTATCTCTTTTCTATTCTAGTTTGTTTTCTTTTATTGTGATATTGAATTCTCTTTAATTCTCTTATATTATATGACAATATTTGCTTGGGACTATGTCTGACTATCGCAAATTTACTTATCATAACAACTGTTTTATTTTTATTCTACTATCTGCGTAGTAAATGCAAATCTAGGTACGTTTCTGTTTACTACTTCTAATCTTGTCTAATAATTAACTTGATCTCTTCTTTAATTCTTTCAATTCTTTACTTTATTTTCTTATATTCTAGGAAGTAGTTCTATCTTGTTTGCTTGGTTACGAAAACTATGCTAAAAAAATCCATTTCCACGTTTTAATACTAAATAATGCTATAAACAATAATCCATAATTGCAAGATATTTCTCTTATTATTTATTTACTTTTTGTATAGTGAAAAATACAGTAGTGTCTCTATTTTACATTAATTCCTTTTTTTCTTTCTTTTATTCTTGCAATTACGTTTATCGTTATCTTCTAAATATTAAACTATGAAAATGTGTTCTCTTTTTTCAAACCAACCAATTAATCTATCACTAGCTTCCAAATCAAGTTATTAGTTTTCCCCTTTTTATTTCCCCCGTTTTAGCACAATTTACTATAAATTTCTTGCTTTTGGGCTTAAGTCTTTCTCTATAAATGTTAAGCCTAATATTATTCATATTTAATTGGACTTCTTCCTTTCTTTTCCATATAAATAATTAAATATAAGTTCTCATAAATTTACAGTCTTAGCATAACTAATTAACAGAACCAATTACTGAAATAAATGCTGAATTAAAGTATTTAATGAGAATCTAATGATAATATATCAAAAACGTAAAAAATATATAATTTAAATCCACTCACCTATTGTCCTTAGCTTTGCTTGTGCTTAGCCTGGCCCCATGGTCTTCCTGGATCCCCTTCTAAGGTATCTAATATTTTTATTAAGAAGATCGTCTCCCTAAAAATATTTTCTATTGAGGGTTCAGCCTCAGACAATGAATCCATTCAGAAGAAAATCTGATTGTGAGAAAATAGATAGGCCTAAGGTCCCACTTATAGGGGAGTTTGGAGATCCCAGACCGTTGGATTCTTGAATTGAATCTGGAGTCACCACATCACAGGCTTGCTGCGAATCTTTGGATCCAGAAAACAACACTCAAGATTGCATGAAAAATCAATTTATTAAACGTTAAGTTTTGATCATTGCTTATTCATTAACTCTAATTAATTCCCTGATTTAATGCTCTTTATAGTGCATGTCTATTTTGGATTTTAAATGTGCCTTATTTGTTTTATTTATAAACGGTAACTTTTAATTATTTCCTATTCATTCTAATTAACTCTCATTGATTCTCTAATTTAATGCTCTTTATAACACATGTCTATTTTGGATTTTAAACATGCCTTATTTATTTTATTAAGTGTTGTTTATAAATGTTAACTTTTGAACGTTATAAATTATAAACGATTAACTTTTTTAATGTTTCTTGTCTATTCTAATCAATTACCATCCATTGGTTGATTAATTTTCCAATATAAAACTTGTCTATTTTGAATTTCACATGTGACCAATTAATGTAAATTAATTTCCTCTAATAGCTGATTTGATTACATTGCCTGCTAATTTTAATTAATTGCATGATATCAATTAATTTCTTTTGTGATGGCAATATTAATTAGTTGCCTTTATGACGTGCGTCTATTGTAAAATTCAAATGCACATTATTGCTAGAATTTCATACTTACATATATTTATTTATAGCAAACATATTTACGTACATTTACATGTATAATTATTTCTCAATACAAAACTTCAAACGTCAATAAAATATTCCATACAAACTCCGGTCAAGACATATTATATATGTAAATTGATCAGAAAATCGCCATGAACACAATGGAATAATTTTCAAGGCCAAATTCTGAAAATTCCAAAAATTCTTATTTTCACTATTCATAATTATTTGATTATTCAATTATATAAAAATACGAGGTGTTACATTCTCCTACCCTTTAGGAAATTTCGTCTCCAAAATTTGGCTAGGGTAAAACTATATATTCCTCTCTCTAATAACATCCATTTTGTGTATATCCAATTTTTCAATCATCCGTGTCATTGTGCAAAGTGCAATATATCATAAAATATACGCATGTATATGAATTTCTAAGCGGTACCTCCTACATGAGTGCTTTTTCCTATAGAAATTCCTTTTAAAACATGATGCACACATCCTAAATATACTTGCAATTTCTATATGAATGTAATCTTTGAAAACTCAAAATAATTTTCATCCAATTTTTCCTACACTTCTTCTGAATAAGGGCGTAGTTCAACGAATTTTTCATCCAAATCCTACTACACAACTTTTAATATTTGAATTCGAGAAAAATCAAAATTTTTAAATTCGATTTCTTATGTTATAAAAATGGTGGAAAATGGAAAACCTCACATTTCCCGTTTTACTTTTGTGCACCTTTTTCTCTGTACTTGAGACTTATGCCATTATTCTACAAAAATCCCTATTTGCTTTCCCAAGCACGGTTTACATAAGAAAATTTTCTTTTCAAATCTTTTTTTTCAAACCTAATTTTGAAAAGTTCATTTTTTTCTTCTTTTACAGTTTTCATTTCTTTTAGTTGTCGTCATTGGTTGCTTTCTTTAAGTTTGTCGTTTTCCTTTTAGTTACACTCTCTTCTTTTCTTTTCTTATTTTATTGGTCACTTATTTCCAGCTCCAACATACCCAGCCTCACTCTAACTAAGACCATCAGTGGTGTCCTAAAAGGGAATGCCCTTAGGACGGGCCAATACTCTTAGCTTATTTAACTTAATCGAAGACCTAAGTTTAATTTTAATGAGCCTTCTCTATTTTCTCATAACTAAAAGGGAAAACAAATACTACTACACACTGGCAAAGAATGGTCCTAATCAAAGAATCCAAACAACTAATATGCTCCTCCTACTATCTACTACTCACTACTAGTTCTTGCTGTACACTAACAATCTTATTCTATGTTGCATTACTCATGCTTAACAAGGTCTATTCATCGCTTCCGTTAAATTCTTAACCGTGGAACAACAAAATCTCCAATATTGCAAGGGACAAGAATTCTAATATAAAGGATCTTCACATCAAACGACAACTAATGCTCAAAAAATCCTTTACGTGTGTTATACTCTCTCAATGCATTAATTGCAATCTTTCCTGATCCACACCCATATACTCAAGCAACATTCCTAGGCTTTACATTGCTTTACACACTCTATGGGAGTTCCCTATTACTCTCTAAAAGTAATTCTTGTTATCTTTTTCATAGCCTCAAACATTTCCCCACTTACCTAGGTACTTATCCGTACCTACTCCATATTCTAAAACTTGGTTTGGCCCTTTTTTTCATAATTTCAAAGCATAAAAACTGTAGCATATAGGAACAATTATTCCTCTATTATCTTCATAATAGCTCATACTCTTCGTTCAAGGTTGGTTTTCTAAAGATACGCAATTAATTGCGCATAACAAGTGAAAACGTTTATTTTCCCTTGCTTAGCCTCTCTAATTACATTCTCTATACTGTTACTATTATTACCCAACAATACGGTCTCTTATTACTGCACTTTCTACCTAGATATTTCACACTTTGATGCATTGGAACTATTTCTCCTAAGAGAAACTGTCAACGCTAATTTTTTCTATGAATACTATAAAGGAGGATGTGCATTTTGTATGAAATAACAAGGAGTTTTTATTTTATTTCTGTGTTGAAATAGACAGTAAAAAATACAGTGTTTTCCATATTTTGTACATCTCTTTCGCTATGTTTATTTTCCTTATTATTTCAACAAAACGTCTTCATTTATAATGTGGCTGGTTCATAGAAACCAATACCATTACTCTTTCATTCTAATGAATTAAAGCGTGTCAAATTTATATTTTATCTATAATGATTCTTATATCTATTCAATTTATTTGTGTTCTTACTACACTAGTGCAGTTACCTACTATTAGATGTCAATTACTAAACTTCCTCCAAACATCTACTCTATTTCCAAAATTTTAACAACTTATTTTGTGCAACCACCAAAATATATGTATCAAGAATAATTTCGAGCTGTATTGCTCCTTTTTTCAAAAGAATAGAGCTTTGCAAAATTTCTCTTACTAAATTTTTTTAGTTTCATACAAAAATTTAATCTTTACTTGGTTTTCATATTTAATTCTTTCCTACTTTGTAGCCTAAAAACTAGCAAGTTATACAAGCTCTGTAATTTTTCTGAAAGAATATATTTTTTAAACAAATATTTTCATATGAGAACTTTTTTTCCTCAAACTACTTTTTTCAAAACTAAATATGTACTTTTCAAATATGTTACTTGCAAGTTTTCAAATTTTCAAATCTCAAAATTGTCTATTTTTCTTTAAAAAAAAATTTCCATGTTTAAAACAGTACATATTTAAAACTATAAACTTTTAAGTTTAAAACTTGAAAACTTGAAAACTCTCTAAATCCTTTTTTTTCAAACTCTTAAAAGTCTAATTATTGGGCTAGACTCAAAGTGGGTTCTTAACTTCTTTATACTTTCCTAAATATTCCCACGAAGTCATTCATCTCAATCCAATATATATGTTCCTAATCCATTTCCTCTCTTATGCTCCTATTTATTTTAAGGCAATATTTCCCCACCGACTAATCTAAAACAACTATCAATTTACAGATATTAACATATGGACTTCCATTTTTATAATGAATCTATTGTATATCTCATACTTTGCCACTCTACGGCCTATAACTCTTGGATTCCCACAATTCTAATATTGATGTACAACACTGTTACTCCAATCTTCCAATATGTCATTTCCCTTAAAAGTGGGGTTTTCTATGGATCTAGGTATATATAACATAATATATTTATATTTTAAATAAATATAAATACGTTTACTCCCTATTATTTAGGAACCCTAAACCCAGGCTCTGATACCAAAATGCAACAACCCGAATTCTAAGGGTTCGGATTTTTCGCAAAAATGCTGCCCACTGAAGCCCAAGTTAGGTATCTGGTATCCTGTAAATAGGCAAAGACAAATATATCAGAGCTCAAATAAATATCTCACGGTGGAACTGACTAAAATATAATAGTAGGTAAATACTCACCAATATGATAACACTTTCTAAACCAGTGTCTCAAAACTGGAAAGTCTTTGGCATCTACCTAACCTATAAGATGCTATGAGGAGGAGGAGGTCAGAACTAAAGTTCAGGTGAATGGAAAAATTATACATTCTAGGCTTAATTCTACAAATACCGTTTGTAACGACCCGTAATTTCGCTACTTAGAAAGAGAGAGGTTTGGTTTGTTTCAAATTTAAAAAGGGTTCAAAATTTAGATAAATAAGTTACATATAATAGATAGTAATGAAGGAACTATTTATTCTTATAGTTGATAATTTTAAAAGTATAAATTTGAATTTTAGAACAAATCAACAAAAGTTAAGTTTTGTTAAAAATAAATAAAGGCTTAAATAAATTTGTTTAAATATTTTTTTAAAAAGATAAACCTTATTGAGAACATCAAATAAAGATAATAAAAGTATATTAAAAGATTTAAAAGTATGTTAATAATCGTTTTACAAAAAATAACCAAAATTTGTCGCATTCTATCAGTTTTACATGCATTGTAAAATTAGAGATTTGATATTATTTAAATATGCTTTTAATATATAAAGATACATGTTTTAATTTATTTAAATAAGTAAAAAGTTCATTTTATAGTTTAGTTTACTTCAATATATAGTTTAATAAAAATGTCAAATTTTTATTGTAAAATTTGTCGATAAAAAAACACCGTTTTCGACCAAAACAAGTTGTTGTCAAGTTGTTGCAACTTGATACATTTTCTAACATACACATATGCGTAAAGACAATTTTATAAACTTTTAAAACACTTTACATTGAGCACTAAAAGCCAAAAGAGGTTTACTTTTGAAAAGTTAGTATGATTTGACTAATTTTATTTTATTTTTAAACTTGATAAACAACATCACTACTTATATCTTATCTCATTAATGAGTTGTTATGCATATACATAAAAAAGGAGCAAATTTATACGTTTAGACAATTATAGACCATAAGAAAGAGACACATCTTCATCTCTTAACACACTCTTGCATACCCATCATTCCACACATTAAATGCAACTCAAATCAAGGCTAATCGAAGTAAAAAGTAAACAAAGATATTTATGTCATTTTCCACTAAATTCTCCACTTATAAATACAAGTTCAAATACCTTTATTTTTCACTTCACTTTCATTCTACAAAATTCCTAAAACTCCTTCTCTTCCTCCATTTATAATCTACCTTCAAGCAATCACCTCCACATTTCCAAAACCCAACCACACCATCACCTACATCCCTTAAACACAAGCACACCCTTTCCTTTTCATCTCCCGAGCACAAACATGCCCAAAAGCCCACAAACCCACCTACCCGAGCCCCTAAACCCCACGGCTGAGCTCCTCTCCACCAAACCGGGCCATTACTCCACCAACCAGAGCCCCTAGACCACTTACCCACCTCAAAAACACACTCCTATTCCCTTCACACACACCTACCCCTAGTCCGTACTCTCCATTCAAGCCAACGGCAACACCAAAATAAAAAACAACAAAAGAAGAAGAAAAAAAAGGAGAGGTAACGGTAAACTCGAGACGTTCATGAAGAAGCACGCTAATTCAGAAAAAAGTTTGACGGAGTGGATATGAAGGTGAGAAATCCTCATCGCTTTTGAAATTATATTTTGGTATGTTAAAACAATCACATTTATACCCTTATAACATATGAATGTTTATACCAATTTAATTATTAATAAGGATGATTGGATAGTTTGGCTAGATAATTGAATTGTGATAATATATCCTGTTATGGTATTAATATTGAATGTTGGATTTGAAATCACATGTTATGTGATTGGTTGAATGGATGTTACGTTAGTGATAAATATGGACATTGGTTATGTTCATTTTTGATTAAGTGGTCCCTTTGTTAATAAGGTCATATTTTGGTGATACGAGATACCTTGAAAAAATAAGTCTCTTTTCAATTAGAATTGAAATTAAAGTAAAAATAAAAGAGAATTTTAAATTTGAAGTGAAACGGGATTAAAAAGGACAGTTAATGTGAAATTGAAATTGAGATGAATAGTGAAATTGAAATTGAAATCGATTTTGAAAATTGAAATTGAGATTAAGATTGAATTGAAGTTAAACTAAAATTAGATTTGAAATCTAATTTTAATTGAGTTTAATTGAAGTTAGAATTGAAATTGAATTGAAATTGAATTGAAATTGAAATTGAAATTTAATATTAAAATAATAGGAATTTAACAATATTATAATATGGTAATAGTGAAAATTCATTCTAAATACTTCAAAAAGTGAAAATATTGATTTAAACTGATTTGTAATGATTTTATAAGTGATAAAATTCAATTTAAATAGATTATTTCAAATATTGAAAAATAAGTTAAAACTAGGTGCGTCGCTAAACGGTAGGTCATGATTTCGCATCAAAACGTTCAAATGAATGTATAGTGTGGAATATAGTTCAGAATTCTTTGAGATAAGAAAATTCTGGACTGTTATATCCATATCTTCTAAATGAAGAAAGAAAATCAAAATTTCGTTGAGTAGATTGAGAATTAAGTCTAAATCAATTTTCTAGAAAAATCGCGCTAGTGTAGTTAAATGCCCATAACAGAAAATCTGTTTAATTAAACGTTTTTAATTATGGAAAAATATGGAATAAATCCATTTAAATATTTTAAAAGTGACTTGAATGAAAAATATGAATTATTGAACATTTAAAAGTTTTTTAAATCAACTAAGCTTATATAACACTTTAGTAGCACTTTTATGCTGCGAATTTTATAACTTTATGAATGTGAGTTTAAACGTAACAATTTTTCCTAGAATCAGTTGTGAATGTTTTAAAAGGAAAATTAAGCATCTGAAAGATAATTTGAAATATTTAAAATCGATTCCAAAATAAAGTTTATAAATGAGTATGCACAAACGACTAGTACATTTGTCCCACTTGTGAGATCTGGAAAGATAAAACAAGGTGTTTAATCAAGGTTAGGGATGGAGCAACAAATGCCCTGAACTTACCTGGCCTCTGTTTTTTTCTTAGGCGAAGGGTGGAACAGATCGAAAGGGAAGCCCAGATGCTCTAAAAAGATTGTATTAAGTTTCTGAAATAAAAGAAGATCGGTATTATCCAAAAATTTAAGCAATCTTGAAAATGAACAAATTACGACTTAGACTGCATAGTGATAATCTTCTTATATTTGGTATTAAAATCCAAAGATGCAACTTGTCCTATTCGTGGAATTTAAAAGTTGATTTCACCATTACTCCGCCCATAACACTTATTGAATACGGAAATTGATGTTGAGTAAAATTAGAATGATTTCTATGATCCTATTTACTCAAAAATGTTTGCTAAGATTGATTTTTGGGTTTATCGTAAATGATATCTTAAATAACAATATTTTTGACCTACCTAAAGTTAAGGAATTCGGATCGAGAGTTAAATGAGGAAATTTGACATATTATCCGAAGCAAAAGAATGAATTTCTTAGAATTATTTTAAGTCAAAAGAAAGAGATTTCAAAATCATCCGAAAAGAATTAAAGTGAAAAGAGACTTAATAAATCTTGTATACTCATATTCACTTTTTTTATTAATAATTGGATTTCGAAGGAACCGGGGTCGGATTCGGTTGATTCCTATCCAAAAAACCACTTCAAACTAATGTATACGTTCGAATGTGAAGACATGTTGAAGATGATGATTATTGAAGACCGTGGATCTTCATAATGTGAGGACTGCTTATTGACATGCTCTTTGTATCTCCCATTATAGACTTATTTACAGCAGTGGTCTCCCCGTTGTGGTGATTTTTCGGATTACAAGGACTACTCGCTACTAATGGTAGTAGGAGAGTGCCTTCAGTTTGTCCTGTTCCTGGACAACTTGTATGGACGTTGCATTTCTAAAGATTACGTACATTGGTTTTTATAAACATACATCTGCGATGGTGGAGAAGGCGATTTCTCTTAGCTTAACATCCTCCTTGGGACATACGTGCTTAAGGGTTGTATTTTTATGGAAGACAATTAGTAGTCAACAGAAACGGCAATGTGGAATTCAGAGATGTGATATGTGCTATGTGAAAAGGTAATTGTTGCCTCGAGCCTCATCAACCGAAAATGACCGAAAATGGGTTAGATACAGCAAGGCTAAGTGGGTCTTTCCTAATTAGGGTATGATCATCCCCTTCTATATATATTTCTTCGCTCTATGACGTTCGGGAAGTACATTCATGTGGTTTGTATGCTAGAGCGCGCTCGGTTAAAGGTCGATAATGACCGGGGGATGATAAATTTGGTACTATGTAGTTACAGAGATAGGTCGGTCTTGTGTTGGTAGAGGATCCTTTGTGATGGTCCTCGGGACATCCATCTAGAGGTGTACCCATCGGAAGGTAGTCACTTCACCTAGTCATTTGTATGAAAATAGATTCTCCAATAAGAACCTACTATTTTGTTTGTAGAACCTAGTATGCTAGAATTTAATAATGGTAACAATTTCGGCTAATATTAATAAGTTTATTTGCAAAAATTTTTGAAGAGATGTCATTAAAAATAATATCAAATGTTTTGATATATAAAAGTTTTCTAGTTATCATAAAGTAAATTCCGCTCGTGCTTATGTACGGGCGTGGTCTTATGAGATACTCTTTCTTTACAAAGGATTTTATTCAAAGGCTGAGATATGACACTATCATCTATTATTGAGTTTTTCTCACGCTGGTTTATCAAGCCTAATATGGGTATTTTCAATACTCCGGTCAGATCTGAGTAGTTTTAGCTTTGGCCAAAGATGATTGGTGTTTCCGGAGGAAAGCTGGAGATATTCATCTACGTATGGACATATTCTATTATTCGCTTTGCGCTGTCTGTTTTTTTTTATGTTTGTCAGCAATTGTAAGGACATATGTTTATACTATCCAAGCTGAATTTAGGTTAGACTCTGATGTATTTATTTAAAAGTTTTCCGTTGTAAAGATATTTGTTGAATATTATATGTTATTCCTTTCATGTGAGGATTTGTTCTGTCATTTTTTTCTTTTTACCCTTCATGTTCCATCTTTTCGTTCAATTTGAGTTGGACATGTGTGGTTTATTGTCGATTCAAAGGGTATGGAAAAACGGGCCGTGACATTTGGTATCAGAGCTGATGGTTAAGCGAGAACATTGGCTTTGTTATGGGTAAAGTCTCATCAGAGATAGGATTAGTAATATCCTAAGATGAGTAATTCATTAGAGATAGGGTTACTAACACCCTAGAATGAGTTGGAAGTATTATATATACGAGTGCGTATTTGTTAATTTTATAAAAATGATTTTGTTTTAAAAAGTTGGTAAATAAAATATTTACCTTTGGTTTATATTTCAAATATACAAAAGGGGATATTATTATTTTTGGGTTAGAAATTAAGGATTGTGTGTAATTTAGCTTAGTAAAACCAAAGTATGAATATCTTGTTATAAGAATTGCACGATTTGACTATAAGATATTTATATAGAATCAATTGTTTGAGAACTAGAATTTAGAACTTTTATGATATAACCCTAGATATATAGCCTTAAAAAATAATAACAATTTGATAAGTATAAAATGGGTTAATTTAAAAGAACTAAGAGCAAATACCTTGTGAATTAAGTTTCACAATTTGACTATAAGGTATTTGATGATAATATGTAGAGAAGTAATATTCTTTTCAGGAAAGACCAAACCTACTGAACTTCACTTCACTTTGTCGTGAATTTGAGATCCTAAGTCAAAGAAAGTTTTTGGGATCGGAAAAGATCATGGAAGTTAAGGAATATTTAAGCAAGTGTGATGAGCTCCAGCATAGCATGGTAAGCTTCATCCATGGATCATTTAGGGAGACGAGGGAGATGATAAGCGATGCCCTGAAATTCGAAGATGCTGTTCCATAGCCAACTACTGAAGTACTAGACAAGAAGAAAAGGCATAAGGAAAACAAAGTTTGTTATTTCAAATGTAGACAAGGAGGTCACCTTGCAAAAGAATGTTGATCAAGAGTAAAAATCAAGACCTTTAAGAAAGCTATCCCCAAGTGTTGTTATTACTGCCATATTATAGGACATGTCGCCAGAGACTGTCCGATGCTCAAGACAGCAGAATAGCCTAGGCCTTTTGTTACCTTTACTCTACCTACTGGTGTAGGAAAAGGAAAAGGGATTGTGGAAGCATAAGTTAGTTGGCATGTATTAGTAAACCCCATCTACGTACTTTAACCGTATGACTTTTGTAAAAAAACTTTTTGAGTGTACTTCTTAGAAGTCACTTAGTATGAATGTATTTTAGGAATCTACATATACATATAGACTATCATTTTGTTCCTTTCTCAATACAAAATTCTATTAGAACTTATTAGAAAAGCTTAAAAGATTTGATCCCAATTAAAAAGAATGAAAAGAAAAACGATAATAATTAAGTAAGAAGCACTTAATAAAACGAGATGAAATAAATAAAGCTGAGATAGGATCTTTGATAAGAAATGATAGCTGATTTTAAGTTCTTTTATAAAATTGTATAAAGTAACCAAGGCAGAAAGACTAGCAATTAGGCAGAGATTTAGAGAAGCCTTGTCTAAATATGAAGATTTAGAAGTTTTGGATACACCGATTTCGACTGATGAGGAGGATATGCAAGTAGAGGAAACCTCGGGGAGAGTACCAGGATCATTCGACCATATGATAGATATCTCAGTTGATGAGAATTTGATAGTTATTTCAAATGAGGAGAATATGCTAACAATAGGCGCAGATATTGATGCAGGGGCGGAGGTCAACGATGAGGCAAATGACTGGATGTTGGATCTATTAAGTGAGGATAAAGAGCCTGAGGAAGAAGAGCCTATAGAGGAACCCATGGAGATTGAGCTGTTGATAGAGGAACCTATGGCAATGTAGACAGAAGACTAGGGGTTTTATGATGCATGGTTATATGAGGATGATGATTCGGAGAGTGACGAGCAGATCATTTAGGAGATGGGTATGACCATTCAGGAGATAGGATCTCCCGTTCCAGAGATAGCCGAGGATCTCGGTTTAGAAGATATTGACATGGAGGAGAATGAGCCGTGGATTCTAGATTGCCAGCAGTGGCAGCCGTTAGGTTGGGACAAAGCTCCAGAGATGATAGATGATGAGGAGCCAGTTGAGGACGGGGTGGAAGTAGAGCAATTAGTAGAGATCGACTTGGAGGCACCATCAAAGGGTTCATCCGATGAGTAGTGTGTCACACTTAGCAATATTTTGGGGTATTTTGGGTTTGTATTATAGTAGTTGTTATTATCTTAAGCACATAGTACGCGCTAAGATATGAGATTTAGTCCTTTAGTATGATATTTTGGTTGATTAATGTAGATAGTTGACTTATGACTATGTATTTATCTCAAGTATGTAGTACGCACTCAGGTTAGGGCTAGGATCGATGATTGTATTTCATGATCAGTATTCAGTAGTAGTATTTCCTTTGCCATATATTGTTGACCTTTATAGTTAGTATCTTTGATTTCATTTCGAGGACGAAATGTTTTTAAGTAGGTGAGAATGTAACAACCCGTAATTTCTCCACTTCGAAAGAGAGAGATTTAGTTTGTTTCAAATTTTAAAAGGGTTCAAAACTTAAATAGATAAGTTGTAACAATCCGTATATTTTTCGATTGTATATTTAAATATAGCATCGTTAGTCGGATTAAAGTCCGAAATGCTACTTTTTGTAAATAGTCGAATTAGGACTTGAGACCACTTCCATTGAGTCCAAAATGACATTTGCGATCTTTTTGAGTATAAATATCGACATGTTTGGAGTTGAGTTGAACTTTGCTATTTTTCTATTGGACTTTGGGTTTGGGTTTCAGCCCTTGAACCCAACATAATACCCTAACTCCACCCCCTCTCCTCTTCATTCATTCTCATTTCTTAATACTCTCAAGCTAAAGTAAAAATTGAGAAGAGATAGGAAATTAAAATACCTAAACCCTAGATTACTAGGAAATTCTAGATTCGAGCTCCAAAATCAAGGAGGAGCTTAGGTAAGCATCCTCTTCATCTTCTCCATCTCAATTCCTCTTCATTTTCAGAAATTTCTTATGACCTAATTTAGGAAATTATTGCTTATAATCTTATATTGGAGTTTCTAGAGTTGAAGTTGAATATTGGTTGATCTTTCCTTTGTTTTTGAGCTTCTCCTTCATTTGTTTTTGGGTTTATGGTGAGTTCTTGAACTCACATCTATATCTATAACTATTTTGTTGCTGTTAGATATGAATTCCTAACATCTATTCATGTTCATTTGCTTTTGATTTGAAATGATTTGATGAATTTTCCAATTGTTGGTTTTGAAGTCTAATTTTTATGAAAATCCTACTATGGATGTTTGAACATGTTATTTGGGGTGTATCGAAGGGCCTATAAGGTTGGGTTGTCGTTTGACATAAATCCTTAGTCTTTGTTGCTCGTCCGATTGTGCTCGAATCGTTTTGGCCATCAAGACCTAGGCAAACTATTGCCCAGACCAGGTGACCAGACGTCTGGTTATCAAGTCCAGGCGTATGGTTATAGACCCACGTGAAAAATAAGTATTCGGCAGAAAAATTAAAAAAAAAAGGCAGAGACAAAATCCAAACGTCTGAAACAAAATTCAGACATCTGATACCAAATTCAGATGTTGGTTGAAAATTTTAGACAATTGAAATGGAACTGGAATTAAAAAGAGAAAGGAGAAAAACACATTTACTTCCAAAGCCTAGGGCCAGACGTCTGGAAACACCTACTAGACGTCTGAAACTGTTAATTTTGCCTATTTTAGCTGTTTTTAGGGAATTTTCTATTTTAATCGATTTTTGTTGATCAGGTTAGTTGTTGTCATTTATTATCGAATTTGATGATTTCTTTTCTGGATTTTTGGAAATATCCATTTGATGGATTTGATATCGATTTTTATGGATTTAATTCACATCGTCGAATGTGAATTTTTTGTTGATTTATTGTTTTTACAATCATTTCTGTGATTTGCCACTTTAAAATACAAAGGTTTCTATACTTGCAGTAAATACTAAAACTCTTTCATCAAAATGATTTCAACATTTACTTTCCATATAAAGCTCGCTTTTAAAACCGTTTTCCAATATATTAGTATTTGCAAACCTTTGCCTCATTCGTTCGAGAAATCCAATTAAACGACTTAGCAAATCTAGTGGTATGAAACGCTTGCATTTACTTCGTCGGTTAATTTTAGACTTGTTCGATTGAAACCTTGTAACAATCTTCGAGTGGAAATCTATAATATGTTCGTAAATATTTTAGTTAATGCAGTGGTCATGGGACATCAAGCTAAACTCATTTATTTACTAGCTTAGTGTAATTTACACTTATCGATCAATGATGATCAATTTATGATTTAGACTAGCGATGTGCAATGTCTCTTTGTTTGTATGGGGGATTAAACCTTGTTTGTGTAGTTTCAGCTTAAAATTGGTGGGGTAGCGACCCATGGTCTCTGGGCCGTTTGTGAAAATTAATGGTTAGCGACCATGGAATAGCGTTCCGTTTGTGATGCATGTGTTGGTGAGTTTTCATGCTCCTGTTTGTGATAGGCCTCCCCCTTTTTGTTTTCTGGATTACTAATTGATGATTTCTAAAATTTTTGTTTCACCAATTTTTGTGATTTACATTGATAGGTTTTATCAATATTAATGGTTTGGTGAATATGTCAAAGAATATGACATTCTTTTTGGTGTTTGAAAATATTCGAGATATTGTATTATTTTTGTTGTTATCTAATGTATACTTGTCATAGTGTGACATTATTGTTATCATATGTTTTTTTCATATCTCTTATCCAATATCATTTTATATGATATTCATAGCTAGATTGATCCGTTTATTATTTTCTTCTTAAATAATACTCGGGTCAGACCGAGGTATTACATGTGCTTCTACTTGACTTCATAGCTGGGACTGGCTGTTGACTTTTGGCTAACTACTTAGTTTAGTAGTTTTTGTTTTATACATTCAAGAAAGAGACTCCTTGATGTATACATATTCTTTTGTTAAGCACTTGCATCTATTCTTTTGTGATGTAATGGATCTTATATGACCACTACTTTAATATACACTTTTATGTGTTGTATTCATATCTGTTTCCTCCTTAGTGATATGAATATCTGTGACTGATTTTGTATTATGCTTATTTTATATTTGTTTCCAAAGGCCACATAGCTACTGTGTTGTAGCTTTGAGTTTGTATTTGATATGTCGGATTTTCTCTTGAAAAAAATGCATGATATACTATCTGACATATCGGTACTCGCACAAAGCAATTACACATATGGTCACTCCTCAACAGCCTTATTCTTCATGCTAGCCGATGGCATTACCCCGTAGTGTCCTTGGCTAGTGTGAGTATAGAGGTGGGGCGTCACAGCTTGGTATCAAATCCAAACTTTGGAACAATATAGAATATTATAGTAAGGACCATTGTCCTAAGTCTCTCTTAGGAATCTTGCTTAGGATTCAATTCGAGTCATTGGACCCGTTCTATCCTAGTTTCTTTTATGATGCCTTGTGTTATCAATCATGGTTGTATGATATTTATTCTGAGAATAACCTTTTTCCTCTTCATTCTTTCTTTCTTAAAGAAGAAAAATGGTTAGACTAGGTCATCCCAGCGCCGGTCAATCCAGTGCTACTCCTCAGGATGGAGTATTTATGTCTACCCAATAGCTCTTAGATCTTTTAAAGAATGCTCAAGCTGCCGGACCCATTCCAGAGCCTACTCACCCTAAATCCGGGTATGCACGCTTGCGCAGTGATTATACCAATTTGGGTGGAAAGCCACTCAAGGGTTCCCAAAGCATTATAGAAGTCCAAGCTTGGCTTAGAACATGCGACCACATCTTTTCTCGCATGAACCTTATTGATCTACATCGTGTCCACGTGGCTTCTAGTATGCTCCAAGAGAGAGAATTAGATTGGTACGAGCTTTTGATTTCAGAAATTATTGAAGCGGATCATACTTGGGAGCAATTCCGAGAAATGTTTGATTTAAATTTGTGCCAGAAGCTGAAAAAATAACTTTAGCTCGACGTTTTATTGACCTTGTTCAAGGTGAATCTTCTGTGACGGATTACGTCACATCTTTTGAATCTCTCTCTAAATATGGGATCAAGTACATTAATACCCCATTGAAGAAAAATCAGAGGTTTATTTATGGGTTGAATAAGAATCTCAAAAAGCCTTTACTTCTGAAACTAGAAGTTTCTTTCGATCAACTTGTTGATATCGCTCTTCGACTTGAAGAGGTAGATAAAGAAAGTGATGTTGAAGTTGTGGGTGCCAAACAGAACTTCAACAACAACAAGAAGAGGCCTATTAAGTACAAAGGTCATTTTCCCAACAAGAAAGGAAGCAAGCAACTTCGGTAGCAAAGACTCCTACCTCTAGTCGTGGAGAATGCTACAATTGTGGTTTTAAGGACTATTATGCAAATAAGCGTCTGAAGCCGCTTACTTGTCTCTATTGCAAAACTTATGGTCAAACTATATCTTCATGTCCCAAACTTCAAAGCAAGAGGAAGGGAAAGCTAAATGTTGTGCATGCCTCTAGTAACACTTCTTGTGGTCAAGGTATTTCTCATTCTATCCTTGATGGCATTATATGTTTCATGATCTCCCTATTCGAGTTCTTTTTGACATGGGTGCATCCCACTCTTTTATATCAAAATAATTTGTTGATACTATTTCTTTAATTGTTATGGGCTTGATGACTTCTTTGAGAATTGCGAATCCGGTTGGTGGATTTGCAACATTCGGTTTACTTTGTAAAGATGTCGAGATTATTTCATGTGATTATGCGTTCCGAGCCGATTTTCATGTAATGCATTACTTAGGTTTCAGAATGATTTTGGGAATGGATTGGCTTAACCGTTATGAAAACCACATCCTTTGTCCTAAGAGGACTATACATCTTCGACATCCTCAATCTGTTAAGCCGATTTCTATTGTTCTTAAAGATTCAGATCCAATTCGGTGGCATCCTTATATTCTCTAAGTCCACATGATGACAATAATGATGATGAGGAAGATGTTATTTCCCTCATTCACCTTGTTTATAAATTTCTCGATATATTTGAGCCGTTTTAGGATTACCACCTAAGCGAGCAATCGAGTTTAGAATTAATCTAATTCCTGAAGCTCTATCTATCACTAGTCCTCCTTATCGTATGTCCAATAAGGAAAACGAGGAAGTACGTAAGCAATTATCTTAATTGAAAGCAAAGCAGTTTATTCGTTCAAGTTCCTCTCCTTGGGGAGCTTCGGCAATTTTTTTGTGAAGAAATCCGACAATACACTTAGGCTTTGCGTTGACTACCGCATGCTTAATGATCTCATCATCAAGAATAAATATCATTTTCCTCGGATTGATGATCTATTTGATCAACTTAGTGGTGCTAGAGTCTTTTCACAGTTAGACTTAGCAACCGGTTTTCATCAGCTTCGTATTGAAGAGGATAGCATTCCTTTGACATCGTTCCGTACTCGTTATGGATCTTATGAATGGCTTGTTATGCCATTTGGTTTAACGAATGCTCCAGTTTATTCCGTTGACCTTATGAATCGAGTTTTCAAAGACTTCCTTGATCGATTTATTCTCATCTTTATAGATGATATTCTTTTTAATTCTAAACTGAGGAGAGCATGAAAAACATATTCGGATTGTATTGGAAACTCTTAGGAGCAATCAATTGAAAGCAAAATTTTCGATGTGCCACTTTTGGTAATCTCGTGCAAAATTTCTCGGACATATCATTTTTGAATCCAAAATTTTCGAAGATCCTTCAAAGATTGAAGGGATTATAAATTGAAAGAGATTGAAGAGTGTGACGGAAATTCGTAGCTTTCTTGGATTGGCGGGCTATTAACGTCGGTTCATAAAAGACTTTTCTAAAATTTCCGTACCTCTTACTAGTTTGACAAAGAAGGAAGTTAAGTACATTTGGTCAAACAAGTGCGAAGCTTCTTTTCAGAAATTAAAAGAACTTCTTTACGATGCTCCTATTCTTGTGATTCCCGTGGGAAACCAAGACTTTATTGTTTATATCGATGCTAGTCGTGTTGGTTTGGGAGCCATTCTCATGCAAAAGGAACGTGTTATTGCTTATGCTTCTAGGCAATTAAAGCCTGCCAAGACTAGATATGCCACCCATGATTTAGAGCTCGCGGCTATTGTTTTCGCCCTTAGAATTTGGTATCATTATCTTTTGCGAGAGAAATTTGTTCTCTACACTGATCATAAATATTTGAAGTATATATTTTCTCAAAAGGAACTTAATTTGCGTCAACAACATTGGCTCGAAATCCTTGCATCTTATGATCTGTATATTCTTTATACTTTCGGAAAGGGGAATCGTGTCGCCGATGCCCTTAGTCGTAAGCAACAAGCAGTTGTTTCAATGATGATATCCGAATGGAATGATCTCGAGACTTTATCCACTTGTGAGATTCAAGATCGTGAATCCAATTCATATTCATCTCTTGTTCTATGCAGCCTTGAGGCTCATCCATCTCTTTTAGACTGTATTCTTGATGCTTAAAGGCATGATCCCAAATTGGCTCATCTTAGCCAAAGTTGTTGGGATAGTAATATTGATGTTTTGAAAGACTTTGAAATCGATGCTCGTGGCGGCATTCGAAAATTTGGTAGACTTATCGTGCCAAATATTAGTGGTCTTCGTAAAGACATTTTAGAAGATTCTTGTCCTAAATTTGCCATTCATCCCGGTAGTAGTAAAATGTACACTGATATGAAGCGACTTTATTATTGGGATGGAATGAAATCTGATATTGCTGATTTCATTAAGCGTTGCATGACTTGCCAACTCATAAAGTTCGAGCATCAAAGGTCGAGCATCAAAGGTCCGGTGGGTTATTGTAACCTTTATACATTCCCGTTTGGATGTGGGATCAAGTCTCCATGGACTTTATTGACGGTCTTCCCCATTCTCGCTCGGGTCATGATAGTTTATGGGTGATTGTCGATAGGCCTACAAAATCCGTCCACTTTATTCCCCTTCGGTCTAATCGAACCGTACCTCTCTTGGCCAAGCTCTATGTTAGAAAAATTGTTAAATTGTATGGGGTTCCTACTTCTATTGTTAGTGATCGTGATCCATTATTTACTAGTGGATTTTGGAAGAGTCTTCAAAAAGCTTTGGGAACTTAGCTTAATTTTAGCACCGCCTATCATCCTCAGTCCGATGGACAAACCGAGCGTGTGAATCAAACTCTTGAAGATATTCTTCATGCATGTGTTCTTGATTTTGGTGGAAGTTGGGAAGATCATATTTCTCTTATTGATTTTTCCTATAATAATAGCTTCCAATCTAGTATTGGTATGGATCCTTTCGAGGCACTCTATGGAAGGCCATGTCGATCTTCTTCATCTTGGCTTGAGGCCGAGGAGAAGCTGGTTTTAGGTCCACATTTTATTCGTGATTCAGAGAAAAGATTGACCTTATTCATCATAGGATAAAAAAAGCTCAAAGTAGACAAAAATCCTATGCCGATAACCGAAGAAGGAATTTAGAACTTTCTGTGGGAGATTTGGTGTTTATTCGTGTTTCACCTATGAAGGGTGTTGTGCGCTTCAGTCGATCGGGAAAATTAGCACCTCGATAATTGGCCCACTTCCCATCACCGAACACATTGGTTCCGTGGCTTATCGCCTTTTATTATCAGCTCTATCCATGACGTATTCCACGTATCTCAACTACTAAAATTCCTTAGAGATTTCGATTCTATTCTTGAGACCGGTGTTATTGAAGAAATTAAAGTTTCATCTAATTTAACTTATGAGCAACATCCTATTCGTATCATTGTTGTGGAGGATAAAAGCCTTCACAATAAAGATGTTTCTCTTGTGAAATTTCAATGGTCCTCAAATCTTAAGGATTGCTCTTGGGAATCTAGATAATTCATCGAGTGAACACATCCGAACCTACTCTCTCGTGCTCCTTGAGGTGAACTTCTTATTTCAAATTTTCTTTTGTGTTGATATGCTTTTATGGTTGTTACCCTTTGTTTTCTTCTTAAGAATTGCGAGGACGCAATTTCTTTAAGGAGGGGAGTCTGTAACAACCCGCATATTTCATGATTGTACATTTAAATTTTTTATTTAAATATAGCATTATTAGTCGGATTAAAGTCCGAAATGATACTTTTTGTAAACCGTCGAATTAGGACTTGAGACCACTTCCGTTGAGTCCAAAATGGCGTTTGCGAGCTTTTTGAGTATAAACATCGATATGTTTGGAGTTGAGTTGAATTGTGCTATTTTTCTATTGGGCTTTGGGTTTGGGTTTCAGCCCTTGAACCCAACATAATACCCTAACTCCAACCCCTCTCCTCTTCATTCATTCTCATTTCCTAATACTCTCAAGCTAAAGCAAAATGGGGAAAGAGAAAAGAAATTAAAATTCCTAAACCCTAGATTAATAGGAAATTCTAGATTCAAGCTCCAAAATCAAGGAGAAGATTAGGTAAGCATCCTCTTCATCTTCTACATCTCAATTCCTCTTCAATTTCAGAAATTTCCTATAACCTAATTTAGGAAATTATTGCTTATAATCTTAGATTGGAGTTTCTAGAGTTGAAGTTGAAGAGTGGTTGATCTTTGCTTTGTTTTTGAGCTTCTCCTTCATTTGTTTTTGGGTTTAAAGGTGAGTTTGTGAACTCACATCTATGTCTATAACTTTTTGTTGTTAGGTATGAATTCCTAACATCTATTCATGTTCACTTGCTTTTGATTTGAATTGATTTGGTGAAATTTTCAATTGTTGGTTTTGAAATCTAATTTTTATGAAAATCCTATTATGGATGTTTGGACATGTTATTTGGGGTGTAACAAAGGTCCTATAAGGCTGGGTTGTCACTTGGCATAAATCCCTAGTCTTCGCTGTCGTCCGATCGCTCCCGAATCGTTTTGGCCATCAAGGCCTACGCAAACTCTTGCCCAGACCAGGTGACCAGACATCTGGTTATCAAGTCCAGACGTCTGGTTATAGACCCAGATGAAAAAAATATTCGACCGAAAAATAAAAAAGGGGCAGAGACAAAATCCAGACGTTTGAAACAAAATTCAGATGTTTGAAACCAAGTTCAGACATCTGGTTGAAAATTTCATACGTCTGAAATGGATCTGGAATTAAAAAGAGAAAGGAGAAAAACATATTTACTTCCAGAGCCTAGGGCCAGACATCTAGAAACACCTACCAGATGTTTAGAACTGTCAATTTTGCCTATTTTAGCTGTTTTTGAGTGAATTTCAAATTTTAATCGATTTTTGTTGGTTCGGTTAGTTGATATCATTTATTATCAACTTTGATGACTTTTTTTCTGGATTTTTGGGAATATCCATTTAATGGATTTGATATCGATTTTTATGGATTTAATTCACGTCGCCGAATATGAATTTTTGGTTGATTTATTGTTTTTACAATCATTTCTATGATTTGCCACTTTAAAATACAAAGGTTTATATACTTGTAGTAAATACTAAAACTCTTTCATCAAAATGATTTCAACATTTACTTTCAATATAAAGCTCGCTTTTAAAACCGTTTTCCAATCTATTAGTATATGCAAACCTTTACCTCATTCGTTCCAGAAACCCAATTAAACGACTTAGCAAAACAAGTGGTATGAAACGCTTGCGTTTACTTCATCGGTTAACTTTTAGACTTGTTCGATTGAAACCTTGTAACAATCTTCGAGTGAAAATCTACAATCTGTTCTTAAATATTTAAGTTAAGCCAGTAGTTATGGAACATGAAGCTAAACTCATTTATTTACTAGCTTAGTGTAATTTACATTTATCGATAAATGATGATCATTTTGTGATTTATACTAGCGATGTGCGATGTCTTTTTACTTGTGTGGGGGATTAAACCCCGTTTGTGGAGTTTCGGCTCAAAATTGGTGGGGTAGCGACCCATGGTCTTCGGCCCGTTTGTGGAGCCTCGGCTCAAAATTGATGGTTAGCGGCCATGGAATAGCGTTCCATTTGTGATGCACATGTTGGTGAGTTTTCATGCTCCCGTTTGTGACATGCCTCCCCCTTTATGTTTTCTGGATTTCTAATTGATGATTTTTAGAATCCGTGTTTCACCAACTTTTGTGTCTTACATTGATATGTTTTATCAATATTTGTGATTTGGTGAATATGTTAAAGAATATGACATTCTTTTTGGTGTTTGAGAAAATTCGAGATATTGTATGATTTTTGTTGTTATCTAATGTATACTTGTCATAGTATGGCATTATTGTTATTATACATTTTTGTCATATCTCTTATCCTATCTCATTTTATATGCTATTTATAGCTAGACCGATTCATTTATTATTTTCTTCTTAAATAATACGATCGGGTCAGACCGATGTGTTACAAAAGCTTCCACTTAGCCAGGACTAGCTTTTGACTTTTGACTAACCACTTAGTTTAGTAGTTTTTGTTTTGTACATTCGAGATAGAGACTACTTGATATATACATATTCTTTTGTCTAGCACTAGTATCTATTCTTTTGTGATGTAGTGGATTTTATATGACCACTACTTTAATATACACTTTTATGTGTTGTATTCATATCTGTTTCCGCCTTCGTGATATGAATATTATGTGACTGATTTATGTTATGCTTATTGTATATTTGTTTCCGAAGGCCACATAGCCACCGTGTAGTAGCTTTGAGATTGTATTTGATATGTCGGTTTTCCTCTTGAAACGAAATGCATGATATACTATCTGACATATCGGTACTCTCACAAAGCAATTACACAAATGGTCGCTCCTCAACAGCATTATTCTTTGTGCTAGTCGACGGCATTACCCCATAGCATCCTTGGCTAGTGTGAGTATAGAAGTGGGGCGTCACATAAGTTATATATAATAGATTATAGGAATTATTTATTCTTATAGTTAATAATTTTAAAAGTATAAATTTGAATTTTAGAACAAATCAACAAAAGTTTAGTTTTGTTAAAAATAAACAAAGGCTTAAATAAATGGGTTTAAACATTTATTTAAAAAGATAAACCTTATTGAAAATATATAAGAAAGATAATAAAAGTATATTAAAAGATTTGAAAGTACGTTAATAATCGTTTTACAAAAATAACCAAAATTTGTCACATTTTGTCAGTTTTACATATACTGTAAAATTATAGATTTTGATATTAATTAAAAATGATTTTAAAATATAAAAAACATGTTTTAATTTATTTAAAGAAGTAAAAAGATCATTTTAAAGTTTGGTTTACTTCAATATATAGCTTAACAAAAACGTCAAATTTTGACTGTAAAATTTGTCTACAAAAAACATTGTTCTCAACCCAAACAAGTTGTCGTCAAGTTTTTGCAACTTGATACATTTTCTAACAAACACATATGCATAAAAACAACTTTAAAAACTTTTAAGACACTTTACATTTAGCACTAAAAGACAAAAGAGGTTTACTTTTGAAAGTTAAATTAAATAAATAAATTAAAAAGGTATGATTTGACTAATTTTAAGTTATTTTTAAACTTTATAAACAACATCATTACTTATATCTCATCTCATTGATGAGATGTTATAAATATACACAGAAAAGGATCAAATTTATATGTTTAAATAATTATAAACCATAAGAAAGTGACACCTCTTCATCTCTTAAAACACTCTTCCATAACCATCATTCCACACATTAAGTGCAACTCCAATCAAGGCTAATCACCAAAAGTAAACAAGGATACTTATGTCATTTATCACTAAATTCTTCACTTATAAATACAAGTTCAATTGTCTTCATTTTTCACTTCGCTTTCATTCTACGAAATTCCTAAAACTCCTTCTCTTCCTCCATTTTTCTTCTACCTTCAAGCTATCACCTCCACATTACCAAAACCCAACCACATCATCACTTACACCCCTCAAACACACGCATACCCCTTCCTTTCCACCTACCCGAGCTCACACGCACCCAAAATCCCACAAACTAACCTACCCGAGCCCCTAAACACCCCGACCGAGCTCCTCTCCTCCAACCCAAGCCAATACTCGACCTACTAGAGCCCTTAGACCACCTACCCACCTCAAAACACATGCCCACCCCCTTCACACACCCCTATCCCTAGGTCGTACCCTCCATTCAAGCCAACGGCCACACCACAATAAAAAAACAACAAAAGAAGAAGAAGAAAAGAAAAGAAAGAAAAGAAGAGGCAACGACAAACTCGAGACGTTCGAGAAGAAGCACACTAGTTTAGAAAAAAGTTTGACAGAGTGGATATGTAGGCGAGAAATCCTCACCGCTTTTGAAATTATATTTTAGTTATGTTAAAGCAATCACATTTATACCCTTATAACATATGAATGTTTATACCAATTTGATTGTTAATATGGATGATTGGATAGTTTGATTAGATAAGTGAATTGTGATAATATATCCCATTATGGTATTAATAGTGAATGTTGGAATTGAAATCATATGTTATGTGATTGGTTGAATGGATGTTATGTTAGTGATAAATATGGACATTGGTTATGTTCATTTTTGATTAAGTGATCCCTTTGTTAATAAGAGCATATTTTGGTGATATGAGATACCTTGGAAAAATAAGTCTCTTTTCAACTAGAATTTAAATTAAAGTAAAAATGAAAGAGAATGTGAAATTTGAAGTGAAACGGGATAAATAAGGATAGTTAAAGTGAAATTGAGATGAATAGTGAAATTGAATTCGAAATCGATTTTGAAAATAGAAATTGAGACTGAGGTTGAATTGAAGTTTAAATTAAAATTAGATTTGAAATCTAAGTTTTAGTTAAGTTTAATTTAAAGTTAGAATTGAAATTGAATTGAAATTGAAATTGAAATTTAAAATTTAATATTAAAATAATAAGAATATAATAATATTATAATGTGGTAATAGTGAAAATTCATTTTAAATACTTTAAAAAGTGAAATTATTGATTTAAAATGATTTGTAATGATTTTATAAGTGATTAAATTCAATTCCAATATATTGAAAAATAAGTTAAAACTAAGTGCATCGCAACAATAGTTTGAGATTATTCTTCAAAAAGTTCAAATGAATGTGTAGAGTGGAATATAGCTCAAAATTCTTCGTCATAAAAAAATTCCAGACTATTATATCCATATCTTCTAAATGAAGAAAGAAAATCAAAATTTCATTGAGTAGATTTTGAATTAAGTCCAAATCAATTTTTAGAAAAATCGCGCTAGTGCAGTTAAGTTACCATAAGTGGAAATCCATTTAAATGAACGTTTTTAATTATGAAAAATATGGAGTAAATTTGATAAATCCATTTAAATAGTTTAAAAGAAATTTGGAATGTAAAATATGAATTATTGAATGTTTTAAAAGTTGTTTAAATCAAATAAGCTTATATAGCACTTTCCATAGCACTTTTATGTTGCAAATTTTATTACTTTTTGAATGTGAGTTTAAACGTAACAGTTTTTCCTAGAATCAATTTTGAATGTTTTAAAAGGAAAATTAATCATTTGAAAGATAATTTGGAATCTTTAAAATCAACTCCAAAATAAAGTTGATAACTGAGTATGCGGAAATGACTAGTACATTTGTCCCGCTTGTGAGAGCTGAGAAAATAAAACAAGGTGTTTAACCAAGGTTAGGGATGGAACAACCAGTGCCTTGAACTTACCTGGTCTCTGTTTTCTTTTCTTAAGCGAGGGTTGGAATGGATCGAAAGGGAAGCCTGGATGCTCTAAAAAGATTGTATTAAGTTTCTAAAATAAAAGAAGATCGGTATTATCCAAAAATTTGAACAATCTCCAAAATGAACAAATTACGACTTGGATTGCATAGAGATAACCTTCTTATACTTGGTATTAAAATCCAAAGAGGGAAATCGTCCTATTTATGGAATTTAAAAGGTGATTTCATCGTTATTCCGCCCATAGCATTTGTTGAATATGGAAATTGATGTTGAGTAGAATTAGAATGATTTCTATGATCCTATTTACTCAAAAATGTTTGCTAAGATAGATTTAGGGTTTATCATAAATGATGTCTTAAATAACATTTTTTTGACCCGCCTAAACGTTAAGGAATTTGGATCGAGAGTTAAATGAGTAAATCTGAAATATTATCCAAAGCAAAAGAATGAATTGCTTAGAATTATTCAAAGTCAAAAGAAAGAGATATCGAAATCATCCAAAAATAATTAAAGTGAAAAGAGACTTAATAAATTATGTATACTCATATTCACTTTTTTATATCAGTAATTGGATTTCGAATGAACCGGGGTCTGATTTCGGTTATTCCTGTCTGAAAAACCACTTCGAACCAATGTATACGTTCGAATGTGAAGACATGTTGAAGATGATGATTATTGAATACCGTGGATCTTCATAGTGCGAGAACTGCTTGTTGACATGCTTTGGGTAGCTCCTATTATAGAGTTATTTATAGCAGCGGTCCTCTCCTTGTGGAGAATTTTCGAATTGCAAGGACTACTCGCTACTAATGGTAGTAGGAGAGTGCTTTCGGTTTGTCCTATTCCTTGACAACTTGTATGGACGTTTGTCGGACGTTGCATTTCTAAAGATTGCATACATTGGTTTCTACAAACATACGTCTACAGTGGTGGAGAAGGCAACTCCTCTTATCTTAACACCCTCCTTCAGACATATGAGCTTTAGGGTTGTATTTTTGTGGAAGGCAATTTGTAGTCAACGGAAATAGCAATGTGGCATTCAGAGATGTGATATGTGCTATGTGAAAAGGTAATCATTTCCTCGAGCTTCATCAACCGAAAATGTCCGAAACAAGGTTAGATGTAGCAAGGCTAAGTGGGTCATTCCCAATTAGGGTATGATCATCCCCTTCTAGATATATTTCTTCCCGCTACAACATTCAAGATGTAAATTCATGTGGTTTATATGCTAGAGCACGCTCGGTTAAAGGTCGGTAATGACCGGTGGATGATATATTCGGTACTACTGTTTACAAAGATAGGCTGGTCTTGTGTTGGTGGAGGATCCTTTGTGATGGTCCTCGGGACATCCATCTAGAGGTGTACCCATCGGAAGGTAGTCCCTTCACCTTATCATTTGTATGGAAATCCATTCTCCAATAAGAATCTACGGTTTTGTTTGTAGAGCCTAGTATGCTGGAATTTAATAATGGTAACAATTTTGACAAAGATTAATAAGTTTGTTTGCAAATTTTCTCGAAGAGATGTCATTAAAAATAATATCAAATGTTTTGATATATTAAACTGTTTTAGTTATCATAAGGTAAAAAACCGCCCGTTTTTATGTGTCGGTGTTGTCTTATGAGATACTCTTACTTTTCAAAGGATTTTATTCAAAAGATGATATATGACACTATCATCTATTATTGAGTTTTTCTCACGCTGGTTTATCAAGCCTGATCCAGGTATTTTCAATACTCGGGTCAAATACAAGTAGTTTCAGGTTTAGCCGAAGACGGTTAGAGTTTCCAAAGGAGAGCTGGAGATATTCATCTACATATGGACATATTCAATTATCCGCTTTGCACTGTCTGCTTGTATTTGTTTGATGTTTGTCAGCAATTGTAAGGACAAATGTTTGTAACTGTCCAAGCTGAATTTATGTTAGACTTTGATATATTTATTTAAAAAAATTCTGTTGTAAAGATATTTGTTCAATATTATAGGTTATTCCTTCCATGTGAGATTTTGTTCTATCTATTTTTCTTTTTACCCTTCATGTTCCGTGTTTTTGCTCAATTTGAGTTGAACGTATGTGGTTTATTGTCTATTTAAAAGGTATGGAAAAAATGGGCCATGACACCAGTTTATTTCCATTTTCTATTATATTAGGTTTATTGGGTTTATACTACTGTCACCTCCGTGCGTGAACCATACCGATCTGCTCCCTAGTAGATTAAAACTTAATAACTAATATATATGTAGCTATATGCCCAATTACCGCATCGGTCCTAGGTACTACCCATAGTATCTCCCGTATCCTGCTCGAAAAGGACTCCATCATCTTGCTCCTAAAGCGTTCTGTGACTACATCTGTAAAAGAAAGCTTCGTGAGGCCTACAATACAGATGTTCCATTGTCTTCTATGAAAACGTAAAACTACGTCCGCACTAGCCTATAATAATGCTCGGACATCCACAATGCTCCACCCAGTAAGTACCTTGGGGACTTACCTTGGGGAATATACATAATTGTTCTATCTACTCCTTGAATCCCGCTTAACAAGTTCTACCTTGTATGGAGCTCGGTCGGGGATTTTCTATATCTGTAAAGGACTGCCTTGTTAGGCCTACAATACAGATATTCTACTTGGTATGTCTCTTTTCTCACCATGGCTATGGCCCCACGCAACCACCCCTCAACTAATTGAAAGATCCTTAAAGAGCTAAGTGGATGTGCCCTATTTCAAACAACATAAACATCTAATTAACTATGCCTCTCATTAATGTCTCGATGGTGAAAGAATCATTGGCATTTTGGTTTAACTCTAGTCTTTTCTGAACTCGCTTCTTGGTTTGATGCTGGCCTTATATCCGCATGTAACTATCCTTTTGGGTCCGACCCACTAGAACCTACTCGCAAGCTAGAGTACGGTGTCATACGAATATCCTACTCCAAACATCAACCTTTTTGACTGCCTACAATGGTCCTAACATGCAAAAGCAGTCAAGGCATACTCTCTCGATGGAACATCGAATGACCTGCATCCGGGGGACAGCTTCATTAGGCCTATCCCAAAGGGCCGTCCTAGAGTAACCTCATGTCCCATTGAAGTATCGTACTTCCTCTAGCGCAAAATATCTAAGTTGGACGTGCGTCTTCTGTGCTAAAAATCTACGATGAACTGCTTTGTTAGGCTCTTCATCCTTTGTGCTGCTTCAAACGCATCTTATTATTTTATTAAACCCTAAGTCTAATCTTTTATTTTTGCCTTTAGTTTGCTTTTCTTATTCTTTTGGTTACTTATTTACCCAAATGAGCATAAGCTTGTCCCAACCTCACCTAACTATTGTGAGACCATCAGTTCCTGATTAAAAGGGAATGTTGTTGGTATGGGTCCTGTTTCTATATTTGCTTATTAACTTAGTGTAAGTATTAAAATAAGCCTCTTTTGTTATTTCTGCTCTATTTTCTTGTTAACTTAATCTAAGTCTTAAAATAAGCCTTTTCTGTTCTTTCTGTTTAATTATAACCTATGTTATAATTTTACTTGCAATTGTCATTTTTATGTTCTTTTATAATCTATATATTATAAATATCATTGCAAGTGTCTCTTTTCTATTCTAATATGTTTTCTTTTATTATGATATTGCATTCTCTTTAACTCTCTTATATTAGAGGACAATCTTGGCTTGGGACTACGTCCGTTTGTCGCAAATTTACATATCATAATAACTGCTTTGCTCTTATTCTATTATCTACACAGTAAATGCAGATCTTGGCACATTTCTGTTTATTGCTTCTAGTCTTGTCTAATAATTTCTTGATCACTTCTTTAATTCCTATAATCTTCACTTTATTTTCTTATATTCTAGGAAGTAGTTCTATCCTATTTGGTTGGTTATGAAAACTGTCCTAAAAAAATCCATTTCCATATTTTGATACTAAATAATGCTATAAACAATAATCCGTAACTGTAAGATATTTCTCTTGTTATTTCTTTACTTTTTGGATAGTGCAAAAAATACAATAGTGCCTCTATTTTGCACTAATTCCCTTTTTTTCTTTCTTTTATTCTTGCAATTACGTTTATCGTTATCTTCTAAATATTAAACTATGGAAACGTATACTCTTTTTTTAAACCAACCAATTAATCTATCACTAGCTTCCAAATCAAGCTATTAGTTTTCCCCTTTTTACTATCCATATTTTAGCATAATTTACTGTAAATTTCTTACTTTTAGGCTTAATCCTTTCTCTACAACTGTTAAGACTAATATTATTCATATTTAATTGGATTTCTTTCTTTCTTTTCCATATAAATAATTAAATATAAGTTCTCATAAATTTACAGTCTCAGCACAACTAATTAGCAGGACCAATAACTGAAATAAATGATGAATTAATGTATTTAATGGGAATCTAATGATAATATATCATAAGCGTAAAAGATATAAAATTTAAAACCACCCACCTGTCATCCTTAGCTTTGCTTGTGCTTAGCTTGGCCCCATGGTCTTCTTGGATGCCCTTCTAAGGTGTCTAATATTTTTATTAAGAAGATCTTCTCCCTAGAAATATTTTCTATTTAGGGTTCAGCCTCAGGCAATGAACCCAATTGGAAGAAAATCTAATTGTGAGAAAATAGCTAGGCCAAAGGTCCTATTTATAGGGGAGTTTGGAAATCTCAGACCGTTGGATTCTTGGATTGAATATGGAGTCACCATGTCACAGGCTTGCTATGAATCATTGTATCCAGAAAACAACGCTCGAGATTGCATGAAAAATCAAATTATTAAACGTTAACTTTTTAACCATTTCCTATACATTATAATTAACTCTCACTAATTCTTTAATGCTCTTATAATGCATGTCTATTTTGGATTTTAAACGTGCCTCATTTGTTTTATTAAATGTTATTTACAAACGTTATAAATTATGAACGTTTGACTTTTTTAATGTTGCTTGTTTATTCTAATTAATCACCATCCATTTCTTGATTAATTTTCAATATAAAACTTGTCTATTTTGAATTTCACATGTGACAAATTAATGTAAATTAATTTCCTTCAACAGCTGATTTGGTTACATTGCCTACCAATTTTAATTAATTGCCTGATATCAATTAATTTGATTTAAAATAGCAATGTTAATCAATTGCCTTTATGACGTGCGTCTATTTTAAAATTCAAATGTGCGCTATTTCTACGATTTCATACGCACATATATTTATTTATAACAAATATATTTATGTACATTTACATGTATAATTATTTCTCGATACAAAACTTCGAACGTCAATAAATTTTTTGTAAGAACTCGGTTCGAGACATATTATATACGTAAATTGATCAGAAAATCGCAATGAACACAAGGAAATAAGTTTCAAGGCCAAATTCTGAAAATTCCAAAAATTCTTATTGTTACCGTTCATAATTATTTGATTATTTAATTATATAAAAATATGGGGTGTTACACTCCCCTATTCATAAAATACTTACACATTTTGGAAAATCGATGGGATGAGATGTCGCTTTGGCAAGCAGAGTAATGGGTGCTACCGGTGTAGTTTGCTAGGGAACATGGACTTGTCCTATGTGTTAGTGGTATTGCTTGAACCATTCGGCCATCCCTTGAATCGTAGGCATTCCACAACTAAGAATCCCATTCTCAAAGAAGAAGAGTTTTCAACACTAATCTGCTATTTGCAGGTTAAACTTTTAGTCATTATTTCCTAAGGCCGTATTATATGCTAAAAGAAAGATTTGCTTCATGTATATGCATAAGTTCATCAATAATATGTATATATAATAAGGTTTTTTGGAAAAATCCTTTCAAAAATAACAACTACGTCTCTCATATGTATACTTATTTCCGTTGACTGGGTAACCTTGCTCTGATACCAAATGTAACAACTCGCCCAGAAATGGAACAAAATTCTGACCAAGAGAAGATCCATCGAAACATAGACCTATCTTAAAGCTAGCTGTTAGTTGATGAAAAGAACAATAAAGGGTTATATGTCTATGCATTCATAATCTCGCAACAGAAGGATAAAATATAATAATGACAACAGTACCTATTTTATTCAAACTTTAAATATCATTGAAAACCATAACAAAATATCCATAATCACCATTGCATATCTATGGTACAATATCCAAAATTTACAACATCATTATTTTATTTCATGGGTACATCAGAAACTATAGAAAATAACAAGTAAATAAATAAACTACGGCCATAAATCTCATCAACCTCTCCGCCTTCAGCATCTCCCTTCCTAACCTGTGTTGTAATGAGGAGGGAGTCAGAACAACATATGTCCGTTGAATAAAAATATCTATTCATACTATATTAACACTTGGGTAGTATAGTTTAATAGGAATATGTCTTACGTATTCTACCTACACCATACGTCTTTTCAATTATAATCCCAAAGGTTTTTCTCATAAACAAAAGGCTTTCCAAATATAAGCCCATAGCTAACTTATTATAAACCCAATAACCCATATATATCTTCCATAATGTCCTATTAATGTAAGAGATAGTATTCAAGTAACTTAATACCTTCTAGTGGGAATTAGGCAGACTCCAACCATTTAATACCTTATTTAAGGTAGGTCCACGTCATTTACTACCTATCCTAAGGCGGACTCCTCACTAGTAACTATCTACCTGACATTGTATGAAATCTCTTCATCCACTTAATAACTTCTATTGAAGCGGGCCCTTTTTACAGATGTCATCTACCGTGCCTAACCCATAACCCTGACCATTTATTACTTCCTATATAGAGAAGAGGCGAGCCCTTACACAACCATTTAATACCTTCAATCCCTGAAGCAGGTCCTTCGTATTATGACCCGTATCCTACGATGACATCTCACATTAGTTCGATTATTCGTAGGTACTGGTAGCTAGATTAGATGGACAGATTTACTGTACATAATTTTGGACTAACCTCGCATCATTATAGTTAATTATGATAGGCGATGTCTCACATCAACCCAAAGTCACACTACTGGTAGCCAGGTTAGCTGGACAGACTTCTGTGTGCTGTTGACTGACCTTGCATCCCTATAACTTAGTCATAACATATATCATACTCTATATATATTATACATACTCACCGTTTTCATATTTAAGGCCTTATTAGAAATCTTTCTATTTCATTTTCAACATTAAAAACTTTCCTAAATGATATTTAATAAAATTAATAACCTATTTAACTATGTCATTATATGTTAATTATGCTAACACATAGACACACACACACACACATATATATATGCGCCTAGCAATTTCTAAGCTTGTTAAATTTACGTCCTAAATTAGAGTTCAAATGTCAACTCTTTCAACAAATATACAAGTCTCATTCTATTTTATCACCAACGCCAAAATTTGAGTATTCATATCCAAAAATTCCAATCATAGAATAGTATACCATTAAAATTGAACTCAACTTATTACATCAAAATAATGGAATATATTAATAATAGAAACTTACAATCTCAGTTTTCTGCTCTATTTAACTCATTTTTCAAGTAAAAATAACAAGAGAATCCCTATATAATTCATGGAAATAAGTGGTGCAAACTACAAATAAATTTGTACCTTGCATCCTATTCCCAATTAAAAATCTCAATTCTAATTCAAAGAGAACGAAAAAGAGTGGATAGAAGGTAAAATTATCAAAATTGCAAATCTAAATGATTCCCATTGTTTTGACATCAACAATTGAGATTTTAAGCTAGAATCGACATTTCACATTGGAGGAGTTTAGGGGTTTATGATACGATGTTTTTGGAAACCAAAATTTCCCAAGGAATATTCAAACCCAACTATATTAATCAACTGCTAAAAGAGAAAAGATATGATTTTCATTCATAGTTTATCCTTAGCTTTGCCTCTATTGGATTTGACACACATTTAACAATCTCTACCAGAGCTCGTACTTTTGATATACACATACACACACAGACACACACGTTAGATTTAGAAAATTGGATAAGAATAGGTTGGGAAAATAAATAGAAAAAAAATAGATGTATAGGATTTCTTGTTTGAAACCTTAATGGAGTTTTCTAAATCTATGAAGAGACGAACCGACAGAGCTTCACAAAGAGTCCTAAAGTATTTTGTGAATAAAAGTGAGGGGGCTAGGCTTCTATTTATAGTGGTTGAAATGCACCAGAACCGTTGGATTTTAGTCGGTTTAATATTATATAATCCAATAGGTTCATTATATAAAAACCCTAGCTACCATTGTTCACAACCGATCAACTAATGCCTCCCATTCTGTCGACCTGTACATGCTATTTTGGAAAGAATTCTTTTACCATTGATTTTTAATTATTTTATTCCTTAATTATTTTTTAACGTTAACGTTAATTTCAATGATTATGTAACTCCCAAGTCTAATTAGTGTTAACCTTCTAATTTCAAATTTTAAAATTAATTATTCATATTAATTTGAATTCTATTTAAATTATTTTAAACCTAAAAACTTCAAATGCCCTAACTTCTTTGTTTGAGCTTCGTTTTCAGTATATTACATGTGGAAATTGACTGGAATTTCACCACAAACACAAGGGCATGACTTTCATGATCTAGCTATGACTTTTACAAAATTTCCATTTTTATTGCTATATTATTTAATTTAGTTTATCCAATCTATTTATTTACGGTTGATTTTCCTAGATGTTGTACATATTCTCTCTTATATATAAACATCTTAACCCTCATTTTCCTTTTAATCTTTACTTGCATCCATCACCTCTTTTACTGGTTGAAACATATTCCTCAAATATTCAAGCAATTTAGACACAAATTAAAATCAAATAATTTATAAGTGGTAAGGTAATTCAGATGCTAGCAACTTTGGGATTATAATTCAATTCAAGGAGTTCATTTCTTCATTTCAAGGTGAAAGCTTTGGGGTTAAATCAAAGGTATTATTCTAGTTTGCTATTATAAATTAATTTTTATATAATCATTGTTCTAAATACTATTTTGTTAGAAACATCACTATTTGGTATACCAATGGATTATCACATATTAATGGTTGGAAATATATAAATGCATGTATATATATGTATATATTAAAGAAATAAATTAATGCATATTTTTTATACACGCTAATGGCCTGAAAATAAAAAAAATTATTTTTGAAATTTAAAATAATAAAATATTATATAAATTTAAGTATTAAATCTAATTCAAAAGTTTAACACTCTATATAACATATTTTTCAAAATTTTACAAAATTTAATTTTGTTAGTATGTTATTCAAAAATAATTAAAGTAAATAAATTACTTTTGGATATTTGTTATGCAATATAAATACTTCTATATAGTTCTGAATTGATTATATATATATATATATATAAGATGTATGTATATGCATATGTATATATATATATATATTAATAAATAATATAAAATTCTGCAAATATTTTGCATAATATAAAATATACTTTATAGTTCCGAAAATAATTTTTAATTTTTTGTAATTGATTATGTACTGTTTACTAATTAATTTTAAGGTTTTATCTAATAAATTATTTAAAATTTAAATTTAAATTTAGTTTTTTTATTATCAGGCCAAAAGGAGTAGAAAATATGACTTTAATTTTAAATTATGTAACACCAATTGAAGAGAAGCTAGTTCAATACCACATAAAATGGTATATTAGCGATCCACGTACCAGAACCATGAGCTAGGTGTTTTTTTGCTTAGGGTTGGTTTATAGGTAGTGTTATAAGTTTTAGATTATAAGACTGGTAAGTAGGAGCCTAAGACATAATGTTTGATCTTTGGTCTCTATTACTATTGGTACCATTATTACTATCATCATCATCATCATCATGGCTTTTTTTTCTAATTTCTTTATACATTTACTTTTATTTTTTTTTCATGTTTATTTTTATTTTACTTATTTATTATTATTATTTCTTTGATTATTTTACTTTATTTTATTATTATTATCGTGGTTTATTATTATTATTATCATTGTTACTTTTAAATTGACTTTGTCATTTAGTTTTGGGTTCCATCTCTAGCCTACCCCCAACTTGTTTGGAAATAATGACTTAGTTGTTATTGTTGTATAGCTATTTATATGTTTATATGTAATATGTATTTAATCTTATATGCATAACTTCGGTTTGAATTTTATATTATAAATATTCTAAATAATTTTACAAACTAATATTTAATTTTTTTATAATTTAATTATATTTATTCATTTACTTACACATAGTATATATATGTATATGAATTTTAATTAATGTTTTATGTAGATAATATATAACTAATATTTTATAATAATTATATTTTAAAAATATATAAACAATTTTATGAATATATATATACACATTTAGACAATCTATTTCTATACACGAGGGGCTAACATATCCGTTGCGTTGTAAATCCCAACATCGACACATGGGCATGTCAAACCATGTACATATTATCCTATTGCACATGCACGCACACACATATGTGTATGTGATAAGCATTATATAAATATAATAAAAATTATATATAATAACACTTTATTTATAAATTTAATAAAGTATTGATGTTATTTAGTAGAAAATTTAGAAAATTTTGGAATGAATTGGACTACATAGGCCCATTAACAATGTAATAACATATTATTCTAAAATTTAACCAATTTCTCCACTGTAGGCTAACCTAGTTTCAAAAATATATCATATTCAATAGCCTATGTGGTTTAAATTAGTCATGTTAGGGTTAACTAATTAAGCTCACATCTTAAATATTAGGGTGTCTAGAAAGGTAATGTCGAAGGATTGGATGTGGGTAATCATGTTCTCTTCATGTAATACCCCAAAATATTATAAATATAGTTTAAACATTAATAATAAACAATAATAAATAAATTTGAAATTAAATTGTAGGGTAGATTGGTAAATTTCAATAGATGGGTAAAATGATAATTTTTATATATGGTTGAATTAGCTGATGGAAGTTGCACCATTACGCTATTTTTTTGGTCAAGATGGATATTCATTTGTCCAAATTGGACGTCGTATGAGTGAGATATCGAGGTTTTATTGAAGTGGACTAGATTCTTACGCGAACTGCGGATCAGTCTGGTTGAGTTGGGTTGGATTTGACAGTTTGAATTCAAATAAGATACCAATTTAGTATTTTTCCTAAAGCCCTTTTCAAAAGTACATAATTTCATTTTCAAACTTCTTTCCTCATTCCAAAAACACCAAAACCATCATCTTCCTCTTCAACCAATTCAACAACAAATTCAATTCTTAATGAAAATTGACGAGACGATATTGGACTCGTGGAGGAGTCTCTGTCATTTAGAGTAAGAATCAAAGGCTAATTTAGAGATTTGGATTTCTGGAAATATCAAACACCAGAGGAAATTGGATTCTTTCGACTTGATTTGGTGAGTGTGGCTTCTCTGATTCTCGTATAATGCTATGAAATTGATATAAGATGTTTTAAGACTTATTAAGGATTAAACTATAACATAAATTAGCCTAATTGATAAAATCTGAAACAGAAATATACATATGTTGATTTAATAAATCACAGAAACCTTATTTATCACTTACTAGAATCAAGATCGTGTAGAAAATAGATTTAAATGTACATAGATATGGTAAGACATTGGAACTATGATATATCGTATATATGAAATAGTACCACTGGAAGAAATAAAGAAGTAGAAAATAAAAATCTAGAACAAAGAAATCAAAATATAAACAAAATTGACGTATCTATCCTATGCACCATTGCACCGATGGTGCACATCGGTTCATCGATAGACGAGCCAGATTTGACGTATTGGTGTATTTGAATGATCAAATTGATGGGCATTACTTTGGTCTTTTGTGCTATGATTCTTGAGGGTTATTAAGATACTTTATGATTTTTTTAGCTGCTATTTGGATGTATAGACCAATAGTAGGAATGACGTATGTGTTAACGCAAAAAATGGATCAATACCCTGGGTTCAGTGTGAAAGCATTAGCCTTGTTCTTAGAAAGTAATAATACAAAAAATAAATGTAAAACAAGCAGAAATAGTAAAAAGAAAAGAAGATTTTTATAATGGTTCGGCTGTTAATAAAGCCTACGTCCACTTTATAACTTTCTTTACAAACGGACTGCAATTACAATTTGAATCTGATTACAATTTGATTGGATCTTGTAAGGTAAATCAAGTCATCGGTGTTAGAGTTCACAGGAGAAACACTGTGAACCCTTTAAATGACTATTGTGTTTGTGGTGGGGGGGAGCGGGTAGAGTGAAGAATCGTTTGTGAAGGGTTTCAATAGCCAGTCCAGACGATCCTCTTTATATTGCAGATGGGTGACTATTTATAGGGATTGGAGAGCCACCAGATCAAGTCGCTTTTTAGAAGCCCACACTTGATGGTTCGAAGATGCTCAAGAAATTTCATAGCGAACCGACCCTATATGATGGATCGCTAGCAACCCATAGAGCTTGGATCACTTGCGATCAATGGAGTTAGAGTATTTTTAGCTCATTTCAATTGGATCATGTTCTCTGGCTTGTGTAGATGCTTTCCATGTAATCTCATAACCGGATACCTTGTTTTGACGATGATTCATGCATATGTTGCATTGAACTATTACTGGAATCAGATGAATTCTCATGTCTCGATCTAGCTAGCTTGGAACATTGTGAAACTTAGCAGGCATTTCTAGAAAAGATAATTCTTCATGATGCTAGAAGAATGGACGATCATGGGTGATATTTATGGATCAGCAGCGATCCATGGGTCCCCACAGGCAATTTTTGCCTTTTTCCTCTTGTGTCTTTTTGGTTCCTTCTTCTGATCATTTTGGTTGGTTCTTGAGTCGTTCCGACTTGACGTAGATGTTTTAACTTCCATTGAATTCTATTGGTTAAAAACCCGGATAACATTTGCACCTCCAGAGTATGCTTTTGTTGGAAACAAGGCATGCACTGGATGTTATTGCTTTTGAGTTTCCGTTTAGTGAGGTTCAAATGATCGTGTTAAGGCCATCATGTGAATTTGGCATTTGTTATTTTTCCATCTGTTGAATTATGATGGGAATCGTCATAGCTCATAAAAATAAATCAATTTTAGTCCCACAACTTTCATGATGGTTGTGAATAACACGTGGATCATGCTTAGAAAATTTATAGGAGATAGGTTGTAACTTGATGGATCGCTAGCGATCCATAGTCCATGGATCGCTAGAGATCCAAGGACCTAGCGATTTTTTTGCTTAATCTTCTATTTAACTGTTAGTTATGCTGCCCTTTCCTTCTGTACCTTATTTTCTCTTACGACTCAATCCTTCTGCCTCACGACTCGAACCAAGGCATTCAGACCTTAGCTTCACCTCTGCCATCGCTGTTGCTTATCTCCGTGATCGGAATTTCTTTCCATTGACCATACCTGACCTTGCTATCACCTTAACCTAGCCCCTAGTTCCTATTGCTTCGTCCTTTTGGATTGCCTCCGAGCCTAACCACTTGGATCGGCGTCGATCTTTCCTGCCTTAGGTCGCCAACTCCTTGCAAAAAACATAAGTTCAATTGTTCACCTTTAATTCTTGATCAGAGGTGGGTAATGCAGATTTTGGTGTTTGTTTAGAAATTCAACAATGAGGTTGTATTAGTGGTGATCATTATGGAGAATTCGAGTTGATCGCGATTTTACGGAAGAAGATAATCGGGTCTTGAATTCTTCACGAAATAAAATCTGGGATGTGCCCTAGTGCTTGACAAGTTTTGCTATCTTCGTCCATAGAACCAGAATTAACTTGCACGATTTACATTGTTAATCCAGCAAGATGTCTTGCAGATTGGTTTTGGTTTTTCTAGGAGGTGATGATAGCTTAGGGTAGCATCTTGTGTGTAGTGTTTGCACCAAAATTGGTCACAACACTCTTTGGGAGTCTTTGAAGAGATAATAATGAAGAATATAAATTGAAAATGAGGATTATCTAACAAAAACTCCAAATAACAGTAAAGTAAATGCGTAGACAAGCGATTTATAGTGGTTCGGCATGTTGCCTAAGTCCACTGTGAAGTTTTTACAGTTTTATTGATTCTCTTTAAATGATTACAAGTTGGTACAACAATCAACGACAAGTTACAACTGGAAATTCGAAATCAACAGCAGGAATATGATGTAGGATGATGGAGATCTCGATCCGGCAGAGTCTGGGCGCTTGAGAGTCAAAAGAACCTTTTTCTATAGGCTTTGGGGCTCTATTTATTGGCATAGGAGGCTGAGACTTCGCTCAAATCTCAGGAGACTTTTTCTGGCACGTGAGTGAGCCCATGCGACCAATCTCAGAAAGTTTCAAGTCGATCTATGATCGATATGAAATCATTTTGTATCCATCAAGATGATGTCCAATCGAGATGAAATTTGGTGGAGACATTCCTCAGCATGTACGCAAGCTCCTGTGAAAATTTCATGGCATTTGGACCAGTGGATTGGGAGATATAGTCGATACGAAGTGGGGTTTTCCGATGGCTGACTGGTTCGACTCGATCATTTCGAATAGATGCCTTCGAACCGATCCCTTTACTTGGACCTGTAATGACATGGCACGTACATTTCGCCTCGATCCGGTCTTTGCTCTGAGTTGACCGCATCGACTCCATATACTTTGCCCTATTCGTATCGAGGGACGACACGTCATTAAATTTGCTGACTCGATGGATTCGGATAATGCCTTACTTATGGTTTCGAACTGTAACTGTTGATGGATACGAATCACTGATGGATACGAAGCAGGGTAACCTGATGGATACGAAGTGCTTTTACCAGATGGATTCGAAGAGAGGTTCCCATGATGGGTACGAAGCGGTGACCATTGCCTCAGTTGATGGGTGCGAAATGCTCTATCTGCCAATGCATACGAAGCGCGGCCTTATGATGGGTACGAAGTCCATCGATACGAACTCGATGGATTCGAACACAGCCAGGTTCATCGATATGAACCGGTGCTCTTCGATGGAAATGAAACCACTGGGCCCCTGGTCGATACGAAATCGATCGATACGAAACCGGAGCTTTTCCCTTCAACTTACATCCATCATAACTTGAGCATACAAACTCGGATCGACTTGAAATTTGGAACGATGCTTCTTATGATCTTGCTTGTCACGTCCTATCGATTGTAGCCTGATCCGGGCTTGGACAAAATTCAGCGATATCCATAGTGAAGCAAAGTATAACCAATCTTTGAGACGAACCGTCCTTTGTTTTCGAATTTCCAGTTGTAACTTGCCGTTGATTGTTGTAACAACATGTAATCATTGAAAGAGAATCAATAAAATTGTAAAAACTTCACAGTGGATGTAGGAAACACGCCTAACCACTATAAATCGCTTGTCTACGCATTTACTTTACTATTATTTGGAGTTTTTGTTACATAATCCTCATTTTCAATTTATATTCTTCATTATTATCTCTTCAAAGAATCCCGAAGAGTGTTGTGACCAATTTTGGTGCAAACACTTTGGTGTTTTCACTGAGAAAACCCAGATTTTCTCCTGCTCTTTGGATCTGTCGTCGATACCGGATTGAATAAAACTAAGAGAGAGATCCAGATTACTGATTTAAGTCCATATTCCTTCCATTCTATTCAGATTTTCATAAAGTCTAGAAAAGGAATTCAGCCTTCAAGATGGTTAGCACAAGGACCACCTCTAACGCTATCAATCAAGAAGAGCAGGATAGACAGAATCCTACGCCGCTACCTCCCTCAAACCAGGGCACTACCGAACACTCGGAACCATCAGGTCCGGTAACCCTACAAGAGATTCAGCTGCTGCTCCAAGAGCTGGCCCAGAGTCAGCAACAACTAGTAGAACAGCAACGCACTAACGCCGAGCTCACCAATCAGCTGAATTGTCAGAAGCGAAGGAGATCTACGAGAGACAACACTTCTCACTCCTCCAGTGAAAGTTCTTCATCTTCTGATTATCATCATCTATATCCACGACCTCGGCTAGATGGAGGTTACATACAAGCTGCTAGAAATCAACCGGCAATGACCGTTGGACAACTGAGAGTTGGCCCATCGGCCAGTTTTCAAACTGGGCCCTCCTCCCGAGGGGGTGCTGTTCCTCACTATAACACATAATGCCATGCCATGAACGCCGCGGATGAACCAAGGGTCGATGCCCCAAATCAGTCAAACCCGGGCAGTCGTCAGCATGGACATACTCCTGAACCATACGTCCCGGAAGACTATGAGCCAAGAAGGCAAGATGTGGACTGTCGATAGCGTTCGGTCCAATCCCAGAATATGGAACACAATCACATTCCGGCACGAGCCACACGGAACATACAACTGTCGGATCTTCCGACCATGGTACGTCAAATGATCCGCGAGAGCCAGGGTCTCACAAACAACGATTGGGGAATGTCTCGAAGTCACACTCCTTTTACGGACGATATTCTTACTGCTGAACCCTCACGGCGATTCAGGATGCCAACTCTACCCATGTACGAGGGAAACTCCGACCCCAACCAACATGTTCTGAAATATGAATGGTCGATGAGCGCTGCCAGAGCTGACGATGCAGTGAAGTGTCGTAGTTTCCCCATATCCCTGGGGGGCATCGCTACCATGTGGTTCACTCGACTGCTACCTCGATCCATTTCCTCCTTTGACCAATTGGCCACAAAATTTTTTGAGCAATTCCGCATGCACATCGCAAGACCGAAAGACGTCAACACTCTATCTAGCGTCACCCAAGCTCCTGGAGTGACGCTCAGACACTACTTAGAGAGATTTTATACTGCATGTGCGGAAATCAGCAATCTGAACGATAACTCCATCCTTATGGCGCTGACTAAGGGGATTGACCCCGACTCTGGGTTTGGCAATTGGTTGGCTGGAAAACCACCTGCATCTTTGGACCGTTTCCACGCCAAGGCGGCTCAATTCCTGAGAAGGGAAGATGCGAAACAGTCTAGGAAGCAGAATGATGCAGGGCCAAGCGCGGAAGGGATCCAAAGCAATGTCGAGCTCAAACAGTCCGGTGAGAGCTCCGGAAAAGTTCAGTTGAACCTTCAAAATAAACAAACTCAGCGAAGAGAGAATGCGAATGAAAATAGAAAACGAGATCAAAATCATGGCCCACAGTGCAAAAATCCTATGTTTGACAGTTATACTCCTTTGAATACATCACTGTATACTCCTTTGAATACATTATTGGAGAACTTGTATTTACAAACCTGTAATACAATTCAATACGAAAAACCTACTCCAAAACCGTCGTCAGAAAGGCAAGTCCAAACGGGAAAATTTTGCAGGTTTCATGAGAGCTACGGGCACAATTCAAATGAGTGTCATCACTCACAAGACCTCGTTGAAAAATTGATCAGAGAAAGGAAGCTGGAAAAGTTTGTGCGGGCACCGCAGCCTGGAGAAGCGGGCCCATCAAATCAAAATAATGAACCCAATCGACCGAGACAGGAGGACTCTGCATGTCCCCACGGGAGACTGGTGATAAACACCGTCAGTGGCGGACCCACTTTGTCAGGAGCCTGGAATGACGAGGATCTTCGTCACTTTTACACATGACAGGCTCTTTCTAGTCTATGAATACTTTGTAATTTCCTTTACATTCTGAAGTTTGAATTTGTAATAAGGCACTGACTTTGCCATGTTTTTTCCGTTCCAGCAATAAATTACTATCTCTTCAAGCTAGAGCTGTGATTCACCGAATGCAACATGCAACAATCACGACGCACGAAGAGCTAAGTTCTATCGCACGATGGAATTTATTCAAATAGAGAGTGACTGTGATACGACTGGCCACTTGCTAGGTGAAATCTCAGCTCGGGGCAAGACATCACATCAAAGGATGAATTGGACCGACACACGGCAGTCCTACAACTAACTCCAAATTCCCAGAGTGCGAATTGGAATATAAACATCAAATCCATCGTTCCTAGAGTGTGAACGAACTCCAAGTTCCCAAAGTGCGAATTCGAGTATAAACATTAAATCCATCGTTCCCAGAGTGTGAACGGACTCCAAGTTCCCAGAGTGCGAATTTGAGTATAAACATTAAATCCATCGTTCCCAGAGTGTGAACGGACTCCAAGTTCCCAGAGTGCGAATTGGAGTATAAACATTAAATCCGTCGTTCCTAGAGTGTGAACGGACTCCAAGTTCCCAGAGTGCGAATTGGAGTATAAACATTAAATCCATCGTTCCCAAAGTGTGAACGGACTCTAGGTTCCTGGAGTGCGAACCGACGCATCAATGCTAACTCCAAATTCCCAGAGCGTGAATTGGAGTATAAACATCAATTCCAAGTTCCCGGAGTACGAACCCAAACATACATGCAATCTCCAAATTCCCAGAGTGTGAATTGGAGCACAAATGCCAAGTCAAAGTTCCTGGAAGTGCGAACTGCATTACAAACATCGACAATTCTCAAATTCCCAGAGCGTGAACCAGATTATCGATCGCAGATTATCCAAAGTCCCCGGAGTGTGGACATGTGCTCAAGATTTGCAATCGGCGCGATCGACCACCGAAGTACAAATGTTGTTCCCCGGAACTGGGGGCAAAAAGCTTAAGTGTTAATCACTAACCAAAGCAATACAATGTCTGAAGTTCAACTCATTCATCAATCACGACAAGTGATCAAGATTTTCAGACTTGAAAAATAAAACGAACTCTACTTGACGGTAAAACACCACAAGTACACCGGACTGAAAGCCAAACACTGCAAATACTTAAGCACAAAAGAAATGAGAATTGAAACAAAGAAATTGAATTTTATTTCAACTAACTGTATGTGAAGATTCATGTACAAGTCATTCCAAAAAGTTCCTACTAGCGGGGGCCAAGCCTGCATCTATACATAGCCTATGAAAGAAAAATAAAAGTGTCTTCCTAACTGCCAAAAATGCACCAAAGGGGATCGTCTACTTTTTCTTTTTTGGTTTCCTCTTCAACGCGGAACCACTAGAACCATCAACAGTCTTCCGCTTCGACCCCGTACCCTTTGGCGGATCTTCCTCTGACAAAGGCATGATATCGATATACTCCTCCGAGCTTGAACTTAAAGGAATATTCTCCTTTAGAGGAGTCGGAGGAGTCGGGTTTACCACCAGGGGCGGAATGGGCACGCTGGTTCCAACAAGCGTGTCCCCGGAAGATGTCACCGCAAGAGGAGTGGGGCCAACCGTCGTCGATACACACTCAGAATTACCGCCGTGTGCTGCCGCTTCCATCTCTGCGTCAATTTGAGCCAGTATCTCAGCCTCACGAGCAGCACGAGATTCACGATAGGAAGCGGTGGACTGTGACGATACGATAGAAACAGGTGGGAATGCGCCAAGAACAAATGGCATGTCAACAAATGGGTTACTTTGCTGGCTCAAGAGCTCATTCATCATCTGTTCGTTGAAAGTAATTGAACCTCCCTGTGTCATCTCGGTCGGTGCGGCTATCGTCGTGGTGATCGCTTCAGTAATAATGGCCTCCTGCTCTTGATGTGACTCTTGGACTGCAGGAGGCGCTGTCGGTGCAACTTTGCTCACTGGACAAGAAAGAAAATAATTTGTTAGAACACGCTTCAATACAAATACTTCAGTTCAGACACACAGTAGATTTGTGCAGAGTACCTTCCTCAACTTGACTCGTGGCTGACTGAACAGCTTCAGAAGAATGCTCCCTTATGGGAGATAAGCGTGGCTGCTCAGGGTCATAGCCTGGGACCAACTGCGGCTCAATCGCTGGCGTCGGCTTCGATCTAGATGAAGTAATCATCTCTGAACTTGTAGCTGGGTGCGCGACGCCAAACCCCTCACCAACTTCCAAGTGTTGGGTACCCAGTCTCTCTGTAGCTTGAGAGATCATGAAATCATGGAGAACCTTCTTCTCATCATCAGTCAATAAATGGTTCTCCAACTCGAACTCATCAAAAACTTCGCCTGGCTGTGCTGCTTTCTCTTCTTCGACTAATAAATTCCAGGCGTTGAATAAATGCGTCGGATAATCGTCAAGCCACGTCAAATTTCTTTGCCTCGGCACATTAGCATTATAAGTAATGAGAAGTTCTTCTATCTCTGTCTCTAGCTTGATCTCTACTTGACGAACTTTCCCATCAACTTCGACTTCCATCTCGCAGACCTTCTCCAAGGCCGCATCTCTTTCTCTCCGAAATTCTACCGCCTGATCACACGCTTCCTGTGCAGAAATGTTAGCGGTGTCCCTCTCCTTCATAGTCTCTGAAACTTTGGCCTTGAGCTCGTTTAGCTCTTTCAAGGCCGCATCCTGCTCGGCAGTTACGATGGTATTTCGGTGGCCCATGTCCTTCACCGTAGCATAATGCTCACGCTTCAGTCTATCCATCGCTGCCTGAGTTTCATCAGCTTTTCTAAGAGCTTCAATCTCTGACTTACGAGAGGACTTGGCCTCACTGCCGAGCGCCTGAATAATACGGTCCTTTTGACCAAGTTCCTTCTCCAAACTCTCAATCGTGGCCGCTCGGTCAAAGGCCACCTTTGAAGCTTTCTTTGCAGTTTTAGACCATTCCTGATACTGCAAGAATACATCTAATAGATAATCATGCATCATAGGTGCAACTGTCGTCAGTATGCTTTTTAAATGCGGGGGGGAGACAAAACCATCGAAGCAAATTTCAGGAAAATCTTTCTTCGGCTGAGCAAGCCTAACTGCTCCTTCCCCCGAAGGCTCCGCCAATGTCTGCTCTGTTGACGGGGAGGCCGCAATCTCCGTTCTACGATGAGTATCAGACCTCGATTATTGGAAAGACGGCTTGGGCCGTGAAGATTCTGCAGGCCTGGAAACATGAACCGGAGGCGCTGCGAGAGCTCTAGGAGGTGGCGTGCGTGATCGAGACCGACACCTATAATCTTTGTCTCTGTCAGAGCGCTCATGACTCGAGCGTCCATGGTCATAGTCTCTGTCTCCTTCCCTCCTATGTGGTTCATAATATGATGAAGACTTGCGTTTTTTGCGAAGACTGCCAAGCATCGAGCCTCTACCAGGCATGGTATCTGCAAAGCAAAAATATAAAATGAAATTAGTAATCTCTCACAGTGAACGTATTACTCAGGCTTATGAAAGTTCGTCCAGTCCGGCATTATGCTGCAAGGACACATCATCCGGAATTGGAAGATCGGCAAGCCCTTCATAAAGATTCTCAGTTCTTAAGGGAGACATCTCCGAAATTCTAATTCCAGAGGCGGGTCGGGCCGTGACAATCGATTTCCATCTTCCCGCTTTAGATGGCTTAACAACGGCTGCCTTGCCTTCTCTTTGCTCTCCGATATCCAGGGCTACATCTGCAGATTCGCTCAATGGTTCCTCGTCGGTGTGAGTTCTTTCGGAGTCAGCCTCCTCGATTATGACAACTTTAGGTTTTCTTCGTTGAACTCGTTCTTTCGAGGCAGTCCTTAAGGCACCGTCAAGTATTATACTTTGTCTTCGTTCAATCAGCCCAAGAATCCTAAGATTCCTATCTGTCAATAGCAACTCGATATTTCTTTCTTCGCTTGGGAATTCTTGAAAAACCCAAACTATCTCCTTGAAACGTTCACCGTCGGATCGCTGAATTATGGCTGAAAAGGAAAAGAGATGTGAGTTCGACTTCAAATACATCAGTTTTATCAACTACCCGATAAAATAGCAATAGTCACGTCTAAATAGCCATCGCCGAGCGAACCCTGAGGGGCACCTAACATAAAACCATTCCGTCCTGAAGTATCTCAATCTAGTCCAAGCCCCTGTGATCACTTGGCAATTTCTTACCGCCTCCAGGAATGTGAAAGATGGACTATCGGCCCGACTCTTGAAGTAAAACAAGTATCTGATCTCAATCGGGAGTATAGAGATATTCCATAAATGCAATGAACTAGCTATTGTGTGATGCATATCCGTTCGGATGCAGCTGAGATGGGGCGATCCTCAAAATGACAATACTTCTCTTATATACTGGTTAAACGGAGTCAGTGTCCCAGCTACGCACGCGTGGCGATTGAATGCAGTATATCCCTCCGGTGGATTGTGCGGTCTATCATTTGGCCCCGGCAGTAATACATCATCCATCGACAAACCATGCCTTAAGCATATTCTTCCTAGCATGTCTTTCGAAATGTTGGACGGAACAGAGTCTTATGGGTTACTAATGAAGGATGTGTCAGGTAACTCGTCCGGAGCTGGACCGATAACTTCATTCTCAATCTCCGGTACTTCAAGCACAGGAGGGCCTAAACTCTGAGTTTCTTGCAGCTGCGAACTTGAAGTTTCCATAACTAGCTAACTCACGAGAAATCATTGTTAGATGCTAAAGAGCCCGTGCATTCCCCGGTGTAAAGTGCATGAATGTGTCATGCAGTGCGGTGCATTACTTGAGAAAATTCTACAGAATAAACTGAAATGTATGAACGACAGAACTCTAAAAATCAAATCGAAAATGACCGTCATCGTTGACCGTCACAACCGTGCCATCCAGACGCAAGCAGTCGATCCAAGTTAAAGTTCGTTACATTTTGTTAAGTTACGGTTCCATCGGCGAGCTTCGAAAGGTAGTCCAGCATGCAGTTCTACGGTCAAGTTCAGTCTTGCAAGACAGAAGCTCGTCGGAGTCAATTATTCTAATGTGCAAAAGTTCTCTAAATTCGTCTAATTTCAACTTGGAATCGGTCACCGCAGTTCAAATTCGTATCGATTCAGAGATGTATCATCGACTATGTTCGAATCGTTGCATTCGTATCGATCAGGTTCGGCTCAATACGTTTCGTATCGATCAGGTTCGACTCGATATGTTTCGTATCGATCAGGTTCGACTCTATACTTTTCGTATCGATCCAGTTCGAAACGATACGTTTCGTATCGATCGAAGGCACACCAGTTCGCATCGATCTGAGAACACTGGCTTGGCATCGACCGTCGCTCTCGTATTCGTATCGATACGAAATTATATAATCTGGATTGATACGAAAACTCCTATTACAGATCGACACGAAACGAAGGAGTTGTTCCTCCACAACTCCTTCTTCTCCAAAAAAGCCTCAACTCCATGGCCGCGCCCCATCCCCAATCTTGCTCTCACTCGTCCAGATCTCAAATTCATCGAAACCGGTCATAAAAGCAAGAAGGATGGTTGAAATTTCGAGTTTCGTCGTTCCGAACATGATTCTATCCATTAATTACCTGATCTTAATGTTTAAATTTGAAGGATTGAAGGACTGAATCGATTCGAAGGCTAAAACGGTTCTTTCTCTTGGACTCCCTATCGATATGAAAGCAAAAGACAGTAGTAAAAGTAAAAAAGTGAAAAATGGCTAAGTCCTAGCTATTTATATGAAGCCTAGAAGGAACTGGGTCGATTCGCCTCCCAGTCCACTTAACCGGTCACAACCGGTCAAACCGCGAATCGAATCGAATGCCCTGTTCGAATCCATCGGACCAAGACCCTCTATCGGTTCGAAGTGGACAGTAGATCCATCGGTACGAAGTAAGCAGCAAGGACGGTTGAAGATTGTGAACTCCATCGGCTCAAAGCCCTCGTTCACATCAACAAGTTCGCAACTCCATCCACTGCATATCGATACGAACAACAATTTCGTATCCATCATTTCTCATCGATACGAACGGATATTTCGTATCCATCCAAACTCATCGATATGAACGGATGTTTCATATCCATCCAAGCTCATCGATACGAACTATCATTTTGTATCCATCATTTCGACTCGCATCGATATAAAAAACTACTTTTCAACCTTTTACGTCGATTCAGGAGAGGATCGATACAAGAGGATAGTCAAAAAAACGATCAAGCGTGTTTCAACTCGAATTCCAAATCAGTTCAGGAGAGAATCGATACGAAATTCAATAACAAACTAAACTGACAACGACTCATGAACACACAACCTTAACGAGAGTCAAATTAACATATGTGCATATAAGTCGGACTAATATTTGATTTTAAACATTCACAGGGATCGAATAATCATTTTTTTACGATTGCAACAACGAACAGCTAAGCACTATTGTACAGCAATCAATTATATCAATGCAAGGTTACAGCAATACAGAGTACAATTTTTAACGAAAGAGAGCAACGATTGTTCGGAGAGAAATTGCAGCTTTTCAAAGCACGTCATGTTTCCACAAGGTGTACTTTGGGGGGAAAATGTTATCCCGCCTTTTGTCAAAGCCGTGATATCAAAAGATCAATCGAAAAGAAAGGACGGTTCGTCTCAAAGATTGGTTATACTTTGCTTCACTATGGTATCACTGAATTTTGTCCGAGCCCGGATCAGGCTACAATTGATAGGACATGACAATCAAGATCATAAGAAGCATCGTTCCAAATTTCAAGTCAATCCGAGTTTGTATGCTCAAGTTATGATGGATGTAAGTTGAAGGGAAAAGCTCCGGTTTCATATCGATCGATTTCGTATCGATCATGGGCCCAGCGGTTTCGTTTCCATCGAAGAGCACCAGTTCGTATTGATGAACCTGGTTGTGTTTGAATCCATCGAGTTCGTATCGATGGACTTCGTACCCATCATAAGGCCGCGCTTCGTATCCATCGGCAGATAGAGCATTTCGTACCCATCAACTGAGGCAATGGTCACCGCTTCGTACCCATCATGGGAACCTCTCTTTGAATCCATCTGGTAAAAGCACTTCGTATCCATCAGGTTACCCTGCTTCGTATCCATCAACAGTTGCAGTTCGAACCCATAAGTAAGGCATCATTCGAATCCACCGAGTCAGCAAATTTGATGATGTGTCGTCCCTCGATACGAATGGGGCGAAGTATATGGATCGATGCGGTCAACTTGGAGCGAAGACCGAATCGAGGTGAAATGTACGTACCACGTCATCACGGGTCCACATGAAGGGATCAGTTCGAAGGCATCGATTTGAAATGATCGAGTCGAACCAGTCAGCCATCGGAAAACCCCACTTCGTATCGACTATATCTCCCAATCCACTAGTCCAAATGCCATGAAATTTTCACAGAAGCTTGCGTACATGCTGAGGAATGTCTCCACCAAATTTTAGCTCGATTGGACATCATCTTGATCGATACGAAATGATTTCGTATCAATCACAGATCGACTTGAAACTTTCTGAGATTGGTCGCCTGGGCCCATTCATATGCCAGAAAAAGTATTCCGAGATTTGAGCGAAGTCTCAGCCTCCTACACCTATAAATAGAGCCCCAAAGCCTACAGAAAAAAGATCTTTTAACTCTCAAGTGCCCAGACTCTGCTGGATCGAGATCTCCATCATCCTACATCATATTCCACCTGTTGATTTCGAATTTCCAGTTGTAACTTGCCGTTGATTGCTGTAACAACTTGTAATCATTGAAAGAGAATCAATAAAACTGTAAAAACTTCACAGTGGACGTAGGCAACACACCGAACCACTATAAATCGCTTGTCTACGCATTTACTTTACTGTTATTTGGAGTTTTTGTTAGATAATCCTCATTTTCAATTTATATTCTTCATTATTATCTCTTTAAAGACTCCCGAAGAGTGTTGTGACCAATTTTGGTGCAAACATGTAGCTTATTAGTTGTTACCTTTCGAAGGGTTGAGATCGGTTTATGTTGAGATTTCTCCATCTTACCCATAAATCAATACTTTCTCACTGTAGATTGGTCCTGCTATTCCACGATCGATGTATCTAGAATGGGATGAGCTTCCCGCGTCGCTACTGACATCGTATCCATTATCGATCATTGATCGATAACGGGTAAGTGTAGGAAAAATAACTCTAATTAGTGACACAATAATTTTTTTTCTTCATTGCAAGTGAACTATCTACAGAGCATAGACCATTTGCAGTGTTCAGGACACCGCCCATCGCATATGGATAATACACTGCACTTTCCCCAGTCAACATTTGGAACCCGATGTGTCAGCGTAAATTGATATTTCTTTGGAGTCAACGTGTCATAGGGGGACTTCTAGTTTAAAATAGAATTACTTGACCATGTTAGGTACAAGTTTTGTTGTATAGAATGAAGCACTCATATTCTCGTCGTAAGTCCAGTAGTGGAAGTCTGGCACTTCAAGAAGCTAAATCGTCATCAGTTGTGCCTTCGTAAACAGTTTCAGTTGTGCCTACTTCTTTAAAATCGCGGTGTAAATATAGTCAATCGGTTCTGGTTGGCCCGGTTGTAGACTAAACTCCTCCAAATTTTTAAGTTCTGCTCAATCCTCTAGAGAGAGCTTCCTCCATAATCTCTGCTAAAGTTCTGCAAAACATTTGCTAACAACATGGTATTTTAGACGATGACGTGCGCCTTCTATCAAAGAATGAGTTTGCACAAATGTCGCCTTCGGATCACACCACTTGCCACCGGTTTATGAGCTTAAATGGGGTAGTGCCCCCTTTCAATCAATTCTTTAAAGAAACTCTTCTAAACATGGGAATTGCTCCATTTTAAATTCATCCTAATGGGTAAGCGATCTTGACTTGCCTTCACATCTTGTTTATGCGGACAATTAATCGCGTCTCGAGTTTCGTTGAGTTGAGATATTTTCTCTCATTTAAGAAGAAAGGCGGATGTCCATCCCTCATCGTCATCGAGGCCCAAAGAAACCACAAGATCGTGTTGTAGCTTCAAAGAAACCTATGCCAATTCAAGAGCCAGTATTTCTTTGGTAATTATCTTGAGGGATTTAACCGTCTTTGGACGATGGGTGGTAAGTTCTCTCTTTTAATTATTGAGATTTAATACATCGGTATTGGATTTTTGATAGATTGAATGCTTCTTTTAGTTCTTTCGAGGTCGAAAAAAGAACCATTACTCGGTCCGATTTTCCATATCTGAAAGTCGTAGATGCCATAGAGAGATCGGTCAAGTTTTTGCTAACGGACGAGAGTTTGCTTCGATATGAGATGTTGCATCCCAGGAGACTATTATGGGCGTTGAGATTCCATCTCCTTCCCGTTTCAAAATTCGGACATGTTCAACTTCTTCATCGCATAGCTCCGAAGGATGTTATCTCCCAGAAGGAGAAGGTCCGTCTAGCGGGTTGATCGAAGAAACTCAAGAAGGAAGAGGTGTTATGAATGAAGCCAGCTACCCGCCTATAATGCCCCGATTTCAAAGAAGGAGAAAGAAGAATTGAAGCAACGTAAGAGCAAGACTGCGATGGCAAAAAAAAAGAAGGAGGGTGAAATTGAGAGTAGCAGCAGCTATGATTCCTTCTTTAGTAATGATGAATTCAATGCTAGTTCCGATGATGGAAACGTCGAATTGTGTGATGAAACTTCGGGAATAAGTCCCATTCTCCAAGATTCACCTCCCCAAGAGATTCATGTTAAAGATGCGCTTTCAATAGTAAAGCGAATTCAGGATTCCCCAATTAAGGAAACCGGTAATGATTTTAGGATTTGAGCAACGTTTACATAGATTTTGATGAACTCATGGGAGAATATTTTGAGTTTAAGAGGGATTGTCTCCTCATCCCGATCATATTATGTCTTGGGTCTGCCCGATTTCTACCATGGTGACTTCCGGATACAGTTTGTGACGTCCTTTTATGCCGCCTATGACATGTTACACATTTCACAAAGTCAACTTCACTTACACATGCATTATTTAGGATCATTTCTTGCCAATAAGCTCTTTAATTTTTATACCAGGTACTATGAGAGGCCATGGATTTTACAAGGACCATATATAATTCACTGATTCACAACGTTGGTCAAGACGGTCTTCAAGCCGCTATCAGCCTTGTGAAACTGAGGGAGAGTGAAGAAGGAGGAAAGATTTGGAAGCAGAAGTACGTCGTCGGGATGACAAATGGGATAGGGTTTACAAGAGTGGTTATGAGACGAGAAAATGTCCTAACAATCGAGAAGAGCGGGCCAAGAAGCCGAATGTGGATCATGGTTCTCATCCTCCGAGCACCAAGCATTTGCCTCAGCCCCAATCTCTGTTGGAATTGAAGTTCCAACTTCCATTATTCAAATCATCCCAAGCTCCATCGACACATGGTGCCTGCTTCTAGTTCTTCACATCCTCGTAGGAGGCTGACTTATTTCCTTTCATCCGGTCCCTCTAGACTCAAAGCCGCGCTCCTCGGGTGATTTCTAAAGGGAGTTAAATTTGATCTTGATGTATGCCTAACCCATAAAAATTCCTCCTATCTCCATGCGGTTCAATGTGATTTGGATCAAGATGAGGGATGGGAAAAGTTATGCAAGCAACAGGCAGACGTGAACCGCAACAATTATCATGAGATCCTTTCTTTTGAATTAGAAAAGGACGATTATGAGAATTCGTTAGCAAAATGTGATGCCAAAATCAAGTAATTAACAAAGGAGAGGGATGTTGCACTCCGATAGAGTAAGAGCAACACCAACTTGCTGAAGGAACTGAAAGAGGCCTACACGAAAAAAGAGATCGTATTCCAAGATGAAATCAAAAATGCCCACGCAGATGAGATTAAGCTAAAAGAGGAGCATGAAGCCCGTGACGCGATCATTGAAGCTTAGAATAAAACTATCACTGATCATAACAAAGTCATAAAGCTTATAAAAAGACAAATGTTGATTACGCGGGAATGGTGGAATCCAGTGACAAGACCTTTTCTGATCAGACTCAAACGATTGCGTCGCTCTAGGAAAGATTCACGTAGCTTAATGTTGAGAAGACCTGAGTTGAAGTTGAGAAGGCCGTCGTGGCAGCAGAGTACTTGGAGTTGCAGGATACTTTTAAAAAGAAGATTGATGACACCAATTCATATTTCTATGTTAACCCCTTGCTGCATCAAGGGAGCCTCGGCATCTGGGCTCCAAATTCCTGCGTACTCTTACCGTTGTTTGGGAAGAAGTTATGGCATGTTTCTATAAGAATGGGGATGATATACCGAGCAAGAATTAGAGGATGTCTATCTCAATGAAGAATCGAAGAAAGCTTTGATAGAGGTCAGGAGATCATTCGAATTAAGAGGGAACAGGAGGCGTTGATGCTGCTGCGACTATGACGGCTAAAATGCTACAAGAGCCTTTAATTTCCGGGCCTTATGAATCATCAAAACAACTTCATAATCAGTTAGCAAGTTCAACCTATACTGCCTTGTTGCATGCCCTTCCAGCAGCTGTCTCGGAAGCCTCGGGTGGTCCTGGAATTTCTCCATAGACTGTTCAACCATCCAAAGAAGGAGAAGGTGGGGAGTATGAGGTTGAAATTCTTGGCCATTCTTCTAATGCAGGTAGCCTTTTGTTTCCCTAGAATTTGAGAATTTTTAGCTCACACCGCAAGAACAAGATAAACTGAATGCTACCATTTTTGATCTTATAAGTCCATCTTCTTTACCTACCGACCAGCCGATTTCTTCAGTTCCTAGGCTTGCTGCTGTTTTCTACTGCCTCGACGCTTGTTTCTGTGGCCACTTCGATTACTGCACCAATGTTTGGATCACAACTAGGGTCGAAATCTGAGAAGATTGCGCATTTTGTGGTCTAGATGACCCTTCCGTATCTTTGGAAGGTGATTTTACAACAGTGGAAGCTCGAGAGCAGGAAGACCAAAATGGCCAGCCAAATAAAACTGAATAGCAGATGGTGGTCGTCTAAAAGGAAAAGATCGAGGAGAGAAAATCTTCAAGGAGCTCCTGCAAGTCCGAAAGCATAGGACCAAAGGGGAGTCTTCCAAGAAGGTGGAAGAATAGGGAGGCGATGCTGGCACAAAGGAGATAGTTGATATTTCAGATAGTGACACAACTCTTGGCAGGGATTTTGAGAGGAAGAAGAAACTTCCTAACAAAGGTGGGAAGGGAAGCATTGGAAATAAACATTGACATGCTCGAGTAACAATGGAGCTAGATTTTGGGACATTTTGTTTTGTTTGATACGTGTTTTGTATACATGCAGGGTCTTCACTTATTGCTTTTATCGTTGTAGCACCTGTATTTTCCTTTTTCGTTGGTTGATATTGTGTGGGTATGACCCTCACATTTCGACTTTGCATAGAAAATGCTATAAGTAATACAATGTTGACATTTTGATTGTAACTTTGTCTGTCTACTTATATACGTTTCATGCACTTATATCAATTTTATTTATTGCTATTTTACCTAGTCTGGTAAGTACCGTCAAAATTCTTTGTTTGGAGTAACAGAACTATGAAGTACTTGGTTTTTGTTTTGAGTATCGGTGTGTGTTCCCCCTAGTTCACGGGGCTACTTACTACAAACACTTGACGAATGACCGGTTGATCGGTGTGATCCTTTGGAAGTCTGTAACCGAGTTTATTTTATGGTTCCTATCTTTAGGAACTTGCAATTTGAGCTTCTCAATTCTAGAAATTTTGTCAGTCAACAGTCTGAATTTCTTGCCGATTCGTAGCCATGCGACATTGCTAGATTCATACCCATTGCTCCTGACCACGGGAGTGGGTTAATTCTTGTTAGTCCAGCAATAGACGAGTTTCCCAGCACTGCCGGGACAATGCTAGTACCTAAGAGTGTGCACGACTTATGAAATATGCAGTTTATGAATGGCGCGGCTTTTAAGAGTACGCGCAGCATATGAGATGCATGGCTTTTGAGAGTGTGCGTAGCTTATGGGTTGCATGGCTTTTGGGATCGGTATGGACCGTCGATCCGGAACGGTTTGGAATTTCTCGACATTACCAATCTTCGGTCACGTGAGGTAGTTCACGTTTCAAGGACATGATTCCACGGCTCTAAAAGTAATCCGCAGCTTATGGGGGTTCGTGGCTTTTAAGGTTGTGCTTTCTTGGATGTGATTCCACAATCCAAGAAGTGGTGCGCGGCTTACGAAATGTGCAGCTTTGATTTGGGCCTTCCCGGTGTCGCCGGAGCAACACCGGTTTTGAAAAGCGGGGATCAGGCTTTATCGATCCAATGGTTTTAGTCGATTTGCTTCCGCCGACCCGACATGTAGGTGGGGCATACTTGAGCATGGTTCCACTGTCTCAAGCAGGAAGCATATGGTTTTGAGTTCATTTGACCTCGTCGACTCAGCAGGTTACTTTTGTGAACACAGTTTTGTAGGTTCAGAAAGCAAAGTAATTTTATTAATAAAAGTTAGGCAAGTTCTGTCTATTTAAAGTTCCTTCAGTATTCCAATGCAGCTTATTTTTTAGAAATAGGAAATACATAAGATAGCTTAGATAAAGGAAGGATGCAACGATTCGTTGTTCCATGCTTAGGGAATTTGGGCTCCATCAACAGTTGTTAGCTTGAATGTGCCATCCTCTAGCTTCTGACCGATCACATAATGTCCTTCCTGGTTTGGTCCAAATACTCCCGGTACAGCGTAGACCCCCTTGAGGATAAGGTCTTCCACCTTGAAGGTGCAGTTATGAACTTTGGATTTGAAGTACTATGCGAACCTTTTCTGATGAGCGGTAGTCTTTAATTTGGCTTCTTTCCTCTTCTTATCGACGATATAGACTAAATCGAGTATGAGCCACTTGTTCTGTCTTTGATTGAAGTTTCGCCTCCGATGAGAATGGACTTCTAGCTCAACTAGGATCATTGCTTTTGGACTATATGCTAGAATGAATGGGGAATGCCTAGTTCCATATTTGTGCGTTGTCCCGTAGGCCCATAGTGCTAGTGGAATTTCATCGACCCAATTTCCTTTCGCTTTAGTTAGTCGCATTTTGATGGCGGACTTGATGATCTGATTTACTGTTTCCACTTGCCCTTTTGCTTGTGGATACGCGATAGCGGAAAAGCTTTTCTCGATTCGAAAGCATTTGTAGAAGTTTTTTAACTCAATGCTTTCGAATTGAGTCCCATTATCCATGGTGATTTTCTATGGCACCCCAAAGCTACAAATAATATTTTTAGTAACAGAGTTAATGACTTTCTTTGTGGTAATAATGGCAAGCAGTTCCGCTTCTGCCTATTTGCTGAAATAGTCAATAGTAACGGTAGCATATTTGGCTCCTCCTTTAGCCATTAGTAATATGCCAATCAAATCGATTCCCCAGATTGTGAATGACCATGGGCTGACTATCTGTTTTACTCCGTCGAGGGGGTCTTTTTATCTTACTAAATCTTTGGTGTTGATCGCAACGACTGGCACAATCGGCTACATCGCGGTTTACTATTGGCCAAAAGTACCCATACTTGAGAACTTTCTTTGCAAGGGTTTGGCCTCCGTTATGATCTCTGCAATCGCCTTCAAGAACTTCTTTTAGGATCCTTCGAGCTTCGTCATTGGTCACATATCTGAGCAATTAGGTAGCGAATCCACTTCGGTAAAGTATCCTATCCTATATTATAAATCACGGTGCCTTTCAAAGAAGCTTTTTCCGCTAGTTCCTAAGGGGAGAGCGTTCTTGTAAGCAGGTAGTTCTTGATTGGCATCATCCATGTCCCTTGTTCTTTAGTTATCTCAAAAATTCAGCCGATATCCATTTTACTTATACTTGAAGCTGTTAGGGTTTCAACTGAGACTAGCCCCAATGACTGAGCTTCTCCAGAACTGGCCAGTTTGGCTAGATAATCTACCTTCATGTTTTGTTCCCTTAGGATATGAGTTATTATGTAACGCTCGACGTCGTTTAGTAGTTCCTTCACTTTCAATAGATATGGGGCAAGGTTATCCCCTTGAGCCCAGTATTCGCCTTTCACCTGACTAACTGAGAGTCGCTATAGATCTGTATGAATTTTATCTCGAGTTCCTTCACAATCTTTAGTCCGGCTATCAATGCTTTGTATTCTGAATCGATATTTGTCGTAGGGAAATCCAAGCGCAAGGCATAGAAAACAGATTGTCCTTCGGGAGTCTCGAGCACGACTCCTGCTCCCGATGTTAGATGTACCATCGACGAACAGCTTCCAACGTGTATCCACTTCTGCAGCCATTCCTTTCTTGTTATCTTGTATTGTAAATTATGCAATAAAGTCTACCAGTGACTGCCTGTTGGTCACCTTCCGAGGATGGTATGTGATTTCGCACTGACTTAATTCAATGTTCCATTTGATGATCTGTCCATAGGTCTCTGGGCGCTATAGCGCTTACTTCAAAGGTTGATCTATCGGCATTCTAATCGGGTGTGCTTAGAAGTACGGTCGTAACTTTCTGGATGCTGTCAAGAGGCAATATGCTAGTTTCTCCAATTTCGAATAGTTCTTTTTTGCTCCAGTGAACCATTTACTGATGTAATATAAGGGCTACTTGATCTTGGCTTCTTCTTGTACGAGTGCGGCACTCAATGCATGGGGCCAGACTGCTAAGTAGATGTATAAATCTTCTCTGTCTACTGGCTTGGACATGATTGGCGGGGTTTTCATATGTCGCAATAGCTCTTTGAACACAATTTGATAAGCTTCCATCAAAGTTCTTCCTTCCCTTGTTTAGTGCGTCAAAGAACGGTATAAATTTGTCGGTAGCTTTTGAGACGAACCGGCTTAGCGCTGCAACCTTTCCATTCGAGCTTTGTAATTCTTTCCTGTTCCTTGGGGCCTCGACTTCCCGTAACTCGGTCATTTGTTTGGGATTTTCTTCAATGCCTCTGGCACTTACGGTGAATCCCAAGAACTTTCCAGAGGCTACCCCGAAGTGACACTTAAGTGGATTGAGCTTCATTCCATATTTGCGAAGTACCTCAAACATTTCAGAGAGGTTGTCCAAGTGATTTGCAGTTATGTGTGCTTTAACCAATATATCGTCTATATAAACTTCCATAGTCTTCTCAATCTGATGCTTAAACATGGCATTCACTAATCATTGTTAGGTTTCTAGCATTTTTTAACCCAAATGGCATCACTTTGTATTGTAGGAAATGTGGATTACGGATCTTATGGAAGAATTAACACTAGATGGGAGATGAATAGTTTTTAATTAATTTTATAAATCTTTTTGAAATCTTTTCAAATTAAACCCAAATAGATGCAATTCACAAACATAGAGACAATTACATAACAAGATACAAATGCAAATTGTAAATAAAAGTAGTAAAGGAAAGAACACACCAAAATTTTATACTGGTTTGGAGTTACCCTACATCCAGTCCCACCTATGTAGTTAATGCGCTCGGTAGATTCAAAGCGGTGGAGGTGCAAAAAGTCATAGCGGAGATACAGCGAGGATACAGCGGGATATAGCGGATGGCTCTAAAATAGCATATAAAACTCGTACTTAATGTTTTTAAAAATATATAAATGGTAATTAAATGAAAAATTATCATTCAATTGAATTATAAATAATACATAAATAATTTTAAATAAAAACACATGTGAATATACTTTAATTAAACGAAAAACTATTATATACATAATTGAATTTGGTAGCATATTAGAATATTTTCATTCCTAAAAATTTATTAAAAATTAAATAAAATAAATTAATTTCATAATTATAAATGCAATGTTTCAATTCATTTTATTAAAAAAGATATAGCGGAAATAATGGAATATAGCGGAAATAACGGGATGTAGCGGAAATAGCGGGAATTAAAGCGGAAGTGCTATATTTTGGGGCTATACTGAAAAATCGTAGCGGGAGAAATCCACTATGAGATATAGCGGGGTTGTAGCGGGGTAATAGCGGGGCATTAACTACACAGAGTCCCACACAATTTCTTATGCATATTCTTTTCAAATATAATGTCGATATTAAAACCTATATTTCAAGGCCACGAGATACATCCTCATGTCTTCGAGTCCAAGGCAAATTCTCTTGATTTAACCAGGATACAAGATAACTTAATTGATTTACGGGCTAAAATCACACCCAATTGATTTACAGGCCAGAGCCACACCATTTCCAATCACACTTTGATAGCGAGAGACTTGATACACTTTGATCATTGATTACAAATGATCATATAATTTTGAATAGCACTAAGATCATTGAGAGAGAGGGGCAGAGAATCAAACTAAAGACAATCGAGTTTGATTCACTTAGGATTTCTGCAGAATTTTGTGTAAGCATTTGAAATATAAGAGAATATTTGAGTGGAGAAGAAGGAGTGAAGAAATGAAGAAAAACTAACTAAAAATTCGTTGAAAATAACTGACATATGTAGGAGAATAACGATCGTGTCCATTCGTAAAAGGTTATGATGAATATATACTTCTTTTGAAAATTTGAATTTTAAAATTCTATGGCTACCATATCGACACGGGGGGCATAGGCATGTCGACATCCCCTAGTATTTTTTTGAAAATTAATTTTAGTTTTAAAAGATATTTTCTCTCTAAAGTTTGTCGAAACTATCTTAGAACTTTGTAAACTATTTTGAATATAATTTATGATTATAAAAACCTTTGAAAAGTGAACGTACGAAATAAAAAGTAAAAAAAAAACATAGTATATAAATATTTTGAGACTAAAGCTAAAACATTAAAACTAGGAGATGGTTTAAAAATAAGAAATGATTTTGAAATTAATATGATTAAAAATAGTTTTTCAATTAAGGCTAAAATATTTAAATCTAGAGAGAGAGATGTCTTTTTAAAAAGATAGTTTTTAAAAAATCTAAAAATAATTCATTTTTAATTTTTTGTGGATTTCATTCCACTAGAGAAGGTCATGGGTTCCATCCCACTATTAAAGCGAGAAGGTGGATTCCATTTCACAATTAAAATCAAAATAAAGATTTTAGTGCTACTATGAATTTTTAACATAAATCTAGAATCTATTACTTATCTTGATATCTTGAACTCTAGAACTCTTGATACTCATGAGTCTTCAGTCTTGATTTCTTCAATCTTGAATTCGTCGGTCTTGAATCTCTATGTTGTACAGTCCCCATTCTCAGTACCTGCATATATATATATCCTGCATATGTATCCTACATATACATATATATTTAGACAAAGATATTAGTATTTATATTTTATAAGAGTCCTAAGGTTGTTGTCATTAAAACCATCATTTTAGGAACTAACAATCTCCCCCTTTTTGATGATGACAACCTATGTTTATAAAATGTACTCCACCAAACTCTGATTCAATTTTGACTGCCCTTTACTCCAACAACTCACTCTTAATTTAATAACTCCCCCTTAATCTAAGCCTAACAACAACCTAACTATCCTTTTTTATAATTCTCCCCCTTTGTCATCAATAAAAACTAAGCCTAAACTACATACTTCCCCCTTAAACTAATACTATGAAACTAAATCCTTTTTTTATAAATGTAATGACCCAGAATTTCTATTAATTAAAATTTGTATATTTAATTAATTTTAAATATTAATAAGTGAAATTTATAAGTCGAATAATTTTATTTCGAATAATTGGATTTAATAGGATAATTAAATCGATAATTTAATATTGAAATTACATAAATAATTGGAAATTGGGTTAAATATGATTGAAATTGATTTGTAAATTAATAAATCATATTGGAGTTAGAACGGTATTTTAGAACTTTTAAAATCGAATTAAAAGTTAATTTGTGAAAATTGAATATTTTAATATTTAAATTGACGAGTTAAAATAGCCATTTTTCAAACAGTCTCGGATTTCGACGAAACCAGTTTCATCGGATCCGTAAATGTGATATTATTGTAAGGTTTCAAAATTCGTGTCAATCGGATTTACCGTTTGTCCGGGGCAAGCCAAAACGCATAGAAATTAGTTTAAATCGGTTTAATTTAAAATCGATCATTTATTGCCATAACTCGCACAGATGATCGAATTGGCTTTCGAAACCTATTCCATTGTGTCCGGAACGCGGGGTAAACCTTAGAAATGCCAACCGGCACGCTTCGTTTGGAGTTCGGAATTTTTTTGGTGAATAGTGTTTGGCGAATTTCTATAAAAGGACATGTTATCTTCAATTTGCAAAGAAAGTCCAAAACCCTAATTGAAAGCTTCAGCCGCCGTTGTTTATAATCAATGGCCGAAATGCTCCAAACTTCATCCTCTTCGATCTTCTTATTCATCGACTTTCATCCAAATCTCCCAACTAGAAAAACGTAGAGAGCATCGATATCTCTCTATCCAATGTGTACGATCGAATTTGGAGCAGCAAATCCGCGGCAAATCTCACTCGAACATGCCACGTTCGTGCGTGAATTACGAGAAGGAGGGTGAACCAAGCTTCGTGAAATTCATGCCGAGTATAGAGTGGAGCTAGGCGCACGATGTGAAGGTGTTTGATCAGGTTGAAAGTTGAAGATGAAGGTTGCGTTAATTAGGGTTACACGCAATTTTTGGTTCTCGGTCATGCGTAGCAACCTGGGGAAGATGATGAAAGAACGGCCGAGATTTGGGGATGCGAAATGCACGGCTTGGATTAGATTATGGTATAAATTATAAAAGAAAATAGTAAACAATTATATCATGTTGTGTACGAACTTTAAAAATTGATAACTTTTTCGTATGAGGTCGAAAATTACGAAACAAGTTGCGTTGGAATCGTATGGATGAACACTACGCTATGGAACTGAATTGGAGTCGTTTGGAGCTAGTGAAAATTTTGGGTAAAATTAAACGCACGTTTAATTTTATTCAAAATAAAACGTGGAAACTGAATTGAAAGCGAGGTGAGAATTTCTCACTCAATCGAATAGTTTCGATTTAAAATTTTAAATGGTTAGATTTAAAATTGCTTGATTGTATGTTTGAATGATGATTGTTATATATTGATTGTTAAAATAGACATTATGCGCCGTTAGTAAGCGGATGTTATTTATTAAAAACATATACCGCGATAATTTCACTGAAAAGTGAAATTGGTATTATTTATGAACTTGGAGTTGATTTTCCCGCATTATGTAGCGGATGAGACCCTATTGCGCCGTCTATTAGCGGATAATATTTTATAAATCCCATATACTGCGATATTCCTCTTTGAACGGAATTGGTATTGTGCTAATGTTTGTGGATGCACGGAAACAGGTTGGAGGGATCCAACTGGATTCCTCACCAGTATTTATTTGATTACAGATATTTTGACGTTTGTTGATTATCATATGATGATATATGATGTTTGTTTTCGTGATTGACTATTTGGTGCTGTTGCATAATCGGATCCATTTTTAAAGTTTAAAAATAACGATTTTGATTTTAAAAGGATTTTTGAAATGATTTTTCAAAGTATACGTTTTATTAAATTTTTGAATTGATTCATTTTAAATAATTAAAGCGTTATAAATTTTTATGTTATAAAAATTAAGATTTTTGTGAAATATAACCAAAAGGTGATTTTTAAAATAAATAGATTTATAAAATAGTTTAAATTTGGATTTTTGAATTATTATAAAGGATGTATATAAAAGATTTTTAGCATTGATATTTATAATAACAAAAATATATAAAATATTGGAATTATAAAACGAGTTTATTAAGTGTTAAAATGAAGTATAAAATGGATTTCACAAAAAATTATAGATTTATAAATTGTGAAGATTATAAAATGAATAGATGTTGTAAAATAAAAGATTTATAAGTAATTAACTTATAAACTGGATTTTGGGCATTTAAATGGGATATTAATAGAAATTGTTAATAAAGGAGATTTTATAAGTTGAAGTTGTTATAAAATATAAATGAATCTTATAAGTAATAGAAGTTTAAAAAAGAACGATTTTGTAAATAAACGAATTATAAGTATTTAACTTATAATATGGACTTTTGGTATATATTTGAGATATATAAATTGAATTGGATTAATAAAGGAGATTTAGAAATCGAAGTTTATAAATAGAAATGAAATTTATAGACATTGTTTATAAATTCGAAATCAATGGAATTTGATAAATTTGAATATAGAAATTTATTAAAAGAAGTATATTCGCGATTTTGGATAGTGAATTACCCTTGAAAAAAATGTGTAGAAAATATTGTATTTGGTTAGTGAAGTATATTCACGATTTTGGACAGTGAATATATTATCAAAGAAAATGGACATGTTTTTGGGGAAGTGGTATTATAAAATGAAGTTAATTGTTTTAAAGATGTTTTAAAATGGATTAACTATCGAAACCATAGATTTCAACATTTATTGTTGAAATAGACGTTTTCGAGAAATAGAAGGAAATGGTAGACTATAACACTATTGTTATAGTAAATGATTTCCGAAAGGAAATGTTTTGTATAGTATTGGGATTTATATATCTATTTTAATTTCGAATCCATATACTGGTGATTTTGGGCTGTCGTTACGATGTTTTACGCAACATTCGTTTTGGCTCAAATTAATGTGTTTAAAAGAATGTTTTTCTTAAAGAATGAAATATATACTTAGTTTCGATTTAAGTATATTGAATATTTTCCAAAGGTTGGAAATAAATGGATTTGTGAATTACTTATTATTATTTGATAAGTATGGAAATGTTTTCCAATATGAAATGAATGTTTTGAGATTTTATCTTTTAAAGATAAATTGAAAATGAATAATAGAAATCGATTTGAAAATCGTATATTCATAGATATTTTGGGATTGTAAATTCCCTATGGAATTTACAAAAGAAAGGGGAATTTGTTTAAAAATAAACGTTGATTTATTTTTGAACTATGGGAATAAATTTACGGATTTGGAACGTAAATATAAAGTTAAGGATTTATTTAATTGGGTTAAATGAACCATTTTGAAATGAAAGTATTTCCGCGTAAGGAAAATGTTTGAATTTGTTTTCAAAAGTGGTAAAGGTGAAAAGTGAATAATTTGAAATTTGTTTCAAATGGTTAAGTGTGGAAATTATATATCTATTAAAGATATTTTGGAAAATAAATAATTTGGAAAATTATTTGGAATCCGATGATGTTGCGCACCTTTATTGATAGTTAAATAACCGACTATCGATATTTACCTTTAAATAGGTATTTGTTGAGATTGCTTGAATTTGAATGCTACACTTATTTTTGAATAAGCGCTCACTATTCGGGTTAGCCGGGAAAGGACCTTGGGGTCGTATAACCCATTCCGAATATGTGATACGTCGTTATGAATTGCATTTGATGACCGGTGTTGAAGACCGGATATTTGTGAAAACGGAAGGATTACCGTCGAATATTTCTGCATCGGCTGATCTCCGATATAGAAATTTATTACCCTTTGTGATGGGAAGTCAAGTCTTGATTAGTGAATATCCGGATTGCAAGGACTTCTTCGTAAGTGCCTTCGGTTCCGTTCGATCCCGAAACGGACTTGTATGGATGTGTGTCTGACGTAACAATTTGAGATGTAAAGCTGGTTTCTATCAAATATATTTCCGTTGGTGGCGGAGAATTTATTCTCTTAGCTTAACACCCTTAGAGGTTATGTAGTTGATGGTTACTAGTGATACATTCCCAAATTGGTAATGTGGCATACGAAGTGCTGTCGAGCATTTGATGATCAAAGCACAACTTTTGTATAAAGCGTAGCTTTGTGGACGAGACTTCGTCGGACCTCACACCCCGAAATGGTCAAAACAGGAAGGATGCGGCAAGGTTATTAGGGGTAGCGCCCCTTTAGTGTATGTCATTCCTTCTGGATAGAGGTGGTATCATGGTATGGAGCCCAAATACTTAACCTATGTTGTTGCTGCAAATTTATTGCTTTGTGGTTGTTGGAAATCGAGGGTCCTCGGATATAGATCAGTTACAATCGGGGAATGACATATTCGTGTCAGTAGCTACCCAGTTAGGGGTAACCCGGCCTTGTGTTGGCAGAGATCCGGTTTGGTTCTCGGGGCGTCTTTCCAGAGGCGTTTCCATATGGCAATGAGAAGTTCCTTGGCCTCACCATTTGTTGGAAGTCCAAAGAAACAATACGAACCTTGTACGGTTTTAGTTGTAGAACTGCCATTTAATATGGTAGCTATAGTAGGCATAATATAATGGTACCTATGCTGGCTAAAATTTATATCTTTACTTTCGAAATGATTTTTCCCTACACTATGCACTAATAATAATATCAAAAATGATTTGATTTTACATAGTAAGCATCTTTGACTATCATAAGGAAAAATCTCCCCCAAGTCTGCGCTTGTATTGTGTGTGTGTGCCGGGAGGCCTTATGGTTGTCTCATTTTCTAAAAAGCATTGCGAAACTATTTTAAAATTATCTTGTACTTTGTTTTAAAAATAAACTGTTTTAGTTCTCACACCAGTCACATGACTGACTCAGAGTTCATTGTTTTCCTTCCTAAACTCTGGATGCCCGCCAATTTCCACACGGGCAGTCTAGAGTTAGTTTATCAGGATATTCAGGAATTCAGGAGTTGCTGGAGGCAAGCTGGATAGCACGGCGTATTCACTAGTATATAGTATTTCTTTTCCGCTGTTTGTTTTTGTTTTGTTGTTGTACACTCTGATGATGTAATGTAATGTAATTGTGATGTAATGTAATAACTGATATAGTTCTTTTGTTTAAAGATTATTCATTTACCTATTATATGTTGTTCCGCTGTGATTGTGAGATTCTGATATTGTTCTGTTGTTTCTTTCTGTTCTGTTCTATCTTTTCCTCTCTTCTTTTACCTCTTTCTTTTTCTTAAACCCTAAAGACTCGTAAGTTTGTTCCTCTTTGGCTGGATTGTTGTGGAATGTTGCCAGTTCAAAGTAGTACGGATTTTCGAGCCTTTACATCCGGTATCAGAGCATATGCTTAAGCGACAACCATGGCTCTGTTGGGAATTACTCATTAGAGATAGAGTCAGTAGTACTCTAGAATGAGTTTGAGTGTAATAATAGATACAGCGCGTATTTGTTAGTGAATGTAAAAATGTTTTATATTGTGTTTGCTTATCCGTTGAGCTGTTTGTGAATTCTGCTCGGTAGATGGGACGCCATATTATCGATAGGGATTTCTAAACACTTAAACGAGGCATGTCGACATAGTATTATTTAAATTGGGTAAATGAAATAATGTTACCTTGATTATATTTTATATATAAAGGAATAATTTTTCAGAATTATTAAAGTGTATATGAATTGATTGTTTGGTTGTTGAATAAGTTAATAAAAGTTGTTTGAATAAGAAATAAAAACAACAGCTATAAAAGAATGAATTGTATAAGCAAATGAATTATAAGTATGGAATTATAGTTAAAATGGTTTACACTTGTGAAATAATCTTATATATAAGAGGTGAAATTATATAAGTAAAAGATTTATAAATGTGATTTATAATCTAAAAACAAAATTCCAGAGAAGTGTTTTGAAAGGATTTGATATTTTGGAAAATTATTTTGGAGAATTAAAGCTCTAAACTCTTTTCGGTCGCTGGAAAATAATTCCGATGATGATCATGACATCATCGGTGTTCATTTTCGAGTTTCCAAACGAGGGATTGCTGCCAAATTGTTTTATATGGAAGTTGTTTGGAAAATTTTGAGTTTGGGTTTTGAAATTCAAAGGATAATTTGAATAGATTTCAAAAATGGTTTTGAAAGATTGAAAAGACTCTGGAATCCTATTTAAAATATTATGGAACGATAAATGAGTTGATAATTTATACAATTTGAATTGTGATAGAATAAATTTAACTTAAAGGATGGAGTTAAATTAAAGGAAAGTATAAGTAAATCAATAAAATCCATGTTGAAATAAATTTGAGTTGTCATCAAAGACATGTGATTTGAAATTTAACAAAAGGAAAGTTAAATAAATTGATTTGGATTTGATAAGATGTTTGAAATGGAATATAACTTAAGTGAAGTTGAATAAAGTTGATTTTGGTGTCAAAGTAAATTAATAAGTGAATCAAAGAAGTGAAGTCATTAAGAATTTGAACATGAGTTATATAAATGAAATTCAACTTTATATTGTTAAAGGAATTAGCAATTGAATTAATTAATGGATTAAATGCTAATCAATTGAATGTAAAATAATTTGATATGGGATAATGAATGTAAGTGTAAATTCATTAAAAGCTAATGTTATTGGAAGTTGAATAATTGAATGAAAATCAATTTAATATGAAACCAATTGGAATTAAAAGTGTTGGACCAAATTGAATGTAAATTGAATAATTTGGTTAAGTTGAATATACATTGGTTGTTATATGTATGTTAGTTGATTGTATAAAATTCATTAAGTGTTAATGAAAGTAAATTAGAAAAATCAGAAGCTAAAGTAATTGAATCCAACTTGGAAGAAAATGAACTTTAATAGAATTGAATTTGATTTGGAAATGAACCAACTAGAATGTAAATTAGTGAATGCAAACTAATTGAAATTGGATATGAATAAATGTTAGTAAAATCCAATGTTAATGAATCAATTGGAAAACCAATCCATTGAATATTAATGAGAATATGAATCAATATTTATTTGGTTAGTTCGATGATAGTTGGATGATGATTGGATTGTTGTTTTGATTGCATTTGTTGCTTTTGTTGCATTTGCTATGTTGATACATGTAGTTGTTATGTTGCTATATGATGTATATTGATACTATTTTCATATATGCATGTTTCTCATTGTTTGTTGAGTGTTTAGTAGGTGCGGATTGCGCTTGCTTCACATTTGGAGCTCGCTTTTGCGCTATATTAGCCGTATACGCTCGCTAATAATAAATAAGGTACATATCTCGGATTACATACCATAATTTTACACTTTTTTTCTCTGCAGGATGCCTCATCACTTGATGGGATGTATATTTGTGATATATATACTGTCATTATTTTTTCGGATCGAGCCGCGCAAAGGAGACTCTGGCGAATTTTTCCAAAATTTAAGGCGTTAGAATATTTTTGAGAAAATTGGGAAATTTTTGGAAACTAAGTTTGGATTTGGAAACTTAGTAAAGATTTTGTAAGAAGTTTAACTATGAATTTTAGGAAAGTTAAACACTTAAGAGATTTGAAAAATCCAATTTGAATGGTTTGTTTTGGAAAGTTAATGGATCTGTAACTTTTTCTTACTCGGTAATTTCGAGGACGAAATTCTTTTAAGGGGGAAAGTATGTGACGACCCAGAATTTCTATTAATTAAAATTTGTATATTTAATTGATTTTAAATATTAATAAGTGAAATTTATAAGTCGAATAATTTTATTTCGAATAATTGGATTTAATTGGATAATTAAATCGATAATTTAATATTGAAATTACATAAATAATTGGAAATTGGGTTAAATATGATTGAAATTGATTTGTAAAATTTTAATAAATCATATTGTAGTTAGAACGATATTTTAGAACTTTTAAAATCGAATTAAAAGTTAATTTGTGAAAATTGAATATTTAAATATTTAAATTGACGAGTTAAAATAGCCATTTTTCAAACAGTCTTGGATTTCGATGAAACCAGTTTCATCGGATTCGTAACGTGATATTATTGTAATGTTTCAAATTTCACGTCAATCGGATTTACCGTTTGTCCGGGGCAAGACAAAACGCATAGAAATTAGTTTAAATCAGTTTAATTTAAAATCGATCGTTTATTGCCATAACTTGCACAGATGATCGAATTGGCTTCCGAAACCTATTCCATTGTGTCCGGGACGCGGGGTAAACCTTAAAAACGCCAACCGGCACGCTTCGTTTGGAGTTCGGAAATTTTTTGGTGAATAGTGTTTGGCGAATTTTCTATAAAAGGACATGTTATCTTCAATTTGCAAAGAAAGCCCAAAACCCTAATTGAAAGCTTCAGCCGCCGTTGTTTATAATCAATGGCCGAAATGCTCCAAACTTCATCCTCTTCGATCTTCTCATCAATCGACTTTCATCCAAATCTCCCAACTAGAAAAACGTAGAGAGCATCGATATCTCTCTATCCAACGGGTACGATCGAATTTGGAGCAGCAAATCGGCGGCAAATTTCACTCGAACGTGCCACGTTCGTGCGTGAATTATGAGAAGGAGGGTGAACCGAGCTTCGTGAAATTCATGCCGAGTATAGAGTGGAGCTAGGCGCACGACGTGAAGGTGTTTGATCAGGTTGAAAGTTGAAGATGGCGGTCGCGTTAATTAGGGTTACACGGCAATTTTGGGTTCCTGGCCGTGCGTAGCAACCTGGGGAAGATGATGAAAGAATGGCCGAGATTTGGGGATGTGAAATGCACGGCTTGGATTAGATTATGGTATAAATTATAAAAGAAAATAGTAAACAATTACATTATGTTGTGTACGAACTTTAAAAATTGACAACTTTTTCGTACGTGGTCGAAAAATTACAAAACAAGTTGCGTTGGAATCGTATGGACGAACACTACGCTATGAAATTGGAATGGAGTCGTTTGGAGCTAGTGAAATTTTCGGGTAAAATTAAACGCACGTTTAATTTTATTCGAAATAAAACGCGGAAACTGAATTGAAAGCGAGGTGAGAACTTCTCACTCAATCGAATAGTTTCGATTTAAAATTTTAAATAGTTAGATTTAAAATTGCTTGATTGTATGTTTGAATGATGACTGTTATCTATTGATTGTTAAAAAGACATTATGCGCCGTTAGTAAGCGGATGTTATTTATTAAAAACATATACCGCGATAATTTCACTGAAAAGTGAAATTGGTATTATTTATGTACTTGGAGTTGATTTTCCCGCATTATATAGCGGATGAGACCCTATTGCGCCGTCTATTGGCGGATAATATTTTATAAATCCCATATACCATGATATTCCGCTTTGAACGGAATTGGTATTGTGCTAATGTTTGTGGATGCAGGGAAACAGGTTGGAGGGATCCAACTAGATTCCTCACCTTTATTTATTTGATTACAGATATTTTGATGTTTGTTGATTATCATATGATGATACATGATGTTTGTTGTCGTGATTGACTGTTTGGTGCTGTTGCATCATCAGATCCATTTTTAAAGTTTAAAAATAATGATTTTTTTTAAAAGGATTTTTAAAATGATTTTTCAAAGTATACGTTTTATTAAATTTTTGAATTGATTCATTTTAAATAATTAAAATGTTATAAATTTTTATGTTATAAAAATTAAGATTTTTGTGAAATATAACCAAAAGGTGATTTTTAAAATAAATAAATTTATAAAATAGTTTAAATTTGGATTTTTGAATTATTATAAAGGATGTATATAAAAGATTTTTAACATTGATATTTATAATAAAATATATATATATATATAATATTGGAATTATAAAACGAGTTTATTAAGTGTTAAAATAAAGTATAAAATGGATTTCATAAAAAATTATAGATTTATAAATTGTGAAGATTATAAAATGAATAGATGTTGTAAAATAAAAGATTTATAAGTAATTAACTTATAAACTGGATTTTGGGCATTTAAATGGCATATTAATAGAAATTGTTAATAAAGGAGATTTTATAAGTTGAAGTTGTTATAAAATATAAATGAATCTTATAAGTAATAGAAGTTTTAAAAAGAACGATTTTGTAAATAAACGAACTATAAGTATTTAACTTATAATAAGGACTTTTGGTATATATTTGAGATATATAAATTGAATTGGATTAATAAAGGAGATTTATAAATCAAAGTTTATAAATAGAAATGGAATTTATAGACATTGTTTATAAATTCGAAATCAATGGAATTTGATAAATTTGAATATAGAAATTTATTAAAAGAAGTATATTCGCGATTTTGGATAGTGAATTACCCTTGAAAAAAATGTGTAGAAAATATTGAATTTGGTTAGTGAAGTATATTCACGATTTTGGACAGTGAATATATTATCAAAGAAAATGGACATGTTTTTAGGGAAGTGGTATTATAAAATGAAGTTAATTGTTTTAAAGATGTTTTAAAATGGATTAACTATCGAAACCATAGATTTCAACATTTATTGTTGAAATAGACGTTTTCGAGAAATAGAAGGAAATGGTAGACTATAACACTGTTGTTATAGTAAATGATTTCCGAAAGGAAATGTTTTGTATATTGTTGGGATTTATATATCTATTTTAATTTCGAATCCCTATACTAGTGATTTTGGGCCGTCGTAACGATGTTTTACGCAACATTCGTTTTGGCTCAAATTAATGTGTTTAAAAGAATGTTTTTCTTAAAGAATGAAATATATACTTAGTTTCGATTTAAGTATATTGAATATTTTCCAAGGGTTGAAAATAAATGGATTTGTGAATTACTTATTATTATTTAATAAGTATGGAAATGTTTTCCAATATGAAATGAATGTTTTGAGATTTTATCTTTTAAAGATAAACTGAAAATGAATAATAGAAATCGATTTTAAAATCATATATTCATAGATATTTTGGGATTGTAAATTCACTATGGAATTTACAAAAGAAAGGGGAATTTGTTTAAAAATAAATGTTGATTTATTTTTGAACCGTGGGAATAAATTTACGGATTTGGAACGTAAATATAAAGTAAATCATTAAGGATTTTTTAATTGGGTTAAATGAACCATTTTGAAATGAAAGTATTTCCGCATAAGGAAAATGTTTGAAATTTGTGTTCAAAAGTGGTAAAGGTGAAAAGTGAATAATTTGAAATTTGTTTCAAATGGTTAAGTGTGGAAATTATATATCTAGTAAAGATATTTTAGAAAATAAATAATTTGGAAAATTATTTGGAATTTGATGATGTTGCGCATCTTTATTGATAGTTAAATAACCGACTATCCATATTTACCTTTAAATAGGTATTTGTTGAGATTGCTTGAATTTGAATGCTACACTTATTTTTGAATAAGCGCTCACTATTCGGGTTAGCCGGGAAAGGACCTTGGGGTCATATAATCCATTCCGAATATGTGATACGTCGTTATGAATTGCATTTGATGACCGGTGTTGAAGACCGAATATTTGTGAAAACAGAAGGATTACCTTCGAATATTTCTGCATCGGCTGATCTCCGATATAGAAATTTATTACCCTTTGTGATGGGAAGTCCGGTCGTGATTAGTGAATATCCGGATTGCAAGGACTTCTTTGTAAGTGCCTTCAGTTCCGTTCGATCCCGGAATGGACTTGTATGGATGTGTGTCTGACGTTTCAATTTGAGATGTAAAGCTGGTTTCTATCAAATATATTTCTGTTGGTGGCGGAGAATTTATTCTCTTAGCTTAACACCCTTAGAGGTTATGTAGTTGATGATTACTAGTGATACATTCCCAAATTGGTAATGTGGCATACGAAGTGCTGTTGAGCATTTGATGATCAAAGTACAGCTTTGTATAAAGCGTGGCTTTGTGGACGAGACTTCGTCGGACCTCACACCCCGGAAATGGTCAAAACAGGAAGGATGCGGCAAGGTTATTAGGGGGTAGCGCCCCTTTAGTGTATGTCATTCCTTCTGGATATAGGTGGTATCATGGTATGGAGCACAAATACTTAACCTATGTTGTTGCTGCAAATTTATTGCTTTGTGGTTGTTGGAAATCGAGGATCCTCGGATATAGATCGGTTACGATCGGGGAATGACATATTCGTGTCAGTAGTTACCCAGTTAGGGGTAACCCGGCCTTGTGTTGGCAAAGATCCGGTTTGGTTCTCGGGGTGTCTTTCCAGAGGCGTTTCCATGTGGAAATGGAAAGTTCCTTGGCCTGACCATTTGTTGGAAATCCAAAGAAACAATACGAATCTTGTACGGTTTTAGTTGTAGAACTTGCCATTTAATATGGTAGCTATAGTAGGCATAATATAATGGTACCTATGCTGGCTAAGTTTATATCTTTACTTTCGAAATGATTTTTCCCTACACTATGCACTAATAATAATATCAAAAATGATTTGATTTTACATAGTAAGCATCTTTGACTATCATAAGGAGAAATCTCCCCCAAGTCTGCGTTTGCATTGTGTGTGTGCCGGGAGGCCTTATGGTAGTCTCATTTTCTAAAAAGCATTGCGAATCTATTTTAAAATTATCATGTACTTTGTTTTAAAAATAAACTGTTTTAGTTCTCACACCAGTCACATGACTGACTCGGAGTTTATTGTTTTCCTTCCTAAACTCTGGATGCCCACCAATTTCCACACGGGCAGTCTAGAGTTAGTTTATCAGGATATTCTGGAATTCAGGAGTTGCTGGAGGCAAGCTGGATAGCATGGCGTATTCACTAGTATATAGTATTTCTTTTCCGCTGTTTGTTGTTGTTTAGTTGTTGTACACTCTGATGATGTAATGTAATGTAATTGTGATGTAATGTAATAAGTGATATAGTTCTTTTGTTTAAAGATTATTCATTTACCTATTATATGTTGTTCCGCTGCGATTGTGAGATTCTGATATTGTTCTGTTGTTTCTTTCTGTTATGCTCTATCTTTTCCTCTCTTCTTCTATTTTTTCTTCTTCTTAAACCCTAACGGTACGGTTTTCCGGCATTCGATTGCCCGGCAGTTGATACAGTGGACGTATTAATGTCGGTTTTCGAGCGTCGAAAAGTCGCGATCGTTACAATAAATTTTTGCAAAAATCTAAGAATCTTTCCTTGTTTCTATTGTTCCTTTGCCATCCTTATTTGCATGACTTATAATTCAGTCGGCATTTGCATAGAATCCTTCATAATTTCCTTGATCTTCATTATTTGAGCCAATGTAGTACGTTGGAATGGACCAGAATTAGGAGAAGGGAAGGAAATGGTTGCATTTTGGTTTGATTTAGGAGAGAAGGCCATTACTTCATATTTTCATAAGTTTATTACAGTGAAAATGAAGAGAGAAGATAGATGGATTTGAAATATTGTGGTTATATAACCACCAAACTGATTTTAGATGTAAAATCAAAATTTCAAATTTGATAGTTGCATGTCGACAGGGGGGTAAGGCATGTCGACATCCCTTTGAAAATTTTGTTTGTCTCTATTTATTTAAATATATATGTTTCTATATCTATATTCTATATCTCAGTTATGGAACAAATATCTAGTTCTCTTCTTAATTTAGTGAAGGTTGATTGATTCAAGGATATGGTCAGAATATCAGTTATTTGATTCTCAGTGTTGATAAATTCAAGAGAAATAATCTCTTTACTTATATTATCTCTGAGAAAATGATGTCTGATGTCAATATGTTTGGCTCAGGCAGGATGAGTAGGATTTTTGGATAAATTTATTGCACTTGTATTAGCACAATAAGTTGGTGATTTTGAAATATTTAATCCAAAATTCTTTAGGGTCTGTTACATATAGATAACTTGAGAACAAGCTAAAGCAGTAGAGATATATTTTTCTTCAGTTGTTGATAGTGAGATAGTATTTTGCTTTTTACTAAACCAGGAAACCAGAGAATGTCCTAAAAAGTCATAAGTTCCACTTGTACTTTTTCGGTCTGATATACAACCAGCATAGCCAGCATCGCAATATGAGATTAAATCAAATAAATCATTTTTAGGGTAAAATAGGTCATAGTCTAAAGTGTGTTTCACATATCTTAGGATACGTTTAACAGCTTTTAAATGGGTTTCTTTGGGTTGAGATTGGTAATTTGAACAGAGGCAGACACTATGCATGATATCAGGCCTACTCGCAGTTATATAGAGTAGCAATCCAATCATTCCCCTGTATAGGTTTTGATCAACATCTTTCGACGTGTCTTCTTTACTCAAGGCTACATTGGTTGCCTTAAGAGTGGGTTTTTCACTCACAGCATTCATACCAAACTTACTAACTAGATCCCTAGCATACTTTTCTTGACCAATGAAAATACCACTATCTAATTGTTTTATTTGCAATTCTAAAAAGAAAGTAAGTTCACCCATATGACTCATCTCAAACTCTTATGTCATTATTTCAGAAAACTCTTTGTTCATTTCGTTGTTTGTTGATCCAAAAATGATATCATCTACATAAATCTCTACTAATTGGATATTATTTTTGTTTCTTTTAATAAAAAGAGTGTTACCTACTCTACCAATTTCAAAATTTGATTGTAATAGGTAAGATCTTGGTCTGTCATACCAGCCTCTAGGAGCTTATTTCAGACCATATAAAGCTTTCTTTAATTTGTAAACATGATTTGAAAACTTTTCGTCTTCAAAAATTGGAGGTTGTTCAACATAAACATCCTCTTTAACAAAACTGTTTAAAAAGGCACTTTTGACATCCATTTGAATTAATTTGAAATTGTTGTGGTTTGCGAAAGCAAGTAGAATTCTAATGGCTTCTAATCTTGCTACGGGTGCAAAGGTTTCATCAAAGTCTATTCCGTCTTCTTGACAATAACCTTGCGTGACTAACCGAGCTTTATTTCTAACAATCTCACCTTAAATTCATTCATTTTATTTTTATAAACCCATTTAGTTCCTATTATAGTTTTGTCCTTAGGTCTAGGAACAAGTTCCCATACATCATTTCTAGAGAATTGATTCAGTTCTTCTTGCATAGCAAGAATCCATGAATCATTAGATGATGCTTCCTTTGGATTTTTGGCTTCAATAGTTGATATAAAAGCTACATTACTCATCTTGTTTAGTTGATTTCTAGTTCTAACAACAGATTCAATATTTCCTAGTATATTTTCTATAAGATGATCTTTTAAAGGCCTGATCCTTATATTAGGATGAACAGTTTCACAATTTGTTTCATTTGATTCATTATTGAAATAACAAATCATCATCATCATTTATTTGAACAAAATCTTTGAAATTTTCATCAAATGATACATGCATTGTTTCTTCAATGGTGTTAGTTTTTAAATTAAAAACTTCGTATGCTTTAATTCTATTATCCGATAAAGATTCTATTGTCGGGTTTAGGATCAAATTTATCCAAATTGTCCTTTGTATTTAGAATAAAGCATTTACTTCCAAAAACTTAAAACTAAGATACCTTTGGTTTCTTATTGAAAAGAAGTTCATATGGTGTTTTATTGGTTAGAGGTCTAATTAAAATCCTATTCAAAATGCAACAAGCTATAACGACTGCTTCAGCCCAAATTTTTTTGGTAATTTACCACCTGAAAGCATAGTTCTTGCACACTCTTAAATCATCCTATTTTTATGTTATACCACTCCGTTTTGTTGTAGAGTTCTTGTAAAAGAAAGATTATGAGTTATTCCTTTACTATTATACAAATTCTCAAAATTTTCATTTTCAAATTCTCCATCGTGATCACTTCGAATAGTTTTGATTTTTAAAGAAAGTTGATTTTGAATTCTTTTTGCAAAATTTTTAAATAAATCAAAAGCATCACTTTTGTGTTTCAGAAAAATTGTCCATGTAAATATAATCATCGACGATTACAAAAACATATTTACTGTGATTTATTGACTGAATTTGAGATGGACCAAATAGATCTAAATGAAGTAACTTAAGAGGTTTTGAAGTTGATATCATATCTTTCAATTCGTATGAACTCTTCCTAAGTTTTCCTATTTGACAAGCATCACATATACTATCTACTTTAAAATCCATTTTAGGTAGACCTCATACTAGATCACGTTTTGAAAGTCTAGATAAGAGTTTGAAATACAGATGCCCAAATCTTTTATGCCAAATCCAAGGGTCACTTGTATTAGCCAAAAGACATAGGTTATCTTTTGAGATTTTCATACTGAGAATATAAATATTTTTCTTCCTAATTCTTTTAAAGATAATATTTTATTTATTATATTCAATATGACACTTATCCTTTTTAACTTTAATTTTGGAGCCCTTGTGACGTAGTTGAATTATGATAAGTAAGTTGTGTTTTAGATTCCTAATTAACTGAACATCAAAAATAGTAGGAGTTTTAGAGTTACCTACATCATCGATGCCAATCACATATCCCTTTCAGTTATCTCCAACGTTGACTGGTCCTCCATCTTTATAAATTATGCCATTCAGTATCTCCGAATTACCAGTCATGTGTCTTAAACATCCACTATCAAGTATCCATTTGTTTTTCTTGATTTGCTCCATTTGTCCATTGAGTGTTGATTCTTCAAAAGCCATATAATACATCTGTTCCTACACAACACATCAATTTGGTAGGTAACTTGATTTTCTATAATAATAATACGTAGACTTATGAGACAATGATGATTTGGATAGTTTTGAACTAGTGTTAACAGAATCTCCAAAAATTGCCATTTTAAACTTTTTCAAAATTTAGATTATGATAACTTTGAAAACCAATGCTCTGATACCAAATGTAGGAAATGTGGATTATGGATCTTAAGGCAGAATTAACACTAGAGGGAGCGTGAATGTGTTTAAATAATTTTATGAATCTTTTTGAAATCTTTTCAAATTAAACCCAAACAGATGCAATTCACAATTTCTTATAGTAAAAGCAGCACATCGAAATTTTATACTGGTTCGGAGTTACCCTACATCCAGTCCCACACAATTTCTTATGCAGATTTCTTTTCAAATATAATGTCGATATTACAACCTCGATTTCAGGGCCACGAGATACACCCTCCTATCTCCGAGTCCAGGGTAAACTATCTTGATTTAACCAGGCTACGAGATCACCTAATTGATTTACGGCTACAATCACTCCCAATTGATTTACGGGCCACAATCACACCGTTTCTAATCACACTTTGATAGAGAGAGACTCGATACACTTTAATCTTTCGATCTTTGATTACAAATGATTCTATAAATCTGAATAGCACTAAGATCTTTATGAGAGTGTGGTAGAGAATCAAAATAGAGACGATCGAGTTTGTTCACTTAGGATTTTGGTAGAATTTTGTTAAAGCAATTGGAGAAGAAGGAGTGAAGAAATGATTAAAAACTAACTTAAATTCGTTGAAAACAACTGGTATATATAGGGGAATAATAGTCATGTCCATTTGTGAAAGGTTATCAAGAATATACACTTCTTTTGAAAATTTGGATTTTAAATTCTACGGGTACCATGCCGACATGAGGGTATAGGCATGTCGACATCTCCTAGTATTTTTTGAAAATCGATTTTTGTTTTAAAAGAGATTTTCTCTCTAAAGTTTGACGAAACTATCTTAGAACTTTGTAAACTATTTTGAATATACTTTATGATTATAAAATCCTTTGGAATATGATCTTATGAAATATAAAAGTAATAAAGACTAAATATATAAATATTTCGAGACTAAAGCTAAAACATTAAAACCAGGAGATGGTTTAAAAACAAGAAATGATTTTGAAATTAATATGATTAAAAATAGTTTTTGAGTTAAGCTAAATTATTTAAACCGAGAGAGAGATGTATTTAAAAAAGAAAGTTTTGAAAAAAAAATCTAAAAATAAGTCATTTTGAAAATTTCATGGATTCCATTCCACTAGAGAAGGTCGTGGGTTCCATCCCACTATTAAAGCGAGAAGGTGGATTCCATTCCACGATTAAAATCTGAATAAAGATTTGAGTGCTATTATGAAGTTTTAACATAAATCTAGACTGTGTTACTTATCTTGATATCTTGAACCCTTGATACTCATGAGTCTTCAGTCTTGATTTCTTTAATCTTGAATTCGTCATTCTTGAATCTCCATACTATATAGTCTTCATTCTCAGTTCCTGCATATATATGTATGTATGTATATATATATATATATCCTTCATATACATATTTATCTAGACAAAGATATTAGTATTTTTATTTTATAACAAGTCCTAAGGTTATTGTCATCAAAACCATCATCTCAGGAACTAACATGTAGTAGTATAGACCTAGATTAGTAATGAAGCTTGTATTTTCTTGATCGGGTTAGTGCATCATGATCTAATTGTATCCCGAGTATGAATCCATAAATGATAATAATTCATGTCCAGCCATCCCGTCCACAAGCTAATCGATTTTGGAAAGAGGAAAGCTGTCTTTCGGGCAAGCTTTGTTTACATCCAAGTAGTCGATACATGTTCGCCATTTCCCATTGGACATCTTGACCAAGACTGGGTTAGACACTCATTCGGGGTAGGTGGCATCGCGAATAAACCCATTCGCCATCAGTTTGTCCACTTCTTCTCTCAACATTTTGGACCGCTCGGATCCTAGGCTATGCCTTTTCTACTTCACTGGCATATACTTGGGATCAATGTTAAGTGCATGACATGCAATCACCGGCGATACCCTACACATATTGGTATGTGTCCAAGCGAATACATCCAGATTGGCGCAAAGAAATTTGATGAGTTTCAATCGCATCTGTTTCCCAGATGAGATTCGATTTTCAGGACTTGTGTTTGGTCATCCATATCAACTGTGACAGACACCATTTTTGTTGCTACTGCCCATTCCACACCTGAACCCTTCTTTCTAGGGTCCAAAACCTTATCAAATCAGCCGTGATCCCCAAGCCAGGGGTGGCTCTATAATTGCTATTCGGTAGATTCACGAATGCACGTAGTTCTCCCTACACTCTTCTCCTTTTCTTTTTTTAAACCCGCGTAGTTCCATAATGTAATATTCCCTAGTAGCACTTTGGTCTCCCTTAATCACTCTGACTCCATTTGCCATCGTAAATTTCACAGTTAGACAAAATTGAGCTGAAGTAATCCTAAAATCTACCAAGGTGGGCCACCCTAAGAAGGCATTATAGGTGGACATATCATCCACGATCACAAAGTTTTGGATGAGGATGACTCTTTGATCGCCTTCTCATAGCTCTGCAGGTAAGTCAATCATTCCTATAGGTTGTTTGAATTCACCGGTAATTCTCTGAATCTTTATTTGGAAGGCAGATACATCTTTCATACTGATCTTCATCTAATCAAAGGTGCATTTGAAAAAGATATTCAAAGAAATGCCACCGTCTACCAATACTCGTCGGACCATGGTGGGTCTGATTCCTACTGTCACGACCATACGGTCAAGAGTTGGAGCTTCTTTAGTGTCTTGATTTCGAAATACTATATCATCGTTCAGGATTCTCTACTGCTTAGTAGGGGTTCCATCTTCGTTCGCAAAGCATGCATCTTTTGGGATAGGGCCCTCCAAATATCGTTCCAATGATGAGTCACTGGTCAATATGTCTAGGTCTCTCTTTGTAGGTTCCATCTTGCTTCCCTTGGTCTCCAGGAGCTTGGATTGGTCATGAATCAGTGGTTTTATCACATACTACTGAAGCTGGTTTTTCCAAATCAACTCCACAATCAAGTTCTTTAGGTGACGACACTTATTCGTGCTGGGCCATGTGTCTCATGGAAGCAGTAGTACTTACCGGAATGCTTTTGTTGTTCAGGTGCTTCCTTCTTAGGTGGCTTCTTGTATTCTTCCATCCTATATGTCGTGAGATAGATGTTTTATGGAGTATCATTGAGCGAGATGTATTTTTCGAGCCGCAAACCTTTGAGTTGCTTGCTACTTCTGTTTCGCTTGTTGGAATTCTGTTTCTTCCTTTTCTGATTCCCATTTTTTCCTGCATTCCCTTCTACAGTCCTGGAAGTATTTATGTCTTGGCTGGTTGCCATACCATTTTGCTTGATGTTGGTTGGTCGTGAACTAGCAGATTTCCTTTCTAATTTATGTGTCTCTTCCAATCACAAATACTGGCTCGCCTTTTGGTTGAAGTCCTTCCTAGTGGTAGGTTGTTTCATTTTTATCCATTTCCCAAATTTAGTTTGGGGTGAATTGCATGGACTAAGGCCATGAAAACCGTATCCTCATTCAGATTACTTACTTTAGTTACTACAGTGTTGAACCGATTCATGAAAGACTTCAAAGATTCATTTCATCCTTGGAATAGGCGGGATAGGGACAACACATCTTTTGGCTGTTCCGTGTGAAGTCTAAATTAATCAAGGAATCCTATTGCTAGTTGATTGAAGGTGGAGATGGATCTTGGCAGAAGCCTGGTGAACCACGTGGAAGCAATTCCCTCTTGATAAATCGGGAAGCATCTACATCGAACGGCATCGCAATCATTCACTCCATCCATGTACCAACTATACTTATACAAGTGGGGTTTCGGGTCTCTTCTTCCATCGAAAGACTGAATATTGTCATAGTGAACTTTTTGGGGTATCGCTCAATCAGGACGTCATCAGTGAAGGAGTCCGACTTGGAGCGGATCCCCATTCATCATCCCTTCTATCCTTGCTTTCATCCATTAGCCGCTTGACCATGTCCGCGATATATGCCTCAGATGTCCGGTAACCTGAGGGTCGGCTGCTGGTGACTACACCAAGTGTTTGCAAACGATCTTGGTGAATGGCCTGAAGCCTAGGCTCACCTATTTTCAGAAGTGCCACTCTCTCAGGGTTCCATTGGCTTGCGGTTGGTCTGATGGGGGTGGTTTGGATCTCCTTGGCGTCATTGAATGCATTGGTATTTCCATCCAACTTGTCGTCGTCAAGTTGCTCACCATCTTCTAAGTCGAAAAGATCCATGGCTACATCTTCTCGTAGGGTTTTTGCTCCTGGATTCAAGTTTGTAGTAGGTTTCCTCATAGTTGATGGAGTGTTTGCATTTCCCTCCGTATTGATTCCTATGGTTCCACCTATCACTCCTTTCTGTGGCTGCTTTCCGTTTTTGCTGTTTACGCCAGAGGCAAAAGAATTTTCTTGTTTCTTAGCAGCCACGGGCTCTGTCATGGTTCTTGGAGCAGCATGTGACTATAAGGTCAATTGGGTGTTCAATTTTTCCATGAGAGCCCTTAGGCTATTTTCCATCTTCTGGTTAATCTTGTCAACAATTTTGTTTAATTCATCTCTAATGACAACTTCACGCTGAATAAAGGATCCTGGAACCCTACCTCCGGAGTTAGCTCCTAACTGTAGATTGTTGTGGTTATTGACTTCAATCTGTTGAGGGTTTGTTTCTTCCCCGGCAATGGTAGCTCTTATGGATCTTTCGGAAGTAGTTCTCCTTCTTTTAGGTACCATTGATTCTCGACAGTAGATTTTTTGAGCAGGGACTGAGGATCGAACTTCTGAACTTATCTGATCCAAAGTAGGTAGCTAGATCTAAGCATAGTTTAGTATTCTCATTGAAAGCTCCAAAATGTTAACTCAAAAAAAAATCAACGCCATGGATCAAGTATGAAAGCACCATCCCTGTTCTTATAAATTAATAATATAGAAAATAAATTTAAAACGAGCAGAAATATTAAAATGATAAGAAGATTTTTAAATGGTTCCACTGTTAATGAAGCCTGCGTCCACTTTATAACTTTTTTTATGAACCGACTGCAATTACAAGTTGAATTTGATTACAATTTGATTGGATCTTGTAAGTTAGATCAAGTCATCGGTGTTATAGTTCACTGTAGAATCACAGTGAACCCTTTAGATGACTGTTGTGTGTGGCGTAAGGGGAGCGAAGAATCGTTTATGCAGGGTTTCAGCAGCCAATCCAGAAGATCCTCTTTATGTTGCAGATGGGTGAGTATTCATAGGGATTGGAGAGCCATCGGACCTAGTCGCTTTGCCAGAAGCCCAAATTTGATGGTTCAAAGACGCTCAAGAAATTTCACAGCGAACCGACCATATATGATGGATCGCTAGCGACCCATAGGGCATGGATCGCTAGCCATCCATAGAGTTAGAGCATTTTTAGCTTATTTCAGTTGGATCATATTCTTTGGTTTATGTAGATGCTCTCCATGTAATTTCATGACTAGATACCTTGTTTTGACAATGATTCATGCAGATTGGTGCATTGAACTAATATTTGAATTAGATGAATGCTCAATTCTCGATCTAGCTAACTTGGAACATCGTGAAACTTAGCAGGCATGCCTAGAAAAGATAATGCTTCATGATGCAAGAAGAATGAACGATCCATGGGTGATATTTGTGGACCATAGCGATCCATGGGTGATGGATCGTTAGCGATGCATCCCCTTAGTTAATTTTTTCCCTTTTTCCTCTTGTATCTTTCTTGGTTCCTTCTTCTAATCCTTCTAGTTGGTTCATGAGTTGTTTCGACTTGATGAAAATGTTCTAACTTCCATTGAATTCTATTGGGTTAAAAACTTGGATATCAGTATGGATGTAGTATATGTGTAGTTTGAAATGGTTGTTGAATACTCAAGGCACATATGGTGAGTAGCTTGACGATGGTGAGGTTAGAAATTAGAGTATGCGGTTTTGGGCAATTGGGTAAGTATGTAAGACCTAGATGGAAATGATGAGATTTGAATGTACTATCTATAGCTTTGGATTTCATTATTCAATGTAGTATAAATATACAATTTAGATGATAACGAATGCCTAAATCTTGTAGTGCACGCGGCAGGTGCTTAATCCATGTTATTTACGAGAATCTCTCCTATAGAGCATTAAGGCTGGTCTATAAAGGTTTTGATGTGGACAAATGTAACAACTCGCACCTTAATGGGCCTAAATTTCAACCAAAACAAGTCCATTAAAGCACAGATCATTGGATTTGGTACCTACAAATAAGCATGGGCATTATCAAAGATTGATAGAAATCGAAACTCACAGTGGAAAAAATAAAAGATAAGAATACTGACTATGACTACTATCTTGGAACTAAGTGTATTCTTGGATAACGGATTTTCACATAAGCATCGAGCATGAGAGAAAGAAGACTCTCCAACAACAAAGAACATCCACCTTCAATGACCCATTCCTCTAAATCTATCTTATGGATTTTAATGAGGAGGGGGTTAGAACAACGTTCTGATGACTGAAAAAATATAACATGTCCATAACATGAACTTATACCGATAGGTTTTCATTTAATTTTTATGTCCATTAAAGTTAGCAATTCTAGTCTAACCTTGCATTGCATACAAAATTACATGCTTATCCCTTCCTAAGGTATGAAATATTGATGAAGCCATATCAACCATCTAATACTTCCAAACCTATTAGCCACTTAACACTTATGAATATGCAGCGGGCTTCTATAATAATTTTAAAAGAAAAACAGGTAGACTCTATCATTTACGACCTTAATTGAGGCAGACCCCGTCATTTAAGACCAATTCCTAATGCGGTTTCCTAACAATGTTGTCAATGGTTAACGGGTCCTAGCTACAAGACCTTTAACCACTATTTAAGCTTCTGACATTTAATATCCAACTATTACCATATCTATCGCCGATATAATCGTAGATATGTAATAACAGTATCCAAGCCACTTAATACCTTTTTATTAAAAAATGGGCAGACTCTGGTCATTTAAGAGCTTAACTAAGGTAGACCCCATCATTTAAGACATATCCCTAAGGCGTGCTCTTAAATGATACTATTATTTTCGGCTTTAGCAATGTAAGAGACTGTAACGAAGCCACTAAATACTTTCCAGTGAAAATAGGTATACCCCATCATTTAAGACCTCATTCTAGAAACATGCTCCTTAATGGTACTACCTAACTGCCATTGCTTGAAAATTTCATTGGGTTACATAGTACTTCTTTTATAAGGAAAGAGGACTTTATAGTCACTTAAGGCCCTGAACCTGAAGCAAACCCTTCCCAAGATATAGTTTCTCACTCTTTAATTGTAAATATAGCATATCATTAGGTTACTTCTTTCGGTAGGGAAGTAGACCCTTCAATCACTTAAGACCTCAACATTGAAGTAAACCTTTTTTAGAGACATCCTTATTTCTTTATTTGGAATCTCTCTAGGTTACTTAATGCTTCCGTTTAGTAGAGAGGCGGACCCTTCAGCCACTTAAGATCTCAAACCAAAAGCAGACCCCTATGAAGATATCCCTCACCGTTCCTAATTCCAAATTTGAACCATTTAATACTTTCCAATTAAGAAAACAAGCCCAATCTCTCACGTCATCACGGGTCGTTGGATTAATGATATTGTTAGTCCGCGAGATGATGGTTTTGATGACAACAACCTTAGAATAGATTATAAAATATAAATACTAACATTATAAGTTTAGACATATATACGTATATGCAGGATTTAACCATGCAGGTACCAAGAATGAAGATTGTACAGTATAGAGATTCAAGATATCAAGATTGAAGACTCATGGGTATCAAGATTATCAAGAGTTCAAGAATTCAAGTAATTTATTCTTTAATTAGAAATTTTTTTAAAACTCATAGAAAAGCACTGGCATCTTAAAATCCAATTTATTCATGAAATGGAATCCACTTCGAGCCTGTTAAAGGGATGGAACCCTAAGTAGGATGGAACCTATGAAAAATCTAGTGGACCATTGTTTTGTATTCGCTAACTTTTTATTCAAAATGATTTTTCAAAATTATATCTTGTTTTCAAAATGATTTCAAAACCTTCCTTTTAAAAGCATCAAAAACCTCTATCCTGATTTTAAATAATTTTATCCTCAAAATCATCTTTAATTTCAAAATCAAATACTCCTGATTTTAAACTATCTTTTAATATAATATATTTAACTTTTAATATTCATACTTATATTTAAATATAAAATTATAGTTAAATTCTACATATATTATTTTCTATATTTACTTTTGAATTTTAACTATAATCAAGTATATTTATAAGGTTTAAAATAGTTTTAATATAAGATAAAGGTTATTTTCAAAGAAAATCAAATTATCAAAAAATGCTTTGGGATGTCGACATACTCATGGTGACCATGTGGACATGGTGTCAGTTGAGTTTAAAATTTAAATTTCAAAAGAAGTGTCTATTCGTCATAACTCTTCACGAATGGACGTGACTGCTGTTCTTCTATAAATAGGGGTCAATTTCAAGGAATTTAACATCAGATTTTCTGGTTTTTCACTGCAATTCTTCTTCCACTTTTCTTAATACATATTCTTACCATTACTCTGCCGAAATCAACATTGAATCGAACTCAATCATTCGTAGTTTGATTATCTATCACTCTCTCAACAAGATCCTCGGTGCTATTCAGAGTTATAGGCTTTTTGTAATCTACTTAGCGAGAAATGGTGTGATTGTAGCCTTGAAAATCAATCAAGCGAGATAAGGTGTGATTGTAGCCTTGGGAAATCAACTTGGTGAACTTTTTGCCCATTAAATCAAGTGGGTGAACTTGTGGCCCGGAAAATCTAGTATCTCTACCCAGAGGATTGTGATTCTGAAGGGTGTACCTGTAGCCTTGAAGGCGAACAAAATTATCAACTGCTGGAGCAATTGCTTGCAGCCTTTTCCTTCTATGGCTCCATTGCGGGCATCATGTATCCGTATATATGTGTAATGACCCAACTTTTTCACTATATGGATTTATTCATATGGAAACAAAACTCAGCCAGATTCAAAGTTGAATTTCAGAAACAGAGTTTAAAATTTGTGATGTTAGCATATGTCCAAATAACTTGTATATGGAAAATTATATGTTTTCCCGACTATCTTTTCCTACTTGTTTTCTTGACTTTACATTACACTCCTTTAAGATAGGATGCTAGAATCATCTTTGATTTATTTCTAAAGATTGCTTTCTGTCTTGAGAGTGAAAACTTAATCATGCATCCAAATAATGATTAGTTCAGCTTATTGCTTTGTGAGCGTTTACAATTAATTCCAATCTACATGTCTACATAATGCGATTATAATTATAATAATGTAAATGCTGTGTACATAATGGATGAAATGTATCTAGCTTCACTTATCAACAAAGGGCGTCAGGCCTACATTAGGGGCATAATATACATAACTTCTGTTCTGCTGAAACAGTACCTAAAATGGCTACTATAAATGGTGCAAAGTCAGTTCTATAGGATGGTCAAATTGGTTCGCTTGAAATTGGCAAGAAGGTTTATTTTTTCATTTTCTTTCTAGCAAGTATGAATAGTACAATGCAAGTGCTTTCATCGAAGCATAGACAATAACTTTTAGTACTGTTGCTGCAAGCTGACTTGATTATTGTGGGCCCTTTTTAATGGAATATGCTTCCATTACATGATATGTATGGATTAAAATGTCTGATTTCATGTGTTGTATACCATGGGAGATGCATCTAAATGTGTGTGTTTATGCCATCTTGTGCGACATAATCTCAAACTATGATCCATATTCCCTTCAAAATTCCTTAAATCTTGTTACGCTTGCCAAGTAGTTTGGCCATCTCGATTTACTGATGAAAATATTCATGTCATATTTATCAAACTTTATGTAACTTTATCAAAGATCTCATTTCAATCCACACCAAATGTAAATCTACTTGATGCTAACGTGGGAATACTAAAGCCCTCAGTATTATTTTATGTACCATTTTTTCTCAAGTTAAAAATGATATCAGCATGATCTACTATTATTTAATAGATAGGACAAATTTTATAACTGCACGTATTCAAAGAAATATATTTGCACACGCCACTTTTCCTTGTCCGTTTAAAATTACAGATTCTGGACAACTATTATAAACCGAAACCGAAAAATAGTTTTTGTTGGCTAGTTAAAATGCATCATCATCACTGTAATGATTAGTAACTTTATTTCCCCTGAGCAAAGTGCGAGTTGCAAATGAACTCGGTGCTGGAAATGGAAAAAATGCAAGATTTGCTACCATTGTTTCTGTTCTGAATTCTACCGTAATCGGTGTATTCTTCGGCATATTGGTGATTGTTCTTCGTTGTAAAGTTGCTCTTATTTTCACAACGAGATCAGAGGTGCTTGATGATGTAGACAGTATTTCAGTTTTGTTGGCATTAGCAATTCTATTAAACAGTATTCAACCTGTTCTTTCTAGCAAGTACTTCTTCAATGTAACTAAATTTCTTTTACTTGTATATACTACATACCGCAGTTATCGGATGTGAAATAACCACATACATATCCAGTATTACTGCAATTCCATAACCATTGTTCTTATCAACTGTCCCATAAATGCGTGCATAACATATGCTGATTATAAAGTACAATATTTACTGTTTTTTAGGGTGCGACTGTCGGTTCAGGATGGCATGCAATGGTCGCATATGTAAACATTGGAACATATTACTTAATTGGAATCCCCGTGGGTATATTTATGCGATTGATCTTTGACTTTAAAGTTTTGGTATGATTCAGTTCCATATTATGGGTATGATTAAGTGGAGTTTTGGAGTTGTGGTTGTGGAAGTACAGTCTCAATTATATTGAATATGAAAACCATGTAATATCAAAGAAACGTAACTTCCCAGAGTTTTCTATAACATATACACCACACCAGCATACCTACATTCTTTCATTAAGATGCGATTCTTAGGTTCTAATCATTTTTTAGTGATTGTATCGACTCTAGATCCTCATTGAGTGAACCAGATAGCCATATTATAAACAGTAAAGGTGAACAAATCCAAGCATATAGGTCCCTGCCCTTTACATTCAAATAACATGTTGATTAGCATATGTATTACTCTAAATTCTCATAAAAAATGGTCAGAAAGTAGTATACTGAAGTGAAGTTCATAAACTACACATTGCAGGGAATTTGGGGTGGAATGATTGGTGGAACAGCTATACAAACTTTGATATTAACATGAATCACAATAAGATGCGATTGGGATAAAGAGGTCAGCTTCTCTAATATATTCCATTTTTCCTTAATCATCAGGACAATAAGCAACATAAGATTTTATCATAATTTTCTTTTATTTTCTAGGCTTCTGTTGCTGGTGCCCGAATGGATAAGCTGGAAGTTTCAGGATAAGACTGTGTGAAGTATTAAGCAAGTTACAATTAAAAATCGTTTTAGGCAACGTTTATTAATTTTTGAATTCCATTTATTTAGCTATTAGTTTTTAATATGCATGGTTTTGGTCACAACTGTATTTTTGTAGATGGGTCTGGAAGTCGATTCTAATGCAGTTGCTAAAGTCATTATGAAAGAGTCGCTGATCATTTTGAAGGTGACAAGTCTTTGGTCGAGGTGGTTGGGGTTAATGGCAAATTTCCAAACAGATCTATAAAGCTTTTCCAGGTAATAAGTGAACATTCATATCCTTAACTTAGCTTGGTTAATGATTTACTTGCTAGGATTAATTAATAATTATTAACTTAGTTGTGCATGTAAACTAAGGAACCTAACATGCACAACTAGTGGAAATAATTTAATCATTCCACTAAGTTAATCAATAATAATAATATAGGTAAGTTAGCTGAGTTTTAATAATAATAATAATAGTAATAATAAGTCAATTAAGTTAACTAAGCTAATAAAAATTAATTTTTAAAATTAAACAAGTTTTATAAAATTAACCAAGTTTAAGTTAACTAAATTTTATAAAATAATATAACTAATTTAACAAATTTTTATAAATAAAGACATGATAATGAATTAACTAAGTTTATAATAATAATAATAATAATAATAATAATAATAATAATAAATTAACTAAGTTAACCAAGTTAATAAATATTAACTTAGTTTTGTTAAAATTAAATAAGTTTTATAAAATTAATTAAGTTTAAGATAACTAATTTAAAAAAGTTTTAAGTAATAATATTGATGATGATGAACAATTAACTAAGTTTATAAAAATTAAATAAGTTTATAATATTAATAATAGTAATACAATTAGGTTAACTAAGTTTTAATAATAATAATAATAATAATAATAATAAATTAACCAAGTTAATTGAGTTAATAAAAATTAACTAAGTTTTGTTAAAATTAACAAGTTTTATAAAATTAACTAAGTTTAAGTTAACTAAATTTTACAAATAATAATAATATAACTAATTTAACAGTTTTATAAATAATAATGATGATGAATTAACCAGTTTATTTTGAAAATTAACTAAGTTTATAATAATAATATAATTAAGTTAACCAAGTTCTAATAATAATAAAAAAAAATTAACTAAGTTAACCAAGTTAACGAAAATTAACTAAGTTTTGTTAAAATTAAAGAAGTTTAATAAAATTAACTAAGTTTAAGCTAACTAAATTTTATAAATAATAGTATGATATACTTGTACAATGTTGTTTGAAGTCTTACGAATTAACATAATTGTTTGACTGTATGTTGTAATTTCACTTATGCAGGCATTGGATTTTCGAAGAGAGCAAGGTTGGACTTTTATGGTGCTAGCTTTATCTTGTGCATGCAACAAAGAATTATGGGTAAACAAGCATTTTGTTAGCACCAGTTGTGTTACTATGTACGGTTATGTACTACTTCTGTATCAATGTATGGTAATGTACTACTTGTGTTTATGGTAGTTCATTTGTTCATGTATTTTTTTGTTTATTATTGAACTATTTATTATTACCGTTTAATATAAATTGTGAATAAAGTAAATTGGAGAGTGAACGAGCTAGCAGAATGTGAGAAATAGACAAAGAAAAGCAAAAATATTTAGTAACGTTTATCAAACGCTACGGAAAAAATATAATGGCAGAAGAAAACGCAACAAAAAAAATATTGCTGCTGTGAAATATATAGCCTTTAAAATGATCAGTCTATAACAGCGTCTATTTAGTGGCGTTTAGAAAACGCTAAGGAAAAAATTTGTTGAAAAAAATATCACTTTTGGTGGCGTTTCAACATGCTACAAAAAAAGATTTACGGTGGCCTTTTTTTGCCGCCGCAATAAGGCACATTATAATGGCGTTTACAAAAACGCAACCAAATTAAAATATTAGTTTTTTAGTTGCATCTCACATGACGGCATTCTCTAAAATGCCACCATAAGTTATGGTTGCATTTTTTGTGCGCCACCAAAAGTAATTTTTGGTGTAGTGAATGAGCTTGAGAGTATCACATATGAGTGCGTAATTGTTGATCTATTGAGTGGCTTAATAATTCTGGTCGATGCATTTGGCCATAGTTATCCACAGGGATTTCCTAAACATTTGAACAAGTCCAATTGACATAATATTGTTTTAAAATTAGTGAATGAAACAATTTTACCTTGGATATATTTTATATATGAAGGAATGATTTTCAAAAGTCTATATAGTTATCGATGAGATGTAGGTTTAAAATTGTATTTAGAATAGTTAAAAGAAAATCTTTAGACGACATAATAAAAATGAAAAGGATTGTGAGAATATTAAATCCCGGTGGCTTTGATAAAGATTTAAAGGATTTCAGAAAAGTTATATTAATTTTATTTAAAGATTTGAAGATATAAATATTTTAAAATGGATTTGAAAGTAAAGTTTTCTTTGGACAGTTCGGGAAGGAGTTTCGATCTGTTTTGTGATAATTGGAATAATCTTCTATGTGACAATCGAATATTTGCTTATGCAGATATGATAGTGCACTTAGTAAATTATCCTCTTTGTCTTTGTACAATCGAAATGAGTTCAAATCTGAATGAATCCAAACTTAGTGGATGATTTTATTAAAGAACTATTTATCTATAAATAGTATTGTTTCAAAAGGGAATTTGTGAAGAAAGAAATATTTTTATAATTAACTAGTTCGAGTGTCTTGGAAAAAATGGGTAAGAGATGTGCTCAGATGGTAAACACTTCTCTTGAGTATTTCCCTACTTAGTAAAAGGGATATATAGTACTATTTGGTAGCGCCCGGTTCCTTGATATCATTTTAGAGTTACTCGGGCTATATATTATGTTTTCAAAAGGGTTAAATATAAAGTATCATTTCGAAAGTTTTTTGAAATAAAATACGGATATTTTATTCCTGAATCCCTTAAAAGAATAGATTTTTCAAAATGAAAAGATGTCTTGATCAAGAGCGGGTTAATAAATAAAGTTTTAAATTTGTTGAACATCCCAGGTTAAGTAAAACCAATTTAAGATTTGAAATTATATATACACTTTTGGATATACAAGAGTATCATACTAAAATGAATTTGAGTTATAGAATGTTAATAACTAAATAATGTTCTTAAGTAAAATGGTGATTATTTAAAAGGGTAATTATAATCTTGGGAAGTAGGAACCAATGGGATTAGTACGTAGGTTGTACGTAGATCATTTCTCCTGTCCAAGATTTGAGTACATGACTCGAGGTGTTTCAGACCATTCCGAATTGGGATTTATCGCTCGATTTTCAACAGCGCGTTGATGAGGGTTCTTATATGGAACCAAAGATTGTCTACCTTAGTTTATAGTTATCCAAGGAGAACATAGGTTTCTAATTAAGAAGCCTGATCAAAGTCCGCATTAGAAAGTCGAGTGAGCAATACTAGTTCGAAAACGAAGTTATGTATTCGAGTGAGTGATCGAATCAGATTTTACATAGGAGAGATCTCTGTACATCATATAGATTGATGAATAGTTTTAAGTATTTCTGGAAATAGGGATGTGGTATAATTTAGGGACGAAATTCTTTTAAGGGGGTAGAATGTAACGACCTGCAAACTTATCACTTGGATAAATTATATTATTCTTAAAATATTTAGATATGGGTTTAAAAGCAATAAATAATCATATTTTAAGTGATAAATAATAATATTTATTTTGGGAAAAATATATGAGAAAATTACCGAGGTAAAATATTGATAATTTATAAATATTGTTCTACATAATATATCAATAAAACAGCCAGAAATCGTTTTATCAATAAGACTGCTTTTAAACAATAAGGATCATGCACAGCTCTGTATACATACACTAATATATGTATTCAAACATGATTATGAAATAAAATAATTTATTTTATTTTTGGAAATAAAATGAATTTATGACATCGACCGTTGATATCATTGGTTTTATATATTTCTTTGTGAATTCAAGTTAAGTTATATAATAAATAAATGGGGTTTTATTAAAAAATAAACCTATCATAATTTTTTGATAACGATGGTAAAATAGGTTTTAAAATTTGTTTACCAAAATAGATGGTTCGTAGAAAAATAGAAAATGTGACCGAAGAACGTTTTACGAAATTTTGACTTTCGACACCGGAAAGTTGTTGGGAGCGTTGTTCGTCTCTGTGCACTATATATATAAGAGTCAACTAACCAAATAATAATAATACACAAATAGTATATTATCTAATGTTAATTATGTTAGCAAGTGATGACGATACATGACTTTATAATAAGAACTTATATATACTAAGTACATTTATTTATTGTCATTTCTTTATGTACAGTCATCATTGTCCATCATGGCCTAGGAGATGTGACAGAGAGGTAGGATGTGACATACGAGGGGGACGAAGATGGTGACGTGACTTGTAAAAATAATGATATGTTAGGATATTTTAAACTAAGGATAAAATGGTAATTTCCCCACTTTCTTTCATCTATAAATAAACACCCTAACACACACATTTTCATTTACATTCTCTCCTTCATTTTTCTAACACTTCCTCTCTAAAAATTCCATGGCTTCTAAAACCTTTCTAAGTATTTAGAAATCCTAACTTTTCACTTTAAATCTCTTCCGAATCTAGTTTACACTTTCCTATATTAATTTCTTCACGTTATTCTTCAAGAAACCAACCCCACACCCACCCCTCACCACCAGGCCGAGCCTCCACACCATCAAGATGAGCCCATTTGAAGCTCAAAATCCTAAAAAAATCTTCACTCTTTAATGCTTATGTGTTGTTTCCAAAGTCTAGTCAAAGTTTGCTTTGTATTTGCGGAGTTTCGGTAACTAAACTGCATGGAAAAGTTTTTTTGAGTTTAGTATGATGTGTTATTGTGACGGCAATGTGATGTGTAAACTGAATGGTTTATATTAACATCACCGATGGTGATTTGATGGATGTTGGTGTTTGGTGTTTAATTTGAGATTTGAATGCGGTATTGTCAAGTTAGTAAGCATGTAAACATATATTTTTTATATGTGTTTATTTTGGTGTTAAGAGTATGGTAATGTGGTTGTATGGATTGTGATCTAAGAACCAAAGTATGTTGTGTTAAGCCAGAGTAAACAACTTTGTGTGTTGCGACGGACGTGAGATCTGATTCGAAATCAAAAAACTATGTTTTCTTGTTTAAAAGTTTGGAAATTGTTTCAAAGTTTCTATCTTTGTTTCTAAGTTTCAAAAACTTTAAAAGTTATGTTTTCAAATATGAAATAGAAAATAATCAAGTAAGTGTTTCACTTAAAGTAGGTTTAAGCAAACTGTGCTCATAGGGATAGTCGGTATGGACGCGGTTCAATAAAATTGTCCACTTTCATTTTAAAACAATTTATTTAAAAGGTTTTGTGATGGTTTCCAAACTTAATTGGTGACATAAAAAGAGTTAAGGTTAGATAATTTAATAATTTATTTAATAAAATAATTAAAAGTAATTAGTACTTAATTAGTGATTAAGTAAGTGATTAAGGTTTAAGTAACGCTTAAAGAAGGTTAATGACTAATTAGTGATTAATAAAATTTTAGTTAGAAATTAATGAAGTTAAGAAGTAATTAAATGGTTAATTATTATTTAATTAAGTTAAGTAGGTTAATTAATTATTATTTAATTAAGTGATTATTTAATTAATTTTTCATTAATTAGGGTTTAACTAATAATGAATTGTCAACCTTAACTAAGATGCATTAAGAAGTAATTAGGAACTAACTAAGTTCATTAAGTTAATTAAAGTTTAACTACGAATTATCTTGATTTAATTAAGACATAATTAGGGTTAAGCCAACTAAATATACTTTAATCTTTTCAAAGGTTGTTTTAAACCCAATTGGTTATGTTTTAATCAATTTTCTTTCTAAGGTTAATTGATTTTAAATCAAAGGATCTCTTATCTAGACCATTAAGTAGCCATATAAATTAAAGTAGTGATTATAAAACATTGACATGTTTTATGGGAAGTTAGTTACTTGTGTTTAGCATAAATGTCGAATATTGGTAACGTGATAGACACAAGGAAATTAATTTCAATAAGCGGGTTATGATAACTTAAGCATATGGAATATACATATATTTGTAAAAAAAATTACACACGATAATCGATTTACCTATATTTATAGCTTGGGCATGTACCTATGATTGATTGTGTGTTATGTGTGAATCCCATACACACACACACACATATCATGTTTGGTAGTGTCTATGATATAACTTAGATAAGTTAAACCCAAATTTAATGATCTATTGTAGTCATTAAGCCTCCATTTGGTTTTGGAAAGTTAATATTTCATCTTCTTTTAAAATGGTCTTCCAGGTTTTTTATTTTGAACAAGATATTTGAAGAATGATTTAACAATTGTTTTGAATGTTATATAAATAAGTTTGTGAATAATTTTAGGGTATTCATGAAAAGAGTTTTAGAAATAGTTTTGAATGTTTATAAAAAGATTTTATAAATGGGTTTGGATGTCTATAAAGGAAATGTTTATACAAGATTTGAAAATTTATAAAGAAATTATATGACCAGGTTTGAATAAAGAGTTTCATAAATGAGTATGGAAGTTGATAAATGTTTTGTAAACGGGTTTGGGTTAAAGCAACGAGGAATTCATGGATAAAGAAATTTATAAAAGAATTTACTGAAAATAATTACAATAGGAAATTGAGATTTGGGTTTCTCAAGGCTGACCTTTTAATAATTGTGGTATGGAACATCTGTTCCACACTTAACATAGAAGGAATAATGCTTAGAGTTATCCTTTTCTCCAATTTAAATAATATAGTTAAATCCATTTAAGAGATTTGGAAATGGAGAATCTTATATATGTTTTGTTAATATACTTATGTAAAGGAGATAAGTATATGAATGTTGATAAATGTTTAGGGAAGGAGATCTATTTATGAAAATGGTTTTGAGGCTTAATGATTGCTTTGGGTAATTAAATCTCTAGATTTTGTTGTTGTTATTTGATAATTCAATAACCGGTTATCAAATTTGGCATAATTTGACTTAGGAAGTATGAATGTAAAATTCAAGTTTCCAACAAGGACTCGAATACTTACTTCCAAAAGTACCTGGAGTGAGTCAGTCGGAAAATATTGGTTGTTGATACGAAGAGACCGGGATCAGATCTATATTTGAAAACCACTCGAAACCAACATGTGCATTCGAGTGGAAGGCATCTTGATGATAATTGAAGATGGTGCTCTTTGAAGTGCATGGGCTGATGCTACTAATCTTGAGGGTGATTTCAAAATGGATGTAGTAGAGTTAGTGCCTTAGGTTTCATTCAGACCAAAACAAACTTGTATGGATGAATTTTGGCATTGCATTGACGCTTGGAGGGTAGTGTTAGCATTTCAAGATGGATTGTTATTTGGAAAGGTTAAACGTAGCCTCAAGCCTCATCCGGAAATAACTTAAATAGAGGATATGCAGCAGGGCTATGTGGGTCGCACCCATTGGGATATATCATCACCCTTCTAAATATATATACACAATCATCAATGAATTCGTGTATGTAGGAGCGCTCGGTTAAAGGTTGCACAACAATCGCGGTGATGATATATTCTGTATTATCCAGCAAGGGGTAGGCCGGTTCTGCATGGGCAGGGATCGTCAGGTACGACCTCGGTACATTTTCCTAGAGGTGTACTATGGCGAGCGGTACCCCAGCAGCCTAATCATTAGTTGGAATCCATTCTCCAATACGTGCCTTACGTTTTTGATTATAGAGACTGGTATGTTGGAATGTGAGATGCAAGCATTTCAGCTATTTTATCTTTTTACTATAAACCTAGACATTATGCTAATATCACTAGATTTCAATATAAAATGTTTTGGTTATCATAAGGTAAAAACCCGTTCGTGTTTTTGTGCGGTGTGGTCTTACGAGATACCCGTTGTTTTGAAAAGCTTTCAAATGCAGTAATCAGTTGGTTGTTACTTGTTATCGAGTTTTACTTACATTAGTTTACCAGACTGACCCGGGCATTATTACATGTAATGCTCGGGTCAGACCAAGCATGTTTTCCTAGGATTAGATGGATACTTCGGAGGAGAGGGTCTAGATGGTCAGGACGCATTCCCGTATATTTTTCTTTCGCTGTATTATAGAGTTTGTATGTTTTCCATTGTAAGGACAGGTTTCTATAAATGTCCAAATTTAGGATAAGTCTAGTGTACTCTGATGTTGTATATATGAATAAAGATGTTTCCTTTTTGTAAAGATCATTTTTGTATTTAATATTATTTGCTGTGTTGTGAGATTTTGTATTGTTTAGTCTTCTTCTATCTGCAACCTTTCTGTTTCAACCAAATAAATCGGTATTACCGACACTTGAATGTTTAACATGTGATAGGATGTGTTAGTGTCGATTTTCTTGTTTGGATGTTTTACTATTTTATTACTTGGCTTGGATATATTCCCGCCTAGTGGAGTGGATGGGACCCTATTACATTCCCATGTATGGACGGATGAGCCTTTGTATACGATCCTGCCTCGAAGCGGTTGATTTATATTATTTGATTATATACTATATGTGATGCGGAGGTGCAGGTTAGAGGGATCCGACATGATTACTCATACTTTTGATTTATTTTTCATATATTTTGATATATGATGTGTTGGATTCCATATTAGATGACATGGATTATTTTTTCTTATTTAGTGCTATTGTGGTAGTGGGCCATATTTTTAGTATTTTGAAATACTATAAAATAGTGATTTTGAATTGAAATGATTTTCAAAGTGATTTTAGAAGTATATATGTTTTAATAATATTTAATTTACTAAAAGGAATGAATTTATTTTCAAATAAACAAAAAGTATGATTTTGATGTGATAAAAGCATAGTTTTGTGAAATATTTTTGAATACAGATTTTTGAATTAGTTTATATATAGGATTTATAAAAGCGATATTTTATAAGTAAAGAAACAGATTTCTAATTGAAATTTGTAAATATTTTGTAAATGGATTCGAAATTTATTTGGTACATGGATTTATGAATAGATTTTATAAATAAATTAGATTTATAAAGAAATGGACATATAAGTGGATTTTGATAGTAAAATGAGTTTTTATAAAGGATGATTTATAAATTGAATTTTGTTAATAAAGAGATTTTATAAAATAGAAATTTTATGTAATCGGAAGGAGATTTATAAACATAGTTTTATAAATATGGAAATGATTTTATGTCGAGATTTAAATATGGATTTTCTATACAGGAAATACATTCAAGTTATTAAAATTTAAATAATCTTTTAAAGGAATATTTGAAACTAATGTTAGTCCTTGGAATGATGGTTTTGATAACAACAACTTTAGGACTTGTTATAAAATATAAATACTAACATCATATATATATATATATATATATATATATATATATATGCAGGATATAAACATGCAGGTACCAAGAATGAAGACAGTATAGTATAGAGATTCAAGACTGAAGATATCAAGATTGAAGACTCATGAGTATTAAGATATCAAGAGTTCAAGATTTCAAGAGTATAAGATAAGTATTGAGTCTAGAATTATGTTAAAAATTCTTGAAAGCACTTACATCTTTATTCGAAATTTATTCGTAGAATGGAATCCACTTCGAGCCTGTTAAAGGGATGGAACCCTAGTGGGATGGAACCCATGACAATATCTAGTGGAACATATAGTGGTCCTATTTTGATATCCACTAATTTTATAAAAATGCTTTTAAAAAATATATATCTCTTGTTTTTAAAAAATGTTAAGACATCTCTCTTGGTTTTAAATATTTTAGCCTCACTATTTTTATCATTTTAATATTTTGATTTCAAAATTGTACTTGTTTTTAAACCATCTCTTGTTTTAAATATTTAACTTTAAAATATTTATATACTCAGATTTTAAATCACTTTACAGATTAAGATTATATAAGTAAAAAATACTTTCTAATCTCTTTTATATGCTTAAACTATATTCGAATATATTTACAAAGCTTAGAAATTGTTTTGACAAATTATAGAAACCAATTTTAATTAAAAAAAAATCAAAACTTCAATTTTTGCCTGAGCATGTCGACATCCCTCAACCCTCTATGTTGACATGGTGTCCGTTAAATTCAAAATTCAAGTTTTCAAAAGAAGTGTCTCTTCGTCGTAACCTTTCGCAAAGAGATATGACAGTTGCTCTACTATATATACCTGTTGTTTTGAACGAATTTTAATTATAATTTTACTTGTTTTCTCTCCATCTTCCACATTTATTCTAAAGAATCATAAAATATACTCTACCAAAATACCAAGTGAATCAAACTTGATTATCTCTTGTTTGAATCTCTGCCACACTTTCCATAAGATCTCAGTGCCATTCAGAGTTATAGAATCTTTTGTAAATCAAATTGTTAAGTAAAAGTTGCAGTTGTGCCTTGAAATCAATTGGTTACGATTGTATCCCCGAAAATCAATTAGGTGATATTGTAGCTTAGTTAAATCAAGAGAGTTTTCCCTGGACTCGAATACAGGTGGGTGTACCTCATAACCTTGAAACCGAGGGTGTAATCTGGGAGATTATTTTGATAAGAAATCCGTACGATTGTACGGGACTGGATGTAGGGTAACTCTAAACCAGTGTAAAATCCTAGTGTTTTTCCTTTACTGCTTTTATTTAGTTTCTGCATCTGTGTCCGATTTTGTGATTATATCTGTGTCTGTGAATTGCATTTGTTGGTAATTAAATTACATAAGTTTCAAAAACATTTAGAAAATCCATAAAACCCTTTTCACCCCCTCTAGTGTTATTCCAACCTTAAGGTCCATAATCCGCATTTCTCACATTTGGTATCAAAGCACTAATTTTCAAAGTTTTCATAATCTGAATTTTGAAAAGTTTTAAAAACGGCTACCAACATTGGTTCTGTTAACACTATCACCGGTTCATTTGTAGAGGGTCAGTCTACTGCCAGATACCACTTTTTAATGCAGTAACTATGCATATTGGACATGTAGAATGAAAATATATTTACAGTCAATAGGATTAGACGCTTGGAATATCACACAAACTGAATATTCTGAACCCACAACTAGTTTTATACAGTGAACTGCTGAGCAAAAGACTGTTGCACAAAATAATTCCAAAGCCATGAATATTTTATTTTGTTCATTTGATAGGAATGAATTCAATAGAGTATCTGTTTGTAAGTCTACATATGATATCTGGAAAACTTTGCAAGTTACTCATGAAGGAACAAGCAAAGTCAAACAGACCAAAATATCCATACTCACAAATCAGTTTGAATTATTCAAAATGAATTCTAATGAGTCCATTTCAGATATGTATAGTAGATTTCAAGATATTGTGCATTCTCTAATATCATTGGGAAAAAGTTTTTCCAAAGTAGGTTAAGTCAGAAAAATTCTAAATTCTCTCACTCTAGAATGGGATCAGAAACTCTTGCAATCGAAGAAGCAAATGATATCAGTACTTTAAAGATTGAAGAATTGATTGTAAATCTAATGTTGTTCGAAGTACAAATGCAAGGGAGAAGAGATAGCAAGGCATTCGAAAAGAAGTCAATTGCATTCAATGCATTAACAAATAAATCAAACTCGGGAAGTGATGATGATGAAGAAATAGCTTTCATGACAAAGAATTTTCGTAAGTTTCTAAAATACAAGAAGATGAACAACTTCAAAAAGAATGATCATGGGAATTCTGAAAATCAAATGATGATGGGAATTCTGGAAATCATAATGAACTACCAAACCACGTCAAATGTTTCAACTATGACGAACCAGGCCATCTCCAAAGAGACAGTCCGCATCCTGATAAGCAAAAGTTTTCTACAAGCAATGATATACAAAGAAAAGGAAAAGAGCATAGATTGCTACACTAGACAACTCAGACTCATCCTCAAGCGATGATGATCAGAAGACGGAAAATTCAAATATATGCTTTACGGCTATTCTTGATTCCGATGATCTCGGGTATACAAATCTAGAAAAAGGTACACGTTTACAATATATTGATTGAAATTGTTTTGGTTAAAATTGTTTGATTGTTTCTGAAATTATGTGTTGTTTGAATTTTAATTTTTTTGTTATTATGTTTATTTTTATTATAATATTTTTTATTAAAAGAGTATTATTATATTTAATATTACTCTTGAAAATATAGGCATTAAAAATAATATACATATATATATATATATTAAAGTATATAGGAAAAGATAAGACACATGAATTCTCTGACCCATGTCGACTTGGCCCTATCCATGATGTCGACAACCCTGTAAGAAATTTGAAATTCAAATTTGAATTCAAATCTTTGAACTTCCCTCCATATTTTACCAAATCCAATGTTCTGGAAAGGTACCTCTTGACCAGAGAACATGTCTATTGAATATCTATTTATTTCCATTATCCTATCATACCTTTTCACTCTCATTTTAAAATTCAAACTCTCTTTCACTCTTTTAAACTTTCTACTCTCTTCAAAAATGGCTTCTTGAAGCACTTCATCGACAATGAGGCTGTCTAAAACCAGAGTATCTCTATAATGATTCGGAAGCAAACAAGGCTTATATAAGCTGTGCTAATTATGGAAAAGTTCATACGGGAAAGTTTGCTATCTTTAGCGATTTCTCCACATATGAAATCAGCACTCTTCTTGAAGAGAATCATATCCTTAGTCTTTTTGACAATTTTGAAAATGATTTTGTTTGTTACCCAAATCTTCTTAAAATGTTTTATGTGAATTTGAATCGCGGTTTTCATGAAGGAAACGAAGATGAAATTTTGAGTAGTGTTAAAGGCACTAAAATTGTTTTAAATGGTGAAATTTTGGGCAACATTCTCAATTGCAAGAATTCGAGAATGAATCTTTCTACTTTAATATTGATGAACATGATCGTTAGACATTTCATCACATTTTCAAAGGAGATGATAATTTTGAATTTAAAAATCGTAACTTTCATCCGGAAGCACATATCATCAATCTTTTTTGCAACAAACCATCACTCCTAGATCAGGAAATTTCGATAACCCGGCTTTAAAAGTTTGTAAAGCTCTTTTTGCTATGTTTGGTCATTACGACATTAATTGGGCACAAGCGACTGTGGATGAACTTCGAACTTCGTCCTAAGAAATTTGAAAATGGTTGAGAATACATTGTATCATGAAATCTATGTCACTTGGATTTTTAATTATTTTGGTTTTGATTACAAAAGGAAAGAATTTGTTTCAAGAAAAGATTTTAATCATGCCAACATTTCTCTCATGAAAATTCCTTTCATATTTCAACAATATGAATTTCTTGCCGAAAAGGATGAAAGATTGGCACATGAAGATATGGAGGAAGAAGATGAAGAAGAAGAAGAAGGGGAGAAAATGAAAATTGAAGAAGATAATGAAGAAGCCTCCTTGGAAAGTATTGAATATCCTACCAATACTAACAATCCTTCCAACAAAACTCTCCTCAAAAATCAAAAGATTATAGTGGAAAATCAATGGATTCTCAAAAAATCCGTTAGTAAGAAATTGAATAAAATGTCCACTAATACGAACAAATTCTTTGCTAAAGTTGGTCGGAAACTTGGCGTATCATCATCCTCCTCATCCTCTAGCACATTCTAAGAACTAGGTTGTGATTTATTAGTTTTTTTGTGGAGCATGTATTGTTCTTTTTATCATATTATGAAGTATCTTATGTATCATCTCATATATTTATAAAAATCATCTATCTTATGTTTTTCTACCTTATCATGTCTCTGGAATAAACGTTAGCATAGTAAATAAGTTTATATATATACATGCTTATTCACAAAATAAATAAGACACATAGATTAACAGACCCATGTCGACTTACCTCTACCCCCTATATCGACATATAACTGTCTGATTTGGTTATTTTTTAAATTTTGAAATAAAAATAACTAACTTGTGTCTATTCATTTTTAAATGAATTTTGCCTATTTAAACACCTGTTTCTTCCAGAAATTTGTAATCTTTTCATTTTTACTTATCTCTATTTGCATTTCTTCACTACTTATCAAAAATGGCTTCGCCTTCTCAAACTCTAATGATAATCTTGAAGAAACTCTCAATTCATTCAAGAATATACTTACTATTATTCTCCGCAATCAAATGCACTTAGAACTAAGTCAAATACAGATGATAAAAGAACAAGAGAGCATTTCGATGCCCTCTGTTGCATGATTTCTGCCCTAAACAAAGATGATCTCGATGTAAATCCTATAGGAACTTTGATTCAAGATAATGAAGATTGGGAAAATATTAAAAAGGATCCTATCTTTGGAGAAGAAGGAAGGGTTGAAATTCCTAGAAAAATTTGATCAATTTATAGGTTAAATCGCTTTTTTTTTTTGAATTGTGTGATTTGATTTGCTTTGATTACAATTGATTTGGTTTGAATGGATTGTATAACATTATATGAAACATAGTATATATTGGGTTTAAACTTTCATATTTGTCATGTCTTTATTATTGACTCATGTTATTTTATATAAATATATACTCTTTCATAATTTGTCACATGTACTCCAGTATAAGACTAAGGGGGAGTTATATTAGTTTTGGATTAGTTTTTGCTGATGAAAAAGGGGGAGAAATATAAAATAGAGTATTTAGAGTAGTTAGGCTTAGATTAAGGGGGAGTTATTAGTTTTAGGGGAAGTTATTGTGAAAGTGAAGTATATTTTATAAACATAGGTTGTCATTATCAAAAAGGTGGAGTTTGTTAGTCCTTAAGATGATGGTTTTGATGACAACAACCTTAGGACTTGTTATAAAATATAAATAATAACATTATAGTTTAGATATATACGTATATGCAGGATATAAACATGCAGGTACCAAGAATGAAGACTGTACAGTATAGAGATTCAAGACTGAAGATATCAAGATTGAAGACTCATGAGTATCAAGATATCAAGAGTTTAAGATTTCAAGAGTACAAGATAAGTATTGAGTCTAGAATTATGTTAAAACTTCTTGAAAGCACTTTCACCTTTATTCGAAATTTATTTGTAGAATGGAATCCACTTCGAGCCTGTTAAAGGGGTGGAACCATAGTGGGATGGAACCCATGATAATATCTAGCGGAACATATAGTGGTCCTATTTTGATATCCACTAATTTTATCAAAATGCTTTTCAAAAATATATCTCTTGTTTTTAAAATACGTTTTCAAAACTTGTTTTTCAAAAAAACATCTCTCTTGGTTTAAATATTTTAACCTCAAAACTATTTTTTATCATTTTTTATATTTTGATTTCAAAATTGTCCTTGTTTTTAAACCATCTTTTGTTTTAAATATTTAGCTTTATAATATTTAAATACTTAAATTTTAAATCACTTTATAGATTAAGATTATATATATTAAAAATTACTTTCTAAACTCTTTTATATGTTTAAAGTATTTTCAAATATATTTACAAAGTTTAGAAATTATTTTGACAAATTATAGAAACCAATTTTAATAAGAAAATTAAAACATTAACTTTTCCTAGAGCATGTCGACATCCCTCAACCCCCCCATGTCAACGTGGTGTCCGTTAAATTCAAAATTCAAGTTTTCAAAAGAAGTGTCTATTCGTCGTAACCTTTCACGAAGAGATGTGACAGCTGCTCTGCTATATATACCTATTGTTTTGAACGAATTTTAATCATAATTTTACTTGTTTTCTCTCCTCTTCATCTTCCACATTTATTCTAAAGAATCCTAAACTATACTCTGTCGAAATACCAAGTAAATCAAACTTGATTATCTCTTGTTTGATTCTATGCCACTCTGTCTATAAGATCTCAGTGCTATTTAGAGTTACAGGATCTTCTGTAAATCAAACTGTTGAGCAAAAGGTGCGGTTGAGCCTTGAAATCAATTGAATATGATTGTAGCCCTAAAAGTCAATTAGTTGATCTTGTAGCCTGGTTAAATCAAGAGAGTTTGCCTTGGACTCGACTACAAGAGGGTGTACCTCGTAGCCTTGAAACCAGGGGTGTAATCTGGGAGATTATTTTGATAAGAAATCCGTACGATTGTACGGGACTGGATGTAGGGTAACTCCGAACCAGTATAAAATCCTGGTATGTTCTTTCCTTTACTGCTTTTATTTATTATTTGCATCTGTGTCTAATTCCGTGATTACATCTATGTCTGTGAATTGCATTTGTTGGTGATTAAATTACATAAGTTTCAAAAAGATTTAGAAAATCCATAAAACACTATTCACACCCCCCGGTCTAATGTTATTCCAGCCTTAAGATCTGTAATTCGCATTTCTCACAAGTAATATATTGATGAAGTTAATGGTTTTAAAAATAATTTATCCTTTTAAAGTAATGTTTTGGAAAATAATAATTCCAAATGGAATTCAATAGTTTGAAAAATGATTTATAATGGGATAAGTACCGTAAACATGGATTTCAACATTTATTGTAGTAATAGACGTTTTCGGGGAAGGATGGAAGGATGGAAGACATGGACTATAACATTGTTGTTATAATAATTTCCGAAAGGAAATGTTTTATATAGTACACACAATTTACATATTTAATTAATCAAATCCCAATGTTATTGTTATTGGGTTGTCGTAACGATGTTTTAGACAGCACTCGTTTTTACCCAATAAATTATGCTTTTACCTTCCATTGTGAAATACACGAATTGGTTCTCATGATCATACTAAATGCTTGTGCTATAGGAAGCATTGCTTCTTTTAATTAGCACCTATCCAGAGCGTACGAACTCTGGAGTTGTAGATTATAAAAATCTATTTAGCGTGTCTCCAAATGGTAGTGTTATTAAATATACTTACACCATTGATATATGTATATGGAAATGTTTTCCAATATCGGAAAATTGAAATGGTTTTGAGAGTATATTTTTAGAAGATAATTTGAAGTAAATATTTGGAAATCGATTTAATTAATAAAAGATTAATTAAATGGGCCTAGTGACTGCTTATATGCTAGATATTGTTTGTTGGTTTGATAGTTAAATAACCGACTATTAAAATTTTCCATTTTTGGTTCCTTGACTTGATGTAGGAACTGATTATTTGTGCACTTAACACGAAGCAGGCTGAATAAGCTTGATTATCATTTGGATTGAGAACGTTGATTCGAGTAGTGCGGAGAGCCTATGGGACTCCAGGCAACAAGGCTTCCTTCCTGGCCGAAGGATAGCAAGTTGAGAGTTGGAAATGTGATAATTCTATGAGACTTGGTTTCCATATGAGGTTGAAGGCCTCTTTACCAGTGTTGGTGCTACTTGCCACTAGACCCGTGATGCATATTATATATATATATATATATATATATATATATAGTACGCTTAATTCTCGACACGATGTGGTAGGAGAATGCCTTTTTTTGTCATGTACATGGGCAACTTGTATGGATAAATGTCTGACATTGCATATCTAACTACATTAGTTGATCTCTATGAATGCATCATATGTTTAGTGGCAAGAAGGAAACTTCTCTTAGCTTAACATCCTTTCTTGAGACGTACGAGCTCAGAAGTAGTACGTTTGTAGAAATCATTTGTGTGATTGTGGGAATGGCAATGTGGCATTCAAAGTGGAATGTGCTATGTGAAACATAAACGTTACCTTAAGCCTCATCACCCAGTAATGGCTTAAACGTGGTACGTCGTGAGGCTATGTGGTTCGCAACTATTAGGGTTGATCATCACCTTTCTAGATAACCCTTTATATGTCGAGTATGTGGTGCATGCTATGAGATGTCTCAGATAGGACGGCAATAACTCGGGTGATGACATATTTGGTTTCTATCCAGGCCATATATAAGTACCAAATAGGGATAGACTGATCTTGCCAGATGCGGAGGATTGTTTTTGTATCCTGGTACATTCCTCTAGAGATTTGAAGAGGGCAGTTTGCGTTAGTTTTTGGGTCACGACACGTATGGAGGCGGCAGGCGAAGGGAGCGACGGTGGAGCGGTCGCAGGAGTGGGCGAGTAGGCGACAATGGTGGATTTTTGGTTTATTGCGATCGATGATAAAAAAATTGGCCATTTTTTGTTCCTTGACTTGATGTGGGAACCGATTAGTCGTGCACTTAGCATGAAGCCGACTGAGTGAGCTTGATTATCACTTGGATTAAGAATGTTGGTTCGAGTGGTGCCTAGTGCCTATGGTACTCCAATCTACTGGACTTTCTTCTTGGCCGAAGGATAACAACTTGAGAGTTGGAAATGTGACAAGTCTACGAGACTTCATTTCCGCATGAGGTTGAGGGCCTTTTTATCTGTAATGACCCATAAATTTTCGATAATTAAAATTTGTTAATTCAATAAGTTTTGTTATTTAATATTTGAAGAAATAAAATTTGTGACTTATTAATGAAAATAATGACTAGAATGAATTGTAACAATATTAATGTAAGTTAACTATTAACAAATTGAATGAAATTCCAATTAATGGAAATAATGTAAATGTTATGCTTGGTTATAAATTGAATATATGAAAACAAATGCAAATATGGAACTAATTAATGAAATAGTATAATAAATGGTAATTGAATAAAATCAATATTATTTAAGTAATTATAGTAGTTGATTGTAAATAATAAACCCTTACAAGTGTGATTAAAAGTTAAAGGGTAACAAGTATTTTGTGTTACCTGTTTAATTAGTCTATTAAATTAAAATGGAAAATCAATTAAAATTCAATGAAATTTTAATGTTACGTAAATGACATTAAGGCAATAGCTGAAATTTTGAATGCAACTAAATGAATAGAAATGTTAATTTTATTCATAAGGTAACAATTGATTAATAAAAGAATGAAACCAAGATAAATAAATTTATTGGGATTTTAAATTATAATAAATGTGTGAAATTGACAAAAATCCAAAAATTGAAATATGATAGTTGATACAAATAAAGATGGAAATTTGAGTACATTAACGTAATTGAAATGTAAAGCAAATGTTAACTATGTTATTAGATTTATAATTGGTTGATTATAAAGGTTGAAATCAAATTAAAGCAATTTATTGAAATTAAATTATAATTTATTGGATTTAATTACAGTCAAAATTGAACACTATAATTTGTGAAATATTGAACCCTGAATTATATGTAAATTTGTTTTAACTTATTTTAAAGGTATTTGAAATCAAAATTGATAAAAATGGTCTATTATTAATGTTGAATCACTAGTTTTGATTCATGACAAATCAGTTCAGAGGCCAAGAAAAGAATTTACATTCATACATAACAAAAAGAAGACAACAGAGGATCAAGGCTACAACTCTATGCTTAAAGTAACTTTTATATGTGTTGAGTCTTAGTTATATGTTAAAATCAATCCTCAAGTTTTTATAATTTTTCATAATTTTTTCAATATTTTTAAAAAAGGAATTCACTGTGCATAATATGCACAGCCAGTCGACTGACTGGTTATTCCAGTCGACTGACTGTGCATATGCACAGTCATGAACACCTTTAATTTTTAAAATCGTTCATGGCTTTTCAAACTTTTAAACATTCAGTCGACTGACCATTTATTTCAGTCGACTGGACCAGCTACAACAGCAATATTTGTGAATAGACATCTCCTTCCATGAAGAGTTGCAAACCATCTAAAAGTTGTTTCTCTTGGCAGTAACTCTTCACTAATGACTGCATCTCTCTGATAATTATATATAGGAGTTCTCTCTCATTCACAAGAACCAATCTACTATTTTCTAACTCTCTACTCTCTCTTGTGATTATTCTAAGTGCTCACATACTTTCAAATTGCTTTGAATCTTTGAATTATATTCTATATACTTTGATTCTTAGTAATATTCTTCCTTTTCAAATCTTCACATATTATTTATATACTTGAGGAATTGATTATAGGAAGCTTGTAACCTTAGTTGACAAATCAGTGTTATCAAGAACACACTTAGTCAAATACTTTCATATTGTAGTAAAGTCCTGTTCTGCTGCTCAGGCAAGGAAAAATCCTCTTCGTCTGCTGAGGCAAAAATCCTGTTCTGTTGCTCAGGTGTCTGTTCCGCTGCTCAGACCTATTCCTCCGGGTTAAGAGAGGGTATTGTTAGTTAAAGCCAGAAGTTAGTCTGGGACTGGACGTAGGACGGTGCTCCGAACCAGTATAAAATATCTGGTGTCAATTTTCTTTATACTGCATTTATATTCTGTTTTATTTTAATTTGCTATTATCATCTATATCCACATTATATTATATTCCATATTATACGATCCTAAGTGATTGCTATCTACACTAGTCACTTTCATTTGGTATCAGAGCTAGGCATCTTATAACCGTTACAAAGTTATTTGATATCTTGCTAATATGGAAAATAACACTAGCACCTCCACTAACACTGTCACTAACACTAGTTTTGTTGAAGGTCAATCCACTGCACGACCTCCATTCTTTAACGGTTTAAATTATAACTACTGGTCTACTCGTATGAGAATCTACATGCAATCTAATAGTTTTGAATCATGGAATATCACTCAAAATGAATATACTCTTCCTACTGGAGAATATTCCACTTGGTCAAACACACAAAAACTAGATGCTACTGCCAATGCTAAAGCTATGAATATGTTATTTTGTGCATTAGATAGAAATGAGTTTAATCGTGTTAGCATGTGTCAAACTGCTTATGAAATATGGAGAACACTTAAAATTACTCATGAAGGAACAAATAAAGTCAAACAAAGCAAAATCTCCATGCTCAAAAAATCAGTTTCAAAACTTTAGAATGAAACAAGATGAATCCATCAATGATATGTATTCTAGATTTCAAGATATTTATCACTCACTATTAGGATTAGGAGAAAAGTACACTGATTTTGATATTGTATCAAAAATCCTAAACTCTTTAACAGATGAATGGGAGAGAAAAGTCTTGGCTATTGAAGAAGCTAATGACCTCTCTACCAAAAAACCTGAAGAGTTGATAGGAAATCTAATGTCCTATGAAGTAAATTTGCAGGCAAAACGAGTACAAGCACAGGACAAGAAGAATATAGCTTTTCATGCTGAAGAAGAAAAGGATGAAGATTCGGATGAAGAAGATTTAGCATTTATTGCAAAAAAATTAAAAAAATCTTGAAGTTCCGGAAAAATAACAAAAATAATGGAAAAAGAAATTTTCCAATCAAACCATCACCTTCAGTTCTAGAATGTTATAATTGTCATAAGAAAGGACACATTCAGAAGGAATGCCCAGAGTTAAAGAAAAAATATTTCAAGAGCAGAAAAGACAAGAAAAAGAGATCATTCTCAGTAACTTGGGATGACTCATATACTTCTTCATCAGAAAACAGTAGTGACAGTGAAAACGAGCAAGCTAATGTCTGCTTCATGACTACTGAAAATGAGGTTAGTAATTTTACTTTTGATGATATGATTGAGATAAATTCAGAACTAGTTAATACTTTGAAAAATCTCAAACGAAAATATAAAGAGTCTCGTGAACTTCAGAACAAAGCGGAATTCGAAAGAGATATGCTTAAAGATGAGAAAAAAATTCTAGAGGAAGAACTTGAAAAATTACAAGAGTCATTCTCTAATATAAATTCTCAACTCACTCTTTTGAGTCAAGAAATTGAAACTCAAAAAGAAAAGAATGACGATCTTGCTTCTGAAAATCATGAACTAAAAACAAAAGTAAAATTGATTGAATTGGATAATACTAGCCTTAAAACTAAGTTAGAAAACATTACTAAAAATATTTCAAATTTTAATAAAGGAAGAGAAACATTATCAAAAATTATTGATAATTCTCAATCTATCTCAAGTAAGAAAGGATTAGGATATGATAAGAAAAAAACTGCTTCACCTAAAAATAATATTAGGAAAAATGATAATCCTATTAAAATACACACAAAAAAAATCCTTGTTCAAAAATTATAAAAATATGGGTTCCTAAAACTAATAACAACTTAATCAGAAAGAAATATATAAACACTTTTCTTGAAATTGTTCATAAAAATAAGGATTACATTTTCAAATGGAATACTGAGCCCTCTTGGGTTTGGTTTCCTAAGATTTAACTCTTAGAACCCTATTCAAAAAGTGGGAACCAATATTTATTTTGTAGGTCCCACTCAAGAAAAGAGGAAAATGGATACTCGATAGTGGTTGCTCAAAACACATGACAGGAGACAAAAATATGTTATCAAACATAACTTACTCAGATGGAGGTTCTGTCACATTTGGAGACAATTCCAAAGGATACATCATCGGCAAAGGCGATGTGGGCAACAACAGTATTTCAAATTTACCTCTTATTTCGAATGTCTTACTCGTAAAAAATTTAAAACATAATTTACTTAGCATCAGCCAATTGTGTGACAAAGGATTCAAAATCACTTTTTCTGAAAACAAATGTAGTATTTTTGACCAAAATCAAAATCTTATTTTTGAAGGTTATAGAGACAGAAATATCTATGTTTTAAATATGAAAATAAATCATAATACAGATATGTGTTTAATAGCCAAAGAAAATGATCCTTGGTTATGGCACAAATGTTTTTGTCATATTAATTTTCATACTATAAATAAGCTCTCTAAAAATGATTTAGTAAAAGGTCTACCAAAAATGAATTTTAAAATAGAAAATATTTGTGATGCTTGTCAATTAGGAAAATTAACAAAATCATCTTTCAAATCTAAAAAGGTTATTTCAACTTTACAACCACTTGAATTACTGCATATGGATTTATTTGGACCAACACAAGTACAATCCCTCAATCACAATAGATATGTGTTTGTAATATTTGATGATTTCTCTAGATATACTTGGACTATTTTTATGAAAAATAAAAGTGATACCTTTGATAATTTTAGAACTTTTGTCAAGAGAATTCAGAACTTTAAAAATTTAAAAATAAAAAATATAAGAAGTGATCATGGAGGTGAATTCGAAAACGAAGCCTTTGAACAATTCTGTAAGAAAAAGGGAATATTCCATAATTTTTCGTTTCCTAGAACTCCACAACAAAATGGGGTTGTAGAACGTAAAAATAGAACCTTACAAGAATGTGCAAGGACTTTGTTAAATGGAAGTACGTTACCAAAACATTTTTGGGCTGAAGCAGTTGCAACAGCCTGTTATGTTTTGAATCATGTTTCTATTCGGCCACTAACTAAAAATACTCCTTATGAACTTTTTAATGGACGAAAACCAAATATTTCTTATTTTAGAGTTTTCGGTTCAAAATGTTTTGTTTTAAACACAAAAGATCAGCTTGGTAAATTTGATCAAAAATCTAATGAAGGAATCTTTCTAGGATATTCGGATCGAAGCAAAGCTTATCGAATTTTTAATAAAAGAACGAATACTATCGAAGAAACACTTCATGTGTCATTTGATGAAAATTTCAAACTAGTTCAAATAATAAGAGATGATGAAGATTTTCTTGAAGACAGCTCTAATACAGAAACTACAACTTTTGATATTAATGAAAACACTTCTAACAATGCATTAAGATCTCCACCTAGAGTATTAAGAGATCATCCCTCTATTAATGTTATTGGTGAACTAAATTCATCTGTTAGAACAAGAAGTCAATTAAATCAAATGGGTCATGTAGCATTTCTTTCTCATATTGAACCTAAAAATATCAAAGAAGCATCTGCTGATGAAAATTGGTTAATTGCTATGCAAGAAGAACTAAATCAATTCGAAAGAAATGACGTTTGGGATTTAGTTCCACGACCTAGTAATCAGTCAGTTATTGGTACAAAATGAGTTTTTAAAAATAAAGCAGATGAACAAGGTAATATTACTAGGAATAAAGCTAGATTAGTTGCTCAAGGTTATAATCAAGAAGAAGGAATTGACTATGAAGAAACATTTGCTCCAGTCGCTAGACTAGAAGCTATACGAATCTTATTAGCTTTTGCATGTTTTCATAATTTTAAACTATATCAAATGGATGTCAAAAGTGCCTTTTTAAATGGTTTTATAAAAGAAAATGTTTATGTTGAACAACCTCCATACATGAAAAATTTCCTAACCATGTCTATAAACTCAAAAAGGCTTTATACGGTTTAAAGCAAGCACCTCATGCTTGGTACGATCGTCTCAAAAGTTATTTAATAAATTCTAGTTTTGAAATTGGAAAGGTTGATCAAACTCTTTTCATTAATAGAAATAAACATGATATTTTAATTATTCAAATATATGTTGATGATATAATCTTTGGCTCTACAAATGAAAAATTGTGTCAAGAATTTTCAAATATAATGACCAATGAATTTGAAATGTCTCATATGGGTGAGTTAAATTATTTTCTTGGTTTACAAATAAAACAACTAGAAAATGGTATTTTTATTAATCAAGAAAAATATTGTAACAATCTAATCAATCGCTTTGGTATGGAAAATACTTCAACCAAACCAACTCCTATGAGCACAACAATACATCTTGATAAAGATGAAAATGGGAAAAGTATTGACCAAAAATTATATCGAAGTATGATTGGATCATTACTATATTTAACAGCAAGTAGACCTGACATAATGATGAGTGTTTGTTTATGTGCAAGATTTCAAGCAGATCCCAAAGAATCACATTTACGAGCAGTAAAACGCATACTACGGTATCTTAATAAAACCAAAGACCTTGGACTATTCTATCCAAAGGAATGTCCTTTTGAGTTAGTATCATATAGTGATGCTGATTTTGGAGGAAGCCGGACAGATAGAAAAAGTACAAGTGGAACTTGTCACTTCATTGGACGATCTCTTGTATCTTGGTTTAGTAAGAAATAAAGTTGTGTTTCACTATCGACTTGTGAAGCAGAATATATTTCTGCAGCTCTGGCATGTGCTCAAGTCATTTACATGCAACAAACATTACAAGATTTTGGTTTTAATTTGAATAAATCAACAATTTATTGTGATAACACTAGTGCTATTAATTTATCTAAAAATCCCGTTAATCACTCACGAACAAAACATATTGACATTCGTCATCATTTTCTTCGTGATAATATTGAAAAGGGTTTGATAAATCTAGAATTTGTTTCCTCTGATAAACAATTGGCAGACATTTTTACAAAACCTTTGAACGAAAACACTTTCATTAATTTAAGACGAGAACTTGGAATTATTTCTCTTAAAAAATTTATAGATTTTATGCATACTACTTTCATTTTTTTTTTAAAAAATTCAAATTTTTATAAAATTTTAAAGCAAGATTTGAACTCCTAACCATTTCTATATATTCATATACATCTACCATTTGAGCTTTAAGTATTTTCTTATCTCACATAGATGTTTGGTTATATTTTTTCAGATTTTTTTAAAAAAATAAATAAATAAATAAATAATTTTTTTTTTTTGGCCACCAGGATTTGAACTCGGGTCTCCCAGTTAACAGTCCAATAGATAATCAGCTGAGCTATGCATGTTTTCTTGCTAAACCACTTGTTTTTGTTTTAATTTAAACCACTTATTTCTAATTGATTCTCTTCCTCTAATTTAATCTCTGGTTATTAATCAACTACTGCCTATAACCATTCATTCTAAAACCTCTTGAAAACTATATAAGCAGCACCATTTACATTTCCTATTCCCATTACACAGTTTTTTTTAAAAAATATATATATATATATATATATATAATACAAGTTTTCAAATTCAGTTTTTTTTTATCAATGGCATCATCTCAAAACTCTTATGACTCCTCAAACTCAAAACTATCCTATGCTACTCCAACTTCATCTAGTAGCTATAACTCATCTAGCAGCTCAACTCCTTCATTGCCAACCCCAACTCCTATTCATGAACCAAGAAGAAATTACACTGGATTTTCTCCCAAACCAAAGAAATCTAGAAGATCCTTGTTCCTTTCACCAAAGACTAAAGAGAAGATTGATGAAATTCATCATTATCAAAAGGAGCAAGTTAATCTACAAAGAGAAATGTTCTATGAACAACGAATGCATTCAAATCGCTTAAGTCTTATTGAGTCCATCGATCTTAAATTCTGTGGAAAATCGGCTAAGCATGATATTGTTCAACATTCATCATCTCATCAGCCAAGCTCTTCTGGATGGAATAATTGGGAACAAACTCCACCTCAACATCAGACATCTCCAAATTCTTGGGAACGACAGAATTATTGGTCACCATTAAAGCCTTATGTTGAGAATACAAAAATTGAACCACATGAATCATCTCCTAAGACCCCTAAATAATTATCAATTTTTGTAATCGTTGTTCCTAAACTCTTGTATTTTAAATTTGTATTATTTCTTGTAAATAAAATTTTTATTGTTTCTAGTCTTATTCTAATTTTCAAACCCAGTCAGTCGACTGAAATTGAGGTCAGTCGACTGATGTCAGAGTATCAAAACTCTCGGGAAACCATTCAGTCGACTGACCTATCTAACCAGTCGACTGACTGAGCAATATTTTTAATTTCTCCCGTATACCAGTCGACTGGTTCATTAATTCAGTCGACTGGCTGTACGTTTTTTTTTCTAAAATCTACCCTATTTACTTTACCTTGTCCACAATTTTACCTTACTCTTCTCAGTTTTTACCCTAAAATTTTCCGCCCTCTAACCCTAGAAATCAAATTCTACTAATTTTTCAAATCAAAAATCATACAAATGGCTCCTCCAAAACGACAAAGGCAAGGCTCTTCATCAATTGATCCTACCGACGCTCAAATCGCTCAATGGTTATACAATGATGTGGCAGTGGTAAGGTGGCAAAAGATGAAAAACTCAAGAATTTTTGAAGGTTCTTTCATGGCTTACAATGACTTCGCAGCATATGGTATACAAGAACTCATGCGAAGATCCGGATTAGAATCTCCCCTTGATTTGAATACAAATTCTCACAAAATCAACCATGTAATGGTAAAATTATTTTATGCTAATTTGAATCTACCTCATCAACGTCCATCTAACCCAAATGATTGTGTTTGGAGTTTAGTATATGGAAAACAAGTATTTTTATCTTTAGATCGGATGTCACATATTCTTCAAACCCCTAATCATGGCATTCCACTTGATGACGTTGAATGTAATATTCGACAAAGGGATCGAATTAGCCATATGTTCATGGGAGATAATATGACCGAATTGAAATCTAGTCTTCTTCGACCCAAAGCAATAGTTGTTCACAAAGCACTCATGAGAAGTATATTACCAAGAACTGGGTCATATGAACTAATCTACCCAGAAAACTTCAAAGCTTTATATGCCATCTGGGGAGGAATTCAAGTAAATTGGCTACGACGCATATTGGACGAGTTTCTCACTTTCAACAATGGAAATATGAGAATAATTTACTTCGGAGAGTATATAATGCGATTGCTTTTAAATGTGGATACTCCTCAACCCGAATCTGAAACTTCTTCCGTTGGAGTAATCAATATTCGCACCTTGAGCCTCATGAAACTACCATCCGCTCCACCGACTTTTACTTCTTTTGAAGAATGGCGTCCACAGCAACATCAACGTTCATCAGGAGGGCCAGTTATTCGAGAACATACTTCTTATCCCGAAGAAGACGAAGAAATTCGTCTTGCAACTTCAGCTAGTTTACGAGAATCCGTTGAAATTCTCTCGAAAAATCAACAAATATTAGGTTCTCGCTTGAAGAAAGTTGATAAGAAATTGGACAAAGTGAAAGGATTCTTCTCTATTCTTTGGGATGCAATTTCGTGTTCAACTTCCACAACTGCCTCTTCAACAGCACATGACAAACGACCGGCACCAAGGTTTACATGGTCAACTTCTGAAGAGCCTACTAGCAGTGATACTAGTGGCACAGGTAGTGGTGCTTATGGAACTTCTAGGCCTGGAAAAGAACCTGCACCAGAGGAAGATTCCGATTAACATCTTGATGAGTAGGTTTTTTATGCTATGTAAGTAGAGCTTGCTTTATCTATCCTTAGTTTTATTTTATTTCGAACATTTTAAATCTTGTCTTAAAACTCGTATATTATTTCAGTATTAAGACTTGTAATAAATAGTCTTGCCTTATATTTTCTTTTGTTTACATTTATATATTTTGTCTCCTTTTTGTCGATGACAAAGGGGGAGAAAAGTATGTGCACTAACACATTTGATGCAGGAAAAAGATATCATACATTCAGGGGGAGAAAATTTTTCTCTCAAAAACATATACAGGTTATCATCAATCAAAAAGGGGGAGAATGTTGAATCACTAGTTTTGATTCATGACAAATCAGTTCAGAGGCCAAGAAAAGAATTTACATTCATACATAACAAAAAGAAGACAACAGAGGATCAAGGCTACAACTCTATGCTTAAAGTAACTTTTATATGTGTTGAGTCTTAGTTATATGTTAAAATCAATCCTCAAGTTTTTATAATTTTTCATAATTTTTTCAATATTTTTAAAAAAGGAATTCACTGTGCATAATATGCACAGCCAGTCGACTGACTGAGCATATGCACAGTCATGAACACCTTTAATTTTTAAAATCGTTCATGGCTTTTCAAACTTTTAAACATTCAGTCGACTGACCATTTATTTCAGTCGACTGGACCGGCTACAACAGCAATATTTCTGAATAGACATCTCCTTCCATGAAGAGTTGCAAACCATCTAAAAGTTGTTTCTCTTGGCAGTAACTCTTCACTAATGACTGCATCTCTCTGATAATTATATATAGGAGTTCTCTCTCATTCACAAGAACCAATCTACTATTTTCTAACTCTCTACTCTCTCTTGTGATTATTCTAAGTGCTCACATACTTTCAAATTGCTTTGAATCTTTGAATTATATTCTATATACTTTGATTCTTAGTAATATTCTTCCTTTTCAAATCTTCACATATTATTTATATACTTGAGGAATTGATTATAGGAAGCTTGTAACCTTAGTTGACAAATCAGTGTTATCAAGAACACACTTAGTCAAATACTTTCATATTGTAGTAAAGTCCTGTTCTGCTGCTCAGGCAAGGGAAAGTCCTCTTCGTCTGCTGAGGCAAAAATCCTGTTCTGTTGCTCAGGTGTCTGTTCCGCTGCTCAGACCTATTCCTCCGGGTTAAGAGAGGGTATTGTTAGTTAAAGCCAGAAGTTAGTCTGGGACTGGACGTAGGACGGTGCTCCGAACCAGTATAAAATATCTGGTGTCAATTTTCTTTATACTGCATTTATATTCTGTTTTATTTTACTTTGCTATTATCATCTATATCCACATTATATTATATTCCATATTATACGATCCTAAGTGATTGCTATCTACACTAGTCACTTTCAATTAAATTTGAATTGAAAGGCGATTTAATTAATTGAATATTAATTTAATTAATGTAAAAATAGCCATTTTGGCTACCGCCTCGGATTTCGACGAAACCAGTTTCATCGGACCTATAACGGTAAATTATTGTACGATTTCAAGTTTCGTAGCGATCAGACTTGTCGTTTGATCGTACGGACTCGAAACGCCTAGAAATCAGTTTAATTGAAATCAATTTGAAATAAGCTGATTTTAACGTAACTTCTTCGTACTGTGGAATCAGGACTTGAAACTTGTTCCATTGAGTTTAAAAATGTTGAAAATATCTATTTTGATATATGGCATGATCCATTTTCGTTCTGGAGGCAGAACGGGATTTTTGGGTTGTTTATCGTTCAAAATCCAAATCAAATCTTGTCCATCCATTCTATTTTCAACTTTGTCTATAAATAACCTGTTATAAACCCTAGTGTTTCTCAACTAAGTTTGTCTGTACTACAATTCCTTTTGCTTCTCTCTTCCCAATGGCTGCAAACCCTAATTCCCAAACTGCAAATCCAAATAAAAAAAATCAAATTGAAAATCAAACTCCTCAAACTATATCGAATTATATATAGATTTGAAGCTCTCGACGAGCGCATCTCAGATCTGTAATTCGTTTCCCAATTTGAACCACCGTTTGTCCAGAAATTGAAGAACTATTCTCAGACGTTCGATTGATCGTTGATCAACTTCGTCTGATCGTCAAATTGAAGGCACGATTTTATGGAGGGTAGCATGGGGATCATATCGGTGGCATTCGCTTGGCCTGATGACGATCAGATTAACGGATATAATTCGAATTAGGTTCGAAACCCTAGTTCCTAGGGCGGCGGCGCACGGTAGGGGTGGCAATCGGAGGTTGGATGGTGGGTATGGGATAGTGCGTCTAGCCTAGCCGAGTTCAACAGCGGTGGTCGGCATGGCCAATGGTGGCCGAGGTGGTGCGGTGCACAGTCAAAGAGGCGGCCTTCGGACTGGGTTCGAACGATCGCATATGCTATGGGTTTGGCTGCAGCTTGCGCGATGATGACATGGAACGTGAGTGATTAGTCTTTTTTTTGTTTTATTTGAATTTCAATTGTCAATGTTCTAACGTATATAACTTTTACGTGCAAGATCCAATTCACGCGTGATTTCTTGCGTTGGGACCGTATTGAAATTCTAAACATTTTGACGTCAGTTTGGACGAATTCTGAGACTGTTTGAATTTTGTGTTTAAATTGGATTTAAATTCAATTTAAATTCAAAGGTGAATGTTTTAACCCACTCACAACTTTTAAAATTTCTTATGTTGTTAAATTAAATTTATGTTATGATTCGGAATTTATTTATGGTTATTTGGTATAGTTAAATCATCATTCCAGCAATTTGAAATTATTTTGAATTAAATTGTCATTTAATTTATTATTGAATTCAAATTGCCAGTTAATTACCTGTGAATGATAACCTGTTATGTGTTGATGTTTATTGATTAGTTTGGATGATGATTGTGGTGGATGTTGATTGTTGATATTGGATGTTGTATTTTATATCGTTTTAAACTACAAGTGTACTATGGGTTGAAATGATACATACCCGAATGATCTATAGATTAAGGAAAAATCGTTATGGGTTGAAATGATAGACTTGAACGATTTTATTATTTTAATTCGAGATTTTGGTTTGAAATGATATATATAACCATAAAATTTTAAATTGCAGATTGAAATGATAATTATCCGTATCACTTGACCCTAGGGTAGAGAATTATGTACGGACACTTGATTGGTTAAATTAAATGATATTTGAATCCTTAATTTTTTTTCAGAACTTAATTGAATGATATTTTGAAATAAGAATTTGATATATCTAAATTGAATTATTATTGGAATTGGTTTAAAGGAATTGTTTAAAGGAATTTAATTGAAATTTTAAAGTGATTTTGAAGTATAAATTGAAATTTACCGGAATTGAGTTATTAAAATTATTTGAAATATAACTATGAAATATATTGAAATTAGAGTGGTTTAAATTGATATTTCTAACATGGATTTGGAAGCGATATAAAGTTAAATATTTCATTAAGAATTTGAATTTAAAAGGTCTGAAATTGGTCTTTTGAAATTGGAAATGGTTCAATGGGTTGAAATAAAATAAATAGTTAAATTGAAATTAATTCAAACTCATATTTTAATATAAACTTTTTTTAAAATACATTATTTTAAATACTTTAAATATTAAGATTTTCAAACTATTAAGCTATTTAAACCTATATTAACTATAACCTGTTTTAAACTAATTAACCCATTTTTAATTATTTTAAATTTAATTAATCTATTTTAAAGCTATTTAATTACATTTAATCTATTTTATACTTATTTAACTATCTTAAATCAATTTAACGGTATCTTTAATCTATAACTAAACTATTTTAGAGTATTTCAACTATTTATCACTATTTTAACTATTTATAATTATTTAAACTATTTTGTAAATTTTCAGGCTAAGTAGAGGGAAGTGTTTTTATTCAGATTCATTGATTTAAAAGAGAATATGGTTAAGTGATGTTGTAACCTAAGTTGGGATTTAAATGTTATAATTCATTTAAATATGACGATTTTGAAGTAAGGATTTAGCCTATTTTGGAAATCTGATTTGTGAAGAAATTATGATTTTGGAAAAAGATATGATTTCAAATGTGATAGGAATTTCAAAGTAAATATGATTTCGAAAGTATTATGGTTTCGAGAATATGATATCTTGATATAAATTGTGAATTGACTTTTGAAATGTATAGGAACCATCCGGTGTGTAATAAGTGACTGGTTGTTAAAGAGACCGGGATCGAATATTATCATACTCACTGCCAATATCGAAAACCACTTTGACAACTGTGTACGTGGTGGAGATTCCAAAATAAAGTAGGATGGTGGCGACGATTTCTGTATGAGGTATGACGTGACCTTGACTCTCATGAGTCAGCTTAGATGTGACTAAAACAGGAGCAAACGACGGACCAAGTGAGGTCACTCCTCCGATCGGGAACATTCCTTGGATACAATATTCTAACTTTGTGATTTATTTGGTGGCCACCCTTGATTTTGATTTGGGAGTGTGTTTCGAGGTGGGAGGTAGTTGCGGCTATGCGTTACCACCAGCCCAGAAGTATAATCGGTATATCTGCCCTAGCATTGCCTAGTTGTGCCATATTCACATGCCCTTGCACGCCTTCTACAAGTTTGTTTTGTACCATACCTATGGAGCGCCCTCTGATAGGACGAGTTTACGGGAAGTTACGGTATTGTATAGACTATGGTAATATATAAAATGTGTTAAGGGGGATATGAGTACCGCCTTAATGCTATTTTAATAGTTTACTTTACTATAGACATATTATAATAGCGTATTGTACTACGTAGTAGATAGTTTAACGGACTCTTAGGAGATGTGATCTCGAACATCTCTTAAGTTACTACACTCACGTTAGACACTGGATAGGAGATGTCAAACCCCGTAAACATCTCTGACGTCGTTGCACTCATATTTACCATTTATTTAACTTACATAATATCCTTTAGTTCTGTAACGACCTGTAATTTTTGATCTCGAAAATTACAAATAGTTAGGAAAAAAGAAGAAAAGAGATAGAAGAAGAAGAAGAAACAAAAACATCAAAACACATATTCTCACATTCGCAGCGGATCAAAATATAATATAAAATAAAATAGCAGTTATACATAGGAAAATTATATATGTTTATTTACACTAGTACATCAGAGTTATAACCATACAAAAATGTTGGACGGTTAAAATTAACTTGTCCCAGATACAAACAATATATCATAGCGGAAACTCTCCATACATTCCTGCCATCCAGCTCGCCTCCTGAGCTCCAGAACGTCCTTACCTGAAAATTTGTAAAACTCGGTCTGACCCGAGCATTACATCAAAGTAACACCTGTGTCAGGCTGGAAACCAGCGTGAGTAAAGCCAGTAAACATGAAATACTAAAACATGAACTTATTTAAAAACCCGGGGTAACTCGTACCTCACCACAAGTTCTTAACTTTCCATAGTCAAAAACACATCTTACAATCATATCTAAGTATCATTACTCAGATTAAATGACCAAGTATACATTATTTATTTCATTCCAGCCTATTTATTCCAAATCAATTCCATAAAGAATTATTATAGATTACAAATCGAAGCGGGTTCGGGTATATACTGATACCCGACCCCGGTCTCTTCGAATCCAATATCATCTTAAACAAAGCTACTTAAGTTTAAACAATTCCATTTATATCTAAAATTACATAGCCATTCATCATAGATAGAGAAACCATATTATCACAGTTTAGTCCAAACATATCATATCACATAGCATCACAAATCACTTACCAATGATATCAAATAAACCAAGGCATTCGATATCCTTTTAATTATTTATAAGCAAGATAAATTAGTTACGCCATTTCTAAATAAATTAAATTATTACTTCAATCACCTTTTTAAATCCTGCCTGTTTAAGCATTAATTAATTACAAAAAAATTAATTAATCATCCTTTAATTATCATCTAAATTAACCATCCATGATTAATTTTCCTTTAACTATATTAAGTAATTAGCCCTTAATTAATTATACCAATTAATTATTCTTATACCAATCACATTAGTTACCCTCAAATTACCATCTTAATTAATTATTTATAATTAATTACTTTAACCCTTAATCAATTACATTAATTAATTATTATATAATCACTTTCTTTGATTAATTAACCTTTAATTAATCTTACTCATTAATTAACTAACCGTTTAATTCATTTCCTTAATCAAACCATACTTTGACTAATTACACTAAGTAATTAATCCCTCAATTACTTCCATTAAGTGATCATCATTTAAGTAATTACTTATTTTAATTAACCTCTAATTACCAATTAATTAATCCCTAATCATCAATTATGATCTTTAATTATCTAATTATTAACCCTCGGTTACAAATTAATTAATCTCAAATTAATTAACTTATAATCCTTAATTACTTATTAATTAATTCTTAATCATTTACTCAATTATCATTTAAATTTCATTAATTTAAATGTTTGGAATTAATTAACTATTAATATATTAAATAACCAACACCTTTAAAGTAATTAACAGTTAAAAACATTTTACCTTCTTTAACTAACTAATTAATTACACTATTTTAATTTCACCTAAATAAAATTAAGAATAAAATAAAATAAAGGACATATAAAAATATCTTAAACTTAATTAAGTTAAAATAGATTATTATATAACCTTAACTAACAATTAAGTAAGCATTTAACATTTTAAAGAATTGGTTGGAAACTTTGCTTAGAAACTTGTTAGAATCTTCCTTATAAAAACTCTGTTGATATAATTTTTTTTTCTTTACTTCATTCACTGTATCCTTTTCATTTCCTTTCTTTCATTTCTTTCCTATATTTCCTATTCCTTCCCTATTAACTTGGATTGGCCTAGATACTTCGGACCAAAATCCGTCCTCCTTATCTCTTCGTTCTTTCCAGAATTCTTCCCCCGGTCTCCATGTTCAACGTGCACCGGAAGCACATTGTGCACGCGTCGACGAAACGTCGCCGTCTACGCCCGACCAACTTCCCACGTCGACTTCGACTCCTGAAACCCACTGGCCACCCAAACTTCCTACGGCAACCTCTAAGTCGAAACATCACCTTCCATCCCAACCAGAAAGGAACTCGTCCCCCTTCTTTCGGCTTGTTCCTGCCATCTTCCCCAACCGGAGTTCTCCTAAACTCACTCATAGACCCGCCACGGCCTCCTATTCTTTTCTTCCCCGGACCGCAGCCCTCCTCTTGCACCACGACGTCGTAATCGCCCGAGAAACCAACCCCTGCCAATCGCGAACTTAAACCCTAAATTGAGTTCGACATGCCAAACCCCCACCCTATAAACCACCGCACCATTTTTCCTGTCAGCGCCCACCCCTAACACACCTCCTCTTCCAACCCTTTGCCTTGAAACAACCCGGATTGCCAAAATTTGACCCAAGATTCAGTACCATTCATCCCCTCTTTTCTCACTCCATACTCGATTAAAAATCAACCGACTAATACTAAAATTCATCTCTATCAATGATGATTTCAGCATATAATTTATTCTTTCAAATCTGATACTTAAATTTTTGGAAAAAAAATGTGACACTTACTGTTATAATGGTTTTCCACTCCATACATTCCATGAAATTGAAAGAGGAAAATTTTAAAATATATTATACTCAATAACAAGCAATTTTTATTTTGGAAGTGAGACTTAAAACCAAACAGATTCCAAGATGATAAATTTTGAAGCTGCAAGATACTAATTTTCTAAAGAAAATGGTGTATGTGTACATTCTCTGTTAGTTCTACAGGGATCTTACAACATAGAACACTTACATAAATGAGCAAAGGTATTTTATTATATTTTTTTAGTATTTGACAGAACAAAAGATTTCTCAACTTCCATCCATATATAAATATATACAGAATTCCAATAATAATTTTTAGTGATACTCACAGTTTATTTTGTTTGAAGAGTGCTGCTTTTGAAAAATCTGGAAATTTCTTTTGATTTTGAACTGGAAGCCTGATCAATTTTTAATTGAGTTGAACTTGAACTTAAGTCCTGCTGCAAACCTTTGCTTTGCTGCAGTATTCAACTTGAAAGAGTTTGTTTGATTTTTTTTATTTTCTTTAGTTTGATTTCTGGTTTGTTAAACATGAATATGTCTACAACCTAGTTCATGTTAATTATATTTTCTTTCTAATTAAAAGAAGCAAATGCCACTTGTTATTTTGTTAGCCTACATATATTAATCTAAGCCAAAACTTGTAATGTCATGAATTTATTTAACTACACTTGTTAAAATATGTACAAATGTCTTGATATAATTTTATATTATATTTTTTTAAATGCATGTATTTTTTTTTAAGCTACATATATTTAATCTCTTAATTTATTAATTACTTATGCCTTTTATTTATTATGGTTTAAATATAACTATGTTTATTGTAAGTATAAAAGAAAAGTGTATTCAACCTTCTATTAAATTCTATTCAAACTGTCATATATTTTTTAATTAATAAAATATTTATCTTAAGTCTTTTAAAAGAGATTAATTAGCTAAATTAAAATAATTATAAAAGAAGATTATCCAATTTCTATTGGCTAAATCTAAGGTTATCACACTTGCTTGTATAAGTACACACTCAAGATTCCCATCATCAAAAAGTTTGCAAATCTATTTATATATATAAAGATATTTTATCAAAATTTTATTTGGCCATCTTACAAAACAGTATTTTAAATAAATTATATCTTATTAATTATCGATTAACAAATGATCAAAAACCGGGTTATCACAAGTTCTGACTCGAGTGTTTTGTCGTTTTAATTCGCTCGGGTCAGCCTGAGCATTTTAGGATTTTAAGAACTTATCTCTGGATGACGAAGATGAAGATTTGTATTTCTATTATTTACTATGTTTATTCCACTGCACTCATACTGTTCCACTTGATTATATATTTATCTCGGATATGTGTAACTCTGACTTAGTGTTGTATAAGAATAGTCAATGTTTTGCAAATAGCTTTATGAACTGTTATTTGATTATTATATTTTGTCATTCTGCTGTAAGATTCTGTATTTTCTTTTATTTCTTCTCTTTTTCTTATTTACCCTATAACAATCTGTCCTTTTGAATGGTTTGAGTTTGACGTGTGTGTCTGCTTAAAACGTCCAAAAAGGCAGGTCGTTACATTATCATTGTTGGTCCGAGATGTATGATCTAGATTAACCCTAGAGGGGGGGGGGTGAAAAGGGTTATAGCAAATTTTCTCAAGTTAAACGCAAAAACAAACTGTAGAGAAATAAATATGCTGAAAAGTAAATCACACACAAAATTTACCCAACTTCGGCAACCCCTGCCTACTGCTGCATTCCCAGATTTCTATTAGAATTAAACAGTCTCCCGCTTACAAACACTCTAACAGACTCGCACACTCTGCAACCGCTTATAGAGTTTTGCAAACTCGCACACCCTGCTCACTGAACTAATTCTAACTAGACAATCTGACACAACCTAAAACCTAGGTGGTGATTTACCAAGATTTGAACCTTAAAAGAGAATTTAAAACAAACTTAAAAACAATTTAAAACTGAAACCCTAATTGCAAAATAAACTAAAGCCCTTTTTATATTAAAACAAGGCCGGCCCAATTCTATTCATTCACGCGATCCTCTTTTCTCTGGCTTGTGAAGAGAATGGCGGCCGATCCTCTTTCTGAAATTAGGGCTTCGGCTGTTTTATTCCTTGCTTCCAAAATTAGGGCTATGAAGCTACGCCTTTTTATTGATCGATACAGTGGTTATTCGTGTGCTTCGTTCTCGTTTGTTTTGCTCTTGGCCGCTTCTATTTGATCGAGTTCACTGTTGCTTCGGTATGTAATTTCCCTTTTTGTGCTTTTATGATTTTCGTATTCGAACTCGATGGATTAATTTGCCGATGATGATTGATATTTATAGGAGTCGAATTCCTAAATTTACATCGTACATTTCTTATTTGAATTCGTCACTTTCCTATTTTTGGATTGCCTGATATTTGTGACTTGATGCACACGATCTTGATTTTGTTCGATTTACCTTGAGTCATACGGCAAAAAAACTTTCCTGTTTTATTTGGATTGACTATTTCAAAGATACGCACTTGAATTTTTTTCAGTATACATTCACGAATTCCCTTGTTGACTTCTGTATGCTTCCATGATTTCGACTTGGACTTGAGATCATTTATGCACTATTGAATTTCGTTCATCCACTGTGGCTTTCGACTTTACATTCTCTGATCTTTGATACACTGTTTCTCTTCATTGTATATTGGTTTATTCGCTACTGGTCTCTGTTCATGTTGGCATAGGATTTTGCTGCAATCTTCACTTTGAGTTACATACTCCTTGCAGTCTATTTGATCACTGCAGTTGCATTCACTTCATGTTTGCATTGTCATATTGTATACTTAGGCTTCACTGAATTTGTTATTGCATTCATGTTGTTGTCTGGACATTTTCCTGAGTCTCTGTTGCATGCATTGCTGTTGGGTTGTTGTTTGGTCTTGCATTTGGTCTGGAGTTGTTTCTTTGATAGTTACACTCTGGTTGTCATGCATATGAAGCAGTTTGCATTCTGGACATTTTATGTAGTCTTCATTGTTGTGTCTGCATTGTGTATATTCATGATGCTTTGATTTTCATTTGGCTTCACCCATGTACACTGTGTCATTTGAGTTGTTGTGTTGATCTTGTCACTATATCATGTTCGATACAGTTTGCATTTCAGTTGTTTGGTTGACGCACTTGAACTATACATTCGAGTCTGCATTTTTAATCTTCTGTTATCTTCGACTTCACTCTGAATTACAGCTTTGATTTTCTGGCCATCTTTGTTATTGATACATGTTTGAACTGAATTGTATTCTTTGCATTGAGTACAGAATTTTCACTCACTTGTGTATATGATCATATTGAAGTTGTTGACTACATGTTGCACTGATTTTCATTGTTGCTGTTATCTTGTACAACTTGTATTTGCACTTGCTTTATTTGTAGTCTCTGGTATTCTTGTTGCTTCCCTGACCTTGTAGTTGTTCAATTGTCTTCTTTTCACCTGCATGTAGTTGGTTGTTTGTATGTTGGCAACTTGTATTTGTGCTGCCTGTTTCATTAAGCTTGATCTCTGTTGCCTTGAATTGCTGGTTGCTCTGGGATTGAACTTGAGCTTTGTACTGTTGATTGTTGCACTTGTGTTGCTCATCATATTGCATTGTTGTTCACCTCTCTTGTATCATTGGTGTTTCTGTGTTCATGCTTGTGACATTCATGTTGCCACTGGTTTGGACCTGATTTTGTTTTAGCATACTTGGTGGTCATTTTGTACTTCTGGTCTTTGTTTGGTTCTTGATCATTTCATGTTGATTTTTGAATTTCACTTGAGTTGAATCCAGTTTCAAAACTCGGGTTTGACCTTGTGCTCATGACGAAATTTTAAATATATTACACCTGAGTTGAACCTGTCTTTATATTTGGGTTTGACCTTATGCTCACTTGTCCCTGTAGCATTATCAAGTGTATATCGGTGCGCACGGCCTTGTGGCATGTACAGTGATACACTGTGCATGTCACATTGTTCGTGTATGATGAATTCAAATGTAAATGATGACGAACAACCCAAATAACTGAGGCAAATAATATTTTCAAAATCCATATTTTATTTTATATTGCAAAAATATTTCTTTTTCAATTTTACTGCGTTAGTGGATATTTTTGCAGATTGCTCAGATGCTGCATTCTAACTGGAATGAAGTTGAAGATAAACTACGAGTGTGAGTGATATGTAGTGAGGAATTTATGTAAATAGAATTGTGATGTAATTAGAATCAAAATTTTATATGTATAGTGAGAGCTTGAATTTGTACTATTCAAAATTGTAATAAATATTTGTTTGAATAAAATTTATGTTTGAATTCAAATTCTGTGTAATTTATTTTATTCAACAAATATTTATTTATCTATGAAAAATAAAATAGTACATTAACAAATACATTTAAATGAATATATATATATATGTTTATTATCATCAAACAAAAATCATATAAGCGCATATTCGACAATCTCCCCCTTTTGATGATAACAAACATATATTTAAGATTTTGATTGTGTTAAATGTATTTGATCAATGATGTACTCTAATTGCTCCTCCTATTTAAATGCTTCCTCTCTACATGATGCTCTCCCTACATATATGCATACAAATAGAAATATACAAATGAGCCTTGATGCAAATGGAAAATTATTTGACCTTTGCTTGATTTTATTTGACAAAATCTTAACTTTTCTCTCCCTCTTTTGTTATTAGCAAAAGAATAATAGTGTTAGAGAAAATAGAGATAAAGTGATTGATATTAATCCAACATTAAAACTCAATTTAATATACATATTAAATTTCAATAAGAAAATCAAACAAAAATCATAACTACCCTCGTTAGGCACATATTCCACTTTTAGAAGTAATGGAAATGATGTCATCATATAAAACCATACAGTTGTATCTGTTTGCGGTACACTTATATCAGGAATTTGAATATCTACTAATCATGCATAACTGTTAGGACTTTTAAATGAGATTAGTAGTATTCCAATTTAATTTTAAAAATGAATTCAAGTATCTTCTAATCACGCATAACCGTGAGGACTTTTAAATGGGATTAGAATCAACTTGTTTATTTAATAAATCAATTTTGATATGCGTTCCATACATGCATAACCGTAAGGACTTTTAAATGAGCATGGAAGCACATAACAAATTCCAAGTAATTCACTCATGCATAACCGTGAGGACTTTTAAATGAGAGTGAATACTTTGGATTTTATTTTGTTTTATAAAATGAAAAACGAATGATTCCTGTTTAAAGTACCACATATCGACAAACTATATTGAATTTTTGATGAGTGATGGTTGATAGAAATATGATAGACATAGAAATGGTTATGGAATCTTTACCCAACAAAAAGTTTTGTAACTCTTGTTTGAATTTCTAAAGAAAGTTTTCTAAAATATACTGTCTTGAGTAATGTATGTTAAATATCAACACTTATCACCTTTTCAATCACTATTTATCTTTTTGATAATTAGTAGGCAGTCGGATTAGTCAAAATTCGTCATTCAAATAATTTTTTCAAAATGACTAATCTGAAAATATGGTCAAAAATGATTTTCTCGAAGGGGTTATATGAGAAAAAATTTCTGCTATTTGAAAATTATTTGTAATGAAAAATATGCAGAATTTTCTTTAAAAAACGATGCATTTACTAAATGTCTCAAAAATCACGTTCAACTAGTAATTTTTCTATCAACTAGATTACCAGTGTAATCTGCATCTGAATTCCTTTTTCACTCAAAAGTTATCATTAATTGAATTTGATCGACCAAACCATGAAGTGTGCATCAATAAATTTCAAACTAAATTTTAACAACAATTTAAATGACATTCTTTGAATTTGAATTGAAGCCATGTAAATAATCAGAAACTGTGAATATAGAGTTAGCCGTATTATAACCAAAAATATTATCATCCAACAAAACACTATTTTTAATCCAAACTAATATATATGAAGTAAATTAGAGAATCTAGAGAATATAATTGGCCAACTATGTTGAACAAGTCAGAATCAAAATCATCATCTTTACAACATCTCAATATTGGCTGATTTCATTCAGAATACGGTGCAGATTATCACATTTAATATATCGATCAAATAAATATACCTTCACCTGTTTTACCTTTACGATAATTTTTCATGGTTGCCCATTGTGATTCTGTCACCTTTGTACTAGGCTAAGGAACTTTGCTTTGTTGCCCGTTGTGTTTCTGGAACAGCCAAAATCCAGAGAACACTGTTGTTGTTCCTTAGCCTGCCACCATACCTACACGATGAAAGATTTTTATGACCTATTTGTTTTTATAGGTCCATGATTGTTAGTGGCTGAAGCATTGTGAATAAACAATCTCTTTGGAACCCAAACTTGTTTAGTCCTTTTATTCTTGTTCCAATAGACATGAAATTTGTTCGTAGAATTCTTAGGAGCCCAAACTTGTATAAATTTTGTGTTCGTGTTCCTATGACTACAATTTTCAACACGATGTCCGGTTATTTCACATCTAACAAAGACACTCTTACCTTTTGCATTATCATCAACTTGTGTTTTCCCAAAGCCTAGTCCTTTTCTGTTGTTAGCAAAAATTTGATTTCCCAATAACATGTTGAATGATTTTTCTCCTCTTGAAAAATTATTCAGAGATATCTCAAGATTTTGGACTTTGGTTTTTAGTGTTGTGTTTTCAGTTACAAGTGAGGTGCATCTATTTATAAAGTTCTTTTTCCTAGTCTCAATGGTTTCCTTAAGACTCAAGTTTTCTTTTTCAAGATTCTCAAAGCTATTCTTAAGTCTTGATAATTCTGAATCTAAAATTTTACATTTTTTACAGTCTAGGTTTTGAATATTTTCAAGTTCAGTTTCTAACCTAAAATTTTCATGAACAAGTTATCTCCTATCAGATTTCAGTTTTTTAATTTTAGATTCAAGATTATCAACTATTTTAGTAAGATCACAACACATAAAAACAAGTTCTTTATAAGAATAGTGACCTACCTCACTAGATTCCTCTGAGCTTGCTTTTGAATCTGATCTTGCCATAAGACACAAGTTAGCCTCCTCTGAGCTACTATTCGAAACTTCCTCTCCTTCTTCATCATCCCAAGTCGCTGCAAAGGCCTTCTTCTTCTTTTTCTTTCCTTTGTTGTTTTTGAGAAGTGGGCATTGTTGTTTGAAGTGGCCAGGCTTGTTGCAATTAAAGCACGTCAGTTCATTATAGGAATTGTCAGAATCTTTTGGCCTATTACCACTTGTTTTCTTCTTGCATGGCCTGAATCTTGACCATTTTCTAAGATTATTGACTGCCATTGCAAGCTCTTCAATTGGATCTTCTTCTTCTTCATCGCTCTCTTCTTTGCTCTTTAAGGCAATCGTCTTCTTCTTTGATTCGGAGTTGTTGCTTTCCTCCTTTGCTTTTAGCTCAAGCTCATATGTCATCAAGTTGTCGATCAACTCCTCCATGCTTAGTTTACTCAGATCTTTCGATTCTTGTATTGCCGTGACTTTTGCCTCAAAGTTCATCGGTAAGACTCTTAGCACCTTCCTCACAAGCTCTACTTCAGTGAATACCTTCCCAAGCACTCTAGCATTGTACACCAAATTTGAAAAGCGTCCAAACATGTCCTTTATGATCTCGCCTTTGTCCATCACAAAGTTCTCGTATTCATTGCTGAATAGGACTAGACGAGATTCCTTGACTTGAGAAGTTCCTTCATGTGTCACCTCCAAGGTATGCCAAATTTCCTGTGCAATTTTACAATGAGAAATTCTATTAAATTCAGTCTTATCAAGACCACAGATTAAAGCATTCATGGCTTTAGCATTTGTAGTTTTTAATTTCTTATCGTTAGCATCCCGCCTATCCTTAGGTTTAGGAATCTCAGTATCACCAACAGTTATAGTGGGAGATTTATAGCCAGTTTCAATAATGTCCCAAACATCATAATCAACAGAACTAAGATAAATACCCATCCTAATTTCCAATAAGCATAATCATTCCCATTAAACATGGGTGGCCTAGCAATAGATTGCCCCTCAGAAAAAGCATTATTTGGTGGATTCATGACTCTAGATTTAAAGAAAAATACCGCGCTCTAATACCACTTGTAGGATCTAGATTAACCCTTAAGGGGGGTGAATAGGGTTATAGCAGATTTTCTCAAGTTAAACGCAAAAACAAACCGCAGAGAAATAAATATGCTGAAAAGTAAATCACACACAAAATTTACCCAGCTTCGGCAACCCCTGCCTACTGCTGCATTCCCAGATTTCTATTAGAATTAAGCAGTCTCCCGCTTACAAACACTCTAACAGACTCGCACACCCTGCTACCGCCTATAGAGTTTTGCAAACTCGCACACCCTGCTCGCTGAACTAATTCTAACTAGACAATCTGACAAAACCTAAAACCTAGGTGGTGATTTACTAAGATTTGAACCCTAAAAGAGAATTTAAAACAAACTTAAAAACAATTTAAAACTAAAACTGTAATTGCAAAATAAACTAAAGCCCCTTTTATATTAAAACAAGGCCGGCCCAATTCTATTCTTTCACCCGATCCTCTTTTCTCTAGCTTGTGAAGAGAATGGCGGCCGATCCTCTTTCTGAAATTAGGGCTTCGGCTCTTTTATTCCTTGCTTCCAAAATTAGGGCTATGAAGCTGCGCCTTTTTGTTGATCGATACAGTGGTTATTCGTGTGCTTCGTTCTCGTTTGTTTTGCTCTTGGCCGCTTTTATTTGATCGAGTTCACTGTTGCTTCGGTATGTAATTTCCCTTTTTGTGCTTTTATGATTTTCGTATTCGAACTCGATGGATTAATTTGCCGATGATGATTGATATTTATAGGAGTCGAATTCCTAAATTTACATCGTATATTTCTTATTTGAATTCGTCACTTTCCTATTTTTGGATTGCCTGATATTTGTGACTTGATGCACACGGTCTTGATTTTGTTCGATTTACCTTGAGTCATACGGCAAAAAAACTTTCCTGTTTTATTTGGATTGACTATTTCAAAGATATGCACTTGAATTTTTTTCAGTATACATTCACGAATTCCCTTGTTGACTTCTGTATGCTTCCATGATTTCGACTTGGACTTGAGATCATTTCTGCACTGTTGAATTTCGTTCATCCACTGTGGCTTTCGACTTTACATTCTCTGATCCTTGATACATTGTTTCTCTTCATTGTATATTGGTTTATTCACTACTGGTCTCCGTTCATGTTGGCACAGGACTTTGCTGCAATCTTCACTTTGAGTTACATACTCCTTGCAGTCTATTTGATCACTGCGGTTGCATTCACTTCATGTTTGCATTGTCATATTGTATACTTGGGCTTCGCTGAATTTGTTATTGCATTCATGTTGTTGTCTGGACATTTGCCTGAGTCTCTGTTGCATGCATTGCTGTTGGGTTGTTGTTTGGTCTTGCATTTGGTCTGGAGTTGTTTCTTTGATAGTTACACTCTGGTTGTCATGCATATGAAGCAGTTTGCATTCTGGACATTTGCTGTAGTCTTCATTGTTGTGTCTGCATTGTGTATATTCATGATGCTTTGATTTCATTTGTTTTCACTTGTGTATGCTGTGTCATTTGAGTTGCTGTGTTGATCTTGTCACTATATCATGTTCGATACAGTTTGCATTTCAGTTGTTTGGTTGACGCACTTGAACTATACATTCGAGTCTGCATTTTTAATCTTCTGTTATCTTCGACTTCACTCTGAATTACGACTTTGATTTTCTGGCCATCTTTGTTATTGATACATGTTTGAACTGAATTGTATTCTTTGCATTGAGTACAGAATTTTCATCCACTTGTGTATATGAGCATATTGAAGTTGCTGACTACATGTTGCACTGATTTTCATTGTTGCTGTTATCTTGTACAACTTGTATTTGCACTTGCTTTATTTGTAGTCTCTGGTATTCTTGTTGCTTCCATGACCTTGTAGTTGTTCAATTGTCTTCTGTTCACCTGCATGTAGTTGGTTGTTTGTATGTTGGCAACTTGTATTTGTGCTGCCTGTTTCATTAAGCTTGATCTCTGTTGCCTTGAATTGCTGGTTGCTTTGGGATTGAACTTGAGCTTTGTACTGTTGATTGTTTCACTTGTGTTGCTCACCATGTTGCATTGTTGTTCACCTCTCTTGTATCATTGGTGTTTCTGTGTTCATGCTTGTGACATTCATGTTGCCACTAGTTTGGACCTGATTTTGTTTTAGCATACTTGGTGGTCATTTTATACTTCTGGTCTTTGTTTGGTTCTTGATCATTTCATGTTGATTTTTGAAATTTCACTTGAGTTGAATCCAGTTTCAAAACTCGGGTTTGACCTTGTGCTCGTGACGAAATTTTAAATATGTTGCTCCTGAGTTGAACCTATCTTTATATTTGGGTTTGACCTTGTGCTCACCTGTCCCTATAGCATTATCAAGTGTATATCGGTGTGCATGGCCTAGTGGCATGTACAGTGATACAATGTGCATGTCACATTGTTCGTGTATGATGAATTCAAATGTAAATGATGACAAACAACCCAAATAACTGAGGCAAATAATATTTTCAAAATCCATATTTTATTTTATATTGCAAAAATATTTCTTTTTCAATTTTACCGCGTTAGTGGATATTTTTGCAGATTGCTCAGATGTTGCATTCTAACTGGAATGAAGTTGAAGATAAACTACGAGTGTGAGTGATATGTAGTGAGGAATTTATGTAAATAGAATTGTGATGTAATTAGAATCAAAATTGTATATGTATAGTGAGAGCTTGAATTTTTACTATTCAAAATTGTAATAAATATTTGTTTGAATAAAATTTCTGTTTGAATTCAAATTCTGTGTAATTTATTTTATTCAACAAATATTTATTTATCTATGAAAAATAAAATAGTACATTAACAAATACATTTAAATGAATATATATATATATATATATGTTTATTATCATCAAACAAAAATCATATAAGCGCATATTCAACATGAGAGACCAGGGTTAGATTTATCCGAGAACATCTTTGGACCAATATATGCGTTCAAAAATACCGGTTTATAATGATGATTTTAAAGACAGAGATCTTCATGATGCAAGACTACTTACCACTAGACCCACGATGCATATTATATGTGTGTGTGTGTGTGTGTGTGTGTGTATAGTGGCAGTAGTGCTTTGTTATGAAAATCTACGATATGCAAGGACTTCTCGCTACTAATCCTAGGGTAATTCCTGACAGGATGTGGTAGGTGGGTGCCTTCGGTTAGTCCTGTTCTTGGACAACTTGTATGGACGAATGTATGACGTTGCATTTCTCATTATATTAATTGATCTCTATGAACGTATCATATATTTAGGGGTGGAAAAGGAAAATTCTCTTAGCTTAACACCATTTCCTAAGATGTACGAGCTCAGGAGTTATGCGTTTGAAGAAATCAGTTGTGTGATTGTGGGAATGGCAGTGTGGCATTGAAAGTGGAATGCACTATGTGAAACATAAACATTACCTTAAGCCTCATCACTGGTAATGGCTTAAACAGGGTACGTTGTGAGGCTATGTAGTTCGCATCCTATGATCATCACCTTTCTAGATAACCCTTTATATATCGGGTATGTGGTGTATGCTATGAGACATCTTGGATAGGTCGGTAATCAACGGGGTGATGAAATATTCGGTTTCTATCCATGACATGTATGAGTGCTAAATAGGAATAGACCAGTCTTGTAAGATGCGGAGGATTGTTTGTGTATCCTTGAAACATTCCTCCAACGGTGTGTTGTACATAAGGTAGTCCTTTACCTGCCATTATATGGAAATCCATTCTCAAATAGATGCCTGCCATTTTGTTTGTAAACCTATTATGCCGTCAAATTTAAAAAATGTAACAATTTCGGCTATTTTAATATTATTTGTATACTAGACACTAGTATAATATAACAAGATTTGATATGAAATGCTTTGGTTATCGTAAGGTAAGAACCCGTCTGTGTTTATGTGCAGCATGGTCTAACAGGATACCTTTGTTTTGATAAAGAAAGTTTTTATAACTTCAAAATTCAGTTGAGACGTGTTTTCTCACGCTGGTTTACGAAACTGATCTGGACGTTCTTCTCTTTTAATGCTCGGATTAGACAAATCATGTTTATAGATTCATATTTGGATGCTTTGGAGCTTCAGCAGACGAGCTAGAGATCTTCAGGTTGTATTCATGTATATGTTTATTTTCTGCTGCATTGTTCTTTAAATTGTAAGCATTTGTGAGGATAGGTTATTATAACTGTCCAGTCTTATGATTAGTGATTTCTATACATTACAGTTTCTCTTTTGTAAAGTTCATTGATATTATATTATATGTTGTTTCGCTGCGATTGTGTGATTCAATGTTGTTTTAGTTTCTCTTTCGCTCTTCTTCTTCTTTTCGCTTCTTCTTTCTTCTTTCTTTTCCATAACTATCTGACTTTCCCTTCTATTTGGGTTGGACATGTGCGATTATTGTCAGCTCAAACTGTGCGAGTTTGTGGGCTATTACAGTTGGTATCAGAGCATAGGTTGTGCGAACACCTAAGCTTTGGTTGGGTATTCATTATTGATAGAGTTAGTAATAACCTAGAATGAGCTTGAGTGTATTATAGATATGAGAGCGTATTTGCTAGTGATTATAAAAATGTTTTATATTATGTTAATTTATCTGTTGAGTGGCTTATGAATTCTGGTCAGTACGTGAGATGCCACGTTATCGATAAGGGTTTCTAAACGCTTGAACAAAGCAAACCTACATAGTATTTTATTTTAAATTGGTAAATGAAATAATTTTACCTTGATTATATTTTATATATATAAAGGAGTAATTTTTCAGTAATTATTATAGTTGTATATAGCGTGTTTGATTGTTAGTTAATGATAATATTTGATTATTATCATTTGTTGTTTTTTTTGTGTTACAACAAAAATTATTGTTATTACTATATAAACAAAAATAAACAAGTAAGAAAAGGTTTTATATAACCAAAGTGAAATTATATATAAGGAAAATTTATAAATATGTAGATAAAATAGAATTTAAAGAAATGAAAAGCACTGAACTCACTTTAGTCGCTGGAAAATAATTCTGGTGATGGCTACAGCATCATCGGCATTCATTTTCAAATTTCTAAGTGACGGATTGCTACCATAGTGATTTGCTATTAGTATTTTATTTTGGTAAACCATGTTTTGATTTTAAAATTCAAAAGTATGATTTGACATAAAAAGAAACTATTTATAGTATAGTCTCAAAGTGATTTGAAAAATATAAAAAAACCGGCTGTTTAAATTCTGAAAGTTGTTACCTAAGTGTTTTGCTGAAAACATAAGAAACTAAGTTTTATAAATTATAAATTTTGAGTTTAATAAGTTAAAACAAAAATTTAAATTTGCTTAAAATAAACGTTGAGAAAAGTAAATGTTAAATTGAACTGTAAAATGAAATTTAACTTAAATAAAATGAATTTCGAAGTGGAGTTTAACTTTAGCAGAGTGAAGTGAAATTGAATTTGATTTGTAATGAATTAATGAATTGAATTAATGAAATAAATTAGTAAAATTGATATGAACTTGAGTTACAAAATGAAATTCAACTTAAGTTGTAAAATGAGTTGATTATGTTTTGGAATGTTATTTGCTAGAAATAAATATGAATTTAAGTTGTAAAGTGAAAATAAATATTAGTGGTTGTATAAAATGTTTATAATAAATTTAAGTAATGGTTTTATAAAATGGTTTATAAATGATATAGTATTGAAATAAATATACTAAGTAATAAATGAATGTGATTAATGAAAATGAAGTGAATGAAAATAAAAGAATGGGATATAATAAGAAATCAATTGAAATAAATAAGTAATTATACGTATATTATTTTATTCGTATAACTGTTTGATCCATATTCAAATATACGATTTCGAGATGATTTACAATGGTCCGAATTAGGATTTTTCACTCGATTCTCGATGGCGAACACTGGATATGGATTTTTGATTGATTTTGATATTCTCTATCATAGGATATGACTATGTAAGGAAAATGGAGATTTCTAATCAAGGAACGGAATCTGAGTCCGTGCTAAAGCGGTCGTGTAAATGATACAAGTTCGGAAGTGAAATTGTGTAATCGAGCGAGCGATCGGGTATGGTTTTGCATACTGATAATATATGTACATCGTACGGGCTTTAATAAATTAAATGTTGACATTGGAAAATGTAAATTGATATGGTTATGAATTAACTAAATGAGTATTAATTGTTTGATGGTTTCTCTTGTTACCTTTGCTATATTTGCATATAGATATTGCATTAGTACATGTAATACCGCTCCCTATTCTTTTTCTCATTGGTTGTTGAGTGATTAGTAGGTGCGGATGGCGTATGCTTCGTATTATATTGATCATATGTGTTTGCTAATACTAATAAAAGTTACACATCTTGGATTACATATCATACTTTTATATCTTTTCCATACGGGATGCCTCATACTTCAAGATGAGATGTATATTTGTGATTATATATATTGTAAAAAATTTCAATCTAATGCTGGTGAAATTTTCCGTAAATTTATGACGTTTGAAATTTTTTCAGAATTCTGTAAAAAATGATGATAATTATAATTTGGATTTTGGTTTTATAGCTTGGAATGGCATAAGTTGGTTTAAGAAATTTAATTACGAATTTAAAGATTTAGAAAATGCGATAACAAAGTTTCCACTAATGGATTTTGAAAAGTTAAAAGTTTTAAAAGAATTTGGTAATCCATTTTAACTAATTATTTTTGAAAAATTAATGGGTTTGATGCATTTTTCTTAACTTGGCAATTTCGGGGACAAAATTCTTTTAAGAGGGAAGAATGTAACGACCTAGAATTTTATTCATTTGAATTTGGAATATATAATTGATTTTAATATTAAAAAGTAAATTTTATAAGTTAAATATGTTATTTCAAATATAGTGATTTATTAGGTAAATAAATTGTTAAATTGAATTTTTTGAATTGTTTAAACAATTGAATCTTGAATTTAATGTGAATGAAAACGATTTCGAAGGTTGATTTAAATTCTATTTAAATAAGAAGAAAGATAGTAAACTTTTAAATTAGAATTAGAAGTGATTAAACTTATTTTGAAAATAATTTTTTAATTAATGTGTAAAAAAATACCCTTTCGGGGCATTGTTTCGGATTTTGTCGAAACCAGTTTCATTAGATCTATAATAGTAAATTATTATATGTCGTCGAATTTCGTGGCGATCTGATGTATCATTTGGTCATATGAGCTCGAAACAGTACAAATTAATTTTAGAATTTAAATTAATATAATTCGATTTGAAAAGCTAACTTTTGCATATGATAGAATTAGCTTCTGATATATATTCCACTGAGTTCGGAATAGGGGTATAACATATAGAACGCCAAGCAACACGCTTCATTTAGAGTTTGAAATTTTAGCGAGTGAATAGTGCCTTCAAAATTTTCTATAAAAGGGCATTAACTTTCTTCATTGCCATTTCCCAAACTCTAAAACTAATCTCTAACCGCCATTTACCAAACCTTAACATCCAACGGCCATAATTTCTCCGACTCATCCAAGAAAAATTAGTCGAAACATTCAACATGAATGTTGTTGCTCTTTTCACCACGACTTCATCCATATAATCTAATCATAGAATCAACGCTCGACATGGTGGTGGTTTCGATTTGAATGGCACAGTTTTAGGTGATTTTGGGCGAAAGATGGCGCACGAGGCGGTGGCAAGGGGAGTGGTGGCAGGCGAGGCGCGCGAGCAGGCATCGGCGGCATTTGGATATTGCGATCGATGTTTATAAAAAAACACAACCTGGACCAACGTGCAACAGCGAACGAAGTTGAGAGGGAGAAGGTTTAATTTGAAATTTTATTTAATTAAAGTTAATTTTAAATTTAATTATTTCGTACGTTTGTTAATCCATAACTTTTTCGTACGAGGTCGGTTTTAAACGCGACAAGTTGCATTATGATCGTATCAATGAGTAATACAATATGGAGTTCGATTGGATGGATTTAGAGCAAGTGGAAAATTTGGGTTAAATTGAATGTCTGTTCAATTTTAACCCAAACCAGAACGCTTTGGCATTTTGGAATTTTTGTGAGTTAACTCATCACTATGGCTCACTTATATTTTTATAAAAGTTTGGATAATGTTATTTATGTTATTTTTTGACTATTTGGATGATTTTCTATTTTATTAGTTGGTTCTATATGTTCCTGCCAATTAGAGCGGATGAGACCCTATTAAGTTCCCATGTATGGGCGGATGACCATTTGTATACGATCCCACCTCGAAGCGGTTGATTTGTACTATTTGATTGTATATTGTATGTGACATAGGGGACATGTTTGAGGGATCCAACCGGATTCCTCATATTATCGATTTTACTTTTCCCATATTTTGATATATGATGTGTTGGATGCCATATTTGATGACATGGATTGTTTTTGCTTGTTTAGTGCTATAGTAACACAGCGTGTATTTTTTTAGTACTTTAAAGTACTACAAAATAGTGATTTTAAATTGAATTGATTTTCAAAGTGATTTTGGAAGTATATATATTTTAATAATTGTTAAATTATTAAAAAGAATGAATTTGTCTTCAAACAAATAAAAAGTATGATTTTTGATGCTATGAAAGTATAGTTTTGTGAAATATTTGGATAGAGATTTCTGAGTAAGTTTATACAAAGGATTTATAAAAGGGTTACTTTAATAATAAAGGAATTGATTTACAAATCGGAATTTGTAAATATTTTGTAGTTGGATTTGAAATTTATTCGATAAATGGATTTTTTAAATACATTAGATTTATAAGGAAATGGATTTATAAGTGGATTTTCATAGTGAAATGAGTTTTTATAAAAGAATGATTTATTAATAGAATTTTATAAATAAAGAGATTCTTTAAAATAGAAGTTTTATAAAATAGAAAGGAGATTTATAAACATAGTTTTATAAACATGGAAATGATTTATGTTGAGATTTAAATATGGATTTTCAATAAAGGAAATACATTCAAGTTTTTAAATGTTAAATAATATTTTAATGGAATGTTTTAAAGTTATTTTGGGAAAATAATAATTCTAAATGGAATTTAATAGTTTGAAAAATGATTTAAAATGTGATATGTGTCGAAAACGTAGATTTCAATTTTTATTGTTGTAATAGACATTTTCGGGAACGTACGGAAGGCATGGACTATAAAACTGTTGTTATAGTAAATGATTTCCGAAAGGAAATGTTTTATATAGTATACGGGATTATATTTTATATATAATTAATCAAATCCCTATACTAGTGTTTTTTGGTTGTCATAACGGTGTTTTACACAATATTCGTTTTGACCCACATAAATTTTGTTTTGACCTTCCATTGTGAAGTACATGAATTGGTTCTTATGACCATACTAAAGGCTTGGTAGTATAAGAGCATTGCTTCTTATACTTAACACCCATTCGTAGGTGTACAAACTCTGGAGTTATACGTTTGTAGAAATTTATTTGGCGTGTCTCCAAAATGGTAGTGTTATTAAATATACTTATGCCGTTGATATAAGTATATGGAAATGTTTTCAAGTGTCGAAAGATTAAAGTGGTTTTGAGAGTATACCTTTTAAAGATAATTTGAAGTAAATACTTGAAAATCGATTTAACTATTAAAATATTAATTAAATGGGCCTAGCGACTACTTATGTGCTGGATATTGTTTGTTGCTTTGATGGTTAGAAAATCGACTATCAAATTTGGTCATTTTGGTTCCTTGACTTGATGTGGGAACTGATTAGTCATGCACTTAGCACGAAGCCGAATGAGTAGGATTGATTATCGTTTGGATTAAGAATGTTGATTCGAGTGGTGTGAAGTGACTACGGTAGGCTTCCTTCTTGGCCGAATGATATCAAGTTGAGAGTTGAAAACGTGATTAAGTCTACGAGACTTGGCTTCCGTATGAGGTTGAGGGCCTATTAATCTTTGTTGGTCCAGAGTGACTAGCGACAGATTTATCCGAGAACCACTTCAGACAAATGTATGGGTTTGAAAGTGCAAGTTTATAATGATGATTTTGAAGATGGGGATCTTCATAATGCAGGGTTACTTGCTATTAGACTCGCGAGGCATATTATACATATGTATATATGGTGGCAGTAGTGCTTTGTTATGAAAATCTTCGATATGCAAGGTCTTCTTGCTACTAATCTTAGGGGTAATCCCCGGCAAGATCTGGTGAAAGAGTACTTTCTGTTTGTCCTGTTCCTGGAAAACTTGTATGGACGAATGTATGGCGTTGCAATTTTAATTACATTAATAGATGTCCATGAATATATAATTTGTTTGGTGGCGGATAAGGCAACTTCTCTTAGCTTAAAACCCTTTCTAGAGATGTACGATCTCAGGAATTATACATTTGTAGAATTCAATTGTGTGATTGTGGGAATGATAGTGTTGCATTCACAGTGAAATATGCTATGTGAAAGGTAAACATTACCTTAAACCTTGTCATCCAGTAATGGCTTAAACAGGGAACACCATGAGGCTATGTCATTCGTCACCATTAAGGTATGATCATCACCTTTCTAAATAACCTTTTATATGTCGGATATGTGGTGTATGTTATGAGACGTCTCGGATAGGTCGGTGACCCGGGTGACGACATATTCAGTTTCTATCTAGGCCATATATGAGTGCCAAATAGGGATAGACCGATCTTGCCAGATGCGGAGGATTGTTTGTGTATCCTGGTACATTCCTCCAGAGATGTATTGTATGGAAGATAATCCCTTACCTGTCGTTGTATGTAAATCCATTCTCCAATATGTGTCTACCATTTTGTTTGTAAATCTATTATGCCGCCAAATTTAACCAATGTAACAATTTTGGATATTTTAATATTATTTGTATACTAGACACGAGTATATTATAATTCTATTTGATATGCAATGTTTTTGTTATCATAAGGTAAAAACACGTCATGTTTATGTGCTGCGTCGTCTTACGAGATACATTTGTTGATAAGGAAAAGTTTTTATAACTTTAAAATTCTGGCTAGATGTGTTTTTCTCACGCTGGTTTACCGGACTGATCCGATGTTCTTCCATTTCAATGCCCGGGTTAGACCGAGCATATTCACAGATTCAAATTTGAATGCTTTGGAGCTTCGGTAGATGAGCTGGAGGTCTTCAAGTTGTATGCATGTATATGTTTATTTTCCACTACTTTGTTGTTTAAATTATCGGAATTTGTGAAGACGGTTCATTATAATTGTCCAACATGATGACTGTGATCTATTTGTTGTACTTTAATGGATGTTTGTAAATTATACTACAGTTTCTCTTTTTGTAAAGATCATTGATATTTTATTATATGTTGTTTTGCTGCGATTGTGAGATTCTGTGTTGTTTTGTTCCTCTTTCTCTCTTCTTCTTCTTCTTTCTTCTTTCTTTCACATAACTATATGTTTTTTCGTTCGATTTGAGTTGGACAAGTGTAGTTTATTGTCAGCTCAAATTGTGCGGGTTTGCTGGTCGTTCCAGCTTTATTAGGACATAAACAACAAGCAACAAATAATTTTATAAGTTAAATAACTTGAATTTAAAATATGGCAATTTATTTGAAGATTAAATTGTTAAATTTACTATTTGGAATTGTTTAAATATTTTAAATCTTGAATTTAATATGAATGAAAATGATTTTGAAAACCGATTTAAATTCTGTTTAAACAAAAATGGAGGTAGTAAACTTTTAATTTGAATTATAAGTGATTAAACTGATTTTTGAAATAATTCATTTTAATCAACATGTGAAAATAGCCTTCTGGGTACTGTCTTGAATTTTGACGAAACTAGTTTCATTGGATCCGTAATAGTGAATTATTATATACCGTCGAATTTCGTGGCGATCGACCGTATCATATGGTCGTGCGAGTTTGAAACGCATAGGAATTAAATAAAGGAATTTAAATTAATATAAATTGATTTGAAAGTTAACTTTTGTATATGATGGAATTGGGTCCCTATATATATTCCATTGTATTAGTAATAGGGTTATAACATATAGAACACATGGTGGCATGCCTCATTTTGTAACGAGCCGAAATTTTCGAATCCGAAAATTTCAGATAGTTATGAAAAAGAAGAAAGAGATAGAAGAAGAAGAACAGAAACATCAACAACTCACATTCGCAGCGGATAAAATATAATAATAAATAATAACAGTTTACAAAAGAATATTATAACTGTCGATTACATTTAATATACATCAGAGTTTCACATAATATACAGTCACTGAATATTTACAATTATCATGCCTCAGATAAACAACACTATACTATAGCGGAAATACTCTATACGATATCGCCATCCAGCTCGCCTCCTGAGCTCCAGAACATACCTACCTGAAAATCTGTAATACTCGGTCTGACTCGAGCATTACATCAAAGTAACACCCGGGTCAGGCTGGAAACCAGCGTGAGTAAACCCAATTAACATGGAATATCAAAGCAAACAACTTACATGAACCCGGGGTAACATATATCAATTTATCACATTCACAATTTTCTTTAGACAACTCTTTTTTTAATATATCAATTTTCTAAGTATCAAAACTTAGATAAAATAATCCAAATCACTTAAATCATTTCATTCCTACCTATTGATCTCACAAATCAATCTTTAAAATTTGAAGTGATTTCGGGTATCTACTACTACCCGACTCTGTTCTCTTCGAGTTCATTACCCTCTTAACTCAATTATAGTTCAACTTTAAATACAAGATGTCTCTTCCACAATTTAATTATCCTTAAATAATTTAATTCATTAATCAATCCTGAATAATCACATTAGTAATTACTTCCTTTAATTATTTATATCCATTAAATCAACTCCTGGATTAATTACATAAATCTTTAATAACATTGAGCAATTATCCTTTCATTTCTTCCCTTAAGTAAGTATCCTTTAATTACCTTGCATTATGAAATTTCCTTTTAATTAATTACGTCCAGTAATCATCCGCTTATTACTTCACCTAAGGAATTATACCTCATTAATTACCTTAAGTAATTATACTTGCTCTTTAATTAATTATATTTATTAATCACCCTTGATAAATCTCATTCTGTAATTAATTGCTCTTATTAGTCAATTCTTAAATTTGCTATACCAAGTAATTAATTATTAATTACTTCTACTAAGTAATTGTTCTTCCTATTTTTTTCACCAGGTAATTAATCCAAACCACTTCCAATCTTCAAAAATTACACCCTGTAATTACCATTGCTAATTACTTCGCTAAGTGATTCCACTAATAAACCCCATTGATTAACTATACTCAATCCCATTATCAAATGATTATTTAAAATCAATTAAATCAATTAATTATCTAATCATATTAATTTATTCATAGAGTACTTAATCCCTTTATTATTTAGTAATTATACTTAATAAATTTCTTTAGGGATTATCCATAAATATTTTACAAATTAATTTTCTTACGTTAACTATCTTAATGAATCATCAAAGCTACTAGTTAATGATCCTTATATCAATTTCTTCATTAACAATCCATCGATTATGTATATTTATTGTTTTTAAACAAAATAATTTAAACACTTAAATTTTTATTATTAAAATCCTTGGAGAACTTATTCGAATTCATATTCTCTAACTAAATTATCAACTCCTTTTAAAACTTATTTAATTTTTATTTATTTTTTTACATCTTAAACTTTGTGACCTTAGGTCTAATAAAACCCACTTTATAATTTTCCTTACTTAATTACGTCTTCTATCTAAACACAGTCTTCAATAACAACAGAGCAGATTGATTTTAAATCCAAGTAAACATCTTCATGCAACATAGGTTTCATCGCAGAAACATATTTAGTTTATCAAATGGCCATGTATAACAGTCTTAAGTTTATAAAGGAAATGATTATTCACAAGTACTTCAAACCAAATCAGGGTAAACAAGTTGGAATACTCACCAACAATCGCGAGCCCCTACTGTTCCTCCCCCACGAGTTCGCTCGAGCTCGTATGCCACTGAATCATTTCGAGAATCTTCCCAAAACTCGAGCTCGAGCCTGAGACACGCGAGCTCCCCTCCACGCGATCGTCGAACAACCCAAAGCAGTCGCTCCCTCCAACCCTAAATCCACGCGAACGCCATACCTCAACCCTTTCCACAGCTAGACTCGCAGGAAACAAGAGCGACTGACGGAGAGAAGGTCGGCGATGGAATTGAGACAACGAGGGGCCATTTCTGCTCTTCGATTTCCCTTGATTGTTTTTTTTCCTTCTTGCTAGAACGATTAGATTTCGAAAATGAATAAGGGAACGGTTTCGTTTCTATTGAAAGGAGAGAGAGAGGACGGGGATACAAATAGATTTGGGTAGCTTCCTGCGTACGAGTTGATTATTATAAAATTGAATATTGAAAATATCTTGCGTTGTATAACGCGAACTTCCGAACCCCAAATCAGACATTCCGACAGACGTTTAAAATATTTTACCCATGTTCCGAACGCAATGGGACGTGTCTCGAAAGCTAATTTGATTGCATGCGGGTGTTACGGACGTAAATGATCAATTTAAATTAAATCGATTAAAATAATTTCTAACCGTTTCGAGCTGCCAGGGTCAAATGACAACTCCGATTGCTACGAAAATTGAAATCCGATAATAACCAACTATTACGGATCCAATGGAACTGGTTTCGTCCAATTCCGAGACTGTGCCTCGGAATGCTATTTTTTTAAATATTGATTTAAACGATATATTTTCAAAACGTAACAAATCACCTTTAAATTAAATTTCAACCATTCTATTATTTTCAGAATCATCCTTAAAATTTTTATAAACCTTCAAATTATTTTAAACAGGCTTCGAAATCCCAGATTCAACAATTTACTCCGTTTCAATTATTGAATTCAATATTTAAACTATATAATTTATTGATTTAATTACCAAGTAAATATTGATATTTGGAATTCAAGTTAAAATTAGCTTTCAAATAATTATAAAACCAATTAATTATTCCATTTAAATGTGTTAAAAATTCTGGGTCGTCACATTCCTCCCCCCTTAAAAGAATTTCGTCCCCGAAATTACTAGTTAGGAAGAATGGTTCTAAACCCGTTTACCTTTCCAAAATTCCCAATTCAACATCCTACCAACTATCCTTTATTTAAGACCCACTATCCTTAACCAACTTCTCAAAACTTTCTATAGTTTACATACAACATCCTTTGTTCAAATATTTAATTTCAAGTTAAAACTAAATTTCGTATTATCAAATTTTCCTCAAAATTTTTCTAACTCTCTAAATTCCCGAAAAAATTTGCCAGCGTCTCCTTTGCGCGGCTAGCTCGGTACTACTACAAAAAGGCCTCTACAGGCTCCCAAATTCCAAAAAGAAAACGAAAGCCAAGTGGCTACATCAAAAACCCAATCCAATTTCATTCAGAAATTTTAAATACATACCTTTTAGTCGGGCAATTCAAATTTATCATTTGGAATCAAATCCAATTTCCTTTTTCCTTTAGTACCTGCATATTCTATTTAACAACAATATCCAATCGTAATCCTTTAAATCATTGTATACATTTTCTTACAGAAGCCTCTACATTTACTTCTATTCAAATTAGTTTTCCCCATTTCATATGAATTCAATTTATTTTCAAATTTTAATACTGAGTTGTATCTTTCATTTAAATTGATTCATATTAATTTCATTTACTAGTTTACTTTGATTTTCAATTTGAAATTGTTTTGTCGATAACCAAAAATTTCCAAAAATTTTCTAACTCCCAAAATTTTCAGAAAATTTTGGCAGAGTCTCCTTTGTACGGAGGAGCTTTTGCAATTTGACAAGAGATATAAATATGTATACATCGACCTACCCAGTCGGAAAAAGCAAAAACAGTTCATATTTCCTATTTTTATTGCGTAGGCGTACCTTTATTTAGCATTTAAGCAAGCAGCTTATTTATTTTAGCAATTAGCATACCCAAATCTAGCCAAACGGCTTCCCTGTACCTGTACTTACTCAGTTTAAATATGTAAGTGTCATATATATAAATTCTATTAGCATTTCACTTACCTTTAATAGCTGAACACAAGAATTACATAAACAACAAGCATTACGAAAGCAACAAACACCAAACGCTTACTATAATCGATTTATATGATTTTTAAAGTTAATTCAAATACTTTCATCCAATTCATATGCCATTTCATTTAATTTTAATGGTTTACATCGCAATTGCTTACATTCATTTCATTTTTAAGCAAAACAAACTCATATTCATATCAATTGATTCAAAAATCAATTATATTTGCTTCCACTAATCCACAAAATTTAATTAAATCCAGTTTACGTTAAACAACAATTATTTCTACACAATTTGATAACCTCCATGTGAAAAAAATAATTACTTAAGTTTTATAACCTATTAAAATGGATTCCAACTAAATTTTATTTTCTTCAATTCCATTTTAACTTATTCACACCCATTCATTTAGTTTGCCACATTCCATTTTTATATACTAACCATTTCCAAATTACTTCAATCCAAGCTTTTATTAATGGGCTTTCATTCTTATTCGAAGCTAAACTTCCATGTATTTTAAACTCAAGTTAACTAGCTAAATTTTAATTTTAATTCACCTACTCAACTTATCAAAATAATATACAACACATACTTAACTCATTTTAACTCTTTAATTTACCATTTAATTCATTATCGAATTTATTTTATTAATACAACGCCATTCTCAATTTATTTCTATTTACTTGAGCTTTGTTTGCAACTCAAATCAGTCTATTATAATACACTGCATTTCATTCTACAACATTTCCATCATATCAAATTTACTTACAAATTTCATTAAATATTATTCAAATCACACTTGGATTTTATTTGCAATTCAAACCATCACATTTTTCAATCCAACTCTATTTCATTTTTATTTTACAATATCTCCTCTTATTTAATTCATTATCAAATCTAAGTCGAATTCTATTTAAAATTCGAATTCACTTCCAACGATTACCAAACTACAATCCATTTTATTTAACCGAGTTAAATTTTTTTATTAACATACTCTATAAATAATTTATTTAGCTGATTGGTTCACTTTCACTTTTAATTTAATATTCGATTTCCTTTAATTGTAAAGAATCACTTCATTAAATTTTCCCGATTTTTAGTTTTATGATTACAGTTTGGATTTCCTTTGATTTTCCAAAATTTCATCTCCTTTATTTTAAAATTTTAGAAATGCCTATAAAATCTCATTAATAATATTAAAATAGCTTTTATAAAATATTTCTTATAACTCGGTGTCTCAACCAGTCCATCCGTGTTCTCACAGAAATTCAGTCATACGTTGATCAGGAGTAGGACCGAAAATCTATAAGTACTTGGTAAACCCGTTTTCAACACCCAGTGAAAATACTTGGAAAATAATTTTATTGAAAATACAGAAAACAATTTTTTGGAAATAGAGGAAATATCTTTGGTGACAATGCTCTGAAAATCATCACCCCCATCCATGGTCACAGTTACATACCAGGGTTACGTTGCAGTCACAACAAAAGTCCATGTAACTGCAGGCTCTCCGCGGCCTCTCGATTACGCCATGGATCCCACACAACAGATCACAGTTACATCCAGGGTTACGTTGCCGTCGCAGCAAAAGTCCATGTAACTACAGGCTCTCCGCGGCCTCTGATTTCGCTGTCGAAATGAAACTTCTCCACTCCTACATAAGTCGCAGTCTACCGAGATAAACTCAACCGCAGACTGTTGGCTCTCAGCGGCACACACGACTTTCGCAATGTTACCATAGGCCGCAGTTACATCCTGGGTTACGTTGCAGTCACAACAAAAGTCCATGTAACTGTTGGCTCTCCGCGGCACACACGACTTACGCTATGGTAACTCAACTCATAATCCTCAGGAACTAGTTTTGTCCGGACTCCTCACAGGATCAACTTTAGAACCCCCCTTGAGGCTCAAGGCAGCACCACCCGGTGGCACTCCTGAGAAGTCCATTTCAAGGAAGCGCCTTTTTCCCCAGAGCTATCATCAAAATAATTTATACTATACACATATAGTATTTGCAAATCATATACCTAGTATGATATCATACAAAGCTCCTTTACACAAAATCGATTATCCCAAAATCAATAATTCTCAAAATAGGCTTTCCAAAACTCAATATTGATTTTACCCAAAAATCAAAAGTCTTTCCAAATCCAAAGTTCTCAAAACTTTTTTTTTTTTCCAAAATCCTCATAAGATCCTTTATATATAAACATATATATTTTCTAAAACTTTGGATCATTTCAACTTGTATAAAATCCCTTTTATACTCCAAACACTTCTCAAAAACCATAGAAATATCCAATTTCCATCTTTATTCATTTCATATTTCCTAAAATATTCTTTCAGTTCAAAAGAACCATTTCATATTCCTTATTCACCTTTACATTAATCCCCATTTGGATTATTACTTCAATCTTTATCTCAGTTGGGTACTTAATCAATAACAGTTTGAACTCCGACCAATTTAGAAAAATAGTTTGAAAAATTTAAAAACAGGTAAGTAGTTGAAAAATAATTATTAGTTTGCAAAATAATTGTAAAATAGTTAACTAATTATAAAATAGTGAGAATAGCTCCAAAATAATTGTAAAACAAGTATAAAATAATTTAGCTTTAAGAAAGAAAAGTAGTATATATCTAAGAGCTTGGAAAAAAATAAGTTTACATCAAAACAATTAAATTAAAAATAGTTCAGAGTCAAAACTGTCCACTTCCCCAACAATTCGATTTAAATTTCCATTTAAATCTACCCAATTTCAATACTAATAACTCCAAATTCCATTGGACTTAATTCATTCCCAATTCAAATTGAATTGATTCACAATTTCCTTCCAACTTCAAATCAAATTCCATTTGATCTTAAACCAATTCCACTTTAATTACAATCCCAAATTATTCAGATAATTCTGAACTAATATCAATTGAACTCACTTCAAGTTCAATTCCCTTTTCAAGTTAATCCAATACAAATTTCCCATTTGAATTTTAAACTTGTACAACTTTAATTATAATTTATATTTTTCAACTTCTATTTATAATCAATTACATTCACATTTTGTTTTTAACTTGGAGTTATACATTTTATTTATCCAATATATTTTTATTATTCCAAAAACATTTTAATCAAGATCCCAGAGTTTAACCAAATTTCCAAATTTCAATATCACCTTAGAATGCAACAATATCCAAAATTCTTTGGCAAATTCAATTATCCCTTTGAATTTCAAAATCAAACCCAATTCACAAACAATTCCAATTTAAAACAATTGGGTAGCAACTTTCCTTTTAGAAACTCGAAAATAAACATCGATGATGCTGCAGTCATCACCGAAGTTATTTTCCAGTGACCGAAAGAGTTAAATGCTTTTATCTCCATAAAAAAACATTTCTAAATATTTTTGAAACAATACTATTATTTCTTTCCAAAACCTTTGGAAATCACTTTCAAATCCAAAGGGAATTTAAATTGTCCCAATCCATCCAATTCGTATTTAAACATTACTCTGGAATTTCATCTCACTTTATTTTCAAATATTCTTTAGAATTTTATTTCGGAATTCTATTTCAAATTATAATCTCATTTATTTATAAAGTTTATTTCAACTTATGAATTTCATTTACAATATATATTTCAAATTTTTTTTTTTTTTTTTGATTTTAAACAAATTCCACTTAAATTTTTGAACTTATACATCTTCCATCCCAAATCCAATTAATTCAAATCGGATTAAATTTGAATGGGTTCAATTCCAACTTCAAATTTAAACCATCTCGAATTATATAATTCGAGCTAAATTATCAAAGATTGGTTTAACCCCTTTTTTTTTTCCTTAAACCAAATTTAACTTTGTTCATTTAAAGTTTCAAACAATTCTAATTTCTGAGTTCTAAATCTAGAATTTCATTTTTAATTAATTTAATTTTAATTTGGTTGTATTATAGTCCTTCTTAACTTAATTCCAATAATCCAACACCCAATCACCTTAATATTTGTTAGAAGGAAATAATGTTTTATACATCAAAATATACTTTTATATAAAACCATTTAAAACCTTTATATAAGAATATAACAAGTACGCTCTCTTATATATATATATATATATACACTCAACTCATTCTAGAGTTCTACGAACTCTATTCAATGAGTAATCCCCACCAGAGCCAAGGTTCTCGCTTAACCTTCTGCTCTGATACCAAATGTAACTGCCCGAAATTTTCGAATCCGAAAATTTCAGATAGTTATGAAAAAGAAGAAAGAGATAGAAGAAGAAGAACAGAAACATCAACAACTCACATTCGCAGCGGATAAAATATAATAATAAATAATAACAGTTTACAAAAGAATATTATAACTGTCGATTACATTTAATATACATCAGAGTTTCACATAGTATACAGTCACTGAATATTTACAATTATCATGCCTCAGATAAACAACACTATACTATAGCGGAAATACTCTATACGATATCGCCATCCAGCTCGCCTCCTGAGCTCCAGAACATACCTACCTGAAAATCTGTAATACTCGGTCTGACCCGAGCATTACATCAAAGTAACACCCGGGTCAGGCTGGAAACCAGCGTGAGTAAACCCAATTAACATGGAATATCAAAGCAAACAACTTACATGAACCCGGGGTAACATATATCAATTTATCACATTCACAATTTTCTTTAGACAACTCTTTTTTTAATATATCAATTTTCTAAGTATCAAAACTTAGATAAAATAATCCAAATCACTTAAATCATTTCATTCCTGCCTATTGATCTCACAAATCAATCTTTAAAATTTGAAGTGATTTCGGGTATCTACTACTACCCGACTCCGTTCTCTTCGAGTTCATTACCCTCTTAACTCAATTACAGTTCAACTTTAAATACAAGATGTCTCTTCCACAATTTAATTATCCTTAAATAATTTAATTCATTAATCAATCCTGAATAATCACATTAGTAATTACTTCCTTTAATTATTTATATCCATTAAATCAACTCCTGGATTAATTACATAAATCTTTAATAACATTGAGCAATTATCCTTTCATTTCTTCCCTTAAGTAAGTATCCTTTAATTACCTTGCATTATGAAATTTCCTTTTAATTAATTACGTCCAGTAATCATCCGCTTATTACTTCACCTAAGGAATTATACCTCCTTAATTACCTTAAGTAATTATACTTGCTCTTTAATTAATTATATTTATTAATCACCCTTGATAAATCTCATTCTGTAATTAATTGCTCTTATTAGTCAATTCTTAAATTTTCTATACCAAGTAATTAATTATTAATTACTTCTACTAAGTAATTGTTCTTCATATTTTTTTCACCAGGTAATTAATCCAAACCACTTCCAATCTTCAAAAATTACACCCTGTAATTACCATTGCTAATTACTTCGCTAAGTGATTCCACTAATAAACCCCATTGATTAACTATACTCAATCCCATTATCAAATGATTATTTAAAATCAATTAAATCAATTAATTATCTAATCATATTAATTTATTCATAGAGTACTTAATCCCTTTATTATTTAGTAATTATACTTAATAAATTTCTTTAGGGATTATCCATAAATATTTTACAAATTAATTTTCTTACGTTAACTATCTTAATGAATCATCAAAGCTACTAGTTAATGATCCTTATATCAATTTCTTCATTAACAATCCACCGATTATGTATATTTATTGTTTTTAAACAAAATAATTTAAACACTTAAATTTTTATTATTAAAATCCTTGGAGAACTTATTCGAATTCATATTCTCTAACTAAATTATCAACTCCTTTTAAAACTTATTTAATTTTTATTTATTTTTTTACATCTTAAACTTTGTGACCTTAGGTCTAATAAAACCCACTTTATAATTTTCCTTACTTAATTACGTCTTCTATCTAAACACAGTCTTCAATAACAACAGAGCAGATTGATTTTAAATCCAAGTAAACATCTTCATGCAACATAGGTTTCATCGCAGAAACATATTTAGTTTATCAAATGGCCATGTATAACAGTCTTAAGTTTATAAAGGAAATGATTATTCACAAGTACTTCAAACCAAATCAGGGTAAACAAGTTGGAATACTCACCAACAATCGCGAGCCCCTACTGTTCCTCCCCCACGAGTTCGCTCGAGCTCGTATGCCACTGAATCATTTCGAGAATCTTCCCAAAACTCGAGCTCGAGCCTGAGACACGCGAGCTCCCCTCCACGCGATCGTCGAACAACCCAAAGCAGTCGCTCCTTCCAACCCTAAATCCACGCGAACGCCATACCTCAACCCTTTCCACAGCTAGACTCGCAGGAAACAAGAGCGACTGACGGAGAGAAGGTCGGCGATGGAATTGAGACAACGAGGGGCCATTTCTGCTCTTCGATTTCCCTTGATTGTTTTTTTTCCTTCTTGCTAGAACGATTAGATTTCGAAAATGAATAAGGGAACGGTTTCGTTTCTATTGAAAGGAGAGAGAGAGGACGGGGATACAAATAGATTTGGGTAGCTTCCTTCGTACGAGTTGATTATTATAAAATTGAATATTGAAAATATCTTGCGTTGTATAACGCGAACTTCCGAACCCCAAATCAGACATTCCGACAGACGTTTAAAATATTTTACCCATGTTCCGAACGCAATGGGACGTGTCTCGAAAGCTAATTTGATTGCATGCGGGTGTTACGGACGTAAATGATCAATTTAAATTAAATCGATTAAAATAATTTCTAACCGTTTCGAGCTGCCAGGGTCAAATGACAACTCCGATTGCTACGAAAATTGAAATCCGATAATAACCAACTATTACGGATCCAATGGAACTGGTTTCGTCCAATTCCGAGACTGTGCCTCGGAATGCTATTTTTTTAAATATTGATTTAAACGATATATTTTCAAAACGTAACAAATCACCTTTAAATTAAATTTCAACCATTCTATTATTTTCAGAATCATCCTTAAAAATTTTATAAACCTTCAAATTATTTTAAACAGGCTTCGAAATCCCAGATTCAACAATTTACTCTGTTTCAATTATTGAATTCAATATTTAAACTATATAATTTATTGATTTAATTACCAAGTAAATATTGATATTTGGAATTCAAGTTAAAATTAGCTTTCAAATAATTATAAAACCAATTAATTATTCCATTTAAAAGTGTTAAAAATTCTGTTTCGTCACACATTTGGAGTTCAAAATTTTCGCGAGTGAATAGTTGCCTTTAAATTTTATATAAAAAGGCGTTAACTTTCATCATTTGCAAATCCTAACCCTGAAACCAAGCACCAACCATAATTTTCCAGACTCTAACATCCAATGGCCATAATTTCCCCAACTCATCCAATCAACTTTAGCAGAAATGTTCAACATGAAAGTTGTTGCTTTCATTCCCACGAGTTGATCCATCAAAGTCGATCTTCGATCGAGGAACCATAGCGACGGCCGTTTAATTTGAAAAGGGGCATTTTACGTTTATTTTTGAGTCACGGCGTGCGTTGTGGCTGCAGGCGAGGGGAGCGACGGGGCGGGCGAGGGGAGCGTCGGTGGCGAGGCGCGGGTGCGCGCGAGCAGGCAATAGCGGTGGCATTTGGGTATATCACGATCGGTGATAAAAGGAGGAACAAAAGAAAAAGGGAAGCTCGAGCCTGGAAATCGTGTACAAGGAAGGAGAGTGGGAATAAGGTTTGATTTAAAATTTTATCTAGTTAAGTTAGTTTTATTTAATTATTTCGTATGTTCGCTAATTCATAACTTTTTCATATGATGTAGGTTTTGAGCGCGACAAGTTGCGGTCATATCAGTGAGTACTACGATATAGAGTTGGATTAGATGGATTTGGGGCTAGTAGTAATTTTGGGTAAAACTGAATAACCGATCAATTTTAATTCAAACCGAAGCGCTTTAGCGAATTTTGAATTTCTGTGAGTTAACTCACCTCTTTGGCCCACTTATATTTTTATATAAGTATGGATAATTTTTATTTATGCTATTTGTTGCTTGATTGAAAGATTTACCATTTTATTTGTTGGTTTGGATATATTCTCGCTTATGGGAGTGGATGAGAGCTTATTATGTTTCCATGTAAGAACGGTTGACCTTTTGTAAAAACGAACCCATCTCGAAGCGGTTGATTTATATTATTTAATTATATACTGTATGTGACGCAGGGGACAGGTTGGAGGGATCAAATTTGCTTGCAGTCTGAAATGATAGGGTGTTCTTGCTTCTTGTTAGGTAGCGAAAGGGTGACTCCTATCCCTACATGTCCCGTTTATGGGTTGGTTAGCCAGGTGGGCTTACAGTCAAGAGGCCGGCCATAAAACAAATTCGAGGTACCAGTGTGAGCTACAGTGGTATCCACTATCGATGGTTGAAAAGCCTAGATCGTCACAGCTGGTATCAGAGCTTATGTTGTGCGAACACCTAATCTTTGGTTGGGTAATCATTATGGATAGGGTTAGTAATATCCTATAATAAGTTTGAGTGTATTATACATATGAGGACGTATTTGTCAGTGATTACAAAAATGTTTATATTGTGTTAATTTATCCATTGAGCGGCTTATGAATTCTGGTCAGTACGTAGGATGCCATGGCATCGATAGGGGTTTCTAAACGCTTGAACAAGGCAGACCAACACAGTTTATTTTTGAAATTGGTAAATGAAATAATTTGAACTTGATTATATTTTATATATAGAGGAATAATTTTTCAGAAATTATTATAGTTATATATATGGTGTGTTTGGTTATTAGTGAATGATGATATTTGATTATTATCATTTGTTGCTTATGTTCTAATAAAAGTTGTTATTATTATAATAATATAAACACAGATAAATAATTAAGAAATGGTTTTATATAACCAAAGTGAAATTATATACAAGGAAAAATTTATAAATATGATTTCATACAAAAAGGAATTATGTATATATATGATTTCAAAATGATTTAAAATAATAAAAAAAATTGGGTGCTTAAATTCTAGAAGTTGTTATCTAAGTGTAATGTTGAAAACATAGAAACTAAGTTTTATAACTTATAAATTTTGAGAATTAGCAAGTTAAAACAAAATTTTAAATTTGTTGAATATAAATGTTAAAAAAAGTAAATTTGAAAATTGAATTATGAAATGAATTTAACTTAAGTTAAGTTAAATAAAATGAATTTTGAAATGGAATTTAATGTAAGCAAAGTTAAATGAAATTGAATTTGATTTATAAGGAATCAATGAAATGAACTAATAAATTAACTTAGTGAAATGGATATGAACTTGAGTTAAAAAATGAAATTCAACTTAAGCTGTAAATGAATTGAATATGGTTTAGAATGTTGTTTGATAGAAACGAATATGAACTTTAGTTGTAAAGTGAAAATAAACATAACTATTGTATATAAAGTTTATAATAAACTTAAGTAATGGTTTGACGAAATGGTTTACAAATGTTATTAGTATTAAAAGAAATATACTAAGTAATAAATAAATGTGAATAATGAAAATGAACTCAATGTAAATAAAAGAATGGGTTATAATAAGAAACCAATTGAAATAAATATGTAAGTTGTACTTATATTATTTTATTCGAATAACAGTTTGATCCAGATTCGAATATACAATTTCGAGATGATTTACATCGATCCGAGTTTGGATTTTTCACTCGATTCTTGACGACGAACATTGGATAGGATTTTTGATTGATTTTGATATTCTCTATCATAGTATACGGTTATGCAAGGAAGATGGCACTTTCTAATCAAGGAACCGAATCTGAGTCCGCACTACACTACACCAGAAAAGTCATTTCAAAGCATTGTAAAAATGCTACCAAAATTTTAGTAGCATTTCGGTAAAAGCTGCAACACGACATGCAACTAAAAGTCTGAAATTTTTAGTTATGTTATAGTAAACGCTTCCAAAAGCAAACATACTATAGCGTTTCCAAAACCCTACAAAAGGTTTTTTGCAGCGTCTTCAAAATGCAACCAAAGTGTTACTTCATCTTTTTTGTCTTTTTTATGCTACTATAATATTTTCGCAGCATTTCATCTTTCCTACTATATACATTTTGTTGCATTTTAGTTTCGCTATAATATTTTTTTGTAAATTGCATTTTTTTCCTGTAGCACTTTTGAAACGCTCTAAAACTTACTGATTGATCTACAGCACATTTTATTTGCCACTATTTACTGTTGATGGCTTGTATCATTTTCGACAATCACTTATATATAATAGTCATATTAAAATGAACAATTAATCACATAATTATCATTTTCAAACCAACATCGATAATCATCATATTCAAATAATTGAAAAAACACGTTAATAGCATAATCAAGTATAATATCCATAATCGTTTCAATAATAGTATTTCGACAAAAATAAGCGAATCCACATACCACAACCATTTACAAACAAGTCTACACAACTAGTACGAATAAAATATTATATTATAAAAGTTAAAGTCTTGTTCATGGCATAATTACCGGCAAGTCTTTGATGCGTTGTTCTTCACTTCGGAAATGCTAATTATCTGTATACAAGTATAACGGTCAACAATTAGAACTACATACAAGTTTTAATCATTTACGTGTGCTGATAATGTATGAATTACATGCATAAATAAGTATAACATATAAAAGAATAGAAAAGCATTATTATTGACATTAACGTTAGCAAGAGCATTAGCATCCTTATTGACAATAATGATAGCAAGAGCAATAGCATAAGTATTTGAATTCATTGGCAAAATGTCCGGAACCCACGTCCATTCCTTTGTTGGTGTATTTAGAAGTTTTTAGGAAGAGTTTTACATCCATATTAATGTTAATGATTTCTTTACTATATATACTAGTACCAATAGATGTCATATGATGTATAAATGTCTAGAAAAAATGAAGCATTCAGATTTCTTCATTTTTGACAAATGACCATTAAATGTGTAGTCATATGTATCTGAAGGGATTGATAATTGAGCAATGAATATTTCAGGGCAGCCTCAAGAATGTATCAGGAAAAGATAGCTCAAATAAAGATAGTACCAAAGAAGAAATGTAACGACCTGTAAATTTCGATAATTAAATTTATCATTTTAATAAGATTTTTGTAATTAAATTTAGAAGAAAATAAATTTTTTATAATTTTTTATGAAGTGAATGTCAAAAATGAAGTGTAGCAATGGTTATTAAAACTAATTATTGACAATTGAAGTGAAATCACAATAATAATCAAAAAGTGTAAATTGTAGCACTTGGGTATAAAATTGAAATTTATTAAATAAAAGTAAGCATTGAATTAACCACTGAAATATTATATTGATTAATAATAGACTTAATAAAAAAGTTGAATTGAATCAGTCTATTTATTTGAAACTAATTAATTGGTATTCAATTTATAATAAATGGGTTTATTTTAAGAAATTGAAATTTAATACTACGGTGAATTGGAATTAAGATGAAATTGGGAGTATTAGTGTAATAGATAAGTACCCATGGTGATATCACCTTTAAGATGGAAAGTTTATAATTGATTCATAATAAGATAAAAAATCAAATAAATGGATTTATTGGAATGACAATTGACAATTAATGAATTTATTAAAATTGTAAAGTTATAATATAATAGATGGCAATTGGTTGGGAAGAATGAACACACAAGTATTATAAAGGGTATAATGCTGACAAATGATTATTACCAATTAATTCACCAATTACAAATAAAGATAATTAAATGTACTTTAATGATAATTAATATAATAACGGAAAGTGTTAATGTAAATTAGAATAGAAATGTAAATTTATTTATAAGCTAGTAATTGGTGTAATAGAAAGCATGAGACCAAGTAAATAAATTTATTGAGAATATTAATTGTAATTAGATGTAGATTAAAGTAATAACGTTAATGCAAGTTGATAAATAATTAATTTTGTGTACTCCCAATTAATGGAAACCAATTGTAAGGTTATAATTGATTGTAATTGGTAGATTAGGAAATAAATTCAAAGTTATATTAATTAATGAAATAATACGCAGTAAAATGTAATTTGACATAATCAATGTTAGGTAAGTAATTATATTATTGGTCATTTGATAATAGAGTATGAATGGGGTTAAATTAGGCAAATTGTGATAATTATTAATTGTTTACCTATTTATTTAATTTAGTGAATTAGATCTAAATCCATTGCAACTAAACGTAATTAAATACTACGTTAATATGAATTTAGTTGATTACTGGAAAACATTAGGGAAATTGGATTTACAGTAATGTTAAATTTACCCATAAGATAATGATTGATTGAATAAAAAGAATGAGAATCAAGATTTATTACTTTTAATTTAACAAATTGGATTAATTGAAATTAAATAAAATATAATATTTAATTATTACGTTAATAGAAGTTAAGATGAAATCTGAGAATATTAATGTAATAGATCATGAACCAATGTTAATTTTCTCCATTTGATAATAATAGATTGGATAATATGATGCAAGTTAAATTAAATGTCATTTCTGAGAGTTTAATTTATTATATCTGATTTTACTGAAATTGAGTTTCAAACACTGTAATTGGTAAAGTTATTAACTTGAAATTGATATCTGAGTTTGTTTAAATTATTGAAATTGTTTAAGAAATTCAAAAATGATGGAATTTGTGAATTTTTAAATTTGAAATGAAAAAGTGATTTAATTGATTAAATATTAATTTAATTTAATTAATGTAGAAATAGCCATTTTGTCCACTGACTCGGATTTCGACGAAACTAATTTCATTGGAACCGTAACGGTGAATTATTGTAGGATTTCAAGTTTCGTAGTGATTGGACTTGTCGTTGATCGTACGAACGTGAAGCGCCTATAAATCAATTTAATTGAAATCAATTGAAATCAATTTGAAATAACTTGATTTTTGCATAACTTCTTCATACGATGGGATTTGGACTTGAAACCTGTTCCATCGCGTTTAAAATATTTAAAAACATCTATTTTGATATATGAGTTGATCCAATTTCGTTCTGGAGTTAGAACGGGCTTTTCGGCCATTAATCGTTCAACGGTCCTGACAAATCGTGTCCATTCATCTCTATTTCTGACCCACCTATATATACCTTATTATAAACCCTAGCCTATTTCTTATGTTCATTATTCTGTACGTACAATTTTATTTGCTTCTCCACTTTCAGTGGCAGACAGAACCCTACATCCCAAATGCAATTTCAAATCAAATTCAAAGCCAAAAATTCAATCACCTCAAATAATATCAAATTTTATATGGATTCGAAGCTCTCGAAGAGCGCATGTCAATTCTGCTGTCCGTTTTTCAATATGGATTTTTATGTGGCCGGAATTCGAGGAACAAATGTCAGCGGTCCGTTGACCATCGATGAACTTTAACGGATCGACAAATCGCGGGCACCATTGGGTAGAAAGTGTTGCACGCTGTGCATTGGTGGTGTTCACGAAGTCGAATGATGGTCAAATCATCGTCAACAATTGATTAGGGTTCCATTCTTTTCGGCGGCGGCTGCGTCAACATGGGTAGATGGGCGACGGCGTGGAGGTCGGAGCCTCGCTGGGAGGCTGCGGCGTGTGCTTGGTCACGCGCGTTAGGTTCGGAGATGGGGTCCGTGCGTGTGCGATCGAAGAGGGAGTGGCGGCTATTGTTCATCATGATGAGCAGTTGCGTGTGTTCGGGTTTCGTGCAAGGGGATGGAGCTGACGTGTACAGTGGGTTTGATTTGTTAATCTATTTTATTCAAATGTAATTATAAATAGTTTATGTTCTAATAGTCATAACTTTTACATACGAGGTCCAATTTACGTGCGGTTTTCTCTACTAGGATCGTATCTGAATTCCGGACATTATGGCGCTAGATTAGACAAATTCTAAGACCATTCAAATTTTGGATTTAAATTCAAAAGTTGAGTGTTTTAACCCACTCACAACTTCTAAAATTTCTTATGTGTGTTAAATTAATTTTTGATGTGATTAGAAATTTATTGATGGCTGTTTGGCATATTTTTAATCATCATCTTAGTTAAATTGGATTTAGTGGATTAAATTGTTATTTAATTTATTATCGCATATAAACTGTCGGTTAAATTAATTTGTTATTGAATATAAACTGCCAGTAATTACCTGTTATTTATTATTTGTGCTATACTAATGTTATTGTTTGAATTGGATGATGATTGTGATAAATGGTTGATGATTGATATTGGATGAATGGATGTTGTACTTTACAATTTAATAAACTGCAAGTTGTTGTGCATTTTTATTTTTTGGGATTGCGGTTTAAAATGATATATAACCGTATTTATGTTTTAAATTGCGGATTGAAATGATAAATATCCGTATCACTTGACCATAGGATAGAAAATTATATATAGACACCGTGGTCTATATATATAAAAATAATTTGAAATTGATTTCTATGGTGTTGGAAAGAAATATACGGTTTAATAAATATTAATTTTTGATATTATATAAATATTATTATATATATAGTTAAATTCTTGAATTTAAGCTATGTATAAATTTGTTTAATAAAAATAAGTTTAATAATGGAGTTTGATTGTTTTATATTATATGGTTAAGTACCTGTTTAACATATTGTATATATAGAGTTTTTAATGACTTAAGTAAAAATTAAGTTGGAAGATAAATATAAAATTGGTTTGAATTGAATTATTTAAGAATTATACTCGAATAAATTTGATTTGAAATTTAAATAAAATTGAGATTTTAAAGGGTATGATTCTTATAACTTGATTTGATTTAGAGTGATTTAAATGAATATAAAGTTGATTTAAATGAACATATCAAGTTAAATAAATTGAAAGAATATCCAGTTATGTGAGGTTAAAAGTTTTCTTAAATGACACTGGATTTATTACGTAAACATTTCAAATCTAAATAATAGTAATTGAATTTGATGTATATGGGATTATCAAAGAATTAGTTTTGAAATGGTGGAATATTTAAAGCTTTGAAACATGGGGAAATTGAAATGGTTTATTTGGGGATTCAAATCAGTATTTGGAATTGATTTGTGAAATTAAAGAAGCTAATTTATTATATGAAGTAATTTAATATTAAACAATTTAGCTATTGGATGTTATGTTTTAAAGTTATGGGTTTCAAGGTTTTATGATTTGAAAATGCTATGATTTTTGGGAAAAGGATATATTTGAAATAAAAAGATATTATATTGATTTGGGTTTTATAAAAATGATATCATATTGATTTAGTTTTTAAAGCGGAAATGATATCGTATTTGTTTGGTTTTGAAAGGGATATTATATTCTGGTTTTGAAGTATAAATTATTTTGAAACGACCGTGGTGTTATAATAATGTTTGGTTGTTAAAGAGACCGGGATCAGAAGTTGTCATACTCTCTTCCAACTCCGAAAGCCACTTTAACAACCGTGTAAGCGGTGGAGATTCCAGAATGAAGTAGGATGGTGGCGGCGTTTCCTTTGAGGTAAATACGTGGACCCGACTCCCATGAGTTGCCATAAGGTAGGAAAAACAGGAGCGATTGACGGGCTAATGAGGTAGCTCCTTTGATTGGACACATCCCTTCGATATTATACTCTGACTTTTGGATTGATTCGGTGGCCATTTTTGATTTTTCTGATTTGGGGGTGTAGCTCGAGGTGGACGGTAGCTGCGCGCTACACGTTACCACCCGCCGGGAAGCATAATTGGTATATCTACCCTGGCATTGCCTAGTTGTGCCGTGCCACCTACCCTAGTGCGCCTTGTACGAGTTTGGTTTTCTCCCGTAGCCCGTGGAGTATTTAGGGTAGTCTCCCATTCTGGAGATGCGCTGATACTGGATGGACTACCGGGACTATTACGTGTTAAGGGCTATATGGGTAACCCCTTAATGCTATTAAAAAGTAAGTTTATTTTACTATATACATTATTATAATAGCGAAATATTACCATATAGTAAATAGTTTAACGGATCCTTTGGAGATGTGAATCCCGAGCATCTCTTGAGTTACTACACTCACGTTAGACACTGGATAGGAGATGTTAAATCCCATAAACATCTCTGACGTCGTTCCACTCATATTTTTTACTGTTGATTTAACTTACATAAGATTTTTTAGTTCTGACTCGAGTGTTTTGTCTTTTCAATTCGCTCGGGTCAGCCTGAGCATTTCAGGATTTGGAAGACCGTATTCTAGAGGACGAAGACGAAGATTTATTATTATTTATTATAGCATTCAACTACTTCCATACTGTTCCGCTGCATTATTTATTGTTCTCTGGTATGTGTAACTCTGATATGTATTGTATAAGTATAATCGAATATTTTGTAAAACAGCTTCATGGACTGTATATTTGATTATTATATTTTATCGTTCCGCTGCAAGATTCTATTTTGTTCTTTTTCTTCTCTTCTTTTTCTTATTTACCCCATAACAATCTTCCCTTCTGTATGGTTTAAGCCTGACATGTGTGGTTTATTGCCGATTTAAAGCGTATAGAAAGGCGAGGCGTTGCATCTGGTATCAGAGCTTTGGTTAAGCGATAAACCTTAGCCTTGTGGGGTCTGACTCTTTATTAATAGGGTAGTAATTCCCTATGATGAGTCGCTAAGTGTTTGCGTGTGTGTGTATATATATATGAGAGAGCGTACATGTTAGTGTTATAAAAAGGTTTTAATACTGTGTAAATTTGTTTCGTTTTGTATTTAGAAATTCTGTTTGGTGCATAGGACGCTATGACATCAATGGGATTTCTAAACACTTAATAGGACAGACCGACACTATATTGTTTTGAATATAGGTGAATGAAATAATTTTTCCTTTTACATTTTCTATATATGTAAAATAAATTTTTATAAATGATATATATATATATATATATATATATATTTGGTTGTAACATATTGGTTATTAGATAGTGAAATCTATAAGCATACATTGGAAATAAGATTTGAAAAGAAAATAAAATAAATGAAAATTGGAAATTTTAAAACTTAAGTTCCGGAGTTTTGAAACTTCCTTTCGAATGATTTTGGAATATAATAATAATATTATTAGAAGTATTTTATGATATAAATATTTCAATATAATTTGAAAGAATTTTTTTAAAGAAACTCTGGGAAGAAATAAGTTGTACTCCCCTCTCTGTCGATGGAAAATAATTTTGGTGATGAATGCATGCATTATCGACATTCATTTTCGAGTTTCGAAGTGGGAAGGCCACTGTAGTAGTTTCACTGCAGATTTATTTGATAAACAAATATAGATTTTGAGGTGTTTTCAATATAGTTGGATATATATAAGTCGTAAGTATATACATCTATTATTTTTAAAATGATTTGAAATTTAACCCGATATTTAGTTCTCAAGTTTTCAATTAATTAGTAGTTTCAATCAGTGTAGTGAAATGGAATTTACCAAATAATTGAAATCTCAAAATGAAATAAGAAGATTAAATGCTAGGTTATAAAGGAAATTTCCAGAAAGTTGGAATATGTAACCTGTGAACTTAAGATATGATTATTGAACATTAATTATAAAATGAACTTGTATAGTTCTCAATTGCATTCTTTAACATATATATAACTTACCAACTACAAAAAGTTAAAATGTTAGAAGAAAATGTAATGGGAAATTTTACAAGTAAAATTTGAAATAATGAAAGTATTTATTGAAATTCTTTAATAAATAAGAATTGGATGTTGTAGTTATTATAAATTTAAGTATAATTGAAAGGCTATAAATTAAATAAATTGAAGGTAAGTATTATAAATAAATTAATAAATGAAATTAAGTAATAAATGAATATTGTAAATAAATGAAATTCAGTAATAAATGAATGAAAAGGAAATCAACAACAAATATTCTGAAATGAAATTAATAAGTATGAACTTGATCTATTGTTTGAAACTGTTGTTTGTTGGTTTATGGTTGTTTGGGTAAGGATACTTTAAAATTATTTGGATGTAGGAATAATCTATTTAGTTTCATCTTAGAATGTTGAGTAAATTGTGCACTTAGTAGTTTATTCTTCATTCTGTACAATTTAAAGTTTTGAACTCGAAAAACTATTTGTTTTGATTGATGTGAATGGATACTTGATTTGTGTTAACTGTATATGATGATTGTATGTTGAATTGCAAGTATGGTTGTTTATATTGATTTGTTTGTTAGTGATTGAAACAACTTAAATATTTCATTTTATATAATTGTTAACTCTTTTTGGATTATATAAGTGAAATACAGGTTATGGAAGCAATTGCTACTGCTTTTGGTTTCATAATTAAGCGTTAATTGCTCGACAAATAGGTACGATTTCGGATTACGGTTTATAGCGTTATTATATTGTTTTTTCTAGGGCTGTCAATGGGTCGGGTCGGGTCGGGTTTGGGTCGGGTCAAGTCGGGTTCGGGTTGATTTTAAATGGGTCGGGTCAACCTGTTTATTAAACGGGTCGAAAACGCTCAACCCGAACCCGACCCGTTTATAAACGGGTTGACCCGACCCAACCCGTGTAACCCGATTATAAATGGGTCGGGTCGTAAATGGGTCAAGTCAACCCGTATAAGGTGTAAACGGGTCGGGTCAACCCGTATAAGGTATAATTGGGTCGTAAATGGGTCGGAACGGGTCGTAAACGGGTCGGGTCAACACGTATAACCCGTATAAGGTACAAACGGGTCATAAACGGGTCGGAGCGGGTCGTAAACGGGTCAGCTTAACCTATATACTGTATAAACGGGTTGTTAACAGGTCAGTTTCGGGTTGGCGGGTCAACCCGAAACCCACCCGTTTATAAACGGGTCAAATTCGGGTTGACCCGAAAATGACCCGCCAATTAAATGGGTCGAGTTAACCTGCTAATTTCCGTGCGGGTTTCGGGTCGTGTAGAAAATTGACAGCCCTAGTTTTTTCCCGTGTTGGGATATATATTATTTTGGAAAATATATGTTATATTTGATATTATATTTTCTCCCGAGCATCTCCGTACAAAGGAGACTCTGCCGAAATTTTTCGTAAATTTTGGACTTAGAAAATATTTTGAAATTGTTTTTCAAACTTTATTAGTTTGAGTATAAAAAGATTTAATGGGTATAAATTGGTATATTTTATCAAAATTAATTAATTTTTTAAATTTGTTTGCTTATAAATTTAATATTCTAAGTAAAATAAATTGTTTCCTTAATTCTTCTTTTCCCTTTTTTTTCCTTTTCGGGGACGAAAAGTTTTGAGTGGGGGAGAGTGTAATGACCCATAAATTTCGATAATTAAATTTGTCATTTTAATAAGATTTATGTAATTAAATTAAAAGGAAATAAAAAATTTATAATTTATAATGAAGTGAATGTTAAAAATGAAGTGTAGCAATGGTTAAAAACTAATTATTAACAATTGAAGTGAAATCACAATAATAATGAAATAGTGTAAATTGTTGCACTTGGGTATAAAATTGAAATTTAGTAAATAAAAGTAAGCATTGAATTAACCAATGAAATATTATATTGATTAATAATAGACTTAATAAAAAAGTTGAATTGAATTAATTTGTATTCAATTTATAATAAATGGGTTTATTGTAAGAAATTAAAATTTGATACTACAGTGAATTGGAATTAAGATGAAATTGGGAATATTAGTGTAATAGATAACTACTTATGTTGACATCACCTTTAAGATGGAAAGTTTATAATTAATTCGTAATAAAATAAAAAATCAAATAAATGGATTTATTGGAATGGCAATTGACAATTAATGAATTTATTAAAATTCTAAAGTTATAATATAATAGATGGTAATGTGTTGGGAAGAATGAACACATATGTATTATAAAGGGTATAATGGTGACAAATGGTTGTTACCAGTTAATTCACCGATTACAAATAAAGATAATTAAATGTACTTTAATGATAATTAATATAATAACGGAAAGTGTGAATGTAAATTAGAACAGAAATGTAAATTTATTGATAAGGTAGTAATTGGTGTAATAGAAAGCATGAGACCAAGTAAATAAATTTATTGAGAATATTAATTGTAATTTTTTTTTTTTTTTTTTTTTTTTTCAAAGCAAGCCGGTTTTATAGTGGACCGTCCACTATTTATTACGTAAGTAATAAAGTTGAAGTACAGGAGTAAGGTAAAGCACCTTAACTACTAAGAGATAATACAGAAAATACAGCACAGGTACGAGACAAATATGTCACCGTAACTAAAACTAGGAAGAAGAAAAAAAAAACTAGCACTCCTCCGAAGAGGAAGATATCACATCAGATCCATCCACCAGAGAAGCGACTAGAGGAATGGATCCACAAAAACCAGCAAAAGGTCGGAAAAGAAGAGCAAGACGTGGATCATAACCCATAGCATCAGAGGAGTAGATAAAAGAACGATCCCAGGTAATATCAGCTAGCATCGCAGAATTCGAACTTGCATATGACCCATCCAAATCAAGAACTAAGGAATCACCTGAAGGTTTGTAGCGAAGGCAACGAAGGTCCTGCTGATCATCAGAAACAAACCGGAAGAAAGATCCATTGACCGGGTTAAATCTCATATCAGAGATGGGATCAATCCAACACCCCTCGGGCTCATCCCAAGCGACAGGCAACGGCGTCGAACCAGGATCAGGAACAACAACCACAGAATCAGGCCTAACCATCGGCGACGGAGGCAAGTCAGCAGATGGAACAGCCGATGAAGGGGAAATCAGAGAACCAGGGGATGTAGCCTTGGGGACCCAAATCCTACGAGGGGGGCGAGGCAAAGGGATCTTCGGAGCATCCGCGACGGCTTCCGAATGCAAGCAGGCAGTAGCCAGGTGGCCAAAGGAGTGACATGATGAACAGATTTCCGGAACCCAACCGTAGCGAACACGAACTACCTCAACATGACCAACAGCTAGTTGGACAGAAATAGAGGATGGGAGAGGCTTGAAAGGGGATATTTCAATAAGAGCCTTAGCATACATCAACTTATCACGAGCCACTGTGTTTGAGTCAAAACATTTTAATTTTCCAACGTTACAGGCTAGCCAATTCAGACCAATAAGCGGTTGAAGAGCAGAGGGAATCTGAGAGAAAAATACCCACACGGGGATAGTAAGAACTTGTTCACGTGCACTTGCCACAGTTGGGGTCCAAGGAGTAACAATGAAAGGCCTACCATCAAAGAATGAGGGCTCAGCGTCAAGAGCAATCCGACGATCCTCAAGAGAGGAAAACTTAAGATAGTACATGGAGTCAATCAGCTTCACATCCAAATTACCACGAAGCTTCCATGCCCTCCGAAGAGCTAAAGTCACATTTTTTATTCGGTAAGTAGATTCAAGAAAGAAACCTACTAAATGATCAGCCCAAAAATCCACACCGGCTTGCAAAACAGAAGGGGGAGGGATCATTACTCCATTTACTTCGACCATTTCAAAATCAATCGGAATGTAGTTACCCGCATTCCGAGGCAAGGACGAGAATAGGGAAGACCAAGTTTTGGAGTTCGGCATCGAAGGCGGAGTTGGACCAGGGCGCTCCAGAACGGGACGGGAGCCAATAGAGGCAGCTGGAAAAGAAACATCAGTGCCAGCCAAACTGGGAATTGGAACAGATTTCGTTGGGGCATTATCACAAGCACCAAGTGTGCACTGACCAGAACATTGATTGCCAGCCGATTCTCTCCCCAGAAAACACTCAGGCAAACTAACATTACCCCCATCATCATTCACAACATTCACTATCAGCTTCTCCACATCACAAACTGGGCCGTGGTTACTTACATTGTCACTGTTATTAGGACGAGGCTCACGAACTGTAAAATCACAGTCGACAGGGGTAACACAACCATTAGTACCTGAACCAACGAAACCTGCCTGACTATTCACATTCACATCAGACCCAGATCTTCCACCGCAAGCAAGGGGAGGTAACGACAGCAAAGTGGACGCAGCCTTATTCACAACACCTAGAACCGATGGACTGACTGGCGAAGAATTCGCAACTAAAGCCGGACCAGATGAAGGGAGAGGAGGGAAATCAGCAATGGACAGGTTTGGAGGCATGAGGCTATCGGTGAGGGACGACTGGACTTTGAACACGCGGCCAGATCTGGTAGAAGAGGGGGAAGAGCGTAGCGATAAAGAGGGGGGAAGCGAAGTAGAGTCAGGCATGGAGAGAGGAGAGAGGCGAAACGGAAGGGAGAAGAAAAGGTCAACGGGATGGAACGCAAATGTCGCTGGAGCAGGAAGACATAGATGTTTCAGAGAAATATTTTTTGCAGATTTTTTCTAAAGTAATAACGTTAATGCAAGTTGATAAATAATTAATTTAGTGTAATCCCAATTAATGGAAACCAATTGTAAGGTTATAATTGATTGTAATTGGTAGATTAGGAAATAAATTCAAAGTTATATTAATTGATGAAATAATATGCAGTAAACTGTAATTTGACATAATCAATGTTAGGTAAGCAATTATATTATTGGTCATTTGATAATAGAGTATGAATGGGGTTAAATTAGGCAAATTGTGATAATTATTAGTTGTTTACCTATTTATTTAATTTAGTGCATTTGATCTAAATCCATTGCATTTAAACGTAATTAAATACTACGTTAATATGAATTTAGTTGATTATTGGAAAACATTAGGCAAATTGGATTCACAGTAATGTTAAATTTACCCATAAGATAATGATTGACTGAATAAAAAAATGGGAATCAAGATTTATTACTTTTAATTTAATTAATTGGATTAATTAAAATTAAATGAAATACAATGTTTAATTATTAATAGAAGTTAAGATGAAATCTAAGAATATTAATGTAATAGATCATGAACCAATGTTAATTTTCTCCATTTGATAATAATAGATTGGATAATAGGATGCAAGTTAAATTAAATGTAATTTCTGAGAATTTAATTTATAATATCTGAATTTGCTAAAATTGAATTTCAAACGCTGTAATTTGTAAAGTTATTAACTTGAAATTGATATCTAAGTTTGTTTAATTAATTGAAATTGTTTAAGAAATTCATAAACGATGGAATTTGTGAATTTTTAAATTTGAAATGAAAAAATGATTTAATTGATTAAATATTAATTTAATTTAATTAATGTAAAAATAGCCATTTTGGCCACTGACTCGGATTTCGACAAAACTAGTTTCATCGGATCCATAATGGTGAATTATTATAGGATTTCAAGTTTCGTAGCGATCAGACTTGTCGTTTGATCGTACGAACGCGAAACGCCTAGAAATCAATTTAATTGAAATTAATTTCAAATAACTTGATTTTTGCATGACTTCTTCATTCGACGGAATTTGGACTTGAAACCTATTCCATCGCATTTAAAATATTTAAAAAAATCTATTTTTTATATATGGGTTGATCCAATTTCGTTCCGGAGTTAGAACGGGCTTTTCAGGCCATTAATCGTTCAACGGTCCTAACAAATCGTTCCATTCACCTCTATTTCGGAGCCACCTATACATACCTCATTATAAACCCTAACCTATTTTTTATGTTCATTATTCTGTATGTACAATTTTATTTGCTTCTTCTCTTTCAATGGCAGATAGAACCCTACATCCCAAAATGCAATTTCAAAGCCAAAAATTCAAACTCCTCAAATAATATCAAATTTTATATAGATTCGAAGCTCTCGAAGAGATCATGTCAATTTTTCTGTCCATTTTTCAATCTGGATTTTTGTGTGGACGGAATTCGAGGAACAAATCTTATCCATCTGTTGGCCGTCGATGAACTTTAATGGATCGACAAATCGCGGGTACCATTGGGTAGAGAGTGCCGCGCGTTGTGCATCGGTGGTGTTCGCAAAGTCGAATGATGGTCAGATCATCATCAATAATTGATTACGGTTCCGTTCTTTTCCACGGCGGCTGCAACAACATTGGTCGATGGGCGACGGCGTGGAGGTCGGAGCCTCGCTGGGAGGCCGCGGCGTGTACTTGGCCACGCGCGTCAGGGTCGGAGATTGGTTCCTGCGTGTGCAATCGAAGAGGGAGTGGCGACTGTTGTTCATGACGATGAGCAGTTATGTGTGTTACGGTTTCGTGCAAGGGGATGGAGATGACGTGTACAGTGGGTTTTATTTGTTAATCTATTTTATTCAAATGTAATTATAAATCATTTATGTTCTAACAGTCATAACTTTTACATACGAGGTCCAATTTACGCGTGGTTTTCTCCACTAGGATCGTATCTTAATTCTGGATATTTTGGCACTGGTTTGGACGAATTATGAAAGCCTTCAAATTTTGGATTTAAATTGGATTTAAATTCAATTTAAATTCAAAGATGAGTGTTTTAACCCACTCACAACTTCTAAAATTTCTTATGTGCGTTAAATTAATTTTTGATGGATTAGAAATTTATTGATGACGGTTTGGCATATTTTTAATAATCATCTCAGTTAAATTGGATTTAGTGAATTAAATTGTTATTTAATTTATTATCGCATATAAACTGTCAGTTAAATTAATTTATTATTGAATATAAACTACCAGTAATTACCTGTTATTTATTATTTGTTCTATATTAATGTTACTGTTTGAATTGGACGATGATTGTGATAAATGGTTAATGATTGATATTGGATGAATGGATGTTGTACTTTATATTGTTATAAACTGCAAGTTGTTATGCATTTTTATTTTTCGGGATTGCGGCTTGAAATGATATATAATCATATTTATGTTTTAAATTACGGATTGAAATGATAAATATCCGTATCACTTGACCATAGGATAGAAAATTATATACAGACACCGTGGTCTGTATATATAAAAATAATTTGAAATTGATTTCTATGTTGTTGGAAAGAAATATACGGTTCAATAAATATTAATTATTGATATTATTTAAATATTGTTTTATATATATATAGTTAAATTCTTGAATTTAAGCTATGCATAATTTTTTTTAATAAAAATAAGTTTAATAATGGAGTTTGATTGTTTTATATTACATGGTTAAGTACATATTTAAGATATTGTATATATATAGAGTTTTTAATGACTTAAATAAAAATTAAGTTGGAAGATAAATATGAAATTGATTTGAATTAAATTATTTAAGAATTATACTCGGATAAATTTGATTTGAAATTTAAATAAAATTGATATTTTAAAGGGTATGATTCTTATAACTTAATTTGGTTTAGAGTGATTCAAATGAATATAAAGTTGATTTAAGTGAATATATCAAGTTAAATAAATTAAAAGAATATCCAGTCATGTGAAGTTAAAAGTTTTCTTAAATGATATTGGATTTATTACGTAAACATTCCAAATCTAAATAATAGTAATTGAATTTGATGTATATGGGATTATCAAAGAATTAGTTTTGAAATGGTGAAATATTTAAAGCTTTGAAATATATGGAAATTGAAATGGTTTATTTAGGGATTCAAATCTGTATTTGGAATTGATTTGTGAAATTAAAGAAGCTAATTTATTATATAAAGTAATTTAATATTAAACAATTTAGCTATTGGAAGTTATGTTTCAAAGTTGTGGGTTTCAAGGTATTATGATTTGAAAATGCTATGATTTTTGGGGAAATGATATATTTGAAATAAAAAGATATTATATTGCTTTGGTTTTTATAAAAGTGATATCATATTTATTTGGTTTTCAAAGCGGAAATGATATCGTATTTTTTTGGTTTTGAAAGGGATATTATATTCTGGTTTTGAAGTATAAATTATTTTGAAACGACCGCGGCGTTATAATAATGTTTGGTTGTCAAAGAGACCGGGATCAGAAGTTGTCATACTCTCTGCCAATTCCGAAAGCCACTTTAACAACCATGTACGCCGTGAAGATTCCAGAATGAAGTAGGATGGTGGCGCCGTTTCCTTTGAGGTAAATACGTGGACCCATGAGTTGGCATAAGGTGGCTAAAACAGGAGCGATTGACAGGCTAATGAGGTAGCTTCTTTGATCGGACACATCCCTTCGATATTATACTCTGACTTTTGGGTTGATTCGGTGGCCACTTTTGATTTTTTTGATTTGGGGGTGTGGCTCGAGGTGGGTGGTAGCCGCGTGCTACGCGTTACCACCGGCCCGGAAGCGTAATTGGTATATCTACCCTGGCATTGCCGAGTTATGCCATGTCACCTACCCTAGCGTGCCTTGTACAAGTTTGGTTTTCTCCCGTAGCCCTTGGAGTATTTAGGGTAGTCTCTCGATCTGGAGATGCGCTGATACTGGATGGACTACTAGGACTATTACGTGTTAAGGGCTATATGGGTAACCCCTTAATGTATTAAAAAGTAATTTTATTTTACTATATGTATTATTATAAAAGCGAAATATTACCACATAGTAAATAGTTTAACGGATCCTTAGGAGATGTGAATCCCAAGCATCTCTTGAGTTACTGCACTTATTTTAGACACAGGATAGGAGATGTCAAATCCCGTAGACATCTCTGACGCCGTTCCACTCATATTTTTTTACTGTTGATTTAACATACATAAGATCTTTTAGTTCTGACTTGAGTGTTTTGTCTTTTCAATTCGCTCGGGTCAGCCTGAGCATTTCAGGATTTGGAAGACTGTATTCTGGAGGACGAAGATGAAGATTTATTATTATTTATTATAGTATTCCACTACATCCATACCGTTCCACTGCATTATTTATTGTTCTCTGGTATGTGTAATTCTGATATGTATCGTATAAGCATAATCGAATATATTGTAAAACAGCTTCATGAACTGTATATTTGATTGTTATATTTTATCGTTCTGCTGCAAGATTCTGTTTTGCTCTTTTTCTTCTCTTCTTTTTCTTATTTACCCCATAAAAGTCCGCCCTTCTGTATGGTTTAAGTCTAATGTGTTTGGTTTATCGTCGATTTAAAGCGTATAAAAAGGCGGGGCGTTACAAGAAATTCGCATGAAACATACCACAAAGAAAACATCTAGGTACAATGTTGATATGGAGAGCAAAACTAAGACAGTAACAAGTCGTAATAATAAGTTTGGATCCAATGATTTGAATCACAACTCAATGTTTTCCCAGTCATTATGGTTAGATTTGATGATCGATTTATGGAAAGAAGAGAATACCGATGGTAATAAATTTTGGAAACATGAAGATGTCCTTGAAAAAATACCCAGTAATATAATCCTAAAGTACTTTTGATCCAAAACAAATCAAAACTATCGATGCTTTCCAACCTGCATCACAGTAGTCATGTAGCCTAGATTTCATTCACGGTCATTTCCTACATTGTTGCTTCTTGAGTACTTATTTAAGAACAAGGAAAATTTGCACTTGAATTTTCAAAAGAAATTCCTCTATCATAAATTCTTTCTCTATTCACTTATATTACTAATTCACCGGTTGTTATTGGTGCACGGTTGAATCTTTAATTTTTTACTAGCATAAATATAAATTGTACAATTTCTTATGGATTTTAAATTCAAGATAATTGCATAAAATGGACAGTCGTGTCAGTCAATATACTAACCTTATTTTTATTGTTTAGTAAAGTACTTCTATTTGCATCATATCCATTTCGAGCCTAACCTAGTTGAGTATCTTAACTCTCAATTCTGAAGTTTTACGCTTTTTCAGTTTTACTGAACTGATCATTGTATACGAAGAATATAGTGATATATATACATTGGGACCCTTGGTTGCATTACATCCAAATAATATGAAACAAGGATTTCACCAAAAAAAAGGTCCAATTCCCGTTCTTGAACCAAGAACAACAGATATTTGTTTTGAAACCAAACAAACAACATGCAGAATATGGACATTCATCTCGATTCACACTTAAAGAGATTAAAAGAAGAATGAAAGAGATGAAAGGCAAGGACAAAATTAAGCCAAGTTCTTTCGGGGAGGATGGTCTTCTACATAAGATTCCATATGGCTATCCAAAAGATATAGAGCAAAAAAAATGCTTATTAAGTTACCCAACTTGTTAAAAAGTATATTTAGCGACAGAAAGCCAGATTGAAACATGCAAACCAAACAAGGCCTAATAAGCTGAAAAATGAATATTCTTAGTTTATTTTTAGATATTTTCATTCAAATAGGTTGAAATTATTATTAAAAGTTATATTTTAATCAAAATATACATTATGTATGCTGTCCAAATAACCCTAAATGAAATTTCATTAATGAGTATGCAGGAAAAGGTTATATCATGGTTCAGCAATCCAGGAACGAGAGCAAGTGGCGTAACAGCGGGTGGTGAGGTTGGAAAATACCTCAAAGCAAGGAATATATTGAATAACAATTTAGGAGATAACGATGCCATAGCTTCATTTGACCTTTCTATCAAAAAAAGGAAAGTAGAAGCCTCTACTAAGTATAACAACTTCTCTGGATGGTGGTAATGACTACAATGATCCAGGAATTATTGATAGACCACAACAATGATCTATAGACCACAACAATGGTCTATAGACCACAACCTATCTACATGTTGAAATAATCGATATGCATATATGTTATAAATAGGTGATAAAAAGACTAAGACTAATAAATGATTTGAGAAGAAGACTAAAAACTTGTTTATAGACGATAACCTATCTACATGTTCTTGCAACTTGTTAACAGGTGGTAGTAGTACATGTTGTGTGACGACCCAGAATTTTGGACATTTAAAATTGGAATATTTAATTAATTTTAAATATTAAAAAGTTAATTATTAACCTGAATTTCAAATGTCACTATCTATTGAGTGGTTTAATTAATAAATTAAACAATTGAGAATTGGGTAAATTGTTGAATCTGAAATTCTAAGCTTGTTAAAAATAATTTGAAAGCTTATAAAATTTATATTAATAGTACTAAAGATAATGAAATCTTTAGAATTGAATTTGGAAGTGTTTTGTTTCAATTTTAAAAATATATCGTTTAAATCGATATTAAAAATAGCCTTCCGAGGCACAGTCGCGGATTTCTACGAAACCAGTTCCATTGGATCCGTAATATTGTATTATTATTAGATTTCAAATTCTGTAGTGTTTTGAGTTGTCGTGTGCTCGTACGATATATAAACGCGCTGAAATTTAATCGAAAATTGAATACAATAACTGGTTCAAAAAGCTATCTTCTCCATACAATCGAATTTGGACTCGAAACCTTTTCCATTTCGTTCAGAATATGGGTTTAACATTATAAATGCCTAATGGCATGCCCCGATAAGAGATCGAGATTGTGAGTTGCGAAATTGATACCATTTAAATTTAAATTTAAATTTAAAATATAATATATATATACTTTCCCCTCAATTCACTGTGGACACATCCAACACGTTTCCACCCAGAGGACACATTTCTTACATCGTCTAACACGCGTCTTCATTTTAAAAAATAATAATAATAAGAACAAAGAGAATAACAAAGGCAGATTAGTTTTATCTTTCGTTTTCTTTCCTCTAATAAATCTCAGAAATTAGAAATCAATTCCCAGTAATGAACGAGAATAAAAATCGTCCGTTAATTAGGATAGTGGCATCCTCTTTCTAATTCTCGCTCGGACAAATCAATCGAGTAGTTCAAATTTTATTCGACATTCATAGATTCAAGCCAATCTTATTTAGGGCACCTCATTGATCAAGCGGCAGATAAAGGAGGGGAAGACCGAGGGGTCGTGGACATCGAGCTTGAGGTGGCAGGCAATGCTTGGCAAGGCAGAAGCGCGTCGAGTTGTCAGAGTTGATGCGTGCGCGGTTAGTGGTGGGTATCGCCACAGGCGAACTGGGGGACTCGACGATCTGTTTTTGGCCAAGCAGTCTTGTGGATTCGCGCCAGAGTTCGTTCATAGGGTTTGGGAATCATGGACGTGGCTCACCTGAGCTCAAGAGGGTGGGTGGTTGCAGTTTGGCTTCGACAGTAAGGTTCGCGATTTGGGGAAAGCACCGCATGAACTAGGGCATGGGCATTTGGTTCCTCGATGACGAAGGGCGAGGCAAGTCGCGATTGCATGTGGGTATGATTTCTTCTTTCTTTCGAAATTGTTATTAAAAAATGCAGGTAGAAAATATTTTACAGTAAAATAAATTACTGTTATATTCAGATTGGTATATATATAGATAAGCTTTGAAAGATAGGAAATTTTAAAATGGTAATATAGATATATATTCGCATACATATTTTAATTTAATCAGTAAATGTATTTATATAGGAATAGGATTTTGAAAGGAAAATTTTAAAAATGTTTGAAATTTTATATGAATTAGATTTTTATGAAATCTATATAGATTATTTTATAAATGTGTAGTTCCCAAATAAAATAAATATACATATCTTCACCTAGTTTATTTTATAATAACGTATTATAGAGATTAAATTGTTTAAATTGACTTATCTAAACCATTTTTATTGCTAAAAGATTTAATAAAGTAAAATTAATTAAAAATTTAAATCATTAGCCAATTGATTATTAAATGGAACTTAAGGGTTCGATTATATTTCGAATATTAATAAATCATATAAATTATTATTCAAGGTCAAAATTCGAGAACCAAGGCAAGTTTGAAGTGGATTGGAAACAAAAATCAAAGGTGAGTTAATCTCATTCATTTGGAATACCATTAAATTTAAATAGTCAAAATTTAAATTATTGGTTGCTTGCTTGAAGGGATAATTTATTATCAGCTTGGATGTGATATGATAATATATATAGTAGTGTGTGTGTGTGTCTATATATATATATATATATATATATATATATATATATATATATTGGAGTGATTGATTTCCCGCATTATGTAGCGAATGAGACCCTATGCGCCCCTCTATAATAGCGGATGACCCTTTATACTGCGATATTCCACCTCGAAGTGGAATTGGTATTTTATTTGTTGACTATATCCATGGATGCAGGGAAACAGGTTGGACGGATCCAATTGAATTCCTCAAAGCAGTGGAATTTATTTTTATAGTCTATGTTTTATCTGATAATCTGTGATAGATTATATTGATTATATCGGTTTTGAAAATACTGAATGCTATGATTTGACTGAATATATTGGGTCTACTGAGATATCAAAAATATAAAGATTGAATTTTTAAAGGAAAGAAAAAGAGGGAATTTTAAGAAGAAAATAATTTTAGAGAATTTGGATAAATTAAAGAATGAATTGGAAAAGGATAAAAAATTGATTTTTAAAATTTCTAATAAATAAATTCCAAGTATGGAAAAGAAGATTTTTGAATAAATGTAAATAAATGATAAAAAGTAACATTATTTAAAGGAATGAAGGATTTATTTTTAAATTCAGGATTTGAAATGTTTTGGAAGAAATAAAGGGAGAATTTTAAAATTTAGTACGAAATTAATATTTATGATTTTAAATAAGGTTGTAAATCTAAATAAAGGAGTGAATATGGAATTAATGGGTTTTGAAATAAAATTGGATAAGTAAAGGAATTTATTTTTGAATGGAGTAAATTTTGGAAATCGATTTGGGAATTGATTTAGTGTTTGAAACTGTGTTTTAAAAAGAGAATGAGACTATGGAATTTATAAACTGGGTTTATAAAGTGAAAATGATATTAGTGGATATTTGGAAGTATAAATTCACGGTGGGAATTTATAAAGAAATTGGTAATTTGCTTTAAAAATAAATAGTGGTCTATTTTTAAAGGTGTGAAAGAAAAGTGTATTTCCCTGAAAATCCAAGTACGTTTTCAAGAAGATTTTTAAGTTTAAGTTAAAAGTTTTAAAAGTTGTTTTAAAAGAATGTTTTGAGAATTACTATGTAAGCACTTTAAAAATTTAAAGGTAAATATTTATTAAATTAGTTATAGTAGTAATTAATTTAAAAGGTCAATTGGTATTATGATTTAAAAAGATAATTATTAACATTTATATTTCATAAAGTAGTTTATTTTAAAGATAGTTTGGCTAAACTTTTTATCTGAAAAACTTGAATAGAATTTCATAACTTTTATTTTAAAATTTGTTTGGTTTAAGTTTAGATGAGAAGTTATTATAAAATTTCATAACTAGTAATTTAAATAAAGTTATTTAAACTGGTTTTTATTTTAAATGTTTAAAGTACATATGTTTTTGGGTAAAGCGATTTTAAATTATTTTAAATCTATGGTATTTAAACTTGGTAAGTTTCGATGGAAATAAACAACATTTGGGAATTTATTCTATGAGAGGAAAGTGATTTGAAAATTGCTTCCAAAGGGTTGAAGTGTAGAAAAACAGCCTGCGAAGATATTTTGAAAAAAATAATTTGGAAATTTATTTAAATCTGATGGTTGTTTGTGAATGTTATTTGATAGGTAAATAACCGACTACCAATATTGGCCATTACGCTGATTGTTTTGAACAGACCGGGATTAGGATTAATTTCTCGAAACCCACTTCGATCCGGTTCGAACGTTTTCGTGAGGAAGACAAGAGTTAAGAGTCGAAGATGGAGCAATGAAGTGCAAGGGCTAATCGCTACTAGTTCTGAGGATGATTCCAAAATGGATGTAGTAGGAGTAGTATCATCGGTTCCGTTCGGACCCGGAACGGACTTGTATGGATGAATGCTATCAGAACATCGTCAGGAGGACGATGAGTATTCCAAGTGAATGTGTGCTAAAAAGGTAATGCATAGCCTCGAGCCTCATCAATCGAGAATGGCTAAAACAGGGGAGGTGCATGCAAGGCTAAGTGGCTAGCAACCAATTAGGGTAAAGTCACCCCTACCTAGAGGTCCCTTTTATTCGGCTGTGTGTGCGGTTGATGATCCCAATCGTGGGGTGATCTTATTCGGACTATCCAGTAAGGGGTAGTTCCAGTCTTGTGATGCAGGGGATCAGGGTGGATCCTCACTATGGTGATCTAGACCACGTACTGTGATGGGCGGTACCCCAGTAGCCCTGCCATTGATGGAAACCCATTCTTCTGACGTGCCTTTACGGTTTTGTTTGTAGAACCTAGTATTGCTGGAATTTAGTGAATGTAGTAATTTCGGCTATTTGAATAAGTATTTGTATATAGACACAATTATAATATTAGAGGATTTTATAAGAAATGTTTTGGTTATCATAAGGTAAAAACCCGATATGTTTATTTGTGGCGTGGTCTTATGAGATACTTTTGATTTCAAAATGATTTTGAAAACTTTAATAATACAATCGAGTGTGCTTTTTCACACTGGTTTTCCAGACTTACTCGGGTGTTATTTAACTATAATGCTCGGGTCAGACCGAATATTATAGAGTACATATTCTGGATGGACCGCTGCGGAATTTAGGAGACGAGCTAGATGACGAGGCGTATTCCCGTAGATTATATTCCGCTGTGCAATGAAAGATGTATAGTCAATTTTTGTGAGGACAAGTTAATATAACTGTCCAGTAATTGTTTTGATACTGATGTACTCTGATAATGTAATGTATAATACTGATATAGTTTCTTTTGTGTAAAGATCAGTTATTATCTATTATATTTTATTCCGCTACGATGGTAAGATTCTGTTGTTAATTTGTTTTCTCTCTTCTTCCTCCTTTTTCTTTAACCCTAATGGTTCGGTTTTCCGCCATTCGATTGTTCGGCCTTTGATACAGTGGACGTATTGATGTCGATTTTCGGGCGTCGAAAAATCGAGTCGTTACACTTTGGTATCAGAGTTGAAGGTTAAGCGAGAACCTTGGCTCGGGTGGGAATTACTCATTAAGTTAGGGACGATAGTGCCCTAAAATGAGTTTGAGTGTATTAATAGATATCAGCACGTATTTATTAATGAATATAAAAATTGTTTTTATATTGTGTTGACTTATCGGTTGAGTGTTTATGGATTTTGGTCGATATGTGGGATGCCATGTCATCGGTAGAGGTTTCTAAACTCTTAAACAAGATAAACCGACACAGTATTGTATTAAAATAGGGTAAATGAAATAATTTTACCCAAATTATTTTTGTACATAAAAGAAACAATATTTGTAAATTATTATAGTTATATAAGGTTGCTTGGTTGTTAGGAAGTGGTAATATTAAATAATTATCATTGTTGTGTGGAAATTGAACTAGGGATTAAAATTATAACCAAAGGTTAAGCAATAAATTTATATAACAAAATAGGATTTGTAAATGTGAATTATAAATGTGATTTATAATAAAAAATGAATGAAATAAAAATCCTAGATTAATATTTGAATATGAATTGAAAGGATATGGAATTCAAAATTTTGGAAATTAAATTCCTTTGTGTTTTAAAATGATTTTCAAAGGTTCTGGAGAAATAATTGTGATATTATTTGGGAAATATATTTGAATTGGATTTGAAATCTGGTGAGATTTGGAATTTAAAATATTTGGAAAGGGTTTCTGGAAAGAATAAAAGCACTGAACCCACCTCGGTCGCTGGAAAATAACTTCGGTGACGACTGCCGCATCATCGATGTTCATTTTCGAGTTTCCAAGGGAGGAATTGCTGTCTGGAGATTTTAAATTGAAGTTGTTTGCAATACTTGGTTGGTTTTAAAATTCAAAGGATAAATTGATATGCAAATGAATTATGTGTATAATTGATTTCAAAAATGATTTTGAAAGGTTGAAGTTTTGGTTTGGCAAAACTGTTTTGATTTTGAAATACAAAGAAATATTGGATATGCTAAAGGATTTTGGGATACTTCACTTCAAAAATATTTTTGAAATACTTAAGGAATTGCTTAAACTCTGGAAATTTAATTAAAAATGTGTATAGAATATAAATGGGTTGATAGTTTATAAAATTTCAAATATGTTAGAATAAAATTTAACTTAAGAAAGGTTAAATAAAAGTAAGTATGAAACCCAAATAGTTGGAAGGTAAGCTAATTAATTGAGGTAGATTAAAAGAAGTTAGCAAATGTAATTAAACTTGGAAAACATATAGAAGTTTAAAATTTCGATTGAATCAGAGTGTAATTAAATATAGTAAGTAAAAATGAATTTAAAGAAAGGTCTAAGGAGGCTAAATGAAATGGTTACTTAAATAAAAAGTTATAAGTTGGAAATAAAATTGTGGATAGAAAAATGAATTTGCATTTGTAAGTAAATAAGATTGAAACTAAATATTTGAATTATGTAAATTGGGAAATTAAAATTAGTAAGTAAACAGTTTAATTTTATTTGGTAAGCACATGAATTAAATACGAATATTAGGATGTTATTTAATTTAAATTGTGCATAGTAAAGTGAAGTTGAAAAATTAGTTCTAAGTGGACTAAAAATAGTAAAAGTTCAGGAATAGGATTGTTTGAGATATGAATAATTGATAAGTGGGATTAGTTTAAGGAATGGATTAAATAAATATGGGTTGAGATAAGGTGAATAGAATTCAATATTTAATTTGATTTGGAAATAAATTAAGAAATAAAGATAAAATTGAATTTAGAAATGGAGTTCAAAATTTAAGTCCAATAAGAATAGATATAAAAGCTTAAGGAGTGAAGTAAAAATAAATATTAAAGCATATTGAATATTTATGTTAAACTTAAGAAAAGTTAAAGGTGAAAGTTCTTAAGTAAATTTGGTATTGAAAATATACTAAGTTAATAGTTGGATGAAAATTTAACTGAAAGTTGTGAAATGGGATGGTTGTAAATAAGTGAATAGAAATAAAAATGAATGTGAATAAAAGAGAATTGATATAGTTAATAATCAATGGATACAAATACGTAAGATGTACGTATATTATTTTATTCACGTGGAGATTTGATCCAGATTCGGGCACAGAATTTCGAGATAGTTATATCGATCCGAGTTGGGATTTTTCACTTGATCTTCAACGGCGAACCCTAGATATGGATTTTTGATTGATTCTGGAAATTCTCTATCATAGTTTACGGCTATGTAAGGAGAATGACGGTTTCCGATCAAGAAACCAGATCTGAGTCTGCATTAGGGAGTCGGGTGAATGATACCAGTTCGGAAATGGAATTGTGTGATCGAGTAAGCGATCGGATCTGATATTGCGTATGGATGATATATGTATATCATACGGGTTTAAATGAAATAGATATTGAAACTTTTGTAAAGAAATATATGAAATGATTTTGAATATTATGATTGGATATGCTAAGTAGTATACAAGTGTTTTAAAAGCAAAAGCGAATTGGGATTTTTGATTTCAGAAGATAAATGAAATTACTCAACAAAAAGGTATGTATTTAAATTTCTATATGAAATTTGATGGTTTTCTGATCTAGCCACTTGGCATTTTGTTTTCTTTTCAAATTTGGGGGACGTAGAGGCATTTTGTAGTTGTACCGATCTAGCCGCACAAAGGAGACGCTGCCAAAAAATTTCGAAATTTAGAGATTCAGAAAAAAATTTGAGAAAATTTTGATAATTTAAAATTCGGTTTTAAATTTAAATTTGAATTGTTGAGTAAGTAATATTGTTTGCAACTTATGGATGAGTTTGAAAAGTTAATATGATTGATAATGTGTCTTTAATAAAAGATGGTTCAGAAAGTTGTTGAAACTATTTGGTTTTAGGAAATTAGTGACGGGTTATGGAACATTCTTCTTAACTAGTAATTTCGAGGGCGAAATTCTTTTAAGGGGAAGGAATGTGATGACCCAGAATTTTGAACATTTGAAATTGGAATATTTAATTGATTTTAAATATTTAAAAGTTAATTATTAACTTGAATTTCAAATGTCACTATTTATTGAGTGGTTTAATTATTAAATCAAACAATTGAGAATTGGTTAAATTGATGAATCTGAAATTCTAAGCCCGTTAGAAATAATTTGAAGGCTTATAAAATTTATATTAATAGTACTAAAGATAATGAAAGCTTTGGAACTGGATTTGGAAGTGTTTTGTTCAGTTTTAAAAATATATCGTTTAAATCGACATTTAAAAATAGCCTTCTAAGGCACAGTAGCGAATTTCGATGAAACCATTTCCATTAGATTCGTAATATTGTATTATTACCGGATTTCAAATTTTGTAGTGTTTGAAGTTGTCATGTGATCGTACGATATATAAACGTGCTGAAATTTAAATCGAAAATTCAATATAATAACTGGTTCAAAAAGCAATCTTCTACATACGATCAAATTTGGACTCGAAACCTTTTCCATCGCGTTCAGAATAGGGGTTTAAAATTATAAACGCCTAGCGGCACTCCTCGATAGGAGATCGAGATTGTGAGTTGCGAAATTGATATGATTTAAATTTAAATTTAAAATATAATTATATACTTTCTCCTCATTTAACTGTGGACACATCCAACACGTGTCCACCCAGAGGACACGTTTCTTACATCATCTAACACGCATCTTCGTTTAAAAAAATAGCAAAGAGAATAACAAAGGCAGATCAATTTTGTCTTTCGTTTTCTTTCCTCTGTTAAATCTCAGAAGTTAGAAATCAATTCCCAGTAACGAACGAGAATTAAAATCGTTCGTTAATTAGAATAATGGAATCCACTTTCTAATTCTCGTTCGAATGAATCAATCGAGCAGTTCGAATTTTATTCGGCATTCATGGATTCGAGCCGATCTTATTTAGGGCACTTCATTCATCTAGTGGCAGATAAGGGAGCGGAAGATCGAGGAGTCGCGGACATCAATCTTGAGGTAGCAAGTGATGCGCGGCAAGGTAGAAACGCGTCGAGTCGTCAGAGTTGATGCACGCCGGTTAGAAGTGGGTGTCGCCACAAGCGAACTGGGGGACTCGGCGATCTGTTTTCGGCCAAGCAGCCTCGTGGATTCGCGGTACAGTTCGTTCGTAGGGTTCGGGAATCATGGACGTGGCTCAACTGAGCACGAGAGGGTGGGTGGTTGCAGTTTGGCTTCGATAGTAAAGTTCGCGATTTGGGAAAAGCACCGCATGAACTAAGGCATAGGCATTTGGTTCCTCGACGATGATGGGCGAGGCAAATCGCAATTGGATGTAGGTATGATTTCTTCTTTCTTTCGAAATTGTTATAAAAAAATGCAGATAGAAAATATTTTACAGCAAAACAAATTACTGTTATATTTAGAGTGGTATATATATAAGCTTTGAAAGATAGGAATTTTTAAAATGGTAATATAGATATATATTCACATACATATTTTAATTTAAACAGTAAATGTATACATATATTTGTAGGAATAGGATTTTGAAAGGAAAATTTTAAAAATGTTTGAATGTTTATATGAATTAGATTTTTATGAAATCTATATAGATTATTTTATAAATATATAGTTCCTAAATAAAATACATATACATTTTTTCACTTAACTAGTTTATTTTATAATAACGTATTATAGAGATTAAATTGTTTAAATTGACTTATCTAAACCATTTTTGTTACTAAAAGATTTAATAAAGGAAAATTATTTCAAAATTTAAATCATTAGCCAATTGAATTATTAAATGGTACTTAAGGGTTTGATTATATTTCGTATATTAATAAATCATATAAATTATTATTCAAGTCCACAAATTAGGAACCAAGGCAAGATTGAAGTAGATTGCAAACAAAAATCAAAGGTGAGTTAATCTCACTCATTTAGAATATAAGTAGTTAAAATTTAAATTATTGGTTGCTTGCTTGAAGTGATAATTTATTATCAGCTTGGATGTGATATGATATTATATATAGAAGTTTGTGTATATATATATATATATATATATATATATATATATATTAGAGTGATTGATTTCCCGCATTATTTAGCGGATGAGACCTTATGCGCCCCGCATAATATCAGATGACCCTTTATACCGCGATATTCCACCTCGAAGTGGAATTGGTATTTTATTTGTCGACTAACATTTGTGAATGCAGGGAAACAGGTTGGAAGGATCCAACTGGATTCCTTAAAGTAGTGGGATTTATTTTTATATAATATGTGATAGATTATATTGACTATATCGGTTTTGAAAATATTGAATGCTATGATTTGACTGAATATATTGGGTATACTGAGATAACAATGATATAAAGATTGAATTTTAAAAGGTAAGAAAAAGAGGGAATTTTAAGAAGAAAATAATTTTAGAGAATTTGGGTAAATTAAAGAATGAATTGGGAAAAGATAAAAAAGATGATTTTTAAAATTTCTAATAATTCAATTCCGAGTATGGAAAAGAATTTTTTAAATAAATGGGAATAAATGAATTTTTAAACTTAAGTGATAATATTTAAAGGAATAAATGATTTATTTTAAATTCAGGATTTGAAATGGTTTGGGAGAAATAAAGGGAGAATTTCAAAATTTAGTCTGAAATTAATATTTCAGATTTTAAATAAGATTGTAAATCTAAATAAAGGAGTGAATATGGAATTAATGGATTTTGAAATAAATTTTGATAAGTAAAGAAATTTATTTTTAGATGGAGTAAATTTTGGAAATTGATCTGGGAATTGATTTAGTGTTTGAAACTATGTTTTAAAAGGAGAATGAGACTATGGAATTTATAAACTGGGTTTATAAAGTGAAAAAGATATCAGTGGATATTTGGAAATATAAATTCACGGTGGGAATTTATAACAAATGGGTAATTTGCTTTAAAAATAAATAGTGGTCTATTTTTAAAGGTGTAAAAGAAAAGTATATTTCCCTAAAAAGCCAAGTATGTTTTCAAGAAGATTTTTAAGTATAAGTTAAAAGTTTTAAAAGTTGTTTTAAAAGAATGTTTTGAGAATTATTATATAAGTTGATTTTGATTTTAAAGGTAAATATTTATTAAATAGCTATAGTAGTAATTCTTTTAAAAGGTCAATCGGTATTATGATTTAAAAAGATAATTATTAATATTTATATTTTATAAAGTAGTTTATTTTAAAGATAGTTTGGCTAAATTTTTTATTTAAAAAACTTGTATAGAATTTTGTAACTTTTATTTTAAAATTTCTTTGGTTTAAGTTTTAAATGAGTGGTTATTATAAAATTTCATAACTAGCAATTTAAATAAAGTTTTTTAAAGTGTTTTTTATTTTAAACATTTTAAAGTATATATATTTTTTGGTAAAGAGATTTTAAATTATTTTAAATCTATAGTATTTAGACTTGGTAATTTTCAGTGGAAATAAACAATATTTGGGAATTTATTCTGCGAGAGGAAAGTGAATTGAAAACTATTTCCAAAGGTTTAAAGTGTAGAAAAACAGTCTGCGAAGGTATTTTGAAAAAAAATAATTTGGAAATTTATTTAAGTCTGATGGTTGTTTGTGAATGTTATTTGATAGTTAAATAACCGACTATCAATATTGGCCATTACGCTGATCGTTTCGAAGAGACCGGGATCGGGATTAATTTCCCGGAAACCACTTCGATCCGGTTTGAACGTTTTCGTGAGGAAGACAAGAGCTAAGAGTCGAAGATGGAGCAATGAAGTGCAAGGGCTAATCGCTACTAATCCTGAGGGTGATTCCAATATTTGCTTAACTTATTTATTTAATTTATTTTAGTTACTAAATTATTTATAAAAGGAAAATTAGTTTAAAATTTAAATATTTGTTTAAAAGTCAATCATTCGATAAAATTAAATCATTGATTAATTAAAATCATCAAATGGAAAATTTAAATTGTTCGATTTATTCGAATATAAATAAAGTCATATGATTGTTATGCAAGGTCAAAACCGTGAAATCAGGTCGGAATTGGATTGGATTGCAAAATAAAGGGCAAAGGTGAGATCTTCTCACTCAATCAGATTTTTCTGATTTAATTTTAAATAGTTAAATTTAAAATTGTTGATTGTGTGCTTGGATGATAAATTATTATCAGTTATATTGGATTAGACCATATGCGCCGCATAATAGCGGATGATATTATATTAATCTCATATACCACGATATTCCACCTCGAAGTGGAATTGGTATTATATACGTATTTGGAGTGATTGATTTTCCGCATTATATAACGGATGAGACCCTATGCGCCGCATAATAGCGGATGATATTATATTAATCCCATATACCATTATATTCCACCTCGAAGTGGAATTGGTATTTAGTTGTTGTGCTAACATCAGTGGATGTAGGGAAACAGGTTGGAGGGATCCAACTGGATTCCTCAAATATTTGAATTTGTTTCAATATTGTGTCTTGATTATTTATAATCTGTGTGTGATTATATTTGTGATTGAAATCGTTGAAGGCTATAGTTTAGCCGAATATATTTTTGGTACCGCAAGATACCGGAAATAAATAAAATTGGATTTTTGAAATTCAAGTTGAAAGTTTATAGTAAAATTTATTTTTGAGAATTGGATGAATTTAAAGGAAGGAATTTAAATAGATAAATTTTCATTTTTGAAAACTTATCGAATTAATTCCAAAATAAGAGAAAAGAATTTAATAAATGGATTTTAAATAGTATTGTTTAAAAGTTGAAAAGTTTACTATAAAATCCAGATTTTAATTAGTTTGGGAGATATAAAAGAATTTATTTTAAAAATGATAATAAATTTAAAAATTGATTTGAAAATTGATTTGGTGTTTAAAAAATAAATCTTTGGGAAATCAATATGAAAATTGATTTGGTGTTTGAATGAAAATCGATTTGTTGTTTGAAATAAATTTAGAATAAATTTGGAATTTGATTTGGAATTTAAAATAAAATTGGAAATCAGTTTGGAAATTGATTTGGTGTTTGGAAATGATTTTTGAAATCAATTTGAAAATCGTATATCAGAGGATGTCTGAAAATTTAGATCCACAATGGGAATTTAAAATGGAAAGGGAAATTTTTTAAAAAATAAATAATAATTTATTTTTAAGGCGTGGAAAGAAATTTGTGGATTTGGAATATAAATTGAGATAAATGAAGAAGAATTTATTTATTGATTTAAATGCTCCATTTTGAAATGGAAAGTTTATTCTTCCTGGAAAGCCGAGTATATTTTCAAAGTAGCTTTCAAATATAAATTAAAAGTTCTAGAGTTGGTTTTCAAAGGATGTTTATGGAGAAATTATTTCTTAAGTTGTTTTTAAATCTTTAAAGTAAAAGATATATTTAATTGATTATAGAAATGATTATTTTAAATATATAATTGATATTTGATTAGAAAATGGTTATTTAAATAATTACAATCTATCTAATAATTTTATTTCAAAATTATTTTGGACTTAAGTTTATATGAGATATTAGTATAATATTTTCATAACTAATATTTTAGCAAGTGTTTTAAAATAATTATATTTTAAATGTTTCCAATTATATTTTGGATAAATATTTTAAATTATTTTTAAAGTTTTTGAACTCGGCAAATTTTCAGTGGAATCAAATAAATATTTGAAAATTTATTCCACGTGAGGTAAGTGAATTGAAATTTGTTTTCAAAGGATTGAAGTGTGAAAAGTGATTTGAAATTTGTTTTCAAAAGATTGAAGTGTGAAAACTGATTTGAAATTTGTTTTCAAATGGTTGAAGTGTTAAAATTATATCTTGCAAAGATATTTTGAAAATAATAATTGGGGGAAAATTATTTGAAATCTAGTGATTGTTGTGATTGTTGGTTGATAGTTAAATAACCGACTATCAATATTGACTTTTTAAACAACGTTTGAATTTCGATACGACCAGGGTTCAGATTCCAAATGGATATTCGAAAACCACATCGAATCTTTGTGATAGTGACGGATCTTTTGTTTAAAAGATCAAAGTGGAAATTTGTTGTGAAATATTTGAATCTGAATGAACACTTATTTTTAAAATAAGCGCACATTATTCGAATTAGCCGGGAGAGGACTTTGTGTCATAAAACCCATTCTGAATAATGATACGACGAAATGGGATTGCATTTGAAGATGGTGTTGAAGACCGGATATTTTCGAAAGCGAAAGGATTACTTGTCGAGCGTCTCTGCACCGATTGCTCTTGTATTGAGATTTTATCACCCTTTGTGATGGGGATTCTGGACGTGATTAGTGAATATCCGGTTTGCAAGGGCTTCTTTGAAGTACCTTTGGTTCCGTTCAATTCTGGAACGGACTTGTATGGATGTGTGTCCGACGCTACACTTTGAGATGTAAAGCTGATTTCAATCAAATACATTTCTGTTGGTGGTGGAGAATTTATTCTCTTAGCTTAACACCCTTCTTTGAGACGTACGAGCTTAGAGGTTATGTAGTTGATGGTTACTAGTGATATATTTCCAAATTGATAATGTGGCATACGAAGTGCTGCTGATCATTTGATGATCGAAGCATGGCTTTGTGAAAAGTGTAGCTTTGTGGACGAGACTTCAGCAGACCTCACAACCCTAAAATATTAGAAACAGGAAGGATGTGGCAAGGTTATTTAGGGATAGTGCCCCCTGAGGGTATGTCATTTCCTTCTAGAAAAGGGTTTTACCATGGTATGGAGCCCAGATAGTTAACCTATGTGGTTGCTGCAAATTTATTATACTTTGTGCTTGTTGCTTTGTGGTTGACGATCCTCGGATAAAGGTCGCAAACGACCGGGGGATGGCATACTCGTGTAGTAGTTACCTAGTTATAGAGCTAACCCGGCCTTGTGTTGACAGATAACCGGTTAGGTTCTTCGGGCATCCCTCCAGAGGCGTACCCATGTGGCAATAGGAAGTTCCTTAGCCTGACCATTTGTTGGAAATCCAATCTCCAATATACACCTTGTATGGTTTTAGTTGTATAACCTGCCATTCTTAAATGGTAGCTATAGCAGGCCTAATATAATGGTACCTATGCTGGCTAAGATTAATATTATGCTTCGAAAGTTTTTCTGCACTATGCATTAAAAATAATATCAAAATGATTTTGCGTATCAAGCATGTTTAACTATCATAAGGAGAAATCTCCTCTAATTGTGCGCTTGCATTGTGTGTGTACGGGGAGACCTTATGGTAGTTTCATTTTCCAAAAGCATTGCGGATTTCTTTTCATTTCTTTTTGAAAATAACTGTTTTAAGATCTCAAACCAGTCCCATGACTGACCTGGAGTTTATTATTCCCTTTCTAAACTTTGGTTGCCCATAATTTTCCACACAGGCAGCCTAGAGTCGGTTATCAGTTGTTCTAGAGCGAAGTCAAAAAGTTGTTGTGGTGATCTAGAGTTCAAGCTGAATGGCGAGGCGTATCACTTATATTATATAGTGTCCGCTGCGTAGGAGTTGGTGCAAGTCAGTTTTCATATGGTCAAGTTATAAATGCCAGTGTTGTATCGTGTTGTTGTAAACTCTGATGATGTGATATATAAACTGATATAGTTCTTTATTTGAAAGATTATTCATTTATCTATTATATGTTGTTCCACTACGAAATGTGAGATTCTGTTATTGTTTCTGCTTCTTATTATATCTTCTTCTTCTTCTTTAACCCTAACGGTTCGGTTTTCCAGCATTCGACTGTACGGCATTTGATACAGTGGACGTATTGATGTCGACTTTTGGGCGTCGATAAATTGGATCGTTGCAAAATAGAAGCATGGTCATAAACAAAGTAAATTTACATAGTAAATATATTCATAAGCATAGTTAATATATAGGCACATATGCAATTGGAGAATTTATGGAAAACATCAACATATATGCAATTTCTAAAATTCTAAAATAAAATAGAAGACAACATGGATACCCTCATGATGAAGATTGAGTATGCCTTCAAGTATGTAGATCTCTATGATAATCAATAACTTAATACCTGCATACATGAAATATTCATTGGTTATCAAACATATTAATTACATTTGCCTAATTTAGATACAAATAATAATCACATTTACCTTAATTGCAACATCACTTCTTACACAACAATCATCGATCTTATGAGCAGACAGTGGAAAAACAAACAAGGATGACTGTCCACGTACTCGAAAATAGTTCTCATAATCAAACAAAATACTTAAACTACTCAAGTATGCCTTCATCCTTCCTAATGTAACTAATATCTTCAACATCCGTATCGGTTACATCGCAATCTTCGACGACATTGCTAGCTTCTTCTTTATAATCATTTGTCTCTAAATCATGAAAACCGCTTGGTGGTGCTTTCATTACAATATACCAACTCGACAAATCATTTTATGTTGAATAAAATACTTGTTTCGCTTGAGATGCAAGGATGTATGGATCTTTAGAAATTGATACTTGAATTCGATATAATTGACAAGATGAAACCATTTTCATCAACTTTCACTCCATTTCCTATATGTGCCCAACGACGCTTAAAAACGGGAATATAAAACACATAATAATCTAATAAAATTATATCAGTCAATATTACATAATAGGTGACCACATCAACTACTTGAGAAATATCTTTTGCACTTGCTCTACACATAGTAGTCGCATCATAAGTCACTCCGCTATTTTGAGTTTTTCTCACTGCATCTTTTATATGAAACCATTGATCATTGATGATATATCCTTTGTAGGATAAGGCATGATTCTTCAGACCGTATGCAATCCATTTCAATAGTTCATTGTGATCATTAGAGTTAATAGGTACCTACAAAAAATTTCATTTACAACAGATATTTTAGAGTAATATTCTTAGGTAAATGACAGTGTATTTCAAAAATCATTTAACCTTCTTTTAATCCAATCAAAAAAAAAATTGTTTGCGTTTCCCAAAATAAGGTTGAATTCTTTCCATACGCTTGCTTGAATTTTGTAATTCCACTAAATTCAAACTAGTATAAAAGAAGGCATGCTAAGTTATATTTATTAGTACAAACACATCAAAATAATTGAAAAACAATGTAACGCATACTTACTTTAAAAATAGTTCTACCACGGTCATATTCATTAACACGGCAAAATGAGCACTTTCATTTTCATGGGAGGATAGTGTAATTATCTTAGACATTGAAATTGGATGTCCTTCAAGTATTACACTGCTTTCATAATCTTCATTTCGAGCTGCTATCTCCTCAACATGTCTTTATTTTTCTAAAATTTCACTAAAAAAACCTCATGCATTCGTCTGTGAGGTAAGATTGTGCAATACATCCCTCGGGTCATGAATAGTTTTTTTACATAATCTTTAAGTGTCTTCATATATCTTTCAAATGGGTACATCCAACGAAATTGAACCAGACCATATATTAATGCTTCTATACCGAGATGAATTGACAAGTGTACCATTATGTCAAAAAATGATAGCGGAAAATATTTTTTAAGCTTACAAGCTCACACAAAATTTCGATAATCTCAATGTTGATTTGCTGCAACTTCTCCCTGTCAATGATACATTGACATAATTTGTTGAAAAATAAACATAAGTGAATTATTGCTTTTCTTGCCATCTTTGACAATAGCCCTCTTATTGCTACCGGCAACAGGTATGCCATTAAAACATGGTAATCATGTGATTTCTAGCCATTAATTTTACAATCCTCCAATGATATACAATTTTTCAAATTTGAATAGTAGCCATCGGGTCCTTTGAAATCATACAATCTTTTGCAAAAAAAATTTCTCAAAATTTGGCACCGTATAAGGAGTTGGCGAAAGATATGTTTTCTTCCCACGAGGTTGTGCATGGAGCTTATGCTGAATTCTCCAATCCTCTAAATCGCCTAATATGCTTTCACCAATCCTTTTCTTCACATGCATTACATCTAAATTAAGACGTAAACATCAGTTCCTATTAAAATCAATAATGCAACATATAATTATATATATTTAATTGTTAAACCATTTTAAAAAAAACATAATCTCCCAATATGGAAAATCAAAGAAAATTGAACTCTTTTTCCACCTTGATAGCTCCAATTTTGTAGGATTTTTATCTTTATTGCCTCCATCTTCCATATTGTGGGTACTCTTCCTCTTTTTCAACTTAATGGACTTTATCTTAATGGTCTTTTTCTTATTGTTTCTCCTCATCCTTTTTTATTTTCTTTCTCTTTCCCAAAATCATTTCGAAAATCGTTTAACAATATAGAAATATTTCTTCCAGTTAAAATTCTAAGAGCACTACCAATCCCCACGGTGTTATCAAACCAAGTCTTTTGTTTCCTCCGTGAATCTGACATAGGTAGATATCTTCTATGACCCATATAGACATTCTTTCTACTATAATTCAACCAACGGTGATGAGTATTAACACCATACAATGGACAAGCCTTTTCTCCCTTCACACAACATCCACCAAGATTTCTATAAGGTGGAAAATCATTTACCGTCCATAGCAAAATTGCTTTCATTTTAAATAATGTTTTACAAAATGCATCATAAGCATCAACTCCATTACTCCATAAATAATGCAAGTCTTCGATCAAAGGTGCCAAAGATACATCAATATCGTTCCCCGGCTGCTTTGGACCGGGAATAAGTAACGTTAACGAAATATTTTCCTTCTTCATACACAACACAGGTGAGAGGTTGTATGTCACAAGCATTACCGGCCAACAATTATATTTGGAACTCAACATAGAAAACAGATTGAATCCATCTGTAACAAGACCAGGTCTAACATTGCGGGGATTGGTTGAAAAATATTTCCATTGTTCATCCACAACATTCCATGCCATAGAATCCACCGGATGATGCATTTTTCCGTCATTGCTTCTATTATTGAAATGCCATCTAAAATCTTCGACCATCTTCTGAGATCTAAACATTCTTTTAAATCTTGTAATTATTGACAAATATCTCAACACTTTAATTGGAACACATTTTATAATCTCCTTAGTATCTTGATTTATCTTCTATCTTAAAGAAGCAGATTTTGGACAAATTTCTAAATCTTTGTATTGTTTTCTAAAAAGGCAATAATCATTCTCACAAGCATGTATCTTTTCAAAACTCATGTCAAATGCTTTAAGAAATTTCTTTACTTCATATAAAGTTTTGGGAAGTACGTTATCCTTCGGCAAAAATAGCTTGTTAAATCCACTATCTGACATGTCATTCTCACATTTAAAATTATATAAGATGGAGACGGCGAATAATTTTGTATGGTCTGTGCATCGAGGATATAATGGAGTTTCTGCATCTTCCAAATTCTTAAGTAGTTCATTCTCTCTTCTTTGAGAATCATCATTATCCTTATTATCGGAAAAAAACCATGATACATAAAATCTTCATCTTCATAGTGAATCATCTTGAATAAGTCATATGTGTCAAACGACTTTGTTTTTTATCTATATTTATTTGTTCGCCATGGCAATACCATCTATTGCTCTTATATTTAGAATCCATTCCTTTTATGATTAAATGCTCAACGACGATGTGGTCATCATGTCGATTAAGATTTCGACAATCTATACATGGGCATAAAATTTTCTCCACATTTCTTAAATTTCTTTTTGCCATATGCACGAAATTCAAAGCTCCTTGCCAGTACTCTATACTAGTCCTATAACAAAAATTAAAAATATTAAAAAAAATTGACTTTTAATATTAACATTTATGTGTTAGTTCTCAAAATATATTTTAAGTTAAGCATTATATAGTCACTATTTAAATACACCCAGTCTTTTTTCATCAGCAATATAAGCAATCGAATAAGTTTCAAAGTTTGATGTAGAATTTAATTTTCTGTTATAATCAAACAAAAAATTACTTATAGCCAATCTATGATTCCATCTATAATTCCAAACAAAAATTTGACTTTCTTTTTATATAATCCATTCTTGTATTCCGGCTTCATTTTGTTCGTGCAAATTTTCAAGTGGCACAATTCCATGAAACCTGCTTTTCATAATCATAAACGACTGCATCAGCGACCTACAAAGCATTTTACAAATCAAGGTCTGCTCTTTTCTTCTTTCTTTTTTCCATTTTATTTTCGTTCATATTTTTTTTAGCACTAACGTGAAATTCCTGTGATATTAGTAAATAAAGCCACTGGCATTTGCTGACATTACTAGTAGAAATTGAACTATTTATAAGAAAATAGTAGAAATTAGAAGGGGATAGTTATGTACATTAAAATTAAACTATTTTGTTTTATATATAGTCTTTATATTATTTTTTTGATAAAGAGACATGTCATATTAGTAATGTACTATATTAATACAAATTAAACTGTTTCATTATCTGTTTCTTTCCCTAAAAATAATAATTTATCTTCTATCAATTTTGTTCTTTACTCATCATTTTATAACTTAATTTACTTGTTGTGGAAATACCTTTAGTAGATTACTGAGTTTTTGTTGACTATCTCGAAAATAAAGCAGCACTGCTAATTTTTTTCCCTCTCATGCAGAATTTATCAATCAAAAAAAAATGGGTTGTGATAAAGGAAGTGTTGTAGATAGATCAAGAATAGCTATGACTACGTAAATAGTTCATCTTAAACTAGTAGGTTTCATGCACTTTTGAATAAACTGATCAAAATTGAATTTTAGTGCTATGAAGAAGAAACTGAAGGACAGGACAAGCGATTTTCAGTTAACTATTCTTATAATTATTTATATCTCATCACATATAACTAGCTAGAAGTAATGCAACTTCCCTTTAATTCAAAAAAAAAATCGAAGAATCTAAGGCAAACTATCCAAGATGAATACAGAAAAGTTATAGAGAGGAGGGTCTATAAAGGTTTCAAACATTTTTTGTAAAACTCAAAATTTTATTTAACTTCTTCCCTTTAAATAAAATTTTGGTTTTGAATAGTGATGGGAACTATCAAATAATGTATTCACTTGCAAATGATGTATTCATTGTTTTGTATTGTAAGAAAATATTATTACTTTTTGCCTCTACTTTTTTGATAGTGAAGGATAAATTCTCATTCTTTGTATTACTCAACTACGTCTGCCACTAATTTGGAGTTTTTACCAAGGTTATTTGAAGTTTTTTGTTATGATAATCAAAAAGAAAAGAAAAATATGCAACTGAACTGCATAAAAATTAGAAAGACATAAGAAAGAACATTGTCAAATTCATTTTTGACATCATCATTAGAAGTGTTAATGGACCTTTGAATTAATATCCAACTCATATTCATATAATAGATTCTGACTACCTGGCGTCAACAGTGAAAAAATAAGTTATGATATAATCGTTTAAAAAAACATTTTTACAAGCTAGTATTATTTCCACTTCTAGATGACTGCAATTTGTAATTTATTGCCTCAATGGAACTCTTTTACCAAATTGCTAACCATAAATTATATTTTCCATTAGTTTCAATTCTCAAGTACAATTAGAACATCACCAGTGGAAAAGTAATCGCAGTGTAAAATAAATTGCATATAAGCAATTGGCATTGTAATGTGATTACACATCCTCATTGGTAATGTGTAACATAACTATTTTGTTTTATATATAGTCTTCATATATCTTTTTTATAAACAGATAATGAAATAGTTCAATTATATATAGTAGAAATTAAGTGCATCTGTATCAATTGATGTCCATAGATCAGATGTTAAGCTCACCTTTCCCGAACATGATTTTAAAAAATGTTTAAGTTACGTTTTTTTTTCTTATAAAGTTTCATGATATCTGATCATACTGTATTCCTTGAAATATGTTGCACTTCGTTGTTCAAATAAGGATGCAGTTCACGAACTTCTTCATACTGGACAAACATATATGACAAGTTGTGCCTTATGACTGCCCTAGTCACTAATTATCTATACTTGTTTTGATCGAACTTACTTATCTGATTAGGCCCACTCATTTTTTTGGCAATGTAAACATATTTTAGCATATTAGATGTTCCATGCTTTTCTCTCCAAAAGTATGTTTTCTTACATCCCTTGCAAAAGCACATTGGTGTATTTCCTACTACAATTTCGTTTTTCTAAAAATAGTTCCAAACTTCTGAATGTGTGGTTCTACAATGTTTTTTCTAGCTGAACTACTCAATGAATCTTCCACTACAATCAAATCTTCTGTTTCAATATTTATATGTACAGTTGAATCCATGTTCTAAAATATCAAATATTAATAAGAATTAGCATGTAGGTAGTACAAACAAATTATATATATAAGAGTTTTGCCTAGTACAACTGTCTATTTTTGCACAAAATTTTTCTTACTTGAAATAATTTAGCACCATCATCTTTCGTGTGGATAAAAACATATTGAAAAGCTAAAGAAGAAGAGATGCAACCATTCTTTACAAAAAATTTGCCTTATGTAAAAACATTGTTTAAGTACGTTTGAAAATTTCGAAAAAGGATACATCATCAAAAGTTTCAAGACTATTAATTTTAATATTTGAATCAAATTCTAGAAATGTTATAGTATATACAAGTATTTGTGAACATATTTGAATCAATGCTAGTTTTAGAAGAAAAATAGTGCAACCAGTAAGAAAGCTTACAATCTTAAAGAGAGCTATAAATACATGAAACAAAACAAAATGACATCACATTGTTACACTAAGTTTCTTTATTTAACACTTGAAGAACTGGAGCCCAAGTATTGATTTTACGTAATATTTTTCATGGACTTATGTTGATGTTTTCATGATTTTTCAAAATCTATCACAAATCCATTTTTATTTCAAGTACATGTATAAATAAATCAAAATTTAAAAAATAAGATGGTTATCCACATATCATAAACTGTTGTGTGAGAGTAAACATAACATAAACAAAGTTATGCAAGATTTTAAATATTATTTATCTGTTATAGTTGGGTTGCAAATGGATTTTAATTTTTTAGTACCTCAACCATCCAAAGCTGCGGCAGAAGCAGAAGCAGAAGCTAACTCATGCCAATCAAAAACCCTAAATAGATATATGTCGAGTGAAAAGACAATAGGAAAAAACCACAAATGAATCTGAATATTTAAGAACAGAAGGGAACAGACTCACGACATACCTTAAAGAATACACCATCAATTTTTCTTCTTCTAATACTGAACTTCAAACATCAGTGACGATGTATGCAATGGTCTGTTTAGTCAAAGCTCTTGTATATATCTGCAAACACAATCTATTCCGATGAATCAAAATGATATATAACTGATGTACAAAATATGAACAGTGTGAGCTAATAAATGTAGGCCTGAAAATATTATGATATGGTATTATGACTGAACCATTATTGTAAATTAAACAATTATCGATACTGAATTGCATTTTCAATTCAAACATCAAAGTGAAACAAAATAAAAAAAATTAGTAAATGAGCATCGGGATTACCTAGATCTGGAGATTTAGGGGGAACAAATAGCAAGGCCGTGGGTAGCAAAATGAAGAAGAATCGATCGCGTCGTGAATAGGAAGCCATGAACGAAGAAAACAGCGAGTATATTTAGGGCTTGTGAAGAAAAAAGAGGGATAAGAACGATGCGGTGGAGGGCATCCCTATTGACGAAGTGGAGGGGAGTGAATCAAGGAGGCGGCATGATGAGAGCAGGTAGACGAAGTAACTACGCATGCTCAAAGATGAAGCAAGAGGTGATAACAGTGGAGAGGAAATTTTATTGAAGGAGGGAGAAAGATAACAGTGGAGGGAAAAAAGAGGGAAAAACGTGATGGGTCTTTGCTAATTGGTGGGCAAGGCGGCAAAATCCGACGGTCTCCAAAATAAAAATAAAAATCAAACAAAAAATGGAAAAATAATATTGGTTGCATTAACATGGCAAATGCTACCAATAGATGCATCTACATATAGGTTTTCTTGTAGTGCTAGAGTGGTCATGTGAACGATACTAGTTCAGAAATAAAATTGTGTGATCGAACGAGCGATCACGTATGGTTTTGCATTCGGATGATATATGTACATCATATGGGCTATAAAAATTAAATGTTGGCATTGAAAAATTCAAATTTATATTGTTGTGAATTAATTGGGTGAATTTCAATTGTTCGGCGGTTTCTCCTGTTACATTGGTACATTTGTATATAGTTATTCTATAGTCCATATTATATATTTATACTATTTTCCCTATACTTGTTCTCATTGGTTCTTGAGTGTTTAATAGTTGCGGATGGCGTATGCTTTGCATTTAGAGCATGCTTTCGCATTATAATTGGTTGTATATGCTTGCTAATACTAATAAATGGTACACAACTCGAGTTACATGCCGTATTTTTATTTTTCCCTACGGGATGCCTCATCCTTGTAGATGAGATGTATATTTATGATTATATATATATATATATATATATATATATATATATGTATGTATGTATGTATGTATGTATGTATTGTTAACTTTTTAGATCGAACCGCGCAAAGGAGACCTGGTGAAATTATATATTGTATATTTGTGATTATATATATTATTTTGAGAATTGGTAAATGAAATAATTTTACCTTATTATATTTTATATATAAAGGAATAATTTTTTGAAAGTTATTATAGTTATATATGGTGTGTTTGATTGTTAATGAATGAGAATATTTGATTATCATTATTTTTTGTTTTTTTGTTTGTGTTCTAATAAAAGCTATTATTATTATTATTATTATTATTATTTAAACAAAGATAAAATATTAAGAAATGGTTTTATATAACCAAAGTGAAATTATATATAAGGAAAATTTATAAATATGATTTGTAAAGAAAATGGGCTTTAAAAGAAATAAAAAGCACTGAACTCACTTCGGTCATGGGAAAATAATTCTAGTGATGACTGCAGCATCATCGGCGTTCATTTTCGAGTTTCTAAGTGATGAATTTCTACCGTTGGAGTTTTGTTTTGGTAAAACTAGTTTTGATTTTAAAGTTCAAAAGTATGTAGATATAAAGAGGAATTATGTATATATATGATTTCAAAATGATTTGAAAATAAATAAATAAAAACTAGGCTTTAAATTCTGGAAGTTGTTATCTAAGTGTTTTGCTGAAAACATTAGAAACTCAGTTTTACAACTTATAAAAATTGAGAATTAGTGAGTTAAAACAAATTTTTAAATTTGTTGAATATAGATATTCAGAACTTAAATTTGAAATTGAATTATGAAAAGAAGTTTAACTTAAGTTAAATAAAATGAATTTTGAAATGGAATTTGACCCAAGCAAAGTTAAGTGAAATTTGGTTTGATTTGTAATGAATTAATAAAATGAGCTAATGAAATAAATTAGTGAAATGGATATGAACTTGAGTTATAATACGAAATTCAACTTAAGTTGTAAAATGAATTGAATATGTTTTGAAATGTTGGTTGCTAGAAATAAATATGAACTTAAGTTGTAAAGTGAAAATAAACATTAGTGGTTGTATAAAATGTTTATAATAAACTTAAGTAATTGTTTATGAAATGGTTTATAAATGATATTAGTAGTGAAAGAGATATACTAAGTAATAAATGAATATGAATAAAACAATGTGAATAATGAAAATGAAATGAAGGTAAAAAAGGGGTATAATGAGAAACCAATTGAAATAAATACGTAAGTAATACATATATTATTTTATTCGGATAACTGTTTGATTCAGATTCGAATATATGATTTTAAGGTGATTTACACAATCCGAGTTTGGATTTTTCACCCGATTCTTGACGGTGAACAAAGGATATGGATTTTGATTGATTTTGATATTCTCTATAACATTCTTGAAAATCAACCACGTTTAATTTGACAATTAATTTAATTTAATTTTGGAGTTAAATTTTTAGATTATAAGTAGAATTGATTTAAAATTTAAGGATAAGTAATTTTATAAATAAAATTGGGTTTAAAAATAAATATTTTTTAAAGATAAATAGGAATTTGATTTGAAATATAAGAATAAGTATTTTATAAACAAATATTGAATTTAAAAATAAAATGTATTAAGAGTAAAGTAGAATTTAAAAGCTTTAAAAAGTTAATGAAAGTTTGTTTTCCAAAATATTAAATATATTTGGAAGATGTATTAATTTTCAAAGTATTAATGTACTAGTTTTCAAATATTATTTTTAAGATTTAATCTTCTTATATATATACTTATATAAATAAAAGAGTGATCATTTGTTAATATGTAATCAAAATATTTAAATCATTCTTTTTTTTTAAAAGTTGTACAAAAATAAATAATAAAGAATGTATGAATGTAGAATGTATAAAACTATATGTATATAAATATAGTGAGTTAAATTAAAGGTTGTAATGTGAAAAACAATAGAGATAAAAAAATTATTTGTGTAAAGATGAATATAAAAGAAGATATAAACAATTTTGATATGGAGGCATATGATACACATGAAATTATATTTACATGAAGGGTTAAATAAAAATTTACAAAATAATTGGAACTAAGGGTATAAACATAAAAATGCTATAAATGTACATTTGTAAAGAAATAAGCTAATATGAATGACAAGTGTAAAACATGCAAATCAAAATTAACAAGTGTTAGGTGAGAACTCTCATGTGATAACAAGTGACATTCAAGTTTTGAAAAAAAAATTAATTATAACCAGCCCATTCAACTTCTTAAACCTGAAAAAAGAAACCAAGGAAAAAAAATCATCTTCAACTCAAAATTCGAAATCTCCTCAATCTCAGTTCTAAAACAAAAATACAAAACTGAAAAAAATCAAAAAGAAACAAAAGTTAATCTCAATATCAAACAAAGCTTCAGTTCAAGGCTGCAAAAATCAAAACCAAAACCAGGAAGAATAAGAACATGTAATCAAGCAGGGGAGTTCAAGAACAACAAATCAAACAATGCAGATTTGAAAAACAGAAGAACAAGCTTCAGATCTTAAACAACAACATCAAAAACAAATACAAGGTCAAGTTCAAAAGAGCATGCAATCCAACTTAGTTTAAAAAGCAAGCAATGTAAGATCAAACAACCAAAGCTCAGATACAAAAAAAAAATTGATTTCCAGTTTTGAGTTCAAGCTTGTGTCCACTGTTCTTTCAGGAAAGCAAGGTGAGCAAACCTCCCATTTTAAAAAGCTTAAATCCCTTTGCATGTGATGAATAGGTGAAGGTTTGTTCTGTTAATGTTTGAAATATGCCTGATGTTTGTATTTATGTGAAATGTGAATGTGCATGTTGTTATACAGGGGCATTTATCCCCGTTTGCAAGTTCAGGTTTCCAGAGAACCTGTTTTAAAATAAAAAAAATCCTAAAATATTATTTCTAGTTGTTAGTAAATTAGAACGTCAAGATGAAATATGATCCAATTCATACAAACTTAATTTTAAAAATATGTTTTCAAGATAACATGAAATGTTTTTATCCAGAAGTAGAAAACAATAGAAATTTAAAGTTTTACACCAATTTCGATTTGCATGAACTCGAATTTGGATTTCATCATCTAAAAACATTTTGAAAATAATGATTTTTAAAACAAAAATTGGAATTTTTAGTTGCGTATTAGGGTGGCATTTGCGGGATGAACAGAAAATGGATTCTCTCGATTTTCTGATAATCGATCAAGAATGGGGTTTCGGGATCAAGGTGGTGGATGTTGGAATGATCATAGATTGTAGGAAAATTGTAAGCAAAATTTTCTATTCACTATGATTTGAGTTTGGGATCAAAGTAGGGTTCAAATCCTGTATTTTGAAGGTCGAAGTCGCGAGTATGTTGCGTCGTAGCCGTGACGATTCAAGCGATCGCACCACAGGAGATAGATTCGTGGCGAATCGAAGTACCCTTGGCCAGAGGGGCGTGGATTCTGGGGGCGTGTATCGGCGAGGCGGGAGTTTTTCAGACGAACATTCAGTTCTAGAAAATTTGAAATGGCTCGATTTTGATTACGCCGTGATTTTGGATTTTGGGTTGATCGAATTGGCTCTGGTGATCGTGGGTGAGCTTCCGGTGGCCTCGAAGTCGATCGGCGATGATCGACGTGCTCGTGCACGTATACGTGCATTCGCTACATGTCTGGGTTCGTGGATTTTGGGAAGAAAGGTAGAACTCGAAGCCAAGCACGGGGATTTGGTTAATTTGCTCGAAGCAGATGGGCGTTTGTTTCGCTCGGGTTCAAACTCGAAGTGGTCAAGGAATTTTCTCGGGTTGGTCGACTGTTGGCTAGGAACAGTTTAAAGCTTTAAAGAAAATTCAAGTATTTGAAAATAAAATTTGTTAAATTAATTTTCTTTCAATGTTTAGTGTTTCCTAAGTTTTAAAATAAGTTAAGGAGGGTTTTAGATAAATTTTTTTAATTAACCTAATTTTAAATGGTTTAAAATAAATTTAACTTTAATTTGAAAGTTATTATCTTTATAATATTTAAAGAAGTTAATTATTAAAAAGGATGTTTTAAAATGGTTAATTAACTTTCAAAGTTTAAGTTGACATATTTGTTAAAGGGGAATTATTATTTGAAGTGAATTACTTAATGAAAGTAGTTAAAGTAATTAATTAATAATTCAAGTTAATTAATCAAGTAATTAATGAATGATTAATTAAAATTAATAATTACTTAGTGAAAGTAATTAAGAATAGATAATTAATGATTAAAGATTGATTAATCAAATGTTAAAGGTTAATAATTGAAAGAATAATTAATTAATATGATAAATTAATTAAAGTAATTAAATTAAGAATAATTAATTAAAGGTTAATTAATTAAAGTGATTAAGAAATAATTATTAATTAAGGAGTAATTAATTATTGTAATAAACTAAGGAATAATAAATTTATTAATTAATCAATTAAGGATAATTAATTATAATTAAGATTTTATGAATAATTATGGATTTCTTAATTAAAGTAATTAATTAAGGAATAATTTATTAAGATTTAATTAATTACAATTAAGGGTTAATTAATTAAGACAATTAATTAAGGAATGATTAGTTAATGAGGGTGATTAAGACTTAATCAATTGAAATTAATTATAATAAATCATTGATTAAAGATTACTAATGAAAGTAATTATGTGGTTGATAAATTTAAAAACCACATAATTTATTCATCTTAATTGGAGATGTTTGATTGTTATTGAATGTTGTGTGATGGATTGATATATTTGATATGTGATGTGATGCTATATGTAATGCTTTGTGCTGAGCTGTTATATCTGTGACGAATATACCGTTGTATGAATATGAAAACCCCTTGGCCTGTAAAACGGCGTTGAATTTCCATGTGACAGGGAGTCGGATTCTAGTTGGCTATCCGAAACTCACATCGAATCGTAGTGATGAATCTTTGTGATTGATAAATTTATTTTATTTATGAATCTGTGAATGAAGACAAGCATTATGGATTATACCGCTTATCGATATTGATGTGATTAAATCTGTGATGATTGATGTTGTGCACTATTTTGTAAAACTCCCTGGACTACACTATACACAAACAAAATGGATTGCATGTGGAAATCGGTTAAGTCATAGATTTTTGAAATAATTTTAGATTGAATTTTTGATTCCATTGGTTTTTGAAATGGATTGGGTTTAAAGTGAAAACTTTCGAAAATGAATTTCAAAGATAAAAGTATTTTTGAATAACTTAATTTAGTTTTGAATTTGATTTAAATTTGAATTAAAAATTTGAAATTGAATTCTATGTTGAGAACTTATGATTTTAAAAAAAAGGTTATACAAGTTTATATGGGTTTTAAACCATTTTAGAAAGTGTTGTTTTGGAAATTTGAATTAACCCAAGGTTTTAACTTGTATAAATGAAATTGGATTTTTCCGAAATAAAAACTGTTTGTTTCCAAATAATAAAAGCTTTCACATAAGAAATGAATTTCTAATTTCTATTAAAGGAATTTCAAGTTTGAATTGAAATGGTTTTCCAAGTTATGAATGTTCTTTGGAAACGGTTTTGAAAGCTATAAGTTAAATCCTTGATTTAAAGATTAAATTAGTTGATCCAATTAAAATGGAAATTATTTTGAAATCCGTGAATGGATCTTTGTGAAACTGGATGAACTTTGTAAAATAAATCTTTTTGTTTAAAGATTTGAAATGGTAATTTGTTTAAACATTTGAAATAGTTTTAAATTTTAAAGTTGTGACTTAAATTGAAATCCCATATCCATATGTTTTTAAATTTTACGCTCATTATTCGGTTTAGCCGGGAGAGGACCTTGTGTCATATAACCCATTCGAATAATGATACGACGTTATGGATAGCATTTGAAGACCGGTGGTGAAGATCGGGTATTTGCGAGAACGATAGGATGACCTATCGATTGTCTCTGCACTGAGTAGCTACGGTATAGAGATTACCTAAGTGATGGGAAGTCCGATCGGGATTGTGAATACCCAGATTGCAAGGGCTTCTTCGGAAGTGCCTTCGGTTCTGTTCGAACCCGGAACAGACTTGTATGGACGTGTGTCTAACGTCACACTTTGAGATGTAAAACTAGTTTCTATCAAATACATTTCTGCTTGGTGGCGGAGAGTTTATTCTCTTAGCTTAACACCCTTCTCTGAGACGTACGAGCTCAGAGGTTATGTAGTTAATGGTTACTGGTGATGCATTCCCAATTTGGTAACGTGGCATACGAAGTGCTGCTAATCATTTGTTGATCAAAGCATGGCTTTGTGAAAAAGCGTAGCTTTGTGGACGAGATCTCATCGAGCCTCACAAACTGGTAATGGTCGAAACAGGAAAGATGCGGCAAGGTTTCAGGGGTAGCTCCCCTAGGGTATGTCCGTTCCTTTTGGAAAAGGGTGGTATCATGGTATGGAGCCCAGATACTTGCTCATGTGGACACTGTGGTATATTCATTACTGTGTGATGTTGGTGTAGAGGATCCTTGGATAAAGGTCGCAAATGACCGAGGGTGGCATATCTTAGGTTTTACTCCCCGGAAAGGGGGTAACTAGCCTTATGTTGGCAGAGAGCCGGGTAGATTCTCGGGGCGTCCCTCCAGAGGCGTTTCCCATGTGGCAATATAAAGTTCCTTAGCCTGACCATTTGTTGGAAATCCAATCATTAAATATGGGCCTTGTGCGGTTTTAGTTGTATAACCTGCCATCTACTTATGGTGGCCCCCCACAGCTTGGATGGTAGCTGTAGTAGGCATAGTTCGAAATGTCTATGCTGGCTAAGATTAATATTATACTTTCGAAATATTTTCAACTATGCACTAATAATAATATCCAAATGGTCTTCGCGTATCAAGCATTTTTGACTATCATAAGGAGAAATCTCCTCCAATTCTGCGTCTGCATGGTGTGTGTGGCAGAGGCCTTATGGTAGTTTCATTTTCCAAAAAGCATTGCAGATTTCAAATTTAAATTCTTTTGTTTGTTTTAAAGGCCAAATGTTTTTGTTTGCTCACACCAGTCCCACGACTGACCTTGCTTACCTTTGTGAAATGTGATGGGGGGTTCTCGCTTTTTGTTTGGTAGCGAGCAGGAGACTCTTACCCCTACACGTGTTCCGTTCCTAAACTCTGGGTGCCCACAATTTTCCACACGGGCAGTCTAGAGTTTGGTTTTTCAGATAGTTAGATCGGGATTGGGAATACCCGGATTGCAAGGGCTTCTTCGGAAGTGCCTTCGGTTCTGTTAGAACCCGGAACAGACTTGTATGGATGTGTGTCTGACGTTACACTTTGAGTTGTAAAACTGGTTTCTATCAAATACATTTTTTCTTGGTGGCGGAGAGTTTATTCTCTTAGCTTAACATCCTTCTCTGAGATATACAAGCTCAGAGGTTATGTAGTTGATGGTTACTAGTGATACATTCCCAATTTGGTAATGTGGCATACGAAGTGCTGCTGATCATTTGTTGATCAAATCATGGCTTTGTGAAAAAGCGTAGCTTTGTGGACGAGACCTTATCGAGCCTTACAAACCGGTAATGTTCGAAGCATGAAAGATGCGGCAAGGTTTCAAGGGTAGCTCCCCTAGGGTATGTCCATTCCTTTTGGAAAAGGGTGGTATCATGGTATGGAGCCCAGATACTTATTCATGTGGACACTGTAGTATAATTATTACTTGTGATGTTGTTGGTGTAGAGGATCCTCGGATAAAGGTCGCAAACGACCAGGGGTGGCATATCTTAGGTTTTACTCCCTGGAAAGGGGGTAACCAGCCTTGTGTTGGCAAAGAGCCGGGTAGGTTCTTGGGGCGTCCCTCCAAAGGCATTCCCATGTGGCAATAGGAAGTTCTTTAGCCTGACCAATTGTTGGAAATCCAATCATCCAATACGAGCATTGTACTGTTTTAGTTGTATAACCTGCCATCTACTTATGGTGGCGCCCCACTGTTTGGATGGTTGCTATAGTAGGCATAGTTCGAAATGTTTATGCTGGCTAAGGTTAATATTATACTTTCAAAATGTTTTTCACTATGCACTAATAATAATATCAAAATGGTCTTCGCATATCAAGCATTTTTGACTATCATAAGGAGAAATCTCCTCCAATTCAACGTTTGCATGTGTGTGGCGGGAGGGCTTATGGTAGTTTCATTTTTCAAAAAGCATTGCGGATTTCAAATTTAAATTCTTTTGTTTGTTTTAAAGACCAAATGTTTTTGTTTGCTCACACCAGTCCCACGACTGACCCGGAGTTTATTGTTCCGTTCCTAAACTCTGGGTGCCCACAATTTTCCACACGGGCGGTCTAGAGTTTAGTTTTTCAGATGGTAGATATCGATTTGGTAGCCTTCAGCTTTCTGTTTGCTACCTTTTAGAGTCTTTGTAGTCCACGACTGAACTTGCTTATCTTTGTGCAACCTTGATGGAGATTCGAGCTTGGAGTTTTAGAGCTTTGGCTTTGGAGTTTGGATTAGAGTTGCAGTATTAGATTCTGTTGAAGACTTATCTCATATTGTGTCGTGTTCCGCTGTATTTTGTGTTGTATATATTCTCTGATGTTGATGATTATTATTGTATAAAATTGATGTATCGGATATTGTATTCATGTTGTATCAGTGATATCATCTTTTGTTTCCGTTGTGTTATTTATCATCTAATGTTGTTGCAAGCTCCGGCGATACGAATTTGATGTTGTTTGTCGGATATCAAGTTTGGGTCGTCACATTCTCTATCATAGTATGTGGTTATGTAAGGAGAATGATGGTTTTTAATCAAGGAACCGGATCTAAGTCCGCAATAGAGTGGTCGTTTGAACGACACTAGTTTGGAAGTGAAATTGTGTGATCGAGCGAGCGATCAAGTACGGTTTTGCATACGGATGATATATGTACATCGTATGGTCTTTAATAAATTAATTGTTGACATTGGAAAATGAAAATTGATATGGTTATGAATTAATTGGATGAATATTAAAATTGTTTGATGGTTTTTCTTTTTACCTTCGCTACATTTGCATATAGTTATTATATGGTTTGTGTTATATATTGATACTTTTTTCCCTATACTTGTTCTCATTGTTGTTTAAGTGTTTAGTAGGTGCAGATGGCTTTTGCTTCATATTTGGAGCTTGCTTTCGCATTATATTGATTGTATATGCTACTAATACTAATAAAAGGAACACATCTCGAATTACATATCATACTTCTATATTTTTCCCTACGGGATGCCTCATCCTTGAAGATGAGATGAATATTTATGATTATATATATATATATATATATATATATTGTAAATTTTCCTGATCGAACTATGCAAAGGTGACACTAGCGAAACTTTCCACAAATTTAAGGCGTAGGTATTTTTGGGAATTTGAAAACAAATTGTATAACTAAAAAATTGATTTTGAGTTATAACTTGGAATGAATATTCGGTATTAGTTGGAATCCATGAATGAATTTTTAAGATTTAGAAAATATGATAACAAAGTTTCAACTAAATGGTTTTTAAAAGTTAATGGGTTTGTGGCGTTTTCTTACCTTGGCAATTTCGGGGACGGAATTCTTTTAAAGGGGGAAGAATGTAATGACCTAAAATTTCAGTCATATGAATTTGGAATATTTAATTGATTTTAAATGTTGAAAAATTAACTTTATAAGTTCAATAACTTATATTTCAAATATAGTGATTTATTTGATAATTAAATGGTTAAATTTAAATACTTGGAATCATTTAAATAATTGAATCTTGAATTTAATGTGGACAAAAATGATTTTGGAAACTAATTTAAATTTTGTTTAAACAATGATGGAGATAGTATATTTTTAATTTGAAGCAAAAGTGATTAAATTGATTTTGGATATAATTCTTTTTAATTAATGTGTGAAAATTGCCTTTTGGGGGCACTGTCTCGGATTTTGACGAAACCGGTTTTATTGAATTGGGAATAGTGAATTATTATATGCCATCGAATTTCTTAGCGATCGGACGTATTATTTGGTCGTGCGAGTTCGAAACATGTAAGAATTATATAAAGGAATTTAAATTAATATAACTCGATTTGAAAGTTAACTTATGTATATGATGTAACTGGCTTTCGATATATATATCATTATGCTTGAAGTAGAGGTATAACATATAGAAGACCAGGCGGTACGTTTTGTCTGGAGTTCGAAATTTTATCAAGTGAACAGTGCCATAAATTTTTCTATATAAGGACATTAACTTTCTTCATTTGCAACATGACCCTGAAACCAAGTTCCAGTCACCATTTCCCAAACCCTAACATCCAATGGCCATAATTTCTCTGACTCATCCAAGTGAAATGTTCAACATGAAAGTTGGAGAGCTCGACTCCACGAGTCCACCACCCGATCGTCGAAAGGAGGTGTGTTGTGAGAGCTAGGGCGGTGCATTCGTGGGCCCGTGCATTCGTTTTTTGGCTTGGTTTCTGGAGCAGCGGCGACGGCGTGGTTGCGCGTTTAGGTTTATCGCAATCGATAATAAAAAAGAAAAGGGAAGCTCGAGCCTGGAAATTGTGTGCCAAGGATGGAGAGTGGGAATAAGGTTTAATTTATAATTTTATTCAATTTAAGTTAATTTTATTTAATTATTTCGTACGTTCATTAATCCGTAACTTTTCCTTATGAAGTCGGTTTTGAGCACGACAAGTTACATTGTGATCGTACCAGCGAGTACTATGATATGGAGTTGGATCAAATGGATTCAGAGCTAGTAGAAATTTGGATCAAAATTGAATTCCTATTTAATTTTAATTCAAATAGAAGCACTTTGGCGATTTGTGGAATTTCTGTAAGTAAACTTACCTCTCTGGCCCACTTATATTTTTATATAATTGTGGATAATTTTATTTATGTTATATTGCTTGTTTGCATGAGTTACTATTTAATTAGTTGGTTTGGATATATTCCCCCTATTGGAACGGATAAGACCCTATTACGTTCTCGTGTATGAGCGGATGACCCTTTGTATACGATCCCACCTCAAAGCAATTGATTTATATTATTTGATTATATACTGTATGTAATGCAAGACGATGGGTGGGAAGGATCCAACAAGATTTCTCATACAATTGATTTTACTTTTCATATACTTTGATATATGATCTGTTGGATGCCATATTTGATGACATAGATTGTTTTTGCTTATTTAGTGCGATAGTAGCACTGGGCTATATTTTTATTATTTGGAAATACTATAAAATAGTGATTTTGAATTGAAATCTATTTGGCGTGTCTCCAAAATGGTAGTGTTATTAAATACACTTATACCTTTGATATAAGTATATGGAAATGTTTCCCAATATCGAAAGATTAAAGTGGCTTTGAGAGTATATCTTTTAAAGATAATTTGAAGTAAATATTTGAAAATCGATTTAATTAATAAGATTAATTAAATGATCCTAGTGACTTCTTATGTGCAAAAAACGATATCTAAATATTACTTTCAAACATTCCATTAAAAGATTTTTTTACTTTTTAAAAATTTGAATGTATTTCCTTTATAGAAAATCCATATTTAAATCTCAGCATAAATCATTTCCATTTTATAAAACTATGTTTATAAATCTTCTTTCGATTTGATAAAATTACTATTTTATAAAATCTCTTTATTTATAATATTCTGTATATAAATCATCCTTTTATAAAAACTCATTTTACTATCAAAAGCAACTTATAAATCCATTTCTTTATAAATCTTATTTATTTATAAAATACATTCATAAATCCATTTACCAAATAAATTTCAAACCTGTTTACAAAATATTTACAAAATTTTGATTATAAATCTATTTCTTTATTTATAAAATATCACTTTTCTAAATCCTTTATTTAAACTTATTCCAAAATCTCTATTTAAAAATATTTCATGGAACTATACTTTTAACACATCAAAAATCATACTTTTTTTTTGCTTGAAAATAAATTCATTTCTTTTAATAATTTAAAAATTATTGAAACATATTTACTTCCATAATCATTCTGAAAATCATTTCAATTCAAAATCACTATTTTACAGTATTTTGAAATATTGAATATATGGCTTAGTGCTACTATAGCACTAAATAAGCAAAAACAATCCATGTCATCAAATATGACATCCAACACATCATATATCAAAATATATGAAAAGTAAAATCAACAATATAAGGAATCCCGTTGGATCCTTTCAACTTATCCCTTACATCAAATACAGTATATAATCAAATAATATAAATCAACCGCTTTGAGGCGGGATTGTATACAAATGGTCATCCATTCATACACAGGAACGTAATAAGGTCTCATCCACTCCAATTGGTGGGAATATATCCAAACCAACTAATAAAATAGTAAATCATTCAAACAAGCAAAAAACATCATAAATAAAATAATCCACACTCGTATAAAAATATAAGTGGGCTAGAGAGGTGAGTTAAATCATAAAAATTCGAGAAATCGCCAAAGCGTTTAGGTTTTGATTAAAATTGAATGGTCCTTTAATTTAACCCAAAATTTCTACTAACTCCAAATTCATCCAATCAAACTCCATATCGTAGTACTCGCTAATACGATTGCAATGCAACTTGTCGCACTTAAAACCGACCTCGTATGAACAAGTTATGGATTAACGAACGTGTGAAATAATTAAATTTAAAATTAACTTTAATCAATTAAATTTTAAATCCTTAATCGCCTTTCCCCCTCAAAATTCATGTACGCAAAAGAAACCATGCTCGACTCCTTCTCCCTTTTTTTATTAATCGCTTAAACGCGATCTTGTTCAATCGTCGACGTTCGCCCAGCCGCGTGCCTCGCCTACCACCGTGGCTCGCTATGTCACCAGCCACCATTTTCCCATAAAAACTGCCACCTTTGAATCGAAATCGCCGCCACGTCAAGCCTCGATTCCATGGTCAGAATATATGGATTGGTTCGTAGTAAGGAGCTTATCAACTTTTTTTCATGGCCTTTGGATGTTAGGATTAGGGAAATGGCGGCTGGAGCTTGGTTTTAGGGTTAGGTTGCAAATGAAGAAAGTGATGTCCTTATATAGAAAATTTTTAAGGCACTATTCATCCGTAAAATTTTCAAACTCCAAATAAAGCGTGCCGCCTGACATTCTATATGTTATATCCCTATTATGAATCCAATAGAATATATATCGGAAGCCAATTCCATCATATATAGAAGTTAAATTTCAAAATCAAGTTATATTAGTTTATATTCCTTTATTTAATTCCTACGGGTTTCGAACTCGCACGACCAAACGATGTGTCCAGTAGTTACTAGATAACTATGAAATGACTCTCTCAATAATTTATATTGGTTAATAACTAAGGTAAAATAGAAACTATCAATATTAATAATTTACATAGCTCTCTTGACTATAATATACTGTCAATTTTTAATAGTCGAAGCTTCGCTTCGACTATAGTCAAATGTGCCACGATGTCCATCGAATGATTATGTAGGGTCGAGTGGAAGTATTGGAAGTGAAACAATCCAAGAGAGTATTCATCTCCCCAGTTATATAGGATTAGTATCATGATCATCTGGAGTCAACTTAAAGTCAAAATCTCTGGCCAGAGTAGTTCGGTAATAATAATAATTATTATTAACCAAGGACTTTGTGTTTAGACTATTGAGTTGAATGTGGATGATAATGGAATTTTCACCATTTCTAAATTCCATAAGTCTAAAGTGATATAGTTTGACCAAGAGAACTAGTCTAATTGTCACTACCAGATAACGCTTAATAAAGTAAAATTGGATTTTACTGAAAGTAGGTAAGCGATAAATTTGGCTATAATGTCTAGGTGTGAACGTTAATATTCAAATTGTTCAATATTAATCGCTTACCAAATTTACACCTAAGAGTCACACAACTGAAACATTGAATACTAGTTTTTAATTTGATTTAATTAATATGTAATTGTTATAAATTAATGAAATTAATTAATATTTATGAATTATTAATTATAAAATTTTATTAGATGTGTATTAAACAATAATAAATAGTGTGCATATAATAGTTATATAAACGCTAATCGATATACGATATTGATATGCGCCTAAATAGGACTTTAACGCAATAAATATTGTTTGGGCTTGAAGTAGATTTGAGGCCCATAATGGAAGCAAGATAGGCCGACCATTTGATCGCTTATGGGGGTGGTATTGAATGTTTAAAAATAAGAGAATGGGTAAGAGAAAATTAAGGATCTTAATCCTACTTTTGCTTTCTACTCACTTCTATAAATAAACATCTTAACCTTCATTTTCTTTTTTATATTTTGTTGCCTCATCACCCCGTTTGCTGGCCGAAATATACCTCTCCCCCTCCTCAAATATTTAAGCAGTTTAAATACAAATTAAAAACAAATAATCGTCGGTTGTATAGCAATTCGAGAGCTAACCACTTCAGGATTGGAATTCAATTCACGGAGTTCACTTCTTCATTTCAAGTGCAAGCTTTGGGCTTCAGGGAAAGATATTCTTCTAGTTTGCTGTTATATGTTAATGTTAATATAATCGTTGTTCTATATTTTTATTTTTTAGAAATATCACGAATTGGTATATCGATAGATTGTCACATATTGATGGTTGGATACGCACACACATAGATACATACATACATACATACATACACACACACACACACACCAAAAAAATTATGCACATTTGATTATACATGTTCTAGGCCTAAAAATAATAATATCATTATTTTTGAAATTTAAAACAATAAAATATGATATAAATTTAAATATTAAATCTAATTTAAAAGTTTAACACTACATAATATATATTTTAAACATTACAAAATTTAATTTTATTAGTATGACTTTTGGTAATAATACAAAAAGAATGAGATATTTATTATATTTATATAAATACTTTTATACAATTCAAAATTGATTATATATTGAAAATGTATGAATATATTTATAAAATATAAAATTTTGGAACTTTTTTATAGTATAAAATATACTTCATGGTTTTGAATAGTATAAAATTTTGGAACTTTTGCTAAATCGTTTAAATATCTTCACCGTTTCCTTAAAAGTGCAAAATTGTGTATTTTATATAAGCAACATTTTACGTTCTCAAACGGGCAAGTACGGAATTAACCGAATCAGTAAAAGTAAGGGTTCATAGTCCTTAATTTTGCTGAAACATTTAAATCGATTCCTCATTTTTTTGAAAGCGTAAACTATAAAAAAAATTTGGAAACAAATTTATTTTTAAAATGATTTTTAAAACACGTGATTAAAAATAGCAACAACTATAGCAATTTCGACGAGGAAATTGCGCTTCATAGAAACACCGTAAAAACGGATATCAAATCAGCGTTGCGGGATAACCGCTTAAAAATTCACTTTAAATTGACGGTTACTGAAGTCAAAATAATAGTAATTTTATTCGTCAAAAATCTCATCAAAATAACACGCTTCAAAAATATAGTACCCGCGTACAAATTTTTCTGTTATAAAAATAACGACGCAAAATACGTTTTAAAACCAAACACCGGTTCAACGTATACTAAATAGTGGATTGCGCCACTATATTTTCATCAAAAATATTGTACTGCTTGGGAATAAACTTCATGCACAAAATGGAAGTTACAAAGTTTTAAATTAACTTGGACCATGCACGCACTAGTGCATTTGAAGAATAACCTGGGCAATGCTATATGCATGCACCTAAGAATAGATAATGGTCTGAACTTCATACACGCAAATATGAATTGCAAATGATGGTCTGGCCTTGCACACTTGCACGCATGGAAAGAATATTAGGATGTGTGCAACATGTTTGGTAATAAGTGACTTTGAAATTGATTTTTGCATGCTACTTCTTTGCACAGGAATATCATACACAAAAATTTAAAATTCAATAAACAACTTACATGTACACAGTTACATACTAAGTGACTGGTACACATTCATATTCACTCACACGTTTCACACGCACCTACCCTTAGTTAACAATTTTTTCTTCAAATGAAGACCTGACTAGCTTACAAAGTAGAATGTAAAATACATAAGGTGCTTGAATAAATATGTTTTTGACACTTCGCGTACGCATAAAAATGGAATTCACATTTGATATGAAAGTATGGTGTCTGGACTTGAATTATATCTTTACAATATTGCAAAATGAAGTTGGTCTGGTCACAATTTCTATATTATAACTTTACACGCATGGTTTGAAATGTATACACTTGAACACTACACAATATACGTTGTTTTATTCACTGCAACTTATACACGCAAAACTAAAACTCAATCACTAAAAATATCAAAACTTAAACATATGTAAATTCTTGTGTGCGAAAAATATAAAATGAAAAGGGGGGTGCCAGAGCCAGTTATAAATATACGTGTGCATCTGACACTATGCAATCAGGCTAATGCTTTATACTAACATGAAGATACGTTTATACTTCCTAGCATGAAGAGAGTGGCCAGTGTATGCAAGAAAATCAATAAAGGTGAAGACATTTTTGGCACACACGGGTGTAAAGTTTTCATACACAAAATATGAAGTAAATTGAAATTATCAGCTAAATGCATGCATAAAACAAAGTAGTGAATAATTTAGCATTTGTGAGTTTAGCACCCACTTTTAACTCGTTTCAAAGCAACCAGCAAGTAGGAATCCAAAGGAATCAACACTGAGCTGCCATTAAAGTTTCTATCAAGCTATTTAAGAAAATGGAATAAATGCTTCAGCTACTCTTTTTCCTTTAAAATGTGTACAAGTCAAATAAAAGTGCTGGCAATTGTATAATGGCATTAAAGATGAAAACGTACCTCAGTAAAAAAAGGATGTGTTGCACAAAGAAATGATGGTAGCACAGTGAACTCAAACTTGGTAATATAAACTTTGTGTGTGAATGCAAAGTTTCAATCTTGCTTTATAAGATGAGTGACAGCAAGGCAAAATTATTTTCCAACTAGCTTTAACAACGTAGACCCATCCACATATGAAGGCCAAAAATGCATGTTATTTTCTACTGACTTTGCAAATAATTTTGCATTCTTAAAAATTTGCTTTTTCCCATGTGCACCACCTATACTACCAACTGACTTTGCAACATTTTTATTTTTCAAATTTTATTTTAAAATTACTATTTTAAAATTTTATTACGACGGTAATAAAATCACGGTTGTTACACACAGCCATGTATACAAATATATAATGTATTTCAACTACAATCAGTTAAAGTCATTCATGTAAACCATACTTATAACCTTACTTTACAGATTTAAGACATGAATTGCAATATTCAACCAGTTTTAAACTTTTTAAAAATTTGTTCACTCACCAAGCATTTAAAGAAACATAGAACAAACTCTGTTCTTGATTCTTGGAACTCATGCATTTCAATTTGTTTTGGTCTGCACTGTTTGTTGATTTGAAAAGCTGTTGAGATTGAAGCTTTGATCCTTGCATTTGATTTGAATTCTTTGATGTTGAAATTGAAACTGATGTTGACCTTGTTGTATGCTTGATTCAGGTTGCAAATATGTTGAAGATTTGAAAAACTGAAACCGTTTGAAGCTTGAAACAGAAGAAGTTATAGTTCAGGCTGAAGTTGTAAATGTTCGATTTAGCGTTCTTCTTTTAGTTTTTATTTTTGATTTTTGAAAGATGAAGAAGAAAGAAAAAGGTTTGAGAAGAGAGGAAACAAAAATGAGCAGCCCGAATTCTTCTAAACACTTTTATAAATTTTTCAATTTAAAAGATGAAAATGCCACTTGTTAACTCAAATTAGACAAATGTCATTGCATGCTTTAATTATTTTACATGTTAAAAATAAGAAATTTATGTTTAAACCCTTACTTTAAAAATCTCTTATTCTATTATACTTATGCAATATGAATTAAGGTTTATATTTATGAAATATGAATTTATGTATATATTTATTTATATATTACTTATGTTTTGAATAAATTAATATTTCATATGATTTTATATGTTTTATATGTTTGTGGATTTTATTTAACTTTTATGTATTTTCAAACTATATTATCTCATGTTAAATTTTAAAAGAAAAAATATTTAAAACAAAAGAAATGAACTTTTAATTAAATATTTTTTAAACTTTAGCTAAAATATATCTTTAAATAAGTAAATATTTACCTTAAGCGTTTTGAAGATATATGGTTAACTTTTAAATAGCTTTGAAAAATTATTATATTGAATTTTAAACAAATTTTCCCATTTCAATACATATACATACATACATACATACATATACATATACATATATATATATATTAAAATTAGACAACATATATATATATATATATATATTAGCTTTGAAAAACTATTATATTATTTTAAATCTAAAACAAGGCTTCTAATCACAATACACATATATATATTAAATTGGAAAAATATTTTTATTAAATTCAAACCAAAAATTTCTTATTTATAATATATATATACACACACACACACACACATACAATAGAAATAGAAAACATTTTAATATTAGTCTTGAAAATTATTATCTTAAATTTTATAACTTTAAATCACAATATATACATGCATATATATTACAATTTGAAAACATCTCTTTATTAAATTAAAATCAAAGACTTCCTACTTACAATACATATACCAATATATACACACACATTATAAATAGAAAATAATTTTATTAGCTTTTAAAAGATAAAATTTACCAATTAAATATTTATAAAAAAGATAATTAAATCAATTTAAATACTTATTAACAAAGATTATTAAATAAATTTTGCCCAAAATTCCATCACAATTGAAAAGTTTTAGAAAACAAGAATGAAGTGCAAAATGAGAAAGAGAAATTTTAGAATTGCTTTTATATAAAATGCACTTAGTAAATTACTAAAATACCCTTTTGTACATACCCTCCGCCACATGCATGCCACCTCATCATCATGCCTCCCTTCCACATCATTTCCACACGAAAACTCTTGTCCCCCCTTCTCTTGGTTGAGCCAACATTCATCAATACACTTTTACTTAGATGTTTCCTAATGTCATCAAGTGTCTTTTCATGTTTCTTGAGGTGTCTTTTAATTTATACTTTTAGTTTTTATAAAATGTCTTATCACTCTTTATATACTTAGGTAAAAATCTATATAAATAGCTCTAACTTATTCATAAATGAATGTATATATTTATACAATAGTGTACACAATGTTTCTAATAACCTTTGGCCGACGAAAAGTCAAAAATTTAGAAAACGAATTCCGGTTACATTTTCGATTTTTCTTCGAACTAATTATTTTTGTAAAAAAATTTGAAAACTATTTCACCATTAATATTTACTATTCAAAAGAGTTTTATTTTAATTACAAAATTATATTTGAATATTTAAAACTAATTAAATATTTGCAAACCAAAGTGGTGAAATTCCTAGTCGTTACATATATACTGATAGTTATCGGATAGCTAGGATGACCCATCCAAGAGTTTCCTATTAGTTAACAATAACCAAATCAAACAAAAATATCAAGTGACAAAATCACACAATTCCTTTGACTTGAGAATATTGTTGAGCTTCAATATGGATATTCCATTTTGATTAAGTTAAATTGTGGCATAGTGACCAACGAGTGACTGTAATTGGGTCTGAGTTGAAGCATTAGAAATGAAGCACTATTCATTTATAGAATTCATCTCCTCAATTGTATAAGGTTACTATCACGGTCAACTATGGAAAAAAAAGTCAAAATCTTTAGGCAAAGTAGCACGGTTAATAAATAATTTTTATTACTGAACCACGGATTTTGTTTATGGACTATCCGGCTTAAATGTGGATGATGCTAGGATTTTGACCAGAACCTTCTAAAATGATATAGTGTTGATGAAGAGAATTGGTGTAAATAATCGCTACTACGAGGTATCACTTAACTTTGTAAAATTGGATTTTATTAATGAGATTTATATGTCATGCGTTATGTCTAAATGTCACACCATAGGCTAAGGTGACATGTGAACATTAGTATTTGATTTGTTCGAGTATTAATCATTGTTTGAATTCACACTTCGCACAACCGAATCTATTCAATCTCCGAAACACCGGTTAATTTATTGATTCATAATATTTATAAATTAATTACGAAATATTAATTATTATTGTGTTTATTATATGAGGTGTGTTAAGTAAAATGGAGTTGCCTCAAGAATTGTTCAGGGTGTTATTAGTAATTTATGGGTGCATATTTAAAATTATATAATTGTATATCGATATACGATATCAATAAGGAATTAATTTGGAATGATTTACTAATGGGTTTAGTGGGTATGTGGTCCATCTTAGACTAATGCCATGGTTGGCCTAAGATGAGGATAAAAGGAGGGCTATTGAATTTGAAATGGTATGAGAAAATATGCAGATATTTTCTCTAGCCTTTACTATAATTCGAATCTTGGCCTCTTTTCACTTTTACTTTTTCTTCCCCGTTCTTATTGTAAAGACCCGTAAATCCGTACTCCTTGAATAGACACTAATCTCCATTGATTAATTCAAGATGAACGAAAATACGAACCCTTAGGGGTTTAAGAAAAATTTAGGAAAAGAAAAAGAAAAAAAAGGTAGAAGATGGAGGGAAAAGAAGATAGAAAATTTTAAAATAGAAGAAAAAGAGAATAGAGGAAAAAGAAAAACAGAAGAAAATAGGACGGAACAGAAAACAACAGAACTACATCAGAATCTCACAATTCGCAGCGGAACAACATATAATAATAAATGAATAATCTTTAAACAAAGAACTATATCAGTTATTACATTTTATACATTTCATTTCATCATATCATCAGAGTATACAACAACAACAACAAATAGTGCAGCGGAAAAAGAAATACTATATAAACTAGTAATACGCCATGCCATCCAGCTTGCCTCCAGCAATTCCTGAATATCCAGAATATCCTGATAAACCTTACTCTTGACTGCCTGTGTGGAAATTGGTGGGCACCCAGAGTTTAGGAAGGAAAACAATAAACTCCAAGTCAGTCATGTGACTGGTGTGAGAACTCAAAACAGTTTATTTATCTTTAAAATCAAAATAGAAGAATATTTTTATTTCAATTCGCAATGCTTTTAAAAATGAGACTACCATAAGGCCTCCCGCACACACACACATGCAAACGCAGAATCGGAGGAGATTTCTCCTTATGATAGCCAAAGATGCTTGATACGCATTTAAAAAGACATTTGATATTATTATTAGTGTATAGTGTAGGAAAAATTCATTTCGAAAGTAGAATATAAATCTTAGACAACATACGACCATTATCGTATGCCTACTATAGCTACCATCCAAACAGTGTTGCGACACCATAAGTGAATGATAGGTTCTACAACTAAAACCGTACAAGTTTCGTATTGTTTCTTTGGATTTCCAACAAATGGTCAGGCCAAGGAACTTCCCATTGCCACATGAGAATGCCTCTGGAAAGACATCCCCGAGAACCAAACCGGAACTCTGCCAACACAAGGCCGGGTTACCCCTAACTGGGTAACTACTGACACGAGCACGCCATTCCCCGATCGTAAACGACCTTTCTCACGGGATCCCGATAGCCAACAACCACAAAGTAATAAATTCGTAGTAACCACATAGGTTAAATATCTGGGCTCCATACCATGATACCACCTCTATCCAGAAGGAAATGTACATACCCTAAAGGGTGCTACCCCTCATAACCTTGCTGCATCTTTCCTGTTTTGACCATTTCCGGGGTGTGAGGTTCGACGAAGTCACGTCCACAAAAACATACTTTATACAAAAGCCATGCTTTGGGTCAACAAATGATCAACACAATGATCACTAAGATAGACGATCAAATAAACGATCCTATCACAATAATCAACACAATGATCATTTCAGCAACACTCAGCATGTCACATTACCAAATTGGGAATATATCGCTGATAACTTCAATTATATAACCTCTGAGCTCGTACGTCTCAGAGAAGGGTGTTAAGCTAAAAGAATAAATTCTCCGCTACCAACAGAAATATATTTGAAAGAAATCGGCTTTATATCTCAACTTGTAATGTCAGACACACAATCCATACAAGTCTGTTCCGGGCTCGAACAAAACCGAAGGCACTTCTTACGAAGCCCTTGCAATCCGGGTATTCACAATCCCGATCGAATTTCCCATCACTTAAGGAATCTCTATACCAGGAGCTACCCAGTGTAGAGACAATCGATAGGTCATCCTATCGCTTTCGCAAAAACTCGGTCTTCAACACCGATCTTCAATGCAATTCATAACGACGTATCACATATTCGGAATGGGTTATACGACCCCATGGTCTTTTCCTGGTTAACCCGAATAGTGAGCGCTTATTCAAAAATAAGTGTAGCATTCACATTCAAACAAATCACATCAATTACCCATTCAAACGGAAATATTGATAGTCGGTTATTGAACTATCACTGATATGCACACATCACCAGTTTCCAAATAATTTTCCAAATTATTTATTTTCCAAAATATCTCTACAAGATATAATATTTCATACTTCAAAAATAAATCAATATTTATTTTTCTAAACCAATCCCACTTTCTTTTATAAATTCCTTAGTGAATTTATAATCTAAAGTATTAATGAATATACGACTTCAATTCGATTTATAATATTCATTTTCAATTTATCTTCAAAAAGATAAATTCTCTAATATTCACTTTATATTGGAAAAACATTTCCATACTTATTTATTCATAAGTAATTCACAAATTTTATTTATTTTCAGCACTTAGAAAATATTCAATATACTTAAATCGAGATCAAGTATATATTTCATTCTTTAAGGAAATCATTCTCATAAACATATTTATTTGGGCCAAAACGAATGTTACGTAAAACATTGTTACGATAACCCAAAATCACTAGTATAGGGGTTCGAAATTAAATAGATATATAAATCCCAATACTATACAAAACATTTCCTTTCGGAAATCATTTACTATAACAACAGTGTTATAGTCCATCATCTCCTTTTATTTCTCGAAAACGTCTATTTCAACAATAAATATTGAAATCTATGGTTTCGAATCTCAACACATTTAAAACATCGTTAGATCGTTTCAATTCTATTTAAAACATCCAAATCCAAAACAATTTCTTTAACGTGTTATTCACTATTCAAAAACGTGAATATACTTTGTTAACAAATTTCATCCTTTTATTCATTTTAATTCAAAGGGTTATTCACTATTCAAAAATGTGAATATAACTCCACTTATAGGTTTTAACAAATTTTCTTATCAAAATAAGTCATTTGCGAATTTATAAAACAACGTTTATAAATTCCATTTCTATTTATTTATAAAAACTTCCTTTTTATAAATTCTTTTATTAACCTATTTCAGTTTATAACTCAATTATAAACTAAAAGTTCATATTATAAGTTAAATACTTATAAAACGATTATTTTACAAAATCGTTCCTCTAAAGACTTTCCAAACCATAAATCTTATAACTTATAAGATTCATTTATTTAACCAAATCTATTCTTCAAATAACTTCACCATTTATAATTCTATAAATTTCATTTCTATTTATGAAATTCATTTTCACTTCATTCAAACACTTATAAAAACTCGTTTTAAAATGTCCATATTTCAATTTATAAATATCCATTTATAAATCTCTAAATATAATTCAATTTATATTATTCTTTTAAAACGTCTTAAATCTCCTTTATTATTTCACCATTTTGATTCATAAAATAATTAAATTTCATAAATCCTATATTTAAACTTTTCACAATAATTCTAAAATATCTCGATTTAACTATTTTATAAACTCAATAGCATCATATTCTCAAAAATCAGTTTCTAACTATATTTCTCAAAAATCATAATTTTTATAACTTTAAAAATTATAACGTTTATTTATTTAAAATGAATCAATTTCAAAAATATTTTATAAACGTATACTTTCAAAAAAATCACTTTGAAATCACTTTAAAATTCCAAAATCTGGGTCCAATGATGCTACACACCAAATAGTCAATCACGACTACAACGATATCATATATCGATATGATAATCAATCAAATATCAAAATATCTGAAATCAAATAAAAACTGTTGAGGAATCCAGTTGGATCCCTCCAACCTGTTTTCCTGCATCCAAAAACATTAGCACAATACCAATTTCGTTCCAGTACGAAATTATCGCGGTATATGGGATTTAAAATATTATCCGCTTAATAACGGCGCAATAGGGTCTCATCCGCTAAACAAAAAAATGCGGGAAATCAATAACTCCAATATATACATATGCCAATATATATATATTGCTATTATATATAATACCAATTTCACTGTTTATGAAATATTCGCGGTATATGTTTTTAATAAATAACATCCGCTTACTAACGGCGTATAATGTCTATTTTAACAATCAATAGATATCAATCATCATTCAAACATGCATTCAAATATTTTAAATCTAACTATTTAAAATAAAATCGAAACTGATTCGATTGAGTGAGAAGTTCTCACCTTGATTTTAAATTCCGTTTTAGCGATTTATTTCGAATAAAATTAAACGGACGTTTAATTTTACCCAAAATTCTCACTAACTCCAAACGACTCCAAACCAACTCCATCGCGTAGTGCTCGTCCATACGATTCCAACGCAACTGAGTTTGCATTTTTTCGACCTCGTATGAAAAAGTTATGGGTTTTACAAGTTTATACGAATTTCATTTATAAAATTTACAACATACTTAACTATTTTTTTCTAACCCTAGTAGATCACTGCCGTCCAAATATGCTTTCCAGATCAAGACCGTGCGCTATCCTCTCCTTCCTCTTGCCGTTCAATTCCAGACAATAGCAAACGTACAAACCCATCAACTCGAAATTTAGGGTTGAACTTTACTTCCATCACGACGACCTATGCAACGATTAGGTGGTGCCATCGCGTGCGCCTCCATCTCCTCCATGCTCGGCCTGAATGGCACAAGGCTCGGCCCCCCATGTTGCACGAATCTTGAGGCCGAACGGCCACTCTTCCACTTCGATTTGCCACCAATCCACTCACCCATTCGCGATCTCCACCGTTCAGATTATAGCTCTCGATGTGCTCTTCATTTTGTTAGTTGAAAGATTTTGCAATCGATGCATGGATTTGGAGATAATGGAGGAGAATCAAAACGAATTTCTGGCCATCAGTTAGGGGGGTGGCGGCTACACGTTTAGGGTTTTGGTTTTCTTTTTTTTTCTTTTTTTTTTGGATTAAAGGGGTATTTATAGGAAAAAAATCAAACACTATTCATTCCGGAAATTCCGAACTCCGATTTACGCGCCGTAACCAGCGTTTCTAGGGTTTACCCCGCGTTCTGGACACAATGGAACAGGTTTCGAAAGCTAATTCGGACATCTGTGCGAGTTATGGCTATAAACGCTCAATTTGAATTAAACCGATTTAAGCGATTTTCTAGGCGTTTTAGTTCGTACCGGACAAACGGTAAATCCAATTGACACGAAATTTGAAACCTTACAATAATATCACATTACGGATCCGATGAAACTAGTTTCGTCGAAATCCGAGACTTTTTGAAAAATGGCTATTTTGACTCGCCAAATTAAAATTAAAAAATAAATCGATGCGTTTCGAGCTGCCACGATCAAACGATAACTCCGATTGATACGAAATTTGAAATCCGGTAATAACTAACTGTTACGGATCCAATGGAACTGGTTTTGTTCAATTCTGAGACTGTTCAAAAATTGACTATTTTCACTAGTCGATTTTAATATTAAAATAACTTTTAATTCGATTTTAAAAGTTCTAAAATATCGTTCTAACTTCCATATGATAAAATAAAATTTTACAAATCATTTTCAATCATATTTAACTCAATTTTCCATTATTTCCATAATTTAACATATTAAATTATCGATTTAATTATTCAATTAAATTCAATAATTCAAATAAAAATTTATTTGACTTATAAATTCACTCATTAATATTTAAAATAAATTAAATATTCAAATTTTAATTATTAAAAATTCTGGGTCGTTACAATCTTCCACCCTTAAAATAATTTCGTCCCGAAATTACAAGTAAGAAAAATTACAGAATCTATTAATTTTCCCAAAATCTATAGTTTAAACTTCTTACAATAACTTACTAAGTTTTCAAATCATACTTAGTTATCTTTTCAAAAACAACTACTATTGTTTAACTTTCAATTCCAAAATCAAAGTTAAAGTTTTCAAAAAATTTCTAAATTTCTCAAATTTTTTTCTAACGCCTTAAATTTCCGGAAAAATTCGCCATAGTCTCCTTTGAGCGGCTCGATCCGAAAAAAAATGACAGTATATATATCACAAATATACATCTCATCAAGTAATGAGGCATCCCGCAGGGAAAAAAGTGTAAAAGTACGGTATGTAATCCGAGATATGTACCTTATATTTTATTAGCGAGCATATACGGCTAATATAGCGCAAAAGCGAGCTCCAAATGCGAAGCAAACGCGATCCGCACCTACTAATCACTCAACAAACAACATGAGAATCATGTATATAGACAATAGTATCAATATACATCATATAGCAACTGAAACAAAAGCAACAAATGCAAACATCAACCAACTATCATTCATAACCAATAATATTCATTCATATTCTCACTCATATACAATGAATTGGTTTTCACTTTAATCACATTTGATTCATTAATAGTGGATGTTCTTACTAACATTCATTTTCAATTAGTTCATATTCACTAATTCATATTCAAGTTGGTTCACTTCCAAATCAAATTCAATTCTATTTAAGATTCACTAACTTCCAATTGAATTTCAATTACATAGCTTTCAATTTCGCTAATTCACTTTCATTAATACTTAATGAATTATAAACAATCAACCAACAATCAAATAACAACCAATGTATATTAATTACAACCAAATTCCTTTGTTTATTCATTCAATTATTCAACTTTCTAATAACATTAGATTTTAATGAATTTAACACTTATATTCATTACTTCATATCAATTTAATTCACATTCAATTGATTAATATTCAATCCATTCATTCAATTCAATTACAAAAGTTGAATTTCATTTATATAACTCAAGTTCACATTTATCACTTCACTTTATTATTTTACTTTGATACTAATATCAACTTCATTCAACATCAATTAAGTTATACTTCCATTTAACTTTAAATTCATTTTTTTATTTATAACTCATATCCATATAGTTCCACTTGTTATATATATAAGTTTATTTCACAATTGTAAATCACTTTAATTATAATTCAATTCTTATAATTCTTTTGCTTATACAATTATTCTTCAATTTAGATTATTCAAACAACCAAACAATCAACTTATATACTCTTTAATAATTTTGAAAAATTATTTCTTTATATATAAAATATAATCAAGTAAAATTATTTCATTTACCCAATTTAAAACAATACTGTGCCGAATTGTTCTATTCAAGTGTTTAGAAACCCCTTCGATTCAGTTTCGAAGCTGCACCGACGAAGGTTCATATGCCACTCAATAAACCAATCATCACAATATAAAACAATTTCATATTCATTAACAAATATGCTCTCATAGCTATTATTACACTCAACTCATTCTAGAGCACTACTGACTCTATCTCTAATGAGTAATACCCAACAGAACCATGGTTGTCGCTTAACCATAAGCTCTGATACCAACTGTAAAGACCCGTAAATCCATACTTCTTGAATAGACACTAATCTCCATTGATTAATTCAAGATGAACGAAAATACGAACCCTTAGGGGTTTAAGAAAAATTTAGGAAAAGAAAAAGAAAAAAAAGGTAGAAGATGGAGGGAAAAGAAGATAGAAAATTTTAAAATAGAAGAAAAAGAGAATAGAGGAAAAAGAAAAACAGAAGAAAATAGGACGGAACAGAAAACAACAGAACTACATCAGAATCTCACAATTCGCAGCGGAACAACATATAATAATAAATGAATAATCTTTAAACAAAGAACTATATCAGTTATTACATTTTATACATTTCATTTCATCATATCATCAGAGTATACAACAACAACAAATAGTGCAGCGGAAAAAGAAATACTATATAAACTAGTAATACGCCATGCCATCCAGCTTGCCTCCAGCAATTCCTGAATATGCAGAATATCCTGATAAACCTTACTCTTGACTGCCTGTGTGGAAATTGGTGGGCACCCAGAGTTTAGGAAGGAAAACAATAAACTCCAAGTCAGTCATGTGACTGGTGTGAGAACTCAAAACAGTTTATTTATCTTTAAAATCAAAATAGAAGAATATTTTTATTTCAATTCGCAATGCTTTTAAAAATGAGACTACCATAAGGCCTCCCGCGCACACACACATGCAAACACAGAATCGGAGGAGATTTCTCCTTATGATAGCCAAAGATGCTTGATACGCATTTAAAAAGACATTTGATATTATTATTAGTGTATAGTGTAGGAAAAATTCATTTCGAAAGTAGAATATAAATCTTAGCCAACATACGACCATTATCGTATGCCTACTATAGCTACCATCCAAACAGTGTTGCGACACCATAAGTGAATGATAGGTTCTACAACTAAAACCGTACAAGTTTCGTATTGTTTCTTTGGATTTCCAACAAATGGTCAGGCCAAGGAACTTCCCATTGCCACATGAGAATGCCTCTGGAAAGACATCCCCGAGAACCAAACCGGAACTCTGCCAACACAAGGCCGGGTTACCCCTAACTGGGTAACTACTGACACGAGCACGCCATTCCCCGATCGTAAACGACCTTTCTCACGGGATCCCGATAGCCAACAACCACAAAGTAATAAATTCGTAGTAACCACATAGGTTAAATATCTGGGCTCCATACCATGATACCACCTCTATCCAGAAGGAAATGTACATACCCTAAAGGGTGCTACCCCTCATAACCTTGCTGCATCTTTCCTGTTTTGACCATTTCCGGGGTGTGAGGTTCGACGAAGTCACGTCCACAAAAACATACTTTATACAAAAGCCATGCTTTGGGTCAACAAATGATCAACACAATGATCACTAAGATAGACGATCAAATAAACGATCCTATCACAATAATCAACACAATGATCATTTCAGCAACACTCAGCATGTCACATTACCAAATTGGGAATATATCGCTGATAACTTCAATTATATAACCTCTGAGCTCGTACGTCTCAGAGAAGGGTGTTAAGCTAAAAGAATAAATTCTCCGCCACCAACAGAAATATATTTGAAAGAAATCGGCTTTATATCTCAACTTGTAATGTCAGTCACACAATCCATACAAGTCTGTTCCGGGCTCGAACAAAACCGAAGGCACTTCTTACGAAGCCCTTGCAATCCGGGTATTCACAATCCCGATCGAATTTCCCATCACTTAAGGAATCTCTATACCAGGAGCTACCCAGTGCAGAGACAATCGATAGGTCATCCTATCACTTTCGCAAAAACTCGGTCTTTAACACCGATCTTCAATGCAATTCACAACGACGTATCACATATTCGGAATGGGTTATACGACCCTATGGTCTTTTCCCGGTTAACCCGAATAGTGAGCGCTTATTCAAAAATAAGTGTAGCATTCACATTCAAACAAATCACATCAATTACCCATTCAAAGGGAAATATTGATAGTCGGTTATTGAACTATCACTGATATGCACACATCACCAGTTTCCAAATAATTTTCCAAATTATTTATTTTTCAAAATATCTCTACAAGATATAATATTTCATACTTCAAAAATAAATCAATATTTATTTTTCTAAACCAATCCCACTTTCTTTTATAAATTCCTTAGTGAATTTATAATCTAAAGTATTAATGGATATACGACTTCAATTCGATTTATAATATTCATTTTCAATTTATCTTCAAAAAGATAAATTCTCTAATATTCACTTTATATTGGAAAAACATTTCCATACTTATTTATTCATAAGTAATTCACAAGTTTTATTTATTTTCAACACTTAGAAAATATTCAATATACTTAAATCGAGATTAAGTATATATTTCATTCTTTAAGGAAATCATTCTCATAAACATATTTATTTGGGCCAAAACGAATGTTACGTAAAACATTGTTACGATAACCCAAAATCACTAGTATAGGGATTCGAAATTAAATAGATATATAAATCCCAATACTATACAAAACATTTCCTTTCGAAAATCATTTACTATAACAACAGTGTTATAGTCCATCATCTCCTTTTATTTCTCGAAAACGTCTATTTCAACAATAAATGTTGAAATCTATGGTTTCGAATCTCAACACATTTAAAACATCGTTAGATCGTTTCAATTCTATTTAAAACATCCAAATCCAAAATAATTTCTTTAACGTGTTATTCACTATTCAAAAACGTGAATATACTTTGTTAACAAATTTCATCCTTTTATTCATTTTAATTCAAAGGGTTATTCACTATTCAAAAATGTGAATATAACTCCACTTATAGGTTTTAACAAATTTTCTTATCAAAACAAGTCATTTGCGAATTTATAAAACAACGTTTATAAATTCCATTTCTATTTATTTATAAAAACTTCCTTTTTATAAATTCTTTTATTAACCTATTTCAGTTTATAACTCAATTATAAACTAAAAGTTCATATTATAAGTTAAATACTTATAAAACGATTATTTTACAAAATCGTTCCTCTAAAGACTTTCCAAATCATAAATCTTATAACTTATAAGATTCATTTATTTTACCAAATCTATTCTTCAAATAACTTCACCGTTTATAATTCTATAAATTTCATTTCTATTTATGAAATTCATTTTCACTTCATTCAAACACTTATAAAAACTCGTTTTAAAATGTCCATATTTCAATTTATAAATATCCATTTATAAATCTCTAAATATAATTAAATTTATATTATTCTTTTAAAACGTCTTAAATCTCCTTTATTATTTCACCATTTTGATTCATAAAATAATTAAATTTCATAAATCCTATATTTAAACTTTTCACAATAATTCTAAAATATCTCGATTTAACTATTTTATAAACTCAATAGCATCATATTCTCAAAAATCAGTTTCTAACTATATTTCTCAAAAATCATAATTTTTATAACTTTAAAAATTATAACGTTTATTTATTTAAAATGAATCAATTTCAAAAATATTTTATAAACGTATACTTTTAAAAAAATCACTTTGAAATCACTTTAAAATTCCAAAATCTGGGTCCAATGATGCTACACACCAAATAGTCAATCACGACTACAACGATATCATATATCGATATGATAATCAATCAAATATCAAAATATCTGAAATCAAATAAAAACTGTTGAGGAATCCAGCTGGATCCCTCCAACCTGTTTTCCTGCATCCAAAAACATTAGCACAATACCAATTTCGTTCCAGTACGAAATTATCGCGGTATATGGGATTTAAAATATTATCCGCTTAATAACGACGCAATAGGGTCTCATCCGCTAAACAAAAAAATGCGGGAAATCAATAACTCCAATATATACATATGCCAATATATATATATTGCTATTATATATAATACCAATTTCACTGTTTATGAAATATTCGCGGTATATGTTTTTAATAAATAACATCCGCTTACTAACGGCGTATAATGTCTATTTTAACAATCAATAGATATCAATCATCATTCAAACATGCATTCAAATATTTTAAATCTAACTATTTAAAATAAAATCGAAACTGATTCGATTGAGTGAGAAGTTCTCACCTTGATTTTAAATTCCGTTTTAGCGATTTATTTCGAATAAAATTAAACGGACGTTTAATTTTACCCAAAATTCTCACTAACTCCAAACGACTCCAAACCAACTCCATCGCGTAGTGCTCGTCCATACGATTCCAACGCAACTGAGTTTGCATTTTTTCGACCTCGTATGAAAAAGTTATGGGTTTTACAAGTTTATACGAATTTCATTTATAAAATTTACAACATACTTAACTATTTTTTTCTAACCCTAGTAGATCACTGCCGTCCAAATATGCTTTCCAGATCAAGACCGTGCGCTATCCTCTCCTTCCTCTTGCCGTTCAATTCCAGACAATAGCAAACGTACAAACCCATCAACTCGAAATTTAGGGTTGAACTTTACTTCCATCACGACGACCTATGCAACGATTAGGTGGTGCCATCGCGTGCGCCTCCATCTCCTCCATGCTCGGCCTGAATGGCACAAGGCTCGGCCCCCCATGTTGCACGAACCTCGAGGCCGAACGGCCACTCTTCCACTTCGATTTGCCACCAATCCACTCACCCATTCGCGATCTCCACCGTTCAGATTATAGCTCTCGATGTGCTCTTCATTTTGTTAGTTGAAAGATTTTGCAATCGATGCATGGATTTGGAGATAATGGAGGAGAATCAAAACGAATTTCTGGCCATCAGTTAGGGGGGTGGCGGCTACACGTTTAGGGTTTTGGTTTTCTTTTTTTTTTTTTTTTTGGATTAAAGGGGTATTTATAGGAAAAAATCAAACACTATTCATTCCGGAAATTCCGAACTCCGATTTACGCGCCGTAACCAGCGTTTCTAGGGTTTACCCCGCGTTCCGGACACAATGGAACAGGTTTCGAAAGCTAATTCGGACATCTGTGCGAGTTATGGCTATAAACGTTCAATTTGAATTAAACCGATTTAAGCGATTTTCTAGGCGTTTTAATTCGTACCGGACAAACGGTAAATCCAATTGACACGAAATTTGAAACCTTACAATAATATCACATTACGGATCCGATGAAACTGGTTTCGTCGAAATCCGAGACTTTTTGAAAAATGGCTATTTTGACTCGCCAAATTAAAATTAAAAAATAAATCGATGCGTTTCGAGCTGCCACGATCAAACGATAACTCCGATTGACACGAAATTTGAAATCCGGTAATAACTAACTATTACGGATCTAATGGAACTGGTTTTGTTCAATTCTGAGACTGTTCAAAAATTGACTATTTTCACTAGTCGATTTTAATATTAAAATATTCAATTTTCACAAATTAACTTTTAATTCGATTTTAAAAGTTCTAAAATATCGTTCTAACTTCCATATGATAAAATAAAATTTTACAAATCATTTTCAATCATATTTAACTCAATTTTCCATTATTTCCATAATTTAACATATTAAATTATCGATTTAATTATTCAATTAAATTCAATAATTCAAATAAAAATTTATTTGACTTATAAATTCACTCATTAATATTTAAAATAAATTAAATATTCAAATTTTAATTATTAAAAATTCTGGGTCGTTACACTTATAGTCTTGGCCATAAGCATTTATCCAATAACTCCAACTTCTTAAGTCCATTAACAACCATTCAATCAAATACTTCTAGATCCGGTGTTGACACGTCATTTCTTTATAGTGTGGTTGTAAAACCGAGAAATCAAAGAGACATAATAAATCAAAATGTGTATCTCCAAAATCATCTTAAGGCAAAATTTTGATTAATATTATACAATGATCATTATGATGAGTGTTAATTATATCACTATTCATATATGTCAATGCTTATCGTTTTGTATTAGTGTCATTTTTAATCTATGATCTATGTGTTTTACCTTAATATTATGATATGCAATTGTTTAATAAAAATAATACATATATATATATATATATTATGCTCGGGCAATGAGTTTTTTATATTCAATTTCAATTATTCTTAAATATATATTGTTGTTTTATTTATTTTTAATTATTATTTAGTTATTAAATGCTTTGTTCATATTTTAAAAATAAGCTAAAGTAATATATATAATAATTCATTATACTAATTTGGAAATAAAAATTCTAGCAAATCTTTTTTAATATAAAATAATTATATTTATTATATATAAACAAATAAATATTTTTTAATTATGTATTTTATAAAAAAAGCTTTTGATTTAGAAAAGATATCTTGTCGAAACATATATGCATCTAGATATTATATATATATATATATATATATATATATATATATATCAAATATCTATTTATATATATAACATTTAAAAAATTTAAATATTTTCAAAAAAATTATTTTTGGATTTGACTATATTTAAATATGTCTATGTGATAATATATATTATTTTAAAATATTATTGTGTCAAATTGTGATAATTTAAACTTTAAATTTAGATAATAGATCTAGTTTTGAATTTAATTTGTTTATTAAGTAAAATTAGATATTATGAACTTTAAATTTAAAGTAAAGACTTAGTCAATTTTTTATTATTTTAAATATATTTATAATAGATTTTTTAATTTTCTAAATTATATATAATGAAATATTTATTAATGCAATTGACATATATGTAAGACGAAGTATGTACATAGCAGACATATATCTTAATATATACTATGATAATTTAACCATGTACACCTTTATTATGTTGCACATGTATTTTATACACATGAGTATACAGTGATATACATATAAAATATATGACTATTAACTTATTAATTAAATAAGTCAAAAAATTAAATAAACTTAATTTATTTTAAATTAATTAGATTGGAAATAATATAGTCCATTAGATTTCATGGGTCTATTATGATCCAAAATAGGAAAAAAATTGGAATCTACCTATTTCACCCAATGTAGACCACTCCGGTTCCACAACACGGTCTCGGGAAAATTAAAGCTTAGGTGACTAAGGTCCAAATATTTTTAGTCGTTGTATAATTTATGCTCTCATAGGGGCTTTGAAGCGATAACATGTCAAAAGTTTTACTAGTAAGTATATTCTACGTTTCTTTTTCGACCTTTAATTCAGTTCAATCAGTATATTTTACTAGATTAACAATTTTATAAATTATATTAAATCTGCAAATTTATTTTATATATTATTTTAATATCACATATGCTTGTACAAACATTAGATTTGTTTATTATATTTTCTAATAAGGATCATACTGAATTCTTCACATCCCAGAAACCCTAAAATAGATATAGGAATTTCATAAATCCTTTTGTGGGCATTAGAATCTATTAATCATTGTTTATGCCAAAAATTGATACAAACACCAAATGAAATTATAAATATCAAAATTTTCAGAAAAAGCAAGAAATGAAAAAAAGAAAATGCAATTTATATAGTGGTTCGGAGAATGCTCCGGCCTACGTTTGCTTTAACTTTGTTATTCTCTATTAGGTTTTTACAAAGTTGTTCTTATGGATCGGTGATGATTCTTGTGATTATAGAAGAAGTACGGAAAATCGTTAGAAGCATAAAAAGGATCCTCTAAACAATGCCCATCCTCCTCTACTTATAACTGCAAGTCGTTGGAATTCACTCATCCATGTTATTGCTCATGTTCCCTATGTCCAAGATGAGCTAATTGAAAATGTTCGTGGCCAAGTCATCAATGTTCAGGGATCAGTACCGAACCCTAAAGGTGGTTACAAGACATTTCTTTTGATCCTTGAAAGTAACTTAGTTGACTTGCATATCTATCTACAAAACATGGATCTATTGATATCATCTTGCACTTGGGCAAATTCCCTGGTTCGAAAGCTAGGCAAAAGCACTTGTCTTATGCATCGACTGTTCAAATTTTTATGGGCTTGCGATCCACCCTACATTGCATGGTTTAGCTTGTAATTCTACGTCTTGATGTAGCATGAGGTAAATAAAGGATTATAGGAGAGTTTAAGGATCGATACTGAACCTTAACTATGGTTCGACACCTAACCCTGGTTATGGTTTGATGTCGAACTGAGACTTCACTTGATCTTAGCACTTTTTTCTTAGAACTCGTAGTGGGTGGTTTGGTGAGTCAATGTCTACATCCCCTAGTCTTGTTTGGTATCTGAAATTGGCTGCCACTGCTCTATATTCATGTGTGGTAATTTTTCTATTTTATCTATCTGATTGTTTGAATATGGCTTGGCCACAAGGCTAGCTAACGTTGCCTCCCAAAGCATGCCTTGTGAGAAGAATATGCACTTTTCTCAAGAACAATTATCGAAATCGATTATTCACCAGTGATAGAATAGCTAAGGCCACTAGTACTTGCTTAAGCATCAGCCATAAATCATAATTGGTCCGTTTTCATCCAGAGTAATTATATTATATATCAAAATTATCTTGTGTTCATCCGGGATTTATCTGTTTTAGTTTGATTATAAGGCGCTAAAATACTAACGTCAAATCAACGTCCATTTTAAGGTTTGATCTCTTCGGATCATTTAACATCCAACCTAGAATTTGATCTTCCTGAATCTTTTGTCATCCAATCTAGGTTTGATTTCGCTTGATCTTTTGTCGTCCAATTTTGGGTTCGATCTCTCCGTATCCTTGTTGGTTCCAATTCGCTTAATCTCTGGCAAAGGGACCCAACGTCCAAGTATGCCCATCCACTTACTCTTCAATAAGGGACATGATTTCATACAAGCTCAATCCACTCACTCTCCAGCAAGGGAACTTTCACCTTACGTTCATTGCCATGTCTCTCCACACAAGACTACCATGATTAATCAATTCATAAATTAATATTAAGGGTTAACCAATATCCATTAGTGTTTTGAAATCAATATCGATTATCTAGTGAGTTTCAGAATCAAGCATTCATTCACAAAGTTCAAATTCGAACTTCTAACAAACATCACAACATCCATCTCATCAAGTATTACAACCGAGCACCCAATTTAGAACGTGCATATGGATTGATTGAGATCCCATACATGAGCAAGTGGCTTGATTGTAATACTGCATCTTTTATGGAAAACAAAGGCAAAGTGCGAGAATCGAATCTGACACCCTTCCGTCTCGATCATGAAATAAGTATCCACAACCTTGATCCAAGACCACTTCCATTTGCTGCAGTCAATGGCTGCTCCTGCTGCATCACTGCAGCTTAGTTTCTCATGTACTACTATAATTGGTTGTTCCTAACATGTTCCTTAATTAGGTACGATGGTGCCTACAATCATTTGTTTCATTCCCATCTAGCTCATGGAATATGCAATATTTTCCCAGTCTTCTTTCTCAATCGATGGGTTCTCTCTTCATTGGTTTATGATAGGGGACCTACTCCAGTATCAAAGTAAACCCTATTTGGAATTTCGTTCAACTAAGTGTAAGAAGGGAATACAGTTCCCTTCTCTGCCACTTTGGTCCTCCGAAGCCATATTCTAACTTTCACTTTCCCTTGTCTTTAGCAAACCCTACTCCGAACGATCGTCCGTCATCTATAACATTAATTTCTGCCTTATCAACTTCAGCGTTCTCCCGATGTAAGTATCTCTTAGCCTTAAGGAAAATTCTGCAAGAATCGCCAGTGAATCCCTTTCCAAAGCAATCTTAAAATCTGTCTTACTAGCAACTCCTGAAACTACCGCCATGATGACCACCGATGGATCCCGCCCATGAACTACGGCGGCTGTTGCATTAAACCTAGCTAAATAACTCTTTAGGGTCTCTTTGGCCCTTTGATTCACACTCGATAACATCACATATTCTTTGGTTATGAAATATTCACTAACTCGGTCCATGTGCCAATGAACCCATTTTCCAGTTGTCTGAAGAACATTACCGCTAAACCTATCAAATATAAAGGGAAACACACCATCCCATTACCTCTTCAAATGCACCCAACACCTCCATATGTCGAATTTATCTCATTGGATGAACCATTAGATCAGTTTTTCCATTGTATATTTCTAACTTCTACAACTTGAAATCAAGCGGATTTCTCACTTAACTGATGCTAAGAGTGAATGGATTTCTAGTCATGTCTTCAAGATTCTGGTCCGGTGGTGCACCTCCATTGCTCTTTTAATATCACAGCAATTCAGTCATTAACATCTAAGGGTAGTCTTGGCTTCACATTTTCATTTTGCTCCCAATTCCAACGGGAAATTTTGGTACACACTCCTTTGGTGGTTGCATATTTTGCATTCTGATTAACGTTTTATTGTTTAACACTGTTTCCCAGGCATGTCCCATCTCTTCCTAAGTTCAAATTCATCATACCACCAAGTTCTTGGGGATAAGTGCTGATCTGTGCTCAGGGATTGGTACCTAGTTGTGGAGCCTCTTTGGGAGTTGCTACATTTTGCTCCATTCTATTCCTGGGTGCATTTTTTGGCTTCTAGCTTCCAGTTCTAGTCTATAGCAAATCTGGTTGTTCCAAGTTGTCCCATTCTCCTTAAAATCCCTTTACCATCTCTTCTTGATGGGCTATCATTCTGTCCTGCATTTCTATCATCATCATCTCCATTTCATCTCTAGTTATGTAGATGAACGGGGGATAGATCTTGAGGACACTTCTTGGCTGCCTCCATGCGCTTATTGGCTTCCTCCAATAATAGTTCTCCTAGTTGATGGTCTTATCATCTTCTCCAATTTCATGTTTACGTTGACAAATCTAAGTTTTCCCAGTGAAAGCTCCAAAATGTCTATGCCAAAAACTGGCACAAACACCCAATAAAATAATAAATATCAAAATTTTACGAAAAATAAATAATTAGTAAAGAAGAACACACAATTTATAGTGGTTCGGTGAAAACTCCGGCCTACACCCTCTCAAACTTCGTTATTCGATTTCTGTCGAGTTTTTACCAAATTATTCTTATGGATCGGCGATGATCCCTGGGATTATAAAAGAAGTACAAAAATTTGTTAGAAAAGCAAAAATGATCCTCTGCACAATGCCTCTCCTCCTCTATTTATAGCTGTAGATCGTTGAAATTCACTCATCAACACTCTTGCCCATGCTCCCTATGTCCAAGAAGTGCTAATTAAAAAAGTTCATGGCCAAGTCATCGATGTTTAGGGATCGGTACCAAACCCTAACTATGGTTTTGCACCAAACCCTAACTATGGTTGCAAGACCTTCTTTTGATCCTTTGAAGTAGCTTAGTTAACTTGCATCTCCATCTACAAAACTTGGATGTATTGAAATCAATTTTCACTTGGGCAAATTCCCTAGTTCAAAAGCTAGGCAAAAAACTCAACTTATGCCTCGGTTGTTCGAATTGGTATGGGCTTGCGATCCACCCAATACCACATAGCTTAGCTTGTAATTTCTACGTCTTGATGTAGCATGTGGTAAATGGAGGACTAGAGAAGAGTTTAAGGATCGGTACCGAAACCTAACTACGTTTTGGTACCAAACCCTAACTATAGTTTGGTGTTGAACCATGACCTTACCTGATCTTTGCACTTTTTGTCTTAGAACTTGTTGTGGGTGGTTTGTTGAGTCGATGGCTCCATCTCCCAATCTTTTTGATATCTGAGCTTAGCAGTTATCACTTTAAGTTACTGCGTGGTAATTTTTCTGTTTTATGGATCTGATCTATCTGAATATAGCTTAGTCACAAGGATAGATAACAATCATATTACTATAACCTTGAGGGTCTTAACAAATTGTAGTTTCTATTAAAACAAGTAACACTTTACTAATTATATCTCGTATATAACTCCTAACATATTTTTAACTATGCTTCAAATCATCTTCATGACATTGAAGTTGCTCAATAAATCATGAAGTATAATTGATACCGTAAACCTATCTTTTGCTACATTCCTAAGGGGATTAGGTAACCATTGAGGGTGCTCGATAATGTTGCATAAACATTCTTACTTATCTAGAGATAATATAACCATCACCTTTGATATTCTATGGCATAAGGATTATCAACAACCATAGATATGTAAGGTACTCTATTTATATAATAAATGATAGAGAACATTAATATTTTTTGTTATAATTAAAAATAATTTATAAAGTATTATCGACTATTCAAAGGAGACGAGAATTACTCATGACATCATATATATTTATATACATATGATGTATACTCCCTTAAGTCTCATGGGTTTATTTAATTTGACATCTTGTCTTCTTCTTACTATTAATACACGTACACAAATATATATATTCATTTATTTATTATAACATTTAGAATTCATTCATCAAGTTATCTATGCATATATATATATATTATATTCATATGTATCCTTTTATTAACTATGTGTTTTAATTAATTATAAATATAATGTTTATGCTTGTATAAATTTAAAATGATTTAAATTTACATATTTATAACCTTTATGAATAAAAAAAATTAAATAATTTTAAATTATATTTATAAACTATATAAATTATACTTTTGATTTAAAACAATTTTAAATTGCATTTTTTAATTCTTTATTAAATTTTATAATATTTTATTTACATTTAAAATAAATAAATTTATTTTAGTTTATTTAAATATTCTTATTTGAATTAATCTAAGATTCAAAACATTTCAAAGTCTTCCACATGGACATAGAAATCGACCATTTCGATGAGCCAGGTTAAGCTAGTAGACCGAGAATTTTTAAGTTCACTTAATATTGCTTGATTAGAGTAAAATTTTCCTTAGTTTAATAACCTTTTCCTGTGACTCCCATCTAGTTTGATTTTTCCTAAAATAATTTCCTATGTGTGAATTAATTATTTACATAAAAACAATGCAGGCTCTGATACTTTATAGCATCAACTAAAGTGGCAATAGGGTAAAAGAGGTGGATTTTAAAAGTACTTCTTGTTATTAATTTACATAAGATCATATTTTATGTTCATTTGAATAATAATTTTATACTAAATCATATTTAGTATTTATTAATAATAGAGTTTAGATATATTTTTCAATTTTATTTAATCTGTATTAAAAAATTATTTATTCAATACTGTTGATAATAAACTTGTATTTTTAGTTTAATTTTAATTCAATTAATTATTATTAATTTTTTAAAAAAAATATTTTTATAATTCTATTGTCTTTGTATTCACAATACGAAAATTATAGCTATATTAAAGGTGATAACCTAGGGATAATTTGGGAATATGTATGATATATGTATAATTAACTATTGTGACTGATTTACATTCAAAAAATTCAACCCTTAATTTATTGTTTAATATTTGCAAATAAATATTTATAATATTATATTATATAAAATTATATATATATATGTAAAATATAATTTTTGGCTTAAATATATTTATTATATATTTATAGTAACTTATTAAAATGTAATAATGGATATATATTCCTTAAATAAATTATTTATAAATATATTTATACAATTAAGAATTTAAAATTTTAAATTGTAAACAACTTTGACTAAATTAAATAAAACTAAAAAAAGTAAGTCTGAAACAACGAGTTTAGAAATTTTTAATTTTTTATATATAAAAACTTATGTGCTTATTTAATATATTCGAATTTTTAAATTTTTTAAAGTATTTGAATTTTAAAATTCTTTTGACCTTTATTTCGTATTATTATTTTGTAATCTGGAACTAAAATTTTCTTTTTAAAAAAAGAGAAATTTTGTGCATAATTATGTATATATATACATACACACACATATACATACATATATATATATGTCAAGACTAGAAGAAAATAAATTTTTTAATTCAATAATTATTGAACCCAAAAGGTATTTAATAGTTGAATGAATAAAACTTTTATTTAGTATATAATTTTGAATCTGGAAAGATAATTATCATTGTCATTATTATTATATTTTAAATCCAAAACCAAATTTATAAACATATAATGTATATATTTAGATTTTTTTTTCTATTAATCAACCAATTTTTTTTTGACATTTTTTATAATTATGGCCGAAATATTTATGTGTAAATTACAAAATAGAATGTAAACATTATTAAATTTAAATGTATTTAAAATAATAATTACCTTTATAGTGATACTATCAATTGTTAAATGCTTCGGTTATTATTATCTCCTCCTTATCCTTGGTTGTGGGTTGCAACATCACCCGTTGCATTCACCAATGTCTAATGGAGGCTTTGCTTGGTTTGGTTAAGTTTTAGAGTGAAAGAGAATGGAGGCTACCTATTTATAGCTAAAGGAATATCAAAATACCATCTCCTTTCTCTCAAACCCTAAAAGACTAGGTCCAAAGCCTCCTCTTTCCTGCTAGGCTGGCCTCCTATAGTCCAGTCTCCACCAGACAACATGCCTATTGCATCGATTTAAATTAACTATTCAACATTCTATGTGATCTTCTTTCTCTAATTGAATCGACATATAACTTTTATACATCATGTTGATCTAATTTAAGTTTCATATAAATAATAAGAAAACCATACAATTTGTAACGACTCGTAAATTTCGATAATTAAATTTGATTATTTAATAATATTTTTGTAATTTAATTTGGAAAATAATAAAAAAAAATTGTAATTTAATAATGAAATGAATGTTAAAAACGAAATGTAACCATGGTAATTAAAACTAATTATTAACAATTGAAATGAAATTATAATTAACAGAAATAATGTAAATTGTTATACTTGGTTATAAATTAATGTAAGAAAACAAATGCAAACATTAAAATTTATAAATGAAATAGTATGAAATAGATGACTACTGAATAAAATTTGAGTTATGTAAGGAATTGTAACAAATGTTTGTGGATAATGAATTCATAAGTGTGATTAAAAGTTATAGTAACAGCTGTTGTAAGTTACCTGGTTATTTGGTCTATTTAATAGAAATGGGCAATAAATTAAAATGTAATGAACTTTAATGTTATATTAATGAGAATTAATACAATAATTGAAAGTGTGAAGGTAATAAAATAAATAGAGATGTAAATTTATTCATAGAGTAATAATTGATGTAATAAAGAATGAAACTAAAATCTTAAGTTAATGTGTGTAATTGGCAAAATTACAAAATTTTGAAATATAGTCATTAATAAAAATAGAAGATTGGAATGGAATATATTAATGTAATGAAATGTGAAATAAGTGTTAACTGTGTTGCAGATTAATAGTGGACTTGATAAAAAGATTAGAATTGAATCAAATCAGTTTACTTAGAATTAATTATAACTAACTAGAACTCAATTCATAATAAATAGATTTATTGTAGATAAATGGAATTAAATACTACGTTATTTGAAATTAAAATAAAATTGGAAATTATTAATGCACTAAGACATATACCAATGGTAATTTTATCCATAAGTTGATTATCAATTTAATAACAGCATCGAAATCAAATAAATGAAATTTTGAAATTCTTATTTTTAATTTCTGAATTATTTGAAATTAGAATTAAAACATAGTAAATTGTAGAATATTCAATAATAAATTGATATAGGAAGTTGTTCAAAGAGATTTTAAATTATTAGGTAATTTAAAGTGATACAAATTGTAGATAATTAAATTTGAATTCAATGGTGATTTAATTAATTTAATATTAATTTATTTAATTAACTGGAAAATAGCCTGGTCACTGACTCAAATTTCGACAAAACCAGTTTCATCGGATCTGTGACGGTGAATTATTGTAGGATTTCAAGTTTCGTAGCGATCGGACTTGTCATTTGATCGTACGAGCTCGAAATGCATAGAAATCAGTTTAATTGAAATCAATTGAAATGAATTTGAAATAAGCCGATTTTAACATAACTTCTTCGTACGATGGAATTAGGGCTTGAAAGCTGTTCCATTAAGTTTAAAATTATTTAAAACATCTGTTTTGATATATGGGTTGACCCACTTTCATTCCGGAGTCAAAACGGGCTTTTCGGGTCGTTTATCGTTCAAAGGCCAAACCAATCCAGCCCATTCATTCTATTTAGTTCTCTCTGTGTGTGTGTGTGTGTATCCCTAGGTCATTCCTTATTCCTCATTTCTGTATGTACAACTCTATTTGTGCCTCCTCATTCCAATGGCTGCAAACCCTAATTCTCAATTCAATTTCAAGTCAAATCTCGATTTTAAAATTTAAACTCCACAAACCCTATCAAATTATATACCGTTTTGAAGCTCTCGACGAGCACAAATCAGATTTGAAATTCGTTTTTCGTTTTGGTTCATCGTGTGATCAGTAATCATTAAAGAATTCCTGGCCGTTCATAGGCCACATGCTCAATCAACGGTGGATTTTCAACTTTAGGTCGATCGGGGAGTACGGGCTAGTGGCGGGGACGAGTTGTGTGCATCAGTAAGGCCACTTGGTCGGAACGACCACCGTGATCGCCAAAAATTGGCGTTTAGGGTTAGCGGCGGTGGGTCGTACGAGGGCACCACGATGGGTCATGAGATCACCAGAAGGTGCGGCTTAGGCTGCTGGAGGCGAAGGCGTCGCCTGATCAACGTGAAACTCATGAGGTGGCCGTGGTAATTGGTCGAACACGATTCCGGGTGACGGCGCTTCCTGTATTCGAACGGCGAATACCTAGTTATTGTATTGGTGTTTCAGGATTGAGACAGATGTCGTGTGATGGTATTATTATTATCTTATTTGTTTTTAAATTAAAGTTCTATATTTTCTTACCCGCATAACTTTCGCATACGAGGGCCATTTCAGGCGAGATTTGTTGCATTGGGACTGTACTGGAATTCAGGACATTTTGATGCTGGTTTGGACAAATTCCGAGACTGTTCAAATTTTGGGTTTAAATTGGATTTTAAATTCAATTTAAATTCAACGGTGAGTGTTTTAACCCACTCATAACTTCTAAAATTTCTTATGTTTGTTAAATTTAATTCATGATGCGATTAGGAATTTATTTATGATTGTTTGACATATTTTTAATTATCATCTCAGTTAAATTGAATTTATTTGAATTAAATTGTTACTTAATTTATTATTGCATATAAACTGCCTGTTAAATACTTGTTATTTATTATCAGTTTCTATATTGATACTTATGGATTGTTTGGGATGATGATTGTAATGGATGTTGATTGTTGATATTGGTTGAATGGATGTTTAGTTTATATCGTTATAAACTACAAGTTCGTTATGGACTATTTTTAATTCGGGATTCCGGTTTGAAATGGTATACAATCATTAAATATTAAATTGCGGATTGAAATGATAAATTAATATCTGTATCACTTGACCATAGGATAGGAAATTATATACATACACTGTGGTCTATATATAAAAATGTTTTTGAAATGATTTCTATGGTTTTATAAAGAAATATATGTTTTATATAAATATTGATTTAGATATTATATAAATGTCATTTTATTCTTGATTTTAAGCTATGTATAAATTTGTGTTAATATAGAATAAATTTGACAATAAATTTTGATTTTATTGAAGATAATATGGTTAAGTATTTAAAGTTTATTTTAATATAGAGTTTATAATGATTTAAATAAATTAAGGTTGGAAGATAAATTTGAAAATGAATTTATTTAAGAGTTAAACTCAAATAAATTTGATTTGAAATTTATTAAATTTGAAAATTTAAAAGATACGATTTTTATAACTTGATTTTGTTTAAGATGATTTAAAATGAATATTTCAAGTTTAAATTAATTAAAGGAACATTTAGTGATTTGGAATTTGGGGTTTATTTAAAAATATTGGATTTGCTAAGTAAATATTCCAACACTGAATAATAATGAAGTTGAATTAAGATATATATGAAGTTATCAAATTTAGTTTTAAAATGGTAGAATATTTAAAGCTTTGACATATATGGAAATTGAAATGGTTTATTTAAGGTTTGAATCTGTATTTGAAATCGATATAAATTGAAATGGTTTACTGAAAACTGAATGGAGTTGAAATTTATGAATTGAGTTTTGATATAAATTGAAATTTTGGATTCAAGTTGATTTGAATCAATTTGTGAAGTTGAGGAAATTATTTTACTTTATAAAGTAATTTTAGATTTCAAACTATTTTATTATATGTATTATTTGAATATCTATACTTTTTAAGTGGTGAAAGTTATGGTTTCGAAGCTATGAATTTCAAAGTATTATGTTTTGAAAATGTTATATTTTCAAATGTTTGGTTTCGAAATTGTTATAACCTTGAAAATGCTATGGTTCTGAAAATGGATATGTTTGAAACTGAAATGATATCGTATTAGGTTTTGAAATGGAAATGATATCGTATTGTTATGGTTTTGAAATGATAATGATATTTTGGTTTTGAAGTATAAGTTATTTTGAAATGACCACGGTGTTTTAAGAACGTTTGGTTGTTAAAGAGACCAGGATCGAAAGCTGTCATACTCTCTGCCAACTCTGAAAACCACTTTAACAACCGTGTACGCGGTGGAGAATCCAAAATGAAGTAGGATGGTAGCTACGTCCTATTGAGGTATATACGTGGACCCGAGTCCCGTGAGTTGGCATAAGGTGGCTAAAACAGGAGCAATCGACGGGCTAATGAGGTTGCTCCTCTTATCGGACACACTTCTTCGATACCATTCTATTACTTTGTGATTGTTTGGGTTCACCTTTGATTTTTGGAAGTGTGGCTCGAGGTGGGCGGTAGTGGCTGCTACGCGTTACCACCGGTCCGGAAGTGCAATTGGTATATCTACCCTAGCATTGCCTAGTTGTGCCGTGTCACCTACCCTAGCATGCCTTATACGATTTTGTTTTGTACCATACATATGGAGTGCCCTCTGACGACGCCAAGTACAGGGGAGATTACGGTACTGTATAGACTATGGGAATATAAAAGTATGTTATGGTGGAAAATGTAAAGCCTTAACGCTATTTTCAAATTATATTATACTTTACTCTAGACATTATTATGATAGCGTATATTACTACATAGTAGATAGTTTAACAGATCCTTAGGTGACGCAGCGGATTAATCAAACAAAACTTCAATCGATGAAATGTAGCAATCGGTGAGTTGAAGATACCAAAATGCCCAAGTTCGTTGATCAAAGATACCGAACTCTAGCTATCTCAAACACGTTGATAGCGCACTATACCGTGTTCAAAGATCTACGATTCTTCGCACGTTGATCTAGCGCACTAGATTCCGTGAATCGGCTTCAACAAACGTGGATTCGAGCGCACTCGAATGACGTAAGTGGAGATAGGAGATTACACTCAACTACCAATTAGAGAAGAAAGCACAAAGCAATCAACAAGAAATTTTATTCCAAAAAAACCCCCCAAAAAATTACAACACACACGCTATTTATAGGAATTACAACCCAACACAACAAACAACACCCAACTCTTATGTCGGCACCGACTCATACCTCACGACTCATCTAAGTCGTTGCCGACTCATCTAAGTCGCTGCCGTCTCAACATACGAAGTCATGCGACTTACGACTTATACAAGATACATACATACATCATGACTCGACTTATGTCGTGAACGACTCACGACTCAACTGAGGGCCGACTCAAACCATTACCGACTCAACATATTACAACGCTACCCCACCGACTCATCTTCATGCCGACCTACGACTCAAAGACGCACGGCTTAACTCCTCGCCGACTTATCTTAGGTCGTAACTTGTTAGCTCGGCGCAACGGTCCCTCTGGTCTCCAATTGACTCGGTCCCGACTCAGCTCTTCTTCACTAACTCGCACCTTTTCCACACATGGTCCCTTAGGTCGGTCCCGACTCATGGCCGCCTCAAGCTCAGTGACTCGTGCCTTTTCTTCCTGTGTTCCATTGAGTCGTGGACGACCTTCATTGAGTCGTGGACGATCCAAAAGTTCTCCCTTAGGTCGGAAACGACCTATAGCCAACTCCTTAAGTCGTGAACGACTTATCTTAACTCGTAGGCTTTTCTCCCGTGAGCCTTTAAGTCGGAAACGACTCATAAGTGCCACCCTAGTTCGTGAATGACTCATTCCTTTGGCCTGATCTGCATCATCCTCCCCTGGTTGACAGAAATTCGACCTCGAATTTGTAAATTTTTTTTCAACAATCTCACCTCCATGATATGGAATTAAATGTTCGACGTTAAAAACATCAGAAGTATAAACATCATCCGGTAACTTTAATCGATAAGCATTCTCATTAATTTTCTTCAAAACTTCAACTGGACCAATTTTTCTGGCTTTCAACTTATTATAAGCGCCCACTGGAAAACGCTCTTTGGTTAATACAGCATAAACCAAATCACCTTCCTTAAATTCAACATTTCGACGTTTCAAATCTGCAGACTTCTTATACTTCTCATTCGATTTCTTCAATCGTTCCTGAACGATTTTATGACATTCAGTCAGCTCATCAACAAAATCAGCAACTCGTCTAACTGTTCTCTTTGACTGTGGTACTACTGCCAAATCCAACGGTCCCCTGGGTAAATTTGAATAAACAATCTGAAATGGACTGAATCCCGTGCTACGATTCACTGCATGATTATGAGCAAATTCTGCCTGGCATAGCTTCATGTCCCAACTTCTCAAATTATCCTGTACGAGACATCGCAACAAATTTCCCAATGACCTGTTAACCACTTCCGTCTGTCCATCAGTTTGTGGATGATAAGCACAACTAAATTTCAATTTCGTTCCCACCATCTTCCACAAACTCAACCAAAAGTGACTCAGAAAACGAGTATCTTGATCAGAAACAATAGATTCTGGTAAACCATGAAGTCGATAAATCTCCTTGGAAAATAACTGCGCCACTCGAACTGCATCCGCTGTCTTTTTGCAAGCCACAAAATGTGCCATCTTCGAAAACCTGTCCACTACAACAAATATCGAATCATTTCCCCTTTGAGTTCTAGGCAAACCCAAAACGAAATCCATGCTAATATCAATCCATGGCTTAGATGGTACTGGTAATGGCATATACAACCCTGCATTCGTTGCTGTTCCTTTTGAAACTTGGCAAATATGACATCGCTCCCCGAACCTTTCAACCTCTTTTCTCATCGACGACCAAAAATAAGACTGTGAAATCAATTGCAAAGTACGATCACGGCCCACATGCCCTTCCTCGTGTAACTCCTTGACAATTTTCAATCTCAAGCTACAGTCTGGAATACACAAACGATTCCCTTTAAACAGAAAACCATCAACCAACATAAATTCATCCGAACTTCCCTCCTTAACTTTCTCAACAAATTTCACAAAGTAAGGATCTTCTTCAATCATCTCAGGCAACATTTCAAACCCCGTCACTTCAACCTTCATTGTTGTTAACAAATGACTCCTCCTACTTAAAGCATCAGCTACCCGATTTGTCACCCCAGATTTGTGCTTAACGACAAAAGTAAACTGCTGTAAATATGCAATCCATGATGCATGTCTCGCTGAAATTTTATCCTGCCCCTGTAAATGCTTCAAAGCTTCGTGATCGGTGTACAGAACAAATTCCTTCTGAAATAGATAGTGTCTCCAATGTTTGACAGCTTGTATGACAGCATAAAATTCAATGTCATATGTACTGTATCTCATCTTTGCCCCTGACAATTTTTCACTGAAATAAGCAACTGGCTTCCCATTCTGACTCAGAACTCCTCCAATACCAACCTTCGAAGCATCAGTATGCTATTCAAATAATAACTGAAAATTAGGTAGAACAAGAATTGGTGCAGACGTCAACAATTCCTTGATTTTCTCAAAGGCAACCCCCGCTTCTTCTGACCATACAAACTGTTTCCCTTTCATGCAATCAGTCACTGGAGCCATCACGCTACTGAAGTGAGGAATGAATCTTCGGTAGAATGATGCTAGCCCATGAAAACTTCTCACTTCCGTAATTGTCTTTGGCTGTGGCCAATTTCTGACTGCTTCAACTTTACTCTGGTCAACTTGAATACCTTCTCCTGAAACAATATAACCAAGAAATAAAACAGTATGCGTCATAAACACACACTTCTTTGTAGCAGCATAAAATTGTTCTTCACGAAGAATAATCAATACTTCCCTCAAATGTAGAACATGCTCCTCCATACTCTTGCTGTAAATCAGAATATCATCGAAATAAACCACGACGAACTTCCCAATGAATGGTCTAAAGATTTGATTCATCACCCGCATGAATGTACTAGGTGCATTAGACAAACCAAACGGCATAACCAACCATTCGTATAACCCCTCTCTTGTTTTGAAAGCTGTCTTCCATTCGTCTCCAGGTCTGATACGAATTTGATGATAACCACTCTTTAAATCAATCTTTGAAAATATAGTTGCCCCACTCAACTGATCCAACAAATCATCCAACCTCGGCATAGGAAATCTGTAACGAACAGTGATCTTATTCAAAGCTCTACTATCTGTGCACATCCTCCATGTTCCGTCCTTCTTTGGTACTAACAATGCTGGCACGGCACAAGGACTCAAGCTTTCCTGAACACGCCCCTGTTCCAACAACTCTTCCACCTGCCTTCGTAACTCCTCATGTTCCTTCGGACTCATTCGGTAATGTGGTCGGTGAGGTAACACTGCTCCTGGAACAAGATCAATTTGATGCTGAATGTCTCTAAGCGGCGGTAAGTCCTTTGGCAACTCCTCTGGAAAGACATCCTCAAATTCTTTCAAAACTGGCTTTGCTTCTTCCGGAATTTTAGCTTCTTCCCTACTCTCTCGCCCAATCAACAAAAACACTTCCGGTTCTTCCTCCACTTATTTAACAAACTCCTTCAAAGTCAACAGAGTTTTCAATTCCTCAATCTCTTCTAGCTTGCTCTCCTTCTGCTGTTGCTTCTTAGGAACCAAAGTGATTTTAGTACCCTCGAACATGAAACTGTAACTGTTGGCACGACCGTCATGCTGAACTGCTCTATCAAACTGCCATGGTCTGCCCAACAATAAGTGACAAACATCCATATCTACGACATCACACCAGATTTCATCTTTGTACTTCTTCCCAATCGAAAAATTAACACAAGCTCTTCGACACACCTTCACTTCACCTCCTTTCCTTAACCATGCTAGCTTGTACGGTTTAGGATGCTTCTCAGTCTTCAAGTTCAATTTCCTCACAGCCTCTGTTGAAATAATATTATCACAACTTCCCGCGTCAATAACAAACTTGCAAACTTTCCCCAGATTAGTACATGTCGATTGAAAAATATTGCTTCTCAGCCAACTACAATCCTCCTCTTGCTTTGGTGTCAAACAACTTCTTCTCATCATAAGATTACATCCTTCATCACCCGACACTTCTTCCTCCTCCTCAACATAAGGTACATTTGAATACTCTGCCTCCTCACCATCATCTGCTTCAACCTCTGCAACCATGGTTCTCTTCTTCGGCTTCGGACATTCGTTGCTTTTGTGACCCAACTCCTGACAATTATAACATTTGAAAACACTACTAGCCTTCGCCTTCTCAGCCTCCTTCACCACTGGTTTTGTAACAGGTTTAGGAACACTAGAACTTCCCCCAACACCCTTTATTGGATTATTAGAATTAGTAAACACACCACCCCCACGTCTTCCTTGTTTCTCCCAAGCTAACGCTTTCTGATGTGCCTCTGCAACTGATCTAGGATCGAACATATTAACCATATCCTGGATCTGCATTCTCAATCCCCCAATGAATCTAGCAGTTAGCTGTTCTTCTGTCTCCATAATATCATTTCTCGCAATGAGTTGGTAAAATTTATCTGCATAATCACTAACAGACTTCGTCCCCTGCCTCAGATTCTGCAACCTCTGGTACATAAGTGATTGATAGTTGTAAGGTAAGAAAGTAGATCTCATCAACTTTTTCATCTTCTCCCAAGATTCTATCTTTGATTTTCCCATTCTCTCCCTGGTAAGCTTAGTTTGCTGCCACCACGCCAAAGCTCTCCCCCTCAACCTAGTAGCAACCAACTTCACTCTCCTATGCTCAGGAACCTCCTTGAAATCAAAGATCTCTTCAACATTAGAAACCCAATCTAGAAATTCTTCAGCAACCATCCCTCCTTTAAACTCCGGAATTTCCATCTTCATACCCGATTCCCATCGTCTATCATCTTCAACTTCTCGATAAGAATTTCGAACTTGGTCTCGATCTCGATAATGAATACTAGCTCTATCTTCCTCTTCAACAAAATCAAAAGTGCGTCTACATCGATCTCGACCATTATCATCCCTTCGTTCATGCATGCTTCTTTGACTATGTCTTTCCTCACCTCTATATGCTTCATGGTCAAATTCACGTTGACTTCTTCTCTCTTCATGTGCATAGTCATGATGATCTCTTCGTGATGAAATTGATGTTTCTCTTCTATCTCTACAAGAATGTGGCGATACCCTCCTCGCTTCCGTAACCGATGGCGAAACTCGGTTTCCTCCATGGTTCGAGTTTGGTGATCTCCTCCTTTGATTCAAATCATTCATCAATCTCTCCAATTTACCAATGCCTTCATCAAACTTTTCATTAATACGTTGTTCCATAAGTTCAGCTTCTTCTCTACGATACAAAGCTTCAACGTTTTGATGACGATTGGCTCTCCTTGGTGGCATGGTTAAAACTTCACAACACTTCAACAATTCAATCACAAGACTTCAAAACTTTCAATACAATACAACAATCAACAAGTCACGGCTCAACAATGTCTCGGCTATGACACTTCACGGCTTATCACCACTAAGTCGGCAAAGACTTAGCTCGGCAAGGTTCTACACTTCAACCCTTGGCGCGCAAAACTTCCACAGGTCTAAATTCAAACTTCTTTGCTCCTTTTGATCCAAAATGGAATAGATCAAACACTCCAAACTTGATGCAACTTCAATATGAACACAATGAACAACTTCAAACTTCAAAAACTTGGTTCCAAGAATCAACTTAGCTATGATTGGCTAAGTATGGCTCTGATACCAAAACTGACGCAGCGGATTAATCAAACAAAACTTCAATCGATGAAATGTAGCAATCAGTGAGTTGAAGATACCAAAATGCCCAAGTTCGTTGATCAAAGATACCGAACTCTAGCTATCTCAAACACGTTGATAGCGCACTATACCGTGTTCAAAGATCTACGATTCTTCGCACGTTGATCTAGCGCACTAGATTCCGTGAATCGGCTTCAACAAACGTGGATTCGAGCGCACTCGAATGACGTAAGTGGAGATAGGAGATTACACTCAACTACCAATTAGAGAAGAAAGCACAAAGCAATCAACAAGAAATTTTATTCCAAAAAAACCCCCCAAAAAATTACAACACACACGCTATTTATAGGAATTACAACCCAACACAACAAACAACACCCAACTCTTATGTCGGCACCGACTCATACCTCACGACTCATCTAAGTCGTTGCCGACTCATCTAAGTCGCTGCCGTCTCAACATACGAAGTCATGCGACTTACGACTTATACAAGATACATACATACATCATGACTCGACTTATGTCGTGAACGACTCACGACTCAACTGAGGGCCGACTCAAACCATTACCGACTCAACATATTACAACGCTACCCCACCGACTCATCTTCATGCCGACCTACGACTCAAAGACGCACGGCTTAACTCCTCGCCGACTTATCTTAGGTCGTAACTTGTTAGCTCGGCGCAACGGTCCCTCTGGTCTCCAATTGACTCGGTCCCGACTCAGCTCTTCTTCACTAACTCGCACCTTTTCCACACATGGTCCCTTAGGTCGGTCCCGACTCATGGCTGCCTCAAGCTCAGTGACTCGTGCCTTTTCTTCCTGTGTTCCATTGAGTCGTGGACGACCTTCATTGAGTCGTGGACGATCCAAAAGTTCTCCCTTAGGTCGAAAACGACCTATAGCCAACTCCTTAAGTCGTGAACGACTTATCTTAACTCGTAGGCTTTTCTCCCGTGAGCCTTTAAGTCGGAAACGACTCATAAGTGCCACCCTAGTTCGTGAATGACTCATTCCTTTGGCCTGATCTGCATCATTAGGAGATGTAAATCCCGAACATCTCTTAAGTTACTGCACTCACGTTAGACACTGGACAGGAGATGTCAAACCCTGTAAACATCTCTGACGCCGTTCCACTCATATTTTACCGATGATTTAACTTACATAAGATTTTTAGTTCTGACTCGAGTGTTTTGTCTTTTCAATTCGCTCGGGTCAGCCTGAGCATTTCAGGATTTGAAGATCCTATTTCTGGAGGATGAAGACGAAAATTGTATTATTATTATTATTTATTATATTTCACTGCATCATGTATTCCGCTGCATTATTTATTATTCTCTGGTATGTGTAACTCTGATTTGTGTTGTATAAGTATAATTAAATGTTTTGTAAAACAGCTTCATGAACTGTTATTTGATTATTATATTTTGTCATTCCACTGTGAGATTCTGTTTTGTTTTTTTCTTTCTCTGCCTTTTCTTATTCACCCCAATAACAATCTTCCCTTCTGTATGGTTTGAGTCGGCATGTGTGTCTGCTTAAAACGTACAAAAAGGCGGGATGTTACAATTGGTATCAGAGCTTTGTTTTAGCGAAAACCTTAGCTTTGTGGGGTCTGACTCATATTAACTAGGGTTGTAATACCCTAGAATGAGTCGTTGAGTGTATATATATGAGAGAGCATATTTGTTAGTGTTATAAAAAGGTTTTGATATTGTATTAATTTGTTCCGTTTTTCCTTTATAAATTCTAGTCGGTGCATAGGATGCTATGACATCGATAGGGATTTCTAAACACTTACTAGGACGGACAAACATAATATTTGTTTTGAAATATTGGTAAATGAAATAATTTGCCTATTGTATAATTTTATATATGTAATAATGATTTATAAATGATATATATTTGGCTGTAATATATTGGTTGTTAGGTAGTGAAATTTATAAATATTGGTTGGAAATAAGATTAAAAATAAAATAAATAAAAATTGGAAATTTACAACTTAAGTTCCGAGGTTTTGAAAATTTCTTTCGAATGATTTTGGAATATAATAGTAATATTATTTAGAAGTATTTTACGATATAAATATTTCAATATGATTTGAAAGAATTGTTTTAAAGAAATTTTGGAACGAAATAAGTTCTGTACTCCCCTCTCTGTCGTTGGAAAATAATTTCGGTGATGAGTGCACGCATCATCGACATTCATTTTAGAGTCTCTAAGTGGGAAGGTCACTGTAATAGTTTCACTACAGATTTATTTTGATAAACAAATATAAATTTTATATTGTTTTAAATATAATTGGATATATAAGTAGTGGGCATACATATATCTATTATTTTTAAAATGATTTGAAACGGAACCCAGTATTTAGTTCTTCAGTTTCTGTTAATTAATAGCTTCAATTATTGTAGTGGAATGGAATGTAACTAATTAATAATTGGAACCTCTAAATGGAATAAGAGATTAAATGCTAGGTAATGAATGAAATTAAAGAAAGTTGAAATTTTTAACCTATAAAACAAAGGATATGATATTTGAACATTAAATTAATTAAAAAGAAATGCGGAAAACTTGTATAACTTTCAATTACATTCTTAAAGCATATATATAACTTACCAAATATTAAAAGTTATGATGTTTAATAAGAAAATGTAATGGAAATTGTACGAGTAAATTTCTGTAATGAAAGTTCAATAAATTGCTTTTATAAATAAGAATTAGATATTGTATTTGTTATGAACTTAAGTATAATTAAAATGCTACTAATTAAATATAATAGAAAGGTAAGTAATAAAAATAAATGGTTATAAACCTAAGTAATTGAATTGAACTGCTAAGTAATTGAATTGAACATGAATACTATAAATAAATGAATGTAAATAAATGGAATTAAGTAATAATGAATAAATAGATATAGTGCAATAAAAAGAAACTGACATGATATGAATAAATGAAAAGAAATTTTTTAATTAATAAATGAAAATAAATGAAATAAACACCAAATGACTGAATGGAAATAAATTTTTGAAAGAGATAAATGTAAGTTAAAGAAACAATCCTAGTATGAATGAAAAAGAAAAGAAAAAGGAAATAAAAACTATAAATATTGCAAAAGAAATTTAATAAGAATAAATCGAGTAAAATTGTAAATTATTGGTTGTTTTGGTTTATGAGTTGTTTGGGATAGGATACTTCTAATGGATTAAGATGTATGAATAATTTATTGAGTTTATCTAAGACTGTGAGTAGATGGTATACTTAGTGGTTATTTGTCATCTTATACGATTAGAGTGCCTAAACCCAAACAATCATTCGTTCTGCTTGCTTGGATGATTGATTTGTATTAATTTCTTATGATGATTGTATGCAGTGATTGGAAATGATTGTAGTTTTATATTGTTTGGTTTGTTAGTGGTTGAAACAACTTTAAATATTTCCATTTTATATAATTATTAACTCCTTTTGAATTATATAAGTGGAATACAGGTTATGGAAGCAATTGCCGCTGCATTTGGTTTCATAATTTCAGCGTTAATTGTCCGACAAATAGGTACGTTTTTGGATTACGGTTTTATAGCGTTATTATATTGTTTTTCCCGTGTTGGGATATATTATTTTGGAAAATATATGTTATATATTTTTATATTTGATATTATAATTTCTCACAAGCCTCTCCGTACAAAGGAGACTGTGTCGAAATTTTCTCAAAATTTTGGACTTAGAAAATTTTAGGAAATATTTTTCCAAAAATTTTGTTACCTGAATATAAAAGGATTGAATAGTTATAAATTGAAATATTTATTTAAATCATTAAATTTTGTAAATTTATTTGTTTATAAATTTAATATTTTTGAATAAGATACATGGATTACTTAATTACTTCTTTCCGTCCTTTTTCCTTTTCGAGGATGAAAAGTTTTGAGTGGGGGAGAGAGTAACGACCCGTAAATTTCAATAATTAATTTTTTTTATTTAATAAGCTTTTTGTAATTTAATTTGGAAAGAAATAAAAACTTTGTAATTTAATAATGAAATGAATGTTAAAAATGAAATGTAACCATGGTAATTAAAACTAATTATTAACAATTGAAATGAAATTACAATTAGTTGAAATAATGTAAATTGTTATACTTAACTATAAATTAATGAAAGAAAACAAATTCAAACATTAAAATTTATAAATGAAATAGTATGAAATAAATGAATACTAAATAAAATTTGAGTTATGTAAGGAATTGTAACAATTGTTTGTGAATAATGAATTCATAAGTGTGATTAAAAGTTATAGTAACGGCTGTTGTAAGTTACCTGGTTATTTGGTTTATTTAATAGAAAAGGGCAATAAATTAAAATTTAATGAACTTTAATGTTATATTAATGAGAATTAATGCGATGACTGAAAGCGTGAGGTAATAAAATAAATAGAGATGTAAATTTATTCATAGAGTAATAATTGATGTAATAAAAGAATGGAACTAAGATCTTAAGTTAATGTGTGTGATTGGCAAAATTACAAAATTTTGAAATATAGTCATTAATACAAATAGAAGATGGGAATGGAATATATTAATGTAATGAAATGTGAAACAAGTGTTAACTGTGTTGCAGATTAATAGTGGACTTAATAAAAAGATTAGAATTGAATCAAATCAGTTTATTTGGAATTAATTATAATTAATTGGAGCTTAATTCATAATAAATGCATTTATTATAGGTAAATGGAATTAAATATTACGTTAGTTGAAATTAAGATGAAATTGGAAATTATTAATGCATGTGGACATATACCAATGGTAATTTTATCCATAAGTTGATAATCAATTTAATAACAAGATCGAAAATCAAATAAATAAAATTTTGGAATTCTTATTTTTAATTTCTGAATTATTTGTAATTAGAATTAAAACACTGACAAATTGATATAGGAAGTTGTTCTAAGAGATTTTAAATTTTTAAGTAATTTAAAGTGATAGAAATTGTAGATAATTAAATTTGAATTTAATAGCAATTTAATTAATTTAATATTAATTATTTAATTAACTGGAAAATAGCCACTTTAATCACTGACTCCAATTTCGACGAAACCAGTTTCATCGAATTCGTAACGGTGAATTATTGTAGGATTTCAAGTTTCTTAGCTATCAGTCTTGTCTTTTGATCGTACGGGCTCGAAACGCGTGGAAATCAAATTAATTGAAATCAATTGAAATCAATTTGAAATAAGCTGATTTTAATGTAACTTCTTCATACGATGGAATTATTTTTTGAAACCTATTCCATTGATTTTAAAATTATTTAAAACATCTATTTTGATATATGGGTTGATCTATTTTCATTCCGGAGTCAAAACGGCTTTTCGGATCGTTTATCGTTCAAAGGCCAAACCAGTCCAACCCATTCATTCTATTTCGTTGCCTATATATATATATATATATATATATATATATATATAAAGCCTAGGCCATTTCTTATTCCTTATTTCTATACGTACCACTCTATTTGCTCCTCCTCATTCCAATGGCTGCAAACCCTAATTCTCAATTCAATTTCAAGTCAAATCTCAACTTCAAAATTTAAACTCCACAAACCCTATCAAGTTGTATACCGTTTTGAAGTTCTCGAGAAGCACATCTCAAATTTGAATTTTTTTTTCGTTTTGGTTCATCGTTTGATCTGTAATCATCAAAGAATTCCCGGTCGTTCATATGCCACATGCTCGATCAACGGTGGATTTTCAACTTCAGGTCGATCGGGGAGTACAGGCTAGTGGAGGGGGTCGAGTTGTGTGCATCGGTAAGGTCGGTTGGTCGGAACGGCCATCGTGACCGCCAAAAATTGGCGTTTAGGGTTAGTGGTGGAGGGTCGTACAAGGGCACCGCGATGGGTCGTGAGATCACCAGAAGGCGCGGCGTGGGCTGCTGGAGGCGAAGGCGTCACCTGATCAACGTGAAACTCGCAAGGTGGCCGTGGTACTTGGTCGAACACGATTCCAGGGTGACGGGGCTACCTATATTTGAATGACGAATACCTAGTTACTATAGTCGCATTTCAGGATTAAGACAAATGTCATGTGATAGTATTATTATTATATTATTTGTTTTTAAATTAAAGTTTTATATCTTCTTACCCGCATAACTTTGCATACGAGGGCCGTTTCAGGCGAGATTTGTAGCATTAGGACTGTACTAGAATTCAGGACATTTTGACGCTGGTTTGGACAAATTCCGAGGCTGTTCAAATTTTGGGTTTAAATTGGATTTTAATTCAATTTTAATTCAAAGGTAAGTGTTTTAACCCACTCACAACTTCTAAAATTTCTTTTGTTTGTTAAATTTAATTCATGATGTGATTAGGAATTTATTTATGATTGTTTGGTATATTTTTAATCATCATCTTAGTTAAATTGAATTTATTTTAATCAAATTGTTATTTAATTTATTATTGCATATAAACTGCTAGTTAAATACCTATTATTTGTTATCAGTTTCTATACTGATATTTATGGATTGTTTTGGATGATGATTGTGATGGATGTTGATTGTTGATATTGGTTGAATGGATGTTTAGTTTATATCGTTATAAACTGCAAGTTCGTTATGGATTATTTTTAATTCTGGATTGCGGTTTGAAATGATATATAACTGTAAAATATTAAATTGCAGATTGAAATGATAAATATCCGTATCACTTGACCATAGGATAGAAAATTATATACAGACACTGTGGTCTGTATATAAAAACATTTTTAAAATGATTTCTATGGTTTTGTAAAGAAATATATGGTCTTATATAAATATTGATTTTAGATATTATATAAATGTTATTTTATTCTTGATTTTAAGTTATGTATAAAAAAATTAATATAAAATAAGTTTGACAATAAAGTTTGATTTTATTGAAGATAATATGGTTAAGTATTTAAATTTTATTTTAGTATAGAGTTTATAATGATTTAAATAAATTAAGGTTGGAAGATAAATTTGAAATTTATTTGAAATTGAATTTATTTAAGAATTAAACTCAAATAAGTTTGATTTGAAATTTATTAAATTTGAAATTTTAAAAGATATGATTTTATAACTGGATTTTATTTAAGATGATTTAAATTGAATATTTCAAGTTTAAATTAATTGAAGGAACATTTAGTGATTTGGAATTTGGGGTTTATTTAAAAGATATTGGATTTGCTAAGTAAATATTTCAAAATTGAATAATACTGAAGTTAAATTAAGGTATAAATGAAGTTATCAAATTTAGCTTTAAAATGGTGGAATATTTAAAGCTTTGAAATATATGGAAATTGAAATGATTTATTTGAGGTTCAAATTTGTTTTTGAAATCGATATAAATTGAAAGTGTCTGAATTGAGTTGAAATTTATGAATTGAGATTTGATATAAATTGAATTTTTGGATTCAACTTGATTTTGAATCAATTTGTGAAGTTGTGGAAATTATTATATTTTATAAAGTAATTTTAAATTTAAAAATAATTTATTATATGTACTATTTGAATATCTAAACTGTTTAAGTGGTGAAAGTTATGGTTTCGAAGCTATGAATTTTGAAGTATTATGTTTTGAAAATGTTATATTTTCAAGTGTATCGAAAGTGTTATAACTTTGAAAATGCTATGATTCTGAAAATGGATGTATTTGAAATGGAAATGATATCGTATTTGGTTTTGAAATGGAAATGATATCGTATTGATATGGTTTTGAAATGATAATGATATTTCGATTTTGAAGTATAAACTATTTTGAAATGACCGTGGTGTTATAATAACGTTTGGTTGTTAAAGAGACCGGGATCGGAAGTTGTCATACTCTCTGCCGACTCTGAAAACCACTTTAACAACTGTGTACGCAGTGGAGATTCCAGAATGAAGTAGGATGGTAGCGACGTCATATTGAGGTATATACATGGACCCGACTCCCGTGAGTTGGCATAAGGTGGCTAAAACAGGGGCAATCGACGGGCTAATGATGTAGCTCCTCTTATCAGACACACTTCTTCAATACCATTCTATTACTTTGTGATTGATTGGGTGCATCTTTGATTTTTGGGAGTGTGGCTCGAGGTGGGCGGTAGTGGCAGCTACGCGTTACCACCAGTCCGGAAGTGCAATTGGTATGTCTACCATGGCATTGCCTAGTTGTGCCTTATCGCCTATCCTAGCGCGTTTTATTCGATTTTGTTTTGTACCATACCTGTGGAGTGCCCTCTGACGACGCCTGGTATGGGGGAGATTACGATACTGTATAGACTATAGGAATATAAAAGTGTGTTAAGGTGGCAAATGTAAAGCCTTAATGCTATTTTTAAATTATATTATACTTTACTCTAGACATTATTATAATAGCGTATATTACTACATAGTAGATAGTTTAACGGATCCTTAGGAGATGTAAATCCTGAACATCTCTTAAGTTACTACACTCACGTTAGACACTGGACAGGAGATGTCAAACCTCGTAAACATCTCTAACGCCATTCCATTCATATTTTACCAATGATTTAACTTACATAAGCTTTTTAGTTCTGACTCGAGTGTTTTTTCTTTTCAATTCGCTCGAGTCAGCCTGAGCATTTCAGGATTTGAAAATCCTATTTCTAGAGGATGAAGACGAAGATTGTATTATTATTATTTATTATATTTCACTGCATCATGTATTCCGCTGCATTACTTATTATTCTCTGGTATGTGTAACTCTGATCTGTGTTGTATAAGTATAATCAAATATCTTGTAAAACAGCTTCATGAACTGTTATTTGATTATTATATTTTGTCATTCCGTTGCCAGATTCTGTTTTGTTTTTTTCTCTGTTTTTTCTTATTCACCCCAATAACAATCCTCCCTTCTGTATGGTTTGAGTCGGCATGTGTGTCTGCCTAAAACGTACAAAAAGGCGGGATGTTACCCAATTATAATTTTTTATTAATTTATAACATTTACGGACTAATTTAACACAAATCAAATTTGAAAATAACTAACAACTTGGTTATGTGGACTCTTTGGTGTGACTTGGCCCCTAATATATATTTAAATAATTTAAACACTAAAATTTGTATAGACTTTGCTAATGTACAATATTTGGCACAAGTTCAACATCTTTATATCATTTAAGAGAAATTCAATTTTCAGTATATTTTTAACTCACCTTGTAACGACATTTTGTACACATATTCTTTTCATCATCGCTATATCATTAGATATCTAGTGTTTGGTCTAAGGTTAAAGCCCCTACTAGTATCCGCACTTAATTGCATAGACCACTTTAAATTTTTTGGTTCAATCCGACAACATTTACTGGTTGACTGATTACTATAGCCAAAGATTTTGACTTTATGTTGACTATTAATTATAAAATACTAACCTTCTATAATGAAGGAGATGAGTCCTCCATTGAGTAGTGTTTCACTTCATGTAGTTCAACATGTACAAACTATGGTCGTAACATGGTCACCATGCCATATGCTTGACCATAATAAAAGTACCATCTACCTACTTATGATCCACAACAATCTCAGGTCATAAGACTGTTGTATGTCATTATCAGAAGATCTTTTACTTAATTATATTAACGTATATAAGAGTCTCGTCGAGTCGTTCTATGCTTTTTCTTGGCAATCACAAGTATGTAACCCTTTAATGCCCTCGACGTTAATAATTAAATCACCGTTTATCGTATAAAGTGCATACATACATTAGTTTCAACATTTGTATCGATATCCTTTTCTTCATACATTTTGATTAGGAACATTTAAGCAGTTTGTGTTTATACACACACACACACATATGTATGTATGTATGTATGTATGTATGTATGTATGTATAATTGATTCAATACTCGTAATTCTGAACAGTTTGTAACCATAATAGACAAACTCGTCTCCTAAAGATTTTCTACTTATACATGTTTAATGTGTTCATTAACACTATTTATATCTCTATATAACAACATATATAAAAGAAACTAAATCAAAACCCTACTTCATTTCGAACAAGATTCTTTGTAGGAGTTAAGTTACATAATAAATTACATAATTGCCCTTAAGGCACACCCGTAACTATATCACACAATGTGTGCTTGTCTAATGATAAATTAGGGTTTCCTATAAAACCCTAAAAAGAAGCAAGCGGCATCGAGATGGATAAGATTGGGATCATTCGGCTGATCTAGTGAAGCTATCTCGATTGGTGACAATGGCATGTTGTCCCTTGACCTAAGAACGAGGACAACAATGGTGAATAAGGTGCCGGTGGTGATTTTTGTGGAGAAAACAAGGCACAGACTTTTTTTTGTATTTGACCATGCAAATTACATTATTTTCATAGTCAACCTTGTAATTTAAAATCCCTACATAGTTCACATACAACCAGATTTAAACTAACTTGCACTATTAAAATTGTGTCGAAATTTTGAAGATATTCTTATTGCCAGTTGATAAAACATTTGAAATTGTTAAAATAAACTTAAACATTATAATACTAATATGTTCATCAATTATTCACATGTTAATGCTATTAATCAAAACTGATATATTAAGCATTATTCTTTTGAATCGAATATGTGATATTTGAATTAAGATTAATATCGGTCATTTAAATTTATAACATTAATTTGTGAAATATTAAATTTGGACATGTCCTAGTTGAGTTTTTCTCCAATTTATTTTATTATCTATTATTATTATTATATCAATACTCAAAATTGTATATATGCACACATAGATGATTAAATATGAAAATTCTTATATTATTAAATCTAGTAATTGAGTAACTATTATTTAATTTAATAATAAATTCATGTTAGATATTTTGAATAAATAATGACATTAAAAACCAAATTAACACTGTCATTATAGTTGTAATATAATATATCTTAAAATACAATCCTATTATAAAATGTTAAATATGATTTAATGTTGATAATAATATTTATGATAACATGGTAAAATATTTAATGCATAATGAATGAAAATGGATTTTTTTGCAATTTCCTCCCTTTATCCCTTTATCCGATGCACCAAAGCCAATAAACATATTAGAGCCAACATTGTGTTATTTTGAATAACATATAAATTTTGAATTAAAATTGGTTTGAATTTATATAAATAAATTCAATTTTTTAAAAATTTGTATTCATAAAGATTATAATTAAATTAATTTAAAATTATTTTAGATTAAAATTAAACTTTATAAAGGCATGAATATAATTTAGAAATGTTCTTAAATTTATATCCAAACTTTATAAATGAAAAAATTTTAAAAATTTTCGAATTTGAATTTGTAAAAGGTATAAATAAATAAATTTGAAATTGTTTTGAATTTTAATTGTGTAAGTTATAAATAAATAAATTCATAATAATTTTAAATATATGAATTATAAATATTATAGCATACAAAAGGTTATAAGAAGATTGTAGTATTAACTAGTTGTTAATTAATAATAATATATTCATAAATGTAAGATTTATTATTATATTATATATGTTGTAATTAAATAAGAGAATCTTATATAATGTATATGAAATAAAATTAAAATATAAAATTTAAAATTGAAATAAACTCATTATAATTATAAGAATAAATACGTAAGTATATAACCATGTATATATAAAGTGACAAATGATGTCACTTGGTGTTGTCAATCTCATTATTTTGATATAGGCGATATTATTTATTATTATTATTTTGAGATTGTGGATTTGAAATAATTGTTCCTACCATCATTTCCAATATAAATAGAGCAATATACAAATTTATGCTTCTTTGGCACCCTCAAGCCATCAAATATTTACGATGACATTTATATTTACCCTAGATTGGTATTGTTTAGCATCCTTAAGGTTGTATTAATATGATAAATGGATCCTAACACTCACTAGAGGAATTTCCAAAATCCTACATCTCATTTAGGGTTTTTGAAAGATGTAAAATCTAGAGGGAGTCTGATTACAAAAAATGTAATAAACTATCTAACAAATATAAGAACTTATGTAATACTATAATAATCTATTTTAATGAATTTACACTGATAATATAAGTGATAAAATTATTTCTCAGCTAAAATATACTAAACGAGCTGAATTAAAGATTGATAATGAAATGTAAAAGTTTATTTACCAATAAATTAATTTTTTAGCATGTTATCACTTCAAGACCCATGCAAGAGCCAAATAATACAACATTAAAAATTTCAAGCCTTGGTCACTTATGTATGAATTTCTATGATGACCTGCCACACCTAATACCCTGAATCAACATTGATGATAATGCCTGACTCTCAATTACCACAAAAGCCAGTCTATCGAGGTAAAATTAAACTTAAACATTAAACCAAGGCACATTAATACAATCTCACATCAGAATGATAAGATAAAATATACTAAATATACATGAACTAAATATGATAAACAATATATAAGCAATTCCTATAAATCCTAACATCTAATTCAACCAAATACATCTTACTTAAGTAATTAACCTAACAATCATTTTAGTTATCTATTTATTGAAAACATATCTTCTTCGTATTATTTTATAGAAGTCTCAAACTTATTTTATAAAATAATATACTGGCCTATCAATCATATTATAGCTTAATATCATTTAATTCTTCTGTTAAAATTAAGTTTAGCTATTAATAAGATCACAAAATACTATATAACTCATATATATATATATATATATATATATATATATATATATGGGCCTATATATATATATGCAGCCTATACATATATGCGGGCCTATATATATATATATATATATATATCGCAAACTATTTCTTAGGGTCTAATATTAATAAATCACGTTATAACAATATTTATGATTTTATAACATTAACCAAACACTATTAAATAATATAAAATCTCTTTGTAGTTTACTAACTTCTCATATCTCCTTTAGAAAAATTCATTAGTTAGTTAATTGCTGAATTACACTATAATAACCTATTATTAAGCCCAAATATACTTCAAATCCTTTTAAAAATAAGTTTGACTTGGAAAACCATTAATTTAGCCTTCTCTCTTATTTTTGAAAGTCATACTCCTAACTTCTGATTAATAATAAAAATATTTAATTACATTTCTATCACTAATATAACAACAAATAAGAGTTTATTTAATTTATAACTATCCTAAAGGATAGAGAATCATACCTTCCCTACTTTTCTCCTGTATCCCTAGAGCCACTTTTGTGGAAAGAATCGGTCATGCCTTAGTAGCTTCATGTTATATATACACACACACACGCATGCACACAGTTTTGATATACAGTATTTGAGATAGTTCCCCTCACACCAGGCTTTACGTCTAGCCCATTTTTTATCATTTTCTAACTATGCTATGACAACTCTCGGGTACTAGAGTGAGTAGTTTGGGATTCAGGTCCTTTTGGGGATTAGTCTTACATATATCTAGAGCATTCCAGAGGCGTGGAGTCAATATTTTGGATATACATACTTTTTGTTGATGTAGTACATTGTAGGTATGTTATTTTGTATATGAGACTTTGATATTAGACATTATATTCAGAGCTCCGTATGAATGGCGTTGATGTATTCTGATTTTCTATATTGATATTTATTTACCGGTTGTTTTAGCTAGTGCAGTTTCTTATACATTGTGTATCCCATTCAGTTCATGTATATTCAGCATATTATATGTTATCATTCCACTATGAGATTTAGCGATATGCCTTGATACAATGTTTAGTTTTATTTTTTATCCATATATACTGTATTTTGTGGTATTCGATAGTCAGACGATGTCATTCAACGTTGATTAGGGTATATGAAGGACGGTTCGTCATAATTTCCCCAGATCATGCTTTGTAAATTATGAGTTCTTAAGTCTAAAAAACAAGAGTATGGATAGTATAACCATGTTCGATTACATACAAAGGTTGCATGGTGAAATTTGATATTTATAATATATAGAATTTCGATGAAATTGTTCCATTCGAATTGAGAAAGTAAACCATAGTGTGAGGTCATGTGTTAAATATAATTAAATACAGTGAGGAAATTATAGTGCTGGAACCGATAGTAGACCAGGACTATAAATAAGCCTAGGAATTTGATCGCTAAAATGTCAATTTTGATCTTTTTACTTAAGTGCAAGTTATTCAATTACCATAATGTGTTAAGGATGACCGAATACATTTTTGCAAAGAAATATGATGTAGTATTGTAGTAAATGGTTTCTCTCTTGCAATGGTTTGACCATTTAAAAGGGATAGCGAATATCTAGGTGTCAATGTAACATATGCGCAACTAGGATGAAGAGAGAGTGAATGGTCATCTTTACTTCATGGAGAGACAATGGAAATAAAATCGTGTAAGGTATTTGTAGACGCTTAATAAGGAACAGGAAATATGATTTAAATTCTTGATATGTTTTTCTTATTGAAAATGGTTCTCTATAAGATCTATCACTTTGAGTTTGCATACTTGATCTGAAACTCTCGATTGTAAATTAGTTATAATAGAAGGAATAAACAACCTATAGGAAATGAGTGAATGAAGCTTCATGTTTCAAATGTTATTGTAACTGTGGAAATTACGAAAGCATACCAAACGCGTCATGTATTGAAAAATTGCCTTTATAAATACTAATTAATATTTTTGAAATATCCCATTTTTGGTTTTGACCAAAAATGGATGCGACTTTGTTTTAATACGAACATTTATTATAAAATATTTTTTTAGTATTTTGATAATGGTATTTGTCTTTATAACAATAGTGATGTGTAAGCCGTATAGAAAATATAGAAGCGTCTACAATATTTCGCAATTATATTTGTAATCATGGACCGAGCCATACCTTTGAGAAATTATTCTTTAGTCGGATAATTGTAAATCATATGATACTTTTGAGTTGTATCTTAACTGATTAATGACAAAGGACTATTCAATGGGGTCGGCAAAAGAGTTAACGAACTCTTTGGATCGGTACATAAGATTTAAGCAGCCTAAGGTCTACTGATCCCAAAAGCAGATCCACTTCATTAAATTCACCAATGAATTTTCTCACATATAAACATGTGTATTTAATATGCATGTCAGTTATATTTATAAGTGCATACTATAAACAAAAGTGGAAAATATATCATGCTAAATAATTAAAGCAATTAGATTTGATTGAATATGCGAGTATCTTGGATAATAGTTCAAAAAGTACCTGAAAGAAAATACGATTCACTCAAAGTCACTTTTCCCTATGCTACCTAACAATGCGGGTTATGGAATTATGAATCTTAAGGCTAATTTAACACTAGAGGGGGTGAATAGTGTTTCATAACTTATAAAAATCTTTTTAATTTTCTTCCAGGATTAATATTAAATTATTGATTAATGACACAAAATTATACTAACAATCAGTCGCAGATATAACCACAGATAAAAATAAAAGCAATAAAGTAAAGTAAGTGTTAGAGAGATGACACCAGGGATTTTATACTGGTTCGGATTTCTCCTACATCCAATCCCGTGCAATTTCTTGTATAGAGTTCTTTTCAAATGCCTACTTTAAACAAGTATCAAGAAAACCCATTATAGTCTCAATTTTAAGGCTATGAGATAAACCCTCCTGATTTTGGAGTTCAAGGTAGACTCACTTGATTTGAATGGGCTACAAGCATGCCACTTGATTTGAACGGGCTATGAGCGCACCCACTTGATTTGAATAGGCTACAAACACACCTACTTAATTTGAATAAGAAACAAGCACTCCTACTTGGTTTGAATAGAGAATGATTGTAAATCAGAGAGAAATTTGAGGAGAATGATTGTAGTAAAATCGATATTGAAATAGAATGAATTTGAAGAATATATGAGGTAGATTTTGAGAATTCTTTGAAAAGAGTTTGGGGGAAGAAGAAGATAATAAATATATATTTGAAAATTTATTTTGATTTCCCTTTATATAGAGAATGAAGAGATGTAATTGTTTGTGAAAATTTATGTCGAAGAGACACTTCTTTTCAAATTTTAGAAAATAATCTAACGACAGTATGTCCATATGTGGAAGGTGGATATGTCGACATATCCCTCATAAATTTGAAAATGATTTTTCCTTTTGAATTGTTTTCAAACTTCTATATATTTTTAAATATTTTTGTAAAATAATTTAAAAATGGTTTAAAATACTTTGAACACAAAAAAACTTCTATAAAATATATGTAAAGGTATATTTTGAATTTTAAAATAAGTTAATTTGATAAAAATATTGAAGATCCGATATTTGGGGGTAAGGATCGAAATTTGCTATCAGAGGCTTTAACAATTTATTCTAGTGACTCGTAACAATATATTTAAGTTTTCATCTCTTCAAATCTTTGTCTTTATACTCATGAGTTTTTATATCTTCATCTCAAGGCTTTATACTGTACAGTCTTTGATTCAGCACCTGTGTAATATTTTGCACTATGTATTATGTGACTTGGCAAAACATTAGTATCTATATTTTATATAGTTTTATATGGTTGTTGTCATCAAAGTCAATAACTAAGATATTAACAAATGATGTGTTGTAACAACTCATACTTTATGTATCGGAGGATCGTAAAATATCAATATTATATATATATATATTCGTATATCAATATTATATATATATATATATATATATATATATATATATATTCGTAAGATTATATGACTTTGGGAAATGACTACAAGAGGCATTTTCCATCACTAGAATTTTATTGAATGGTTTGGACCTAGAAATACTTATAAGGCCTATAAATTTTTGTAGGAACCAAATTAGGGTCTACAACTGCTACTATTAGATCGAGATAACGGTTTTCCTTTCCGAAGAGTGGTTATAATAGAAAAGAAACTTATCACTTAGAAGATATGGCTGTTTGAAGTTCCATTTAACATTTTAGTGGGTAATTATACGGATTGGCGGTTAAGCCTAAATCCTATTTCGAGAATAGCATTCGTACCGAGCTGATGGCCTTCTCTTGTCATTTCACACTTCCCAAAATAGTTAGAGAAACCACCAATAACACTCCCTAAGACTAAACTACTTAAAACCTAACTTTAATTAGACAAATCTTGACATTAAGAGGAGGTTAACGAAATTAGCACTTGGATTTGGAAATTTGCTATTGGAGACACCTTGGATCAACTGTTCATCTTGGAATTTGTGCTGTTGTTGGATTGCTCTAGATTTAGATGAGTGGTTGGAACCTCACACTTACTAATTAGTCATTATACACCCAAAATGATGTTTTTAAAATGGTTTTTCGATTTTAAACACGTTTTACATCATAACCAATCCTATGTGTTATTTGCATATGATTTTACAAAGTTTTGTGAAAGTACGTAGTTATGGATCCCTTTGTTATTATGGATCTTCACGATTTTCTTATCCTTAGATCTAGGCTATAATTTCATCTATGTAAATGTTTGCTATTTAGATATATTGTACGTATCCAATGCTTGAATGTTTATTGATTGTTTTGGTTGAAAATGTCAAACAAATAGCGACTTAGAAATGGGAACGGTGTCACAACTCATCATCGATCCATGAAAGTAACTTTGGCCAAATTTAATACGAGTTGTGTGGAGCGACAAGGAAGGCCTCACAAAGCTATGCATCAAATTTCACATAGTTTGGAGTTTGTTTGCTCAAGTTATGGGTGAAAGAAGTTGGATCGAAGGTGATGTTTAAGTTTTGGATCTATAAAGAGCTTACTTCAAGTTTCCCACCGAGTCACATAAGAGCTAGCTTCAAGTCCACTTCAAGTTACATAGGTTTTAATTAGAGTAACACTTTGGAAAACAAAATGGCTTAAGTGTTAGATCGATGGGCTTGGGTGGGTGGCATGGATCGGTGGGGTCAGGTCGGTCGAGGCTTGGATTAGGGTACTCATGGATATGGGGTTGCTATGCTCACTCTAGGTCATTCATGTGTATACTTCAGGTCATTCACGTGCTCACTTTGGGTCATTGTCCTATTTACTTCGAGCTTACACCAACTTTAGTGCTTGGCTAGATTATGGCTAAGGCCCAGTCTGATTTGTGTAACCGTTGGTGAATCATGGACTTTGACAACACGTAGCTTAGTGATGGAGAGCGACAGCTTTGTTGTTCGGATAGTAGTACTTTGAGATGCAGAGTATAGAACTACATGTCAGATTGAAGGAACCGTTAGAGGATGATTGTAGGACAAACGATGATATTCTATGACTTAGGATGATTGTCGAGAATCGTCCCAATCTCGACGACTTTAGATAGGAGTTGTATGCTGACTTAAACACTAGATCTAGGATGTTCTCTGCCATGGATGATGTGTGCAAAAGAACATTGATACTCGGAGGTTTCCATTGTACTCGTAGAGTAGGGGTATATGCGGAGAACCATTTGGATCGTGATGGGTCCTTAGCTTTAGATGGGAGATTTGTTTTACCATGGACTATCGCGATGAGTAGTCTAGTTCTTAGCCTATTGAGTGGCATGGATTCGACTATAGAGAAACTAGGATTTCGACTATAATATGAGTAGTCTACTCCCTGAACGTGCTGGTTCTGGCGAGTTATCATATATCCAATGCACTTAATGAGTGATTTGAGGATGGATGGTGGTGCTACGTTTACTTTAATACATATGACTCTAGGGATGTCGCATGACATAGATATTATCGTTGCAGATATCTAAACATCCATTAGTAGCTTGACATATAGTACTCCCATAATAACTGTGTTAGAGTAGCATATATCCTATATTATGTGCTAACTCTTTGGATGCAGGGACAAGTTAGGTATGATTCTCCATACCTAGATCCTAGTATATTGACTTTATATATTTAATATTTTCTACTACTCATACCGGACTATTGTCCGACTCAGGATTTTATGCTTTACTTATTATTATTCTAGGTACTCTTAAATTAGTAGATTAAGGGTATCAAGGCTGGTGAGAATGTGGAGCTGAACAGGTGACGAGTAGGAGGCTACACTCTCACGTACTACTATGTTTAGCTATTATTGCTTATCATTCTACTGTACAACACTATGGAGCTTAGTAGTGCTTTTTATCTATTTAGAAATAGTTATCTATTATTATCCCGCCTTTGAGTAAGGCTGTGATACCAAAAGATTAACTGGAAACTAAAGACAGTTCGTCCCAAATATCAGTTATACACCGTTCACTATGGATATCGATGAATTTTTCCTAAATCTAGATCAAGCTAGAATTGATATGACACGAAAATCAAAGAGGCGAAAGCCAACTTTCCAAATTTCAAGTCAACCGAAGTTCGTATGCTTTACGATCGATGCAATTGCAGCAATTACCTTGCTCGTATCCATTAAGCCTTGACTATTCGTATCCATCAAAAGTCCATAGGTTGAATCGATCTGTTCGAATCCATCGTGCTATCCATCTGTTTGAATCCATCGTGTTACTTATTGTTCGTAGCCATTGCGTTATCGGTAGCTCAAAACCATTATGTTATCACTTGTTCGTATCCATTCTACTGGCTCAACTTCGTATCGATCGACTGAAGTTAATTCCGATCGATACGAACAAGCCCAGGTCCACCAACACAAGCAGAACAACTTCAACCGATACGAACAATGCCACAGTGGTTCAAGTTGAACAGGCCCACTCCGATTGATACGAACAACATGCTATAGATCGATACGACCAACATACTACACATCGATACGAACAACATACTCTTAATTTATTCGAACAACATGCTACTGATCGATTCGAACCAGGCATATGCATAGAGGAGACTCAGTCAATTCGGCATGAACTTCGAATCGATCCTTGAATCAAATGCCACGTCAACTCATGAGCGCATGCTCGGTATCGATGCAAAGCAATCGTTACGAACATATTGATTCGAACTGGCCAGCCTAAAGAGAACACAATCTTGCATCGATCATAACTTGCAATCCACAAGTCCAAATGCTATGAAATTTTCGTAGGAGCTTACGTACAACCTAGAGAATGTTCCTACCAAATTTCGACTCGATTGGATCAAATCTTGATCGATACGAAATTCGTTCGTATCGATCACGGATGGAGTCGAAATCACATAGGATCGATTACGTGGGCCCACCCATGTGCCAGAAGAAATTTTTCGAGATCCGAGTGAGATATTTTCATCCTATGCCTATAAATAGTGGCCCAGAGCCTACAGAAAAAGGATCTTTCGGCTCTTCGACGTCCAGACTCTACCAGAACCATTTTCATACTTCAAGGCTGCTGTTGTACTCGAATTTTATCACTGTAATCTGCCATAGTCAGTTGTAATCAGCAAGTGAATAACAATAAAGTCATCAACTTCAAAGTGGATTTAGGACGGATTGCCGAACCACTATAAACTATGTGTTCTTTACTGCTTTCATCTAAATTTTCTGAGTGTTCTTCATTTTTTAATTCTCTACATGCTTGTTATCTGTGATTGTGAACGAGTTCTTTCATTGGCAATTGGGTGTTTGTGACAAATTTTGGCGCCAACATTTTGGTGCTTTCGCTAAGAACAACTAACTTAGGGATTCTACCGCTTGGAAGTTGAATTTGAAGGCTTAAGGATTCTGATTTGAAAAGCTATGACAAGGCAATCAAGTAGAAGGAAAAGAGCAGAAAGGAGTCAACATGAAGGGAGTCAGGAGGCATCCTCTGGAGCAAATCAGACCTCGGTCTTCATCACCAGGGATGAAATGGAGAGAATGATGGGAGCCATTCATGAGGAGCTATTCAAAAGGTAAGAAGAGATGATACAAAGCATTCTCAAACGAGTTGAGCAAGCGGGATCAGCTAGAGTTATTGAAGTTCAAACCAATGAAGCAAGATCGGAAGGACCAAACCTGGAATCAAATAGAGCAGGACCATCGGGGGCAACCCCTGAACTAGGGGGCACCCCCCAAGAGCCTGTTAATCCAACCTTAGGAAGGATACCAGCTGAAACTAGGCCACAAGGAGTTAATAGAGGAGCAAATGCTCGTCCAGAAAAGCAGATTTCAGTAAACCCTCACGAACTCGGGGGACAGATCGAGGGCAATATACAAGGACCTCAGCTTAGATATAGTAACAGGTTGGCAGAGATGGTCAAACGAGCCATGAAAGGCAGACTAATGAACAAATATCTGAAAGACGTGAACAGGAGTCCCTTCGCTCCCACTATCAGACAAGCTAGGAATCCACCAGAATTCAAGCTACCATCATTGGAAATGTATAATAGGAGGACGGATCCTGCGGTTCATCTGAAATTGTCTATGAGGCATATGGAAGTGTTGGGGGCATCAGAAGAGGTCATGGCCTGATGTTTCCCATTGTATCTGACAGACATAGCAGCACTATGGTTTAGACAATTGGAGAGCGGTTCCATTGGAATATGGACCGAGTTGACCAAGAAGTTTATGAGGCAGTTTAGAGTTTACATTTTGAGGCCCAAGAATGTGATGAGTCTCACGACACTAAAACAGAAAACTGGGGAATCTCTGAGGAATTTTCTAACACGATTTAATGCAGCTGCAGCATCAGCGGATCGCCCAGATCCATCTACGGTCTTAATGGTAGCCGTAGCCGGCATCACTGATGGAACGGAGTTCAAAAATTCACTGATAAGGGATCCACCTATGGATCTAGGAGAATTTTGTCATGAGGCCAACGGATTCCTGCGATTAGAAGATGCAAATGTTGAAAGAGAGGAAGGTAAGGGGATTGAAGTTTACAAACTTAAAGGTGAAAATCCTCCCGAAAAAGATTCAGGCAAGGAAAAGGAAAACGAAAAGCCAAGGATAACGGTGATGGACCCATTCGACCAGGAAAGGAACCGAGATTCACCTCTTATACAGAGTTGAATGAAACTTTAGAGCGAATCTACCAGGATAAGATGAGGCAGATTCCTTATCGAAAGCCAATAAGAAGGGATCCGACCAGTAATGAAAGAAAATCTGACAAGTATTGCTTATTCCATGGGCTGAATGGTCATAGCACAAATGATCGCAGGCACTTGAAGGATGAAGTTGAGGGGATTATCCGTAATGGTCCGCTATCGCAATATGTAAGAAGGAGGGCCACGATAATGGAACATGAACGACCACCGCCTGCACCAATTAGGGATGGCTCAGGGTCAAGGCGTCGCTTATTATCAACTAATTGAAATAATGACGAATAAGTGGCAAACTCCACACCGACACTATTAAGTCATTTTACACATGTACAAGATCACGAACGGCCCTCAGGCATGCTCTGATAGGACTATAAATCACATCAGTGTAGGCGTTTGCACTTTGACGTTCCTGTTTTTCTTTTGTTTTCTATTTCTCATGTTTGAACTTGACTTTGTTAGATATTTCTGTTGAAAGACTTATTTTGAATGTGAATATGCCATTTGTGATTCCATAAGGGCTATGCCACTTACACATGTAAGGGATCGCGAACGGTCCTCAGGCATGCTCTGAAATGGCGATATACCGCCATAACAAACAATTCAAAAACTCACTCGAACGTGAAATCTGACATTAATGATACTAAGTACCCCCAAGCACACACAATTCGCCTCGAACGGCATCCGACCACGAAAGGTCACAATTCGCCTCGAACGAAACCCAACCTCGAAAGGTCACAATTCGCCTCGAACGAAACCCAACCTCGAACGGTCACAATTCGCCTCGAACGACACCCAACCCAAACGGTCACAATTCGCCTCGAACGGCACCCGACCATGAACGGTCACAAATTTTCCGCGAACGGCACCCGACCTCGAACGGTCACATACCACCTCAAATGACATACGGTCTCCAACGATCGTCATTCATATTCAGGTAAGACTATCAACCTATTCCACAGATCACCACCAAGATATGAGCATCCAACTTACGACATTACAAAGCACAACGTCCTATCGCAAGGCATGTTTTGGGGGCAAGTGTTATCCCGCCTTTTAGCAAGGCCATGATTCCAAAAGGTTAACTGAAAACTAAAGACAGTTCATCCCAAAGATCAGTTATACACCGGTTCACTATGGATATTGATGAATTTTTCTCGAGTCCAGATCAAGCTAGAATTGATATGACATGACAATCAAAGTGGTGGAAGCCACCGCTCCAAATTTCAAGTGAATCGGAGTTTGTATGCTCAAGATATGATCGATGCAATTTCAGCAATTACCTTGTTCGTATCCATCAAGCCTTGACTATTTGTATCCGTCATAAAGCCATAGGTTGAATCAATCTATTCGAATCCATTACGCTATCCATCTATTCAAATCCATCGTGTTATCAGTTGTTCGTATCCATCGCATTATCGGTAGCTCGTAACCATCGTGTTATTACTTGTTCATATCCATGCTACTGGCTCAACTTCGTATCGATTGACTAAAGTTAATTCTGATCGATACGAGCAAGGCCAGGTCCACCAACACAAGCAGAACGACTTCAACCGATATGAACAATGCTAGGTGGTTCGAGTCGAACAGACCCACTTCGATCGAACAACGTACTACAGATCGATACGAACAAAAGGCTATAGATCGATACGACCAACATACTTTAGATCGATACGAACAACAGGCTACTGATTGATTCGAACAACATGCTACTGATCGATTCGAACAAGGCACTTGTATAGAGGAGACTCAGTCAATTCGGCATGAACTTTGGATCGATTCTAGAATCAAGTGCCACGTCAACTCCCGAGCATGTGCTCGGCATCGATTCGAAGAAATCGATACGAAGGTATCGATTCGAACTGGCCAGCCTAAAGAGGACGCAATCATGCATCGATCATAACTTGCATCCCACAAGTCCAAATGCTATGAAATTTTCACAGGAGCTTATGTACAACCTAGAGAATGTTCCTGTCAAATTTTGACTCGATTGGATCAAGTCTTGATCGATATTCGTTCGTATCGATCACGGATCGAGTCGAAATCACGTGGGATCGATTGCGTGGGCCCACCATGTGCCAGAAGAAGTCCTCCGAGATTTGAGCGAGATATTTGCAACCTATGTCTATAAATAGAGCCCTCGAGCCTACAGAAAAATGATATTTTGGCTCTTCGACGTCCAGACTCTGCTGGAACCATTTTTATACTTCAATGCTGCTGTTGTACTCGAATTTTATCACTGTAATCCGCTGTAGTCAGTTGCAAGTAAATAGCAATAAAGTCATCAACTTCAAAGTGGATGTAGGCCGGATTGCCGAACCACAATAAACTCTGTGTTCTTCACTGCTTTCATCTAAAATTTCTAAGTGTTTTTCATTTTTTAATTGACCAATTTTGGCGCTAACGTCTATTGAGTATTATTAGTTGTATAAACTCTATCACTTATGTTTTATAGTTGTATGGATTTATGAATTCTAATTTCTATAGTTCATTTAGTTATTAATGTCTTTTCTGTTTTATATCTACAATGATCATTATATTTTATTTGATGTTCTATAAGATATTCGACAGTTTCCATGATTGTTTTATTACTTTAGAACCTTTGACTATAGTCCTGCATCTGTCAGACACCATTATGGTGCACTATACTGGTATATTAGGTGCCAAAGGTGTAGGACAGTCGTCACGTTTGGTATAAGAGCTTAGGTTAAGTGATTCGACTTAGGTTAACTTGCTTAATCCTGAGTTGATATCCTGATACAATAGAATTAGGGTAGGACTTATTACCCTAGATTGGATCGAGAGTATATGAGAGAGTGTACTTGTTATATATTTTGGTTTTCAAAACTTTATGGTAGTATATATTTAGTATAAATTCGCACTGCAAACACGAAGACCATTTAAGTAGAATTCCTTACAGAGAGACTGATCATCCTCTTTACAGATGTAAGGATGATTCATCCAAAAGGAATGTTGCTAGGAACTCCTTCTCCAGAGTCAAAGAAGAGAGAGATGGATCAAGAGCTGTTGATCTTGACTTGCATACGATGTTCAGTATCATGATGAGGAACGTGCTACAAAACAGTCAAGTAGTAGCCTCAAATGTTGTTGAAGGTGGTGGTGCTTCGGTGCAGGCGCCCAGAGCCGATTTCGTTAAATAAAGACTTTGCCAGTCTGGGTAGAAAACTATTCAAACAAACATAATCGATGATGGAGGTGCAGGATCGGCTTGACACCCACCGAAGGATCTCCGATGAATTAGATTCAAATGATGCTGTGAAGAGAAGATTGGCGTCCCGACGACTTTAAGGGCGAGCCATGAACTGGGGGAATGCGGTGAGGGCACCCACTCCCGAGGATTAGCTTATTTAGGACAAGTTCAAAATCAAATTTGAAGTGAAATTTATTCCGGTAGCTCAGAATTCAGTTTTATTCCATAAGTTCGTAGATCTGAAGCAAAGGGATATGATTATCTCCAAGTAAGTTTCTGAATTCGATGCTTTATTGAAATATGGGACATCTTTCATTGACACTTGTTAGCACCATAATTGGTCACTAACACCCTTGACTAGAGTTATGTAGAGAGATTAATGAAGAGAGTAAATTAGAATAGAAGAATTGTGTAATTCAATGCAAAAAGGAACAACAAAAATGAGAACACCAGATTTATAGTGGTTCGGCATAATCGCCTACGTCCACTTTAAGTATAATCTTTATTGCTTTCTCAATCACTTGAATACGGATACAATCCGTAAACCAGTCACTTGCATACAAGTTTTAATTAAAAAGAGGAGAGTATCAAAAATGGCAGGGTCTCCCTAGTGTTCTTCAAAAAAAGGTCCCTTTCACTGTGCCCCTGCCCTTCTATTTATAGACGAAGTTGGGTTGGACTTTCCTCATGGGCATAGGAACAAGGTACCTCGGCCCATAGTAGGTGACTTCTGTGCACCGGGCCAGGCAAGCCAAATGCTCTTACTTTGTTGTGGGCCTGACAACTTGCTAACACCTCCAGTCTGCACCGTGCCAGGGATGCCGAAACATGTCGATTGCATCAAACCCTTATACCTCCAGGTTCTTCTTGGTCAGAATCTTGTCTAGTGCTAATAATAATATCTTCAACTGTCGTTTTGTAGCCGGCCCAATGTGCCGGGTAACACTTGCCTCTCAAAGTGTGTCGTGTGAAGCGACATGACACGCTTTGAATCAGCGAGTGTTCCCTGTTTACAGAAAGAAATCCATCATGTTTCCTAAATTGTCATTATTCTTCAATTTTATCCTCCCAAGGTGTCGTATCCTTCTTTGGTCATCATGACGCTTGGTCGATTCCTAATATTATAAATCCAGGGTTGTAGTTCATCAATGGCCATCCGTGTCTAGTTCTACAGGGCCAATAAGCTTCGGCTATTTGATCCATTCTTTTCTTAATAACCTTAAGCGAGAATTTAATTCCCTGTTGATTTCAAGAAGTCAAACTTTTTTGGATGTACACATGCATGTTCGGGTACATGTTCTTGCCATTGGCTGTCGGATGCATTTTATATGCTCAATAGTCGTCGCCAGTTCCATCTAGTTTAATTGCAATTCAATTGCGATTCCTTATTTGTATTTTTTGTGAAATAAAGGGTTGTAATCAACCACTTGATGAGAGAAGACTTCAAGCTTTACATGGATGATGATCTCAGAGCAGTAAGCAAAGGCGAATGGAGTACGGCCAGTCATAGACTCATGGGTAGTTCTATAAGCCCATAATGCTGTTGGGAGCTCATCCATCCATTTACCTCTAGCCTTTTCCAAACTTCTCTTCAGAACAGGTTTTTGATTTTGTTCACAGCTTTAACCTGTCCATTTGCAGTTATAATGGATTATGGAAGGTCATAAGGACAGATGACGTTATGGACAATGGAGTTGATTATTTTCTTCATCTTGATCGTGGTTAAAAAAATTTCGTCTGCCCATTCGGTGAAGCAATCAACTGCTATGATGGCGTATTTCGCACTACCTTTAGGATCGGTAAGAAGGTGATGTCAATGCCCCTAAGTGGAAAACTGCTATGGACTAGACATTTGAGTAATTTCCAGCGATGGGGCCCCCGGATTTTTTGTAAACATCCTGCACTCGTCGCATTGTCTAGCATGATCAACCGCAAGTGGATTGATAGTTAGCCAATAATACCTGTAGCAGAGTATTTTCTTTATCATGGTTTTCCCCCTGATGTCATCGCCGTATTTTTCTTCATAGACTTTGCTCAAGGTATCATCATGGGTGATACACCGAAGCATGAGGATGGATAAACTCCTTTCTACACACGACTTCTTCTTGGATGATTTGGCGTGTAATACATGAAGTCGGTTAGTAGCTCTTGGACCTGGCCGTAATAAGGAGCAAGACAACGCCCCTAAGCAAGATCTACCTCCTTAACTTTGCATACTATCAATCAGGAATCACAAAAGGTATGCAAAGTTTCCACACCAAATCCTTCAGCAAGTTTAAGGCTTGTGGTCGAGGCTTCATAATAAGCATCATTGTTTGTTATAGGGAAATCGAGTTTCAGGACGTAGTAGAGCGATCCTTCCTTAGGAGTCATTAACATGACTCCTGCGCCATAATAGTGGTCACTAGATGCTTCATCCACGTACATTCTCCATCTGTCGGTTGGTTCTCTACTACCTTCGAGTAGTCATCTGATGCAGTGAGTTCAGGTGTGAGGTCTGCTAATTTCCGTCCTTGGATAACCCTTCGAGGGAAATAAGTGATATCGAATTGGCTTGGTTCGATGTTCTATTTAAGTAGTCTTTCAGATCTCTCAGGTCGTTGTATGCCCTGTCACAATGACTGGTAGGCATAAATGTTCATGGGGTGAGCCTAAAAGTAAGAGTGGAGCTTTCAAGATGAAATCAATAGATATTGTGCTAGCTTTTGTAGCTTCGGGTTGATATCCAATGCATGGCTCGCGATAGTTAATGAAATAACATATTCATGTCAGAATGGGTCCAAGGGAGCATATCATTATTTATTCACAAAAATCCAACTATTTCTTTTATCATCACTGTACTGAGCTGTGATCCGATATTCAACACTTGAAAAGGGTTGCCATGGCTGGCTGTAATGTCGACTGTCAGCTTAGCAGTTGCAATCTCGGATTCTTTGAGTTCAGATGTAACTATTTTCATAGCGATGGGCTTTGAATGTTCTAATCGATTACCTGCAAATGGCCAAAGATCAGGCCTTAAAGCACGTTGAAGGAAATGTCGAGTAGGGGTCAGCCTCAAGTTGCATGCAGCTGCATAGATGGATCTTGCTATGAGTTTGAATCTGCTTGTATATTCGAGTAACGCACTTTCTACTCAATGCATTCATGATCCTTTACCTATACTTTGGGTTGGATTGATAGTCAGTAGCCCACGAGCTTAGGTATCAATTTAATGATTCTATATCTAGGCATTCTTTCGGTTGTAGTCCTGTGTAGCTGTAAGCACTATATATAAGTTTCAATATTGAGCTATCGTAGCCAGTCTCTGGATGACCATGCGTCTGCTTCCAGTCTCGGTTTGAAAAATGTACTGCATGGACTGTTGAGTCTTGTCCTAGCTATGTTTATATTCCCACCTAAACTCCAAAGACATAGAGTTGATCGGTGAATAGTCGGTTCGCATTCATCTTGCTTCTCGCTCGTGCCCCCTGCTCTGGGGCATATACCGATAAGTAGGAAGACCATCCATGCCCACTTTAGATTTTGTTTTTTTCCTATTGAATCGTGGGATTAGCTAAGTTGATGGGAGGCTGGGTCTCGCCTATCTTTGATTGTATAGTGGTTTTTCATTCCAAGAGGAATACTTTGATGCCTCGTCAATTACATGGTGTAATTTGGACACTCGACAGGCAGCCATGTCGACTTTGGTTCATGTTTTGTAATCAGATCTCGAGGTAAAGTTGGCTCAAATGCAGTCGGGTCATGCTCATCCAGTTTCATACCCCTCCTGATGGATCGAAGGAGGGCGCTGGAGAATTTTTGACCAAGTCTTCATGGTTTACCCTCCTTTCCACACTTTGGAGGTCATACTTTTTCAATGAATATCCGAGGCACATTCGTATGTTCTTGGTGCAGATCGGTATTGACCCTTGATCTGAGGTATGATATAGTCGGTTGCTCGTAGCTTGGGATGCCGTTTTGATTAGTTCTGTATTGAGGCCTCACTGTAGTCGTTGCCGTAAGTTATAATGAATGGCAAGCTAGAGCTATAGTAAGCTGTCGTATTCAACTTTTAGTGATTTGTACTCTTGTTCCAAGCATTGATTTGGCCAGGCCATTAGTTAGATGGTCAAACTTCATCCTTAGCGAGTTAATAATCCTCTTGTCGATTTTAGGTTGGAGTTTGCGGAATAGAGAATGGTCGGAATCCACTCGTCTATTTATCGGTGTTTATAAACCACTCTGCATTCTGGTGACTTAGTGTTATTCTCCCCCCGGTCGACTTGCACCCAATTTGTGTTCATGCTTCGGTCTATGCTCCGGGGACTTAGAGATTTGTCGAACGGTTTATGCTTTAGTCCACAGTTCGAGACGCAGATATTTTCGTCAATTCATTTATACTTCAGTCCGCACTCTGGGGACTTAGAGTACTCCAATCCGCTTCTCGGACTTAGAGATTTTTTCCCAAGTCTTTTATAACATAGTACGTGCTTTGGGGACTCAGAGTACTCTAGTCCGCACTTTGGGGACTTAGAGGTTTTTATGTCATTTATGCTCTAGTCCGCACTCAGGGGACTTAGAGTACTCTAGTCCACACTCTGGGGACGTAGAGGTTTTCAAGTCCTTTATACTCTAGTCCGCACTCAGGTGACTTAGAGTACTCTAGTCCGCACTCTAGGGACGTAGAGGTTTTTTAGCCGTTTATACTCTAGTCCGCACTCAGGGGACTTAGAGTACTTTAGTCCGCACTCTGGGGACGTAGAGGTTTTCAAGTCGTTTATACTCTAGTACGCACTCAGGGGACTGAGAGAACTCTAGTCCGCTTTAGGGACTTAAAGGTTTTTAAGTCATTTATACTCTAGTTCGCACTCAGGGGACTGAGAGTACTCTAGTCCGCTTCAGGGACTTAGAGGTTTTTAAGTTGATTATACACTAGTCCGCACTCAGGGGACTTAGAGTATTCTAGTCACGTAGAGGTTTTTAAGTCGTTTATACTCTAGTCCGCACTCAGGGGACTTAGAGTACTCTAGTTCGAACTCTAGGGACGTAGAGGTTTTCAAGTCATTTATACTCTAGTCCGCACTCAGGGAACTTAGAGTACTATAGTCCACACTCTAGGGACGTAGAGGTTTTCAAGTCATTTATACTCTAGTCCGCACTCAGGGGACTGAGAGTACTCTAGTTCACTTCAGGGACTTAGAGGTTTTTAAGTTGTTTATACTCTAGTCCGCACTCAGGGGACTTAGAGTACCCTAGTCCGTACTCTGGAGACGTAGAGGTTTTTAAGTTGTTTATACTCTAGTCTGCACTCAGAGGACTTAGAGTACTCTAGTCCACACTCTGGGGACGTAGAGGTTTTCAAGGCACTTATACTCTAGTCCACACTCAGAGGACTTAGAGTACTCTAGTCCGCACTCTAGGAACGTAGTGGTTTTCATGTCATTTATACTCTAGTCTGCACTCAGGGGACTTAGAGTACTCTAGTCCACACTCTGGGGACGTAGAGGTTTTCAAGGCACTTATACTCTAGTCCACACTCAGAGGACTTAGACTACTCTAGTCCGCACTCTAGGAACGTAGTGGTTTTCATGTCATTTATACTCTAGTCCGCTTCAGGGACTTAGAGGTTTTTAAGTTGTTTATACTCTAGTCCACACTCAGGGGACTTAGAGTACTCTAGTCCACACTCTGGGGACGTAGAGGTTTTTAAGTTGTTTATACTCTAGTCCGCACTCTGGGGACGTAGAGGTTTTTAAGTTGTTTATGCTTTAGTCCGCACTTAGGGGACTTAGAGTACTCTAGTCCACACTTTGGGGACGTAGAGGTTTTTAAGTCGTTTATACTCTAGTTCGCACTCAGGGGACTGAGAGTACTCTAGTCCGCTTCAGGGACTTAGAGGTTTTTAAGTCGTTTATACTCTAATCCGCACTCTAGGAACTTAGAGTACTCTAGTCTGCACTCTGGGGACGTAGAGGTTTTCAAGTCGTTTATACCATAGTCTGCATTCGGGGGACTGAGAGTACTCTAGTCCGCTTCAGGGACTTAGAGGTTTTTAAGTCGTTTATACTCAAGTCCACACTCAGGGGACTTAGAGTACTCTAGTCCTCTTCAGGGACTTAGAGGTTTTTGTCGGGAGAAGTCAAATTTCCATCCAGTTATTTGTATTTCATTTACCATATCGAGGCTAATGATGTCGAATGAACGATCGACCAACATTTGCTCATGTAATGGGACTCTCCCCCCATCATGAATGACGAAACTTGAAAAATGGACGGTCGATTCATGTCCTCTTGGTGATTATAGCTCTTCCAATCAAGTCAAGGAAGGAGGTACATGACAGATGGTTAGGTCACATCCACAATGGATTAGATAATCAAGTTTCGCACAACTTGCTTCATATCTCTTTTTAGAAAATGAGGATAATAGATTTTTGAGTAGACAAAGCAAGTTGCATATGTTTCAAGGTGCATTCGTGTCCATGTATTGAGAGCGATGGTTGGCGAGTATGTAGTCCATCAAAGCTACTCCAAGTCGGGCTTTCGAATAATCTTTTGTGTTCAGGGTAGGATTTTGATGTGTAGATGATCAAATCACGTCTATTGTAGGTAGATCCCGACGTCACTGAGCTTCAGGAAAAGCATCTGTATTTTGTTAAACTTTGTTCTATGACTTGATTTGAGTGGATGATCGAGCCATACTCATTCCAAGCCTTGCTCGGGTCTCCAAGTCAAATGTGGAGGTCGACGAATGAATGATCAGTCGTGTTCACTTTGTATTGGGCTCTAATCGTGCTGAACTTTTCAATCTCTAGTTCTTGGCCTCAAATTAAAGGCACATGATTGATGATGAGCAATTGAATCATGCTCGTCTAGATGAAACTCCACACGTCCGATCATGGTTTGCGTGGATTGTTTGGTGGCCAAATCTGAGTACCTGGTCACCTGCATCATTTTGAAAGAGCTTAATTCTAGTTGGTCATAGTTCATAGAACAATTGAAATAGAAATAGAAAATGGAAATAATTCAAAGAAGATTGGAATAAATCTTATTGATAAGTGAAGCGGCATCGTGTGCTCATTATTCAACTTTGCCCCTGGATCCTTTCAAAGGAATGTCGGCCGTCAGCAGTCCAATTGATAATGATAGCCCTTTATTAATAGGTATCGGATGTTCCATGCCCACCATTCTACAGGACTTGTACATACTATTGAAGCTTTCCTTTCCAGATCGGATTTTCGATCACACCTCGGAGGTGTTTGTAATTGCGCGTGTTAGGATCAGTGAGCATCTTGGAATATACAACATACCCCTAATTTTGTTTAGACTTTGGTGTATTCTCTCGAGATTGGTTTCCAGTACCACTTCGAGTCGCGAGACTTCAAGTAGAGGCTGTCGATCGAATCTTTCAAAGAGCATATGAGTCGAATGTTGAGATCTTGTTTTGTCTAATAGGATCAGCGTCCTTAGCCAACGGGCCTTTATTGTTATTTTTCCTAGTCTATTCTGCTCCTTCACACTTTGGTTTAGATTCATTTTTGTCATAGAAACGATCCATGGTCGTAGAAGGCTCTTCAGCTAACTAGCTGCCAAAATATATATGGAGGTCGATTCTCCTTTAACGTCATCAGTATGATATCCTTTTAAGAGTATCGTTTGAGTAACGGTTGCCTGTCCATTCCCTTATTGTCGTTCAGAAGCTTCCGTTAGATCCTTTATGCCCTTGTCCATCATGGGATGTAAGGAAAGTGGACAGAATGTTCCTTTATAAAGTTGAGTTTTGAATTCACCATTTGGAGGCACTACGCTACGGCTAGGGGTCGTATATGGAGCCACTTTTTCGAAAATTTGGGTCATCCTTGAATTTTTTTTTTGAAAATAGGGGTCGTATAAGAGACTGGTGTAACTTAAGTTTGGATCGGCCTGGGTGCCGCTCGGCTTAGGAATAAGGCTCGACCTGGATGCCGCTCGGCATAAGAATGCGGCTCGGCTGGACGTCGTTCGGCACACTCTCGCTCGGCATACTCTCGTTCGGCATGCACTGGGTCACTCGGTGTACTCTCGCTCGGCATGCACTAGGTCGCTCGGTGGACTCCTGCTCGGCATGCACTCGCTCGGTATAGTCTCGCTCGACATGCACTGGGTCGCTCGGTGTACTCCCGCTCGGCATGCACTCGCTCGGCATAGTCTCGCTCGGCATGCACTTGGTCGCTCGATGTACTCCCGCTCGACATGAACTTGTTCGGCATAGTCTCACTTAGTATGGATGTGGCTCGGCCTGGATGTGGCTGGGCATGGATGCGGCTGAGTGCAAACTTCAACATCAAATCCCCAGATCTTGCGTACCTCAGTGAATCCAATCTATGGCTATTAGCTTCATTTAGATTTCTTTCAAATCTGAGTAGAATAAGAAGTTTTCTAGTAAACAATTGGATCTATATCGTGAATATGGAAATCCACTTAGTAGTCGATGAGATCCAATCAAGCTGAGAATTCAATTCTCAGTGAAAACACCAAAATGTTAGCACCATAATTGGTCACTAACACCTTTGAGTAGAATTATGTAGAGAGATTAATGAAGAGAGTAAATTATAAAAGAAGAATAGTGTAATTCAATGCAAAAAGAACAACAAAAACGAAAACATCAGATTTATACTGGTTCGGAATAATCGCCTACGTCCACTTTGAGTTTAATCTTTATTGCTTTCTCAATCACTTGAATATGTGCATCGGACCAGGCAGGCCAAACGCTCTTGCTTTGTTGTGGGCCTGACAACTTGCTAACACCTCTAGTCTGCACCGTGCCAGGGATGTCGAAACATGTCGATTGCATCAAACCCTTATACCTCTATGCACTTCTTGGTCAGAATCTTGTCTAGTGCTAATAATAATATCTTCAATTGTCGTTTTGTAACCGGCCTAAGGTGCCGGGTAGCAACACTCCATTAAAGAAGAATAAGAATTATATCATCAACATAGACGACTACTAAGGGAAGTGACTCATGGGCCACACTGATGATACTTTTAAGATGATAATCGAGAAGGCGCTAAGGCATGAGAGTCTATATCCAAAGCCAAAGTCTATTATTATTAAAGAAGAGCCAAAGCCACAATCAGGCCAGGGAGGCAAGAAGAAGTGGAATAATAAAATAGGGAAACAGTTTCAAGATAAGGTACCATCACAATAAGCTACAAGTATAGTGGTAAGGAATATTACATTAGAGATTGCAAAGCTAAATAGTGAAAGCTACCATCATGATAAGCTTGGGCATACCAAAAAGAACTATCCAAAGCTGCATAAGCAGAAGCAAATGGTGAAAAGTATATGCTCTTAATGCTGTCCCGACTTTTTCGAGAGTTCCATTGACGAAAGAGAAGGGAATGAACATCATTAACAAGGTATGCTTTCTATCTATGATGTTCCCATATGTGTTTTTTATCCCAAGGATTCACATTCTGTCATATCTAGTGACTTACTATATAAGTTGGGATTGAAACCTGAGATCGTTGTCTACCCTTTGATTGTAACGAACCCTATTGGAGGCTCTGCTAGCCTGTGTATGGTTTGTCGTGGTTTGGTCTTATCGATTCATGGATGTTCTTTTTATTATGATTGTTTTGTTTTGGGTTTTGTAGGGTTAGTTTTATTCTAGGTATGGACTGGCTTTATAGATACATAGTGATGGTGGATTGTAAGAGTCATTAGTGATGATAAGGGTAGATGATGGCGGAAGGTAGTATTCTCCTTCCTATCAGATGATGAGGTGATGGTTAGCTTTCTTTATTAGCTATATATCCTACACGACGAGTAGTCATCAATGCCTATTCTTAGGGAGGATCCGGACATAGTTGACGAGGTTACTTTTGCTGCATATAGAGATCGAGTTCCATATTGAGTTAGTGAAGTTGCCATACCGACAGTGATGCCTCTAAGGAAAATGACACCTAGAGAGCAATGAGAGCTCAAAGTGAAAGTGAATGACCTATTGAGAAGTGGGTTCATTCGTTGGATTATTTTTGAATAGGAAGCACCTATAGTATTTCCACGAAGGTGAACAATTCTCTTAGACTATGAGTCGATTACTGTGATGACCCATCTTTCACCCCTAGGAATGACACTTAACGCATCCTCGGTGTACGTGTGCTGGTGCCCAATCATCGAAAAGATGAATCATCATAGGGTGAAATAAAAAATAGAATATAAAACCTCACAACGAAACTGCTAAAAAAACATAACAGTCTATAGTACATCAAGTTACTCCTTAACAGGGAGTTATGGGAGTTGCACAAAAGTAATACAAATCAGCTTATGCGGTTATAACATCCTGCCTTTACAAATGCTGAAACAAAATACACTTACACAAACTAGATAATACAGTGGAATAGATAACTAAGAAGATGAAAGCATCCTGCTCGAATGTTGTCTTTAAAAGAACCCAACAAAGACTTACTACTCCTGGACTACTCAAATAAAATGAGTACCCGAGAGTTTAGGGAAAACAAACTACTTGGGTCAAATGATATGTCTGGTATGTGTCAAACTTTAAAGAATAGGTGTAAAATTAAACACAAACATACAAGACCACGCCGCTGAACACAGAAGGATTTACTCTCATATAAATCAACATCCACACATAAAGCATGGATAAAAAATTAAACTCCACAAAGAGTGGTTGTCTCTTCCCGGTGCAAATTTAGAAATAAATTTGAAGGTTCAAATCAAATCAGAAAAGGAAAATTTTCAACAAATGACTAGGAGGGTGCATCCCCTTGAAGTACATCTCTAGTAATATACTTTTGATAAGCTTATTTACTCTATGACACTTCTCGAAAACCTCTAAGCTAAACCCCACCATACCAACCGAGTATCCGAATATTTTACTTCAAATAGCGCTACCGAATCCAAATCTTGATGAGATGTGAAAGTATCCCGGTAGAAGCAACCCTACATAGCTTGGCCCTCTCTCATTCTTTGGTTTTAGTCAACCCCGACAAAGGATATCAATGTTTAATGGAGCAACACATCGTCTTAGAATGACGATAATAAAGAAGATAAACTAACCGATAGCCGAGAAACCAACTATCGAGGATATAAAACAATAATATATGGAAATTTTGTTTTTTATATTTACTACCACTCATCAAATTCAAACTTGTACTTTTCCTTGGTTAACAATAGTACCAGAAAAGTCAAGGTAGTGTTACGTCAAAGTTATGTCTCGCGATTATTCTTAACTTTCAAAATAGAGGCAAGTCTATTTCTTCGATGTTTAGTCCTAATTATACAAATAAACCGTTTCCTTATTTGTGACTTGCTTTACGAAAATTAATACATTTCTATAAACAATTCAAACTTTTTCTTTCAAAAAACCCGAATTCGTACTTGGCTTTACATTACAAGTATTAGCTTTAAAACATTTTGTTAAAAGAGTTTACTAACTTGGAAACATCATTATAAAAAGGATTTAACAACTTAAAACATCTTTATTGCATTGACTAATTAGCTTTAAAATTTTGTTAACTAAGTTAATTAGTTAACTTCAATAATCTTTAATTAAAAAGAGTAAATCACCTTTCTTAAAACATCATTAATTAAATTCAATCAATAATATTTAAATATAATTAATTTAATTAGTTAATAATTAATTAAATATCATTATACAAAGTGATTGATTTATTTAAATTTTATTTAAAGAAATATTTATTTGAGGTCAAGCAAATTTATTATCTTTTAAAAGTCATTAGTTAAAAAGATTAAGTAATTTAAAAACATCATTAGTAAACTGATTATTTAACTTTAATCCATCATTATTAAAAGATTAATTAGCCTTATACATCATTAAATAAAATGATTAACTAATTTTAAAACATCATTAACCAAGTAATTTATTAAATTTAAAACACATCGTTAATTAACTTTAAACCTTATTAATTAAATAATTAAATTAAATAATCATTATTAAAATATTTAATTGTTTTTGGAAACATCATTAATAAAAAGCTTGCTTAACTTGTAAAATAATTCCGAGCACGATAATGAAACCAAACGGTTTCGATAAAAGATGATTTTTTGAAAGTGCCAATATAGCAACTATCGCTATATGGCAGTTAGGGATTCAAATTTATGACATTTGCAATAAAAAAGCACATCACATAACAAGGGTATGAGCATATGTACATGGTGATTTATAACAATACATATATCGAGCATTTATTAATAAAGGCATAAATCTAACTAATAAAATTTCATATGTCTTATGATTCACTTACTAACTTTTGAAAGCGACTAACATTTGAGCAACAAACCAATCCAACAACCAAATTAATATTTCACCAATACAACAAGTATAAAAATATAGTTTGAAAGCATTTGGTTTGAAGGTGGAAGCTTTACTCACCGAAACGGTTACTAACTTAATCGAATCACCAGAACAAGTTGTCGAACTCACGAACTACGGACTCTATTTAATGAGTAATCCCCACCAGAGCCAAGGTTCTCGCTTAACCTTTCAGCTCTGATACCAACTGTAACGAACCGGAACTTTCGATCCCGAAAATTCCAGATAGCTATGAAAAAGAAGAAGGAGATAGAAGAAGAAGAAGATCAGAAAACATCACCGTCTCACATTCGCAGCAGTTAAAATATAATAATAAATATTACCAGTTTATAAAAGAATATTATGACTATCGATTACATTTTAATACATCAGAGTTACACATATGTACAAACACTGAATATACACAATTATCATGTCACAGATACACAACAATATAATCCAGCAGAAACGCTCCATACGTTCTTGCCATCCAGCTCGCCTCCTGAGCTCCAGAACGTCCTTACTTGAACCCTGTAATACTCGGTCTGACCTGAGCATTACATCAAGTAACACGCCAGGTCAGGCTGGAAACCAGCGTGAGTAACTTATCCAACATAAAATACAAAGCATACAACTTATATTGAACCCGGGGTAACTCGAATATATTTACAAGTCCATAATATGTTACAGAGATCACTTATTTACCATATAAGTTTTCTAAGTACCAAAGTTTTAGATTTAAATAGTCCAATTTCTTTAAATCACTTCATTCCAGCCTATAGATTTCACATATCAATCTATAAAAATTCGAAGTGGTTTCGGGTATTTCCTAATACCCGACCCCGGTCTCTTCGAGTCTCCTGTCATCCTGATCCAAGTTATCCAAATGAAACACACAATATTTCATATCGGAGATATTAACTCATTCAAAGCATCCAATACCATTTAATCATCCATAAGCAAAGCTTAATCAAATACAAATTTAATTTAATTAATCCGAATTGAATTACTAACCTCGACCACTTAGATTTCTTCATTTAACATTAATTAATTTCAAATCAATTAATCAATCATCCCTTCATTATTCATCTTAATTAATCAGCCTGGATTAATTATCCTTTAATTACATTCAAGTAATTTACTTTAATTAGTTTCACAATATTAATTATTCTTAACCAAAAATCAATAAGTAATCTTAATTACTTCATAAATTAATTAACTATATTAATTACATTAATCCTTAATTACTTATATTAGTTAATTTCTCGTAAGTCACTTATTATTGATTAATCAATCTTAATTAATCAGTCTTTAATTACATCATTAATTATATAAATTAACGATTTCTAATTATCTTTTATTTTATCCTAATCTAAATTAATTACATTAATTAAACCACGACATTAATCATTCTCGATTAATCTCAACTTGTATTTAACTATCTTTTATTTACTTCATTAAATTAATTAATTATTCCTTAATTAATTATCTTAATTAATCTCTTGATTTCTTGCACAAAGTAATTATATTTTATTAATTACATTGAGTAATTACCTATCAAACCATCCAATGATTATTCTAAATTAATTAAACTTAATTAATTAACTTAAAACTTAATTAATTAATTTAAACCCTTAATTACTAAGTTAATTAACCCAAATCATTAATTAATTGAATTAATTAATTATCCATTTTAATTACCCTACTATTTAAATGAATCATAAATGATTAAGCCCTTATTAACTTTAAAATGGAAACACTCTCTTATTCATAATTTAAATTTAAAATAATATAAAACCCGAATACTTCGAGTCAAGCAACAATTAACTCGAGAACCAACCTAAACCAAAGTTACTCGATCATCAGTTCACAGTGCACATCAAATCAATTCAATCATGCATCCAAATACCTAAATTTAACCATTTAAATTTAGATAAAAATCCAAAGGATTGAGATTTACACACCTTTGATTTTGGTTTTGGAATCCACCTCAAAATTGCCTTGGTTTCCTCGATTTTTGACCTTGTATAAATAATTAGGTAGTTTATTAATATTTGAACAAATCAAAAAATCAATTACCATTTGATACTTAAATTAACTATAAATTTATTTTAAAACAATAATTTCCTTCTTAAATACTTTTAGTGGCTAAATAAATTAAATAAGTTTATTAATCAAATTAATCACTAAAATACATTATTTAAAATAAACTCATAGATATAAAAATGTGTATATGTGTGTGTGTGTATATATATTTCTCTTCCTTTTGTGTGTATATATACACATTAAAAACTGCCTATATATACCTTACGGTATTTATTCTTTCTTTTCATTTTTTTCACCGTATATACAATTTAGTAAAATAAAAAAAACGACTTATGCCTGCACTGCAAATATTTTTTCTGAATCTTTCTCGCTATTCTGCCACTGCCGAGGATCAACTGACCAATGTATCTTCCCAGCAACGATCGCCAAGCCGATGCTCCTCAATCGCCCTCGTCCATCGCATATTCGTGTCGAGGCGTCTTCGCCTTTGCCTCAGCCTCATTCGAAAAACCCTAGCATGCTGCCTGCAAATCAAGTCGACTCGCTACCGCTCTTCCAGAAATGCGCGCCTACATACGCGATCCACCAATCAACGCCGCAGCTCCCATCTCGCAAACCAAGCCCTCGCGAATCGCCAAATACCCACCATGAACAACTAGCACGAACGACTAGCCTGCGCGACACGATACATCTCCCTCAACCATCGCGACCCGCCATTAACTTCGACATTGAGCTGTGACCTGCCATTTCGATTTGATTTCAAAGAGAGGTGATAAGAATAAGTATGCGGTTTTTTTTTACAGAAGAGAGGAGAATGAAAATTGATTTTAATTTGGGATAAGAAGAGGAGATACGACTTTTAGCATAGAGAGTGGCGTGTTTGGGAAGGAAGGAACGGCGTATTGAAGAAGGTTGCTGTTTATTTTATTAACATTCTCAAATTTTACAAGCTTTTCGAACAGACTCCGAATCAGACATGCCGCCAAGAGATTATAAAGTTTTACCCACGTTTCGAACACAATGGAACGTGTTTCGGAGGCTAATTCGATCATATGTGCGAGTTACAGAAATAAACGACCAATTTTAAATTAAATCGATTAAAATAGTTTTTATGCGTTTTGAGCTGCCATGGTCAAACGACAACTCCGATTGCTACGGAAATTGAAATTGGACAACAACTAACTATTATGGATCCAATGGAACTAGTTTCGTCAAATTCCAAGACTGTGCCTTGGAAGGCTATTTTTAAATTCAATTTAAACGATATATTATTAAAACTGAATAAATTACCTTTAGGTTAAATTTCAACCATTCTCTTATCTTCAGTATCATCATTATAAATTTTATAAGCCTTCAAATTATTTTTAACAGGCTTAAACCTGAAGATTCAATAATTCATCCAATTTCAGTTTATTAAATCCAATAACTCAATTGCTAAATAATAATAATAATAATTGAAAATTAACTTTTAAATATTTAAAATCAATTAATTATTCCAATTTAAATTGTTAAAAATTCTGGGTCATCACATATACTTATTTATAAAACATTCCTTTCAAAGACTATTTATATTCATAAGTATAATAAAAAAGTGTTACAAACGAATGTTTTTCACGCATCGTCAAAAAAATCCAAAACCATTATGTACTTGTCATTATCTTTATAACATTATTTCTTAAAGATCTAGTCATACATATTTACAACATAATATAATTTTACATAAGTTCACAAAACCGTTTATTATAACATAAGTGTTATGATTAAAAACTTCCTTTATTCCTGTATAAAATACTTAACTTTTTTTCCAAACTGTATATATAAATACTTTAAAAATACTTATAAATATATTTAATATATTACTTGAAAATGACTAATTTATAATTTAACAAAAATAAGTAACAAGCATGTTTTATATTTTAAAACCCCTTTACTCCAAAAATTAATAAATAACTACAGAAACATATTTAAATTTCAAATCAACTTTAAAGTACTGAAAATTATGTTAGAAAATATCCCCAAAAACATTACAGAAAAATACTCAATTTAAATATCATTTTTAGACAATTAAAACCTTAAGAAACTTACTACAACATTTATAAATGCTTTAAAAGTCCATGACAAAGAACAACATTGAAAAGCATGAACTTTGCAACTAGTTTTCACCACACTTGAACAAATGGATTAAGACTTGAAATAGTTATAATAATTGCTACCCATAGAGTACTTAAAAACCATGAAAAGAATCCACTTATAATATTTTCTAAACTAAATAGAAAAATTCTTGAAAACAAGGTATTTACTATAGTGTTCGTTTAGCGACATTTTTACTCAAACTTCAGCCATTTTGTTTGATCAGTTCCAAAGTCTTTTAAACTTTGATTCGTTCCAATAATAGTTACACATATAATAATTATTATAAATTCAAAGATACCCCCAAGGACGTCTTTCAATTTAATTACAAAAATTCCCAAGACAAGATATATCAAAGTGCCCAAATAGCGACTTTCTTCTCGCTGTAACATTTTGCAACTTTGTTTCACGAGTTAGTGAATGATTTAAACTTCAATACTTTCTAGTAGTAAGTAATATTATAGTTCTTATAAAAAATGCAAAGATGCCCCTAGGATGTCCGTCAAAGTTGACTTTGAAAATCGCCGAACACAAGGGATTTTCAAAGTGCATCCATAATGACCTTTTCGCTTTTAACTTTCACAACTTTGTTTCATAATTTCTATAACTTTCCAAACCATTTATTTACTATACCATACACCAAAATATGTATAGAGAACAAAAAAAAGTTATCCCAATTTTAGTTCATAAATATTCTATTTACACAAGTTAAGGTTAAGGGATACCGAAGTGCACTTATAACGACTATTCTCGCTTCACACACTTTCAAACATACTTCAATTCAACACACAATCCAAATATACATTTAAAAATCAAGTCAAGGCCATACCACATATTATAGTAAGTAATACGAGTGATATAATATAATATTAAGTTGTCATATGCTTTTAAAAGCAAGAGGGTCAAAGTTTATAACTTTAATAAGTTAATGTCACTTTAATATTATATTTTCATACACATGTACACACACATAGCATATACATATAAGATAGTGAGATAACTCACCCAAATCCAAGACAAACACATGCTCAAACAAAAACAATAAAGGGCCACTTCCTACCATCACCTAAAAGCCTAAAGACACCACCTTTTTAACACATCCAAGCCAAGCCAAGACCACCCCCACACATTGATGCTCACGGCCCAATTTGGTGAAATTTTAGTGATGCTTGGAAGAGATTTGAATTAGTTAGAGAAAGATTAATTAAGAACAAAGTGGATTAGTGCTAATCGACTTTCACCATTTTTGATATTTTTGATATTTTAAAGCTTTAGAATTTTATGAAGTGTTTAAGGACCGTAAGACCCCACATATGCTAGGCAGGAGATCCCCCATATGCCTTGCATACTTTTAAATCTATACCTCATTTTCCTTAGCAAATTACCCTTTTAGACTTACACACAAAATATCTTCTATAACCTCATGCATGGCGTCATCATATTTTATTTTCCATAAATGAAAAAATACTATTATTTCATGTTAATGTTCCTAAGTGTTTTAGTATATGAAGTTTGAACAACTTCCGTCAGTAAAATGCTGTTTATCGATAAAACAATTTTCGGTCACATTATTGATATTTGTTTAAATTATTTATTTTTGTAAACATTTTTCTAAAACAAGTTTACCATCATTAGTTATTACTAAAAAAGTAGTTAACAAGGTTATTAAATCAATTTAATCGTATTTAATCCAAAATTCAAATATTTAAATAATTCGTATATTTGAATATGAATTATTCGAAATTCCGGGTCGTTACAATCTACCCCACTTAAAACATTTCGTCCTCGAAATTCAGACATGAGCAACAAAAGGAAAAAGTTACATAGCACTACTTAATAGTATTCAAAAAGTTACTAGCAAACAAAGCCCAAGTATGTTCAGGTTCAAAAATCCTCTAATCACATAAGGAAGATAAACGATCTACTAAGCATGCCTTACACTCAACAACCTCGGATCTTTACTTAATCAATTATTCATGCTACCTCATAACAAATCAAAGAGTCATCCCTAAACTCTCCATAAGCCAACAAAACATAGTATTCATATACTAAAGCTAATACGATGTGCATGGATTATCCATACGCAATATTAAATCTGATCACTTATTCGATCAAATAATCTTACTTCCAAACTAGTATATATCACTTGGCCTCTCTAGTGCGGACTTCGATCAAGTTCATTGATTAGAAACTTTCGTCTTCCTTACATAGCTATGTACTTAGATAGAAAGATTCAAGATCATATTAATAATTTGTATCAAGTGGTCGTCGTCAAGAATCAACTGAAAAATCCTTGTTCGGACCAGTATAAATCACCTCGAAACCATGCACTCAGATGCCGGATCGAGAATAGTTATGCGAATAAACTGACCTACGTATAACTTACGTATTATCCTATTGGTTTCTTAAATATACCAATTACCCTCTAGTTACATTCATTTACACCAATAGTATATATGATTACTAAAACCATTTATGAATCATTTCATAAATATAAAGTTTATAGACATTTTATAACTTAAGTTCATACTCATATAATACTCCACTATATCCTAGGAGTATATACAAAACATCAAATTTATTTTTCTTAACAAGGATGTTCAACACATTTGAAACTTAATTTAACTTACTACCTTCTCAATTCAAGAGTTACAAAATCTCAGCTTTTATACTTTCACAAAAACACTTAGTTTCAAGCTCTATAACAATCCGAAGGTTTTCGACTGTCGAAAATCGTCGAAAACCTCGTTTCATTTTAACAAATGAAAATTACGAAACAACATATCATAACATGATGCATATACCATGCAATCCTAATGCAAGGGCTACATGTTCCTTAAAGTAACTTAATGAAGTATGACTTATTTATTAAACACCCTTTTAGCTGCATAGAGACAACAAAAAAGGTTTTATAATTATTTAGGTTATGCCACCACCACTCGGGCACCAATCATAGCATACATACAAATCTTTTCCATATAGAAAGTGTATTTCAAAATCTTTATTAAACTACTCTATAGTTTATATCAACTTTTATTATGGAAAACTTTAGAACTAAACTCCAGCTTATTTCAAATCAAACTACATACGTATATCTTTTGTACATGAAATCTTTGTTTTGAGATTAAACTAAAATATATTTTAATAAAATAACCCTATTGCATCCCCTATGCAGAAACCAGAATATCATCACCTCCTACGTGCAATATCGATAAGCATACTCGAAATGGAGTGATAATATCCTGCCATGGGTTAGCCAAACCCAAGCCATGCCTTTACTCTATTTTTTGTCATCACTAATGTCGAGATCACATTCGACATCTCTCACATCAGTCTTCATCACTCAAACATAACACAGATCTCTACAAAGATCCCAACATCTCTAATAGTCCATGGGTCTTTACAATGATCCCAGCACAAGTCATCCAAAAAATGCTTAATGCTGACCTCTCCCTTGGACTTAACCTTAGGATAGATAATACAACTCTATAGCATTCCACTTCACAAACGCTTCCAAAACATAGAACTGGTATATCAGTTTTGAAGTGGTATTAGATAATTAAAACAATTACCAGTCCCCTATCTCTCTAAAAACTAAATTGATGAATTTTCGGTAAACTCAATTCCAATTCTTTTAGAAGTAAGAAAATAATATATAAAGAGGTGTCCTCTTGGGGGAATGCTGTATATATAAGTTCTTAAAGCTAGAGGCATTTCATACAAATGCTCGTCCCTATGGGTTCTCTAATCGTATGAAACCGTGAAGCTTTTAGATACTTCCAAGTTATCCTGGTCAAGTTCAATTGTCAACTAATCAACTACCAAGTTCAAAATAGACGATTGAATATGGAAACCAAATCTCATACAGTTATCAAGTTTTCGAACTTTTCAACTTACACTATCCCTCAGTCAAAAGTGAAGTTGGGTAAGTTCGAGCGTAGGTTGCATCAAAGCCTTACCTAGACACTTCATTCTTGACTCTCACAGATAGACAAGTCTACTTCGCTGGATTTAGTGCTAAATACATGACTAAATGCTTTCCATAAATGAGTAAATATACAAAGCACAATTAAGTAACACAAAGCACGATTAAGTCTGATAAGCGACTTATAATCCTCTTTTTATTTAATTAATAATTTTATTCATTAAAACCTCTTTTATTTGTCATAACTTCTTTTTTGCAGTAAAAATTCGTTTATCAATTTCTACTGTTCATTTGTACTCTTTCAATACTTCAAAATGTATTCATATACTGATCTTAAATGGTATAAGTATATTTATAAATCATTAACAATATTTCTTACTTTAAACCTTTACTTTTTCTATCTTTTTCAAAAATTTCATACTTGTTATTACCTTTGAAATATCCAGTTAAAAGATTTAATTACATTCACAAATAAAATTCAAAAGGTTTGAGACAAATGTTACTAAAGCACTGTCACTGCAACCCCAAAACCATTTCTACTATGTTTATCTTTAAAATGTTCTTTTCAAAGATCTATTTACATTCATAAGTACAATCAAAAAGAGTTAAAGACGAATGTTATGAACACATTGAAACAACAAACCCAAACCATTCCATACTTTCCATTATTTTTAAAACTGGCTTTTTAAATATTTAAGTATATATATTTATAAGATAATATACTTTTACATAACTTCATAGAACCGTTTATTATAATATAAATGTTATGATTCAAAACTTCCTTTGTTCCTTTATACAATACTTAACTTTTTTTTCCAAAATTATATATATAAATACTTTAAAAATACTTAAAAATAGGTTCAAAAATCTATGTAGAATATTACTTGAAAATAACTAATTTATAATTTGAAGAATGTAAATAAAAAACATGTATTATATTATAAAGTTTCTTTACTTGAAAAATTCATAAATAATTATCATAATATATTTAAACCACAATCCAACTTTAAAATATTGCAAAATATATTAGAAAAGATCCCTAAATATATTAGAGAAAAATTCCAAATTTAAATATCATTTTTAGAGACTTAAAACCTTAAGCTAATTGCTATAACATGTACAAATGCTGTTAAAAGTTCTTGACCAACAACAACATTGAAAAGCATAAACTCTGTGACTAGTTTTCATGGGTAAAAAATGATTAAAGATTTGAAAATTTATGGTTAGTACTTACTTAAAAAAAAGGGAAAGAACCCCTAATAATATATTTCAAATTAATTAGGAAAATTTCTCGAAAACAAGGTATTTACTAAAGTGTTCGTTTAGCGACATTTTTACTCCAACTTTAGCCATTCTGTTTGACCAGTTCTTGAACATTTTAAACTTTGATTTTTTTTTCTAGTAATAAGTACAAAAATAACTCTTATTATAAATGCAAAGAAACCCTTAAGGATATCTTCAATTTAATTACAAAAATTACCAAAAACAAGGTATTTCAAAGTGCTCATATAGCGACCTTCTTCTCGCTATAACATTTTCCAACTTTTTTCTACAAGTTAATGAATGATTTAAACTCCAATATTATTCCAATAATAATTAATCTTATAGTACTTATCAAAAATTCAAAGAATCCCCTAGGATGTCTCTCAAGTTGACTTTGAAAATCGTTAAACACAAGGCATTTTCAAAGTGCATTCATAGCGACCTTTACGTTTCTAAATTATACAACTTTGTTCATAACTTCTATAAATTTCCAAAACATTTATTTACAGCCCCACACTCCAAAATATGTTTAGAGAACAACCAAAACAAGTTAACCCAAGTTAAGTTCATAATTCTTTCATTTACACAAGGTAAGATTAACAGATATCAAAGTGCACTTATAGCGTCTATTCTCACTTCAAACACTTTCAAACATACTTAAATTCAACATACAATCCAATTAACCATTTAAAAATCAAGCCAGTCCATGCCACATTTTATAGAAGGTAATAAGGGGTGATGCTACACAATATAAAGTTGTCACTTGCTTTCAAAAGAAAGAGGGTCCAAAGTTTATAACTATAATTCGTTAGTGTCACTTCAACTTTATGTTTGCACACACATCCTTATACATATAATATATACATATAAGGTAGTGAGATAACTCACCTAAATCCAAGCCAAACACATGCTCAAACACACAAGAATAAAGAACCACTTCCTACCATCACCCAAAAGCCAAAAGACACCACCTTTAACACATCCAAGCCAAGCCAAGACCAACCCCGCACATTGATGCTCATGGCCCAAGTTGGAACCACCACTTCCTCTTCATCTCTTCCAATTTTTACTTTAGACCAAATATTCCTATGGTGTATAAAGGTGTTGGTGATATTTTGATGAAGTTTGGAAGACATTTGAACTAAATAGAGAAAAATTAGTGAAGAACAAAGTGGATTAGTGCTAATCCACTTCCACCATTTTTGTTCTTTTTGATATTTTCAAGCTTTAGAATTTTAAAAAGTGTTTAAGGACCTACCCTTTAGCCATCCAATAGACCCCACCATGTTCCATGCATGCTTTTAACTTCACACCTTATTTTCCTTAGCAAATTACCCTTTTACCCCTACACACAAAATATCTTGACCTCATGCATAAAATCATCATACTTTATTTTCCATAAATGGAAAAATATTTTTTTTCTTCATAATAATGATTTCCTAAGTGTTTTAGTACGTGCAAATAAAAGTTTAAACAACTTCCGTCGAGTAAAAAGTTGTTTATCGATAAAACAATTTTCGATCACGTTATCGATATTTTTTCACAGTATTTATTTTTGTAAAAATTTTCCATCATTAGCTTTACTAAAAGGGGTTTAACAAGGTTATTAAATAGATTAGATATTTAAATATGAAGTGTCTGAAATTCTGGGTCGTTACAATGATACTCTAGTCTACTTATGGATATAGCAGGAACACACTACACATTTAAGGATTGAATGTGAGGTATTGAGTGAGAACTGATTGAAAGCAAAGTTTTCCTTGTGCCATTTCTGGAGGACAAAAGTGTGATTTCTAGGTCATGTTGTTTCTGAGCAGGGCATTGTTGTAGATCCTGCAAAGTCACAGCAGTTCAGGGTTGGAATAGACCCAAAAGTGCTATGGATATGAGGAGTTTCTTGAGGTTGGTTAGATATTATAGATGATTCATCTACGAATTCTCCAAAGTAGCTACACCCTTGACTCATTTGACCAAAAAGAATCAGACTTTAACTTGGAATGCGAGGTGCAAGTAAGCATTCATAAGTTTGAAGGATAAGTTCACGAGTGTGTCGGTATTGACCATTCCGAGCAGGAATGAAGAGATGACACGATATACAACGATGCTTTTGGTAACAAATTGGGCATGGTATTGATGTAGAAGGGTAAGGTTGTTGCATATGCTAGTCGATAATTGAAGCCGTATGAGAAAAATACACAATCTATGATTTGGAGTTAGCAGCGATTTTGTCCATGTTGAAGATTTGGAGGTATTATCTTTTAAGAGAGAGGTTTGAGCTATTCACCAACCATAAACCATTGAAATATCTCTTATTGCAGAAGGATTTTAATCTTCACCAACAACGATGGCTTGAGTTCATAGCATCATATGACTTCAATATTGCATATACACCGATGAAAGGGAATGCAGTCGTAGATGCATTAAGTAGGAGGCATGCCATCTTTGGAGCAATGTTTCTAGAGTGGAAATAATTAGAGTTCATTGCTAGTTATGATTTTACGAAGGTGTGAGCTAAAGCTAGAGATATTGGCAAGCTTAACTATCAACCTACTCTGATTGAGTGGATCGACACTAATCAGTGATGTGATGTCAGACTAGCCAGCATTATTACCAAGATTGAATCTGGAGTAGAGACTAAAAAGGTGAGGCAGTATGGACTCGGCCGAGATAGTTGGCTTTATAAAGACGGGAGATTGTTTGTTCTCGATGTTGATGGGTTGGGGGTATTAGACATTCATCTCAAAGTACATGAACAACCAACTAGCGAAGGCAGAGTAGAAGAAGCCTAGTGGTTTGATGCAACCGCTAGAAGTTCCTAAGTGGAAGTGGGAATAAGTGTCAGTGGACTTCATCGATGGATTATCGAGGACTAGAGGGGGGTATGATAGCATTTGGTTCATAGTTGATCATTGACCAAGAGTGCTAGATTTATACCAGTCAAGTCAAGTAGAAGGGCAGCTAAACTGTTTGAATTGTATGTAAAGAGGATAATGTGGTTCCATGGTGTGCCGAAGAGCATTTTGAGTGACAAAGTTCCATTGTTCACTAGTGGGTTTTAGAGGGGCTTATAGTAGGTGTTGGGGATAGAGCTGCATTTGAGTACAAATTATAACCCTCAAACAGACGACCAAACCGAGAGAATGAATCATATCTTAGAGGATCTCTTATGAGCTTGCATACTCAACTTTAGAGGTTCATGGGACGATCACTTACGTCTAATTGCATTACCATACAAAAAAGTTAACACTCTAGCATTTGTGTGGTATCATTCGAGGCATTATATGGCCTACCATTCAATGCTTCTACTTGTTGGTGGGATGAAAAAAGTTGATACTTGGGCCAAATATAATTAGAGAAACCTCAAATAAAATCAGGGTCATTCGACAATGGATGAAAGCTGGTTATGATAGATACAAAAGCTACGCTAAATTAGGATCTGAAACCACTTCCAATAGATCGAGATGATGATTCCTCATTCCATAAAGTGGTCATAATAGGAGGACTTACAACTTAGGAGATAAGGCTGTTTGAAGTTCCACTTGATTTTGAATAGCTTAGTGGGTAGTTATAAAGGATTAGTGGCTAAGCCCAAAGCCCATTTTAGGATAGCACCCATAGAGTGTTGATGGGACTTCTCCTTATCATTTCATACATTCTAAATAGTTATAGAAACCACCATTAACATTCTCTAAATCTATAACCACTTCAAACCTTACTTAGTTAGCCAAATCTTGTAATTAAGAGGAGATTAACGAAATTAGCACTTGGATTTGGAATTTGCTATTAGAAACACCTTAGATCTACTATTCATCTTGGAATTCATGCTCTTATTGGATTGCTTTGGATATAGGTGAATGGTTGGAACATCTCATTTACTAATTAGTCATTATACATCCAAAACGATGTTATTGAAATGGTTTTTGGGATTTAAAACATATTTTACATCATAACTAATCCTATATGTTATTTGCAAATGATTTACAAAGTTTTGGGAAAATATGTTCTTATGAATCTCCCTTGTTCTTATGGATCTTCCCTATTTTCTTATTCTTAGAACTAAGCTATAATTTCGTGTATATGAATGCTACCGTGTTTGGATATATTATATATATTGAATGCACGAATATATTATGCTTGATTGGTTGAAAATGCCAATCGAATATTGACTTAGAAATGGGAACAATGTCACAAATCATCACCAATCCATGGAAGTGACATTCGCAAAATTTAACAAGGAAGGCCTTAGAAAGAAATCCTTCAAATTTCACATTGTTTGGAGTTCTTTTGCTCAAGTTATGGGTGAAAGAATTTGGATCTGCAGTGATGCCTAAATGTTGGATCGGTAGAGAGCTTACTTTGAGTTTTACCCTGGGTAACATAAGGGCTTGGTTCGAGTCCACATCAGGTCACATAAGGTTTTACTTGGAGTTACACTTTGGAAAACAAAATGGCTTAAGTGTTAGATTGGTGGGCTTAGTTTGATGAGATGGATTGGTCGGCATGGTTCGAGTGGAGCATGTATTCGTGGAGTTAGGTCGATAAAGGCTTGGATCGAGGCACTCATGGATCGAGGGTTGCTAGGCTCGATGGTAAGAGGAAGCGAAGTCAATCTGGTCATTCTTGTGTTTACTCTAGGTCATTTACGTGCCCACTTTGAGTCTTAGTCATTTTTACTTTGGTCTCACACCAGCGTTAGAGCTTGGCCAAATATTGGCTAAGGCCCAATTCAGCACCGATTTGTTGAAATCGTTGGTATTTCATGGACTTTGATGATGCATAGCTTGGTGATAGGGAGTGACGGGCTTCAATGATGTGATAGCTGCATGATAGGGCGTAAGTATAGGATTACGTATCCAATTCAAGGAACCGTTAAAGGATGATTATGGGAAAAATGATGACATGGTACGACTACTGATGATTGTCGAGAATCATCCCAATCTTGATGACTTTATACGAGGGTTGTTTGATGATATATAGACCAGTTCTAGGATGCACTTTTCCATGTATGACATGTGTAAAGGGATCGTTAATACTCAGAGGTTTCTAGTGTACTCGTAAAGGGGTATGCGAGGATATCCACTTGGATCACGATGGTTCCTTATCTTCAGATTGGAGATTTGTTTTACCCCAGACAATCACGATGAGTATTCTTTTTCCTACCCTATTGAGTGTCGCGGATTTGACTACCGAGAAACTAGGACGTTGACTATCAGATGGGTAGTCAAGTCACTAAATGTGGTGGTTCAGGAGAGTTATCATATATCCAGTGCACTAAGTGAGTGATTATGAGTATGGATGATGGATGTTATGTTTTCTTTGAGTACTTGTCACTATAAGGATGTCGAAAGAACGTAGATATTAATGATATAGATATTTAGACACCTATTAGTACCTTGACATATAGCATACCCATGATGACTAAGGTAGAGTAGCATATATTATATGTTATGTGCTAACTCTTTGGATGTTGGGACAAGTTAGGTATGGTTCTCCACACCCTACGTCCTAGTATATTGATTTTGTAGAATTTGATATTTTCTACCGATCAAACTAGACTGTTGTCTGACTTAGGATTTTATGCCTTACTTCCTATTATTCCGACTACTTTTAAATGTGTAGGTTAGGGTATCAAGTCTGGTGAGCACGTGGAGCTAGATTTGTGATGAGCAGGAGGGTACACTCTTACATATTTGCTATTATTAATTATCATTCAATTGTGCAACACTACAAAGCTTACTAGTGCTTTTATCTATTTAGAGATAGTTATCAATCGATTATTATCAGTTGTATAGACTTTATCGCTAATGTTGTACAGCCGTAATGGCTCTATGCACTCTGATTTCTAGGTGCATTCAGTTATTACTGTCTTTCTTATTTTATATCTATGATGACTATTATATTTTATTTGATGTGCTACAAGATATACATAGGTTCTGTGATTGTTTCATTTACTTTACAACTGTTGACTATTTTCCTGCATTGATCGGGCACAGTTATAGCACACTATTCAGATATATTGGGTGTCGTAGGTGTAGGATGGTCGTCATATTTGTGAATAAGGAGTAACCAAACTCTATTGGATAAAGTTCGATTGATAATGAGCGAGTTAGTTACTTCATTTGATAAGGATATGTATATAAGGGTAAGCACATAAGTTGAATTTGGTTTCATCTAAAGCTGAGATTGTGATTCCATATAAGATAGGAATTGGGAACATTTTGAATAGTTTAAGGTATGTGGTTGTCAGATCTACATTATGAACATAAATTTTGAATACTTATTCCATCGCGTTAAGTTGTTTCAACATATATCACCTTCTTACCAAAGGAATTTCTTTATAGGGAAATTTATGGTAACGTGATAACCTTGGATATGATTTAAGATTCTAACATGAAAACAAACTATATGGATTATAGAAATTTAAACAAGCCCTAAAGGACATAATACATTTGAATGTCTAATAGGGAATCACGTGCATTGAAGAAAAACTATGAGTTTCTTATCGATATTAAGATCTCCTTATTTATTGGCAAGCCATGGAGAGTATAGACTTTTCCATGTGGCATGAATCTATAAATCCAAAATGGATTGCAGTATACTGAAATTTTTTGATCATATAAATTGTACATGAAATGATGTGATCCATTGGCTACAAGTGAGTCTGCTAGAAGAATACCAATGTAGTTGGATTTGTATAAAACAAGGTTGATGGGAAATGGCCTCATCAATTTCCAATGGTAAAATTACAAAGCAATTAATGTGAATACTGTAAGTAATGGATTATAAACTTAAGTTAATGTAGAAGCCATTTATAGTTAAAGTGAGTACTATATTAATTGAATGATTATAACTTTAGAAAACATTGAAATGATTTAAAAATGGATTTAATATTCAATAATACTATGTATGGAAGAATGAAAATGAAAAGGAAATAATCTATTAATGGCGAATTAAATTGTAAAGAGACTTACATGGTAACGAATACTCTAAATAATTGAAATGAACATAAGGTAATGAAAGGGAAATGGTATTTTATAAATGAATGGAAAATGAATTTTGTAAGTGATAAATGAAAATGAACAATAAATAATGTGAGAAAAAAAAGAAAAGAATAAGAATAAAACTTAAATATTATTTGAAATTATTGCTTCAGTCGTTTATGGATTGGTTGGGAAAGCATACTTCTATTTGTGTAAGGATGTATAAATGATCTATAAAATTTTATATATGACCGTTAAGTGTATGGTTTACTTCATATTTTATTTATCATTTTATATGATTAGAAGTTCTGAACCCGAAAAAACAATTTGTTTTGGTTGCTATGGATGGATGATTGATTTCTTAGTTGAACTGATGTTTGTACTATTTGTTTGCAAATGATTATTGTTATGTTGTGATGTTTTGTTTGCTATTTATTGAAACAACTTAAATATTTCTCTTTTATATAATTATTAACTCCTTCGGATTGTATATGTAACAACCCGGATTTTTCGTCATTCGATTTTGAATATTTACATGGTTTTAAATATGTGGTTTAGAGTTATAATTGAGTTAGTAAGATTTTAAAACTGGATTGTAAGCGACTTTGAAAATTTTGAAAGTCGTCGGTTAAATTGACTCGCTAAAAATAGCTACCCGAGGCACAGTCTCGGAATTCGATGAAACCAATTCCATTGGATCAGTAATGGTGTATTATTATCGGATTTCAAATTTCGTAGTGTTTGAAGTTATCGTTTGTTCGTATGGGGAATAAACGCGTTGAAATTTTTATCGAAAATTTAATATAATAATTGGATCCAAAAAGATGTCTTCTCCATACGATCAAACTAGGATTCGAAACCTTTTCCATTGCGTTCGGATTAGGGGTATAAACATTATAAACACCTAGCGGCATGTCTTGATAGGAGACCATAATGTTAAGTTTCTAAAACGGGTTATTTTATAATTAAATAATATATATTTATAAAAATCTGGTCAAAATCAAATCAGCCTTTCTCTGTTCGTACACGCCACCATCACGTACAGGCCTTTCTTGTTTTAAATCAGGTCTCCCTTTCTATTCGAAAAAATCAATAATCAGATGAAATTTTTAAAAAAAATAGCGGGTCTCCTCCCTTTATAAAAATCGAGACTATCCTTCTTCCTTTCAAAATCAAATCAGTTCAAAACTATCGATCGAGCTTCGATAAAGGGTGTGGCATCGAAGTGGAGACGTGGCGACTAGAGATCGAAGTCGTGACTTATGATCGGAGATGTTGCGCGATGAAATCTGGAGGGTGGCGATGCTGGGGAGGCGTGCATGTAGGTGAACGACGGCGATGTGAGGAGTCATGAAGGTGTGAGCGAGGGCTGGGCAAGGATGGAGATGTAGGCATTCGGCTGTTGGTGGTTGCGATGACACAGCTATAGGAGGTGGACGACAAAAGTTAGAAGTGGTTGAACTTTGGATGGCGACTGGCTTGAGCTCGAATTCGAGCTGTGGGGTCGTGGGTTCGTGTTGCAACTATGTTTCAAAGGGGTCGCGTTCTACTTGGAGTGTTGGGTGTGGTGAAGTTATGATAGAGGTTATGCTCGTCCATAGAGGAGATGATTGGAGGCGATAGCGGAAGGAATGGTGGTCCGATGTGCCATGGAAGGGTGATGGCCGAAGCCTGGTAATGGGTTAAGGGAAGCTTTTTTGTGACAAGGTGATTAAGGTTATAAGTAATCAGATTAGTTTAAACATATTTAAATTTTGAGTTATTTTTTTTTTTGAGAAAAATGTGTGATCCTCTAATAAAAGAGGAGAGCACACATGAAACTATATATATAACACATAATATGGTGCTGCCAACATGCCTGGCAGGTGACAAATCTATGTACCGATAACAGAATAAAAACAGGTAACCCTAAGATGAGCTCCGGCAAAGTCACCATCCATTACACCTCAATACCGAGCTCCGGCATGGCCACCGCCCGATAATGAGGTGTTAGAAATACCTGTAAAACTGAAAAAATCAAAATCCAGAGATACTGGATGACTACACCATCTAAAAGAAGACTCTATGAAGCTGCCTCTGAGAGAAAAAGATAATCTGGAGAAGCAACTGATCCATAAAACAGAACTCCACTCTGAAGACTCAAAAATTCGGAAGGAGGCTCCTGATGTAAACAATACTCCTAGAAAAGGCCATCCTGAACACATGGCCTATTCGAGTTAATTTTAAGTTAATTTAATCATCTTGATGTTAATAAAATCCATCAATTGCTTGTACGAGGTCCAAAAATATGGAATAAATCATGATGGATCATAATTGCAAATTCTATGCGATGGAATTAAAAACTGGAATGGATTGCAAAATAAAATCAAGGTGAGAAAATACTCACTCATTTGGATTACCAAAATTTAATTTTAAATAGTTGAAATTAAAATTTGGATGCTTGTTGAATTTATAAATTTATCATATGTTTAATGATATAATATATATTGTAGTATAAATATTAGTATTTGGAGTGATAATCCCGTACATTATAGGGGATGAGACCCTATGCGCCCCACATAATAGAGGATGACCCTATATACCATGATATCCCCCTCGAAGTGGGATTGATATTTTTTATTTTGTATTAACATCTGTGGATGCAGAGAAACAGGTTGGAGCGATCTAACTGGATTCGTCAAATATATTGTTTAATTTTCTAGAATAATCTAGTATAGATTATCGTATTGATTGAAAATTTATTTGATGCTATTGTAGTACTGGCCTGAATTTTGATATTTTAAATACCATAAATATATTTTTAAAATGGAAGGAATTAAAAGGAATTTTCGATATAAAAATATTTATATTGGAATTGGATTTATTTAAAAGAAATTGAATTAGAAAAATATATTTGATTTTACTTAACTATTGTGAATCATTAAATGGTTTAATTTTAAAATGAATTATATAAGAGAATTTATAAATGATATGCTGGAAATAAAAAAGTGTTAAAATCAATATTAAAATAGATTGGAAGTATAAATGTAATTTATAAGAAATGAATTTATATAATGAGATTTTATAAATAAGATTGTTTTTATAAACTGGTAAAACCAAAGGGGTTATAAAATTGATAAGTGATGTTTATAAATAAAGGAATTCGATATCAATGATAATTGGAAATATATATTCATAAGGTGAATTTATATTAGAATATGGAAGCAGGGTTGAGGAAAATAGTAGATTCTATTTTTTGAAATGAGAATGGTTAGGGAATCGACAGTGAATCGATATGTTGTGAAATCGAGAGGAAGTTATAAATTAAATTGGTTGTTGAGATTTTAAAATATATATTTTTCTTAAGAAGTTAAGTTCGTTTTTCAAAAGGGAAAACTTTATTATTTAAACTATGAAATCTTAAGCTAATTAATATTCTAATACTTCGGAAAATGGATTTGTATATATTTAATATTTACTAAAATAATATTTTAAAATTTTTATATTCAGTTTTGTAAATTGATTTGTTTATGTTAGGTGAGTTATTGATGGTTTATTAAAAGTGTTTAATATTTTAAATAATAACTTAAAGCATATTTTTTAAAAATAAAAATAAATTACTATTCTGTTAAAAAAATGCTCATTAGATATATAGTTTGAAATAATTGAAAATTTATTTATAAAATTCTCTTGAGATGTATAAACAGTTTTAATTTGAAAATGAGATTTTATAAGAGGAATCTTATAACTGGAATTTTAGGGGTTTAAGAAAATTTCCAATGTTAGGTGCGATGACTGCGGAAAGGAATTTGAATTCAATTAGAGAAGTTATAAATGGTTGGTTAGGGTTATAAATAAGTATAATCGGTTTCGAAATCGTAGGAAGGATTTATTAAAATTTCGGAGACTTATGAGATAGGTTAGGCTATGTTTCCAAGTTTAATATTGAGATGATTTTGGAAATTATACGTATAAATATTTTCCTAAGATATGAAAGGAAGGATTTGGAAATATTTTTAGTGAGAAATGATTTGGAAAAGAAATATTTTCTAAGTTTATAAAAATGGAAGTTGGAAAATTTTCTAAGTATTGAAAATGGTGAAATATCCTGTTATGGATACAAGTGTTGAAATTATTTTCAAATATAGAAAAATTGGAAGAGATTGAATATCTTGGTGAAGATGTTTTGGAATAAATATTTTGGAGATTTATAAAATTGGGCCTAGTGACTGCTTATGGATGTTTTATTTATAGTTAAATAGCCGACTATCAATATTGGCCAATTTCATTAATCGTTTCGAAGAGACCGGAATCGGATTTAATTATTCGAAAACCACTTCGATCCGGTTTGAACATTACGAATGAATACTGTGAAGATGATGAAGACGGTGATTCAGTTTGTCCATACCCATGACAAATTGCATGGACAAATGCTATCAGAACATCGTCATTGGAGGACGATGAGCATTCTAATTAAAATTGTTCTTGAAAGGTAACGCTTAACCTCAAGCTTCATCAATCGGGGATGACTAAAATAGGAGAGATGCAGCAAGGCTAAGTGGGTCGCACCCAGTTAATGTAATCATTTTTCTATATGTCCTCGAAAACCTTTATGTTATGGATTTGGTTGTGCATGAAAGAAGGAGCGCTCGATAGTAATGGGTAGGCCAGTCTTGTGTAGCAGGGGATCTCGGCGTGGTCCTCGGTACATTGTTCTAGAGGTGTACTATGATGGGCGGTACCCCAGTGGCCCAATCGTTTATTGGAATCCATTCTCCAATACGAGCTTACGGTTTTGTTTGTTGAACCTATTATGCTGGAATTTAATTAATATAACAATTTCAGCTATTTGAGTAAGTATATGTATTTAGATACTATTATAACATCACATGATTTTCTATAAAAAGTTTTGGTTATCGTAAGGGAAAAACCCATCGTGTTTATGTGTGACGCAGTCTTACGAGATACCTTTGTTTTTCAAAAGATTTTGATAACTCTAATAATTAAAATTGAGTGTGTTTTCTCACGCTGGTTTTCCAGACTGACTCGTGTGTTATTTTATTATAATGCCCGGGTCAGACCGAGTATTACAGATTCAGGACAGTTGCTATGGAGCTCAGGAGATGAGCTGGATGATAGAGACGTATCTCCGTACTTGGCTTATATTCCGCTGTGTAAGGACAAGTTATATGACTGTCCAATTTGATGTATTGATTGTTGTACTCTAATGATTGAAAGTATAAAACAGTTACAGATTCTTTTTGTATATAAAAATCTGTTATTATATATTATATTTTATTTCGCTGCGATTGTGAGATTCTGTGTTGTTATTTAATTTTCTTCTATCTCTTTTGTATGCTTTGGGTCAGACAAGAGTGAATTGTTGTCAAGTCATGGGGTACGGAACTTCCGGTTGCTACAGTATAAGTGTAATACAAGTTTATGGAAGCAATTGCTACTGCTTTTCGTTTAATAAATTAAGAGTTGTTTGCCCGACAAATAGTACGTTCTCGGATTGCAGTTTTCTAGCGATATTATATTGTTTTTCCTGTGGTTTGGGATATATTATTTTTAAATATGATGTATATGTTTTTATTATTGATATTATTATTTCTCCCAGACCTTTCCGTACAAAAGAGAATCTACCGAAATTTTTCATGAAATTTGGACTTAGAAAAATTTTGTGGAATATTTTTCAAACTTTTATTTACTTGAATATAAATTACAAATTGATATTTTATCTAAATTATTTACTTTGTGTAAATTATTATTATAAATTTAATATTCTAAATAAGATATATTAATTCCTTAATTTCTTTTTCCTTTTTCGAGGACGAAAATTTTGAGTGGGGGAGAGTGTATCGACCCGTAATTTTCGATAATTAAAAATAGTTAATTTAATAAGGTTTTGTGATTTAATGTTGGAAGAAATGAAAATTTGTGATCTAATAATAAGGATTTAATTGGAATGAAATGTAATAGCATTAATTTAAGGTAATTGATAACTGCTTTAACGTAATTCCAATTAATTGAAATGATTAAAGAGTTATAATTGGTTATAGATTGCAAATCAATTGTAGTAATGTGTGTATAACTTGATAATTGGATTAAAAGAGTAATTGATAATTTAAATGTTGTATTGATTAATGAAGTAGTAAGTAATAAATTGTAATTGAATAAAATTAGCATTTGTTAAACAACTATAATATTTGTGTGTAGATAACAAACATATGAACGTTATTAAATATAGAAATGGTGACAATTGTTATTTGTTACCAATTTATTTAATCAATTTTAATTAAATGAAATTAATGTTACGTAAAATGAGTTAGATGATAACTGTAAATGCGAATGTAATAAAATGTACAAAACGTTTAATTACATTCATAAGGCAATAATTTATTTAATGAATGGAATGAAACCAAGATAAATTAATTATTGAGACTTTAAATACAAATTGTGTGAAAATCGACAAAGATTCAAAATAATTGAAATATTCTAGCCAACATGGTAAAAGATGAAATTTGAGAATATTAGTGTAATAAAGTATAAACTAAGGTCAAATATATACATAGGGTAATGATTGATTGAATTAAAAGATTGAAACCAAATTAAATTAATTTATTGGAATTAAATTATAATAAATTGGGTTTAATTATAGTTGGAATTGAACACTGTAGTTAATGTAATATTTAACACTGGATTAATATGTAAATTTGTTTTATATTATTGTAAATGTCTAAGTAGTAAAAATGATAAAATTTGTTGGTTATTAAAAGTGGAATCAAAAAGTTATTTACTTAATTTAATAATAATTTATTTAATTAACATGAAAATAGCCATTTTGGCCACTGACTCGGATTTCGGTGAGACCAGTTTCATCGAATATGCAACAGTAAATTATTGTAAGGTTCAAGTTTCGTAGTGATCGAACTTGTCGTTTGATCGTACTGGCTCGAAACGCGTAGAAATCAATTTAATTCAATTCAATTGGAATCAATTTGAAATAAGCTGATTTTAAGCTAACTTCTTCAAGATGGAATTAAGATTTGAGACCTGTTCCATTTAGTTTAAAAATATTGAAAACATCTATTTTTTATATGGGATGACCTATCTTCGTTTTGGGGTCATAACGGGCTATTCGGGCCGCTATTATCATTCGTACCAATCTGATATACGTTTATTTTCTTATCGGGCTTTGTTAATATAAATTATTCTATTCTAATCCTAGCAGTCTTTCTATTTCTTTTTCCTATACATATGTTTCCTTCTCATCTCCTCTTTCCAATGGCAGACAAACCAAACCAAATTCCCAATTCCAAATTCAACTGCAAATCAAAATGAAATCCAAAAATCAAACTCCCCAAAACCCTAACATACTATAAATCGTTGGAAATCTCCCGATGAGCGTAATCCACCACAATGATTCATTTTCCAAATCGGATCATCATTTGTCTAGAAATTGATGAATTAATCTCGGCTGTTCATCGTGATGAGATCAACATCATTGGATCGTTGAACGGAGGGTACTGGGTTATGGAGAGTGATGAGAGGAGTGCACCGGTGATGGCTGTTCGTCGTATCATCAGTTGGATCGGCTAGAAAATTAGATCTAGGGTTCGAACCCAATAATGGTGGCTGCAATCGTTCTCAACGTAGTGAATGAGGCGGCGTGGTCGCGTGGTACTAGGTCGAAGAGGAGCGAAGGACGTTCAGTTTGGAGGTGGTGCGAGGCTGCTTGGTTGTCGGTGATGGTGCGAGGCCGCTTGGTTGTCGGAGGCGGCCGTGCGACGTGGTCAAATTTGAGCTGTGCATGCTTGTTATGGGTTTCGAATGGGGTTAGGTCATGAGAGAGAAGATGATGTGGCTGATTGTTAGTGGGTAATCCTCTTCTTATTTTATTTTATTTTATTTTCGATTTCAAACCGTATAACGTTAATAACTTTTACATACGAGGTCTGATTCACATACGGTTTGTTCCTTTGGGATCGTATCGGAATTCCGAACATTATAGAACTGGTTTGGACGAATTCTGAGACTATTTGAATTTTGGGGTCAAATTGGATTTTTATTCGATTTAAAGTGAAAGGTGAGTGTATTAACCCACTCACAATTACTAAATTTTCTTATTTTAGTTAAATTGAATTTATGATGTGATTAGAAATTAATTAATTGATGTTTGGTATGTTTAAATTGTCATTCTAGTTAAATTGAATCTATTGATGTTTATTGGTTGATTTAGCCGATGGTTGTGATGGATGTTTGATTGTTGATATTGGATGACTGGATGTCATATTTTATATTGTTATAACACGCAAGTTCCCTATGGGTTGAAATGATACATATCCAAACGATCTATAAATTAGGGAAAATTCTTTACGGGTTGAAATGATAGACTCTAGTGATTTTATTTAATTCAGGATTGTGGGTTGAAATGATATATACCCATTAAATTTTAAATTGCGGATTGAAATGATAAATATCTATATCACTTGACCATAGGGTAGAAAATTATATTTAGACATCAGATTGGTTAAATTAAATGATTTATTACTCCTTAAATTTTAAATTTAGTAAACTGGCATTTTGAAATTGAAATTGATATACATAAACTGAATTATTTTCGATAATCCAAGCGTTAATGTTGAAATTGGAATTGATTTAAAGAATTGTTCAAAGGATTTAAATTGGAATTTCAAAGTTGAAGTGTCAAATATAAATGAATTTATCGGAATTGAGTTATTGAAAATGTTTGGATATAACTTTGAAATCTATTTTAAACTAATTTAAACTATTTTAATTAATTTAAACTATTTAAGCCAATTTAAACTATTTTAATTTATTTTAATCTATTATAACCTATTTAATCCAATTTAATTTATTTTACCTATTTTAAACTAATTAAATCTATTTAAATATAATTTAAATTTATTTAATCTATTTTAAATTTATTCAATCTATTTTAAATTTATTTAATATATTTAAAATCTACTTAATACAATTTAAATCTATTTAATCTATATTTAATCTATTTAAAATCTACTTAATATAATTTAGATCTATTTAATCTATTTAAAATCTACTTAATATAATTAAATCTATTTAATATATATTTAATCTATTTAAATCATTCGAAACTAACTAAATCAAATTTAAATCTATTTTTACTATTTAAACTATTTTAATCTATTTAAATTATTTTTAAACTATTAAAACTATTTATGACTATCTAAACTATTTTCTAAAATTTCAGATTGTGTAAGGTTGAAGTATTTATATCTATATCCTTGATGATGATACAACCTAAGTTGGAATTTTGAAGTGATACCTTTTTGTGAAATGACATACTTGAGTAAATATAATGGTTTTGGAATGAAGATTTAATTAACCTTTCTTATCGATAAATTGAAACGTGAATATGATTTTGAAAGTGAATATGATTTTGGAAGTGAATATGATTTTGAAAGTAAATATGATTCATAGTGATATGGGTTTGAGAATATGATATTTTGATATCAATTATGAATTGGTTTTGGGAAATGTAAAAGAACCATCAGGTGTGTAATAAGCGTTTGGTTGTTAAAGAGACCAGGATCAGATATTGTCATACTCTCTGCCACTACCGAAAACCACTTTAACAAATGTGTATGCGATGGAGATTCTAGAAATAAAGTAGGATGGTTTGACAAATGATTTTTCATGAGGTATTTATGTGACCCTGACTTCCATGAGTCAGCTTAGATGTGACTAAAACAGGAGCCACGCCGGGCCAAGTGAGGTCGCACCTCCGATCAGACGCATTTTTCGATATCATATTATGACTTTATGATGATTTGGTGGCCACCCCTCGATTTTGAATTTGGAAGTGTGTTTCGAGGTGGGCGGTAGTAGCTGCTATGCGTTACCACTAGTCCGGATCCGCAATTGGTATATCTACCCTGCCATTTCCTCGAGTGCTGTGTTCACATGCCCTATCGCGACTTCTATGAGTTTTTTTTATACCATACCTATGGAGTGCCCTCTGAGTAAACCTCACGGAGGAGCTTACGGTATTGTATAGACTATGCGAATATATAAAATGTGTTAAGGGGGAGATAGGTAACACCTTAACGCTATTTTAATACTTTACTTTACTGTAGAAACTATTATAATAGCATGTATGTATATAGTTTAGCTGATCCTTAAGAGACGTACATCCCAAACATCTCTTAAGTTATTGCACTCACATTGACACTGGATAGGAGATGTCAAACCCAATAAACATCTTCGACGTCGTTACACTCATATTTATTTACTGTTGATTTAACTTACATAAGATCTTTTAGTTCTGACTCGAGTGTTTTTGTCTTTCCAAATTCGCTCGGGTCAGTCTGAGCTTTTCAATTTATTGAAGACTGCTTTCTAGAGGATGAAGATGAAGATTTTGTACTATTATTATGTATTATATTTATTTCACTACATTATGTTGCTCCGTTGTATTTATTTATTATTTATTCTTATTGTATGTGATTCTGATCTGTATTATAAAAGTGTAATCAATGTTTTTTGAAAACAGCTTCATGAACTGTGTATTTGATTATTATATTTTGTTATTCCGCTATGAGATTCTGTATTTGTTTTATTTCTTTCTTTGTTTTTTATTTACCCCATAACAATCTGCCCTTTTAATGATTTGAGTCCGACGTTTGTGGTTTATCGTCGATTTAAACCGTCCAAAAAAGTCAGCTCGTTATAGAAAGTTACGGTAAAAGGAAGAGAAGACAAAAATAAAGAAACTAAAGGGGTATTTATAATCAAGAAACAAATTAAATTACCTTTACGCCACCTCTCTTTCATGTACCTCAGCCCACAAACTTGTCCCCCCACAAAACCTCATAAGCTAACATGTTTAAACATGTTGTGTACTTAAGTTGCCAATATGTCATTTCATGCTTAAACACTTTTTAATTATATTTGGTTTTACATTTAATGTTACATCCACTTTTTATATTACTGAAGTATACATATATAACAACCATGTCCTAACTTCATTTAAAAATGAATGAGTATAATGATACAATAGAGTTTACAATGTTTCCAACAAATTTTAACCGACGAAAAGTCAAAAATTCGGAAAACGAATTCCGATCATATTTTCTATTTTTCTTCAAACCATATATTTTTGCAAACACATTTTGCAAAACTATTTGACTATCATTATCCATTATTCAAAAGATTTTTTTTTTATCTATGAAATCTATTATTCTAATATTTATGAAATTAATTAAATACTCAAAAATCAAAGAGGTGAAATTTTGAGTCGTTACCCTCTCCTCCCTTAAAAGAATTTCGACTCTGAAATTTTACCACAACCTTAAACCCATAAACACTTAACACTAATCGTCAGCCCATATGATGTACATAGATCATCCCTATGCAAAATTTGATTCGATCACTCGCTAGAATACGTAGCTTTGCTTCCGTACTTGTATCACTCACTTGATTCCCTTGTGCGGACTCCGATTAGGCTTCTCAATTAGAAACATCCGTTCTGCTTACATATCCATATACTATGATAGAAACTTTGGTTTTAGATTAAAAATCCTCACTGAGTGTTCGCCGTAAAAAATCGAGTGATGGATCCTTATTCAGAATGATGTGAAACACCTTAAGTCATGTACTCGAATCTTGGATCGAGAATTGTACGGAAAAGAAAAATGATCTATGTAAAACCTACGTACTTACCTTATTGGTTCTTATCTGCCCAATTACTTTCTACCCTCCCCAATATATTTATGAAAACTTTTCATAACAATTCTTACTTAGGTTCAAACATTTTTAAGTGACACCGCTATTGTGAAACCTTTTCAAAAAATCATTTTATTTTATCATTTTGTACAATACACGTTTACAACCTAAGAGTATATACAAAACATCTGATTTTTAATTATATTCTCTTCATTCTATTCAGATGTAGGTCAAAATAATTCGGCTCTTAAAACTGAGTCAACCAATCCAGCCTCTTTTCCCAATTGGTCTGGTAAGTAGGTAAGAAGGGTAAGAGGCTGGTATCCAAACTTTGTCCTAGAGTCTGCCTTTTCTTAGACACCTTATTGTAAAGATGTTTATTAACCGGCCTAATGACTCAAATAATTTCCCACTTCCTAGATGTTAAATTCAAAAGACACGTTTTAATAAAACCAAGTTTGTTAATCCTGCTTACTAAATAAACTCAAATTTAGAACTTCATTGATTTTTCTATTCTTTAATCAAAATAACTTATTTTTGAAAAACTTAGGAGCTAAATACCCGGGATGATACTTTGTTTTTAACCCTTAGAAATTATACATATGTTACCTAGCAGTTTGGCTCGGCTACAAGGTGATAGTTATAGAGGTTTTGCCAGAATGAAGATGAAACTCGAGCCAGTGAGAGGCTGGAAATATAAAAGATTGAAACTCGCTTCTTTTAGATCTAACTTGTATTCGAATCAATTGTTCACAGATTGTATCTGCATTCAAGTCGTTGAGAAAAGCAATAAAGATTACATAAACAGTGGACGTAGGCAGTTACGCCGAATCACTATAATTCTGGTATTCTTGTTTCTGCAGTTAGTTTTGCATACATTCCTCTGTTTTAATATATTATACTCATTCATCTCTCTACACAAATCTTTTCTTGTGTGTTAGTGACCAATTTTGGTGCTAACAACATATAACCCGAGTAACTCCGAAATAATATGAAGGAACTGGGTCCACCGAATAACATCATAAATCCCTTTACCAAGAAGGGTAATACTCAAGAGAAGTGTTTACCATCCAAACACATCTCCTACCTATTTTTAGTCACTTTCGAGTCACTCAAAGTATTTAATTATTAATGACTCTTCTTTTCAAATCCTTTTTTGAAACAATACTATATATATATAGTGTATATATACATATATATCCAGCTAAATAATTGTTTTAAAAATATTTATCATCCACTTGCTTTGGATTCATTCAGATTCAAACTCATTTCAATCGTATAATGGCAAAGAAAATAATTTACTAAGTGCACTATCATATCTGCCTAAGCAAACATTCGATTGTCGCTTAGAAGATTATTCTGATCATCACAATATAGATCGAGGCACATTCCCCGAACTGTCTAAAAAAAAAATCTTACTATCAAATTCTTTTTTAAAATATTTATACCTTAAAGTATTTTAAGTAAAATTATTACTATTTTTCCCAATCCCTGTAAACCATTTACTAAAAGCACCGGGATTTAAATTTTTGAAAATCCATCTTTTTTCAAAAGATGTTTAAAATTTTGATTTATAAAATCAACTGAAATATTCTTTTTAATAGACGCCTTTTTATCAAAATCCCATTTTTTGAACATTATCATTGAATACCTTATATTAAAACTGTGAAACTTAATTCATAAAGTGTTCGTTTCAATATTCCCATAAATTCTATCTACCCAACCTATGATGGAAAAAGGAAAACTACCAAAAAAATCAAACAATGCTCAAAATTCGAAGAGCATGACTAATCAAACCCTATATGATAATAATTAAGTATTGTCAATAACTAATAATCACATCATATATAACTATACTTTATTTTTGGAAAATTATTTCTTTATATATAAAATATGTTCCTAGGTAAAATTATTTTAGTTACCAATTTAAAAACGATACTATGTCGATTTTCCTAGTTTAAGTGTTTAGAATCCACTATCGACACCATGATTCCCCACGTCTCGATCAGAATTCATAAACCACTCAAACTCATTCTAAGGTCTCACAAACTCTATCTCAAATGAGTTTACTCCACCGAAGCCTAGGTGTTCACTCAACCTAAGCTCTGACATCATGTTGTAATAATCTGCCTTTCTTACGCCTAAAGATGGCACTTAATACATCCTCGGTATTTATGTGCCGATCATTTAAGTGTTCGAAAGACGGGTCATTTGGGGGTGAAGAATGAAAAGACAAAACAGAATCTCATAAAATGTGATGAGCAATATATAATATGAACGAGTCTTTGCAAAAGAAATCATCTTTATTGTACACAATATCAGAGTACATTAACCTATTATCAGACTGGACAGTTATAATAGCTAGTCCTTACTATTGCTGGTATATGTAGGTAGAAAAAACAAACAACAAAAGTAGCGGAAGATAAAGATACGTGAATACGTCTTGAAGAATCCAACTTGTCTCCTGAAAACTCTAAAGCATCCAGCTAAATCTGAAAAATATGCTTAGGCTAACCTAAGCATTTTAAGAAAAATCGTGCCCGGTTCAGTCTAATAAAATCAGCATGAGAAACTCAAATCACAAGGAATTTTATTTTATTTAACTTTTAAAATCCTTTAAAATCTAAGGTATCTCGTAAAACCATGTCGCACATAAACACGAATGGGTTTTTACCTTAAGGTAACTAATATTTTTTTTATAAAAATCTAGTGATACTATAATAATGTCTAGAATACAAATACATATTAATCATAGTCAAAATTGTTACATTATTAAATTCCAACGTAATAGGTATACAATCAAGTCCAAAGGCACTTATTGGAGAATGGATTCCAACTATGAAAGTGTAAGGGTCTACCCACCGAATCCATACACCTCTAGATAAAATGTACGGGAGGTTATAGCACGTTACACCACTGCTACTCAGGACTGGCCTTACCCTTAACTGGATACCATCGTATATGATCACCCCAAAGTATACATAGAGATATCGACAATAGATCTTTGGATGATCATACCCTAATGGGAGCGAGTCACATAGCCCTATGACACATCTCTTCTTTATTTATTCACCGGTTATGGGGCTAGATGTTATGACTACCTTTTATATAACAAACCATTTTGGAATGCGTTCATTTTGGGTCTAAAAAAACCGAGGTCACTATCTCTATTACATTTATTTTGGAATCACCCTCAGGATTAGTAGCAAGTATCCCTTCCACTTCAAAAGCTCCATCTTCAATCATCTTCAAGGTTTCTTTAGTTTGAAACGCTTGAGTTGGATGGAAGTGGTTTTTGGATTATTTTTACTTACTTGATCCCGGTCTCTTCAAAACAACTTTCGAGTAAATTCAACACCTGTTCTTTTGGAAATAATCAGATAGTACATAGGAGTAGGGATCACCCTTAACTGTTTAAGTGGATGGATCTCCTTATCATTTGTCCTAGGAGAACAAAACGAGATTTATACTCACAGTACAGCATCATCGAAGATGACTGTGCCATATAACTTAAGTGTTTCTCTTAGATATTTCCGAAGTTATATTTTTATTTGGAATTAATTGGTGGTTATTTAATTTCAGAGAAACAAACAAGCAACATTTCATAGATTTAATTACCCATAGAAATGACTAAGCCTCAAACTAAATCTTTCGTTTATTAAAACCCTTTTCAAAAGTTTTATAAAAAACGTTCATATACTTATCTTGCTGACATAAGTATATTCACAAAACATTTATGAAAGATTTCCCATTTCCAAATCATATCAAAGGATCAAAACAAAATGTTATTTAAATTAGAGATAAAGACAACCTCAAACAATATTCCTTTGGTGTTAAGTGTGGAACGAATGTCCATACTACTAGAATTAAAAAGGTCAATTAAAGGAAATCCAATCTCAAATCATTTTATAAATTTCATTCTACAAATCCTTTTACTAAATCTCTTTTATTTATGAATCTCCTTTACTTAAATTCAAACACATTTACAAAACTCTTCATAAATCACCAAGTTTAATTTATAAAATTCTTTTATAAATATCAAAATTATTTATAAAATTTCCTTTATAAATATCCAAAATAATTTATAAAACTTTCTTATAGATATTCCTTAGTTAAAGCAAAACTCTTTTAATAAACTCATTTAGTAAAGTCCTTTTGATAAAAAAAATTATTATTTAAAACACCTTTACTGAAATAATCACTTAACTTGAAACCATTATTAAAAGTATGATTGACCTTAAAAATCAAAAAGACGTATATTGACCACAATGATTCTCATTTATCCGAGTTTACTTTTCAAGTTATAACATAGGTATTTACATAATAAGTAGATACGTATAAGAGAATCATCCAATAACAATCAATTATATGAGTAAATGTCTAATTTACCAAGATAACAGACATGGATTTATTCTGCAAACAAATGTCTAAGTTAATATAATGGCAGAATGTGTTTTTATTTTGCCTAGTAGATGTCAACGTAATCTACTTGGTGAACTATGGTAGAACGGTGATTTATTCTACCAAACAGATGTCAAATACAAGTTAATTAAAAGAATGGTGATTTATTCTACTAATGGATGTCAAATACAAGTTAACTAGCAGAACGATGATTTATTCCGCTAAACAGATGTCATTTGGTTTCATATTAAATTGGGATTTACTTAAGGATAATTGACAAAGAAATCCCTTGGATTTATAATATTCTTTTAAAAAAAATGTTACTTTAAAACAAAACCAATTTTCAGAAATAAAGTGGTTTAAACTTTCAAACTCTATTTTATTAATAATTAAATAATATTTAAACTCTTTATTAAATCATAATTAAACATTTAATTAAAAATTAAACAATAATTAACTATTAAATAAATAATAACTATCTTTCAAGTAAATAATAGTTAACCTTTAAATAAATAATTTAACCATAATTAATCTTTAATTAATTATTAAATAAAAATTTAAACTTTTAAATAATAATTAAATGTTAATTAATCTTAATTAAATAATTAAATAATCTTTAATTAAAAGTCAATAATAAATTAAACCTTCATTAAAATAATTAAATCATAATTATGTTTAGTTAAATCTTAACTTAAATTAAACTTGATCAGTAATTAATTAAAAATTAAATCCTTTTATAAATAAATAATTAATTCAAATTTAATCTTTATACATAATTAAACAGTAAATAATCCTTAAATAATTAATTAAAAAACTAACCTTTTATTAACTAACTAATTAAAATTAACTTAATTAATACTTAAATACTAAATACATTTAAACTAATGATTAAGTACTAATTACCTTATTAAATTAATTAATAATTAATAATTAATTAATTAATTAATAATTACTTATAATATGTTTTGAAAATACTTTTCAAAAAGATTTAAGTTAAAACATTTTAAATTCAAAATGAGTTCATCTTTCACGAACTGCATTTATAGCAAGTATCGCTATATGATCCATAATTTCAAAACTTGATTTATATTCTAAATCACATCCAAAAACTCTATTCTTTTGTGTCAACTTACTTTTATAGCCTAATATAAGATTTGAAGCAAAAGTAAGTTTTGGGAACTAAATCAAGGTTTTAAAATTTGTAATTTTAGAAAAACAATTCTTAAGTAAAAATCGTTTTCAATATAAAAGATTTCTATGTCGCTATCTTACAAATTCAAGTGCTAACTTTTCTTAATAAACAACATCAAAGAAAGTGTACCAACATATATCCATGACATAATCAACATGCACAAGCAAAGGCATTAACTTGTTATTAATTAACTAAATTTCATTTTTAAGTTTACTAGGCTACATCCAAGCGCATACATACATATGCATAAGCAAAACAACTATAAGATTATATAAACCAAACATCTAACATACTTAACAACCAAATTAAAATATTTATTATCAAAGTAAGCATCATATTTAAAGTTCAAACCTCTAAGAAAAAGGCGAGCTTTTCTCACCATTAGGCGTCCAACTTATCCAAATCGAACCGAAATGCTCTCGACTAACAAAAACACTATGACGTTCCTTCTCTTCATTTCCAAGAAGTATGGAAGAGCATGTTATTCATCTAAAGGAGGTTCTTCATATGCTTCGTGTTCATCAGTTGAAGACAGAGTTCTTGAAGTATCACTTTTGGCATAAGGAAGCGTGGTTCTAGGGGCATAGAGAAGGTCTACACATGGAAAGAGTTTGAGAAATGATTTTGTACATTTAGGTTCGGATTGTGAGAATCCAAAGAGAGGTTGGAAAAGATTGGAGATGTACAATAGATTCAATTGATTAGGAAAGAAGAAAGCCCATGTGTAGATAATTGCAGAAATTATAATTATTTCATATAAGTGAATTTAAAGGTAGTACCTTAGCATAAATATGAGTGTAGGAACAAAAGACTTTTAGTAAGGAAATGATATTTCCAAGGTTTAGGAGGGATACTACGAGGGTACTAAGTAGAAAAATCCACTTTATGTGTAACTCAATAAACCGAAATTATTAGAATTGGAAAAAATTATATAATTGTCAATATTTTTAATGTAAATATTGGGAATATCGTAAGAAATTTAAGTTCATTTTTATATGAGGAAAATTTTCTTGAAATGGTGAAATTCTTTTTGAAGAATTATAGTGCGTACATAGCTCACTAGTTTCCTTTAAGTAAACAGAAATTTAAAATATAAAAACCTAAAATGTATTAAGTATTGAAAACGTAGATTACAACATTTATTGTTGTAATAGATGTTTTCATAAAAATAAAAAGGGAGCATAGACTATAACACTACCGTTATAGTAAGTGACTCCCAATGGAAATGTTTTTACATAGTTGATGTGGTTTATTAGTATTTATTATAACTAAATTCATACACTAGTTTTTTGGGTTGTAGTAATAGTTTTTACGCAACATCTGTCCTAAACCCAAATAAAAATGTATTTTTAAAAGATAATTTCTAAGAATAGAAATAAAAGTGATTTGTGAATACACCTATTAATTAAGTAGGAATAAGAAAATGTTCCTGGTTATGGATATATTAAAACAGTTTTGAAGATGAATTTTTCTGAAAAGAAAAAATTTCGATATTAGAAGATGCCTCTCGCAAGAAAATATAATTTAAGCATATTTTGGTCTATTGGAATCAAAAGAATAATGGTATAATTTTCTGTGAAATCAAAAAAAAAAATTGTGCAAGTTACCAGGAATGCATGAAAGTGATATACAAGGTATAGGAGCACCATATTTTGTATAGCCTATTTCGAAAAATATAAAATAAGTTCCTTGTAATTTCGCATAAAAATGAAATTCTCTTTTAAAAGGTTCATAGAAAATTTTAGCGTTAATAATTTCTTAGAGGAGAAAGTTGTTCTAATACATTAAGGTATGAGACCGTTAGTGTAACAAGAAGATGTTTTGAAACACATAAAAACAGTTTAAAGACATTTTGAAGCAAAATGGTTTGGTGAAAAATTAAATAAGATTTTGGAAATGAAAATCTTAATAAAAGTAGAATTTGAAAATTCAAATTTTCATAGAAAACTGAAAAAGTCGTAAAAAGAAAACGGGGAATAAGTTTTGAACTTAGAATTTAAAAGTTTTTCCTATAGGAAATAATGTTAAGTAACCAAGTATTTTTGAATTTAATAGAAACTCAAAATAACACTTCTTAAAGACAAAGATTTTAGGATTTGGTGTTTTGAAAATTTAGAAGTCTTAGTCTTTGAAACGATAAATGCCCAACCGAACTCTTATAAATATGGAGTATGGAGAAATTAATTCCTAGGTGTAATGGGAAAAAGTGCAAGACCATGTAGGGATAGTAATGATTACTTTGGGAAGTAATGATAGAGGTTCCTATGGAATGTATAGGACACTAGTAAGAACCTAGGAATGTTGTTCATGTGTGTAGACTAAAGAAGACAGTAAAGTGAAATGAGTAAAGTAGTAAGGCATTCATGGTTGAGAATGGATATTCTTGATTTTGGAGAAATATGGGAAAAACATCTTTCTTTAGTGGAATTCACATAAGGTAGTAGTTCTTGAGCTAGCATTAGAGTGGCACCTTTTGAAGCTCTTTATGAAAGGCCGCGTAAGTCGCCTTCACATTGGATAGGGTCTACAGAAGGATTGGCTTGATTTCGAAAAAGTTAAAAAGACTTCGGGGAGGATTTGTCTGATTGGGAGAAAATTCGTATTTCGTATCCACATTCCTTTGATAATGAGATTTCGAATTTCCTATTTTCCATCTCTAGTTTTGAATAGATTCTTTCCTTTATTATCCTTTGGGAGGGGAGAACTTAGGATTTAACATATGGATGGTAGGATTTGATGTAAACATGTTAATAGAACATGTTATGAATAATGTATGCTAGTGGTTGCAAGTGTTTGCTAGTGGATGCTAATGGATGCATATACGTACACTGGGCACTATGTTTCTTTAGGGGTCGGCCTAACTAGGACACTAGAGCATTTGCATATGAATGTGTACATATTTTATTCTATTTTCCATGGTTGCTATAAATGGATGATTTTCACATGGTTGTTGCATTTGGATGATGTTTGTAGCAAGCATATAACATTATCGGTTATCATTAGGAAATTTTTGCATTCATTTGGGTATATGGCACAGACATGATTGCATAAAAGGAGGTCAACTGAATCAGTGGAACTCCTAATCTTTTGCATTAGTTTGGGTCAGTTACACTACACTAATTGCATAAGTATCATAACTTGCATTAGACAAACTTAAGGATAATGGATAAATGGTTGATGATTGAGTAGTTGGTTGTAGAATTGGATGAAAAAATTTAGTACATTCTTTTATCCTTAAGGATTTCGCGGACAAAATCCCATAAGTAGGGTAGAATATAACAACCCGAAATTTAACCCATAATAATTGATTCGTTAAGTAATTAAGTAATAAAATAACTTTGCGAAATTATCAGAATTGAGCCACGGGAGTTGCACCATTGTGTCCGTGGTAATTTTTTGGTCAGTTTCCATATATAAAACATTGTAAACCGAGCTAATATGAACGAGGAAAAAAAGGGGTAGGTCAACCTGGTTGCCAAGGCGATCGACCGCCCGGTCGACCCACCTAAGGTGAAGGAACGAACAATCCTTCCTTCGTTCCAGTAGGTTCGAACGAATCTTTTACACGTATTTTGCATACTTTATTTTAATCCGTCCCTCCATTCTTGCATCTGATGGCTCCTATTCAGCCTATCACGTGGTTGCATCCTATTCAATCTTCAAATCCAATGGTCTAGATCCACTTCTACCCCTATAAATAGACCCCTATACCTAACACTTTTTCTGATTCTAGGTTTTCTCCAATTGGGTTCTCCTTTCTAGGAAGGACCCTAAACAGAATAAATTTCGATGGAGAAACTCATTATAAATTAAATTATTTTACGACTCCAAGTGGATCTGGGAAGACCAAAAGAAGAGCTTTGGACCAAAGGTGAGTGATTGTAATTATTTTAAGATTTCTTTAAGTAATTTAAAATAATAAGGTTTCCAATAGTTGTAGTTTTACTACGATTTTGAAATAGCCTTTTTTATCAGTTTTAGATCTATTTTTCAGTCTGTTCCCTTTTAGTTATCTTTTTCAGTTAATTATAATTTATTGCTGTTATGCATAGCTTATTATTTATTTACATTTTATTTACAGTATTTAAGTTTATTTAATGTTATTTGTTTCTTATCTACATCTTTTCTACGTTTTGGATTTTATGCAAGCGTTTATTCTCTTCTTCCTCCTTTTGCTCGCGTATGGATTAGAATAAATCAAATGCGAATATGGATTATATAAGTAAGAATTTTGAATGAATAAAATAAGATGTAAATTATAACGACTGTTATGAATTACGTAATTGGTCGGTAATATAAATGGAATTGGACTAAAATTATGCCTAATTATGATTAGAATTGGACTAAATAATTGGCTTAGTTATAACTTAGAATTACAGCTAAAAAAAGAGTAAAAGATGAAAGAAGCTTATTTTCACAGTTAGACCTTGGGTTAAGTAGTAAGCATGATTATAACATAGGTTATAATAAGAAAAAGAATAGAATGAGGCTTATTTTAAGGCTGGTGATAAATTAATAAGCATACAAAGTAAAGATGATAATAAAGGCTCATTTAAACATTTTATCTAAGTTAATAAGCAAAGATCAAAGTAGAACCTGTACCATATAACATTCTTTATTAGAAAAAACGGTGTCTCACATTAGCCTGAAGTGAGATGAGGGCATGCTATGCTAAGAATGAAAGTAACTGGTCATTTAGAAGTCCAAATCACGGAGGATTTGGATAAGGGGCGCAACTAGATATTGTTTGGATGGCGAGCCAGTACCAACATCATTTCCTCTATAGTTTCCATGGACACACGGTGAACTCACATTATCCTAAAGTGAGATGAGAGGTATGCTTATGTTGGAGTTTGAGGTAATAAGAAGACCTAATGGGTGGAGCAAAAGGTAGCATGGGTATGGTGGCAGTTACGCATGCAACTTCCATTTTGGTGCTCAGTAATTGCTGTGAATTCCAAGCGCTTAGTATATGTGTCTTTTGTAGACACAATTTCCTTCTGTGTAGGGAATATGTCGTTCGGATCTACAGTGGATGCTTTGTGCATCTTTCATAGATACTGTTAGCTACTATTTAGGGAGTTATATAGAGTCTGGTCCGCAGTAAAGTCTATGTAGTAGCAGATCGATCAAAAAGGGTAGAATTAGGGTTACATCCTAATTACATGATTAGGAATTCAGGCTACTCAAAGTAGAAATCAAGCATAAGTGCAAGCAATCAAAATTAACCTATCTTATAAATTGAGCAGAATTCTACTATGTATTTCCCTGCTTTTTCAGCTTTTGGTTCTTTCTTTGCATTGGCATTTAAGAGGAATATTTGTACTCTGATTTTTGGTTGAGACTATGAGTTTTTATTTCATGAGACACGTTAGGTTTTGAGACATGTATGTTCTATTTTGATTTTGACTTATTTGGTTTATGAAGCAATTATGAAGCTTTTGTTTTAAATAAGTATTATTTTAGTTTATGTTGTTTTTACCTATTTTTATCTTGTGAATCTTAGTCTCTATTAGTTTCAGTTTTACCTACAATGCACCACACATTTTAATGTGTCCTTTTGGGTATATTAAGGAGTGTGGTGTGTTCCAATGTGTCCATTAGCATCCATTAGCAAACACTTGCAACCACTTGCATACATCATCCATAACATGTTCTAATAACATGTTTACATCAAATCCTACCATCCATAGGTTAACTCCTATGTTCTGCCCTCCTAAGGATAATAAAGGAAAGAACCTATTCAAAACTAAAGATGGAAAATATGAAATTCAAAAAATTACTGTCAAAGAAATATGGATATTAGATACGAATTTTCTCCAAATCAAATTTAGTCTTTTCCGAAGTCTTTTTAACCTCTGTAGACTCTATCCAACACGAAAGCGACTTGCACGATCTTCCATAAAGAGCTTCGAAAGGTGCCACTCTAATGCTATTATCATATGAGAATCCCATTGAAGGAAGATGCTTTTTCCAAGTTTCTTCAAAATCTAAAATACACATCCTCAATCATATGTGCCTTACAAATCTTACTAATTTCACTTTACTGTTCTTCTTTAACCTACTCACATGAATCAACATTCCTAGGTTCTCACTAGTGCCCCATATGCTTTACGAGAAACTATATTATTACTTCCAAAAGTAATTACTACTGTCTCCTTTATGGCCTTACACCTTTTCCGTTACACCAAGGAAAGGATTCTATCTACTTCACATTTAGGAGTTTGGTATAGTACAATTTTAAAAATTAAGGTTTCCAAATTTTTAAAACATCAAATTCCAAAAACTTTGCCTTTAAATGTGTTATCTTTAAGTTTCTATTAACTTCAAAAATACTAGGTTAGATTAAATATTATCTTTCTAAACTTGCATCTTCACAACTTTTTGAATTTACATTATTTTCCAAACCTAGAGGGAAAAACTTTTAAGTCCAAAACTTATTCCTCGTTTTCTTTTAAAGACATTTTTAGTTTTCTATAAAAATTTAAATTTTCAAATTTTACTTTTATTAAGTTTCCAAACACTTATTTACTTTTTCACCAAACTATTTTCATTTAGAATATCTTTAAAATATTCGTATGTGTTTTCAAAACATCTTCTCACTATACCTAATAGTCTCATATCTTAATGTATTGGAACTACTTTCTTTTATGAGAACTTATCAACGCAAAAATCTTCTATGAACCTTTTTAAAAGAGGACTTCATGTTTAGGTGAAACTACAAAGAACTTATTTTATACTTTTCGATATAGGCTATAGAAAACATGTTACTTCTCATACCTTGTACATATCTTCCATGTATTCCTTGTAACTTGCACAAAACAGTTTTATTGGTTTCATAGAAAATTATACCGTTACTTTTTTCTTTTTTCCATAAAAACTCATCTTCAAAACAGTTTTAATATATCCATAACCAGAAAACATTTTCTTGTACTTATTTAAATAATAAGTGTATTTTACAAATCACTTTCATTTCTAATCTTATCAATTATCTTTTTAAAATTCATTTTTATTTGGGTTTAAAACCGATGTTGCATAAAACACCGTTACTATAACCCACAGATACTAGCATATTCATTTAATTAAAAATAAATACTAATAACCCTTAACTACTGTGTAAAACATTTCCCTTGGGAGTCACTTATTATAATGGTAGCATTATACTTTATGCTCCCTTCCTTTTTTGCGGAAACATCTATTACGACAATAAATGTTGTAATCTACGTTTTCGATACTTAATGCGCTCTAGGTTTTCATATTTGAAATCTTTGTTTACTTTCAAAGAAACTATTGAGATGTGTACGCTCTATAATTCTTCAAAAAAAATTCACCTTTTCAACCAAATTTTCATCATATAAAACCAATTTAAATTTCTTACCATATTCCCAAAAACCTAATATTTACTTTAAAAATATTGATAATTATATAATTTTTTTCAATTCTAATAATTTCAGTTTATTGGGTTAGACATAAAGTGGATTTTCTTCTCACTACCCTGGGTGCACCTTTCTTAAATTTTAGTAATCTCATTTCCTTACTAAAGTCTTTTAGTACTACCGCTAAATCCACTTATCTGAAACAATTGTAATTTCTGCAATTATTTACATAGGAGCTTTCTTCTTTTTTTATCAACTAAATCTATTATACATCTCCAATCTTTTCCTATATCTCTTTGGTTTTCCATAATCCGAACCTAAATGTACAAAACCATTTCTCAAACTCCTACCATATGTAGACCTTCTCTATGCCTCGAGAAACGCCCTGCCTTACGCTAAAGGTGTCACTATAAGAATTCGCCTTCCACCAATGAACGGGGAGCATACGAAGAACCTCCTCAAGATGAGTGGCATGGTTTTCCATACTCTTGGAAAACAACAAAATGTCGTTCACGAATACCACCCCGAACTTATTTAGGACATCTATAAAACACAGCTCATCAAATCTACGAAATAGGCTAGGTCATTGATTAGCCCAAAAGCATAAGCAACCTCTCATAAAGTCCACCTGGAGTCCTAAATGCACTTTTATCTATGTTGTCATCAAGGACTCTAAGCTAATGGAATCTCGTGGCTAAATCAAGCTGGGAGAATACCGAAGAGCCAACTAACTAGTCGATAAGATCATTTATCCTAGGGAGTGGGTATCGGTTCTTTTTTGTAAGCTTATTTAATTCTCTATAATCAACGCAAAGTCAAAGAGAACTATCCACCTTATTAGCAAAGACGACTGGTGCTCCCCACTCCGATATGCTCTTCCTTATGGAACCCTTCTCCAAAAGCTCACGGATCTGCTTTCTGAATTCCTTCCTCTCCCTAGGTGCCATGTACCTCACAGGTATTGCTACTGGCCTAAAATTATCAGTGAAATAAATCCTAATGTCAATCTCTATCTTAGGGGGTAGTCCCCTAACCTCCTAAAAGAAGTCTAGAAAATCTTTGACGACAGGAACCGAATCTAACTCGAATGATGATGAACCGAGGGAATAAAGGAAGCTTAACATAGCTGACCTTTGCGGGTTGCAAGAAACCTCGAGAGTCCTATCGCTGCATGTCTCTGGTCTAACGACTTTCCTCTCGCAGTCTAATATAACTCCATATGTGGATAGCCAATCCATTCCCAAAATCATCTCATGCCCCCAATGTCCCAATACATAGGCATCATAGTCAAATTCCACACCTAGGATAAAAAAATTCAAACCCCTACAAACAATAAACAAATGTGCCGATCCATCTATAGAGTTTGAAACAATAATGGGATCTACTACTAAAGAGATGTCTATGTGCAAACAACCTACTAGAGAACTAGAGATGAGGGAGTGTGATGCTCCAAAATCGAAAAGATCCCGAATGGAAAAATGAGGAATAAAAATCATTTTTTTCTACCTTGATTTGATCTGCTGCTGGAAGGTGTTGTATCCAAAATCTAAACTAGTGCGGTAGGTGCGCTCACTATCTCCCCCGTTTTCTGAGGACAAATCTTACTAAAGTGACCAAGCTATCCACAAATGAAACATCTTCCATTCATTCCTGCCTTCTTGCAGTCTTTTGCGTAATGACCAGTCATTCTACAACACTTACATCTCCTACTTTTCTTGATTCGCTTCTAAGGTCCTCCCTCCTTCATTTTATCCTTATCCTTCTTGTCCTTCCCCCACTGCTTCTTAGAGCTTGTAGGAACCTTCTTGAGCTCTCCCTTCAGCTGCCAAGATATAGGTTGACCACTCTGTCGGTCCTTCAAACCTAATCGACTTTGCTCCATATTCTCCAACCTAGCTCGCGTCTCCTCTGAATTCTCTGTGCCAGAAAAAGTTTCGCTTCCTATATTAGCAAAGTCCTTGCATAGCATAGAAAATTTGGCCGATGTAGGTGGCTTAAAGGGATTTCCACCTACTGGTCTTGTACTGAGCACTTTCCCTTGCACCTCTGGTGTTGTAGTTGTACGGAACCAGTCAGACATACTATGCAAAGAAAAGAAAAACTTAGGCTTGAAAGAATGGAAATAAGGTTGAACTGGACCTTTGAGGGGATTTTTATATAAACTCTTTTATACTTAAAAACTAATTCTTTTATAAGAGTTTCTTTCTGAGAAACATTCCTAATTTGAAGATATTCTACTTAAAAATAGGTTTCTTTTGGAAAAATACTTTATTTTTAAAATAAGTTTCTAGGAATCCTGTAATCTTAGGCTCTGATACCAAGTGAAACACCCCATACCCCTTTGTATACGTAAAAGGACACACTAAAAGGTGTGCTGTGTTGTAGGTATAACTAAAACCAGCAGAGACTAAGATTCACAAGACAAATTTGATGGATAATAACACAGCGGAAGTAATTAAAAATAATAAGTGATTTTAAAAATTAATACTTCATAAATACTTCAGACAAACCACACATGTTCCAAATACCAAATATAATTGTCTTATGAAAATAAAATCTCAGTCTCATTAGAAAAACCAGAGTACAAACCCAAACTTTCCCTCAAAACAGTGTCAGTACTATAAAAGAACAAAATGCTGGAAATAAAAAGAAGTGGAAGCACATAGTGGAATCTCCTTCAAAGAAACCTCCAATTAACTGCAATCTACTGTACTCTTCCTTAATTTCCTATGGGGGGAAAGAAGAAAATAAAGGAGTAGGTCAGACTAAAAGTCTAGTGAATGACAGTAATTACTAGAATCTTTAAGTAAAGTAAATGTAATAGGCTTTACAGCAGTTCTAGTATGTAAAAAGAAATAAAGGAAATAGAAGGAATAAGTTGGAAATAAATACAAATTTCCTACTAAATATAATTGCTTAATTTTGATTATTTGCACTTGTCTTTGTTAGCTGCTTTGATTAGACTGAATTCATAATCCTATAATTAGGCTAAAATCCTAATTCTACCCTTTGATCGGCCTGCTATTCCATCGACCTTACTTCGGATTAGACACTATATAACTCCCTACACAGAAATGGTGTCTACGAATGACACGCAAAATATCTATTGTGGACTAGATATTATATAGCTCCCTACATAGAAGGTAATGGTGCCTACTAAATGAACACATACTTAAGCGCTTGGAACTCACTGCGATTACTGAGCATCGAAATGGAAGTCGCAGGCGTAACTACAACCATGCTCATGCTACCTGTTGCTCCACCTATTGGGTCTTCTTATTACCTGTGCTCCAGCATAAGCGTGCCCCTCATCCCACTTCAGGAAAATGTGAGCATGTCCATAGAATATAGGCGAAATGCTGTTAGTACCGGCCCATCATTCAAACAATATCTAGTTGCGCCCCTTGTCCGAATTCCTCGTGATTTGGACTTCTACTTATTGACCAATTACTACCATTATTAGCATAAGTGTGCCCCTTATATGACTTCAAGATTATGTGAAACACCATGTCCATAGAAATAAAAGGGAATGCTATTTGGTATAGGCCCTACTTGAATTCTTGCTTATTAACTTAGATAAATTATTTAAATAAGCCTTTTACTTTTATTCTTGCTATATGTGCTTATTAATTTATCCTAAGTCTTAAAATAAGCTTCATTCTAATCTTTATCTTATTATAACCTAAGTTATAGTCATGCTTATTACTTAACCCAAGGTCTAAGTGTAAAAATACGCTTCTTTCATCGTATACTCTTTTTAATTATAATTCTATGTTATAACTAGGTGAATTGTCTTTAATTAGTTCAATTCTAACATTAATATAATAATTAGGCTCAATTTCAGTCTTAATTCCAACGGTCTTTACAATTTACCTCTTACCTTCCGTTATTTCAGTATTCTTATAATTTTAATCAATATTCGCGTTTAATCTATTATAATCCATACATGATGGAGAAGGGGAAATAAAAGAAAACTGAAAATAGAAGAAAATCCAAAGCGTAGGAAAAAGATGTAAATAACGCATAAATAACAGTAAATAAATTAAAGTACTATAAATAAAATACAAATAAATGGAGGAGCTATAATTAACAGAATTAAACTAAAATTAACTGGAAAATAGCTAAAAGAAATAGATTGAAAATAATTATAAAACTGTAAATAGATTACTAAAAATGTTATTCCAAAAATCGTAGTAAAACTACAACTATTGGGACACTATTATTTTAAATTACTTAAAAATTTAAATAATTGCAATCACTCTCCTGTGGTTTTAAGCTCTTTCCTTTTGGTCTTTCCGGATCCACTTGAGGGTATTAAAATATTTTTATTAAAAAGATTCTCTCCTTCGAAAATTATTCCTTTAAGGATCCTTCCTGAAAAGGTGAACCTAAGCGGAGAAAATCTAGAATGAAAAAGTGTTCGGCCAAGGTCTTATTTATAGGGGCTGAAGTGGATCTCAGACCACTGGATTTGGAGACTGAATAGGATGCAACCACATCATAGGCTGAATAGGAGCCATCGGATGGTAGCACGAAGGGACCAGATGAGCTAAAAGAATGTAAGTGACGTGTACAATGTTCGAACGAATGAAACGAACTTTCGTTCGTTCGAAAGGTGTGGCAGGTCGACCGGGCGGTCGACCACCTTGGTGCCTAGGTCGACCGGCCGGTCGACCTCGCCCATATTTTTTCCGATTCTTCTTTATTTTTGTTTAATTAATAACTTGCTCATATTAGCTCGAATTCTGACATTCTATATATGGAAATCAACTAGAAAATTAACACGGACACAATGGTCCAACTCCCGTAGGTCAATTCCGATAATTTCACAAGGTTATTTTATTATTTCATTAATTGATTTCCTAAAAGTATAAACCCCAAATTCATATGCCTCGAGAAAGGCTATTAAGTATAAGAGGGGTTACCTTCTACACCATCAAATAGATGTATGTTTGTAAAAACCTATGTACGTGATCTAAGAAATGCAATGTCAAACACTCATTCGCACAAATTGTCTAGGAATAAGATAAACTGAAGATACTCCTACTACATCCTATTTGGGAATCAGACCTCAGATTAGTAGCGAGCAGTCCTTGCATCGAAGATTTTAGAATGAAGGTACTACTGGCACTATACATAAAATATGGGAATCACCCTAGAGGTTAGTGGCAAGCAACTCTACATTATAAAGATCTCCAGTCTTCAAAATCATTTCTTCAATATGTCTACACTTTCAAACGCGTATATTGGTTCGAAGTAGTTTTCAGATAGAAATCACCAATATTCAATCCTAGTCTCTTTGAACCAATTATCGGTATAAAGATGTGTATATGTGTGTACAGATACGTTAAGCTTCTTTTGTTAAATCCTTTTGGTTAATTAAAACCTCTTTTAACTTTAAAAAATCTTCAAATGACTTTTCTTCAAAATACTTAAGAAGACATTTCCATAATTTGTTATTAGTATAACTCCAATCTTAGTGGAGATTTCATATTTTCAAAACATATTTTTAATGGGATAAAAACAATGTTATTTAAGACGTCGTTTACTGTAAACAATTTCCGTATTCAACTATACTATTCGTCGAATAACGGTGAAATTGCCTTTTAAATTCACATGGATAGTACAAGTTCACTCCTCGAAATTTAATATAGAGTTTAACTAGAATGTTTTCTATACCATCTAAATTCTATTCAAAAATCTTGTTAACTATTGTAAAACTATAAATCTCTGTCCTTATATCTTACTTCGTAAAATATTTCCATTTATGAAATTTCAATAAAAATCTATTCTTTTATAAAGTCTCTTTTATATCACTTATTACTTTTATTTATAAAAATGTCGTTTATAAATATATCCCTTTATTTATAAAAACCGTTTATAAATCCATCGCTTAATTCAGAAAATACAATATTATAAATCTTTAATTTTATCTTAGGAAAATGTGGTCCAAGTAAATCAAATTTACTATCTCATCCATCGTGCCAGTCCGGATAGCTTGGGGGAGCAGACAACAGGTTTTCCAAACTCCAACCTAGATATTACCTCTCTGTCACCCATAAGGTGGTCAAGTTATTTGGTCGACTCTAAACCTTTAAAATACTCATATAATTATTTGTAAAACATTTCCAGAAGATTAGGGAAGTGAAATCCAAGTTTAAATCATTTATTCAAAACTGCCAAATTCAGATGTTAAATTGCTGACGAATAGTGGCTTTAAAGCTTTGTAGATCAAAACACTTATTCCATTTTATATATGTCCGTTTTTGTAATTCAAATCTCTTTTAAAACATTTTGACATATTTATGAAATTTATTTCATATTTTTAGTGATTAAAAATATCTATTTTTAAAGCATTGAAAACTATATTTTATGAACTGCCAAAACGCGACGATTTTGAAAATTTGATTTGCACATATTTCAAACTTTACTAAACGAAATCTTGAATTTTCTTTTTCATTCGAAAACCATACCCAAAGGCTTTGGAAAATTCTTATTACAAAGAATTCTGACTTATTTTTTATCCTACACACCCGTTTAACTTTTCAGGTCGTGAAATCGCGAACTGTTGAAACGCGACGACTTATTTTTCACCATTTAGTCAAATTTTATAAAACTTGCCCGAAACACATTTAAATGATTTTAATAACATAATAAACTATTATTAACCAGTTTAAAACAATATTTTTCCATTTTAGTTACTAAAAATCTATTTTACTACTTTTCACCTATTATAATATTCATTTTTTCAACATTTTTAATTCAAAATCCTTCATTTTAAACCATATGATATTTCTATATCATTTTCTACTTTTAAAGGTTTTTTCCTTATAAATGAAAGCATAGATTTTATTTTCCGAATAATTTTAGAACTCAACTTTTCAAATTTCTTTCTTTTTAAACAAATTCGAAATCTATTTCAAAAGGCCACTTTCTCATTTTTTTTACTTTTCCGAAGTAAATTCCAATATTATAAAATGACATTTCTTCTGGTTTTAAAAACAAAGAAGCCTAACATATATTATATACATATTATTCTTGGGAATGTGAATAATTTTTCATAGTTATGTATTATTAAATCACATAGCTATCATTTCTCATCATATATGATTTTCAACTTATACATCATAATAATCATATCTATCATAACCAAATATTTATATAATCAACCAATCATCATCCAAACATATTAAACAACTATATAAGCAATCAATTTAGCATTTGATTATGGGTATAACTTTAGCTAGTTAATGTCTATTATTATCACTAATAGCAAGCACTACTAAGTGATTAATAAGTAATATAAACAAGTGATTATCAAGTGATTCAAAGTGAAATTAACTCACAATTTTCAAACCAATCTCTTCTACCAACATTCAATTATAGCAGCACTTTTCTAACATCCTCTACTTCATCTAAACATCACCTAAATAGTCCATTCTCTCTTCTAAACCACACAACCACGATAACCTCTCCTCCTTAAGCTCACAGCCTCCCACCTCCATATCACTATAGCTTACGCCTACCCCTCCTCCTTCCTCTAAAAATCCATGGCCTAAGCCCCCCTCACTCTCCAAAGCTCACAGCCTAAGGTCATTAAAAGAAGAGAAGAGAAGAAGTGAACAAGATGAGAAGAAGTAGTGTGTGTAAATTATGAAAAGGTTGCTTGGCTATTTATAGAAAAATTTTCTAAAATATCTCTTTCATAACCATGTGCTTATCCCACTCGCCCTCCATGTGCCATCCATGTGCCTTGTAAGGTGAAGTGTAATTTTTCATTTTCATAAGTAAACCGTTTTTTATGTGGTAAACGTAAATGTATATTTGTATATGTAGATGTGTATGCGTGTACATATATGTATATGTGTCATATTTCAACTAACAACGTTACAACATTCAATCACAACGATTATTTGTTAAATCATTGACAATCCGAAATCTGGTCTTATTTTCAGTTTTTTATCAAACTATTTATTTAGGTAAACAAAAAAAATTACTTATCATTTTTAAATAATTAAAAAAATATAATTTAAGTTACAAAAACATTTTAATAATATTGAAATCCATTTATAAAAATACGACGTCGATCCGCTAAACTACGATGAAGTTTGTATATCTTAATAAAACAAGTGTATATATTTATAAAACCATTATAAATCACTTATTATCAGTATATAGTAATTAAAACGAACAATTTATTATTTAAAAATAATAATTTTAATATTAAAGTAAATTAAATATTCCAATTCAAAGTGATAAAATTATGGGTCATTACATTTTCCCTCTTTAAGAGAATTTTATCCCTGAAATTTCACCACAACCTAAAATTCGAAGAGTTTACCCAAAATATTATCTTTAAACTCAATTTGTATGATATACATACATACATATACATATATAGATATAGATCATCCGTAATATCTGATTCGATCTTCTATTCAAATCCACAACTTTACTTCCGAACTAGTACTGATCCCTCGATCCTCTAGTCCGGACTCTGATCAGGTTTCATAATAAAAAACCTTCGTTTTTCTTACATAGCTCTCAACTATGATAGAAAACGTAAGTACCCAACCACTAACCCTCCTTAATGTTTGCCATCAAAAATCAAGTGATAAATCCTTATACAGACTGGTGTAAACACCTCAAAGTTCCATACTTGAATCATCGACAGAATCGTGCAACGAAATGAATCTACATACCTCATACGTATTTATTAACTTTCCCAAAAATTTATGAAAACATTTCATAAAACTTTTTGCTTTTATTCAAACATTTATATAAAGATGCTTCTTTATTACTTTAAAATATTTATTCACACAATTTTTTTTATCCCCTTTCCAAAGACTTCATTTCAATTTAAAAGATAAATTATCTTTTATTTTTAAAATTAAAATAAACTCCTTATCTTATAATATACTCCCTTTAACCAATATTAACTGCAAACTGCGTGATAAAAATTAACAATCGCTAATTAATCTATCAATTAATGATTCACGTTATCTTTTTATCTTTAGAAAATTATATAGATTAACTCAAAAATGATACCAAGGAACTAGGTACTACCAATAGTATCACATTTTCCCTTAACAAGAAGGGGAATACTTAAGATAAGGGTTTATCATCCAAACACAACTCCTGCCCATTTTTAGTTACTTTTGAGCCACTCGAACTAGTTAATCATAAGATTTTAAAAAATACCGAGATGTAAATTCTCAAAAATCCCTTTATAAAACACATTTCATAAATCCAATTTATAAAATGACTTATAAAACACATTCATAAAATTTGCTTATCTTAAATAAATTCCTTTAATCTTAAACCAATTTATCGAACACCACATAGTCAAATTGTGAAACTAAATTCACAAAGTGTTCATATTTAAACTTTTAAATCAAACAACCAATTAACAAATGATAATAACTGAATATTATCATTTTCTTAACAACCAAACACTACACAAATAACTATATCACTTGAAAGATATTACTTTATATTCAAAATTTAATCCTATGTAAAGTTATTTCATTTACCAATTTTCCAAAACAAAAATCATTTTTATGTAGCATTAACAAATACGCGCTCATATATAATACTCTCAACTCATTCTAGGGAATAACTTACCCTATCCCTATTGAGTTACTCACCCTAGGGTATTAAAAACCCTATTCTAATGAGATTTTACCCCTACTAAGCTCGGGTATTAACTCAACCTATGCTCTGAAATCAATTGTAATAGCTTGTTTTTTCATACAATTTAAGTTGACAATAAACCACTTATGTCCAACTCAAATTGAACGAAAAGGCGGATCACCGTTAAGGCTAAAATGAAAATAAAGACATAGAATAGAATCTCACACGAATGGAATAACATGTATTATCTCAATAATCTTTACAGCGGAAAATTGTATATACATACATTAGAGCCTATATAGTTTGGATAGCAATAAACCTCTGTCCTTAAAATCGCTAAATACGAAACAGTAAACAAATGCAAAGGGAACATAACCTACGATTATAAGTTGATGAAGATCTCCATCCCTCTTCTGGAAACTCCAAGCATTTTAAGCTAAAACTAAAACTTACTTGGATCTGTTATCCCGTCTTATGGCAAGGCCGTGACACCAAGGAATTGACTATAAACCAAAGACAGTTTGTCCCGAAGATTAGTTATACACAGGTTCCCTATGGACATCGATAAATTTTATCCGAGTCCAAATCAAGCTACAATTGATAAGACGAGAAAAGCAAAGCTATGAAAGTCAATGTTCCAAGTTTCAAGTCAATTCGAGTTCATATGCTCAAGATATGATTGATGCAATGTAAGCAATCATCTTGTTCGTATCCATCAAGAAGCCAGAGTATGTCCTTCGTATCGATCCAGTTTGAATCCATTAGATGCACACGATTTCGTATCGGTCAAGAGGGCAGTGTTCTTCGTATCGCTTTGCATCGATCATTTCATCTCTTGATCGTATCGATCAATCAGCATCCACTTCGTATCCATCCGCGACGGTCTATTTCGTATCCATCGGTAAACAACACGGTAGTCTATTTCGTATCGATCTGTGTTCAACATAATTCGCATCGATCAGCCATAGGTAGATACTAAATCAATATTTCCTATTTATAGGAAATAAACATCTCCCATCGATACGAAGTAGAGCGCGCTCAATTAATACGAAGTGAGATGTAATCGATCGATACAAACAAAGCTCAAACAATCGATATGAACAAAGCAGTAATGATCGATATGAACAAAATAGTAGATCGATGTGAACAAGGCTAACCCATATTGATATGAACAAGGCTCATCCGTAGGAAAGAATCGATCGTTCGGCATGAACTTTGGATCGATCCTAAAAGCAAGCGCCACATCAACTGGCGTCACATGCAGATTCATCGATGCGAAGTTATCGATACGAACAGCATCGATATGAAGGAGACTGCAGTCGAAATGCTCAAACTTGCATCGATCATAACTCACAATTTACAATTCCAAATGCCACCTAATTTTCACGGGAGCATAAATACGACCTAAAGAATGTTCATGCTACATTTCGACTCGATTGGATCAAATCTTGATCGATACGAAATTTGTTCGTATCGATCATGGACCGAGTGCAGATGACATGGGATCGATCATATGGGCCCACTCACATGCCAGAAGAGGTTTCCCAATATCCGAGTGAGATATTTGCATCCTATGCCTATAAATAGCATCCCAGTGTCTACAGAAAAGGGACTTTTAGCCCTCCTATGTCCAAATTCTACCAAAACATTTTTTATACTCAAAGATCACTGTTGTACTTGAAATCCACTTCTGTAATCCGCTGTAACCAGTTGTAATCAGCAAACAAGCATCAATAAAATCATTAATTTCATATTGAACGTAGGCCATATGTCGAACCAATCTAAACCTCTGTGTTTCTATGTGTTTTTCTTATCTGTTTTTGAAGTGTTTGTTAGATAATCCTCTTTTTACATTTACTTTCTTCATTTTATCTCTTCAAATACTTTCGAAGAGTGTTATGCCTAATTTTGGTACAAACATTTTGGTGCTTTCATTGAGAGCACACGGTTTTTCTCCTGCTCGTTGGATCTACTATCGATATCGGTTTGCATAAATCTAAGGAGAAGACCAGATCTCAAGTTCAAAGTTCTTACATCCTATTTAGATTTGCATCAAATCTAGGAAAGAGCATCGCTATTCATCATGGTAAACGTAAGGACCACTTCTACTGCTGTAGATCTAGAAGGATGGGATCGACAGAATCCCGTGCAACAACCTCCGACTGATCAGAATGCTGCCAAACCATCAGATCCGCAAGGCGTTGTCACCAGGGAAGAGTTTCATATGCTACTGCAAGATCTGAGACAGAGCCGTCAGCAAATCACTCAACAATTACGTGCCAACGAAGAATTGACCGATCAGCTGAATCGCCAAAGGCATAGGAGATGCAGGAGGGATCAGACTTCCTTTTCATCTACTAAGAGTTCAGCTTCTTCAGACTATCATCACAGATCCACGCGCCCACGGCTAGATGGGAGTTATACCCAAGCTACTGGACATCAACATGCACTGAGCCTTGGGCAACAAAGAGTTGGCCCATCCACCAGCCATCAGGCTGGTCCCTCCTCCCGAGGAGGTACTATTCCATATCATGTTGCAAATAACCACAATACCGCCACCACTACTGAGCCGGGAGTTGATGCCTGAAACCAGACTGATCCGATCGAACGTCAACATATTCCCGAACCTTACATCCCCAAAGACCTAGAACCAAGGAGGCGAGACCTTAACCTTCAACCACATTTGGCCCAACCTCGCATTGTGGAACCCGACCACACCTTGGACCAGCATGCTCAAAATGTCCAGATGCAAGATATGCCGACAATGATCCGTCAAATGATCCGTGAAAGTCAGGGTCTTACTAACGACGATTGGGGAATCTCCCGAAGTCGTACCCCTTTAATTGACGACATACTCTATGAACCACCTCGATGATTCAGGATACCAACTCTACCCATCTATGAAGGAAGCTCAGATCCCAATCAGCGTATTTTGAAGTATGAATGGTTGATGAATGCTGCACGAGCTAACGATGTAGTTACATGCCGAAGTTTTCCGATCTCTCTTTGGGGCATAGCTACCATGTGGTTTACCCATCTACCACCTCGATCTATCTCATTTTTTGATCAGTTGGCGGCAAAGTTTGTTGAGCAGTTTCGGATGCATGTAATGAGACTGAAGGATGTTAACACTTTAGTTAGTGTCACTCAAGCTCCTTGAGAGATACTCAAACATTATTTGGAAAGGTTTCATGCTGCATGTGATGAGATTAGAAATCCCAATGATAACTCTATTCTGATGGCACTAAATAAGGGAATTGGTCCCGATTCAGAATTCGACAACTGGCTGGCCGAAAAACCACTGCATCATTGGACCGTTTCTATTCCAAGGCAGCCTAATTCTTGAGAAGGGAGGATGCAAAACAGTCTAGGAAAATGGACGATGTAGGGCCTAGTGTGGAAGAATCCAGAGTAATGTAGCTGTTAAACAATCTGGGAAGAGCTTCGGAAAAGTGCAATTGAATATTCAAAATAAACAGAATCAGCAGAGAGGTAATGGAGATTGAAATAAGAAACAGGATCGAAATCGTGGCCCGTGACGTAGGGCTCCTATATTTGATAATTACAGTCCTTTGAATACATCGCTAGAGAATGTGTACTTACAAACTTGTAATACCATTCAATATAGTAAACCCGCCCCAAGACCATCATTAGAGAAACAAATTCAAACGGGAAAGTTTTGCAGATTCCACGATAGATATGGACATAACATGAATGGGTGCCGTCACTTGAAGGATCTCATTGATAAGTTGATAAGAGAAAGGAAGTTAGAGCAGTTTGTGCGGGTGCCGTAGTCTGGAGGTGCGGGCCCATCAAATCAGAATCACGTAGCAAATCCGACAAGATAGGAGGAACCCGCTCGTACTAGCGGGAGGTTAGTGATAAATACTGTTAGTGGTGGTCCTCATCCAGCAGACCAAAGCTGAAAGGAAATGGACATGTATGCTAGTTCTATTAGACATGCGGACTTCGAGTGTTGTAGTAGTTTGGAAGATGGGGCTCTGGCCAAACAGAAGACGATGATTGACGACATCGTGTTCCGAGATAGAGATGTTGACAAGGTCGAAGCCCCACTATTGATCGACTTATCATATCAGCTCAAGTAGGTCCTGCTTGGATGAAGAGGATCTTAGTCGATAGTGGAAGTTCTGTGAATATATTATTTAAGCGAGCCTATGACCAGATGAAGATGGAGGCTAAAAATTTGAAGCCTTCTCAGTCCCGTATTCATGGCTTCAAAGGGAGTGCAACCATACCCACTGGGGTGGTGGAATTGCCAGTGGAGTTAGGAACCGGAGAACGCTGGAGAGTCCGGATATTACAATTTGTTGTGCTGGACATCGACTCGCCGTACAATGCCTTCTTGGGCCGACCGGCCCTAGCTGAGTTTAGGGCTGCCGTTGCCCCATGGTGTTTGACTCTAAAGTTATCCACCGATCGTGGAGTTGGAGCCATTCAAGGAGATCAAGCTGCTGGGAGAGCTTGTTATGTTGTTGAGCTGCATAAGGCACAGTGAAAGGAGAAAGGAAAGGGCATAGAGGAATTTCTCTGCGTCTTCTTTGTTGAAAATTGACAATTGATGCCTGGGCCCAGACCCGGGCACTCCAACCAATTCCAAAGAGATATTGACTGAGAGATAATGAAAGCGAAGATGAAAGTAAAGACAGTCAAGCTTTTCCGGCCAAATTGACAATTGATGTCCCGATTGACGATAGCAACGATTCTAGAATGATAAAGATTGGATCTCAGTTAGGCCAACAAATGCAATAGGAGTTGGTTGAATTTCTCCGAGCAAACCTTGACGTGTTTACTTGGACACATTTTGACATGCGTGGAATCTCCTCTGACATCGCAAGCCACACATTGAACATTGACCCGCGGTACATCCCGGTCAAACAAAAAAGGCGTGGTATGGATCCAGAGAGATTTGCCGCCCCAAGGAAGAGGTAGATAAGGTTAAATCGAATGGGTTTATTCAAGATGCATTATACCTGGAATGGTTATCCAACCATGTTCCCGTCCAAAAGCCAAATGGGAAATGGAGAACGTTTGTCGACTATTCAGACTTGAATAAAGCTTTCCCCAAAGATAGTTTTCCACTTCCTCGAATCGATCAGCTTGTAGATTCAACGGCTGGACATGAACTTTTACCTTCATGGACGCGTATACAGGCTACAACCAGATACCAATTCACTTACCCGATCAGGAGCATACCAGCTTCATGACCGATCTGGGACTCTATTACTGCAAAGTTACGCCTTTTGGACTCAAGAACGCTGGTGCAACTTACCAACGATTGGTTAATCGGATGTTTGCCAACCAGATTAGGAAAACTATGGAGGTATACGTGGATGACATTCTAGTGAAATCATGATTCCCCATTGATCATATTAAAGACCTAGAGTCAATGTTTAATATCCTCCAAAAATACAAAATGAAGCTCAATCCGTTGAAATGTCACTTTGGGGTCGCATTCGGAAAATTCCTAGGGTTTATCGTCAACGCTCAAGGAATTGAAGCCAATCCCAAAAAGATCTAGTTGATCAGAAACCTTGAGACTCCAAGAACGATAAAGCAAGTCCAAATCCTTAACGGGAAAGTAGCAGCGCTAAGCGGGTTCATTTCAAAATCCACTGACAAATGCATTCCCTTCTTCGATTTGATCCAAAAAGGGAAACGGAACTTTGAATGGACCACAGAATGTGAGGGCGTATTTCGAGCACTAATTCAGCACCTCTTCACACCGCCTATTTTGTCAAAGCCTATCGATCATGAGAAATTGTTCCTTCACTTGGCGGTATCATAAAACGCAATTAGTGTTGCCTTAATTCGGAAGGAAGACCGAGTACAAAAACCAGTCTACTATATTACTAAACGACTAACCAGAGCTGAGAGAAATTATCGAAAGCTAGAGAAGTTGGCTTATTGTCTTATTATTGCCTCAAGGAAACTCCATTCGTATTTGCAAACTCATCCTATCACCGTTTACACCGACCAACCGTTACGACAGGTCCTTACGTTGCTTGAGATGTCTGGTAGGTTTATCAAGTGGAATATCGAGTTAAGTCGGTTTGATATTACCTACACTCCAAGGCGAGCCATTCAAGTGCAAGTCCTAGCAGATTTCATAGCTGAATTTACCATTCCAGAGGACTTTCTTGAAACTAGTGAATCTCCCAAATATATCTGGAAGCTGCATATTGATGGTGCATGAAATGACCGTTGCTCAAGTATCGGGGTTGTACTTGAAACTCTCGAAGGTCGATCCATATGCTGTGCTTTGAAGTTTGATTTTCGTGCGACCAACAATGAAGCTGAGTATGAAGCCTTAATTGCCGGATTGAGACTTGCCCGAGATTTAAAAATCATTGTTGTGGAGATTTATTATGATTTGCAATTAGTTGTGTGTCAAGTTTGGGTGGAGTACCAGGCCAAAGATCGAAGATTGGCTGCTTACCTAGATCAGGTTCCGGAGATACTGAATCAGTTCGATTATTATGCTATCTAATACATCCCCCAAGAGCGCAATCAAAAAGCTGATTCATTGGCAAAGCTAGCCAGCACAGGTGAAGCACAAAAAATGGGATTTGTTCCTATGGAAGCATTGTCTTCCCCAATCATCGACCGAATGGAGACAGATTGGGTATTTGAACACCGATAAGGAGTCATGAATGACTGTGTTCAGAAATTATCTCGAGCATGGAACATTGCCAGAGCGCAGGAGTGAAAATAGACGAGTTCTTCGAAAAGCCTCGCAGTTCACTTTTCAAAATGGAGTCATGTATAAAAGAGGAACCTCTGTTCCTCTACTCCGGTGTATCACTCATGATGAAATTAAACAAGTGTTATATGATGTATACGAAGGAGAATGTGGCGATCACACCTAGGGGCAAGCTCTAGCTAGGAAAGTACTTCGATATGGATACTATTGGCTGAACGTGAACCGTGATGCGTCGGACTATGCCAGAAAATGTGACAGATGTCAGAAACACGCTCAGATTTCTAGAGCCCCTCCTACCGAAACAACCCAAATGGTCAGTCCATGACCATTTACAGTATGGGGCATCGATATCATTGGTGCTCTACCTTTAGCCAAAGATGGTGGGAAGTACGCCATCGACGCAATTGATTACTTTACCAAGTGGTCTGAAGTTGAACCCTTGCCACAATCACGACGAAGAAGGTGATCAACTTTGTAATCCGCAACATTATCTACTGATTTGGTCTCCAGCATACCATCATCACCGATAACGGAACCTAATTCGACAGCGTTGAGTTCAAGGATTTCTGTCAACAATTCCATATTCAGAAAAAATTCTCTGCAGGTGCACACCCTTAAGCGAATAAACATGTTGAAGCTGTGAACAAAGTTGTAAAGTCTATTCTGAAGAAACAACTGGAAAAGGCCGGGGGCAAGTGGGTCGGTTAACTTCCTATGGCTCTATAGGCTTGCCGAATAAGCCACAAATCCGTGATCGGACCCACTCCATTCTCTCTTTATTATGGTTCAGAAGTCGTTATTCCAGTCGAGATGGAAGTACCTTCTCATCGTGTAACTTTTTATGATCTTAAGACCAATGCCATAATACTTGATGAATCCTTGGATTTATTGGATAAGAAGCGCGAAGAGGCTGATTTGAGAGCAGCTACATACAGAAGTTGAGTCTCCCGATTATACAATGCCAAGGTCCGACCCCAAACCTTCAAATTCGACGATCTCGTTCCCAAAAGAATCTACCCGGTTCCTTCACACATGAAACCAACGTGGGAAGGGCCATTTGTGATTGAAGGAAAGCTCGGAGATGGCACATTTAAATTATCGACCGTTGACAGTCTTACTCTGCTAAGAGCCTGGAACAGTGAAAGCTTTCGTTGCTGTTACACGTGACAAGCTTTAATTATTCAGTTTACTTTTTATTTGCAATTTGTTTCTACATTTGAAATTTGAATTTGTAATAAGGCGGCTGATTTTGCCATATTTTCTTGTTTTAGCAATAAAGTGCAATCTCTTCGAGCCAGAGATGTGATTTATTGAATGTGTCATATAACCATCATGATGCATGAAGAGCTAAGTTCCATCACATGGTAGGATTTATTCAAATAGGGAGTAACTATGATACGACCTGTTACTCGCTAAGTGAAACCCGAGCTCGGGGGCAAGTCAGCACACTGAAGCCAAAAAAGGATTGATACACGACAACCCTTTAACTAACTCCACTCTCCTAGAGTGCTAGCTGGAGTACAAACTTATAAATGCGGTTTCAAAGAGGGTGGATCCGTTCACCTAACGACCTCACCCTATCCGAAACCAATTCGAGGAGGATGGATCCGTCCATCTAACGACCTTAGTTGTTAACTCAGGGTGGATGTGAATCGACCATCCACGATCCTGATAAATCCATCATTCTCGGAGTACGAACGAAATTCGAATGCCTAAACAGATGTGACTGACCGTCTATCGGCCAACTCCAAATTCCTAGAGTGCAAATTGGAGTATAAACATCAATTCCAAATTCCTAGAGTACGAATTGGAGTATAAACACCAACTCTAAGTTTTCAGAGTGTGAATTAGAGTATAAACACCAACTAACTCCGGATTCCAAGAGTGTGAACTGGAATGTCAACATCAACCAACTTCAAGTTCCTACAGTGCGAACTGGAGTACAAACATCGACTAACTCCGGATTCTCAAAGTGTGAACCGGAGTATCGACTGCAATTAACTCTAAGTCCTCTGAGCACAGATTGGGGAATAAACATCGACTAACTCTGGATCCCCAGAGAGTGGATTAGAGCTTAAAATGCAAACCGAATATGAATCGATAATCCGTAACACAACTCTGAGTCCCTAGAGTGCGGACAGAGTATAAACACAACACGGGTGGGACTAACCACCCGCAAACATCTAAGTCCCTAGAGTGTGGACGAAATGCTAAGTATCAAGCGAGTGTGCTTGACCACCCATATAATAACTTGAGTCCCCGGAGAGTGGACATATCCTTGAAACTTAAGCAGGCAAGATTGACAGCCAACATACAAATAAAATCCCCAAAGTATGGATGCAACCTTCAATAGAAGAGCGAGTATGATTCGATCACTCAAACTGTCATTGTTCCACCATCGATTCAGCGACACTAAGATCAATGCGTTGAAAGCAAAATGCAATCACTAGCCAATCTATACAACTCATCCATAAAATTGAGGGCAGAACTTAAATGTCGATCACTGACTGAAGCAGTGCAGCATCGGAGTTCAGCTTAGTGTCCGGACATGACTTGTAGCCATGATTCCAAGACTTAACAAATAAACTCAAAACCCGATCCAAAGGTCGAAACTTCACAAGTTTACTGAACAAGAATTCAAATGATGGAACACTTAAGAAAATAAATGATAATTGAGTTTAAGACAAAATATAATTTCATTGCAACTATTTATGGAAAGAATTTATTTACAAGTTATTTCCAAAAATCCTACTAGCAAGGGCCGAGCCCGCATCTATACATGGCCAACAAAAGCTAAAGAAATTCTTATCTACTTAAAAATGAGCCAAAGAAGCATATCTACTCCTTCTTCTTTCTTGGTTTCTTCTTCAACGTAGACCCACTAGAGCTGCCACTAAGTTTCCTCTTTGAGACTTTGCCCTTTGACAGTTGATCTCCATTAGGGGGCATTACATCGATTTCCTCCTCCGAACTCAAGTGTATAGGAATACTTCCAGCAGGCGGAGTCGGAGGGGTCGGGTCCACTACAGGAGGTGGAATAAGCATGCTGTGTCGACAACAGTGCCACCAGGAGATATCATTTGTAACGGGGCTTGACCAGGGCGTGCTATTCCACCTCCGAAGCTGTTGGCCCGAGCAGCTGCTTCCATTTCTGCATTAATCTCGACTATAATTTCTTCCTCATGAAGTGTTTGTGTATCGTCGGAAAAGCTTGCAGTTGGGATCGAGGAGCTAATGGCTGGCTCTAATCCACTCATGACAAACGGCAAGTCAGAGAAAGGGTCACTATGATGACTGAGAAGTTCCTCCATCATTTGTTCATCGAATGAAAGTGTGCTCCCTTGTACATCATCTATAGGTGCGGTGGCCGATGTCGTGGTCGCTTCCGTAATATTTACCTTTTGCGCATGATGCAACTCTTGAGCTGCAAGAGGCACAACCTATGTGGCCCCAATCACTAGAAAGAGACAAAGGAAAACTGTTATTAAATATTTCAAGTGAAGCCCTCGATCATGAACAAACATATGAAATGTTTAGAGTACCATCCTCAGATCAACTCGTTGGCAGCTTAACGGCCTTAGAAATTTGGTCGCTAGCCTGAGAAATCTGCGGCTGATCCAGGTTGTAAGCAGGAATGGATTGAGAATCAAAGTAGAAGTCATTTCAGGCTGAGTCGGCACAAGAGTTTCAGGACTTGTGTCATAATGCTCGACAACAGAACTTTCTCTGACCTCCGAGTGCTGAGCACCAAGCTTCTCCTTCTCGTATGAAATCATGGCATCATGGAGAACTTTCCTTTCATCTTTATTCAGCACTCGGTTCTCAAGCTCGAATTCATCGACCGATTCACCCTGATGGGCAGCCTTCTCATCTTCTACTAATCGGCCCTAGGCGTTGTATAGATGTGTTGGATAATTATCGAGCCAGGCTAGGTTCCTTTGCTTCAAGACATTAGCGTTATAAGTAATGAGGAGATCTTCAATGTCATCTTCTAGCCTGGACTCCGCCATTTGGACTTTCTCATCGACCTCAGTCTGCCCCTCCCGGACCTTAGTCGTTGCCGCATCCTGTTCACCCTGAAGCACTACGGCATATTCACATGCCTCCTGGGCTGCACTATTTGCATCATCCCTCTCCTTAAAGATTTTGGAAATTTTGGCTTTGAGCTCGTTAAGTTCTTTCGCAGCAGCGTCCCGTTCGGCTGTGACAGTGGTGTTTTGATGGCCCATCTCCTCCACCAAGGAAAAATGTGTGCCACATCCTCTCCATCGCTAGGTTCACCTCATCGGCCTTCTGGGTGGCCTCTATTTCTAATTTTTGAGAGGATTCGGCTTCATTGTTAAGCACTTGAATAATCTGGTCCTTCTGAGCGAGTTCGGTTTCTGATTTCTCTATGGATTTCGCCCGCTCAAAGACCATGGCCGACGCTTTTTCTGCTGCTTTCCCCCACTCCTTGTACTGGGTATAGATATCATGAATATAATCATGCATTGTGTGCTCTGCCTCGGATGAAATTCTCTTTAAGTGAGAGGGGAAGATGAAGCCGTCAAAGCATATGTTTGGAAAATCTTTCTTCAACTAAGCAATTCTAATCGCCCCTTCCCCAGTGGGCTCGGTGATAGCATATTCAGCTATAGTGGGAGTTTTAGCCTTATGTCTACGATGTTGTGATTCAGGCCTAGAGGTTTGAGAAGATGATTTTTGTCAAGGAGGCTCCACCAGTTGTTTTCCATGGCCCGAAGGTTGTATGGGGGCTCAAGGAGTAGAATGCTATCGGGATCGATGTCTATAATCCCTATCCCTCTATCTCTCATGATGTTCTTGGCTCGAATAACTGCGATCACGGTTTCTAACATCCTCCCTCCGATAGGACTCGTAATACGAGCCGGATGATTGCCGCGCAGAGTAGAGACTTCCCAACATAGAATAACCTTTGGTCATTGAATATGTAAAGAAGAAAGAACAACAGAGTTAGTAATCTCCTGAAGTAAGCGCCTTGTGATCGGAAATCATGTAGTGTCGTAAAATGTATATGTATGTGCAACCCTCCAACCAATCGGAAATGTCGGCGATGCTTGTAGGAAGAGACTCGCTTAAGTCTAAAGCACTCCGAAGCTCCTCCAATCCGACATCATGTGGAAGTGACACATAATCCGAGATTGAGATATCGACAAGCCCTTCGAAAAGGTTCTCCACTTACGAGGTAGGAGCCTCTGAAATTCTAATATCAGGAGCAGGAAAAGACACGATTACGGATTTCAATCTTGAAGATTTGGGACACTTATGCACTACAGCCTTGCCTTTTCTCCTTCTCTCAAGACTTTGAAAGCTGTCAGAAGGCCCGGCTATGGGTTCATCATCAGTGGGCACATTTTCTTTCTCACTCTCTTCGGTTATTACGATCCCAGGCGCTCTACGTTTAGCCCGTTTCACCGGGGCCACCCTCAGCGTTCCTTCAAGTCTTATGCTCTGATTTCTCTCGATTAGCCTGTCGGTCCTCAAGTTTCTGTCTATTAGCACCGAGTCTATGTCCCTCATTTCACTCGGCACTTCTTGAAGGACTCGTGCTATTTCTTTGAAATGTGCGCCTTCAGGTCGTGGGATTATGGCTGTAAAAGGAAAGAAGATATGAGGTTCAGTATCGGTTACAACAAATTCGTGAATTACCAAAGAAAATTATGGCACTTACGTCTGGCTAACCATCGAGTGGCGAATCCTGTACGGTGTCGGACATAGAACCACTCTGTCTTAAAATAGCAGAGCCTGGTCCAAGAGCCCGTCACCACTTGACAGTTCCTAACTACCTCTAGGAATGTGAACGAAGGACTATCTCCCCGACTCTTAACATTAAATAGTTATCTAATTTCGATTGGAGTCGGGGGTCGGAAAAGATGCTCCATGAATACAGTGAACAAACTATTCAACAATGCATTTCCGTTCGGGTGTAATTGTGACGAGGCAATTCCGAAGAAGTCTAACACTTCCCTAATGTATTGATTAAAGGGAGGAAGCATCACAGCTGTGCATGAATGCCTATTGAAAGCAGTAAACCCTTCCGGGGGAGCATGTGGTCCATCATTTGGCCCGGTAATAAGACTTCGTCCAAGAAAAACCCGTGTCTTAGGCATATCCGTCCCAACATATCTTTGAAGGCGTTGAACGGCATAGAATCTTGTGGGTTTGCAATAAAAGTTGCTCCTAGCAACTCGTCCGAAGCTGGATCGATGACTTCGGCCGTGATGGCCGGCAACTCTATTATTGGAAAAGATGAACTTCGGGTTTCCTGCTGTTGAGAACTTGTGGATTCCATAACTAATCAACTTATCAAAAACCATCATTAGATGATAATAAGCCCGTGTGTTCCCCAATTTAAAGTTCATGAATGTGTTGTGCAGTGCAGTGCTACATATTACTTAAGGACTTCTACGAAGTTTGAGAAAATATTCGAACGACGAAACTTTGAAATTAAACTGGAGTGACCATCATCGCTAACCGTCACAACCATGCCATTCAGATTTGAAGACCGATTTGAGTTCTAATTTGTTGAAATTTTGTCAGGTTACAGTTTCATCTACGAGCTTCGAAAGGCAGTTAAGTATGTAGTGAAAAAGTTAAGTTCAGTTATGTAAGACAGAAGCTCGTCGGAGTTGAATGTTTGAGTGGGCAAAAAAAAATTCGTACCCAATAAGGCGTAACTTCAAATCGATCACCAAGAGTTTCATTTGTATCGATCCCAGAGGGAAAGGCTTCGTATCGATCGCCTTAGAACCAGTTCGTATCGATCTCAATCCCGCATTATTGTATCAATTGGTAGAGTCGATGCTTCATATCAATCGCATACTTAGATTATCGTATCGATCACTCTGGATCGATGTGAACTCCAACCATCACCCATCGATACGAAACTGCTCCATCCCACTATGTTAAACTCTACCGATAACCAATCGGTACGGACTTTGATTATTTTCCAGGACAATATGGAGTACATTTCCTCAATCGATATGAACAAAACCTCCTTATCCAACTACCCTCCTTCTTCTCCAAACACATTTAGGCCACTCCGACTTTCCTAAACCTCGCTCAAACCCACCTCCGGCTTCTTCATCACCTGAATCGGCCATGGATTTGAATGGTTTAGAAATTAGACTTAAGTCTCGTCATTTCTGGTGTATATTTGTTAGCCAATTACCTAATTTATGGGTTTGATCAAGGGATTAAATGACTGTTAATTTGAGGTTGAAGGTAGTTTTTTCCTCTATAGATACGAAAGCCAGTACAAAAGCAAAGGCAGATGAAAATTTGGCTAAGTTCTGAAAATATTTATATGGATATGTAAGCAAAGGGAAATGATTCGTCTCCCAGTTATGTCAACCAGCTAACAGCAGTCGCCCATACCATCGATACGAAGAAGCTTATTCGTATCCATCAATCTAGATCGATCCAAAGTGTAGCTATTCGTATCCATCGACGATCGATCTCCAACTCCATCGATGCCAAATGATAATTTCGTATCCATCCACTCAAAGATCACGAGAATTCGCGCCTATCGATGCGAAATGTTCTAAAAGGATAATGAGCTCGTATCGCTCACCATTAATAGGAAAGCAAATTTTCAACTCCATGAACCGATCTAGGAGAGGATCAATATAAAATAAAATTACTTAAAACAACCATCAATCATTGCTACCAATCGATTTTCACATTGACTCAGGAGAGGGTCAATACAGAATTCGATACAAAAAACTGACAACAGCTCGTGAACATGCGAACGTTAACGGGAGTCAGGTTAGCATACGTATAAGCATATCTGTTGAACTAACATCCAATTTTTAAAAGTCACAGGAATTGAACACTCATCTGGTGACGATTAGAACAACAAATGACAACTCACTATCTTATAGCATCCGGTTACAACAGTACACGGTGCAACAATTGGCCATCAACAGTTCATACTACTAAAAATCGATCAAAGGTTACAACTTTCGACGAAAAGACAACAACAGTTCAGATAGGTCAGATAACACTGTTTAGGATGAAAATTGCAACTTTTCAAAGCACATCATGTTCTCACAAGACGTACTTTGGGAGGTAAATGTTATCTCGCCTTTTGGCAAGGCCGTGGCACTAAGGAATTGACTATAAACCAAAGACAGTTTGTTCCAAAGATCGGTTATACACAGGTTCCCTATGGATGTCGATAAATTTTATCCGAGTCCAGATCAAGCTACAATTGATAAGACGAGACAAGCAAAGCTATAAAAGTAAACATTCCAAGTTTCAAGTCAATCCAAATTCGTATGCTCAAGATATGATCGATGTAATTCAAGCAATCATCTTGTTCGTATCCATCAAGCAGCCAGAGAAAGTCCTTCTCCGTATCGATCTGGTTCGAATCCATCGGATGCACATGGTTTCGTATTGATCAAGAGGGCAGTGCTCTTCATATCCATCCTTCTTCATACCGCTTTGCATCGATCAATTCAGCTCTTGTTCGTATCGATCAACCAGCATCCACTTCGTATCCATTCGCGACTGTCCATTTCGTATCCATTGGTAAACAACATGGGAATCTATTTCATATCGATCTGTGTTCAACATAATTCACATTGATCGGCCACAGGTTGATACTAAATCAATATTTCCCATCGATACAAAATAAACATCTCCCATCGATACGAAGTGGAGCGCACACATTTAATACGAAGTGAGATGCAATCGATCGATACGAACAAAGCTCAGACAATCGACACGAATATAGCAGTAATGATCGATATGAACAAAACAGTAGATCGATGCGAACAAGGCTAATCCATATCGATACGAACAAGGCGCATCCATAGGAAAGAATCGATTGTTCGGCATGAAATGTGGATCGATCCTAAAAGCAAGCGCCGCGTCAACTGGCGTCACGTGCAGATTCATCGATGCAAAGTTATCGATACGAACATCATCGATATGAAGGAGACAGCAGTTGAAAAGCTCAAACTTGCATCGATCATAACTCACAATTTACAAGTCCTAATGTCACCAAATTTTTACAGGAGCTTACGTACAACCTAAAGAATGTCCATGCTAAATTTCGACTTGATTGGATCAAATCTTGATTAATACAAAATTCGTTTATGTCGATCATGGACCGAGTGCAAATGACATGGGATCGATCTTGTGGCCCCACTCACGTGCCATAAGAGGTTTCCCGAGATCCGAGCGAGATTTTTGCATCCTATGTCTATAAATAGCATCCCAGAGTCTACAGAAAAATGACTTTTAGCTCTGCTACGTCCAGACTCTGCCGAAGCCATTTTTGTACTCAAAAATCACTGTTGTACTCAAAATCCACTGTTGTAATTTGCTGTAACCAGTTGTAATCAGCACATAAACATCAATAAAATCATCAATTTCGTAGTGGACGCAAGCCATACGCCGAACCACTCTAAACCTCTGTGTTTCTGCTTGTTTTTCTTATCTGTTTTTGAAGTGTTTGTTAGATAATCCTCTTTTTATATTTACTTCCTTCATTTGATCTCTTCAAATACTTTCGAAGAGTATTGTGCCAAATTTTGGTACAAACAGGATCGGACCCAAGTATTAAAAATACCCCCGTAAATCTAGCAAACCATCTTGAGAAATGCGAACCATATATCCATATATATATATATATAACAATGTCGTAGATCAACTTTGATGCCGAACAAAACCATTGAAAAAAGTGTATGTCATAAGACTGCGACGCACATAAACACAGATGGATTTTTATCTTATAATAACTAAAACATTTTGATCAAATTATTTGATATTATTTCGAATGGCATTGCTTTGAAAATCCTTTCAAATAACATATTAAAATAGCAGGAATTGTTATATTTGTTCAATTCGACAGCATATTTAGGTATACAATTAAGTCCATTAAAGGCATGTATTGGAGATTGGATTCCAACAATGACAAGGCAAGGAACTACCTTCCATATAGTAAATCTCTGGAGGAATGAACCGAGACACAGCCCCACCGTCCTCTACCAATACAAGGTTGGCCTACCTTTACCATAGATAGTACCAAATATGACATCATCCAGTTCATTTCCGACCTATCCGATACGTTTCATATCATACATAAAAAACCTGATATATAGCGGGTAATCTAGAAAAGTGATGACCATATCCTAATGGGTGCGACCCACATAGCCCTACCGCATCTACCCTGTTTTTGCCATTACCGATGTGTGAGGCTTGAGGTAACATTTTACCTTTCTCAAAACAACAAATCCCACTTTGAATGCCACATCACCATTTCTAACAACGTTCTAATTGGTTTCTATAAAAGTACAACATGCGAGTTCATACGCCTCAAGGAAGGGTGTTAAGTATAAAAGGGGTTACCTTCTACACTAATAAGCAGATGTACGTTTATAGAAACCAATGTATATGGTCTTAGAAATGCAATGTCAAACACTCATCTGTACAAGTTGTCAAGGAATAGGACAAACTGAAGGTACTTCTATTGCATCCTATTTAGGAATCACCCCTTGGATTAGTAGTGAGCAGTCTTTGCATCGAAGATTTAAGAATGAAGGTACTACTACCACCATACATACATATGGGAATCATCCCAAAGGTCAATGGTAAGCAGCCCTACATTATGAAGATCTCCAGTCTTCAAAATCATTTCTTCAATATGTCTTCGCTTTTGAACGCGTATATTGGTTTGAATTGGTTTCGGATAGGAATCACCAAAATTCGATCTCCATCTTTTCGAACAAATTATCGATAAAAAGATGTGTGTATGTATATACAAAAATGTTATGCCTCTTTTGTTAAATACTCTTGGTTAATTAAAATCTCTTTTAATATTTAGAAATCTTCAAACCACTTTTCTTTAAATTACGTTTTGTTTAGGAAATCAAATCTATGGTTTCGATGACAACAACTATACAATGAAAATCGAATATGCATATATATTTCTATATACAGGTACTTGATAGAGCAACATCGCTAGAAAGACAAGAACAAGGCTCAAAGAGCGTTGTAAGAGACTACAAGTCGATAGGATCAAAGAAGCAACAGAAAAGATGCACAAAACAGACATGCACAAGTTTCAAACGTCTGGGTGCACAAGCCAGACGTCTGGAAAAGTCCTCTAGAACAACAAACAGACTAAACCAGACGTCTGGTAGTAGCACTCAGACGTCTGAAAATCTGCTATATACAAAAAAAAATATAATAGCAGACGTCTGATACAAATACCAGACGTCTGATTTCGAACTCGAATTTTAAATTTAAACTTCAACTGCCACATTTGAAAAGACATCTCCGCTTCTCTTCGCTGCAACTCTTCATCATCAATAGAAGCAACTATAGAGAACTTGTTAATGGATGCAACTACTCAAGGAACCTCTCTACAACTATATATATCATCAAGAATCAAGAGAACAAATTACCTTACTTACTTACGCTCTCTAATTACGTATTCTATCATATACTCTTGATCTCTAGCAATCTATACATGTATTTTACTCTTTCAAATATTCAGTCCTTCATAGACAATACTCTCTAGATATATATTGGAAGCATTTGTACTAATTAATCAATATCTGTGTTATAGAACACACAATTGACAAGAACAATTTATTCTAACCAAGCCTATTCCTCCGGACGAAGCGAGGGTGTTTGATAGTCGAATTCCAAAGGGGAGTTTTGGGACTGGACGTAGAACAGGAGGTCCGAACCAATATAAAATTCTGGTGTGCTTATTCTATATTTACGTAGATTAGTATTGTTTTAGTTGCATTATATATTTTTCATATATACTTGCATATGCACTACACGATCCACCCTGTAGACTTTCAATTGGTATCAAAGCAAGGTTTGATCAAAGTACAGTAACACGTTTTTAAATCACTATAATATGGCAAGTATTTTTCAAGAAAGTCAATCCATAGCACGACCCCCACTTTTTCATGGTTCTAACTATGCATATTGGTCAACACGTATGAGAATTTTTATGTAAGCTAATGGATTAGAAATTTGGTCAGCCACTCAAAATAAATATGAAGCATCTGACGCTGCTATGAACACCTGGAATGATACATAAAAAACTGCAGATTCTGATAATGCCAAAGCTATGAATGTTTTATTTTGTTCGTTAGATAAGAATGAATGAATTGTCACATGTCATGTTATGTAACACTGCATACGATATTTGGCGTACCTTATAAGTTACACATGAAGGCACAAACAAAGTTAAACAAACTAAGATTTCAATTTTATAAAATCAATTTTCATCATTTAAAATGAAACAAAATGAATCTATAGTAGACATGCACTCTAGATTCCAAACCATTCAACACATTTTAATGGCACTTGGAGTCACATTCTCAAATTTTGACTTAGTATCTAGAATACTCAATTCTTTAACTCCAGAGTGGGAAAGAAAAGTATTAGCTATCGAAGAAGATAATGATCTCTCAACACTCTTAGTTGAAGAATTGATAGGAAATTTAATGTCCTACGAAGCTAATTTGCAGGCACAAAAAGAACAAAAATTCGAAAAAGAAGAACATAGCATTCCAAGCAACAAATGAAGACACTAACTTAGACGAAGAAGAAATTGTATTTATTGCCAAAAACTACAACAAATTCAGGAAGTTTATGAGAATGACTAGATTTCAGAAAAGAGGAAAATCAAGCTCAACAAATCAAACATCAATCAAATGCTATGAATGTGACAATTTGGACATATGAAGAAAGATTGTCCGAAGCTCAACAATGATAAAAAGAAGAACAAATTTAAAAAATTCAAAAAGAAGAAAGCTTTCAAAGTAACATGGGATGACTTGGATTCTTCATCATCATTAGACAGTGACAACGATAGTGATGGAAAACAAGCTAATGTATGCTTTATGGCACAAAGTGATGAGGTATTTCTCAAAATTAGCTATGATGAATTATTAGAACTTAGCATGGAATTAGATGATAAATTTAGACGAATTAAAAAATTGAATAATGAAAATATAGCCAAAATAAATAGATTATAACTTGAAGTAGGAATGTCAAAAGCTGAAAAATTATTTTAGAAGAGGAACTAGAATTATCTCAAGAAAAAATTAAAAATAGTTTGGTTGGAAATGAGACTATGGCTATTGATAAAGCTAAACTAGAAAAGGATAACTTGTTAAAAGAAAATGTCAACTTTAAGAGTAATATAGAAACACAGAAAATTGAAAATTTAGAATTTAAAGAAAAATTAGATAAAATTACAAATAATGTTTCAAAATTTAATAAAGGAAAACAAGATTTGGAAAATCTTATTAAAACTTCAAAACCATTAGGTAATAGAAATGGAATAGGATTTAAAAATATTCCTAAACAAAAAGGGAATAATGTTAAGAAATATAGTTGTATTTATCAAAAGACTAAAAGATCACCAAAATCTAATACGAGTACCAAAAATATAAAAGTTTGGATTTCTAAGACAAATAATAATTTGATTAGACAAAAAAATATTAATAATTTTTTAGATAATGTAGTCTATAATAAAAATTATGTTCATAAAGGTACCAAAGCTTCTTGGGTATGGCTACCTGCTCTTCCTAACATCTAGGACCCTAACAAAGTATATGGGTACCAATTAAATCATCTTTTATTTTGGAGGTACCCAAAATAAAAAATAAGGAGAAATGGATACTTGATAATGGATGCTCTAAGCATATGACTAGAAACACAAAAATGTTATCAAATTAACATACATCGATGGTGGAACGGTAATTTTTAGAGATAACTCAAAAGGATATATCGTTGGCATTAGAGAAGTCATCAACTCTGGTATTTCTAGCTCTCCTATTATTACAAATGTTTTGTTGGTAGAAAATTTAAAACACAACCTACTTAGTATTAGTCAATTATGCGATAAAGGTTTTCAAATCAATTTCGAAAAAGATAGATGTAATATTTTCGACAATAACAAACAAATTATCTTTGAGGGTTCTAGAAACAAAAATATTTATGTCTTAAATATGAATATAAATCGAAATTCAAATTTATGCTTAACCGCCAAACATGACGATCCATGGTTGTGGCATAAATGATTTTGTCATATTAATTTTAAATATATTAATAAATTAGCAAAATATGAGCTAGTTAGAGGACTTCCTAAAATAAATTACAAAGCAGAAAATTTATGTGACGATTATCAAATTGGAAAACTAAAGAAAAGCTCTTTTAAACAAAAAATAATATTTCTACAAAACAACCTTTAGAATTATTACATTTAGATTTATTTGGTACAACTCAAGTACGATCTATAAATCACAACAAATATGTTTTCGTAAAAGTTGATGATTTTTCAAGATATACATGGACTTTATATTTACAATATAAAAATGACACCTTTAGTATGTTTTAAATTTTGCTAAAGAAATTAAAACTCAATTGGATTTGAAAATTAAGAATATTCGAAGTGATCACGGTGGAGAATTCGAAAATGATCTCTTTACTAATTTTTGTAATGAAAAAGGTATAAGTCATAATTTTTCTTTTCCCCACACACATCAACAAAATGGTGTAGTAGAAAGAAAAAATCATACGTTACAAGAATACGCACGAACACTATTAAATAGTTGTGGTCTACCAAAACATTTTGGGTTGAAGCTATTGCCACAGTTGTTGTGTTTTGAATCAAGTAACCATACGACCTATGACTAAACAGACTTGTTTTAAAATATTTTTTGGAAGAAAACCTAAAGTATCATACTTTAAAACATTCGGATCAAAATGTTTTATATTAAATACAAAAGATAATTTAGGAAAATTTGACCGGAAGGCCGATGAAGGAATCTTTATTGGATATTCGGATCGTAGCAAGGCATATAGAATTTTTAATAAACGAAATAACACAATTGAAGAAAGTTTACTTGTTTCATTTGATGAAAATTTTCTTAACCATCATGCTAATGACGATGAAGAAATAATTCCAATAACAAATACAAAAAATTCTTTCAATAATGAAACAAATGAACAAAACAATACTTTAGTATCATCTCCTAGAATTTGAAAGATCGTCCAAAAGATAAAATCATTGGAGATCTTAACTCCAGAGTAATTAGAAATCAACTTAACTAAATAAGTTATATAGCATTTATGTCAAATTTTGAATCTAAAAATTATACAGAAGCTTCAAACGATATCTTTTGGATAATAGCTATGCAAGAAGAATTAAATCAATTTGAATGTAATAATATTTGGGAATTAGTACCAATACCAGAAAATCAATCGGTTATAGGAACAAAATGGGTATTTAAAACCAAAACAGCTGAAAATGGAAATATAGTTAGAAATAAAGCACGTCTAGTTGCTCAATGTTATAATCAAGAAGAAGGTATCGACTATGATGATGAAACCTTTACTCCAGTAGCAAGACTCGAGGCCATACGTACATTACTCGCTTTTGCAAATCATCATAATTTTAAACTATTTCAAATGGATGTCAAAAGTGCTTTTTTAAATGGTTATTAAAGAAAACGTATATGTTGAACAACCTCCATTGTTTGTTCACGAAAAATATACCGACCATGTTTTAAATTACAAAAAACCTTATATGATTTAAAACAAGCACCACATGCCTGGTACTAATGCCTTAAAATCATTTAATTACATCTGGTTTTCAAATAGGTAAAATCGATATAACTTTATTTATTAAACGAGAAAATAACGACATTTTAGTTGTACAAATTTATGTAGACGATGTTATTTTTGGTTCAACCAATGAAAATCTTTGTAATCAATTTTCAAATATTATGAAAAATGAATTTGAAATGTCTCACATAGAGAATTAAATTTCTTTTTAGGTTTACAAATAAAACAACTTGAAAATGGTATCTTTATTCATCAAGAAACTTATTGTAATGATCTATTACGTCATTTTGAAATGAATAAAACTTCTAGTAAACCAACACCGATGGGTACTAGTGTTCACTTGGAAAAAGATGATAACGAAAAAGATTTTAATGAAAAATTATATCGTAGTATGATTGCCTCCTTACTTTATTTGACGGCTAGTCGACCCGACATTATGATGAGTGTATGTCTTTGTGCCCGATTTCAACCAAAACAAAAGGAATCTCATCAAGGAGCTGTTAAACGTATCTTACGATATCTATCTAGTATTAGAGATTACGGTTTGTTTTACCCTAAGGGATCATTGTTTGAACTAGTTTCATATAGTGATACGGATTTCGGTGGATGTAAAACAGATCGTAAGAGTACTAGCGGAACATGTCACTTTATTGGACAATCATTAGTTTCATGGTTTAGCAAAAAGCAAAATTGTGTCTCCTTATCTACTTGCGAAGCCGAATATATTTCAGTAGCTCTAGCATGTGCACAAGTGATATACATGCAACAAACACTTACGGATTTCGGCAAAGTTATCAATAAATCACCAACGTATTGCGATAACACGAGTGCAATAAATCTATCAAAAGACCCTATAAATCACTCGTATACTAAACATATAGATATACGACATCATTTTTTACGTGATAATGCAGAAAAAAGAATTATTACATTAGAATACATACATACCTAGAATCAAATAGCAGGTATTTTCACAAAACCACTAAACAAACAAACATTTGTTAAACTGTGACGCGATTTAGGAAAACGCTCTCTTAATAATCTTCTAAACTAATACCACATCTTCATTTATTCTATGTTTAGCTAAAAGTTTTATATCCATAAATTAAAATTGATAACTCCTTCACCTTAAATTTTTTAGGTGGTTGTTTTTTGAAATTACCTATAAATATTTTTTAAAATCATATATAAATATCTTTACAAAACAAACGGTAAAGAATATATAGATTTCATATTTTTACAACAGAAAATATAACCATGTCTTCCGACAATTCTCATATGTCCTTTTCGATACCTGCAATGGATAGCTCTGCGGATACACCTCAGCGCCTTCCTACCCCTACACCAAATCAGGAACCGATGTATAGGTGGTCCTCTTACCACACAGGATTCACAGCCGATAAAAAGAAGTCTAAACGGTCTCTATTTGTTTCTCCTAACACCTAGGAGAAAATCGATGAAATACATCATTATCAAAAGCAACAAATAGAGTTACAACGAGAATTTACTTTGAGCAAAAAGTCACGGTGCGACGGCTAAGTTTTCTGGAGCAAGTAGCGATAAAACTTTGTAATTCACGGAAAAAGGATGTACATGAACCACTTCAGATTCCTTGCAGTTCTTTGGATCCCTCTACATCTTTTCGTACACCTTTAGATCCTTCACCTATGTGATTCTCTGCTTCCCCAAGGACCCATGAACGTTGAAATATATGGTCTCCAATCAAGCCATGGAGGGATGATAAGTCTGAAGATCGTAATGCTCCATCGTCATCTAAATAAATTTAAATTATTCTCATTGTATTTTTTATCTACATATATTTGTAATTCTATTTCACAAATAATAATACTATGTTTTATTAAAAATAAAAGGTCGAAAAATAAGCAACACCCTTCAAAATTAGGCTATTTTTAGACAAATTGGTCATTTCAGACATCCGAACATTGCCATCAGACTTCTGACACTCTGGTATTACACAAATTTTTAACCATCGTGTATATATCAAACGTCCGATATAACCTTCCAAACGTCTGAAAATCATCTCTGTTTCATAAAAAATAGAAACCAATCGATTTCGGACGTCTGAACTATTGACCAGACGTTTGAACAAAGTGTCTGCCTCTTTAAGATAAAAACTCATACCATTTTCAGACGTCTGATATTATATCCAAACGTTTGAGAAAACTATCTATCCTACAAAAATAAAATTTCGACCTATTCCAGACGTCTGATTCTACTAACAGACGTCTAATAATTCTCTCTGACTATCAAAAATTACAAATCGTTCAAATCTAGACGTCTACCATAAACAATCAGACGTCTGATTCGATTTATTGTCTTCAAACTAGGTCAATCAGACGTCTGAATTACCTTCCAGACGTCTGAAATTCAATCGACACTCTAATGTGCCTAGATAACGTCTATTTTTTTCTTCTCTCACTAACTCGTTTCGATTTATTTCTACTGAAAAATCGATTTCTTACTTCTAAAAATACTTCTTCTTCCAAACTTGATCAAATTCGATGGCTCCTAAAACAAAAAATCCTAAGATCTCTAAGCGAAAACAAGACCAAGCAACTTCCTCCAATCCTCAAGTTTGCTCAAACGATTAAATTGAACGATGGATGAATCGTGTGCCGCATTCACTCAAGAGATATGAGGATATTCAGAAGAAGAAACTCTATATAGGTCCATTTTATAATTTGCTAAAGTTTCCAATGTCAGATTTAGACGAAATGTTGAAACTGCTGGCTTAGAAACTTTGATATCCTTTAATCCCAATAACATCCAAATTGATCAGTTGTCCATATTTCTTTTCTACGCTAATTTGGATAGCACAGCAGTTTGGAACACTGACAACGATGATAATTGACTGTGGTCTGGTGTTTATGGCAACACAATTATGCTTACTCCAGGGATCTTGGCCGAACTCTCGGATGTTCCGATACCGGAGAAAATTTACATAATATCCGGATATGCGTCTAAAACCGAGAGATAATATAACATATCAAATATGGGAAGATAAAATGCCTAGATTCGCATCCAAATACCTACGACTTAAGGCGAGACTTCTTACTAGAATGATTATCAATACTATCATTCCTCACGTTCGTAGTCATGAGCAGATCACAGAACTAGAGCACAAGGCCCTATATGCCATATTCAGTGGAACAAGGGTCAATTGGGCAAAATTCATATTTGATGATCTCAAACACTTTTGGACTCAATCACGCCCATCCATCTATCCTACATATATCATGAGACTTCTATGAGCTTACAACATCCCCTCATATTTATCCACTTTTGAAGAGATTTCTTCGAAATATGCATCCACCAAATTTTTCTCCCTAATGCACTTGCCAGAAAATCCTCCAGATTTTCTATCTTTTGAAGATTGGACGCAACGTCGTCAAGCCAGACAAGCTGGGCCTCCACCTCAAACACAACATGAACCATCACAAGAGGTGGAGCAACATCACAAGACTACTTCTCCACCTCCTTCGAAACATTTCAAACTTTTTGACGAGGAGAATGAACCTCTCGAACAAAATCTGACATCTCCTAAAAAACAAGCGAGTTCTTCCAAGGATGAAGATAAAGGAGATGATCAAGAAAAAGCTTCTCCAAAAAATCTTTAGATTTCTTAGTAGTCCATCTTTTGCATAAATATGATGAATGTAATCAATGTGATTAATGAAATTTCCTTTTTGGCGTGTTATTTCTTTATATATTTCTGATTGGTAAAATACTTAATGGAATGGAAATATTGTCTACAATTAAAAAGTTATAAACCCTTTCTGATAACGTCAAAGGGGGAGAAATAATATAAATCACAATAAATGATGAAAGCATATATTTAGGGGGAGATTTATAAAATTATATATAAGTACATTGTATAGTTGTCATTATCAAAACGGGGGAGATTGTTAGGAAATCCAATCTATGGTTTCGATGACAACAACTATACAATGGAAATCGAATATGCATATATATTTCTATATACAGGTACTTGCTAGAGCAACATCACTAGAAAGACCAGAACAAGGCTCAAAGAATGTTACAAGAGACTACAAGTCGATAGGTTCAAAAAAGCAACAGAAAATATGCACAAATTTCAGACGTCTGGATGCACAAGCTAGACGTCTGGAAAATTCCTCTAGAACAACAAGAAGACTAAACCAGACGTCGGGTAGTAGCTCTCAGACATCTGAAAATCTACTATATACAAAAAATATATAGCATCAGACGTCTGATACAAATACCAGGTGTCTGATTTCGAACCTGAATTTTAAATTTAAACTTCAACTGCCACGTTCGAATAGACATCTCCACTTCTCTTCGCTGCAACTCTTCATCATCAACAGAAGCTACTGTAGAGCACTTGTTAATTGATGTAACTACTCAAGGAACCTCTCTACAACTATATATATCGTCAAGAATCAAGAGAACAAATTACCTTACTTACTTACGCTCTCTAATTACATATTCTATTACATACTCTTGATCTCTAGCAATCTATACTTGTATTTTACTCTTCCAAATATTCAGTTCTTCATAGACAATACTCTCTAGATATATATTGGAGTCATTTGTACTAATCGGTCAATATCCCGTTATTAAACGCACATTTCACAAGAACAATTTATTGTAACCAAACCTATTTCTCTGGGGGAAGCGAGGGTGTTTGATAGTCGAATTCCAAAGGGGAGCTTCAGGACTGGACGTATGATGGGAAGTCCGAACCAGTATAAAATCCTGGTGTGCTTATTCTATATTTACGTAGATTAATATTGTTTTAGTTGCATTATATATTTGTCATATATACTTGCATATACACTACACGATCCACCCTGTAGACTTTCACTTTTTTCCATTTAGAAATCTTCAAATCACTTTTCCTTAAATTAATTTGGAAAATATTTCCATATTCTATTGTTAGTATAATTGCAATCTTAATGGAGATTTCATATTTCCAAAACATAACTTTAATTATTTAAAAACAATATTATTTAGGACATCGTTTAATGTAAACCCAAACTAGTTAGTATTAAGTGAAATGGATCCATAGAGATTAGACTAATTAAAGTTAATACCAATTTCCATATTCAACCTGTACTATTAGTCGAATAACGGTGAAATCACCTTTTAGATTCAGACGGATTGTACGAGTTCATATCTCGGAATTTAATACAGAGTTTAACTAGAATGTTTAAAATACCACCAAAATTCTATGTAAAATTCTTGTTTACCTTTCAAACTATCTTTTCTTTTATATTTTTGAAAATATTTCCATTTATGAAATTTCAATAAAAATAATATTCTTTTACAAAATGTCTTTTAAAACACATATTACTTTTACTTATAAAATGCCACTTATAAATATACCATTTATTTATAAAACAATGTTTGTAAATCTCTCACTTTATTACAAAATATTATTTTACAAATCTTTACTTTTATCTTAGGAAAATGTGGTCTGAGTAAATCAAATTTAATATCCCCTCCATCGGGCCGGTCAAGATAGCTAGGGAGAGTAGGCAATTGGTTTCCCAAACTCCAGTCTAAAGACTATCACTCTATCACCCATAAGGTGGTCAAGTTATTTGGTCGACTCTAAAACTTAAAAAACTTGTGTAATTATTTGAAAAATATTTATAAAAGATTCGGGAAGAAAAATCCAAAGTTTAAATCATTTATTCAGAAATTGCCAAATTTGGTTGTTAAATTTCTGGTGAATAGTGGTTTTAAAGCTTTATAGATGAAAACACTTATTCCATTATATATGTGTCAATTTTTATAGCTCAAATCCCTTTTAATAAAAACATATTTATGGAATTTATTTCATATTTTTATTGATTAAAAATATTCATTTTTAAAATGTTGAACACTATATTTTACGAACGGCCGAAACGAGACGATTTTGAAAATTAGATTTGGACGTATTTCTAACTTTACTAAACGAAATCTTGATTTTCCATTTTCATTTGAAAACCATATCCACAAGGATCCAGAAAATTTTTATTTCAAAGAATTCCGACTTATATTTTATTCTACACATTCGTTTTAAATTTTCGGTCGCAAAATCACATGCTGCTGAAACATGACCGCTTACTTTTCACCTTTTAGTCAAATTTTATAAAACTTGTCCAGAACACTTTTAAATCATTTTAATAACATAATAAACTATTATTAACCAATTTAAAATAATATTTTACCATTTTACTTATCAAAAATCTATTTTACTTCTTTTCACTTATTATAATATTATATTATTATAATATTCATTTTTCCAACCTTTTTAATTCAAAATCCTACATTTTAAACCATATGAAATTTCTATATCATTTTCCACCTTTTAAAACTAATTTTTCCATAAACGAAACCATAGATTTTATTTTCCAAATAATTTCAAAACTCTACTTTACAAATTCGTTTCTTTTTAAAACAAATTCCAAATCTATTTCAAAACTCCACTTTCTCATTTCTTTACTTTTCCAAAGTAAATTCCAATATCATAAATGACATTTCTTTTGGTTTTAAAACAAAGAAGCCTAACATATATGTTGTATGCATATTACTTTTGGGTATAATGCGAATAATTTTTCACAAGATATGTATTGTTAATTCACATAGCTATCATTTCTCATCATATATGATTTTCAACTTATAAATTATAATAATCATATATATCACTACCAAACTTTTATATAATCAACCAACCATCATCCAAACATATTAAACAACCATATAAGAAATCATTTAAGCATATGATAAAGGGTATAACTTTAAGTAGTTAATGTCTATTATTATCACTAATAGCAAGCAATATTAAGTGATTAATAAGTAATATAAACAAGAGATTATCAAGTGATTCAAAGTGAGATTAACTCACAATTTTCAAACCAAATCTCTTTCTACCAACATTCAATTATAATAACACTTTTCTAACGTCTTCTACTTCATTTAAACATCACCTAAGAAATCCATTCTCTCTTCTAAACCACACATCCACGATCGCCTCTCCTTCTTAATCTCATGGCCTCCCTCCTCCACCATCACCATAGCTTGTGCCTACCCTTCCTACTTCCTCTAAAACCCCACGGCCTAAGCCTTCCTCACTCTGCAAAACCCATGGCCTAAGGCCATTAAAAGGATAGAAAAGAAGAAGAAGTGTGTGGAAATTATGAAAGGGTGCTTGGCTATTTATAGGAAAATTTGCATAAATATCTCTCACACAACCATGTGCTTAGCCCACTCTACTACATGTGCCATCCATGTACCTTGTAAGGTGATGTGTAAGTTTGCTTTATCAAATGTACACCATGCTAAATGTAAATGTATATTTGTATGTGTAGATGTGTATGAATGTACATGTATGGGTACATGTCATATTTCAACTAACAACGTTACAACCTTCAATCACAACTTTTATTTGTTGCATCGTTGATAATCCGAAATTCAAATTCTGGTCGTATTTTTAGTTTTTAATCAAACTATTTATTTAAGTAAACAAAACTTGAAAGTAAATTTGTTATCATATTTAAATAATTAAAATAATATTATTTAAGTTGTAAAACCATTTTAAATAATATTAAAATCCATTTATAAAAATACAACATCGATCCACCAAATGCGACGAAGTTTGTATATCTTGATAAACAAAAGTTTATATAATTATAAAACCATTATAAATCACTTATTATCATTATATAATAATTAAAATGAATTATTTATTATTTAAAACTATTATTTGAATATTAAAATAAATTAAATATTCTAATTCAAAGTGATAAAAAATTATGGGTTATTACATTCTTCTTCCCTTAAAAGAATTTCGTCCATGAAAATTCACCACAACCCAACAGCCAAAAGAGTTTACCTAAAACATTATCTTTAAACTCAACTTCGTATGATATACACAGATCATCCGTAATATTTGATTCGATTTTCGATTCTAATTCACAACTTTACTTCCGAACTAGTATTGATTCATCAATCCTTTAGTGCGGACTATTATAAGGTTTCTTGATCAGAAACCTTCATTTTCCTTACATAGCTCTTAACTATGATCGAAAACATACCAACCACAAACTCTCATCAATGTTTGTCGTCAAGAATCGAGTGATAAATCCTTATTTGGACTAGTGTAAACTTCTCAAAGTTATATACTTTAATCCTAGATTAGAATCGTGCAACGTAATGATATACGTACCTCATACGTATTTATTGACTTTCTCAAAAAAATTATGAAAACATTTCATAATTTTTTTATCTTTTATTCAGACATTTCTTTATCACTTTGAAATATTTAACCAAAAATTTCCATCTTCTTCCCAAAGAAACCATTTTAGTTTAAAAGTTAAATTATATTTTATTTCTAAAATTATAATAAACACCTTATGCTATAATATACTCCCTTTAACCAATATTAAATGCAAACAGCTTGATAAAAATTTAGCAGTCACTACTTAATCATTTAGTTAATGATTCACATTATCTTTTTAACTTTAGAAAGTTATATAGATTGAGTAACTCAAAAATGACACCAAGGAACTGGGTACTACCTATAGTATCACATATTCTTTTAACGAGAAGGGGAATACTTAAGAGAAGTGTTTAACATCCGAACACAACTCCTGCCCATTTTTATTTACTTTTTAGCCACTCGAATTAGTTAAATCATGAAAAAAATTAAAAAATAGCGAGATTTAAATTCTCAAAAATCCATTTATAAAACACATTTTATAAATCCAATTTATAAAATCACTTATAAAATGCAATGATAAAATTTATTTACCTTAAATAAATTCCTTTAATCTTAATCCAACACTATTGTTTATCGAGCACCACATAGCCAAATTATGAAACTAAATTCACAAGGTGTTCACATTTAAACTTTTAAATCAAACAACCAATTAATAAATGATAATAACTTAATATTATCATTTCCTTAACAACCAAACGCTACATAAATAACTATATCACTTGGAAGATATTACTTTATATTCAAAATATAATTCTAGGTAAAATTATTTCATTTACTAATTTTCTAAAAAAAAATCATTTTTATATAGCATTAACAAATACACGCTCATATATAATACTATCAACTTATTTTAGGGTGTAACTTGCGCTATCTCTAATGAGTTACTCATCTTAGAGTATTACTAACCCTATCTCTAATAAGATTTTATCCCTACTAGGCTTGGTTGTTCGCTCAACCAAATCCCTTATACCAACGGTAACAATCCGCTTTTTCGAACATTTTAAGTGGATAATAAACCACACATGTCCAATCAAATTTAATGAAAAGGCGGACCGTTAAGGGCAACAAGAAAATAAAGATATAGAGCAGAATCTCACACGAATTGAATTTCATATATTATTTCAATAATCTTTACAGTGGAAAATTTTATATACATAAATTAGAGCCTATTTAGCTTGGATAGTTATAAACCTTTATCCTTAAAAATGTTGAATACAACAGTAAAAAAATGCAACAGGAATATAATCTACGATCATAGGTTGATGAAGATTTCCAGCTCTACTCTGGAAACTCTAAGCATCTTAAGCTAAACCTAAAACTTACTCGGATCCGACCCAAATTTTTAAATACTCAGGTGAGTCTAGTAAACCAGCGTGAGAAACGCAAATCATAAAAACATGTGATAGTGTCATAGATCGACTTTGATGCCATACAAAACCTTTGAAAAGAAGAGTACCTCATAAGACCATGCCACACATAAACACGGGCGGGTTTTTATCTTGTTGTTAGCGCCAAAATTGGTCACTAACACCCAGAAGTAGTGAAAGCTCCAGTGTATGTAAACAGACCCTCAATATTCACACATAGATCTCAGATCCAGATTAAGTAGAGAACAAAAATGAAGAGACTAACAAAATTAAAATAGAAGAAAGCAGAAAAGAACACAAGGTTTATAGTGGCTTGGCGATCCCCGACCTACAACCACTTTAAAGAGTTGCTATTTTATTGATTATAACTCGCTGGTTACAAGAGGTTTACAACAGCTCAACTGAGTTACAATAATGATCCTGGCAGAGTATCGACGTCGAAGAGCCCAAAGATCCCTTTTCTGAATACATTGGGCTGTTATTTATAGGTGTAGGCTGGAAATATCCATCTCAAACTTCAGAAGACTCCTTCCCTCACATGAGTGGGCCTACGTGATCGATCCCTGGCCGTTGCGACTCGATCTATGATCGATATAAATGAGATTCGTATCGATCCAAATTTTTCCCAATCATGTCGAGATCAATCATGAACATTTCTGAGGTTGTACGAAGCTCCTGTGAAAATTTGGTAGCATTTGGACTTGTAGATTGTGAGATATGATCGATGCAAGTTTGGATTTGTTGAAGGCTGCTGAGTTCGCATCGCTTCGGTTCGTATCGATCTATTCACATCGCTTCTGGGCATATGATGTTAGTTGACGTGGTGCTAACCTTTAGGATCGATCCACTTTTTATGCCAATCGACCAAGCCTTTTTTATGGATGCGCCTCGTTCGTGTCGATTATGTGAGGCCTTGTTCGTATCGATGCTTGCAGATCACTTTTTATCAATGGCTGGAGGCCGCTTCGTATCGATGATATTAGTTTCATTTCGTAATGATATTTGGTACAGTCTGACTTTCTTCGTATCGATCATCGAGTAGTTATGTTTTTAGGTGTTGTTTCATATAGAAGCGATATGAAACATCTTCAGATGATGGATACGAAACAAAGCAGACATGATGGATACGAAGTGGAACCGGTACGATGGACACGAACTAGAGCAAACACGATGGATACGAAATGGTGATTGTGGGATGGATACGAATGAGATATGAATGGATACGAACCGATGTATACTGATGGATTCGAATGAGATCGATACGAAGGAAGTGGCCTGATGGATACGAATGAGATCATTGCTTGATTTGCATCGATCATATCTCGAGCGTATGAACTCCGATTGACTTTGTTTCCATCCTTTTTAGTCTATTTGTTGATATCCCAGCCTTAGCCAAAATGGTGGGATAACATTTGCCCCCAAAACATGCCTTGTGGTAAGAAGGCGTGTTTTGAATAGCTTCGAATCCAACATCCAAAGTCTATATTCAATCCATAGTCATACCATCCAATCCACAATCCAATCTATTACAAAGCTTCCTATCCAAGTGCTTTAGCCATATCCAAGTTCACGACTACTCTAAGTCGATGTCCAATTCGAATTCTAGTAACCAAATCCTTAGCCAATTCCAAAGCTATCTGAGCTTATCAATCGAGCTTTAATCTATCCATATCCAATAATCAATAGCCAAATCAATAACCTTTCTAGGCTGATATCCAAATTAGGGACCGCTCCGGGCCTTTTGCCAAATTCAGGACCTCTCCAGGTCCATTTATCCCAAACCGAAATTCGAATCCATGGCCTCTTCGGGTTGCGTTATCTTGTTCCGGCCCCGACTCTGTGGTCAAAGGCTTGTATGTTCTTCGGCCTTGGCTCTCTGGCCATGGACTTTTATATTCTTCGGCCTCATCTTTTCCGCCAAGGACTTTTATATTCTCCGGCCTCGGCTCTCCATCCAAGAACTTTTATATTCTCCAGCCTCGGCTCTTTGGCCAAGGACTTCTATATTTTATTCGAGTCCATTCCATCGCTCTCTAATGACGGTACTCGTAACTTGCAATCACTACCCCGTCTCTTTGGTCGGGACAGTAATCGTGAAACTTGTATTATTTATTACAGTAATGTGAATCCAGTCATTCAAAATAGACGTTTTTACAGCTAGGAAAAACCAAATAAATGTCTGTGCATCCAAGGAAGAAACCAACATTTTTAGGAAAACGAAAAAAAATAGGATTTCATAGACTCGAGCAACATAGTTTATCATCGTCTCAGAGCATGCCTAAGGACCGTCCTCGATCCATACATGTGTAACTGACTTAGTCATATTACTTCGAGTTCTATTACTTATTTAAAGTCATAAATCCATTTAGTTGATAATAAGCTGGCGATGCCTAGATCCAGTGCCATCCTCGTTCGTGGTGGGTGGTGGTCGCTCCTCTTCCACTGCCACAGCTCGATTCCTTACATATTGTTGTAGATGATCATTCCTTATATGCTCCTCAACGATATCCTTCAAATGTATGCAGTCGTTCGTGTTGTGCCCATTCAGCTCTATGAAATGCTTTCCCGATTCCTGCTTGTATTTAGAAGGTTCCCTTCTTGCCGGCCTTCGATACTAGAGGCGCCATCGAGTATCCAAGTAAATCCTTTCCAGAATCTCAGTCAAATCCGTTTAGGAAGTAAACTTTGAATTCCTCCGTGGCCTTTTTGAAGTGTCACCATTATCATTCATTTTCCTTTTTCCCTTATCATCTTTGTTTGGATCCTCCCTAGGTGGACCTCCACCTCTTGCTGCATAAGCTTCAGCCTCTCTCCCTTCTCTCTTAGCTTGTGCATCTTCCTGCCCTAGAAACCTTTCTGCTTCATGGTAGAACTCCTGAGATCCATCGGTAAGTCCCGTTCCAACGATATCTTGAAATCCAAATTATCCGCAATTCCTGAAACTGCCACCATCAAAACCATTGATGGATTAGGTCGATCCACCGAATCCACTGTCGCATTAAATCTAGTTAAGAAATCCCTGAGCGACTCTCACTTTCATTGTTTCATCTATGTTAGAGTCTTCACATTCTTGGGTTGGACTATGTATACCTGAAACTGCCTCATAAACCATTCGATCAGCTCCGTCCATGTGCCAATAGGGCCACTCTCTAGCTATCTAAACCATAATGCTGCTATATCCGTCAAATACAGAGGGAAGCCTCATGCCATGACCTCTTCTGATGCCCCCAGTACCTCCATATGCTTCATGTACCTCGTCAAGTGAACAGCGAGATTCGTTCTCCCATCATACATCTCTAGTGTTGGTAGTTTAAAATCCGGCGAGTTCTTAGCTTTCCTGATCATTGAAGCAAAGACACTCCTATCCACATCCTCCAAGTCCCTATTCACCAATCCGCCTCTCATGGCTCGTCTAATCATCTCTGCCAATCTATCGCTATCACCAAGCTGTAGTCCTTGTCCATTGCCTCCAATCTGCCCCTCAAGTTCACAAGGGATTCCTGGAATTTGCTCTCCTGGACGAGTATCCATTCCTATATCAACATCACGTTGCACAACTCCACTTGGTACTCTACTCGGGATTGGATCAACATGCTTTGGGTGAGTGCCCCTAGTTCTAGTGCTGCTTTTGATGTTTCTACTTTGTTCTGAATTTTGGTTGCTCCGTGCTCCCGACCTCTATCTCCAGCATCTCCTGAAGTTTCGTTTCCTTGACTCTTCATTCCAACTTGTTAAAGTAGATTCTGCATCGTCTCCTTTTATCGCTTTAGCATCGTTTCCATCTCGTCTCTGGTGATGAAGATCAAGGCCTGATTCGCTCCCAAGGAAGCCTCCTAACTCCCTTCATGCTGACTCCTTTCAGTCCTTTTTCTTCTTGTCGATTTCCTTGCCATAGCTTTTTAAATCCAAGTCTTCAATCTTTCAAATTCGAAATCCAAGTTTAAGAATCCTTGAGTGCAAGCTTCTCAGTGAAAGCACCAAAATTGGTCACTAACTCCCAGAAGTAGTGAAAGCACCAGTGTATGTACACAGATCCTCAATATCCACACATAGATCTCAGATGCAGATTAAGTAGAGAAATAAAATGAAGAGACTAACAAAATTAAAATAGAAGAAAGCAGAAAAGTACACAAGGTTTGTAGTGGTTTGACAATCTCCGGCCTACATCCACTTTCAAGAGTTGCTATTATATTGATTATAACTCGCTGGTTACAAGAGGTCTACAATAGCTCAACTTAGTTACAATAATGATTCTAGCAGAGTATCGGCGTCGAAGAGCCCAAAGACCCCTTTTCTGAAGACCTTGGGCTGCTATATATAGGTGTAGGCTGGAAATATCCGTCTCAAACTTCGGAAGACTCCTTCCCTCACGTGAGTGGGCCTACATGATCGATCCCTGGCCGTTTCGACTTGATCTATGACTTATACGAATGAGATTCGTATCGATCCAAATCTTGCCCAATCGGGTTGAGATTGATCATGAACATTCCTAAGGTTGTATGTAAGCTCCTATGAAAATTTAGTAGCATTTGGACTTGTAGATTGTGAGATATGATCGATGCAAGTTTGGATTTGTTGAAGGCTGCTGAGTTTACAACGCTTCGATTCATATTGATCTGTTCGCCTCGCTTCTGGGCACGTGATGTTAGCTGATGTGGCGCTAACCTTTAGGATCAATCCACTATTTATGCAATGATGTTCGTATTGATCTGTTTATATCGATGCATGCAGGCCACTTCGTATCGGTGGCTGGAGACCACTTCGTATCGATGTTATTAGTTTCATTTCATATCGATATTTGGTATAGTCTGACTTTCTTCGTATCGATAATCGAGTGGTTATGTTTTTAGATGTTGTTTCATATAGAAGCGATACGAAACATTTTCAGATGATGGATACGAAACAAAGCGAACATGATGGATACGAAGTGGAACCGGTACGATGGACACGAACTAGAGCAAACACGATGGATATAAAATGGTGATTGTGGGATGGATACGAATGAGATATGAATGGATACGAACCGATGTATACCTGATGGATATGAACCGATGTATACCTGATGGATTCAAATGAGATCGATACGAAGGAAGTGGCCTGATGGATACGAATGAGAGCATTGCATGATTTGCATTGATCATATCTTGAGCATATGAACTTCGATTGACTTGAAATTTAAAATTGTAGCCTTTCCTAGCCTTGTTCATCATTCCCAACCGATCCCATCTTGATTGGAGCTCGGTCAAATTTTGACGATATTAATCATAGCCTTGTTTCCAATCGATCCCTAATACTAGCTTCCATCGTTTTAGCATATTTGTTGATATCTCATCCTTGACCAAAAAGGTGGGATAACACTTATGATAACTAAAAAAATTTATCAAATCATTTGATATTATGTCTAATGTCATTGCTTTGAAAATTGTTTCAAATAACATATTAAAATTGCCGGAATTGTTACATTTGTTCAATTTGACAGCATATTTAGGTATACAATCAAGTCCATTAAAGGCATGTATTGGAGATTGGATTCCAATAATGACAAAGTAAGGGACTACCTTTCATGCAGTAAATCTCTAGAGGAATGAACCGAGGCACAACCCCACGGCCCTCTACCAATACAAGACCGGCATACCTTAATCATTGATAGCACCGAATATGAAATCACCCTGGTTGTTCCCAACATATTCGAGACATCTTATAGCACACAAAAAAACCCGATATATAGAGGGTAATCTTGAAACGTAATGACCATATCCTAATAGGTGCGACTCACATAGCCTTGCCACATGTACCCTGGTTTTTGCATTACCGATGTGTGATGTTTGAGGTAAGTTATTATCTTTCTTAAAACAACATATCCCACTTTGAATGGCATATCGCCATTTCTAGCAACACATTAATTGATTTCCATAAAAGCACAACCTCCAAGTTTATACGCCTTAGAGAAGGGTGTTAAGTATAAGAGGGTTTACCTCCTACACAACCAAACAAATGAAGGTTTTTAAAAACTAATGTACGTGGTCTTATAAATGCAATGTCAAACACTCGTCCATACAAGTTGTCCAAGAACAGGATAAACCAAAGGTACTCCTACTATATTTTGCTTGGGAATCAACCCTCGGATTACTAGCGAGCAGTCCTTACATCGAAGATTTCAGAACGAAGGTACTACTGCCACCATATGTAAAATATGGAAATCGACCTAGAGGTTAGTGGTAAGCATCCAAACATTATGAAGATCTCCAGTCTTCAAAATCATTTTTTCAAGTTGTATCCACTTTCGAATGCGCATATTGATTCGAAGTGGTTTTCGGATAAGAATCGACCAAATCCGATCCCGGTCTCTCCGAACTAATTATTGATAAAAAATGTGTATATGCGTATACAGAAATGTCAAGCCACTTTTTGTAAATCCTTTTGGTTAATTAAAACCTCCTTTAACTTTTAGAAATTTTCAAATCACTTTTCTTTAAATTACTTAGGAAAATATTTCCATATTCTATTATTAGTATAATTCCAATCTTAATGGAGATTTCATATTTCCAAAACATATCTTTAATGGGTTAAAAACAATGTTATTTAAGGCATCCTTTACTATAAACCCAAACTAGTTAGTATTGAGTTAAAGGGATCTGTAGATATTAGACTAATTATACTTATACCAATTTCCATATTCAACTTGTATTATTCGTCGAATAACGATGACATCACCCTTTAAATTCATACGGACAGTACAAGTTCCCTTCTTAGAATTTAATATAGAGTTTAAGTAGAATGTTCTCTATACACCAACTTCTATTTAAAAATCTTGTTTGCCTTTTGGAAAACTCTAAATCTCTTTCCATTTATCTTACTTCGAAAAATATTTCCATTTATGAAATTTCACTTTAAAAAATCAATTCTTTTATAAAACCCCTTTTATTACACTTATTACTTTTATTTATAAAAATGTCATTTATAAATATACCCCTTTATTTATAAAATAATGTTTATAAATTAATCACTTTATTTAGAAAATACGATTTTATAAATCTTTACTTTAATCTTAGGAAAATCTGGTCAGAGTAAATCAAATTTATTATCTCCTCCGCCGGGCTAGTCCAGATAGCTTGAGGGTGCAAGCAATTGGTTTTCCAAACTCCAGACTAGAGACTGCCTCTCCGTCACCTATAAGGTGGTCAAGTTATTTGGTCGACTCTAAACCTTTAAATTACTTGTATAATTATTTGGAAAAAGTTTTCAAAAGATTCAGAAAGAGAAACCCAAGTTTAAATCATTTATTAAAAAACGGCCAAATTCAATTGTTAAATTGGTGGTGAATAGTGGTTTTAAAGCTTTGTAGATCAAAACACTTATTATATATATATATATATATATATCCATTTTCATAACTTAAATCCCTTTTAGAACATTTTAACATATTTATGGAATTTATTTCATATTTTTAGTGACTAAAAATATCCATTTTAAAGTGTTGAAAACTATATTTTACGAATTGCCAAAACGCGACGATTTTGAAAACTTGATTTGGACATATCTCAAACTTTACTAAACGAAATCCTGAATTTTTTTTGCATTTGAAGACCATACCCGTAAGGTTCCAAAAAACTCTTATTTCAAAGAATCCCGACTTATATTTTACCATCCACAGCCATTTAACTTTTCGGTTCTTAAAATCTTGAACTGTCGAAACGCGATGGCTTATTTTTCGCCTTTTAGTCAAATCTTTTAAACTTGTCCGAAACACTTTTAAATCATTTTAATAACATAATAAACTATTATTAACCAATCTAAAACAATATTTTACCATTTTACTTATTAAAAAATTATTTTACTTCCTATCAACTATTATAATATTATATTATTATAATATTTATTTTTCCAATCTTTTTATCAAAATCCTTCGTTTTTAACCATATGATATTTCTATATCATTTTACACCTTTTAAAACTCTTTTTTCATAATGGAACCACAGATTTTATTTTCCAAATAATTTCAAAACTCTAATTTTCAAATTCCTTTTTTAAAACAAATTCCAAATCTATTTCAAAACTCCACTTTCTTATTTATTTACTTTTCCGAAGTAAATTCCAATATTATAAAATGACATTTATTTTTGTATTAAAAATAAAGAGGCCTAGCATATGTTTGTACACATATTATTTTTAGGTATAATATGAATAATTTTTCACAATATATGTATTGTTAATTCACATAGCTATCATTTTTCATTATATATGATTCTCAATTTATAAATCATAATAGTTTTATCTATCACAACCAAAATTTTATATAATCAAACAATCATCATCCAAACATATTAAACAACCATATAAGCAATCGTTTTAGCATATAATCCAGGGTATAACTTTAAGTAGTTAATGTTTATTATTATCACTAATGGCAAGCAATATTAAGTGATTGATAAGTAATATAAACAAGTGATTATGTAAAGACCCACCTTTTTGGATAGTTTAAATCGACAATAAATCACACATGTCAACTCAAACCATTCAAAATGAGGATTGTAAATGGGGTAAATAAGAAAATAAGAGAAAAAATGAAAAAAAAATACAGAATCTCATAGCAGAATAAGAAAATATAATATTCAAATAAATAGTTCATGTAGTTGTTCGACATATAACATTTGATTGCACTTTTACAATACAAATCAGAGTTATACATACAATATGAATAAATAAATAATGCAACGGAACAACATGATGCAGTGGAATAAATTAAATAAATAGTAATATATTAAATCTTCTTCTTTGTCCTCTAGAAATAAGGTCTTCAACACTAAAATGCTCAGGCTGACCCGAGTATAATGAAAAAACCAAACACGCGAGTCAGAACTAAAAGATCTTATGTAAGTTAAATCAAAATAAGTAAATATGAGTATAGCGGCTTCGGAGATGTTTACGGGATTTTACATCTCCTATCCAGTGTCTAACGTGCGTGCAATAACTTAAGATATGTTCGGGATTCCATCTCCTAAGGATCCGTTAAACTATCTACATACATATTACAGTATGCTATTATAATATGTCAACAGCAAAGTAAAGTATTAAAATAGAGTTAAGGCATTACCCATATCCCCCTTAACACATTTTTATAAATGCCATAGTCTATACAGTACCATAATTCCTCCCTAAACCGGAGGGCTATCAAAGGGAACTCCATAGTGTACGACACAAACCAAACTCATAGTGGGCTCGATAAGGCATATGACAAGGCACATGAGGCAATGCTATGGTAGGATTCTACCATTTGTAGAACTAGGACAGTAGCAACGCATAGCAGCTACTACTGCCCACCTCGGAACACACTTCCATAATCGAATTGAGGGTGGGCACCAAATCAATCACAAAGTAACAGATATGGTATAGAAGAAGCATGTGCGATCGTAGGAGCGACCTCACTTCGCCCAAGTATAGCTCATGGTTTAGTCATATTAAGTTGACGCGAGGGTGTTAGGGCTACGTTCATACCTCATACAGTAGAATTTGCCAAACCGTCCTACTTCATTTTGGATTCTCCACCATGTACACAGTTGTTAAAGTGGTTTTCGGTATTGGCAGAGAGTATGATAATATCCGATCTCGGTCTTTTTAACAACCAAACACTTATTTCACACCGGATGGTTCTTTTACATTTCCAAAGCCGATTCATAACTGATATTAAAATATCATATTCACTTCAAAATCATATTGCTTTCGAAATCATAATCACTTCAAAATCATTTCACTTCGAAATCATATTCACTTTCGAAATCATTATTCACTTTAAAATCATATCACCTCAAAAATCATAACTACAAAATAGATTATACCCTCATATCAAAATATGTGCATTTATATCAATTAAATCAAAATCATAACAATTCCAACTTTAAATAGTTTGAATATTGAAAATAGTTTATATATTAGAATAGTTATACATTAAAAATAGTAGATATGACAATATATATGTTTGTATATATATTAAAAGCTGTTTATAAATTTTAAAATAATATATATTAAAATAGTTTAAAATTTAAAATAGGTTATAAATTTAAAATAGGTTATAAATTAGAAATAGTTTATATATTAAAATAGGTTATATATTAAAAATATATTATATATTAAAAATTATTAATATATTAAAATGGTTTATATGAGAAAAATAGTTTATATGTTAAAAGAGTTTGTATATTAAAAGAGTTTATATCGAAAATAATTTCAAATTATAATTGTTTCTTCCAATTTCACAAATCAATTCAAATCAACTTTAGTTCCAAAATTCAATTTAAATCAATTCCAGTTCATGATTTCAATTCAAAAGACTAAAGGTTTCGGTTCAAATTCCGATTAAAAGCCATTTCAATTTATATTGATTTCAAATCCATGATTGAACTACAAATTTAAACCACTTCAAATTCAATAGGTTTCAAAGTTTAAATATTCAAATGTTTACAATAACTCAATTTTTATAAATTTCGTTTATATTTCAATTTAAGATTTCAATATAAATTCTTTAAAAATTCATTTACATAAATTTCAAATTCAACATTTTAAAGCTCGGATTTGGAAAATAATTCAGTTCATATAAATGTAATTTTATTTCATAATATCATTTAACTGGTTAAAAAATTAAGGATTTAGAATCATTTAATTTAACCAATGTGGTATCCATATATAATTTTCTACTCTATGGTCAAGTGATACGGATATATATCATTTCAACCCGTAATAATCTAAATTTACTGGTATATATCATTTCAACCTACAATCCCAACTAACCCCAATCGCGGCGATTTCGTGCACCTTCGACCCCAACTAACGCCATTGATCAACTCCGCAATCACCCTCTACGCACTATAACCTCCCGATTGTCGATCGGACGACGATCCAACGTTGGAATGCAAACCCTAGCAATGGACGACCGAGGCTTCTTCAACACTTTCTAGCCAAACAGTGCATCAAATTGAAAACTAAATTGCTGTAGTAGATTGCACTTGTTGAGAGCTTTCCGACGACACATAATTTGTTATGGTTTGAGGAGTTTGAACTTTTCAATTTGATTTTGATTTGCAATTGAATTTGAGAATTAGCATTTTTGCCATTAGGAATTAAGGAAGGGGCAGATGGAAATGTATGAGCAGAAATAAGAGAAAGGCTGTTAGGGTTAGAGAAACGAAATCTATATACAACGACAAGGACAGATAAGAATGAATGAACATATCGAATTCCGTCGAAACGATAACGACGACCCGTAAATCCCGTTCCATTTCTAGAACGAAAATGGGTCATCCAATATACCGAAATATATGTTTTTCGATGTTTCTAAACTCAATGGAACCGTTTTCAAATCCTAATTCCATTGTATACAAAAGTTAGCTTTTAAAATCAGATTATTTTAATTGAATTCAATAAATTGATATCTACGTGTTTCGAGTCCGCACGATCGAACGACATGTCCGGTGGCTACAAAACTTGAAATATTATAACAATTCACCATTACGGATTCGATAAAACTGGTTTCGTCGAAATCCAAGATAGTGGCCAAAATGGCTGATTTCCATGTTAATTAAATAAATTATTATCAAACTGGTTTAATCGCTTTTCAAATTCTAAATTAAAACTTAACAATTTTATCATTCTTGATTATATAGAAATTGATAGCCTACTAAAACAAAATTTCCATGTTAAATGCACTATTTAAATATTATATTGATTTCAGAGTTCAATTGCAATTGTAATAAAATTCCAGTTAATTATATTTTAAATTCAATCAAATTCTTTTATTTTAATTTCACTCTTATTATTGAATCAATTATTACCTTATGAATATAATTAACATTAGTTTACATTTTATTACATTTTCTACAATTTCATTTAACTTGTACTAACTGTAATATTTAATAAATTAATTCCCATTGATTTCCAAATTAATTTCGACGGATTAAATAACAAAATGATAATTAAACAATTATTACAAATTAATAATTCAAGCACAATTCTATGTTTATTGTTTACAAACAAAGCTAATAAATTCACATAATAATCAATTGATTTCATATTCCTCAATAAACCAATTCTAATTTATAACATATAATTTCAATATTAAATCCAACATTTAATTTATTCCTTATTTACAATTATAGCCAAATTCATTTTACAATTATTTCAATTGATTGAAATTACATTAAAATGGTTATCAGTTACATTAAATCAACATTACTAAATTACCTTTTAGTTATTTTTCTCATTAATAAATCATAATTTTAATTTCTTTCAATATTGATTTCAAAAATCTTATTTAATTTAGTATTTTTAATTATCGAAAAATACGGGTCATTATAGATTATGAAGTGATTCAAAATGAGATTTACTCATAATTTTCAAACCAAATCTCTTCCTACCAACATTCAATTATAACAGCACTTCTCTAACGTCCTCTACTTCACCTAAACATCATCTAAACAATCCATTCTCTCTTCTAAACCACGCAGCCATGATCACCTCTCCTCCTTTAGCTCACGGCCTTCTTCTTCTACCGCCACTATAGCTTGTGTCTTCCTTCCTCCTTCCTCTAAAAACCCATGGCTTAAGCCCCGCTCACTCTCCAAAACCCTCATCCTAAGGCCATTAAAAGAAGAGAAGAGAACAAGTGAAGAAGAATAGAAGAAGAAGTGTGTGTAAATTAAGAAAGGGTGCTTGGATATGGGAAATTTTGCATAAATATCTTTTATATAACCATTTTCTTAGCCCACTCCCCCTTAATATGCCATCCATGTGCCTTGTAAGGTGATGTGTAAGTTTGTTTTTTCAAAAGTAAACCAAATTTGTTTTATATGCTAAATTTAAATGTATATCTCTATGTGTAGATGTGTGTGCATGTACATGTATGTATATATACCGCATTTCAACTAACAACGATCAGTTACAACTTTTATTGTTAAATCTTTGATAATACTGAATCCGAATTCTGGTCATGTTTTCAGTTTCTAATAGAACTGTTTTTTAGGTAAACCAAACTTAAAAATAAAATTCTTATCATCTTTAAATAATTAAAACAAGATTATTTAAGTTATGAGCCATTTTGAATAATATTAAAAATATGACGTCGACCCGCCAAAGTGCGAAGAAGTTTGTATATCTTTATAAAATAATTTTATATGTTTATAAAACCATTGTAAATCACTTATTATCATTATATAATAATTAAAGTGAATTATTTATCATTTAAAAACAATTATTTGAATATAAAAAGAAACTAAATATTCTAATTCAAAAAAATAAAATTATGGGTCGCTACAATACATGTTACATTATCATAAAATGTTTAAGCTGATTTATGTATATAAAATTTTCGAAATAAATTATAATTTATTAAAGTTGGTTAATTAAATAAATTAATTAAAAGTTAACAAGTAAATAATAAAATACATATATTAAGATATATGTGTATAACTATAAATATTATAGTATACATATTCAATTTGAATGTTTAAATGAATAAAATACAATTAAAATGATAATTAATTAAATAAGATCTAAGTAATAAATTTATATAAGATTATACATAAGACATAAGTTAATTAAATTATAAAATTTTGTACAAGAATTAAACTTATATAGTATGAATGTATAAAAAAGGAGGAACGGTAAGAACCCAAATTAGATTTGAGGAATAAATAAATACGAATAGTGTGTATAACATGATTTTAGATTTATCTGACACTTGAATCACGAGGATATTTTATAAGAAATACATTATTCTTATAAGTCGATATCACTCAATTAAATATATTAAAGATTATAGATCTTTAATATAAAAGTTTTCCTCTACCATTTATACAATAATAAATTACATGCATACACTCTAGTTATTAAACAAACTCAAGCTAGGATGCTACGTGTAGTATTATTAATATATAGACTAGATGAGGTAGGATAACTATCTGAAGATAACTATCTGTATTTGTTGAGCAAACTCAAGGTAGTATATGATACAACTTATAAAGAGTTGTCATCGCTTGCAATCCTATGATTTGTTAAGCAAACTCAAGGTCAGAATCCCAATATAAGTGATTCTTAACACACACTAGAGAAATTGAAGCATTTTTTATGTTTCTTCTTAGGATTTTAAGAAACATAAAATTCTAAAGGGAACCTTATTAGAAAAATGAAATGGTAGCATTTAACCTTTCTAATATTGTAAGAACATTTGGTATATAAAGTAAAATAGTCCACATCGATAAATTTATGCAACTAATAAAATAAATAAAACATTTATCAAGTAAAATATACAAAAGAACTAAATTACGATTGATAAATAGAAATAGAAATTATATTCATTAATAAATATTTTTCCATGTTGTTGCTTCAACAATCATGTAAGCGCCTAATTATACAACTACTAAGTACATTCGTAACTTGGTCATTTACGTGTTTATTTATCTGAGACTATGTATTGTCTTTTATTAGTTTCGAACTCTTAAAGCATTACAAGAATATAGATATTTGATCCGTATTTGATCATATATAAACGTTATATGGTAAAAGATCACGATTCATACTGTACGAAGTCAAGGTCAAATTGATTCATTTGAAATACACAATTAACTATAATGTGAGATGATATTCAATACGACCGATTACAATAACGATCTTGTTTGGTTAGATGTAGCGCTAGACTGAGAACTACAAGATGTACCAAAGAACTCGATTACTTAATGTCAGTTTGAACATTTACGTAAAGTGCAACTTATTTGATATCCTTCAATGTGAAGGGTAATGAAATGCATTTTTGTAAAGAGTTCGTTATGGTCCTGTAGTAAAGGTTTCTTTTTGAATGGTTTTACTATTTAGAAAGGAAGGTGTATGTAAGGGAGTGGATGTAACTTAAGGCACGGTTGGATAAAAAGAGTGAATAGTCACTTCAACTTCAAACATTGGAATTGAGAATTGTATAAAATAATAAAAGACACTTAATATGGAATAAGAAATATTATTTTTATTCCAAATGTATTTTCATATAGAAAATTATTATCTATGTGATTTATTTCTTAGCATTTAAGTTACTTGATCTGAAATCTCTCGACTGTAAACCAGTTATAGTAAATGGAATAAATAGCTCATATTAATTAGTTGAATGAAATTTCATATTTCATTTGCTATTATAGTAATGGAAGAAATGCTAGGATCATACCATATAACACTTTTTGGTGATCGCATCAAGTTATGAAATTGTTTTCATTAATGTACCAAGTATTATTTATATGAAATAATAATTATTCTCGGGCCTGACTGAATTATACACAATTTTATTTTAATAGGAATATTTTGGATATTAGTTATAAAATAAAACTATAATAATGTTTTTTCCATAGCAAAAGTGATGCATTAGAAAGTACATATGTATCTAAAACTTTTACAATTATTTTGTAATTATTGACTATGCCACGGTTTTTAGAAATAATTCTTTAATAATGTGAGTATGCATCATATGATACCAGTGAATTATATGTCAAACGATAAGAAGGTAGTGCACCCATTTAATAAAAGCAACATTAAGATTTGGTGAACTCTTGGAATCGATACATATTGATATTTGCAATTATAGGTCTAATTATACCAAGATGATTTCTTATACTTTTTCAAATTTGTGGATAAATTATCATAGAAATTAACATGTGTATTTTATGCACATATAATATGTCTATAATATGTTCATAGAATGTATAATGGAAGTAAGTAATGTGATGTGCAAAAGTAAAAAGTTGATTCGATTCGATCGAATATGTGAGTATATTAGAAGGAGTTCCAAATGTATATATAAATGAATAGAGATTCAATCTCAAAAGTCACTCCTCCCTATGATACATAATGATGTATAAAGGAGTAATTGGACACAGTTGAACAAATTATGATTTATAATGAGTGAAGTTGAGTTAACTTCTTTCTATAAGATTGTGTGCTTAAGAGTAGTATATAAGGTTAAATTAATTTCATCTAAAGAATAGTTCACAAAATCATTTAAGATATGGGTTTATAAGCAACCCAAACATATCCTAGATCAAGGAGTTGACAGGTCATGTCAGTTAAATAATTGCATGTAATAACTGTATGTAAGGGATCTTGTGTGAACCATCCAAAAGGATTTGGCGACCGATCAGTATTGGTTGACTAATTTATGTTTTGAACATAAGTTTCATAAACTAAAACCAAATCAGTTACATATATATAAGGAAATCCATAAAATGTTTATGAATACATATTCCATTGAAAAATAATTGTTAATTCATGAAACACCGACTCCGTAGGAAAGGATTTCTTTTAGAAATTATTGGTAGTAAATAGTCTTGGATACAACCAAAGATAAAACTGATTATGAGGAATAAAGTGAAATTAACTAACCTAAATGATCAAAACACATTACAATGTCTTATAAATATTCTCACACATTAAAGAGAAACTATGAGTTTCTTATCAATATCTAGAATAAGTATTCCTTTGTTGTCAATTAAACTATTAAGAGTATGAACTATGCCACAAGGTATGATGCACAAATCTTGTATAGATTCCGAGTATATTATCAATATAATTTTGATAATTTTACCCAAAAGGGATATAATCGGTCGCAGATGTGTTTTTAAGAAGAAGACCACTGCAGTTGGAATATGGTGTGCGACGTTGATAAGAATATCATTATAAATTTCAATTGTTGAAATTAACATAACAGAATCGCCATTCAATGTGCTTACAAAAATTCAGATTTTACTCACAAGATTATCGCCTGGTATGACTATGAATTTTTCTATATATGTGTTAAAATAGAAAATTGCAAATAATTTAGAATAGACTATTATCAAAGTGTCTGAAAGTTGGTGGAAGCGATACTGAGTTTGTAGGTTCTGGATATGATCCAAAGAACTGATATGAAAGTATAATTCGATAAACATCAAAGTTGAACGAGTATTTTGACAGAAAAATCAAATAGTTTGATTTTCAGTCAAAATGCAGATAAAACATGTGTCTATAAGAAAGAACTATAAAGGTACCTATAAATTTCCAAAGGGTGAATAACAAACTTATGATTGATGACGATGTAATCAAGTTCAAATCATTGTAGCTTGGTTGTTTGATGCTCAACGTTGGATTTGAAAATGATATATTTTATAATTAGTATAAAGGATATTGGGGAAGTCTCGAACGATTTGCACAAACACCATACTAAAATGTTTAATATGCAGCATGTAAGATGGATTCCCTATATGTTAGTAATAGGAATTGTCATACATGTTTTATTATTTGCAATGTCATATTTTGCTTACGTATTTGATTCATGAAGAAAATGTCAAATCCAAATTAAGATCACCAAATGGTAGTTTGGAGTGTTCATAAATATTTATGAAATATTAGAGAATTGTTATAGAAACAACGAACTTCTTACCAAGAAGTATTCAAACTTGAATTTCATAAGTGATATTAAGCACAATATGTCAGCGTTAAATTCATGTTCTGTGATGACCCTAATTTTGGTTGACATTATTTAGAACATTTAATTAGTTAAATTAAATGAAATAATGAAATGGTTAAGGGATTGAGATTTGTGTAAATAAAGGCAGCCGTGCCAATTTAAAACAATGAACTAAGGGAAACTAAAATGAAATAGATAAGGCAAATAGATAAGGGGCAAAGTTGGAATATTGCATGTTTTAATATCCTAAACCCTTCATGCCCATTCATTTTACACGTTCAAAACAAAAACAAAACAAAAAAGAGGCTGATCTCCATTAATGGAAAACAAGAAGAAGATAAGAGGAAGAAGCTTAAGCAACTTAATCCAAGATCAAATATTAACACCTTAATAACAAGCTAAAGGTGAATAATATATTACGTCTCATGTTTTCTTATTTTGTGGTTTTAGATTGAGATCCGAATTATTTTGCAAAAAATTTCCATGTTTTGATTGTTAAAATGGATATATATATATATATATGCTTATTGATGGTTTGTGTTAATTCATATGGATTTTATGATAAGTTTTAATGTGAAAACCTATTAGATGACATCCAAATACCCTTCGATTTTAATATAAGGTTGGAAATTATATTTTAGAAATGAGTTTCAAATTTCATAATTTTCAGAATTAATGTGGATTTACTATTAATTTTCTAGTGAAGAAAATGGTTAATTGGGTTTAAAACTAATTACGTCTAATTTATACACTTTTTTCGGTCAAAAATTAAAATATGTTAGAAAACATATTAAAAGTAATTTATGGGATTTTTTGTAGAATTTTCCTAAGTGTTTTAATAAGTACATAAAATTATTTACGGTATGAGACTTAAATGTTTTATGTATTTATAAAAGGAGAAGGGGACAACCTTTTAGAAAAGAATTTGGAAAAGAAATTAGCAAACAATCAAATGTTGACAAACAAGCAGGTTAGTTAGAAATAATTACTTTTTAAAGTTAAAATTCAGCTTTAACTATACTTTTGCTATTTCGCCACTTTCGGCACCTACTGTTCGACTAAGTACTTCCGCTTCCATCTCCATTGAAACCAACACACAAGGTATCAAAAGCCTTAGTACGTAGTGGATTGGACATAGGCATGTTTCGAAAGGGGTGCTTCCCTAATTTTTTTGAAAGGTTTTAAACATGAGGTTTCCAGTTGTTTCAAAAGGCATGTTTAAGGTGTTTTGAAAAGAGGATGTCTAAGGTTTTGTAAAGCTTTCGAAAGAGATGATTTCTATAACGACCCGTCATTCATCTCCACAGAATGACGCATCGTTAATGAGAAAGAAAGGGATAGAAAAGAGAAAGAAAGAGAAGAAAGAAGAAACAACACATCAGAGTGGAATGAATAAATTATATTAATAATATATAAGTATTACATACTATCATATACAACATATATCAGAGATACACAGCTTATACATCACATACTAGACAGTTATAAACACCTGTCTAGTTATACAACTCAATACATCTCAGAGAAAACACAGAGATACCAAACACAGCGGAACACTATACATATCTACACGCAGAAGCCTCCTGCTCCATTGCTCCTCCACAATTCGTCAAAGCTAACCTGAATCCCTTAGCTACTCGTAAAAATTTAAGTACCCAAGAGTTTAAGAAAATAGAAGATAAATTCCGGGTCGGACATGGGTCTGGTGTGAGTAACTTGTTAAGGTTGCTTAACTTTGAAAAATTCTTTGAAAACAAAGGTATCACGTAAGACTTCCCACACATAAACATGGAAAAGTTTTTACCTTACGCTAACCAAAACATTTGATAGGAAATCCAGTGATATTATAATAGGTCTAGGGTTTTCAAGTAAATATGAAATAGCCAAAATTGGTACATGATTAAATTCCATCTACTAGCCACAAAAGTGGGTAATACAATCAAAACCGTTGGCACTTATTGGATTTTGGATTCCATACATTGGCAGGACTACTGGGGTACCGTCCGTCATAGTACGTGGCCTAGATCACCGTACCGAGGATCACTCCCAATCCCCTGCAACATAAAGTCGGAACCATCCCTTGCTGGATGGTCCCGAACAAGACAACCTCGCAGTTGGTGCGCAATCCAACTGCCCACAAAACCGAAAATAAAAGGGACCTTTAGACAGGGGAAAATCTCGTCCTCCTTGGGCATGACCCACTTAGCCTTGCTGCACCTCCCCTGTTTTAGCCATTCCCGGTTGATGAGGCTTGAGGCTAGGATTACCTTTAGAGAACACATCTCTTAGAATGCTCATCGTCCACCTGACGACGTTCTGAAAGCATTCAATCCATACAAGTTCGTTCCGGGTTCGAACGAAACCGAAGGCATTATCTCGTTCACTCATTTTGGAATCACCCTCAGAGTTAACGACAATAACCCTTGCACTCTGAATCTTCATCTCGAATCTAAAAGTACTACCCCGTTAAACTCATATTGGAATCACCCTCAAAGTTTTAACTACGAATAGTCCTTACACCTCGAGTCTTCACTCTTCACTTGAGATACACAACCTATCGTTAATTTGGATCGATGTGGTTTTCGGATATCCAAATTTAGAAACCCGATCCCGATCTCATCAAAATCCAAAGAGTATCTTTTAAGGCCAAGTTGTTTTAGAGTTTAAAACAATTCAATTCTATTATATATATACACACAGATAGATAATCCACAGATTCACAATAGATAATCATCACAACAGATAATCCATATTATCATTATCAAAAGATAATCCAAATCATCATCACAATGCAACCAATGCATCCATGTCACACAACATTACTAATCTCATAGTTGAGATTTCAAACCATTCAAGGTAAACAATATCATCCATCCATACATAAGTAATGATCTATAATCACACCATCTATAATTAATTTAAAATGAATAAAATTAATTACTTCTATCTCTAATTAATTTAAAGTGAATTAAATTAATTACTTATATCAATATAAATCTTGCTTACATATCCATTAATTAATTACAAATCAATTAATTAATTATCCTCTAATTAATCACTTTAATTAATCACCCTTGATTAATTATTCTTTAATTATACTCAGGTAATTATCCTTTAATTAATTTCATAAATTAATTACTCTTAACCAAAACAGTAATTAACCTTTAATTACTTCATTAATTAATTAACTATAACTAATTACATTAAACCTTAATTAATTATAATTAATTAATTACCCTTAATCACTTATCATTGATTAGTTAGTCTTAATTAATCAATCTTAATTACATCATTAATTATATTAATTAATGATCCCAAATTAAATTTCAATTAATTACTTATTTAAAATAATTACAATAATTAATTAATCTCAATTAAACCATAATTATTAATCACATATGATTAATCACATTCAGTAATTAACTATCCTTAGTTACTTATCAAATTAATTACTCCTTAATTAGTTATCTTTAATTAATCCCTTGATTAATTATAAAGTAATTTAATCCAAATTACTTTCACAATTAAACCATCTTCCACTAATTACATCCAGTAATTATCATTAATTACTTCATTGAGTGATTACATTCCATTAATTACATTAAGTAATTATTTATCAAAGCATCCAGTGTTTAGAATTAATTAAACTTGATTAATTAATCTAAACTAATCACATTAAACTCAATTAATTACATTAAGTAATTATTTATCCAAGCATCCAGTGTTTAACTTAATTAAACTTAATTAATTAACTTAAACAAATAACATTTAAACTTAATTAATTACATTAAGTAACTAATTTCTTAATTACTTCCATCAAGTAATTAATCTTAAAACAATTTTACAAATGATTGCCACTAATTAATTAATTTAATTAATTATTAAAATTAATCATATTAATCAATTGTTAAATAATCCTTAGTTAATGACCTTCATTAACTATTAATCATTCTTTAATTACTTTTCTTAATTTACTTCTTAATTAATCTCTAATTGTAAATTAATCTAAATTATTAATTTATAAATTAAATAAATAAGTCATTCCTTAATTATCTTATTCGTTTAATCATTTTAATACCTTAATAATTTCTAAGATAATCCATTTCTTTATTAATGACTTCATTAATATTAAAGTATATTTAGAACGTTACATTTTAAATTTACATTCAAATTCCATTTTGAATTTAAAATTCAAAATGATTATTTATTTAAACATTAACCAAATTTAAATTCAATTTAAAATCCTTTAAATAAATGTAAATAACATTTATTACTTACATATGAAACTTATATAAGAAAAGCCATTAAACTAATTTACTTAATTTATTTAAAAATTAAACTTTTTAAATACATTACTATTTAACTTGCAAATTCAAGTTAACAAATCATTTAACTTCCATTTAAAAACCTTTTATAAAAGAACTTTATCAAAAATCAAGTTTAAATATTTATTTGAAAAAAAATTACTTTAAAAAATATATTTTAATTTAAACTTGTTTTAAAAACATTCAGAATTTAAAAACTTATTCAAATATCCTGATCTGAATTCAAGAAACTTGAATCAACTATTTATTTTAAACATTTGATTTTAAACTTTGATTTAAACTTGTTTTAAACCTTGTTTTAAAACTCTTTATTAAAAATCCAAATTTCATTTTAAAACATGACGATTCAAAAGTTATCTAAAAACTGAACTTAACCTTCGAATTAAACCATTGTTTAAATTATGCTTCAGATTTTAAAATAAAATTCAAAATTTACAAAACTGTCAGGTTTTTAAAAACCTGAAAACCCCCTTTAAATATTTTAAAACTTTTAAGATTCAAAGCCATTTGAATCAATACTTCATACTAGATTTAAACTTGTTTAAATCTATCATCACGGCTTTTTAAATTCATTTAAATTTGGTTTAAACTTAAATTCCAGACAGGTTTTATGAAACCTGCAACAAAAAAATCAACCCAAGGCAATCAAAATTTGCTTCGAGTTCAACTCTTTACAACTTCGAGCCAAACACAGAAACTACCCGAGTAATTCCCGAGTTCACCCCACTGCTTCCACCCAAGCAAACATCAGGAATTAAAAGTGCACGGTGCACATGTACCGTGGCTCTGGCCAACTCCGGCCTCCCTCCAGGCCTTCCCCACATTGTCGACCATCACCAGACTTGATCACGACCACTGGAAATCCAACGGTAACTCGAAATCGAATTCGAGTTAGCTAATCTAAAACCTAGAAACATAGACAGAATCCAACCCCAAAACCTGTCAAAGCTTCGACCAAGCTTCTCCAGCCACCAGTACGCCAACACCACCGGCCATAGCCTCGACTATGCTTAAGAAACCATCTCCCAACACCATGTAGAACTCGATCAACCATGATGATCAAACAGAGCAAATTAATCAACCCATACTGAGCTAGGTTTACAAATTCCAAATTTCAACCACCATCGCCACCCTGCTCTGATCATCCATCACCTATTTTTTTACCAGACACTCCGGTCATCCATTGACCTCCAGCCTTGATCCCAAACATCCAGATCAACTGGATTGCCAGAGATCCTTTAAAAACCCCAAACTGATCAACACAGAACCGCACTTTTTATACTTAACTAAAAAATGAGATTTTAGTTTCTAAAATCATTATCTAGTATAGGGATTCAATTCATGTCACTGAATTGTTAAATTTACATAATTGAATTTTACACAGATTCAAACTATTCTGTTTCTTTAGTTTTTCCAGAGCAGTTTTAAAGTTATTCTAACTTAATAAGATTTTATTTTTATTTTAAACTTAACTTTAAAATCAAACAAACATTGGTTGTTTAGATGCTAGGTCCTAACAACAATTAGATCCATCAAAAATGAAGTAAGGTGTGAGCTTTAAATCATAAATACAGAGGTGTTACAGATTTCAACATGCAGGCAATCATAATCACATATACACAAAAATTTCACAAAATAATGCATATAAAAATGTTCACACAAACATACCTTTAAGATATTAACATGCAACTATATTCAAACTTAAGTTATTTGAAAGTGTTACTCACCTGAAAGAATTTTAAAAACAGAGCCTTCATTTGAAAATCTTTTGACTCAGGAACTTTGAATTGCTTTGATGAAGACTGAGTTGCTTACTTATTTGCAAACTGTAATGCTTGCTTCTTTAATTTGAAACTGCATGCGTTAGCTTTTAGAAACTTGAATTGCTTTTAGAAACTTGAGTTGCTTCTTAATCTTAGAGTTTTAAAACTGCATTTGCTTTGAATTCCAGATTCTAAAGAAACGCAGGCTTCTGATTTTGAGATGGTGACAGGTTTTCTTGCATGTTTGATTCAATTTTGAAAATGATTTTGCATGTTTGAAGATGTGTAGGTTTGATCATATTTCAATTTTTCTTTGAATAGATTTCAAAATGTGGATGGTTTGCATGCTTTGATTTCTGATTTTGGTTTCAAAGGAAGTGTTTCAGATTTTCTTTGCATTTTAGATTTAGAAAAAGAATAAAAATGAAAGAGGATTTGTTTATATAAAAACTGAAATACTTATTAATAAGAATAAAGGAAAAAGCTAATTTTTAAAATGCCACTTGTTTCGAATTTAACATTTGTCGTATTAGTTGTTAATCACCTAACACATGTTATATTAAGTTCTAAAATGTTTGCATTTCTCTTTTAAGATTAATTAGTTAAAATTAAATGTTAATTAGTATTTAGTTAATATGTTAACATAGGTTATGCTTAATTAATTTGTAATTAAAGTTTAATATAAGAATATGCTTAAGTAATTAGTATATAAAGATATATATGTATGTATGTATGTATAGATAAATTAAAAAGGAATAAACAACTATTTTTATTAAAATCTATTTGTTAAAAACAATGCATTATTATATTTTGAAAATAACAAATTTGATAATTTTAAATAATTTATAAAAGAAATTGTTTCTTTATTAATAAATTACTTATTTTATCAAACTATTTTTAAAAAAGAAATCAGAATAAACCTTATTGTTAGTTTATTTAAATTTAAACTCAAAATCAATTTAAACAAATTAAACTTTTAATCTTAACAATTTAAAACCATATATTATTTATTCAATAGCTTTAAAAGTTTAACTTTAAATAAAATCATAATTCCCAATTTTACCAAAGATATATATATTTAGAAAACAAGATTTATTTATTTATTAAAGTTAAAACAAGGTTTATCTATTTACAATATATACATATCCTATATACATTATAAATAGAAAACAATTTATTAGTTTTTAAAAGATAAAATCTATCAATTAAATATTTATTTTAATTGGATTATTAAATTAATTCCAATCTTATTAACAAAGTTTATCAAATCAATTTAATTTTTAATTCAAATTATTAAATTGGTATTGCCTAAAATTCCGGGTCATCACATTCCTTCCCCCTTAAAAGAATTTCAACCCCAAAATTTAAAACAAAGGTAATTTAATAATCTATTTAAAGATTTAATTTTAAAACATAAGCATATATCAAACATATGCTAACAACCATAGCAATCAATTCATCCAATCAAACAATCTAACTATCCAGAAAAAATTCTGGATAGAGTTTCCTCGAGTTTCCCAAATATATATACCAGGATACTCGCTCTACAGAATCCAAACAATCAATACTACTAAGCTACAGAGCTCCTACTCAACTAGATCTACAAAACTAGACAGCATATCAGACTACAGACGAGTCTGATTCAACGACCAAACCTCCCTGAACTGCTGGTTCTACAACTAGAGATAGATCATACACGTACTCCCTCAGAGATACGTGAAACACATCGAATCCCAGTTATCCAATCTGGCATTTCAATACTGAAAACCAAACACTTATCCTCACAATAACAAAGAAAGATCAAAAACATCTTGGAGCTAGCTTCCGAGTCTTACTAAAACTTATAGCTCCTGACTCAGAGAAAACTCCAACAACAACGAAATCTCCAACTTCGAATTCCAAATTCCTCCGTCTCCTATCCACAAAACTCTTTTGACGATCCTGGACTGCCTACACCTTTGCTGATCAGCACAACCCTTGCTGATTTCTCTCGAAACAAACTGGACCAAAACAATCCAACAAAAATTATCCACTTAAGATCAATACAAAATCAAGAACACAACCCTACTCCTCAAACATCAGAAGACAACAAACTTCTCCTTATCAGGATTAGACAATCAGAAACACTCACAAACTGCTTCCGCTGCACAACTCTGATCCCAAGTAGATAAGAAAATGCTGATGAAGAACCCGAGAAAAAACTGGACATCACATCCAAGAAATATGGTTCAACGGATCTATAAAGAAAAATTCAGAAGTTCCTTCAAAAATCTGAGCTGCTTCACCAAACTCTATCTCTAGGAACCATCCTTCTACTAAACTGAACCACCGGTTCCCCTCCTGGAATCCTAGTCGATAAGAAAAACAAAATCTCCAGATGCAGACAAATCTCTGACCTCCCTGAAGACATCCGAAAAATCTCTGACAACCCAAGAGAACACTCAACTATCGCAAGTCACTTTCGCGATCAACCCAGATCAATTTCCAAAGAAAACCGTTCTCCCTTTACCCAACAGAATAGCTTACGCTGGATTAGTCCATCCATCGAAGAAACGGATCCACTCTGCTGCTTCTGAACTTCACTTCCAGAAAACTACTCAGCCAGAAAACTTTCTTCCATCACAGAACACTCCGAGCTGCACTGCTGACACCAAAACCAGACTTCCTAAGCCAAAGTTCTTCGAGAAACTCGAACTTCAAAGCAAACAAAAACACCATGCCGAACCCAGCCAAACACCGAAGCAGACACACTTCCTAAAATTTGTTCCAAAGAAATATCTTCGGACACAATCCATAATCACTGCATCTCATCATGCAACTATTACTTCCTGAGGTATCAAAATACCATCACTTGCTTCTGCCCAACCAACAGATCCATACTCTATTCATCCAACTCTGCACTTCAAAGATGACTCCGAACCTTTTAAAGGTTTCCTTCAGAGATCGATGAAATCTTTACACCACTGCACAACTCACTCGAGACGGTATTAGGTCTACAGTCTCGACAGACACACTTCCAACCTCAACATATAAACTCCAACCAATGGTAGTCGTGTTACACACCACAACCTCATCTACCTTTATAACTTATATTGGAAAACCCGAACAGGTAACCCAACAGATAGGTAGAAATAGATAAATATATACAAATATATTTAAAATTACAAATACGCTCTCTCAAGAATGAAATCACTCCAAAGCCTAGGTACTCACTCAACCTAGCGCTCTAATACCACTGTAACGACCCGCCATTCATCTCCATAGAATGACGCATCATTAATAAGAAAGAAAGAGATAGAAAGAGAAAGAAAGAGATGTGACGCCCCACCCCGAGACCCACCTTAGCAAAGAGAATTAACAAGTAATTCCGTCTACTAAAGCGGAGAATAGGGCTCGTTAAGGGCGACCATCTACAATTTTGTCTTAAACATTCATTGAATACGTCGATAAATGTATTATAATTTTTTTTCAACTCAAGTGGATCGACATACCCAGTAAATGCTTAATCCAACACTATAGGTGGCTAACGGATCTATCAGAACAAAATTCAATAACTGAATGTAAATCACATCACAGAACAGTAACCAACATCATATATATACATATACACTGATATGTGTTTAGTACAATACAATATGAATACAATAAAGGTGGTACTCGACCACACCATAAATATCGAATCAAATATAACTACATCAGAGTATGCGAAAGAATAGTAACTACTCAAGAGAAAGAAGAGCTGATATCCAACATCAACTTCAAGCTAAGCCCAATAGATGATACCTGAAACAACTCGGTCTGACCCGAGTGAAAACACACGGGTCAGGCTAGCTAGAACTTATCTTTAGTAAGGGTGATGATAAGAGATAAGGGGAAAACCATTCCATCATTACCAATGGAATGATATAGGTCATCAAGTTATCTCTAGAGTGATACATCAATGGTTCATCATAATTTCATAGAGGAATACAATATGTATATTAGATAGACATGGTTTATCTAATTATATATATAACCGAATGAAATGGGTGAGGACATGGACCATAAAGTAAATCTTCATAAGATAATTAAACTTCAAGAATCCATCATAAATAAAACCCATCTAAGAGAAACTTCTTAATTATTATACCTCATCTCATCGGTATAAATATAAATACATCTCAAATCCATCATTAAACTCATTATAAAGGAACCTCCATAATCATTTATACCTCATATCATTGGTATAAATATATATCTATCTTAAATCTATTATCAACACTCATCATAAAAGCATTACCATAATTTATACCTCATCTCATTGGTATAAATATATAAAATGTCTCAAATCCATCTTGATAGAGCCTAGAAAGAATCCAAAATATCATATTCGAAATCACCATAAAACCATGTATATAAATTAGCCCTTTTCTTACATAAGGCTATAATAAAGCATCATCATCAAAACAGTGAAAACGAAACATCTAAACTTCATGGAAAACAGCACGTGCTTTACATCTTGACTAGTACTAGTAATTTGGTACCATACATCGTGATGACTTGGGGCCTCATAAACATCATAACATCGTGATTGACTAGTCGGAACATCTTAATGACACCCAGTCACAAATCCGAGTAAAAACTTCATGGTGATTGGAGTTGAGTAATAACATCGTGAACATCGTGGTGACTCCAATCATACTCGGTCTAGTACTAGTAACATCTTGAATGTGTCTCAACTATTCGAATAGGAACCCAAAAGGCGAGAACGTATATCCCATACTATACGTTCTACCCAAATGGTTTACTAATCGTTAGTTGGTTCCACATTAGAAAACATCATAAAACATCAGAACCATCATAAAACTCACTCTGCCTCATCTCATCGGCGAGTTAATATAATACCACACTCATCTCTACTCATCGACGAGTAATGGTTCCATCGTGACTTGTCTCATTTCATCGACAAGTAAAAATCATCATAACCATCTTAACTTCATAAATCATCATAAACATCTTAACTTCATGAATACTTCATAAATACTCTTACCTCGTATCATCGGCAAATGCAATTAAATCTCATAATGGTTTCTCATAAACCATCATCCCCGAAAAGGGAAATCTCATCTCAAGACTCACCTCATCTCATCGGCTAGTAAAACAACATCTTAAAACGGTCCTTCATCGAATATACTTCTAAATTGGAGTTCTCAGACCATATAACTACCCAAAATTCAATAGCATCTTAAATCATCTCTAACAGTTCATCGAAAGATTTTTGATTGTACAAGTCCGAAATTAACCGATAAAGTAAATTCACGAGTCGCATACCTCGTAATTTTACTAAACCGTTTAATTTACCTCCTCATACGTCCGAAAAAGCATCAAAATAATTAAAATGAATAAAATTAATTTTAAAAGATTTTACTTGAGAAAACGGGGTTATAAAACAAATTTTAGAAACTTATCTAAAAGATTTTGAAAGAAAACACATCATTAAAAAGGATTTTAATAATTTCTAAAAGCCTTAAAAATAAAGAATAATTGTTTAAAAACCTCTAAAAATACATAAAAACATTTATTGTCCAACCATGATGTTAGAAGATATTCTGGAATTTATTCGGAATCTCTTTTTTTTTAACTCATAAAAACATCAGTTTGCAATTTAATCGGCCTAAACCGATATTCAAATTTAAATCGAATTTGAATTAATTTAAATTCAAATCTCATCCTAACTGGATTAGTCCATTGCTAGACAAAATGATCAAATATTAGCATCAAATTTCATTAAAAAAAATTCGCAAAGAATGCAAATGGAATCGTCGAAATCAGACAAATATAAATATTGTGGCTATGCTATAACATTAGTTTCAAACTCAATTTTGACCAATTTAACAGCAAAATTTCGAAATATGATTAAAATGAAACTTGTAGCTAATTGAAATATCTTTCAACCACAAAAAGATTGAGTCAATTTGGATTAATCTACCATATATTACCGTTGTTTTACTGCAGCTACTTTGTTTTATCAAATTTCCAGCAAACAATAACACAAAAATCACATAAGTTCTCAACCAAATTGCATACAATTAAATCAAAAATCATTCAAACAATAATGTGCAGCAAACAAAGATTTAGAAATAAGCATGTGAGTGATTAACTCACCTCTATTCTTTAATTCAACAATCCATATTATCACTTCAGCCCAAATTTCCAAACTAGTAAACCCTAAACAAAAATCAATCCAAAATATACCCAAAAGCCCTAATTTAGTTTAGTGTAAATTGAGAAATAAAATCACAATTGAGATGTATTTAAGCTAGAGATGATTACCTGCACAAATAAGCTCCCAAAGATGTTTAATTTACCATGAATTGAAGAAGAGATTTGATTTTTTTCTTCTTCTAGGTTTTGAAAGAGGAATTGAATTATCTGGTTTTCTAAGCTTTTAGAAAAGAACGTACTCTTTTCATCAAATGAGAAGGAAGCTTCTCTTAAATGGGCTAAGTGGTTTGAGGTATGGACCCAATTGCCAAGTGTTACAAAAATCCTAAGTGTTAATAATTTATAAAACACCATTTTACATTTTAACTAAGGTTTTAGTTAACATTGTCTTAACCATTCATAAATTATCAAACCCATTCACAAAGAGAAAGTTATTCTTATCATTTTTAATTAAAATAAAATAAATTATAATCACAATTTATCATTTTAAAATAATAAATCACAATATTAACACTTAACAACATTTACAACATTTTCCAAAGTTATCTTAAAATTAATTAAGATAAACAATTCAATTATTCATAAAACTAGATTTAATTTCATAGTTAAATTTCACAAATCCCAGTTTAGAATTAATTATCCCTAACTAGGTCTAATTAATCAGGTAACCAACAATAGGGTTGTTACAGACTCCCCCCATACAAAAATTGCGTCCCTGCAATTTTCTAGAAAAAGAGCCGTAAGCAACATAAAAATTCAATCGACCAAGGATATGGGACATGCTCGAAACTCAAACCATTCATATCAACATAGAATGGTAGAGGTAAACAAGGAAAAACTCACTTGGTTAATCCAATGGCCTATCAAATGCTAATATAGTGATTAGCAAGCCATCGAATTTTCCAAGTAACTCGAAAGAATTTCGAAGATATCCCGTCTTCGAATCAATACTCAATAAAAAGCTCAACAAATTATCTATCAAATAAGATAGATTTCTCAAAACTCTATGAATAGAGTCGGGATCAAACTCATTCAAATCTGAACTTTTAAACAATAGAGAAGATCATCAACAAGATTTTCCGCATAATAATACGGAAAGAACATCCTCACAATAAGATAAACTCAATAGACAAGATAGATAAATCACACAAAATGGCTTCTCACGAGGCCACCAAACTCGAACGACCGCGAAAATGCACGCCGTCATCAATAGCACAAGAATAGAGTGAACTCAAGAACAAGAATATAAGCTCAAATTACTTTTCAATCCAAGATATTTAGATTTTATTTTTTTTTCTCAACGTCTTTTGAATTTTAAATCTCAATTTTCAATATTTGAAAATTTTCAAACTCTTTACTATATTACTTAGTAAGTAGTTTAAAACTCAAATTAAAAGTCCAAATTTCTTCTCTTACTTCAAAATTAATTTTCAAAGAATTTTGTAAATCCATAATAATTTTCCTCAAAATAAATTAAGGGTTTAAATTCTCTTTACTCTTTTTATTAACCACTTAAATCGTTTAAAAACAATCTCCGAATCCTCTTATAACTCTTTTCTTAAAACATTTAATGTATATAATATAGATTCCAAAATATCAAAATATACTTTCAATAAAGTATAGTTCAAAGTAAATAAATAAGTGGCATTGCCTCGCCATTGAACCTCTAATAAATAGATATATTTGTTGGCTGCAGAGTCGATCGAAGGATCAAAATTGCCTCGCCACTCTGTTACTCGACTTTAAAATCAATGGCTGCAATTACCATTCAAAAAATAAATTTAATATATAATCTCAAAATATATTTTCAAAATCTCAATTTTTAAAACACAAACCATTTTGTCTGATTGCCTCATCATAACATTTAGGAGATTCCTATCGATAACGTTGATCAGGCGCATCGTCCAGAACTCTTAACCACTCGATGGACAACCCAACACTCTTAAATTATTTTTATAAAAGAAATACTACTCATGTAAATATATTCCCAAAATATTCTTTGATATTATTTTTTTAATCTCAAAGCTCAAATTTCTCTTTAAAACTCTTATTTATATGGCTTCAAAACTCAAACCAAAGAACATTAAGAGAATGCATCGAGATATTCCCAGAATACTCGATTCTCAAAATCAATAGAAGGAGATAGAGTGTTCGTCAATCTTACGATGTCACGAGCCACTCCCAAAAATCATCAAGAAACAGGATAAGAAAGATATTATTCTCGAAGGAGAAGAAGAAACAATCCACGAATCACTACTTTAGTCGGAGTAATGCTAAAGGATAACATTGATTGAGTATATGAAAAGAACACACAAACGAAGCTGAATGATAAACTCAATCAAACTCGAATAATCCAGAAACTCACCTCATTCCTTAGTGAATATCCTCGTGGAAGGATAACCGAAGAGCCAAGAATAAGGTTACCTCAACAATCGATTGCCCGATTGGATGTCAAATCCAAACGGACTCACAAAACTCAACAAAGTCACCTTGACTGGAATTCGAGATATATCATCAACATCTCGATACTCAAGAGTGAACACAGAAACTTAGGAATCATCACTAACATTTCAAAATGATAGAAATAATAACCTAATCAAATTAGGATGCCTAAATAAATATAGGATCCTATAACAACAAAAGGATCGGACTTAACATCAAGTAAGTCAATCTATCTCAAATCAGATACATCTCAAGATAGTGAGTAATAAACAAATACTCACTAAAGCAGCAACAAATAGAGAACTCAGAATGTTCACAACAAGCCAATCATTGTGGATCCCTTTAATAGGATCACAACTCTCAAAGGAATGCAACGAGAATGCTCAAAGAAATCGATCAGCTCCATCGATACGAATTTACTTGTATCGATAAAAATAAGAATAGAACAATCCCAAATAAGATTTTATACAAGACAAGATGACATCAAACTCTATTATGGAATACTACGGAATACAATATATCTATATTCCTAGACATATTCCACTTCAACAATCCTAAAACTCGAAAAAGAATCAAGGCTCGATTCTAAAACTAGCTCGAATAAAGGACAATGATTCATTCGTATTGTACTTCGATGTATCATGATATACGTACTGTTCTGTGTTTATTCTACTTTGTTCTGACCACAGCTCTGATACCATGCTGTGATGCCCCACCCCGAGACCCACCTTAGCAAAGAGAATTAACAAGTAATTCCGTCTACTAAAGCGGAGAATAGGGCTAGTTAAGGGCGACCATCTACAATTTTGTCTTAAACATTCACTGAATACGTCGATAAATGTATTATAATTTTTTTTCAACTCAAGTGGATCGACATACCCAGTAAATGCTTAATCCAAAACTATAGGTGGCTAACGGATCTATCAGAACAAAATTCAATAACTGAATGTAAATCACATCACAGAACAGTAACCAACATCATATATATACATATACACTGATATGTGTTTAGTACAATACAATATGAATGCAATAAAGGTGGTACTCGACCACACCATAAATATCGAATCAAATATAACTACATCAGAGTATGCGAAAGAATAGTAACTACTCAAGAGAAAGAAGAGATGATATCCAACATCAACTTCAAGCTAAGCCCAATAGATGATCCTGAAACAACTCGGTCTGACCCGAGTGAAAACACATGGGTCAGGCTAGCTAGAACTTATCATTAGTAAGGGTGATGATAAGAGATAAGGGGAAAACCATTCCATCATTACCAATGGAATGATATAGGTCATCAAGTTATCTCTAGAGTGATACATCAATGGTTCATCATAATTGCATAGAGGAATACAATATGTATATTAGATAGACATGGTTTATCTAATTATATATATAACCGAATGAAATGGGTGAGGATATGGACCATAAAGTAAATCTTCATAAGATAATTAAACTTCAAGAATCCATCATAAATAAAACCCATCTAAGAAAAACTTCTTAATTATTATACCTCATCTCATCGGTATAAATATAAATACATCTCAAATCCATCATTAAACTCATTATAAAGGAACCTCCATAATCATTTATACCTCATATCATTGGTATAAATATATATATCTATCTTAAATCTATTATCAACACTCATCATAAAAGCATTACCATAATTTATATCTCATCTCATTGGTATAAATATATAAAATGTCTCAAATCCATCTTGATAGAGCCTAGAAAGAATCCAAAACATCATATTCGAAATCACCATAAAACCATGTATATAAATTAGCCCTTTTCTTACATAAGGCTATAATAAAGCATCATCATCAAAACAGTGAAAACGAAACATCTAAACTTCATGGAAAACAGCATGTGTTTTACATCTTGACTAGTACTAGTAATTTGATACCATACATCGTGATGACTTGGGGCCTCATAAACATCATAACATCGTGATTGACTAGTCGGAACATCTTAATGACACCCAGTCACAAATCCGAGTAAAAACTTCATGGTGATTGGAGTTGAGTAATAACATCGTGAACATCGTGGTGACTCCAATCATACTCGGTCTAGTACTAGTAACATCTTGAATGTGTCTCAACTATTCGAATAGGAACCCAAAAGGCGAGAACGTATATCCCATACTATACGTTCTCCCCAAATGGTTTACTAATCGTTAGTTGGTTCCACATTAGAAAACATCATAAAACATCAGAACCATCATAAAACTCACTCTGCCTCATCTCATCGGCGAGTTAATATAATACCACACTCATCTCTACTCATCGACGAGTAATGGTTCCATCGTGGCTTGTCTCATTTCATCGACAAGTAAAAATCATCATAACCATCTTAACTTCATAAATCATCATAAACATCTTAACTTCATGAATACTTCATAAATACTCTTACCTCGTATCATCGGCAAATGCAATTAAATCTCATAATGGTTTCTCATAAACCATCATCCCCGAAAAGGGAAATCTCATCTCAAGACTCACCTCATCTCATCGGCAAGTAAAACAACATCTTAAAACGGTCCTTCATCGAATATACTTCTAAATTGGAGTTCTCGGACCATATAACTACCCAAAATTCAATAGCATCTTAAATCATCTCTAACAGTTCATCGAAAGATTTTTGATCGTACAAGTCCGAAATTAACCGATAAAGTAAATTCACGAGTCCCATACCTCGTAATTTTACTAAACCGTTTAATTTACTTCCTCATACGTCCAAAAAAGCATCAAAATAGTTAAAATGAATAAAATTAATTTTAAAAGATTTTACTTGAGAAAACGAGGTTATAAAACAAATTTTAGAAACTTATCTAAAAGATTTTGAGAGAAAACACATCATTAAAAAGGATTTTAATAATTTCTAAAAGCCTTAAAAATAAAGAATAATTGTTTAAAAACCTCTAAAAATACATAAAAACATTTATTCTCCAACCATGATGTTAGAAGATATTCTAGATTTTATTCGGAATCTTTTTTTTTTTTAAACTCATAAAAACATCGGTTTGCAATGTAATCGGCCTAAACCGATATTCAAATTTAAATCGAATTTGAATTAATTTAAATTCAAATCTCATCCTAACTGGATTAGTCCATTGCTAGACAACATGATCAAATATTAGCATCAAATTTCATAAAAAAAAATTCGCAAAGAATGCAAATGAAATCGTCGAAATCAGACAAATATAAATATTGTGGCTGTGCTATAACATTAGTTTCAAACTCAATTTTGACCAATTTAACAGCAAAATTTCGAAATATGATTAAAATGAAACTTGTAGCTAATTGAAATATCTTTCAACCACAAAAAGATTGAGTCAATTTGGATTAATCTACCATATATTACCGTTGTTTTACTGCAGCTACTTTGTTTTATCAAATTTCCAGCAAACAATAACACAAAAATCACATAAGTTCTCAACCAAATTGCATACAATTAAATCAAAAATCATTCAAACAATAATGTGCAGCAAACAAAGATTTAGAAATAAGCATGTGAGTGATTAACTCACCTCTATTCTTTAATTCAACAATCCATATTATCACTTCAGCCCAAATTTCCAAACTAGTAAACCCTAAACAAAAATCAATCCAAAATATACCTAAAAGCCCTAATTTAGTTTAGTGTAAATTGAGAAATAAAATCACAATTGAGATGTATTTAAGCTAGAGATGATTACCTGCACAAATAAGCTCCCAAAGATGTTTAATTTACCATGAATTGAAGAAGAGATTTGATTTTTTTTCTTCTTCTAGGTTTTGAAAGAGGAATTGAATTATCTGGTTTTCTAAGCTTTTAGAAAAGAACGTACTCTTTTCATCAAATGAGAAGGAAGCTTCTCTTAAATGGGCTCAGTGGTTTGAGGTATGGACCCAATTGCCAAGTGTTACAAAATCCCTAAGTGTTAATAATTTATAAAACACTATTTTACATTTTAACTAAGGTTTTAGTTAACATTGTCTTAACCATTCATAATTTATCAAACCCATTCACAAAGAGAAAGTTATTCTTATCATTTTTAATTAAAATAAAATAAATTATAATCACAATTTATCATTTTAAAATAATAAATCATAATATTAACACTTAACAACATTTACCACATTTTCCAAAGTTATCTTAAAATTAATTAAGATAAACAATTCAATTATTCATAAAACTAGATTTAATTTCATAGTTAAATTTCACAAATCCCAGTTTAGAATTAATTATCCCTAACTAGGTCTAATTAATCAGGTAACCAACAACAGGGTTGTTACAAGAGAAGAAGAAGAAACAACACATTAGAATCTAAACAGCGGAACAAATAAATTATATTAATAATATAAGTATTACATACTATCATATACAACATATATCAGAGATACACAGCTTATACATCACATACTAGACAGTTATAAACACCTGCCTAGTTATACAACTCAATACAACTCAGAGAAAACACAGAGATACCAAACACAGCGGAACACTATACGTATCTACATGCATAAGCCTCCTGCTCCGTTGCACCTCCACAATTCGTCAAAGCTAACCTGAATCCCTTGGCTACTCGTAAAAATTTGAGTACCCAAGAGTTTAAGAAAATAGAAGATTAACTCCGAGTCAGACATGGGTCTGGTGTGAGTAACTGGTTAAGGTTGCTTCACTTTGAAAAATTCTTTGAAAACAAAGGTGTCACGTAAGACTTCCCACACATGAACATGGAAAAGTTTTTACCTTACGCTAACCAAAACAATTGATACGAAATCCAGTAATATTATAATAGGTCTAGGGTTTTCAAGTAAATATGAAATAGCCGAAATTGTTACATGATTAAATTCCAGCTACTAGCCATAAAAGTGGGTAATACAATCAAAACCGTTGACACTTATTGGATTTTGGATTCCATACAATGGCAGGGCTACTGGGGTACCGTCCGTCACAGTACGTGGCCTAGATCACCGTACCGAGGATCACTCCCAATCCCCTGCAACACAAAGCCAGAACCATCCCTTACTAGACAGTCCCGAACAAGACAACCCCGCAGTTGGTGCGCAATCCAACTGCCCACACAGCCGAAAATAAAAGGGACCTCTAGACAGGGAAAAATCTCATCCTACTTGGGCATGACCCACTTAGCCTTGCTGCACCTCCCATGTTTTAGCCATTCCCGGTTGTTGAGGCTTGAGGCTAGGATTACCTTTAGAGAACACATCTCTTAGAATGCTTATCGTCCACTGACGACGTTCTGAAAGCATTCAATCCATACAAGTTCGTTCCGGGTTCGAACGAAACCGAAGGCATTATCTCGTTACACTCATTTTGGAATCACCCTCAGAGTTAACGACAATAATACTTGCACTCTGAATCTTCATCTCGAATCTAAAAGTACTACCCCGTTAAACTCGTATTGGAATCACCCTCAAAGTTTTTACGACGAATAGTCCTTACACCTCGAGTCTTCACTCTTCACTTGAGATACATGACCTACCGTTAATTTGGATCGATGTGGTTTTCGGATATCAAAATTTAGAAACCCGATCCCAATCTCATCGAAATCCAAAGCGTATCTTTTAAGGGCAAGTTGTTTTAGAGTTTAAAACAATTCAATTTTATTATATATATACACACAGATAGATAATCCACAGATTCACAATAGATAATCATCACAACAGATAATCCATATTATCATTATCAAAAGATAATCCAAATCATCATCACAATGCAACCAATGCAACCAATGCATCCATATCACACAACATTACTAATCTTATAGTTGAGATTTCAAACCATTCAAGGTAAACAATATCATCCATCCATATATAAGCAATGATCCATAATCACACCATCTATAATTAATTTAAAATGAATTAAATTAATTACTTCTATCTCTAATTAATTTAAAGTGAATTAAATTAATTACTTATATCAATATAAATCTTGCTTACATATCCATTAATTAATTACAAATCAATTAATTAATTATCCTCTAATTAATCACCTTAATTAATCACCCTTGATTAATTATTCTTTAATTATACTCAGGTAATTATCCTTTAATTAATTTCATAAATTAATAACTCTTAACCAAAATAGTAATTAACCTTTAATTACTTCATTAATTAATTAACTATAATTAGTTACATTAAACCTTAATTAATTACAATTAATTAATTACCCTTAATCACTTATCATTGATTAATTAGTCTTAATTAATCAATCTTAATTACATCATTAAGTATATTAATTAATGATCCCAAATTAAATTTCAATTAATTACTTATTTAAAATAATTACATTAATTAATTAATCTCAATTAAACCATAATTATTAATCACCTTTGATTAATCACATTCAGTAATTAACTATCCTTAACTACTTGTCAAATTAATTACTCATTAATTAATTATCTTTAATTAATCCCTTGATTAATTATAAAGTAATTTAATCCAAATTACTTTCACAATTAAACCATCTTCCACTAATTACATCCTGTAATTATCATTAATTACTTCACTGAGTGATTACATTCCATTAATTACATTAAGTAATTATTTATCAAAGCATCCAGTGCTTCGAATTAATTAAACTTGATTAATTAATCTAAACTAATCACATTAAACTCAATTAATTACATTAAGTAATTATTTATCCAAGCATCCAGTGTTTAACTTAATTAAACTTAATTAATTAACTTAACAAATTACATTTAAACTTAATTAATTACATTAAGTAATTAATTTCTTAATTACTTCCATCAAATAATTAATCTTAAAATAATTTTACAAATGAATACCATTAATTAATTAATTATTAAAATTAATCATATTAATTAATTGTTAAATAATCCTTAGTTAATGACCTTCATTAACTATTAATCATTCTTTAATTACTTTTCTTAATTTACTTCTTAATTAATCTCTAATTATAAATAAATCTAAATTATTAATTTATAAATTAAAAAACTAAGTCATTCCTTAATTATCTTATTCGTCTAATATAGCAACCGGGGTTTTACATCAATTTATTATCGTCCTTAAACGATTAAGCTGCTAGCTAATCACTAATTTGAGTTTTGAATCAGTTTGAATTCGTTAAAAAAAATGAATGGTTAAAAATTTTGTAGGCTTTAAATCAATATATCCCTTTTATTTTAATTAGCCCATTCCCTTTTTAAAAAAAAAAAGAGTTCAACCCGTTCCTCTTTTTAATTTGATTCGTTCAAACCCTAAATCAAAATTAATGAACAGAATAAAAATGGCGGCTTCAATTTTTCGTGTTCGTTCGTTCCTCGAGCTAGGGTTTCGTAAATTGGTGATTCCATGGCTTCGGCTGTTGGATTTGTGCGCTTCATCCAAAGGTGAGTGATTTTTCACTCACATTTAATTCAACTATGCTCGGCCATTCGAATTTTTTTTTTTTGATGTTTATGATTTCACTAAGTTGTTCAATTTGTTCTTTTCGTGTTACGCGATTGATACTGTTTTGATTTCTTTGAAACTGTTTCCTATTGTTCACCATGGGTTCGAAGTCGCTGGTATTTTGTGTTGACTTCGGTCATCATCATTAATTTGATATTGAACTGTATTGATGATTCTGGCCACGTTCTCTGATTTCATTAATTTTGATGGCTTCGGCTTTCACTTGATTTTATGACGTTGAATTTGTTCGACTTTCGACCCTGTTCGATTTTCTTACTGTTTGATGATTCTGGCCATTTTTGTTCATCCCTGATAGCATTTTCGACCTTGTTCTCGTGCACTATTATGCATTACATTTGGACTTGTTCGTCTGGTCTTTGAGGCTGCTCCTTTGTTCCGTGCTTATATATGTTCACTGATATAAATTATGTTGTATTGCACTATATCATCACGGTTGCAAGTAATCTATATTCATACCTGTAGCATGGTCGTTTGATTCATGTGTTTTATCAACCACTTGAAGTTCTCTTGCATCACTTGGGTAATTGCAGTTTCACTACTGCCTCTTTATAAAAGTCTGCTTGCATTCTGTTGTACTTTGTTCTTTCAGGCATGTTTAATTGCACTATACCTGCCAAATGCATTCCGCACTTGCATGACCTTATTACATGTAAAATATCTAATTGTGCAAATCTCGAGAAGTTTATGCATACTTGTTCATCATATTGTCCACTGTATTGGGTTCGAACATGGCTATTTCATTGTATTATTAAGTTGAACTACATTTGGTAGTTGCATTCACTAGTGCTCGAGTCTGATATTTTTGAAACTTGCACTGTCCTGTTTCATGTTGCATTAATACATTTTGATTTGGTCAAGGCTTGATGACATTTCTGGTACCCTGTTTCACTGGTACATATGCATTGCTCATTCTCTGTTGACATGTATTCTGCCCTTGACTTGGCCACATCACATTCTTGGTTCGAATCACTTGAACTTGATAATGTACGTGGTTGTTTCATGTGATGTTCATTTTGTAGCAGCTTCAACTTGATGCATGTATCCCTGGGCTTCACGTATAGTTGCCTGGTTTTCATATGCATACTGATCTATCTGTGCATTTCATTGTTGTTGTACCACTTTATTGTAGCTGTCTTGACCAGAGAGGCAGCCTGCACATTTATTTCACGTAGTATTGGGCATATGTAAGGTTGCATTCACGTGTTCATTAATCTGAAGCTTGTATGCAAATGTTTGACATGCATTTGTAATTGACTAGCTGTTGCTTGTTTTATATGCTGCATGACTCTGTTGTTCAATTTTAGCCTTGACCACTTTGGCTCTAACTTGATGTTAAACTTTGGCATTGTTTTGCTTTGTTCGAATATATATACTTGTTGTTGTTTGAGACAGCTATCCACTTCATTTCATTGGTTCTTCATTTCTGAGGCTATACTGTTGTTGGCATTGGTTTTATGTGGTCTGCGACACCACTATTGGTTTTGAACTTGAACCTGGTGTATGCTGTGCATTTCATATCATATTGATTAAAGTGCTGCCATCTACTGTTGGCACTGACTTCATCATGGGTTGCACCAGTGTTGGTTCACTGCTCACTGGTTACCTCTTATTTTGTTTGTGTTTCACTGTGCAGTCTTATATATTGCTGCATTTGTTTTGATTGTTGCATCTGAGTTTTTGGTCGCAGTCTTGCCCTTGTGACCTTGAGGTGGCTGCAGTCTTGTTGCAGTTTACCCTTGTGTGCGTGTGGTGGCTGCAGTACATCTGATCTTAGTTGTTTGCACTGTATTGGATTCTTGTGCCATGACGTGCTTATGTGCATATTGATGTTGCTTCAGTTTGTTTTACTGGTGCGTTCTGTTGTACTTATATTGCTGGTTGGAGCTTTGCTTTGAGTGATAGTCCCTGTTCTAAGGTGTATATCTGGTTTTGGCGATGCAGTACACGGGTGCGTGTACTGCAGCCAAATCAGAATCGTCGTTTTAATCGACATTTCAGTTGTTGAACTATTTTGTTTGTTCAAATTCAATGTTTTGAAATTGCATTTTTGTTTGGTTTAATTTAAACATTTTGTTGATGTCTAATTATCTATTTGATAATTAGATTATGAGTTCCTGATTATTTGTTAGTAATTATATTTTTGTTGTTAATTGCCATTTAGGCAAGTCTGTTGTTTTCTAAATTATCTTTATTAATAATCCTTTCATCTATCTTCGTTGATAATTTGAGTTTGCTGAATTGTTGTTAAACACCGTTACGTGTTATATTCACCGTTATCCGATTTTCTTGTTAAAGGATCGGATAGGTGAATTTATTTTGACTGTCGTCTAATTGTTAATTAATTATTACTGCTTTTGTGCATTAATAACTGAGTTTGAATTAGACTGACCTGTGTATTATTTTCTCTTGAATGTAGTACTCGGATCAGACCGAGTATTTACAGGTTGTTGATATCTTACTTTGGATTGCTGCTAGAGCTATGAATTCCTTTCATACCTTTTGAAGTAGTCGTTGTCATAGTTTAGGAAGATAGGTATTCTTGTATATTATATACGATAATGTATATGTATATGTAACTTCCAGAGTCGCAGTTGTAGTTGTATCATACGTACTGTATCACATGTATTGTAACTGACATCAGTTATTGTATATATGAGACTTTTTGTTTTATTTGTGTTCCGCACTTATATTATCTGTGTTATTATTATATCTATTGTCCTAAACTATTATGAACCATCGTAGTTCGTTTTATACTGGAATTGGGTATGTTGATGGGAGTAAATAAATAAGAGATGAAAAATAAAAATATATACCACTTCTATCGAGATAACCAATACTAGTGTAAGGCCTAACTACGGATGGCCGCTCCTATCCAGCCTTATTCTTCGTAATAACGGACAGTATTTCTTTTAATACTCTTTGTTATTGTAAGCATAGAGGTGGGGCGTCACAGTTGGTATCAGAGCTTGGGGTTTATGGACATAATATAAAACATAACTTAGATGGAACATGTGTTACAACTATTAGTCGATGTTTTATTGTTCTTTGAGTCAAAACTAAAGCTTTGAAATTTTGATGAAATTTTTAAATATCTGTATTTAAAAATAAATGTGAATTGTGTTTTGTTTATCAGAGTGCGCAGCGGAAACAGTGAGACTGCTTCGCTGAGTACAACTGATAATTATTTTGATTTAAAAATCGAAATATGAAAATGAATTTAATTTCATTATGCTGTTTAACCAGTGGTTTAATTTGTTGAAATTCTTGCTGGTTTTCTGTAGTGCTAATCATATCTGATTAGATTTTAGCTATTTTAAAATATCTTAATTGAAGATATAATAGAATGCTTTCTTTGTTTATTTGGTAGTGTGCGTGCGAACATGAGTTGCACGTTACTACATTAATTTTACGTTGAACTGATGCTTGGTTATTAAACGTATTTCATTGCCGTTATTTTTATAACGGGATTTTCACACCGGAACTAGATTTTTGAATCACGGTGTTTGTTGACATTTTGATGAATGGAAATTTCCTGATATTATATTTTGATGCAAATTATTTTGATGAGATTTTGACGTTTAAAAATTACTGTCGCTTTGACTTCAGTATCCGTCAATTTTTAAAGTGGATTTTCAAGCGGTTATCCCGCAATGCTGATTTTAAGATCCGTTTCTACGGTGTTTTGAGAAGTGCAATTTCCTTGTTGAAATTATCACTAATGTTGCTGTTTTTATCACGGATTTGCAAATCGTTTTAAAAATAAAAAAATTGTTTTCAAAATTTTTCAGTTTACGTTTTCAAAAGAATGAGGAAGCGATTTAAACGATTCAGCAAAATCGAGGACTATGAACCCTTTCTTTTACTGATTCTCTTAATTCCGGATTTGTTCGTTTGAGAATGTAAATTATTACTTTTATAAAATAAATAAATTTGTTTTCAGAAGTTTTGCAGTTTTCGTTTTCAAAAGATTGAGGAAGCGATTTAAACGTTTCAGCAAAATCGAGGACTATGAACCCTTTCTTTTACTGATTCGCTTAATTCCGGACTTGTCCGTTTGAGAATGTGAAATGTTATTTTTGAAATACACAATTTTGCACTTTCAAGGAAACGATGAAGAGAATTAAACGATTTAGTAAAACTCGTGGTTATGGGACATGTGCGTTTGCTATTTTGGTTAATTCCGGACTCGTTAATTGAAATATTTGATGATTTTCGTGTGCTTTCGCGCCACTATGATGGACCTTCGGGTCATATGACGGACCTTCAGGTCAAATACCAGTACCAGATCTTCAGGTCATATGTTGGACCTTCGGGTCATATGATGGGCGCTAAAAAATTATGATGACGGTACTTGGTAGGCTTCGGCAATATGAGATGCACGTGCGGCGTAGCTAAAACTCGCCATATGATGGGATCGATCCACCTTTTATGTTGATTTTCTAGAATATCTTAATTGATTTCTAGATATATGTTGAATCTAATTATCTACAGGTAATTAGATATTTGATGTTATGAGTTCTGATTATCGTTTTTGATAATCGGATATTTGTTGTTTCTGGTTATCGCTTGTGATAATTAGATATTTGACGTATGAGATTTGATTATCGTTTGTGATAATCGAATATTTGTTGATTTGATTATCGTTTTTGATAATCGAATATTTGTTGATTTGATTATCGTTTTTGATAATCGAATATTTGTTGATTTGAGATTTGATTATCGTTTTTGATAATCGAATATTTGTCGTTTTGATAATCGAATAGTTGTTGATTTGAGATTTGATTATCGTTTTTGATAATCGAATATTTGTTGATTTGAGATTTGATTATCGTTTTTGATAATCGAATATTTGTTGATTTGAGATTTGATTATCGTTTTTCATAATCGAATATTTGTTGATTTGAGATTTGATTATCGTTTTTGATAATCGAATATTTGTTGATTTGAGATTTGATTATCGTTTTTGATAATCGAATATTTGTTGATTTGATTATCGTTTTTGATAATCGAATATTTGTTGATTTGAGATTTGATTATCGTTTTTGATAATTGAATATTTGTTGATTTGATTATCGTTTTTGATAATCAAATATTTGTTGATTTGATTATCGTTTTTGATAATCGAATATTTGTTGATTTGAGATTTGATTATCGTTTTTGATAATCGAATATTTGTTGATTTGATTGTCGTTTTGATAATCGAATATTTGTTGATTTGAGATTTGATTATCATTTTTGATAATCGAATATTTGTTGATTTGAGATTTGGTTATCGTTTTTGATAATCGAATATTTGTTGATTTGAGATTTGATTATCGTTTTGATAATCGAATATTTGTTGATTTGAGATTTGATTATCGTTTTTGATAATCGAATATTTGTTGATTTGAGATTTGATTATCGTTTTTGATAATCGAATATTTTTTGATTTGAGATTTGATTATCGTTTTTGATAATCGAATATCTGTTGATTTGAGATTTGATTATCATTTTTGATAATCGAATATTTGTTGATTTGAGATTTGATTATCGTTTGTGATAATCGAATATTTGTTGATTTGTTGATTTGATTATCGTTTTTGATAATCGAATATTTGTTGATTTGATTATCGTTTTTGATAATCGAATATTTGTTGATTTGAGATTTGATTATCGTTTTTGATAATCGAATATTTGTTGATTTGAGATTTGATTATCGTTTTTGATAATCGAATATTTGTTGATTTGATTATCGTTTTTGATAATCGAATATTTGTTGATTTGATTATCGTTTTTGATAATCGAATATTTGTTGATTTGAGATTTGATTATCATTTTTGATAATCGAATATTTGTTGATTTGATTATCGTTTTTGATAATCGAATATTTGTTGATTTGATTATCATTTTTGATATTCGAATATTTGTGATTTGAGATTTGATTATCGTTTTAGATAATCGAATATTTGTTGATTTGATTATCGTTTTTGATAATCGAATATTTATTGGTTTGAGATTTGATTATCGTTTTTGATAATCGAATATTTGTTGATTTGAGATTTGATTATCGTTTTTGATAATTGAATATTTGTTGATTTGTGAATTTCTTTTATTGGAATTAAAAGATTTCTTTGGCATTTGTATTCCCGATTTTTATTTTTTCTAGCTTAACCAGTTTTTGTGAGAAAAATAATAGTTATGGACAGCTTTAATTATGAAAATTGCGGGGACGCAATTTTTATAAGGAGGGGAGTCTGTAACAACCGGGGTTTTGCATCCATTTATTATCGTCCTTAAACGATTAAGCTGCTAGCTAATCGCTAATTTGAGTTTTGAATCCAGTTTGAATTCGTTAAAAAAATGAATGGTTAAAAATTTTGTGGGCTTTAAATCAATATATCCCTTTTATTTTAATTAGCCCGTTCCCTTTAAAAAAAAAAGAGCTCGACCCGTTTCTCTTTTTAATTTGATTCGTTCAAACCCTAAATCAAAACTAATGAAGAGAATAAAAATGGCGGCTTCAATTTTTCGTGTTCGTTCGTTCCTCGAGCTAGGGTTTCGTAAATTGGTGATTCCATGGCTTCGGCTGTTGGATTTGTGCGCTTCATCCTAAGGTGAGTGATTTTTCACTCACATTTAATTCAACTATGCTCGGCAATTCGAATTTTTGTTTTTGTTTTGATGTTTATGATTTCACTGAGTTATTCAATTTGTTCTTTTCGTGTTACGCGATTGACACTGTTTTGATTTCTTTGAAACTATTTCCTATTGTTCACCATGGGTTCGAAGTCGCTGGTATTTTGTGTTGACTTCGGCCATCATCATTAATTTGATATTGAACTGTATTGATGATTCTGGCCTCGTTCTCTGATTTCATTAATTTTGATGGCTTCGGCTTTCACTTGATTTTATGACGTTGAATTTGTTCGACTTTCGACCCTGTTCGATTTTCTTACTGCTTGATGATTCTGGCCATTTTTGTTCATCCCTGATAGCATTTTCGACCTTGTTCTTCTGCACTTTTATGCATTACATTTGGACTTGTTTGTCTGGTCTTTGAGGCTGCTCCTTTGTTTCGTGCTTATATATGTTCACTGATATAAATTATGTTGTATTGCACTATATCATCACGGTTGCAAGTAATCTATATTCATAAATGTAGCATGGTTGTTTGATTCATGTGTTTTATCGACCACTTGAAGTTCTCTTGCATCACTTGGGTAATTGCAGTTTCACTACTGCCTCTTTATAAAAGTCTGCTTGCAATTCTGTTGTACTTTGTTCTTTCAGGCATGTTTAATTGCACTATACCTGCCAAATTCATTCCGCACTTGCATGACCTTATTACATGTAAAATGTCTAATTGTGCAAATCTCGAGAAGTTTATGCATACTTGTTCATCATATTGTCCACTGTATTGGGTTCGAACATGGCTATTTCATTGTATTATTAAGTTGAACTACATTTGGTAGTTGCATTCACTAGTGCTCGAGTCTAATATTTTTGAAACTTGCACTGTCCTGTTTCATGTTGCATTAATACATTTTGATTTGGTCAAGGCTTGATGACATTTCTGGTACCCTGTTTCACTGGTACATATGCATTGCTCATTCTCTGTTGACATGTATTCTGCCCTTGACTCGGCCACATCACATTCTTGGTTCGAATCACTTGAACTTGATATTGTACGTGGTTGTTTCATGTGATGTTCATTTTGTAGCAGCTTCAACTTGATGCATGTATCCCTGGGCTTCACGTATAGTTGCCTGGTTTTCATATGCATACTGATCTATCTGTGCATTTCGTTGTTGTTGTACCACTTCATTGTAGCTGTCTTGACCAGAGAGGCAGTCTGCACATTTATTTCACGTAGTATTGGGCATATGTAAGGTTGCATTCACGTGTTCGTTAATCTGAAGCTTGTATGCAAATGTTTGCCATGCATTTGTAATTGACTAGCTGTCGCTTGTTTTATATGCTGCATGACTTTGTTGTTCAATTTTAGCCTTGACCACTTTGGCTCTAAATTGATGTTAAACTTTGGCATTGTTTTGCTTTGTTCGAATATATATACTTGTTGTTGTTTGAGACAATTATCCACTTCATTTCATTGGTTCTTCATTTCTGAGGCTATACTGTTGTTGGCATTGGTTTTATGTGGTCTGCAACACCACTGTTGATTTTGAACTTGAACCTCATGTATGCTGTGCATTTCATATCATATTGATTGAAGTGCTGCCATCTACTGTTGGCACTGACTTCATCATGGGTTGCACCAGTGTTGGTTCACTGCTCACTGGTTACCTCTTATTTTGTTTGTGTTTCACTATGCAGTCTTATACATTGCTGCATTTGTTTTGATTGTTGCATCTGAGTTTTTGGTCGCAGTCTTGCCCTTGTAACCATGAGGTGGCTGCAGCCTTGTTGCAGTTTACCCTTGTGTGCGTGTGGTGGCTGCAGATCTGATCTTAGTTGTTTGCACTGTATTGGATTCTTGTGCCATGACGTGCTTATGTGCATATTGATGTTGCTTCAGTTTGTTTTACTGGTGCATTCTGTTGTACTTATATTGCTGGTTGGAGCTTTGCTTTGAGTGATAGTCCCTGTTCTAAGGTGTATATCTGGTTTTGGCGAGGCAGTACACGCGTGCGTGTACTGCAGCCAAATCAGAATCGTCGTTTGAATCGACATTTCAATTGTTGAACTATTTTGTTTATTCAAATTCAATATTTTGAAATTGCATTTTTATTTGGTTTAATTTAAACATTTTGTTGATGTCGAATTATCTATTTGATTACTAGATTATGAGTTCCTGATTATTTGTTAGTAATTAGATTTTTGTTGTTAATTGCCATTTAGGCAAGTCTGCTGTTTTCTAAATTATCTTTATTAATAATCCTTTCATCTATCTTCGTTGATATTTTAAGTTTGCTGAATTGTTGTTTAACACTGTTACGTGTTATATTCACCGTTATCCGATTTTCTTGTTAAAGGATCGGATAGGTGAATTTATTTTGACTGTCGTCTAATTGTTAATTAATTATTACTGCTTTTGTGCATTAATAACTGAGTTTGAATTAGACTGATCCGTGTATTATTTTCTTTTGAATGTAATACTCGGGTCAGACCGAGTATTTACAGGTTGTTGATATCTTACTTTGGGTTGCTGCTAGAGCTATGAAGTCTTTTCATACCTTTTGAAGTAGTCGTTGTCATAGTTTAGGAAGATATGTATTCTTGTATATTATATACGATAATGTACATGTATGCGTAACTTCCAGAGTCGACAGCTGTAGTTGTATCATATGTACTGTATCACATGTATTGTAACTGACATCAGTTATTGTATATATGAGACCTTTTGTTTTATCTGTGTTCCGCACTTATACTATCTGTGTTATTATTATATCTATTGTCCTAAACTATTATGAACCATCGTAGTTCGTTTTATACTGGAATTGGGTATGTTGATGGGAGTAAATAAATAAGAGATGAAAAATAAAAATATATACCACTCCTATCGAGATAACCAATACTAGTTTAAGGCCTAACTACGGATGGCCGCTTCTATCCAGCCTTATTCTTCGTAATAACGGACAGTATTTCTTTTAATACTCTTTGTTATTGTGAGCGTAGAGGTGGGGCGTCACATTTAATCATTTTAATACCTTAATAATTTCTAAGATAATCCATTTCTTTATTAATGACTTCATTAATATTAAAGTGTATTTAGAACATTATATTTTAAATTTACATTCAAATTCCATTTTGTATTTATGATTCAAAATGATTATTTATTTAAACATTAACCAAATTTAAATTCAATTTAAAATCCTTTAAATAAATGTAAATAACATTTATTACTTACATATGAAACTTATATATGAAAAGCCATTAAACTAATTTACTTAATTTTATTTAAAAATTAAGCTTTTTAAATACATTACTATTTAACTTGCAAATTCAAGTTAACAAATCATTTAACTTCCATTTAAAAACCTTTTATTAAAGAACTTTATCAAAAATCAAGTTTAAATATTTGTTTGAAAACAAGTTTACTTTAAAAAAACTATTTTAATTTAAACTTGTTTTAAAAACATTCAGAATTTAAAAACTTATTCAAATACCCAGATCTGAATTCAAGAAACTTGAATCCACTATTTATTTTAAACATTTGATTTTAAACTTTGATTTAAACTTGTTTTAAACCTTGATTTAAAACTCTTTATTAAAAATCCAAATTTTATTTTAAAACCTGAAGATTCAAAAGTTATCTGAAAACTGAACTTAACCTTTGAATTTAAACCACTGTTTAAATTATGCTTCTGATTCTAAAATAAAATTCAAAATTTACAAAACTGTCAGGTTTTTAAAAACCTGAAAACCCCCTTTAAATATTTTAAAACTTTTAAGATTCAAAACCATTTGAATCAATACTTCATACTAGATTTAAACTTGTTTAAATCTATCATCACAACATTTTAAATTCATTTAAATTTGGTTTAAACTTAAATTACAGACAGGTTTTATAAAACCTGTAACAAAAAAATCAACCCGAGGCAATCAAAATTTTCTTCGAGTTCAACCCAGCACAACTTCGAGCCAAACACAGAAACTACCCGAGTAATTCTCGAGTTCACCCCACTCCTTCCACCCAGGCAAACATCAGGAATTAAAAGTGCACGGTGCACATGTACCATGGCTCTGGCCAACTCCGGCCACCCTCTAGGCCTTCCCCACTTTGCCGACCATCACCAGACTTGATCACGACCATTGGAAATCCAACAGTAACTCGAAATCGAATTCGAGTTAGCTAATCTAAAACCTGGAAACATAGACAGAATCCAACCCCAAAACCTGTCAAAGCTTCGACCAAGCTTCTCCGGCCACCGGAACGCCAACACCACCGGCCATAGCCTCGACTATGCTTCAGCAACCATCTCCCAACACCCTATAGAACTCGATCAACCATGATGATCAAACAGATCAAATTCATCAACCTAGACTAAACTAGGTTTACAAATTCCAAATTTCAACCGCCACCCTGCGCTGATCATCCATCATCTATTTTTTTACCAGACACTCCGGTCATCCATTGACCTCCAGCCTCGATCCCAAACATCCAGATTAACTGGATTGCCAGAGATCCTTTAAAAACCCCAAACTGATCAACACAGAACTGCACTTTTTATACTTAACTAAAAAATGAGATTTTAGTTTCTAAAATCATTATCTAATATAGGGATTCAATTCATGTCACTGAATTGTTAAATTTACATAATTGAATTTTACACAGATTCAAACTATCCTGTTTCTTTAGTTTTTCCAGAGCAGTTTTAAAGTTATTTTAACTTAATAAGATTTTTTTTAAAACTTAATTTTAAAATCAAACAAACATTGGTTGTTTAGATGCTAGGTCCTAACAACAATTAGATCCATCAGAAATGAAGTAAGGTATGAGCTTTAAATCATAAATACAGAGGTGTTACAGATTTCAACATGCAGGCAATCATTATCACATATACACAGAAATTTCATAGAACAATGCATATAAAAATGTTCACAAAAACATAACTTTAAGATATTAACATACAACTATATTCAAACTTAAGTTATTTGAAAATGTTACTCACCTGAAAGAATTTTAAAAACAGAGCCTTCATTTGAAAATCTTTTGACTCAGGAACTTTGAATTGCTTTGATGAAGACTGAGTTGCTTACTTATTTTTAAACTGGAATGCTTGCTTCTTTAATTTGAAACTGCATGCATTAGCTTTTAAAAACTTGAATTGCTTTTAGAAACTTGAGTTGCTTTTTAGTCTCAGAGTTTTAAATCTGCAGTTGCTTTGAATTCCAGATTCTAAAGAAATGCAGGCTTCTGATTTTAAGATGGTGACAGGTTTGCTTGCATGTTTGATTCAATTTTGAAAATGATTTTGCATGTTTAAAGATGTGCAGGTTTGATCATATTTCAATTTTTCTTTGAATAGATTTGAAAATGTGGATGGTTTGCATGCTTTGATTTCTGATCTTGGTTTCAAAGGAAGTGTTTCAGATTTTGTTTGCATTTTAGATTTAGAAAAAGAATAAAAATGAAAGAGGATTTGTTTATATAAAAACTGAAATACTTATTAATAAGAATAAAAGAAAAGGCTAATTTTTAAAATGCCACTTGTCTCAAATTTGACATTTGTCACATTAGTTGTTAATCACCTAACACATGTTATATTAAGTTCTAAAATGTTTACATTTGTCTTTTAAGATTAATTAGTTAAAATTAAATGTTAATTAGTATTTAGTTAATATGTTAACATAGGTTATGCTTAACTAATTTGTAATTAAAGTTTAATATAAGAATATGCTTAAGTAATTAGTATGTAAAGATATATATATATATATATATATAGATAAATTAAAAAAGAATAAACAACTATTTTTATTAAAATCTATTTGTTAAAAACAATGCATTATTATATTTTGAGAATAACAAATTTGATAATTTTAAATATTTTATAAAAGAAATTGTTTCTTTATTAATAATTTACTTATTTTATCAAACTATTTTTAAAAAAAAAATCAAAATAAACCTTATTGTTAGTTTATTTAAATTTAAACTCAAAATCAATTTAAACAAATTAAACTTTTAATCTTAACAATTTAAAATCATATATTATTTATCCAATAGCTTTTAAAAGTTTAACTTTAAATAAAATAATAATTCCCAATTTTACCAAAGATATATATTTAGAAAACAAGATTTATTTATTTATTAAATATAAAACAAAGTTTATCTATTGACAATATATACATATCTTATATACATTATAAATAGAAAACAATTTATTAGTTTTTAAAAGATAAAATCTATCAATTAAACATTTATTTTAATTGGATTATTAAATTAATTCCAATCTTATTAACAAAGATTATCAAATCAATTTAATTTTTAATTCAGATTATTAAATTGATATTGCCTAAAATTCTGGGTCATCACAATTTCAATGCTTTCGAATGGTGTAATGTAAATGGTTTCAAAAGGTATGCTTTGGCCTTCGACCTAGTTATAAAGTAAAGTAGTTTGCTTGTATCAAAGGGGGTACTTTCAATGGTTTCCGAAGGGACACTTTCAATGGTTTCGAAAGGGTAATCTCAAAGGTTTCGAATGTTTTCATTAACGATGTTTTGTGTAAAGTATATATAACATGGAAAAGTGATTTGTAAAGCATAGAATATATTTTCCTTGTTTAAGAAAGATTTAAAAGGTTAAATCAAGTTAAAAGAAATGTTTTCAAGGAAAATTTTAAGGGTAGACGACCCTAAGTAAAAAATGACTCGGATATTAGAATACCAGATGGGACTGGTATGGGGTCACACCCTGTACTTTAACTAGTAGCCCCTAGTTAATATAAGTCGAAAATTCCAGTGTGTAGGGCTTTGTCACAGGTAATACTAAAATGATGTTACACACAGAAAGGAATATATATAGTAGAGATAGGTTATTAGTAAGCCAGCAAAACCATTAGGATCAGTTGATCCCGAGAGAAGTAAGTTAGGGGAAGACCATCCATAAGAGTATCTAACAGAAGTTAGACTATTCATTTAATTTGTCTGGTAGGCCCGAGTCAGCCAAAAGTTAGTAGTTAGCCAAATAAAACTATAGTGTTCGGAAAGTTAATCCATTTATTACCTAATTTGTATGTATACATGATATTGCTAATATTGGTTTAACCAGTTTGGTTGCAGGATTTTTATTTGCAAAAGATACGTTTTTAAAAGGATATTGGTGAGGGTAAACCCGTTCCGCTAAGCGGCGTGGTCTCACTTAATATCAGATAACCAAGATGTATAGCATTATTCACACCGGTCTTTATGTCTGATTCGAAGTTTATGTTTTTCCTCTTAAAAGCTCAGTTGCTCAAAATATATTTGATTAGGTTGAAGTTGAGGTTTACATGTTTTAGTAGATGGACGAATAAAGCTTCTAGAGACGAGTATGAGGCTGATGCTAGCTATATTTAGGAGTTGTTTTTTATTTCTGTTGTGTAGTATTAAGTCTGATATGATATTTAGTACTCTAGCCATCCAAGAGGGAATCCTCAAATGTCACTCTTGGCGTATTTATGTAATAATTATATTTGATCTGAATCTCGAAAACGATTGGGATTATGTAGTTGGATATGAAACATGTTTTGCTAAATGTAATCAGAAAAGTCGTCGTTTTTGAAATCTATGATTTTTTTCAAATTCATGTGCTTCTGATATTATGGATACCATTAACATTGCCGTATTTTGTCGTCAAAAGTTAATACTATGGATGACTGCAACATTTGTAGCACTTAGCTTTGGGCCTCAAGATAGGGATGTTATGACTCGATATCAAAGCATAGGTTTATGAAATACTTTAAACTTAAAATGATTTTGAAAATATAATCCTAAGGAATTAAAGGAAAGATCGGGGTGTGGGATAACGCTATAGTAACATACTTGTATTTGCTATATATATGTATACGCTATATCTCTATTCTCCTATCTCTCTGTATCTTACGAAGGCATGAATGCATATATGGATGCTAGAAGTGGAAGAGTTAACCTTGGTGGGGGAAGCACCACAACTAATGGAAATGCTAGACCAAATACGAGACGGAATCAGGGTCAGGCACAAGCTGCAAATGTGGGTGTTGGAGTCCCGCAAGTTGACATGGGAGTAATGTATCAGTTCTTTGTCAACATGACGCAAGCAGGAGTTGCTGCTGGAGTAGTTGGAGGAGGAAATAAAAAAGCTCCGGTGGTGAATAACTATGCTATTTTCTGCTGATATTATGCTCGGCTGGGAGGAAAGCCGTTTATTAGTACCGAAGATGCAATTGAAGTGGAGAATTGGTTACTTCATTACGAGATGATTTTCGCTGATCTGGGGCTCAATGATGAGCAGAAGAGAAGGCTTGCTTCTAGACAGCTACAAGGAGTTGCACTTTATTAGTGGAACAATGTGACTGCTGGAGTTAATGAGGAGACAATGACTTGGGTTGAGTTAAAAAGGAGGTTTGAGGAGAGGTTTATGTAGGAGATTGCGAAGTCTACTCTGCTTGGAAAGTATTCTGAGCTGCAGTAGAGAGACATGACTGTGCTTGAGTATGCAATGAGGTTTAAGGAGCTAGCGAGATATGGCTATGTTACCGTTGACACTGTTATTAAGAGAATGAAAAGTTCATTCGGGGGTTGAAGCCTGAGCATGCAAAGGCCACATTACCACATATTATTGATCCATGTGATGTTGTTGTTGAGATGGCCTTGAGGAATAAAGAGATGGTTGCTTTTCTTGGAAGAAATAAAGTAGAGGAAGCTCAGTGAGTGCAAATTCAGAAGAGAAAGTTTTCCACAAGAAAGGAGCTTAGAAGGGTGGAGCTACCAAGAAAGGAAAGGCAGAGGTTGTTTGCTATAAATGTGATAAGAAAGCGAATTTCGCAAATGAATGTCGCTCAGGAGGTGGAAAGAAGGTGATCGGAAAGAAGAATATTAGATGCTTCAGCTACGATCAAATTGGACATTAGAAGAACCAGTGCAAAGAGCCAGCTAAGAATGGAAAGGGCAAATTGTATACGTTGGAGCCAGCTACCTCGAGGCCAACAGCAGATGAAAAGGGAAAGGCCGTGTTGGGAGGTATGCTTATGGTTAATGGTATATTGGTTAGCTTTCTATTTTATACTGGTGCATCGCATTCTTTTATATCTCATTGTTTGGTAGATAAGCTTAACCTAGAACCCTTATGCATAGTTACTTCCTTAAGTGTTGCAAATCCAATAGAAGGGTATGCGACTCTTGGAATGAAGTGTGACCATCTAGAGTTTGAATTGTTAGGTCATACCTTTATTTGCAGTTTGCAGATGTTTGATTTCGTAAGGTTCGGATTTGTTTTGGGTATGGATTGGTTAAGTGAATACGATGCTAGGGTATTTTGCCATGATAGGAAGATATCATTCAGACACCTTGACCGTAGTGATCAGATAGTATACTCCGTGGAAAACCCTAGTTTCGAGGTTAACGCTTTGTTGGGTGTTGTGGAGATAGAAGACGAGTTGAAACAAGTTTACGTGGTTAGAGAGTTCACCTAGTTCAAACATGCATAAAATCAAAACAGCTGCCAAAACACGATCTCATGGAGACTGAGGGGTAAGTTAGACTATATCCATTATTATTTACATATGTTTTCATCTTTCACGCGCAAGAAGGTGTTGTGTTTGGTTACGGATGATCTTACTTTTTGCCATGTACACAATCTGTTCACACACTTAACTTTATGATTTGTGCTTGATCGATTCAAATATTTCATGTTGCATTCTATCCAAATGCATTAAATGCACATAGACAATGCTATTTGAGCAATATCCCTAATTTTACACTTAGATTTAAATTGCTGTTATATTTCATTTAAATAGGATATAATGGACAACGACTTTGTACGACTCTTTGGCCAAAGTAATTTAATTTTGAACCATTTCTAGATATTTGCATTATATTTACACTGAAAAAACAAGTAATCATGGTTTAATTTTTCTTTTTGCATAAAATGCACATAGGATCTCCTAGAACATGTTTCTATTTCAGTCGATCCTTTCTGGGCAGTAGATTTTTTATGGCTTTAAAGTTGCATATTGCATATTTGGGGTAGTTAATACTACCCCAAACTCTCTTCCACCACAAAACACGATCAAATGTTTTCCTCGTCACTTCTGCTGCACCTTTTAACTCAAACTTCCCTCTATTTACACCAATACAAGTCCAAAAGTTATATTCCTCTACTTCGTTGAACCTGACTACCTCAATTTCACTTCTTACACCACCCAAGTAACTATATCTATCATATCTCCTGTTTCTTTTTTCGATAATATTTTCAACCTGGCTTCTTTCTCCCTTTACCCTCAATATAGTATCCATACCGAGCTTGCAAATCGTATTGCCACCCTTTAACCACAAATCAAACCAAAGAATTGTACTCTTACTATCCATAATTTGTCTCCTATGCATTTCAATGATTCTAATCTAATGTATAGCAAAAAATTTCTAAACACCGAAGTCATCTACTCTTTTACTGCATTCCCAAAACGATTGGTTTCTTTTATACTTCCCTACCATCAATTTTGCTCAAATACCCTCTTCGCTAAGAATCTTCCATATTAATTTAATACCCAAAGCCACTTGAAAACCTTACAGGTTTTACAAACCATGTCGCCTCAAGATTACTCCTACATACAAATAAAAAATATCCCATGAAATCTTGTTAGCATTACCACTTTGTAGAAATTTGAATAGTGCTTTACAATGTAGATTTAGGGAATTTAAAGCACTGCATCCAATATTGTACCATTGGGTAAACCATCGATTTAATTGATTCCATCCTACCAGCAAGACTCAATATTTTACCTTCCTACTCTTCGACCTTATATTTAATTTTCTCAAGCAAAATTTGATAATCTTTATGCTTAAGGTTCACATTGGACAGTGAGATGCCAAGAAATTTCAATGGCAACTCACCTTCCTCAACGCCCACTATTGAACAAATCTCCTGTTTATTGAACCAACCCTTTCCAAAAAAAATATTCAATTTCATAGCATTTACCTAAAGCCCAATCATCCTATTGAGTTGTGAGAAAACCTCCTTTAAAGCCCTCGTGCCTTCCACGCCTACTTTTGCAAATACCAAGATACCATCTGTATAAATTAATTGGGTAACCTCCGAGCTATATTTTGAAACCGCTTTAATTCTCCCATCTTTTGTAACTATGTCCACTAGAATTAATAAAACTCTATACTATTATGAACAACATAGGTGAAATAGGGCAGCCTTGATTCGTGCTACTAAAGAATTTGTAACTGCTACCTTGATATTTGACTGAGAAACAAGCCATAGATATTATTACTTGAATTAACCTCCTCTATATACTAGTGAATCCTATAACATTTGTCATACGGAACACTAGTTTATAGTTGATCATGTCATAAGTTACCTAATATCAACTTTGATACACATATTACTGTTGTTACTCCTTCCAAATCCCCTTATGGGGTCATGCGCCACAAATACACTATCATTGATACTCCTCCCTAGGATGAAAGTGTTAGAACCTTCAAAGAGAAACAAAAATCTATCAACCATACTACAGTTAGTAAGGTTATTCTACTATAAAAGAGTCCTAGATAAAATATTGTTAAGGTCTCCTTGAGTATATATGCATACACGATCACACACTGTTTCATATGCATCAAAATTAATTGGAAAACTAATTTTACTATTCATAAACGTCTGTGACAGTTCTTGGGTAAATATTTTTTAAAGTCAAAGATGTCTGAGGTTTTACTACAGGCGTCTGTCATATGAAAAACTGCAAATTTTGAAAAGACACTTTTGTTTGAGACAAAAAGAAATCACCCTTCATCGAAAGACCACAGCCATTAAAATGAATAGATCTTCTAAGATAGTAACAACTCTTCATCTGCACCCTTTTGAATCTATAAATACTACTTTGATTGAGATGTAGAAATTAACAAACTTGAATTAATTGAATCTTTTCTCTCTTGATTTCTTAACACTTTCTTGCATGTCCATTGCTCACATACTCCCAATTTATTATAACCAAAATATAATTTTAGTTAAACCACTTCCTACAACTCAAAGCATTCACATTCACATACTTAAAGAAGATCATAGAAAAAATTGTACTATCAGTCAAAAACCGTGTTATTTGGAATACAAGATTATCAAAATATACTTTTGTATTAGCTGTTCCTCTAGGTAAAGCAAGGATCAGTTGGTTAAAGGAAATACCGAAGAGGAGCTTTGGGACTTGACGTAGAACGGCAGGTCCGAATCAGTATAAAATATCTGGTGTGATCGTTTCTATTATTTATCTTACATTCAATAATTATACTCTACTTATCATAGTTAGTAATACACACACATATATATAAGTTGCATTATTTATAAAGATCATATAGACTTTCAGAAAGCACATTGGTTGTCCAAGATCAATGTATCCAAGAACAGCCTTAATTTATTGCTCAAAACTTTTGCAGTCGCCCTATATACGAAGTTATAACATGAAATTGGACAAAACACTTTAATATATGAAGGAGTTTTGACCTTAGGAATAAGGCTTATCGACATGTGATTATGTTCCCTAGCTAATTTACAGATGCGAAAGCGTCTCTGACTATATCCAGACGTTTGTGTTTTGTAATTTTCTAATGATGTTTAAAAATTTTACATTAAATCCATCCGAACCTATGGTTATGTTATCATTAACTTGAAAATACTGCTTCTTTTTCATCCACATATTCAATTTCATCATTTATAAAGTTTCCACCATAATCTATGATGATTTTTTTACAAATTATTTCAAGAAAATAAGAGAGCTTAGAATGTTGATTATAAAGACCTTCAAAATATTCTGCAGCCATTCTCCCAAACTCATTTAGATATTTGCATATTTGGCCATTAACTTTTAGATTTGGACTCCAAGCATTTCGACAGCATTTGCTAGATATTTTGGCATAATAATACACAGTAGGCTCATCGCTACTATTGAGCCACTCGCATTTAGTCTTCTTCATAACGTCAGTGCACTCATTTTAAGTGCCATCTCTACCTTTCCTTTTATTATTTGAAGTTCCCTTGTTGATTTTGTATCATGTTGTTCTTTGACATGTTTTTGAAGTTCACCACACTATCTCCTCCAGTTACTAAGCTCTGGTTTGGTCTCTTTTATTCATACTCCAATCCTTGAGAAGCACTTTGCACCTTTTCTTCTTTTTCATAAATTTAAATAGTGGTATGCCTTGAGTATCAATTTTCCAAGCTTCCTCGAAAACGATTTGGTAGTCCTCACGTATACTCCAGTGATTCATATATTTGAACATTTTATCGTACCATGTACCCTGACCACCTATAAATACCAAGAATGGAGAGTGATCACTATTACATGATGGAAGATAGGTTAATCCACGGGATGGGAATGCATGTGCTCATTGGATATTTTCTAGTGCCCTAAATTATTTTACATATAAATATATAATTGTTTTAAATTTAAATTTATACAATTGTTTTACATACACACATATATATAGCCACTTTTATAATTATATGCATATATATATATATATATATAAGTACATTTACATTGTATTAGTATTATAAAATGTTAGATAACAAACATATACATAAAGGGGCTAATGTGTACGTTACGATGAAATTCCAACATTTAAATATAGATATGTTAAACCATGTACACATTATATGTTGCATGTATATGTACATATGTATTTAATACATATGTGCATATTATATATCACCTATATAAACAAATAACATCTTTATATTAATTAACCAAATAAAATAATGCTTTTATGTAAAATTTATTTAGATTAGATCTGCATTAATCTAGACTGCACGGGCCCAATAAGATCCAGAATGGAATTTCTTTTGAAATTCAGCCATTTAACCCTCTACATGCTGTCCCAAATCTAACAGAATCACAAGATGTGCAGGATCCCTCTAGAAGAATTTATCCATCTTACTATCTTATTAACTATAATCTTTAAGTTTTACAATACTCGATCTTGTGCCTGTTGATTTTATGGAAGAGACAACAAGGGCCTTCTTTAACTGCCCCAGACCATTTTTTTTAGTTCATGATACCTAATTGTATCCCGAGTCAAAGCACCTATCTGAGAGTATGAGTGGGTGATGGATAAGTATTCTATTGGATGAAACTCGTGCTTTAAATTTTCCTATTGGAGAGGGATCTACTATTATTCATTCTTTTATCTCCATTATGATTTTTTATTGTCTCATCAAATCAGATGGAGCCATGAACTCTATAAAAAATTATTGAATATTGTTACACTCATTTTAGATTTAGTCTTTCCAAAATTGTGTATTTTTCCACATACCAGAAATAATTGCTATCAATTTGGACTTATCATTACCTCCTTTTTTCCTAACTGCGATGTCTTTAAAATTTTTGCAACTATCCTTGAGGGGCTCATTTCTCATTTGTTTAATGCTTGTTAATACTCTTATTCTCATAGAAACTTCTTGTGAAGCAAAGAATTAACTAAGAAAGTCTGGTGTAATCTATTCCTATAGGTTTATAATGTTTTTTAAGTAGTACTAAAGCCATTTAAATTCTAATCCCGCTAAAGATATGGGTAAAAATAGACACTTAACTTCATCGAAACCCTCATTTCTTCCAACTGCATCTCATACTTACTCAAGATTCCTCAGGCAAAGTCTAATATTTAACATCATCGGAAGCCTAATTTCTTCCATTAGCATCTCGTACTTACAATTGAAATCCTCGGACATAGTGGACCTATCAAAAGTAAGCATTAACATATGAAACCCTACAAGGTTCACATTACACTTCTTGTAAATGGCTAAATGGTTTGAGCTTTTTCAGTCGAAGCTGTAAAAGATCCTTCCTACATATTCTTCACCTTTCTCCAAGTGATATAGCATTTTTCCATAATTCTTTCACCATTGAGAGAAAACTTATCATCATCAAAATCATGACCTATGTCACCAGAAGACAAGAAGCGAATGTGCATATTTTCAACAAGGCTCAAATGATTTGTCTCGGTGTTTTGCAAAAAAGTAAGTTTCCCTGGCTTTAGTGTGATGTCCCAGAAATTTAGGCAATATTTATTTAATAATTTTCATTAACAATTATTTTAAAATGTGAAATATTGATTTAATAATCTAATTCAAACAGAAATAATCTTTTGAAGATTTATAATTATTTGATTTGACAAATGATATTCTTTCCAAAATTTACAATAACGATAATTTAATTTGGGATTTTATTATTTTCAAAAGTTTAAAATAATTGAATGATAAAATTATCTTTCTAAGCTTATTTAAAGGATATTTTATTTATAATGTATATATGTGTATACATTGTAAATAGAGCTTTGATTTTAATTTAAAATTTAAAATTAATAAGAATATTTTCTAATTATTATATATATAAATGAATAAATTATGAATTGGTTAATTTGATTTAAATTAGTATTAAAACTTTTCAAGGGATGATTTAAAAATCTATCTTATATCTTCAAAGAAATTAAAGTAAAATATTTATTTTGTTTATAAAAATAAAATAGTTTGAATTGTGTATTTTATAATAAAAGTTTATTTTGTTTTATTTTAAAAATTGTTTTCTTTTGAAATAGACTTAGTTCTTATATATTAGAGTACAATATTTTGGATTGAATTTTTTTAAATAAAATTGAATTCAATATTAAATTCTTTTAAAATTTTCTCTTTTGAAAATTTAGTTTTAAAAATATTATTTTAAAAATATTCAAATAAACATTAAGTTATGTAATTTTATAAAAGAAGTTTATATGTAATCATTTGTAAGGCTAAATATTGATAAAACATTTAAAAACATGTTAAACGTAAATAAGAACTTGTTTAAGAAGACTTAAAAACATTCATAAACTAAGAAATTTATTTTTATATTAAAAGGCATATGTGTTAAATTTTTAAATCATAAAGTAGACATTTGTAAATCATTTGTCTTACTTAAGGAACAAGTGGCATGTAATTTATTTTTGAAATAATTATTTTAGATAAAAGAAACTTAACAATTCATTTTGTTTAAACATTATCTTCATTTGAAAATGAAATCATACTTTAGAAAGAAAACTTAAAAACCAAATGCAAAACCCAAATACAATTTAAAGTCCGCAAAACCAAACACAATGCATGTTTAAAAATCTACAAATCTGTAACCTATTGAACTTCAATTCTACTCAAGCAAACAAGAGATGGAGTTTAGCTGTAAACTTACCTAAATCATCTCCAAATCTAAGCAAAGAAGATGGAAGCAAACACAGATTCAACATCACCAATGCAACTTGCAAACCTGTTTCAGGAAATTTAACTTCAGTCGTTCTAGGAATAATGAAAATGCATCTCTGAGTTGCTTCTCTGCATCTTCAATAATTAAGTGAGTAAATTTCTATTTTAAAAGCAGTTCTTACTCTCTAAAAAATCAAAGCTAAACAAGATTTCACAGAACTCAAGTTCTAATTTAAAAAAAATAAAAATCAAAGGTGTTATGATGAAACTGCTCTGTTTCTTTTAGAAGTGAGTAACCTCACAATGAAAAAAAGTTTAAATTATCTGATGCATGTAAATATATAGGAATGAGCATGCTTGTCTGAATTTTTATTTTGATGAATATTGTGTGTGAATATGTATAAACAGATATATAGGTTTAAAGGTAACAGTATACTTGATTTTGTTTATAAAACTAAAAATTTAAATAGGAAAAACCCAATACCTCTTGAATTTATTTCAGTTAGGATTTGTTATGTAAGCAAAAGATGTTTGCTTAGTATGAAATATTGATTATAAATCATAATTTAGTTAAATTTGAAAAGAAAAAACTGATTGTCTCTGTATCAATAAAACAAGAGTATCAAACATCTTTAATTATTTAAACAAGTTTATAACTAGAATGCATGATAGAAATCATGAATTTTAAAACAGAAACCACATTTTAAAATTTACTGAGAAGTGAGCATTGCCGAGTTGAACCAAATTGGGATTTTTGGGTTTGTTTGATTATCTAGTGGATTTTGGAAGTTGTAGTTCTTCTTGGAGGTGGAGTACTGATTGGAGAATAGGGGAAATTTTTTATATGGTTAGTTAGTTGGCTGTGACGACTGTGGTTGGTGATTTCAGGTTTCAAGCCCTAGTTTGAATTGGTCGAGATTTTGTAGCTTCTTGATTGCTATGATGCACCGAGTGTACCAGATTTTAGGGAGTTGTAGAGGGGACATAAAAGGAGGGTTGGCCGGAGTCATAAGGTTGCTGATGGTCGGAAATGGTTGTCGCGATTGTTGATAGGTTTGGGGAAAGTTCTGGGTGGTGTTTCAATAAGCTTAGGTTAACTCGAATTTGATTTCGAGCTGATGGGGTAACTTTGATGGTCGCAATCACGTTGGAGGTTGGTCTGCGACTTAGTGGAAGGGAATTGATAGATGGAGGTCGCCGGGGTGCCTGTGCATATGCACCGTGCACACTTTGGTTCTGGTGAACTACTTGTGGGGTTGTGCAGGCTTATGTCTCCAGTATTACTCGTGTGGAACAAGCAGTGGACTCGAAGCTTTTAGGTTGTTAACTCGAAGTGATATTGAGGGAGTTCGGGTAGGTGTTGTTTTAGGTTTATAAAACCTAACGGCAATTCTGCGTTTTAAAATTTTTAATGTAATTTAATTTTAAGATAGGATTTTAAGCAGGGATTTAAACTAAAAGCTTAAATTTGAATTTGAATTCAAATGAACTTTTGAATCCATGTTTTTTTTAAAATGAAAATTTTAAATTTTTACGCAAGGTTTAAATTAAAGTTTTAAAATCAAGTTTTAATAGAATTTCAAGATTTTTATGGGTTCAGATTTGAATTTAAATCAGTTTGTAAAGTTTAAATGTTGAATAAGTTTAAAACGTTTTAAAGTAGAATTAAAAAATGAATTTGTTTTCAAATAAGTTTTAAACTTGAAGGAATTCTTTTCTTTAATATTTGGATTAAAGTTATGATATGTTTAACTTTAATTTGAAAAGTAAAAAAATCAATTTATTTTAAAGATTTGATTTCTTTAATATATTTAAGTTATTTGGATTTAAACTTTTCTTATATAAGTAATGAATGTTTTCACTTTTATTTTAAGGATTTTAAATTTATTTAAAATTTGGATAATGTTTAAATAGTTAAACATTTTGAAATCTTAAATTTTAAAATGGAATTTGAATTTAATTTAGAAATGTATTACTTAAATACATTTGAATATTGATGAAGTCATTAATAAGTAAATGAATTATCTTAGAAATAATTAAGATAATAAAAGAATTTAGTTAAGGAATGTCTTAATTGATAAATTTTAATAAATGTTTTAGATTAATTTAATTAGAGTTGATTAAAAATAATTAATCTAAGACAAATTTCTTAAGAAAGTAATTAAAGAAAATCTTGTTAATTAATAAAAAATAATTATCTAAGGATAATTAATTAATGTGATTAATTTTGATAATTAATTAGATTAATTAATTGAAGATAATCAATTGTAATTTGTTAAGAATAATTACTTGATAATAGTAATTAAGGTATTAATTACTTATTGTAATTAATTATGATAATGTGATTTGTTTAAATTAATTAATTTAGTTTAATTAATTTAATAAATCATTTGATGGTTTAATAAGTGTAATTACTTAATGTAATTAATAGAGCAGGACTACTTAGAGAAGTAATAATTGATAATTACTAGAATGTAATTAGTGAAGATGAGTAATTTTGATAATTACTTTTGTAATTAATCAGGGAATTAATTAATGAAGATAATTAATTATGGGATAATTAATTTGTTATGAGTAATTAAGGGGAGTTAATTACTGTATTTAATATTAATCAAGGGTGGTTAATAATTGTATTTCTAAATTTTAGATTAATTACTAAATGTAATTAATTTTAAATTAAGTAATTAATTTAAATATAAATTAGGGATCATTAATTAATATAATTAATGATGTAATTAAGAATTGTTTAATTAAGTAACAATTAATAATTAAGTGATTAATTAATGTAATTAATTAAGAATAAATGTAATTAATTAGAATTAATAAATGAAGTAATTAAATGTTTATGATTAAGGTTAATTAATTTGTGAAATTAATTAAAGACTAATTACTTATTGTAATTAGTGAATTATTAATCAAAGATGTTTAATCAAGATAAATCCTTAGAGAATGATTAATTAACTAGGTTAATTAATTATTGGATATATAAGCATGATTTATAGGTGTGATAATTAATTTAATTTATTTTAAATTAATTAGAGATAGAAATAATTAATTTAATTCATTTTAAATTAATTGTAGATGATGGTTAATAAATCATTGCTTATGGATGTTATTGATATTTCTTTGGATGGTTTTAATCTCAATAAGGAGATGAGTAATATCTATATGATATGGATGCTTAGTTAAAGTAAGATAATATTGATTATCTAGTTGTGATGGTTATCTGGTTGTGATGATTATCTATTTATGATGATGATACAGATTATCTGTTTATGATGAATGTGATCGTCTATTGTGATATGTAGTTTATCTATCTGTGTGTAAATAGATAATAACGAATTGAATTAATTATTCAAACTAAAATCACTTGGACATTAAGATGGCGTTTGGATTTCGATGAGACCGGGATCGGATTTCCAAATTTGGAATTCCGAAAACCACATCGATCCAAATTAAACATTAGGTCGTGAATCTCAATTGAAGAGTGAAGACTCGAGGTGTAAGAACTATTCGTCAATATAACTCTGAGGGTGATTCCGTGATGAGTTTGACGAAATAGTACTTTCAGGTTCGAGATGGTGATTCAGAGTGCAAGGGTTATCGTTGTTAACTCTGAGGGTGATTCCAAAATGAGTGTAACGAGATAATGCCTTCGGTTTCGTTCGAACCTGGAACGAACTTGTATGGATTGAATGCTTTCAGAACATCGTTAGGTGGACGATGAGTATTCTAAGATTTATGTCCTATAAAGGTAATCGTAGCCTCAAGCCTCATCAACCGGGAATGGCTAAAACAGGGGAGGTGCAGCAAGGCTAAGTGGGTCATGTCCATGTAGGACGAGATTTACCCCTGCTAGAGGTCCCTTTATATTTCGACTGTGTGGCAGCTGGCGACGGCCAATCTGCAGGGTGCACTACACCATAGATAGGATTTTGGCGCAACCTTAGGCGGCATATTTGATACGGCTATAAGCCATATCAAATTTAATACGACTTATAGCCGTATCTATATCATTTAATACGGCTTTAAGCCATATTAACATTTGATACGGCTTATAGCCGTATCAAAATATGTGCCTCTTTTCGTGGGAAAATTTTCCCCAAAACGCACACCCTCCCTCCTTTTTTTATTTCCAGCCTTCCCAGAAACTACTACGGCGACCTACCTACCATCTACAACACGATCTTCAACATCCAGACGAAACAAATCGCCAAATCGCCTCCCCAGAAACTACTACAGCGACCTTCCTGCCACCTACAATTACAATTAGGTATGTACAATTTGATATCTAGTATGATGTTGTTAATTCATGACTTCTTTTTACATGTTTTTGGTTTTGTGCAATTAGGTATGTACAATTAGGTATGGATCATTCTGATAGTAGTGTAGATCAGTTGAGTATTGGCACTAGTTCTTGGGTTTTGGAGAGAGTTTTCTACAGTGAAGAAGTTATTAATTTTCATTTTTCAGTTGACCTCAAATTTTCCACCTGTAGTCCCCTCATACTCGTCTATATTGTTCCTGCTAGTGCAGTCATTTTGGTTTTGTGCGTACTTGTAACTTACTGCTGGCTATGCCTTCTTATGCCTTCTTTCTTGGTGCTGTATTTTGCTTATCCTGCTTTGGATTGGCTTGCTAGAGAAATTTTCGGTTGAAATATCTTCTACGCGCACTATTCTATGTATGTCAGTCTACAACCGATATGACTTTAAAGGGTGATTGAAGAATAATTAGTTTTAAGTACTGTTGTTATTTGCAATTATAAAGTCCCGAAGTTCATATAGTCATCTGTACATGCAACTGTTGGGAAATTATAACCTTAGTATATATTTGGTATTTATTAAATGAAGAAAAAAAACTATCATGCTGTTGTTTACATTCGTCTATTTTTGTACCCACTACCCAGGGTCAGAAAATGCACTCTGTTGACATTGAGGGTTGTATTTTCACATTTTCTTCCATCTACACATACAAATATTATATCCTTGCAGCAACAACTAGGAAGTTCGCCTGTGGACCTAATTTTAGCTGATTTTAAGTGAGCATTTGTTGCATCTTTGCTTTTTCCGTCTCCTCTGCAACTGCCATTGCTTCACTCGAAAGCTTTTCAATACTCGAAATCTTATTTTCCGGAATATATATTAACTATTAAATGATTTTTAAAGTCAAATATTTAATTATTCTTCAATTAATTAATTTCTTTAAATAAATAAATAATAGTACACTACATTATAATCACATATAAACTTATCCAGTTATATTTCTCAAACACCTTTCACTTATATTGCTGCAAATTTCAGCTACTGCACCGCATCGCAGCTTCCAAAGGATCGGGCATCGCAGTTAACAATCGACCAATTCTGTAGACTAGGGTCAACTGACTGAGCTGTGATTCCTCCACTTAACTGATTTACCCTGCTTCGGTTCCTCAAGCACTACCCCTTAGATACCGAGCTTTGACCACTTTTAGGTATTTTTTTAATATTCTGCAATTTTTCTGTAATTTATATTCCATTATAGATCGATTTGTTATACTGTTTGAAATGAGCCATATTGATATGTATGCTTTGCTACTCATACATTTTCACTCAATGTGTAATGTTTTGAAGAAATTTTTTTCCATGATGACGGTTGTTATCTTATTAGAATTACAGTTACTGATCAGCTTAGCGTCTTAGGTAATTTTAAGTGTTGTTAAGCCGATACAAATTTGGGTTGGTATATCTGCCATACACAACAAATAAGCCTATGTAGTTCTTTGGTACAAACTAAGTAATCACTGAAGAAGAATCAATAGCAATGGGCATAGAAATCAAACCAATTTCTTAATTAGCTGCCATTGGCTTGACTGGATTGCTAACAACATGTTGACTGTTATCTTATATTTGTAAATAGGGCCGGTAATAGCTGAGATGCGGTTTTATTTCTATCTTTAATCTACTGCGAAAAAACACTAATAAATAACGAATACATCAAATATTATTATTTCATATATAAAAAATATTTTAGTTCTTTTTTGATTAGTAGAATTGAGAATGAGTAAGCTATATGATAAGTAAAGTATAGGAAGATGATGGGTAAGATGGAAGTGCTGGTGAAGGGTGTCCACAAGTTGGAAAATTAGATGTGGTATTGATTGGTAATTTTTTTTCCTTAAATTAGATTGCATTTTGTAATAACGTATAAGCATAAATATGAGAACAACTGGATTAGATGAAGGTAGTATATGTATGTTTAAGTGTTGTCTCACATTATATATAAGGAGTCATTTATGGGTATTTATACAATCATGAGTTCATGTACCATGACTAATTTGATATGCTCAAAATGTGATTGTGGATACAATACTTTTGATTAAGAATAAACTCATAGAAAAGTATACCATTCATTCTTTGTTACATACAAAAAGAACTATTATTTTGCACTATTTTTCTTATAGGAGTATGTATCATATAAGTTATTTACTTCTTTTCAGGCACGTAATGCATGTGCATAGTTGGTAATAGTACCCTTTTTATTAAATTCTTTCCATCTAGTATAAATGACTTAGAAATTTAATTCAATGATAGATTGGTCCCAGTCCTACCTCAGGGTCCTCTAATTATACTTTTAGAATTAGCATACCTACTGAGTTATCCTTGTATCTTATATTGCATTAGATCATAAATCATCTTAGTCAGATGTAATGACTCAATCCTTTCGCATCTACTGCAATTTTGACAATGTAGAAATTTCAGAAAACGAAGTTTATATGATTTTATGAAAATAGTAAGAGCTCGATAGTTTCATGCTCACATTTATGTTACCTTTCATTTTTATATCTCAAAACAATAAAACAAGTTATAATGTTATTAAATTTAGATGATACACAATCTTTTAGGCTGCAATGAAGAAACCCAGATTTTTTGCTGAGTAGCCCCATGTCTAATTAAAAAAACCAATAATACCATGTCTAATACAATAGTCAGTCTTATGCTATTTTGTATTATTTTGATCTCCTTGCATAATTTACAGCTTGGTGCTAATGTTGTATATGGTTCTGACATTGTATATGGTTTTGACATTGTTGTATAAGTGGATAAAATTATTGTTAATGGCGCAAGCCAAGTATCAGGAGAGGGGTGATGCATAGACATTACTCCGGTGCTACAAAATAGCGTTGTTGTAATGGCAAAATTTTGGAAAACAGTTTGGTGCTAATGTTGTATATTGTTTTGACATTGTTGTATAAGTGGATAAAATTATTGTTAATGGCGCAAGCCAAGTATCAGGAGAGGGGTAATGCATAGACATTACTCCGGTGCTACAAAATGGCGCCGTTGTAGTGGCAAATTTTTTGAAAACAGTTTGGTGCTAATGTTTAAAATAAACCCTATATTTTGAGTTCCATTTATTGAAATTTAAATAGTCCATATATTTTAACTATTTAAAATTAATTAAATGTTTAAAATCATACTACAAAATTCTAGGTCGTACAGGAAAACAAAAAACAATCATGAAAAAGGCATGCGTATAAATCTTACAAGGAAGTTAATTTAGCTGTTGTGGTTTCTTTATTTTATAGTTTGAACCCTCCATGAATCTTTGTTAATATATTTGATCTGTAGGTAGTGGAAATACAATTTTTTCAATAGTTATTGTTTGCACTGAATTGCTTTGTATGATTCTGCTTAATTCCATCAGTAGGACAATTCTGTTCCTAATCAACTTGTTACTTTTAAGCGATACAAGTCTATGGTAGTTCTTCATTTGTCATTTTTTGTTGCTTCATTCATATTTTCTGATATGATATATGCAAATTAGTAGAAGTTGTACTTTGAAGATTTCTACAGTTAATTTTCACATTTTACATCAATCTATTTCTTTGATTTTGTTTAATTTTACCTGTAAGATCAATAGTTGTTTATGTTTAATGCTCTGGTTTTGTAATTTTGCCTGAAAATTGTATATTTTGATACTCTGTGCTAAAGAATTTGGCTCAGTGACTATGTTGTCCGCTAGGAAGCACTGTTTCCAGTTCTCCTTTCATTGTTGCCTAATCGAAATAATAGTTGTTATCTCCATAGGGAGAAATCTTCCTCTTTTAATTGATCAAGCAATGAAAGATCTGCTTTCACAACAATTATACAACCTTAGTGATTTTTACTGTTTTACCATCTCAGATATAAACTTTTACTGATAAGGTTATTATCAGTTTGCAGAAAAACTTCCTTATACTCATTCTGAAGTTTTTGAACTGCATCTAATTGAATTGTTCATAATGTTGTCTGCAAGCTTACCATGTTTTTACCATGTTTTTAGATTTGTGCTCTCGATTAACTTGTAAGCTCATTTTATGGAAACAAGCATAATTGTTTATAACAATGAAGCCTTCAAAAATCATTTTTACAAATCCAAAGCAACCAAAAGATTTTGAAAGAAACAGAAGGAAAAGAATTTGTTCTTTAAAGATATGCACTATGTTTACCTGCTTTAGGATCTGGAGAGTAATATCTAATAAAGCTAAAAGAATGTTAGAAGTAAAGATTAGCTATTCTGGAATTACTTGGGACTATCACATATGTAATATGTTTAGCATTATATAATATATAAAATAATAATATACTAAGATAAAAAATAATATCAAACTGTTATTGACTAAAAAAGAATTGATATATCCATATATTTATAAATAACCAACCGAAAAATGATCATCCAACTACCCAAACAAGTTACACTCCGCTACAACCCAACCAATGGTAATCGGTCAATACAATTAATTTTCATCAATTATTTGCGTTCACGGTTCACTTATTGTTTCACTCACATAAAATCTAATAAGTATAATGAATGAACCTGAATAATATCTTAGGTTTCACCCTAAAATCTCAAACTGTAGAAATGAAATGGTTGTTGATATTGATGTTCACTTTAAAGACATTATGCTTGGGACATCTTGAAAATAGAGGTTATGATATAGGACCCATTGAAGGGCAAGTCTCATGTTCTGTTAAATATGATATAGGAGGGAAGTATGTCTTTCAGCATAGACAAATAATGGATAAATGAATCAGATCTAAGATCTACATACTATATAGACGGGGTGCAAAAGTTCATTAGTTTTGTTGAAGAAAACGGTGGTAAGAAAGGATTGTATTTATGCCCTTGCACCCGGTGCAAAAATATGAAGACGATCAAATTAGATGACATTCATTTTCATTTGCTTAGATGGAGTATTATCCAATCGTATACAGCGTGGTATTTTCATGGGGAAAAAGGGCGGAGATGGAAAAACAACAACCGGTTACTCATGGCAGAACTACTGCTGAGTCTGAACATATTAGGATGGAATATCTGGTCAATGATGCAGATAGATTTCATCATTTTCAACCTACAAATTCGTTGCTTAATCATGCTAATGTTGGAGAGCAGTCTACTGAATATCCAGATTGGTAGGCCAATGAAAGTAAGAAGTATAAATCGCTTTTTGGTAGCGTAAAAGAGCGGCTGTATCCTTCATGTTCAAAAGGGATTACGAAGCTGTATGCCATTGTGAAACTGAATAGCTTGAAGACCCAATACAACTTTTCAGATAATGGTATGACTGCACTTCTCGAACTAACAAAGGAGTTACTCCCCGAAGGTAACACACTGCCGACAACGTACTCCGACGTGAAGAAGATCATTAAGCAAGTTGGGATGAATTACAAAACTTATGATGCATGCATCAATGATTGCATATTGTACTGGAAAGATGATGCGAACAAAGTTTCTTGTACAAATTACAATGAACCAAGATATAGGACATCATTAAACGAAGAGAGAAAATGCACCAAAGTACCTCGAAAGACATTAAGACATTTTCCTTTAATTTCTAGATTGAAGAGACTGTATACTGTACCATGGATGGCAGATGCGATGACCTGGCATGGTCATGCCAAGTCTGATCCAACCGTAATGCATCATCCATGTGACACTTCTCAATGGAAAGGCGCAGATTCATTTGATCAAACTTTTGCTGCCGAGCCACGAAATGTCACACTTGGAATAGCAACAGATGGTTTCTGTCCACATGCTTCTCTCTCTAACCCTTATAGTTGTTGGCCAGTAATTGTAGTACCATATAATCTTCCTCCGTCTATGTGCATGAAAAGGGAGTTCTCAATGTTAACATTGTTGATTTCTGGGCCAAAACAACCAGGAAAGGATATTGATGTTTATTTACAGCCGTTGATAGACGAGTTAAAGCAGTTATGGGAAGGAGTAGTTACATTTGACTCGCTAAATAAATCTGAGTTCACAATGAGAGCTAGGGTGCTGTGGGCAATCCATGATCACCCTGCTTTTCGGACTTTATCGGGATGTACAACTCACGGTTACTTTGCATGTCATGTTTGTGGGGAAAACACTTGTTCTTATTATCTTCCTAAAAGTAAGAAGATGTGTTACATGGGACATCGAATGTTTCTTCCTAACGAACACAAGTTTCGATAGGATAAGACAAATTTCAACAACGAACAAGAACTTCGTCGCCCTAAATGGCCATTGACTGGTTTTCAAGTTGAAAAGAAAGTAGCGAATATCAAAATGAAAGTTGGTATACAAAAAGAAGAAATTGGTCGAAACCGGAAAAAGTTAACCAATTGACAATATTTCTGGATGGTATAGGAGGTCTATCTTTTTTGATTTACCATATTGGAAAGCAAATTTGGTCCGACATAATATTGATGTTATGCATACGGAGAAGAATGTCACAGAGCATCTCATCAGCACCATTGTGGACCATAAAGATAAGTCAAAAGATGGCATCAATGCACGCAAGGATTTGAAAATCATGGGTATAAAACAAAAGTTGTGGGTGATGGAAGATCCTGAAAGAAATAAAACAATCATACCAAAGACAACTTTCGCTTTGAGCAAAGAAGAAAAGATACGGTTTTGCACCGTTTTGAAAAATCTGAAAGTGCCTAACAAATTTTTTTCTAACTTTCACAACAATGTGAGCATCAATCCTCCTAAACTAAGAAATATGAAGTCACATGATTACCATGTCATAATGCAGCATTTGCTTCCGGTATTGCTTCAACATTCTTATCCACAACAGAAGGATCTATGAATGTTGTTCATCGTATTAGTTTATTCTTTAACATTTTATGTTCAAAGGTGATCAATAGCGAACATCTTTTAAAAGCAAAGGCTAGCTTAGTAGAAGCAATGTGTGTATTTGAAAAACATTTTCCACCTGCATTTTTTGATATCAGTGTCCACCTTATGGTTCATTTAGCCGATGAAGCGCTGATTTGTGGCCCTGTAAGATATAGATGGATGTATCCATTTGAACGGTAAATTTCTAATTTCAGTTATGCACATCATTATTTCATATAAATAGCTACCGTCTACAGTATATAATTGATCACATTTATAGGTTGATGAAAACATATAAAGGATATGTGCGCAACAAAAGATACATTGAAGGGTGTATTGCAGAAGGATATATCGTATAAGAAGCTAGTCTTTACTGCATGGAATATATGCCAAACGGAGGTGATGGCAATCATAAACATACCCACGAAGCGTTTTTAGATGAGGACGATGAGTTTGCTGGTGAGATACCTATGGATAATGGTAAAGACATAACGTTAACCCAAGTGCAGTTTGAACAGGTACGTAGATGGGTCCTTAATAAGTACGATGGATTGGATGAATGGAAGAAGTAAGTACACGAACTTGTTTGGAATTTTAATTTTTTTAATTCAATTTATATATACATTTTGATATGTGTTTTTCGTAGGAGGTATAACTCCTATGTGAAAAGTACTAGATTCCAACCTAGAGGCAGGGCTACCACCGTGGAAGTAGTTCAAAGTTTTAATCTATGGTTACATAATGAGCTGTTAAAGACCATCGATGTTGATCCAACTCTGTGGCGGTTAGTGCACGGGCCGAAGTTCATAACGCGTAGTTATATGAAGTACCAAGTGAATGGATTTTCATTTTCCACGAAAAAGTACGAAGACCGTATGGTAACACAAAATAGCGGTGTATGCATGAGAGCAATTACAAAATTTAGAGCGAGTGGCAAGGATAAAAATTATAAGGAAGCAGAAACAACGTATTACAGAGTCATTCAACAAATACTTGAGTTGGATTACACTGACTTCAAATAAACAGTTTTTTATTGTGATTGGGTAAAAGTCGAGGATAAGGTCAATGGTTGCAAAATAGATCTCATTTCAAACCTCATCATGGTAAATTTAGAGAAATTGAAGAACAAAAATAACGTGAATGACGAGCGATTTATTCTTGCATCAGAAGCGAGTCAAGTTTTCTACTCAAAAGCTTTAAAAAATAACGGATGGTCTGTGGTCTTGCATACACCAAAACGGTTGACTACAAATGTGGATGACATTGAGTTCCCTACCGTCTATCAATCATCTTTTGAAGACAATGAAAAATTAGAAGACCTTACCAAATCCATATGTTAACTTATTAGTATTCGTACATCACATGGTTGTGTGTCCGTATATTTTTAATTGCACGATTGTGTGTATGTATGTTTTGAATATTTTATACATTCCAATGCAATTCCAGGTGTTGTCACTTAATAATTTTGTATGTGCAAGTGTGTTATATTATGGAGTGTTGACATTGATACATTGATACATCTATAATTATTATCGTGACTTATTAAAATAATTGGTAATATTATATTTTGCAGAAAACTATGTCAAAAAATCCACCATCTTCACATTCGTCATGTTCAGAGGCGAAGAAAGTTGATCAAAACTTACTTGGTATTCCGTTCTCAGATAACCCTAGAAAAATCGCTACTATGCTCGTTAAACTAGTAAGAGCTCATGTGCCGATATCATATATAAGTTGGAATAAAGTACCTGCAATATACAAGGGCAACGTTTGGAACGAATTGGCGGTAAGTATCCTTATCTGTTTGACAACAACTATTTCATTCAATAGCCTTATGGTTTCAACTCTTTGCACAACATTTAATTTAATATATTTTTTGCAGAAAATTTATGAGCTCGATTCGCTTTCAAAGGAAATGTTTTTAAAGAGAATGGCCGAGGCTTTTAGGAGATACAAGAAAAACGTGAGAGTAGTTTATTATGACCCTTTCAACAATGACGAAGAACGGTTGAAAAATTGCCCACCTACAGTTGCTCAAGAAGATTGGACAGAGTTCGTAAAAAATGAAGCAACGCCTGAAGCGAGCGGAAGAAGGGAGGTAGGAAAAAGAACAGAGCATTGCTCAATTATGCTCATCATGCAGGACGTAAAATTCACGCTAAAATAGAACAAGAAATGGTAATTTATATTCATTTTCATTCAAATGATTTACACATTGCGATTGGATATTCATGTCGTTGCATCAACTTGTGTTGCAGATCGTTGCTAGTCCATTAACAAATATCAGTCATCGTCAAGTATGGGAGAAGACACACAGGAAAAAAGATGGTAGCATATCAGATGCCACTTCTCCATATTTTGTAAGTTAAACAAATATTAACTTGCATATTCTTTAAAATTCCTTATTCATGTAAGTATTATCATATTACAGGATCAAATTGCAAAGCGAAGGAAAAGATCACAGATAGTAATGAAGAAAAAATGACAGTGGATAAAGACATCTTATCACAAGTGCTTGGTAAGGATGCAAGGGGTAAGAGCCGCGGTGTTGGGACCGTTATACCAAAGACTAAAGTTAAGGCTTGTGCCATTGCACAGAAACGACCCCGACATGTTCATGGCAAGCAGGATGAGTTGAAAATGAGGTTGGGAAGTTTGGAGAGTACGGTGGGAAATTTGTCTGGGCAAATGGAGGTTTTGATCAACATGGTGGGAAATATTGAACAGGGAATTCGTGCACCGGTCAATTCTTCTGATGGAGGACGCGCCACACAATTCAATGCTCCTGAATTCATTGCTTCGCAGTTCCAGGATTCGACCAATGTTACGAACAATCAAAAATGTGAAATCCTCAATTCTGATTTAGAATTAATAGGAACGGGTATTTTTAACATTTAAACATTTATGACATAATAAGTAGAAAACTTAAATAATAATAAATATTCCCTTTTATTGCAACAGGTACTATATGCCGAGATTCTACATTGTCTAACATCCATGGGAAATCTGTACCATCCACACATGAAAAAGTGGTGTTGGACAGTATACTGCTACCAGATGAGAGAACCGGCAAAATGAATCATCAATTTGCAGAGACCTTTGCTGATGTTGGAGTGGGTGGATATGTGTGCCATCCGAAGTGTCTTATTCGATATCTCTAGATGATGGAGCAGGTATATTTGGATAGACACTATTTATATAATTACATATTGGTATATTTAGCTTGAACGGAACCAACGAGATTTTAATAATATTATTTTAGGATTGAATAATTTTATATATGCAATTTCTTTAATTAATTTTAATTAGTTTTCAAACACTAGTTATAAATTAAATAACAATTTAGATTTTAAAAAGTATCTTAAAAAAACAAAATCTCATATTGAATTTTTTAAGAACAAAAATATTTAAAATAATAGAAACAATAATATAAAACTAAGTTTAGTCTCCTAGGATAATTAAACCAGGGATACATTTAGTGTTTCATATTTATTAGGATATTAATAGTGTGGTTGATCTCTTTGTTAATTTACTTGTACCAAGTTTAATGTACTCTCTTTAGCAAAATATTAACTTTTACAAGGATATTATATTATATGTTAGATTTATATTCTTTACGGTACCATACATAATGTTTATTTATAATTATTGCTAGTTCTATGTCTTTTATTTTTTATGTTAATAAATTTTTACTTTTATTTTGCATATATATGTATAAAAATATATAATTATACTCTTATATATATATGTATGTATTGTAAATACTCTTTCTTATATAAGTTGTTGGTTCAAGCAATGTTCAGTACGTGTAAATTATGTCTATATTAGTTTCAAGCTTGTTTATGTATGTTCTAGGTTCCATCTTAGTAATGCTTGTTTCAGTTGCTTGTGTGTGTATTTGCGTGTGAGTGGCAGTGTATGCCTGAAACATAATTTCGTTGCTGGGTTGACCTTGAAACATATTAAGATTGGCAGTGTATCCTCATTCACCTATGCAAGATTTCTAACAATGGATTCTTTGTAGGTTTCTATAAGGGGTGTAAGCTAGGAGTCTTTTAAGTTATTAAAAACAGTCATGGTGGCAAAATAACACTGATAAAAGTGTAGGCATTGTGGTCGATAGATTATGGTGACTTGGTGACTTTACACATTTATTAAGTAAACTGGATTTGGGTAGCTTCTTGTAGTATTACAGTAATCGTGATTCTTATGGTTTATGCTTTATTTGTGTAACATAATTGCTTATATTAGTCTTATATGTTATGCATTAAGAATTGTGTATGTAGGACAAGTAAGTGCAAGTATGGGTTTAGTGTTCATCATTTTTCTTGCTTTATATTTACACCAGATAATTGGTATGGAATAGTTGTCGGTTACTTTCAATCCATAACTAAGTTATTAGATGCTATTATTCGTACTATATATTGGGTAGTATGATTCTCTCGCAGCGACTAAAGTGTTGTTTGTTATTTCCAATAACTCCGAGGTACTCACATGACTAAGTTGCAAGTGCTAACACTTTGCGAGCATTGGTTCAGAATCGCTGGTGGCAATCTATGCTAGTTTATTTATTTATTTTTAAATGTTTCTTTTCATGGGGTTTGAGTAATGTACATAAACTATGTGTTGGTGTGAACTGATGTTCGGTAAAGTAGCCAAACACTTGTGTATATTGGTTGTGCACCTGTGCTAAAGACTTATGACATGGTAGATTCTAAATAAAATAAAATAAAACCTTATTACTATTTCTGTATTCCTCCAACATTAAAATACTACTAATAATAATAGTAAGCAGGGGCTGGAGGGATAACTCAAAATGAAACTGCAATTATGGTTGGTGCTCTTGGATTTATTGATAATACTATGGGAGAGGCAGTAACTTCTTTTTGCCAAAAGTTATTGATATTAATTCAAAATTTGGTAAATATTGGTTGATAATAGTTATAGTACATTCTTTATCAAACATATACTTTAGTTATAGAATATGCATGCAGTATGAATGTTTGGTAAATCATTGATATATTCATGTTTTGAATGTCAATATTTGGAGAACTATGGTATTTAACAGTATTTAATACTAGGAATGCCTGAACTATTTGTTTCTTCACCGATAAAGATATGGTACTAAATGGTGATAGTGGTTCCTTAAGGTTATGCAATCAGCACTATCATTTTTCAGATATAAATACTTTTAGCTGAATTCAAAATCCTCATTCATCTAGTTGCAAAGTTTTTGACAATTGAATCATATTTCTTATTTTCCCAACATGATATGCAAATGTGTTCACTCATGGTATCAGACATGAAGAGTATAACTCCAGAACAATTTGAGAATAGAGGCAACAACCCTTGTAAATCTAGGAGGCACTCTCACTTTGTCCCTTTTGCTTCTACAAGTGATAATATTACAGGCCCAACAAATAATTTCAATACTGGCAAGGAGGAATTCACCCTGTCTGAAATCAATACTGCTAGTCTAGTCCAGTTAGTACATGATACAGCAAGATATGTTGAGTTAGCAATTCATGACTAACTCAACATATAATCGTCTCTGTTTTCAAGACTTTCATGCTCTGCATGTAGGATATTTTGTTATAGTGTATGTACTAAACACTATATGGACATATACAGAAAATGAAAAGTAACAAAGAAAAAAATAAGCAGCAAGTAATCAACAGAAAGTAACAGGTAGAATTGAAAGATTATTATGCAAAGAAAGAGCATACTTCTCAAACATCAGCAAATATACTTCTCAAACTGTCAATAGCGTTTATTTTTTGGTACGACACATACTTCTGAAACTGTCTTTTGTACTACAATAATTTATACCCATTTTTATGTTTGCAGGTTGAATCAGGAATGATCTTTATGCAATCTTTGGTGCTAGCTAATTTTATTTGATTTAGTAAAAAGTGTAGCAAGAGACTTGGAGTAATTCATTTGCAAAAGGTTTAGCCAGAGACACTGTTACAGATGTTATACTCTGGGTTCTATTGAACATCTGAAGGTCTTGTATTGATATTGTGACTTGTGTAGCTCTTGTTTTGAGCTTAACTTCGTATTTGTACTAAATGCTAGTATGTACTATTTTTCATGTTATGTAATGATATTGTTAAGTTATTATGCACGGCAATGCGGATTATTGAATCATTTGATTGTGCACTGCCTATATTTTTTTTTTCTAATATCATTTGAGTGCGGAACATTGTATATGTATGTGTAATTGACTACTTAGATACGGCTTCTGGTCGTATCTAATGTGTCAATTAGATACAGCTAGAATGGCCGTATCTAATTGATACATTAGATACGGCTATTAATTGTCTCTAATGAGACAATTAGATATGGCCCTAGGCCGTATCAAACTTGCTCATTAGATACGGCTATTAGCCGTATCTAATGTATCAATTAGATACGGCCGAAGGCCGTATCTAATTGTATCATTAGAGACGGCTAATAACCGTATCAAAAAAATAAGCTCGCCATATTTTGATACGGCTTTTAACCGCATCAAAATATTGTTTATGGTGTAGTGGTGGTCTTGTTCGGGACTGTCCAGTAAGGGATGGTTCCGGCTTTGTGTTGCAAAGGAGCGGGCGTACTCCTCGGTACGGTGATCTAGGCCACGTACTGTGATGGGCGGTACCCCAGTAGCCCTGCCATTGATGGAAACCCATTCTTCCTACGAGACCCTACGGTTTTGATTGTATTACCCACTTTTGTGGCTAGTAGCTGGAATTTAATAGATGTAACAATTTTGGCTATTTCTTTTTTACTTGAAAACCCTAGACACTATTATAATATCACTGGATTTCCTATCAAATGTTTTGGTTAGCTTAAGGTAAAAACTTTTCCATGTTTATGTATGAGAAGTCTTACGTGATACCTTTTGTTTTCGAAAGATTTTCAAAGTTAAGCAACTTTAAACCCGTTTACTCACTCCAGACCCATGTCTGACCTGAGTGTTTATTTTCTGTTTTATTAAACTCTTGGGTACTCATATTACGTATGAGTAGTCAAGCGTTTCAGGATTGCTTTGACGAGTTCTGAAGGAGATATGGAGCAGGAAGCTTCAGCGTGTAGATATATATATAGTGGTTTCGTTGTGTTTGAGTTGTATCTGTTTTTCTCTGATGTACTTGAATTGTAATTGCTAGACAGATGTTTATAACTGTCTAGTTTGTGTTGTATTAGCTGTATGACTCTGATGAATATGATACTATGTAATATATTATGTGATATAACATAATTTATTCATTTCCGCTGTGAGTTTCTGATGTTGTATGTTTCTTCCTTTTCTATCTTTCCTCTTTTCTATCCCTTTCTTTCTTCTTAATGATGTGTATTTCTATGAAATGAAAGGCGGGTCGTTACATTGTGGTATCAGAGCGCTAGGTTGAGCGAATACCTAGACTCTGGAGTGGTGTCTATCTTGAGAGAGCGTATTTGTAACTTTGAATAAATTATAGATATTTTTATTTATTTCTACCTTTTTGATTGGGTTACCCCTTCAGGTTTTCCAATATAAGTTCTAGAGGTAGATAGGGTAGTGGTGTGTATAACACAACTACAATCACTACTACAAAACAGGCCATTTGCATTAGTTGTTTACCCCCCTTTTGCAACAGTTCAACAACCGATGCATATGCAACCGATGCAACAGGCTTAACACTTTTGCATCAGTTCTGAAACCGATGCAAAAAGGTCCTTTTTGCATCGGTTGTTACTAACAACTGATGCAAAATATCATGGTTGGTTGCTTGAACATAGCCCCCATGTTGCATCGGTTGTAATGAAAACTAATGCAACAAAGTAACTTGTTGCATCAGTTTTTTATAACAACCGATGCAAACTAATCCCTCTATTGCATCAACTATTTATACCTGATGCAAAAAAGCCATTCTCGAAAACCATTATTATATATATATATATATATATATTATTGATTATAACAAACAATTATTGCATGCAATATTACAATCATTCAAAATTAAATTTGATGGCAAATACAAACCGAATAACATAATACCAAAATAAACATATATCAATTAAAGTGTTAATAATCTATACAAAATAAACATATATCAATTAAAGTGTTATCAATTAAAGTGTTAATAATCTATATCAACACCAAAGCCACAAGCACCACCAGAACCACATTCCCATACATTTACATGCCAACCCCAAACCATCTACCCTATTCCACCACCAGCCTTCACAAATCACCACCCATCAATACTTCTACTGACCATTCCAAACTCTGCTACCTAATCATCCCTCTATGGAATGAAAGCCATGGAGGCAAGGTCTGATTTGCTTACCCTTGAACATAGAGAAAAACACATCTCCAGATCTTGAACCCTTCTCTATGCATCTATTGCTTGCTTAACCACGGTCCGACACATCACTGACCATCTCCTCCTCTTACATATGCCCTGACTAACAACTTCTGCTCATCATTCAACAACTTCATATCAAGAGCAGCTCCACTGTTGCCACTACAACATCATCACAGATCCAAACTGCTGCATAAGTGGACATAGTAGTTAGTATAGATTAGAATGTACAAAACATAAAACATGAAATAGTAATGAAAGAAACAATATAGTAAGTGGGTTCAGGGTAAAAAGAACATAGTTTTTTGCGTGGCTCTAATGGTTCATATAAGAAACTCTGATTAAAACTAAACTGATGGCAGAGTATTTAAAGCATAATACCTAAATGTGTTTCTGAAGTCACATGCCAAAGGAGCGACCAATTTGGTTGCTTTCTTCTCCTTACTTTTTCTTGGAAAACATAACTGCCAAGTACAACTTGTGAAGTAATTTATGAGAAAACACCAACTACTTTGCTCAATTGCATTCTAAAGACTGGAAAAGAAAATGCCAATAAGCTGAAAACATAATTGTTTTCAAGACATATAGTATCACATTTAGTTAAATATGCAGTGTTCCTACCATTGCGGATGTGAAGAAAACACAGAGAGTTCAAGGTAGGTGATTGGGTGTACCTGAGACACAACCTTACAAGAAATTCAAAACAGTTGGTTCAAGTTTTGTAAGCTTTCTCCTGAATATAGGGGACTGCTAAGTTGATCATATTTTTCAGTACAAATGTAAACAGTAACTAGTGTAAGATCTAACTAAGAACACAATTCAAGATAATCAAATTCTCTTAAAACTTTGTTTTGACAATATAATCTGTGCACATATCTTTACAGAAGATATGAAATATTATTTATTGCTAAAGAAGATTACATGTAAAACCAGAAAGATAACCTGTGCTCATCATACCATATATGTCCATATACCAGAATTCAAGCTGGGGATTTGGAATAAATCACAAAACCTCAACCTTTTCCATAAGCTTTATCCCAGAAGCCTCTAAAATATTAATAGCTGGAATGTAAACCTTGGGCTCCAGAGGACGAACAACACCTCTTGTTCCAACTTTGTTTTGAAGTAAAAGCAAAGTACCAATTGCATCTGGTACACCAACGGTTAGAGCCATCGCAGTAGTTGCCTTCCCATTTTGAGTCCTTCCAAATTCCAATAACATGGCTCTGTGCTTTTCTGCAGGAATTCCATCAGGGAACTCCACTTCCACTTCATGGTGCAGTAGAACCATATCATGCTCATCTCTACCATATGATAAGCGCTCCTCCATGCGAAAACATGCAACATCAAAGGCACTATGACATGCTACTGGAATTTCGTCGTCGTCATTAAGACCCAAAAATTTGATAGTTTTCAGAGCTCTAGCAGCTGTTTCATCATCTTTGCAGAGATGATGCATCACCATTGTTCTTATGATTCCTTCGTCATCTATAATCTCTTGAGTTTTCTTTTGTATGAGCAGTTTAAAGAAATCCCTATAAGTCAATCTTTTTCCCTCTTTTAGCATTGGAACAGTTTCAGTGTCAAACAAGCCAATATTTGCAAGGCAAGCCATTATATCACTAAACCCCTCGTAACGAAGAGTGGCACGGAATATTGTTGATGCTTCCTTACTTATTCCATAAAAATCACCATATACTAGTGAGTTTCGGTTTGGAAGGTATTCTAAAGCAAAAGCAGGTAAGTCTTGAATACGGAAACTCACTGCTGAATTATAGAGTTCTTTCCATCTACATGCACTACATCACCATGAGACTTGTATATGGCTGAGTTCCTCTCTGCTCGAATAGCTCCAGCTGGATTCCAACTGAATTTGTATGCAAGTGGGTTGTTTGCAGCAGCAGGAGATGGAAGGCCGCCACAGTAAGAAACGAAAGATTTTACTTTACCATTTCTTGCATGAGCTTCATTTATCATCTCCAAATCTTGAACCCTTCTCTATACATCTATTGCTTGCTTAACCACGGTCTGACACATCACTGACCATCTCCTCCTCTTACATATGCCCTGACTAACAACTTCTACTCATCATTCAACAACTTCATATCAAGAGCAGCTCCACTGTTGCCACTACAACATCATCACAGATCCAAACTGTTGCATAAGTGGACATAGTAGTTAGTATAGATTAGAATGTACAAAACATAAAACATGAAATAGTAATGAAAGAAACAATACAGTAAGTGGGTTTAGGGTAAAAAGAACATTTGTATTCATGCAGTAAGTGCCATTTGAATAACATATAAAACCCGAGTTTATATTAAAGGGTTGTCATTTTCTAACTAACATAAATCATCAAAATAAGTTTCTATAACAATTATGGAGTTCAATTCATAACATTCGTACTTAGATTTTTATGTTTTGTTATATCTACTCATGTAAGAGAAAATCAAATCATGTACAATTTCATTTTATTATTCAGATAGACAATGCGATATAGCAAATTACAAGGGAAAAATATAGCTAACAATTACCCGGTTCTACTTTATTAATTGTATTTTGTAGATTAAGAACAGAGTGCTTAATCATGTACTCATGTAAGAGAAAATCAAATCATGTACAATTTCATTTTATTATTCAGATAGACAATGCGATATAGCAAATTACAAGGGAAAAATATAGCTAACAATTACCCGGTTCTGCTTTATTAATTGCATACTGCACCTGAATCACCTGACCATCATCAAATACAATAATTTATACCAAACCGATACCTTATTCATCTTCTACAACATAACTGCACATTGACATCAGCACTGCCCACCCAACCCCCTTCTATACCAAACTGCCATCAGTTTAAAATCCACAGCTTCATCACCAGACTGATACCTTCAACACATCATCTTCAAAAAAAACTGTCACCACCACCTCACAGCACTTCTTCGATTTCAGCAAACCATTTCAGCAACATAGAAGCATACCCCCTAGTTTGCATCTGCTAAATGGAGAAGGTATATAAACAATCACCTATACTAAAGATATATGGTACATCATAGAAGCATACCCCCTAGTTTGCAGTATTTGAACATAAAACAAACTTGGCAAAAAATTTGTAAAAATATTACCTTGACACGTCACACTTGAGTAAATACATCATGGATGGAAAGAAGAATTTAAGTGGATGACATAATTCCATAACTCATACTTGTAATACTCCATCATTCTTTATTCAACTACCTAAAATAAAGAAAGTAATGCATATTATCTCTTTAAATATGAACAGACCGTAATCGCAGGCAATGAAAATTCACATCTCAGGTAAAGAACAAGCCATTAAAATATTTGGACATGATATATAAGCCATGCCAGAATAGAATGAGAAAAATGTATAAATAAAAAACAATATTGAAGAGAATGGAATGAAGACAAAATATAAAATTGCTTAAAATGGGGCAATAATGACATTATATTTAGATTAAAGTGTGTAAAAGTCTCAAAGGACATCTCTCACGAAACTAACATGTGATTACATCAACAGTAAACCGTCTGCTAAATACATTCTGTCAAGACAATTACAATGGAAATATATCTTCTAAACTATATCTCATCACAACTTTATAGAAAATTCCATTTCAAGTCTGCATGAAAAATAAGACACATGAACCAATAACCTGAACCCTTCAGATTAATCTTCATATGATTAGCTGGAATGAAACAAAATGGCAGGTGATCACAAAAAGGAGTGTAACATTCTTGAGATAATTGAATAGACAGTGCATAATTTATACTACTGATATAAGCCAAATATTCACAGTAATAAGTTTATGAAGGCCTCCAACAATTAAGGACAGGACCTTCATAAGACCTACTTGAAATGGTTTTAACAAAATATTGTAATCAGTTTTTTTGGATTATATTGAACATAAAACCTACTTGAAATGGCTATACATAGATGGTGGTGGTTCCTACTTGAAATATGCATTATATACATCTATGCCAACTATAATTAATTAAGGTTACCAAGTAAGTCCATAGAACCTAAAAAAGCTACAATTAATTAAGGCTAGCTAGATATATGAACTTAAAACAACCATCAGACAAAAATGCAAAAAATGGCAAATAAAACCTAAACATAGAACAACTACGAGAGATGTAACCAAAGTAAATAAACCAGACATTCGAACTATAACATAAATACTAATTATAATATAAGATAGAATCAAAGATAAATAATGTTGGAATACTTAGCTTTTTAAGCCTACTCGAGCGCATCATCAGCCTGCGTATCAACGAAGCAAAGTATACCAGCATGCATATGTTCCAGAACTTGATACATTTATCATTTGCACCACCTCCAGAAGCCAATAAGTTGCTCTCAAAAGGGCACCAAGCTAAGGCCTTCACTGCTGCATTGTGATCATCAAATCTGTGCATGTATTGATTTTGGTTTCGGGGCGCATTCGATGATGACATGGAAATGTCCCATATGTGCAAAAGGTCGTCATTGCCTCCACTTGCCAATTGTCGACCAGAATTTGACCATTTTAGGCCGCATACTTCTAGAGTGTGACCTCTATATGTTTGCACTGCATGGGACCGGATTCTAACATCGTTATTTATGATTTTCCCATTCATATCTCCTATTGTTAGGATGTTGTTGTTCCATGCCAAAGCACCTACTCGAGATCGATGTTCCCTTCTTAGCGTTCTTAGTTGCAACAAGTTAGTAGAAACAGGTTACTATTTTTTGTATTCATGCAGTAAGTGTCATTTGAATAACATATAAAACCCGAGTTTATATTAAAGGGTTGTCATTTTCTAACTTATATAAATCACCAAAATAAGTTTCTATAACAATTATGGAGTTCAATTCATAACATTCGTACACAGATTTGTATGTTTTGTTATATCTACTCATGTAAGAGAAAATCAAATCATGTACAATTTCATTTTATTATTCAGATAGACAATGCGATATAGCAAATTACAAGGGAAAAATATAGTTAACAATTACCCGGTTCTACTTTATTAATTGTATTTTGTAGATTAAGAACAGAGTGCTTTGACATTAGAAATTATTGCATTATGTGTACGCATTGCCTTTTGTATCATAATATGACAGTTCCAAGTAGCTAGTCTACATAATGATTAACTTATGCTACAAACCTTCAAGTGTTAGGGAACGGACGAAGTTGAATATGATTCATATATAAATTGTGTAAAAATAACCTTGATTGCCACTGCCTGGTTTTTGTTAAACAGATGACTGTTGTAAGGCTGCTAAGATTGTTACCCCACTGCTAAGCTTGCATTTTCTTCAATCAGAGCCACAAACCGCCACAGTAACCCTACCACATACACATACATCTACAAACAAACCCATCAGCCTCCAATGTGCTACATAACCACCGAGACAAACTCATCACTGGACCAGACCCACTGTCCACTGCACACATATCCACTACAGAAACCCAAATCCTTTTCATCTCCTAAAACCACTCGGCAACCTTCCAAACTTCTGCATTTACCGGACCATAATCCTCGCATTCAACAGTCATCCAACTACCCATCAATACTTTTGCCTTAACAACCATAACTTCACACTGTCAATTACCACAATAACACCCAGCTGCTAGCAACAGTGCAGGATCACTTGCTCTGGTTCAAAACAACATTAGGACAACATTCATCTGAACTTGATCTATATAATGGTTAATGTTTCTTTATCAAAGCATATGATCATATCCCATTAATTACCAACTAGCTAAAATAATTGCACTGACTTGATTTCAAATCATTCTAGCAAGTGATTTAAGTTTGTAATAAGTTTAGAAAATGATCTGTGTCAGTTATTCTTGGCTGAAAGTGACAAATTTGAAGAAATTTTCCGTCCAAATTTACTTCATTCTATGTAACAAAAACCACATACTGACCTCATTTGCAGTTCCCATTGCTGAGCAGGAGCGAAGTCCTACAAACCATGATAAACGAATTCAAAAGTGAAGACGGCAAAAGCAACTGCCTCCTCCACCTCAACGATCTTCCAGGCGGTCCAAAAGCCTTCGAACTCATCGCTAAATTCTGCTATGACATAAAATTCAAAGTAAACACCAGCACCATAGTCCCCTTACGCTGCGCCTCCGAGCACCTCAAAATGACAGAATCCTGCATAGAAGAGAACCGCATCAAGCAGACAGAAACCTTCCTAACTGAAGTGTTTGAAAACAACTGGAAGGAGTCCTTAAAAATCCTCGAATCATGCGAGCAGTTCCTTCCACACCGAGACAAACTTCATAAGATCCGGAACTGAAAACCAATCTCCGATGCTGTAATTGTTTTTGTTGTTGTTTTTCTTTGCCTTTTTGATTTTGTGTAATGAGAAGCGGTGAAAATAATTTCTAGGCTTCTTTTTTTTGTTTCGGAGAAGGCGAAATCCTAAAAGAAACTAATGGGAAATAAGCGGCACAGAAATTTGAGATGGCGGGAATTGAAACTATTTGCATCGGTTGTTGGTGATAGCTGATGCAAATTTGATTTTTTTATGACCTATTGCTTTCCACGTACCAATTGCACCGGTTATTAAGATAGAACTGATGCAAATAGTTTAATTTGCATTAGTTTTTACTTCAACCGATTCAATTGAGGCGATGCAAATGACCTGTTTTGTAGTAGTGAATGGTTGGAGTCCGAGTGTTTGAGGTTGGAAGTGGATCTGCTAGAGCAGTATTGGGCATCTTGAGTAGTGTTGCAGTTTGGATTTCACCGATCTCTGGAGGAAATCTTTCCAAAGTTCGGAGTTTATCTTTGGATTGTAAGCTTGGTTGCACTCGTACGAGTGAATTTTCTTTTGGATCAGTTGGGAGTACTGAAGCCAACGATGGTATCTTGGCAACCATAGGAAGGAGTTCTGTCTGCATTTGAGTTTGAGACTCAGTTTGGCAGAGTATTTTGTGCTTGGTTTGAGATCGAGTTTCCTGAGGGATATCTGTCTACTGAAGGCTCTATTTTGGAAGTGGCTGGTGTAGCTTCGTGATTCGGTGAGCTTTTGGATAAGAATGTCTTTGGCAGATGGTGTAGCTTGTCCATTACTTCTGGTAGCCCAGCTGGGTGTGATGTTTGTGGTTGAAGGTGGACCATCAGTTTCTTATTTTGGTTAGAAGGCTTTAGCTGTTCTGATTGTTGAAGGAGGACGATTTCTTGGAATCTGAACTGAGTGGAATCGCAAAAGTGACTTGCGATGGTTCGTAAGTTTTTCGAGTAATCTTTGTTTGGATTGAAGCATCTCTAGAGGATGTTAGAGTTATCGAAGTGGTTTGGTATTTTCCAGATATCTTCGAAGGAATTAAGATTTGCATCTGCATCAAGATATTGAGTTCTGTTTCGACTTGGTTCTTGGAGCTTGCCGGTGGTTCGGCCTAGTAGGAAGTTCTTTGAGAGAGAGATCTGTTTAAGCTGGCAGGAGTGATCAGATCTAGTTTCTGGTTGAATTTTCGCTGTGGTGATGTGACCAAATCGGATAGGTCACTGAGATTTTATGGAATTTGATGAACGATGTTTCCGGAGTGGATTGATCAAGTTTATACTTGTGTTCATCAACAGTATTCTCAAATCAGAGTTGCGCAGTGGAAGCATAGTGGCAGCTATTCCAGGATAGAAGCAACACCGATTCATTGGGAATTTGTGTTTTGTCTTGCATCAGAGGATTTCTACAGGAAATTCATTTTGGATCTGGAAGCTTAGTTGTCTTGTGCATCTGTTCTATTTTCCGAATAGGAGTAGTGTGTTTGAAATCTTCTGATGTTTGTGTAGTAGAGTTTGTGTGGTAGATTTGATGGATTTTGGGAAAACCATTTTGTTGAGAAGGATCTGGAGATCGTTTATTTCTTTGTCCAGATTTGTTCCATGAGGCATCTGCAAAGTTTGGATTGATCTAGTCGGTTGAAGGCAAGCCAGGATCGACAGGAGAGATTTGTGGATAAGAGTTTTGGATCTTTCTGTTTTCTCTCAAGGGTTAAGTGTTTGGTCTACAGGATTGAATTTCCAGTTCGGATGGCTAGAATTTGTTTTGTTTTTCACGTATCTCTGAGGGAGTACGTATATGGTCTATCACTGGTTTTAGAATCAGTAGTTCTGGGAGATTTGGAAGTTGATCAGGACTTGTCTGTGGTCCAGTATCCTGCTTAGATTTGTAGATCTAGATATGTAGGAGCTCTAGATTTGAGTGGTGTAACTAGTTTAGATTCTGTAGAGCGAGTGTTCCAGTGTTTATACCTGGGAAACTCTAGGGAATCCTATCTAGAATTGTGTCTGGATAATTAGAATTGTTTGTTTGAATTGGTTGCCATGGTTGCTAGTATTTGGTTGATAGCATATGTTTGCTATTTTAAAATTAAAATCTGTATGAGATTATTAAATTATCTTTGCTTTTAAATTTCGGGGATGAAATTCTTTTAAGGGGGGAGGAATGTGATGTCCTGGAAATTTAGGCAATATTTATTTAATAATTTTCATTAATAATTATTTTAAATGTGAAATATTGATTTAATAATCTAATTCAAACAGAAATAATCTTTTGAAGATTTATAATTATTTGATTTGACAAATGATATTCTTTCCAAAATTTATAATAATGATAATTTAATTTAGGATTTTATTATTTTCAAAAGTTTAAAATATTTGAATGATAAAATTATCTTTCTAGGCTTATTTAAAGGATATTTTATTTATAATGTATATATGTGTATACATTGTAAATAGAGATTTGATTTTAATTTAAAATTTAAATTTAATAATAATATTTTTTAATTATTATATATATATATATAAATGAATAAATTATGAATTGGTTAATTTGATTTAAATTAGTATTAAAACTTTTCAAGGGATGATTTAAAAATCTATCTTATATCTTCAAAGAAATTAAAGTAAAATATTTATTTGTTTATAAAAATAGAATAGTTTAAATTGTATATTTTATAATAAAAGTTTATTTTGTTTTATTTTAAAATTGTTTTCTTTTGAAATAGACTTAGTTCTTATATACTAGAGTATAATATTTTGGATTGAAAATTTTGAAATAAAATTGAATTCAGTATTCAATTCTTTTAAAATTTTCTCTTTTGAAAATTTAGCTTTAAAAATATTATTTTAAAAATATTCAAATAAACATTAAGTTATGTAATTTTATAAAAGAAGTTTATATGTAATCATTTGTAAGGCTAAATATTGATAAAACATTTAAAAACATGTTAAATGTAAATAAGAACTTGTTTAAGAAGACTTAAAAACATCCATAAACTAAGAAATTTATTTTTATATTAAAAGGAATATGTGTTAAGTTTTTAAATCATAAAGTAGACACTAGTAAATCATTTGTCTTACTTAAGGAACAAGTGGCATGTAATTTATTTTTGAAATAATTATTTTAGATAAAAGAAACTTAATAATTCATTTTGTTTAAACATTATCTTCATTTGAAAATGAAATCAGATTTTAGAAAGAAAACTCAAAAACCAAATGCAAAACCCAAATACAATTTAAGATCTGCAAAATCAAACAGAATGCATGTTTATAAATCTGCAAATATGTAACCTGTTGAACTTCAATTCTACTCAAGCAAACAAGAGATGGAGTTAAGCTGTAAACTTACCCAAATCATCTCCAAATCTAAGCAAAGAAGATGGAAGCAAACACAGATTCAACATCACCAATGCAACTTGCAAATTCGTTTCATTAACTTCAGCAGTTCCAGGAATAATGAAAATGCATCTCTGAGTTGCTTCTCTGCATCTTCAATAATTAAGTGAGTAAATTTCTATTTTAAAAGCAGTTCTTAATCTCTAAAAATCAAAGCTAAACAAGATTTCACAGAACTCAAGTTCTAATTTTTTTTTAAAAAAAATTCAAAGCTGTTATGATGAAACTGCTCTGTTTCTTTTAGAAGTGAGTAACCTCACAATGAAAAAAAGTTTAAATTATCTGATGCATGTAAATATATAGGAATGAGCATGCTTGTCTGAATTTTTATTTGATGAATATTGTGTGTGAATATGTATAAACAGATATATAGGTTTACAGGTAACAGTATACTTGATTCTGTTTATAAAACTAAAAATTTAAATAGGAAAAACCCAATACCTCTTGAATTTATTTCAGTTAGGATTTGTTATGTAAGCAAAAGATGTTTGCTTAGTATGAAATTTTGATTATAAATAATAATTAGTTAAATTTGAAAAAAATAACTGATTGTCTCTGTATCAATAACAACAGCTATTGTTTTCAATAAAACAAGAGTATCAAACATCTTTAATTATTTAAACAAGTTTATAACTAGAATGCATGATAGAAATCATGAATTTTAAAACAGAAAACACATTTTAAAATTTACTGAGAAGTGAGCATTTGCTGAGTTGAACCAAATTGGGGTTTTTGGGTCTGTTTGATTATCTAGTGGATTTTGGAAGCTGTAGTTCTTCTTGGAGGTGGAGTACTGATTGGAGAGTAGGGGAATTTTTTTTGAATGGTTGGTTAGTTGGATGTGATGACCGTGGTTGGTGATTTCAGGTTTCAAGCCCTAGTTTGAAGTGGTCGAGATTTTGTAGCTTCTTGATTGCTATCATGCACCGAGTGTTACCAGATTTTGGGGAGTTGCAGAGGGGACATAGAAGGAGGGTTGGCTGGAGTCGTAGGGTTGCTGATGGTCGGAAATGGTTGTCGCGATTGTTGACAGGTTTGGGGAAAGTTCTGGGTGGTGTTTCAGTTTGCTTAGGTTAACTCGAATTTGATTTCGAGCTGATGGGGTAACTTTGATGGTCGCAATCACGTTGGAGGTTGGTCTGCGACTTGGTGGAGGGGAATTTGATGGTTGGAGGTCGTCGGGGTGCCGTTGCATATGCACCATGCACATTTTGGTTCTGGTGAACTACTTGTGGGGTTGTGCAGGCTTATGTCTCGAGTATTACTCGGGTGGAACAAGCAGTGGACTTGAAGCTTTTAGGTTTTAACTCGAAGTGATTTTGAGGGAGTTCGGGTAGGTGTTGTTTCAGGTTTATAAAACTTGACAGCAATTCTGGGTTTTAAAATTTTAAATGTAATTTAAATTTAAGATTGGATTTTAAGCAGGGATTTAAATTAAAAGCTTAAATTTGAATTTGAATTCAAATGTACTTTTGAATCCAAGTTTTTTTTAAAATGAAAATTTTAAATTTTTAACCAAGGTTTAAATTAAAGTTTTAAAATCAAGTTTTAATAGAATTTCAAGATATCTATAAGTTTAGATTTGAATTTAAATCAGTTTGTAAAGTTTAAATGTTGTATAAGTTTAAAATGTTTTAAAGTAGAATTTAAAAATGAATTTGTTTTCAAACAAGTTTTAAACTTGAAGGAATTCTTTTCTTTAATATTTGTATTAAAGTTATGATATGTTTAACTTTAATTTGAAAAGTAAAAAAATCAATTTATTTTAAAGATTTGATTTCTTTAATAAATTTAAGTAATTTGGATCTAAACTTTACTTATATAAGTAATGAATGTTTTCACTTTTATTTTAAGGATTTTAAATTTATTTAAAATTTGGATAATGTTTAAATAGTTAAACATTTTGAAATCTTAAATTTTAAAATGGAATTTGAATTTAATTTAGAAATGTATTATTTAAATACATTTGAATATTAATGAAGTCATTAATAAGTAAATGAATTATCTTAGAAATAATTAAGATAATAAAAGAATTTAGTTAAGGAATGTCTTAATTAATAAATTTTAATAAATATTTTAGATTAATTTAATTAGAGTTGATTAAAAATAATTAATCTAAGACAAATTTTTAAGAAAGTAATTAAAGGAAATGTTGTTAATTAATAAAAATAATTATCTAAGGATAATTAAGTAACTAATTAATGTGATTAATTTTGGTAATTAATTAGATTAACTAATTGAACATAATCAATTGTAATTTGTTAAGAATAATTACTTAATAAAAGTAATTAAGGTATTAATTACCTATTGTAATTAATTATGATAATGTGATTTGTTTAAATTAATTGATTTAGTTTAATTAATTTTAGTAAATCATTTGATGGTTTAATAAGTGTAATTACTTAATGTAATTAATGGAGCAGGATTACTTAGAAAAGTAATAATTGATAATTACTGGAATGTAATTAGTGAAGATGAGTAATTTGGATAATTATTTTTTGTAATTAATCAGGGAATTAATTAATGAAGATAATTAATTATGGGATAATTAATTTGTTATGAGTAATTAGGGGGAGTTAATTACTGTGTTTAATATTAATCAAGGGTGATTAATATCGTATGTTTAAATTTTAGATTAATTACTAAATGTAATTAATTTTAAATTAAGTAATTAATTTAAATATAAATTAGGGATCATTAATTAATATAATTAATGATGTAACTAAGAATTCTTTAATTAAGTAATAATTAATAATTAAGTGATTAATCAATGTAATTAATTAAGGTTAAATGTAACTAATTAGAATTAATAAATGAAGTAATTAAATGTTTATGATTAAGGTTAATTAATTTGTGAAATTAATTAAAGACTAATTACTTATTGTAATTAGTGAATTATTAATCAAAGATGTTTAATCAAGATGAATTCTTAGAGAATGATTAATTAACTAGATTAATTAATTATTGGATATATAAGCAAGATTTATAGGTGTGATACTTAATTTAATTTATTTTAAATTAATTAGAGATAGAAGTAATTAATTTAATTCATTTTAAATTAATTATAGATGATGGTTAATAAATCATTGCTCATGGATGTTATTGATATTTCTTTGGATGGTTGTAATCTCAATAAGGAGATGAGTAATATTTATATGATATGGATGCTTAGTTAAAGTAAGATAATATGGATTATCTAGTTGTGATGGTTATCTGGTTGTGATGGTTATCTATTTATGATGATGATACAGATTATCTGTTTATGATGAATGTGATCGTCTATTGTGATATGTAGTTTATCTATCTGTGTGTAAATAGATAATAATGAATTGAATTAATTACTCAAACTAAAATCACTTGGACATTAAGATGGCGTTTGGATTTCGATGAGACCGGGATCAGATTTCCAAATTTGGAATTCCGAAAACCACATCGGTCCAAATTAAACGTTAGGTTGTGAATCTCAAGTGAAGAGTGAAGACTCGAGGTGTAAGAACTATTTGTCAGTATAACTCTGAGAGTGATTCCGTGATGAGTTTGACGGAATAGTACTTTCAGGTTCGAGATGGTGATTCAGAGTGCAAGGGTTATCGTCGTTAACTCTGAGGGTGATTCCAAAATGAGTGTAACGAGATAATGCCTTCGGTTTCGTTCGAACCCGGAACGAACTTGTATGGATTGAATGCTTTCAGAACATTGTCAGGTGGACGATGAGCATTCTAAGATTTATGTCCTATAAAGGTATTCGTAGCCTCAAGCCTCATCAACCGGGAATGGCTAAAATAGGGGAGGTGCAGCAAGGCTAAGTGTGTCATGCCCAAGTAGGACGGGATTTACCCCTGTCTAGAGGTCCCTTTATATTTCGACTGTGTGGCAGTTGACGACGGCCAATCTGCGTGGTGGTCTTGTTCGGGACTGTCCAGTAAGGGATGGTTCCGGCTTTGTGTTGCAGGGGAGCGGGCGTACTCCTCGGTACGGTGATCTAGGCCACGTACTGTGACGGGCGGTACCCTAGTAGCCCTACCATTGATGGAAACCCATTCTTCCTACGAGACCCTACGGTTTTGATTGTATTACCCACTTTTGTGGCTAGTAGCTGGAATTTAATAGATGTAACAATTTCGACTATTTCTTATTTACTTGAAAACCCTAGACACTATTATAATATCACTGGATTTCCTGTCAAATGTTTTGGTTAGCGTAAGGTAAAAACTTTTCCATGTTTATGTGTGGGAAGTTTTACGTGATACCGTTTGTTTTCGAAAGATTTTCAAAGTTAAGCAACTTTAAACCCGTTTACTCACACCAGACCCATGTCTGACTTGAGTGTTTATTTTCTGTTTTATTAAACTCTTGGTTACTCATATTACATATGAGTAGTCAAGTGTTTCAGGATTGCTTTGACGAGTTCTGGAGGAGATATGGAGCACGAGGCTTCAGCGTGTAGATATATATATATATAGTGGTTTCGTTGTGTTTGAGTTGTATCTGTTTTTCTTTGATGTACTTGAATTGTAATTGCTAGACAGATGTTTATGACTATCTAGTTTTGTGTTGTATTAGCTGCATGACTCTGATGAATATGATACTATGTTAATATATTATGTGATATAATATAATTTATTCCTTCGGCTGTGAGTTTCTGATGTTGTCTTTTTCTTCCTTTTCTATCTTTCCTCTTTTCTATCCCTTTCTTTCTTCTTAATGATGCATCTTTCTATGGAATGAAAGGCGAGTCGTTACATTTAGTGACATTTGGTAAAAGCATCCTCATCAGAAAACCTAGACATTCCAACTTGGTCTAAAGAAGTAGCAAAAAATGTTTCATGACATTCACGGTCCTATTTTTGTTCTCTTGACATGATTATTTTTTCGAGATTTGTATCAGAAGTCTTGGCTCTTCAACTATAACAAGGACAAAAGACGTTTTAGCAATAGAAGAATTTTCAGGCAAAACCTTTCATAATTTTCTACCTATTTAATTGTTGTCGAATACTTTTCATGAAAATATGAACCATCTTCCAAAGATCAAAATTAGAGGTTTCTAATGCGGCAATAAAAATAACAGTCTCTTCAACCTGCTTAACATTTTCAACCCTCGTAGAAACAATAACATCATTTTTTTGATAACCAAATATTGGTTCCTTCTTAGAATGTGATTTGGTAGACTTCACTGTAATCGTGGAAAATAACAAAGTAGCTAGAAAAACATAATAGATTAGAACCATAGGTTTAGCCCCTCGTTCTACTGCTAACAATGTTAGTGTAGTTTTTCACCAGAATAAAACCTCAACGCTTAGAAGTAAGTTTGAATGCTAAAAGTAATGTCCCTAAGTTTAAAGGTAAAATCAAGAAAAAGAAGCCGAGAGTTAACTAGAAGTGTAACAAGTAATAATTGAGAGAAATTGGTATAAAACATCATATTAATAGTGGTTTGATCGTTTCTCTACATTTACTATCAGTGTTATCTTTTATTCATTATATTGACACCAGGATAGCTAAAATTATTTAAGCAGCCATTTTACATCTCATTACAAAGCCTGGTTACTTTTGAGAAAAGGAAAAGATGGTAATTTCAATAGATTTTTTATTATAGCTTTTTATACCAAAATATTGCATAAACACCTAGAGAATGAAAGTAGAGAATTAAGTAAAGAAAACAAAATAAAATGATTTGAAACAAGACACACAAACTTTATTGTGGTTTGGCTAATCGTTGCTTATGTTCACTTAACTTTGTTTTTCGTTTGTTTTTGTTTACAAAAGGTGTTCTTACGGATCGGTGATGATACCTGAAATTACAAGAGATATATGTAAATTCGTAAAAAACTAAGAAAGATCCCCAAAGCATCACCCTATCCCTCTATTTATAGCCGAAGGTCGCCGAAATCATCTCCACCACGTTCACACCCACGTTCTCCACGTCTAGGAAGAGAAATGTTAGAAAGATCGTGGCCACATTAGCCATTTTCAGGTATCGATACCGATCCATGATCAGGGATCGGTACCAATCCATAAGAGTACTTTATAGATCTCCTCTGCGGGCTTGGTTATGTGTGAATTGTTCGTGCCTTCACCTTTTCTACCTTAGTTTCTTTGCTAGAAGCTTGGTTCTGGATGATTCTCTTGGTTCGGTGGTGGAATGCAGTTCTTGATTTCAAGTGTACTTGGTGCTTGATGCTAACTACTTGAATGATCCAATAATGCTTGAGAAGGGTGGTGAGCATCATAGGTTGATAATACATGAAAGGATGAGGGATTTTGGAGAACTTTCAGGGATCGGTACCGATCCTTGATTAAGGATCGGTACCAATCCATAACTTCTTCTATATATGGCTTCCGTGCTTGTTGTTTATAGGTGTTGGGGGTGTTTAGCCCTCTTTGGCAATAAATTGTTATGCTTTGAGCTTGTTCTCTTGGTTGTTCCTGGCATCTTAATTTGCTAATTATTACTCTTAGCTCTTTGCCTCAGTAACCTTCAAGTTTGATGTATCAGATTCGTCTGAATATGGCCCGGTCATTAGGCTGGATAACACTTGCTCCCTAAGTACATCTTGTTTCCAATATGATGTGCTTTGAAATGAAACAAGTTGGAATTCTTGCATCAAGTTTCAATCCATACTTCAAATAGTTATCACGTTTTCCTTGGACTATTTTAGTAAAGCAAAGCGTATTTGACCATTTGTTGCGATGCGTCACTTGGCCATGCCTGTTAACATCCGGTGGTATAAAAAACTGCACTGTTCTTATAATTCATCACTCCAAATTCAGAATCTACCAATAGACTTCCTTCTCGGATTTCACAGGTTTGAACTTGTTGTCGTATGATTCTAGTGGTGAACTGTTGTTTACATGTGTGCACACATTTGTAGGATGGCCATCATGCTTTATATGTCACGTACGTATACCTGTATAAGTTCATACCTATATGCATACAAAACTAGATATACATACATGCATGCATGTATACCTATACATATATATACGCACTAAAGGTTATGGGTTCGGTGCCATTCCTTGATCAGGGATAAGAACCGATCCTAACCTTTGAAAATTTAGGCAATATTGTTGCTTATTTTTCTGGGTTTGTACTCATATATCCACAAACCCTCAGCCTATCTTCCTCACTTTTATTTTTTGACTTACAAGAACTCATGCTTGCTATTAAATCTCCTTGTCCTAGATTAGAACTTTGCCTTGGCTTCTCACCGACTTTCTCCTTGGGAATTGAATGACGTCGACCTCATCAGCACCACGCCTTAAGTTCTAGAGCTTACTTTTAGACCGTGTTTCAAGACGAATCGAGAGATTAATCAATCGGCTCCACCATCATCATCTCTTATATGTAGGTGATTGTCTTGAGGAGCGAAGTTGCTTGAGCTGGCATTGCGGCCACATGTGGATTGAGGATGAGGAAGAAGATGGGTTACCAAACCCAAGCCCTAGATTGGCACCAATCCGGCCCTTGGAGAATTTCATTTGAACATCTTGAGTAGTTTGAATGGCTTTACATGTCTGCATAAACAATTACGGTTTTCAAGTGAGATTCTCTGAGTGCTATTGTGGGATTACCAATGCACGGTCGATGATGCCAAGCATATTGGGATGGTCAATGATGAAGGTCAATGCGGTAATAAGATAGCCTCCGGATGAACTATCGCATGATATTTGATGCTAACATTGTAGATTCACGAATGCACATAATACATGACACTGCACAACATTATTATCTACCTGAAATTCTACTTAGATTTCATTTTGGTATGGGGATATAACTTTTGATATTTGTAATATCACTTATGTGTTGAGTTTTGATAGTTATGGACCGTAGAGTTTCGAGTGTCTTTTCACAACGGTTACGAGTCCCACAACTTCCAAGTATGTTGAATCTGATAACGAGTCCAGCTTAACTATAATTCCAATTGCGAGGCATACTCCGACAATGTAACACCTCTAATTTTAGATAATATTATTCAGGAGATTTAATTAGCTGAATTAATTAGAATAATGTAAAGTTTAAGTGGTTAAGAGATTGGGATTTGTTTGAATATAAGGTTGGCATGCCTTAAGATATAATGAACAAATGAAAGTTAAAATGAAATAAGTAAGGGTAATAGAAAAGGGTAAAATAGGAATAGGTTATATTCCTATACCATAAACCCTTATGCACTCTTATTTACACATTCATAAACAAAACTAAAGCAAGAGAGGCCGATCACCATTAGAAAAAGAGAGAGGAAAATAAGCTAAAATCAAAAGGAAGAAGCTTAATCAATTTAATTCAAAAGTAAATCTCAACTCCTTAACAACAAGTTAAGGTGCATCTCATTTTTATGATTTTCTGATTCTAGTTAAGTTTCAAATTTATTTTGCAAAGTATTATGCCATGTTTTGATTAATAAATAGATATATGCTTGTTAATGATTTATGTTGTTTGTTCATATAGATTTTATGACAAGTTTTGATTTGAAAAACCTACCAAATGACATCCAAATGCTTGCAATTTTGAAATATAGTCAAAAATAATATTTTGTAGATGGTTTTCAAGCTCCGTAATTTTTTTAATTAATGTGGATTTATTATGATTTTTAGAGTGAAGGAAATGATTAAAATGGTTGAATTGGGTTTAAAATTAAATACGGGTATTATATGTTAGCTTTGGGTCAGAAATTTAAATATGCTAGAAAACATATTAAAAGTGATTTACTTGAATTTTTGGAGAATTTTCCTAAGTTTTTTAATAAGTATACAAAATTATATAAGGTATGAGACTAAAATGTTTTATATGTTTATAAAAGGAGAAGGGGTAATTTATAAATGTTTTAAATTGTTATCTCTAAAATTTGGAAGCAATTTTAGAAAAGATTTTTGGTAAAGAAATTGGCAACCAATTATAGATGACAAATAAGTAGGTTTGTTAAAAAGAAATTACTCTATAAAGTTAAAAATCAGTTCTATTGAAGTTTGCGGTTTCGCTACTTTCGGCAGCCACCTTTTGACCCTATACTACCGCCTCCATCCTAGTCAAAACTAATACACATGGTATCAGTGACTTGGTAGTGGATTAAAGATAGGTGAAAGGTATCGAGTCGAAACGTGCCTTCGAAGGGGTTAAGACCTTGTTTTGCTTTCAAAGGAAATGTGCTTGCTTTGCTTTCAAATGAGATAGCTTTCGACTGGGTCAAGTGTTTTAAAGAAAAGAGCTTTCAAAATAGATTGCCGCCTTGGTCAAGTGTTATAAATATATGTTTGTAACAACTGTCTATTTGTGTCAGTTGTAAATATTTATCTATCACAACTGTTTTTGACAGTTGTCTATCTGCACTAAGATAAATTACAACTTCCCTCTTTTATTTTCTTCAGCCCACTTACTACTTTCGTGTAAACTAAAAAAGCGGCTGTAAAATTTCATAAATCTAAACCCTAACCCTATCCCACTCTACCATTGCCATCCATCGAAGTAAATCACGCTTACTAGAAACCCTCTTCCAAACCCTAACCCTTTACTCTCTGTCATTTTCTCGCCTCTATGGCCGCATCTCTATTGCTACACGCATTCGCTCGCTTCGCCACCGCTGCTACCCGTGTTTGCTCGTTGTTGTTGTTGGTCGCCTTCGACGAAGTTGTGGTATGTTGCTATCCTGCGATTTATGCTTGTGTCCATTGTATGCTAGAAATTCAGTATATGTTTAGCTATGTTCAACCATTTCTCATCAGTTAAAGTGGTTGATCCATGGAAGAAAATAATGTTATAATAGAATTATATACTCATTGAAATTTACTGCTGGCTTTTGTTATTGTTCGGTGATTTCTTTTATATCTTTATACCTGCCAGTGTTCGAAAAGGTTACGGATTGCTTAATTATAGTAGAGTACATTGCTAGTGTTTCTATGACCGAGTAATGCATCTAACCTATCAATTTAATTGTTGTGCATTTAAGATAGAATGTTTGAGACTTTATTGGTTAAAAAAATCTGCATTCTTGTCTTCACGGATTATATTTTATAAAATCTGTTGTCAAGCACCCATTATATATCTTACCAAATTTTAATAATGTTATTTAATGTTTGGTAATTCACGTTAGATTATTGAGAAACCCATGGTAGATTCTACTAAAATAAAATAAAACCTTATTACTATTTCTGTATTCCTCCAACATTAAAATACTACTAATAATAATAGTAAGCAGGGGCTGGAGGGATAACTCAAAATGAAACTGCAATTATGGTTGGTGCTCTTGGATTTATTGATAATACTATGGGAGAGGCAGTAACTTCTTTTTGCCAAAAGTTATTGATATTAATTCAAAATTTGGTAAATATTGGTTGATAATAGTTATAGTACATTCTTTATCAAACATATACTTTAGTTATAGAATATGCATGCAGTATGAATGTTTGGTAAATCATTGATATATTCATGTTTTGAATGTCAATATTTGGAGAACTATGGTATTTAACAGTATTTAATACTAGGAATGCCTGAACTATTTGTTTCTTCACCGATAAAGATATGGTACTAAATGGTGATAGTGGTTCCTTAAGGTTATGCAATCAGCACTATCATTTTTCAGATATAAATACTTTTAGCTGAATTCAAAATCCTCATTCATCTAGTTGCAAAGTTTTTGACAATTGAATCATATTTCTTATTTTCCCAACATGATATGCAAATGTGTTCACTCATGGTATCAGACATGAAGAGTATAACTCCAGAACAATTTGAGAATAGAGGCAACAACCCTTGTAAATCTAGGAGGCACTCTCACTTTGTCCCTTTTGCTTCTACAAGTGATAATATTACAGGCCCAACAAATAATTTCAATACTGGCAAGGAGGAATTCACCCTGTCTGAAATCAATACTGCTAGTCTAGTCCAGTTAGTACATGATACAGCAAGATATGTTGAGTTAGCAATTCATGACTAACTCAACATATAATCGTCTCTGTTTTCAAGACTTTCATGCTCTGCATGTAGGATATTTTGTTATAGTGTATGTACTAAACACTATATGGACATATACAGAAAATGAAAAGTAACAAAGAAAAAAATAAGCAGCAAGTAATCAACAGAAAGTAACAGGTAGAATTGAAAGATTATTATGCAAAGAAAGAGCATACTTCTCAAACATCAGCAAATATACTTCTCAAACTGTCAATAGCGTTTATTTTTTGGTACGACACATACTTCTGAAACTGTCTTTTGTACTACAATAATTTATACCCATTTTTATGTTTGCAGGTTGAATCAGGAATGATCTTTATGCAATCTTTGGTGCTAGCTAATTTTATTTGATTTAGTAAAAAGTGTAGCAAGAGACTTGGAGTAATTCATTTGCAAAAGGTTTAGCCAGAGACACTGTTACAGATGTTATACTCTGGGTTCTATTGAACATCTGAAGGTCTTGTATTGATATTGTGACTTGTGTAGCTCTTGTTTTGAGCTTAACTTCGTATTTGTACTAAATGCTAGTATGTACTATTTTTCATGTTATGTAATGATATTGTTAAGTTATTATGCACGGCAATGCGGATTATTGAATCATTTGATTGTGCACTGCCTATATTTTTTTTTTCTAATATCATTTGAGTGCGGAACATTGTATATGTATGTGTAATTGACTACTTAGATACGGCTTCTGGTCGTATCTAATGTGTCAATTAGATACAGCTAGAATGGCCGTATCTAATTGATACATTAGATACGGCTATTAATTGTCTCTAATGAGACAATTAGATATGGCCCTAGGCCGTATCAAACTTGCTCATTAGATACGGCTATTAGCCGTATCTAATTGTATCATTAGAGACGGCTAATAACCGTATCAAAAAAATAAGCTCGCCATATTTTGATACGGCTTTTAACCGCATCAAAATATTGTTTATGGTGTAGTGGTGGTCTTGTTCAGGACTGTCCAGTAAGGGATGGTTCCGGCTTTGTGTTGCAAAGGAGCGGGCGTACTCCTCGGTACGGTGATCTAGGCCACGTACTGTGATGGGCGGTACCCCAGTAGCCCTGCCATTGATGGAAACCCATTCTTCCTACGAGACCCTACGGTTTTGATTGTATTACCCACTTTTGTGGCTAGTAGCTGGAATTTAATAGATGTAACAATTTTGGCTATTTCTTTTTTACTTGAAAACCCTAGACACTATTATAATATCACTGGATTTCCTATCAAATGTTTTGGTTAGCATAAGGTAAAAACTTTTCCATGTTTATGTATGAGAAGTCTTACGTGATACCTTTTGTTTTCGAAAGATTTTCAAAGTTAAGCAACTTTAAACCCGTTTACTCACTCCAGACCCATGTCTGACCTGAGTGTTTATTTTCTGTTTTATTAAACTCTTGGGTACTCATATTACGTATGAGTAGTCAAGCGTTTCAGGATTGCTTTGACGAGTTCTGAAGGAGATATGGAGCAGGAAGCTTCAGCGTGTAGATATATATATAGTGGTTTCGTTGTGTTTGAGTTGTATCTGTTTTTCTCTGATGTACTTGAATTGTAATTGCTAGACAGATGTTTATAACTGTCTAGTTTGTGTTGTATTAGCTGTACGACTCTGATGAATATGATACTATGTAATATATTATGTGATATAACATAATTTATTCATTTCCGCTGTGAGTTTCTGATGTTGTATGTTTCTTCCTTTTCTATCTTTCCTCTTTTCTATCCCTTTCTTTCTTCTTAATGATGTGTATTTCTATGGAATGAAAGGCGGGTCGTTACATTGTGGTATCAGAGCGCTAGGTTGAGCGAATACCTAGACTCTGGAGTGGTGTCTATCTTGAGAGAGCGTATTTGTAACTTTGAATAAATTATAGATATTTTTATTTATTTCTACCTTTTTGATTGGGTTACCCCTTCAGGTTTTCCAATATAAGTTCTAGAGGTAGATAGGGTAGTGGTGTGTATAACACAACTACAATCACTACTACAAAACAGGCCATTTGCATTAGTTGTTTACCCCCCTTTTGCAACAGTTCAACAACCGATGCATATGCAACCGATGCAATAGGCTTAACACTTTTGCATCAGTTCTGAAACCGATGCAAAAAGGTCCTTTTTGCATCGGTTGTTACTAACAACTGATGCAAAATATCATGGTTGGTTGCTTGAACATAGCCCCCATGTTGCATCGGTTGTAATGAAAACCAATGCAACAAAGTAACTTGTTGCATCAGTTTTTTATAACAACCGATGCAAACTAATCCCTCTATTGCATCAACTATTTATACCTGATGCAAAAAAGCCATTCTCGAAAACCATTATTATATATATATATATATATATATTATTGATTATAACAAACAATTATTGCATGCAATATTACAATCATTCAAAATTAAATTTGATGGCAAATACAAACCGAATAACATAATACCAAAATAAACATATATCAATTAAAGTGTTAATAATCTATACAAAATAAACATATATCAATTAAAGTGTTATCAATTAAAGTGTTAATAATCTATATCAACACCAAAGCCACAAGCACCACCAGAACCACATTCCCATACATTTACATGCCAACCCCAAACCATCTACCCTATTCCACCACCAGCCTTCACAAATCACCACCCATCAATACTTCTACTGACCATTCCAAACTCTGCTACCTGATCATCCCTCTATGGAATGAAAGCCATGGAGGCAAGGTCTGATTTGCTTACCCTTGAACATAGAGAAAAACACATCTCCAGATCTTGAACCCTTCTCTATACATCTATTGCTTGCTTAACCACGGTCCGACACATCACTGACCATCTCCTCCTCTTACATATGCCCTGACTAACAACTTCTGCTCATCATTCAACAACTTCATATCAAGAGCAGCTCCACTGTTGCCACTACAACATCATCACAGATCCAAACTGCTGCATAAGTGGACATAGTAGTTAGTATAGATTAGAATGTACAAAACATAAAACATGAAATAGTAATGAAAGAAACAATATAGTAAGTGGGTTCAGGGTAAAAAGAACATAGTTTTTTGCGTGGCTCTAATGGTTCATATAAGAAACTCTGATTAAAACTAAACTGATGGCAGAGTATTTAAAGCATAATACCTAAATGTGTTTCTGAAGTCACATGCCAAAGGAGCGACCAATTTGGTTGCTTTCTTCTCCTTACTTTTTCTTGGAAAACATAACTGCCAAGTACAACTTGTGAAGTAATTTATGAGAAAACACCAACTACTTTGCTCAATTGCATTCTAAAGACTGGAAAAGAAAATGCCAATAAGCTGAAAACATAATTGTTTTCAAGACATATAGTATCACATTTAGTTAAATATGCAGTGTTCCTACCATTGCGGATGTGAAGAAAACACAGAGAGTTCAAGGTAGGTGATTGGGTGTACCTGAGACACAACCTTACAAGAAATTCAAAACAGTTGGTTCAAGTTTTGTAAGCTTTCTCCTGAATATAGGGGACTGCTAAGTTGATCATATTTTTCAGTACAAATGTAAACAGTAACTAGTGTAAGATCTAACTAAGAACACAATTCAAGATAATCAAATTCTCTTAAAACTTTGTTTTGACAAGATAATCTGTGCACATATCTTTACAGAAGATATGAAATATTATTTATTGCTAAAGAAGGTTACATGTAAAACCAGAAAGATAACCTGTGCTCATCATACCATATATGTCCATATACCAGAATTCAAGCTGGGGATTTGGAATAAATCACAAAACCTCAACCTTTTCCATAAGCTTTATCCCAGAAGCCTCTAAAATATTAATAGCTGGAATGTAAACCTTGGGCTCCAGAGGACGAACAACACCTCTTGTTCCAACTTTGTTTTGAAGTAAAAGCAAAGTACCAATTGCAGCTGGTACACCAACGGTTAGAGCCATCGCAGTAGTTGCCTTCCCATTTTGAGTCCTTCCAAATTCCAATAACATGGCTCTGTGCTTTTCTGCAGGAATTCCATCAGGGAACTCCACTTCCACTTCATGGTGCAGTAGAACCATATCATGCTCATCTCTACCATATGATAAGCGCTCCTCCATGCGAAAACATGCAACATCAAAGGCACTATGACATGCTACTGGAATTTCGTCGTCGTCATTAAGACCCAAAAATTTGATAGTTTTCAGAGCTCTAGCAGCTGTTTCATCATCTTTGCAGAGATGATGCATCACCATTGTTCTTATGATTCCTTCGTCATCTATAATCTCTTGAGTTTTCTTTTGTATGAGCAGTTTAAAGAAATCCCTATAAGTCAATCTTTTTCCCTCTTTTAGCATTGGAACAGTTTCAGTGTCAAACAAGCCAATATTTGCAAGGCAAGCCATTATATCACTAAACCCCTCGTAACGAAGAGTGGCACGGAATATTGTTGATGCTTCCTTACTTATTCCATAAAAATCACCATATACTAGTGAGTTTCGGTTTGGAAGGTATTCTAAAGCAAAAGCAGGTAAGTCTTGAATACGGAAACTCACTGCTGAATTATAGAGTTCTTTCCATCTACATGCACTACATCACCATGAGACTTGTATATGGCTGAGTTCCTCTCTGCTCGAATAGCTCCAGCTGGATTCCAACTGAATTTGTATGCAAGTGGGTTGTTTGCAGCAGCAGGAGATGGAAGGCCGCCACAGTAAGAAACGAAAGATTTTACTTTACCATTTCTTGCATGAGCTTCATTTATCATCTCCAAATCTTGAACCCTTCTCTATACATCTATTGCTTGCTTAACCACGGTCTGACACATCACTGACCATCTCCTCCTCTTACATATGCCCTGACTAACAACTTCTACTCATCATTCAACAACTTCATATCAAGAGCAGCTCCACTGTTGCCACTACAACATCATCACAGATCCAAACTGTTGCATAAGTGGACATAGTAGTTAGTATAGATTAGAATGTACAAAACATAAAACATGAAATAGTAATGAAAGAAACAATACAGTAAGTGGGTTTAGGGTAAAAAGAACATTTGTATTCATGCAGTAAGTGCCATTTGAATAACATATAAAACCCGAGTTTATATTAAAGGGTTGTCATTTTCTAACTAACATAAATCATCAAAATAAGTTTCTATAACAATTATGGAGTTCAATTCATAACATTCGTACTTAGATTTTTATGTTTTGTTATATCTACTCATGTAAGAGAAAATCAAATCATGTACAATTTCATTTTATTATTCAGATAGACAATGCGATATAGCAAATTACAAGGGAAAAATATAGCTAACAATTACCCGGTTCTACTTTATTAATTGTATTTTGTAGATTAAGAACAGAGTGCTTAATCATGTACTCATGTAAGAGAAAATCAAATCATGTACAATTTCATTTTATTATTCAGATAGACAATGCGATATAGCAAATTACAAGGGAAAAATATAGCTAACAATTACCCGGTTCTGCTTTATTAATTGCATACTGCACCTGAATCACCTGACCATCATCAAATACAATAATTTATACCAAACCGATACCTTATTCATCTTCTACAACATAACTGCACATTGACATCAGCACTGCCCACCCAACCCCCTTCTATACCAAACTGCCATCAGTTTAAAATCCACAGCTTCATCACCAGACTGATACCTTCAACACATCATCTTCAAAAAAAACTGTCACCACCACCTCACAGCACTTCTTCGATTTCAGCAAACCATTTCAGCAACATAGAAGCATACCCCCTAGTTTGCATCTGCTAAATGGAGAAGGTATATAAACAATCACCTATACTAAAGATATATGGTACATCATAGAAGCATACCCCCTAGTTTGCAGTATTTGAACATAAAACAAACTTGGCAAAAAATTTGTAAAAATATTACCTTGACACGTCACACTTGAGTAAACACATCATGGATGGAAAGAAGAATTTAAGTGGATGACATAATTCCATAACTCATACTTGTAATACTCCATCATTCTTTATTCAACTACCTAAAATAAAGAAAGTAATGCATATTATCTCTTTAAATATGAACAGACCGTAATCGCAGGCAATGAAAATTCACATCTCAGGTAAAGAACAAGCCATTAAAATATTTGGACATGATATATAAGCCATGCCAGAATAGAATGAGAAAAGTGTATAAATAAAAAACAATATTGAAGAGAATGGAATGAAGACAAAATATAAAATTGCTTAAAATGGGGCAATAATGACATTATATTTAGATTAAAGTGTGTAAAAGTCTCAAAGGACATCTCTCACGAAACTAACATGTGATTACATCAACAGTAAACCGTCTGCTAAATACATTCTGTCAAGACAATTACAATGGAAATATATCTTCTAAACTATATCTCATCACAACTTTATAGAAAATTCCATTTCAAGTCTGCATGAAAAATAAGACACATGAACCAATAACCTGAACCCTTCAGATTAATCTTCATATGATTAGCTGGAATGAAACAAAATGGCAGGTGATCACAAAAAGGAGTGTAACATTCTTGAGATAATTGAATAGACAGTGCATAATTTATACTACTGATATAAGCCAAATATTCACAGTAATAAGTTTATGAAGGCCTCCAACAATTAAGGACAGGACCTTCATAAGACCTACTTGAAATGGTTTTAACAAAATATTGTAATCAGTTTTTTTGGATTATATTGAACATAAAACCTACTTGAAATGGCTATACATAGATGGTGGTGGTTCCTACTTGAAATATGCATTATATACATCTATGCCAACTATAATTAATTAAGGTTACCAAGTAAGTCCATAGAACCTAAAAAAGCTACAATTATTTAAGGCTAGCTAGATATATGAACTTAAAACAACCATCAGACAAAAATGCAAAAAATGGCAAATAAAACCTAAACATAGAACAACTACGAGAGATGTAACCAAAGTAAATAAACCAGACATTCGAACTATAACATAAATACTAATTATAATATAAGATAGAATCAAAGATAAATAATGTTGGAATACTTAGCTTTTTAAGCCTACTCGAGCGCATCATCAGCCTGCGTATCAACGAAGCAAAGTATATCAGCATGCATATGTTCCAGAACTTGATACATTTATCATTTGCACCACCTCCAGAAGCCAATAAGTTGCTCTCAAAAGGGCACCAAGCTAAGGCCTTCACTGCTGCATTGTGATCATCAAATCTGTGCATGTATTGATTTTGGTTTCGGGGCGCATTCGATGATGACATGGAAATGTCCCATATGTGCAAAAGGTCGTCATTGCCTCCACTTGCCAATTGTCGACCAGAATTTGACCATTTTAGGCCGCATACTTCTAGAGTGTGACCTCTATATGTTTGCACTGCATGGGACCGGATTCTAACATCGTTATTTATGATTTTCCCATTCATATCTCCTATTGTTAGGATGTTGTTGTTCCATGCCAAAGCACCTACTCGAGATCGATGTTCCCTTCTTAGCGTTCTTAGTTGCAACAAGTTAGTAGAAACAGGTTACTATTTTTTGTATTCATGCAGTAAGTGTCATTTGAATAACATATAAAACCCGAGTTTATATTAAAGGGTTGTCATTTTCTAACTTATATAAATCACCAAAATAAGTTTCTATAACAATTATGGAGTTCAATTCATAACATTCGTACACAGATTTGTATGTTTTGTTATATCTACTCATGTAAGAGAAAATCAAATCATGTACAATTTCATTTTATTATTCAGATAGACAATGCGATATAGCAAATTACAAGGGAAAAATATAGTTAACAATTACCCGGTTCTACTTTATTAATTGTATTTTGTAGATTAAGAACAGAGTGCTTTGACATTAGAAATTATTGCATTATGTGTACGCATTGCCTTTTGTATCATAATATGACAGTTCCAAGTAGCTAGTCTACATAATGATTAACTTATGTTACAAACCTTCAAGTGTTAGGGAACGGACGAAGTTGAATATGATTCATATATAAATTGTGTAAAAATAACCTTGATTGCCACTGCCTGGTTTTTGTTAAACAGATGACTGTTGTAAGGCTGCTAAGATTGTTACCCCACTGCTAAGCTTGCATTTTCTTCAATCAGAGCCACAAACCGCCACAGTAACCCTACCACATACACATACATCTACAAACAAACCCATCAGCCTCCAATGTGCTACATAACCACCGAGACAAACTCATCACTGGACCAGACCCACTGTCCACTGCACACATATCCACTACAGAAACCCAAATCCTTTTCATCTCCTAAAACCACTCGGCAACCTTCCAAACTTCTGCATTTACCGGACCATAATCCTCGCATTCAACAGTCATCCAACTACCCATCAATACTTTTGCCTTAACAACCATAACTTCACACTGTCAATTACCACAATAACACCCAGCTGCTAGCAACAGTGCAGGATCACTTGCTCTGGTTCAAAACAACATTAGGACAACATTCATCTGAACTTGATCTATATAATGGTTAATGTTTCTTTATCAAAGCATATGATCATATCCCATTAATTACCAACTAGCTAAAATAATTGCACTGACTTGATTTCAAATCATTCTAGCAAGTGATTTAAGTTTGTAATAAGTTTAGAAAATGATCTGTGTCAGTTATTCTTGGCTGAAAGTGACAAATTTGAAGAAATTTTCCGTCCAAATTTACTTCATTCTATGTAACAAAAACCACATACTGACCTCATTTGCAGTTCCCATTGCTGAGCAGGAGCGAAGTCCTACAAACCATGATAAACGAATTCAAAAGTGAAGACGGCAAAAGCAACTGCCTCCTCCACCTCAACGATCTTCCAGGCGGTCCAAAAGCCTTCGAACTCATCGCTAAATTCTGCTATGACATAAAATTCAAAGTAAACACCAGCACCATAGTCCCCTTACGCTGCGCCTCCGAGCACCTCAAAATGACAGAATCCTGCATAGAAGAGAACCGCATCAAGCAGACAGAAACCTTCCTAACTGAAGTGTTTGAAAACAACTGGAAGGAGTCCTTAAAAATCCTCGAATCATGCGAGCAGTTCCTTCCACACCGAGACAAACTTCATAAGATCCGGAACTGAAAACCAATCTCCGATGCTGTAATTGTTTTTGTTGTTGTTTTTCTTTGCCTTTTTGATTTTGTGTAATGAGAAGCGGTGAAAATAATTTCTAGGCTTCTTTTTTTTGTTTCGGAGAAGGCGAAATCCTAAAAGAAACTAATGGGAAATAAGCGGCACAGAAATTTGAGATGGCGGGAATTGAAACTATTTGCATCGGTTGTTGGTGATAGCTGATGCAAATTTGATTTTTTTATGACCTATTGCTTTCCACGTACCAATTGCACCGGTTATTAAGATAGAACTGATGCAAATAGTTTAATTTGCATTAGTTTTTACTTCAACCGATTCAATTGAGGCGATGCAAATGACCTGTTTTGTAGTAGTGAATGGTTGGAGTCCGAGTGTTTGAGGTTGGAAGTGGATCTGCTAGAGCAGTATTGGGCATCTTGAGTAGTGTTGCAGTTTGGATTTCACCGATCTCTGGAGGAAATCTTTCCAAAGTTCGGAGTTTATCTTTGGATTGTAAGCTTGGTTGCACTCGTACGAGTGAATTTTCTTTTGGATCAGTTGGGAGTACTGAAGCCAACGATGGTATCTTGGCAACCATAGGAAGGAGTTCTGTCTGCATTTGAGTTTGAGACTCAGTTTGGCAGAGTATTTTGTGCTTGGTTTGAGATCGAGTTTCCTGAGGGATATCTGTCTACTGAAGGCTCTATTTTGGAAGTGGCTGGTGTAGCTTCGTGATTCGGTGAGCTTTTGGATAAGAATGTCTTTGGCAGATGGTGTAGCTTGTCCATTACTTCTGGTAGCCCAGCTGGGTGTGATGTTTGTGGTTGAAGGTGGACCATCAGTTTCTTATTTTGGTTAGAAGGCTTTAGCTGTTCTGATTGTTGAAGGAGGACGATTTCTTGGAATCTGAACTGAGTGGAATCGCAAAAGTGACTTGCGATGGTTCGTAAGTTTTTCGAGTAATCTTTGTTTGGATTGAAGCATCTCTAGAGGATGTTAGAGTTATCGAAGTGGTTTGGTATTTTCCAGATATCTTCGAAGGAATTAAGATTTGCATCTGCATCAAGATATTGAGTTCTGTTTCGACTTGGTTCTTGGAGCTTGCCGGTGGTTCGGCCTAGTAGGAAGTTCTTTGAGAGAGAGATCTGTTTAAGCTGGCAGGAGTGATCAGATCTAGTTTCTGGTTGAATTTTCGCTGTGGTGATGTGACCAAATCGGATAGGTCACTGAGATTTTATGGAATTTGATGAACGATGTTTCCGGAGTGGATTGATCAAGTTTATACTTGTGTTCATCAACAGTATTCTCAAATCAGAGTTGCGCAGTGGAAGCATAGTGGCAGCTATTCCAGGATAGAAGCAACACCGATTCATTGGGAATTTGTGTTTTGTCTTGCATCAGAGGATTTCTACAGGAAATTCATTTTGGATCTGGAAGCTTAGTTGTCTTGTGCATCTGTTCTATTTTCCGAATAGGAGTAGTGTGTTTGAAATCTTCTGATGTTTGTGTAGTAGAGTTTGTGTGGTAGATTTGATGGATTTTGGGAAAACCATTTTGTTGAGAAGGATCTGGAGATCGTTTATTTCTTTGTCCAGATTTGTTCCATGAGGCATCTGCAAAGTTTGGATTAATCTAGTCGGTTGAAGGCAAGCCAGGATCGACAGGAGAGATTTGTGGATAAGAGTTTTGGATCTTTCTGTTTTCTCTCAAGGGTTAAGTGTTTGGTCTACAGGATTGAATTTCCAGTTCGGATGGCTAGAATTTGTTTTGTTTTTCACGTATCTCTGAGGGAGTACGTATATGGTCTATCACTGGTTTTAGAATCAGTAGTTCTGGGAGATTTGGAAGTTGATCAGGACTTGTCTGTGGTCCAGTATCCTGCTTAGATTTGTAGATCTAGATATGTAGGAGCTCTAGATTTGAGTGGTGTAACTAGTTTAGATTCTGTAGAGCGAGTGTTCCAGTGTTTATACCTGGGAAACTCTAGGGAATCCTATCTAGAATTGTGTCTGGATAATTAGAATTGTTTGTTTGAATTGGTTGCCATGGTTGCTAGTATTTGGTTGATAGCATATGTTTGCTATTTTAAAATTAAAATCTGTATGAGATTATTAAATTATCTTTGCTTTTAAATTTCGGGGATGAAATTCTTTTAAGGGGGGAGGAATGTGATGTCCTGGAAATTTAGGCAATATTTATTTAATAATTTTCATTAATAATTATTTTAAATGTGAAATATTGATTTAATAATCTAATTCAAACAGAAATAATCTTTTGAAGATTTATAATTATTTGATTTGACAAATGATATTCTTTCCAAAATTTATAATAATGATAATTTAATTTAGGATTTTATTATTTTCAAAAGTTTAAAATATTTGAATGATAAAATTATCTTTCTAGGCTTATTTAAAGGATATTTTATTTATAATGTATATATGTGTATACATTGTAAATAGAGATTTGATTTTAATTTAAAATTTAAATTTAATAATAATATTTTTTAATTATTATATATATATATATATAAATGAATAAATTATGAATTGGTTAATTTGATTTAAATTAGTATTAAAACTTTTCAAGGGATGATTTAAAAATCTATCTTATATCTTCAAAGAAATTAAAGTAAAATATTTATTTGTTTATAAAAATAGAATAGTTTAAATTGTATATTTTATAATAAAAGTTTATTTTGTTTTATTTTAAAATTGTTTTCTTTTGAAATAGACTTAGTTCTTATATACTAGAGTATAATATTTTGGATTGAAAATTTTGAAATAAAATTGAATTCAGTATTCAATTCTTTTAAAATTTTCTCTTTTGAAAATTTAGCTTTAAAAATATTATTTTAAAAATATTCAAATAAACATTAAGTTATGTAATTTTATAAAAGAAGTTTATATGTAATCATTTGTAAGGCTAAATATTGATAAAACATTTAAAAACATGTTAAATGTAAATAAGAACTTGTTTAAGAAGACTTAAAAACATCCATAAACTAAGAAATTTATTTTTATATTAAAAGGAATATGTGTTAAGTTTTTAAATCATAAAGTAGACACTAGTAAATCATTTGTCTTACTTAAGGAACAAGTGGCATGTAATTTATTTTTGAAATAATTATTTTAGATAAAAGAAACTTAATAATTCATTTTGTTTAAACATTATCTTCATTTGAAAATGAAATCAGATTTTAGAAAGAAAACTCAAAAACCAAATGCAAAACCCAAATACAATTTAAGATCTGCAAAATCAAACAGAATGCATGTTTATAAATCTGCAAATATGTAACCTGTTGAACTTCAATTCTACTCAAGCAAACAAGAGATGGAGTTAAGCTGTAAACTTACCCAAATCATCTCCAAATCTAAGCAAAGAAGATGGAAGCAAACACAGATTCAACATCACCAATGCAACTTGCAAATTCGTTTCATTAACTTCAGCAGTTCCAGGAATAATGAAAATGCATCTCTGAGTTGCTTCTCTGCATCTTCAATAATTAAGTGAGTAAATTTCTATTTTAAAAGCAGTTCTTAATCTCTAAAAATCAAAGCTAAACAAGATTTCACAGAACTCAAGTTCTAATTTTTTTTTAAAAAAAATTCAAAGCTGTTATGATGAAACTGCTCTGTTTCTTTTAGAAGTGAGTAACCTCACAATGAAAAAAAGTTTAAATTATCTGATGCATGTAAATATATAGGAATGAGCATGCTTGTCTGAATTTTTATTTGATGAATATTGTGTGTGAATATGTATAAACAGATATATAGGTTTACAGGTAACAGTATACTTGATTCTGTTTATAAAACTAAAAATTTAAATAGGAAAAACCCAATACCTCTTGAATTTATTTCAGTTAGGATTTGTTATGTAAGCAAAAGATGTTTGCTTAGTATGAAATTTTGATTATAAATAATAATTAGTTAAATTTGAAAAAAATAACTGATTGTCTCTGTATCAATAACAACAGCTATTGTTTTCAATAAAACAAGAGTATCAAACATCTTTAATTATTTAAACAAGTTTATAACTAGAATGCATGATAGAAATCATGAATTTTAAAACAGAAAACACATTTTAAAATTTACTGAGAAGTGAGCATTTGCTGAGTTGAACCAAATTGGGGTTTTTGGGTCTGTTTGATTATCTAGTGGATTTTGGAAGCTGTAGTTCTTCTTGGAGGTGGAGTACTGATTGGAGAGTAGGGGAATTTTTTTTGAATGGTTGGTTAGTTGGATGTGATGACCGTGGTTGGTGATTTCAGGTTTCAAGCCCTAGTTTGAAGTGGTCGAGATTTTGTAGCTTCTTGATTGCTATCATGCACCGAGTGTTAACAGATTTTGGGGAGTTGCAGAGGGGACATAGAAGGAGGGTTGGCTGGAGTCGTAGGGTTGCTGATGGTCGGAAATGGTTGTCGCGATTGTTGACAGGTTTGGGGAAAGTTCTGGGTGGTGTTTCAGTTTGCTTAGGTTAACTCGAATTTGATTTCGAGCTGATGGGGTAACTTTGATGGTCGCAATCACGTTGGAGGTTGGTCTGCGACTTGGTGGAGGGGAATTTGATGGTTGGAGGTCGTCGGGGTGCCGTTGCATATGCACCATGCACATTTTGGTTCTGGTGAACTACTTGTGGGGTTGTGCAGGCTTATGTCTCGAGTATTACTCGGGTGGAACAAGCAGTGGACTTGAAGCTTTTAGGTTTTAACTCGAAGTGATTTTGAGGGAGTTCGGGTAGGTGTTGTTTCAGGTTTATAAAACTTGACAGCAATTCTGGGTTTTAAAATTTTAAATGTAATTTAAATTTAAGATTGGATTTTAAGCAGGGATTTAAATTAAAAGCTTAAATTTGAATTTGAATTCAAATGTACTTTTGAATCCAAGTTTTTTTTAAAATGAAAATTTTAAATTTTTAACCAAGGTTTAAATTAAAGTTTTAAAATCAAGTTTTAATAGAATTTCAAGATATCTATAAGTTTAGATTTGAATTTAAATCAGTTTGTAAAGTTTAAATGTTGTATAAGTTTAAAATGTTTTAAAGTAGAATTTAAAAATGAATTTGTTTTCAAACAAGTTTTAAACTTGAAGGAATTCTTTTCTTTAATATTTGTATTAAAGTTATGATATGTTTAACTTTAATTTGAAAAGTAAAAAAATCAATTTATTTTAAAGATTTGATTTCTTTAATAAATTTAAGTAATTTGGATCTAAACTTTACTTATATAAGTAATGAATGTTTTCACTTTTATTTTAAGGATTTTAAATTTATTTAAAATTTGGATAATGTTTAAATAGTTAAACATTTTGAAATCTTAAATTTTAAAATGGAATTTGAATTTAATTTAGAAATGTATTATTTAAATACATTTGAATATTAATGAAGTCATTAATAAGTAAATGAATTATCTTAGAAATAATTAAGATAATAAAAGAATTTAGTTAAGGAATGTCTTAATTAATAAATTTTAATAAATATTTTAGATTAATTTAATTAGAGTTGATTAAAAATAATTAATCTAAGACAAATTTTTAAGAAAGTAATTAAAGGAAATGTTGTTAATTAATAAAAATAATTATCTAAGGATAATTAAGTAACTAATTAATGTGATTAATTTTGGTAATTAATTAGATTAACTAATTGAACATAATCAATTGTAATTTGTTAAGAATAATTACTTAATAAAAGTAATTAAGGTATTAATTACCTATTGTAATTAATTATGATAATGTGATTTGTTTAAATTAATTGATTTAGTTTAATTAATTTTAGTAAATCATTTGATGGTTTAATAAGTGTAATTACTTAATGTAATTAATGGAGCAGGATTACTTAGAAAAGTAATAATTGATAATTACTGGAATGTAATTAGTGAAGATGAGTAATTTGGATAATTATTTTTTGTAATTAATCAGGGAATTAATTAATGAAGATAATTAATTATGGGATAATTAATTTGTTATGAGTAATTAGGGGGAGTTAATTACTGTGTTTAATATTAATCAAGGGTGATTAATATCGTATGTTTAAATTTTAGATTAATTACTAAATGTAATTAATTTTAAATTAAGTAATTAATTTAAATATAAATTAGGGATCATTAATTAATATAATTAATGATGTAACTAAGAATTCTTTAATTAAGTAATAATTAATAATTAAGTGATTAATCAATGTAATTAATTAAGGTTAAATGTAACTAATTAGAATTAATAAATGAAGTAATTAAATGTTTATGATTAAGGTTAATTAATTTGTGAAATTAATTAAAGACTAATTACTTATTGTAATTAGTGAATTATTAATCAAAGATGTTTAATCAAGATGAATTCTTAGAGAATGATTAATTAACTAGATTAATTAATTATTGGATATATAAGCAAGATTTATAGGTGTGATACTTAATTTAATTTATTTTAAATTAATTAGAGATAGAAGTAATTAATTTAATTCATTTTAAATTAATTATAGATGATGGTTAATAAATCATTGCTCATGGATGTTATTGATATTTCTTTGGATGGTTGTAATCTCAATAAGGAGATGAGTAATATTTATATGATATGGATGCTTAGTTAAAGTAAGATAATATGGATTATCTAGTTGTGATGGTTATCTGGTTGTGATGGTTATCTATTTATGATGATGATACAGATTATCTGTTTATGATGAATGTGATCGTCTATTGTGATATGTAGTTTATCTATCTGTGTGTAAATAGATAATAATGAATTGAATTAATTACTCAAACTAAAATCACTTGGACATTAAGATGGCGTTTGGATTTCGATGAGACCGGGATCAGATTTCCAAATTTGGAATTCCGAAAACCACATCGGTCCAAATTAAACGTTAGGTTGTGAATCTCAAGTGAAGAGTGAAGACTCGAGGTGTAAGAACTATTTGTCAGTATAACTCTGAGAGTGATTCCGTGATGAGTTTGACGGAATAGTACTTTCAGGTTCGAGATGGTGATTCAGAGTGCAAGGGTTATCGTCGTTAACTCTGAGGGTGATTCCAAAATGAGTGTAACGAGATAATGCCTTCGGTTTCGTTCGAACCCGGAACGAACTTGTATGGATTGAATGCTTTCAGAACATTGTCAGGTGGACGATGAGCATTCTAAGATTTATGTCCTATAAAGGTATTCGTAGCCTCAAGCCTCATCAACCGGGAATGGCTAAAATAGGGGAGGTGCAGCAAGGCTAAGTGTGTCATGCCCAAGTAGGACGGGATTTACCCCTGTCTAGAGGTCCCTTTATATTTCGACTGTGTGGCAGTTGACGACGGCCAATCTGCGTGGTGGTCTTGTTCGGGACTGTCCAGTAAGGGATGGTTCCGGCTTTGTGTTGCAGGGGAGCGGGCGTACTCCTCGGTACGGTGATCTAGGCCACGTACTGTGACGGGCGGTACCCTAGTAGCCCTACCATTGATGGAAACCCATTCTTCCTACGAGACCCTACGGTTTTGATTGTATTACCCACTTTTGTGGCTAGTAGCTGGAATTTAATAGATGTAACAATTTCGACTATTTCTTATTTACTTGAAAACCCTAGACACTATTATAATATCACTGGATTTCCTGTCAAATGTTTTGGTTAGCGTAAGGTAAAAACTTTTCCATGTTTATGTGTGGGAAGTTTTACGTGATACCGTTTGTTTTCGAAAGATTTTCAAAGTTAAGCAACTTTAAACCCGTTTACTCACACCAGACCCATGTCTGACTTGAGTGTTTATTTTCTGTTTTATTAAACTCTTGGTTACTCATATTACATATGAGTAGTCAAGTGTTTCAGGATTGCTTTGACGAGTTCTGGAGGAGATATGGAGCACGAGGCTTCAGCGTGTAGATATATATATATAGTGGTTTCGTTGTGTTTGAGTTGTATCTGTTTTTCTTTGATGTACTTGAATTGTAATTGCTAGACAGATGTTTATGACTATCTAGTTTTGTGTTGTATTAGCTGCATGACTCTGATGAATATGATACTATGTTAATATATTATGTGATATAATATAATTTATTCCTTCGGCTGTGAGTTTCTGATGTTGTCTTTTTCTTCCTTTTCTATCTTTCCTCTTTTCTATCCCTTTCTTTCTTCTTAATGATGCATCTTTCTATGGAATGAAAGGCGAGTCGTTACATTTAGTGACATTTGGTAAAAGCATCCTCATCAGAAAACCTAGACATTCCAACTTGGTCTAAAGAAGTAGCAAAAAATGTTTCATGACATTCACGGTCCTATTTTTGTTCTCTTGACATGATTATTTTTTCGAGATTTGTATCAGAAGTCTTGGCTCTTCAACTATAACAAGGACAAAAGACGTTTTAGCAATAGAAGAATTTTCAGGCAAAACCTTTCATAATTTTCTACCTATTTAATTGTTGTCGAATACTTTTCATGAAAATATGAACCATCTTCCAAAGATCAAAATTAGAGGTTTCTAATGCGGCAATAAAAATAACAGTCTCTTCAACCTGCTTAACATTTTCAACCCTCGTAGAAACAATAACATCATTTTTTTGATAACCAAATATTGGTTCCTTCTTAGAATGTGATTTGGTAGACTTCACTGTAATCGTGGAAAATAACAAAGTAGCTAGAAAAACATAATAGATTAGAACCATAGGTTTAGCCCCTCGTTCTACTGCTAACAATGTTAGTGTAGTTTTTCACCAGAATAAAACCTCAACGCTTAGAAGTAAGTTTGAATGCTAAAAGTAATGTCCCTAAGTTTAAAGGTAAAATCAAGAAAAAGAAGCCGAGAGTTAACTAGAAGTGTAACAAGTAATAATTGAGAGAAATTGGTATAAAACATCATATTAATAGTGGTTTGATCGTTTCTCTACATTTACTATCAGTGTTATCTTTTATTCATTATATTGACACCAGGATAGCTAAAATTATTTAGGCAGCCATTTTACATCTCATTACAAAGCCTGGTTACTTTTGAGAAAAGGAAAAGATGGTAATTTCAATAGATTTTTTATTATAGCTTTTTATACCAAAATATTGCATAAACACCTAGAGAATGAAAGTAGAGAATTAAGTAAAGAAAACAAAATAAAATGATTTGAAACAAGACACACAAACTTTATTGTGGTTTGGCTAATCGTTGCTTATGTTCACTTAACTTTGTTTTTCGTTTGTTTTTGTTTACAAAAGGTGTTCTTACGGATCGGTGATGATACCTGAAATTACAAGAGATATATGTAAATTCGTAAAAAACTAAGAAAGATCCCCAAAGCATCACCCTATCCCTCTATTTATAGCCGAAGGTCGCCGAAATCATCTCCACCACGTTCACACCCATGTTCTCCACGTCTAGGAAGAGAAATGTTAGAAAGATCGTGGCCACATTAGCCATTTTCAGGTATCGATACCGATCCATGATCAGGGATCGGTACCAATCCATAAGAGTACTTTATAGATCTCCTCTGCGGGCTTGGTTATGTGTGAATTGTTCGTGCCTTCACCTTTTCTACCTTAGTTTCTTTGCTAGAAGCTTGGTTCTGGATGATTCTCTTGGTTCGGTGGTGGAATGCAGTTCTTGATTTCAAGTGTACTTGGTGCTTGATGCTAACTACTTGAATGATCCAATAATGCTTGAGAAGGGTGGTGAGCATCATAGGTTGATAATACATGAAAGGATGAGGGATTTTGGAGAACTTTCAGGGATCGGTACCGATCCTTGATTAAGGATCGGTACCAATCCATAACTTCTTCTATATATGGCTTCCGTGCTTGTTGTTTATAGGTGTTGGGGGTGTTTAGCCCTCTTTGGCAATAAATTGTTATGCTTTGAGCTTGTTCTCTTGGTTGTTCCTGGCATCTTAATTTGCTAATTATTACTCTTAGCTCTTTGCCTCAGTAACCTTCAAGTTTGATGTATCAGATTCGTCTGAATATGGCCCGGTCATTAGGCTGGATAACACTTGCTCCCTAAGTACATCTTGTTTCCAATATGATGTGCTTTGAAATGAAACAAGTTGGAATTCTTGCATCAAGTTTCAATCCATACTTCAAATAGTTATCACGTTTTCCTTGGACTATTTTAGTAAAGCAAAGCGTATTTGACCATTTGTTGCGATGCGTCACTTGGCCATGCCTGTTAACATCCGGTGGTATAAAAAACTGCACTGTTCTTATAATTCATCACTCCAAATTCAGAATCTACCAATAGACTTCCTTCTCGGATTTCACAGGTTTGAACTTGTTGTCGTATGATTCTAGTGGTGAACTGTTGTTTACATGTGTGCACACATTTGTAGGATGGCCATCATGCTTTATATGTCACGTACGTATACCTGTATAAGTTCATACCTATATGCATACAAAACTAGATATACATACATGCATGCATGTATACCTATACATATATATACGCACTAAAGGTTATGGGTTCGGTGCCATTCCTTGATCAGGGATAAGAACCGATCCTAACCTTTGAAAATTTAGGCAATATTGTTGCTTATTTTTCTGGGTTTGTACTCATATATCCACAAACCCTCAGCCTATCTTCCTCACTTTTATTTTTTGACTTACAAGAACTCATGCTTGCTATTAAATCTCCTCGTCCTAGATTAGAACTTTGCCTTGGCTTCTCACCGACTTTCTCCTTGGGAATTGAATGACGTCGACCTCATCAGCACCACGCCTTAAGTTCTAGAGCTTACTTTTAGACCGTGTTTCAAGACGAATCGAGAGATTAATCAATCGGCTCCACCATCATCATCTCTTATATGTAGGTGATTGTCTTGAGGAGCGAAGTTGCTTGAGCTGGCATTGCGGCCACATGTGGATTGAGGATGAGGAAGAAGATGGGTTACCAAACCCAAGCCCTAGATTGGCACCAATCCGGCCCTTGGAGAATTTCATTTGAACATCTTGAGTAGTTTGAATGGCTTTACATGTCTGCATAAACAATTACGGTTTTCAAGTGAGATTCTCTGAGTGCTATTGTGGGATTACCAATGCACGGTCGATGATGCCAAGCATATTGGGATGGTCAATGATGAAGGTCAATGCGGTAATAAGATAGCCTCCGAATGAACTATCGCATGATATTTGATGCTAACATTGTAGATTCACGAATGCACATAATACATGACACTGCACAACATTATTATCTACCTGAAATTCTACTTAGATTTCATTTTGGTATGGGGATATAACTTTTGATATTTGTAATATCACTTATGTGTTGAGTTTTGATAGTTATGGACCGTAGAGTTTCGAGTGTCTTTTCACAACGGTTACGAGTCCCACAACTTCCAAGTATGTTGAATCTGATAACGAGTCCAGCTTAACTATAATTCCAATTGCGAGGCATACTCCGACAATGTAACACCTCTAATTTTAGATAATATTATTCAGGAGATTTAATTAGCTGAATTAATTAGAATAATGTAAAGTTTAAGTGGTTAAGAGATTGGGATTTGTTTGAATATAAGGTTGGCATGCCTTAAGATATAATGAACAAATGAAAGTTAAAATGAAATAAGTAAGGGTAATAGAAAAGGGTAAAATAGGAATAGGTTATATTCCTATACCATAAACCCTTATGCACTCTTATTTACACATTCATAAACAAAACTAAAGCAAGAGAGGCCGATCACCATTAGAAAAAGAGAGAGGAAAATAAGCTAAAATCAAAAGGAAGAAGCTTAATCAATTTAATTCAAAAGTAAATCTCAACTCCTTAACAACAAGTTAAGGTGCATCTCATTTTTATGATTTTCTGATTCTAGTTAAGTTTCAAATTTATTTTGCAAAGTATTATGCCATGTTTTGATTAATAAATAGATATATGCTTGTTAATGATTTATGTTGTTTGTTCATATAGATTTTATGACAAGTTTTGATTTGAAAAACCTACCAAATGACATCCAAATGCTTGCAATTTTGAAATATAGTCAAAAATAATATTTTGTAGATGGTTTTCAAGCTCCGTAATTTTTTTAATTAATGTGGATTTATTATGATTTTTAGAGTGAAGGAAATGATTAAAATGGTTGAATTGGGTTTAAAATTAAATACGGGTATTATATGTTAGCTTTGGGTCAGAAATTTAAATATGCTAGAAAACATATTAAAAGTGATTTACTTGAATTTTTGGAGAATTTTCCTAAGTTTTTTAATAAGTATACAAAATTATATAAGGTATGAGACTAAAATGTTTTATATGTTTATAAAAGGAGAAGGGGTAATTTATAAATATTTTAAATTGTTATCTCTAAAATTTGGAAGCAATTTTAGAAAAGATTTTTGGTAAAGAAATTGGCAACCAATTATAGATGACAAATAAGTAGGTTTGTTAAAAAGAAATTACTCTATAAAGTTAAAAATCAGTTCTATTGAAGTTTGCGGTTTCGCTACTTTCGGCAGCCACCTTTTGACCCTATACTACCGCCTCCATCCTAGTCAAAACTAATACACATGGTATCAGTGACTTGGTAGTGGATTAAAGATAGGTGAAAGGTATCGAGTCGAAACGTGCCTTCGAAGGGGTTAAGACCTTGTTTTGCTTTCAAAGGAAATGTGCTTGCTTTGCTTTCAAATGAGATAGCTTTCGACTGGGTCAAGTGTTTTAAAGAAAAGAGCTTTCAAAATAGATTGTCGCCTTGGTCAAGTGTTATAAATATATGTTTGTAACAACTGTCTATTTGTGTCAGTTGTAAATATTTATCTATCACAACTGTTTTTGACAGTTGTCTATCTGCACTAAGAAAAATTACAACTTCCCTCTTTTATTTTCTTCAGCCCACTTACTACTTTCGTGTAAACTAAAAAAGCGGCTGTAAAATTTCATAAATCTAAACCCTAACCCTATCCCACTCTACCATTGCCATCCATCGAAGTAAATCACGCTTACTAGAAACCCTCTTCCAAACCCTAACCCTTTACTCTCTGTCATTTTCTCGCCTCTATGGCCGCATCTCTATTGCTACACGCATTCGCTCGCTTCGCCACCGCTGCTACCCGTGTTTGCTCGTTGTTGTTGTTGGTCGCCTTCGACGAAGTTGTGGTATGTTGCTATCCTGCGATTTATGCTTGTGTCCATTGTATGCTAGAAATTCAGTATATGTTTAGCTATGTTCAACCATTTCTCATCAGTTAAAGTGGTTGATCCATGGAAGAAAATAATGTTATAATAGAATTATATACTCATTGAAATTTACTGCTGGCTTTTGTTATTGTTCGGTGATTTCTTTTATATCTTTATACCTGCCAGTGTTCGAAAAGGTTACGGATTGCTTAATTATAGTAGAGTACATTGCTAGTGTTTCTATGACCGAGTAATGCATCTAACCTATCAATTTAATTGTTGTGCATTTAAGATAGAATGTTTGAGACTTTATTGGTTAAAAAAATCTGCATTCTTGTCTTCACGGATTATATTTTATAAAATCTGTTGTCAAGCACCCATTATATATCTTACCAAATTTTAATAATGTTATTTAATGTTTGGTAATTCACGTTAGATTATTGAGAAACCCATGGACCTCGGCACCATTCGTGAAAATATGAAATCCAACAAGTACAAAAATGTGAGGGAAATCTATGCTGATGCAAAACTGGTATTCTTAAATGCCATGGAATACAATGAACAAAACAGTGACGTGTATGTAATGGCTGAACAACTGCTTGCACTATTAGAGGAGAAATGGAGGCAACTACTTCCTAGAGTTATTGATGTAGTGAGTCATTTCATCATCATTAATTTCTATTTTCTCTACTTTTTCTTATTTGATTCAATTCCTTGTTCCATTTAATAGCTCAATTTTCTGTCTGCTAACGGTATTATTTATGTATGTTTTTTGTACTTAGCAGGAAACACAACAAAAAGATATGGATTCACGTGCCATAGAAAATATGCAGTTTTCTAAGGAGGCAGCTATAGAAAAACTGGCTAGAGATATGGAAAATGAGGTTATCTTTTAGATTCATATTCTGGTTGTAAATATTTCAGATTAGTTTACTAGCATATATGTCATGTCTCTCCTTTTTAAGTTGTGATATTGTTTATATTAACGTTGATACATGTTTGTGACATACTCCTCAACAAATTTTTGAGTCTTTTTTTACTGTATGTTCTATCCTTACATGTTTTAATTCATAGGTTAACGAGTTGAGTGTGCATGCAGATGAACTCAGAGAACATGCACCTAATAGTTGTAGAAAATTCTCAGCTAGAGACAGACATTTTTGGTCATATATTGTTGTCGATGTCTTGTTTTACATGTGGTCATATATTGTTGTCGATATCTTATTTTACATGTGGTCATATATCTTAAAGAATTTAGAGACGTTGTTGATATGAGTAAGCATTTATTGTTGATATCTTGTTTTACATGTGGTCATATATCTTAAAGCATTTGGAGATGTAGTTATATGTCTCATATGTAGATATATGTAGTCACTACTTAATTAAATATTATTGAGTTACCCTTAAAGTGATTAGATATGCCTTAAAGTGTTTACATATTTGTTTGATATTACACATAGTCGTTACATATCAAAACAGTCCTATGATTAATATGATTTTTATCTTTTACATATTATGATTTTTTCCCCAGGTTGATTACTTTGTAAAAGAAGCTTGAACTTTTTGCATCTATGGGTAAGAACGAGCAACATCAAGAAGAGGTAATCATCTTGAATTTTGTATATAAATTACTCAAATAAAATAACAGATTGACTGCTTATTTTGTTTCAAACTAAACTGTAATACTGGCTTATAAGATAGACGTCTTGGTTACTTCTATATTTGACAAAGACATTTTTTATCAAAGGCATTTTTTATACAATAAGCAGTCTGTTTTAAATTTTAATAAATATTAACTAATTTATTTGTTAAAAATTATTGCAACTATCAAGTTGGCAGACAAAATAGGAAAGAGGCAACTAACAAATAAAACCTTATTCATATAAACATCAACAGAAACTAAACAAAATATTTATTTTGTCAAAGCCAGAAATTAAACAAACTTGTTCTTTGTTTCATTAAATAAAATGATTGAAATTTTGTTTCTATGCATTTTATTCTCTTTATAATTCATCATTGTTGCATATTGTAGTTCAAAATTAAGTGCACTGGACATCACATTGTGCACTGTCACTGTTTACTTTCAAAAATTGCAGTCTTTTTCTTTGTTCTCTTTCAATTATTTATCTTACTTATGTGCATTTCTTTTGTGCACCTCCAACTTTCTGATTTCATTTTGTTTCATTTTCCAGCAATTTCTTTGTTTTCTATGTTTTCACAATAGCAAGGTTTTCATTTTATTTTGTTCTTTGTTTCAGTTATTTGTTATTCTCAACCTAAAAAAAGAGTGCAATGTTTAGTTTGATACATTTTGCTTTACTACAAGTTCATTTGCATTGTTTTCTTACAAAAAAGGAAAAAAGGATAGAATTTCATTGCATTTTCTTGCTATTTTTCTAATCTGGTTACTATGTTTGCGCTTCATTTAATTACACATTTGCAGATTTCAACTTCCATTGCATACAAAAGAATTTTTTTTTTGCAATTCTTTGTTACATTTTAAAAACTACACTACATTCATACTCCACCTCATTGCCAATGTACCACCGCAAGCCCTCTACTTCTCTACCACTATCTCCAACAACCACCACTTTGCCATCTCTTCCTCATCATACCTCAATATCCAAAAAACATCGCAACTCCACATCGACCAGACATCAACCATTGCACACCTCATCGCAAGGATCACCAAATACGCAACCTACCACTGCAAAACAGAACCAACCACAACCATCTCCTCCTCTTGAAATCAAAACTCCATTTGAAGTTAATTTAAATTTTGAATAAGGGATTTCTGTGAAAAACATTTTTTACTTAAATTTGAAGTCTATGTTAGTAAGTTTAAAAATGCTCCGGTTATTATATTCTGTCCATTTTAAAAATAACTTATGCATATGTTGTCTAATATTTACCTTTTCTTAAATTGATTATTTATTTTTAATTAATATATCACATCTTCCATTAAGAATAAAAATTATCAAATTAGTTGACATTACAAATCAATAACTATAATTGTGGCAAGTTGCATTCATTTTTATTGCATATTTGTTGTAGACCGGATTGATCAATTTGTTTATTGATTTGCTACAGCTTTCACTTCACCCCACCCAGCAAAGCTTCTATAAAGGTTCTCAAAATTGATGTAGTAATACATTATTTTTTTCAGTTTGATGATGAGAGATGTTGAAAACGAACAAAGGATGCGCGATGTACGTAGGAGCTTATGTTACTTGGGATGAAGCTAAGTTGTTTAATTAAATGTCTACGGAGTATTTGTACTCCGCAGGTTAGTTGCCAATTCATATAAAGATAATCAAGATGTAGCAGACTGTACTACACCATTTGAAGTTAATTTCAATTTTGAGTAAGGGATTTCTGTGAAATACATTTTTTTACTTAAATTTGAAGTCTAGGTTAGTAAGTTTAAAAATGCTCCAGTTATTATATTATGTCCATTTTAAAAATAAATTACGCATATGTTGTCTAATATTTACCTTTCCCTAAATTGATTATTTATTTTTAATTAATATATCACATCTTCCATTAAGAATAAAAATTATCAAATTAGTAGACATTACAAGTCAATAACTATAAGATGTGGCAAGTTGCATTCATTTTTATTGCATATTTGTTGTAGATCGGATTGATCAATTTGTTTATTGATTTGCTACAGCTTTCACTTCACCCCACCCAGCAAAGCTCCTATAAAGGTTCTCAAAATTGATGGCAGTAACACTTTCGGAAGCTGCTAGAAGTATCTGTGGCTTAAGGGGTGGATAGTGTTTCTCAGAAGTGTTGTTGCTAAAATGATGTGCACAGTTTTGTTTCAGGTGGTTGAGGGCTTGCAAGATATGTTCAAAGATGGTTGAATGTGTAAGAGCAGATGAGTTGATGTATATGGTGGAGGATGTGCAGGTGGATGTTTGATTGTGTATGACGGTGTTGTAGGGCTTGTGATGGCGACAGTGGCAGGTGATGGTTAAAGAAGTGTCTAAATTTCATGCGCTTTAAAAGTGGAGGAGGAGCAGGATGTTATGTGGTGGACCAGTGCAAGGGTTTGTGGTGATGTCTATGCAATATAGAGGAGCAGTGCAATGGTTGTGTAATGGTGGTTCTGTTGTAGACAGAAGAAAGGGTAGAGATGATTGGAACAATGGGTGTGATTGAGGAATTTGCAGTGATATATGTATGCAGTGACAAGTTGACTGGGTGTGGTTGATAGATGTGAAGACTGATGATCGCGGTAGTTGGTGGTTGTTTTGTATTGTTGGATGATGGTGACGTGAGATTTCTAGTATGTTGTTTTATGGGTGGTATGTGATTAGGTGATCGAGTCGTCAGAGATGGAGGGGGGTTTGATGATCAGGGCAGTGAAGGAGGGTGGTTGATTTCAGGGAAGTGCAAATGTTGCAGTAGTGGTTGTGGCAAGTTTTTGGTCAGTGCGCCAAGTTCCAAATTTTGGTTAGTAGGAATTTATCTCTTTTAATTAGTATGTATATGTACTCTTACTGAAATATGTTATGGATTTAGTTGTGTTTTGTATTGAACTTATGAATTCATAAATGGTGTTAACTCGAATTATTTTCGATTTTCTTGAATGCAAATGGTTTGTGTTGTTTCAAGTAATTTGCATGATTGTGTATAATATTAACCGAATATTGGTTTTAGTTATGATATTAAGAAATTTATAGCAGCCGTGAAAAGATGATTATAGTTGTTTGTAGCAGTTGTAAAAAATATATGTTGCAATTGTCATTGTTAGTTGTATTTCATCCTTCTACAACTAACATGTGGCAGTTGTAAAAGACCTTTTGCAAGTGCCAAAAGCAGTTGTAACTAGTCATTTACAACTAACATGTCGCAGTTGTAAAATAAGTTTCTACAACTGCTTCTGCAACTGTTCCGGCCAGTTGCAAAATAATTCGGATCTATTACAACTGCAGATATAACGACTGGCGGTTGCCAGTTGTAATAGACATATTACAACTGTTTTTGACAGTTGCGAAAAGGTATTTTTGTTGTAATGATTAATTTAAGCTGAGTTTTGCCAATTCTTCAGTTTTACTAAGAAAATTATTTTGAATGCAAATTAGACTATTAGTTGATACACACACATACACACACACACACAATATATATATATATATATATATATATATATATATATATATATATATATATATAAAAGTGATGAATTGATTGAAATTTCAAGTAATAGTAGAAAAAATTGAAAGACGGATCGATTTCAAAATAATAAAATGGATCAAATATCATATTAAATCATGTTACTTCTAAGTTAATAATTGATAAGTGTTAACGAAATAAGTAAATGGCCTCTAAATTCACCGTTGTGATTTTAAACTCCCGAGGAGGGTATATTAAAGCCGTCCGCTGATCCAAGCCTCCATACCCTCGGATAAATTTGTATAGGATAGGGAAGCGCATGGTAGGAATCGAACCTGGGTCTTTTTATCAGAACTCAGGCCTCCTTTGCACTGCACCGCACCCGCAGACGGTATAATTGGTGTTACCGTATTGAAAGCACGATGCATATTTATTTTTGGTTACTAATTATTCAGTAATGGTTTGAGAATAGGACTGTCAATGGATCGTCCACATCTGTATGCGGATACGAGCACGCTTAACGATGAGATTGTGTAGAAAGTAAAATAACTTAGGAATCGTCACATCACTTCATAATCCTCATCACAGCTGTCAAACTTAAACCTACCTTCGGTTCCATTCAAACTCCCTTTTATTTGAACCTACGCACCAACCACTAAGCGACTTTCCACGCCAGGTTACTATTTATATTCTGGCCTACTTAGGGGGAAAATGGTAAGATGTTTTTCCTTATACGGCTTCATTTCGTTGGCCAAGATAATATAATTAATTCATATAGTATCCAGAGTCATTCTATTCGGAATGACATTTGGGAATTAAATCAGCTGTTCCGGTTAAAAAAACACATGTAGTCTTTAAGTTAAATCAAAAAAGACTCTGTAGCAAATCTAAATATATGCTTAAAACAACATTAAGTCTTATTTTTAAATGAAGAAGTAGGTGATCCAAGTGTATATATATTTCATTATTTGCGCATACACCTACACAAAAGCTACACCAATATCTCATCCATGGAGCTCCAAACCTATCCATTTCTCCTCCTCCTCGTCATCCTTTTCACGACAATCAAGCTCACCCTCACATACAGAAGAAACAAAAAACTGCCTCCTGGTCTTTCCAAACTTCCACTGATCGGAAACCTACACCAGCTAGCAGACCAAGTCCCACACCGCAAACTACATGAACTCGCCCAAAAACACAACTACTCGGACCTGATGCATGTGAAACTGGGCCAAGTAGACCACATCGTAGTGCTCTCGGCCCAAGCAGCAAAGGAAATAATGACCACCCACGACCTCACCTTCTCCTCCAGACCATTTCTTCTAGCGCCTTCCATCATAGGCTATGGCAGCCTAAGCATCGCCTTCTCTACATACGGGGCACACTGGCGCCAGATGCGTAAGCTCTGTGTGCTTGAACTGCTAAGCCCGGGCAGGGTCAAGGCTTCTTCTTCCATAAGGAAAGAAGAGGTCGGGAATTTAGTCACAAACGTCTTAAATATGGGTGATCATGGGGCTGTAAATGTAAATGTAACGGAGAAGATCTTGGGGTTGACGGCTACGATGACTTCAAGGGCGGCGTTTGGGGCCAAGTTCGAAGGAACAGAGAGGTTCATGAAGGTTGCGAAGAAAGCGATAGAGATGTCTTCTGGTTTTAGTTTGGTGGATGTTTTTCCAGGTATTAGTAGGCTTATGGGGAGGGTGACGGGTATGAGAGCAAAGTTGGAAGGCATGCATAAGGAGCTTGATGGGGTATTGAGTGAGATTGTGGAGGAGAATCAGAAGAGGAGAGGCAATAAGAACGGGAATCGTGATGTAGAGGACGAAGGGTTGCTGGATATTCTCTTGTCTATGTATGATGATGGTGGCGAGTATCCTCTCACTATTTCCATGGTTAAGTCCGTCATCTTTGTAAGTTTCTTACACTTGTCCAAAAGTTTCTTGGTTTTCACACGTGGGTACACTCTTCAGTTTGCATATTTATCATCGAAACTTCTTTGTATACGTATGCCTGCAAGTAGGTTTGTAGAGACGTAACTTAGTTTTGGAACTGGCAGCTAATATGACGAATTAACCAAAAGTCTAAAGGCGTTGCTATAATGTCTACCTATATAGGTTGATCTCGAAATCAAATCAGCGTTAATTATAAATTATAAAAAAAGGGGGAAAAAAATCTAAAACATCTACAGCTATAGACTAATGAAAACGACACCTTTTCATTCTTGAAGCCTGAAGTTTAAAAAAACAAATATGCATAATATATATCTAAAGAATTAAGGTCTATTTACGCTTGAAGTTTTTAAAATACAGTATGCATAGTATTCTAAAAAATGAAGCTTAATTTTTTGCGATTGAAGTTTAAAAAATAGCATGCATGATATTTACAAAGTAAGGTTATTGATGCTTCAAAAGATTTAATCATAGTGTTCACAATATTTAATTTTAACAACAAGACATTTAAAACATATAGCAGTAACCATAACCATACACACACATACATATTTGCGTTCTTTTTTTTTTTGAATGTGCATGTATATACGTATACGCACACAACACACAAGACGTTTTATTACATTATCAGCCCAAAACGCGACATAGGCTGAATTTGGTCAAAAACCGATATGATTGATTGGCCGTATTTATTTTAGTTAATTTAGGAAAACAAAGAAAAATTGATATTCACCCTTTGCTCATTGCATTATTATTGTTTTTTTCTATGGTTTAGTAGGATGAGTTGTCATTTGGTATAAAAAAAAAAAAATAGGGATGCATGACACTGTTAAAGAAAGTATCTACACATACGTCCCAACCATTAAAAGGATTTTGCTAGTGCAACCGTACCTTTGTTCAGTCATATATTGCGGCTTAGTGCAAATTTGGATTATAGGGAACATTTGGGTAATTTCGTTATGAATCCCTGGGAAATTAATGCTTGCAACTGCATACTTCAACAGAACTACGAGGAACCATGCACCGAGTCAAGAATATCAACATATATTTTTATAATTGTAAAAATATATTTTTTAAATACTATTGTAAATTTTTTACAGTTACCATCGAATTTGTTATTTTATAAATGTCAAATCTTGAATTTAGTGGATTTCGACTTATACTTACATTTTTAAAATAACTTTTCAGTGCAAATATTTGGATGGCAATATGAATAAGTTTATTTAAACATCCAAGTAACATTAGGCTAATATGAACTCCAATTTTTCATGCTAGGACATGATTATCGGAGGAACAGAAACAACATCAGGAACACTTATTTGGGCAATGGCAGAGCTAATAAGACACCCAGAGATCATGAAGAAGGTGCAATCAGAAATACGAACCATCCTAAACCACAAACCAAATATCGAAGAAGAAGACTTACAGAAAATGAGGTACATGAAGCAAGTAATAAAGGAAACCCTAAGAATGTACCCACCCCTCCCCTTGCTCCTCCCAAGAGAATGTTCCAAGTCAACCTCCATCATGGGGTACACCATACCTTCCGGAAGTAGAATACTAGTAAACGCTTGGGCTATAGGAAGAGATTCCAGATACTGGGAAGACGGCGAATGTTTCAAACCAGAAAGATTCGACGATGAACCTAAAGAGGTCGATTATTTAGGTGGGAAAAGAGTTGGTTATCTCTCATTTGGTGGTGGTAGAAGAGTTTGTCCAGGGATGAATTTTGGTACCGTGAGTGTAGAACTTGTACTGGCGAATTTGCTTTATCATTTTGATTGGAAGCTACCGGAAGGAATGAACGCTGATGATCTTGATATGACGGAGTCTGTTGGTTCCTCTGTGGCTAGGAAGGATGACCTTCGGTTGATTGCAGAACCTTATAAATTTTCAGAGAAGTCAGTTTAAGTGAGGATTCATATGTGATTTTAAGTTGAGTTATCATACAAAGGTTGAGTAGGATTATGTATCTTTTTATATTGCGTGTGATTTTCCTTGGTTTTTCGTTTTAAAGTTGATTCTTGTTAAATTTGTAATAGTTTTTTCGCCTCGAGAATTCAAAATCGATACCTGTCCACCATTTTATGTGTACCTAGCAAGCATTGTTCTTAGATGTCTCATATGTCTACAATGCAAGTGGCACTGATCAATGATAACTATGTTTACAAGTAAACAAATCAAGCTTAAATTACATAATGAGATAACTTAAAATTTGGACTATATCATCTGGCTGTTAACTATTGTTCTTACGAAGAATTCAAGCACAACGAATATCGAATCCAGTTCTATTAGCTGTAAGAAAGTGCTGGCACGTGACTGTTTAAGTCTATATTATCGGTAAATTTTTGAGCACATACACGAATGTACGGAGAGCAATGCTAAGCAGCGGTAGTACTTTATTTACCCTTCTTCACCCATCATAAGCAAGTACTAGCAACATTTTTCATGTACCGAAAATGAGATGCTAGATTTGTGGTCAGCTAACTGTTAGAAATGAATGAGTTAGTGGAGAGATTTGGAAAGAAGAAAGTATTATACAAAGTCCTACTTCGGAGAATATTTATACCAATTCCTCTGTATATACTACAATCCAACATATCCAACATAATATGTCTAACAAAAGGAGAACGTGGACAAAGTGTGGTTTGTTCTTTCTACAAAAATATCTGTTTTGGTTACCATGTATGTACAGCAACCTGTAATTTCCAACAGTTGGAATGTCATAATGATAATTTTTGTTTACAAACTAGGCATGCGCTGCCAAGTTTGAGACGTCAGATGCTAAAATAAACTGTTAGTATCTGAAACATTGGACACATTCAACATGCCAGACGTCAAATTTACATTTTTCAACTGTCGCTTAGTTCCCTGTATAACCCCTCCTCCTCCTTCATCGCTAGCTTCACCCCAAATCCGAGTTTATTCAATGCAATTCAAGCTTTTCCGAATTGGATTTCAAGTTTTTTTAATATATGTTCGCATTTATTTCAATTTCCTTTAAAACATGTATTTTCTGGATTTTTTTTTTTTTTCCTAACTTGACCTTTACTGTACAAAATGTTATATGGATCCATCGATTTTGTCACCTTTCAAAACATCGCTGACTGGACTCCAGAACTAACAGTAACATATAGCTGATATGATCAATAGTCGTTATGGAAATGCTGAGATTTGGAACAACCAGGTTGCAACTGCTTTTAACTCCCAAAAATTCGCTAACTTGAACAGATTGTAAATAAAAAACAGATGAGACAATCTCAAGCTAATCTGATCCAAATGGGACAAGCGGCTACAAACTGAAGACGATGTCTCAGACATGAAAAAACATTAAGACACCGTGGTTGGAGATAAAAAATGGTGGAATATCGTTGCCAAACATTACAAAAAATTCGGCTTCAATCTCCGCCAAAGTTCAAAAAGATAAACACAATGTACCATGGCTATTTAGGAGTGCCACAATGTAAACATAACGTCCCTTCATCTCCTCCAGCCAATTTTAACACTCAGTTGTACGCTGACTTTCTTAATGGATTGGTGACTTAACTGAGTATTACCAACCTATGCACTGTACCATTGAGACTATCCACTGATGTTACTTCATCATCTAGCTCTAAACAATCCAAAACGACGTACATTGCTCCTGCATGATACCTAGTTCAAATAGACCGTTGCACGGTGTATGACGATGAGGAAATTCAGTGACTTTATAAAGCTGGGAAATTTTGTATATTTCACCCACTAGGAAACATATTATGTGCTTGTCCATATATACTAGGAGCGAATTTAGCTTATTGACATTATTTATATACTTTGTTTCAATTGCAACATATTAGTTTTATTTAAAAAATGCAATGTGTCGGTTATTTTTTTAATTTAGTGTTTTTTTTTGTATTAGTCTAAAATTTATTTGGTTATTAAAAATTATTCTAATAAATAAAAGTCAAACAAATAAACAATTATTCCCTTTTCTCATACCCCTTTCGTAATGCAAAAACACAACTTTCGTTTAATTTATTTAGAACATTTCTAAATGTTATTTAAATAAAATCAATTATTGTATTTAAATTTATTAATTATATGGTCTTATTTTAAGTTGTATGATGTGCGTGAATTTTCTTGCACTACAAGAAATACAGTGATTTTCGATTGCTGCGAGTCGTCGGCGGCTGTCGATAGCAGTCGAAAATGCCGTCAGTATAAAGCAAACGACTTTCATGTTCTTCCGATGGAAACTATGACGTTTTGCTGACGGTTTTCAACGGTTGTTCCGACAGCAATTTCGATGGTCATTCCAACGATTAAAACGTCCACGCGGCTCGTCAGAAAAAACGTCTGAAGCCATCGAGAATCGTCGCTGATTTTATGTCAATAAGCATAGGAAACCATCGGTAACCGTCGCTGATTTTTGGTCGACAAGCCGTCGAAAACCGTCGGGAGCCATTGGAAATCTAGGTAATTATTTTTTTACGGCAACCATTTGAATTTCAAATAGCACATCAATGTCAACATATATCACAACACGTCAATATATATATATATATATATATATATATATATATATATATATATATATATATCAGATATATAAGCTAAAATCAATATCAATAACAATATAAAGCTCAAACATTACCATCTCAATCTCAAACTCAAACATTACCATAAATACAAAACAAATCATCCATCATCAATCTCACACACCCAACAACAATATGTACATCCAACATCAATCTACAACATGACCATATCAAACATCACATGTCCACAAATCAACCACACCATCTCCCATTGTATATATACACAGTTTCAAAACGAACACTGTAAAATGTAGCTAATGACTCGTCGTCACTCCTGAACCACCAAACGAAGAGAATGCCCCATGCTGCTCCATGTACTCGGCCAAACGCTGGTTCAGTTGCTCCATTTGCGCTGCTCGAAGGCGGTCATGCTCTTACAGTTGTGCAATCTGCTGTCAAAGCTCAGTAATCTCAGTTTTGTCCTGAGGCTTTTGATAAGCCTTTTGTGAGGTCTGAGCCTACAAAACAAGTCGAAATATATTTAAATTATTTACGTAACTTTTATAAAAATTAAGCAATTTTTACAACTTAGTTAATTTTTATAAATTACCGCTTGATTATCATAGCCATAGCCCTATTTCGCTGTGTCGGGTCCACAACGGAGTCAAAGATAGCGTCCTCCTCGTTAGAAGTCAATTGCTTCCGTCCCAATTGCTTGAGCATCTACGCACGTGCTTGCGTAAATCTTTCCTGCAACGCAAAATTAAATACAGTTAAATATTACATGACATATTATAATATTGTATAACTAATTAATTTAAATGATCATTATTAATAACTTATAACTTAAAGTACATTTACGTGTGTAGAGGATGCTTTATCATCCTCATGCCAGGCATATGTCAGTGATCTCTCGTCGTCGGTCTGCCTGACAGCATGAGCATGTGCAAATACGTCCGTATATGAGACAGAAGCCCCATGCACTGTAACATCCCTTGCTTAGAGGACCAAAACTAACGGCTACGGATACTGCTGTCATTCATAGTTATTAATTCTGGACAAACAAATACGATAATGTTGGAAACTTTGATATAACAGAAACACATGGATATGAAAATATTTTAAAACATTAAACAACTTTCACATTCGATTTCAAATCATTTCAACATTCATTACATAATCCCATATTCGAGAACCACGTTCAAAGAAAATATAACTATTACAACATACGTCAAGAACAATATATGAAGATACCCCCTCGAATGATCAGAGTATATAACTAGGCAATTGAACAACTTTGTCTTTACAACAAAACACAACGGAATAAAAATAGAAAAGAACTCTAAAAAGCTATCATGCCTCCTGCATGTCTCCGAAAGCTTATTCGTCTGAAGAGATATCTGAAAACCCCAACTCTCAAACTACTCAAAGTTAATTGAGTACCCGAAAGTTTAAGAGGAAAATATAAACTTGAAGTCAGACATAATCCTGGTATAAATAATAATCTACCATCTCAAACCATTTAGATATCTAGTGAGACACGCAGCTTAGTGGAATGGGTTTTCTGATTACTAGTTTCTTATCCAAAACTTTATAAAAACCATATACTGTGTTTCTGCATCCATAATGGTTAAAAAATAACAATTCAAATTATTATGATGATATGTAAACAAGTAAACGAATTCTGGATCCATATCCTCATTCATTTTGACTATCTGTCTCAGTTATAGTTCCTAAGGTCACCATTAACCTATTAGTTTTCATGTGTTGACTAATATCCTGTATGATGTTTATGGACTCCCTGTTCGGTTTCATAGTTTTCATGGGATCACTAAGAACATATTGGTCCCTGCTAATAATTTCATTGTTTTATAGGTTCTCCTTGAACTTATTGGTATCCCCAGTAACTTCCTTCATATCCTAATTTTCGTGGGTTGACTAGGAATCTATTGACTTCTGTCAATAACTTGATCTAGATATAGTTTTCATTGGTTCACTACAAACCTATTGGCCCATGCCAATACTATTTATCATAATTTTCATGGTTTACTATGAACCTATTGGCACCTAACAATAACTTTTCCTAAACATAGTTTTCATGGGTTTACTATGAATCTGTCCATCTGACAACTTCAATATCTAGGCATCCTGCATTCTGGTCTATCTGACCTCCTAGATGTAACTCTACTCATTGAGGAGTTAATTCAACTTATATTCACTACTGGGTTAACCTAGTTGGTTATTCTTCCCTTTCTCCCCAAAATACAGTTATGGGTCCATATTAAAGTATATGTAAACTAGAAGAAGCAAACATATTAACAGAATAATCACCAACATCTGCGGTTTAATATCCTTGAAATCATTTTCATATAAAACATAGTTAATCCCTTTGACCTATTATTTTATCAAGGAAAGCTTCTTTTAAAACTTCATATTTAAAAGCCATTTTAAAACTCCTTTATTATGCCATGGTTTTCCTTTAAAAATGAGATTTGGTTCTTCATTTTGATAATTAAGGCTTTTGAAACCTTTAACTATTACTTTCGAAACCATTGGATAGTCTCCTTCGAAAGCATTCAAATCTTCTTTTCAAAACACTAAGCATATGGCTTTTGAAATACTTTAAATCATCTCTTTCAAAATGCTCAAAACATACCTTCCGAAAGTATCAAGGTATTACTTATTAACTCTTAGAAGCATAGCTTCGAAACCATTGAAAGTACCCTTTTCGAAACCATTGAAAGTACCCTTTTCGAAACCATTGGGTTTTTCTTTAAAAATAACTTTTGGGTCAAAGTAAATATAAACGAAAGTACCCCTTTTGAAACCATTATATTTCATATAAAGGAGTTTCGAGAAAAATGATGGCTTCGGAACTAACCTTTCGAAGGCTTATATTAGTTAAGTAAAACGTTTCAAGGTTAGCTTTGAAACCCCTTTTGAATCCATTGCCTTCGAAACCATTAGACCCATTCGAAAGCTTTAGGAATTGGCTTACTTCATTTATAAAATAAAAAAATAACTTTCGAATTATTTGATGACTTTAATCCATTCGAAAGGCATAGAGATAATTCATTCGGAAGCTACAATTTAAACAAGAGACGGCAACTTCCTTTGAAAGCAATTTAAAAAGACCCCTCCGAAAGCATATGTTTCGACTCATTCAAAAGCATTTTGTAAAACAGGCAAGCATATTTCTTTGGAAAATAAAAAAAACGTTTCGACTCCATCGAAAGCTATGTTTCAACACCATGCCTTCTGCCATTCTCCAATCCATTACGTACCAACATTGTGTTGAATATGCAAGTAAATGATTTTTTTATTGATAATAAACATATATATATATATATATATATTTAAATGTGTTTGTTATTATACTATTTTATTTTTCACATGATTAAATAAATATTTGCTGAATAAAATAAATAACATAGAATATGAATTCAAACAGATATTTATTCAAACAAATATTTTATTACAATTTTGAATAGCATAAATTTGAGCTCTCACTATATATATACAATTTCGATTACATCTCAATTTTTCACTATAACGTTTTCAATTTACATTTGCATCTCACTATATATCACTCATTCACTCGTATTTATCTTCAACTCTATTCTAGATTGAATCCAGCATCTAAGCGATCTGCAAAATACACATTGAGGCTGTAAAATTGTAAAAGAAATATTTGTGCAGTGTAAAATAAAATGTGCATTTTTTGAAAATATTATTTTCCTCAGTTATTTAGGTTGTTCGTCATCATTTAATTTTTAATTCATCTTACACGAACAGCTTGTGACATGCACAGTGTATCGCTATACGTGCCACAAGGCCGTGCACACCAATATACACTTGACAAACTGCAAGGACAGGTGAGCACAAGGTCAAACCCGAACCGAGGATGGATTCAACTCAGGTGCAATACAAATACATCACTAAATTGTCGAGTACAACAAGATCAGTTTCCAAAGTCAGTCCAGAAACAAGAGCAGGCACATGCACTGGTGAAACAAAGAACAGATCCAACATTTCAGAAAGACAACAAAGTACAGACCTGACAACACATGCAAACTAGCTCGAAGCAACAACTCAGTGCAAACACATCTGATTAGACACAAATACAATGGAATGCAACTAAGGCGAACACAATTGTGCCTAAACCATTGACCATCAAACAATACAACACAACCTCAACAGCCAAAGTGTACACATGAACCCACAAACCATCACAACTAGATCAGAAATACTCAAACTATCAACAAGCTCCAAAGCAAATTACATGATGATGCCAGGAGTGGAAAGTGCAATCACGTAACATATATATTTACACATACATATATACATATACATATACATATACATACATATATATATATATATATGCAACCAGATAAGATACAAGAAAACAGAGGCTAGACAGTCCAACCAAACTAATTTATGACTCAAGACTACAAATACCAACACAATGCATATATGTATATGTTAGCAGTGATGTACACATAAAGTCCAGTTACAACATGAACTGGCTCAAAGATCAGATTCAAAGAAAATCACAAAGGCACTCAAAAGCAACCAAGACATGAAGACAACAACTCAAATGTATCAGACATCAGTAACTGGTGCAAACTCAAGTGAAGTCAATGCGAACACAAATGCTCACATACATAGGCAGTGCACATGTAACCAGAACCAAGGCAGATGAACCAATGTGTACTGCAACATTTCTGACCAAACACAACATATATCAAATGCACAGAATTGTCTGGATTAAATGCATATGAACATGTACTCAATGCAACCCAGACTCAAATATCAGTGGACAGAGTAATGCAGATCAACCAAACAGTCCAGGGTAGTACAGTTTCAAATACAACAGATCGGTGAGCAAGTGACTGTGATCAAGCAACATAGAAACTAGCACATGTTACATAGTGGCTCGGGGAAATATGCTATACAACAAAGTGGACCGTGCAATCAACCAAGTGCATAGGCACACACATATGTACATACATGTATGTATGTATATACATGAACAAAACTGAAGTGCACTATACTAGCAAACACTCGGGTTGACAGGAAAGAGTTTTAAAGTTAACAAGTCAAAGCAGTTTGAACAAAGCAGTGTTCACGTTTCGAAAAAAGAATTCAACTTGTAAAAGAATACGAATTGAACTAATCAGGATTAATCACCAGCATTAAATCGAAAACCAATGGCCAAGTTAATAACAAAAAATCGAAAGTGTCCAGATTATCAATCCAAGTGGCCGAAGTCAAACCAAAAATTCACGAAGCAAGTTCAAAATCATTGTCATGATATTCAAGCAATGCAAATTATACGAATGAAAATGTCAGAGAACATCATCAACAATCAAGCAAAATTGAATGACTAAACTAATATTATCAAACGATTTCAAAAATATATTCGGTTGAAAATTTTGGGTTTTCAACCCTACAAAACCCATGAACATCATCGGCACTAAGATCCATTTGAGTCAAGCAATATTACAGAGCAAAAGTTTCAAATCAATAACTCGAATCGAATAGAGTTCAAGCATATCAACGTGAGTCATAAAGGAAATTAAATACCAAGATTATCCAAATCGAATTCAACAAATTGAAGCTGCTGTTAACATATAAATCGATCGAAAAAAGGTTTCAAAGCATCATTTTCTTTTAAGCGACGACTTCAATAAATTCACGAAACCCTAATTTTCTCAAGAGGAACGAAGCAGCTATTTTTAAAGCAACGAAGTACAAAGGATATGGGCCAAGGAAATAAAGGGAGATTTCTTTATATTTTTGTTGGGCCGGTTATAGTTAAATATAATTTGGGCTTAAGGGCTTTAAATAGGGTTTCGTGTATTTTTTTTTTGTTTAGTTTGTAATTTTTCTTTTAAATTTTTGTAAATTCTAATTGTGAGTCTAAGGGACGAACTACGGTGGTGTATGTTAGTCCGTGAGATGATGGTTTTGATGAGAACAACCTTACAATAAATTATAAAATATAAATACTAACATTATAAGTTTAGATATATATGTATATGCAGGATTTAACCATGTAGGTACCAAGAATGAAGACTGTATAGTATAGAGATTCAAGATATCAAGATTGAAGACTCATGAGTATCAAGATTATCAAGAGTTCAAGAATTCAAGTAATTTATTCTTTAATTGGAAATTTCGTTAAAACTCATAGAAAAGCACTGGCATCTTAAAATCCAATTTATTCGTAATTGAATCCACTTCGAGCCTGTTAAAGGGATGGAACCTACAAAAAATCTAGTGGAACATTGTTTTGTATCTGCTAACTTTTTATTCAAAATGATTTTTAAAAATTATATCTTGTTTCCAAAATGATTTCAAAACCTTCCTTTTAAAAGCATCAAAAACCTCTATCCTTATTTTAAACAATTTTAGCCTCAAAATCATCTCTAATTTCAAAGTCAAAATACTCCTGATTTTAAACTATCTTTTAATATAATATATTTAACTTTTAAATATTTATACTTAGATTTAAATATAAAATTATAGTTAAATTCTATATATTTTATTCTCTATATTTACTTATGAATTTTAACTATATTCGAGTATATTTATAAAGTTTAATATAGTTCTAATATAAGATAAAGGTTATTTTCAAAGAAAATCAAATCATCAAAAAATGCTTTGGGATGTCGACATACTCATGGTGACAATGTTCACATGGTGTCAGTTGGTTTCAAAATTCAAATTTCAAAAGAAGTGTCTATTTGCCATATCTCTTCACGAATGGACATGGTCGTTGTTCTTCTATAAATAGGGGTTAGTTTCAACGAATTTATCATTAGATTTTCTGGTTTTTCACTCCTCTTCTTCTTCCACTTTTCTTAATACATATTCTTACCATTACTCTGCCAAAATCAACATTGAATCGAACTCAATCATTCGTGGTTTGATTCTCTATCACTATCTCAACAAGAACCTCAGTGCTATTCAGAGTTATAGGCTTTCTAATCAACTTAGCAAGAAAAAGTGTGATTGTAGCCTTGAAAATCAATCAAGCGAGATAAGGTGTGATTGTAGCCTTGGGAAATAAGTTGGGTGAACTTGTTGCCCGTAAAATCAAGTAGGTGAACTTGTGGCCCGGAAAATCAAGTATCTCTACCCAGAGGATTGTGATTCTGGAGGGTGTACCTTGTGCCTTGAAATCGAAGGTGTAATTGTACAATTGCTTTTGAAAGAAAATCCGTACTTGTGTTGCGGGACTGAATGTAAGGTAACTCTGAACCAGTATAAAATCCGGTATGTTCTTTCCTTTACTGCTTTTTATTTTATTTCTACATTTGCGTTTGTTTCTGTGATCATATCTATATCTGTATATTGCATACATCTGTGTATAAAGCAACATAAACTCAAAAAGATTAGTAATTCTTTATAAACACTATTCACCCCGTCTAGTGTTAATCCTAGCCTTAAGATCTGTAATCCGCATTTCTCACAATTGGTATCAGAGCAAGGTTTTCAAAGTTTGATAATCTGATTTTTGAAAAGTTTTCAAAATGGCTACCAACACTGGTACTGTTACTAACACTAGTATTCCTGTCACTAGTTCATTTGTAGAAGGTCAGTCTACTCTCAGACCACCACTTTTTAATGGCAGTATCTACGCATATAGAGCATGTAGGAAGAAATTATATTTACAACCTATAGGATTAGACACTTGAAATATTACACAAACTGAATATTCTGAACCCACAACTGATTTTGCACAGTGGACTGCTGAGCAAAAGACCGTTGCACAAAATAATTCTAAGGCAATGAATATTTTGTTTTGTTCACTAGATAGAAATGAATTCAATAGAGCGTCAGTTTGTAAGTCTGCATATGAAATCTGAAAAACTTTGCAAGTTACTCACGGAGGAACAAACAAAGTTAAACTGTAACGACCCAGTATTTTCAACCCTTCGCATCCGCACATGTCGGACTTGAATTGTTCAAAATACTGCGTTGTAAAATAAATTTGGCAAAACTCAGAATATGTAGTAAATAAATCACAGAATCACATACATATATCAGAACTCACAGCGGAAATAAAATATACAGTGGTTCATGAAGCCACTATAAAACTTTAACCAAATAGAATTTACATAGTTTAGAATCTGCAATACAGCTGTAGACATAAATAGAAACAGAGTCTTCCAATTTGATTGATTGCAAATAAGATAAAGACTGAAAGGCTTCCGGCAGTATGAATGATCTACGGGATGACATAACTCCGGAGAGAAACTGAAACTGCAACTCAGGCTGACCCGAGCGTAAAAATAAAACATAACACTCGAGTCAGGACATACATACTTATATAATGTAAGCTAATTCAAGTGTACTGTAATATAGAGCAAGTAACTTAAAGGATGCTTGGGACCGCCCATCCTCTAAGGATCCGTCAAACTATTTACTATGTAGTATATTGCGCTATTATACTAGTGTCTATTTATAAAATAAACTTACTTTTAAGTAGCGTTAAGGCTTTACATTTTCCACCTTAACACGTAATAGTCCCAGTAGTCCATCCAATATCATAGCTCCTCCTGATCGGGAAGCAACTAGAGGATACCACACGGGCTACGGGAGAAATCTAAACTCGTACAAGGCGCGGTATGGTAGGTGACACGGCACAACTAGGCAATGCCAGGGTAGATATACCAATTACGCATCCGGGCCGATGGTAACGCGAAGCCGCAGCAACCGCCCACCTCGAAACAACTCCCCAAATCAAAATAGAAGTGGCCACTGAATTAATCCAAAGTCATAGTATAATATCGAAGAGGAGTGTCCGATCAGAGGAATGACCTCATTAACCCGTCGATCGCTCCTGTTTTAGCCACCTTATGCCAACTCACGGGAGTCGGGTCCACGTATTTACCTTACAGGAAACGTCGCCACCAACCTACTTCATTCTGGAATCTCCACCGCGTACACGGTTAGTCAAAGTGGTTTTCGGTATCGACAGAGAGTATGTCCATATCCGATCCCGGTCTCTTTGCCAACCCATCGTTATTATAACACCGTGGTCTTTTAAAACAGTTTATACTTTAAAACCAAAATAAACATTTCTATTTCAAACTATAAACACGATATCATTCAAAACCCAAAACAATATGATACCGTTATATTCAAGTATAATTCTTTTCCAAAAACCATACTGCTTAAAATTTATAATATCTGGAAACCAAATATTTAAATTATATCTTCAAAACATAATATTTTGGAAATTTTACTTTAAAACCATAACTCCCAAACACAATGGTTTGGACATTCAACGGTATATAGAATAAATGGTTTAACTTTATGGTTACTTTGTAAAGAAGATAATTTACATAGCTTTACAAATATATTTCTTTATTTTAAACCATAATTTAAATATCACTTCATGTTCCCAAGACCATTTCAATTCCTATATATATATCCAATTGGAGTATTAATATTCAAAACTAAGGTTGGATATTTTTTCTTTCAACAAATTAGTGTTTATTATTTCGTCTTGAATATTCCCATAAATTCCATAGATAAAACTCCAAAATTATGCCATTAAATAATTTCAAAATTTACTTAACACTAGAATGTTCATCTTAAATTTATTAAGAAAAATCCAGTTATAAATCTCATATCTTAAAGGTCTCCAAAACTTAAACATAAATATAATTTATCAAATTCCTTAAATTTCAAAACAATCAAATTCCATATTCTATAGCACTTAGGAAATGCTACCTAAAGTTACGGGTAAAACTAGTCCAATTTCAAAAGACAGCATTTAAATGCTTTAGTAGATTGTTTAACTTAATAAATATTTCCAAATATAACTTATATATATATTTCTTAACTGAAATCTTATCCTTTCAAAAATCCAGAATTTCCAAAATAAGTTATATTCCAAAATTTTATTCAAATATTTATTTATTTATTTATTAACATTTATAACTCATTCAAAATCAATATAAAATCCTTTAAAGATATTAAATCAAATATTTAACTTCCAAAATAATTTTAAATATTTCAGAAAATATTATAAGGACCACGGGCCTGTATATAGTTTTCTAGCCTAGGTCAAGTGATACGGATTTATATCATTTCAATCCGTAATTTACAAACCCCGGGTTCTATCATTTCAAACCCGCAATCCCAAGTTAACAGTTAAACAGTTAACATAATAATAGCACAGTAATCATCATTTAGGCCTATCATTTCAGCCCACAACAATCTAAATTTAACAGGGAACTTGCAGTGGTGATTTAAGCAGTAAATAAACAATAATATAATATAACTGCAGAAATAATACAACAGATAATAACTGACGAGGTGTCAATTTAAATGGGATTCATCATTCTACGTTATACTACAGACAGATAATATTTAAAAATTTTTTTTACACATACACTTGCGATAATTCACAAAATATATGTACATATGTCTGGTGAGAAATACTCACCTTAAACGCTGCAGTGGATCTAAATCAAACACGGTATCTACTTCGGAAAAAAAAACGGAAAGCACGATCAAACTTCGGCGGATGCAAAGCCTTGACTTAAATCTATAAGATCCAAATACCAAGTATGCGAATTTAAAAATTACGGTCAAAGCAAAATTTCAGAACAACTGGAACGAATAGAATAAAAGAAATTTAGTTCAACTTGCTCGGCTACTACAACCCGCTAACCGTCTCAACATATCCTAGGCCCATACTTCAACCGTACGCATGCATAAAATAAATTGAATAAATTGCAAAATAAATTGCAAATTTAATACAATTGATTGAATAAAAAGATGTTATGCACCCAAACAAAACAAATACATGTTTAGACATTATTAAATTATTTCTCACATTTTTAATCATATTTATCATGATCAATTATTTTCATTCTCATATATATTTATTTAAATAAAATGACAATATTGGAAACAAACACAATACTGTTCAAATTATTCGATTTAATCAAATGTAGCCACTAACTACATTCGAATTCATTAAATAATACTTTATTTCACATACATGTTCATCATGTTTAGGCAAATTATTTCTTCTTTTACTTTTATTATTAAACATTAAAAGGTGATTGTTGGTATACATCACCAATATCCTTTTATTAACCATAATAAATACAATCCATTGATATTTATCCACCCAAATTCTCAAATAAGTAGTTAAATTTATTTTTAACCATCTTAAATTTATTTCAACCATTAAAAATTGAAATAAATGTCATTTTATTATATTCACCCAAGATTTATTCATACAATATTGTTTATTTGAATTAAACAACATTTCATATCATTTTCTCCTTATCAATTTATCTTCTCCATTATTAAATTGTAATTTTTTTTTTCTATGCCTTCCTCTTCAAACTGCACTTATCCAAATCCACAATACCACTAACTACATCATAACTACACTAATTCCATAGTCTAGCTTCCTACAATCAATTTATATCATTTCTTCCAGCCTACTACTAACAAAGTTCTATATGTATTTATAAATGGCACGGCATGATGGGGAAGTAGCCGAGCAAGGAAATCAGAGAACACAAGAAGGAGGAAGGAAAATTGGAAGAAGCAAAGAAATAAACAATGCAAATTATTTACCTGATAGAAGCTTGTACCAGAGAGGGACAGACAAGGAGATATGAAAACTTATGTGAATGAGGCAAAGTATTTATAGATAAACTTGCGAAATAAAAAGGGGAGATAAATAGGCAGGTTTGAAAACGTAAGAAATAAATGCAAGCGTTGATTTTTGAGTGCATGCGTTTAGGCAAGAGATTTATTTCCAGTTCTTCTTGTTTGAACGCTACACGAAAATTGTGATAAATGCATGCGTTGATTTCTCTTTCCAGTTTTATGTTTGAACGATATCACTCTTTTGGATTTTTTTTTTTTAGATAGCTTGCGTGATTTATACCAGTTATAATCTAAATTTAAAGCATGCGTTACTGCAAATTTGAACAGATTTGATTGAGGAAGCAAAACTTGAGCTCTTGCGTGATTTATGGTAAGCAATGAAAAAGCTTTTAACTGAAAAGGCAAAAGTAATAAATGCTTACATAAATATTTACTTGATCAATGGTTCGAAAAATTTATTTATTGCAAAACAAACGCAGTGGAAACAGAGAGATATAATGGGTATGCGAAAATTTGCAAAGATAGGCAAGATTAAATTTTGAATGCATTTAATTTAGGTGAGAGGAAAAATGGCAATTGGAAGAGTTGATATTTTTGTGGATAAGGCTGCGTGAATAAATGAATACAGTGACATGCTCAAGAAACAAATGGTAAGAGGCAAATGTCAAAATGTTAAAAGAATAAAATTTTGTGTCACGCGCAAAGGAAGGCAAATTTGATTTCCATATTCTTCTAATCAATTAATTCCCCTTTAATTGCCTTTAATTGATTTCAATTGATTACCTTATCCCTTTTAATTACCCTCCTTAATTGATTTCAATTAATTACTATATTACCAATTAATTATCCTCCTTTAATTACATACTCAAATTTGGTTACTAACTTAATTAGTTAATTAACCCTTTTTGTTAATTATCAATCCTGCGACGTCTCACATTAATCCGTCCGCTTTGTAGGCACTGGTAGCCGGACTGGTTACACGGGCAGATTTCTCCTACAAAATGGGGATTAACCTCGTGTCCTCATGCCATTAACCAAAAGAATTAACTTATTTATCTTTCATCAATTTTATTAATTTGCATTAATTATTCAATAAATTAATTCTGGTCAACTACTGAAATTTTACAATTAATTTCTCTATTAATTGTCATAAATTTCTTTTTGAAATATCTATTAATTGTCATTAACTCCATTTTAAAATATCCGTATGTGCCTTTATTCAAGTTTTGAATTGCTAACTAGGAATAAGGTAGATTTATCAATAAATTGATTGTAAGTTTCATTGTTTTAAATTGCTTAACAATGTTCACTGCTAACATAATTAATATGTCAAAATTGAGAATATTCCACCAACATGATTTGCATGTCATAACCTACCAAATTAACATAATTAATTAACTACTTTAATATGTTACAAATTTTCTCCTTTTCATTATTTTTAGGGAATGGGTATAACAACAGATATTATGATAATATCCAAAACATTTAGTTACCACTCACTTCATTATACATTATAAAAATTTCCTTTTTTTTTTCTTCTTAAATTTAGTTACAAAAATCATATTAAATTAACGAGTTTAATTCTCTAAATTAAATATTTAAACAATATTGGTAAACACAATTTATATAAATTATATTTCTAAAAACAAAAAAATTAAAAGAAATAAATAGCTAAAAACTAGGGCTGTTACACTCTCCCCCACTTAAGAACTTTTCGTCCTCGAAAAGGAACAAAAGAAAAGAAACAAAGGAAGATAAGCTAGATAAACAAGAACTTTAAACGAATAGTTCCGGATTTGAAGCACGAAGAAGATCTTCTAGAATCGGTTTTACTCTTTTCAGTTCGACCGTCGGTCTATGGGTGGTAAGCGGTGCTCAGGCCCCGATGAGTAACAAAGATTTTTAAAGATTATAGAAAAGATTTCTAAATAGACTGGTATAAGCAATAGCCTCCTCATTCTGTAGCAGATAGGGAAACCAAGGACACTTAAAGATAGTTTGAAAACAAATAAGATAATAAATTTGCAATCATAATGCTTTGAAATCATTAATTTATAAATTTGGAAATCATGCTACTAAAATCATAATACCTTTAAAATAATCTTCATTTATACCTTTTAAATTCAATGCCAAACAATATTCATTTCAAGGTTGAAATATTCCTAAGTTCATTTATAAAAAAAAATTTCCAAAACATTTTATTTTTAGAAACAGCAGCACTCATAATATGCTATAGTATATATAATAGTATTCCTAATCAGTTTATTATGTACTTAACTCTGAATTTTAACAAATAACCTAACACTTTATTAAAAATACTTATCTTATAAATAAGATATTCCTTCAATAAGTTACCCTTGAATTTCCATTTGAAAACCAATTCTCAATTATCAAAATTTAGTGATATTAGAATACGTCTTAACTATTTATTTAGACATCAATTAAACTATGATTTGAAGATATATAATCCTTACTCCAAAAATATCCCTTTCAAATATATTTTCCTTATTCAAAGATACCTTGTTTATTACACAAACATATTCATTTCAGGAAATAACCTTTTATTAAAATCTCTTGGTTAGATTTACGGCTCCATATTAAATTAATTTGATTATTAAGACATTTGAATAAAATTCCTTAAATTCCTTTTCCTTATTTATCCCCATTAATCTTTTATAACTAAAATTTAAGTGTATAATATTTATTATAACCACTCAAATTTTATTCATAAAATCCTTTTATATTGTATATTATCCAATTACATGTTAACTTTTGAAAATCAAGGTAAGTTATATTAAATGAAATTGGGTGTTATACAAATAAAACTTTCAATTTAATTATCTCCAATTGGAACCTTTTTATTCAAATTTTTGTTATTATATTTATTTTCCTTCCTCAAGATAAACTTTAAGAATTAAATTCCTGATTCCCTTCAAACCATTTAGAGATAACTAAATATATATACCTAATATGTCAAATCAAATTTAAATTATATATATATATATATTAAGTCATACTTTAGAAATTCAAATCAATTAAAATCTCAAGGAAACACTGTAGCCAGACTACAGAATGGTCTTTTCACTTCGAAACTCGAAAATGTCGATGATGCTGCAGTCATCACCGAAATTATTTTCCAGCGACAAAGAGAAAAGCACTAATTTTAAAATTTCTTTGGAAACAAATTTCTATACAAAAATACTTATTACATCCTTTTAAAATTTAAACACAAGGTTTGAAATCATCAGAAATTTAATTCTCAAGTTTTAGTTTTAAATTCATTTCTGTTTCCAAATTAATTTATAACCATTGTTTTATATTCACTTATTTATTAGACAAACACATGGCTTACAACACCATAAATAAAATCAAAACTATTATCTCTTGACAACTAGTTAAATTAATTATAAAATTTTGAAAATTATACTCATATATATAATATTAGATTTTAATTTCAAATATAGGAATAAACTTCTCAAACCAGGATAGAGACTCAAATTTGATGAACTCAAATCAAATAGAATTCAAGATAAATTGAAATCAGAAGATCAGAATAAGGAAACTGGGTAAGTCTATATAAGTCGCGGACAACCTTGACCTAGTCATCCGTGACTTAAAGAGCCATATCGATGTGGTTGGGGTAAATCTACATTTGATCCGAAGAGATAGAATTTGGAATAACCAAAGATACTAGCATATAAACCGAGGATAAATATAAATCTCCGGTGAATCAATGCTAATGGTAAAAGAGTTTCACCCCTTTATTAGAATAATGGCGAGACCGCCAATTTACAATAAAGATCATCCGAAGTGGAGTTATGAGATACTCCAGAATCTAAAGCAGATGAAAAAGTGAGGGATACGAATGAGCTTTGGAACCGTAGGGAATGTTCCAAAATTCGAAAAGAGAGTGGTTCAATCTCGAATGAACGTGATTCTGTAAATCAAATTTACCATACATTCTAAGTTTTGCCTAGAACCAAAGCTCTGATACCAAATGTAACGACCCAGTATTTTCAACCCTTCGCATCCGCACATGTCGGACTTGAATTGTTCAAAATACTGCGTTGTAAAATAAATTTGGCAAAACTCAGAATATGTAGTAAATAAATCACAGAATCACATACATATATCAGAACTCACAGCGGAAATAAAATATACAGTGGTTCATGAAGCCACTATAAAACTTTAACCAAATAGAATTTACATAGTTTAGAATCTGCAATACAGCTGTAGACATAAATAGAAACAGAGTCTTCCAATTTGATTGATTGCAAATAAGATAAAGACTGAAAGGCTTCCGGCAGTATGAATGATCTACGGGATGACATAACTCCGGAGAGAAACTGAAACTGCAACTCAGGCTGACCCGAGCGTAAAAATAAAACATAACACTCGAGTCAGGACATACATACTTATATAATGTAAGCTAATTCAAGTGTACTGTAATATAGAGCAAGTAACTTAAAGGATGCTTGGGACCGCCCATCCTCTAAGGATCCGTCAAACTATTTACTATGTAGTATATTGCGCTATTATACTAGTGTCTATTTATAAAATAAACTTACTTTTAAGTAGCGTTAAGGCTTTACATTTTCCACCTTAACACGTAATAGTCCCAGTAGTCCATCCAATATCATAGCTCCTCCTGATCGGGAAGCAACTAGAGGATACCACACGGGCTACGGGAGAAATCGAAACTCGTACAAGGCGCGGTATGGTAGGTGACACGGCACAACTAGGCAATGCCAGGGTAGATATACCAATTACGCATCCGGGCCGATGGTAACGCGAAGCCGCATCAACCGCCCACCTCGAAACAACTCCCCAAATCAAAATAGAAGTGGCCACTGAATTAATCCAAAGTCATAGTATAATATCGAAGAGGAGTGTCCGATCAGAGGAATGACCTCATTAACCCGTCGATCGCTCCTGTTTTAGCCACCTTATGCCAACTCACGGGAGTCGGGTCCACGTATTTACCTTACAGGAAACGTCGCCACCAACCTACTTCATTCTGGAATCTCCACCGCGTACACGGTTAGTCAAAGTGGTTTTCGGTATCGACAGAGAGTATGTCCATATCCGATCCCTGCCAATCCATCGTTATTATAACACCGTGGTCTTTTAAAACAGTTTATACTTTAAAACCAAAATAAACATTTCTATTTCAAACTATAAACACGATATCATTCAAAACCCAAAACAATATGATACCGTTATATTCAAGTATAATTATTTTCCAAAAACCATACTGCTTAAAATTTATAATATCTGGAAACCAAATATTTAAATTATATCTTCAAAACATAATATTTTGGAAATTTTACTTTAAAACCATAACTCCCAAACACAATGGTTTGGACATTCAACGGTATATAGAATAAATGGTTTAACTTTATGGTTACTTTGTAAAGAAGATAATTTACATAGCTTTACAAATATATTTCTTTATTTTAAACCATAATTTAAATATCACTTCATGTTCCCAAGACCATTTCAATTCCTATATATATATCCAATTGGAGTATTAATATTCAAAACTAAGGTTGGATATTTTTTCTTTCAACAAATTAGTGTTTATTATTTCGTCTTGAATATTCCCATAAATTCCATAGATAAAACTCCAAAATTATGCCATTAAATAATTTCAAAATTTACTTAACACTAGAATGTTCATCTTAAATTTATTAAGAAAAATCCAGTTATAAATCTCATATCTTAAAGGTCTCCAAAACTTAAACATAAATATAATTTATCAAATTCCTTAAATTTCAAAACAATCAAATTCCAGATTCTATAGCACTTAGGAAATGCTACCTAAAGTTACGGGTAAAACTAGTCCAATTTCAAAAGACAGCATTTAAATGCTTTAGTAGATTGTTTAACTTAATAAATATTTCCAAATATAACTTATATATATATTTCTTAACTGAAATCTTATCCTTTCAAAAATCCAGAATTTCCAAAATAAGTTATATTCCAAAATTTTATTCAAATATTTATTTATTTATTTATTAACATTTATAACTCATTCAAAATCAATATAAAATCCTTTAAAGATATTAAATCAAATATTTAACTTCCAAAATAATTTTAAATATTTCAGAAAATATTATAAGGACCACGGGCCTGTATATAGTTTTCTAGCCTAGGTCAATTGATACGGATTTATATCATTTCAATCCGTAATTTACAAACCCCGGGTTCTATCATTTCAAACCTGCAATCCCAAGTTAACAGTTAAACAGTTAACATAATAATAGCACAGTAATCATCATTTAGGCCTATCATTTCAGCCCACAACAATCTAAATTTAACAGGGAACTTGCAGTGGTGATTTAAGCAGTAAATAAACAATAATATAATATAACTGCAGAAATAATACAACAGATAATAACTGATGAGGTGTCAATTTAAATGGGATTCATCATTCTACGTTATACTACAGACAGATAATATTTAAAAAAATTTTTTACACATACACTTGCGATAATTCACAAAATATATGTACATATGTCTGGTGAGAAATACTCACCTTAAACGCTGCAGTGGATCTAAATCAAACACGGTATCTACTTCGGAAAAAAAAACGGAAAGCACGATCAAACTTCGGCGGATGCAAAGCCTTGACTTAAATCTATAAGATCCAAATACCAAGTATGCGAATTTAAAAATTACGGTCAAAGCAAAATTTCAGAACAATTGGAACGAATAGAATAAAAGAAATTTAGTTCAACTTGCTCGGCTACTACAACCCGCTAACCGTCTCAACATATCCTAGGCCCATACTTCAACCGTACGCATGCATAAAATAAATTGAATAAATTGCAAAATAAATTGCAAATTTAATACAATTGATTGAATAAAAAGATGTTATGCACCCAAACAAAACAAATACATGTTTAGACATTATTAAATTATTTCTCACATTTTTAATCATATTTATCATGATCAATTATTTTCATTCTCATATATATTTATTTAAATAAAATGACAATATTGGCAACAAACACAATACTGTTCAAATTATTCGATTTAATCAAATGTAGCCACTAACTACATTCGAATTCATTAAATAATACTTTATTTCACATACATGTTCATCATGTTTAGGCAAATTATTTCTTCTTTTACTTTTATTATTAAACATTAAAAGGTGATTGTTGGTATACATCACCAATATCCTTTTATTAACCATAATAAATACAATCCATTGATATTTATCCACCCAAATTCTCAAATAAGTAGTTAAATTTATTTTTAACCATCTTAAATTTATTTCAACCATTAAAAATTGAAATAAATGTCATTTTATTATATTCACCCAAGATTTATTCATACAATATTGTTTATTTGAATTAAACAACATTTCATATCATTTTCTCCTTATCAATTTATCTTCTCCATTATTAAATTGTAATTTTTTTTTTCTATTCCTTCCTCTTCAAACTGCACTTATCCAAATCCACAATACCACTAACTACATCATAACTACACTAATTCCATAGTCTAGCTTCCTACAATCAATTTATATCATTTCTTCCAGCCTACTACTAACAAAGTTCTATATGTATTTATAAATGGCACGGCATGATGGGGAAGTAGCCGAGCAAGGAAATCAGAGAACACAAGAAGGAGGAAAGAAAATTGGAAGAAGCAAAGAAATAAACAATGCAAATTATTTACCTGATAGAAGCTTGTACCAGAGAGGGACAGACAAGGAGATATGAAAACTTATGTGAATGAGGCAAAGTATTTATAGATAAACTTGCGAAATAAAAAGGGGAGATAAATAGGCAGGTTTGAAAACGTAAGAAATAAATGCAAGCGTTGATTTTTGAGTGCATGCGTTTAGGCAAGAGATTTATTTCCAGTTCTTCTTGTTTGAACGCTACACGAAAATTGTGATAAATGCATGCGTTGATTTCTCTTTCCAGTTTTATGTTTGAACGATATCACTCTTTTGGATTTTTTTTTTAGATAGCTTGCGTGATTTATACCAGTTATAATCTAAATTTAAAGCATGCGTTACTGCAAATTTGAACAGATTTGATTGAGGAAGCAAAACTTGAGCTCTTGCGTGATTTATGGTAAGCAATGAAAAAGCTTTTAACTGAAAAGGCAAAAGTAATAAATGCTTACATAAATATTTACTTGATCAATGGTTCGAAAAATTTATTTATTGCAAAACAAACGCAGTGGAAACAGAGAGATATGATGGGTATGCGAAAATTTGCAAAGATAGGCAAGATTAAATTTTGAATGCATTTAATTTAGGTGAGAGGAAAAATGGCAATTGGAAGAGTTGATATTTTTGTGGATAAGGCTGCGTGAATAAATGAATACAGTGACATGCTCAAGAAACAAATGGTAAGAGGCAAATGTCAAAATGTTAAAAGAATAAAATTTTGTGTCACGCGCAAAGGAAGGCAAATTTGATTTCCATATTCTTCTAATCAATTAATTCCCCTTTAATTGTCTTTAATTGATTTCAATTGATTACCTTATCCCTTTTAATTACCCTCCTTAATTGATTTCAATTAATTACCATATTACCAATTAATTATCCTCCTTTAATTACATACTCAAATTTGGTTACTAACTTAATTAGTTAATTAACCCTTTTTGTTAATTATCAATCCTGCGACGTCTCACATTAATCCGTCCGCTTTGTAGGCACTGGTAGCCGGACTGGTTACACGGGCAGATTTCTCCTACAAAATGGGGATTAACCTCGTGTCCTCATGCCATTAACCAAAAGAATTAACTTATTTATCTTTCATCAATTTTATTAATTTGCATTAATTATTCAATAAATTAATTCTGGTCAACTACTGAAATTTTACAATTAATTTCTCTATTAATTGTCATAAATTTCTTTTTGAAATATCTATTAATTGTCATTAACTCCATTTTAAAATATCCGTATGTGCCTTTATTCAAGTTTTGAATTGCTAACTAGGAATAAGGTAGATTTATCAATAAATTGATTGTAAGTTTCATTGTTTTAAATTGCTTAACAATGTTCACTGCTAACATAATTAATATGTCAAAATTGAGAATATTCCACCAACATGATTTGCATGTCATAACCTACCAAATTAACATAATTAATTAACTACTTTAATATTTTACAAATTTTCTCCTTTTCATTATTTTTAGGGAATGGGTATAACAACAGATATTATGATAATATCCAAAACATTTAGTTACCACTCACTTCATTATACATTATAAAAATTTCCTTTTTTTTTTCTTCTTAAATTTAGTTACAAAAATCATATTAAATTAACGAGTTTAATTCTCTAAATTAAATATTTAAACAATATTGGTAAACACAATTTATATAAATTATATTTCTAAAAACAAAAAAATTAAAAGAAATAAATAGCTAAAAACTAGGGTTGTTACATAAACAGACCAAAATTTCCATGCTCACAAATCAGTTTCAATTATTTAAAATGAATCCTACTGAGTCTATTTCAGTTAAGTATAGTAGATTTCAGGATATTGTGCATTCTCTAATATCTTTGGGAAAGGAATTTTCTGAAGAAGATCAAGTCAGAAATATTTTAAATTCTCATACTCCAGAATGGGATCAAAAGACACTTGCTATCGTAGAGGAAAATGACATCAGTACTTTAAAGATAGAAGAATTAATTGAAAATCTAATGTCGTTTGAAGTCCAAAAGATCGGGAGAAGAGAATGCAAAGCATCTGAAAAGAAATCAATGGCATTCAATGCATTGACCGATGGATCAGACTCAAACAGTGATAATGATGAAGAGATATCTCTTATGATCATATACTTTAGGAAATTCCTGAAATACAGAAAGATGAATAATCTCAAGAGAAACAACTATAAGAACTCTGGAAATCAGAATGTAGTGCCAAATAATGTCAAATGTTACAACTGTGATGAACCAGGCCATATCAAAACAGACTGTCCGTATCCAGATAGGCAAAATCCTCCTATGAATAATGATCCAGCAAAGAAACGGAAGCATGCATTTAGTGCTACTCTGGATGACTCGGACTCGTCCTCAAGTGATGATGATCAGAAGATAGGTAATTCGAATTTGTGTTTAACAGCAATTCATAACTCCAGCGAATTTAGAGAAACGGATTCAGAAAAAGGACACATTTACAATATAATTGGTTGAAATTGGTTGCTTAGAATTAGATGTTTGATTGCTTGATTGATTGATTTTGAATTGGTGTGTTATTTGAAATTTAAATTTTTTTACTATTTTTTACTATTTTTATTTTTATTTTTATTATTATTTTGATATATTATGGAATATCTATAATTCTAATAATATTCCATATATATATATATATATAGACATTAAAAATAATAAAGTGTATATATATATTTATTAGAGAACTTAGGAAAAATAATTCACAAAAATTCATTGGCACATGTCGACATGGTCCCTACCATGATGTCGACATGGGTACCAGAATTTGAATTTCAAAATTTGAATTCAAATGTTGAATTTTCCTCCTATCTTTTCACTTCATTCAATTCTCTGAAAAGCTACCTTTTGACTAGAGAATATGTCCTTTGAGAATCTATTTATTCACTATCTTTTATCATATCTTTTCATTCTCATTTTCAAATTCAAACTCTCTCTTCATAACTTCAAGCTCTCTACTCTCTACTTTATTGGCTTCTTCAAGCAACCCCTCCACCATGAGAATTTCCAGAAAAATAAAAAAGCAACTATTCAATGATCCGGAGGCAATAAAAGCATACATCAATTATGCTAATTATGTCAAAGTCCATCCCGGAAAGTTTGCTATTTTTCAAGATTTCTCTTCTTATGAACTTGATTCACTTTTTGCAAACAATGGAGTTCTTAGCCTTATTAATGCTTTTCAAAATGATTTTGTTTGCTATCCAAATCTTGTCAAAATTTTCTATGCTAATTTAAACCGTGGATTTTATCATGGAAATGAGGATGAAATTTGGAGTAGCGTCAAAGGCACTAGAATTGTTTTGAATTGTGATCTTTTGGGTACCATTCTCAATGGCAAGTGTACGGGAATGGATCTTTCTAATTTTAAAATCGATGAAAATAATCGTGAGACATTTCATCACATTTTCGAAGGGAATGATAATTTTGAATTCAAAAATCGAAATTTTCGACCAAAAGCAAGAATTGTCAATCTTCTTTTACAACATACTTTTCCCCCAAGATCGGGGAATTTTAACAATCCTACTTCAAAAGTTTGCAAAGCACTTTTTTCTATTTTTGGAAATTATGACATAAATTGGGAGCAAGTTATTTTGCATGAACTTCGTCCTAAAAATCTTGAAACGGGTGAGAATACTTTGTATCATGGAATTTATCTCACTCGGATTTTTAACTATTTTGGAGTGGATTTCAAAGGCAAAGAATTTGTTTCTAGAAAAATTTTCAATCATTCCAACATTTTGCTTATGAAAATTCCATTCGTTTTTCATCCTTACGAGACTCTTGCTGAAAAGGAAGAGCGTTTGGCTCATGAGGAAAGGGAAGAAGCGGAAGAGGAAGAAGAAGAAGAAGGGGATGAAATGGAAATTAAAGAAGAAGAAGGTGAAACCTCTTTGGAAAGCATCGACTATCCTCCTAATCCATCCACCAAAACCCTTCTCAAAAACCAAAAGACTATTGTTGAGAACCAACAGATTCTTAAACAATCCGTTAGTAAGAAGTTGAACAAAATTTCATCCAAGATGAACAAGTTCATTTCCAAAGTCAGCAAGAAACTTGGACTTTCTTCCTCATCATCATCCTCTAACTAGTTTTATCTTTTTCGTATCTTATTGTATGTGTTTTAGCTTGTTTAAATTCGAAAGTTCATGTAGTCTTATATATTTAATCATTGCATCATCTTAGTATGCAATGAAATGAAATTTCCTTTCTGTTATCTAGCTTATCTTATCTCTAGAATAAATGTTAGTATATTATATAAATATATATATACACACACAATTATTCACAAAATCTAATTAGTCGTATTTTTTCACTAACCCATGTCGACATATACTGGTCAAAAATGACAATTCATTTTGAATTTGAAATTTGAATTTTTACCATATGTCTATTTATTTCAAACGAATTTCTACACTTATAAATACCTATTTCTTCCAGAATTCTTCACTGAAAACTATTTCTTATCTACTCTATCTCTCATTATTCTCACAAATCCAAATATGGCTAATCCAATTCATAACTTATCCGAAAATATTGAAGAAACTCTTAATTCTTTTAAGAGTATTCTCTTGCACATTCTTCTTAACCAGCGACACTTCGAATTGAGTCAAGTGCAGGTGATCAAGGAGCAAGAAAGGCATTTCGATGCAATATGATGGATGATTTCCTCCCTACACAAGGATGATAGCGAAGCACATCCTCCAGTCTCTCTCACCAACGATAATGAAAATTGGGATGCTATTAAGGCAGACCCAATCTTTGGAGAAGGAGGATGGATGGAAGTTCCACGTAACGTTTGATTTTATTTGTTTGCTTTATTTGAATTATTTGTTTGAATTAATTTGATTTGGTTTGGATTGATACTCGGTGTGGATTGATTTCTTATTGATGTTTGCTACATAAAACATGTACATATATATACATTGAAATGTACATAATCCTTGATTAATTATCATGTTCATAAGGATATTTATTTCTTAATCTATCTATTATATATTCCATTGTATAGTTTATTAATGTAGGTATTCTAGTCCAAGAATGAGGGGGATTTAGTTTTTGTCGATGATAAAGGGGGAGAAATATAAAATAGAGTAGTTAGGCATAAATTAAGGGGGAGTTATAGATTAAGGGGGAGTTATAAGGATAGAAGTAATATTTTATAAACAAAGGTTGTCATCATCAAAAAGGGGGAGATTGTTAGTCCATGAGATGATGGTTTTGATGACAACAACCTTAGAATAAATTATAAAATATAAATACTAACATTATAAGTTTAGATATATATGATATGCAAGATTTAACGATGCAGGTACCAAGAATGAAGACTGTACAGTATAGAGATTCAAGATATCAAGATTGAAGACTCATGAGTATCAAGATTATCAAGAGTTCAAGAATTCAAGTAATTTATTCTTTAATTAAAAATTTTGTTAAAACTCATAGAAAAGCACTGGCATCTTAAAATCCAATTTATTCGTTGAATGGAATCCACTTCGAGCCTGTTAAAGGGATGAAACCCTAAGTAGGATGGAACCTACAAAAAATCTAGTGAAACATTGTTTTGTATCCGCTAACTTTTTATTCAAAATGATTTTTCAAAATTATATCTTGTTTTCAAATGATTTCAAAACCTTCCTTTTAAAAGCATCAAAAACCTCTATCCTGATTTTAAACAATTTTAGCCTCAAAATCATCTTTAATTTCAAAGTCAAAATATCCTGATTTTAAACTATCTTTTAATATAATATATTTAACTTTTAAATATTTACACCTAGATTTAAATATAAAATTATAGTTAAATTCTATATATATTATTATTTGTATTTACTTATGAATTTTAACTATATTTAAGTATATTTATAAAGTTTGATATAGTTTTAATATAAGATAATGGTTATTTTCAAAGAAAATCAAATCATCAAAAAATGCTTTGGGATGTCGACATGCTCATGGTGACCACGTTGACATGGTGTTAGTTGGTTTCAAAATTCAAATTTCAAAAGAAGTGTCTATTCACCATATCTCTTCACGAATGAACATGGCTGTTGTTCTTCTATAAATAGAGGTTAGTTTCAATGAATTTATCATCAGATTTTATGCTTTTTCACTCCTCTTCTTCTTCCACTTTTCTTAATACATATTCTTACCATTACTCTGCCGAAATCAACATTGAATTGAACTCGATTATTCGTAGTTTGATTCTCTATCACTATCTCAACAAGATCCTCAGTGATATTCAGAGTAATAGGCTTTTTGTAGTCAACTTAGCGAGAAAAGGTGTGATTATAGCCTTGAAAATCAATCAAGCGAGATAAGGTGTGATTGTAGCCTTGGGAAATCAAGTGGGTGAACTTGTTGCCCGTAAAATCAAGTGGGTGAACTTGTGGCCCGGACAATCAAGTATCTTTAACCAGAGGATTGTGATTCTGGAGGGTGTACCTCATAGCCTTGAAATCGAGGGTGTAATTGTACAATTGCTTTTGAAAGAAAATCCATACTTGTGTTGTGGGACTGGATGTAGGGTAAATCCGAACCAATATAAAATCCGGTGTGTTCTTTCCTTTACAGCTTTTTATTTTATTTCTGCATCTGTGTTTGTTTCTGTGATCATATCTATATCTGTATATTGCATACATTTGTGTATAAATCAACATAAACTCAAAATGATTTAGTAATTCTTTATAAACATTATTCACCCTCCTCTAGCGTTAATCCTAGCCTTAAGATCCATAATCCACATTTCTCACAGTGTAGTTTGAGAATTCGTAACTCAGTGGTTGAATTGTGGCAGGGTTTTGAGCGTAGATTTAGGTTAGTCGATAACGGGTGTCGCAAGTTTATGTGTGTAAGCGTCTGACTGCTTAATTTCTAGTAGAAACCTTGGGGGCAACATGTAGGCAAGGTTTTGCGGAAGCTGGGTAAATCTGTGTTGTTCTATTTCTGCTTTTAATATTTTGCTATTATCTTTGCTGTTATTATTCTGCTATTATCAGTGCTGCAATTATTTTATATACTTCCGCATTAAATTTTTATAAGTAATAGTATCACCCTATTCACCACCCCTCTAGGCTGAAATCAATCATACACATTGTGATACCTTGTGTATTAATTTCGACTTAGTTGCTTTCGATTAGGTTTCGACTTGGTTGAAGGCGGAAGCATAGGGTCAAAAGGTGCCTTCTAAAAGCGTCGAAACTTATTTCTGAATAAAGTCTGATTTAATGCCATTTAAAGTGAATATTTTATAACCAACCCGCCTATTTGTAAACATTTGATTGGTTGCCATAATTATCCAAATTCTTTACAAAAATAACTGCTGCATAATTTTAGATCTAAACAAGGATTAATTTAACAGATAAGCCCTTCCATTAAGCAAAACCAATAAAACAATTAAGTCCTTCATCTAAAATAATTTTTATATCCATAGTAAATTACTTAGGTAAAGTCCCCGAAAATCATAGAAATTCACTTTCAATATGTTGTCTAACATATAATAATTTCAGACCCACGTTATTCATAAAATAATCAAAATTAATCTCCAAACCCAATTATTCAATTTTCCCTTTGAAAATTCGTAAAAAAATTCCATAGCTTGGAAAATTATAAAAATTAAAGCCCATCTCCAAAATCATATTTTAGATAACATATAATTTGCTCATGGAATTCAAAATTCAGTTTAACCGATTTTACCTTTAAAACCGTGTATAAACAATTATCAAACAATCTTGTTTGAATAAAACATACCATAAAAATCCAAGCATATCATCAATCAAAAATCATCATAATGGATTTAATCTTAAACCCGAAAATCAAATGATCATAAAAGCAAAATAAAGATGGATTTGATTATTCACCTTGATTAGAATAAGGAACTTGAGAATTGATTGAGATTAATTCCCCTTGCTTAAATCATTAAATTTAGTTTGATTTCCTCCTCTTTTCTCCTAAGTAATGGTCAGCTCCTCTTTCTTTTGTTTGCGTTTTATGTTTTTAGAAAATGAATGGGAATGTATAAGGAACGAGAATATTAAGTGTATGGGATGTTGGTTTTGCTATTTCCTAATATGCCCTTGTTTTGATTAAGTAACATATAAAACCATTCACAAGCCCATTTATATAATTAAGCTCGTCCTCTAAAGTGTTTATTCAAATCTCAATCTCCTTATCTCTCTAACATTTACATTATTCTATTTAATTTATCTAATTGAATCTCCTAAATAATGTTATTAGAAATTAGTGTTGTTACAGGCTCCCCTCCTTAAAGAAGTTCGTCCTCGAAATTCAGTAAGGACTAAATACAAAACATAGCAATCATCTGTAATCACTCCTAACAACCATACTATCCTACCTGACTAGAAACTATCTATATAAAGCTAATATAGACATACCCTCAAAGAAAATCATGATAAGTGTCTCAAATCCCGGCTTCTATCTCACAAATAGTACTTCTCATTATCACTCCGCTGAACTTTCACCAACTTGATTGTCTTGTTCCTCAATCTTTTCTCATCACTTGCTACAACCCGAACTGTTTGTCTAACAAAAGTCAAATTAGGCTCTACTATCAAATCTTCCAACCCAGTCGGAGGAGTAGCAGTCTCTGGATCATGAAAGTACTTGCGAAGATGAGACACATGAAATATATTATGGACACGCACCATAATGCTCGACAACTTTACTCGGTATGCAAGCTTACCGATCCTCTCTATAACTTGGAACGGACCAACATATCTCAGTGCCAGTTTCCCTGAGTTTCCAAAACCACACCCTTCATCGGTGATACCTTAATGAAAACCTTATCTCCAACTGAGAATTCTAGGTCTTTACGCCTCTTATCCGCATAACTCTTTTTTCTGGATTGAACTTCCTTCATCCTCTCTTGGATCAACTCAATCTTCTCTATTTCCTCTCTAACTAGATCTAGGCCTAAGACTAATCTGTCTTCAGTCTTCAACCAATATGCTAGTGATTTGCATGGCCTTCCATACAAAGCTTCAAAAGGCCTCATTCGCATACTAGTCTGATAACTATTATTATAGGAAAACAAAACCAAATGTAGGCGATCTTTCCAAGATCCACCAAAGTCCAATACACAAGCTCTCAACAAATCCTCGAGTACCTTGTTGGCTCTCTCTATCTGCCCATCCGTCTGAGGTGATACACAGTACTCATCTTAAGCTTGGTACCTAGCACCTCCTATAGACTCTTTTAGAATTCACTGGTGAACAAAGCATCTCTGTCACTGACTATACTACTAAGAATTCCATGTAGCCTAACTATGTTCTTCATGGACAACTTAGTTAAAAGAGGTTTCGTCATGGATGACTTAACTAGAATGAAATGGAAATTCTTGGTCAACCTATCCACGATGACGCATATACTTTCATTCCCTCTATTTGACCTTGACAACCTGTCTATAAAATCCATGGATATCGAATACCATTTCCAAATTGGAATCTCCAAAGGTTGAAGAAACCCATTTAGTTTCTGATCTTCGACCTTCACTTGTTGATAGTTTGCATATTGCCTAAACCACAAGCCAACATCCCTCTTCGTATCTTCCTAATAGAAGCTCCTCTTCGTACCTTGATACATCTTGGTCCCTCTAGAGTGAATTGTAAACTTAGATCGATGACATTCTCCAAGAACTTCTTTCCTTAAGCCCTCAACATTTGAAACACACAATTGTTCATTCTTTCTCAACCAGCCTCTCTGGTCAAGACTAAAATCTCTTAGATCATCGATCTTTGATCCCACCTCAAGCCTTCTAATCCTATTAGCTAATACTGGATCCTCTTTCTGCTTAGAAGCAATCCTTTCAACCAGCACCGATCGAACTTCCAAATAGGACAATATGGTATTACTTTGACTAGGACTAGTAATCGATCATAACAGCACACTACAAGTAGTCAAAGCTTCTATATCTTTCCATTCTGCCAACATGGCTAACACCACATTTTGATGTCTTCTGCTAAGAGCGTCCACTACCTTATTTCCTTTTCCAAGAGTATACTCTATACAAAAATCTTAAGCAACTAAAAACTCCAACCACCTCTGTTGTCTCATACTCAACTCCTTCTGAGAGAATAAATACCTTAAGGACTTATGATATATGTATAGCTCAAGTCTCTCACCTATGAGATAATGTCTCCAAATCTTCAATATGTAGATCACCGTCGCCAACTCCAAATCGTGAGTAGGATATCTTACTTCATGCGGTCTAAGCTGTCGTGAAGCGTAGGCAATAACTTTACCCTTCTGCATCAACACTGCTCCCAATCCTCTCCTACATGCATCGGTAAACACCACCAACCCTTGGTTTCCATCTGGAACTACTAACATGGTGCGTCGATCAACAAATGCTTTAACTTAAGGAATGCTTCCTTACATTTGTCGAACTAGACAAACTTTTCATCCTTTCTAGTTAACTTAGTCAAAGGTTCTGCTATCCATGAGAAATCCTTAATGAATCTCCGGTGATAGCCAGCAAGTCCAAGAAAACTTCTAATCTCAGTCATCGTCTCTGGTCTCTTCCAATTATTAACATTTTCGATCTTATTTGAATTGACTGACAAGACCTTCTCTGAAACCATGTGACCAAGAAACTTAACCTCTTTCTTCCAAAAATGTCACTTGGAAAACTCTGCCTTCAGGTGATGCTGCCTCTACGTCTCAAGCACTACCCTCATGCTCTCTTTTATCCTTAGAGTATAGTCAAATTTCATCTATAAACACCAACAGGAATCTATCCAAGTACTCTCGAAAGACTCGGTTCATCAAATCCACAGAAAAAGGTGTATTCGTTAACCCAAATTGCATTACTAACCACTTGTACAACCCATACCTAGTCTGAATTCCTGTCAAAGGAATACTATCTTCTACCACTCTTAACTGATGGAAACCCGTTGTCAAATCCAACTGGGAAAATACTCTGGCTCCACACAACTGATCAAATAGATCATCAATTCTCGGCAAAAGATACTTATTCTTGATCGTCCTATCGTTCAACTTATGATAGTCGATACACATTCTCGATGACTCGTCCGGTTTCTTCACGAATACCGCGGCCGCTCCCTAAGGCGAACTGCTTGATCTAATAAAATTCATTCCTTCTAGATCCACTAGCTGCACCTTTCATTCCTTTATCTCTGTCGGTGTCATCCTGCTAGGTGGTCTGCTCATAGATTTAGCTTCTGGCACAAGATCTATTCGAAACTCAACAGCTCGATTCGGTGGTAGTCCTATAACCGGCTCAAAGACAGCTGCAAACTCTCTTGCTACTCGAACCTGACTTTACTCTTCTCCTACTTCCATAGCACTTAACAAAGCACGAACACTCCGGTCAGAATTCTCCACTGATAATATGATTCGGTTATGACTATCAGGGTGTCTTAGGGATATTTCACTATCTTGGCAAAATGTCCTAGCCTCATACTTACCCAACCAATTCGTACCCAAAATGATTCCGAAATCTACGAAATTGAAAACATACAGACTGCATGCAAACTTATGACCTAACAAGTCATGTTCTAACTGGTCACGTCTTATCCCTAGTGTTGCATTCCCTCCTATTGGATTCACAACCTTTAAGGAAGTAAAAAGGTTTGTGGGTTCTAAACATAACCTATCAACCAAATTCTTAGATATAAATGAATGTGATGCACCGGTATCAAATAGTATCCTAACTGGCATACTCTGAATCAAAAGCGTACATTCCATCACAGTCATTCCTTTTTCAGGTATAGTTGGCCTAACAAATGATGGTCCAGCAACAAAATCCTTTCCCTTGTCCACCTTGACTGACTCTAGACATTGGTTCTTATAATATCCAACCTGGTCACAATTGAAACACTTCACATTCTTCTTTTCTGCGGTCTTCATCTACTTGCTTGACCAACACTCATGAGCATAATGACCTTTCTTGTCACACTTGAAAGAAACTAAATCAGCCTTTGCCTCTTGGCAGCCTCTCCCTTCTTGCCTCCCTTCTTCTTAAAGAACTTTCTCTTCTTTCTCTGAGAACTCTGGGTTTCAACCGGCTTTTCCCTCGCACAAATAGCAAGAATCTCCTCATGTCGTATTTCCATCTCTGTAACTGTATTACAAGGATCACAAAGATGTGTCAGGGTCGCCCTAGCAATCTAGGGCCTCAATTCCCAAGTGAAAATCTCATTCTTCTTGGTGCCTATTGTAGCATACCACATCGGTACAACTCATTGAACTTAGTTGCATACTCGATTACCGAAATCTCTCCCTACTCAAAATCTATATACTTTACCATCAACGCCGACTTAGAAACTTCAGATAAAAACCTCTGCTCAAATCTCTTTCTAAAATCTGCCCAAGTCAACTCCTCCTTTGGAACTCCGGTAGTAACACTATTCCACCAATAATGTGTTGCCCCTTGCAACTGCCTAAAGGCCATCCTTCTCTTCTTCTCATCATCCAAACCCAAATCAGTGAGTACGTCTCACAATGCAACAGTCAATTCTCAACTTCTATATCATCCTCTATTCCCATCACGGCTTCCCACCAAGACTTGTATAATCCTTGCTCAACTTAGCATAATTATTCCCAACTGGTGCCATAGGATTAGCTCCTCCAACATTCCTAGCAACTCCTGCAACTTCTCCAACTTGTATAAGATTGACGAAGAGCTGGTACATCCACCCATATCCACTGGTGGAATTTCAGCACCCACAACGCCATTAAAAAACTTTTACATTCCATTTCAAATCATTTCAACATTCATTACATAATCGCATATTCGAGAACCACGTTCAGAACATACGCCAAGAGCGACAAATGAAGATGCCCCCTTGGATGATCAGAGTATATAACTAGGCAATTAAACAACTTTGCCTTTATAAAAAATACAACAGAATCAAAATAGAAAAGAACTCTAAATCGCTATCACGCCTCTTGCACGTCTTCGGAAGCTTATTCGTCTAAAGTGGTACTTAACCTCAACTCTCAAAATACTCAAAGTTAATTGAGCACACAAGAGTTTAAAGGGAAAATATAATCTTCGAGTTAGACATAAAGCCTGGTATGAATAATAATATATCATTTCAAACCATTTAGATATCTAGTGAGACCATGCCGCTTAGCGGAACGAGTTTTCCACTCACTAGTATCTTATCCAAAACATATAAATACCATATATTGTGCTCCTATATCCACAATGATTAAAACATAACAATTCAAAATATTATGATGATATGCAAATAAGTAAATCAATTCCGAATTACCTATTTCCATTCATTTTGACTATCTGTCTCAGTTATAGTTTCTAGGATCGTTATTAACCTATTGATTTTCATGGGCTGGCTAATAACCTGTTTAATGTTTATGAAATCCCTATTCGGTTCCATAGTTTTCATGGGATCTCTAAAAACCTATTGGCCTCTGTCAATAACTTCAGTGTTTTATGGGTTCTCTCTGACCCTATTGGTATCTCCAATAACTTCCCTCATATATTAGTTTTCATAGGTTGACTAGGAACCTATTGACTTCTGTCAATAACTCAATTCGGATATAGTTTTCATGGGTTCACTACAAACCTATTGGCCCCCGCCTATATTTTTTCTAATCATAGTTTTCATGAGTTTACTACGAACCTATGTGCACCTTCCAATAACTTTTCCTAAACATAGTTTTCATGGGTTTGCTATGAACATGCCTATCTGAAAACTTCAATATTCAGACATCCTACATTCTAGTCTATTTGACCTCCTGGATGCAACTCTACTCATTAAGGAGTTAATTCAACTTATATTCACTACAGGATCAACCTAGATGGTTATTCTGCCATTTCTCCCCAAGATACAGTTATGGGTCCATATTAAAGTGAATACCTAAACTAAAAGAAACAAACATATTAACATAATAATCACCAACGTCTATGGTTTAATATCCTTGAAATCGTTTTCATATAAAACATGGTTAATCCCTTTAACCTATTATTTTATTAAGTAAAGCTTCTTTAAAAACTTCATACTTAAAAGCCATTTTAAAACTCCTTTATTATACCATGGTTTTCCTTTAAAAATGAGATTGGGTTCTTTATTTTTAAAATTAAGGCTTTCAAAACCTTTAACTATTACTTTTGAAACCAATGGATAGCCTCCTTCGAAAGAATTCAATCTTCTTTTCAGAACACTAAGCACACGCCTTTCGAAACACTTTAAATGATCTCTTTCAAAACCCTTAAAACACACCTTTTGAAAATATCAAGGTATTACTTATTAACTCTTACAAGCATAGCTTCGAAACCATTGAAAGTACCCATTTCAAAACCATTAAAAGTACACCTTTCGAAACCAGTGATTTTACGATCATGTAACTTATTCGGAAGCTACAATTTAAACTAGAGGTGGCAACCCCCTTCGAAAGAAATTCAAAAGGCCCTTTCAAAAGCATATATTTCGATTTCTTCGAAAGCATTTAGTAAAATAGGTAAGTGCATTTCTTTGGAACATAAAACAAAGGTTTCGACCCCATCGAAAGCTATGTTTCAACACCATGCCTTCCGCCCTTTTAGATCCACTACGTACCAACATTGTGATACCTTGTGCATTATTTTTAACTTAGTTGTTTTCGATTTGGTTTCAACTTGGTTGAAGGCGGAAGCATAGGGTCGAAAGGTGGCTTCTAAAAGAGGTGGAACATATTTTCTGAATAAAGTCTGATTTAGTGCCATTTAAAGTGAATACTTTATAACCAACCTGCCTCTTTGCAAACATTTGATTGATTGCCATAACTTTTCAAATTCCTTACAAAAATAAGTGCCGAATAATTTCAAATCTAAATAAGGATTAATCTAACAAATAAGCCCTTCTATTAAGCAAAACCAATAACACAATTAAGTCCGTCATCTAAAACAATTTATGTTTCTACAGTAAATTACTTAGGTAAAATCCCAAAAAATTATAGAAATTCACTTTGAATGTGTTATCTAACATATAAAAATTTCAGAGCCAAATTCTTCATCAAATAACCAAAATTAATCTCTAAACCCAATTATTCATATTTTCCTTTGAAAATTCATAATAAATTTTTTATACCTTGGAAATTATGAAAATTAAAATCCTTCTCCAATATAATATTTTACATAACATATAGTTTGCACATGACATTCGAAATTCAATTTAAATGATTTTAGCCTTAAAACTGTGTATAAACAATTATCAATCAATCTTGTTTGATATTACCGTATTTGGTCGTCGAGGATTAATAATTATGGATGACTACAACATCCGTACCGTTAGTTTTGGGCCTCTAAGTGGGGGATGTTACAAGTTGGTGTTAGAGCATAGGTTTATAAAACTTAAAAGAAATTTAAACCTAAAATATTTTTCAAAACATAATCCAATGAATCAGAAATAAGATCGTGGTTGGGATAACACTATGGTAACATACTTGTACTTGATATATATATATGTATATATGTATATGTATGTATGTATGTATATATAAGTACGCATTCCCCTCTCTCTTAGACCGTTCTTCTACATCTTAATAAGGCTCGTATGCAGATTTACGAAAAAGAAGATATGGAGGCAAGAAATGAAAGAGGAAATCATACTGGAGGAAGCACCACAAACAATGGAAATGTTTGACCCACCAAGAGGAACCCGGGTCGACAGGCTAATGCTAACCTAAATTCAGATGTAAATGTGGGTGTTGGAAATCCACCAGTAAATATGGGGGTGATGTATCAGTTCTTCGTCAATCTGATGCAAGCTGGAGCAGCTGTGGGAGTTGCTGTGATTGTTGGAGGAGCTAATCCTATAGCTTTAGTTGGGAATAATTATCCTAAGTTGAGCAGGGATTAATCCAGTCTTGGTGGGAAGCTATTTAGGGGAACAGAGGATGCTATAGAAGTTGAGAATTGGCTATTGCATTGTGAGAGAATCTTCACTAATTTATGTTTGGATGATAAGCAAAGGAGAAGGCTGGCTTTTAAGCAGTGGTAAGGGGTAGCACTTCATGGCTGGAATAGTGTTACTGCCGGAGTTCTGGAGAAGGAGTTGACTTGGGCAGAGTTTAGAAGGAGATTTGATCAAAGGTTTTTATCTGAAGTTGCTAAACCAGCGCTGTGAGAAAGTTTATGGATTTGGTGCAGGGAGAGATGTCGGTAACCGGGTATGCTACTAAGTTTGATGAGTTGTCCCGATATGGGTTTGCTACTATAGACACCGACATCGGGAGGAATGAGAGTTTCATTCAGGGATTGAGGCCCGAGATTGCTAGGGCAACCCTGACACATCTCCGTGACCCTTTTAATGTAGTCATGGAGATGGAAATATGACATGAGGTGATGCTTGCTATTTGTGCAAGGGAAAAGCTGGTTGAAACCCAGGGTTCTCAGGGAAAAATGAGAAGTCCTTTAAGAAGATGGGAGCCCAGAAGGGAGAGGCTGCAAAGAAGTAAAAGGTTGATTTAGCTTGTTTCAAGTGTGACAAGAAAGGTCATTATGCTCATGAGTGCCACTCGGGCAAGGGGAAAAGGCTGTAGAAAGAAGAATGTGAAGTGTTTCAACTATGACCAAGTTGTGCATTATAAGAACCAGAGTCCAAAGCCAGTCAGGATGGACAAGGGAAAGGTTTTTGCTATAGGACCATCATCTGCTAGGCTAACTATAGCTAGAAAAGGGAAGAATATAATTGAAGGTACGCTTTTGATTCAAAGTATGCCAGTTAGGATACTATTTGATACCAGTGCATCACATTCATTCAAATCTTAGAATTTGATTGATAGGTTACGTTTAAAACCCACATAGCTTGTTACTTTCTTAAGGGTTGCGAATCCAATAGGAGAGTATGCAACTCTAGGAATGATATGTGACCGGTTAGAACTTGACTTGTTAGGCATAAGTTTGCATGTTGTCTGTATGTTTTCGACTTTGTAGATTTTGTAATTATTTTGGGTATGGATTGGCCGGGTAAGTATGAGGCTAGGATATTTTTCTAGGATAGGGAAATATTATTGAGACACCTTGATAGTTATAACCGAATCATATTCTCAATGGAGAATTATGACTGGAGTGTTTGTGCTTTGTTAAGTGCTATGGAAGTAGAAGTGTTAAGCCAGATTCGAGTAGCAAGAGAGTTTCAGATGTCTTTGAGTCGGTTACAGGATTACCACTGAAATGAGTGTAGATCTTGTGTTCGGATCTGAATCTGTGAGCAAACCATCTAGCAGGATGACACCAACCGAGATGAAGGAATTGAAGGTGCAGCTAGCGGATCTAGAAGAAAGTAATTTTATAAGACCAAACAGTTTGCCTTAGGGAGCGACTGTGATATTCATGAAGAAACCGGACGGGTCATTGAGAACGTGTATCGACTACAGTAAGTTGAACGAGAGGATGATTAAGAATAAGTATCCTTTGTCGAGAATTGATGATCTATTTGATTTGTTGTGTGGAGATAGAGTGTTTTCCCAATTGGATTTGGAGATAGGTTTCCATCAGTTAAGAGTGGTAGAGGACAGTATTCCTTTGACTGCATTTCAGACTTGGTATGGGTCATATAAGTGGTTAGCAATGTCATTCGAGTTAACGAATGCACCTGCTTTCTTCATGGATTTGATGAACCGAGTCTTCCGAGAGTACTTGGATAGATTCATATTGGTGTTTATAGATGACATTTTAGTATACTTTAAGGATGAAAGAGAGCATGAGGATCATCTTAGAGTAGTCCTTGAGACGCTGAGGCAGCATCTGCTGAAGGTGAAGTTTTCCAAGTGTCATTTTTGAAAGAAAGAGGTTAATTTTTTTGGTCATGTGGTTTCAGAGAAGGGGTTATCAGTCGATCCAGATAAGATCAAAGCTGTTAATAATTGGAAGAGACCAAAAACGGTGATTGAGATTAGAAGTTTCTTTGAGTTGGTGGCTATTACCTGAGATTCGTTAAGGATTTCTCATGGATAGTAGCACCTTTGACTATGTTAACCAAGAAGGATGTGAAGTTTGTCAGGTCCGACAAATGTGTGGAAGCATTCCTTAAGTTAAAGCATTTATTGACCGACGCACCTATGTTAGTATTACAAGATGGAAAGCAAGGGTTGGTGGTGTATACCGATGCATGTGGGACTGGATTAAGAGCAGTGTTGATGCAGAAGGGTAAAATTATTGCCTACGCTTCATGACCGCTTAAACCGCATGAACTAAGATATCCTACTTATGATTTGGAGTTGGCAGCGGTGATCTTCGCTTTAAAGATTTGGATAAATTAAAGAGAGATTTGAGCTATACAAATATCGTACGTCCTTAAAGAATTTATCCTCTCGGAAGGTGTTGAATATGAGACAGCATATGTGGCTGGATGTTTTAGCTACTTATGATAGAGTATACTCCTTGGAAAGGAAATAATGTAGCGGATGCTCTTTGCAGAAGACATCAAAATGTGGTGTTAGCCATGTTAGAAAAATGGAAAGATTTAGAAGCTTTCACTCCATGTGGTGTGCTGTTAAGATCAACTGCTAGTTCTAGTCAGAGTACTACCATATTGTCTGGTTTGAAAGTTCGACTGGTGTTGATCGAAATGATTGCTTCTAAGAAAAAAAATGATCCAGTATTTGCAAAGAAAATTAGAAGGCTTGAGGTGGGATCAGAGATCAATGATCTAAGAGATCATAGTCTTTACCAAAGAGGCTGGTTGAGAAAGAAGGAATGGGTTTTGTATTTCGAATGTTGAGGACTTAAGGAAAGAAGTTCTTAGAGAATTCCATAGATCCAGGGTTACGATTCATCCAGGAGGGACCAAGATGTATCAAGATATGAAGAGGAGCTTCTATTGGGAAGGTACGAAGTGGGATGTTGACTTGTGGGTTAGGCAGTGTGCAAACTGTCAATAAGTGATGGCCGAACATCAATAACCAAGTGGGTTGCTTCAACCTTTGGAGATTCTAGTTTGGAAATGGGATTCAATATCCATGGATTTTATAGGCGGGTTGCCAAGGTCAAATAGAGTAAATAAAAGTTTATGGGTCATCTTGGACAGGTTGATCAAGAGTGCCCATTTCATTGTAGTTAAGTCATCCATGACGGCGCCTGTTTTAGCTAAGTTGTTCATGAAGAACATAGTTAGGCTACAAGGAATTCCTAGTAGTGTAGTCAGTAACAGAGATGCTTTGTTGACTAGTGAATTCTGTACAGTCTACATGAGGTGTTATGTACCAAGCTTAAGATGAGTAATTTGTATCGCCCTCAGATGGGTGGGCAGACAAAGAGAGTCAATAAGGTACTCGAGGATTTGTTGAAAGCTTGTGCATTGGAGTTTGGTGGATCTTGCGAAGATCACATACATTTGGTTGAGATTTCCTATAATAATAGTTATCGGACTAGTATAGGAATGGGGCCTTTTGAAGTTTTGTATGGAAGGCCATGCAAATCACCAGCATGTTGGTTGGAGACTAGAGACAGATAATTCTTAGGCCCGGATCTGGTTAGAGAGGCAATAGAGAAGATTGAGTTTATCCGAGAGATGATGAAGGAAGCTCAATCCAGACATAAGAGTTACACAGATAAGAGGTGTAAAGACCTAGAATTCTCAGTTGGAGATAAGGGTCTAGGGATGACGATAGTGAGAAACATATATGGAGTTTTTATACACATCCAAGAAAGTAAATTATAAGGTGTAACGATAATATGCCGAGATGAACAATTACTATCAAATAGAGAGAATGGTGAAAATCCATCCGTACGTAAACCAAGTTTGACATTATGGCTCTCTGTAGTAAACGCAGGGTAAGTCTTATCGAAATGTTTCCATGCTTCTTCATCAGATGGATGTATCAAAGTTCCATCTTCCTGTGTTCTCATACTGTGCTATCTCAGTAGCAGAAGATACCTATAACCTTTAAAGTCTAGAAGTGATGGGCAAATAATGCATTCTCTTATATAGAACTTTTCTTATATCTTTTTTTGGTTTGTATCTTTCCTCATCACATATTCTATATTCCCTAAGGTTAATATCATCTTTCCAATACAATATGCAACATTTTATGCATGTATCTATCTTTTGGTATGGCCGACCAAAAGTGGACATAAGTTTTTTCACTTTATAATGACTATCGGACTTTAGATTATAGGGTGACATATGTTATTTTGCAGCTTGCATAACTATTGTAAATCCAACTTTTGTAGATTTGAATTTTAATTTCATAATAATGTATTCGGTGGTTATTGATAATTCGGTTATGCTTTTACAACCATCTCACAACGACCTCTTTGCAGCATGCTATAAATTACATATTCTTTTCACTCTCGTAGCCAGTTCTTCTCCGATATACCTTCATCATCAACTTAAACAGTATGGAACATTGATCAGGCTGCATCTTCCATCATATCCTCTATGGGATTCGCCATAACATAATCGTTACTCGCCCTGTCCTCTGACAGTACAGGATTAGGTGCAACAAGTTCTCCATGACGATCCCACAAATAATAATTTCCCACAGATCCATCTTGACACATATGTACTATGACCATATCTACTTTCTAATGCTTCAAATGTTTGCATTTACGACAACGGAAACAAATTTCTACATCATTCCTACTGTTATATTTAGCGAGTCTAATGAATTCATGTACACCATTGTAGTAATGTTCTTTAACTGAACCTTTCATACCAGTTCGCTCTTCATACATCCAGCTACAATTGATAAAATAATTGGACATTTTTGTTGATTTAAAAATATATATTAGGATTTTGACAGCACTTCGCTTCTTTGTCTTGTACGCATAGCTATGTATCCAAGGGATGTGTTGTTTTGTTGTTGTTTTTATAAAATAAATTAAAGTCTTTTGAGATTAAAGGCTTTATTTTGTTGTTGTATTTGTTAAAGTAATAGGTAACACTTATTTTCAAATAAACATTATATTTATTTTTTAATTTTTACAAACATATTTTAGTAAAATATTTGTTTCAAAAGAAATTAATTATTTAAAACTACTTTTAAAAATACATACACACAAATTACATAGTAAGTACGAATCAAAATTTAAACTGTCATTTATAATCATTCATCTATTTAAATATTTTATTAATTAAAATTTAAAATTTAAACCATATTTTATAATTCAGTCAACTATTTAAAATTTTAATTTAACTATTTTGTAAATTAAAATTTGAAGTGTGCAAAACGGTGCACTAATTAATTACTAAAAACGATTAATCATTAAAAATAACTTTATCTTATAATTACCACTAACACTTATAATTAACACACACTGATTAATTAACATAACATTATTTTTAACCGTAAGCTTTATATTTAACCTATTCACTATTCAACCATACATATTAGCCTTAAAATTATTCTAAACTATAATAAGCAATCGCGTACAATAGTCAACATAAATATTAATCAACAATTATATACTAATTTTCCAAATTTAAATTAACCCTAATTTATTGTTATAAATTAAACAATTACATCACTAATTAATATCATCAAATCAAGTAATACACCATTATCACCTACCAATATGCAATAATCATCAATTTTAAACTCAATCATACCAGTTAGCCCCAAATCAGAAATTAGGATTAAAAATTTACCAAAATTGAGAGAAAAATGGGGAGATTGGAGATTCCGATAAGTTATTGCAGCCTATGACGACGTTGATGAGTGGCGGCAGCTTTCAAGGAGTAGTGGCGGTTCAAGGTCATCGATTTTTTTTTCATTTGTAGATGTTTGGTGAAGATAGAATAATGAAGAAACTGTCGCTGTTAGGTTTCTGTATACTTGACATACCGTCGGCTAGCGACGACATGTCAATTTTCTATTTTTTTTAAAAAAATTTCATTCGTATTACTTTTTCAAAAAGTGCTTAAAAATACTAGTTTAATTCTAAAAAATTAAACAATATATTTTAGCACAACTATTCACCTAATGACCGTTGTGATATTTTATGAACTAATTTTTTTTAAACCATTGGGTAATTAATTATGAATTTTTAAGTGTATTTAGTATGATGAGATTATATAAAATAAAATATCTTATGTCAATTTAAAGTACTTCAGACCTATTTTAAAAAGATGTTTAAGAAATAAACAACTTTAGGATTTCGATCTTGAATTTTAAATTTATAGCCATTCTTCAACATTTGGATCAAAACCCTTCGTTCGAAGCCCAGACGACATTCAAACGAGACCAAATCTGAATTTCTGATACTTGGTAATGTGTTATACAACTCTCGACAAAATGACTTGGTTCGAGCTTTTTTTTCGGCCATTTTTCTACAAATCTAACCATATAGATTGGATTAACGCATTACGAAATTTCAGTGGTTCAGATTTGATCTCGTTTGAAGGTTGTCTAGCCTTTGGATGAAGGGTTTTTAGTTCGAATATTAACGAATGGCTATAAATTCAAAATTCAAGATCAAAACCCTAAATTTGTTTATTTTCAATCATTTTTTGAAAATAGGTCCGAAGTACTTTAGATCGATGTAAGATCCAATAATTATATTTTTTCGTCAAATATTTTATTTTATATAATTTTATCATACTAAATACAAATACATTTGAATATTCATAATGATTTACTCAACGGTTTAAAAAAAATTAATTCGTAAAAATGTTACACACAATCAACTTTATCGATGTTGCTTAATGGACCCACTTAAAGTCACATAGATTGGTCGTGCGAGTTAGATTTTTAGTAATGATAAATATATGAATTAGACGAAGATAGATTATCGATAATACTAATTTAACCAATCATAAGCCGTCCTTTGGTTGAATGACTGTGCTAAAATATCTGTTTTATGTTTTAGGAATTAAATTAGTACTTTTAAACATTTTTTTTTAAAATGCATTAGGGATTAAATCAATTAATTATCTAATTGGTTAGTTAACATAATGGCTAGCCATCGCTAGCCTCGCCCATCATCGACAAGGCCATCAACGGTCATCGCCCCTCCCCGTCGCTATTTAATACGTATCTTGTAGTGGAAGTTAGTACACGGTGACTATGGAGAAGTTAGTATGCGATGATTATGGAGAAGATGGAATGCAATGAATATAAGAGAATCAACCTACGACCACTCCATGAAGTTCAAGACGTGATAGCTTAGGAAGCTATCTACCTGCGAAGGCTCTTAAGAAGCTAACAAACGATAGCTAAGGAAAGAAGGTAAATGAGTGATGGCCTAGGGAGAATTAACCCACAATGGTTATGGGACAGGCAAAACATGATTACTAGGTTCAATATTCAAAAGCTATGGGATAGTTAGCATGCGATAACTAGGTCGATTCACGATAGCTTGCAAAGCTATATTTTTATAAGTAAAATAAGAATACTTATGGCGTTTTGGAAGATAGTTTCCAAGTGTTAATGAACTATTTCATACGATGAAATAAAAGGGGGACTTTGATAAGTTAGAATTATGTTAACTTATTTTGAAATGAGGTGAAGCTTAGAGAAGCTACTAAATTATAGGGTATCATTTAAATTAAAAGATAAAGATGTTTATCTAACGAAAGTGTAGGGTACACTATAAATAAATGAAAGAAATGGTTGAATTATAATCATAAAGATATACCAGCTCATGCAGTCATTTGATGGCATGATGCCTTAACTATATACTAAATTCCAATGGTATATGGCAAGGTGCCACGATAAAGTTCAATCCTAAAAGACTTATAAACTCAAATGGGGAGTTAAGGTAGGGTACCATGGCAAGTTGTCAAAACGTCGGGGTGATGTTATAACGAAAATAAACAAATCAGCAACATGAATGATAACGGTTCAGGGACTAAGAGGGCTATTGATGCTTGGTAAGGATGCTTACTAGAATGTATTCAGGATGCCTGCATTCAACATCTTAGAACAATCAGGATGGCTCCCATTGGTGGAATGAGTAGCAATTTCATCAGGTGACGTTGTTCGAGAAAAGATAATTTAGTGATAGATAGACTTAGGAAATAATCATTATATAAATTAATGGTAACTTTTCAATGAAAACCTAAAATGAGAGATTTAGATGATGATTGAATGAATGATAAGTGTTTGTATAACGTTGTTCATAGCTGGATGATAAGCTTAAGGTGTACTTAGCTTGAATTAATTCTTGATAGAGTTCATAATTAGATAATAAGTGTATGGTACACTTCTAGATTAAATATACGCACATGGTTGTCCTTTAGGTAATGTTGTTTACATATGTAGTGTATCTTGATGATGACAACTAAGGGGTAAACCCATTCTACGTTGGTGGCGTGGTCTTACTATGGATGACTAAGGTAAAGAATTTTACTCATACTAGGCTTTATGTCCGATCCGTGATTTTTTTTTCCCTAAACCCACTTATACCCATTCAATTAAGTTGAGTTTATTGATTAGACAGGTATATATTGGAAGGACGAATAAAGATTTTGAAGATGAAGTCGAAGGATTATCTAGAGAATAAAATTGTTTTGCAATTTCCATTGTGTAAAACCAGAAATTATAATCGGTTATGTAATGTGTTAACATCTTCATATGGCGAATGCAATACTATTCTTATTTTCTATTGTATTTACTCCTATGTGGGAATGAACTGGGTTAAAAATGATGTAGTGAATTTTGCAATTCAAGTTGATGTAATGGAAAAGTTATTTAGCTGCTCAGTTTGCCTATGTTGTGCAAAATAATACTGAACTCACTTTGTCATCGGAAAATAATTTTGGTGATGACTGCAACATCATCAGCGTCAATTTTCAAGTCCCAGAGTGGGGAATGTTACATATAATATATATGTATATACATAGATATAATTTCAATATATATATGTATATTTATTGTTATACACATGCTCATATTATTATTATCATCATATTAGTGTATGAATATTTTAGATATATTCAAAATAGTCTTTACACAAACTTAATCAATGTGATTAATTAAATAAGATAATATAATTTAAAATAAAATCCAATTTTATTCGATCAAGTAGATTGGATATTATGTCAGTTAATAGATTTCAAAGGTCATTAAGATCCAAATAGGGAATATTTTGAAATTTAACTATTTAACACACTGTTAGAACGAGAAGGACTAACAACCAAGCCTTCAGAAACAAATCATATTTCGAGTCTGAACCTTTTTCCTTCCGATAAAGCCATGAATCAATCATTGGATTGTTCTTCAATCCACATGGATCAACCTATTTCATTTGACATATCAAATGGGAAATCCTCGTCAATTCCTCTATCATCAAATTCCAATGATCAGGCAATGAGTCTAGAATTCTCACCTTTAAACCCCTCAAACTCTGTCCTAAGTGAATAAGTCCCAGATCCAACAAGAAGCACATACTTGGCATAAAGAGCTTGATCTAAACTTGCATTTAAAGTTAGGTTTGTCAATGGATATTTCCGAATGCTGATAAATTGACATTCACATCCCCATTCGAAATCTTTTTCAAAAATCGGGATACCCGCATCAGCAGATACGGATGGACAATATAACAAAATACTATTTTTACAACATTCAATGACCATTGTAATTCACTTATGACAATAGTCAGCTGTAAGTCATAATATGCTATGTGGTAATAGGATTGGAGCTTTGTAGAATTGTTTTTGACCATTGCAGATGACCGTTGTAATAATTTTTCAACTATTTTTGCCTATTGTAATAGGCATTTTACAACTAATATTGCTCGCTGTAATAAGCCATTTACTATTTTTACCATTATTAAAATAAATGCAAAAAAATCAAATTAGGAACAGATGCAGTGCATATCCATAGATTTAACATCATTTTATAGCTGAAGCCAAAATTATGCTGATAACAACCAAAATGATTCACATATTTATTAAATGTAACATGAAAGATTCATATTATCAAATTATAACCAAGTTGTCAACACTTAAATGCAAATTCATAACACCAATAATAGTGTTTAAAATATTACAAATAAAATAATGTTATCAAATCTACAATGATATCATTGTAGTACAAAAAAGACATAATAAAGTTCACAATTAAAGTCTAAAAGCCTACAAATATCGAATACAAAAAACAATTGTATCATGCAGTTAGCCTTTTTTTTATCATCTATATTTTTGCTTTTCTTCTACCTTGTATGCCATGGTTGCATTTAGTATAACATATTGAGAATTATGCATCCACTCATTAAAATGGCATATCGTATAAAAAAGTTATTATAAACTATTTTATATAACAAACTAAATTAAACATACTGGGTCCAAAAAAAGCATATCAAGCACAAAAGCTATGAGGACAATTTCAAAGAATTGATCGAGCATTAGAAAGTAAACTAGACATATTTGTTTTATTTACTGATTTACTATGCCGAAACCACTTTTGTACATGCAAGATTCAAACTATTTATAGTAGCTTTTGAGATCAAAATTTGATATGCTAGCCTTACAGCTTGCCAATTAATAAATGAGCTTTTACCTGGAGTTCCTACAGACCAACAAGAATCGATAACTTGCTCTAACGAATGTTGCGAAATTTCTATAGGAAGAAGATGGAGAGAGAAACTTCTAATTACTAATGGAGATTGAGACAATATTTTGTAAAGGAGGAAATAGCTTTATTTCATTTGCACTTTTTTTTTGCTTTCTTACAGTCTCATTTGCTTGCTTACAACTAGATTTACTTGCTTGGCTACATCACATGAGAGAGCACATCTCAATTTATAATGTAGTATATTCTATAGACTTTTCTTTTTTCTAGACTTTTCTTCAATCTTCTATTTACTAGATTCTTCTTAACAAGCATTTTCTAGAATTCTCCAAATTATATATTCGTTAAGTCTAGATTTTTCTCTACTCTTAATTTTGACATTTCAATAAATACAAATATTCCAACGATGAATTTCACGAAGATATTGGATTGGTCAAAGATAGTAAGAGTGAAATTAAGAAATGATGGAATGATAACATATATGCCTCGTTCAAAATTTATGAAAATGGACCAAGATGTATGTTAGAATGCTTACTTTTTGGAGTATTCTACGTTAACGATGAAGGACGAAATGAATGGAGCACACCAAAGATTCAGGAAATTGCATCAAAGATCTTAACAATGAGAAAGGAGAAGAACACAAAAAAGAAATTTTGGATAATCTTCTTATTTCTACCAAATCACGTACAAAACCAAGTTTATGGGGAGATGTTGGAAATAAACTATGCTTTTAGGAAACGACGATTATTTTGATAATTTTCTTTAATCTTTTCCTTTTTTACTTCATTATCATTCTCCATATTCATTTCTTCAAATTTCCGCATGTACTATAAATCTTATTTATGTTCTTGAATTTTTTCTCCTTGATTCATGATATTTTTTTTTCATTTTCATCTCCTTTGCTTTCGAACTTTATATCATTTGGATCATCTTTGTTGAATTTATCCTCTCCATATTCGTATTTTTCATGTTCTTTCATATTTAATTCATGGCAGTCTCCTTTTCCACTTCATTGGTTTTTGTATGCTCTTCACTTGCAATCCTTATGGCTTTGTCTTTGATTATCATTAGCGAATCTTCTGCAGCATTCTCCTCCATATCAATATTAGTTTTCTCTTCCTCTTTCATCGTAGTATTCTTTTTTATTTCATTGTTTTTCTTTTCGTCCTTCTTATCAACTAAAATGTCTTCTTCAATATATTCTATTTCATTATCCGCCATGAGTTTGTTTTGAAGAACTTTATCTAAGGGCTCTTCTTTGACTTTCCTATTTAATTTTTCTTCATGAACTTGAAGCATTTCCATGAGTTGACCAGTATTCATAGTTTTTACATCTTTGGAATCTTTAATTGCTACAAATATGGTATCAAATTTGGAATCCAAAGATTGTAAAACTTTCTCGAATATTCTTGAACTATCTATTTTTTCTCCATATGCTTTCAATTTATTTACAATTGATAAAACCCATGAAAAATAATCATTGATTGTTTCCAATGATTCCATTAATAAAAATTCAAACTTACCTCACATATTTTGTAATCGAATTTTCTTCACTTTATCAATTCCCGTGAATTCATTCTCCAAAATCTCTCATGTTTCATTACTAGTAGACGTGTTTGCTATCTTCTCGAACATATCATCATCCAAACCTTGATGAATGATAACTAGGGCTTGTAAATCCTCCTTCTTCAAACTCTTCAAATTATCCCTTTTAGTTTGGGATAAAGTGGTGATATCGACGGGCACTTCAAACCCATTTCTACGACATCCCACACAACTTATGATTCAAGCACCGCCTTCATGCGAATTCTCCAATTATTATAAAACCATTTTTTGAGTAAGGAAAATTTTAAACTCAATCCAGTTGACATTCTTCCTTGCTATCAACCTGGACTAGCAACCTGGCTTCGATACCACTGTTGGGGAAATTTTAGGAGGATCTTCAAGCTCTCATACAACTGTTGGGAAAATTTCTATAGGAAGAAGAAGGAAGGAGAAACTTCTAATTTACTAATGGAGATTGAGACAATATTTTGTAAAGGAGGAAATAGCTTTATTTTATTTGCACCTTTTTTCATGCTTACAATTACATTTGCTTGCTTACAATTAGATTTACTTGCTTGGATACATCAAACGAGAGAGCACATCTCAATTTATAATGGAGTGTATTCTCTATACTTTTCTTTTTTCTATAATTTTCTTTAATCTTCTATTTGCTAGATTCTTCTTGACAAACATTTTCTAGAATTCTCCAATTTACATATTTGTTAATCTATATTTTTCTCCACTCTTAATATTGACATTTCCATAAATACAAAGATTATAATTGTCAAAATAATCGTCGTTTCCTAAAAACCAAGTTTATTTCCAACATTGAAATCAACACCATTTCCTATGGATTAAGTGGATGTCGGATATGTTACATTGTAATCTTAATTCTCTATAGAATTGTATACTTGAATATTAGATAATCATAAATTAATATTCGAAATACATGGTTAACTTTACATTCCCTACCCAAGCTTCAAATTTAATGCATCAGGGTTAACACTGCCTTTTGGTTGAATATTTATAATAGAGTTCATAGTTACCACTGTCTTTGCGGTTAACACTGTCTTTGGGGTGGACATTTATGATTGAGTTCTTTTGCATTATCACATTATCTTAAAAAAGATAAAGAAATATCAGGGTTCAACGAGATCAATGCTTCCTTTTTGTTTATTGTAGTTGGTCAGTTAATTCTTTGAGCAATGAGCTATGGGCTTTTAAACATTTGCAATGGGTTAAGTTTCAGCATTACAGAAAAATTATACATACTGAGAATTTGTTAAACCCAGCATGAAACTATTATTACCAAAAGAACCTAAATGACTAATTCACCAACATTGGTTTAACCGTTCAAAGCGAACAACTTCATGTTCCATCAGCATTTTCATTCATTAAATTAACATGTACCACATATAGCTCTATTCAAAAGATTGCCCAACTTATAGCATTTTTACTAGTGACCCTTGTTGATTTGTATATCTTTGGACTTTATCACCTAATATTAACTATATGTAGATAAACCATATGACATATATAATCAATTACTCTCGAGTCTCTTAAGAAGTAAAGAATACTGAAGTATGACCAAAGCTGCTTTCATGTTTTTTAACATAGCCATAGTGCTCTCTTCATTCCGTTTATCTCTAAAATAGAAGTAAGGTTTTTTTCTTGAAAAGGTACAACGGCCCAAGGCCTGTTAAAAAGAATAAACAAAATGAAACATCACAACCAGCTGACATCAAAATTCAAAAAAAAAACCTAGCCGCAACAATTCTCTAACAAAAGAAAGAAAAAATGGCGAATAACTACCATCGATAATTCCTCTCCACCACAATCGAAAGCTCACGGAGGCTTCCAAAGCTTCTCTTTCTCTTTACAATTCTCTTTAGCAGTCCAAATCCTAAGATTATAGCTTAAAACACGCGAGTTGTTGAGATTAATCTGCTCCCCCTTCCAAATCTCGTTGTTATTACTCAGACCTGTGTTGTTTTTAGCAGAGTATTGGCGATTGGAAAGCTTTGGCCTCTCCCCTTCCCTAACTTGTTTCTATCCTCCAGACGTGCTGTGGAATAATGGCAATTAGAGGAACTGCGGCCAACTTGAGACGAATCTTCAAAAGCTTTACAGCTTTCATCCTCACTCCAGCAAGATAAGTGATAGAATTTATTGTTTAACAAGATTTTGTAGAAAAAGTGCTCCTTTTTACCGTCACTAACTCTCAGATGCTTGTAATCTTCAATTAAAAGCATTACTAGCTCCTTGGAAACATTGCTGGATGCGCAGTAATTCTCCAGAGCTACAACGGGTAAAAAACTACACTTACTATTCATAGAATGATACAGATTGACTTTGTTTATGCTACTATTATGCATACTTCCCTTGTAGGTTACAGCTTTGCCTGCCGCTCTAGAATGGCTGCCTCCAGGTAGATTGTTCAGGGAGTTGCTGTCATGGCTAAATGAAATCCTAGCCTTATCAGTAGCATGCATATGACAGTGGCAGTAGCTATGTCTTCTATGGGGGATATATGTAGTGTATTTCCTCCTAAGTAAGAAATCTTCAACTCTATACTCATACACGTCAAGTTTGTTAGCATTAAAGTTATCTGCTTCCTTGTATTCATGAGCTTGTTTGCTTTTCTGCTGAGAATATAAAATTTTGAATATATATTGTTCCAAATTTGAAAGCTGCTATTCTCAATTTTGTGATGTAGTCTTTGGTTTCTTTCTCTCCAAATGTGATAAATAACAGTGGTTAACATAATCGATGCTCTTTAAATTCCTTTGATTTGGGCTTGAAGTTATGTTGAATATATTGAATGCTTTCCCTCATGCTTTGTATGGATTGATGCTGATTGAAACTTTAAGCATTTTTATAAATATACCAAATAAGTTTTAAAATGCAAAATCAAAGGAAAGATGGTCTGCATTTTCTACTCCATTTTTGCATAAAAGACATCTTTTTTCTGCATTCTTAGTCCATTTAGCACATCTTTCCTTTGTAGGAAGCCTATTGAAAATAGCAAAGCAAGAATAATGAGACATTTTAGAAAAATTTGATTTGCTCCAAATGACTTTGTTCCAATTGACTTCAGTTTCTTCACCCTTCACAAATTTCTACACTTTTTAGAAGAGAAATTATTTTTTAAGCAGACTTTCCAAATCTAAGTGTTTCTTTGAAGGCTATTATCTATTGTTATTTTCCCAATTGATGTTTTGAAAATATTTGAAGCTTGATGAATATTTGTATTCCATTCTTGATTGTGAATAATATTCTGAACTTTTTCATCAGCACCACCAAGTAAATACATGTTATTCCAACCAAGCAAATAAATAGGCGATTTTCTAAAAATCCAAGGGTCAAACCATAAGCTGGTAGAACTGCCATATTTAAACTTTCTTTCTAAATTTTTTTTACCATGCTTCCTGCAGCTAAGAATGTTTTTCCAAGTATATGAATGATAATTTTCAACTTTAACAGTCCATAAATTTTCAGTTTTGAGATATTTATCTCTCACCATCTAGCCTAGAGGGATCTACCATCTATAAATTTCCAAAATAACTTGTATTTTGCTGCTTCTCTCAAGTTTCTAATGTTTCTAAGTCCTAAACCGCCAGCACATTTAGGCATGCAAGCTTTGTTTTAGGCAATTTTGTGCTGCTTACCTTGCCAAATAAAATTAGCATACATTTTTTCAATTTTGCAAATTGCCTTAGCTGGAGTATTATGAGCTTGAATCCAGTACATAATTATTGTAGTGATGATAGTATACGTGAGTTCTAGTCTACCAGCTAGAGATAATAATTTGCTAGACCACCCTTTAAGTTTACTTTGAATAATCTAATATAACCTTGAACAGTCCCTATCATTAAGCTGATTTATACTTAAAGGTAGGCCCAAGTTCTTGACTGGCAGGTTACCTTCATTGAATTTAAGAATGCTTAAAATTTCTTCCTTGCATTTGCATCCTTTGCTGAAATAGATTTTGCTTTTTCACTCATTAACTTTTAATCCAGCAAATATTTCCAACTTTTTAAAAATGCTAGCTACAGAATAGCACTTTTAGCATCAGACTTTAAATTTGTTTCCTATAATATTAGCTTCAACAATACCAGTCCTTAAGAAAAATTTGTTAGTAAATTCTAATTTGCTAAAAGAGACTGGTATGCCACCTCTTTTATTAGATGCATGCGTGAGGGTGTTAAAATCACCCATTATAATCCAGGGATGAGAGATTTGCATATTCAATTTCTCAATATGATTTCATAAATCAAATCTCTCATTTTCAAAATTTGATGCATATATAAAATGACTTGTATAAAAAGACCACCTTATTCAGAAAACATACAGTGAATATATTGGAAGTTTAAAAAGTGGCTAACTAAACTAAATTCCAAATATTATCATCTCATAAAATAAGGATTCTACCGTTACCCCTCATTTGATTATGTTTATAAATCTTCAATTGGAGAGATGCCTGATATGATAATCAACAATTTTAGAATTGTCTAATTTGTGTTCTAAAAGACCTATTACTGCTAGGCTTTTCAAACATAATTGAATTGGAGACATCCAATTTTCTAATAGGAGAGTTAAGTCCTCTAACATTCCAAGAAATTATCGATATAGATAAAATAATTAATTGTAAAATAATAAAGGATGCTTAAGGATATGTAGATAGTTATAGTGAATCACTGCAACTATCCTCATCTTCCTGTACTTCCAGCTTCTTTCCCTTCTTTTTACATGCCGAGTCATTTTCAACTTTTAAAAGCTTTTTCCATTTATCATTCTTTAAGATGTACTTTTCTCTGAATGCTTTATCTGTAGCATCCTCTACTTGTTCCGTAGAAAAGATATCATTTAAGCTTTTGATTCTAGTTTTAGTTTTCTTTCTCTTTTTCTTGTTTTTGTTTGTAGATGTTAAGGATGAAACAACATTAATTGTGTAATATCCCGCCTTTTTGGACAGTTTAAATCGATGATAAACTAAACACGTCAGACTCAAACCATACAGAAGTGAGGATTGTTATTGGGGTGAATAAGTAAAAGCGGAGAAAGAAAAAAAAGAAAAAAAAAGAATCTTAGAGCGGAATGACAAAATATAATAATCAAATAACAGTTCATGAAGCTGTTTATAAAACATTTGATTGTACTTATACAACACAGAATCAAAGTTACACATATCAGAGATAAATAAATTACAATGCAGCGGAACAGTGTGATGCAGTGGAATGATATAGTAAATAATAATAGTACAGTTTTCGTCTACGTCCTCCAAAAATAAGGTCTTCAAATCCTAAAATGCTCAGGCTGACCCGAGCGAATTGAAAAGACAAAACATTCGAGTCAGAACTAAAAGACCTTATGTAAATTAAATCAACGGTAAATAAATATGAGTGGAACGGCGTCAAAGATGTTTACAGGGTTTGACATCTCCTGTCCAATGTATAACGTGAGTGCAATAACTCAAGAGATGCTCGAGATTCACACCTTCTAAGGATCCGTTAAACTATCGACTATGTAGTAATATACACTATTATAATAATGTCTATAGTAAAGTAAACTATAAAAATAGTGTTAAGACGTTACATTTTCCCCCTTAACAGATTTTATAATGTCAATAATCTATACAGCGCCGTAACTTCCCGTAAACTGAGGCCCCCAGAGGATACCCCATAGGTACGACATAAAACATACTCGTAGAAGGGGCGCTAGAGTAGGTGATACGACACAACTAGGCAATGCTAAGGTAGATATACCAATTATAGTTCTGGACTGTTGGTAACACACAGCCACAACTACCGCCCTACTCGGAACACACTCCCGAATAAAATCGAAGGATGGCCACCAAATAAATCAATAATCAAAATATAGTATCGATGGAGTGTGCCCAATCATAGGAATGACCTCACTTGGCCCGTCGATTGCTCATGTTTAAGCCACCTTAAGCCAACTCATGGGAGTCGGGTCCATATATATACCTCATATAGGATCGTCGCCACAATCCTACTTCATTCTGTAATCTCCAACGCGTACACAATTGTCAAAGTGGTTTTCGGTATTGGCAGAAAGTATGACAATATCCAATCCGGTCTCTTTAACAACCAGTCGCTTATTACACACCAAATGGTTCTTTTATATTTCAGAAGTTAATTCGCAATTTGTATCAAAATATCATATTCTCAAAACCGCCACTTTTGAAATTATATCCACCTTCGTATCGTATCCACTTTCAAAATCATATCATTTCCAAAAAAACATAATTTCTTCCAAAATCACATTTCCAAAATAGGTTCAACCCTTACTTCAAAATCCTCATTTCAATATATTATAACTTTCAAAATTCCAACTTAGGTTATAACATCATTTGACCTTATTCACTTTTAAACTAATAAATTGAATTCAAACAATTCCACTTTACTTGGTCTGGAAATTTAGAAATGGTTTAAATAATTATAAATAGTTAAAATAGTCCAAAATAGTTTAATTATAGGTAAAGTACTTTTAAATTGATTTAAAATAGTTAAATAGATAATTTAGATTAAATATAATTAAAATAGATTAAATAGTTTAAAATAGATTAATTAGATTTAAAATAAATTAAAATGGTTTAGCTAGTTTTTTTTAAATAATTTGAATTAGTTTAAAATAGATCAATATATATAGTTAATATTGGTTAAATAGTTTAATAAATTTGTAAATATTAATAATTTGAAATTTTAAAATAATATATTTTTAAAATAGTTTATATTAAAATATGAATTTGGAATTTTTATCAAATTGAACCATTCATTTCATTTCAATACATTTGGACTATTTCAAATTTCCAAATCAACAAGCCAAATTTCAACCCTTTCAATTTTCAAATTTCAATAACTATCGAATTTCAAATTAGTTTCAATCCCTGTTCAAATATCAACTCAGATCCCTCAATTTCAAAACTATTTCAAAGTTATTTTCAAACAAATTCAATAACTCAATTTTGACAGAATTTCATTTATACTTAAAAGCTTAACTTCAAACTTCCTATTTATTTCTTAAAGAAATTCCTTTTTAAACCAATTTATATTTCAACGCAAAACTTGATTTTTCAATAATACTTCAATTTATATAAATCAAATTTCATTTCAAAATATCATTTTATTAAATTCCAAAAAATCAAGGATTTTAAAATTATTTAATTTAACCAAGCCGGTGTCCGTATATAATTCTCTACCATAGAGTCAAGTGATATGGATATTTATCATTTCAATCCACAATTTAAATTTTACGGTTCTATATTATTTCAAACTGCAATCTCAAAATAAATAACATTCACAAAATCGCTCAAGTCTATCATTTCAACCCATAATGATTTTTCCTTAATCTATAGATCATTCGGGTATGTACCAGTTGAACACATAGTGAACTTGCAGTTTATAAAGAAATAAAATACAACATCCATTCATCCGATATCAACCATCAACATCCATCACAATCATCATCCAATTAATCAATAAATATCAATATAGAACTGATAATCAGTAATAGGTATTTAACTGACAATTTATATTCAATAATAAATTAAATAACAATTTAATTCAAATAAATTTAAATTAACTGAGACGATGATTGAAAATATACCAAACAGTCATGAATAAATTTCTAATAATATCATAAATTTAATTTAATGAACATAAGAAATTTTAGAAGTTGTGAGTGAATTAAAACACTCACCTTTAATTTAAATCGAATTTAAATTCAGTTTAAACTCAAAATTCAACGGTCTTAGAATTCATCTAAACCAACGTTAAAATGTCTGGAATTTCGATAGGATCACGGCGGAGAAAACTGCGCGTGAAACGGACCTCGTATGAAGAAGTCATGATCGTTAGAAGTTTGAAAACAAAATTTAAATAAATAAAAGAAATAAAAGAAATTACCCAAACATTAGTGGCCATGTCGCACGTTCATTCTACAGGCCTCGTCCGGCCCTAAATATGCTCGCTCCAAAACCACCTCCGCGTACTCTAGCACGCCGCTAGAAACACAACGTCGCCGAGCCAAAGGCCGGCCATCGCGGCCACTCCCCACATCGCCTCTCGAGCTTCGCAAACCCCCCGGCCAAGCAGATTGCCGACGAGTCCCAGAAGAAAACGAAGCCGCCAAAATAATACAAACCCTAACCAATTATTGACGAAAATCCAGCTGTCATCTCACCAAACAAACCGCGCCGAAGAACTCCTCTTTGCCCTCTCTACAATACTATACCAACAAATCATCTATTTGTCGAAGTTGATCAAGACTCGACGAACAGTCGTGACTGTTTCGTGCTATTCCGGCCAAAGCATGATCCGAATCAAAAAAAATCACATATTTGACTTGCGCTCGTCGAGAGCTTCAAATCGATATATAATTTGATAGGTTTAGAGGAGTTAAATTTTTGGAATTGAATTTGAAATTTGGGAATTAGGTTTTGTCTCCCATTGGAATGAGGAGATGAGAAGGAGATTGTACGTCCAGATAATAGAAATAAGAAATAACCTAGGGTTTATAGTGACGTATTTATAGGTAGGTCAGAAATAGAATGAATAGACAAGATTGATTGAACGATAAGTGGCCCGAAAAGCCGTTTTGCCTCCGGAACGAAAATGGGTCAACCATATACTAAAATAGATGTTTTCAAATATTTTAAACTCAATGGAACAAGTTTCAGATCCTAATTCCATTGTATGAAGAAGTTATGTTAAATCAGCTTATTTTAAATTTATTTCAATTAAATTGATTTCTAGGCGTTTCGAGCCCGTACGATCAAACGACAAGTCCGATCGTTACGAAACTTGAAACCCTACAATAATTCACCGTTACAGATCCGATGAAATTGTTTTCGTCGAAATCTGAGTCAGTGGCAAAAATGACTATTTTCACATTATTAAATTAAATTAATATTAAACCAATTAATCGCGTTTTTTCAATTCAAATTTAATTATTTACCATTTCTATCATTTTAGATTACCTAGAAATTTTTAATCCTTACAACAAGTTTCTATGTTAATTTATTATTGAATATTCCACCAATTTCAATGTTTAATTTCAATTTCAATAAATCCAGTAAATATCTACAATTTGAATGAATGAATAATGGCGGCTTCTTCTCCCCCTTCTCCCTCGATTCTTTCTCCTGCTTCTTTGACTCCTCCTCCTCCGCTCCCTCCTCCTCTTTCTCCAAGCCATCTTCCTTCTTCCCCTTTCCCTCCATCCCTTTCCCCTAGTCTTCTTCCTTCTTCCCCGATCCCTCCTTCTCTTCCCTCGAGCCATCATTAATTCTCCTCCCCTGTTATCTTCTTCCCAGATTCTTCATCCTTCTTCCTTGATCCCTCCTTCCCTTTCTGATTCTTTCCCGAACCCTTCTTCCCAGTTTCCTCCTCCTTCTTCTGTTCCTCCTTCTCTTAATCATGTCTCTCCTTTCCCCCCTCCTACCACTTCTTCTGATCCCTTTTCAGGGTTTGATGTTAATCGGGTTAATGAATGTGAACATAATTCGTCTTGTTTGCTTAATAGTAATGTTGTTTCTGATGTTTCTTTGGTTGATTCTGGGATTAGATTTTGTCAAGTTCCTTCCCCTATTGATCAGTCTAATAATCTCTCTAATTCTGATAATGGGTTACCTTGTGAGAATTCTAGGAATATTGGGGATGCTGTTAAAGTTGATAAGGCAGGTATGCAGAGCAAAGATTTTGATAAGATTCCTAATTGGTCATCTCTTTTCAAGAAAAAGCCCAAGAATGCAGGAGTTTATATTCCTAGAAATTTCAATATTATTAAAGATGGTAAACTAAAGCAATTTCCAGAGGATGTTAAGAATGAAGGAATTAAATTTTGGAGTGATCATTTGGTTGGATTTTTTCTGGATGGTACTCTTTCTTATCTTATAGTTGTTAATCATCTCAGAAGATTTTGGAAGCTTATAGGTGAAGTTGATATCAAATCTGATAATGAAAATTTTTACTTCAAATTTTCGAACGAGCAAGATAAACTACATATTCTTCAATCTGATCCCATTTTCATAAAAGGCAAAATGTTCATTATCAATAATTGGGATCCTTCTATTGGTTGTGTGCAAGCTAGTATAAGAAGAGTTCCAATATGGGTTCATTTTTATAAAATTCCTACAATTGCATGGACTGTTATGGGTATTAACTGGTTAGCGTGTCATATTGGAAGATTGATTTGTTTTGATGAAAATACAGAAAAACTAAAGAGATTTAAATATGCAAAGGCATTGATAGAAATTGAACCTAATCAGATTCTGCCTGATTATATAGAAATTGATGGTTTGGGAGAAGGAAGCTATAAAGTGAGAATTGAATATGATTGGAGACCTAGAATCTGTGATGTGTGTAAAGTTTTTGGGCATTCTAAAGAATATTGTTTGGAAGCTGAATTGGAAAACTGCTTTGAGGCTTATGATGAGATTGGATGTGGGAACAATTTTTCTGAAGGTTCTAGGTACTTTAGGGAACCTGTTAATGCCACTTTGTTGAATAAAAATCTTTCTCAAATTAATAATTCAAGGGATTTGGAAGAAAATAAGTTTGTTTTTCTTAAGAAGAAGAATAAGGTATGGAAGAAAAAGGATTCTATTCCAGTGGACAGTAATAAGAAAAAGTCAATTATAAATGAAAATGTACTTGGAAAAGGAAATGGTGTGCATGCTGTTGGTACACAGAGCACCATCAATGGAAAGGAAGGTTTTAAGGAACCAGCTGCTAAGGAAACTATATCTAAAGGAAATCATAATGCAGTTTTCAATTCTAAAAATGTGGTTTCATCTAATTCTTTCTCAGTTCTTGCTGATATGTGTGAAGGAGATAATAACAAGTCTGATAATGAGTTTGTAGATGGTTCTGTTAAGGTACCTGATCAATCTCTTTCAAACACTAACCCCTCTCCATACTCTCATTTATCTCCACCTGCTAATATAATCCTTCCTCCTCCTATTTCACATTCTTCATCTCCTATTATTCAAAACAGTTCCTGTCTTAATTCAACAGTTCCAAAACCACCTTCTTCTTTGTTGGTGAATTCTAATGATATATTGCCTGAGCTAAATAACAATCAAACCTCACACAGCTTGACAGTAAAAAAGGGCAGGAAAGTAAAGAGTAATAAGTCGAATCAATCTGAGGAAATGATGGATTTGAACAAAGGGTTTGAAAGTAATATTGATGATATTCAACCAAAATCAGACAGTAAAGATTTAAGCTTTTCAGGAAAGTTTTCAAGACATACAAGGAGGCATCCATGTAACTTAATTATTTCCAATACCTAATGTTGATGAAAAATATAGCCTACTGGAATATTAGAGGAGGGCATTTGCTCTCTAAACAAAAAGAAATTAAGAAATTGATTAATGAGGAAAACATTCATATTATGTGTGTGAGTGAAACTAAGTTGAATGCAGAATTATCTAGGAAATCTTGCACGTTTATTGCTCCTAATTGGCAGTATGATGATATTTTATCAAGTGTTTCCTATGGAAGATTAATGGTATTGTGGAATATGGATTTTTATCAGCTCAAAAAATTGGAAGAATCTGATCAATTCTTGCATTGTGAAGTGCTATCTGTTGAAAACAATTCCACTTTTTTCTTAACCTTTGTTTATGCCCAGAACTGTATTGATAGAAGGAATCTTTTACTTAATCATTTGCCTAATCTTAATCAATCATCATTACCATGGCTTGTTTTAGGAGATTTCAATCGTATGTTTTCATCCTCTCATAAATCAGGTGGTACTCCACTTTCTTCCAGGGATATCTCTCCTCTCTGTCAAATGTTATTGGATTCTTCACTATCTTCCATTCAATCAATTGGTCCATTTTTCACATGGAATAACAAAAGTAATAATGGTCCTAGAACCTTTTGCAAACTTGATCATGCCTTTCAAAACATCTCAGCTATTTCGCTTTGGCCTTCTTTATATTGTAATATTCTTCTTCCATCCATTTCGGATCATAGTCCACTTATCTTATCTTGGGGAGAGGTTGCTAAGGCTAAATATTCTTCATTTAAAATTTTTAAATCTTGGACTAATCATGTTTTTTTTCTAGACTTAGTAACTCAGGTTTGGCAAGAGGACATCTATGGCAATCCTTTGTATATTCTAAAGACTAAGCTTTTCAAATTAAAGAGCAAATTGAAGATTTGGTCTAAAATGACTTTTGGTTCTGGCTCTGATATCTCATCTGACCTGAGGTAAAAACTTTCTATGGTACAAAAAGCATTACTTTCTGATCCTTTGAATTTATCACTTGCTAGGGAGGAAGCTGATATATCAAACTCATTACAAGATATGTTAGAATATGAACTGTCTATGTTTAAAGAGAAACTTCATGCTAAATATGATAGATTTGGAGACAGGAATACTAAATTCTTTCATAATTCTATTAACGTCAAGCAAGCAAAGGAAAGAATTAATTGTATCTATGATATCAAAGGTATAAAACAGTTTAATGAGGAGAATATTTCTACTGCTTTTGTGGATTACTTTGCTTCCATTCTTGCTAATCCTAAGCCTTATATTGCTAATGTGAGTCCACTATTTCACCTACAAACTCCTCATTTATCTGAATCTCAGGCTAATAGTACTATTGAGGAAATTACTAATGAAGAGATTGAGTCTGCTGTCTTTAATTTGAGTAAGGAAAGTTGTGGAGGACCTGATGGTTTTAATGATTACTTTTTTCAGTATTGTTGGAAGATTATTAGATTTGATGTTCTAAGAGCTGTTAAATTCTTTTTCATTTCTAATAAGCTTCCTAAAGGATTTAATTCTACTGCAATTTCACTAGTACCCAAGATTGAAAATCCTACTAATGTTTCAGAATTTAGGCCAATCTCTTGTTGCAATGTTGTTTACAAGATAATCTCAAAAATTATAGCTTCTAGATTGCAAGTTGTTCTCCCTTCCATTATATCTAAAAACCATGTGGCTTTTCTTCCAAATAGAAATATAAGTGATAATATTCTTCTGACTCAAGAGTTACTAAGGGGTTATGTATCTTCTAATATATCTCCTAGGTGCATGTTAAAGCTGGATATTAGGAAAGCATTTGATTCTATTTCATGGGCTTCTATTATTGCAATTATGGCTAGGATGAGTTTTCCAAAACCTCTGCTGGCTTGGATATATACATGCATATCTACACCCTACTTCTCTATTTCTAGAAATGGATGTTTAAATGGGTTTTTCAAGGGCACACAGGGGGTTAGGCAAGGAGATCCAATCTCACCTTATTTGTTTATCATAGTAATGGAGATTCTAAATGTTTTAATAAAGGAGCAGGTAGAAAATAAATCTCTGGAATTACATCCAAAATGTAAAGAACCTTTGATCACACACTTACTTTTTGCTGATGATTTGGTGATTTTTACAAAGCCTACTATTGCAAACATTCAAACAATATTGGATATTCTTGATAAGTTTGAAAATATTACTGGTCTTTAAATTAACATCAAGAAATCAAATATCCTTATAGCGGGAGTTGAAGAGGATCTCAGAAATGATTTGATTAAATTTTCTGGTTTAAGTATTATGCCTTCTAATGCAACATACTTAGGATTACCTCTTATAACATCTAGACTTTCAAAAGCTAATTGTTTACCTTTATATGAGAAAATCACTGAAAAGCTTACCTCTTGGCCTAGCTCAAACTTATCTCAGGCTGGAAGACTTGTTATAACATTGCTACTGCCATGACTACCTATTGGATGAGACATTACATCTTACTTGTAAAACTAATTTCTATGATTAATAGTGCTTTGAGTAGATTTCTTTGGCATGGTGATCCTTTCTCCAAGAAAATTATTCCTATTTCATTCAAAAAGATAATACTGCCAAAATCTAAAGGTGGATTGGGTATCTCTAATTTACAACTCTGGAACCAAGCTGCAATCTCAAAATACTTTGATAAAATTCTGAGTGATAGTGAAGACTTATGGACATTATGGATTAAAGGAAATTTGATTAAGAGGAAGAATTTTTGGGATTTGCAAATTTAGCATAATTCTAGTTGAAGTTGGAGGAATATTTTAAAGTTAAGGGAGAAATTTTTATCATTGATACAGATCAATCCAAAGAAGAATTTAGATTGTAGTTTCTGGTCTGATCCTTGGGCTAAACCTGGGTTAATTTTGAAAAATTGTATGAATTACTCTAGTATTATGTCCACTAGTATTCCTCTTCAGACCAAAGCATCAAATTTTCTACAAGACAATGTAGTTGTACTTCCATATAGCAGTTCTATGGAGGTTAGAAAGATTTGGAATGAAGTTGCTAAGATTAGACTTCCTGAAAGTGATCTTGTTGTATTATGGTCAGGGCAGGGAAGAAGACATACAATAAAATTAATATACAACTTGCTTCTGGATAATGTTTGCAGTGATAAATTTGCGTGGAATAATAGAATTTGGAACTCTGATAGTCCAGTTAAGGAAAACTTCATGCTATGGAAAGTTATGGCCAATTCTTTATAGACAAAGGATAAATTAGAGTGTTATGGTTTAATTGATAATAATACTTGTGTATTATGCAATGATCAAATGGAAAATAATAGTCATCTTTTTTTTAGTTGTGCATTTACAGGTGATATTTGGAGCAAATTGATGATTACTGGTAAATTTCACATTCCTAATAAGAATTCCAAAGAAGAGTGGTTCAATATTTATAAAGCTACAAGATGGAAAAATTCCAAATCTAAAGCATTACTGTCAGTCCTTAAAATTTTTGTTTATGAAATTTGGAAGGAAAGGAATGGGAGAATATTCTCTGATAAATTTAATTCAGCAAGTGATTTGTTTGCAAGGTTAATAATCTGATTATTAGAAGAACTAATAGATGAATGGATTTTTATTAACTGACAGAGATATGCTACCTGATCATCTAGTTTATGTGCTTCAGATTGAATTTTGTTTCTTCTAATGGGTGCTGTTTAAAATGGCATATGATGAGATTCTAATGCAAAGTGATAGTAGCATGGGTTTTGTAGTTCAAGCATGGGCATATATCAAGATAAGCTGATGCAAAGAGATTGTAGCATGGGTTCTGAAGTATAAGCATGGGCATAAATCTAGACAAGCAGGTTGTTCATGAAGTATCTTCCTTGTATTCTCATTTATTTCTTTTTACTTTGCAATATTTGAGCAGTTATAAGTTGGAATGTAATACTGTTTGAATGTAATACTGATGTAATTGACTATTGATATAATATACGGGCAAGGCTCCCTTAGCCTATTGATTTTCAATAAATCCAGTAATTATAAATTAAATTTCCAATAATCCCATTTAATTGAACTTTCATCCCATTATTTAATCCATTGTTGTCAAATGAATGAAATTAACAATGGTTCATATCTTAGCATGTTAATATTCTCCAATTTTATCTAAATTTCAAATAACTAATATTTAATTTCATTTAATTTCAATTGATTTCCAATTTCAATTCAACTAACTAAATAAACAGGTAACTCAAAATAATTGTCATTATTTACTTTTAAATTACCTTTATAAGTTTATTACTTACAACATATGTTGCCATTTGTTTCATAATACAAATTTCGTTCAATTATTATTAACAATTTAAATATTTACATTTGTTTCCTTATATTCAATTTATAGCCAAGTAAACATTTCAAATTATTACAATTAATTGGAGTTTCATACACATTATTAATAATCAACTTAAATTAAGATTGTTACACTTTATTTTAGTGTTCATTTCATTAATAAATTATAGATTTTTATTTCTTCACTATTAATTTACCAAAATCTTATTAAATTAACAAATTTAATTATCGAAAATTACACATCGTTACAAATTGCTGCTTGAATGGCTTTTCCAGATAGTGGCTTCTTTATTTGTGGAGTGAGAGTGTCTGGAAGAAAAGCTATGCTAGTGCTTTCCATAAGAGCATTTAGATCTAAGAGTGTCAATATTTTTGAAGGATATTGATCCGCGTCTTAAAACCTGCAGTCTCTTCCATAGATGCATTTGGAAGAAACAACTCATTTGCAATAACATTGATTTCCTGCAAAATCCGAGGGGGGTAAATTTTTTTACTTTGCAAATTTTTCTGATTGTCTACACTAGTTACATTGCCTGCATCCATATTAATATCATGAGCCTTTAAATCGCTAAAATAAGATTGATTTAAAGTATTCTTCGATTGTAGAGCTGATCCACTTTGCAATCCATCATATAAATTCTGTGCATTCATATTTTTCTCTGCATTCGTATTTTACTTTGCATTCATCTCTACTGCAGCATCATTTTCTCTGCACTTTTCTTTTCAGACTTTTTTAGCGGTATAGTTTTCATTTGTATGACCAAAACATACACAAGATTTACATCTTGAAGGAATCCACTCATATTCAATCTTTCGCGCTATAACATCACCATCATACATTGTGATTTTAGCTTCATCGGGTAAATTTGCATCGACTTTTATTTCAGCAAGAATTCTTGCATAACTCGGATTTGTTTCTTTGCCAGTTGGTTCATCCAACTTCAGGGGCATACCCACCACACTTGCAATAGCACTAAATTCATCTTTATCACATAAACTTAGGTTTAATTCAGCCAGCCTAATCCAAATTGGCATAGTGCTTAAAAGATTTCTGTCGAAATTCATTTTCTAGCTACATTTTTTCAATACAATCAGCTTGCCATTTATAAAATATGGCCCACCATTTAGAGTTTTTTCACAGTCATCAATTTTGGAAAATCTTATTATGAAAAATCCATTATTTCTAGTATAGATTTCAAAGCTACCTGTGAGGTTCCAATTGCGAGAAATATAAGTCTTCAAATGATGATATGGTGGACGATGACCGAACACATAAGCGATAACTGAAAATCCTCACTTATTCTCGTTTATTTATATCCTCTTTCACAAGAACAAATCTTTTATTGTTGATATCGATAGGAGCAACATAATGTAAATCAAAATTAGAGTCTAACCCTCCTTTCTTTAGAAGATCGGCCCAAGAAGAGGCTGTTTGCAGCTTCTGTGTAGTAACTGCATTCACTAGAGCGTTGGAAATATGGCTTCTTGAATTCATCAGAGGCTTAGATACATTTCTTGTTTGTGAATTGTATTTTCTTGAATCGGATTTTTCTGTAATAAGAGGATTTTGATGTATATAGTCTGGTTTTCTCTGAAAATCAGAAACTAAATCCTTTCACTCGCCTTTTTATCGTAAATAACTTTCTAAAACTTATCTTCATCAATAACAACATTGCTCGGATTAGGAGGGTTATGTCTGATTTTGATTTGCTGTGAAAGAGGATTAGAGGTAGACGATAGAGGAGAAAAAGAAGAGAAGGAAGAGAAGTCACCAATCTGATCAAGATTATCAAAGATTGGGTTATTTTGAATTTCTAGAGAATCAGCCCTTATTGCATTTTTTTTTCAACTATGAGATATAGAAGCAAGGCTTTTTGCTTGTGAGTTAAAGTGCTTTTGATTAAACGAAGCAAAAGACATTGTTATTATTACTCTTCTTAAACTGATGGCTATGAAAATGCAGCAATTCCTGACACACTAAGCTTCGAAGTTGTGCAAGGAGTTAAAGTTGTGCAAGGAGTTATTATTTGCCTAACATGAAATATTATATGCATGAATATCAGCCAAAGACTATTTATTTTCATAAAAAAACCAGGCAGGATGGACCTTAATATCTAGCATTACTGAAGAATACAAAAATTAAAAGGAAAAAATGTTTGTATATAATATAGTAATTATACGCATTTATATTGCACAAGCATAATAACTAGGAATGTATGCTACAATAGAAAAAGAACATGTGTATAGAAATAGAATAGAGCAAGGTTAGTGCAACAACGGTCTTTTCACCACCCGACAACCGTTCGATGTCTCTAAATCTCGCTTTGTGGGTGGCATTGTCTTATATTTAATACCATGCAGAAAAGGCTCATCTTCATTCTACAGCGTTACTATCACTGTGCAATTAGAAAAAACTAAAAGTAAATGACACATTACAGCAAGTAAACACATATCAATGAGAGAGACTACTCAGTCTGCTAGCATTTATTAATCAACTGATCTGTTCTTTTCTCTAGTTTGAAGAAAATTCCACACCTCATCTAATCAACATCGCTTGTTACTAAGAGCTATAAATGCGAGGATAAAGCAACTTAATCATTCAAGGTTCAACGTGACCATGTATATCAAATGCAGGTGGAATATTATTCATTGTATTTATCAGTTACTCACCATAAGGTATTTCAATCATCCAGTATGTATTAAAGAAGAAGGCCTTTACCCTTTAATTTGTGAGGCTAATTCATCCAGATGCCTTTGCATATTAAAATCTAGTTATATGTTAGTTAAAACACCATATTAGAGCTCATGTATTTCTAAGTTGGTAGGAAACATATTGAGTAATTCATATGATGTTATAAATGTTAAGTTTAGACGTGTGGTGAACTATAACAAAAAAACCCATAGATAATCCAGCAAATATATGATTTATAGATAGTTTAAATGAAGTAATGCATGGAGGTAAATTTGGTTTTACTACATTGCTCTTTTTTCATGTCTCCGACCAGAAAAAAAATATGATTTTTTTGTTTTGTTTCAATTCCTTCGCCATGTATGCAGGGCAAGAGGTCATGATGTACAATAATAGATGTTGTACAATAAGCATTCATTTTTTAAATTTGGCTTTTTGTATAATAACAGTAAAAATAGAAAAAATACATTTATTTTTTGTCAGTAAGACGGAAAGTGCACGTGAATCAATCTCGAAATTCCCGCATTAAATAGATGGTTTTGTAGCAACCCTCATTTTCGTTAATAAAAATTTGATATTTGGTATGCATCTACTTAAGCATAACGAATGTCAGATTTTCATCAGAAAATATATAAGTTGTTCGGTTAGAAATTTCAATTTAAAATTTAAATCAGTTAAAAATTGATGTAAATAAAATATTTTTAAAATCTGAATATTTTTATATAATAAAAATGTAAATCATTTTCTAAGTGAAACGTTATATTTCGTTTCGTCAAATTTGTACTGCTCTAGCTTCGTTTATCGTATTTTCGGCGTTTTAGCATCAATTTTGGCAGCGAAAATCAAGTTTTGATAGAATGATCGTATCGTTCATACCTGTGTAACATTCTATTCGTCTCGTTATGCTGCTCTCCATAGTATATTCATTTATACAATTCAGCGTCCGGTACGCGGCGAAATCTACGAAATGGTTAAACGTATCAGTATCTAATTTGAACCTTTTAGGATTTCTGTGTCCTCTCAATCACCTAGCCATAAGCATATAGTCATTTGCTTTTAATATTTTCAGAAATTCAATGGCTGACCTTTTCTATTCCATCTGGTTTGAATATAATTCACTGTTCATTCGTTTCTCTCATTTCTCTGTTCATTTTCATCTTCGTTTCTATGCTTACATAATAAAAAATATATAAAAGCATTCATATACTTTCAGATACGCATTATTATTGAGATTCACCTGCTTATATTCTTGCCGTGCTCACAAACAAACGAGATAACGAGATAGCAGCGGCCTGTATTTCCTTTTATTCCTCTGCAAGCTCATCTCGTCCATTCAGATATGAAGAATACATCACAGCCGATCATTGTATTGGACTCAAATGGTTAAGGCAAAGTCTGTTGGGCCTGATTTTTCAGCCCACTTCAATTCATTTATATATTGTACTGTTTCATCACTGAAACATAACTTTTGTATAAAATACAAATCAGTATATGATCTCTTGAGAATCATTCATTCAATAAAAATTCAGTTTTTCAATTTCTCGATATTTCTTCTTAAAACCTTTTATGGTATCAGAGCAACATTGCTTAACAGCACAACATCAAAAGAAAAGAAAGAAATCTCATCAAAAACTCCTCATCATTTGGAGAATAACTCCTTACCCATCAGATTTTACAATCATCATCTGGGTAAGATAAGTTTGTCTTCTCAAATCCAGTGCCTTGCCTAGTTACATACTGGCTGCACCTAGATTCTCATCAAAGAAAACTCAATCAAGAAAATATCAGAAGTCAGATTCAAGAAAGTCGAAAATCATCACAGCAAAACTTGAAAACAAGATCAGTGCCACGCCAAGATCCATCAGATAATTATCATCACTTGGATCTAGCTGCATCATACCTATTTTTCATCATCTTTTTGAAGACTTTCTTGTTCAAGAATCTTATCTGAAATCTTCTTCATCTTCAGACAGAGGCGGTGCTGTCATCATGACTGACAACCTTTCAGAAACATATGATAATGCCACTTCAGAGCAGCAACTGGATGCAACAACGAAGTTAATCAAATCTGTCACAAGCCCACAGAGTCAACTGATCACAGTACATCTTGATGAGAATAACTATCTGTTGTGGAGGCTGCAGATTGAAACTGCCATGCAAGGTTATGGCCTTGAAGGCTTTCTTCATGGCACAATACCAACTCCATCGAAATTTATCACTGTTGCAGAGAATAAAACAGTCAGCAATGAAGATTATGTGAAACATCACAGGCAAGACAGATTAATATGCTCATGGTTGTTGTCATCTATAAACACCAATCTACTATCACATGTTATTGGATGTAAATCAGCATATGAAATTTGGTCAACTATTGAAAAAGTTTTCAACACTCAATCAGCAGCAAAGGTTATGTATTACAAAAGACAACTTCAAAACATCAGAAAAGAAAACTGCTCTATGAGAGAGTACTTATACAAAATCAAATCAAGTTGTGATCTGCTTGAGGCTGCAGGCCACAAAGTATCTGATTCTAAACAGATACTGACCAGATACTGACTATATTGAATGGTTTAAGTGATGAATATGAAGCTGTTGTTGCAGTTATATCATCTCATAAGGTTTTACCATCTGTGGATGATGTTCACTCTATTCTACAGGCTCATGAAGCCAGAATAGATAACAAGAGACCCCAAGAATCTGAACTTACTATCAATTATACTACAAATACAAGAAGCAAGAGTTTCACCAACTGTAGCAATTTAACTGAAGATTCGAGCAACATCACCTCACAAACTCTAACCCTAGAATATGGATTAGGGTTCGAGGGGGTAGGAATAAATGAGATAACGAGATAAAAATTCAGTTTTTCAAAAAAAAAGAAAAAAGAAAGAAAAAGAAAATACAGGCCGCTGCTATCTCATTATCTCATTTGTTTCCCCCCTCGAACCCTAATCCATATTCTAGGGTTAGAGTTCGTGAGGTGATGTTGCTCGAATCTTCAGTTAAATTGCTGCAGTTGATGAAACTCTTGCTTCCTCTCAAGTCTATTCTCTTCAGATGTTCGATTTAAGTAATTTGTTTTAGCTTCTTGCTTCACCTGAGATAACACGACCTGATATTGCATTCAGTGTTAACAAACTTTCTCAATTTATGCAGAATCCACTGGACCAACACTGGAAGGCAGTCAAGAGGATTCTCAGATATTTAAAGGGAACAATAAACTATGGCTTGACTCTCAAAACTTGCAAAAGTCTTAATCTAACTGGATACGCAGATGCAGATTGGGCTACAGATATAGATGACATAAAATCAGTTACTGGTTATTGTATTTTCATTGGCAAAAATCTGATATCATGGTGCTCAAAAAAACAATCAACCATTTCAAGATCAAGCACATAGGCAGAGTATAGGAGTGTAGCAAGTGCCACAGCCGAAATTATGTGGCTACAATCAGTACTGGATGAACTAAACTTGAAATCAAACATCAAGCCGACACTATGGTGTGACAATCAAAGTGCAGTATACATGACAGCCAATCCCATACAACACTCTAGGACTAAACATATTGAAATAGATCTACACTTTGTCAGAGACCAAGTTACTAAAGGGAATTTGCAAGTTAATCATATACCTGCCATATACCAGAAGGCCGACACTCTCACCAAGGCTCTGGCAAGAAGAAATTTCAAAAAGTTTAGACTTGAATTGGGAGTAGCCGAGATCCAGCCCTCTCACCAGCTCACTAATCAACACCACATCCAAATTGGAGACTAGAAGGAGGAAGAACATCAAAAGAATCAACTTGTCTCCAATTCAGCTCAATATCACCTCAAGTTATCTCAGGTGAAGCAAGAAGCTAAAACAAATTACTTAAATCGAACATTTGAAGAGAATAGACTTGAGAGGAAGCAAGAGTTTCATCAACTGCAGCAATTTAACTGAAGATTCGAGCAACATCACCTCACGAACTCTAACCCTAGAATATGGATTAGGGTTCGAGGGGGGGAAACAAATGAGACAACGAGATAGCAGCGGCCTGTATTTTCTTTTATTCCTCTGCAAGCTCATCTCGTCCATCCAGATATGAAGAATACATCACAGCCGATCATTGTATTGGACTCAAATGGTTAAGGCAAAGTCTGTTGGGCTTGATTTTTCAGCCCACTTCAATTCATTTATATATTGTACTGTTTCATCACTGAAACATAACTTTTGTATAAAATACAAATCAGTATATGATCTCTTGAGAATCATTCATTCAATAAAAATTCAGTTTTTCAATTTCTCGATATTTTTTCTTAAAACCTTTTACTCACCCATCCTTTTTCACCTCGCCACTTCATCGGCTTTCGACTGCTCCTCCCATTGCCACAGCACACGACCCATCACCAGAACCTCCAAACAGCCACAACCACCCCGCCAGCTGCAGCCTCAATCAGCTTCCCTTCTCTTTCTAGCCCCAACGCCACAGCCTATCACTACAACCTCCCTCTGCCGTCATTCTCCCCACAGCCGAGCAACAGCTCCAACGCCACAGCCTACCTAAATCCGAGCAGTATCCATCTCTCCGCCAGTGCACCCCGACCGATCCCCACAGCCTTGCTTCATTCCAGAGAGCTTGTATATATGTATATACATATACATGCACATGTATATGTATATACATATACATGTACATGTGTCTGTATATGTATATACATATATATGTATCTGTATATGTATATACATATATATGTATCTGTATATGTATATACATATAGATATGTGTGTATATATATACACACACAAATATATATATATATATATATATATGTATATACATATAGATATGTGTGTGTATGTGTATATATATATATATATATATAATACTTTGTTCCAGAGATAAGTTGCATGCCTATTTTCCTGACCCTTGCTCGGTCTCGTCACCTCCACCGCCGTTTTTCCTTAAGCAGACCCAAACCCGAAGCCACTAACAGCTGCAGCCACCCTACTGACTGGCGTTCCCATACTTGGCAACATCACTCCTCCATTAAAAAAAGATAAGTGTATGTATATATATATATATATATATTATGCATATACATACATACATATATTTTCTTTCGATCCATCGAATCTTAGTTGGCTCGCTTTGCTTTATTTTGTTTTGTGCATGTTGTTCAGAGAAGTTCAGCGGCAATTATCACATTTTTTCCGTGTGCTTATTCGTGCCCATTTACATCTTATTCCTGCTATTTTCTAGCCTCGAGAGGTGAACAATCACTCATGATTAACGTTCTTACGTCTAGTAAATTGATTTCACATGAAATGATGATTTAATATGGTGTTAAATTTGAATTTTTTAATAATTTGCTTGTTGAATATGATATATTATTTTCTGCAATTGTTTACCTATATTAGTTGACATATTACACCATAACCCATTGAATATATTATATTTAAACTGTTAGTTATGATATATGCTTGCTATTGATAAGTATGTCATTTTATATTATTATTTTATTGTTCTCACACTGCAAGTTCCCTATTAATTTAGAAAATCCCTATGGGTTGAAATGATACATACCTGAACAATATTATAGATTAGGGAAAATCGTTATGGGTTGAAATGATAAACCAGAGCGAATTTATTGATTTCTAAGATTTTGGGATTGCGGGTTGAGACAACATATACCCATAAATATTATATTATTACAGATTGAAATGATAAATATCCGTATCACTTGACCATATGATAGAAAATTATATACGGACATCGTTGGTCTATTTTGAAAAATGATTTCCAAAGTTTTGAAAGGAAATATATGAATTTTTAATAAATATTGATTTTTAAAATATAATATAAATATATTTTATTTAGATTTTTAAAATTATATATTTTGACAATTTTGAATTCATAAGTTAAATTTGAAAATTTAAATTATAAAATTTTACTTATAACTTTATTATTTTTAAAATACATAACTAAGATTTGAAATAGATTTTATAATAAATTTTAATATAATAAATTTTAATAAAAATTTAATTTAACTAATATATATATATATAATATGTTTAAAATATTTATTTAAATTTATATTGAATAGATTTTGTATTAACTTTAAGAAATAAAAGTGGGAAAGATAAATTAAAGTTTATTTGTAATTTAATCTGTTTAAGAATTTTATTTAAATAAAAATTGATTTCAAACTTATTAATTTTTGAGATTTTAAAGATATGATTTTATAACTTGATAACTGGATTTTGACTAAAGGTGATTAAATGAATATTTTCAAATTTAAATTAAATTGAAATTGAATATTTAATATTGATTTAAATTTGTAATTTGAGATTTTATTTAATGTTATGAAAATTGATTAAGTGAATATTCTCAAATTTAAATAAAATCGAATTTGAATTTTGAAATATAATGAAATCTATCAAATTGAGTTATTGTAAATTGTTTGGATATTTAAACTTTGGAACCTATTGAATCGGAAGTAGTTTAAATTTGTAGTTCAAACCTGAATTTGAAATCGATATAAATTAAAAATGGTTCTAATAAGAGTTTGAATTGAACCTTTAACCTTTTAATTGAAATTGTTGAGCTGAGATTTATTTAAATTGAATTTTTGGAACTAAAGTTGAGTTGAATTGATTTGTGAAATTAGAAGAAACAATTCTAATTTGAAACTATTTTCGATATAATCTCTTTTAAATATATAAACTATTTTAATATGTTATTTTAAATTTATAAACAATTTCAAATATATATTTAAAAATATAAACTATTTTTAATATAAAAACTGTTTTAATCTACTACCTATTTTTCAATATAAACTATTTTTAATGTGTAGCTATTCCAATATATAAACCACTTTCAAATATTCAAACTGTTCAAGTTAGAACTTTTATGATTTAGATTTAATGGATTTAAATGCGAAACTTTGAGACAATGGTTTAACCTATTTTTTGGTTATGGTTTTTGAAAATGAATTATAATTTAAAGTGAATAATGATTTTGAAAGTGAAAAGTGGTTTCGAAAGTGGATATGATTTTGAAAGTGATCTGATTATGAAATAAATATGATATTTTGGTACGAAGTATGAACTATTTGAAATGAAATGACCACGGTGTGAATAAGCATTTGGTTGTTAAAAGGAGCGGGATCGAATATTGTCATACTCTCTGCCAATACTGAAAACTACTTTAACAACTATGCATATGGTGGAGAATCCAGAACGAAGTAGGATGGTTTGGAGAACATCTGTATGAGGTATGAACGCAACCCTTACTCCCTCGAGTCAGCTTGATGTGGCTAAAACAGGAGCTATACCAAGCCAAGTGAGGTCGCACAACCGATCGAGCATGCTTCTTCGATACCATATCTATTACTCTGTGGTTTGATTGGGTGCACCATTGATTTGAGAGTGTGTCTCGAGGTAGGGGTAGCAGCTGCTATGCATTACCACCAGTCGAGGAGTGCAAAACGGTAGTATCCTATCCTGAGCATTGCCTCACATGCCTTATCATATGCCTTATCGAGCCTACTACGAGTTTGGTTTGTACCATACCCATGGAGTGCTCCTTGAGTATCCTACCGGTTTGGTGGAGCTTACAGTATTTGTATAAACTACGAAAATCATATAAAAATGTGTTAAGGGCTATGCAGTTAATGCCCCACTATTACTCCGCTATAACCCTGCTATATCTCATAGCAGATTTCTACCGCTATGATTTTTCCACATAGCCCCAAATATAGCCTTTCGCTTTAAGCCCCGCTATTTCCGCTATATCCCGTTATTCCCACTATATTTCGCTATTTCCGCTACATCTTCTTTAAAAGAATGAATTGAAAAGACATTTATACATTATAAAAACTATGAAATTAATTTATTTAATTGAATTTTAGATATATTTTCAGAAATGAAATACTCTAATATTCTACTAAATACAATTATGTTATATAACAGTTTTACGTTTATTACAGTATATTCGCACATGTTTTTACTTAATATTATTTATGTATCAATTATAATTCAATTGAATGTTAATTTTTAATTTAATTACCATTTATATATTTGTAAAAATATTAGGTACAAGTTTTATATGCTATTTTAGAGTCATCCGCTATATCCTCGCTATATTCCCGCTATGACTTTTTGCACCTCCGCCGCATTGAATCCGCCGAGTGCTTTAACTGCACAAAGGGGTTATGGGTAATGCCTTAACGCTATTTTGATATTTTACATTATTGTAGACATTATCTATATAGCTATTGTACTATGTATGTAGATTAGTTTAACGGATCCTTAAAGGATGAGAATCCCAAACATCCTTTAAGTTATATTGTGTTTCGCTTGGAGATTTACTTGAGTTGATTTACTTGCATAAAAATATTAATTCTGACTCGAGTGTTTTGCATTTTGCTTTATGCTTGGATCAGACCGAGTGTCACAGCATTTGAGACTCATCTTTGGAGCTTCGCTTGTAGATCCATCTTTTATCTATTCAGCTTTCTGTTATTTCAGTTATTTCCAGTTGTTTATATTCAAACTTGCCATTTGCTTTTGTATTGAGACTACTTTGTATGTGAGATTTCTGTTATATCTTATTTTAGACTCTGATATTGTAGTAGCTTCATGAACTACTATTTACCAATTCCGCTACTTATTGTTGTATAACTCTGTGTCTATGATTCTGTGATTGATTTATTACTGTATATGCTAAGTTTTGCCAAATATAAACTAACAATCTGTTATTTTGAGCAATTCAAGTCTAATATGTGTGGATGATTGTCGATTTGAATGGTTTGAAATAGCAGGTCATTACATGTGGTATCGGAGCTCTGGTTTAGGTAAAACTTAGCATATGGAGTACAAATTTAGTAATACCCTAGAATGAGTAAAAATAATTACATAATCATATTCATTCGAGCTTGAAATTCTTTATTAGGATCCTCTTTGTTTTGGATTTCTTCTGAATATTGGAACTTTCCCCTTTTTTTTGAAATCCATTCTTGTCTATTTCTGTTCGTGCTCTTCTTGACTGAAGCATCCCATAGCTCTATTTTTGTTGATCTTTGTAATAAATTCGAGCACATCTTGCAATCTCAATTGGCAGCTTCATCCTTATGTGTGACTAATCTCATTGGTGGTCCTGCCAACCTTAGTATGATTTGTAAAGGGGTGAAACCCCTAATAACAGGTGTTGATTAACCGGAGTTTCCTATGTCCTCGGTTTTGATGCATTTGATATCTTACTTAGGGGTGATTGGTTAAAGCGATATGATGTTGTTATCTCTTGCGAAGCCCGAACCATTTCTTTATTAGACGACCAGGGTAATTCTCTTGTGATCGAATGCTTATTGCTTCAGGACTTTGCAGACAATTTTATCTTTTCGCTTGATTCTCAGCCTAGTGATCTTGACTCCACTCCGATAGTCAAGGATTATCCTGATGTTTTGGGTGAAGTCGCTTTTCTTCCCTTCCTCAAGCGGGAAATAGAATTCAGCATCGATTTTATTCCTAGAGTCTGATCTTACTACTAGTTTCCACCAACTTTGTGTAGCCGAGGAGAGCATTCCTAAGACAGCTTTCTGAACGAAGAATGGTTTCTATGATTGGTTAGTCGTGCCCTTTTCGATTAACCAATGCTCCTGCCTTCTTCATTGATCTCATGAATCGCGTTTTCCATGATGTTCTCAACAAGTTTGTCCTGATTTTCGTTGATGATATTCTCGTCTTTCTAAGTCTGAGGAGGAATATGGATCTCATTTAAGCTACGTTCTCCAAACTCATAGGAGTCATCATTAGTAAGCTAAATTTTTTAAATTCTATTTATGGAGGGATGAAGTGCGATTCTTTGGGCATATTGTTTTTGAAATGGAGTCTCAGTTGACCCGTTAAGGTCGCCGCGATTAATATAAGTATATCCATCTTTCCTCTTCATAATTTAATTATCTTATCCTCCTTTCGAGCCTATCTTCTTAGTTAGAATTCCCTTTGATCAAGGTCCCTCTAAATTTGAACCTCTATCCTTGTTCTAAAATCTATTCTTGAATCATCCTATGAGAAAGTGCACTTGTAATTGATATAAAATGTTTTATTTTGTGTTATTTGAGTTGTTAAGTTTGAATTTTGGGTTTCGATCAATTCGTTTGGCAAACACTATCGATAGGAATTCCAAAACACTTAAACAAAGAAAATTGACACAATATTATTTTCTAAATTGGTAAATGAAATAATATTATGTATGATTATATTTTATATATAAAGGTATAATTTTCTGAAAATTAGATAGTGAAATGAATTGGTTGTTAAAAATGATGGTACTAGATTATCGTTTATTGTTTTGTCAACACTCCTAAACCATTAACTATTGTTGTATGTTATAAGGAGATAAAATTTTAAACATGGTTTATAAATCTGATTTGCAAATGAAAAGAATTTAAATTAAGGATTTAAGAATTTAATTTCTAGTGTTTTTCAAATTTGGTTTTCAAAGTTTTAAAAAAATGTTATTTAAAATTACTTTTGAATAGAAGTTGTTTCCAAATAATTTTAAAAAAGTAAGTCAGTACTCTCCTCTTCTATCGTTAGAAAATAATTTCGATGATGACTGCAACATCATCGACATTCATTTTCGAGTCTTCAAGTGGTGGAGACCATTTAGTAGTTGTGCTACAATTTTGTTTTGGAAAAATTGATTTGATTTGAATTTCCTGAGTATGATTTGATGTACTATATATATGTATATATTTATTTCAAAATAATTTAAAGTGAAGCTGAAAATTTAACTCTTATGTTTTATGTTAAGTGATGGTTTTCGATTATTGAAATGAAGCAAAAAAATTTGAATAATTGGAGTGTCTAAAATGAGAAATAGAATTGAAACAACTTGAAACAGTTGAACTAGGATAAAATTTATTTGTATAATATTCAATTGCATTCCAAACATGTGTTACTTATCTGAAATATTTAAAAAGCTAAAAAGTTAATATGAATATGTAATTGAAGATTATACAAGAGAAACTGTAGTAATAGAATGTTCAAACTAAATTTTGCTTAATAGAAATGTTGTAAATATAAGGGTAAATTTATATAGTGCTCAATTACATTTGGAAACATTAATAAGCTTACCTGGAAAGTTTGAATGTAAATGTGAACAAGTAATTGTATAGTATGCAATATAAATTTAAGTAATAAGACGTCCAAAAAATTAAATTTATATGGTTTTAAATTAAGTGTTGTATCCGGTACCATGTATTTCAAATCTTTCTTTCCTTTCCGTTGTTTCTATTCTTCTATCTCGTTCCTTTTCGGGGCCAAAAAGTTTTGAGTGGGGTAGAGTGTAACGACCTGTAAATTTTAATTTAATTTTGTATAGATTTTGTATTAACTTTAATAAATAAATGTGGGAAAGATACAACTAAAGTTGATTGTAATTTAATTTGTTTAAGAATTGTATTTAAATAAAAATTGATTTGAAACTTATTAATTTTTGAGATTATAAAGATATGATTTTATAAATTGATAATTGGATTTTGACTAAAGGCGATTAAATGAATATTTTCAAATTTAAATAGGGTTGAAAATGAATATTTAATATTGATTTAAATTTGTAAATTGATATTTTATTTAATGTTATTAAAAATGATTAAGTGAATATTTTCAACTTTAAATAAAATTGAAGTTGAATTTTGAAATATAAATGAAACCTATCAAATTGAGTTATTGTAAATTGTTTGGATATTTAAACTTTGAAACCCATTAAATTGGAAATGGTTTAAATTTGTAGTTCAAACCTGAATTTGAAATTGATATAAATTAAAAATGGTTTTAACGAGAGTTTGAATTGAACCTTCAACCTTTAAGTTGAAATTATTGAATTGAGATTTATTTAATTTGAATTTTTGGAACTAAAGTTCAGTTGAATTGATTTGTGAAATTGGAAGAAATAATTATAATTTGAAATTATTTCGATATAAACTGTTTTAAATATGTAAACTATTTTAATATATATTATTTTAAATTTTTAAACAATTTCGAATATATATATTTTAATATAAAAACTATTTTTAATATAAAAAATATTTTAATCTATAACCTATTTTTCAATATAAACTATTTTTAATATGTTGCTATTCCAATATATAAACTACATTCAAATATTCAAACTGTTCAAGTTAGAACTTTTATGATTTAGATTAATGGATTTAAATGCGAATACTTTGAGATGATGGTTTAACCTATTTTGTGGTTATTATTTTTGGAAATGAATTATAATTTAAAGTGAATATGATTTCGAAAGTGATATGATTATGAAATGAATATGATATTTTAATATGAAGTATGAACTGTTTGAAATGAAAATGACCACGGTGTGAAATAAGCGTTTGGTTGTTAAAGAGACCGCGAACGGATATTGTCATACTCTCTGCCAATACCGAAAACCACTTTAACAACTGTGCATGTGGTGGAGAATCCATAACGAGATGGTTTGGCGAACGGCTGTAAGAGGTTTAGATACAATCCTAACTCCCTCGAGTTAGCTTAATGTGGCTAAAACGGGGAGCTATACCGGACCAAGTGACGTCACACCTCCGATCGAGCATGCTTCTTCGATACCATATCTATTACTTTGTGATTTGATTAGGTGCACCTTTGATTTTGGAGTATCTCTCAAGTTGGGTGGTAGTAGCTGCTATGCGTTACCACCAGTCCGAGAGTGAAAAATGGTAATATCCTGCCCTGGGCATTGTCTCGTTATTTCGCCCACTACGAGTTTGGTTTGTACCGTACCTATGGAGTGCTCCCTGAATATCCCACTAATTTGGTAGAGCTTACAGTATCTATATAGACTACAGGAATTATATAAAAATGTGCTAAGTAGGATACGGGTAACGCCTTAACGCTATTTTGATATTTTACTTTACTGTAGACCTTATCTATGTAGCATATTATACTATGTATGTAGATAGTTTAACGGATCCTTAAAGGATGGGAAACATCCTTGAAGTTATATTGCATTTCACTTGGACATTTCACTTGAGTTGATTTACTTGCATAAGAATGTTAATCCTGACTCGAGTAATTTGTGTTTTGCTTTATGATCGGGTCAGATTGAGTGTCATAGCATTTGAGACTCACCTTTGGAGCTTGGAGCTTCGCTTGGATATATATCTTTTATCTATTCAACTTTCTGTTATTTCAGTTATTTCAAGTTGTTTATGTTCATACTTGGCATTTGCTTTTGTATTGAGAATACTTTGTATTTGAGATTTCTATTGTGTCTTGTTTTAGACTCTGATGTTGTAGTAGCTTCATGAACTATTATTTACCTATTCCGCTGCTTATTGTTGTATTACACTGTATCCGTGATTCTGTTATTGATTTATTTACTGTATATACTAAGTTTTGCTAAATATAAATTAACAATATATTATTTTGAATAATTCAATTCTGACATGTGTGGATGATTATCGATTTGAATGATTTAAAATGGCAGGTCGTTACATTTATACCATCAGGACTGGAAAAATAAAGAGATGTGCACCGACGAGTTTCGTGGTGATCAGGCGTACCGTGTGATCATATGAGCTTGAAACTTATGATTTTTTAAGAAATTAAATATACACACACACTTTCACAAAGCAGATATTTCATTTATTTCCCACTTTCCATTCTCCGCTGTACAGTTATAGCTACGCCTACTTCTCCTAATTAAATCTAGAGCTTGGGCCACGATGGATGACGGAGCTGGATCCATTGAACTCGTGGAGGGAAGAGCATCGAATCTATAGCAGCGTTATTGTGTGTGGCAACGCTTGGAGAGGGATGTTGTGCGTGGTCGTCAGCTAGGGTTAGATGTTGGTCAAGCATGGGAAGGCGGAAGGAAAAATAAAGATCACCGTTGCAATGCTCTTGACGTCGAGAACCTTCCCATGCCATTCATTAGAAGTTTGGTCTAATGTGCCAAATCACGACTAAGTGAATAGTGTGAGGATGGCAGCGGGAGGGGGTAGGGGCTGGGGGCGCCGGGCGTGATGAACTTGGGTCGAATGTGACGGGAGTGCGTAGTGAGGCACGACAGAGTCAACCATTCGTTGATTCATGGACCATAGTTCACGATAGGGGGATTGAGTGCACGATATTGAATGGTTTGTGCACGTTTTTATCTTATATAGGAGTTAGCTATTTGGAGAGGAAGGATTTTTAGGTAATTAGAGGTTTAATTATTTAATTAAACTTGTTTCATATTTAATTCTTTTCTTTTGCATACGAGGTCCAATCTAGAGGTGGTTTTTACCATTGCAATCTAATAGAGATTTCCTACGACATGGTAGAGGTTTGGATTGGATCCGGACAATTAAGAAATTACATCTCAGGTGAGTAGAATTATAACTCTTGATGTATATTATAGTATAAATCCCAATAGTTATATATATTGAAAGATATTACCAACAAGAGGTGGAATTATATATATATATATATATATATATAATTATTCCCTATTTTATTGGATTTTTATGAGTAGATATTTAAAATAATTGATTAAGTTCCCGTACACATAAATACTGCGTTCTATTTGTATTGAATAGAGTTAATGGAGTTGATATTAATTTATAACATGGTAAGAAATTAATTAAACCCTAATTTATAGTTATATTAGTGATAGATATAGTATTATATGTTTTATTACTAATCAAAAGTTAAAGTATGACCTTTAAAATAAGCTATAAGCCTAAAATAATTATTTAGATAGGTTAAACGTATATTAAAATGCCTTTGAAGTTTACATAGCCTTGGTATTAGTTTATTATTGTAAAGGTGGTTTGAAAAGTTAAAAACTAAAAAAGAAGTATTGTATTATTTAGTAGGATTTGATTAAGATTATAAAATGATTTATTAACTTTAGACCCTAAGAAATGGTTTGTGTTATAGGTGTATACATGCATGCATACATACATATATACATATACTCATACATGAGCTATGTAATATTTTGAGACCTTTTTAATAGCTAAACTTAACTTTAATGGAAGAATTAAGTTATACTTAGCTTTAATAGGATCAACAAGCGAGAGTATTATTTTATAAAATAAGTTTGAGACTTCCATAAAATAATACGAAGAAGAAATATTCGCTGGATTAGTTACTTAAGTAAAATGCATTTTTGTTGAATTGTTTATATATCGTATGTGTTAATCGTTATTGATATTGAGATGATCGATTTATTACTTTGGTTGTGTATGACCTTCTTATATGTTAACGTGCACGATACGTGTTTATTAGTTCCATATAGTTGGAATGGTTATATATGTATGTGTCTATATATATATATTTATATGCGATTTAAAACATTTATAAATAGTTTCGGCATGTCCGACTTCAGGCTACCGGTGGGTTCATGAAATCTATTGTACCATTGAGCCACATGACCTATAGACGTGGTCCTAAAACAGGGGTAGAGAGAGATTGGGACGCCAATCTAAAGTATGTCATATACTGTTGTGTTGTACGAACTGTAAAGAACCGAAAATCCGTACTTCCTTGAGCTGGCAACATTCCACCACAATCCAGCCAAAGAGGAACGAACTTCCAAATCTTTAGGGTTTAAGAAGAAGAAAGAGGTAGAAGAAGAGAGAAAGAGAGAAGAAACAGAAACAACCAGCAGAAATATGAAGACAATATCAGAATCTCACAATCGCAGCGGAACAACATATAATAGATAAATGAATATCATTAAAACAAAAGAACTATACATTTTACACATACATCACATTACATCACATCATCAGAGTGTACAACAATAAATCAGCGGAAAGAATACTATATACAATAGGTAATAGACTACGCTATCCAAGCTCGCCTCCAACATCTGCACAGCAACTCCCGAATCCAGAATAACCTGACAACCTAACTCTAGACTGCCCGTGTGGAAAATAGTGGGCACCCAGAGTTTAGGAAAGGAACAATAAACTCCAGGTCAGTCATGGGACTGGTGTGAGAACTCAAAACAGTTTATCTTTAAACAAGCAACAAGAAAATTTAAATTTTGAAATCCGCAATGCTTTTTGGAAAATGAAACTACCATAAGGCCTCCCGGCACACACACAATGCAAACGCACACATGGGGGAGATTTCTCCTTATGATAGTCAAACATGCTTACTACGAGAAAAATTCTTTGATATTATTACTAGTGCATAGTGGAAAATATTTAGAAAGTATAATATAAATCCTAGCCAGCATAGGTACCATGATGCTATGCCTACTATAGCTGCCATGTTAAATGGCAGGTTCTACAACTAAAACCGTACAAGGCACGTATTGGATGAATGGATTTCCAACAAATGGTCAGGCTAAGGAACTTTCTACTGCCACATGGGATCGCCTCTGGCGGGACGTCCCGAGAACTAACGTTACGGTTAGATCTCTGCCAACACAAGGCCGGGTTACCTCTGTAACTAGGTAACTACTACACGAATATGTCATCCCCCGGTCCTTTGGGACCTTTATCCGAGCGCTCGATCCAACAACACCACACAGTAATAGATATAGTGTATCAACATGAGTAAGTATCTGGGCTCCATACCATGATACCACCCTTTTCCAGAAGGAAATGACATACCCTAAAGGGAGCGACCCTCATAACCTTGCCGCATATTCCTGTTTCGACCATTTCCGGGAAGTGAGGTCCTGACGAAGTCTCGTCCACAAAGCTACGCTTTGTGCAACAAAGCCATGCTTTGGGTCAACAGATGACCAAAGCAATGATCACAAAGATAAATGATCAAACAAATAATCATATCACAAATGACCAACCAATGATCATCACACAGCAGCACTCAGCATGTCACATTACCAGATTGGGAATATATCGCTGATAACCTTCAACTACATAACCTCTGAGCTCGTACGTCTCAGAGAAGGGTGTTAAGCTAAGAGAATAAATTCTCCGCCACCAACAGAAATGTATTTGAAAGAAATCTGCTCTATATCTCAAAATGTAATGTCAGACACGTAACCATACAAGTCTGTTCCGGGTTCGAACAGAACCGAAGGCACTTCCAAAGAAGCCCTTGCAATCCGGGTATTCACAATCCCGATAAAATTTCCCATCACAAAGGAAATCTCCATACCGTAGCTAACGATGCAGAGACAATCGATAGGTCATCCTATCGTTTTCACAAATACCCGGTCTTCACACCGGTCTTCAAATGCTATCCATAACGACGTATCACATATTCGAAATGGGATATACGACACAAAGGTCCTCTCCCGGCTAAACCGAATAGCGAGCGCTTATTTTAAAAATAAGTGTAGCATTCAATTTCAAACAATCACAACAAATACCATCCAAAGGTAAATACTGATAGTCGGTTATTTAACTATCAATAAAGATGCCCCACATCATCAGATTCCAAATAATTTTCCAAAATTATTTAATCCCAAAAATATCTTCACAAGATATATATACATACACCTTCCAAATAATTGCCCAAATTATTTGTTTTACCAAAATATCTTTACATGATATAATTTCACACTTCAACCATTTGAAAACCAATTTCAAATTACTTTTCATCCCTTATGCCCTTTGAAAACAAATTTCAAATCATCAAATGAATCTTTACCGATTTATTTTAAACTTACGTTCCAAATTCGCAAATTCATTTCCATACTTCAAAATAAATCAATATTTATTTTTAAACAAATTTCCCTTCCTTTTATAAATTCCATAGTGAATTTATATTTCAAAATATCTACTGACCTAACGTTTTCAATAGATTTCAGTTATTCAATCTCAATTTATCTTCAAAAAGATAAATTCTCAAAAACATTTCATTTCATATTGGAAAAGCATTTCCATACTTATTTAATAATAAGGATTCACAAATTTTATTTATTTTCAATAATTTGAAAATATTCGATATACTTAACCATAGCCAAGTATATATTTCATTCTTTTAAGGAAAACATTCTTCTATTCACATTTATTTAGGTCAAAACGAATGTTGCGTAAAACATCGTTACGACAACTCAAAATCACTGGAATAGGGTTTCAAAATAAAAATAGAAACATAAATTCCAATACTACACAAAATATTTCCATTTGGAAACCATTTACTATAACAACAGTGTTATAGTCCACCATTTCCTTATTTTCTCGAAAACGCCTATTTCAACAATGAATGTTGAAATTTACGTATTCATTTCCTTCTATTTCTCGAAAACGTCTATTTCAACAATAAATGTTGAAATCCAAGTATTCGATACTTAATGCATTTTAAAGCATCTTTAAATCGTTTTAAAATTCCCTTTAAAACATTCTTCTCCCAAAACGTGCACATTTGACTTAATAATATATTCATCGTTTAAAAGAGTGAATATAACTCCTTTAACAAATTCTAAATTCAATTTATCAAATTCCATTGATTTCAAATTTATAAACAACGTTTATAGATTCTATTTCTATTAATAACTTCGGTTTAGAAATCTCTTTTATTAAGCCAATTCAATTTATAAACCCAATTTCTATACCAAAAGTTCATATTATAAGTCAAGAGCTTAAAATCTATTTATTTACTAAACCGTTCCTTTAAATTTCACAAATTTTAAATCTTATCACTGATAAGATTCCTTTATACTTTATAATAGTTTTCAACTTATAGAAAAAAAATTCTCCTTTATTAACAATTTCTATAAAAATCCCCTTTTTAATGCCCAAAGCCATTTTATAAGTTAATTACTTATAAACTTTTATTTTCAACATCTATTTATTTTATAACTCTCAAGATTTACAAATCTATGGTTTTTAGTGAAACCCATTTTTATACACCTTTTTAACACTTTATAAACTCGTTTCATAATTCCCATAAATTAAATTTATAGATATCAACTTATAAAATCTTTTACATAAAAAAAAAATATCCAAAATCCCAATTTAACTATTTTATAAATCTATTTAATTTAAAGTTTTCCTTTTGGTTATATTTCATAAAAATTATAGTTTTATAACTTTAATATTTAAAATCTTAATTTATTTAAAATGAATCAAGTTCAAAAATTTAATAAAAACATATACTTGAAAAATTACTTAAAAATCCTTTTAAATTCAAAATCGTTATTTTTAACTTTTTTTAAAAATGAATCCGATGATGCAACCGCATCAAATGGTCAATCACGGGAATAAACATCATATATCGATATGATAGTTAACAATCAACACAATATTTATAAACAAATAAATATTTGCGAGGAATCCAGTTGGATCCCTCCAACCTGTTTCCCTGCATCCACAGACATTAGCACAATACCAATTCCACTTCAAGGTGGAATATCGCGGTATATGGGATTTATAAAATATTATCCGCTTACTAACGGCGCAATAGGGTCTCATCCGCTATACGAGGCGGGAAATCAAATCCAATATATACATATGCCAATATATATATTGCTATATATAGTATATATCCTACTATATCTACTACCACAATCAAACAGCAATCATCAATCAACAATAACTATTTAAAATTTTAAACCAAACAGTTTGATTGAGTGAGGAGTTCTCACCTTGGTTTTATTTCCGTTTCAGCTTTTATTTCGAATATAATTAAACACGCGTTTAATTATACCCGAAATTTTCGCTAGCTCCAAAAATTTCCAATCCAGCTCCATCGCAAAGAGCACGATCATACAATTCCAATGCACTTCGTTTCATAATTTTCCGACCTCGCATCGCAAAGTTATGACATTTTGAAGTTAATACAAATTTTAATATGACTAATTACAACTTTTAATAAATTTTAAAACCCACATCTCATATCTGCCATCCATTTCCCCTTGATCAAAATCTGGCCGCACTCCACCTTCTTCCCCCTCACGCAAGAACTCCCAAGGTCAAAACACGCGACTTGAAACCCATCACGAACCAAAACCCTAGATTGCCGAGCCCATCACACTTGCTTTGACGATGATCCGAGGTCACCATTCGATAGCACGCGCTTCCCCCTACTCTCGGCTGGAGCATCATGAAGCTCGGCCCCCTCACCACCTAGAAAAACGTGCGCAAGCGACGAACAAACGCGGCCAAAATCGCCCTCCTCTGGTTGACAAACCAACATCTCAACCGTACGGATGTGAAGCTCGTTGCGTGCTCTTCAATTTCTATGTTGGAAGTTTCTGTAAACAGTGCGTGGATTTGAAGAAATTGGAGAGGGAAGATGGGAGCATTTCGGCCATTAATATAACTAACGGCGGCCGGCTATGTTGATTAGGGTTTAGAAAAAGAAAATGACATATATACCAATATTATTTTAATAATAAAATCTCCAATTTAACACTTATGCAAACGACCTCAAATTCTCACGTTCCGACAGGCGATCCTAAGGTTTTTCCGCGTTCCGGACACAATGGAACAGGTTTCGTAAGCTAATTCGATCGTATGTGTGAGATATGGAATTAAACGATCAATTTAAATTTAAACCGATTTAAACGATTTCTAGGCGTTTTGGCTTGTACCGGACAAACGATATATCCGATTGACTTGAAATTTGAAACCTTACAATAATATCACATTACGGATCCGATGAAACTGGTTTCGTCGAAATCCGAGACCGTTTGAAAAATGGCTATTTTAACTCGCCGAATTAAAATTAAAACGATATCGATGCGTTTCGAGCTGCCACGGTCAAAGGACAACTCCGTTTGCTACGAAATTTGAAATCCGATAATAACTAACTATTACGGATCCAATGGAACTCGTTTCGTTCAATTCTGAGACTGTTCAAAAATTGGCTATTTTTCAGTCGATAATTAAATATTAAAATATTCAATTTTTACAAATAAATTCCAAATTCAGTTTTACAAGTTCTAAAATATCTCTATAACTTTAATATGATAAAACAAAATTTTCCAAATCATTTTCAATCACATTTAACCCAATATTTAATTATTTTTGGAATTTCACTATTAAATCATCGATTTAATTATCCCATTAAACCCAATATTCGAAAAATAAATTATTCGACTTAAAAATTCCACTTATTGATATTTAAAATAAATTAAATACTCAAATTCAGATTATCAGAAATTCTGGGTCGTTACACGAACGAGTGCTACGACAGGACCTACAGTGTAACGATTCGAATTTTTCGCCAGAATTTAAACTATTTCAAAAAAAAAACATAATTCAAACTTATTTGAATTCATATTTGAATTCAGTTCCAAAATCCAAAGTCACAGTTGTAGTTTGCAAAATATTTCAAATTTTATAAAACTGAAACAGTTTCCTGTTTCTTTATATATTTTTTTTTTATTTTTAAACCAAATTTGAATTCTGCATTTACATTATTTCAAAATCAGAATTCAAATATTTTGAATTCATTTTCAGATTCAAATTTCATTCAATTTCAGATTTAAATTTAAACTTGGCTTTTAAATTTCAGAAAACATAACAGGTTCTGTTTTGAGAAACCTGAAACAATGCACTCGAGCAAACATGAACTTACTTCGGGTCAGAAGCTTCACTGCTTCGAGTTATTTCCCATTTTCCCCGAGATCCACCCGAGTCAAAAAAAAATCCCTGCAACTACCCACATCAAAACCTGGAACAGACAAACCCCATTCTCCCTCCAACCTGTCAACACCAGTATCAACCACCTCCGACCACTATCAACATACAAACTCCGGTACTAGCTTCATTACTTCACCATCCACCATCACCCCAAACATCTTTGAACTCGATGCACAGAGGAGTTCAAATTCGACCCAAAACTGTAACCCAAAGTAAACTAGGGTTCTACACATAAAATCCCCAATCTAAATTCCAAATTTGAATTGCAGACCATATCAATAATTTTCCTATGATCATTGCTAGCTACATTCACTCCAGAATAAATTTCACTCAAATTCAATGCAAGGATCAATTGATCTTGATAAAAATGTAAAATACAGTTAACATGAAACTGCATTTTATTCCTAACCCTGTAAATTTAATTTTAGCTTAAATTTCTTGAATTTACTAAATGATTATGTTAGTAAACTTGAAACACCAATTCATGATATCTACATTTCAAATTTATACAGAAATTTGTTTGTGTTTATGTTTCTAAATATCACAGAACTAAACAACCTATACAACAGCAACATTTACATTCATGCAACCAATTTTCACTACTTTGCAGAAACAAGCATAACACATCACATAAATTTAAAGATTGGGTCAAAGAAGTTTGCTCACATTGATGGAACAGAGGCCTGTATATAGATATATACAGACATGCAACTTCAACACACACTTATTTATAAACATATACACACCAATTTGCATCCATTCAAACATTTTCCATCACAAAATCAAACATTCACCACAACATCACAATTGGTCAACTAAATTAGGCTTAAAGAAACAGTTTGCTCACCTGTTGAAGTCTGGACAGAGACATGCTTTCCATTCTTGTTTAGATTGTTAACTTGCTCCAGATCTGAGGCTTGATCTTGTCATTTTGGATGATGGGACATTATCTTGATTCATTACAGGGATGCTTGCACTGCCCTGATCAAAAGAACTTGATTCCTACCCTGCACTCTATTTTCTTCCTGCAATCTTTTCTTCAGGAAGCAGAGACTAAATCCCAGATTTGCTTTGAGATGATCTTGTTTGAATTGAAATGCAGAGCTTCTTGATTCATACATGCATGTTCCAGATTTGAAGATGCTAACTTGACCAGATTTTTGTTTTTCAAGTTGAATTTGCATTTTAATCTCCAGGTTGAAGATTCATCTTGTTTTCAAATTTGAACTTGAAAATGGTTTCGAATTGTTTATGTTTGTTTCTCTCAAGTTTTGTGGTTGCTTTAAACTTGCTTTTCAGACCTGAGCAAATTTTTTGAGAAAGATAAAAGTATCTTGACTTGTCTTTTCTTCTTTGTTCATGTTTCCAAAGACCAATATCCAAAAGAAAAAGATTTTCTTGCCACTTGTCTAAACTCAAATAAGTTTATGTTTCAGCCTTACTTTATTTTTAATGTGTAACATGTTTCTATGTTTTTAACTTTTGTTTTTAAGTTAAATACTTGTGTTTTATCTTTTAAACACTTTAAATAGCTCTTAAACATAACTTTATATTATTTTCTATTGATTTTTCCTTATATAACTATTTATATAACCATAAGAAAAAAAATGATTCATATCCATTTAACATATATTTTATTTATTTATTTATTTAATATATTGATATTTAAACATATTCAATCAAATTTGTGTTTAGATCCTTAGTTAGGTTTATATTTACAAATGTTATCCTCTTATGCACATTAACTATGTTTATTTATATTCTATACAAGTAAAAATTCAAATCTTGCATTTATTGCTTTTATATACTTATATACAACTATATTTATTATTCAAAATGTTTATAATTGAATTCTAATCCAAATATTATTTTATAACACATAATTTAAACTCATTCTGGAATTTTCATATTTATTCCAAAATAAAATCGAATTTGTTTTAAATATATTCATTTTAGTATTTTCCATCCACAATATTCATTGTCTATATATTTATAAAATTTCAAATTTAAATTTCCAAATTAAAATTCATTTGTATGAACATATATATTATTAAATTTGATGAATTCAGTTTTTATTTTTATATTTCAAATGTCAATAAATCTAAATAAATTTACAATCAAATCCAAAATAAATTTGATTACCAATATCTTTTTAAGATTTAATCCCAAATATTAAATCAATTATCAAATTATTTTTAGCTAAATTCCAGGAATGTTACAGACTTCCCCCCTTAAGAAAATTTCGTCCTCGAAATTTGAAAGTAGGAAGACAACCAATGATGGATAGATACACAAGGATAGATAATCGACTCATAAATCAGGCCGATTAACTATTCTGCATTTGGCTTACCAAATAAGAATATCAACAATAGATATGAGAACAATCTCATATGATATTACACAAGATATTTGGGTCCATCGGTCTACGAATATGCAAGGGCATTGACTAGTTCGAAGAGATAACTAATCGTTCGTAGAACATATCAGATCCCAGAGAATAGATAGATGGATCAAATCTTCATATTAGTTAACCAATTTACTAATTTAAAATTTCCAATTTATTTAATATTTTCAATTTCAAATTCATTAGAGTTTAGATCGAAAAGCTGATAAGAAACCGATGATGATACGAAGTAAGAATTTCCTACAACAATACGTATGGCCATCATCACACCGAAACTTCTTTCTGGAGCAGTCACGAAGCAATCAAAAGAATTCGAAATCGAATCAAAGGAGATTGATAGAGAAAAGATATTCCCACTGTTGCAGGGTATTGACCATTTGTAGTGGTATTCCCCTGTCCCCTATCTCGTTCTCTTCTCGCACTCATACTCACTATCAGTGGATAGTAAGAGAATTTACTTAGGCATTCGAACGGATATCTCAGGGATATACTCATTCTAGGGTTTACTTCACCCTATCTCTAATGAGTTACTTAATGTGTTATACTCCTGAGCTAAAGTTTTAACCTTCAGCTCTGATACCAAATGTAACGATTCGAATTTTTCGCGTTCGAAAATCGACATCCATACTTCACATTGTACTCGAATGCCGCAGATTCGACCGTTCAAATTCGAGTCGCCGGAGCTTATAACACATTAAGTAAATAACACAGCGGAAGAAATGAATAATATATTTCAATGTACAACATTTGATACAACAGAATGATACAATGAACATCAATATACATCAGAGATACAAGAAATAGCAGCGGAAAGAAAAAGATAACACTAGCAGCGGAACAAATCTCCAAAATGGCCTTCAAGAAAGAACTCCAGTATTAGTAATCTCCATCTTCAAAGCACCAATCCAGAAATAGCTCGAACTCCCAAATCAAGATGAAGAGAAGCAACTCGATCCAAAATGCGATTGCCAAATCCTAAGGCTGAAAGCTATCGAATCTACACCTACTACTGATTATCTGAAAACCCCAACTCTAGACTGCCCGTGTGGGAAAATAGTGGGCACCCAGAGTTTAGGAAAGGAACAATAAACTCCAGGTCAGTCATGGGACTGGTATGAGCAAACAAAAACATTTGGTCTATTAAAACAGATAGAGAAATTTAAATTTGAAATCCGCAATGCTTTTTAGAAAATGAAACTACCATAAGGTCTCCCGCCACACACACAATGCAAACGCAGACTTGGAGGAGATTTCTCCTTATGATAGTCAAATATGCTTACTACGCAAAAATCAAATCATTTTTGATATTATTATTAGTGCATAGTGTAGAAAACAATTTCGAAAGTAGAATATAAATCCTAGCCAGCATACAACTCTTCGCCGTATGCCTACTATAGCTACCATGTTCAATAGCAGGTTACCGCCACATTCCATGGCAGGTTATACAACTAAAACCGTACAGAGCGCGTAGTGTTTTGATTGGATTTCCAACAAATGGTCAGGCTAAGGAACTTCCTACTGCCACATGGGATCGCCTCTGGTTTGGGAATTACTTGATCTCTGGTTACATATTTTCATTTACCCATTGTTACTCTTAATTTATTCAATACAAAAAAAAATGCAGATTCAACTAGAAAGAAGATGCAAAGTGAAGTCTGCAGCCTGGAAAGAAAAAGAAACAGTTGAAGCTTGAAACAAATTTAAACCTGTAAGTAATTTACTTATTTTTCTTTTGTATTGAATAAATTAAGAGTAACAATGGGTAAATGAAAATATGTAACCAGAGATCAAGTAATTCCCAAACCAGAGGCGATCCCATGTGGCAGTAGGAAGTTCCTTAGCCTGACCATTTGTTGGAAATCCAATCAAAACACTACGCGCTCTGTACGGTTTTAGTTGTATAACCTGCCATGGAATGTGGCGGTAACCTGCTATTGAACATGGTAGCTATAGTAGGCATACGGCGAAGAGTTGTATGCTGGCTAGGATTTATATTCTACTTTCGAAATTGTTTTCTACACTATGCACTAATAATAATATCAAAAATGATTTGATTTTTGCGTAGTAAGCATATTTGACTATCATAAGGAGAAATCTCCTCCAAGTCTGCGTTTGCATTGTGTGTGGCGGGAGACCTTATGGTAGTTTCATTTTCTAAAAAGCATTGCGGATTTCAAATTTAAATTTCTCTATCTGTTTTAATAGACCAAATGTTTTTGTTTGCTCATACCAGTCCCATGACTGACCTGGAGTTTATTGTTCCTTTCCTAAACTCTGGGTGCCCACTATTTTCCCACACGGGCAGTCTAGAGTTGGGGTTTTCAGATAATCAGTAGTAGGTGTAGATTCGATAGCTTTCAGCCTTAGGATTTGGCAATCGCATTTTGGATCGAGTTGCTTCTCTTCATCTTGATTTGGGAGTTCGAGCTATTTCTGGATTGGTGCTTTGAAGATGGAGATTACTAATACTGGAGTTCTTTCTTGAAGGCCATTTTGGAGATTTGTTCCACTGCTAGTGTTATCTTTTTCTTTCCGCTGCTATTTCTTGTATCTCTGATGTATATTGATGTTCATTGTATCATTCTGTTGTATCAAATGTTGTACATTGAAATATATTATTCATTTCTTCCGCTGTGTTATTTACTTAATGTGTTATAAGCTCCGGCGACTCGAATTTGAACGGTCGAATCTGCGGCATTCGAGTACAATGTGAAGTATGGATGTCGATTTTCGAACGCGAAAAATTCGAATCGTTACATACAGACCAACTTCTTTTTAAGGCATTGGTTTTTAGGGCAGTATACGATATAACTATGGCTCTAGGTAGGTTTCTTTGGTAGCTAATGGAAATTCAACACGATTTATCGATATGTAATTTAAGCATTTGTATTGTTTGGTATGCCCGACTTGGGGTTATCGAGTACTGGACAAAAAATATGTGGTTCAAGTGAATATATATATATATATATAAACATATATATATATATATATATATATATATGTATGTATGTATGTATGTATGTATTTGTGTGTGTGTATGTGTGTGTAATTATAGATGTACGATTTGAGAGATTTATATATATTGTTTTTGTATGCCTACCTTGTGGCAACTAGGAAGTGCAATGTACTTCAAGAACGAATCACGATCCTATGCCTTGTGGAAAAGGGTGTATGCGGTGTTTAGCGTTTACATATGGTTTGGGTATGTCGGTATAGACAACTGAAAGGAAAGGATGCTAGTGAGCGAATCTATTGTACTATTGAGGCACACGACCTATAGACGTGGTCTTTGAGTAGGGTTGGAGAGAGATTGGAATGCCAATCTGGGATAGATTATCTACTATTGCATAATACGAACAGGTGCTGCGATAGGACCTACAAACTAGCTTCTTTTGAGGTGTTGGTTTTTAGGTGAGTCCATAATATAGTTGTGCCTCTTGATAAGACTTTTTGGTAGCTGTCAATATTTGTTTTTGGGTATGGGATGCTATGTTCTTAGCATTTTATATCGTTGTATTTGTTTTCATTTCAGATGTTTCGATGGGGATCATTGAACCGATTGGTGTCTATAACGGACTCCACCCATCAATAATGATAGGTATCAATTTATTCTCTTTTTGTCATTAACCGTTATGTTGTGTGTAGCATATTAGTTGGTTGTTAGTATGATTGTGATATCTACATATCTCTTGCATTTGTATATTGGGTTACCTTAATCATGATATATTGTTACATACCAGTCACGCTATATTAGGATGCTTACTCGTTGATGATCGAAGAAGAGCAGATTATGGTATGATTTTCTGTCTTAGAGTTAGGTTTACTTTACTTGTTTATGGGTAGTTCGGATTATCCCTGAGCCACGTTCATGGAGAGGACCAGTTGTACATCAGTATTTTCCTGTTTATTTGTTTGATATACGGTGTTTTAAGATAGTTCCTCTCATGTCAAGCTTTGTGTCTGATCCACGTTTTGTCTTTGTCAATTTGTTTCATGATAATTCTCGGACACTCGATTGAGTAGTTTAGGAGCATGTACTTTTGGGGATATGCTTCTAGAAAACCAGGAACACTTTGGAGGCAAAGTCGATACTTTGGATATATACTTGATAATGTGGTAGTTTTTGATATATATGTTATTTAAATATGAGATTTGTTGTATCAAATATTGTATTTTGACTTTCTGTGTTAATATTTATTTATCAGATAATTCCATCAGTATAGTCTCTTATATATTATTTATTCTATTATGTTCATGTATATTCAGTATATTGTATATTATCATTTCTGTTGTAAGATTTTATCGATGCATCTTAGTTTGGTGTTTTTTTTTATTTTACCACCACAAGCTATCTTTGTGGTATTCGAGAGTCAAACATTGTTAGTCGATGTTCATTTAGAGTATTACAAAGGGCGAGTCATCATAATTTTACTAAAAGGAACAATTAAAATATGAAAAATATGACAATAGGTAAATATACTGATCAACTGAGTATTGACAAGGTTTGAATTTGCATGTGTTTATATATTTATGACACAATAGTTATATTATGTTTTAAGGAATAGGAAATGATACTGATACTTGCAGTAATTTGGAAAGGAACCTTAAACTTGTAAGTTGTTAAATAAATTTCTAAAGTTTTCAAACTCTTCCATTGTTATAGTATCTTCTAGCTACTATCTAAAGAAATATGAATATTACTACCACTAAAAAAATCGAAAATTCCCTTGCTTTGAAATGAAGGTTAGGGAAGGTTAGTACTTTTTCCATGATGCACCATCAACTAACTTCACTTAGAAAATTAACCGTAATAATGATTCACGAGACACATTCATTTTGAAAAAATTGATATAAGTATTAAATACGTCCAACTAACCTAGAAGGCGAACTCATGATATACAAATCAACTTCACACATATTTGTCTCTATCATCTTAAAATCATTGGTTATATATAGGGGTTTTGCGAAAAGGTCGATATTTCTGATGTTGTTACAAGAAAAGTTCATATAGCAATGAGTATGTAAATTAGGTTCCTGTTTTTTCTAAATTACAAAGCTCAAACTAGCTTGCACTTTCCCGATAAAAAAATAGTTTGCGCTTTCTATCAGGAAAGTGCAAGCTAGTTTGCACTTTCTAATTTAGAAAAAACAGGAACCTAATTACACACTCATTGCTGTTGGGATTTTTCTGGTAACAACATCAGAAATAAGGACCTTTTGTGCAAAGCCCCGTATAGAAAATCTGTGTATGGGAAAAATAGCCATTATTAACAGCATTTTTAGTTCATTAATTATAATTAATAATTGTATGCAATAGTCAACTTTATCAATCAAATAATCATATTATGGTTTTATGGCATGGTGTATATGAAATGTCCTATTACCTAAGTTGAAGACATATAGCATATTTATTGCCTTGTGGATAACCCATGGTAATATACATATTGTTGCTACATCCTTTATTTTAGTGTTCAAAATCTAAAAGTTTGTGAGCAAGTAAAAGAGTAAATACATGGTCGGATTTTGTTGCGAAAGAAATATATTATTAAGTCCTCAAGTTGCAAATTCAGTGTTTATTTTTCAAGATACTGTATTGGTGAGGTATTTATTAAAAATACCAGTAAGCATAGAAGCACACATGAGTTAGGGGCATTGGAAATATATGTATTGGAAATATATGTACGTAGTTATGTTCAATCCATAGAATATATGGCTATACATGTGCTTTTAAACATATGGAAATTGAATTTTCATTTGTAAACCGAACAAATGGATGCACATATTTGTGTATAAACTCTATGTTGGGGCATCAAAAATTTAAAGATGCACATATTTGATGTAAGTTAAATATATTTGTGCATAAACAGAGTATATTAGAACTAGAAATGTAAAAGGAAACTTAATATATGGCATAACAAATATAAGGAAGTAGACTGAACATATTTATTAAATTGAATATATTAAATTTCAAATACAGTTAAAATGAATCAACAATGCATGCATTTGCGTGTAACCAGAAGCTCACATAATCAATTTCTCCACCTATAAACTATTGCAGTGACAAAAAAATGAGAGTCAATACATACAAAATGGTTTAATCAACTTACATATATTGTAAAAAAAGCCAAAAAGAATAACCACTTAAAAATATAAAAATTTAGGTTTTCCACTCAGCTATGGTGGAAAACCAAAATCCTCATAAAAATCTGTAGAAATCTTTTAAACCTTCTGTCCAGTCAAACTATCGGATACAGTTCATGCATCTCATATCAAAAATCCATAAGGGGAAGTTATCATGGATGATGATGGATTTTAGTTGGTATAGCCAAGGTTTAAAAAAAAAGAGGCCAAGAAAAATCAGGAGTTCCCACCGACTCCTATTAAAAGCAACTTGAAGGGAAAAGAGGCTCCAAGAATCTCTTTTCCACAACCATTTAGAGATAGATCTAAGATAGGGACAAGGAAGACGACTACCTTCTCACTGAATAAAGAGCAAGGACATAAAACATGGATGGATATTGCCGAAGAACCTAAGGAACCAAAGGAGGAGGAGTGCAATGTTGAAATCATAGCACCGAAAAGATCAATAACAAGAAGTTTGGTCTGATTGAAGAAACAATATGAAAAAGAGAAATCAAATGTTGGAGTAATTCGATCCTTGCCTAAGTTATTGGTACCAAACCATACTACTTGTATTTTAAAGCTTACATTCAACGAGTATGGAAACCATTGGGTGAGTTTAAAATGTATACAAGAGAAAATGGTTTCTTTCTTTTGAAATTCAATGATTCAAAAGATTGCAACTCAGTGTTAAAAAATAGTCCTTTTCCTATGATGACAAACTCATCATTACGAGAAGGTGGTATGATTCTCTAAAACTAGACATATATTTATTAACGGCTATGCCAATAAGGGTAAGATTACCCACTGTAGATCTAAAGCTGTGGGACCGTGAGGTGTTTAGTGTCATGGCTAGCATCATAGGATAACCCATTAAAATGGATGCAGCCACCACAATTAAGATGAGATTGAATTATGCCCGCTTCTTGTTGAAGTGTCTGCAGAAGATGAACTTCCTGAAGAAATAATTCTGACTTTATATAATGTGGAAACTATCACTCAAATCTTGGAATATGAATGGATTCCACCAAAATGTAATGAGTGCAAATTCTTGGGGCACACTAGAGAGCAATGTAATCCAAGAAAGGCTTGGATACCCAAACCATGTAATCAAGTAGCTCAAGGAAATGTTCAAAATTGCCAAGAGAATAACACTGAAACGCTCAGTAAAGATCCTAAAATAAATAAAGAAAAGGTGAATTATTGGAAATCTGTTGAAACAATTGACCAGATCAACCAAAAAGGCATCATTTTTTATCAATAAAATCACAAAAATCAGCTTACTAATCAAGATCAGATCCGAACAGAGGAAGTTCATCTTTCTAATGTTCAAAAAGTAAGTAATATAAAAGAAAGCATACAAAAGAGCGCATCAAAAGAGCGTCAAAAGAATACAATGATCTAAGAATTTGAAACCCCTCATGTTTCAGTTTCTTGTTTAATTACAGATGATAATAGCATAATGAAGGAACAAGACATTTAACTTATACAAACAAAAGTCCGGTTGAAATCACGGAGTATGCCATTCCATCAGAATATGCTGCATAGACTGAGGACAAGGAAGACATCTACTCCGCCTTTCCTTGCACATCCAATCATTTTGATATCTCTCTACTGCATGTTCCAAAAACCGAGAACAAAGGATCCAACAACTTAGTCGCGACAAGTATTTCAGATCAGTTTTATATTTCTCAACTGCATATTCCAAAAATGGGAGCTAAAGGTAAGAATAAAGAGAAAGCTGAATTTAAGCAAAAGTGCATTTGAATTAATCTAGAATGGGGAGAAACAACTACAAGGCTTGAAGCAAAAGAAACATATTGAAAAAAAGGGTGGGGGCGCCATTGTGTCAAGTACAATATAAAGAAAATCTTAAATATATTTGATTATGTCTGTACTAGCATGAAATGTTAGAGGATGAATTCCCCTACTAAACAAGATGATATTTTGCATGTGTTGAGAAGCTATAATCCGACTATTATTGCTCTTGTAGAAAATAAGACGAATTATGAAAATACTGAGAAGTTTTGTTCAGAATTGTCTTGTAACAGAAAATCTGTTAATAATAATGATTGTGGTAGTAAAGGTAGAATTTTAGTAATTTAGATTCTAACATTTGGACCAATATTAATATTAATAAAGACTTCAGTATATAGACTGCAGTTTCAAAAATATAGGAGGTTTTTCCATTCAAGTTACCAGTGTAATGAATAGAAATTTCAAAAATTGAAGAAATGGTTTGTAGTGTAGATTAAAGGATATGAATCATGTTTATAAACTTCCATGGTTAGTCATGGGAGATTTTAATACTATAATGCATTCTTTTGAGAAATTTGGTGGTAATAAAATACCTCAAAGTAAATTAGATAGAATCAATAAGTTTCTTTTGCAGACTGGTTTATTAGAGCCTAGTATTAATGATAACAAATTTACATGGAAATCTGGTTCATTACAAACTTGATAGGATTTTAATAAACAGATATTTTGTTGATATTTTTTCTAACTTTGTGAGTATTACCCTTGAACAAAACATTAGTGACCACACCCCTTTATTAGTCAAACTAATTCATACTTTGGATTATTTAGAGAAAAAAGAATGTTCCTTTTAGATAAAAAAGATTGATGGACTTCTGACAATGATTATAAAACTCTTATGAATGAGTCTTTAAATTTCTCTTATAATGGAACAAACCAATTTCAGTTTTACATGCTATTAAAAAATATTAAAAGTAATCTTAAAACCTGGAATAAGAATAAGAATTAGAATAAAAACTATGTGGATAAGTTAAGAAAAGAGGGAAAGATTTACAAGGTTTTGCTGACAAAAATCCAAATGATTTAGAAATCATTGAATTTTTTTTAAAAATAAAAAAATAATCTAGAAAGCTTTATATAAATGTAGTCAATTCAAAACAAAAGCCTAAAATTGATTGGCTTACTTTAGATGATGAATGTACAAAAAAAATTCATGCCAAAACGAGTGGTAGAAAACATATCAATAATATAGGCAATGTAATTTGCAACTCTTTTAATTCATCTAAGATTATAATAAAATAGTTAGGGAAGCTGTGGATTACTACTCTAATTTACATTATGTAACGACGCAGAATTTTTATTAATTAAAATTTGAATATTTAATTAATTTTAAATACTAATAAGTGGAATTTATAAGTCGAATAAATTTTATTTCGAATAATTGGATTTAATTGGATAATTAAATCGATAATTTAATATGTGAAATTATAGAAATAATTGAAAATTGGGTAAAATATGATTGAAAATGATTTGTAAAATTTTATTTTATCATATTGGAGTTAGAATGATGTTATAGAACTTTTAAAATTGAATTAAAAGTTTATTTGTGAAAATTGAATATTTTAATATTTAATCGACTAGTGAAATTAGCCAATTTTTGAACAGTCTCAGAATTGGACGAAACTAGTTCCATTGGATCCGTAATATTTTGTTATTACCGGATTTCAATTTTCGTAGCAATCGGAGTTATCGTTTGATCGTGGCAGCTCGAAACGCATCGAAATTGTTTTAATATTAATTTGGCGAGTTAAAATAGCCATTTTTCAAAGAGTCTCGGATTTCGACGAAACCAGTTTCATCGGATCCGTAATGTGATATCATTGTATGGTTTCAAATTTCGTGTCAATCGGATTTACCGTTTGTCCGGTGCAAGCTAAAACGCCTAGAAAATCGTTTAAATCGGTTTAATTTTAAATCGATTGTTTGTTGCCATAACTCGCACAGATTACCGAATTAGCTTCCGAAACCTATTCCATTGTGTCCGGAACGCGGGGTAAACCCTAAAAACGCTGGTCACCGCGCGAAAATCGGAGTTTGGAAAATTCCGGAATGAATAGTGTCGTTTTATTTTCTATAAATAGACCCTTACCTTTCACAAATTAAAAAAAAAACTAGGGTTTTGAACTGCAGCCGCCTCCATCATATTCGATGGCCAGAAAACACTATCCTTTCTCCTCATTTATCTCTTAATCCACACATTGATTCAAGAAAGTTTCAACTAGTAAATCGTAGATCTCCTCGATTACTTCACATCCAACGGTCATGATCAAATATGGAGCAGCGGATTGACATGAATTCTCGTGCAAGGGCCGGCCGTTTGTTCTCGACGTGCGTGCAAAATAGGCAGCCGAGTTTGGCCGAATTTGGGGCGTGGGTGGAGTGGCTGATGGCCTTCGTCGTGGTGGTACTTGATCGGAGCGAAGTCGAGTGAAGTGGCTGCGGTTTTTAACCCTAAAAATCGAAATGGGTTCGGCCTTGCTATCTGGGTACGCGCGTGTTGGAGGAGAAGCAGTGGACGGTCTTGATGTTGGGGGCAATGATCTCACGGCTTAGATTAGATGTAGGTTAAAATATAAAAGTTAATTTGTAAATTATATATATAGAAATCGTGTAAAACTTGTAAAAATCATAACTTTTTCATACGAGGTCGAAAACGCGCGAAACAGGAAGCGTTGGAATCGTATGGACGAGCACTACGTTATAGAATTGGATTGGAGTCATTTGGAGTTAGTGAGAATTTCAGGTAAAATTAAACGTCCGTTTAATTTTATTCGAAATAAATCGCTAAAACGAAATTGAAATCAAGGTGAGAACTTCTCACTCAATCGAATCGGTTTCGATTTTGATTTGAAATAGTTATATTTAAAATACTTGAATGCATGTTTGAATGATGATTGTTATCTATTGATTGTTAAAATAGACATTATGCGCCGTTAGTAAGCGGATGTTATTTATTAAAAACATATACCGCGAATATTTCATAAACAGTGAAATTGGTATTATATATAATAACAATATATATATATATTGGCATATGTATATATTGCAGTTATTGATTTCCCGCATTGTATAGCGGATGAGACTCTATTGCGCCGTCTATTAAGCGGATAATATTTTAAATCCCATATACCGCGATAATTTCGTACTGGAACGGAATTGGTATTGTGCTAACATCATTGGATGCAGGAAAACAGATTGGAGGGATCCAACTGGATTCCTCAACAGTATTTATTTGATTTCAGATATTTTGATATTTGATGGATTATCATATCGATATATGATGTCGTTGTTGTCGTGATTGACTATTTGGTGTGTAGCATCATTGGACCAATTTTGGAATTTTAAAATGATTTTTAAAGTGATTTTTGAAAATATACTATATGTTTGGAATTGATTCATTTTAAATAAATAAACGATATAATTTTTATGTTATAAAAATTATGATTTTTGAGAAATATAGTTAAAAGTTGATTTTTGAAAATATGAGGCTAATGATTTTATAAAATAGTTTAATCGGGATTTTTGAATTTATTATAAAAAGTTGAAATTATAGGATTTATAAAATTTAACTATTTTATAAATCAAAATGATGAAATTATAAAGGACTTTGAAGACGCTTTGAAATAATAATATAAATTGATTTATATAAAAGATTTATAAATTGATATTTATAAATTAAAATATTGGAATTATAAAACGAGTTTTTATAAGTGTTAGAATGAATTGTGAATGAATTTCATAAATGAATGAAATTTATAGAATTATAATCGGTGAAGTTAGAAATGGAATTTTATAAATAGTAGGTTTATAGAATATGTAAAGTTATTTGAAGAATAAATTTTGGGTAAATAATTGAATCTTATAAGTTATAAGATTTATAATTATGAAGTTTAAAGGAACGATTTTGTAAAATAATCGTTTTATAAGCATTTAACTTATAATATGAACCTTTGGTTTATAATTGAGTTATAAAGTGAATAGGTTAATAAAGGAGGTTTATAAAAGGAAGTAGTTATAAAATTAATAGAAATGGAATTTATAAACGTTGTTTTATAAATTCGCAATGACTTATTTTGATAAGTAAATTGCTATAGCATATTAAAGGAGTTATATTCACGTTTTAGACAGTGAATAATCCTTTAAGATAAAATGTATAGAAATGATGAAATTGGTTAACGTAGTATATTCACGTTTTTGAATAGTGAATAATATGTTAAAAAACATGTTTAGAATGTGATGTTTTAAATAGAATTAAAACGATCTAACGATGTTTTCAAAACATGTTGAGATTCGAAACCATAGATTTCAACATTCATTGTTGAAATAGACGTTTTCGAGAAATAAAAGGAAATGGTGGACTATAACACTATTGTTATAGTAAATGATTTCCGAAAGGAAATGTTTTGTATAGTATTGAGATTTATATGTCTATTTTAATTTCGAATCCTTATACTAGTGATTTTGGGTTGTCGTAACGATGTTTTACGCAACATTCGTTTTGGCCCAAATAAATATGTTTAAGAGAATGATTTCCTTAAAGAATGAAATATATGCTTAATTTCGATTTAAGTATATTGAATATTTTCCAAAGGTTCAAAATAAATAAAATTTGTGAATTACTTATGAATAAATAAGTATGGAAATGTTTTTCCAATGTGAAGTGAAACATTTTGAGAATTTATCTTTTTGAAGATAAATTGAAATGAATAAATTGAAATCGTATATGCATGGATATTTTGGAATGTAAATTCACTATGGAATTTATAAAAGAAAGGGGAATTTGTTTAAAAATAAATATTGATTTATTTTTGAAGTATTGAAAACATATATATTGTAAAGATATTTTTGGGAAATAAATAATTTGGAAAATTATTTGGAATCTGGTGATGTTGTGCATATCCATTGATAGTTCAATAACCGACTATCAATATTTACCTTTGAAAGGTATTTGTTGGGATTTGCTGAATTTGAATGCTACACTTATTTTTAAATTATTGCGCTCGTTATTCGGATTACCCATTCGGAATAGTGATACGACGTAATGGATAGCATTGATGACCGGTGTTGAAGACCGGATATTTTTGAAAGCGAAAGGACAACTCGTCGATTGTCTTTGCACCGAGTAGCTACGGTATAGAGACTCCCTATGTGATGGGAAGTTCGGACGTGATTAGAGATTATCCGGATTGCAAGGACTTCTTTGTAAGTGCCTTCGGTTCTGTTCGAGCCCGGAACAGACTTGTATGGATTGTATGTCTGACATTACAAATTGAGATATAAAGCCGATTTCTTTCAAATATATTTCTGTTGGTGGCGGAGAATTTATTCTCTTAGCTTAACACCCTTCTCTGAGACGTACGAGCTCAGAGGTTATTAGTTGAAGGTTATCAGCGATATATTTCCAATTTGGTAATGTGACATGGTGAGTGTTACTGTGAAATGATCATTGTGTTGATCATTTGTGATAGGATCATTTGTTTGATCGTTTATCTTTGTGATCATTTCTATGATCATTTATTGACCCAAAGCACAGCTTTTGTATAAAGCGTGGCTTTGTGGACGTGACTTCGTCGAGCCTCACACCCCGGAATGGTCAAAACAGGAAAGATGCAGCAAGGTTATGAGGGGTAGCTCCCTTTAGGGTATGTGCATTTCCTTCTGGAAAAGGGTGGTATCATGGTATGGAGCCCAGATGCTTACTCATGTTGAAACACTTATTATTTGGTGTGATGTTGATTACGAGCGCTCGGTTAAAGGTCCCAAAGGACCGGGGGATGGCATACTCGTGTCAGTAGTTACCCAGTTAGGGGTAATCTGGCCTTGTGTTGGCAGAGATCCGGTTTGGTTCTCGGAGACGTCCTTCCAGAGGCGTTCTCATGTGGCAATGGGAAGTTCCTTGGCCTGACCATTCGTTGGAAATCCAAAGAAACAATACGATCTTGTACGGTATTAGTTGTAGAACCTATCATTCACTTATGGTGGCGCCCCACTGTTTGGATGGTAGCTGTAGTAGGCATACGATAATGGTCGTATGTTGGCTAAGATTTATATCTTTATTTTCGAAATGAATTTTTTCTACACTATGCACTAGTAATAATATCAAATGTTCTTTTTAATACGTATCGAGCATCTTTGACTATCATAAGGAGAAATCTCCTCCGATTCTGCGTTTGCATGTGTGTGTGTGTGGGAGGCCTTATGGTAGTCTCATTTTTAAAAAGCATTGCGAATTGACTTTAAAAATATTCCTCTATTTTGTTTTTAAAGATAAATAAACTGTTTTGAGTTCTCACACCAGTCACATGACTGACTCGGAGTTTATTGTTTTCCTTCATAAACTCTGGGTGCCCACCAATTTCCACATGGGCAGTCAAGAGTTAAGGTTTATCAGGATATTCAAGAGTTGCTGGAGGCAAGCTGGATGGCGTGGCGTATTATTAGTATATAGTATTTCTTTTCCGCTGTTTGATGTTGTTTGATGTTGTACACTCCGATGTAATGAAATGTAATGTGATGTAATGTAATAACTGATATAGTTCTTTGTTTAAAGATTATTCATTTATTTATTATATGTTGTTCCGCTGCGATTGTGAGAGTCTGATATTGTTCTGTTGTTTTCTGTTCTTTCCTCTCTATTTTCTATCTTTTTCTCCCTTTTTTTTTCCTTAAACATTGAGAATTCGTATTTCTGTTCATCTTGAGTTAATCTATGGAGATTAGTGTATATTCAAGGAGTATGGATTTGCGGGTCCTCACAGGTGGTATCAGAGCATATGGTTAAGCGACAACCATAGTTCTGCTGGGTATTACTCATTAGAGATAGAGTCAGTAGTACTCTAGAATGAGTTGAGTGTAATAATAGCTATGAGAGCGTATTTGTTAGTGAATATATAAAACTGTTTTATATTGTGATGATTGGTTTATTGAGTGGCATATGAACCTTCGTCAGCACGGTCTCGACAACTATGCCGAAGGGGTTTATAAACATTTGAATAGAACAATTCGACATAATATTGTTTTAAAATTGGGTAAATGAAATAATTTTACCTTGAGAATATTTTATATATAAAGGAATAATTTTTCAGAATTATTAAAGTATATAAGTTGATTGTTTAGTTGTTTGAATAATCTAAAAATAAAAGAATAATTGTATAAGCAAAAGAATTATAAGAATTGAATTATAATTAATGTGATTTACAATTGTGAAATAAACTTATATATATAAGAAGTGAAACTATATGAATATATTAATGAATATGAGTTGTAAATAAAAATGAATTTAAAGTTAAAGGAAGTATAACTTAAGTGATGTTGAATGAAGTTAATATTGGTATCAAAGTAAATTAATAAAGTTAAGTGATAGATATGAACTTGAGTTATATAAATGAAATTCAACTTTTGTAATTGAATTAAACTAACTGAAAATGAATGTTAGTAAAAACATCCACTGTTAATGAATCAAATGTGATTAAATTAAAAACCTATTTCATTGAATATTAATGAAAATATGAATGAATATTTATTGGTTATGGATGTTAGTTGAATGCTAGTTGGATGTTAGTTGGTTGATGGTTGAATATATATTGCTTTTATTGCATTTGCTATATTGGCACATGTAGTTGTTATGTTGATATATGTTGTATATCGATACTATTTTCATATATACATGTTAACATGTTGTTTGTTGAGTGTTTAGTAGGTGCGGATCGCGTTTGCTTCGCATTTGGAGCTCGCTTTCGCGCTATATTAGCCGTATATGCTCGCTAATAAAATATAAGGTACATATCTCGGATTAAATATCGTACTTTTACACTTTTTTCCCTGCGGGATGCCTCATTACTTGATGAGATGTATATTTGTGATATATATACTGTCATTTTTTTTGGATCGAACCGCGCAAAGGAGACTATGGCGAATTTTTCCGAAAATTTAAGGCGTTAGAAAAAATTTGAGAAAATTGGAAAATTTTGAAAACTTTAACTTTGATTTGGAATTGAAAATTAAACAATAGTAGTTTTTTTTGAAAAAAATATCTAAGTATGATTTGGAAAACTTAGTAAAAGTTATTATAAGAAGTTTAATTATGAATTTTGGGAAAGTTAATAAATTCTGTAACTTTTCTTACTTGATAATTTCGAGGACGAAATTCTTTTAAGGGGGGAATTATGTAACGATCCAGAATTTTTATTAATTAAAATTTGAATATTTAATTAATTTTAAATATTAATAAGTGGAATTTATAAGTCGAATAAATTTTATTTCGAATAATTGGATTTAATTGGATAATTAAATCGATAATTTAATATGTGAAATTATAGAAATAATTGAAAATTGGGTCAAATATGATTGAAAATGATTTGTAAAATTTTATTTTATCATATTGGAGTTAGAATGATGTTATAGAACTTTTAAAATTGAATTAAAAGTTTATTTGTGAAAATTGAATATTTTAATATTTAATCGACTAGTGAAATTAGCCAATTTTTGAACAGTCTCAGAATTGGACGAAACTAGTTCCATTGGATCCGTAATAGTTTGTTATTACCGGATTTCAATTTTCGTAGCAATCGGAGTTATCGTTTGATCGTGGCAGCTCGAAACGCATCGAAATTGTTTTAATATTAATTTGGCGAGTTAAAATAGCCATTTTTCAAAAAGTCTCGGATTTTGACGAAACCAGTTTCATCGGATCCGTAATGTGATATCATTGTATGGTTTCAAATTTCGTGTCAATCAGATTTACCGTTTGTCCGGTGCAAGCTAAAACGCCTAGAAAATCGTTTAAATCGGTTTAATTTTAATCGATCGTTTGTTGCGATAACTCGCACAGATGACCGAATTAGCTTCCGAAACCTGTTCCATTGTGTCCGGAATGCGGGGTAAACCCTAGAAACGCTGGTCACCGCGCGTAAATCGGAGTTTGGAAAATTCCGGAATGAATAGTGTCGTTTTATTTTCTATAAATAGACCCTTACCTTTCACAAATTAAAAAAAAAATAAACTAGGGTTTTGAACTGCAGCCGCCTCCATCATATTCGATGGCCAGAAAACACTATCCTTTCTCCTCATTTATCTCTTAATCCACACATTAATTCAAGAAAGTGTCAACTAGTAAATCGTAGATCTCCTCGATTACTTCACATCCAACGGTCATGATCAAATATGGAGCAGCAGATTGACATGAATTCTCGTGCAAGGGCCGGCCGTTTGTTCTCGACGTGCGTGCAAAATAGGCAGCCAAGTTTGGCCGCATTTGGGGCATGGGTGGAGTGGCTGATGGCCTTCGTCGTGGTGGTACTTGATCGGAGCGAAGTCGAGTGAAGTGGCTGCGGTTTTTAACCCTAAAAATCGAAATGGGTTCGGCCTTGCTATCTTGGTACGCGCGTGTTGGAGGAGAAGCAGTGGACGGTCTTGATGTTGGGGGCAATGATCTCACGGCTTAGATTAGATGTAGGTTAAAATATAAAAGTTAATTTGTAAATTATATATATAAAAATCGTGTAAAACTTGTAAAAATCATAACTTTTTCATACGAGGTCGAAAACGCGCGAAACAGGAAGCGTTGGAATCGTATGGACGAGCAGTACGCTATGGAATTGGATTGGAGTCGTTTGGAGTTAGTGAGAATTTCGGGTAAAATTAAACGTCCGTTTAATTTTATTCGAAATAAATCGCTAAAACGAAATTGAAATCAAGGTGAGAACTTCTCACTCAATCGAATCGGTTTCAATTTTGATTTTAAATAGTTATATTTAAAATACTTGAATGCATGTTTGAATGATGATTGTTATCTATTGATTTTAAAATAGACATTATGCGCCGTTAGTAAGCGAATGTTATTTATTAAAAACATATACCGCGAATATTTCATAAACAATGAAATTGGTATTATATATAATAGCAATATATATATATATATATATTGGCATATGTATATATTGCAGTTATTGATTTCGCGCATTGTATAGCGGATGAGACCCTATTGCGCCGTCTATTAAGCGGATAATATTTTAAATCCCATATACCGCGATAATTTCGTACTGGAACGGAATTGGTATTGTGCTAACATCTTTGGATGCAGGAAAACAGGTTGGAGGGATTCAACTGGATTCCTCGACAGTATTTATTTGATTTCAGATATTTTGATATTTGATGGATTATCATATCGATATATGATGTCGTTGTTGTCGTGATTGACTATTTGGTGTGTAGCATCATTGGACCAATTTTGGAATTTTAAAATGATTTTTAAAGTGATTTTTGAAAATATACTATATGTTTGGAATTGATTCATTTTAAATAAATAAACGACATAATTTTTATGTTATAAAAATTATGATTTTTGAGAAATATAGTTAAAAGTTGATTTTTGAAAATATGAGGCTAATGATTTTATAAAATAGTTTAATCAGGATTTTTGAATTTATTATAAAAAGTTGAAATTATAGGATTTATAAAATTTAACTATTTTATAAATCAAAATGATGAAATTATAAAGGACTTTGAAGACATTTTGAAATAATAATATAAATTGGTTTATATAAAAGATCTATAAATTGATATTTATAAATTAAAATATTGGAATTATAAAACGAGTTTTTATAAGTATTAGAATGAATTGTGAATGAATTTCATAAATAAATGAAATTTATAGAATTATAATCGGTGAAGTTAGAAATGGAATTTTATAAACAGTACGTTTATAGAATATGTAAAGTTATTTGAAGAATAAGTTTTGGGTAAATAATTGAATCTTATAAGTTATAAGATTTATAATTATGAAGTTTAAAGGAACGATTTTGTAAAATAATCGTTTTATAAGCATTTAACTTATAATATGAACCTTTGGTTTATAATTGAGTTATAAAGTGAATAGGTTAATAAAGGAGGTTTATAAAAGGAAGTAGTTATAAAATTAATAGAAATGGAATTTATGAACGTTGTTTTATAAATTCGCAACGACTTATTTTGATAAGTAAATTGCTATAGCATATTAAAGGAGTTATATTCACGTTTTAGACAGTGAATAATCCTTTAAGATAAAATGTATAGAAGTGATGAAATTGGTTAACGTAGTATATTCACGTTTTTGAATAGTGAATAATATGTTAAAAAAAATGTTTAGGATGTGATGTTTTAAATAGAATTAAAATGATCTAACGATGTTTTCAAAACATGTTGAGATTCGAAACCATAGATTTCAACATTCATTGTTGAAATAGACATTTTCGAGAAATAAAAGCAAATGGTGGACTATAACACTGTTGTTATAGTAAATGATTTCCGAAAGGAAATGTTTTGTATAGTATTGGAATTTATATATCTATTTTAATTTCGAATCCCTATACTAGTGATTTTGGGTTGTCGTAACGATGTTTTACGCAACATTCGTTTTGGCCCAAATAAATATGTTTAAGAGAATGATTTCCTTAAAGAATGAAATATATGCTTAATTTCGATTTAAGTATATTGAATATTTTCCAAAGGTTGAAAATAAATAAAATTTGTGAATTACTTATGAATAAATAAGTATGGAAATGTTTTTCCAATGTGAAATGAAACGTTTTAAGAATTTATCTTTTTGAAGATAAATTGAAATGAATAAATTGAAATCGTATATGCATGGATATTTTGGAATGTAAATTCACTATGGAATTTATAAAAGAAAGTGGAATTTGTTTAAAAATAAATATTGATTTATTTTTGAAGTATTGAAAACATATATCTTGTAAAGATATTTTTGGGAAATAAATAATTTGGAAAATTATTTGGAATCTGGTGATGTTGTGCATATCCATTGATAGTTCAATAACCGACTATCAATATTTACCTTTGAAAGGTATATGTTGGGATTTGCTGAATTTGAATGCTACACTTATTTTTAAATTATTGCGCTCGTTATTCGGATTACCCATTCGGAATAGTGATACGACGTAATGGATAGCATTGATGACCGGTGTTGAAGACCGGGTATTTTTGAAAGCGAAAGGACAACTCATCGATTGTCTTTGCACCGAGTAGCTACGGTATAGAGACTCCCTATGTGATGGGAAGTCCGGACATGATTAGAGATTATCCGGATTGCAAGGACTTCTTTGTAAGTGCCTTCGGTTCTGTTCGAGCCCGGAACAGACTTGTATGGATTGTATGTCTGACATTACAAATTGAGATATAAAGCCGATTTCTTTCAAATATATTTATGTTGGTGGCGGAGAATTTATTCTCTTAGCTTAACACCCTTCTCTGAGACGTACGAGCTCAGAGGTTATTAGTTGAAGGTTATCAGCGATATATTCCCAATTTCGTAATGTGACATGCTGAATGTTGCTGTGAAATGATCATTGTGTTGATCATTTGTGATAGGTTCATTTGTTTGATCGTTTATCTTTGTGATCATTTCTATGATCATTTGTTGACCCAAAGCACAGCTTTTGTATAAAGCGTGGCTTTGTGGACATGACTTCGTCGAGCCTCACACCCCGAATGGTCAAAACAGGAAAGATGCAGCAAGGTTATGAGGGGTAGCTCCCTTTAGGGTATGTGCATTTCCTTCTGGAAAAGGGTGGTATCATGGTATGGGGCCCAGATGCTTACTCAGGTTGAAACACTTATTATTTGGTGTGATGTTGATTACGAGTGCTCGGTTAAAGGTCCCAAAGGACCGGGGGATGGCATACTCGTGTCAGTAGTTACCCAGTTAGGGGTAACCCGGCCTTGTGTTGGCAGAGATCCGGTTTGGTTCTCGTGGACGTCCTTCCAGAGGCGTTCTTATGTGGAAATGGGAAGTTCCTTGGCCTGACCATTCGTTGGAAATCCAAAGAAACAATACGATCTTGTACGACATTAGTTGTAGAACCTATCATTCACTTATGATGGCGCCCCACTGTTTGGATGGTAGCTATAGTAGGCATACGATAATGGTCGTATGTTGGCTAAGATTTATATCTTTATTTTCGAAATGAATTTTTTCTACACTATGCACTAGTAATAATATCAAATGTTCTTTTTAATACGTATCAAGAATCTTTGACTATCATAAGGACAAATCTCCTCTGATTCTGCGTTTGCATGTGTGTGTGTGCGGAAAGCCTTATGGTAGTCTCATTTTTAAAAAGCATTGCAAATTGACTTTAAAAATATTCCTCTATTTTGTTTTTAAAGATAAATAAACTGTTTTGAGTTCTCACACCAGTCACATGACTGACTCGGAGTTTATTGTTTTCCTTCCTAAACTCTGGGTGCCCACCAATTTCCACACGGGCAGTCAAGAGTTAAGATTTATCAGGATATTCAGGAGTTGCTGGAGGCAAGCTGGATGGCATGGCGTATTATTAGTATATAGTATTTCTTTTCCGCTGTTTGATGTTGTTTGTTGTTGTACACTCTGATGTAATGAAATGTAATGTGACGTAATGTAATAACTGATATAGTTCTTTGTTTAAAGATTATTCATTTATTTATTATATGTTGTTCCGCTGCGATTGTGAGATACTGATATTGTTCTGTTGTTTTCTGTTCTTTCCTCTCTATTTCTATCGTTTTCTCTCTTCTTCTTCTTTTTTCTTTTTCTTAAACATTGAGAATTCGTATTTCTGTTCATCTTGAGTTAATCTATGGAGATTAGTGTATATTTAAGGAGTACGGATTTGCGGGTCTTCATAAATTACTTCGAAAAGAATGAAACCAATTTCGAGAACATTGTGTGTAAAACTGTGTTGAATGCAACGACAGAAGAAATTCTACTTGCTTCTATTTCATATAATGAAATTAAGCATATTGTTTTTAATATAGGGGACAATAAAAGCCCTGATCGTGATGGTTTTAATGCAATGTTTTATAGAACCCATTGGGAAAAGATTAAGGAACATGTTGTCGATGTAGTAAAATAATTTGTCAAGAAAGGCAGAAATTTAAAAAGCTTAAACCATTCTTTTATCACTTTAATTCCTAAGAAAAAAAATCCTTCAAGTATTTGTGACTATAGGCCTATCTCATATTGTAATTATATTTATAAAATTATCGCTACTATGCCGAGTAACAGAATTAAAGTCTTTTTTTACCTTTTTTAATCTTTGAAAACCAAAGTGCATTTGTTCTAGGTAGATTTACCTATGAATTTTTTTTAATTAGCTCATGAGATGGTTAGAAACTTAAATACTAAAAGTAGGGATAATGTGTGCTTGAAAATTGGTTTGCAAAAAGCATATGATAAAGTAAGTAGACATTTCATTCATCATGCTATGAAATGCATATGGTTTCCTATAAAATTTTGTGACTTGATCTTTGACTGTATTAATGACATTTCATTCATCGCACTATGGAATGCATATGGTTTCCTATAAAATTTTGTGACTTGATCTTCGAATGTATTAATACCCATACTTTTTCTAGATTAATCAAAGGTATGCCAAAGGGATTTATTAGGAGTAACAGGGGTATTAGGCAAGGTAATCCATTATCGCCATATCCTTTTACTATGGTTAGAGTATTTCTCTATTTTAATGGAAATTGAGGTTATTAAATATATTATTGCTCCTATAAATAAAGTGCAGCCCACTATCACTCATTTTAATTATGTAAATGATTTAATGCTTTTTATTAAGGCTAATAAATCAAATGTAGTTATTACTAAGTATATTTTTGGGTGTTCACATAAGCATGCAGGGTTACAGATATATGAGTTTAAGAGTAAAGCCTACTTCATTATATGGAGCAACTACAAAAAGGAAGTTTTAGACACAATGCAAATTGATGAAGGAAGTCTTCCTATTATATAGTTGGGTTTTCCTTTATCAGTCAATCAAATTAAGGACAAGGGCTGCTCTATGCTAACAGAAAAAATTCAGGAAAGAATGGAATCATGGTCTAGTAAACTACTTTCTATAGAAGGGAGAGTGAAGCATGTCAAAATTGCGGTATATTTTATTATTTTATACTGGCTTCAAGCATATCATATACCAACAGCATTTGTTAATAAATTAGAAAGTATATGTGATGAATTTCTTTGGAGAGGAGGTTATCATAAAATAAATTGGGATAAAATTTGTAGGCAAAAAAAAGAAGGTGGCATAGGTATTACAAATATGTATGACCTTAGTCTTACTTGTCATTTAAAATTATTTTGGAGGTTTATTAGTGTAGATTCTATATGGGACAATTGGATGAAATGCAAATATCTCAAAAGAGGTCATTTTTGGAATACATGTGTAAAACCAATCAGTTCAATGCTTGGAAATGAACTCTAAAATGCAGAGATATTGGCAAATCACTACTGGAAAGGAATTTTAGACATGGTAGTGAAACCAGTTTATGATTTGATCCATGGTTTCAACATGAATCATTTTTTAACAGAGTGGGATGAGACAATCTAATTACATGTGGAGGAGCGGATGCAAGAATTTCAATGATTGTCGAAGATAATCAATGGAAGCCACAACTGCATAAAATTCCTGTAGATATTAATACAAATACCGATTATTGGAACTGGTTAGCTAACAGCAAAAGGAAGTTTTCTTTTAAAAAAGAGACTATCAGAGATAAATAGCCCACTGTAGAATGGTATAAATGCATATGGAACAAAGTAAATAATCATAAAATGGTATTTTGACACATTTTGTTACAAACAACAGAGTTCCAACTGGGGATAAAATAAGCAAATGGGGAAATAGTGATAATTTACTTTGTCTTTTATGAAATTTAGATAATGAATGTACTAATCACTTGTTCTTCGAGTGCAATTGTGCATAATACATACGGAATCATATAAAAACTACTCTAGAAATTAAAGACGGTAGCTATATGGATCTCAAGCAAGCTATTCAACAAATTAGTAACAATTTCAGCTCAAAGCCACTTGAAGAGATTTAATACATATAATGATAACAACCATAGTATATCATATATGGAAAGAAAGAAATTGTTGCATTTAAAATAAAGCTAGCTTAATGAAAGATCAATGATGGCTACTCACTGAAACTGATAGTAAAATTATTGTTCAAAAGTCAAGGAAAAAGGTTAATGATCAAACAAGATTTGCCTACTTATATGAATACTGGACAAGAGAAGCTGGAAGCAAGCATGATGAAAGTTGCCTATACCAACCAAAAGTCAGTTCGGTTAGACAAGCTTACCAAAATAAGCATGGCACAAAGCAAATGTTGAACGCCAGTAATCCACATAATAGATCTGAAGCAGAAGATTACAGAAGATTTGCGAATGGTAAAGAGCCAAACAACAACCAAGCTTCAAAATATAATAAGAAACTAACATATCTGAGTTGCAATGACCTCAGATTTGCTAGTTACTGTACTCTTTTGAGTGACGATTGGTCTAATAAAGAAATCGAAGGGATGAAAAGAAAATTTAACGAACGCCTTTCATAATGGGAGAGGGGAGAGGCAAGTGGAACAAATAGATGACGAAAGTTTAGGAAATGAGGAAATTGTCTTCTATCATTAGATTTTTTTTTTTGAGAATTTGAGAGGTGTTGTGTAACTGAGTTGCGGCATGTATAATCCTAGTTATTAGGGTTTGAGATTATTAGGTGCAGTTGATTGTATACACCCGATTTATATGGGCCTAGGCCTGTTTTGCATTTACCTTATTCCAAAAAAAAAGCTGCATATATTGTACTACAGCCTAACCTTCTTTATTCTAAAACAGACATATACAATATGATAATAAGCTGTTCTAGTTGGATTCCAACCCCTTTTCACTCACATTCACCTAAGTAACTTTGCAGGTTGAACAAAAGAATTTTTGTTAGTTATGTACATTTGTTAATAATATAATATACTCCATATCTAGCTTTAAAATTCATGCCAGTAGCCTGTTTAACCTATCTTATTTAATTAAAATGGTCAAACTTGGTCTAAATTCTCCATAAAAGATGAATTTTAAGGACTCACCATATCATAACTAGCTCTATTAAGCTTCTCTCATTGATTAATGATTGCATTATAATAAAAGGAAGGAATCAAAAGCATTTAGCGATGATAAAGATATGCAAGGTTATAACTTAATATACCAGTCAATCAACATACCTTTTCACGTCGTCCACCTTAATCAAATCTAACGTCATCTCCGATCCAACCTCTAGATCTACTACGATCCAGTCCCTTTGTCCATGCTTACAAACGCATCCGACTCCAGCTATGTTCACCAAAACCATCAAATTCATTTTGGGTTACACATTAATAATCGATTTGCTAAAAAAATTGAAATTGAGGTTTTCATTGTGAGGCAGTAGTAGTTAGAGTATTCCCAATAGGGGGCCAGTAAGCCCAACAATGGGTTCGCCATTATCGGTCAAGGTAGCTTTGGTGACCCTAGCAGTCATTGAGTTATTCGACATTTATAATACTAGATAATTATATGGCTAATATTAGTTTCTTTTCACGTGGATTGCAATCATGACCATACATATTTATCCCACATTATAAATGCTGGATAAGGGCGAGTCGATGAAAAATAATGTTTTTTTAATTCAAGTGATCGACTTTTGTATTGGGGATGCTCTTAGAGCATCTCCAGAACGGGATGGAAAAGCTACAAGAGTAACAAATTAAAAAGCATGACAAGCACCCATCATTCCAACGGCAAGCGAGGGTATTTTTTAATTTTATAATCATTCATAGATGATTTTCAAAAAACCATTTATATATTATTAGTGTTTTAAGGTTTTGTAAATGACAAACAGAAAACCTTTTAGGCTATCAATGGTTTTTTTGTTTAACGTTTACATATCATCACTTAAAAAACGGGGGGAAATCGATGTTATCTATTTTCCCTATGCTTGAATCGCCACTGCTGCAGTGTAGGGAAAGAAGATCGAGTATGGATTTGCCTCTATTTTCTTTTAAATACCACTGCTAAAGATTCTCTTAGGGTTTGAGAGATATGATTTTAGTAATTGTGAAAAATATAAAGCGGTTCCTAAAAAATTAAACATCTAATGAAACATTAGGCGGGTTTATAAAACATTTAAAACTTTACTAACTATAATTAAAAGAAATTATGTATTTATATGAATTATTTATTTAAAAACCACGTTTACTTTTCAAGAAAAAAGTATACCAAATAACTTGGTAATATACCTTTTTTACGTTAGGAAAATTTCGATATCTGTTACTGACGTAAACTAGCTGTTCATATTGAGTTCGGTTCATGGCGGTCATTAATTGGGTCGACCCTCAATTAATGTTATTTACGTCGGATAAATTGGAATCTTATGAACAATTTATTCTCTAATGTGTTAAAAAATTAAAATCAATGAAATTTTAGAAATTTTCATAATATTATTCAAAATTTATGAAGTTCCTTTTTAGCACTCAGTTATGCTTCTTTAATATTTCACAAGATTATTTACTTGAACAATAAAATCTTCGAATAAGGACCATTCAGTTTACTCAAATTTTTCGTTTGTTGTTTGTTAACCCAAACAGTGGATTAACATCCAGAAATTAGATGAAAGAACCAGTCCAGATAGACATAAAAGTAGAATAACAGAATACAGTAAATGAGATACAAAGTTTTTATAGTGGCTTAGCGTAATCTCCGATCTACCTCCACTTTATTCAATTTATTATTGGTTGCCAATTGTTTATTTCTCTGTATTACAACTTGTTTTCCCCGTATCTAATTACAATGAATTTGAATCTATTTGGAAGAGATGAGAAGTGAAGAAGATTTGAAGAAGCTCCAAGTCCAAGAGTGCTAATGGAGATTCGACAAAGTGAAGATCCATTTCTGGTAGTAGATAGGTTGGTATTTATAGAGGAATTAGGCAGCATAGATCATGGCTCCTTGAGTAAAGGGCTAAATTTGGTACTGAATCTAATCCTTATCCATCTAATGGCCAATCCTTTGGGTCGAGTTCCTTGCTTCATCTAGATGTCCTCCATGTAATTTGGTTGATCGCTGATGAGTTTTGATCATCGTTCTTCCATGACTTGGCTTATCCTACCATTTGAACCAACTCGTCTTCATTCTTGATGATACGCTCTTTCAAAATCTATGAAACTTCACGAATATGAATAAAAGGACTAGAAAATCACTTGTGCTAAGTGTGAATGTGTAAGGGCTTAGCACTAATATTCGGTAAAGAATTAAGGTCCTTAATTCGATGATGAAATTAGGTGCTAACCCAATCATGGTAAAACTTTGTCAAGTTCTTCATTTGTCTTTTTTATGTGCTCTTGCCAAATTTAAAGTCATTATGATTACTTCTTGATGTTCTTCTTAATTTGAGATGAATCAACGTTCTTAATTCGTCGAATTAAGATCCTTGATTTGAGGGAGAATCTAATTGGTGGGCCAAACCATTTAAAACTTTTCTAAGTCCTTTATTGTGTTTTTCTAAGTATACATGTCAAGTTTTAAGTCGTTCCGATCTAAAACCTTAATTTGGGGTTAACTACTGCCTTCATTCGGGGATGGATTAAGGAAACAGCTACTTTTTCAACCAAATTTCTTGAGGTCAATTCTCTAGTCTTTTTAAGTATTCCTCCAAGTTTTCAAGTCGTTTTGTCTTCATTTGAATTTCTAAGTCCAGTTGAAATCTGCTTTGCTAAAAAGCGGGTTAACACTTGCCCACCAAAGTACGTCTTTCAAATGTAAGGCATGCTTTGCTTAAGAACAAGTTCTAGTAATGTATATCAAATTCCTACATTTGAGCTCTCTGGCCATTCCAGTCTAACTCTCTAGTCGATCCAATCAAATCAAGCTTTCCGTCTACACAAATCAAGCTTTCTGGCTATCCATATCCTGATATATCATTTGAAAACACCATCTCTCGAATCCAAGTCATCCTGTGCTCGCCCAAAGGCTTATCTACCTCTCTCCAATCGCAAGGCATTCAAATCCTTTTATCAAGTCCGAATCCACCCAGGGCTTAGTCTCGTCGGACCGTTGATCTTCCAATATAAAGTTCGATATCTCTGGATCATTATTCATCTACTATGGGATTCAATCTCTTTGGTGGTACTTGTTAAGTCCGATCTACATGCTCTCTGCAATGGGAATCAATGATCGAATATGCCTATCCACTCACTCTTCGATACAGGGACCTACCCTTGACCCCTACGGGTCCTTGCTGAGCCCAATCCACTCTCCGATAAGGGGACTCAATGACAAGCAAACCCATCCACTCACTCTTTAGCAAGGTGATTTATTTCTTGCATTATGGCCTGCCTCTTCGGGCGGTAGCTCTATAGCGACCAAAAAAGCCCATCCTTTTCACTCTCCTGTGACGTGGCTCACGCCTTACACTCTAGCCCCATCTCTTCGAATGGTAGCTCTATGGCAATGGGACTTGCACCATGCACTCCAGTCTCATCTCTCTGGACGAGACATAAAGCGATAAATATTAGTCATCACATTCCCCTGGATTTATCAAAAGTTAAATAAGATGAAATCCTAAGTGTTCGTCCCAGACATCCGAATCAAAGCGTACCTAGGGACCATTCTAGGTCTCGTACGCATGTAAGTGGTACGAGGTTGTTATTATCCTAAGCAATCACCTCAAACATCTGACTTAGAGTGTGACAAGGGACAAATCTAGGTTGTGTGCATGTCTAAATGGTTTGGGGTTATTATTGTCCTAAATTGTCATCTCAGGCATCCGACTAAAGCATCCATATGGACATTTGGGATCCTATACACGTGTAAACATCCTGAGGTTATATTGCATCATTTATTTAAAGTCAGGGTAAAGAAATTTAACTTGACCCCAATCCATCCTGATTATGGGATTGTCATCCATTGGATGTCTCTGATCCATCACTTCATTCTGCCCCATGTTCCAATGGTGGGCTTCTAGGTCTAGCTCCCACTATCATGCATTTGCATTCTGATTTGTCTCTCTAGCTCCAGCATCATTCGTTCCAAGCATTAAAGCTCATCTTAGATCCAAATCTATCATGCTCCAAAGTCGCGGGGGCATTGTTTCAGTTTGCTTTGCTGTATCTCCAGAAGTTCCTGCATTAGTTTATGGTCTTTTGTTCTGAATTCCAACCGTTATGGCCATTCATCATTGTCTAATCTCTTGGAACAATCCATCTAGAAGTTCATGT